>CM045999.1:43183770-45683770 GCA_025175895.1 Wurfbainia villosa | reverse complement strand
AGTGTCTTCCATGTTGGGTTTCCGGCACCGCGGCGTGTGTGTGTTCGATCATGTTTCGTAAACATGAACACAACAGAAGCAATAAAATAATAAATACTCCTATTTATTACAACACACACAACACACTCATGCATATTACAACAAGTGTAGACATAACCGTAAATTTAAATTTGCAATAAAAGGAAATTTATCTACGTTATACCTTTCGTATGACGTGTAGCGGGAACGGCATCAACCGGAACGAGTCTCGCTAGAATCGTCTCTATCCGTATCCACGCCGAGTTCCTCGGGATGACTTCGCTAAGCCACGAGCTTCGTCTTCATACGGGTTACTAGCCTCGTGTTGAAGACGACGTGATCGAGAGATGATCACGATCCGAATCCAAATTCGGATCCAAAACGAGTCCTCAAAACTCGCTTCTCTGGAGAGGTATTCGTCAACCGATTGACGAATCCTTCGTCCTCCACCTTAGAGGATTACCGGAGATCGAATCCCCGGTAAGCTAGCCGCTGTCGGAGCTCTAACCGTCGTCCAAACGACGCTCCGGCGGAAGGGAAAAGCTGTCCAGAAAAACTGGACAGCTTGGTGGAGGAGTAGGCGCCGGCCAAAACAAGGAAGCCAAGTGCTCACCTTGATGCCAAACCTAAGGAGGATCGCCGGAACTCTTCCGGCAGCAGCTCGACGCCGGCGAGGAGGAAGGAAGCAGCCTTCTGGATGCCGGTTGGAGGAGCTATGGGCTGGGCGGCAAGAGAAGTTGGCGCCAACTCAAAAGGGGAGATGAGGTGGGCGGCCAAACTAGGGTTGCCTCTTCATTAGGGCTTAACAAACCCTAAAGCCCTTTTTTTTATAGAGAACTAATTCTCTTAATGGTTATTGGATCATAACCATTAGGCCCGTTAACCCGCTCCATTAAGATAAGTTAAAATAAACCAAACCATGATGGTTTATTTTAAGTTAAAACGAACCGAACCAACTTTTGGTTTATTCGTTTGAAATAAACCAAACCCTTTGGTTTATTCTCCTCCATTGGATTAGAACCAAACCATTTTGGTTCATCCATTACGTCTTCATAAGACTCGGCCCATCCACGCTTCCATTGCGACTGAAACGATTTCATGCTCGCTTTATGTTTGGTCCAACCAAACTTAGTTTCTCTCGGTCTGAGAATCACATTCTCAAGCTCGTTTTAAATCCTTTGGATTACGCTCGTTGTGCGTGTGACCAAATAGGTTCTCGGTTTATGTTGGCCGTCTATAATTAACCATTAATTATAGAACGATCATGAGTGGCACCTAGTAGTACATCATGATCCCCAATTAACCGAAAAGATCAACGGTTGATCCAGAACTATTTCTGAAACCCTTCAGCAGCTCAAATGATTCATGCCCCATTCCCTTCACTCATCTTATACCCACTTGGTTCAGGACATGGTCTATAGTGTCAGTCCCCACTAGGCTGACTACGTCACACCTAGCCCAAGTATCATTTCCTCGTCCTACGAATTCTAGTTACTCCACATGTATCGAAGAGTACCTTACTCTAAACATGTAATGCTTTGGCCAAAGACTTTAGTAACAATCCGACGAGAGGCCTTGGGTATACATCTCCTCGCAAGGAGTGGTGAATCCTTTATAGGC
The DNA here is from genome assembly GCA_025175895.1 of Wurfbainia villosa. NCBI lineage: Eukaryota > Viridiplantae > Streptophyta > Magnoliopsida > Zingiberales > Zingiberaceae > Wurfbainia > Wurfbainia villosa. The sequence continues at coordinate 45,682,132 of CM045999.1, read as the reverse complement.
TATTCAAACACCTTCGATCACTTCGACTTATACCCAATCATGCCGGGTCCACATCTCCTTAGAGATGTTTGCTTAAGATGTCAAAGCATAAGTCTCCATGATCAAGATGACTTGAATACCGCAAGTCAAAGGAACCTCGCACTTAAGCCACAGTAAGAACTTCATTGACATATCTATATATGCAGAGAACCATATGAAGTCTTACGGCTGGTCACTCCAATGAACTAGTTACCATAACTAGCATCCACGATTAACTCCGGACATCACTATGTCTCCAGCCAGTGAGAATCAGCTGCTTGGATACACCAAGGAGTATACCTCGTGCTAGTCTCGACAGAATTGATGGTGTCCAAATCCATCAATTCATCGACTAGGGATAATTCCGATACATCACAATTACACATGTAGAGATACTCACTAGTTGTGATCCAATCACAAATTCTCTCATGCCGTGAATCGTATCGTGGACATTGATAAATGAGTTTAAGATCCAATCAAATACATAAAACATGTATACTCAAATAGTGAATCTTCATTTATCATATAAATGGTTCATACATAAGGCGATTGCCTTAGGACATCTCTCATATATTACTAACATTCCATGCTTAGGGTGTCCCAAGTTTGAGCCACCATTGCTTCTTTCTTCTTCTTTTCCTTCTTTTCCTTTTTCTCCTTATGCTTCTTTTCTTTCTCCTCTTTCTTCTTTAGTTCCGGGCAATTTGGCTTGATGTTCCCTTTCTTATTGCAACCATAACAAGTTACATTAGATGAAGAATTTGAATTATTTGAAGATTTACCTCTTGAGGATTGGAACATCCTCTTCACATCTTTTTTGGTGAGTCTCCTTAACTTCCCACCAAACTTCTTGACGTAATGTGCCACCTCGCTTGCCGATAACTCATCTTCACTACTTGATAAGTCTTCCTCGGATTCGGATGAGGAGGACACTTCCTTCTTCTCCTTCTTCTTCTTCTCCTTCTTTCCTACAAAAAGAGCTATACCCTTCTCTTTAGATGAAGTGTTAGCTTGTTCATGTAATTGAAAATCACAAAATAGCTCATCTAACTTAACTAATGAAAGATCCCTAGAGACCTTATAGGCATCTACCATTGAAGCCCATAAGGAGGTTCTAGGGAAAGCTTGTAACACATACCTTACAAGGTCTCGGTTGTCGACCTTCTCACCTATAAGATGTAGTCCGTTGACTACTTCCTTGAAACACCCGTGCATTTGGCTCACGGTCTCGTTTGTCTTCATGGTGAAGCTTTGGAGTTGGCCAATTAGAAGATCTCTCTTGGCCCTTCTTGTTTCTTTGGATCCTTCGTTGAGTTTGATGAGCTTCTCCCGAAGCTCTTTTGCGGAGTTGAAAGGCCCGACTTTAGAGAGTTGCTCCTTGGATAGACCATATTGAAGGGTGGTCGTTGCTTTTGCATTTGCTTGTGCTTTCTTGGCCATCTCTCTTGTCCAATCTTTTGTCGGTAGTGGTGCTCCGAATTCGTCGACCGGCTTTTCGAATCCATCTACAATACTAAACCAATTTTCTATGTCATTCATGAGATAGTATTCCATCCTACCTTTCCAATAGCCGAAGTCGTTGCCGTCGAAGAACGGAGGCCTCGCCGTGCTATATCCCTCTTGAAATGCCATGCTTCGGTTGATGGTTAGATCTTCCGATGCGATCTGGGCTCTGATACCACTTGTTAGTGATCGTTTGGAAGCTAGAGGGGGGTGAATAGAACTTTTCGTTTCTACAAGAGTAATTAGCGGAAGCAAACACAAATAATATATGTAAAAACAAAAAGCAATGCTAATAAAGCCTTTACGTGGTTCGGAGATAACGCTCCTACTCTACAGCGATCCTTAAGGTGGATCAACCAAAGCAATTCCACTAAGAAGCTTTCTCTTTACAAAGACCTCCTCTTCTTACAAAAGATGACAATGAAGATTTGAGAGGAGGAGGGAGATTAATACACTTAGAAAGCTTGGAAAACTTGTGGGAGCTTAGAAGAATGATCAGAATATATGCATTAGCCCCTTCTTGCTCCCCTTGGGCTCTTTTTATAGAAAAGAGCCTCTTTTTCCCGTTGGAGGTCTATCAGTCGACTGATGACTTACATCGATCACCCCGATTTTAACGGCTTCGAGCAGGATTCACGGATTTGCCATCGTCATCGCCATAATGGGAAGACTATCGATCGACTACCAGCGATGGCGATTCGGTATCTTGCTCGTGGCCGATGACGATCGGCTCTACGCCATTTGTTTGTGGCGATCGGCGCCTAATAATGGCGATCATTGCCGGCTTGTATGCGATCAGTGCAGTCGACTCTCACCGATTAGGATAACCCCGATCATTGCTAACAACCTTCCAACCTCTAATGCTGCATTTTAAGGGCCAGTTCGACCGACACCATGTTATAGTCGACTGGCACACTCCAAGTATGACTAATTCATTCTTGAAAACATAACCTAAGCCTAGACTTAACCTTCTAGCTTCTCCATCAGCCTTGCGCCTCTAGGATTTCTCTGAGTCCCCGACTCCATCCATGCGCTTGCCTTCAAAAGCTTCCTTCGGTTTCGTCATACTTTGGGTTTCTTCTTTGCCAAAGTATGCTTGGACTTTACGCCGCCAAGACTACATGCTTGGACTTATGCTGCCAAGACTTTCCTTTGGTCTTTCTTTTCCAAGGACTGCTTGGACTTTATGCCGCCAAGACTACATGCTTGGACTTACGCTGTCAAGACCTTTCCTTTGACTTCTCTTTGCCAAGATCACACTTGGACTTATCTTTTACCAAGTCTTCATACTTGGATTTTCCTGTCACTTAAACATGTTTACAATTAGATCACAAAATATTGTCTAACTTAGATGATTATCCAATCATCAAAATATATAAATGCTTGGGGCATTGTTGCACCAACACTATGTTCTTCATGTTGACATGTCTAAGCCTCCTATGCCATATCCAACCTTCCTCTTATTTTGCCATAAGACACTTAGTAGAAATGTTAGAAGCATAGGATAAATCAACATAATAAATATTTAATTTCCTATATCCAACTAACATGCAATCATTCAAGTTCTTGTTTCTAATTAAACATTTAGTGGAATTAAACTCAACATTATAGACGACATCACAAAGTTGACTAACACAAAGTAAATTAAACTTCATGCTTTTAACTAGTAAAACTTTGTGAATAATGATTCTAGGGGATACTTCAATTGTTCCTCTACCCAAAATTTTGAACTTCCTACTATTTCCAAATGATACGGTTCCTTTGTTAATATTGTTGATTATGGAGAACATGCTCACATTTCCGATCATGTGTCTTGAGCAACCGCTATCCACAATCTACATATCTTACTCACCTACCAAAACAACACGAAAAACAAATTATTTTGGAATCCAAGCATTTGGACCGCAAATATCATTTAAATATTTCTTTGGGACCCATGCTTTATTAACACTACTCTTAATGGTTGCCTTTCTATTAATTAAAGAGATATAGGCAACTTCCTTATCCTTAGGTTTGTATCCTATACTGGGTTTGTTGTAAACGACACTTTGATGTCTAAGGATCATGTCAAGAAATCTTGAGCCACTAGTGAACTTTTCTAAACATGCCATTAGTTCACAAACTTCATTCTTAAGTTTTTCATTTTCATCCTTAAGCATGCATGAGTCAACACATGAGGATTCTTCATTTCTAATTGCCTTTATTTTTATTTTCAAATCCTTAAAGTTAGATTTAGATCTATCCAGTGTATTCTTAAGATAGGAAATAGTCTTGTTCAATAATTTTACTTTAGGGGAGTCCTTTATGTCATCGTCACTAGATGATGATTTGTCGCTTGATGAGGCTTCTTCTTGACTTGATTCACCGGAGTTATCTCCCAATGCCATGAGTGTCAAATGGCGTGTAATGTGGAGAAGCTCATCATTGTCGGATGAGTCCTCCGCACTTTGAGTGTTCCATGTGATTTGGGCCACCATGGCCTCCTTCTTCTTCTTCCTTCTTGTCCTTCTTCTTCTTTTCTTTTTCTTCCTTCTTCTTGAACTCTGGGCAATTTGGCTTAATGTGCCCCTTTTTTTGCATCCATGAAAAGTAATGTTAGAATTAAATTTTGAACTATAGCTTGATTTACCTTTTGAAGATTTAAACATCTTCTTAACACCTTTCTTGGTAAGTCTTCTTCATTTGCCCGCCCATTTTTTGACATAATGAGTTATCTCGTTTTTCGATATTTCTTCATCACTACTTGATGGTTCATCCTCCGATTCGGATGAGGATGATTCTTTCTTCTTCTTCTTCTTCTTCTCCATCTTTCCTACAAGAAGATCCAGACCTTTCTCCTTTGATGGCATGTTAGCTTGTTCATGCAACTCAAATTCACAAAACAATTCATCTAATTTTACTAAAGAGAGATCTCTAAAAACCTTATAAGCATCAACCATTGATGCCCATAAGGTAGTTCTAGGAAAAACTTGAAGAATGCATCTTACCCAATCCCGGTTGTCTACCTTCTCACCGATGACATGGAGTCCGTTGACGATCTCCTTGAATCTACCATGCATTTGGCTCACGGTCTCATTTGTCTTCATGGTAAAGGTTTGAAGTTGACCTATCAATAGGTTCCTCTTGGCTCTTCTTGTCTCTTTGGACCCTTCATTGAGCTCAATGAGCTTCTCCAAAAGCTCTTTGGTGGAGTCGAATGGTCCGACATTGCTCAATTATTCTTTTGAAAGCCCGCATTGAAGTGTTGTTGTTGCTTTGGTGTTGGCTTGAGCTTTCCTTGCCATTTCTCTTATCCAATCTTTTGTCAGTAGTGGTGCTCCAAATTCATCCAATGGCTTCTCGTATCCATCTATAACACTAAACCAATTGTCAATGTCGTTCATGAGGTAATATTCCATCCTACCTTTCAAATAGGTAAAATCATTATCGTCGAAGAATGGCGGTCGTGCCATGCTATAACCCTCTTGAAAGGCCATCTCGCTCTGATGGATGGTTAGATCTTCCGATGTGATCCAGGCTCTGATACCACTTGTAGAATCCTTGAGGATTGGCTAGAGGGAGTGAATGCACTTCTTTGGTTTCTACAAGTTCGTTAGCAGAAGCAATGCAAGTAAAACAATAATTATAATGAAAATCAATGAAAGAAATGCTAAAACATCGATGTAACGTTGTTTGGCGATGACACTCCTACTCCACAATAATCCCTAAGGTGGATCACTCCTCACAAGCTTTCACTAGAACCTCCTTTTGATTACAACACCAAGGTGGAGAAGCCTTCTTTATAGTCACACTTTTCTTCTTTACAAGATGATGGAGTTAAGTTTGAGAAGAACAGGTTAAGAACACTTGAAAGCTTAATGGAGAACTTGAGGAGCTTAGGATGAACATTTAGAATGAAAGCATTAGTCATATCAAAACTCCCTTAGTTTCATTTTATAGAGCATGGTTTTTTTTGCCCATTGAGCCTGACATCAGTCAACTGCGTCATACCAGCAGTCAACTACTATTACTGTTGACCGAATACAATGGCTTCTAATGAAACCTGATTACAATCATCATGGCTCAACATCCACTTGATCAGCCGACTACTTGTATCAGCAGTCAATTGCTCCAGTCATCAGTTGATTCCTCCAAGGGATCAGTCGACTACACATGTTTTTGTGCTCGTGTCCACTTAAATTAGTCAACTGCTCATTCATTGCAGTCGACTACTGTAGACCAGTCGACTGCTAAACCCTAGTAGTAGACTAATAAAGTCACAACCGATAGTCGATTTTAGTTGACTACTTGACCAGTCGACTAGGTCATAACCCCAGTCGACTGTTCAAGCCTTTTGGATCCTCAAGTGTTGAACACTCAAAACCAATCGACTGGTATAAGCCACCAGTTGAATGATACAGTTTAAGTATGACTAATTCATATTTGAAAACATACCCTAAGCCTAAACTTAACCTTTTAGCTTCTCCATCAACCTTGCGCCTCCAGGATCCCTTCGAGTCCATGACTCTTTCATCCTTGTGCTTGCCTTCAAAAGCTTCCCTCAGTTTCATAATGCTTTGGGTTTCTTCTTTACCAAAGTCCGCTTGGACTTTACGCCGCCAAGACTACATGCTTGGACTTATGCTTCCAAGACCATGCCTTTGGACTTCCTTTGCCAAGGTTCGCTTGGACTTTACACCGCTAAGACTACATTCTTGGACTTATGCTGCCAAGACTTTCCCCTGGACTTTCCTTGCCAAGATTCACACTTGGACTTTATCTTTACCAAGTCTTCACACTTAGATTTTTCTGTCACATAAACATTCATGGTTAGATCACAATTATTGCCTAACTTCAAATGATTATCTAAACATCAAAATACACTAATGATTGGGACATTCTTGCTCCAACAGTCCTGGTTATCCTCCCTCCAAAAATCGTAGGAAATAGGTTGTGAAAGAGTAGGACATGAAATATGGTTCACCTGTTCATGGAGACCTATAGCATATCTTAGAGATCCACTAACCTATTCCAGTAGATGGCCCAAAATAGGAGAAATCGACTCTAGAAGGGTTGTGGGACACCAGTGATAGGGGGTTTTCCCATGATAACAACCCACATAACTCTGTCGATTCGAAAGGGAAATTTGATTAGGAATAGACAATTCCTAGTAGAAGCAAAAGTTCATCAGGATTACATCTGATGATCCTCCTGCAAGATCGTAATTAGAGAACCTAGGAGCATTAACTTAATAGCATGTTTTGCAATACACAAGTGAAACTGAAATCTTGGAATCCCTTAACCAACCCTTGAGTAACTCCCTGCTTCTTTCTCCAAGTGACAACGTACAAGAGCCTGCTCACAGCCACCCACCTTAACTCAAAAAGTGATTCACTCCGAACAACATATATTCACTGGACACCGATACTCAAAATCACAGTCCGTATGGGATCAATACATAATTTATTACTTGACAACAACCGTGCACTTGTGATTGTTGAGCGCGAGCAGGCACTTTAAGTCCTTGGCAGTCTTGATCGAAGGTTTGGGGTCATGCTCATGTGCATCATGTTTTTGGTGTCACTAATGGGGACTGTAGATTCAATATTGGATCGAAAGTGAGTAGTTTGGATCAGACATAGTTTAGATTTTCTTTTACTTTATTTTAGTTTTAGATTTTTGTTATTCTTTCTAGTTTAAATTTATTTCACTAGACATATTTCATTTCCAACTTAATTTAGTTTCAATTCAATTTTAAGTTTTCTTTAGTTAGTTCATTATTTTATGTTTACTTAATTTCTTATCCTTAAGAAGCATAGATACTCCTATTTGGTTGTGGTATTTACTGTATGCATAGGCACATAAGATCGAAAAATCTACTTCCGATTGTCCTAGAGATAGACCGAACATATCATTGAAGGAGAGTCAAATAGAGAGGGATGGAGGAATATAGAGCTCCTTTAGCGAACATAAGCAACCATCCCTTGCGGGATTATGCAGCTTTGAGTGCCCGAGGCCACAGACCTAGCATCGTTGGACCATCGATTACTGCAAATAACTTTGAACTTAAGACTGAACTTATAAACATGGTCCAACATAGTCAATTTAGAGGAGCCATGGTAGAAGACCCTAACCGACACTTGGGGACACTTTTAGAAATCTGCTTCACCGTGAAATTTAATGGAGTACCTACAGATGTGATCTGTTTGAGCCTATTCCCTTTTTCTTTGAAGGACAAGGCAAAGAATGGCTACACTCATTTCCTTGGGGAAGCATCACAATGTGGGAGCAGTGTGAGCCACAATTCTTGAACAAATTTTTTTCACCAAGTAAAATAGCTCACATGCGCCACCTGATCACAAGCTTCCATCAGAAGGAAGGAGAATCCCTGTTTGCAGCCTGGGAATGGTACAAGGGTTTATTTCATCAGTGTCTTCACCATGGGCTTGAGAGATGGCTCGTGATTCATATATTCTATAATGGGATCACGTATGCGACAAAGACTTGGATTCTGCTACAACAGGGGCATTAATGAATAAAACTATTGAGAAAGTAGAAGAACTTATTGAGGAGGTGGCCAAATACCACCATTGGCATGCCTCCGAACGTAGTCATCCAACACCTACAGTCAGAAGATATGTTGTTAACTTTATCGATCATCTAACAGTGAGGATGGACACACTGGGTAGATGGTTTGACTCTCTAACCCTTGCTTCTGTATGTGCGACCAATTCCTCTAGTGATGGAGTAACAGGATATCAGGGAGACTATTATTATGGAGGGAGAACATCTTTGAAAAGCAGGTTGAGAATGTCGATGTAGTGGGGTGATTATAATCAAAGGCCCAACATCTATATTCTAGCACGTACAATCCTGGATGGAGGAATCACCTGAATGTTTTGTACAAGAATAATTCGTAAATTTTCCAACATTCCGGTGAGTATGGATAGCAGTGCAGTGGGTAGCAGTAACCACCAAAATCTAGGATCGAGTTAATTATTGAGGACTTCATAGCAACCCAGACAAAGGCTAATACAGAGTTCCAACAACAACATCAAAGAACCGAAGAGGTACTGAAGGAGTTGAAGGCCTCTATCAATGGTCTCGAAAGCGTCACCAAGATGCTAGAAATGCAAGTAGCCCAGATAGCGAAGATGACATCACAAGCTATGAATACCTCCCATGAGAAATCTGAGCCAAGACAGAGGGAACACTATAAGGCTATGTACACTTCAGAATGGAAACAATGTTGGAGGATCGTGGCCCGGCTAGAAGGGGGGTTGAATAGCCTAATCGTCATGCTTGATGGAAATCATTTGTTCATCTCTACAATTCTTATTATCACAAAAAAATATACAATAATGGAAATACACAACAAGAATACAAACACACGACACGCGATATACTTGGTTCGGAACCATAGGGTTCCTACATAACGGGGCGAGCTCAATGAGCTCTAGTGATGAACACACCACTAATAAAACTCCTTCTCGATAACACGTCGGAGGTGGAGAAACCTCGTACAAGCAATTACAACAGTAATATAAAAATGTACAAGAAAATACAAAGACGAAATGAAATACATAAAGAAAATTTTACAACAAATGGCTTTGAACACTTTGCTTGTTGCTTGCTTTGGTTTCCTCTTGAAGGTATGGAATGAAACAACAATTCCCCTCCAAAATCCCCCCAAATATCGCTGTGGAAATCATCCCCAAGCTCCTCCTTTTATGCTTCTCTCGGGTTGATTCCACACCTAGCAGTCGACTGCTGATACCCATCAGTCGACTGCTCCTGTAACCATTGTGAGACAACGACTTGATTCACGCTGGATAAGTTCCAATGGATAGCACATTAGTCGACTGCCAAACCCAAGAAGTCGACTGATGCATAGTCAGTCGAGCCCATGGTCGAGATTCCTAGCTTCTTTGGTCATTTCCTCAACCATCAGTCAACTGGCCTTCATGGAAATCGACTTTCAAGCCACGCGACACAGTCGAACGCCAGTCGACTCCCATCAGTCGACTGGTACATCACCCCAATCGACTGGTAAACCTCAAATATGACGTTTGACCCAAGTGTGATGCCCTCATACTTGCTAGACCACCCTTAGCCTAGACTTAAGACTTCTAACTACCTTTGCTATCCTCGCGCCTACCAGATCCCTCCAAGTCATCCATGACTTGTTCATCCATGTGTGGATCCCTCCAAGTCATCCATGACTTATTCATCCATATGCTAACCTCGTGGTGCTTCCTTCAGCTATTGTCATTCTCTGTGTGTCTACATTGCCAAGGTACATATGGACTTATGCTCCCAAGACTACCGCTTCACCTACACTGCTAAACCATACCTTGGACTTCCCAAATGCAAAGTCCCCATGACTTGGACTTTCATCGCCAAGGATACACACTTGGACTTATGTGGCCAAGGCTACACACTTGGTCTTCCCTCGCCAACTCCATGTTGGACTTCCAATGCCAAGCCCCATGCTTGGACTTTTACCGCCAAGGCTACACACTTGGACTTACGTGGCTAAGGCTGCACACTTGGACTTCCCATGACAATCACATGTCATATGTTTTGTTTAACATCAAAATACTGCTCGAGCCAAACTCGAGTCCGGTCAATCGTGACCTAGGCCGATTGCACCAACAATCTCCCCCTTTTTGATGTTTGATAAAACCACAAACACCTTTGAGTTAGGTGACCAAACTGAAGTCTACCAATTATCCCCAATTGACAATTCTCACATCTTGTGAGAATTCCAACTAACCCCAATTAATACTTTCTCCCCCTTTTTGACATACATGAAAAAGGTCCTCCCTAAGGGTGTCAATGTCTCATATCACAATGAGATCTTACAATCTTCTCATTGGTATAAAAAAATATCTAGGATGCATTCACTCTTCCAAGTGATAAGTCCCATATCACTTAAGAGAGGCAATCCCCCAATTCTCCTCCCATGAGGAAAAATACATCCATCATCCCAAGATTGATAACCTTATTGGAGGATCGGTGGCCGGCTAGAGGGGGGTGAATAGCCCAATTCATGTACTTGATGGAAATCATCGCTCTTGCGTGCTTTGTCAACATTGATCATTAATATGCGCAGCGGAAATGCAAATACGAAATACAAAAATAAACACAAACACACAATCACAATAGACAACCAATATAAGGGGTTCGGAACCTTAGGGTTCCTACTCCACGGGGTGAGCTCAACGAGCTCGAGTTATGCGCATGACACTAACAAAACTCCTTCTCGACAATAAGTCGGAGGTGGAGAAATCTCGTACAAGAGATTACAACAGGTAATACAAACGTACAAGGAAAATACAAAGACAATATAAAATACAAGAAATGAACAACTTTACAACACTTGACTTTGATCACTTGCTTGTTGCTTGCTTTGGTTTGCTCTTGATGGTCTGGAATGCAGCAGTAATTCCCCGCCAAAATATCCCCAAAAATGGTTGTGAAAATCCTCCCCAAGCTCCTCCTTTTATGGTTGTCTCGGGTTGATTCTGCGCCTGGCAATCGACTGCCAAAGCCCCAGTCGAACTACCCTTGTATCCATTGTCTCACAACGGTTCGATACATGCTAGAAAACCCCAACGGACCGCTCATTAGTCAACTTCAAACGCCTATAGCTGACTGTACAGTCGACTACCGAGCGTTCTATGCTCCGATGTCAACCAGCAGTCGACTGCCATCCATGGCAGTGGACTGCCGGTCGGGCAGTCTAAATAGCACACCAGTTGAACCCTGCCGACTTGGATCAATCGAACCAACACCTATACCAGTCGACTATTGTTGAGCAAAACCTCAAACAAACACTTTGTTTGAGCATCCGACCATTGAGTAAAACCTCAAACATCATGTTTGACCATCCAACACTTCATCTTAGCCACTTGGCCAAGTCCACCTCATCCTCTCATGGAGTTCCCCACCGAATCATTCTTCCCTCGGCCTAAGTCCTTCGGATGCACCAAGCGCATGACTTTGCAATGTCATCCTTCGTGTCTTACCCTCGAAGTCTGCTTCTCTTTGGCCTCACTCCATTAGCTCCCCATCCGGTGGTCCCTCGGATGCACCAAGCGCACGACTTCCGCAATGCCATCTTTCACCGACTCAAGGACCCTGAGCCTACGAGACTAGTGACCTTGCCAAGTCCTCAAGGCTTCTCATTTCCAAGGCTACACACTTGGACATACCAACACCAAGCCCCATGCTTGGATTTTCCATGCCAAGGCTACACACTTGGACTTTACCAACACCAAGCCCTATGCTTGGATTTTCCCAACACCAAGCCCCATGCTTGGACTTTTCATGTCAAGCCCCATGCTTGGACTTTCACCACCATGGCTACACACTTGGACTTATGTGGCCAACCCATTTTGGACTTTCAATGCAAAGCCCCATGCTTGGACTTCCCATGACACTCACATGTCATACGTTTTGTCTAACATCAAAATACTGTTCGAGTTAAACTCGAGTCTGGTCAATCGTGACCTGGGTCGATTGCACAAACAATCTCCCCCTTTTTGATGTTTGACAAAACCTCAAACTCAAGTCTACCAATTATCCCCAATTGACAATTCTCACATCCCAATGAGAATTTCAACTAACCCCAATTGGAAACTTCTCCCCCTTTTTGACACACATCAAAAAGGTCCTCCTCAAGGGTGTCAATGTCTCATATCCCAATGAGATCATACAATCTTCCCCTTGGTACAAAAATATCTAGGATGCCTTCAATCTTCCAAGTGATAAGTCCCATATCACTTAAGAGAGGCAATCCCCCAATTTTCCTCCCATGAGAAAAAATACACATCCATCTTCCCATGATGGATACCTCCCCCTAAAAGCTTGCTCCCCCTTGACCATTGCACCAACAATGTCCTTGGAGAGTCCCTAAGCCAATAGAAACACTAAACTATCGAAATTAAGGGAAGAGATTCAACATTGAATTTTTACCTCCCTTAAAATTTGATACACACCCTAAACACTTCTCCTAATCCATGTCTAATGGATTTTCACCATTTCTAATGCTCTCCAAAGCATGTCCTAGGGTTAGTAGTTAGAAAACCAAAACATAACTGAACATGGGCTTAACAAACCTTGTTTACTCAAAATCCACATTGACAGTCGATTCTCTCAGATACCAGTCGACTGCGATACACGACAGTCGACTGATTTCTGCAATGTGTAGAAATCAACTTTCAGAAATGAAATTCCAAAATTCATAAGTAAAAATACATATTTTGAAAAATCTTGAAAATTCGTACGTACATTACTTATAACAAACATTACGGGTGAAAAATATTAGAAAAATAAAATACCCATAAACTAGTGAGATTGACACAAAGTTCAAAACCATTAAATTTTCAATGTTTGGTCGTACTTTGTATCACCTCATTCAATAGTGATTGCTATCAAAAGATAGACTTCACCAATATTTTTCAAAATGGTTCTGAAATGATTTTAAAATATTAAATTCCTTTTCCTAACATCTTACTTGTATCTAACCCATGTTGGTGCAATCGACCCAGGTCACGATTGACCGGACTCGAGTTTGACTCGAACAATATTTTGATGTTAGACAAAATGTATGACATGTGAGTGTCATGGGAAGTCCAAGGATGAGGCTTGGCATTGAAAGTCCAATATGGGTTGGCCACGTAAGTCCAAGTGTGTAGCCTTGGCGGTAAAAGTCCAAGCATGGGGCTTGGCATGAAAAGTCCAAGCATGGGGCTTGGTGTTGGGAAAATCCAAGCATAGGACTTAGTGTTCGTAAAGTCCAAGTGTGTAGCCTTGGCATGGAAAATCCAAGCATGGGGCTTGGTGTTGCTAAGTCCAAGTGTGTAGCCTTGGCAATGAGAAGTATTGAGGACTTGGCAAGGTCACTAGTCTCGTAGCCTCAGGGTCCTTGAGTCGGTGAAGGATGGCATTGCGAAAGCCGTGCGCTTGGTGCATCCGAGGGACCGATGGATCGGGAACGAATGGAGTGAGGCCAAAGTGAAGTAGACTTCGAGGGAAATACACAAAGGATGACATTGCGAAGTCGTGAGCTTGGTACATCCGAGGGACGTAGGCCGAGGGAAGATAGCTTCGGTGGGGAACTCCATGAGAGGATGAGGTGGACTTGGCCAAGTGGCTAAAATGAAGTGTCGGATGCTCAAACATGATGTTTGAGGTTTTACTCGACGGTCGGATGCTCAAACAAAGTGTTTGTTTGGATTTATCCAAGTCGAGGGTAATCGAGATCGCCAAGTCGGGCAGTCGACTTTCATGGATGGCAATCGACTGCTGGTTGGCATTGGAGCACATAACACTCGATAGTTGACTGGGAAGTCAGCTACGGGCGTTGGCAGTCGACTACTGAGCAATCCGTTGGATTTTTCCAGCGTGGATCGAACCATTTTGAGACAACAACTACAGGGGTAGTTTGACTGGGGATTTTGGCAGTCGACTGCCAGTCACGAAATCTTGCTGAGACAAGCATAAAAGAAAGAGCTTGGGGAGGATTTCCACAATCAATTTTACAAAGATTTTGGAGGGGAATTGCTACTGCATTCCTGACCTTCAAGAGCAAACCAAAGCAAGAAACAAACAAGTGATCAAAGCCAAGTGTTGTAATGTTGTTCTCTACTTGAATTTCATATTGTCTTTGTATTTTGCTTGTACTTTTGTATTACCTGTTGTAATTTCTTGTACAAGGTTTCTTCACCTTTGACTTATTCTCGAGAAGGAGTTTGGTTAGTGTCGTGTGCATAACTCGAGCTCGTTGAGCTCACCCCGTGGAGTAGGAACCCTAAGGTTCCGAACCACATATATCAGTTGCTTATTGTGATTGTGTGTTTGTGTTTATTTTTGTATTTCATATTTGCATTTCCACTATGCATATTAACGATCATTGTAGACAAAGCATGCAAGAGTGAATGATTTCCATCAAGTACATGAATTGGGCTATTCACCCCCCTCCCCCTCTCTAGCTGGCCACCGATCCTTCAATAAACCTCCCCCTAAAGGCTTGATCCCCCTTTACCATTGCACTAACAATGTCTTTGGAGAGTCCCTAAGCCAATAGGAATGCTAAACAATCAAAATTAAGGGCAAAGATTCAACATTGAACTTTCACCTCTCTTAAAATTCGATACAACCCTAAACAATTCTCCTAATCCATTTTCAATGGATTTCCACCCTTACAATGCTCTCCAAAGCATATCCTAGAGTTAGGAGCAGTTAGAGAACCAAAAAATAGTTGAACATGGGCCTAACAAACCTTGTTTATCCAAAATTAGCTATGGCAGTTGACTCTTATAGTCACTATTCGACTACCCTTGATGCTAGTCGACTGCCATCCATGTGATTCGAACAGTATTTTGATGTTAGACAAAACATATGACATGTGATATTCATGGGAAGTCCAAGTGTGTAACCTTGGACACATAAGTCCAAGTGTGTATCCTTGGCGGTGAAAGTCCAAGTCATGGGGACTTGGCATTTGGGAAGTCCAAGGTGTGGTTTAGTAGCGTAAGGTGAAGCGGTAGTCTTGGGAGCGTAAGTCCATATGTACCTTGGCAATGTAGACACCGTGAGCATAACAATTGCTGAAGGAAGCACCTGAAGGCTACCGTATGGATGAACAAGTCATGGATGACTTGGAGGGATCCGGTAGGCACGAGGCTAGCAGAGGTAGCTAGAAGGCTTAGGTCTAGGCTAAGGGTGGTCTAGCAATTATGAGGGCATCATACTTGGGTTAAATCTCATATTTGAGGTTTATCAGTCGACTGGGGTACCAGTCGACTGATGGGAGTCTACTGGCATTCGACAACGTCGTGTGGCTTGGAAGTCGACTGAAGGTTTTGCGGAACCGAAGCTCTGATACCACTTGAAGGTAGGAAACTTTGCTTCCCACTTCAACTCGGTTGCTTGTTCATGGTGATCCCGTGTTCATCCCTGGATTAAAAAAAATTAATCCATGGCAATAAGGGATTACCCAAGCTACCGTTCCATCGTCGTGCTATCCGATTAGAGTGATCACTTGAACAAACTTGTTGTTCAAGCAACCTCTCTCTATTCTTTGAATAGCCGCGGAATAGACGATGTACGGAATGCCGGTTTTTGTGTTCATATTCGGGGTCCAAGAAAATTTAGCCACATACCATACATACAATATACAAAGAAACAAAAGGAAAGCAAAACAAGATTTATACCTCTTGTTTACCTCAAGGTCTTCTATCATATGTCCTATCCTCCTCTTGGACGTTGTGTGGGTAACGATCTTCCAAGAGTTGAAGCCTCCTAGATCACAATCTTCCTTTCCTTGATTGCTCCGAACAAGCGGAAGTATAGAAACGAAACTATTCTCCTATCTAGGACCCACCATCAAGCTTCAAGCTTGATGCTTGCTGCTGGTCCAAAGAGAGGTGTAGGAGCACCGGCCAACCTTGAAGGAAGGTTGTCGTCGGACAACCTAGAGAGAGAAAGAGAGAGGAAGGATTTGCCACCAATCTTGAGAGAGAGAGGGAGGGTAGAGTTACCGCCGGCCAAGGATGGCCAAACCCTAGAATTATCTTGTCGCCGCCCACTAGGAACAAGCAACTCTAGGGTTGCCGCCACCCACCTCTCCTCTCAAGCCAAGCTCCTAAACCTTAATCTCCCATGTTGTGTTCCACGCCCAAGCCTTGGCCTCCTTTTATAGAGCTAGGCTTAAGCTTCCTTTTAATCTCCTCCATCGGATCTAGGGATTTAATCTCAACCATCGGATCTAGAGATTTAATCTAAACCGTCGGATCTAGAGATTTAATCTCCACCGTCGGATCTAGAGTTTCATTTTCCATCATTGGATCTAGGATTCATGTGGGTTTTAATAGGCTATGATAGGGACCATGAGGAGGAGTTGGATCTTGGCCACCCAATGGATCAAGCCCACATAAAGTCCGATCTATTAATGATAATCCATTCCACTAGAGGATTATTATTGATCTACCTCACCAAACCCCATAAGTTAATATGGGCTCCATATATTATTTGTACATATATCTGCTCGTGTTTAAGATCTCGAATGTCCGTCGATTAATTAATTTACTGACAATTAATTAATCAACATCTAACTCCATGAGTAGTACCACACAACCTTATTATAATGTAGGACCAAGTCCACCTACAGGGTTTGTTGGATCGAAGCGGATCGCTAGAGGGGGGGGGGTGAATAGCGATAAAACCTTTTTCTTGTTCGTTCGTTAAAACCCGAGTAGATAATTAATTGCAGCGGAAATATAAGAATTAAATAAAGGAGACAAATATTTTTACTTGGTTCGTAGCCTTCGGCTACTACTCCAAGGCCCTAGTGGTCCTTGACCACGCACAGAGGGCAAAAACACTAAAGAACTCCTCCTCGTTAGAGGTAGGAGTTAATCGTTACAAATAAAAGAAAAAAGTTTGAGGTAGAGGGACACTCCCCCTCTCCTCGTTACGATAAAAGCTCCGAGATTTGAAAGTAATGAACTGAAATAAACAACTTAAACCAATGTAATAAATAGAAAACAATTAAACCTAGACGTCGGAGAAGAAGCAATTCGTTGTCGGAAAGTTGTAGCTTGGCGAAGGCTTTTGGAATCTTAGAATTGATGATGAAACCCTAGGATTGACCCTTCTTTTATAGCCTTTGAGCCTCTTTTCGAGAGGAACTTCACCCAATAGAGTTTTGGCACATGGCTCCTTGAAAAATGGTGATAAGGCTTGACTCCTCGAGGCTGATCCTTGACCATCAGTCGACTGATGGCCATCATCAGTCGACTGATGGTAGCATCAGTCGAATGCTAACCTCCGGCAGTCGACTGTTGGACGACAGTCGAGTCCTCCAAGTTGGCAGTCGACTGATGCTAGCTGCTAGGTAAAGTTAGCTTAACAAAAACATTATTTTGATGGCCTCCGACCATCCGATCTCGACCTAGACCACCTATAGGATGTCTTTGGTCGGATCTACGCTTAAGATCATCCTCATAAAGAGGATACGACCTTACTTACGCTCGCACACACGAGCTTACCTCGATACTTACTGTGTTGCTTTTTCTTCCGACCTTCCACTCGATTCCTTCGGCTCCCTCTGAAGTCACTCGAGTGTCGCCCGACCACCGCGGCTTCCTCCGGGTGTCGCTAGCCTTCAGCTCCAGCTATAGTAATTTTCTGCACACTCGATTCAGCTCGTGAGATAACGACATGAGCTTAACTTTGTATCATTTTCTATAATCAAAACTCAGGTTCGACTTAGGTGCCTACTGCACCAACAATCTCCCACTTTTTGATTTATACCAAACCCTCATACAAAGTTAAGAACATAGCATGCATGAAGAATAAAAATAGCATGCATGAAGAATAATAATCCGCATAAAAAACAAAAATAAAGATTAAGTTGGAGTAGTAAGAATTTTCTTCAAGTACTCCCCCTTGAGGAAACCTCCCCTTTGACCGAGGGTGAGTCTTGAAAGAAGACCTTAGTCCTCCCCCTTGAGGATTGCTATTTAGGAAGAGTTTAAATAATTAACATTACTTAAAGTTGGCCTTAGTAAGACATTTTAAGTTAAGAAGACTTCTTAACTTGACTCTTTCTCCCCCTTTCTTAAGTAAAGCATTAGCACTTGGCCATAGTGTTTAAAAAATAATAAGTTTAAGTTAAGAATTCTCTTAACATGACCTTTACTTCCTTTTAAGTAAATTTTTAAAACATAAAGTTAAGTAAACATTTACATAACTTTTGGCCATGAAAAATTTTTGATCCCTTAACTTTGGCCTTTTTCTCCCCCTTTTGCCATATATCGAAAAGAGTGGGGTGTGTGAAAAACAAATATAGATATTAATTTTAAAGTTCAAGCATGTTCCATATTATTTTGAAAATAATATACTGAAAATAAGCTCATCTATAAAATGTTCGACTCATATTTGGCCTGATTGATATGAAAGATCAACCAGTCCTGGTCAGAGTCGGTTAGTATGTATGATTATACTCTGTGGTTCATGGCGATGCACTAGCTCTACATCTGGAACCAGGAGTAAGGTCCTAACATCTGACGCCCATCTACGTGGCTAAGTACATAAACACATTAGTACTATGTGTTGTGAGATGTACTGGCTCCTTAAATCTATAGGTGCATGATATCTAAGGCATGTCCTATGCTAGTTCCATGAAAATGAAAAGTAAGAAATAGTAGTACGAAAATATAATTTGTAAGTTCCTATTCTACTACGCACATGCCCAATTTTCATCTTAATAGACTAAATTCGGCTTCGGGTAGGGGTTTAGTAAATAGGTCTGTCAAGTTAGACTTCGATTCGACGTATTCGAGTTGTATGGCTCCGTTGGCCACATGTTCTCGAATGAAATGGTGTTTGACCTCTATATGTTTGGTCCTAGAGTGACATATCGGATTCTTAGTAAGATTAATTGAACTAATGTTATCTACATGAAGTTTAGTATTTGTAAAGTCTAACTTAAAGTCGCGGAGAGTGTGCTTCATCCAAAGAAGCTGAGTGACACACACACCCATCGTGATGTATTCGGTTTCGGTGGTAGATAAGGCAACACAGTGTTGCTTCCGACTGCACCAACTCACTAGACTCGAGCCGAGAAGTTGACAACAACCACTCGTACTCTTTCTATCGAGCTTACTATCGGCATAGTCCGAATCGGAGTAGCCAGTTAGTTCGAACTCGGTAGATCTAGGGTACTAAATACCGACATTAAGTGTACCCTTTAGATATCTAAGGATACGCTTGACTAGAGTTAGGTGAGACTCCTTGGCACATGTTTGGAACCTTGTGCACATACTTACTGCAAATAGGATATCAGGTCAGCTCGTAGTTAAGTAAAGGAGACTCCCTATTATGCTTCTATAGTATTTTAAATCAATTGAGTTTCTGATTAAATCTTCTTCTATATTCACATTAGTTGCCATTGGGGTATTAATAATTTTAGCGTCTTGCATTCCAAAGTGTTTGATTAATTCCATAGTATATTTACGTTGATGTAGGT
Source organism: Wurfbainia villosa (assembly GCA_025175895.1). Lineage (NCBI taxonomy): Eukaryota > Viridiplantae > Streptophyta > Magnoliopsida > Zingiberales > Zingiberaceae > Wurfbainia > Wurfbainia villosa. Next base: position 45,662,592 of record CM045999.1, on the reverse strand, counting down.
ATATTCCATCTTTAGTTTGTTTAATTTGTAGACCTAAGAAGAAACTCAACTCTCCTAATAAATTCATTTCAAATTCACTTTCCATAAGTGAAATGAACTCATTCAGTAGGATCAAGTTGGTGGTTCCGAAAATAATATCATCTACGTAGATTTGGGCTATGAATATGTCTTTACTTAAGGTTTTTATGAAAAGGGTTGGGTCAACTACACCTTGGTTAAATCCTTTAGACTTAAGATAAATCGAAAATCTCTCGTACTAAGCTTGAGGAGCTTGTTTAAGTCCATAGAGAGCTTTCTTTAACCTAAGGACATGGTCGGGTTTGTCTAAACTTTCGAAACCGGGGGGTTGACTAACATAAACTTCTTTAATGTATCCATTTAAGAACGCAGATTTCACATCCATTTGAAACAACTTAAATCCTCGATGTGTTGCATATGCTAATAGCATTCGAATGGACTCTAATCTAGCTACTGGGGCATAGGTCTCGTCGTAATCTAAACCTTCGACTTAACTAAACCCTTTAGCAACTAGTCTAGCTTTATTTCTAACCACTTCACCTTTATCATCAAGTTTATTTCTAAACACCCACCTTGTTCCAATGATTGTTTTATCTTTAGGTGGTTGTACTAATTCCCATACTTCATTCCTAGTGAATTGAGCCAACTCTTCTTGCATTGCAATAATCCAATCGGGATCAAGAAGAGCTTGGTCAATAGTCTTGGGTTCAATTTTTGCGTTCTACTAGGCCATTTTGTTGTGGAGTTCTAGGGCAAGAGAACTCATGGTGGTATCTATTTAGGTTACAGAATTCTGTAAACCTATGGTTCTCGAATTCACCACCATGATCAGTCCTAAGTCTTTTGATTTTAATGCTTTGTTGATTTTCTATTAATTAAAATAGGTTGATTAATTGATCTAGGGTATCACTTTTGTGTTTGATGAACCTAACCCAAGTAAATCTAGAATAGTCATCAATTATGACTAAGCAGAATTTACTTTCATTAAGTGACTTAGCTCCGTGTGAATCAAATAGATCCATGTGTAGGAGCTCAAGCACACTTTTGGTTCGTTCTTGATTAGTTAATTGATGTTGTGTCCGAGATTGTTTACCTTGTTGACACACATTACATATTTTATTGTTAAAGTTATTGAGGTTAGGCAAACCTTTGACTAAGTCACTCTGACTCATCTTGTGGATGAGTCTTGGGTGTGAGTGACCGAGTCATCGGTGCCACAACCATGATTCCTCTTGCCGTGTCATAAGACACTTAGTTGAGGAGTTAGTTAAGTTAATGGTGTAAATATTATTATTTCTAGTTTCCTTAAGAATTGTTTTAGAAGTTTTATTTGTATTAATTACGCATTCATTTTCTAGAAATATGACCTTATAGTTATTATCACACAATTGGCTTACACTAAGTAAATTATATTGAAAATTTTCTACTAATAAAATATTTTGAATAACAAAATTTGAGTTAAGCTCAATATCACCTGATCCGATGATTTTGAGCTTGCCGTTATTTCCGAAGGCTACCAATCCTCGTCGTTTGAATCGAAGCTTCGAAAACTTGAGTTGATCTCCGGTCATGTGTCGGGAGCAACCACTGTCCAACATCCATTGATGCTACACGCAAGGTAGTTGGATCGGATATTAGATTTATTAAATATTGGTTGAAAATTATTAACCTAAATCATCTCACCCATGTCTACATGATCAAACACGTTAACCCTATATGTTCTTGTGAGATGACTTCCAATTTTACTTGATTTAAATTTAATGACTTAAACACTTGTCAACCTTGCGTTAGATTCAAATTTGACCTTAGGCTCATCAAGTCACCTTTTCAAGATCATGGCTTCCAGGTCGTGGCGAGGCACAGATGCCTTCTTTGATCGGAACAACGACCACTTCCTTAGACAAAGACATTTTCAAGAAAATAGAGACTTGACTTACCTAAGACCACTTCCTGGTCTAACTAGTCTAGGATACGGTGAGGTAGCTTCAGCTAGTTCCGCTCGGTCAAGTGCACCGAACTAGATATGCCTTATCTAGCCCGAATACACAAGACTCTTCTTTCCTAGCGTACTATCATCTCGCCGTGTCCTGGTACTATGTTATCAAGTATTGACGAGTTATAGTCCTATCTAACCATTTTAAAAAGGAAAATCAAACTAAATAAAAACCTAAGCATGCAATTTCTAGGTTTAAACACAAACAAGTTTCGTACTAGCTCCCCCTGGACTATTGAATCAATTTGGTCTCTCCACATAGTGGATTTGGTCCTTGGGAACCCAGTACTAGTTCGATCCTAAGTTTGAAATTAAGGTGGTCTTAGGGACCCATGCTTGGACACATTTTTTATGTCGACTTACAATCGACATATACGACTTGTTGGTCGTATTTGAGCTAAACCCTAGCCCGACCTTGTTGTACACGACCCTTTGCGATCCAAGTAGGAGGTCAAGTCCTTTGGATCCCAAAGTAAACCTTTCCAATGTATTCCTAATATCTTTGACTTGACTCTTCAAGAGTGAATTCTCAACTTCGAGTTTTTCAACCCGAGTTGAGTCCTCCTCTTGAACTCGTCTAGTCGAAGAGGTTAAGGAGACCTCGTGTTTGAGGAGTTTAACTTCCTCAACCAGGGTCTCGACCTTGGACTCGGACTTAGCTAACTTTCTAGTTAAAAACTTAATTGCACTATAAAGTGTACTAATGAGAGACCGACTTACCTTGAGTGTATCTTTTGAACCGGATGCGTATCCGTGGCTTGTCTTGAATAGTGCTTCGCAGTCCGACTCATCTTCGATTTCCTATTCAGGTTCCGGTTCCGACTCCGTCTCCGATTCCACTGGTTTAGCCATGAGAACACGATCATTATCTTCTTCCTCAGATGCTTCTTCCCAAGTAGCGTTGAGTGCCTTTTTGTGTTTTGGTGCTTTGCTCTTGAGTTTTGGGCATTCGGACTTGATATGTCCAAACCTGTTGCATTCATAACATCTAATATTTGAACTTTTAGGCTTACCTTCGTTGGGTCGAGTGACGGTTTGTTTTCGGCCCTTGACTATCCTCCGAACTAGGTTGACTAATTCGACCTCCATTTCCGAGTCGACCTCTGAATCAGACTTATCCTCTTCTTCCTTTGGGGGTGGCTTGCTTGCGATTTTCTTCCTTGAACCTGCAAAAAGTGCTATACCCTTCTCGGGTTTCGAGTTAGACTGCTCATGAAGTTCAAAATCAGAAAATAGTTCATCTAACCTAAGTTTCAAAAGATCCTTGGAGACCTTGTAGGCATCGACCATGGATGCCCACAAGGTAGTCCTCGGAAAGGAGTTTAGGACATACCTTATAAGGTCACAGTTTTCGACCTTTTGCCCGATCGTGTGTAGATTGTTGACTATGTCTTGGACACGGGCATGAAGTTGCATCGTGGACTCGTGTTCCTGCATTTTTAGATTATATGGTTTATTAAATAAAAGATCACGCTTACATACCTTGGCTTTATTGGTCCTTTCGTGTAGCTCCACTACCTTTGTCCAAAGGTCCTTTGCGCTTATGAAGGGGCCGACGTGATTTATCTCCTCCTTGGACAAGCCGTATTGAAGGATTTGAGTTGCCTTAGCGTCGGCTTCGACTTGTCATTTTGTCGCAATGGTCCATTGGTCATAATCCAAGGATTCACCCACTTCTTTAGTCGGAAGTGTGAATCCCGTTTGGATTATGATCCACATCTCGATTTGAGTTTTGAGAAAGGATTCCATCCGACCTTTCTAGTAATGGAAATCATCTCCGTTGTAAAACGGAGGTCGGACGGTGCTAAACCCCTCGAGATGGGCCATTTGGAAGGGAAACCTTGCACAAAAAATACCAAAAAAAAACATGGAAAAGGTTCCAAGGCTTCGCCTTGGATTAGTAATGTAGGAAATGAAAAGAAAAAAAAAAGGAATAAACAAGAAATAACCAACTAAAATAAAAGATGAGCACTTACAACCTTCGATGTCCCAGAAATGGTACTAAACGATGATTTTTGGGGATGAAGCCAGCTTGTTACGAGGGTTTACCCTCATAGGAAGTGTAGATCTCTCCGAGAGCTTCATTTTGGTAGGTAGCCCGTTTCGTGGGTTAACTTGTACGAAAAGTTATACCCATTTTACCGTCGGCTACTCCAAAAGCGAATACTTGCAAAACAAAACCAAACGAAGAGTACCAAGACTTCGTCTTGGATTAGTAGTGCGGGAGAAAAATTTAAACGAACGAAAAACAAATCTTTAATAAATGCTAGATTGGTGGTTTCACCAAATCTAAGCGCCCCCGGCTCTGATACCAATTGTTGGATCGAAGCGGATCGCTAGAGGGGGGGTGAATAGCGATAAAACCTTTTTCTTGTTGGTTCGTTAAAACCCGAGTAGATAATTAATTGCAGCGGAAAGATAAGAAATAAAAAAAGGAGACAAATATTTTTACTTGGTTCATAGCCTTTGGCTACTACTCCAAGGCCCTAGTGTTCCTTGACCACGCACGGAGGGCAAAACACTAAAGAACTCCTCCTCATTAGAGGTAGGAGTTAATCGTTACAAATAAAAACAAAAAGCTTGAGGTAGAGGAACACTCCCCCTCTCCTCGTTACGATAAAAGCTCCGAGATTTGAAAGTAATGAACTGAAATAAACAAATTAAACCGACGTAATAAAAAGAAAACAATTAAACCTAGACGTCGGAGAAGAAGCAATTCGTTGTCAGAAAGTTGTAGCTTGGCGGAGGCTTTTGGAAGCTTAGAATTGATGATGAAACCCTAGGATTGACTCTCCTTTTATAGCCTTTGAGCCCCTTTTCGAGAGGAACTTCACCCAATAGAGTTTTGGCACATGGCTCCTTGAAAAATGGTGATAAGGCTTGACTCCTCGAGGCTGATCCATGACATCAATCGACTGATGGCCATCATCAGTCGACTGATGGTAGCATCAGTCGAATGCTAACCTCCGACAATCGATTGTTGGACGGCAGTCAAGTCCTCCAAGCTGGCAGTCGACTGATGCTAGTTGCAAGGCAAAGTTAGCTTAACAAAAACATTATTTTGACGGCCTCCGACCATCCGATCTCGACCTAGACCACCTATATGATGTCTTTGGTCGGATCTACGCTTAAGATCATCCCCGTAAAGAGGATACAACCATACTTACGCTCGCACACACGATCTTACCTCGATACTTACTGTGTTGCTTTTGCTTCCGGCCTTCCACTCGATTCCTTCGGCTCCCTACAAAGTCACTCGAGTGTCGCCCGACCACCGTGGCTTCCTCCGGGTGTCACTAGCCTTCAGCTTCAGCTATAACAATTTTCTGCACACTCGATTCAGCTCATGAGATAACGACATGATCTTATCTTTGTATCATTTTCTATAATCAAAACTCAGGTTCGACTTAGGTGCCTACTGCACCAACAGTGTTTACATGATGAACCTTATGAGCTCCTCAAAGGGACATCATCATCCTAATATATAGGACACAGTTTCCTCCTATAATCAACGACACACCATATAAATAATATCATTTCCTAACTTACCGAGCCTATCAATTTACTCTATAAATCTCACCCATTTGTAAATCAATGAAATGAATACTAAGCATATGTGCCCGTTATTATATCGGGATTAAGAGAATGTACAACATAATATTTAAGGTCCGATTCGATTATGTAGTCAGCAATAAATCGAATCACCTCTAACTCGGTCCTGCTCAATACACACAAAGTGTACTAGTGTAATTCTATGGTCAAGACAAACTAATACCAAATCACACTACAACCATACCAATGGTTTGTCCAAAGCCATCTCGGTTGTGTGCCTTTACTTATACTCTACAAGGAACTGATAACATGATCTCCCGTGTGACACTACACACCATGTTATCTACAATGTAATGCATTAGACAATATGCATAACCATAAATATGCAAACAATGATCATGTGATTCTTATTTCAAAAATAAAGATGTTCATATAAAAGATCGACTTTTCGGTATACATCCCAATAATCTCCCACTTATACTAAAAGACTATGCTGTCCTCATACTGCCATATATCTGATTCCCATTCCCTCCACATGCCTATCAAAGCTCTCGCTAGAAGGGCCTTAGGGAAAGGATCTACCAGGTCATCCTCTGATGCAATCTAGGCGACAACAACTTCTACCCGTTTTACGATTTCTCGTGTCAGGTGGTACTTTCGCTCTATGTGTTTATTTGTCTTATGGGCTTGTGGTTCCTTTGAGTTTTTAACTGCACCACTGTTATCACAATAAATTGTGATAGTTCTAGGCAAACCAGGAATCACATCCAAGTCCATCAAGAAGTTCCTGAGCCATACAACTTCTTTGGCTGCCTCAAAGGCTTCCACATACTTAGCTTCCATGGTGGAGTCCACCATGCATTTCTTCTTGACACTCCTCCATACAATGGCTCCACCTCCCAAAGTAAACACAAAACCTGAGGTAGACTTACTGTTATCCCTATCCGATTGGAAGTCAGAATCTGTGTAACCCACAGGGAGTAATTGGTCTGCTTGGTAAACAAGCATATAATCCCTAGTCCTTCTCAGGTACTTCAATATATGCTTTACCGCAGTCCAATGTCCCTGTCCTGGATTACTCTGTTATCTGCTAACCATGCCAACGGCAAAGCAGATATTCGGTCTCGTACATAGCATGGCATACATGAGGCTTTCTACTACTGATGCATAAGGAACCACCTTCATCTCCTCTATCGCCTCAGATGTTCTAGAACACATATCCTTAGATAAAGGAACTCCATGTATGAAAGGTAGAAAACCTTTCTTGGAGTTCTGCATGCTAAAGTGAGCCAAAATGGTGTCTATGTATGAAGCTTGAGATAAGCACAACATCCTTTTTCATCGATCCCTTATAACCTTGATCCCAATGATGTGTCCCACTTCTCCCAAGTCCTTCATATCAAACTGTTTGGACAACCATACCCTTACGTCTGATAACACCTTGACATTATTTCCAATTAACAAAATGTCATCTACGTATAGTACAAGAAATACCACTATGTTTCCGTCACATCTCTTGTATACACAAGACTCATCCGGACTTTGAATAAATCCATAAGACTAGATTACCTTATCAAAGTGGATGTTCAAAGATCTCAAAGCTTGCTTCAATCCATAAATTGACCGATTAAGCTTGCATACAAGATGCTCTTTGCCCTTTGCAATGAATCCTTTTGGTTGCTTCATATAGATGTTTTACTCAAGACTTCCATTAAGGAAAGCTATGTTCACATTCATCTGCCATACCTTATAATCCATATGAGTAGCAATACATAAGAGAATCCGGATAAACTTAAGCATGACTACCGGTGAAAAGGTCTCCTCATAATCGATGCCCTCTTTCTGAGTATACCCCTTCACAACAAGCCTTGCTTTGAAGGTTTCAACCTTCCCGTCTATTTCTCTCTTTCTTTTGTAGATCCCTTGCATCCAATGGTTTTTACACCATTGGATGGTTCTACTGGCTCCCAGACCTGATTAGAATCCATAGATTCAATCTCAGTATTCATTGCACTTTACCAAGATACCACATCTTTATCTTGGATTGGCTCGTCACATATCCAGGGATCAGGTTCATGTTTACCAGGGACCAAATCAGAAGATTCTCCCAAGAACATGAATCTATCAGGCTGTCTAACAACCCTCCCACTACGATGAGGTATCACCTGTGTATCATCTGTGACACGTGGTGCAGTGGCTTGTGGTGTATTCTCTTTTACCGGTGGTACTGAAGGAGTGACTTTCCTTCTTAATTCCTCCAGAACAATCTTACTCATGGGCATGTGGTTCATCACATAGTCTTCCTCTAGAAATCTGGCATTCGTGCTAACGATCACCCTCTGATCTCTAGGACTATAAAATAAACCACCTTTCGTTCCTCTAGGATAGCCAACAAACATGCGCACTTATGTACGAGGTTCCAACTTATCAGCATATGCCTTCAGCACATGTGTTGGACTCCCCCATATCCAAAAATGTCTCAGACTAAGCTTTCGCCCAGTCCACAATTCTGTGGGAGTAGAAGGTACTGATTTAGATGATACCAAGTTTAGAATATACACTGTCGTATCTAGAGCATATCCCCAGAATGAATCTGACAACTCAGAATAACTCATCATTGATCTAACCATCTCTATAAGAGTCATATTCCTTCGCTATGCTACACCATTTTGCTAGGGTATGCCAGGTGCAGACAATTGAGATTGAATCCCAGCCTCTGATAAGTAATTCCTAAACTCTCCCAAGAGGTACTCACCACCATGATCAGATCGTAGTGTCTGGATATTTTTACCTTGACGTTTCTCCACATCAGCCTTGAATTATTTGAACTTATCAAAGCATTAAGACTTACAGCGCATCAAGTAAATGTATCCATATCTTGAATAATCGTCTATGAAATTGACGAAATACTCAAAACCACCTCTTGCCTGGATAGATATAGAACCACACAAATCAGAATGACCCAATTCCAACACATCTTTGGCTCTATACCCCTTGGCCTTGAAAGGCCTCTTGGTCATTTTACCTTCCAAGCAAGACTCACAGGTTGGGAAGTCTTCCACAACTAATGAACTCAGAGGTCCATCAACTATCAACCTTTGAATTATTCTTAAATTAATATGACCAAGACGTAGATGCCAAAGATATGTTTGGTTCATCTTCGAAGGTTCTTTTCTCTTATTGGAATTAGAAGATGAGTTATTAACTTCTATTTGCATCATGGGAGCTTTTGGTTCAAGTGTATATAAATTTCCTATCAATGCACCAGAACAGATAATCTCCCTATTCCTTTTTATAATAACTCTGTCATTAAAAGAAATAGAATATTCATCCATAAATAATTTAGAAAATGAAATCAAATTCTTTCTATATAAAGGTACATAATGACAATTTTTAAGAACCAAAACTTTATTCCTCTAAAAAGACAAATAAACATCTCCCACTGCAACAGCCGCCACCTTCGTGGAATCACCCAAGTATACGGTAATCTCCCCCTCAGCCAGTTGTCTGGTTTCCTAGAACCCCTGCAAAGTATTGCAGACATGATCAGTGGCTCTCGTATCTACACACCAGGTGCCGGCAGATAACACTGCTAAACATGTTTCAACACCTAGACCAAAAGATATACCTTTGTTCTACTTCTGGTTGGGGCAGTCCTTCTTCTAGTGTCTAGTCAGCTTGCAAGTGAAGCACTTGCCTTTCGGCTTCTTCACTCCTCCCTGAGTTCCTCCCACCACCTTTGCCCCAGCTTGTTTCTTCTTCTTCTTGCCTTTCGACTTAGAAGTAGAAACCTTTTGGGCAACCATGGCCTGCGCCTGAGCACTCTGACGAAAAAGCCCCTCTGTCGCCTGGAGTTCTATCAGAAGCTTCGCCAACGAATACAACCTCTTGTTGATGTTGTAGTTCAGGCAGAACTACTCAAAACTCCTCGGTAGAGACTGAAGTATGATATCGACCTAGGTTTCCCCATTGATCTCAGCTCCGAAGACTTCTAGCTCATTCAAATGAGCCATCATCTCGAGAACATGATCCATCACGGGTGTTCCCTCGATCATGGTGGTCGTCATCAAGTTCCTCATGGCTTCCTGCCAAGCAGCCTGATTCTAGTGTCCGAAAAGCTCTTTGAGATTGAGCATCATGTCATAAGCAGTGGCCATGGCTTGATGTTGATGTTGTAGTAAATTTGACATAGATGCCAAAATGTAACATCGTGTCATCTCATCAGCCTTAATCCACTTCTTATAACTCTCCTTCTCCTTTTCCCCAGAATCATCTGCAGTCTTAGGAGGACACTCTTCAAAGAGTACATATTTGTACTCCTCAGCAGTCAAGACAATATCAAGATTCCTCTTCCAATCAAAATAATTGGGTCCAGTAAGTTTATTTTCTTTCAGTATCACAGCAAGCGGGTTGAAAGTCATTTTGAAAAACCTAAGAATCACATAGACCAAAACATTAGATTTCAAAAAATTATTGATTCCTCAAACAATAAAATTTTAAAATCAACCAACACCTCAAAATACCGAGAATATCGTATGCCACGATAGTGTGGACGTATACGAATTCTACATTTGTAAGAGGAGGTTTTACCCATTAATTTTATTATCTTGTCAACCTAACTTTTTGACAAATAAAATTAATAGTTGGTTCTACTTTGTCCCTACAAATAAAAGCAGTGACTCCGATGGGGAGGATACTCCTATTTGCATTTAAGTGTTCACCATTACTTGGTACCAAGGTAATTATCTTGGGTTATGTGCCTTCCGATGGGAAAGTACACTCGCTCCTTAATAATTTCCTATAACCATATTCGACTTTGTGATCTGTAAACAAACTCATCCGATGGGGATGAAGGCACTCAGAGCCGACAAGCAAGTTTGTTTGCATCACATGTCAAATCGTAATGGAGGCCATGGAAATTTATAAAAATATCTCTCTCCCACTTAGTAATTTAGTATTGAAGAATTTTCCTAGCCTACGACATGCATATCAAACAAAAAGCAATATATATGAAAAAAAATATTTTCCAACTATTATGGCTTTTGTCTCCAATATGCCTCCCGTCGTATCGCCATCTTGTTCGCTCCTCCCTACGCCATGTACAAGCCATCCGGAGATCCGAGCCGAGAAAAAATATTTTAATTTACATCCATCGATCCTATACTCCACGAAGGAGTGTACATGAAATCTAGATCGAAAGTAAACTAAAATAAAAGACTGGCTAAACAATGCCGTACTTAATTAAAAAAAATTAAATACTAGCCTCGTCAACCCCGAGGATTCAAATAATATATAATTACACACATACAATCACAAACACACATATGGCCATAATAGTTGGATCCTATGCCTATAATCAAAAAGTTAACCTACGCACATCCTACTATTATCCGACAGATATAATATATGAAAAGTGCTTAAAAGTAATCGAATCCTAAACACACAAAACCAGAAATGGTCGATCTGATACCACTTGAAGGTTTTGCGGAACCGAAGCTCTGATACCACTTGAACGTTGGAAACTTCGCTTCCCACTTTAACTCGGTTTCTTGTTCATGGCGATCCCGTGTTCATCCCCAGATTAAAAAAAAATAATCCATGACAATTAGGGATTACCCAAGCTATCGTTCCATCATCGTGCTATCCGATTAGAGTGGTCACTTGAACAAACTTATTGTTCAAGCAACCTCTCTCTATTCTTCGAATAGTCGCAGAATAGATGATGTACAGATCGCCGGTTTTTGTGTTCGTATTCGGGGTCCAAGTAAATTTAGCCACATACCATACATAAAATATACAAAGAAACAAAAGGAAAGCAAAACAATATTTACACCTCTTGTTTACCTCAAGATCTTTTATCGTATGTCCTTTCCTCCTCTTGGACGTTGAGTGGGAAATGATCTTCCAAGAGTTGAAGCCTCTTAGATCACAATCTTCCTTTCCTTGCTCGCTCTGAACAAGAGGAAGTATAGAAACGAAACTATTCTTCTATCTAGGACCGACCATTAAGCTTCAAGCTTGATGCTTGCCGCCGACCCAAAGAGAGGTGTAAGAGCACCAGCCAACCTTGAAGGAAGGTTGCTGTCAGCCAACCTAGAGGGAGAAAGAGAGAGGGAGGAGTTGATGCCGATCTAGAGAGAGAGAGGGAGGGTAGAGTTGCTGCCGGCCAAGGATGGCTAAACCCTAGAATTATCTTGCCGCGGTCCACTAGGAAGAGGTAACTCTAGGGTTGCCACCGCCCACCTCTCCTCTCAAGCCAAGCTCCAAAACTCTAATCTCCCAAGTTATGTTCCACGCCCAAGCCTTGGCCTCCTTTTATAGAGCCAGACTTAAGCCTCTTTTTAATCTCTTCCGTCGGATCTAGAGATTTAATCTCAACCGTCAGATCTAGAAATTTAATCCCAACCATCGGATCTAAAGATTTAATCTCCACCGTCGGATCTAGAGTTTCATTTTCCATCATTGGATCTAGGCTTAATGAGGGTTTTAATAGGCTACGATAGGGACCATAAGGAGGAGTTGGATCTTGGCCACCCAATGGAACAAGCCACATAAAGTCCGATCCATTAATGGTAATCCATTCCACTAGAGGATTATCATTGATCTACCTCACCAACCCCCATAAGTTAATATGGGCTCTATATATTATTTGTACATATATCTCCTCATGTTTAAGATCTCGAATGTCCGTCGATTAATTAATTTACTGACAATTAATTAATCAACATCTAACTCCATGAGAAGTACCACTCAACCTTATCATCATGCCGAACCAAGTCCACCTGCAGGGTTTACATGATGAACCTTATTAGATCCTCAAGAGGATATCATCATCCTAATATATAGGACACAGTTTCCTCCTATAATCAACGACACACCATATAAATAATATCATTTCCCAACTTAGCAAGCCTATCGATTTACTCTATAAATCTCGCCCATTGGTAAATCAAAGAAATGAATACTAAGTATATGTGCCCGTTATTATATCGGGATTAAGAGCATGTACAACATAATATCTAAGGTTTGATTCGACTATGTAGTCAACAATAAATCCAATCACCTCTAAGTCGGTCCTGCTCAATACACACAAAGTGTACTAGTGTAATTCAATGGTCAAGACAAACCAATACCAAATCACACTACAACCATACCAATGATTTGTCCAAAGCCATCTCGGTTGTGAGCCTTTACTTATACTCTACAAGGAACTGATAACATGATCTCTCGTGTGACACTACACACCATGTTATCTACAATGTAATGTATTAGACAATATGCATAACCATAAATATGCAAACAATGATCATGTGATTCTTATTTAAAAAATAAAGATGTTCATACAAAAGATAGACTTTTCAATATACATCCCAACATCGACTACCATGAAGGGCAGTCGACTGATGGTTGAGGAAACGACCACAGAAGCGAGGCAGCTCAACGAGGGGCTCGACTGACTATACATCAGTCGACTGCTAAGATTTGGCAGTCGACTGATGTGCTATCCATTGGAACTTATTCAGCGTGGATCAAGACGTTCTCATAACGGCTAAAGGAGCAGTCGATCGATGGGTATGAGCAGTCGACTGCTAGGTGCGGAATCAATCTGAGACAAGCATAAAAGGAGGAAATTGGGGAGGATTTCCACAGCGATATTAGGGGAGATTTTGTAGGGGAATTGCTGCTGCATTCTAGACCTTCAAGAGCAAACAAAAGCAAGCAATAACCAAAGTGTTCAAAGTCATTTATTGTAAAGTTTTTTTTACGTATTTCATTTTTTCTTTGTATTTGCTTGTACATTTTTATATTACTGTTGTAATTTCTTGTATGAGGTTTCTCCACCTCTGACGTATTATCGAGAAGGTGTTCTATTAGTGGTGTGTTCATCACTAGAGCTCGTTAAGCTTGCCCCATAGAATAGGAACCCTATGATTCTGAACCACATATATCACGTGTCGTGTGTTTGTATTCCTTGTTGTGTATTTCCATTATTGTATATTCTACTGCGCTAACAAGAATTGTAGAGACGAACGAATGATTTCCATCAAGCCCGACGATTAGACTATTCAATCCCCTTCTAGCCGGGCCACGATCCTCCAACAAACAAGCCTCAGTAGAGTGTGATGGGGCATTAAAGGAGTCAAGTGGTCTGAAAAACAAAGGTACCAAGAGGTGCACAACCATGATTACAACACTAATAAGCCCGATAGAAATTGAAATTAAGGCCCCACCCGAACTTGAGGACCCAAGTGATTTCATCATACCCTGCATGATCTATGAGAACGATTTTGACGAAGCATTATGTGACCTAGGGTCATCCGTCAACATGATGCCCTACGCATTTTATAAGGAGATGGGGTTGAATGGAGTAACGTCGGCTGAGATGGTTCTTCGAATGATAGATGACATGATTTGGGAATCAGTCAGTATTTTAGAAAATGTACCGGTCATTATATAAAATTTCTTGATACCTATGGACTTCATTATTCTAGACACGGGACAAGATCCTCAGACCCCAATCCTAGGGAGACCATTTCTAGCCACTGCTGGGGCTCGCATTGATGTGAAGGAGCACAAAATCTCCTTGAAAGTGGAAGATAAGATCATATAGTTTAACTTATCAGGGTGTAATGACCAATTTTCAGAAGCATACACTTATTGTCAGATAGTGAAGACCCCAGGTGAGCTTGTAAATTTCGAAGTCGATGAGTGGAGGTTTACAGAACCACCGGAGCCAAGTTGAAACACAGGAGTATGGTCAAGCTAAAGACCTTAAACAAGGGCTCCTTGAGAGGAAACCCAAGTTTAACTTTATTTCTTTTCCATTTTTGCATTCATACATGTTAGTTTTAGGCTTTAATTTTTATCTATTATGATCATTATGTGTGTTTAGTTTAGAATTTGCCAGCCAGAAGAGGAAATTTGCTTTTAGTACCACAGAAGAAAGCACGAGCGCCCATGCAAATTTCACTTGCCCAATGGGTAGAAGAGCACACGGTGGGGCATATGGAAAATCTCAGACCGTGAGACACTCTAATAAAATTCTAGAGCCGCACACAGGCACCCGTGTAAATCTCACATGGTCGTGCCTTTTGCTAATTTTTTTTTGAGCGACCAAGGTAGAGCCACAAATGGCTAGCCATGTGACTTTCACACGGTCATGTCACACCCCATTAAAAGGGCAAGAGTAGTACGGGTTGCCCCAAATCGGTCATGTCTATTAAATCCTCTGTCCTAGCCCACGCTTACCTTTGTTCTCCAGCCTTCAAGGGCGCTCTCCAACCTCCAAGATTCCTTCTAGAAGTAAGAATGAGAAGGACCAAGCACTCAGCGACAAGGGAAGCTGCTTAAAGGCCGAGGTCAATAGGAAGGGGATCTCAACAAATAACACGATAACAAAAATACATGCACACAAATACAAACACCGCAATATAATGTGGTTCGAAACCTTAGGATTCCTACTCCACGGAGTGAGCTCAAATGAGCTCTAGTGATGCAAACACCACAACTAATCAATACACTCCTTCTCGGAACAATCCGGAGGTGGTGAAACCTCAAACAAATGATTACAAAAGTAATTCAATGAAATACAACAAGTAAACTAAGCAATACACAAATAAAAAGTAAAGAAAACTTTACACTAAGAGTTTTAGATTGCTTGTTTGTTAATTTATTTGGTTTTCTCTTGAAGGTCCAGAATGTAGCAACAATTCCCCTCCAAATCAACCCAAGAACCATTGTCAAACAATGATCACTTCTTTGTCAAACATCAAAACACTGCTCGAGTCAAACTCGAGTCCGGTCAATCGTGACCTGGGTCGATTGCACCAACAATCTCGCCCTTTTTTATGTTTGATAAAAACCAAAGACCTTTGAGTTAGAACACTAACTCAATTCATTAAATCTCATACTTTGGATACTTCTCCAAAGTCTCCAAATTATCTCCCTTTTTTACATACATCAAAAAGGTTCTCTCCCCAAGGGTGTCAATGTCTCATATCCAATGAGATCTTACAATCTCCCCTTGGTCCAAAAACATCTAGGATGCCTTCACTCTTCCTAGTAATAAGTCTCATATTACTAAATGAGAGGCCATCCTCATTAAGAACACATCCAACATCCCATAATGGATTACCTCCCCATAATGGCTTTCTCCCCCTTGACCATTGCACCAACAATGTCCTTAGAGAGTTTCTAAGCCAATAGGAACCTTAAACAATATAAAATAAGAATAAAAGATCAAGTTTGAACTTTCACAACCCTTAAAATTTGATTTTTACTCAAATAAACTCTCCAATTCATTTCCAATGAAAATCTCACCCTTTCAATGCTTGTCTAAGCATATTAGAGGTGTAGGAGTAGTTATCTAGCCTAGGGTTATGATCAGATGGCTTAACCCAACATTGGTAAGCTAAAAACTGTTAGTAATATATGAGAGGTGTCCTAAGGCAATCTCCTTATGGTTGTATCATTTATTTGATAAATGAAGATCCACTATTTGAGTATACATATTTTTTCATGTATTTGATTGGATCTTAAACTCATTTACTGAATGTCCACAATACAATTCACAGCATGAGAGAATTTATGATTGGATCACAACTAGTGAGTATCTCTACATGTGTAATTGTGATGTATTGGAATTATCCCTAGTCGATGAATTGATGGATTCGGACGCCATCAATTATGTTGAGAATAGCATAAGATATACTCTTTGGTTTATCCATGCAGCTATTTCTCACTGGCTAGAGACATTGGGATGTCTGGAGTTAAACGTGGATGCTAGTTATGGTAACTAGTTCATTGGAGTGACCAGTTGTAAGACTTCATATGGTTCTCTGCATATAAGGATATGTAAATGAAGTTCTTACAGGAGCTTAAGTGTGATGTTCCTTCGACTTGTGGTATTCAAGTCATCTTGGTTATGAAGACTTATGCTTTGACATCTTAAGCAAGCATTTCCGAGGAGATGTAGACCCGGGATAATTGGGTATAAGTCGAAGTGGCCGAAGTTGTTTGAATAGCCTACAAAGGATTCACCGCTCCTTTCAAGGAGATGTATACCCTATGGCCTCTGGTCTAATTGTTACTAAAGTCTTTGGCCAAAGCATTACATGTTTAGAGTATGGTACTCTTGGATACATGTGCAGTAACTAGAATTCGGAGGACGAGGAAGTAATACTTGGGCTAGGTGTGACGTAGTCAACCTAGTGGGGACATACACAATAGACCATGTCCTGAACCAAGTGGGTATAAGATTAGTAAAAGGAATGGGGCACGATTCATTGTAGATGCTGAATGGGTTCAGAAATGGTTCTGGGATCAACCGTTGATTTAATGATTAATTGGGGATCATGATGTACTACTAGGTGTCACTCATGATCGTTCTATAATTAATGGTTAATTATAGACAGCTAACATAAACAGGAAACCTATTTAGTCACACGCACAACGAGCATAATCCGAAGAATTTAAAACGAGCTTGAGAATAGGATTCTCAGATCGAGAGAGACTTGGTTTGGTTGGACCAAACAAAGAGCGAGCATGAAATTGTTTTAGTTGCATCGGAAGCATGGATGGGCCAAGTCTTATGAAGACATAATGGATGAACCAAATCAGTTTGGTTCTAATCCAATGGTGGAAAATAAACCAAAGTGGTTTGGTTTTTTTTAAATGAATGAACCAAAGTTGGTTCAGTTCATTTTAACTTAAAATAGATCAATGCGGCTTGGTGTTTTTTAACTTAAGTTATTGGAGATGGTTAAAGGGTTTTGGTTATGAACCAATAACCCGTTAGGAGAATGTGTTCTCTATAAAAAGACAACTTAAGGGTTTTACATGGAGGATTAATTGGTTCAATGGTTTTGGAAACACTAGGCTCCTTTCCTCCTTCTCCTCCTTCTTGTCGCCCAAGCCAAGGTGGTTGTCGCCCACCTTTGTGCTACCACCGCCAATTGGAGTTGCTGCCTCTCCTCGCCGTTGGCCATCCACCAGCCACAGACGTCCCTTGGGCCACCCTCAGCTGTCGGGCAACCTCCCTTTCTCACCGACGACCAAGGAGTAACTGACCAAGCCTTTGGCCAACCCCTTCTTCCTCCACAACAAGCTGTCCAGTTTGATCTCCTTCACGTGGAGAGGCCGTTTGGACAGTGTTTTTTTCTCCGACAGTGGTCTACTTGTCAGGGATTGGATCTCCGGCAATCCTCATAGGTGGAGGGTTATGTTTTCATCAAACGGTTGACGAAAACCGCTTTCGACAAGCAAGTTTGTGAAACTCATTTTTGGGATCCGAATTTATTTCGGATTGTGATCGTCTCTCGGATCACATCGTCTTCGACTCGAGGCTAGTGACTTTTGTGAAGATGAGGCTCGTGGCTTTGTGAAGCTATCTCGACGATACTCGGAGTGGATACGGATAGAGGCGATTCTAACGAGGGTCACTACGGTTGATGTCATTCCCGCTACACGTACTACGTCAGGTATACCTAGTATAAGTTTCCTTTTATTGAGAAATTTTAAATAGCGATTATGTCTACACATGTTGTATCCTGCATGCGTTTGATGTGTGTATTGTAATAAATTTGATTTATTACTTTTATTTCTTCCGCTGTGTCCATGTTTATGAAACGTGTTCTAACACACACTCGCCGCGGTGTTGGGGAAACCCAACAGTGGTATCAGAGCCACGCTGTGTTCCGACATAATCGTAAAATTATTTTGTGATAGAAATAATTATATTTATGGAAATTTTCTACTTTTGGAAAGTATAGAAGTATTTATGGAAATTTTTTACTTTTGAGAAAGTTTAGAAGTATTTATGGAAATTAATACTTTCTTTAAATAAAGTATGTGATTATATTTAGAAATTTATTTCCTAATTTAATCATGATTTGATTTTGGAATCAAATCTCAAACATATTTTATTTCTATAAATAGTTATTACAAATAAGAAAATTTAAATTTGAAATTTCCTAATATGATTAGGAAATTACATTTTAGGAAATTTGTTTCCTAAATTAAATTTGACTTTCCTTAATTAACACTTTCCAAAAATAAAAGATGTGATTAGATTTGGAAATTTATTTCCTAATTTTAATCATGATTTGATTTGGGAAATCAAATCTAAAATATATTTTATTTATAAAATAGCTATGACAAATAAGGGAACTATTTCTACATGCCATAATTGTATGTCGTGTAATTGCATTAGATGCATATCATTATGTCATGCGTGTCGTGACATGTAGATGTATGACATGTCTGTCATACCATGTAGATAATAGTTATTTTAATGCAAAGAGGATGAGACATTAAAACCCTTACACAATATTAAAGCCTACACTTTCCATTAATATGGATAGAACCGGAGTTCTGTTTCTTGTTTTGGTTGTTCGACTCACTCCAAGCCCGGCTCGAACCTGAGCATATCCAAATTATTGGAATAGTTTAACACTAATATGGTAAGAGTCAGAGGTCAATCGTTAGTTTGGGTTGTTGGACTCACTCCAAGCCTAGCTAATTGGTTGAATGTGCTCTAACCATATTAAAACTATTTTGCGATTAATGGGTTGGCTCTAACTTAGAGCATCGATTTGTTGGACTCACTCCAAGGTCGATGTGAAGAGAGGTGAAGTTGGGTGCTATGAATATGATGCATACTTGTTAATGTGTTAACAACCCAATGTATGTGTGAACATTCAATTAGCTGATAGCACATTGTGATAGTTACATATACGTGATATGTAATCGATATACTTGATACCTACCATCATATCTAATAATGGCTTGTTGGACTCACTCCAAGGTTGTTCTTATCTATGTTGGATATCAACCCATTCGGAGATGGACCTATGATCTTCCGAATTAATTTTGAGGTTTTTTTATTTCAAAAAATGAATGGGATTTTGTAAATGTATATTGATGCATTTTAAAATCATTTTCTCATATATACTTGATTTGTATTTCTAGGTTAATCGATTGATCATGATGTCTTTGAATTTGCTCTTGATTTTGGATTCAAATAAATTGACTGGGCCAAACTTCTTGGGCTGGCTTAGAAACTTGAGAATTGTTCTCAAGGCGAAAAAGCTTGCATATGTCCTTGAAGAGTCTCTTCCCACAGTCCGAAGGACGATGCAACTCGGACCAATTGTTGGCCTATTAGAAACATGTGCCTGATTCTATACTGGCAAGTTGCATCATGCTAGCCGTAATGGCACCCAAGATTCAAAAGCAACATGAGCATATGGATTCTAATACCATAGTCTTCCATCTTCATAAGTTGTTTGATGAGCAAGCGAGATTCGAAAGGTTCGAAGTCTCCAACCTCCTCTTCACCTCTAAGATGCAAGAGAGTTCATCTGTGGTGCAATTTGTGCTGAAGATGAATGGGTACATTGAGCAGCTGGCTACACTCGGTTTTGTGATGGATCATGAATTAAGTATTGACATAATTCTGCATTGTTTGCCCAAGAGTTTCTCACAATTTGTGATGAACTACCAGATGAATAAGATTGAAACTGCAATTTCTAAGGTCCTCAATATGCTGAAGACTGTGGAGCCTTTTGTGAAGCATAAGGAGAAGATGGTACTGTTAGTTGATTCCTCGAAGAAAGGTTCTAAGAGGAAATCAAAGAAACAGGAGAAGGGGAAGAAGAAGAAAATGGCTAAGAAGACAGAACCAGCTCAAAAGGGCACTTTCCATCATTGTTGCAAGAAGGGCCATTGGCAAAGAAACTGCAAGATTTATCCTGAGTCTTTGAAGAAGAATAAGACATCAGATGCCCCATCTTCTTCAGATATCTTCGTTATTGATTGTCATTATATTTCCTCAAACACTTAGATATTGGATACTGGGTGTGGCTCACATATATATAATGACATACATGGGCTAAGGAATAGAAGAAGATTCGTCAAGGGAGAATCAAATTTACGTGTTGGGAATAGAGCAAAGGTTGTTTGACTCGCCATCAGAATGTATTTGTTGAGACTCCCTATAGGACTTGTCTTAAAACTGGACAATTGCTTTTATGTTCTTTCATTGATAAAGAAAATCATTTCCATTTCTTGTTTAAATAGAAATGTGTACCATTTGACTTTTAGTAACAATTGTTGTTACATAACTTTGAATGTCGTGCTTTATGGGACTGGAACATTGTGCAATGATATATATACGCTAGACGTATCCAGTTCCATTCTCAATATCGAAGTGAGAAACAATTGTGCTCGAAAGGATAATCAATTAGACTCCTACATGTTGCATTGTCGTCTTGGCCATGCAAGCAAGAAACGCATGTCCGAATTACACCGATGTGGAATTCTAGAATCATTTGAATCTGATTCATTCGATACATGCAAATCATGCTTAAATGGCAAGATGACCAAGTTACCTTTTACTGGAAAAGGTGAACCGGTGGAAGAGTTACTTTGTCTAATACATATGGATGTATCTAGACCTATGACAACTCATGCTCTAGGAGGCTATAGCTACTTCATTACCTTCACCGATGATCACTCATGGTTTGGGTATGTATTCTTGATGAAACACAATTTTGAAGCCTTTGAAAGGTTCAAAGAATTCAAAAATGAAGTAGAGAAACAACTTGACAAGAGTATTAAAATACTTCGATCGAATCGAGGTGGTGAATACTTGAGTCAAGAGTTTCTAGATTATCTAAGGGACAATGGTATATTATCTCAATGGACTCCGCCGTATACACCGCAGCATAATGGTGTATCTAAGAGGTGTAATAGACCTTATTGGACATGGTCAGGTCGATGATGATCAGACGAATCTTCCTAAGTCATTTTGGGGCTATGCACTTCAGACAACTGTTTACTTGTTAAACAGATTCCTGACTAAGGTAGTCTCTACTACTCCATATGAGATATGAGCTAGTAAGAAATCTCATTTATCTTATTTGAAGATATGGGGTTGCCCTGCTTATGTGAGTATACTTTGTCAAACAAATTGGATGCTAAGTTTGATAAATATCTATTTATTGGATACCCTAAGAAAACGAGGGGTTACCAATTCTATCATCCCTTGGAACAAAAGGTGTTTGTTTAAAGGAATGTTGTGTTTCTAGAGAAAGAGTTTCTCTTGCAAGAAAACAGTGGGAGTGCCATTGAACTTGAGGAGGTTCAAGATACTCCAGTAGACATTGAGGAGATACTTGGTCAACCACCTTGACCGATGACTCATAGTGATGAGACATCGACTGAACCTATTGTGACACCACATCTTCGTAGATCTTGTAGGACACGCAACATTCCTGAGAGATATAGATTTCTCGTACGTGAATCGAATGATGTGTTACTCATTGACGATGAGATGCCTACAAATTATGAAGAAGTTCTAAAAAGTACAGAAAGGGACAAATGGCCTGAAGCCATGAAGTCGGAAATGAATTCCATGTATGAAAATCAAGTTTTGAACTTGGTGGACCCACCTGAAGGCATTAAGCCTATAGGATGCAAGTGAGTTTTCAAGAAGAAAACCGACATGGATGGTAATGTGATTACCTTTAAGGCTAGATTAGTAGAGAAAGGCTATCATCAAAAACAAGGTATTGATTATGATGAGACCTATTCACCGGTAGCATGATTAAATCCATTCTGATGCTCCTTGCTATAGCGGCTCATTATGATTATGAGATATGGCTGATAGATGTGAAAATGACTTTCCTTAATGAAAACCTACTCGAGGATGTGTATATGATAAAACCTGAGGGTTTCACATCGGTTGATAAAACTAAGGTAAGCAAACTTTGACGGTCTATTTATGGACTGAATCAAGCCTCCGAGAGCTGAAATATCCGTTTTGATGAGACAATCAAAAGGTGTGATTTCTCACAAAATCCAGACGAACCCTGTGTGTACAAGAAGGTTAGTGGGAGTGCAGTCATGTTCCTAGTGTTGTATGCCGATGACATATTACTTATAGGAAAAGATATATTTGTCTTACAGTCGGTTAAAATTTAGTTATCTAAAATATTCTCCATGAAAGACCTGGAAGAAGCAACCTACATCCTCGGGATCAAGATCTATAGAGATAAATCGAAATAGTTGCTTGGTCTTTCGCAGTCTACATATATAGACCGAGTGCTAAAGAGGTTTAGCATGTCGGAATCCAAGAAAGGTTATAGGGGATCGATGTTGGTCGACTAGAGGGGGGTGAATAGCCCTCAATCATCGTATGATGGAATACGATCGTTCTTCCGTGCATGTCTACAATTATCATTAATATACGCAGCTGAAATAATAGAAATAATAACAACAATACAATCACACACAATACACACGATATACGTGTTGGGATGTATAGTGAAAAGTCTATCTTTTGTATGAACATCTTTATTTTGAAATAAGAATCACATGATCATTGTTTGCATATTAATGGTTATGCATTTTATCTAATAACTTACATTATAGATAACATGGTGTGTAGTGTCACACGGGAGATCATGTTATCAGTTCCTTGTAAAGTATAAGTAAAGGATCACAACCGAGATGGTTTTAGACAAACCATTGGCATGGTTGTAGTGTGATTTGGTATTGGTTTGTCTTGACCATAGAATTATACTAGTACACTTTGTGTGTGTTGAGCAGGACCGACTTATAGGTTATTCTATTTATTGCTGACTACATAATCGAATCTGACCTCAGATATTATATTGTACATGCTCTTAATCCCGATATAATAATAGGCACATATACTTAGTATTCATTTCTTTGATTTAGCAATGAGCGAGATTTATAGAGTAAATCGATAGGCTCAGTAAGTTGGGAAATTATATTATTTATATGGTGTGTTGTTGATTATAGGAGGAAACCATGTCCTATATATTAGGATGATGATGTCCCCTTGAGGAGCTCATAAGGTTCATCATTTAAACCCTGCAAGTGGACTTGGTCTGGCATGATGATAAGGTCGAGTGGTACTACTCATGGAGTTAGATGTTGATTAATTAATTGTTAGTAAATTAATTAATCGACGGACATTCAAGATCTTAAACACGGGGAGATATATGTACAAATAATATATGGAGCCCATATTAATTTATGGGGGTTGGTGAGGTAGATCAATGATAATCCTCTAGTGGAATGGATTATCATTAATGGATCAGACTTTATGTGGGCTTGATCTATTGGGAGTCCGTGAGGGGAAACTTTGCTTCCCCTTTCAACTTAGTCGCTTGTTCACGGTGATCCCTTCTACGTCCCCAGATAAAAAAAATTTATCCTTGACAAGAGGGATTGCCCAAGCAACCTTGTCATCTTCATGCTATTCATTTAGAGTAGTCACTTGAACAAACTTATTCAAGCGACCAACCTCTT
The DNA here is from genome assembly GCA_025175895.1 of Wurfbainia villosa. NCBI lineage: Eukaryota > Viridiplantae > Streptophyta > Magnoliopsida > Zingiberales > Zingiberaceae > Wurfbainia > Wurfbainia villosa. The sequence continues at coordinate 45,638,690 of CM045999.1, read as the reverse complement.
TTCCACGAATAGCCGCAGAATAGACGATGTACGGATCGCTGGCTTTTGTGTTTATGTTCGGGGTCCAAGTATATTTAGCCACAAAATAGAATATATCATGCACGTAATTGAAAAATAAATATAAACATGTTACAAAAGAGAATAGATAATAGAGAATCGACATACCTCTCGATTTTCTATTGTATGACCTTCCTCCTTTCGGACATCGTGTGGGCGACGATCTACCAAAAGTTGAAGCTCCTAGATCACCAATCTTCCTTCCTTGCTCATCCAAAGCAAGAGGAAGAATAGAAACAAGCCTCTTCTCCTTCTTTCAACCAACCACCAAACTCCAAGGTTGGAGCTTGCCGCCGGCCAAGAAGGAAGAGGAGAATAGGTGAATGCCAACCAAATCTCCAAGGGAGAACCTTAAGCCTAGGTTTTATCGGCCAAAGAGAGGGAGAGGGGCTGCTTTGGCCGCCTGCCAATGGATGGAAAAGGCTGCTAGGTCGCCGGCCACCTTGAGGGAAGAAGAAGAAAGGAAAGACCTTCCTTATTTGGTGCCGCCAAGCCCTAAACCCTAGCCTCCAAGGCTTGCCACCCAAAAACCCTAATCCTATCTCTAGTTGGATTCAAGTTACCGCCCATCCCTTGCCATCCTTTTATAGAGTTAAGGATAAGCCTTGTTTTACTCTCCACCATTGGTTCTAGGGATTTAATCTCAACCGTCGGATCTAGAGATTTAATCTCAACTGTCGGATCTAGAGATTTAATCTATACCTTTGGATCTAGAGTTTTGTTTCTATCCATTGGATCTAAGCTTCATGAGGTATTAATATTCTACAATAGGGACCACGAGGAGGAGTTGGATTTTGGCCACCCAATGGATAAAGGCCACATAAAGTCCGATCCATTAATGATAATCCAATCCACTAAAGGATTATCATTGATCTACCTCACCAACCCCCATAAGTTAATATGTGCTCCATATATTATATGTACATTTTCTCCCCATATTTAAGATCTCGAATGTCCATCGATTAATTAATTTACTGACCATTAATTAATCAACATTTAACTCCATGAGTAGTACCACTTAACCTTTTCATCATGCCGGACCAAGTCCACCTGTAAGGTTTACATGATGAACCTTATGAGCTCCTCAAGGGGACATCATCATCCTAATATATAGGACACGGTTTTCTCCTATAATCAATGACACACCATATAAATAATATCATTTTCAAACTTACCGAGCCTATCGATTTAATCTATAAATCTCGCCCATTGGTAAATCAAAGAGATGACTACTAAGTATAAGTGCCCATTATTATATCGGGATTAAGAGTATGTACAATATAATATCTGAGGTCTGATTCGATTGTGTAGTCAGCAATAAATCGAATCACCTCTAAGTCGGTCCTGCTCAATACACACAAAGTGTACTAGTGTGATTTATTGGTCAAGACAAACCAATACCAAATCACACTACAACCATACCAATGGTTTGTCCAAAGCCATCTCAGTTGTGAGCCTATACTTATACTCTACAAGGAGCCGATAACATGATCTCCCGTGTGACACCACACACCATGTTATCTACAATGTAATTTATTAGACAATATGCTTAACCATAAAAATATGCAAATAATGATCATGTGATTCTTATTTCAAAATAAAGATGTTCATAAAAAAGATAGACTTTTCAATATACATCCCAACATGATCCAATAGGTGGCCAAGATTCAACTCCTCCTCATGGTCCCTATTGTAGCCTATTAAAACCCTCATGAAGCCTAGATCCGATGGTGGAGAATGGAACTCTAGATTCGATGGTGGAGAATGGAACTCTAGATCCGATGGTGGAGATTAAATCACTATATCTAACGGTGGAGATTAAATCTTTAGATCCAACAGTGGAGATTAAATCTCTAAGTCCGACGATTGAGATTAAATCTCTAGATCCGACGGTTGAGATTAAATCTCTAGAACCGAAGGTGGAGATTAAAAGAAGGCTTAAGCCTAGCTCTATAAAAGGAAGCATAAGGGTGGGCGGCAAGAACAATTGAAGGGAGATTAGGGTTTTGGGTGGCTAGGGCTTGGAGAGGCATTGGGCGGCTAGGGTTTCCTCTCCTCCTTGGGCGGCAAGGCTTTCTCTCCTTCCTAGGGTTTTTGCTGGCGCCTCCCTTCTTCATCTCATCCTTGGCCGGCGTCGCAACTCTCTTCCTCTTCTCCTTGGCCGGTGGAAACTAGGGTTAGGGTTGTTCCTTGGAGCTCTTCGCCGGAGCCCACTCCTTACACCTCTCTTTGGCCCGGCGACAAGCATCAAGCTTGGAGCTTGATGGTCAGTCCTAGATAGGAGGAGAGTTTCATTTCTATACTTCCTCTTGTTCTGAGCGATCAAGGAAAGGAAGATCGTGATCTAGGAGGCTTCATCTCTTGGAGGATCATTGCCCACACAATGTCAAAGAGGAGGATAGGACATATGATAGAAGACCTTGAGATAAACAAGAGGTATAAATCTTGTTTTGCTTTCCTTTTGTTTCTTTGTATGTTGTATGTTTTTGTTATGTGGCTAATTTACTTGGACCCCGAATACAAACACAAAAACCGGCGATCCGTACATCGTCTATTCCGCGGCTATTCGAAGCATAGAGGTAGGTTGCTTGAACAACAAGTTTGTTCAAGTGACCACTCTAATTGAATAGCACGACGATGGAACGGTTGTGTGGGTAATCCATTTTTGTCATGGATAAATTTTTTTATCCGGGGACGTAGACGGGATTGCCATGAACAAGCGACCGAGTTAAAGTGGGAAGCGAAGTTTCCTACCTTCAAGTGGTATCAGAGCCACGGTTTCTGGTTTTGTGTTTTTAGGATTCGGTTACTTTTATGCACTTTTCATATATTATATGTGTCGGATAATAGTAGGATGTGCGTAGATTAATTTTTTGGTTGCAGGCATAGGATCCAACTACTATGGCCATATGTGTGTATGTGATTGTATGTGTGTAATTGTATATTATTTGAATCCTCGGGGTTGACGAGGCTAGTATTTAATTTTTGTAATTAAGTACGACATTGTTTAGCCATTCTTTTTATTTTAGTTTACTTTCAATCTAGATTTCATGTACACTCCTTCGTGGAGTATAGGATCGATGGATGTAAATTAAAATAGTTTTTCTCAGCTCGGATCTCCGGATGGCTTGTACATGGCATAGGGAGGAGCGGACGAGATGGTGATACGACGGGAGGCATATTGGAGACAAAAGCCATAATAGTTGGAAAATATTTTTTTTCATATTTATTGCTTTTTGTTTGATATGCATGATGTAGGCAAGCAATATTCCTCAATTCTAAATTACTAAGTGGGAGAGGGATATTTTTATAAATTCCCACGGTCTCCATTGTGATTTGACATGTGATGCAAACAAACTTGCGCGTCGGCTCTGAGTGCCTTCCTCCCCATCGGATGAGTTTGTTTTCAGATCACAGGGTCGAATATGGTTATAGGAAATTATTAAGGAGTGTGTGTACTTCTCCATCGAAAGACACATAACCTGAGAAAATTACCTTCGTACCAAGTAATGGTGAACACTTAGATGCAAATAGGAGTATCCTCCCCATCGGAGTCACTGCTTTTATTTGTAGGCCTGAAGAGGAACCAACTATTAATTTTATTTGTCAAAAAGTTAGGTTGAAAAGATAGAAAAATTAATGGGTAAAACCTTCTCTTACAAATGTAGAATTCGTATACGTCCACACTATCGTGGCATATGATATTCTCGGTGTTTTGAGGTGTTGGTTGATTTTAAAACTTTATTGTTTGAGGAATAAATAATTTTATGAAATCTAATATTTTGATCTATGTGATTCTTAGGTTTTTCAAAATGTCTTTCAACCTACTTGCTGTGATTCTGAAAGAAAATAAACATACTGGACCCAATAATGTTGACTGGAAGAGGAATCTTGACATTGTCTTGACTGCTGAGGAGTAAAAATATGTACTCTTCCAAGAGTGTCCTCCTAAGCCTACGGATGATTCTGGGGAAAAGGAATAAGAAGTGGATTAAAGCTGATCAAATGACGCGATGTTACATTTTGGCATCGATGTCAAATGTACTGCAACATCAGCATGAAGACATGCCCACTACTTATGACATGATGCTCAATCTCAAAGAGCTTTTCGAACACCAGAATCAGGCTGCAAGGAAGGAAGCCATGAGGAATTTAATGATGACCACCATGATCGAGGGAACACCCATGAGGGATCATGTTCTCAAGATGATGGCTCATTTAAATGAGATGGAAGTCCTCAGAGCTGAGATCGATGGAGAAACCCAGGTCGATATCATTCTTCAGTCTCTACCTAGGAGTTTTGAGTAGTTTCTCTTGAACTACAACATGAACAAGAGGTTGTATTCGTTGGCGGAGCTTATGATAGAACTCCAGTCGGCAGAGGGGCTTTTTCGTCAGAGTGCTCAGGCATAGGCCATGGTTGCCCAAAAGGTTTCTACTTCTAAGCCGAAAGGCAAGAAGAAGAAGAAACAAGGTGGGGAAAAGGTGGGCGGAGGAACTCAGGGAGGAGTGAAGAAGCCGAAAGGTAAGTGCTTCACTTGCAAGCAGACTGGACACTGGAAGAAGGACTTTCCCAACCGAAAGCAGAACAAAGGTATATCTTTTGGTCTAGTCATTTAAACATGTTTAGCGGTGTTATCTACCAACACCTGGTGTGTAGATACGGGAGCCACTGATCATGTCTGCAATACTTTACAGGGGTTCCAGGAAACCAGATGACTAGCTGAAGGGGAGATTACCGTCTACTTGAGTGATGCTACGAAGGTAGCGGCTGTTGCAGTGGGAGATGTTTATTTGTCTTTTGAGAGGAATAAAGTTTTGGTTCTTAAAAATTGCCTTTATGTACCTTTTTTTAGAAAGAATTTGATTTCGATTTCTAAATTGTTTATAGATGGATATTCTATTTCTTTTAATGATAGAGTTGTTATAAAAAGAAATTGGGAGATTATCTGTTATGGTGCTTTGATAGGAAATTTATATACACTTGAACAAAAAGCTCCCACGATGCAAATAGAAGTTAATAACTCATCTTCTAATTCCAATAAGAGAAAAGAATCTTCAAAGATGAACCAAACATATCTTTGGCATCTAAGGCTTGGTCATATTAACCTAAGAAGAATTCAAAGGTTAATAACTGATAGACCTCTGAGTTCATTAGTGATGGAAGACTTCCCAATCTGCGAGTCTTGCTTGGAAGGTAAAATGCCCAAGAGGCCTTTCAAGGCAAAGGGGTATAGAGCTAAAGATGTGTTGGAATTGGTTCATTCTGATTTGTATGGTCCTATATGTATCGAGGCAAGAGGTGGTTTTGAGTATTTTGTCTCTTTCATAGATGATTATTCAAGATATGGATAGATTTACTTGATGTGCCGCAAGTCTGAATGCTTTGACAAGTTCAAAGAATTCAAGGCTGATGTTGAGAAACGTCAAGGTAAAAATATCAAGACACTTCGATCTGATCGTGGTGGTGAGTACCTCTTGGGAGAGTTTAGGAATTACTTATCAGAGGCTGAGATTCAATCCCAATTGTCTGCACTTGGCACACCCCAACAGAATGGTGTAGTAGAGCGAAGGAATAGGACTCTTATAGAGATGGTTAGATCAATGATGAGTTATTCTGAGTTTCCAGATTCGTTCTGGGGATATGCTCTAGATACAACAGTGTATATTCTAAACTTAGTTCCATATAAATCAGTTCCTTCTACTCCCATAGAATTGTGGACTAGGCGAAAGCCTTGTCTGAGACATATTCGGATATGGGGGAGTCCAACACATGTGCTGAAGGCAGATGCTGGTACGTTGGAACCTTGTATAGAAGTGCGCATGTTCGTTGGCTATCCTAGAGGAACAAAAAATGGTTTGTTTTATAGTCCTAGAGATCAGAGGGTGATCATTAGCACGAACGTCATATTTTTAGAGGAAGACAATGTGATGAACCACAAGCCCATGAGTGAGATTGTTCTGGAGGAATTAAGAGGGGAAGACATTGCTTTACTACCACCGGTACAAGAGGATATACCACAAGCCACTGCACCACGTGTCACAGAGGATACACAGGTGACATCTCGTCGTAGTGGGAGGGTTGTTAGACAGCCTGATAGATTCATGTTCTTGGGAGAATCTTCTGATTTGGTCCCTGGCGAACATGAACCTGATCCCTGGACATATGACGAGGCAATCCAAGATAAAGATGCGGTATCTTGGCAAAGTGCAATGAATACTGAGATTTAATCTATGGATTCAAATCAGGTCTGGGAGCTAGTAGAACCACCCAATGGTGTAAAAACCATTGGATGCAAGTGGATCTACAAAAGAAAGAGAGGAATAGACGGGAAGGTTGAAATCTTCAAAGCAAGGCTTGTTGCTAAGTGATATACTAAGAAAGAGGGCATCGATTATGAGGAGACTTTTTCACCGGTAGCAATGCTTAAGTCTATCCGGATTCTCTTATGTATTGCTCATATGGATTATGAGGTATGACAGATAGATGTTAAGACAACTTTCCTTAATGGAAGTCTTGAGGAAAACATCTATATGAAGCAACCAGAAGGATTCATTGCAAAGGGCAAAGAGCATCTTGTGTGCAAGCTTAATCGGTCCATTTATTGATTGAAGCAAGCTTCGAGATCTTGGAACATCCGCTTTGATGAGGTAATCCAGTCTTATAGATTTATTCAAAGTCTAGATGAGTCTTGTGTATACAAGATATGTGACGGAAATGTAGTGGTATTTCTTGTACAATACGTAGATGACATTTCGTTAATTGTCAACAATGTCAAGGAGTTATCGGACATAAGAGTATGATTGTCCAAACAGTTTGATATGAAGGACTTGGGAGAAATGGGACACATCCTTGGGATCAAGGTTATTAGGAATCGCAGGAAAAGGATGTTGTGCTTATCTCAAGCTTCATACTTAGACACCATTATGGATCGTTTTAGCATGCAGAACTCCAAGAAAGGTTTTCTACCTTTCAGGCATTGAGTTCTTTTATCTAAGGAGATGTGTCTTAAAACATCTAAAGAGATAGAGGAGATGAAGGCGGTTCTTTATGCTTCGACAGTAGGAAGCCTTATGTATGTCATGCTATATACGAGACCAGATATTTGTTTTGTCGTGGGCATGGTTAGCAGATATCAGAGTAATCCAAGATAGGGACATTGGACTGCGGTAAAGCATATATTGAAGTACCTGAGAAGGACTAGGGATTATATGCTAGTTTACCAGACAGATCAATTACTCCGTATGGGTTACACAGATTCCGACTTCCAATCAGATAGGGATAACAGTAAGTCTACCTCTGGTTTTGTGTTTACTTTAGGAGGTGGAGCCATTTTATGGAGGAGTGTCAAGCAGAAATGCGTGGCAGACTCCACCATGGAAGCTGAGTATGTGGCAGCCTCTGAGGCAGCCAAAGAAGTTGTATGGCTCAGGAACTTCTTGATGGACTTGGATGTGATTCCTGGTTTGCCCAGAACTATCACAATTTATTGTGATAACAGTGGTGCAGTTGCAAACACCAAGAAACCACGAGCCCATAAGGCAAGTAAATACATAGAGCACAAGTACCACCTGATATGAGAAATCGTAAATAGAGGAGAAGTTGTTGTGGCCACGATTGCAACGGAGGATAACATGGCAGATCCTTTCACTAAGGCCCTTCCGGCGAGAGCTTTTGATAGGCATGTGGAGGGAATGGGAATAAGATGTATGACAGTATGAGGACAACATAGTCTTTTAGTATAAGTGGAAGATTGTTGGGATGTATACTGAAAAGTCTATCTTTTGTATGAACATCTTTATTTTGAAATAAGAATCACTTGATCATTGTTTGCATATTTATGGTTATACATTTTGTCTAATACATTATATTGTAGATAACATGGTGTGTAGTGCCACACGGGAGATCATGTTATGAGTTCCTTGTAAAGTATAAATAAAGGCTCACAACCGAGATGGTTTGGGCAAACCATTGGCATGGTTGTAGTGTGATTTGGTATTGGTTTGTCTTGACCATAGAATTACACTAGTACACTTTGTGTGTGTTGAGCAGGACCGACTTAGAGGTGATTCGATTTATTGTTGACAACATAATCGAATCAGACCTCAGATATTATGTTGTACATGCTCTTAATCCCGATATAATAATGGGCACATATACTTAGTATTCATTTCTTTGTTTCACCAATGGGCGAGATTTATAGAGTAAATCGATAGGCTTGGTAAGTTGGTAAATTATATTATTTATATGGTGTGTCGTTGATTATAGGAGGAAACCGTGTCCTATATATTAGGATGATGATGTCCCCTTGAGGAGCTCATAAGGTTCATCATGTAACCCCTACAAGTGGACTTGGTCCGGCATGATGATAAGGTTGAGTGGTACTACTCATGGAGTTAGATGTTAATAAATTAATTATCAGTAAATTAATTAATAGACGGACATTCTAGATCTTAAACACGGGGAGATATATGTACAAGTAATATATGGAGCTCATATTAACTTATGGGGGTTGGTGAGGTAGATCAATGATAATCCTCTAGTGGAATGGATTATCATTAATGGATCAGACTTTATATGGGCTCTATCCATTGGGTGGCCAAGATCCAACTCCTCCTCATGGTCCCTATTGTAGCCTATTAAAACCCTCATGAAACCTAGATCCGATGGTGGAGAATAGAACTCTAGATTCGATGATGGAGAATGGAACTCTAGATCCGATGGTGCAGATTAAATCACTAGATCCGACGGTAGAGATTAAATCTTTAGATCCGGCGATGGAGATTATATCTCTAAGTCCGATGGTTGAGATTAAATCTCTAGATCTGACGGTTGAGATTAAATCCCTAGAATTGACGGTGGAGATTAAAAGAAGCCTTAAGCCTATTTCTATAAAAGGAGGCATAAGGGTGGGTGGCAAGAACAATTGAAGAGAGATTAGGGTTTTGGGCGGCTAGGGCTTGGAGAGGATTTGGGCGGCTAGGGTTTCCTCTCCTCCTTTGGCAGCAAGGCTTTCTCTCCTTCCTAGGATTTTGGCCGGCACCTCCCTTCTTCCTCTCATCCTTGGCCGGCGTCCCAACTCTCTTCCTCTTCTCCTTGGCCAGTGGAAACAAGGGTTAGGGTTGTTCCTTAGAGCTCTTGGCCGGCACCCACTCCTTACACCTCTCTTTGGGCCGGCGGCAAGCATCAAGCTTGGAGCTTGATTGTCGGTTCTAGATAGGATGAGGGTTTCGTTTCTATACTTCCTCTTGTTCGGAGCGAGCAAGGAAAGGAAGATCGTGATCTAGGAGGCTCCATCTCTTGGAGAATCGTTGCCCACACAACGTCCAAGAGGATGATAGGGCATACGATAGAAGACCTTGAGGTAAACAAGAGCTATAAATCTTGTTTTTCTTTCCTTTTGTTTCTTTGTATGTTGTATGTTTTTGTTATGTGACTAATTTACTTGGACCCCGAATACAAACACAAAAATCGGCGATCCATACATCGTCTATTCCGCAGCTATTCGAAGAATAGAGGTAGGTTGCTTGAACAACAAGTTTGTTCAAGTGACCACTCTAATCGAATAGCACGACGATGGAACGGTTGTGTGGGTAATCCATCTTTGTCAAGGATAATTTTTTTTTATCAAGGGACGTAGACGGGATTGCCATGAACAAGTGACCGAGTTGAAGTGGGAAGCGAAGTTTCCTACCTTCAATACGTGGTTCGGAACCGAATGATTCCTACTCCACGGGCGAGCTCACCGAGCTCTAGTTATGTGCACGACACTAACTAAACTCCTTCTCGACTACATGTTGGAGGTGGAGAAACCTCGTACAAGCTATTACAGCAAGTAATATGAAATACAAGAAGAAATACAAAGATAATACAAACGAGAACTTTTACACAATTGCTTTGATCACTTTCTTGTTGCTTTCTTTTGCTTGCTCTTGAAGGTCTGGAATGCAACAACAATTCCCCTCCAAAGTCACCTCAAAAGCCTTGTCGAAATCCTCCCTCTTGAGCTCCATTTATAACCTGCATCAAGCTGATTTCACGCCCATCAGTCGACTAGTCCTGTAGTTGTTGTCTCACAATGGCCAGATCCACGTTGGTCAAGTTCCAACGGATCACCCATCAGTCGACTGATGATACCCATCAGTCGACTAATCATCCCATCAGTCGAGTGCTGGTGCGAGCACTCGATTGGAAACCCTTCTGTGGATGAAATCTCTCCGATCAGTAGACTGATGTCCATCATCAGTCGACTGATGGCGTCGGTAGTCGACTGCCCTTTCTCGGCAATCCACTGGTCAGCCAGATCCTGTTCAGTCGAACCCTAGTTGACTTGGAGTAGTCGACTAGCACCTATGCTAGTCGACTGATTTCGGGTAAAACCTCAAACACCAAGTTGTTTGAGCATCCGACACTCAGTCTTAGCCACTTGGCCAAGTCCACCTCATCCCTCATGGATTTCCCCACCGAAGCTCTCTTCCCTCGGCCTACGTCCCTCGAATGCGCCAAGCGCATAACTTCGCAATGACATCCTTCCCGTCTTATACCCTCGAAGTATGCTTCCCTTTTGTCTCACTCCATTCGCTCCCCATCCGACGGTCCCTCGGATGCACCAAGCGCACGGCTTCGCAATGTCATCCTTCACTGACTCAAGGACCTCGAGCCTAGTGAACTTGCCAAGTCCTCAAGACTTCCCACATGCACCAAGCGCACGGCTTCGCAATGCATTTCTCACCAAGCACCAAGCGCACGGCTTCGCAATGCTTTGGACTTTTCCACACCAAGCCCCATGCTTGGATTTTCCATGCCAACTCCATTTTGGACTTTCCTATGACAATCCCATGTCATAAGTTTTGTCTATAATCAAAATACTGCTCGAGTCAAACTCGAGCCAACCTAGGCCGATTACACCAACAATCTCCCCCTTTTTGATTATTGACAAAACTACCATCTCAAGCCTACCAATTCTCCCATATTGGCAATTCTCATATCCCAATGAGAATTCCAATGAACCCTAATTGGTAACTTGGTAACATCTTCCCCTTTTTGACATTACATCAAAAAAGTCCTCAAGGGTGTCAATGTCTCATATCCCAATGAGATCTTACAATCTTCCCCTTGGCATGCACTCAATCTTTCTAGTGATAATCCCATATCACTTAAGAGAGGCACAATCCCTCAATTTTCCTCCCATGAGGAAAAATACACATCCATATTCTCATGATGGATACCTCCCCCTAAAGGCTTGCTCCCCCATGACTATTGCACCAACAATGTCCTTGGAGAGTCCCTAAGCTAATAGGAACATTAAACAATCAAAATTAAGGCAAAAATTTAATAATGAACTTCCATCCCCCTAAAAATTGATACTCTCCCTAAACACTTCTCCTAATCCACATCCAATAGATTTCCACCCTTTCTAATGCTCTCCCAAGCATGTCCTAGGGTTAGGAGTGGTTAGGGGACCAAAACATAGCTGAACATGGTCCTAACCACTGATGTCGATCGACTCTCTCGGCTACCATCGACTCCTTCCCACATCGATGATGACCTTCCTAGCGATCGATTGATAAGCGATTTTCGGTGTAAATGAATTTCTGAAATTCATAAGTAAATATACATAAGATGGAAAATCTTGAAATTTGGTATGTATATTACATATTACAGATATTATGGGTGAAAAATACGAGAAAATTATTTTACCAACAAATTAGTGATATTGACACAAAGTTCAAAAGTTAAGAAAAGCTTCAATATTGAGCCCTCTTTGTATCATCCCATTCAATGGTGATAGCTATCAAAAGATAGACTTCACCAAGGTTTTTCAAAATGTTTTCAAAATGTTTTTCATACCTTTTATCCCTTTTTCCTAAACATCTCACTTGTATCTAGATGTGTAAAACACATACAAGTCAAGTTTTGAGTGAGATGTGGGTTTTTGTTCTTTAATGGTCTCATGCATATTCTAAGGCAACTCTATTTGATTCCCTTATGCATGGGACTTCAAATCATGCCATGTCCTTAAATCCATTTTAATTATATGCATGATGATGATTATGGCATAGATATGATATAGATAAAAGCATATGCCAAAATCATGATGTCATGACATGTGAATGAAATCTAAGCATACATGACATCTAAAAATAATTCTAAACATGATCATGACATTTTTATAGATAAAAATGAAAATGATGTCATGACATGGCAAGACAAATAAATCATGGCAAGTAAAATATACTAAGGTATAAAATACCTAAGTGTTAAATCCAAATTGCCATTTATAGGAATTAATTCTATTTTGCCTTAATACCATTATTCCCCCTAGTGTGCCAAAAACTCAAAATGACACACCATTACTTCTAAGACGTAATTGTGCCAATTTAAATCATTTTTAACTTCTCAAACAAATTAGCACATCCTAATGTGTCAACTCTACTATGGTTAGGTTATCTACCCATCCACTTAGGGTTGACACACCCTAACTCATTTAGCGTGAATCGATCACACTTCTAGGAACCTAATACCTACTGGAGCTCCTTGGGTTAACAAGGTATTCCGTAGGGATAGCTTCCCTAGATACCTTCCTAATGACCCTTTTAGGCTTTGAAGCCATAGTCCTTTGGATCTTTCCTATGTCAACTCTAGGGGTAACTCCCCCTTTGACCTTCTTAGTGGCTACATTTGATTTCTTTGAGGTCTTTGCCACTAGACACCTACCATGGTTAGACTTAGGGATGACTTCCCTACTAAGCTTGGTTTTCCTAACCCTAGGCTTTGTTCCATAATCAAATGGAACATTATGATAAGTCTTCTTGGGCTTAGGTTTGTGACCCAAACCTTCCTTGCCCTTAGACCGTTTTTGAACCCTGGGTCTTGACTTTTGGGCATTTGACCCATGAATTGAATTTTCGATAATCCTAAGGGTTTTCTCCATTCTCTCAAGTCTTGACCTCAAGACTTGGTTCTCTAGCTCTAATTTTTCCAATTTTGATTTTTCAATAGGTTTTTGGGAAATGTTCTTCCGGATGGGAGGGGAAACTTTGCTTCCCCATTCAACTAGGTCGCTTGTTCATGGCGATCCCTTCTATGTCACCAGATAAAAAAAATTATCCTTGACAAGAGGGATTGCCCAAGCAACCTTGTCATCGTCGTGCTATTCGTTTAGAGTAGTCACTTGAACAAACTTGTTCTTCAAGCGACCAACCTCTATTCCACGAATAGCCACGGAATAGATGATGTACGGATCACCGGCTTTTGTGTTTATTTTCGGGGTCCAAGTATATTTAGCCAAAAAACAGAATATATAACATGCATATAACTGAAAAACAAATATAAACATGTAACAAATGAAAATAGAGAATTGATATACCTCTCAATCTTCTATTGTATGACCTTCCTCCTTTCAGACGTCGTGTGGGCGACGATCTACCAAAAGTTAAAGCTCCTAGATAGCCAATCTTCCTTCCTTGCTCATTCCGAGCAAGAGGAAGAAAAGAAACAAGACTTTTCCCCTTCCTTTAGCCAACCAACAAGCAACAAGGAAGTTACTTGCCACCGACCAACAAGGAGAAGGAGATAGAATGGTTGTCGGCCAAGAGCTTCAAGGGAGGACCCTAAGCCTTGGTTCCACCGGCTAAGGATAAGAGGAGAGCTAGGTTTGGACGCCGTCCAAGAGGGGAGAGGGGCTGTATGGATGCCGACCACCAATCGAGAAGAAGAAGAGAAGGAAAATATTTCCTTATTTGGTGCCGCCAAGCTCCAAACCCTAGCTCCTTTCTCTTGCCGCCAACTCCTAACACCCTTGCTTCCCTTGATTGATCTCCATGCCAACCCTAAAGGCTCCTTTTATAGAGTTTAGGGATAAGCCTTGTTTTAATCTCCACCATTGGTTCTAGAGATTTAATCTCAATCATTGGATCTAAAGATTTAATCTCTACCGTCGGATCTAGAGATTTAATCTCTACCTTTGGATCTATAGTTTTGTTTATATCCTTTGGATCTAGGCTTCATGAGGTATTAATAGGCTACAATAGGGACCATGAGGAGGAGTTGGATCATGGCCACCCAATGGATCAAGCCCACATAAAGTCTGATCCATTAATGATAATCCAATCCACTAAAGGATTATCATTGATCTACCTCACCAACACCCATAATTTAATATGAGCTCCGTATATTATATCTACATTTTCTCCCCATGTTTAAGATCTCGAATGTCCGTCGATTAATTAATTTACTGACTATTAATTAATCAACATCTAACTCTAAGAGTAGTAGCACTCAACCTTTTCATCATGTCAGACCAAGTCCACCTGCAGGGTTTACATGATGAACCCTATGAGCTCCTCAAGGGAACATCATCATCCTAATATATAGGACACGGTTTCCTCCTATAATAAATTGCACACCATATAAATAATATCATTTCCCAATTTACCGAGCCTATCGATTTAATATATAAATCTCGGCCATTGGTAAATCAAAGAAATGACTACTAAGTATATGTCCCCGTTATTATATTGGGATTAAGAGTATGTAGAATATAATATCTGAGGTCTGATTCAATTACGCAGTCAGTAATAAATCGAATCACCACTAAGTCGGTCCTGCTCAATACACACAAAGTGTACTAGTGTGATTCTATGGTCAAGACAAACTAACACCAAATCACACTACAACCATACCAATGGTTTGTCCAAAGCTATCAGGGTTGTGAGCCTATACTTATACTTTACAAGGAGCCGATAACATAATCTCCCGTGTGACACCTCACACCATGTTTTCTACAATGTAATGTATTAGACAATATGCATAACCATAAAAATGTGGAAACAATGACCATGTGATTCTTATTTAAAAATAAAAATGTTAATACAAAAGATAGACTTTTCAGTATACATCCCAACAATCTCCCACTTATACTAAAAGACTATGCTGTCCTCAAACTTCCATACTTCTGATCCCCATTCCCTCCACATGCCTATCAAAAGCTCTCGCCAGAAGGGCCTTAGTGAAAGGATCTGCCAGGTTATCCTCCGATGCAATCTTGGCCACAACAACATCTCCTCTCTTTACGATTTCTCGTATCAGGTGGTACTTGCGCTCTATGTGTTTACTAGCCTTATGGGCTCGTGGTTCCTTCGATTTTGCAACTGCACCACTATTATCATAATAAATTATGATAGTCCTGGGCAAACCAGGAATCACATCTAAGTCCATCAGGAAGTTCCTGAGCCACCCAGCTTCTTTGGCCGCCTCAGAGGCTGCCACATACTCAGCTTCCATGGTGGAGTCCGCCACGCATTTCTGCTTGACACTCCTCCATACAATGGCTCCACCTCCCAAAGTAAACACAAAACCCAAGGTAGACTTACAGTTATCCCTATTAGATTAGAAGTCGGAATCCGTGTAACCCACAGGGAGTAATTGGTCTTTCTGGTAAACCAGCATATAATCCCTAGTCCTTCTCAGGTACTTCAATATATGCTTTACCACAGTCCAATTTCCCTATCCTGGATTACTCAGATATCTGCTGACCATGCCCACGGCAAAGCAGATATCTGGTCTCGTACATAGCATCTCATACATGAGGCTTCCTATCGCCGAAGCATAAGGAACTGCCTTCATTTCCTCTATCTCCTCAGATGTTCTAGGACACATCTCCTTAGATAAAGGAACTCCATGCCTGAAAGGTAGAAAACCCTTCTTGGAGTTCTGCATGCTAAAACGATCCATAATCGTGTCTATGTATGAAGCTTGGGATAAGCACAACATCCTTTTCCTGCGATCCCTTATAACCTTGATCCCAAGGATGTGTCCCACCTCTCCCAAGTCCTTCATATCAAACTGTTTGGACAACCATACCCTTACGTCCGATAACACCTGGACATTGTTGCCAATCAATAAAATGTCATCTACGTATAGTACAAGAAATACCACTATGTTTCTGTCACATCTGTTGTATACACAAGACTCATTCAGACTTTGAATAAATCCATAAAACTGGATTACCTCATCAAAGAAGATGTTCCAAGACCTCGAAGCTTGCTTCAATCCATAAATGAACCTATTAAGCTTACATACAAGATGCTCTTTGCCTTTAGCATTGAATACCTCTGGTTGCTTCATATAGATGTTTTCCTCAAGACTTCCATTAAGAAAAGCTGTCTTGACATCCATTTGTCACACCTCATAATCCATATGAGCTGCTATGCATAATAGAATCCGAATAGACTTAAGCATGGCTACCGGTGAAAAGGTCTCCTCATAATCGATACCCTCTTTCTGAGTATACCCCTTCGCAACAAGCCTCGCTTTGAAGGTCTTAAACTTCCCGTCTATTCCTCTCTTTCTTTTATAGATCCACTTGCATCCAATGGTTTTTACAACATCAGGTGGTTCTACTAGCTCCCAGACTTGATTTGAATCCATAGATTCAATCTCAGTATTCATTGCACTTTACCAAGATGCTGCATCTTTATCTTGGATTGCCTCGTCATATGTCCAGGGACCAAATCAGAAGATTCTCCCAAGAACATGAATCTATCAGGCTATTTAACAACCCTCCCACTATGATGAGGTATCACTTGTGTACCATCTATGACACGCGGTGTAGTGACTTGTGGTATATCCTCTTGTACCGGTGGTACTGAAGAAGTGACTTCCCCTTTTAATTCCTCCAAAACAATTTTACAATTGGGCTTGTGGCTAATCACAACCTTCCTCTAGAAATCTGGTGTTCATGCTAATGTTCATCCTCTGATCTCTAGGACTATAAAATAAACCACCCTTCGTTCCTCTAGGATAGCCAACGAACATGTGCTGGACTCCCCCAGATCCGAATATGTCTTAGACTAGGCTTTCGCTTAGTCCACAATTCTGTGGGAGTAGAAGGCACTGATTTAGATAGAACAAAGTTCAGAATGTACACCGCCGTATCTAGAGCATATCCCCAGAATGAATCTGGCAACTTAGAATAACTCATGATCGATCTAACCGTCTCCATAAGAGTCCTATTCCTTCGCTCTGCTACACCATTCTACTGGGGTGTGCCAGGTGCAGATAATTGGGATTGAATCCCAGCCTCTGATAAGTAGTTCCTAAACTCTCCCAAGATGTACTCACCACCACGATCAGATCGTAGTGTCTTGATACTTTTACCTTAATGTTTCTCCGCATCAGCCTTGAATTCTTTGAACTTGTCAAAGCATTTAGACTTGTGACACATCAAGTAAATGTATCTATATCTCGAATAATCGTCTATAAAAGAGACGAAATACTCAAAACCACCTCTAGCCTGGATAGAAATAGGGCCACACAAATCAGAATGAAGCAATTCTAACATATCTTTGGCTCTATACCCTTTGGCCTTAAAAGGCCTCTTGGTCATTTTACCCTCCAAGAAGGATTCACAGGTTGGTAAATCTTTCACCACTAATGAGCCCAGAGGTCCATTAGCTATCAACCTTTGAATTCTTCTTAGGTTAATATGACCAAGCCTAAGATGACAAAGATATGTTTGGTTCATCTTCGAAGGTTTTTTCTCTTATTGGAATTAGAAGATGAGTTATTAACTTCAATTTGCATCGTGGGAGCTTTTGGTTCAAGTGTGTACAAATTTCCTATCAATGCACCCGAACAGATAATGTCCCTATTCCTTTTTATAATAACTCTGTCATTAGAAGAAATAGAATAACCATCCATAAACAATTTAGAAACCTAAATTAAATTCTTTCTAAATAAAGGTACATAAAGGCAATTCTTAAGAACCAAACCTTTATATTTCTCAAAAGACAAATGAACGTCTCCCACTACAATAGTCACCACCTTCGTGGCATCATCCAAGTACACGGTAATCTCCCCCTCAGCCAGTCGTTTGGTTTCCTAGAACCTCTGCAAAGTATTGCAAACATGATAAGTGGATCCCGTATCTACACACCAGGTGCCGGTAGATAACAACGCTAAACATGTTTCAACGACTAGACCAAAAGATATACCTTTGTTCTGCTTGCGGTTGGGGCATTCCTTCTTCCAGTGTCCAGTCTGCTTACAAGTGAGGCACTTGCCTTTCGGCTTCTTCACTCCTCCCTGAGTTCCTCCCACCTCCTTTGCCCCAGTTAGTTTCTTCTTCTTCTTGCCTTTCGTCTTAGAAGTAGAAACCTTTTGGGTCACCATGGCATGCGCCTGAGCACTATGACGAAATAACCCCTCTGCCATCTGGAGTTCTATCAGAACCTCCGCCAACGAATACAACCTCTTGTTCATGTTGTAGTTTAGGCGAAATTGCTCAAAACTCATAGGTAGAGACTGGAGAATGATATCGACCTGGGTTTCCCCATCGATCTCAGCTCCGAGGACTTCAAACTCATTCAAAAGGGCCATCATCTTGAGAACATGATCCCTCACGAGTGTTCCCTCGATCATGGTGGTCGTCATCTGGTTCCTCATGGCTTCCTGCCTTGCAGCCCGATTCTAGTGTCCGAAAAGCTCTTTGAGATTGAGCATCATGTCATAATCACTGGGCATGGCTTGATGCTGATGTTGTAGTACATTTGACATAGATGCCAAAATGTAACACCGCACCATCTCATCGGCCTTGATCAACTTCTTATAACTCTCTCTCTCCTTTTCCCCAGAATCATCCGCAGGATTAATAGGATGTTGGGAGTATGGGGAATACAATCAAAGTCCCACATTGGTAAGACATGGAAAAGATCATGTGCTTATAAGAAAAAAGATATCTCCATTGGTATGAGGCCTTTTGGGTAAAGCCCAAAAACAAAAACCATGAGGGCTTGGGCCCAAAGTGGACAATATCATACCATTGTGGAGATATGTGGAGCTTATAAGCACTAACAATTGGTATCAGAGCCATGGTCCATGTCAAGCCATGAACCTCGAACGAAGGAAGTTGAGCTCCCACGTCCGGATCAAGAGAACCAGACATTAGGAAGGAAGTCTAGTTGGGTCGGGGGGACCGAACAACTGGCAGGAAGTCCTGGTGGGTTGAAGATCGGACATCAAGCAGAGAAAATCCTTCGAGGAGGGATAGGCTTGAGGGGGGGCCCAATGTGGTCCTTCGTTTGAGGGGGGGATTGTTGGGAGTATGGGGAATACAATCAAAGTCCCACATTGGTAAGACATGGAAAAGATCATGTGCTTATAAGAAAAAAGATATCTCCATTGGTATGAGGCCTTTTGGGTAAAAGCCCAAAAACAAAACCATGAGGGCTTGGGCCCAAAGTGGACAATATCATACCATTGTGGAGATATGTGGATCTTATATGCACTAACATAGGACACTCTTCGAGGAGTACATATTTGTATTCCTCAGTAGTCAAGACAATGTCAAGATTTCTCTTCCAATCAACATAGTTGGGTCCAGTAAGTTTATTCTCTTTCAGTATCACAACAAGCAAGTTTAAAGTCATTTTGAAAGAAAACCTAAGAATCTCATAGATCAACACATTAGATTTCAAAAAATTATTGATTCCTCAAACAATAAAATTTTAAAATCAACCAACACCTCAAAACACCGAGAATATCGTATGCCACGATAGTGTGGATGTATACGAATTCTACATTTGTAAGAGGAAGTTTTACCCATTAATTTTAATATCTTGTCAACCTAACTTTTTGACAAGTAAAATTAATAGGTGGTTCCTCTTTGGCCCTACAAATAAAAACAGTGACTCTGATGGGGAGGATACTTATATTTGTATCTAAGTGTTCACCATTACTCGGTACCAAGGTAATTATCTCGGGTTATGTGCCTTCCGATGGGGAAGTACACACACTCCTTAATAATTCCCTATAACCATATTTGACCTTGTGATCCGCAAACAAACTCATCCGATGGGGAGGAAGGCACTCAGGTCCGACGTGCATGTTTATTTGCATCACTTGTCAAATCATAATAGAGGTCGTGGGAATTTATAAAAATTTCCCTCTCCCACTTAGTAATTTGAAATTGAGGAATTTTCTAGCCTACGACATGCATATCAAACAATAAGCAATAAATATGAAAAATAAATTATTTTCCAACTATTATGGCTTTTGTCTTCAATATGTCTCCCGTCGTATCGCCTTCTCGTTCGCTCCTCCTACGCCATGTACGAGCCATCCGGAGATTCGAGCCAAGACTAAAAACTATTTTAATTTACATCCATCGATCCTATACTCCACGAGGGAGTGTACATGAAATCTAGATCGAAAGTAAACTAAAATAAAAAGAGTGGCTAAACAATGTCGTATCTAATTTACAAAAAATTAAATACTAGCCTCGTAAACCCCGAAGATTCAACAAAATATACTATTACACACATACAATCACATACACACATATGGCCATAATAGTCAGATCTTATGCCTGCAACCAAAGAGTTAACCTATGCATATCCTACTATTAACCGACACATATAATATATGAAAAATGCATAAGAGTAACCGAATCTTAAACACACATAACCGGAAATCATAGCTCTGATACCAATTGATGGGAAGGGAAACATCGCTTCCCCTTTCAACTAGGTCGCTTGTTCGTGGCAATCCCTTCTACGTCCCCAGATAAAAAAATTTATCCTTGACAAGAGGGATTGCCCAAGCAACCTTGTCGTCGTCGTGCTATTCGTTTAGAGTAGTGACTTGAACAAACTTGTTGTTAAAGCGACCAACCTCTATTCCACGAATAGCTGCGGAATAGACGATGTACGGATCGCCGACTTTTGTGTTGATGTTCGGGGTCCAAGTATATTTAGCCACAAAATAGAATATATATCATGCATATAATTGAAAAACAAATATAAACATGTAACAAATGAAAATAAAGAATCGATATACCTTTTGAACTTCTATTGTATGATCTTCCTCCTTTCGGACGTCATGTGGGCGACGATCTACCAAAATATTTCCTTATTTGGTGCCGCCAAGCTCCAAACCCTAGCTCCTTTCTCTTGCCGCCAACTCCTAAAACCCTTGCTTCCCTTGATTGATCTCCACGCCAACCATAAAGGCTCCTTTTATAGAGTTTAGGGATAAGCCTTGTTTTAATCTCCACCATTGGTTCTAGGGATTTAATCTCAACCGTCGGATCTAGATATTTAATCTCAACCGTCGGATCTAGAGATTTAATCTCTACCTTTGGATCTAGAGTTTTGTTTCTATCCTTTGGATCTAGGCTTCATGAGGTATTAATAGGCTACAATAGGGACCATGAGGAGGAGTTGGATCTTGGCCACCCAATGGATCAAGCCCACATAAAGTCCGATCCATTAATGATAATCCGATCCACTAAAGGATTATCATTGATCTACCTCACCAACCCCCATAATTTAATATGGGCTCCATATATTATAAGTACATTTTCTCCCCGTGTTTAAGATCTTGAATGTCAGTTGATTAATTAATTTACTGACCATTAATTAATCAACATCTAACTCCATGAATAGTACCACTCAACCTTTTTATCATGCTGGACCAAGTCCACCCACAGGTTTTACATGATGAACCTTATGAGCTCCTCAAGAAGACATCATCATCCTAATATTTAGGACACAGTTTCCTCCTATAATCAACGACACACCATATAAATAATATCATTTCCTAACTTACCGAGCCTATCGATTTAATCTATAAATCTCGCCCATTGGTAAATCAAAGAAATGACTACTAAGTATATGTGCCAGTTATTATATTGGGATTAAGAGTATGTACAATATAATATCTGAGGTCTGATTCGATTATGTAGTCAGCAATAAATCGAATCACCTCTATGTTGGTCTTGCTCAATAAATACAAAGTGTACTAGTGTGATTCTATGGTCAAGACAAACCAACACCAAATCACACTACAACTATACCAATAGTTTGTCCAAAGCCATCTGGGTTTCGAGCCTATACTTATACTTTACAAGGAGCCGATAACATAATCTCCCGTGTGACACCTCACACCATGTTATCTACAATGTAATGTATTAGACAATATGCATAACCATAAAAATGTGGAAACAATGACCATGTGATTCTTATTTAAAAATAAAAATGTTAATACAAAAGATAGACTTTTCAGTATACATCACAACAATCTCCCACTTATACTAAAAGACTATGCTGTCCTCAAACTTCCATACTTCTGATCCCCATTCCCTCCACATGCCTATCAAAATCTCTCTCCAGAAGGGCCTTAGTGAAAGGATCTGCCAGGTTATCCTCCGATGCAATCTTGGCCACAACAACATCTCCTCTCTTTACGATTTCTCGTATCAGGTGGTACTTGCGCTTTATGTGTTTACTAGCCTTATGGACTCGTGGTTCCTTCGATTTTGCAACTGCACCACTATTATCACAATAAATTATGATAGTCCTCGGCAAACCAGGAATCACATCTAAGTCCATCAGGAAGTTCCTGAGCCACACAGCTTCTTTGGCCGCCTCAGAGGCTGCCACATACTCAGCTTCCATGGTGGAGTCCGCCATGCATTTCTGCTTGACACTCCTCCATACAATGACTCCACCTCCCAAGTTAAACACAAAACCCAAGGTAGACTTACTGTTATCCCTATCAGATTGGAAGTCGGAATCCGTGTAACCCACAGGGAGTAATTGGTCTTTCTAGAAAACCAGCATATAATCCCTAGTCCTACTCAGGTACTTCAATATATGCTTTACCACAGTCCAATGTCCCTATACTAGATTACTCAGATATCTGCTGACCATGCCCACGGCAAAGTAGATATCTGGTCTCGTACATAGCATCGCATACATGAGGCTTCCTATTGCCGAAGCATAAGGAACTGCCTTCATTTCCTTTATCTCCTCAGATGTTCTAGGACACATCTCCTTAGATAAAGGAACTCCATGCCTGAAAGGTAGAAAACCCTTCTTGGAGTTCTGCATGCTTAAACGATCCATAATCATGTCTATATATGAAGATTGGGATAATCACAACATCCTTTTCCTACGATCCCTTATAACCTTGATCCTGTAGGGATGTATACTTAAAAGTCTATTTTTTTGTATGAACATCTTTATTTTGAAATAAGAATCACATGATCATTGTTTGCATATTTTTATGGGTATGCAATATTGTCTAATACGTTACATTGTAGATAACATGGTGTGTGGTGTCACACAGGAGATCATGTTATCGGCTCCTTGTAAAGTATAAGTAAAGGCTCACAACCGAGATGGCTTTGGACAAACCATCAGAATGGTTGTAGTGTGATTTGGTATTGGTTTGTCTTGACCATAGAATCACACTAGTGCACTTTGTGTGTATTGAGCAGGACCAACACAGAGGTGATTCGATTTATTGCTGACTACATAATCGAATCGGACCTCAGATATTATTTAGTACATGCTCTTAATCCCGATATAATAACGGGCACATATACTTGGTACTCATCTCTTTGATTCACCAATGGGCGAGATTTATAGATTAAATCGATAGACTCGGTAAGTTGTGAGATGATATTATTTATATGGTGTGTCGTTGATTATAGGAGAAAACCGTGTCCTATATATTAGGATGATGATGTCCCCTTGAGGAGCTCATAAGGTTCATCATGTAAATCCTGCAGGTGGACTTGGTCCGGCATGATGAAAAGGTTGAGTGGTACTACTCAAGGAGTTAGATGTTGATTAATTAATGGTTAGTAAATTAATTAATCGACGGACATTCGAGATCTTAAACACGGGGAGAAAATGTACAAATAATATATGGAGCCCATATTATCATATGGGGGTTGGTGAGGTAGATCAATGATGGACCTTTAGTGGATTGGATCATCATTAGTGGATCGGACTTTATGTGGGCTTGATCCATGGGTGGCCAAGACCCAACTCCTCCTCATGGTCCCTAATGTAGCCTATTAACACCTCATGATGCTTAGATCCAAAGGATAGAAACAAATCTCGAGATCCAAAGGTAGAGATTAAATCTCTAGATCCGACGGTTGAGATTAAAACTCTAGATCCGACGGTTGAGATTAAATCCCTAGAACCAATGGATGAGATTAATTCATGGCTTATCCCTAACTCTATAAAAGGATGGCATGGAGTTGGCGTGGAGAACAATTTGAAGAGAGCTAGGGTTTTTGGAGTTGGTGGCAAGGTTAGGAATTAGGGTTTGGAGCTTGGGCGGCACCTATTAAGGAAAGTCTTTCCTTAGTTGTTCTTCTTCCCCAAGCTGCCGGCGCCCATCTTCTTCCTTCCAGACCTTGGCCAGCATCCAAAACAAGTCTTCTCCTTCTCCTTGGCCGGTGGAACAAAGGTTTAGGGTCTTCCCTTGGAGCATTTGGCCAGCCACACCCAAAACTCCTTCTCTTTCCTTCTTTTGTTGGCCGGCGGCAAGGATACTCCTTGCTTCTTGTTGGCTAGTTTTAGGGAGGTAAATATCCTTGTTTCTATTCTTTCTCTTGCTTTAGAAGAGCAAGGAAGGAAGTGTTGCGATCTAGGAGCTTCAACTTTTGGTGGATCGTCGCCCACACGACGTCCAAAAGGAGGAAGGTCATACATTAGAAGACTAGGAGGTATACCTATTCTTCTTTCTCATTTATTCATTGCTTGTATTTATTTTTGATTTATGAGCATGTTATATTTCTGTAAATGGCTAAATAATACTTGGATCCCGAGTATAAATACAAAAACCGGCGATCCGGACATCGTCTATTCCGCGGCTACTCGTAGAATAGAGAATGGTCGCTTGAACAACTAGTTTGTTCAAGTGACCTCTCTAAACGAATAGCACGACGATGACTTGGTTGCTTTGGGAATCCCTTTTGTCTAGGATTAAATTTTTAATCCGGGGACATCGAAGGGATCACCATGGTCAAGCAACCGAGGCGAAGGGGAAGCGAAGTTTCCCCTCACGGACTCGACAAGGGAAATCCTTTTAGATCCCAAGGATGTGTCCCACCTCTCCCAAGTCCTTCATATCAAACTGTTTGGACAACCATACCCTTACGTCCGATAACACCTGGACATTGTTGCCAATCAACAAAATGTCATCTACGTATAGTACAAGAAATACCACTACGTTTCTGTCACATCTCTTGTATACACAAGACTCATCCGGACTTTGAATAAATCCATAAAACTGGATTACCTCATCAAAGCAGATGTTCCAAGACCTCGAAGCTTGCTTCAATCCATAAATGAACCTATTAAGCCTACATACAAGATGCTCTTTGCCTTTAGCATTGAATCCCTCTGGTTGATTCATATAGATGTTTTCCTCAAGACTTCCATTAAGAAAAGCTGTCTTGACATCCATCTGCCACACCTCATAATCCCTATGAGCTGCTATGCATAATAGAATCTGAAAAGACTTAAGCATGGCTACCGGTGAAAAGGTCTCCTCATAATCGATACCCTCTTTCTGAGTATACCCCTTCGCAACAAGCCTCGCTTTGAAGTTCTCAACCTTCCCGTCTATTCCTCTCTTTCTTTTATAGATCCAGTTGCATCCAATGGTTTTTACAACATCAGGTGGTTCTACTAGCTCCCAGACTTGATTTGAATCCATAGATTCAATCTCAGTATTCATTGCACTTTGCCAAGATGCTGCATCTTTATCTTGGATTGCCTCGTCATATGTCCAGGGACCAAATCAGAAGATTCTCCCAAGAACATGAATCTATCAGGTTGTTTAACAACCCTCCCACTATGATGAGGTATCACTTGTGTACCATCTATGACACGCGGTGTAGTGACTTGTGGTATATCCTCTTGTACCTGTGGTACTGAAGAAGTGACTTCCCCTTTTAATTCCTCCAAAACAATTTTACAATTGGGCTTGTGGTTAATCACAGTCTTCCTCTAGAAATCTGTCATTCGTGCTAATGTTCATCCTCTGATCTCTAGGACTATAAAACAAACCACCCTTCGTTCCTCTAGGATAGCCAACGAACATGTGCTGGACTCCCCCAGATCCGAATATATCTTAGACTAGGCTTTCGCTTAGTACACAATTCTATGGGAGTAGAAGGCACTGATTTAGATAGAACCAAGTTCAAAATGTACACCGCCGTATCTAGAGCATATCTCCAGAACGAATTTGGCAACTTAGAATAACTCATGATCGATCTAACCATCTCCATAAGAGTCCTATTCCTTCGCTCTGCTACACCATTCTACTGGGGTGTGCCAGGTGCAGATAATTGGGATTGAATCCCAGCCTCTGATAAGTAGTTCCTAAACTCTCCCAATATGTACTCACCGCCACGATCAGATCGTAGTGTCTTCATACTTTTACCTTAATGTTTCTCCTCATCAGCCTTGAATTCTTTGAACTTGTCAAAGCATTTAGACTTGTGGCACATCAAGTAAATGTATCTATATCTCGAATAATCGTCTATAAAAGAGACGAAATACTCAAAACCACCTCTAGCCTGGATAGAAATAGGGTCATACAAATCAGAATGAACCAATTATAACATATCTTTGGCTCTATACCCCTTGGCCTTAAAAGGCCTCTTGGTCATTTTACCCTCCAAGAAGGATTCACAGGTTGGTAAATCTTTCACCACTAATGAGCCCAGAGGTCAATTAGCTATCAACCTTTGAATTCTTCTTAGGTTAATATGACCAAACCTAAGATGACAAAGATATGTTTGGTTCATCTTCGAAGGTTCTTTTCTCTTATTGGAATTAGAAGATGAGTTATTAACTTCAATTTGCATCGTGGGAGCTTTTGATTCAAGTGTGTACAAATTTCCTATCAATGCACCCGAATAGATAATGTCCCTATTCCTTTTTATAATAACTCTGTCATTAAAAGAAATAGAATATCCATCCATAAACAATTTAGAAACCTAAATTAAATTCTTTCTAAATAAAGGTACATAAAGGCAATTCTTAAGAACCAAAACTTTATATTTCTCAAAATACAAATGAACGTCTCCCACTACAATAGTCGCCACCTTCTTGGAATCATCCAAGTACACGGTAATCTCCCCCTCAGCCAGTCGTTTGGTTTCCTAGAACCTCTGCAAAGTATTGCAGACATGATAAGTGGATCCCGTATCTATGTTAGTTATAGCCCTAAGAACCAATCATGTGATGGTTGAATAGGGAACATTTTGTATCATATTCTATAAAGGCAAAGGATTGGTTATTATATTTAAGTCTTGCTTGTGCCAGCTAAATTAAATATAGTAATGCCCTAGAAAAGTAGGTTCTTATCTACAGCACATCAATTGGCAGAATTGATTATGAGAGGCTGTAGAGAACACTTTCTAAATGTTCCTAGTCAAGTATTAATATGCAAAGGAAATATTAATACATAAAGACTAGCATGTAGGTCAATTGATGACTTGATCTCACAAGTCATGGATATATGATATCAAGTTGACACATGGGTATATATTAGAGAATATATCTTAGGCCCGACGCCATGAGAAAGTTTCATGGATCGTTATATGAGTGTCATAAACTTTCTCATGTGACTATTGGTATGAATAGTCCTCGGACTTGAAGTCACTACGGTTCCCTACATAAGGAGTTATGTACTTTGGTATCGTCGCGTCACCGTAATCGGGGTGGACCATAAAGCGATTCTTGGGTATATAACAAATTATGCGGAGGGATGTGAGTGATGTAGATGGGATCTATCCCTCTCATATGGCCGAGTGATATCGGTGGGCCTTGATTGAGTAGAACTACTAAACGCATGGCCATGCTCGAATGAGTCAATATGAGATATTGAGCTCATTTGTTTGAGTTAGTTTACTCAGGGATCAAGAAACACATAGATTGATCGAGGATGACACGGTCTATGCCTCATTGATCAATCTGATATCAAGGATAGAAGGACACGGTCATATATTATAGTAGTCACGGAAAGGTTAGTCGGATCTTGACTTATCTCGTAACTTGGGTAGCAATGATGTATTGCTAGATGCCGCTCATTGCTTGTGTATCTAAAAGAGTTTAGGTCCACTGCCAACGTTATGAGAGCCTATAGGGTCACACACAAAGAGCATGATAATTAGAGGAATTAGAGTATTCTAGTTTGACTAGAATAATATGGGAATAAGCTTAAGTACAAAATGGTTTTTGGACTTTAAAGCTTAATGAGAATTTTAGCTAATTGATTTAATGAGATTAATTCAATATGTTACCTTATTGATTTAATAAGATTAATTCAATATGATAACATAAGCTTAATTGAATTAATAAGATTAATTCAATATGATAACATAAGCTTAATTGAATTAATAAGATTAATTCAACATGCATGAATGCCACATAAGAATGCCACATAAGCATGCCACATAAGCATGCCACCTAAGCATCCACCTAAGCTAGTTAAGGTGGAAGGAAACAAAATGGTTTTGTCTCCTTAAGTGGCCGGCCAAACAAGGATATGTCTCAATGCAATGGATTGCATTGAATGTGGAGGTGAAAGGGTTTTTCCAACCCTATAAAAGACACCTCAAGTGGCCGGCCAAAAGGGTGAGCATTGGCTTTGTTGTTGGTGGAAGCTTTGGTTGTGTTGTTGTGGTTGTGAGAGAGCTTGGTGGAAGCTTTGGTTGTGTGGGTTTGTGAGTGTAGGCTAGCAAGAAGAGGAGTCTTCTTCTTCCTTTCTCCTTTTCCCTCTCTTCCTCTCCTTTAGGGACTTCTCTAGCAAGAAGTAAAGGAGAGCTCTTCTAGTTTTCCTTTTGTGAGACAAGAGCTTGCTCGTGTGGATACATATAGAGGCACGGACATTTGAACGTGCTAAAGATCCAAACAACCAAAAGGAAAAGCGGGATTAACAAGGGCACGCAACAAAGGTAATCCTCTCCTATAAGATAGGTTTGCTTTTAGAGAAACTTATTTTGTACGAGTTTGCTTTCGCAAGGATCACTAGGAAGGGATCCTAATTTTTCCGTTGCGCATATGCCATTTGGCATACAAGAAATTCCCAACAGTGGTATCAGAGCCACTTGCGAAATATCGTATAAAATAAGTTTTCTCTATTTTATATGTGATATAGAAGTAGGATAAATTTTATTATGAGTTGATAATTGTATTAGCAATTGTCAAACATAATAAAATATCCAATGTCTTTTTAAAAGTTAAAATGACATGGTGCATGGGTTATGGCCTAGTCCCAAAAGGTTTGTGAATGTGTGTGTGTTCTAATTCTTAAATACGGCCTGCGTGTCGTGCCTTCCTCCTAAAATTCTTGTTGTAAAATTAGTTTTAGACTCGAATGTAACTCGAGTATTTCTCCTTTTGTAATGTACAAAACAAAGATGGAGGGTCCATTGGAAGATGAGGTTACAAGGAGGAAGTCAACACACAAGACAACCAAAAGGAAGCACTTAGGAGAAGATGCTATCCCTAGGTTGACCAATCAATCTTTTCATTTGCTTGAGAAGATTGTAGAATAAGGGCCATAACCATGACACGCTTAGTTTAATATGTATGTGATGCATGTTAATTTAGCTTGTATGTGATGCATGTTTATTTCTTAATAAGTCTAAACGATATGCCTACCAAAGTTGGTACTCACTACTTCCTCGATCATTTGTTATTGGGTTTGCCAAAGCAAAGCAATGCATTTTATCTTGGAGGGGTGCGAGTGGACAATCGTGATGTCCCGCTATCGATCTTGGTTAAGACTTAATTAAGTTTTCTTAATTAGTTAAGAAAGTAGAGGCATATATTAGCTTTGAACATAAGTTTTAAAATTAGTTTTATGTGATTTAGAACATCGACTTTGTCTTAGAAGTGGTCGTTGTTCGATATCCAAGAAGGCCCTGTGCCTTGCCCACCTGGAAGCTGGTTTAGGAATAAACACTAAACTAATCTAAAACTTAAACCAAAGCTATTAAAGAGTTACATCAGATGTAATTGGCAAAAGATTGCCTACCTAATTATACTACGTCTTGGGCGATTAGCCAAAGCTAACTCAAGACGAATTATGATGTGGATCTTTATCCCATATAAATTTATAGCTAAATAGTAGCTATGAGAATTTAGTCGGAGCCTCATTTAATTAAAGGCCTAATTAAATGATTTAGGTATGATACTTAACTTTGCATTTTAATGTTGTAGATCACCATGACATCTAACACGACACACCCCCTGAACTTGCGATCTGTCCTTGAGAAGGACAAGCTCAATGGAGCGAACTTTCTTGACTGGTATAGGAACTTGAGGATTATCCTCAAGCAAGAACGCAAATTGTATGTCCTAGAGAAGTCTACCTGAAACACACGCCATGCGCGTCTTGAAAAGGATGCTTATAAGAAGCATCAAGATGACGCATTAGATGTGTCATGTCTTATGCTTGCCACCATGAACTCTGAGCTTCAGAAGCAACATGAGAACATGGATGCCTATGATATGGTTGAGCATTTGAAACAACTATATCAAGGACAAGCTAGGCACGAGCGTTTTGAAGTGTCTAAGGCTCTTTTTGCATGCAAGATGCAAGAAGGAACACTGTAGGAACTCACGTGCTCAAAATGATTGGGTACGCGTTGAGAACCTTGAAAGACTAGGTTTTCCAGAGCCAAGAATTGGCAACCGATGTTATCCTCGCAATCGTTCTTAGGAAGCATACAATCAATTCGTCATGAATTATAACATGAATGAAATTGATAAACCTTTGCTGAGATTCTCGGCATGTTGAGAAGCTCGAACCAAATCTCAAGAAGAAAGTTAGTAATGTACTAATGGTCAAGAAGGACAAAGGTAGCGCAAAGGCAAGGGTAAGACCAAGCCAAAGGCAAGGCCAATTCATCCACTTCAAAGGGTAAAGGTAAAGTACCTAAGGAAGGGGGCTTCCATTTGCGGTGAGGTGGACCTTTAGGCGGGCTATGAAAGTCTACCTTGAGGAAGTAAAGAATAAAAGAAGTGGGACTTACGCCTCGGTATACGTTATAGAAGTTAATCTATCTATTTCTTCTACATGGGTATTAGATCCGGATGTGCATCTCACATTTGTAATAATGTGCGAGGGATGAAATAGTAGACAAATGGCAAAAAGCGAAGTAGACCTACAGTAGGCAATGGCAAAGTTGCTTTGTAGTTTGTAGGAACATATTCTTTGTCTTTGCCAGGGCTTATCTTAGAACTAGAGGAGTGCTTATATGTACCTGCATTGACAAAGAACATAATTTCTGTATCTTGTTTAGACAAGAAAAATTTTTCTTTTATAATAAAGGACAAATGTTGTTCCATTTATTTAAATGAAATGTTCTATTGTAATGCACCACTTATGAATGGTCTCTATGTTCTAGATTTAGAAAACCCAATTTATAACGTAAATACCAAGCGGTTCAAATCGAATGATTCAAACCAAACATATCTCTGGCACTGTCGCCTAGGTCACATAAATGAAAAACGCATATCCCAACTCCATAAAGATGGATTATTGGACTCATTTGATTTTGAATCATATGAGGTATGCGAATCTTGCCTTTTAGGAAAGATGACTAAAACTCCATTTAGTGGACATGGAGAGAGAGCGACAGACTTGTTAGGACTCATACATACTGATGTATGTGGGCCTTTCAATGTCGAAGCCAGAGGAGGCTATAAGTACTTTATTACTTTCACTGATGATATGAGTAGATTTGGCTACTTATATTTGATGAGACATAAGTCAGAATCCTTTGAAAAGTTCAAAGCATTCAAAAATGAAGTACAAAACCAACTTGGTAAGCGTATCAAGCTACTTCGATCAGATCGAGGTGGTGAATACCTTAGTCAAGAGTTTCGTGATCACCTGGCTGAGTGTGGGATAATATCCCAACTCACTCCCCCTGGAACACCACAATGGAATGGTGTATCTGAGAGGAGAAATCGTACTCTATTAGATATGGTACAATCAATGATGAGCCAGACTGATCTACCTACTTCCTTTTGGGGACTAGCTCTAGAGACAGCCGCTTTCACACTTAATCGCGTCCCATCAAAAGCCGTAGAAAAGACACCATATACGATATGGACTGGGAAGAGTCCCAAAATGTCTTTTATAAAGATTTGGGGTTGTGAAGCTTATGTAAGACGTCAAGTCTCAGATAAACTAGGACCCAAATCAGATAAGTGTTATTTTGTCGGATATCCCAAGGAAACTAAGGGATATTACTTTTATAATCCCACACTTGGCAAGGTGTTTGTTGCCAGAAATGCTGTCTTTCTAGAAAGAGAATTTATTTCTAGAAAAACTAGTGAGAGTAAAATTCATCTTGAAGAAGTTCAAGATGACGATAACACTAAGGCTTCGATGGAAAATGAACAGGAACCACAAAGTGTTGTGGATGAGGAAATTGTTGCCCAAAGAGTTGTGGAACAAACCCCTGTTCAAGTGGACTAACCTCTTCGTAGATCTGACAGGATCCGTCGTCAACCCGAGAGATATTCTTTTCTCTTGACTGACAATGGTGATGTATTGCTTGTCAATCTTGACGAGCCTACATCCTATCAAGAAGCTATGATGAGCCCAGATTCCGAGAAATGGCTAGAGGCCATGAGATCCGAAATGGAATCCATGTACACTAACCAAGTATGGACTTTGGTTGATCCACCTGAAGGGGTAAAACCCATTGGGTGTAAGTGGGTCTTTAAAGTAAAGACTGACATGGATGGTAATAAGCATACCTATAAAGGTAGATTGGTGGCTAAAGGATTCAAACAAATTCATGGTATTGACTATGAAGAAACCTTTTCACCAGTTGCGATGCTTAAATCCATTCGGATCATACTTGCTATTGCAGCCTACCATGATTATGAGATCTGGAAGATGGATGTCAAAACCGCTTTTCTGAATGGAAAGCTACTCGAGGATGTGTACATGACACAACCTGAGGGTTTTGGAGATCCAAAGCATCCTGGAAAGGTATGCAAACTGCAAAGGTCCATTTATGGACTAAAGCAAGCCTCTCGAAGCTGGAATCTTTGATTCGATGATGCAATCAAAGAGTTTGGTTTCATCAAGAATGAAGATGAACCTTGTGTCTACAAGAGAAATAGTGGGAGCACAGTTGTATTTCTTGTCTTGTATGTAGATGACATACTTCTCATCGGAAATGATATTCCCTCACTCCAGTCTGTGAAGATATGGTTAGGGAATTGTTTCTCGATGAAAGACTTAGGTGAAGCTGCCTATATTCTAGGCATCAAGATCTATAGAGATAGTTCTAAAAGATTACTTGGCCTAAGTCAGAGTACATACATTGATAAAGTGCTAGATCGTTTTGCTATGCAAAATTCCAAGAAAGGGTTTCTGCCTTTATCACATGGTGTAAGTCTTTCGAAGACTCAATGTCCCTCTTCTAAGGAGGAGAGAGACCGCATGGATAAGATCCCTTATGCATCTGCTATAGGGTCTATCATGTACGCCATGCTTTGTACTCGTCCTGACATCTCGTATGCTTTGAGCATGACGAGTAGATACCAGTCGGATCCAGGTGAAAGTCACTGGATAGCAGTCAAAAATATTCTTAAATACTTACGAAGAACGAAAGAATATTTCCTGATATTTGGAGGCAATGAGGAGCTAAGCGTAAAGGGTTACTGATGATGCAAGCTTCCAAGCGGACAAGGATGACTATAGATCGCAATCGAGTGCGTGTTTTGCACGAATGGTGGAGCCGTGGTGGAAGAGTTCAAAGCGAGGACACGATTCTTGATTCTACAACAGAAGCCGAGTATATTGCTGCATCTGATGTAGCAAAGGAGGCTGTTTGGCTCCGTAAGTTCATCAGTGAACTTGGGGTAGTTCCTAGCATTGCAGATCCAATAGACCTCTATTGTGACAACAATGGGGCTATTGCACAGGCTAAGGAACCTCGATCACATCAGCGGACCAAACACATACTGCGGCGCTTCCATCTCATTCGAGAGATCATCGATAGAGGAGATGTGAGGATATGCAGAGTACCGACAGAAGCTAACATCGCAGATCCATTGACCAAGGCTTTGGGACAGAGGAAGCATGATGGTCACACTAGGTCACTAGGTATTAGATATCATAGTGATTGGTACTAGTGCTAGTGGGAGATTGTTAGTTATAGCCCTAAGAACCAATCATGTGATGGTTGAATAGGGAACATTTTGTATCATATTCTATAAAGGCAAAGGATTGGTTATTATATTTAAGTCTTGCTTGTGCCAGCTAAATTAAATATAGTAATGCCCTAGAAAAGTAGGTTCTTATCTACAGCACATCAATTGGCAGAATTGATTATGAGAGGCTGTAGAGAACACTTTCTAAATGTTCCTAGTCAAGTATTAATATGCAAGGGCAATATTAATACATAAAGACTAGCATGTAGGTCAATTGATGACTTGATCTCACAAGTCATGGATATATGATATCAAGTTGACACATGGGTATATATTAGAGAATATATACTGAACTGACCCGCCATGAGAAAGTTTCATGGATCGTTATATGAGTGTCATAAACTTTCTCATGTGACTATTGGTATGAATAGTCCTCAGACCTGAAGTCACTACGGTTCCCTACATAAGGAGTTATGTACTTTGGTATCGTCAAACGTCACCCGTAACAGGGTGGACCATAAAGGCGATTATTGGGTATATAACAAATTATGCGGAGGGATGTGAGTGATGTAGATGAGATCTATCCCTCTCATATGACGAGAGTGATATCGGTGGGCCCCTTGATTGAGTAGAACTACTAAAATGCATGGCAATGCTCGAATGAGTCAATATGAGATATTGAGCTCATTTGTTTGAGTTAGTTTACTCAGGGATCAAGAAACACATAGATTGATCGAGGATGACACGGTCTATGCCTCATTGATCAATCTGATATCAAGGATAGAAGGACACGGTCATATATTATAGTAGTCACGGAAAGGTTAGTCGGATCTTGACTTATCTCGTAACTTGGGTAGCAATGATGTATTGCTAGATGCCACTCATTGCTTGTGTATCTAAAAGAGTTTAGGTCCACTGCCAACGTTATGAGAGCCTATAGGGTCACACACAAAGAGCATGATAATTAGAGGAATTAGAGTATTCTAGTTTGACTAGAATAATATGGGAATAAGCTTAAGTACAAAATGGTTTTTTGACTTTAAGCTTAATGAGAATTTTAGCTAATTTATTTAATGAGATTAATTCAATATGTTACCTTATTGATTTAATAAGATTAATTCAATATGATAACATAAGCTTAATTGAATTAATAAGATTAATTCAATATGATAACATAAGCTTAATTGAATTAATAAGATTAATTCAACATGCATGAATGCCACATAAGAATGCCACATAAGCATGCCACATAAGCATGCCACCTAAGCATCCACCTAAGCTAGTTAAGGTGGAAGGAAACAAAATGGTTTTGTCTCCTTAAGTGGCCGGCCAAACAAGGATATGTCTCAATGCAATGGATTGCATTGAATGTGTGGAGGTGAAAGGGTTTTTCCAACCCTATAAAAGACACCTCAAGTGGCCGGCCAAAAGGGTGAGCATTGGCTTTGTTGTTGGTGGAAGCTTTGGTTGTGTTGTTGTGGTTGTGAGAGAGCTTGGTGGAAGCTTTGGTTGTGTGGGTTTGTGAGTGTAGGCTAGCAAGAAGAGGAATCTTCTTCTTCCTTTCTCCTTTTCCCTCTCTTCCTCTCCTTTAGGGACTTCTCTAGCAAGAAGTAAAGGAGAGCTCTTCTAGTTTTCCTTTTGTGAGACAAGAGCTTGCTCGTGTGGATACATATAGAGGCACGGACATTTGAACGTGCTAAAGATCCAAACAACCAAAAGGAAAAGCGGGATTAACAAGGGCACGCAACAAAGGTAATCCTCTCCTATAAGATAGGTTTGCTTTTAGAGAAACTTATTTTGTACGAGTTTGCTTTCGCAAGGATCACTAGGAAGGGATCCTAATTTTTCCGTTGCGCATATGCTGTTGGATCGAAAGTGTCGCTAGAGGGGGGGGTGAATAGCGATACGATGTCGTTAAAAAACTTTTGCAATAAGTAAAAAGCAAGTAGAGAGTGCACAGCGGAAATATAAAGTAGACAAGATATTTTTACGTGGTTCACAATCTTTCGATTGCTAATCCACGGCCCTAGTGATCCTTGATCACGTACGGAGGGCAATTCACTAAAACCACTCCTCCTCGTTGGAGGTAGGAGCAACGATTACAAAAAGAAATCAAGGCAAAGGGATACTCCCCCTTTCCTTGTTACGATTAAAGCACAAAGACAATTTAAAGAAGTAGAACTTAAATAAATATACCGACAACTCTTATAAGTAGAAGATGTAGCTTTCGTTGTCGGCGGTACTTCGTCGTAGCAAATGTGAGTAGTAGTAGCGGCGTTACGACGGCGTGTTGAGAGCTCTTGAATTCTTGTAATTTGCTTGGCTTGAACATGTCTATTTATGGATATTGATCTATGAATTTAGACATAGGTAGTGTCCAAGGTGAGGTTCTTATCCCCCAAGACTTGTTCATCCACATCCTTTGCGCCAACTCAAGGATGAGGTGTTTCATCCAACCACCTTGTGCCACCTCCAACCTCCTTGTTCGCCAACTCAAGGATGAGGTGTTTCATCCAACCACCTTGTGCCACCTCCAACCTCCTTGGGCGCCAACTTGAGGATGAGGTGTTTCATCCAACCACCTTGTGCCACCTCCAACCTCCTTGGGCGCCAACTTGAGGATGAGGTGTTTCATCCAACCACCTTGTGCCACCTCCAACCTCCTTGGGCGCCAACTTGTTGGAGCCATTCAACTTGTGCCACATCATGGGAGCCAACCATCTTGTGCCAACTCACCTTATTTTGGGTGTCCACCACAAGGAAGCTTGGTGATGGTTTGGATGTCCACCTTGATGCCACATCACCCTTTGTACCAAAACACGAGTCAAGTCCAAATTCACCCCCTTGAAATTCGAGCTCTTCTCGAAATTTGGAACTTGACTAGCTTGATCAGTCAAAGGGTTTTGGACTCATGATACAAGTTAGCTTAAAA
Organism: Wurfbainia villosa; assembly: GCA_025175895.1. Lineage (NCBI taxonomy): Eukaryota > Viridiplantae > Streptophyta > Magnoliopsida > Zingiberales > Zingiberaceae > Wurfbainia > Wurfbainia villosa. Next base: position 45,601,699 of record CM045999.1, on the reverse strand, counting down.
TATAAAGTACGATGGTTCTAACCATCTGATCTCGACCTAGACCTTCCATTGGAGGTATTGGGTCGGATCTACGCTTAACGACCTTGCTTCGCTTTCACACGAGCTTACCTTGTAGCCTCGCTTCCGGTCTTCACCCGAGTACCTCGGCTTCCTCCGAAGTCCCTCTGGCGTTGCCCGACCACCTCGGTTCCCACCGGGTGTCGCAGACCTTCCGCTCAACTTTAGCATTTCTGCACACTTAATTGAGCTCGTAAGATAACAAATATACCCTTAACTATTGAGCCTTTTGCCATAATCAAAATACCGGTTCGACTTTGGTGCCCACTGCACCAACATATGCCATTTGGCATACAAGAAATTCCCAACAATCTACACACCAGGTGCTGGTAGATAACACCGCTAAACATGTTTCAATGACTAGACCAAAAGATATACCTTTGTTCTGCTTGCGGTTGGGGCAGTCCATCTTCCAGTGTCCAGTCTGCTTACAAGTGAAGCACTTGCCTTTCGGCTTCTTCACTCCTCCCTGAGTTCCTCCCACCGCCTTCGCCCCAGTTTGTTTCTTCTTCTTCTTGCCTTTCGTCTTAGAAGTATAAACCTTTTGGGTCACCATGGCATGCGCCTGAGCACTATGACGAAATAACCCCTCTGCCGCCTGGAGTTCTATCAGAAGCTCCGCCAACGAATACAACCTCTTGTTCATGTTGTAGTTCAGGCGAAATTGCTCAAAACTCATAGGTAGAGACTGGAGAATGATATCGACCTGGGTTTCCCCATCGATCTCAGCTCCGAGGACTTCCAACTCATTCAAAAGGGCCATCATCTTGAGAACATGATCCCTCACGAGTGTTCCCTCGATCATGGTGGTCGTCATCTGGTTCCTCAAGGATTCCTGCCTTGCATCCCGATTCTGGTGTCCGAAAAGCTCTTTGAGATTGAGCATCATGTCATAAGCAGTGGGCATGGCTTGATGCTGATATTGCAATACATTTGACATAGATGCCAAAATGTAACACCGCACCATCTCATCGGCCTTGATCAACTTCTTATAACCCTCTCTCTTCTTTTCCCCAGAATCATCCGCAGGCTTAGAAGGACACTCTTCGAGGAGTACATATTTGTATTCCTCAGCAGTCAAGACAATGTCAAGATTCCTCTTCCAATCAACATAGTTGGGTCCAGTAAGTTTATTCTCTTTCAGTATCACAGCAAGTGAGTTTAAAGTCATTTTGAAAGAAAACCTAAGAATCTCATAGATCAACACATTAGATTTCAAAAAATTATTGATTCCTCAAACAATAAAATTTTAAAATCAACCAACACCTCAAAACACTGAGAATATCGTATGCCACGATAGTGTGGACGTATACGAATTCTACATTTGTAAGAGGAAGTTTTACCCATTAATTTTACTATCTTGTCAACCTAACTTTTTGACAAGTAAAATTAATAGTTGGTTCTTCTTTGGCCCTACAAATAAAAATAGTGACTCTGATGGGGAGGATACTTATATTTGTATCTAAGTGTTCACCATTACTCGGTACCAAGGTAATTATCTCGGGTTATGTGCCTTCCGATGGGGAAGTACACACACTCCTTAATAATTCCCTATAACTATATTTGACCTTGTGATCCGCAAAAAAACTCATCCGATGGGGAGGAAGGCACTCAGGTCCGACGTGCATGTTTATTTGCATCACTTGTCAAATCATAATGGAGGCCGTGGGAATTTATAAAAATTTCTTTCTCCCACTTAGTAATTTGAAATTGAGGAATTTTCTAGCCTAGGACATGCATATCAAACAATAAGCAATAAATATGAAAAATAAATTATTTTCCAACTATTATGGCTTTTGTCTGCAATATGTCTCCCGTCGTATCGCCTTCTTGTCCGCTCCTCCTACGCCATGTACGAGCCATCCGGAGATTCGAGCCAAGACTAAAAACTATTTTAATTTACATCCATCGATCCTATACTCCACGAGGGATTTACATGAAATCTAGATCGAAAGTAAACTAAAATAAAAAGAGTGGCTAAACAATGTCGTATCTAATTTACAAAAAATTAAATACTAGCCTCGTAAACCCTGAGGATTCAACCAAATATACTATTACACACATACAATCACATACACACATATGACCATAATAGTCAGATTTATGCCTGCAACCAAAGAGTTAACCTACGCATATCCTACTATTAACTGACACATATAATATATGAAAAATGCATAAGAGTAACCGAATCTTAAACACACATAACCGGAAATCGTAGGTCTGATACCAATTGATCGGAAGGGAAACTTCACTTCCCCTTTCAACTAGGTCGCTTGTTCGTGGCAATCCCTTCTACGTCCCCAGATAAAAAAATTTATCCTTGACAAGAGGGATTGCCCAAGCAACCTTGTCGTCGTCGTGCTATTCGTTTAGAGTAGTGACTTGAACAAACTTGTTGTTCAAGTGCCCAATCTCTATTCCACGAATAGTTGCGGAATAGACGATGTACGGATCGTCAACTTTTGTGTTTATGTTCGGGGTCCAAGTATATTTAGCCACAAAATAGAATATATATCATGCATATAATTGAAAAACAAATATAAACATGTAACAAATAAAAATAAAGAATCGATATACCTTTTGATCTTCTATTGTATGATCTTCCTCCTTTCGGACGTCATGTGGACGATGATCTACCAAAATATTTCCTTATTTGGTGCCGCCAAGCTCCAAACCCTAGCTCCTTTCTCTTGCCGCCAACTCCTAACACCCTTGCTTCCCTTGATTGATCTCCACGCCAACCATAAAGGCTCCTTTTATAGAGTTTAGGGATAAGCCTTGTTTTAATCTCCACCATTGGTTCTAGGGATTTAATCTCAACCGTCGGATCTAGATATTTAATCTCAACCGTCGGATCTAGAGATTTAATCTCTACCTTTGGATCTAGAGTTTTGTTTCTATCCTTTGGATCTAGGCTTCATGAGGTATTAATAGGCTATAATAGGGACCATGAGGAGGAGTTGGATCTTGGCCACCCAATGGATCAAGCCCACATAAAGTCCGATCCATTAATGATAATCCAATCCACTAAAGGATTATCATTGATCTACCTCACCAACCCCCATAATTTAATATGTGCTCCATATATTATATGTATATTTTCTCCTCGTGTTTAAGATCTTGAATGTCCGTTGATTAATTAATTTACTAACCATTAATTAATCAACATCTAACTCCATGAATAGTACCACTCAATCTTTTTATCATACTGGACCAAGTCCACCCGCAGGTTTTACATGATGAACCTTATGAGCTCCTCAAGGGGACATCATCATCCTAATATATAGGACACAGTTTCCTCATATAATCAACGACACACCATATAAATAATATCATTTCCTAACTTACCGAGCCTATCGATTTAATCTATAAATCTCGCCCATTGGTAAATCAAAGAAATGTATATGTGCCCGTTATTATATTGGGATTAAGAGTATGTACAATATAATATCTGAGGTCTGATTCGATTATGCACTTAGTAATAAATTGAATCACCTCTAAGTCGGTCCTGCTCAATACACACAAAGTGTACTAGTGTGATTCTATAGTCAAGACAAACTAACACCAAATCACACTAAAACCATACCAATTGTTTGTCCAAAGCTATCAGGGTTGTGAGCCTATACTTATACTTTACAAGGAGCCGATAACATAATCTCCCATGTGACACCTCACACCATGTTATCTACAATGTAATGTATTAGACAATATGCATAACCATAAAAATGTGGAAACAATGACCATGTGATTCTTATTTAAAAATAAAAATGTTAATACAAAAGATAGACTTTTCAGTATACATCCCAACAATCTCCCACTTATACTAAAAGACTATGCTGTCCTCAAACTTCCATACTTCTGATCCCCATTCCCTCCACATGTCTATCAAAAGCTCTCGCCAGAAGGGCCTTAGTGAAAGGATCTGCCAGGTTATCCTCCGATGCAATCTTGGCCACAACAACTTTTTTGGTGCAGTGAGGCACCGAAATCGAACCTGTGTTTTGATTATAGCAAAGACACAAAGTTAAGTCTATTTTGTTTTCTCACGAGCTGAATCGAGTGTGCAGAAGATTTATATAGCTGGAGCTGAAGGATAGCGACACCCGGAGAAAGCCGCAGTGGTCGAGCGACACTCGAGTGATTTCGGAGGGAGCCGAAGGAATCGAGTGGAAGGCCGGAAGCAAAAGCAACACGTAAGCATCGAGGTAAGCTCGAGTGTGCGAGAGTAAGTAAGGTCGTATCCTCTTTACGGGGATGATCTTAAGCGTAGATCCGACCAAAGACTTCTTATAGATGGTCTAGGTCGAGATCGGATGGTCGACGACCATCGAAATTATGTTTTTGTTGTGCTAACTTTGACTTGCAGCAAGCATCAGTCGACTGCCAGCTTGGAGGACTCGACTGCCGTCAAACAGTCGACTGCCGAAGGTCAGCAATCGACTGATGCTGCCATCAGTCGACTGATGATGGCCATCAGTCGACTGATGGTCAATGATCAGATTCGAGGAGTCAAGGATTATCACCAAATTTCAAGGGAAGATGTGCTCAAATTTGATTGGCTAGGGTTCCTCTCGAAAAGGGGCTCAAAGGCTATAAAAGGAGGGCCAAACCTAGGGTTTCATCAACAATTCTAAGCCTCCAAAAAGTCTCTGCAAAGCTACAATTCTCCGACAACGAAGTCCTTCCTTCCGACGTCTAGGTTTAATTTTTCTTATTTGTCTTGAGTTTTAACGAACGAAAGAAAAAGAAAAGGTTTTTCGCTATTCACCCCCCCCTCTAGCAAACCGCATCGATCCAACAATTGGTATCAGAGCCGGGGGCGCTTAGATTTGGTGAAACCACCAATCTAACATTTTTTTTTCAGATTTGTTTTTCGTTCATTTAAATTTTTCTCCCGCACTACTAATCCATGACGAAGTCTTGGTACTCTTCGTTTGATTTTGTTTTGCAAGTATTCGCTTTTGGAGTAGCCGACGGTCAAACGGGCATAACTTTTTGTACAAGTTGACCCACGACACGGTCTACCTACCAAATCGAAGCCCTCGCAGAGATCTACAATTCTTACGAGGGTTTACCCCCGTAACAAGTTGTTTTCATCCTAAAAAATCGACGTTTAGTAGCCTTTCGGGGACATCGAAGGTTGTGAGTACTTACTTTTTATTTAGTTTCTCATTTCTTTGCTTAACTTTCTATTTTTCGTTTGTTTCTTTTTATTTCCCACACTACTAATCCAAGATGCAAGTCTTGGTACTTTCGTGTGTTTTTTTTTCGTTGCTAGGTCTTCTTTTTAGTCTCCTTGTTTTTTGTTCTAATGGCCCATCTCGAGGGTTTTAGCATCGTCCGACCTCCGTTTTACAACGGAGATGATTTCCGTTATTGGAAAGGTCGGATGGAATGCTTTCTCAAAACCCAAATTGAGATGTGGATCATAATCCAAACGGGTTTCACACTTCCGACTAATGAAGTGGGTGACTCCTTGGATTATGATCAATGGACCGTTGCAACAAAACGACAAGTCGAAGCCGATGCCAAGGCAACACAAATACTCCAATGCGGCTTGTCCAAGGAGGAGCTAAATCGCGTCGGCCCCTTCATAAGCACAAAGGATCTTTGGACAAAGCTAATCGAGTTACACGAAGGATCGGATCAAGCTAAGGTTTGCAAACGTGATTTGTTATTCAATAAATTGTACACACTAAAAATGCAGGAACACGAGTCCGCGACGCAACTCCACGCCCGTGTCCAAGACATAGTCAACAACCTACACGCAATCGGGCAAAAGGTCGAAAACTGTGACCTTATTAGGTATGTCCTAAACTCTTTTCCGAGGACTACCTTATGGGCATTCATGGTTGATGCCTATAAGGTCTCTAAGGACCTTTCTAAACATAGATTAGATGAACTCTTTTCAGATTTTGAATTACATGAGCAGTCCAACTCGGAACCCGAGAGGGGTATAGCCTTGTTTGCAGGTTCAAAGAAGAAGAAAATCGCAAGCAAGCCACCACCACCCGAGGAGGAAGATGAGTCCGAAGAAGAAGTTGACCATGAATTGACTGCCGAACTAATGAACCTAGCTCGAAGGATAGCCAAGGGACGAAAGCGAACCACAACTCGACCCAACCAAGGTAAGCCTAAAAGTTCTAATATTAGGTGTTATGAGTGTAACAGGTTTGGACATATAAAGTCCGAGTGCCCCAAGCTCAACCACCAAGCACCTAAGCACAAGAAGGCCCTCAACGCGACATGGGAAGAAGCGTCATCCGAAGAAGACGAAGACCACGTCTTCATGGCAAAATCAATTGAGTCAAACACGGAGACCGAACTTGAGTCAGAACCTGAGGATGACTCGGACTATGAAGCTACCTTCAAGTCAAGCCACGGATACGCATCCGGATCAAAAGATACCCTTAAGGTGAGTCGAACTTTATTTAATACTTTACATAATACGGTTAGGTTTTTGTCTAGGAAGTTAGCTAAGTCCGAGTCCAAGGTCGAGACCCTTGTTGAGGAGGTTAAACTCCTCAAACACGAGGTCTCCCTAACCTCTTCGACTAGTCGAGTTCAAGAGAAGGACTCAACTCGAGTTGAAAAGCTCGAAGTTGAGAACTCTCTCTTGAAAAGTCAAGTCGAAGATCTTAGGAACACGTTGGAAAGGTTCACTTCGGGATCCAAAGGACTTGACCTCCTACTTGGATCTTAGAGGGCCGTGTACAACAAGGCTGGACTCGGGTTTAACTCAAACACGACTAATAGGTCGTATATGTCGATTGTAAGTCGACATAAGAAACATGTCCAAGCATGGGTCCCTAAGAACTTTTTGATTTCAACTCTAGGATCCAACCCGTACTGGGTTCCCAAGGACCAAATCCACTATGTGGATAGACCGAACCGATTCAACGGTCTAGGGGGAGCCAGTGCAAAACATGTTTGTGCTTTAACTTAGAAATTGCTTGTTTTAACTTAGAATGTTTATGCTTTAACTTAGAAATTGCATGCTTTAACTTAGAAAGTTTGTACTTTAAAACTTGTGAACTCACTTAGAACAAAAACATAACCAACTAAAATTTTTCGAAAAGATTGAGCCTCGGGGAGCCTCTTTTCAAAAACATAACCAACTAAAATTCTTCGAAAAGATTGAGCCTCGGGGAGTCTCTTTTCAAAAATAACTAGTTAGACGAGGAAATAATTTTAGGTAAGTCAAGTCATCATTTTCTTGAAAATGGCTTTGTCTAAGGAAGTGGTCGATGATCCGATAAAAGAAGGCCCCTGTGCCTCGCCACGACCTGGAAGCCATGATCTTGAAAAGGAAAACTTGACAAGACTAGGGTTAAATCCAAATCTAACATAAAATTACTTGAACCTAAATCCACTTAATCAACTTAATTAGAAGTCATCTCAAAATAAACACATAAGTATAACATGCTTGATCATATAGACTCCGGTGAGATGACCTAGGGTTAACAACTTACAACCAATTTTCTTAACAAAAATCTAACATCAAATCCAACCACCTTGTGTGTAGGATCAATGGATGTTGGACAGCGGTTGCTCGACACATGACCGGGATCAACTCAAATTCGCAAGCTTAGATTCAAGCGACAAGGATCGGTAGCCTTTGGGAATAGCAGCAAGCTCAAAATCATCGGATCGGTGATATCGAGCTTAACACGAATTTTGTTATTAAAATGTATTACTTGTAGAAATTTTGAATATAACTTACTTAGTGTAAGCCAATTGTGTGATAATAACTATAAGGTTATATTTCTAGAAAATGAATGTAATTAATACCATGAAACCTCTAAAACAATTCTTAAAGGAACTAGAAATAACAACATTTATACGATCAACTTAACCAACTCCTCAACTAAGTGTCTTATGACACGGCAAGAGGAATCATGGTTGTGGCACCGACGACTCGGTCACTCGCACCCAAGACTCGTCCACAAGATGAGTCAGAGTGGCTTAGTCAGAGGCTTACCCAACCTCAACAATTTGGTTAATAAAATCTGTAATTCTTGTCAACAAGGAAAACATCCTAGAACACAAAACAAGTTAACTAACCAAGAACGAACCTCAAGTGTACTTGAGCTCCTGCATATGGATCTATTCGATTCACATGGAGCCAAGTCACTCAATAGAAGTCAATATTGCTTAGTCATAATTGACGACTACTCCAGGTTTACCTGGGTTAGGTTGATTAAACATAAAAATGATACCCTAGATCAATTAATCAATCTATTCAAATTAATCAAGAATCAAAAAGACCTTAAGGTTAAAAGACTTAGAAGCAATCATGGTGGTGAATTCGAAAATCAAAGGTTCACCGACTTCTGTAACCTAAACGGATACCACTATGAATTCTCTTGCCCTAGGACCCCTCAACAAAATGGCCTAGTGGAGCGGAAAAACCGAACTCTACAAGAAGCCGCTAGGACCATGTTGAATGAATACGACCTACCCGATAGATTTTGGGCAGAAGCCGTTAGCACGGCTTGCTATGTCCAAAATAGGATCCTTATGGTAAAGAGGCACCTTAAGACCTCGTACGAGATTTATCACGATAAAATACCTAACATCAAGTACTTTAGGGTATTTGGGTGTAAGGTACATATCCTAAACACTAAGGATTACTTAGGGAAATTTACATCCAAAACCACCACCGGAATCTTTCTAGGATACTCAACTACAAGTAAAGCTTATAGAGTATATAACCACGATACCCTCAGAGTCGAGGAGACTATCAATGTAGTATTTGATGAAGGACATGAACCTACAAAACCCCCGGCAACCCCAATTAGCGAGCCGATTCATACTAGACCTAACTCTGATCCGGAGATCAGGTCTAGTGTTAATCCTAACCTAGGTCAACCTAGTCACTCTATTGATCAAGTGATAGATGACTCCAACCAAACTAGTGTTCAACCAAGTCACCCCATTGATCAAGCATTAGGTGACATAAACCCAACCCAATCTAGGATTCAGACTAACCACCCTATCGATCAAGTAATAGGAGATCCTAATCTAGGAGTTCGAACTAGAGCATCCTATAGGAACCTTAGTCAAATTTCCTTAATTTCAAAGATAGAACCCAAATCAATTGAACAAGCTCTTCTTGATCCCGATTGGATTATTGCAATGCAAGAAGAGCTAGCTCAATTTACTAGGAATGAAGTGTGGGAATTAGTACCATCACCTAAAGACAAAATGATAATTGGAACAAGGTGGGTGTTTCGAAACAAGCTTGATGATAAAGGTGAAGTAGTTAGAAACAAGGCTAGGTTAGTCGCCAAAGGATTTAGCCATGTTGAAGGCTTAGATTACGACGAAACCTATGCCCCAGTAGCTAGACTCGAATCCATTCGAATGTTGCTAGCTTATGCCGCACATCGAGGATTTAAGCTGTTTCAAATGGATGTTAAGTCGGCATTCCTAAATGGATACATTAAAGAAGAAGTTTATGTTAGCCAACCCCCCGGATTCGAAAATCTAGATAAACCCGACCATGTTCTAAAACTTAAGAAAGCTCTCTATGGACTTAAACAAGCTCCTCGAGCTTGGTACGAGAGACTTTCAATCCATCTTAAGTCAAAAGGGTTTAACCAAGGCTTAGTTGACCCAACTCTCTTCGTAAAAACGTTAGGTAAAGAAATATTCATAGCTCAAATTTACGTAGACGATATAATTTTTGGAGCCTCTAACTCAGCCTTACTAAACGAGTTTGTTTCACTCATGGAAAGTGAGTTCGAAATGAACTTGGTAGGCGAGTTAAGTTTCTTTTTAGGTCTACAAATTAAACAAACTAAGGATGGTATATACCTATATCAACAAAAATACACTAAGGAGTTAATTAAAAGATTTGGAATGCAAGACGCTAAGATAATAAACACCCCAATGGCGATTAATGTTAACATAGGAGAAGACTTAGAAAGTAAGTCCATTGACTTAAAATACTATAGGAGTGTAATAGGGAGTCTCCTGTACTTAACTGTAAGTCGACCTGATATCTTATTTGCAGTAAGTATGTGCGCCAGATTTCAAACCTGTGCCAAGGAGTCTCACCTAACCCTAGTTAAGCGTATCCTTAGATATCTAAAGGGTACACTTAATGTCGGTATTTGGTATCCTAGATCTACCGAGTTCGAACTAATCGGCTACTCCGATTCGGATTATGCCGGTAGTAAACTCGACAGAAAGAGCACGAGTGGTTGTTGTCAACTACTCGGCTCGAGTCTAGTGAGTTGGTGCAGTAGAAAGCAACATTGTGTTGCCTTGTCTACCACCGAAGCCGAATACATTGCGATGGGTGAGTGTGTCACTCAGCTTCTTTGGATGAAGCACACCCTCCGCGACTTTAAGTTAGACTTTACGAATACTAAACTTCACGTAGATAACATTAGTTCAATTAATCTTACAAAGAATCCAATATGTCACTCTAGGACCAAACATATAGAAGTCAAACACCATTTCATTCGAGAACATGTGGCCAACGGAGACATACAACTCGAGTACGTCGAATCGAAATCTAACCTAGCAGACCTATTTACTAAACCCCTACCCGAAGCCGAATTTAGTCTATTAAGACGAAAATTGGGCATGTGCGTAATAGAATAAGAACTTGCAAACTATATTTTCTTACTACTATTTCTTATTTTTCATTTTGATGGAACTAGCATAGGACATACCTTAGATAACATGCACCTATAGATTTAAGGAGCCAGTACATCTCACAACACATAGGACTAATGTGTTTGTGTACTTAGCCACGTAGATAGGCATGAGATGTTAGGACCCTACTCCAGGTTCCAAGATGTAGATCAAGTGCGTCAATATGAACCTCGGAGTATAAATATGCAACTAACATTAACCAACTCTAATCAGGACTTGTTGATAATATCATTTCAATCAAGTTAAACTAGAGTTGAACATTTAGATGAATTATTTTCACATACTATTTTTAAAATCATCATGCTTGGACTTAGGGTTTTCTTAAAACCCCCTCACTTTTTACTTGATTTATGTCAAAAGGGGGAGAAAAGGGCCAAAGTTAAGGTTCAAGAAAAGGCCAAAGTTCAATTTCAAATTTTTGAAATTGATAACTTAACTTAAAACTTTGATTCTGGCCTAAGTTAAGGGGGAGTAAGGTTTAGGTTTCAACTCTTCGGAATTGAAAACTTTAAAGGCCCAAGTTAAGAAATCAAAAGTTAAACCTTTTGAATAATTAACCTTTTGACTTAACTTTTGATTACTTAACTTGCACTTATTTTTGACTCTAAGAAGCCTAAGTTAAGTAATGCCAATTACTTAACTCATTATCTTTTGTGTTTGGAGAACTAAAAGTCTTTTTCAAGTACTCACCCTCGGTCAAGGGGGAGGGTTCCTCTAAGGGGAGAACTTGAGAAATATTTTTACTACTCCTACTTTTTGCTTCTTGTCTTTACTGTTTCATGCACTTAATTTCCTTAACTTTGTGTGTTTTTGCCATATATCAAAAAGGGGGAGATTGTTGGTGCAGTGAGGCACCGAAATCGAACCTGTGTTTTGATTATAGCAAAGACACAAAGTTAAGTCTATTTTGTTTTCTCACGAGCTGAATTTGAATCAGTGTGCGAGAAGATTGATATACGAGTCAAGGCTAGCGACACCCGAGAAAGCCGTGGTGGTTGGCGACACTCGAGTGATTTGGAGGAGCCGAAGGAATCGAGTGGAAGGCCGGAAGTAAAAGCAACACGTAAGCATCGAGGTAAGCTCGAGTGTGCGAGAGTAAGTAAGGTCGTATCCTCTTTACGGGGATGATCTTAAGCGTAGATCTGACCAAAGACTTCTTATAGATGGTCTAGGTCGAGATCGGATGGTCGACGACCATGGAAATTATGTTTTTGTTGTGCTAACTTTGACTTGCAGCAAGCATCAGTCGACTGCTAGCTTAGAGGACTCATTTGTCAAGCGATCATTCGAAGGTCAACAATCGACTGATACTTCCATCAGTCGACTGATGATGGCCATCAGTCGACTGATGGTCAATGATCAGATTCGAAGAGTCAAGGATTATCACCAAATTTCAAGGAAAGATGTGCTCAAATTTGATTGGCTAGGGTTCCTCTCGAAAAGGGGCTCAAAGGCTATAAAAGGAGGGCCAAACCTAGGGTTTCATCAACAATTCTAAGCCTCCAAAAAGTCTCCGCAAAGCTACAATTCTCCGACAACGAAGTCCTTCCTTCCGACGTCTAGGTTTAATTTTTCTTATTTGTCTTGAGTTTTAACGAACGAAAGAAAAAGAAAAGGTTTTTCGCTATTCACCCCCCCGCTCTAGCGAACCGCATCGATCCAACAAACTTCTCCTCTCTTTACGATTTCTCGTATCAGGTGGTACTTGCGCTCTATGTGTTTACTAGCCAAATGGGCTCGTGGTTCCTTCGATTTTGCAACTGCACCACTATTATCACAATAAATTATGATAGTCCTGGGCAAACCAGGAATCACATCTAAGTCCATCAGGAAGTTCCTGAGCCACACAGCTTCTTTGGCTGCCTCAGAGGCTGCCACATACTCAGCTTCCATGGTGGAGTCCGCCACGCATTTCTGCTTGACACTCCTCCATACAATGGCTCCACCTCCCAAAGTAAACACAAAACCCAAGGTAGACTTACTGTTATCCCTATCAGATTGGAAGTCGGAATCCGTGTAACCCACAGGGAGTAATTGGTCTTTCTGGTAAACCATCATATAATCCCTAGTCCTTCTCAGGTACTTCAATATATGCTTTACCACAATCTAATGTCCCTATCCTGGATTACTCAGATATCTGCTGACCATGCCCACGGTAAAGCAGATATCTGGTCTCGTACATAGCATCGCATACATGAGGCTTCCTATTGCCGAAGCATAAGGAACTTCCTTCATTTCCTCTATCTCCTCAGATGTTCTAGGACACATCTCCTTAGATAAAGGAACTCCATGCCTGAAAGGTAGAAAACCCTTCTTGGAGTTCTGCATGCTAAAACGATCCATAATCGTGTCTATGTATAAAGCTTGGGATAAGCACAACATCCTTTTCCTACGATCCCTTATAACCTTGATCCCAAGGATGTGTCCCACCTCTCCCAAGTCCTTCATATCAAACTGTTTGGACAACCATACCCTTACGTCCGATAACACATGGACATTGTTGTCAATCAACAAAATGTCATCTACGTATATTACAAGAAATACCACTACGTTTCTATCACATCTCTTGTATACACAAGACTCATCCTAACTTTGAATAAATCTATAAAACTAGATTACCTCATCAAAGTAGATGTTCCAAGACCTCGAAGCTTGCTTCAATCCATAAATGAACCTATTAAGCTTACATACAAGATGCTCTTTGCCTTTAGCATTGAATCCCTCTGGTTGCTTCATATAGATGTTTTCCTCAAGACTTCCATTAAGAAAAGCTGTCTTGATATCCATCTGCCACACCTCATAATCCATATGAGCTGCTATGCATAATAGAATCCGAATAGACTTAAGCATGGCTACCGGTGAAAAGGTCTCCTCATAATCGATACCCTCTTTCTGAGTATACCCCTTCACAACAAGCCTCGCTTTGAAGGTCTCAACCTTCCCGCCTATTCCTCTCTTTCTTTTGTAGATCCACTTGCATCCAATGGTTTTTACAACATCAGGTGGTTCTACTAGCTCCCAGACTTGATTTGAATCCATAGATTCAATCTCAGTATTCATTGCACTTTGCCAAGATGCTGCATCTTTATCTTGGATTGCCTCATCATATGTCCAGGGACCAAATCAGAAGATTCTCCTAAGAACATGAATCTATCAGGCTGTTTAACAACCCTCCCACTATGATGAGGTATCACCTGTGTACCATCTATGACACGCGGTGTAGTGACTTGTGGTATATCATCTTGTACCGGTGGTACTGAAGAAGTGACTTCCCCTTTTAATTCCTCCAAAACAATTTTACAATTGGGCTTGTGGCTAATCACATAGTCTTCCTCTAGAAATCTGGCGTTCGTGCTAATGTTCATCCTCTGATCTCTAGGACTATAAAACAAACCACCCTTCGTTCCTCTAGGATAGCCAACGAACATGTCCTGGACTCCCCCAGATTCGAATATGTCTTAGACTAGGCTTTTGCTTAGTCCACAATTCTGTGGGAGTAGAAGGCACTGATTTAGATAGAACCAAGTTCAGAATGTAGACCGCCGTATCTAGAGCATATCCCCAGAACGAATCTGGCAACTTAGAATAACTCATGATCGATCTAACCATCTCCATAAGAGTCCTATTCCTTCGCTCTGCTACACCATTCTACTGGGGTGTGCCAGGTGCAGATAATTGGGATTGAATCCCAGCCTCTGATAAGTAGTTCCTAAACTCTCCCAAGATGTACTCACCACCACGATCAGATCGTAGTGTCTTGATACTTTTACCTTAATGTTTCTCCGCATCAGCCTTGAATTCTTTGAACTTGTCAAAGCATTTAGACTTGTGGCACATCAAGTAAATGTATCTATATCTCAAATAATCGTCTATAAAAGAGACGAAATACTCAAAACCACCTCTAGCCAGGATAGAAATTAGGCCACACAAATCAGAATGAACCAATTCTAACATATCTTTGGCTCTATATCCCTTGGCCTTAAAAGGCCTCTTGGTCATTTTACCCTCCAAGAAGGATTCACAGGTTGGTAAATCTTTCACCACTAATGAGCCCAGAGGTCCATTAGCTATCAACCTTTGAATTCTTCTTAGGTTAATATGACCAAGCCTAAGATGACAAAGATATGTTTGGTTCATCTTCGAAGGTTCTTTTCTCTTATTGGAATTAGAAGATGAGTTATTAACTTCAATTTGCATCGTGGGAGCTTTTGGTTCAAGTGTGTACAAATTTCCTATCAATGCACCCGAACAGATAATGTCCCTATTCCTTTTTATAATAACTCTGTCATTAAAAGAAATAGAATATCCATCCATAAACAATTTAGATGTAATGCCCGTAAAAAGTCTCCAGCAATTTTACGAGGATTTTTTGCTTTACGATAATGGGCTTTATGGGGGTTTTTCGAAAATAAAAGGAAATAGCCAAAAAGAGATGCAAGGCCTAGGAATTGAACCCCAAACCTCTAGAGATAGCCAAGCCCTATAGATGCACCCCCTAACCATAAGCCCAATAGGATTACATCATTAAGAGAAGAGGGGAATTATAGATAAGGGTGATGAGGGTAAATGAAGGGGCATGGAAAAGAAAAGAGGAACTTCCCTTCCTCCCTTTATAAAGAAGAAGGAAGTTCCCATTTGGCCACTTCTTCCTCTCCTCTTCATCCTCACCGAAACCACCTTGCTCCCCCTCTCCATTTGCACCTTTGGCCGAAATCCCTCCAAGCAAGAAGAAGGCTAGGGTTGGCTTCCATTAGGTCATCTTCCAACTAAAAAGCAAAGCGAAGGATGTAAGATTTCCTCACCTGCAGTATATTAGTTTTGTAGGATGAATTACATGAAAGAATATGAGTTTGGAGCTTCATATTTTTCGGCCAACTAATGTCTTGGGCTAGGATTCATGAAATATGCTATTAGGGAAACCTTTTATATGTTGTATGCTCCAAGTTGGGATCCTTAGGTAACAAAAGTCCAAGGGTTTTAACCCTATATGTTTGACCACCAAGGGTTTAGGGTTAGGGTTTCATGAAGAGCTCCCCCTTATGAAGTTAGGTTATGATATATGCCTACATGAATAGATTTAGGTGATAAAAACCCAAAGATCTTAACCCTACAAGTTTCGGCCAAACCATGAAATCAGGGTTAGGGTTGCATGAAAATATTTCTAAGGATACTATGATAGGTTATAAGGTTTCATGAATGAATTTTAGGGGACAAACCCAAGCTTGAGCCCCTCACAAGTTTCGGCCAACCCATGAAATTAGGGTTAGGGTTGCATGAAAATATTTCTAAGGATACTATGATAGGTTATAAGGTTTCATGAATGAATTTTAGGGGACAAACCCAAGCTTGAGCCCCTCACAAGTTTCGGCCAACCCATGAAATTAGGGTTAGGGTTGCATGAAAATATTTCTAAGGATACTATGATAGGTTATAAGGCTTCATGAATGAATTTTAGGGGGCAAACCCAAGCTTGAGCCCCTCACAAGTTTCGGCCAACCCATGAAATTAGGGTTAGGGTTGCATGAAAATATTTCTAATGATGCTATGATAGGTTATAAGGCTTCATGAATGAGTTTTAGGGGACAAACCCAAGCTTGAGCCCCTCACAAGTTTCGGCCAACCCATGAAATTAGGGTTAGGGTTGCATGAAAATATTTCTAAGGATACTATGATAGGTTATAAGGCTTCATGAATGAATTTTAGGGGACAAACCCAAGCTTGAGCCCATCACAAGTTTCGGCCAACCCATGAAATTAGGGTTAGGGTTGCATGAAAATATTTCTAAGGGTGCTATGATAGGTTATAAGGCTTCATGAATGAGTTTTAGGGGACAAACCCAAGCTTGAGCCCTTCACAAGTTTCGGCCAACCAAGGAAACTAGGGTTAGGGTTGCAAGAAAAAGGCTTCTAAGGGAACTAGGGGATGTTGTATGCCTCATGTAGGAGTTTTAGGTGATGAACATGCTTTGTGATTAATATGCCATGAATATGCCAAAGAAATAGGCTTCATGTTATGATGTAATGTGCCATGAAATATGCTTAGGTGATGAACATGTTTTTTTTATGATTTAATGTGCCTTGAATATGCCTAGGAAACATGCTACATGTTATGATGTAATATGCCATGAAATATGCTTAGGTGATGAACATGTTTTTTATGATTTAATGTGCCTTGAATATTCCTAGGAAACATGCTACATGTTATGATGTAATGTGCCATGAAATATGCTTAGGTGATGAACATGTTTTTATGATTTAATATGCCTTGAATATGCCTAAGAAACATGCTACATGTTTATGGTGTAATGTGCCACGCAATATGCTTGTGTGATGAACATGTTTATACTTTAGGACCCCTTTAGGGTACTCTTATGTTATGAATGCATGTGTCCTTATGATAAGATGGAGATGCTTCCCTTTCAAGTAGGGATCAAGAGCTCTCCTTATGATAAGATGGAGAGGCTTCCCTTTCAAGTAGGGATCAAGAGCTCTCCTTAAGATAAGATAAAGTGGAGATGCTTCCCTTTCAAGTAGGGATCAAGAGCTCTCCTTGTGACAAGATAAGATTAAGATGCTTCCCTTTTTATGTTGGGGATTAAGAGCATTCTTTATACTATGACAAGAAAAGAAAGGAATTAAGTATTTTACTTTGTAAGAGGTTAAGTACCCGACCCGTCAGGTGGTCGTTAATCAAATCCATAGGGACATAAGAAGACGTAAGAGGTCTTGCCCTGGTAAGACGTAAGAGGTCTTGCTCTGGTAGGTCTGGTGGCTCGCTACCCCAGCCTATTAGGGAACGCGCATTATGTGGTACTTAACCTGGGGCCCCCCAAACAAGTTATGATGATATTAAAGTATCTATATGTATATGTTTTGAAAAGAAAAGACTTTATGAAATTGTGTATGCTTATGTTAAAGATTATAAATGCTTACGAACTCGTCCTTTATGTAATTTAGATGCTATGAAGTTATGATGCTTACAGTAGTTTAAGAATATTTGTGATTATGTACCTTATGCATGTTTAGGATTTATGTCATTATAAATGTTTATGCTCAAGTAAAAATGCTTATGAGTATTTCCTTTATGCATTTTTAGATGCTATGAAGTTATGATGCTTACCGTAGTTTAAGAATGCTTGTGATTATGTACCTTATGTGTTAGGGCAATCTCTTGCCGTAATATGGTTTTGATGGTGTGGCAAAGGGTTTAAGTTAGTGTGTTATGTTTATTTGATATGTGCGTTGAAGTCGTGCAGGACTTAGTAATTCGCACATGGAGCCATGGCGAGTTTCACATCTCATGACTCGTGCCTTGAGTCGGTGAAGGATAGCTTTGCGGAAGCCGTGTGCTTGGAGCATCCGAGGGACCGCCGGACGAGAAGCTTGGAGTGAAGCCGGAGGAAGTAGACTTCGAGGCAAGAGACGCGAAGGAGCATTGCAGAGCCGTCTTTCGCGATCTTCTGAGGGCGTGGCCGAGAACGAAGAGAACTTCAAGGCAAGGACTCAGAAATGAGAGTGAGCGATTGTAACCCGGGAGGGTAGCTCTTAGGTGAAACTTGGCCATTTGGCCAAGTGTCGGATAGGTTTCGACACCGGCCGGCGCATGGAATGGCAATGATCGCCTAATCGAGTGTAGCTCGAGGTATCCGATCGGGCCGGATTGTGGCGCGATGCCGACCTCATAGGTTAGCGCCGATCGCTAAGACCATCGATCACGAATCGAAAGCGGCGCGGCAATGATCGCCGCAAATGGTTCGCCATTGCCGCTCGTAGCCGATCGGGCCGACGGAGGCGGCAATCGTCGGGTGAGGTCCATCACGATCGCCTAAGTATACCGCTGGGATCCGACGTGTTCGAGGCCGTTGATCGCCAAGGGCGATGGTGGCTAACGGAAGAAATCAACCCTCTCTATAAAAAGAGAGGGTGTGGAGCTTTGGTGGGTTAATGCTCAAGTTCTAAATGACCATCCAAGTGCTCCACACGATTTAAACTCCTTCTTTTAGCTTTCCTTCACATCTATTGTAAAGAGGTGTGCTTGATTGTAAAGGTTACCTCCACCTAGCTTGGTGCAAAGGAGAGGCCAATAGTGATTGGTTTGGCGGCGTGATTCACCGGACGAATCGGGTCGTGGATTAGCGGCGTGGCCGTGAACCCACGTTATATTCCTTTGTTAGCATTGGTTTGTTTGCTTTGTCTTTACTTGTTTTGTTTTATTATTCGCTTGCGCTAACGATTGTGTGAGCGAGCAAGCGAGCGAGCGAATTCTGACGTCAACGAAAGGGCTATTCACCCCCTCTGGCCAGGCCATCAGATTTCTTACAAGTGGTATCGAGCCAAGGAAAGCTTGTCGAGGACTAACCGCCACTACAAGCAACATTTAAAAATGGCCGGCTCCAACATCCACCCACCGAAGTTCGACGGCGAATTCTCTTGGTGGAAAAAGAGAATGGAGGTATTCTTCGAAACCGATTTTGAAATATTGTTAATTATGGATAACGGTTTGAGTTGCCTAGGAATGAAGATGGGAGCCTTTGGAAAAATCGAGATGGAGCAAAAGACAAAGAAGAGTATTTGGCAAATTCAAGGCCAAGCACCATCTATACAACGTACTCCCTCAACAAGAAGTCAACCGGATAGGAGAGTGTGCTAGCGCCAAGGAAATGGGAGAAATTAATAGAGATCCATGAAGGCACATCCGAGGCAAAGCTAGCAAGGAGAGATGTCCTTCGCTCCCAATTGTCCAATATCAAACTCGAAAAGGGAGAGAAGGTAAAATCTCTACACTCTAGATTTAAGGAAATTCTAACCGGTTTGACAAGTGTAGGTGAAAAGCTCTCCAACCGGGATATGGTAATGAAGGCCATAGATGCCTTTCCCCGGTCCTCAAAGTGGAGCTCCATGGTGGACTCCTTCTACATCTCCAAGAATTTAGAAGTGAGCACTTTGGAGGAGTTCTTTTCAACAATGGAACTCCACGAAACTAGGCTTGAGGGACTACAAGAGGAGCCTAAAATTCAACCCTCAAGAGGAGTAGCTTTGATGGCAAACAAGGGGAAGAAGAAGATAGAGATCCCCTCCTCCTCCGATGATGAAGCGTCTTCCTCCTCCATGGATAGCACCGAAGAAGCCTACATGGTAAGGAAGGTGAGGCGTGTATTTAAGAATTTTAGATTTGATAAATCTAATGATAGGAATAGAAGACCAAGGGGGAAGGTCATATGCTACAATTGCCAAGGAGAGGGACATATAAGGGACAATTGTCCTCTCCTAAACAAAAGCAAGGAAGAGAGGAAAAAGAAAGAAGAAAAGAAGAAGAAAAAGGGGAGCAAGAAAAAGAAGGAAGAGGAGAAGAAGACAAAAGAAAAGGGGAAGGCCAAAGCATTCAAGGCCAAGACATGGGATGATCCTTCCTCATCCTCCTCCTCATCATCGGATGAGGAGAATGCCTTTGTCGCCAATTTGGCCTTGATGGCCTTTGACGACTTGGATTGCTCCTCCTCCGAAAATGAAGGACCAAGCACAAGAGGAGAGAGCTCAAGTGAAGGGGGAGCCTCCTTCACATCATCATCCTCCTCATCATCCGAAGAAGAAGAAGAAGATATGGAAACTATGGTAATGAAAGCTTCTCCTAGTAAAATAGTTTCCATAATTTCTAGTTTAACTAAGGACTTATTTGGAATGAAAAAGAAAAATAAAAGCATGCTTAATCAAATTAAAGACTTAGAAAATAAGTTAGAAAATGCATGCTTAAATAATAATGATACTTCTTCTTGCCATGATGATGCATGCTCACATGATAATTATGTGCCTTTAGATGTTAGTGATGCATGCATAGAAGAAAATAGGGCATTAAGGGAAAAGGTAGATTATTTAACCAAAGCCCTAGAGAAATTCACAATTGGCTCTAACACTTTGAATATGATCATAGGGAGCCAAAGGGCTAGCTTCAACAAAAAGGGCCTAGGATATAAAGAGAAGAAAAATGAGAAGGCCTATAGATGCCTAATTGCTAGGGGACAAGACAAAAACAAAGTAATAGCTAAGAAATGGATCCCCAAGGAATTTCTAGTGAACCCCATAGGCAAAAATCTATTTTGGGTTCCAAAATCCATCCTTAAGGGTTAGAAAACCCCTAGGGTAGTCAACCATATGAACTTGACCTATATCATATTTTGGTTGACTTAGGATGACGGGACAACATTTTTAGATAGTGTTGGGTGATGATAACGTGCCCATAAAAAGGTAATAATGCTTAAATCATGATGATTAATGTAATTTCTATGCATATGTGTAATCATGGTTTATGATTTTGATATTGGGCACATCATCATGAGAAATAGGTTTAAATCATGCTTTAGGTGATACTTTATTTATTATCATCATATAATGCCTAATGCATGGTTATAATTTGATGAAAACATGTATTTCATGATCATAATGTGAAATTAATTGATATATGTCATTATGATCATGTAGGTTGTTAGGTTGATACTTAACCATGATAGAATTGCTTGAATATATTGGTTAAGTATATATATATACAAATACCCCCCTAGGATGCATCTCACACTCACTATAGGCTAACTTGATTGCAAACTTAGCATGGGTGAGATGTTAGGATGATACAAATGTCCACTAATGCCTATGGCATTTAGATGGTCATTTAAAGTATCAAAATATCAATAATAGACCAATCATGGGGAAGGCTTATGTTTAATAAATAGACATATTGCCCAAAGATCATGGTTGGATATTTCTAATGTTTTCAAAACAATTTCATACCTTAAAATACATGTATTCATGTTTTGAAACAATTGGATGCAAAATCAGGTGTTAAAATGGATACCAACATACTCAAAAATTAGTGGTTTTTCAAGTGTTTGGATTTTTGGCAAATCTTGTAAAATATAATGATTTTTCATGAAAAACTATTTTCCTTGATAGATATACTTAAGAGAAATATGTTCCTCGAATTTCATGATTTTAGAATTTTCGAATTTTTAATGCATTTCTGAATTTCATCCAAAATCGAAATTCGGCTTTGTGCTGCCATGATCGCTATACCGATATAGCAATATTGAAGGCGAATTCAGTTTGTAAACCTACAACAAGTGGTAGAAATATACTTGATGCCATCAACAAGTGGTAACCAATTTTAAATCAACTTGTCATATTTTCCCTTCATTATACTTGATGCCATGAACTTATAACTTAGTGTTAATCTTTTTGATGGTGTCAAAGGGGGAGAAATAAATATGTTTAAGTTAATTACTTTAGAGGGAGAAATATATGATAGGGGGAGAAAATTTGCATAGAGAGTTTCATGGATTAAGGGGGAGTTGCATGTTGTTATATCATGTTTATCTTTACATGCTTTCTTACCTTAGAATTTATATCAAATGTTTTTAACTAACTTAAACGGATTGCCACACATCAAAAAGGGGGAGATTGTTAGGGCAATCTCTTGCCGTAATATGGTTTTGATGGTGTGGCAAAGGGTTTAAGTTAGTGTGTTATGTTTATTTGATATGTGCGTTGAAGTCGTGCAGGACTTAGTAATTCGCACATGGAGCCATGGCGAGTTTCACATCTCATGACTCGTGCCTTGAGTCGGTGAAGGATAGCTTTGCGGAAGCCGTGCGCTTGGAGCATCCGAGGGACCGCCGGACGAGAAGCTTGGAGTGCAGCCGGAGGAAGTAGACTTCGAGGCAAGAGACGCGAAGGAGCATTGCAGAGCCGTGCGCCTGATGCTGCCGAGGGACGTGGCCGAGAACGAAGAGAACTTCGGCGGGGACTCGAGAAATGAGAGTGAGCGATTGTAACCCGGGAGGGGTAGTCTTAGGTGAAACTTGGCCATTTGGCCAAGTGTCGATGGGTTTTCGACACCGCCGATCGCCATGGAATGGCGATCGCTTCCGAGTCGAGTGTAGCTCGACCGTATCCGATCGCTGGATTGTGGCGCAATGATCGCCATAGGTGGCGATCGCTAAGACCATCGACCGATCGCCAAGGCGCGCCGATCGCCGTAAATGGTTCGCCATGACCGCTGAGCCGATCGGGCAATGACGACGAGGCGGGCAATGATCCGTGAGGTCCATCACCGATCGCTAAGTATACCGCTGTTTACAACGGCGGTAAGATCCGACGTGTTCGGAGGCCGCTAGAGGGCAAATGATCGCCAAGGGCGCAGTGATCGATGGCGGCCAACGGGAAGAAATCAACCCTCTCTATAAAAAGAGAGGGTGTGGAGCTTTGGTGGGTTAATGCTCAAGTTCTAAACGACCATCCAAGTGCTCCACAAGATTTAAACTCCTTCTTTTAGCTTTCCTTCACATCTATTTTAAAAGAGGGAGTGTGCTTGATTGTAAAGGTTACCTCCACCTAGCTTGGTGCAAAGGAGAGGCCAATAGTGATTGGTTTGGCGGCGTGATTCACCGGGGACGAATCGGGTCGTGGATTAGCGGCGTAGCCGTGAACCACGTTATATTCCTTTGTTAGCATTGGTTTGTTTTGCTTTGTCTTTACTTGTTTTGTTTTATTATTCCGCTTGCGCTAACGATTGTGTAGACGAGCAAACGAACGAGCGAATTACGACGTCCAACGAAAAGGGCTATTCACCCTCCTCTAGCCGGCCATCCGATTTCTTACATTATGCATGTTTAGGATTTATGCCATTATAAATGTTTATGCTCAAGTTAAAAAAAAATTGCTTATGAGTATGTCCTTTATACATTTTAGATGCTATGAAGTTATGATGCTTACTGTAGTTTAAGAATGCTTGTGATTATGTACCTTATGCATGTTTAGGATTTATATCATTATAAATGTTTATGCTCAAGTTAAAAAAAAAATGCTTATGAGTATGTCCTTTATGCATTTTAGATGCTATGAAGTTATGATGCTTACAGTAGTTTAAGAATGCTTGTGATTATGTACCTTATGCATGTTTAGGATTTATATCATTATAAATGTTTATGCTCAAGTTAAAAATGCTTATGATTATGTCCTTTATGCATGTTAGACTCTATGAAGTTATGATGCTTGCAGTAGTTTAAGAATACTTGTGATTTTGTGCCTTATGCATGTCTAGGATTTATGTCATTATAAATGTTTATGCTCAAGTTAAAAATGCTTATGATTATGTTCTTGAAGCATGTTAGATTTTACTAAGTTATAATGCTTATAGTAAGAACATTTGGGGTTTATGTACTTCCTGCATGTCTAAGATTTATATCATGAATGCTTATGTTTAGATTATGCCCTGCTTGGTTTTAATTATGCTTAGCATGCTGATGTAAACTCTATGCCATGCTTAGGTTTCATTACATGGTATGTTGTTGATTAGTGTTACTATGGAATACTTAGGTCATTTATGCTAGCCTGCTTATGTTTCTAATTGCTTGATGAAGTTCGTGTTTTTTGTGAGTAGGCAAGAATCTTACTAAGCTTTATGCTTATAGTTTATGTTGTCCATATACTGCAGATCAAGGAAACCTGAACTAGAGGAGGTAGCAGGAAGGGCCCAGTGTGTGTGATAGTAGCATGGTGGAGAAAGACCCTACTACTATCTGCTTATATTTATATGCTCAATTAACAACTTAAGACCTTGCTTCTGCTTATAAGACTTGTGAATTATTAGTACCATGTTGGATATTGCTTAGTTATGTTATTGTTCAATTACTTAAGAAAGTTGATATGATAGAACTCACGAATGGATCCTTATGATGGGCATGTTATGAAATGAGATAAGATATGGTAACATGCTAACTATGAATAAGATAGGTGATGCAAGTAGAAAAGAAGGTTTATGCCATGATAACATGCTTAAGTAAATGGTGAAATGATCCATGTGTATTATGTTTTAAAAGAAAAAAAAAAGAAAGGGGTAAAAGTAGCGCCGCCCTGAGAGCAGATAAGGGCGGGCGTTACATTAGAAACCTAAATTAAATTCTTTCTAAATAAAGGTACATAAAGGCAATTCTTAAGAACCAAAACTTTATATTTCTCAAAAGGCAAATGAACGTCTCCCACTACAATAGTCGCCACCTTCGTGGCATCATCCAAGTACACGGTAATCTCCCCCTCAGCCAGTCGTTTGGTTTCCTAGAACCTCTACAAAGTATTGCAGACATGATAAGTGGATCCCGTATCTACACACCAGGTGCCGGTAGATAACAACGCTAAACATGTTTCAACGACTAGACCAAAAGATATACCTTTGTTCTGCTTGCGGTTGGGGCAATCCTTCTTCCAGTGTCCAGTCTGCTTACAAGTGAAGCACTTGCCTTTCGGCTTCTTCACTCCTCCCTGAGTTCCTCCCACCGCCTTTGCCCCAGTTAGTTTCTTCTTCTTCTTTCCTTTCGTCTTAGAAGTAGAAACCTTTTGGGTCACCATGGCATGCACCTGAGCACTATGACGAAATAACCCCTCTGCCGTCTGGAGTTCTATCAGAAGCTCCGCCAATGAATACAACCTCTTGTTCATGTTGTAGTTCAGACGAAATTGCTCAAAACTCATAGGTAGAGACTGGAGAATGATATCGACCTGGGTTTTCCCATCGATCTCAGCTCCGAGGACTTCCAACTCATTCAAAAGGGCCATCATCTTGAGAACATGATCCCTCACGAGTGTTCCCTCGATCATGGTGGTCGTCAACTGATTCCTCATGGCTTCCTGCCTTACAACCCGATTCTAGTGTCTGAAAAGCTCTTTGAGATTGAGCATCATGTCATAATCAGTGGGCATGGCTTGATGCTGATGTTGTAGTACATTTGACATAGATGCCAAAATGTAACACCGTACCATCTCATCGGCCTTGATCAACTTCTTATAACTCTCTCTCTCCTTTTCCTCAGAATCATCCACAGACTTAGGAGGACACTCTTCGAGGAGTACATATTTGTATTCCTCAGTAGTCAAGACAATGTCAAGATTCCTCTTCCAATCAACATAGTTGGGTCCAGTAAGTTTATTCTCTTTCAGTATCATAGCAAGCGAGTTTAAAGTCATTTTGAAAGAAAACCTAAGAATCTCATAGACCAACACATTAGATTTCAAAAAATTATTGATTCCTCAAACAATAAAATTTTAAAATCAACCAACACCTCAAAACACCGAGAATATCGTATGGCACGATAGTGTGGACGTATACGAATTCTACATTTGTAAGAGGAAGTTTTACCCATTAATTTTACTATCTTGTCAACCTAACTTTTTGACAAGTAAAATTAATAGTTGGTTCCTCTTTGGCCCTACAAATAGAAACAGTGACTCTGATGGGGAGGATACTTATATTTGTATCTAAGTGTTCACCATTACTCGGTACCAAGGTAATTATCTCGGGTTATGTGCCTTCCGATGGGGAAGTACACACACTCCTTAATAATTCCCTATAACCATATTTGAGCTTGTGATCCGCAAACAAACTCATCCGATGGGGAGGAAGGCACTCAGGTCCGACGCGCATGTTTATTTGCATCACTTGTTAAATCATAATGGAGGCCGTGGGAATTTATAAAAATTTCCCTCTCCCACTTAGTAATTTGAAATTGAGGAATTTTCTAGCCTACGACATGTATATCAAACAATAAGCAATAAATATGAAAAATAAATTATTTTCCAACTATTATGGCTTTTGTCTTCAATATGTCTCCCGTCGTATCGCCTTCTCGTCCGCTCCTCCTACGCCATGTACGAGCCATCCGGAGATTCGAGCCAAGACTAAAAACTATTCGTTCGGTTACGTATTTGCTAGTTACCGGATCAGCCGTTGATCTTTTGGTTGAGTGGGGATCATAGTTGTAAAGAGTGGCTAAACAATGTCGTATCTAATTTACAAAAAATTAAATACTAGCCTCGTAAACCCCGAGGATTCAACAAAATATACTATTACACACATACAATCACATACACACATATGACCATAATAGTCAGATCATATGCCTGCAACCAAAGAGTTAACCTACGCATATCCTACTATTAACCGACACATATAATATATGAAAACTGCATAATAGTAACCCAATCTTAAACACACATAATCGGAAATCGTAGCTCTGATACCAATTGATGGGAAGGGAAACTTCGCTTCCCCTTTCAACTAGGTCGCTTGTTCGTGGCAATCCCTTCTACGTCCCCAGATAAAAAAATTTATCCTTGACAAGAGGGATTGCCCAAGCAACCTTGTCATCGTCGTGCTATTCGTTTAGAGTAGTGACTTGAACAAACTTGTTGTTCAAGCGACCAACCTCTATTCCACGAATAGCTGCGGAATAGACGATGTACGGATCGCCGACTTTTGTGTTTATGTTCGGGGTCCAAGTATATTTAGCCACAAAATAGAATATATATCATGCTTATAATTGAAAAACAAATATAAACATGTAACAAATGAAATAAAGAATCGATATACCTTTTGATCTTCCATTGTATGATCTTCCTTCTTTCGGACATCTTGTGGGCGACTATCTACCAAAATATTTCCTTATTTGGTGCCGCCAAGCTCCAAACCCTAGCTCCTTTCTCTTGCCGCCAACTCCTAACACCCTTGCTTCCCTTGATTGATCTCCACGCCAACAATAAAGGCTCCTTTTATAGAGTTTAGGGATAAGCCTTGTTTTAATCTCCACCATTGGTTCTAGGGATTTAATCTCAACCGTCGGATCTAGATATTTAATCTCAACCATCGGATCTAGAGATTTAATCTCTACCTTTGTATCTAGAGTTTTGTTTCTATCCTTTGGATCTAGGCTTCATGAGGTATTAATAGGCTACAATAGGGACCATGAGGAGGAGTTGGATCTTGGCCACCCAATGGATCAAGCTCACATAAAGTCCGATCCATTAATGATAATCCAATCCACTAAAGGATTATCATTGATGTACCTCACCAACCCCCATAATTTAATATGGGATCCATATATTATATGTACATTTTCTCCTCGTGTTTAAGATCTTGAATGTCCGTTGATTAATTAATTTACTGACCATTAATTAATCAACATCTAACTCCATGAATAGTACCACTCAACCTTTTTATGATGCTGGACCAAGTCCACCTGCAGGTTTTACATGATGAACCTTATGAGCTCCTCAAGGGGACATCATCATCCTAATATATAGGACACAGTTTCCTCCTATAATCAACGACACACCATATAAATAATATCATTTCCTAACTTACCGAGCCTATCGATTTAATCTATAAATCTTGCCCATTGGTAAATCAAAGAAATGACTACTAAGTATATGTGCCAGTTATTATATCGGGATTAAGAGTATCTACAATATAATATCTGAGGTCTGATTCGATTATGTAGTCAGCAATAAATCGAATCACCTCTAAGTCGGTCCTGCTCAATAAACACTAAGTGTACTAATGTGATTCTATGGTCAAGACAAACCAACACCAAATCACACTACAACCATATCAATGGTTTGTCCAAAGCCATCTAGGTTTCGAGCCTATACTTATACTTTACAAGGAGCCGATAACATGATCTCCCATGTGACACCTCACACCATGTTATCTACAATGTAATGTATTAGACAATATGCATAACCATAAAAATGTGCAAACAATGACCATGTCATTCTTATTTCAAAATAAAGATGTTCATACAAATGATAGACTTTTCAGTATACATCCCAACACTTCCTCTTAGGCTTGTGTCTACCCTTCTTAGGGTTAATGCCTAGATTTTCTTCTATTCTCCTAATGGACTCATTTGGTAAAATATTTCTAGAATTATTAGCCCTAGGTTTGTCCTTAGTTACATGAACATGCTTGGCACCTAAGCAATAAACCTTATTATTTCTACTAGCATGCTTTTCATTAATAATTGCAAGAGAGCTAAAATAGTTCTTAGCATGCTTTTTAACTCTAGAACTAGACAGTGCATAATTTAAATATACCTTAGAGTTAGATTTGGAAGCTCCCCCTACATGAGATACACCTTCTTGCCCTTTCTTCCTCCCCCTAGGGCATTGGCTTCGGTAATGTCCCCATTGATTGCATTTAAAGCACACAATGTTATATTTGCTTCTAGTTGTGGGGACTCCGACATCTTTTGACTTTTGAACTTTCGGTGCCGGTTGAGCCTTCTTCACCTTCTTGGGACATTTACTTTTGTAATGCCCTTTCTCCCTACACTCAAAGAATATTATATAATCTTTATTTAAAATCATAATACTTGAGTTACCTAGGGAGGTGGTGGAGGTCTCTTGATCACTTCTCCAGGATATGGATGTTCCTTGTCCTTGTTGCAGGATGAAAGATTGCCTTTTCTCCCCCTCAATGCAAGAGGTGGAGGTTTCCACCAAGTCATCCACATCTTCGAATGTGGATGGCGATTCTTCCTCGGTATTCTCCTCTATTTGGATCGGTTCGGGAATTTCTTGGAATTTGATTACCTTATTCCATAACTCCCTTGCATCCCTATAATTACCTAGCCTAGACCAAATGTTGTTAGGAATCAAATTACTAAGTAATTCGATTACCTTGAGATTTGTCTTGAAGTGCTTGATTTGGTCTTGGGTCCACCTAGATTTCTCAATTTGCCTATTGCTTTCATCCCTAGGAAATTCAAAACCATTTTCTAAGATTAGCATAAAATCAAAATCGATTTCTAGGTATACCTCCATTTTTCTTCTCCACAATTGAAAATATCCTTCGAATTTTGGTGGTTGGAGGTTATAGCCGACCATTTTGTAGTGCTTGTGTCGGTGGTTAGTCCTTGACAAGCTCCTAGCTCTGATACCACTTGTAGGGGATCGATGGTGGTCGGCTAGAGGGGGGTGAATAGCCCTCAATCTGTAACGCCCGCCCTTATCTACTCTCAGGGCGACGCTACTTTTTTTTTTTATAACATAACATATATGGATCATTTCACCATTTACATACTTAAACATGTTATCATGGCTTAAACCTTCTTTTATACATGCATCCCATATCATATTCATAATTAGCATGTTAACATATCTTATCTCATTTTATAACATGCATAACATAAAGATTCATTCATGAGTTCTAACATATCAAACTTTCTTAAGTAATTGAACAGTATCATGACTAAGCAACATCCAACATGGTACTAATAAATCACAAGTCTTATAAGTGGAAGAAATGTCTTAAGTTATTCATTGAGCATATAAATATAAGCAGATAGTAATAGGGTCTTTTTCCACCATGCCACTATCACACACACTTGGCCCCTCCTACTACTTCCTCTAGTTCATGTTTCCTATATCTGCAGTATATGGACAACATAAACTATAAGCATATAGCTTAGTAAGATTCTTGCCTACTCACAAAAGCCACAACTTCATCAAACAATTAGAAGACATGAGCATACTAGCATAAATAGCATAAGTATTTCATAACAACACTAATCATCAACATACCCACGTAATAAAACATAAGCATGGCATGAGATTTACATAAGCATGCTAAACATAATTAAATCTAAGCATGGCATAAATTAAACATAAGCATTCATGACATCATCAATCCTAAACATGCATAAAGGACATAATCATAAGCATTCTTAAACTTGAACATAAGCATTCATAATTTCATAAATCCTAAACATGCATCAAGGACATAATCATAAGCATTCTTATACTTGAACATAAGCATTCATAATTTCATAAATCCTAAACATGCATCAAGGACATAATCATAAGCATTCTTAAACTTGAACATAAGCATTCATAATTTCATAGATCCTAAACATGCATCAAGGACATAATCATAAGCATTCTTAATTTCATACAAGTCCTTTCTTTTCAAAACATATACATATAGGTACTTCAACATAATCATAACTTGAATGGGGGGCCCCAGGTTAAGTACCACATAATGCACGTTCCCTAATAGGCTGGGGTAGCGAGCCACCAGACCTACTAGAGCAAGACCTCTTACGTCTTACCAGGGCAAGACCTCTTACGTCTTCTTATGTCCCATTGGATTTGATTAACGACCACCTAATGGGTCGGGTACTTAACCTCTTACAAAGTAAAATACTTAATTCCTTTCTTTCTTGTCATATCATAAAGAATGCTCTTAATCTCCAACATAAAAAGGGAAGCATCTCCGTCTTATCTTATCATAAGGAGAGCTCTTAATCCCTACTTAAAAAGGGAAGCATCTCCGTCTTATCTTATCATAAGGAGATCTCTTAATCCCAACATAAAAAGGGGAAGCATCTTTTTAGACATGTCATAGCATATATGCATTCATAACTTAAGAATACCCTAAAGGGGTCTTAAAGCATAGTCATGTTCATCACATAAGCATATTTCATGGCATATTAAAATCATCAACTTGTCCATCACATAGGCATATTTCATGGCATATTAAATCATAAGCATATTCATCACATAGGCATAATTCATGACATATTATTCATAACTTAAGAATACCCTAAAGGGGTCTTAAAGCATAATCATGTTCATCACATAAGCATATTTCATGGCATATTAAAATCATCAACTTGTCCATCACATAGGCATATTTCATGGCATATTGAATCATAAACATATACATCACATAGGCATAATTCATGACATATTAAAATCATAGACATGATCATCACATAGGCATATTAAAATCAGAAACATGGTCATCACATAGGCATAATTCATGGCATATTAAAATCATATACATTTTCATCACATAGGCATATTAAAATCAGAAACATGGTCATCACATAGGCATAATTCATGGCATATTAAAATCATAAACATGTTCATCACATAGGCATATTTCATGACATATGAAAATCATAGACATGTTCATCACATAGGCATATTAAAATCAGAAACATGGTCATCACATAGGCAAAATTCATGGCATATTAAAATCATAAACACGTTCTTCACATAGGCATATTTCATGACATATGAAAATCATAAAGACGTTCATCACATAGGCATACAACATATCCTAATTTCCTAAGGGGTGTTTTCATGCAACCCTAGCCCTAAAACCATTGTTGGCCGAAACTTGGAGGGTACCAAAATTTTATTTTTGGTTACATAAATTCATACATGAAGGCATACAACATAACATAACTTCATAAGGGGTGTTTTCATGAAACTCTAGCCCTAAAACCAATGTTGGCCGAAACTTGTAGGGTACCAAAATTTCATTTTTTTGTTACATAAATTCATACATGAAGGCATACAACATAACAAAACTTCATAAGGGGTGTTTTCATGAAACCCTAGCCCTAAAACCAATGTTGGCCGAAACTTGTAGGGTACCAAAATTTCAATTTTTTGTTACATAAATTCATACATGAAGCCATACAACATAACATAACTTCATAAGGGGTGTTTTCATGAAACCCTAGCCCTAAAACCAATGTTGGCCGAAACTTGTAGGGGCACAAATCTTGGGTTTTTGGCACCTAAAAATTCCTATATGAAGCATACAACCTATAAAAATTTCCTTAGAAGCATTTTCATGCAACCCTAGCCCCAAAACCTTGGTTGGCCGAAACATGTAGGGGCACAAAGCTACATGAAGCATACAACCTATAAAAAAAAATTCCTTAGAAGCATTTTCATGCAACCCTAGCCCAAAACCTTGGTTGGCTGAAACTTATAAGGTATCTAGCATCATATCTCTTTCATGTATCATGTCCTACAAGAACAAATATACTGCAGGTGAGGGAATCTTACTTCCTTCACTTGGCTTTTAGTTTGAAGATGACCTAATGGAAGCCAACCCTAGCCTTCTTCTTGCTTGGATGAATTTCGGAAAATGGAAAGGGAGAAGGTGAGTTTCGGTGAGGAAGAAGAAGAGAAGAGGGAGGAAGAAGTGGCCAAATGGAACTTCCACTCCTATTTATAAAGGGAGGAAGAGAAGTGTCTCTTCTCTTTTCATGCCTCTTCATTTTACCCTCCTCACACTCATCTACAATTTCACCTCTTTCTCCAACAGTAAGCTACTGCTGAGCACTTGGTCATCACATGCATGGTAAGAGTTAACTCTCACCAAGAGGTTTAAGGTTCAAACCCCACATCTCCACTTTTTTTGTTCTTTTATCATCATTTTCCAGGATCCCATATATAATCTACTAGACAAAAAAATTAAATTCTATACCAAAAATTTTGGAGAAAAATTTTGGGGTGTTACAATCCCCCATACCTTATGAAAAGTTCATCCCGAACTTAAAATAGTTCCGGATACTTTTGTCGCATCTCGTCTTCTCGTTCCCACGTGAACTCTTCGAACCCTTGACTTCGCCATAGGACCTTCACAAAGGGTACATCTTTGCTCCTTAGCTTCTTGACCTCCCGATCTGTTATCTGAACAGGTCGGCTTTCATAACTTAGGTCCCCTTGAATTTGTACTGCCATGGGTTCGATCACCTGGTCTGCATTGGGAACGCATCTCTTGAGCATTGTTACATGAAAGATATTGGCGATTGGCGACATCTCCTGAGGTAGCTCTAGCTCATAGGCCACCTTGTCGATTCTTTTCAGGATCTGATACGGTCCTACATAATGCGGACTCAGCTTTCCCTTTCTTCCAAATCTCATTACTCCTTTCAGAGGGGCGACCTTGAGGAACACAAAATCCCCAACTTCGAATTCCAGTGGTCGGTGTCTCTTATCCGCATAACTCCTTTGCCGGCTCTGAGCAGTCTCTATCCTCTGACGGATAGTCTGTATTGCTCGGGTGGTATGGTCAATAATATCAGCCTGATGACCTATTTCCCTCCTTTCACCACCCTCGTACCAGCAGATAGGAGACCTGCATCTTCTCCCGTATAGAGCTTCATATGGTGCCATTCAAATAGTGGCCTGGTAACTGTTGTTGTAAGCAAACTTTGCCAAGCACAAATATCGACACCAACTCCCCTTAAAGTCTAAGGCACAAGCCCGCAACATATCTTCCAAAGACTGTTCACTCTTTCTGTCGTCTCGTCACCGAGGATGAAATGCACGATCTTGAATCTCAACTTAGTGCCAAGAGCCTTCTGAACACATTCCCAGAAATCAGAGGTAAAACGGCCATCACGATCAGAAATAATAGCCTTAGGCACTCCAAGTAATCTGATAATTTCCTTGGCATATAATTGAGCTAGTTACTCAACCGGATAGGTCATCTTAATTGCCAGGAAATGGGCAGACTTTGTCAACTGGTCTATGATTACCCATATAGCATCATAACCATTTGTTGTTCTGGGTAATCCCGAGATGAAATCCATAGAAATTTCTTCCCATTTCAACTCTGGAATCAGACATTGCCGCAGTAATCCTCCGTGTTTCGGTGTTCGCCTTAACCCTCTGGCAGTCGAGTCCGACGATCGAGCCACATCCCTTTTCATGCCGGACCACCAAAATTTATCTCTTACTGATACATTTTTGTAGATCCAGGATGCAGGGTATAAGGGGTTCCATGGGATTCCTCGAGTATCTTCTTTCGAAATTCTGGATCGTCCAGAATACATAGTCGGTCCCGAAGGTATAATAATCCGCTGTCGGAAATGCGGAATCCATTATCCCTTCCTTCCCGGACTTCCTGTTTGATCTTCTGGATGTCTGAATCACCATCTTGCTTTCCCAATATATCGTCGAACAACGTCAGTGCTATCGTCATGGTGGAAAGTTGTCCAGAAATAATCTCTATTCAGTAATTCATTATTTCCCTTTTCAGGGGTTGAGATAGCATCGATAAGGACATCAAAGCGGCACAGGACTTTCTGCTAAGTGCATTTGCCACCTTGTTGGCCTTCCCTGGATGATAGAATATCTCACAATCATAATCTTTGACTAGCTCGAGCCATCTGCATTGTCTCATGTTTAGGTCTTTCTGAGTGAAGAAATATCTCAGACTCTGGTGGTCTATATAAATCCTGCACCGAGCTCCGTATAAGTAGTGTCTCCATATTTTCAGAGCGAATACCATAGCTACCAGTTCTAAGTCGTAGGTAGGATAATTTATTTCATGCTCCTTGAGCTGTCTAGAGGCGTAAGCGATAACCTTGCCATTTTGCATAAGTACAGCTCCGAGCCCCAGTTTAGAAGCGTCACTATACATATCGAAGCTTTCATTATCTTCAGGGAGAGTCAGAATGGGAGCGCTGGTCAGTCTCCTCTTCAGTTCCGTAAAACTCCTCTCATAGTCCTCAGTCCATTTGTATTGTTTGTCCTTTCTGGTGAGGGCTGTCATAGGGGCTGCAATTCTAGAGAAGTCCTCTACAAACTTTCTGTAATAGCCTGCTAGCCCGAGAAAACTCCTGATTTCACTCGCATTCCTTTGCCTATTCCAGTTCCTCACAGCTTCAACCTTTATTGGGTCTACCATGATTCCTTCTTTAGAGATGACATGACCCAAGAAGGACACTTGATCAAGCCAGAACTCACATTTGGAGAACTTCGCATATAGTTTCTCTTTCTGCAGAATCTGTAGTACTGTCTTCAGATGTCCAGCATCCTCTTCTCGGTCTCTTGAGTAGATAAGAATATCGTCGATGAAGACGATTACAAATTTGTCGAGGAAGGCTGAGAATACTCGATTCATCAGGTCCATGAACATCGCAGGAGCATTGGTTACTCCGAAGGGCATAACTACGAACTCATAATGTCCGTATCTTGTCCGGAAGGTCGTCTTCGAAATATCGCCTGGCTTTACTTTTACTTGATGATAGCCAGACCTGAGATCGATCTTTGAAAAGACAAGAGTTCCCTTGGTTGGTCGAATGTCGCCGATCCCGGGAAGGGGTACCTATTCTTGATGGCCACGTTGTTCGGTCTAGTCTATACACATTCGCATAGACTCATCTTTTTCTTTATGAACAAAGACAGAGCTCCCATGGTGAGTGACTAGGGAGGATAAATCCCTGGTCAAGTAACTCTGGTAGCTGTTTCTGAAGTTCTTTCAACTCGCCAGGCGCATACTGAAGGTGCCTTGGAGATCGGGTTAGTTCCGGGAATCAATTCGATCTCGAACTCAATTTCTCTATCAGGTGGTAATCCAGGTAGGTCATCAGGGAATACCTCCGGATGGTCGCATACCACTCTGACATCTTCTAGCTTCTGGTTCCTTGTTGATACAGTATCAACCACGTGTGCTAGAAATCCGGTGCATCCATTTTCTAACATTTTTCAGGCTTTCAGCACTGATAAGAATTTCCTTGTTCCTTTCTTTGGCTCCCCGATAATCTCAAATGAGACCTCTGCTTTGGGTCGGAAGATCACCTTCCGTTTACGGCACTCAATTGAAGCATCGTACTTGTGCAAGAAATCCATGCCCAATATAACATCATAGTCCTGCATATCTAGAACTATCAGGTCACAATAGAGCTCCTTGTCTGCGAGTCTAATTGGTGCGGCGCGCAGAATATGGGTGGATGGCATCACTTCTCTCGAAGGTAACATTGTTAAGAATTTATAGTTCAAAACTTGGGGATGCCTATCTATCTTTCTTGTGAAAGGCGTAGAGATGAACGAATGGGTTGCCCCAGTGTCAAACAATACAAGAAAGCATCTTGGTGAAAATAAATATCTGACCTGTGACAACCGTCGAGGCACTCGCTACGTCCTCTCTGGTGAGGGAGAACACCCTGGCATTTGTCCCAACGGGTGGGGCTTCCAGTCTCCCTTGGCTTACCTGAGGACCCTCTATCGTAGCCTGCATCTGGTGAAGCTGTGGAGGAGCTCCCGGGTACTGGACATACTGCTGAGGAGGAGGTGCCTGAACTCGGGTAGGACAGTTCCAGGCTATGTGCCCCTCCAGTCCACAGTTGTAACACTTCCTCGTGCCCTGACGACATTCCCCCGGATGCTTCTTCCCACATGTAGGACAGTCAGGATACCCAGTTTGGCTGTTTCCTGGGCCCCCTTTTGGGCCATTCCACTGTTTCTTCTTGCCACTGCGGTCCCTCTTCCAGCTAGTATTCGAAGATTTTTGATCTCCGGTCCGTCCCTTATTCTACTGACTGATGTTGTTCAGGTAGTGCTCGGTGATCAGGGCGCTACTGAACAGCTCTTCGGCGGTCTGGGGTCGATTGACTCCGCCGGCCACATTCAGAGCTATCTCCGGTCGTAACATTTTCAGCATGAGTCTGGTCCTTTCCCTTTCTGTACTGACTAATTCGGGGCAGAGACGTGCCAGTCGGTTGAACCTTTTCATAGCTTCACTGACTGATAGATCGCCTTGTCGAAACTCGAGGAACTCATCGTAGTGCTTATTTGTGATCCTTCTCTGAAAGAACTCCTCGAAGAACTCAGATTCAAAGTCTATCCACCTCATTTGATTTACTTGTCTCTTTGCTTTAACTCTCTCCCACCACATCCTTGCATCTCCGGAAAGACAGGAGGAGGCACATTTTATCTTTTCGTGCTCGGACCAATCCAGCAGCTCCACGATGCTCTCAACTGTTTTGAACCAGGCTTGGGCATCCCATGGTTCGCAGGCACCTGAGAAATTTTCTGGTTTCAGCCTCTGCCACTGAATCAGATAAGTTTCGGGTCGGACCCCGGTGGCAGCATTGACTAGTGGTGCTTGCACCATAGTGGTCGTGTTTGGCGTCATGTTCTGCGTCTCTGGTGTGGTGCTAGGGTTCCCTTGTTGGTTCATGAGAGCATTGATAACCAGCTGTTGTTCTGCGACCTGACGCTGTAGCTCGGTAACCACATGCACCAAATCGGGTGGGGGTGCCGATTCATTCCCTCTATTACTATGTCTCCCATTCATGTTATCTAAGTGATAAATAAATAATTAAGGTATTATTATAATTTCTACTCATATACATGCATCTAAACATTCCTTATCATAAACAAGGTAAGGTATCCTTCCTAGTTGCATTTCTAGGTTAGAAACATGTTTCCATCATATAAAGCTTGGTAAGGTATCATTACTATCTAAGTCACAAGTAGGGTTCCATTCTACTAAAACATGACGAGGTATTATTTCTATCTAAGTCACAAGTGTGATCCCATTCT
This sequence comes from Wurfbainia villosa, assembly GCA_025175895.1. Classification (NCBI taxonomy): domain Eukaryota; kingdom Viridiplantae; phylum Streptophyta; class Magnoliopsida; order Zingiberales; family Zingiberaceae; genus Wurfbainia; species Wurfbainia villosa. Next base: position 45,564,017 of record CM045999.1, on the reverse strand, counting down.
ACTAAAACATGATGAGGTATTATTTCTATCTAAATAGAAGACATTCTTCATTATAAAAGAAACTTAGGTATGCATAAAGTTACTTACTTGGAAATAGCAGGATGGAGGCTTGATGTGTGATAGTGGAAAGGTGAACCCCGCTCTGATACCAACCTGTAACGCCCGCCCTTATCTGCTCTCAGGGCGGCGCTACTTTTTTTTTTTTTTTATAACATAACATATATGGATCATTTCACCATTTACATACTTAAACATGTTATCATGGCTTAAACCTTCTTTTATACATGCATCCCATATCATATTCATAATTTGCATGTTAACATATCTTATCTCATTTTATAACATGCATAACATAAAGATTCATTCATGAGTTCTAATATATCAAACTTTCTTAAGTAATTGAACAGTATCATGACTAAGCAACATCCAACATTGTACTAATAAATCATAAGTCTTATAAGCGGAAGCAATGTCTTAAGTTATTCATTGAGCATATAAATATAAGCAGATAGTAATAGGGTCTTTTTCCACCATGCCACTGTCACGCCCGCCCTTTTCGGACCAGAAGTCCGGATGGGCGGCGCATGACGTGACCGTACATACATACATTACTTACAGCGGAAGACTTTATACATATTTCGTACCTCTTACAGCGGAAGACTTTAGACTTTTTTTTTCCTTTACAACATAAACGTGCATTGACATATATATATACTTCTTCTTCTTAACATATAGCATGCATCATAACATATATAGATACTTCTTCTTACTTCTTCCTTACTTCTTCTTATTAACGTAGAGTATGCATCATAACATATATAGATACTTAGTGCTTAGTTCGAGTTCATAAACATCATCATCATAAGGAGACATAAATAAGGACATAACGGATCTTCTCCACCATGCCACTACCACACACATTTGGCCCCTCCTGCTGCTCCTTTTAGTTTATCCATCCCTTACCCTTATCTGCAGTACGAGGGAAAGATAAACTATAAGCACATAGGCTTAGTAAGATCCTGTCCTACTCACAAAAACCAAACATCGACATTAATCATGGCATGTAACATTCATAACATATAAGAAACATAACATGTAACATACATGACGTAAGCAACTTAACATGTAGCATAAGTAACATAAGTAAACATAACATGAATCATCTATAACATAGCAGCATAACATGTATCCTCTATAACATAGCAGCATATCATGTAAATATAGGACTTAATCAAACATAACATACAACATATATAACATAGCAAATCAACATAACATACAACATATATAAACATAGAGGCATAAACATGACATTTCAAACATAACATGCAACATATATATAACATATCAAACATAACATACATCATATGTAACATAGAGGCATAAACATGACATATCAAACATAACATGCAACATATATAAGACATATCACATAGCATGTGAACATAGCAATCAAATCATGAAAACCTATGCAGGATGCTTTTGAAAACATATATTATAAGTACATAAACATAATCTCAATATATTTGGGCCCAACATTGTACCACTTCTTCATTATCATAGCGCGCATCACTAAATAGACCCGAGGTAGCAAGTCTCGAACCTACTAGGTTACTAGGCCCGATCTAGGGCAATCGTCATAGCGTAGAAGCCCATCCTAGGCCCGAGTCTTACTCCATCGACCTAGGGCATCTTGGAGCCCATCCTGTACTAGACTCGATCTTAGTCCATCGACCTAGGGGCAATCATACATAGAGGCCCATCCTAGGCTCGAGTCTTACTCCATCGAGCTAGGGCATCTTAGGAGCCCATCCCTTTGGACCTTGTTAAGGTCTTGGTACAAGCCATGCAGAAGGTAAAATACTTATATGCTTTTATTATAACATAGATTATTTCATTTTGGAAACATAGCATACTTCATTTCATAACATATCATATTTCACTTCATGAACATATCATCTTTCATTTCATAAACACATCATACTTCATTTCATAACATGTCATGTTTCACTTCATGAACATATCATATTTCATTTCATAAACACATCATACTTTATTTCATAATCATATCATATTCATTTCATGAACATATCGTTTTTCATTTGATAATCATATCGTATTTTCTTTCATAGCATATCTTAAATATCACATACACATAGGGCATGGCATAAGGCATAAACATCAAGAGTAAGTAAACACTAACCTAAAGCATGTTATCGGACAATGGTTGGCCGAATGGTCCATGTAGGTTTTTAGGGCTAGTCTTTTAACCTAATTCAATTAACATACTAACAACATCATATGCATATAAACATGGAATAAAACTTCATTGGAGCATCCATACAAGAGGGGTGGCCGAATGGTCCTTGTAGGTTTTTTTTAGGGCTAGTCTTTTAACCTAATCCAATTAACATACTATCAACTTCATATGCATATAAAACATGGATTAAATCTTCATGGAGTCATCAAAATAGAGAGGTGGCCGAATGGTTCAAGGGGTTCTTAGGGTTAGTCTTTTAATCCTAGTCCAATTAACATACTAACAACTTCATATGCATATAAAACATTGTATAAAACTTCATTGAAACATAAAAACCAAGGGTGGCCAAATGGTTCAAGGGGTTCTTAGGGTTAGTCTTTTAATCCTAGTCCAATTAACATACTAACAACTTCATATGCATATAAAACATTGTATAAAACATCATTGAAACATAAAAACCAAGGGTGGCCGAATGGTTCAAGGGGTTCTTAGGGTTAGTCTTTTAAACTAATCCCTCTAACATACTAACATCACCATATGCATATCATACATAGTATAGAACTTCAATTAATCACCAAAAATACATGATGGCCGAATTGTTCATAGAGGTGTTTAGGGTTAACTTTTTAACCTAATTCATTCTATATCCTAACATCATCATTCACATGTAAAACAAGATATAGAACTCCAATAAAATACCAAAAATCCAAGTTGGTCGAATATATCATATGGGTTTCTTGTACAAAACATCAATCGAAGCTACTCGTATGCAGGTGAGGGATACTTACATCCTTCGCTTTGCTTTTAGTAGGAAGATGACCTAAGAAAAAACAAAACCTAGCCTTCTCCTTGCTTGGATGGGGTTCGGCCAAAGGGTGAAAGTGGAGAGGGAGAGGAATAGATTTTGGTGAGGAAGAAGAAGAGAAGAGGGGAAAATGAATTGTGTAACTCATGCCCCTTCATTCACCCAATTTATTCATTTGAAGAGTCCCTTGATCTCCCTTACACTTAACCATTATTTCCCCTATTCCTCTAATCATAAAATCCTATTGGGCTTCTGGTTAGTGGGTGCATCTATAGGGCTTGGCTATCTCTAGAGGTTTGAGGTTCAATTCCTAGGCCTTGCATCCCTTTTTGGCTTATTTTCTTTTATTTTTGAAAAGGCTCACATAAAACCCGTTATCGTAAAGCCAAAAATTCTTGTAAAATTGCTAGAAATTTTATGGGCATTACAATCCTTCATACCTTTTAAAAGTTTCGTCCTCGAAACTTAGAACAATTCTAGGTAATTCTGCTTCATGTCCTCCTCGCGTTCCCAGGTAGCTTCCTCGTATCGTTGATTCTGCCACAGGACCTTTACTAAGGGCACCTCTTTGTTCCTTAGCCTCTTGACTTCTCGGTCTAGTATCTGGATAGGCCGACTTTCAATACTCAGGTCCTCTTGAGGCAGCTCTACCTTGTAAGCTACCTTGCCAATCCTCTGCAATATCGGATACGGTCCCACGTAGCGTGGACTCAGTTTACCATTCCTTCTGAATCTCATCACTCCCTTCATTGGAGCCACTTTGAGGAGTACCAGGTCCCCAACTTCGAATTCTAATGGTCTATGCCGCATATCCGCATAGCTCTTTTGTTGGCTCTGAGCAGTTTCAATTCTCTGACGGATGTTCCGTATAGCTCGGGTGGTGTCGTCGATGAAGTCCGTCTGGAGTCCCATCCTCTTCTTTTCACCACCCTCGTACCAGCATATGGGGGATCTACATTTCCTCCTGTATAGAGCCTCATAGGGTGCCATCCCAATAGTAGCTTGGTAGCTATTATTGTAGGTGAATTGTGCCAAACATAAGTATCGGCACCAGCTACCTTTGAAATCCAGGGCGCAAGCTCGTAACATATCCTCCAGTACTTGATTTACTCTTTCGGTCTGTCCGTCCGTCTGGGGATGGAAGGCAGTACTGAACAATAGCTTCGTGCCTAGGGCCTTCGTAACACATTCCCAGAAATGGGAAATAAAGCGACCATCTCTATCAGAAATGATGGTCTTAGGAATTCCATGAAGTCTGATAATTTCCCTAGCATATAACTGAGCCAGTTGCTCCGTCGAATAGGTCATATTGATTGCTAAGAAGTGGGCAGACTTCATCAATCTGTCCACAATTACCCATATAGCATCATAACCATTTGTTGTCTTGGGCAGTCCTGAGATGAAATCCATAGAAATGTTCTCCCATTTCCATTCTAGAATCTGGATCGGCTGCAGTGTTCCTCCAGGTCTCTGGTGTTCTGCTTTAACCCTCTGGCAGGTCAGACAGGTACTGACATACTGAGCCACATCTCTTTTCATTCCAAACCACCAGAACTTCCTTTTCAGGTCTTGGTACATCTTGGTGGTTCCAGGATGTATCGCATAAGGAGTTCCGTGAGCTTCCTCAAATATCTTCTTCCGTAATTCTGGATCATTGGGAATACACAAGCGATCCCTGAGGTAGAGTACTCCACTACCAGAGATGCGAAACCCATCGTCCTTTCCTTCTAAGACTTCTTGCTTGATCCTCTGAATGCTTGGGTCATGGGTTTGCTTTTCCAGTATATCATCGAACAGCGTCGGTGCTATCGTCATGGTTGAGAGCTGACCGAAAATGATTTCAACCCCGTAACGCATAATCTCCTTTTCTAAGGGCCGAGATAATACTGATAGAGACATCAAGGTGGCACAGGACTTCCTACTGAGTGCATCAGCCACCTTATTTGCTTTCCCCGGATGGTAGAAGATCTCGCAGTCATAATCCTTGACGAGCTCGAGCCATCTGCGTTGTCTCATGTTCAGGTCCTTCTGTGTGAAGAAATATTTGGACTCGGTGGTCCGTATAAATCCTACAGGCTCCATATAGATAATGCCTCCATGTTTTGAGAGCAAAGACCACGGCCGCTAGCTCTAAATCGTGGGTGGGATAATTCCTTTCGTGTTCCTTGAGTTGCCTAGAAGCGTAGGCAATGACCTTGCCATTCTGCATGAGTACAGCTCCGAGTCCCAACTTGGAAGCGTCACTGTACATGTCGAAGCCTTCATTACTATCCGAAAGAGCAAGGATTGGAGCGCTGGTCAGTCTACTTTTTAATTCTGTGAAACTCCTCTCAAAGGCGTCCGTCCACTCATATTTCTTGTTCTTTCTGGTGAGGACTGTCATAGGGGCGGCAATCCTGGAGAAGTTCTCTACAAACTTCCGGTAGTAGCTTGCTAGCCCAAGAAAGCTTCTGATCTCGCTGGCATTCTTTGGTCGGTTCCAGTTACTCACGGCTTCAATCTTTATTGGGTCTACCATCACTCCGTGCTTGGATATAACGTGACCCAAAAATGATACTTGTTCGAGCCAGAACTCGCATTTGGAGAACTTTATGAATAGCTATTTTTCCCGAAGAATATGCAATACCACCTTCAGGTGTTCTGCGTGCTCCTCTGGGGTTCTCGAATATATCAGTATGTCGTCAATGAAGACGATCACAAACTTGTCGAGGAATGCCGGGAATACCCGATTCATCAAATCCATGAACAGAGCAGGTGCATTCGTCACTCCAAAGGGCATAACTACGAACTCGTAATGTCCGTATCTTGTCCGGAAGACCGTCTTTGGTATATCATCTGATTTCACTTTTACTTGATGATAGCCGGACCTCAGGTCGATCTTAGAGAAGACGGTGGCACCCTTTAGTTGGTCGAATAGGTCGTCAATCCGCGGTAAAGGTACCGGTTCTTGATCATCACATTATTCAACGCCCGGTAGTCTATGCACATTCGCATAGACCCATCATTCTTCTTAACCAACAGCACTGGAGCTCCCCATGGAGAGCGACTTGGGCGAATAAGTCCCTTGTCGAGTAACTCCTGTAGTTGTCCCTGAAGTTCCTTCAATTCAGCCGGTGCCATACGGTAAGGTGCTTTAGAGATCGGGTTAGTACCAGGAATCAATTCGATCTCAAATTCAACTTCTCTATCTGGGGGCTAACCCTGGTAGTTCATCTGGGAATACCTCTGGGTAGTTGCATACAACTCTGACATCTTCTAGCTTCTGATCCTCGGCTTGACTTGTATCAACTATGTGTGCCAAAAACCCAGTGCATCCACTGTCCAACATCTTGCGTGCCTGTAGGGCTGATAAAATCTTATTGACTCTTCTCCTTGGCTCTCCAATAAATTCAAACATCGGTTTCGCCTCCGGCTGGAAGACCACTTTTCTTTTACGACACTCGATTGAAGCACCATACTTGCTTATGAAATCCATGCTCAGTATAATATCATAATCCTACATGTCGAGCACTATCAGATCGTAATAGAGTTCTCTGTCTGCGATTCTGATGGGTGCGGCTCGCAGCATATGAGTGGAGGGCATTACTTCTCCCGAGGGCAGAGTGGTTAAGAACTGGCAATCTAGAGCTTGTAGTGGTATGTCTATCTTTCCAGTAAAGTGTGTAGAAACAAATGAATGTGTTGCCCCAGTATCAAATAATGCAGTAGCATGTTGACAGAAAATAAATATCTGACCTATGACAACTGTAGAGGCATTTGCCACATCTTCTTGGGTGAGAGAGATGTTAGTTATAGCCCTGGCATCTGTCATAACTGGTGGGGCTTCTAGTCTCCCTTGGCTGATCGAGGTGTTAGTTATAGCCCTAAGAACCAATCATGTGATGGTTGAATAGGGAACATTTTGTATCATATTCTATAAAGGCAAAGGATTGGTTATTATATTTAAGTCTTGCTTGTGCCAGCTAAATTAAATATAGTAATGCCCTAGAAAAGTAGGTTCTTATCTACAGCACATCAATTGGCAGAATTGATTATGAGAGGCTGTAGAGAACACTTTCTAAATGTTCCTAGTCAAGTATTAATATCCAAGGGCAATATTAATACATAAAGACTAGCATGTAGGTCAATTGATGACTTGATCTCACAAGTCATGGATATATGATATCAAGTTGACACATGGGTATATATTAGAGAATATATACTGAATTGACCCGCCATGAGAAAGTTTCATGGATCGTTATATGAGTGTCATAAACTTTCTCATGTGACTATTGGTATGAATAGTCCTCAGACCTGAAGTCACTACGGTTCCCTACATAAGGAGTTGTGTACTTTGGTATCGTCAAACGTCACCCGTAACAGGGTGGACCATAAAGGCGATTACTGGGTATATAACAAATTATGCGGAGGGATGTGAGTGATGTAGATGAGATCTATCCCTCTCATATGACGAGAGTGATATCGGTGGGCCCCTTGATTGAGTAGAACTACTAAAACGCATGGCCATGCTCGAATGAGTCAATATGAGATATTGAGCTCATTTGTTTGAGTTAGTTTACTCAGGGATCAAGAAACACATAGATTGATCGAGGATGACACGGTCTATGCCTCATTGATCAATCTGATATCAAGGATAGAAGGACACTATCATATATTATAGTAGTCACGGAAAGGTTAGTCGGATCTTGACTTATCTCGTAACTTGGGTAGCAATGATGTATTGCTAGATGCCGCTCATTGCTTGTGTATCTAAAAGAGTTTAGGTCCACTGCCAACGTTATGAGAGCCTATAGGGTCACACACAAAGAGCATGATAATTAGAGGAATTAGAGTATTCTAGTTTGACTAGAATAATTTGGGAATAAGCTTAAGTACAAAATGGTGTTTGGACTTTAAGCTTAATGAGAATTTTAGCTAATTGATTTAATGAGATTAATTCAATATGTTACCTTATTGAATTAATAAGATTAATTCAATATGATAACATAAGCTTAATTGAATTAATAAGATTAATTCAATATGATAACATAAGCTTAATTGAATTAATAAGATTAATTCAACATGCATGAATGCCACATAAGAATGCCACATAAGCATGCCACATAAGCATGCCACCTAAGCATCCACCTAAGCTAGTTAAGGTGGAAGGAAACAAAATGGTTTTGTCTCCTTAAGTGGTCGGCCAAACAAGGATATGTCTCAATGCAATGGATTGCATTGAATGTGTGGAGGTGAAAGGGTTTTTCCAACCCTATAAAAGACACCTCAAGTGGCCGGCCAAAGAGTGCATTGGCTTTTGTTGTTGGTGGAAGCTTTGGTTGTGTTAGTGGTGAGAAAGCTTGGTGGAAGCTTTAGTTGTGTGGGTTTGTGAGTGTAGGCTAGCAAGAAGAGGAGTCTTCTTCTTCCTTTCTCCTTTTCCCTCTCTTCCTCTCCTTTAGGGACTTCTCTAGCAAGAAGTAAAGGAGAGCTCTTCTAGTTTTCCTTTTGTGAGACAAGAGCGTGCTCGTGTGGATACGTATAGAGGCACGGACACTTGAACGTGCTAAAGATCCAACAAACCGAAAGGAAAAGCGGGATTGCAAAGGGCACGCAACAAAGGTAGAACTCTCCTATAAGATAGGCTTGGTTTAGAGAAATTTATTTTATACGAGTTTGCTTTCGCATGGATCACTTGGAAGGGATCCTATTTTTCCGTTGCGCATATGCCATTCGGCATAAAGAATTCCCTACAAAGTATCGAGCCACTTATAAAGATAGTATAAAATAGGCTTTCTCTATTTTATATGTGATATAGAAGTAGGATAAATTTTATTATGAGTTGATAATTGCATTAGCAAATTTTCAAACATAATAAAATATCCAATGTCTTTTAAAAGTTAAAATGACATGGTGCATGGTTATGGCCTAGTCCCAAAAGTTTGTGATTGTGTGTTGTAATTCTTAATACGGCCTGCGTGTCATGCCTTTCTCCTAATATTCTTGTTGTAAAATTAGTTTTAGACTCGAATGTAACTCGAGTATTTCTCCTTTTGTAATGTACAAAACAAGGATGGAGGGTCCATTGGAAGATGAGGTTACAAGGAGGAAGTCAACACACAAGACAACCAAAAGGAAGCACTTAGGAGAAGATGCTATCCCTAGGTTGACCAATCAATCTTTTCATTGCCTTGAGAAGATTGTAGAATAAGGGCCATAACCATGACACGTTAGTTTAATATGTATGTGATGCATGTTAGTTTAGCTTGTATGTGATGCATGATTAGTTTAGCTTATATGTGATGTATGCTAATATGTATATGATACATGTTTATTTCTTAATAAGTCTAAAGCGATATGCCTACCAAAGTTGGTACTCACTACTTCCTCGATCATTTGTTATTGGGTTTGCCAAAGCAAAGCAATGCATGTTCCAGTTACGTATTGCTTGCTGCATTCGTGATGTCTCCAGTCTTAGTTAAGACTTAATTAAGTGTTTTCTTAATTGGTTAAGAAAGTAGAGGCATATATTAGCTTTGAACATAAGTGTTAACATTAGTTTTGTGTGATTTCCGAACATCAGCTTTGTCTTAGAAGTGGTCGTTGCTCCGATATCCAAGAAGGCCCCTGTGCCTCGCCACAGCCTGGAAGCTGGTTTAGGAATAAACACTAAACTAATCTAAAACTTAACCAAAGCTATTAAAGAGTTACATCAGATGTAATTGGCAAAAGATTGCCTACCTAATTATACTACGTCTTGGGCGATTAGCCAAAGCTAACTCAAGACGAATTATGATGTGGATCTTTATCCCATATAAATTTATAGCTAAATAGTAGCTATGAGAATTTAGTGGGAGCCTCATTTAATTAAAGGCCTAATTAAATGATTTAGGTATGATACTTAACTTTGCATTTTAATGTTGTAGATCACCATGTCATCTAACACGACACACCCCCTCAACTTGCGATCTGTCCTTGAGAAGGACAAGCTCAATGGAGCAAACTTTCTTGACTGGTATAGGAACTTCAGGATTATCCTCAAGCAAGAACACAAACTATATGTCCTAGAGTAGGCTACCCCTGAAATACCCGCCCCTACGGCCACTCGTGCTGAAAAGGATGCTTATAAGAAGCATCAAGATGACGCATTAGATGTGTCATGCCTTATGCTTGCCACCATGAACTCTGAGCTTCAGAAGCAACATGAGAACTTGGATGCCTATGATATGGTTGAGCATTTGAAACAACTATATCAAGGACAAGCTAGGCACGAGCGTTTTGAAGTGTCTAAGGCTCTTTTTGCATGCAAGATGCAAGAAGGAACACCTGTAGGAACTCACGTACTCAAAATGATTGGGTACGTTGAGAACCTTGAAAGACTAGGTTTTCCACTGAGCCAAGAATTGGCAACTGATGTTATCCTGCAATCGTTGCCGGAAGCATACAATCAATTCGTCATGAATTATAACATGAATGAAATTGATAAACCTTTGCCTGAGATTCTCAGCATGTTGAGAACTGCTGAACCAAATCTCAAGAAGAAAGTTAGTAATGTACTAATGGTCAAGAAGGACAAAGGTAAGCGCAAAGGCAAGGGTAAGACCCAAGCCAAAGGCAAGGCCAATTCATCCACTTCAAAGGGTAAAGGTAAAGTACCTAAGGAAGGGGACTGCTTCCATTGCGGTGAGGCCGGACCTTTAGGCGGGCTGAAAGTCTACCTTGAGGAAGTAAAGAACAAGAGAAGTGGGACTTCTGCCTCAGGTATACACGTTATAGAAGTTAATCTATCTATTTCTTCTACATGGGTATTAGATACCGGATGTGCATCTCACATTTGTACTAATGTGCAGTGACTGAGAAATAGTAGAATAATGGCAAAGGGTGAAGTGGACCTCTGAGTAGGCAATGGCGCAAAAGTTCTTTCTTTGTAGGGTAGGAACATATTCTTTGTCTTTGCCCTTATCTTAGAACTAGAGGAGTGCTTCTATGTACATTAACAAAGAACATAATTTACGTATCTTGTTTAGACAAGAAAAACTTTTCTTTTATAATAAAGGACAAATGTTGTTCCATTTATTTAAATGAAATGTTTTATTGTAATGCACCACTTATGAATGGTCTCTATGTTCTAGATTTAGATAACCCAATTTATAACGTAAATACCAAACGGTTCAAATCGAATGATTTGAACCGGACATATCTCTCAAGCATCGCCTAGGTCACAAATGAAAAGCATATCCCAACTCCATAAAGATGGATTATTGGACTCATTTGATTTTGAATCATATGAGGTATGCGAGTCTTGTCTTTAGGAAAGATGACTAAAACTCCATTTAGTGGACATGGAGAGAAGCGGCGGATTTGTTAGGACTCATACATACGATGTATGTGGCCCTTTCAATGTCGAAGCGGAGGAGGCTATAAGTACTTTATTACTTTCAGCGATGATATGAGTAGATTTGGCTACTTATATTTGATGAGACATAAGTCGAATCCTTTGAAAAGTTCAAAGAATTCAAGAATGAAGTACAAAACCAACTTGGTAGCGTATTAAGCTACTTGATCGGATCGAGGTGGTGAATACCTTAGTCAAGAGTTTCGTGATCACTGGTGAGTGTGGGATAATATCCCAACTCACTCCACTGGAACACCACAATGGAATGGTGTATCACGAGAGGAGAAATCGTACTCTATTAGATATGGTGCGATCAATGATGAGCCGATGATCTACCTACTTCCTTTTGGGGTTTAGCTCTAGAGAGTAGCTTTCACACTTAATCGCGTTCCATCAAAAGCCGTAGAAAAGACACCATATACGATATGGACCGAAGAGTCCCAAAATGTCTTTTATAAAGATTTGGGGTTGTGAAGCTTACGTTAGGCGTCAAGTCTCGGATAAACTAGGACCCAAATCGGATAAGTGTTATTTTGTAGGATATCCCAAGGAAACTAAGGGATATTACTTTTACAATCCCACACTTGGCAAGGTGTTTGTTGCGAAATCTTTGTCTTTCTAGAAAGAGAATTTATTTCTAGAAATACTAGTGGGAGTAAAATTCATCTTGAAGAAGTTCAAGATGATGATAACACTAAGGCCGATGGAAAATGAGCAGGAACCACAAAGTGTTGTGGATGAGGAAATTGTTGCCCAAAGAGTTGTGGAGCAAACACATTCAAGTAGACCAACCTCTTCGTAGATCTAATAGGATCCATCGTCAACCCGAGAGATATTCTTTTCTCTTGGTGACAACGGTGAGGTATTGCTTGTCGATCTTGGCGAGCCTACATCCTATCAGAAGCTATGATGAGCCCAGTTAGAAATGGCTAGAGGCCATGAGATCGAAATGGAATCCATGTACACTAACCAAGTATGGACTTTGGTTGATCCACGAAGGGTAAAACCCATTGGGTGTAAGTGGGTCTTTAAAGTAAAGATGACATGGATGGTAATAAGCATACCTATAAAGGTAGATTGGTGGCTAAAGGATTCAAACAAATTCATGGTATTGACTATGATGAAACCTTTTCACCGCTATGATGCTTAAATCCATTCGATCATACTTGCTATCGCACCTACCACGATTATGAGATCCGCAGATGGATGTCAAAACCGCTCGAATGGAAAGCTACCGAGGATGTGTACATGACACACCGAGGGTTTTGAAGATCCAAAGCATCCTCGAAAGGTATGCAAACCGCAAAGGTCCATTTATGGACTAAAGCAAGCCTCAAGTCCGGAATCTTCGATTCGATGATGCAATCAAAGAGTTTGGTTTCATCAAGAATGAAGATGAGCCTTGTGTCTACAAGAGAAATAGTGGGAGCGCTTGTATTTCTTGTCTTGTATGTAGATGACATACTTCTCATCGAAATGATATTCCTCACTCCACCGTGAAGATATGGTTAGGGAATTGTTTCTCGATGAAAGACTTAGGTGAAGTCGCCATATTCTAGGCATCAAGATCTATAGAGATAGATCTAAAAGATTACTTGGCCTAAGTCGAGTACATACATCGATAAAGTGCTAGATCGCTTTGCTATGCAAAATTCCAAGAAAGGGTTTCGCTTTATCACATGGTGTAAGTCTTTCAAGACTCAATGTCCCTTTCTAAGGAGGAGAGAGATCGCATGGATAAGATCCCTTATGCATCCGCTATAGGGTCTATCATGTACGCCATGCTTTGTACTGCTCCGACATCTCGTATGCTTTGAGTATGACGAGTAGATACTCGATCTGTGAAAGTCATCGGATAGCAGTCAAAAATATTCTTAAATACTTACGAAGGACGAAAAGAATATTTCCGATATTCGAGGCAATGAGGAGCTAATCAGAAGGGTTACGTGATGCAAGCTTCCAAAAGATAAGGATGACTATAGATCGCAATCGGGTAATGTGTTTTGCTCGAATGGTGGAGCCGTGAGTGGAAGAGTTCAAAGCAGACACAGCTTGCCGATTCTACAATGTGGCCGAGTATATTGCAAAGATCCGATGCAGAAAGGAGGTCGTTTGGCTCCGCAAGTTCATCGCTGAACTTGGGGTAGTTCCTAGCATTGCAGATCCAATAGACCTCATTGTGACAACAATGGGGCTATTGACAGTGCTAAGGAACCTCGATCACATCAGCGACCAAACACATATGCGGCGCCCATCTCATTCGAGAGATCATCGATAGAGGAGATGTGAGGATATGCAGAGTACCGATGGCTAACATCGCAGATCCATCACCAAGGCTTTGCACGAGGAAGCATGATGGTCACACTAGGTCACTAGGTATTAGATATCATAGTGATTGGTACTAGTGCTAGTGGGAGATTGTTAGTTATAGCCCTAAGAACCAATCATGTGATGGTTGAATAGGGAACATTTTGTATCATATTCTATAAAGGCAAAGGATTGGTTATTATATTTAAGTCTTGCTTGTGCCTAAATTAAATATAGTAATGCCCTAGAAAAGTAGGTTCTTATCTACAAAGACATCAATTGGCGTAATTGATTATGAGAGGTCAGAGAACACTTTCTAAATGTTCTAGTCAAGTATTAATATGCAAGGGCAATATTAATACATAAAGACTAGCATGTAGGTCAATTGATGACTTGATCTCACAAGTCATGGATATATGATATCAAGTTGACACATGGGTATATATTAGAGAATATATACCGAATCGAATTCGCCATGAGAAAGTTTCATGGATCGTTATATGAGTGTCATAAACTTTCTCATGTGACTATTGGTATGAATAGTCCTCAGACCTGAAGTCACTACGGTTCCCTACATAAGGAGTTGTGTACTTTGGTATCGTCAAACGTCACCCGTAACAGGGTGGACCATAAAGGCGATTACTGGGTATATAACAAATTATGCGAAGGGATGTGAGTGATGTAGATGGGATCTATCCCTCTCATATGACGAGAGTGATATCGGTGGGCCCCTTGATTGAGTAGAACTACTAAAACGCATGGCCATGCTCGAATGAGTCAATATGAGATATTGAGCTCATTTGTTTGAGTTAGTTTACTCAGGGATCAAGAAACACATAGATTGATCGAGGATGACACGGTCTATGCCTCATTGATCAATCTGATATCAAGGATAGAAGGACACGGCCATATATTATAGTAGTCACGGAAAGGTTAGTCGGATCTTGACTTATCTCGTAACTTGGGTAGCAATGATGTATTGCTAGATGCCGCTCATTGCTTGTGTATCTAAAAGAGTTTAGGTCCACTGCCAACGTTTTGAGAGCCTATAGGGTCACACACAAAGAGCATGATAATTAGAGGAATTAGAGTATTCTAGTTTGACTAGAATAATTTGGGAATAAGCTTAAGTACAAAATGGTTTTTGGACTTTAAGCTTAATGAGAATTTTAGATAATTGATTTAATGAGATTAATTCAATATGTTACCTTATTGAATTAATAAGATTAATTCAATATGATAACATAAGCTTAATTGAATTAATAAGATTAATTCAATATGATAACATAAGCTTAATTGAATTAATAAGATTAATTCAACATGCATGAATGCCACATAAGAATGCCACATAAGCATGCCACATAAGCATGCCACCTAAGCATCCACCTAAGCTAGTTAAGGTGGAAGGAAACAAAATGGTTTTGTCTCCTTAAGTGGCCGGCCAAACAAGGATATGTCTAAATGCAATGGATTGCATTGAATGTGTGGAGGTGAAAGGGTTTTTCCAACCCTATAAAAGACACCTCAAGTGGCCGGCCAAAGAGTGCATTGGCTTTTGTTGTTGGTGGAAGCTTTGGTTGTGTTAGTGGTGAGAAAGCTTGGTGGAAGCTTTAGTTGTGTGGGTTTGTGAGTGTAGGCTAGCAAGAAGAGGAGTCTTCTTCTTCCTTTCTCCTTTTCCCTCTCTTCCTCTCCTTTAGGGACTTCTCTAGCAAGAAGTAAAGGAGAGCTCTTCTAGTTTTCCTTTTGTGAGACAAGAGCGTGCTCGTGTGGATACGTATAGAGGCACGGACACTTGAACGTGCTAAAGATCCAACAAACCGAAAGGAAAAGCGGGATTGCAAAGGGCACGCAACAAAGGTAGAACTCTCCTATAAGATAGGCTTGGTTTAGAGAAATTTATTTTATACGAGTTTGCTTTCGCATGGATCACTTGGAAGGGATCCTATTTTTCCGTTGCGCATATGCCATTCGGCATAAAGAATTCCCTACACGAGGTTCCTTCGATTGCAGCCTGCATCTGATGTAACTATGGAGGAGCACTCCTGGGCTGGGCATACGGCTGAGGAGGTGCCTGAACCTGGATAGGGCAGTCCCTGATTCTATGTCCTATTTGTCCACAGTTGTAGCATCTATTTGTGCCTTGGTAGCATACTCCAGGATGTATCTTTGCGCAGGTAGCACACAGAGGGATCCTGGGCTGCTTGTTTGCTGGACCACCTTTAGGATCCTCCCATTGTCTTCTCTTGCCAGTGTGATTCCCTTTCCAAGTACTTTGGTTCCTCTGACCTCCTGACTGGGCCTGACCCCTGCCTTCACTCAGTGCTTTCTTTTGCTGATTAATGTTGTTCAGGTAATGCTCGGTAATCAAGGCACTACTGAACAGCTCCTCTGCGGTCTGTGATCTATGGACTCTGCCGGCCACATTCAGAGCTATTTCTGGTCGGAGCATCTTCAGCATGAGTCTGACCCTTTCTCTTTCCGTGTTGACCAACTCTGGGCATAGGCATGCGAGTCGGTTGAATCTCTTCACGGCTTCGTTGACTGATAGGTCACCTTGTCAGAACCCAGTGAACTCGTCGTAATGCTTGTTGGTTACCCTCATGTGGAAGAATTCCTCGAAAAACTCGTACTCGAAATCTGTCCATCTCATCTGATTTACTTGTCTCTTTGCTTTAACCCGTTCCCACCACATCCGAGCATCTCCCAAAAGGCATCCAAAAGGCAGAATGATGCACACTTAATCTTCTCACATTCAGGCCAGGCCAATAGCTCAACGATGCTTTCCACCGTCTTGAACCAGGCCTGGGCATCCCATGGCTCACCAGTACCAGAGAAATTTTTCGGCTTCAGTCTCTGCCACTGGATCAGGTAAGCTTCCTGTCAAACCATCGGGTTGGGGCCCGTTGGTGGGGCAGTAGGGTTTCCTCGCTGATTCATTAGGGTATTTATTACTTGTTATTGTTCGGTGACTTGTCGCTGGAGTTCTGTGACTACGTGTGTAAGGTCATGCGGGGGTGCTATCTCATCAGCTCTACTACTGCGTCTTCTAGACATGTTTATCTTTATATATTAAAGTAAAGCTAGTATAAGTTTTTCGTTTGTTTTTCTACGCATAATTAAACTAAAGCTAGCATAAAGTTATCATTCATGTTTTCATGCATAATTTAAGCTAAAGGCATTTTATATCATACATGAACAAAATTAGCTAAAGGCATTTCATATCATACATGAACAAAATAAGCTAAAGGCATTTCATAAACAAAATAAGCTGAAGGCATTTCATATCATACATGAACAAATTTAACAAAATTAGAGTAGACATAGAATTCTTACTTGGAGCGGCAGGATTTGGAGCTTGATGTGTGTGTAGTGGAAAGGCAGATCCGCTCTGATACCAACCTATCATGCCCGCCCTTTTCGGACCAGAAGTCCGGAGGGGCGGCACGTGATGCGACCGTACATACATACATTACTTACAGCGGAAGACTTTATACATATTTCGTACCTCTTACAGCGGAAGACTTTAGACTTTTTTTTTTCCTTTACAACATAAACGTGCATTGACATATATATATACTTCTTCTTCTTAACATATAGAATGCATCATAACATATATAGATACTTCTTCTTACTTCTTCCTTACTTCTTCTTATTAACGTAGAGCATGCATCATAACATATATAGATACTTAGTGCTTAGTTCGAGTTCATAAAGATCATCATCATAAGGAGACATAAATAAGGACATAACGGATCTTCTCCACCATGCCACTACCACACACATTTGGCCCCTCCTGCTGCTCCTTTTAGTTTATCCATCCCTTACCCTTATCTGCAGTATGAAGGAAAGATAAACTATAAGCACATAGGCTTAGTAAGATCCTGTCCTACTCATAAAAACCATACATCGCCATTAATCATGGCATGTAACATTCATAACATATAAGCAACATAACATGTAACATACATGACGTAAGCAACTTAACATGTAGCATAAGTAACATAAGTAAACATAACATGAATCATCTATAACATAGCAGCATAACATGTATCATCTATAACATAGCAGCATATCATGTAAATATAGGACTTAATCAAACATAACATACAACACATATAACATAGCAAATCAACATAACATACAACATATATAAACATAGAGGCATAAACATGACATTTCAAACATAACATGCAACATATATATAACATATCAAACATAACATACATCATATGTAACATAGAGGCATAAACATGACATATCAAACATAACATGCAACATATATAAGACATATCACATAGCATGTGAACATAGCAATCAAATCATGAAAACCTATGCAGGATGCTTTTGAAAACATATATTATAAGTACGTAAACATAATCTCAACATATTTGGGCCCGACATTGTACCACTTCTTCATTATCATAGTGCGCACCCCTAAATAGACCCGAGGTAGCAAGTCTCGAACCTACTAGGTTACTAGGCCCAATCTTAGTCCGTCGACCTAGGGCAATCGTCATAGCGTAGAAGCCCATCCTAGGCCCGAGTCTTACTTCATCGACCTAGGGCATCTTATTGGCAACCGTGCGATTTCTCGGAATGCTCATAGGCTCCCATGTCCCCGGATTAATATGTTTTCACTAATGAAAACTAATCCGGATGGGATGAGTTTCCTAAGCACAACAAATTCGTCGTCGTGCTAACGACTTGAGCGATCGCTTGAACAAACTAGTTGTTTAAGCAACACAACTCTTCTAGTCGGTTAGCCGCGGAAGAGACGACGGATGGATCGCCGGTTTTTGTGTTTCTTATCGGGGTCCATGATTATACAAATACATGCAAATGTAAACTAGTATAATCAACATACACTAACATAAAGAACATAAGCTAGCATATCAAATAAGAATAGAAACATGCAAAGATCATAAATAAAAGTTATAAAACTTTTATACCTCACGATCTTCTACCGTATGTCCTAACCTCCTTGTAGACTTCGTGTGGGCGAAGATCCTCCACAAGTTGAAGCTTCTTAGATCATCTTCAATCCAAAGAAAGAAGAACTCTCTTTCCCTTCTTGCTTGAGCCAACCACCAATCCACAAAGGATTGATGCCGCCGGCTCCAAGAATAGAGAGAACATAATGGTAACAAAACTCATCTCTTATCTAGGACCAACCATCAAGCTCCAAGCATGATGTTTGCCGCCGGTCCAAAGAGAACAAAATGGAAACCAACCAAAAGAGAAACACCAAGGGTATGGGCACCGGCCAACACTTGGAGAAAGGAAAGGAAAACAATCCTCCTCCTTGTTGCCGCCCAAACCCTAGGAAAAGTTCTCCTAATTTCCGGCCAAGGATGAAGTGAAGGAGAATGGGTTGAGCTCCGGCCAAGGTAGAGGGTACAAGGATAGTGGCCGGCCAACACTTAGAAGGAAGAAGAAATGAATCTTCATCTCCTTGTTGCCGCCCAACCTTATCCCAAAACCCTAACCCTAGCCGCCCAACACCAATCCTATCCTCTATAGGATTTGGTTGCTGCCCAAGGGAGACTCTCCTAATGCCATTCAACCTAAGCCATAGAAAGGATGGAGAAGCTTGGGCGCCAGCCAAACTAAGGAGGAAAAGTGAGGAAAAGTTGCCGGCCATCATTGGGAAGAAGAAGAAGAGAAGACTTCTTCATGTTGCCGCCCAACACCATGAACCAAACCCTAACCCTAGCCTCCTCCTATTTTCTTGCCGCCCAAGCCATCCAACTCCATCATTCAAAAAAACTCATCTTGCCGCCCAACCCAAGCCACCCTTTTATAGAGTTAGGTTTAGGCCTTGGTTTTATCTCAACCGTCGGTTCTAGGGTTTTAATCCTAACTGTCGGATCTAGAGATTTAATCTCAACCGCCGGTTCTAGGATTTTAATCCAACCGTAGGATCTAGAGATTTAATCTCCACCGTCGGTTCTAGGGATCTAATCCTAATCGTCGGATTTACAGATTTAATCTCCACCGTCGGTTCTAGGGATTCAATCCTAACCGTCGGATCTAGAGATTTGTTTTCCATCATTTGATCTAGACTTCATGAGGTTTATATAAGGCTACGATAGGGACCATGAGGAGGAGTTGGGTCTTGGCCACCCGATGGATCGGAACCACACAAACTTGATCCATCAATGATGTTCCATTCCACTAGAGGATCATCATCGAACTACCTCACCAACCCCCATAAATTAATATGGGCTCCATATATTATTTGTACATCCATCTCCCCGTGTTTAAGATATCGAATGGTCCACAATTAATTGATTTATCGACCATCAATTAATTAACATCTAACTCCTCGAGTAGTACCACTCAACCTTATCATCATGTTGACTAAGTCAACCTGCAGGGTTTACATGATGAACCTTATGAGCTCCTCAAGGGGACATCATCAACCTAATACATAGGACACGGATTCCTCCTATAATCAACGCACACCATGTAAATAATATCATTTCCCAACTTACCGCATATTGATTTAATCCATAGAAATCTCACCCTCCGTAAATCAAAGAAATAAATATTAAGTACATGTGCCGTTATTATATCGATTAAGAGCATGTACAACATAATATCCGAGGTCCGATTCAATTATGCACAAGAATAAATTGAATCACCTCTATGTCGGTCCCGCTTCAATACACCTAAGTGTACTAGTGTAACTCTATGTTCAAGATAAAACAATACCAAGCTACACTACAACCATGCCAATGGTTTGTCCAAAACCATCTTGGTTGTGAGCCTCTACTTATATTCTACAAGGGACTGATAACATGATCTTCTGTGCCGCACCCAGGCACCATGTTATCTACAATGTAAAATATTAGACAATATGCACACATATAAATATAACTTGCAAACAATGATCATGTGATTCTTATTTCAAAATAAAGATGTTCATACAAAAGAGCTAGGCTTTCAGTATACATCCCAACAATCTCCCACTTATACTAAAAGACTATGCTGTCATCATACTGCCATACATCTGATTCCCCTTCCCTCCACTTGCTTATCAAAGCTCTCGCCAGAAGGGCCTTAGTGAAAAGGGTCTACCAGGTCATCCTCTGATGCAATCTAGGCGACAGCAACTTCTACCTCCTTTATGATTTCTCGTATCAGGTGGTACTTGCACTCTATGTGTTTACAAGCCTTATGGGCTCGTGGTTCCTTCGAGTTTGCAACTGCACCATTATTATCACAATAAATTGTGATAGTTCTGGGCAAACCAGGAATCACATCCAAGTCCATCAGGAAGTTCCTGAGCCACACAGCTTCCATGGTGGAGTCCGCCACGCATTTCTGCTGGGCACTCCTCCATACAATGGCTCCACCTCCTAAAGTAAACACAAAACCTGAGGTAGACTTACTATTATCCCTATCTGATTGGAAATCGCAATCCATGCAACCCACAGGGAGTAATTGGTCTGCCCGGTAAACTAGCATATAATCCCTAGTCCTTCTCAGGCACTACAATATATGCTTTTACCGCAGTCCAATGTCCCTGTCCTGGATTACTCTGATATCTGCTAACCATGCTCACGGCAAAGCAGATATCTTGTCTCGTACATAGCATACATTAGGCTTCCTACCGCCGAAGCATAAGAAACTGCCTATATCTCCTCTATCTCCTCAGATGATCTAGAACACATCTGCTTAGATAAAGGAACTCCATGCCTGAAGGGTAGAAAACCCTTCTTGGTGTTTTGTATGCTAAAATGATCCAAAACCATGTCTATGTATGAAGCTTGGGATAAGCACAACAACCTTGTTCCCAAGGTTGTGACCCACTTCTCCCAAGTCCTTCATATCATACTATTTAGACGACCATACCCTTACGTCTGATAACACTTCGATGTTGTCGCCAACCACCAAAATGTCATCTACGTATAGTATAAAAATACCACTATGTTTCCGTCACATCTCTGATATACACAAGACTCATCCGAACTTTGAATAAATCCATAAGACTGGATTTACCTCCTCAAAGCGGATGTCCCAAGACTTCAAAGCTTGTTTCAGTCCATTAACGGACCGATTAAGCTTATATACAATACGTTCTTTGCCCTTAGCAATGAATCCCTCTGGTCGCTTCATGTAGATGGATTCCTCAAGACTTTCACTAAGGAATGCTGTCTTGACATCCATCTGTCACGTCTCATAATCCATATGAGTTGCTATGGATGAGAGCTCCCAGACCTGTCTTGAATCCATAGATTCAATCTCAGTATTCATTTCACTTTGCAAAGATGCTGTATTTATATCTTGGATTGCCTCGTCGTATGTCTAGGGATCAGGTTCATGTTTGCTAGGGACCAAATCAGAAGATTTGTCCAAAAACATGAATCTAAGAGGTTGTCTAACAACCCTCCCACTACGACGAGGTATCTTCTGTGTATCCTCTGTGACACGCGGTGCAGTGACATGTGGTATGTCCTCTTGTACCGGTGGTACTAAAGAAGTGACTTCCCTTTTTAACTCCTCCAGAACAATTTTACCCTTGGGCTTGTGGCTTATCACATAGTCTTCCTCTAGAAATCTGGCATTCGTGTTAACGATCACCCTCTGATCTCTAGGACTATAAAACAAGTCAGAATAACTCATCATCGATCTAACCATCTCCATAAGAGTCCTATTCTTTCACTTTGCTACACCGTTCTGCTGGGGTGTGCCAGGTGCAGTCAATTGGGATTGAATCCCAACCTCTGATAAGTAGTTCCTAAACTCTCCCAAGAGGTTGTCACCACCATGATCAGATCGTAGTGTCATCCACATCTTGAATAATCATCTACAAAAGAGATGAAATATTCAAGATTACCTCTTGCCTAGATAGCCATAGGACCACACAAATCAGAATGAACCATTTCTAACAAATCTTTGGCTCTATACCCCTTGGCCTTAAAAAGGCCTCTTGGTCATCTTACCCTCCAAGCAAGATTCGTAGGTTGGGAGATCCTCCACCACTAATGAACCCAAAGGTCCATCAGCTATCAACCTTTGAATTCTGCTTAGGTTAATGTGACCATGCCTAAGAAGCCAAAGATATGTTTGGTTCATCTTCGAAGGTTCTTTTCTCTTATTGGAATTAGAAGATGAGTTATTAACTTCTATTTGCATCGTGGGAGGTTTTGGTTCAAATTTCCTTTCAATGTACCTGAATAGATATTCTCCCTATTCCTTTTTATAACAACTCTGTCATTAAAAGAAATAGAATATCCATCCATAATAATTTAGAAACTAAAAATAAATTCTTTCTAAATAAAGGTACATAAAATGAATTTTCCAGAACCAAAGTTTTATTATTTTCATGAGATAAATAAAACTTCTCCCACTGCAATAGCCGCTACCATCATGGCATTGCCGAAGTAAATGGTAATCTCCCCTTCAACTAGTCATCGGGTTTCCTGGAACCCCTGCAAATTGTTGCAGACATGATTAGTGGCTCCCGTATCTACTCACCAGGTGCCGGTAGATATCACCGCTAATCATGTTTCAATGACTATCCAAAAGATATACCTATGTTCTATTTTGGATTGGGACAGTCCTTGTTCCAATGTCCATCCTGCTTGCAAGTGAAGTACTTGCCTTTCGGCTTCTTCACTCTTCCCTGAGATCCTCGCACCATATTTGCTTCACCTTGTTTCTTCTTCTTCTTGCCTTTCGGCTTAGAAGTAGAAACTCTTTTGAGCAATGATGGCTTGAGGACACTCTCCGAAGATTGCATACTAGCAGATAAGACAATATTTGGATTCATTTCCAATCAATATAATTTGGGTACAATAAGTTTATTTTTTTTAGTATCAAAATAAGTGGACTGAAAGTCAATTTTGAAAATCCTAAGAATCACATAGATCATTACTTTAGATTTCAAAAAAATTATTGATTCCTCAAACAATAAAATTTCAAAATCAACCAACACCTCAAAACACCGAGAATATCGCATGCCACACAGTGTGGACGTATACGAATTCTACATTTGTAAGAGGAGCTTTTACCCATTAATTTTATTATCTTGTCAACCTTACTTTTTGACAAATAAAATTAATAGTTGGTTCCTCTTTGGCCCTACAAATAAAAGCAGTGACTCCGATGGGGAGGATACTTTTTATTTGCATCTAAGTGTGCACCATTACACGATACTAAGGGAATTATTTCGGATTATATGCCTTACCGCTGTGGAAGTACACACGCTCCTAGATAATTTCCTATAACCATTATTTGACCTAGTGATCCGCAAACAAACTCATCCGCAGGGAGGAAGGCACTCAGAGCCGACACGCAAGTTTGTTGCATCACACGTCAAATTGTAATGGAGGCCGCGGGAATTAATTAAAATATCCCTCTCCCACTTAGTAAATTGAAAATGAGGAATTTTCAAGCACACACAACATGCATATAAAACAAATCAGCAATAAATATGGAAAAATCAGAATTTTTCCAATTATTATGGCATTGTTCTCCAATATGCGTCCCGTCGTGTTGCCACCTCGTCCGCTTCATCTTTTCCCGTGCTCAAGTCACCAAAGAGTTGCGAGCCGAGATAAAACATTTTAATTTACATCCATCGATCCTATACTCCACGAAGGAGTGTACAAATAATCTAGATCGAAAGTAAACTAAAATGAGCGGCTAAACAATGTCGTATTTAATTACAAAAATTAAATACTAATCTAGCCTCGTCAACCCCGAGGATTCAAATAATATACAATCACACACACATGCAATCACATACACACATATATAGCCATAATAGTTGGATCTTATGCCTGCAACCAAAAAGTTAGCCTACGCACATCCTACTATTATCCGACATATACAATATATGATAAATGCGTGAAAGTAACCGAAT
This sequence comes from Wurfbainia villosa, assembly GCA_025175895.1. Taxonomy (NCBI): domain Eukaryota; kingdom Viridiplantae; phylum Streptophyta; class Magnoliopsida; order Zingiberales; family Zingiberaceae; genus Wurfbainia; species Wurfbainia villosa. The sequence goes on along the minus strand of CM045999.1, from coordinate 45,539,401 downwards.
CCAAAACACACAAAACCGGAAATCGTGGCTCTGATACCATTTGTTGGCAACCGTGCGATTTCTCGGAATGCTCATAGGCTCCCATGTCCCCGGATTAATATGTTTTCACTAATGAAAACTAATCCGGATGGGATGAGTTTCCTAAGCACAACCAATTCGTCGTCGTGCTAACGACTTGAGCGATCGCTTGAACAAACTAGTTGTTCAAGCAACACAACTCTTCTAGTCGGTTAGCCGCGAAAGAGACGACGGACGGATCGCCAATTTTTGTGTTTCTTATCGGGGTCCATGATTATACAAATACATGCAAATGTAAACTAGTATAATCAACATACACTAACATAAAGAACATAAGCTAGCATATCAAATAAGAATAGAAACATGCAAAGATCATAAATAAAAGTTATAAAACTTTTATACCTCACGATCTTCTACCGCATGTCCTAACCTCCTTGTAGACTTCGTGTGGGCGAAGATCCTCCACAAGTTGAAGCTTCTTAGATCATCTTCAATCCAAAGAAAGAAGAACTCTCTTTCCCTTCTTGCTTGAGCCAACCACTAATCCACAAAGGATTGATGCCGCCGGCTCCAAGAATAGAGAGAACATAATGGTAACAAAACTCATCTCTTATCTAGGACCAACCATCAAGCTCCAAGCATGATGTTTGCCGCCGGTCCAAAGAGAACAAAATGGAAACCAACCAAAAGAGAAACACCAAGGGTATGGGCACCGGCCAACACTTGGAGAAAGGAAAGGAAAACAATCCTCCTCCTTGTTGCCGCCCAAACCCTAGGAAAAGTTCTCCTAATTTCCGGCCAAGGATGATGTGAAGGAGAATGGGTTGAGCTCCGGCCAAGGTATAGGGTACAAGGATAGTGGCCGGCCAACACTTAAAAGGAAGAAGAAATGAATCTTCATCTCCTTGTTGCCGCCCAACCTTATCCCAAAACCCTAACCCTAGCCGCCCAACACCAATCCTATCCTCTATAGGATTTGGTTGCCGCCCAAGGGAGACTCTCCTAATGCCATTCAACCTAAGCCATAGAAAGGATGGAGAAGCTTGGGCGCCGGCCAAACTAAGGAGGAAAAGTGAGGAAAAGTTGCCGGCCATCATTGGGAAGAAGAAGAAGAGAAGACTTCTTCATGTTGCCGCCCAACACCATGAACCAAACCCTAACCCTAGCCTCCTCCTATTTTCTTGCCGCCCAAGCCATCCAACTCCATCATTCAAAAAACTCTCTTGCCGCCCAACCCAAGCCACCCTTTTATAGAGTTAGGTTTAGGCCTTGGTTTTATCTCAACCGTCGGTTCTAGGGTTTTAATCCTAACCGTCGGATCTAGAGATTTAATCTCAACCGCCGGTTCTAGGATTTTAATCCAACCGTCGGATCTAGAGATTTAATCTCCACCGTCGGTTCTAGGGATCTAATCCTAACCGTCGGATTTAGAGATTTAATCTCCACCGTCGGTTCTAGGGATTCAATCCTAACCGTCGGATCTAGAGATTTGTTTTCCATCATTTGATCTAGACTTCATGAGGTTTATATAAGGCTACGATAGGGACCATGAGGAGGAGTTGGGTCTTGGCCACCCGATGGATCGGAACCACACAAACTTGATCCATCAATGATGTTCCATTCTACTAGAGGATCATCATCGAACTACCTCACCAACCCCCATAAATTAATATGGGCTCCATATATTATTTGTACATCCATCTCCCCGTGTTTAAGATATCGAATGTCCGTCAATTAATTGATTTACTGACCATCAATTAATTAACATCTAACTCCTCGAGTAGTACCACTCAACCTTATCATCATGTTGACTAAGTCAACCTGCAGGGTTTACATGATGAACCTTATGAGCTCCTCAAGGGGACATCATCAACCTAATAAATAGGACACGGATTCCTCCTATAATCAACGGCACACCATGTAAATAATATCATTTCCCAACTTACCCGGCATATTGATTTAATTCATAGAAATCTCACCCTCTGGTAAATCAAAGAAATAAATATTAAGTACATGTGCCCGTTATTATATCGGGATTAAGAGCATGTACAACATAATATGTTGGATCGATGCGGTTCACTAGAGGGGGGGGGGGGGTGAATAGCGAAAGAAGATTTTTCTCGTACGAACTCGTTTTAAAAGAAAACTTATATGCAGCGGAAAGATAAGCAAAACAAAAAGTAAAGGAGACAATAGACACAAGAGATTTACTTGGTTCGTAGCTGAAGGCTACTACTCCAAGGCCCTAGTGGTCCTTGACCACGTACGGAGGGCAAATTACTAAACAAACTCCTCCTCGTTGGAGGTAGGAGTTAATCGATACAAAAAGAACTTGAGGTAGAGGGACACTCCCCCTCTCCTCGTTACGATAAAAAAGCTTCGAAGAATGTAAATGAGCAACAAGAGAAGAAGAAGCACGTTGTTGTCGGTAGCTTTATGGAGACTTTTTGGAAGCTTAGAATTGTTGATGAAACCCTAGGTTTGGCCCTCCTTTTATAGCCTTTGAGCCCCTTTTCGAGTGGGTCTTCAACCAATCACAAATGGACACCAAACCGCTTTGAGGTGGAGTGATAAGCCTTGACTCCTCGAATCTAATCATTGACCATCAGTCGACTGATGGCCATCATCACGATCGACGATGGCGATCACCGATTGATGACCTTCTACAATGATCGATACACAAGGTGAGTCCTCCAAGCCGGCAATGATGCTTGCCGCAAGTCAAAGTTAGCTCAACAAAACATACTTTCGACGGTTCGCCGATCATCCGATCTCGACCTAGACCACCTATGAGATGTCTTGGGTCGGATCTACGCTTAAGATCATCCCCGTAAAGAGGATACGACCTCACTTACGCTTACACACACGAGCTTACCTCGATACTTACGTGTTGCTTTTGCTTCCGGCCTTCCACTCGATTCATCGGCTCCCTCCGAAATCACTCGAGTGTCGCCTCGACCACCGTGGCTTTCTCCGGTGTCGCTAGCCTTCACCCAGCTATATCAATCTTCCGCACACTCGATTCAGCTCGTGAGAAAACAAAATAGACTTAACTTTGTGTCTTTGCTATAATCAAAACACAATGTTCGATTTCGGTGCCTCACCGCACCAACAATCTCCCCTTTTGATATATGGCAAAAACACACAAAGTTAAGGAAATTAAGTGCATGAAACAAGAAAGACAAGAAGCAAAAGTAGGAGTAGTAAAATATTTCTCAAGTTCTCCCTTAGAGGAACCTCCTCCTCGACCGAGGGTGAGTACTTGAAAAGACTTAGTTCTCCAAACACAAAAGATAATGAGTTAAGTAAATGGCATTATTTAACTTAGGCTTCTTAGAGTCAAAAATAAGTGCAAGTTAAGTAATCAAAAGTTAAGTCAAAGGTTAATTATTCAAAAGGTTTAACTTTTGATTTCTTAACTTGGGCCTTTAAAGTTTTCAATTCAAGAGTTGAAACCTAAACCTTACTCCCCTTAACTTAGGCCGTAATCAAAGTTTTAAGTTAAGTTATCAATTTAAAAATTTGAAATTGAACTTTGCCTTTTCTTGAACCTTAACTTTGGCCTTTTCTCCCCTTTTGACATAAATCAAGGAAAAAGTGGGGGGTTTAAACCTTAAGTCCAAGTACATGATGATTTTGAAAATAGTATGTGAAAGTAATTCATCTAAATGTTCAACTCTAGTTTGACTTGATTGAAATGATATTATCAACAAGTCCTTATTAGAGTTGGTTAATATTAGTTGCATATTTATACTCCGAGGTTCATATTGACGCACTTGATCTACATCTTGGAACTGGAGTAGGGTCCTAACATCTCACGCCCATCTACGTTGGCTAAGTACACAAACACATTAGTCCTATGTGTTGTGAGATGTACTCGCTCCTTAAATCTATAGGTGCATGATATCTAAGGTATGTCCTATGCTAGTTCCATCAAAATGAAAAATAAGAAATAGTAGTAAGAAAATATAGTTTGCAAGTTCTTATTCTATTACGCACATGCCCAATTTTCGCCTCTTAATAGACTAAATTCGCCGGGTAGGGGTTTAGTAAATAGGTCCGCTAGGTTAGATTTCGATTCGACGACTGAGTTGTATGGCTCGCTGGCCACATGTTCTCGAATGAAATGGTGTTTGACTTCTATATGTTTGGTCCTAGAGTGACATATTGGATTCTTGGTAAGATTAATTGAACTAATGTTATCTACGTGAAGTTTAGTATTCAGAAGTCTAACTTAAAGTCTGAGGGTGTGCTTCATCCAAAGAAGCCGAGTGACACACTCACCCATCGTGATGTATTCGCTTCGGTGGTAGACAAGGCAACACAATGTTGCTTCCCATCGCACTAACTCACTAGACTCGAGCCGAGTAGTTGACAACAACCACTGTGCTCTTTCGCTGAGTTTACTACCGCATAATCCGAATCGGAGTAGCCGATTAGTTCGAACTCGTAGATCTAGGATACCAAATACCGACATTAAGTGTACCCTTTAGATATCTAAGGATACGCTTAACTAGGGTTAGGTGAGACTCGCAGCACAGTTTGAAATCGCACATACTTACTCGCAAATAAGATATCGTGCTCCATAGCTTAAGTACAAGAGACTCCCTATTACACTCCTATAGTATTTTAAGTCAATGGACTTACTTTCTAGGTCTTCTCCTATGTTAACATTAATCGCCATTGGGGTGTTTATTATCTTAGCGTCTTGCATTCCAAATCTTTTAATTAACTCCTTAGTGTATTTTTGTTGATATAGGTATATACCATCCTTAGTTTGTTTAATTTGTAGACCTAAAAAGAAACTTAACTCGCCTACCAAGTTCATTTCGAACTCACTTTCCATGAGTGAAACGAACTCGTTTAGTAAGGCTGAGTTAGAGGTTCCAAAAATTATATCATCTACGTAAATTTGAGCTATGAATATTTCTTTACCTAAGGTTTTTACGAAGAGAGTTGGGTCAACTAAGCCTTGGTTAAACCCTTTTGACTTAAGATGGATTGAAAGTCTCTCGTACCAAGCTCGAGGAGCTTGTTTAATTCCATAGAGAGCTTTCTTAAGTTTTAGAACATGGTCGGGTTTATCTAGATTTTCGAATCCGGGGGGTTGGCTAATATAAACTTTTTCTTTAATGTATCCATTTAGGAATGCCGACTTAACATCCATTTGAAATAGCTTAAATCCTCGATGTGCGGCATAAGCTAGCAACATTCGAATGGATTCGAGTCTAGCTACTGGGGCATAGGTTTCGTCGTAATCTAAGCCTTCGACTTGGCTAAAACCTTTGGCGACTAACCTAGCCTTGTTTCTAACTACTTCACCTTTATCATCAAGCTTATTTCGAAACACCCACCTTGTTTCAATTATCGTTTTGTCTTTAGGTGGTGGTACTAATTCCCACACCTCGTTCCTAGTAAATTAAGCTAGCTCTTCTTGCATTGCAATAATCCAATCGGGATCAAGAAGAGCTTGTTCAATTGATTTGGGTTCTATCTTTGAAATTAAGGAAATTTGACTAAGGTTCCTATAGGATGCTCTAGTTCGAACTCCTAGATTAGGATCTCCTATCACTTGATCGATAGGGTGGTTAGTCTGAATTCTAGATTGGGTTGGGTTTGTGTCACCTAATGCTTGATCAATGGGGTGACTTGGTTGAACACTAGTTTGGTTGGAGTCATCTATCACTTGATCAATAGAGTGACTAGGTTGACCTAGGTTAGGATTAACACTAGACCTGATCTCCGGATCAGAGTTAGGTCTAGTATGAATCAGCTCGCTAATTGGGGTTGCCGGGGGTTTTGTTGGTTCATGTCCTTCATCAAATACTACATTGATAGTCTCCTCGACTCTAAGGGTGTCGTGGTTATATACTCTATAAGCTCTACTTGTAGTCGAGTATCCTAGAAAGATTCCGGTCGTGGTTTTGGATGTAAATTTCCCTAGGTAATCCTTAGTGTTTAGGATATGTACCTTACACCCAAATACCCTAAAGTACTTGATGTTAGGTATTTTGTCATGATAAATCTCGTACGAGGTCTTAAGGTGCCTCTATAAGGATCCTATTTGTGCATAGCACTGCTTCTGCCCTAAAACCTATCGGGTAGGTCGATTCATTCAACATGGTCCTAGCGGCTTCTTGTAGAGTTCGGTTTTTCCGCCCACTAGGCCATTTTGTTGAGGGTCCTAGGGCAAGAGAATTCATGGTGGTATCCGCTTAGGTTACGTAAGTCGGTGAACCTTTGATTTTCAATTCACCACCATGATCGCTTCTAAGTCTTTTTCCGTTTAGGTCTTTTTGATTCTCGATTTATTTTAATAGATTGATTAATTGATCTAGGGTATCATTTTTATGTTTGATGAACCAAAACCAGGTAAACCTGGAGTAGTCGTCAATTATTACTAAGCAATATTGACTTCTATAGAGATAATTTGATCAATGTGAATCGAATATATCAATATGCAGGAGCTCAAGTACACTAGAGGTTCGTTCTTGGTTCGTTCACTTGTTTTGTGTCCTAGGTTGTTTTCCTTGTTGACAAGCATTACAGATTTTATTAACCAAGTTGTTGAGGTTGCCACTCGACTCATCTTGTGGACGAGTCTTGGAGTGAGTGACCGAGTCGTCGGTGCCACAACCATGATTCCTCTTGCCGTGTCATAAGACACTTAGTTGAGGAGTTGGTTAAGTTGATCGTATAAATGTTGTTATTTCTAGTTCCTTTAAGAATTGTTTTAGAGGTTTCGTTGGTATTAATTACGCATTCATTTTCTAGAAATATAACCTTATAGTTATTATCACACAATTGGCTTACACTAAGTAAGTTATATTCAAAATTCTCTACAAGTAATACATTTTTAATAATAAAATTCGTGTTAAGCTCGATATCACCTGATCCGATGATTTTGAGCTTGCCGTTATTCCCAAAGGCTACCGATCCTTGTCGTTTGAATCGAAGCTTATGAATTTGAGTTGATCCCCGGTCATGTGCTCGAGTAATCATTGTCCAACATCCATTGATCCTACACACAAGGTGGTTGGATTGGATGTTAGATTTTTGTTAAGAAAATTGGTTGTAAGTTGTTAACCCTAGGTCATCTCACCGGAGTCTATATGATCAAGCATGTTATACTTATGTGTTTATTTTGAGATGACTTCTAATTAAGTTGATTAAGTGGATTTAGGTTCAAGTAATTTTATGTTAGATTTGGATTTAACCCTAGGCTTGTCAAGTTTACCTTTTCAAGATCATGGCTTCCAGGTCGTGGCGAGGCACAGGGGCCTTCTTTTATCGGATCATCGACCACTTCCTTAGACAAAGCCATTTTCAAGAAAATGATGACTTGACTTACCTAAAATTATTTCCTCGTCTAACTAGTTATTTTTCAAAAGAGGCTCCTCGAGGCTCAATCTTTTCGAAGGCTTTTAGTTGGTTATGTTGTTGAAAAGAGGCTCCCCGAGGCTCAATCTTTTCGAAGGCTTTTAGTTGGTTATTTACATGTTCTAAGTGAGTTCACGAAAAAAAAAAAAAAAATCTAAGCATGCAATTTCTAAGTTAAAACACAAACATGTTTTGTACTGGCTCCCCCTAGACCGTTGAATCGGTTCAGTCTATCCACATAGTGGATTTGGTCCTTGGGAACCCAGTACGAGTTGGATCCTAGAGTTGAAATCAAAGTGGTCTTAGGGACCCATGCTTGGACACATTTTTTATGTCTACTTACGATTGACATATACGACTTATTGGTCGTGTTTGTGCTAAACCCTAGTCCGGCCTTGTTGTACACGGCCCTTTGCGATCCAAGTAGGAGGTCAAGTCCTTTGGATCCCAAAGTAAACCTTTCCAATGTATTCCTAAGATCTTCGACTTGACTTTTTCAAGAGTGAGTTCTCAACTTCGAGTTTTTCAACCCGAGTTGAGTCCTTCTCTTGAACTCGACTAGTCGAAGAGGTTAGGGAGACCTCGTGTTTGAGGAGTTTAACTTCCTCAACCAGGGTCTCGACCTTGGACTCGGACTTAGCTAACTTCCTAGACAAAAACCTAACCGTATTATGTAAAGTATTAAATAAAGCTCGACTCACCTTAAGGGTATTTTTTGAACCGGATGCGTATCCGTGGCTTGACTTGAAGGTAGCTTCGTAGTCCGAGTCATCCTCAGGTTCTGACTCAAGTTCGGTCTCCGTGTCTGACTCAATTGATTTCGCCATGAAGACGTGGTCTTCGTCTTCTTCGGATGACACTTCTTCCCATGTCGCGTTGAGGGCCTTCTTATGCTTAGGTGCTTGGTGGTTGAGCTTGGGGCACTCGGACTTGATATGTCCAAACCTGTTGCACTCATAACACCTAATGTTAGAACTTTTAGGCTTACCTTGGTTGGGTCGAGTCGTGGTTCGCTTTCGTCCCTTGGCTATCCTTCGAGCTAGGTTCATTAGTTCGGCAGTCAACTCCGGGTCAACTTCTTCTTCGGACTCGTCTTCCTCCTCGGTTGGTGGTGGCTTGCTTGCGATTTTCTTCTTCTTTGAACCTGCAAACAAAGCTATACCCCTCTCGGGTTCCGAGTTGGATTGTTCATGTAATTCAAAATCCGAAAAGAGTTCATCTAATCTAAGTTTAAAAAGGTCCTTGGAGACCTTATAGGCATCAACCATGGATGCCCATAAGGTAGTCCTCGGAAAAGAGTTTAGGACATACCTAATAAGGTCGCGGTTTTCGACCTTTTGCCCGATTGCGTGTAGGTTGTTGACTATGTCTTGGACATGGGCGTGGAGTTGCGTCGCGGACTCGTGTTCCTGCATTTTTAGTGTGTACAATTTATTGAATAACAAATCACGTTTGCAAACCTTAGCTTGATCCGATCCTTCATGTAACTCGATTAGCTTTGTCCAAAGATCCTTTGCGCTTATGAAGGGGCCGACGCGATTTAGCTCCTCCTTGGACAAGCCTTTGGAGGATTTGTGTTGCCTTGCATCGGCCCGACTTGTCGTTTTGTTGCAACGGTCCATTGATCATAATCCAAGGAGTCACCCACTTCATTAGTCGGAAGTGTGAAACCCGTTTGGATTATGATCCACATCTCGATTTGGGTTTTGAGAAAGCATTCCATCCGACCTTTCCAGTAACGGAAATCATCTCCATTGTAAAACGGAGGTCGGACGGTGCTAAAACCCTCGAGATGGGCAATTAGAACAAAAAGACAAGGAGACTAAAATGAAAACCTAGCAACAACAAAAACACACGAAAGTACCAAGACTTGCGTCTTGGATTAGTAGTGCGGGAAATAAAAAGAAATAAACAAAAAATAGAAAGTTAAGCAAAGAAATAAGAAACTAAATAAAAAGTAAGTACTCACAACCTTCGATGTCCCCGAAAGGCTACTAAATGTCGATTTTTGACGATGAAAACAGCTTGTTACGGGGGTAAACCCCGGTAAGAAGTGTAGATCTCTACGAGAGCTTCGATTTGGTAGGTAGACCGTGTCGTGGGTCAACTTGTACGAAAAGTTATGCCCGTTTGACCGTCGGCTACTCCAAAAGCGAATACTTGCAAAACAAAATCAAACGAAGAGTACCAAGACTTCGTCTTGGATTAGTAGTGCGGGAGAAAAATTTAAACGAAAAACAAATCTGGAAAAAAAAATGTTAGATTGGTGGTTTCACCAAATCTAAGCGCCCCCGGCTCTGATACCAATTGTTGGATCGATGCGGTTCGCTAGAGGGGGGGGGTGAATAGCGAAAGAAGATTTTTCTCGTACGAACTCGTTTTAAAAGAAAACTTATATGCAGCATAAAGATAAGCAAAACAAAAAGAAAAGGAGACAATAGACACAAGAGATTTACTTGGTTCGTAGCCGAAGGCTACTACTCCAAGGCCCTAGTGGTCCTTGACCATGTACAGAGGGCAAATTACTAAACAAACTCCTCCTCGTTGGAGGTAGGAGTTAATCGATACAAAAAGAACTTGAGGTAGAGGGACACTCCCCCTCTCCTCGTTACGATAAAAAAGCTTCGAAGAATGTAAATGAGCAACGACACTAAAATTAAAGCCGACGTACAAAAATAAGGGAAATGAAACCTAGACGTCGGAGAAGAAGAAGCACGTTGTTGTCGGTAGCTTTGCGGAGACTTTTTGGAAGCTTAGAATTGTTGATGAAACCCTAGGTTTGGCCCTCCTTTTATAGCCTTTGAGCCCCTTTTCGAGTGGGTCTTCAACCAATCACGAATGGACACCAAACCGCTTTGAGGTGGAGTGATAAGCCTTGACTCCTCGAATCTGATCATTGACCATCAGTCGACTGATGGCCATCATCGATCGATCGATGGCGATCGATCGATTGATGACCTTCGCACGATCGATACGATAGCAGCTTGAGTCCTCCAAGCCGGGCAAATTGACCTGATGCTTGCTGCAAGTCAAAGTTAGCTCAACAAAAACATACTTCCGACGGTCTTCGACCGTCCGATCTCGACCTAGACCACCTATGAGATGTCTTGGGTCGGATCTATGCTTAAGATCATCCCCGTAAAGAGGATACGACCTCACTTACGCTCACACACACGAGCTTACCTCGATACTTACGTGTTGCTTTTGCTTCCGGCCTTCCACTCGATTCATCGGCTCCCTCCGAAATCACTCGAGTGTCGCCCGACCACCGCGGCTTTCTCCGGGTGTCGCTAGCCTTTAGCTCCAGCTATATCAATCTTCTGCACACTCGATTCAGCTCGTGAGAAAACAAAATAGACTTAACTTTGTGTCTTTTCTATAATCAAAACACAGGTTCGATTTCGGTGCCTCACTGCACCAACATAATATCCGAGGTCCGATTCAATTATTCAGTCAGCATTAAATTGAATCACCTCTATGTCGGTCCTGCTCAATACACCTAAGTGTACTAGTGTAACTCTATGTTCAAGATAAAACAATACCAAGCTACACTACAACCATGCCAATGGTTTGTCCAAAACCATCTTGGTTGTGAGCCTCTACTTATATTCTACAAGGGACTGATAACATGATCTTCTGTGCCACACCCAGGCACCATGTTATCTACAATGTAAAATATTAGACAATATGCACACATATAAATATAACGTGCAAACAATGATCATGTGATTCTTATTTCAAAATAAAGATGTTCATACAAAAGAGCTAGGCTTTCAGTATACATCCCAACACATCTTGGAGCCCATCCCGTACAAGGCCCGATCTTAGTCCGTCGACCTAGGGGCAATCATACATAGAGGCCCATCCTAGGCCCGAGTCTTACTCCATCGACCTAGGGCATCTTAGGAGCCCATCCCTTTGGACCTTGTTAAGGTCTTGGTACAAGTCATACAGAAGGTAAAATACTTATATGCTTTTATTATAACATAGGTTATTTCATTTTGGAAACATAGCATACTTCATTTCATAACATATCGTATTTCACTTCATGAACATATCATCTTTCATTTCATAAACACATCATACTTCATTTCATAACATGTCATGTTTCACTTCATGAACATATCATATTTCATTTCATAAACACATCATACTTTATTTCATAATCATATCATATTCATTTCATGAACATATCGTTTTTCATTTTATAATCATATCGTATTTCCTTTCATAGCATATCTTAAATATCACATACATATAGGGCATGGCATAAGGCATAAACATCAAGAGTAAGTAAACACTAACCTAAAGCATGTTATAGGACAATGGTTGGCCGAATGGTCCATGTAGGTTTTTAAGGCTAGTCTTTTAACCTAATTCAATTAACATACTAACAACATCATATGCATATAAACGTGGAATAAAACTTCATTGGAGCATCCATACAAGAGGGGTGGCCAAATGGTCCTTGTAGGTTTTTTTTTAGGGCTAGTCTTTTAACCTAATCCAATTAACATACTATCAACTTCATATGCATATAAAACATGGATTAAATCTTCATGGAGTCATCAAAATAGAGAGGTGGCCGAATGGTTCAAGGGGTTATTAGGGTTAGTCTTTTAATCCTAGTCCAATTAACATACTAACAACTTCATATGCATATAAAACATTGTATAAAACTTCATTGAAACATTAAAACCAAGGGTGGCCGAATGGTTCAAGGGGTTATTAGGGTTAGTCTTTTAATCCTAGTCCAATTAACATACTAACAACTTCATATGCATATAAAACATTGTATAAAACTTCATTGAAACATAAAAACCAAGGGTGGCCGAATGGTTCAAGGGGTTCTTAGGGTTAGTCTTTTAAACTATTCCCTCTAACATACTAACATCACCATATGCATTTCATACATAGTATAGAACTTCAATTAATCACCAAAAATACATGATGGCGAATGGTTCATAGAGGTGTTTAGGGTTAACTTTTTAACCTAATTCATTCTATATCCTAACATCATCATTAACATGTAAAACAAGATATAGAACTCCAATAAAATACAAAAAATCCAAGTTGGCCGAATATATCATATGGGTTTCTTGTACAAAACATCAATCGAAGCTACTCGTATGCAGGTGAGGGATACTTACATCCTTCGCTTTGCTTTTAGTGGGGAGATGACCTAAGGAAAAACAAAACCTAGCCTTCTCCTTGTTTGGATGGGGTTCGGCAAAAGGGTAAAAGTGGAGAGGGAGAGGAATAGATTTCGGTGAGGAAGAAGAAGAGAAGAGGAGAAAATGAATTGTGTAACTCATGCCCCTTCATTCCCCCTATTTATTCATTTGAAGAGTCCCTTGATCTCCCTTACACTTAACCATAATTTCCCCTATTCCTCTAATGATAAAATCCTATTGGGCTTCTGGTTAGTGGGTGCATCTATAGGGCTTGGCTATCTCTAGAGGTTTGAGGTTCAATTCCTAGGCCTTGCATCCTTTTTTGGCTTATTTTCTTTTATTTTTGAAAAGTCCCACATAAAGCCAGTTATTGTAAAGCCAAAAATTCTTGTAAAATTGATAGAAATTTTACGGGCGTTACAACCACTATCACACACACTTGGCCCCTCCTGATACTTCCTCTAGTTCATGTTTCCTGTATCTGCAGTATATGGACAACATAAACTATAAGCATATAGCTTAGTAAGATTCTTGCCTACTCACAAAAGCCACAACTTCATCAAACAATTAGATGACATGAGCATACTAGCATAAATAGCATAAGTATTTCATAACAACACTAATCATCAACATACCCACGTAATAAAACATAAGCATGGCATGAGATTTACATAAGCATGCTAAACATAATTAAATCTTAGCATGGCATAAATTAAACATAAGCATTCATGACATCATCAATCCTAAACATGCATAAAGGACATAATCATAAACATTCTTAAACTTGAACATAAGCATTCATAATTTTATAAATCCTAAACATGCATCGAGGACATAATCATAAGCATTCTTAAACTTGAACATAAGCATTCATAATTTCATAAATCCTAAACATGCATCAAGGACATAATCATAAGCATTCTTAAACTTGAACATAAGCATTCATAATTTCATAGATCCTAAACATGCATCAAGGACATAATCATAAGCATTCTTAATTTCATACAAGTCCTTTCTTTTCAAAACATATACATATAGGTACTTCAACATAATCATAACTTGAATGGGGGGCCCCAGGTTAAGTACCACATAATGCGCGTTCTTTAATAGGCTGGGGTAGCGAGCCACCAGACCTACTAGAGCAAGACCTCTTACGTCTTACTAGGGCAAGACCTCTTACGTCTTCTTATGTTCCTTTGGATTTGATTAACGACCACCTAACGGGTCGGGTACTTAACCTCTTACAAAGTAAAATACTTAATTTCTTTCTTTCTTGTCATATCATAAAGAATGCTCTTAATCCCCAACATAAAAGGGAAGCATCTCCGTCTTATCTTATCATAAGGAGAGCTCTAAATCCCAACATAAAAAGGGGAAGCATCTTTTTAGACATGTCATAGCATATATGCATTCATAACTTAAGAATACCCTAAAGGGGTCTTAAAGCATAATCATGTTCATCACATAAGCATATTTCATGGCATATTAAAATCATCAACTTGCCCATAACATAGGCATATTTCATGGCATATTAAATCATAAGCATATTCATCACATAGGCATAATTCATGACATATTATTCATAACTTAAGAATACCCTAAAGGGGTCTTAAAGCATAATCATGTTCATCACATAAGAATATTTCATGGCATATTAAAATCATCAACTTGTCCATCACATAGGCATATTTCATGGCATATTAAATCATAAACATATTCATCACATAGGCATAATTCATGACATATTAAAATCATAGACATGATCATCACATAGGCATATTAAAATCAGAAACATGGTCATCACATAGGCATAATTCATGGCATATTAAAATCATAGACATGTTCATCACATAGGCATATTAAAATCAGAAACATGGTCATCACATAGGCATAATTCATGGCATATTAAAATCATAAACATGTTCATCACATAGGCATATTTCATGACATATGAAAATCATAGACATGTTCATCACATAGGCATATTAAAATCAGAAACATGGTCATCACATAGGAATAATTCATGGCATATTAAAATCATAAACACGTTCTTCACATAGGCATATTTCATGACATATGAAAATCATAAACACATTCATCACATAGGCATACAACATATCCTAATTTCCTAAGGGGCATTTTCATGCAACCCTAGCCCTAAAACCATTGTTAGCCGAAACTTGGAGGGTACCAAAATTTTATTTTTGGTTACATAAATTCATACATGAAGGCATACAACATAACATAACTTCATAAGGGGTGTTTTCATGAAACCCTAGCCCTAAAACCAATGTTGGCCGAAACTTGTAGGGTACCAAAATTTCATTTTTTTTGTTACATAAATTCATACATGAAGGCATACAACATAACATAACTTCATAAGGGGTGTTTTCATGAAACCCTAGCCCTAAAACCAATGTTGGCCGAAACTTGTAGGGTACCAAAATTTCATTTTTTTGTTACATAAATTCATAAATGAAGGCATACAACATAACATAACTTCATAAGGGGTGTTTTCATGAAACCCTAGCCCTAAAACCAATGTTGTCCGAAACTTGTAGGGGCACAAAGCTTGGGTTTTTGGCACCTAAAAATTCCTATATGAAGCATACAACTTATAAAAATTTCCTTAGAAGCATTTTCATGCAACCCTAGCCCCAAAACCTTGGTTGGCCGAAACATGTAGGGGCACAAAGCTACATGAAGCATACAACCTATAAAAATAATTTCCTTAGAAGCATTTTCATGCAACCCTAGCCCAAAACCTTGATTGGCCGAAACTTATAAGGTATCTAGCATCATATCTCTTTCATGTATCATGTCCTACAAGAACAAATATACTGCAGGTGAGGGAATCTTACTTCCTTTGCTTGGCTTTTAGTTTGAAGATGACCTAAGGGAAGCCAACCCTAGCCTTGTTCTTGCTTGGATGAATTTCGGAAAATGGAAAGGGAGAAGGTGAGTTTCGGTGAGGAAGAAGAAGAGAAGAGGGAGGAAGAAGTGGCCAAATGGAACTTCCACTCCTATTTATAAAGGGAGGAAGAGAAGTGCCTCTTCTCTTTTCATGCCTCTTCATTTTACCCTCCTCACACTCATCTACAATTTCTCCTCTTTCTCCAACAGTAAGCTACTGCTGAGCACTTGGTCATCACATGCATGGTAAGAGTTAACTCTCACCAAGAGGTTTAAGGTTCAAACCCCACCTCTCCACTTTTTTTGTTCTTTTATCATCATTTTCCAGGATCCCATATATAATCTACTAGACAAAAAAATTAAATTCTATACCAAAAATTTTGGAGAAAAATTTTGGGGTGTTACACAATCGTCGTATGATGGAATACGATCTTTCTTGCATGCTTGTCTACAATTGTCGTTAATATACGCAGCGGAAACAATAGAAATAATAACAATACAATCACATGCAATACACACGATATACGTGGTTCCGAACCGAATGGTTCCTACTCCACGGGCGAGCTAACCGAGCTCTAGTTATGCTCATGACACTAACTAAACTCCTTCTCGACTACACATCGGAGGTGGAGAAACCTCGTACAAGCTATTACAACAAGTAATATGAAATACAAGAAGAAATACAAAGACAATACAAAAGAGATCTTTTACACAATTGCTTTGATCACTTTCTTGTTGCTTGCTTTTGCTTGCTCTTGAAGGTCTGGAATGCAACAACAATTCCCCTCCAAAGTCACCTCAAAAGCCTTGGCAAAATCCTCCCTCTTGAGCTCCATTTATAACCTACATCAAGCTGATTTTGCGCCCATCAGTCAACTGGTCCTGTAGCCGTTGTCTCACAATGGCCAGATCCACGTTGGTCAAGTTCCAACAGATCACCCATTAGTCGACTAATGATACCCATCAGTCGACTGATCATCCCATCAGTCGAGTGCTGGCACGAGTGAAGGGTTTTTGTATTTACATTCGGGGTCCAAATATATTTAACCATAAAAATAGAATACACAACATGTATATGATTGAAAAACAATTATAGACATGTTACAAAAGAAAATATACAATCGTTATACCTCTCGATCTTCTATTGTATGACCTTCCTCCTTTTGGACGTCGTGTGGGCAACGATCTTGCAAAAGTCGAAGCTCCTAGATCACCAATCTTTCTATCCTTGTTCTATCCGAACAAAGGAAGATCAATAACAAAACTCTTCCTCTCCTTGCTTGTGCCAACCACCAAGCACCAACTTGGTGTGCACCGACCAAAGGAATGGATGAAGGAGATGGATGCCGACCAAGAGCTCCAAGGAAAGACCCTAGGCTTTGTTTCCACCGGCCAACGAGAAGAGAAGAAGGGCTTGAATGTCAGACAAGGAGAGGAGAAGCAAGTCTTGGGCGCCGTCCAACAAAAAGAAGAAGAAGAGAAAGGAAATAATTTCCTTAATTGAGGCCGCCCAACACCCCTTGCTCCTTGCCGCCCAAAACCCTTGACCCTCCATTGATTCTTGTCCTCCATGCCAACTCTTAAGCCCCTTTTTATAGAGTTAGGGATAAGCCTTGTTTTAATCTCCACCATTGGTTCTAGGGATTTAATCTCAACCGTCGGATCTAGAGATTTAATCTCAACTGTCGGATTAAGAGATTTAATCTCTACCATTGGATCTAGAGATTTGTTTTCAACCATTGGATCTAGGCTTCATGAGGTTTTAATAGGCTACAATAGGGACCATGAGGAGGAGTTGGAACTTGGCCACCTAATGGATCAAGCCCACATAAAGTCCGATCCATTAATGATAATCCAATCCACTAAAGGATTATCATTGATCTACGTCACCAACCCCCATAAGTTAATATGGGCTCCATATATTATTTGTACATTTTTCTCCCTGTGTTTAATATCTCGAATGTTCGTCGATTAATTAATTTATTGACCATTAATTAATCAACATTTAATTCCATGAGTAGTACCACTCAACCTTTTAATCATGCCGGACCAAGTCCACCTGGAGGTTTTACATGATGAACCTTATGAGCTCCTCAAGGGGACATCATCATCCTAATATATAGGACACGGTTTCCTCCTATAATCAACGACACACCATATAAATATTATTATTTTCCAACTTAATGTTGGGATGTATACTGAAAAGTCTATCTTTTGTATAAACATCTTTATTTTAAAATAAGAATAACATGATAGTTGTTTGCATATTTTTATGGCTATGCATATTGTCTAATACATTAAATTGTAGATAACATGGTGTGTGGTGTCACACATGAGATCATGTTATCGGTTCCTTGTAAAGTATAAGTAAAGGCTCACAACCGAGATGACTTTGGATAAACCATTGGAATGGTTGTAGTATGATTTGGTATTAGTTTGTCTTGAACATAGAATCACACTAGTGCACTTTGTGTGTATTGAGCAGGACCGACATAGAGGTGATTCGATTTATTGTTGACTACATAATCGAATCAGACCTCAGATATTATATTGTACATACTCTTAATCCCGATATAATAACGGGCACATATACTTAGTATTCATCTCTTTGATTTACCAATGGGCGAGATTTATAGATTAAATCGATAGGCTCGGTAAGTTGGGAAATGATATTATTTATTTGGTGTGCTATTGATTATAGGAGGAAACCATGTCCTATATATTAAGATGACGATGTCTCCTTGAGGAGCTCATAAGGTTAAGGTGGACTTGGTCCGGCATGATGAAAAGGTTGAGTGGTACTACTCATGGAGTTAGATGTTGATTAATTAATGGTCAGTAAATTAATTAATCGACAGACATTCGAGATCTTAAACACGGGAAGAAAATATACATATAATATATGGAGCCCATATTAACTTATGGGGGTTGGTGAGGTAGATCAATGATAATCCTTTAGTTGATTGGATTATCATTAATGGATCGGACTTTATGTGGGCTTGATCCATTGGGTGGCCAAGATCAAACTCCTCCTCATGGTTCCTATTGTAGCCTATTAATACCTCATGAAGCATAGATCCAATGGATAGAAACAAAACTCTAGATCCAAAGGTAGAGATTAAATCTCTAGATCCAACGGTTGAGATTAAATCTCTAGATCCGACGATTGAGATTAAATCCCTAGAACCAATGGTGGAGATTAAAACAAGGTTTATCCCAAACTCTATAAAAGGAGGGCAAGGGGTGGGCGGCAACATGAATCGAACTAGAGATAGGATTAGGGTTTTTTGGCGGCAAGGCTTGGAGGCTAGGGTTTAGGGCTTGACGGCACTAAATAAGGAAGGTCTTTCCTTTCTTTTTCTTCCCTCAAGGTGGACGGTGACCTAGAAGGACTTTCTAGCCATTGGCTGGTGTCCAAAGTAGCCCCTCTCCCTCTCTTTGGCCGGTAAAACCTAGGCTTAAGGTTCTCCCTTGGAGCTTTGGTTGGCATTCACCTATTCTCCTCTTCCTTCTTGGCCGGATGCAATCTCCAACCTTGGAGTTTGGTGGTGGGTTTAAAGAAGGAGAAGATGCTTGTTTCTATTCTTCCTCTTGCTTTGGAAGAGCAAGGAAGGAAGATTGGTCATCTAGGAGCTTCAACTTTTGCTAGATCGTCGCCCACACGAGGTCCGAAAGGAGGAAGGTCATACAATAGAAGATCGAGAGATATATCGATTCTCTATTTTCATTTGTTACATGTTTATATTTGTTTAACAATTATATGCATGATATATATTCTATTTTGTGGCTAAATATACTTGGACCCCGAACATAAACACAAAAGCCGGCGATCCGTACATCGTCTATTCCGCGGCTATTAGTGGAATAGAGGTTGGTCGCTTGAACAACAAATTTGTTCAAGTGACTACTCTAAACGAATAGCATGGACGAGAAGGCGATACGACGAGAGACATATTGAAGACAAAAGCCATAATAGTTGAAAAATAATTTATTTTTCATATTTATTGGTTATTGTTTGATATGCATGTCGTAGGCTAGAAAATTCCTCAATTTTAAATTACTAAGTGGGAGAGGGAAATTTTTATAAATTCCCATGGCCTCCATTATGATTTGACAAGTGATGCAAACAAACTTGCGCGTCGGCTCTGAGTGCCTTCCTCCCCAATGGATGAGTTTGTTTGCGGATCACAAGGTCGAATATGGTCATAGAAAATTATTAAGGAGCATGTGCACTTCTCCATCGAAAGGCACATAACCCGAGATAATTACCTTGGTATCGAGTAATGGTGAACACTTAGATACGAATATAAGTATCCTCCCCATTGGAGTCACTGCTTTTATTTGTAGGGCCAAAGAGGAACCAACTATTAATTTTACTTGTCAAAAAGTTAGGTTGACAAGATTGTAAAATTAATGGGTAAAACCTCCTCTTACAAATGTAGAATTCGTATACGTCCACACTATCGTGGCATATGATATTCTCGGTGTTTTGAGGTGTTGGTTGATTTTAAAATTTTATTGTTTGAGAAATCAATAATTTTTTGAAATCTAATGTTTTGATCTATGTAATTCTTAGGTTTTCTTTCAAAATGACTTTCAACCCACTTGCTATGATACTGAAAGAGAATAAACTTACTGGACCCAACTATGTTGATTGGAAGAGGAATCTTGACATTGTCTTGACTGCTGAGAAATACAAATATGTACTCCTCGAATAGTGCCCTTCTAAGCCTACGGATAATTCTAGGGAAAAGGAGAGAGAGAGTTTTAAGAAGTGGATCAAGACCGATGAGATGGCACGGTGTTACATTTTGGCATCTATGTCAAATGTACTGCAACATCAGCATCTAATGGCATTGCTCGGACGCTCTTTGGCTCCCATGTCCCCGGATTAAAATTTTCACTAATGAAAACTAATCCGGATGGGATGAGTTTCCTAAGCTCAACCAATTCGTCGTCGTGCTAACGACTTGAGAAATCGCTTGAACAAACTAGTTGTTCAAGCAACAATACTCTTCTAGTCGGTTAGCCGCGGAATAGACGACGAACGGATCGTCGGTTTTTGTGTTTATCTTCGGGGTCCATGATTATACAAATACATATGGATGTAGACATGTATAATCATCACATACAATCATATTAATAAGAACATGCAAAGATCAATAATAAAATTTGTAAGAACTTTTATACCTCTCGATATTCTATCGTATGTCCTAACCTCCTTGTAGACTTCGTGTGGGCGAAGATCCTCCACAAGTTGAAGCTTCCTAGATCTTCTTCAATCAAAAGAAAGAAGAACTCTCCTTCCCTTCTTGCTTGAGCCAACCACCAAGCCACAAAGACTTGATGCTGCCGGCCCCAAGAAAAGAGAGAACAAGATGGCCAACACAGGAACCGAACAAGGGAACAATCCCTAACTCCTTTGTGCCGCTGGCCAAGAGGAAAAGAAGAGGAGAAGAGGAATAGGTTGAGCGCCGACCAAGGTAGAGGGAAGAGAGGTAGGAGCCGGCAACACCTTAGGAAGAAGACCTATTGTTGCCGCCCACTCTAACTTCCAAACCATAGCCGCCCAACCAAACCCTAACCTCCCAAGGGTTTCTTGCCGCCCAAGCCAATGATAGGCAAAACCCTAATCTCCAAAAACCATTAACTAACTCTCTTGCCACCCACCTTAAGCCCCCTTTTATAGAGTTAGGCTTAAGCCTTGTTTTAATCTCCACCGTTGGTTCTAGGGATTTAATCTCAACCGTTGGATCTAGAGATTTAATCTCAACCGTCGGATCTAGAGATTTAATATCCACCGTCGGATCTAGGGATTTAATCTCAACTGTCGGATCTAGAGATTTAATCTAAACCGTCGGATCTAGAGATTTAATCTCCACCGTCGGATCTAGGGATTTAATCTCAACCGTCGGATCTAGAGATTTAATCTCAACCGTCGGATCTAGAGTTTTGTTTTCCATCTTTGGATCTAGGCTTCATGAGGTTTATATTAGGCTATGATAGGGAGCATGAGGAGGAGTTGGATCTTGGCCACCCGATGGATCGGAACCACACAAACTTGATCCATCAATGATGTTCCATTCCACTAGAGAATCATCATTAAATTACCTCTCCAACCCCCATAAATTAATATGGGCTCCATACATTATTTGTACATCCATCTCCCCATGTTTAAGTATCGAATGTCCGTCAATTAATTTATTTACCGACCATCAATCAATTAACATCTAACTCCTCGAGTACTACCACTCAACTTTATCATTATGTTGACTAAGTCAACCTGTAGGGTTTACATGATGATCCTTATGAGCTCCTCAAGGGGACATCATCAACCTAATATATAGGACACGGTTTCCTCCTATAATTAACGACACACCATGTAAATAATATCATTTCCCAACTTATCAGGCATATTGATTTAATCCATATAAATCTCACCCTTTGGTAAATTAAAGAAATAAATACTAAGTACATGTGCTCGTTATTATATCGGGATTAGGAGCATGTACAACATAATATCCGAGGTCCGATTCAATTATGTTGTCAGCAATAAATTGAATCACCTCTATGTCAGTCCTGCCCAATACACCTAAGTGTACTAGTGTAACTCTATGTTCAAGACAAAACAATACCAAGCTACACTACAACCATACCAATGGTTTGTCGAAAACGATCTTGGTTGTGAGCCTCTACTTATATTCTACAAGGGACTGATAACATGATCTTCTGTACCACACCAAGCACCATGTTATCTACAATGTAAAGTATTAGACAATATGCACACATATAATAAATATAAAGTGCAAACAATGATCATGTGATTCTTATTTCAAAATAAAAATGTTCATACAAAAGAGCTAGGCTTTCAGTATACATTCCAACAATCTCACTTATACTAAAAGACTATGCTGTCATCATACTGCCATACATCTGATCCCCATGTCCTCCACATGCCTATCAAACACTTTCGCTGGAAGGGCCTTAGTGAATGGATCCACCAGGTTATCCTCTGATGCAATCTTGGCGACAACTAATTCTCCTCGCTTTATGATCTCTCGTATCAGGTGGTACTTGCGCTGTATGTGTTTACTCGCCTTATGGGCTCGTGGTTCCTTCGAGTTTGCAACTGCACCACTATTATCACAATAAATTGTGATAGTTCTAGGCAAACCAGGAATCACATCCAAGTCCATCAAGAAGTTCCTGAGCCATACAACTTCCTTGGCTGCCTCAGAGGCTTCCACATACTCATCTTCCATGGTAGAGTCCGCCACACATTTCTGCTTGACACTCCTCCATACTGTGGCTCCACCTCCAAAAGTAAACATAAACCCCAAGGTAGACTTACTTTTGTCCCTATCTGATTGGAAATCAGAATCCGTGTAACCCACAGGGACTAATTGATATACCCGGTAAACTAGCATATGATCCCTAGTCCTTCTCAGGTACTTCAATATATGCTTTACTGCAGTCCAATGTCCCTATCCAGGATTACTCTGATATCCGCTAACCATGCCCACAGCAAAGCAGATATCTGGTCTCATACATAGCATAACATACATGAGGCTTCCTACTGCCGAAGCATAAGGAACCGCCTTCATCTCCTCTATCTCCTTTGATGTTTAGGGACACATCTCTTTAGATAAAGGTACTCTATGCCTAAAAGGTAGAAAACCTTTCTTGGAGTTCTGCATGCTAAAACGAGCAAGGATAGTGTCAATGTATGAAGCTTGAGATAAGCACAACATCCTTTTCTTGCGATCCCTTATTACCTTGATCCCAAGGATGTGTCCCACTTCTCCCAAGTTCTTCATATCAAACTGTTTGGACAACCATACCCTTAGGTCTGATAACACTCTGATATTGTTGCCAACTAACAAAATGTCATCTACGTATAGTACAAGAAATATCACTATGTTTCCATCACATCTCTTGTATACACAAGGCTCATCCGGACTTTGAATAAATTCATATGACTGGATTACCTCATCAAAGCGGATGTTCCAAGATCTAGAAGCTTGCTTCAATCCATAAATAGACCGATTAAGCTTACACACAAGATGGTCTTTTCCCTTTGCAATGAATCCCTCTGGTTGCTTCATATAGATGTTTTCCTCAAGACTTCCGTTAAGGAAAGCTGTCTTGACATCCATCTGCCAAATCTCATAATCCTCATGAGCAGCAATAGATAAGAGAATCTGGATAGACTTAAGCATAGCTACCGGTGAAAAGGTCTCCTCATAATCGATACCCTCTTTATGAGTATACCCTTTCGCAACAAGCCTAGCTTTGAAAGTCTCAACCTTCCCGTCTACTCCTCTCTTTCTCTTGTAGATCCACTTGCATCCAATGACTTTCACACCATCAGGTGGTTCTACTAGCTCCCAGACATGATTAGAATCCATAGATTCTATCTCTGAATTCATCGCTCTTTGCCAAGATACCGCATCTCTATCTTGGAGTGCCTCGTCATATATCCATGGATCAGGTTCATGTTTACCAGGGACAAAGTCCGAAGACTCTCCCAAGAACATGAATCTCTCGGGTTGTCTAACAACCCTCCCACTATGACGAGGTGCCTCCTGTGTATGCTCTGTGACACGCGGTGCAGTGACTTGTGGTATTTCCTTTTGTACCGGTGGTACTGAAGTCGGGACTTCCCCTGTCAACTCCTCAAGAACAATCCTACTCGTGGCCTTGTGGTTCATCACATAGTCCTCCTCTAGAAATCTGCCATTCATACTCACGATCACCTTCTGATCTCTAGAACTATAGAACAAACCACCCTTCGTTCCCTTAGGGTAGCCAACAAACAAGCGTACTTCTGTACGAGATTCCAACATACCACCATCTCCCTTCAGCACATGTGCTGGACTACCCCAAATCTGAATATGTCTTACACTAGGCTTTCGCCCAGTCCACAATTCTGTGGGAGTAGAGGGTACTGACTTAGATGGAACCAAGTTCAGAATGTGTGCTGCCGTTTCCAGAGCAAACCCCCAGAACAAATCAGATAACTCAGAATAACTCATCATCGATTTGACCATCTCCATAAGAGTCCTATTCCTTCTCTCTGCCACACCATTCTGTTGGGGTGTGCCAGGTGCGGACAATTGGGATTGAATCCCAGCCTCTGATAAGTAACTCCTAAACTCTCCCAAGAGGTACTCGCCACCACGATCAGATCGTAGTGTCTTGATACTTTTACCTTGACGGTTCTCCACATTAGCCTTGAATTCTTTGAACCTGTCAAAGCATTCAGACTTGTGGCGCATTAAGTAAATGTATCCATACCTTGAATAATTGTCTATAAAAGAGACAAAGTATTCAAAGCCACCTCTAGCCTGGATAGACATAGGACCGCACAAATCAGAGTGGACCAATTCCAATACATCTTTGGCTCTATACCCCTTAGCCTTAAAAGGCCTCTTGGTCATCTTACCTTCCAAGCAAGACTCGCAGGTTGGGAGATCTTCCACCACTAATGAACCCAAGGGTCCATCAGCTATCAACCTTTGAATTCTACTCAAGTTAATATGACCAAGTCTTAGGTGCCAAACATATGTCTGGTTCATTTTCGAAGGTTCTTTTCTCTTATTAGACTTAGAAGATGAGTTGTTCACTTCTATATGCATCGTGGGAGTTTTCGGTTCAAGAGTATACAAATTGCCAACCAATGTACCAGAACAGATAATCTTCCTATTCCTTTTTATAACAACTTTGTCATTAAAAGAAACAGAATATCCATCAAGAAACAATTTAGAAACTGAAATTAGATTCTTTCTAAAAGTAGGTACATAAAGATAATTTCTCAAAACCAAAACTTTATTCCTATCAAAAGATAAATAAACGTCTCCCACTGTAATAGCCTCCACCTTTGAAGCATTGCCCATGAAGATGGTAATCTCTCCCTCAGCTAGTCGTCGGGTTTCCTAGAACCCCTGCAAAGTATTGCAGACATGATCAGTGGCTCCTGTATCTACACACCAGGTACTGGTAGATAACACCGGTAAACATGTTTCAACAACTAAACAAGAAGATATACCTTTGTTCTTTCGGCAAGGACAGTCTGCCTTCCAATGTCCAGTCTGCTTACAAGTGAAGCACTTGCCTTTCGGCTTCTTTACTCCTGCCTGAGGTCCTACTGTCACGTTCTTTGCTCCACCTTGCTTCTTCTTCTTCTTACCTTTCGGTTTAGAAGTAGAAACCTTCTGAGCAACCATGGCTTGAGCGCTTTGACGAAAAAGCCCCTCTGCCGCCTAGAGTTCTGTCAGAAGCTCCGCCAATGAATACAACCTCTTATTCATGTTGTAGTTGAGGCGGAACTGCTCAAAACTCCTAGGTAGAGACTGGAGAATGATATCGACCTGGGTTCCCCCATCGATCTCAGCTCCGAGTACTTCCATCTCATTTAGTTGAGCCATCATCTTGAGAACATGGTCCCTAACGGGTGTTCCCTCGATCATGGTGGTCGTCATCATGTTCCTCATAGCGTCCTGTCTGGCCGCCCTACTATGATGTCCAAAAAGTTCCTTGAGATTGAGTATCATGTCATAAGCCGTGGCCATGGCCTGATGCTGATTTTGCAGCACATTTGACATAGATGCCAAAATGTAACACCGCGCCATCTCATCTGCCTTGATCCATTTCTTATAACTCTCTTTCTCCTTTTCATCAGAGTCGGTGGGCTTAGGAGGACAGACCTCGAAGAGTACAAATTTGTACTCCTCTGCAGTTAAGACAATATCAAAATTTCTTTTCCAATCAATATAATTTGTTCCAGTAAGTTTATTTTCTTTTAATATCACAGCAAGTGGGTTGAAAGCCATTTGAAAATCCTAAGAATCACAATGATCAAAATATTAGATTTCAAATATCAATGATTCCTCAAACAATAAAATTTCGAAATCAACCAACACCTCAAAACACCAAGAATATCGCATGCCACGATAGTGTGGACGTATACGAATTCTACATTTGTAAGAGGAGGTTTAACCCTTTAATTTTATTATCTTGTCAACCTTACTTTTTGACAAATAAAATTAATAGTTGGTTCCTCTTTGGCCCTACAAATAAAAGCAGTGACTCCGATGGGGAGGATACTTTTTATTTGCATCTAAGTGTGCACCATTACACGATACTAAGGGATTTATCTCGGATTATGTGCCTTGCCGATGGGGAAGTAGACACACTCCTAAATAATTTCCTATAACCATTATTTGACCTAGTGATCCGCAAACAAACTCATCCGATGGGGAGGAAGGCACTCAGAGCCGACGCGCAAGTTTGTTGCATCACACGTCAAATTGTAATGGAGGCCGTGGGAATTAATTTAAATGTCCCTTTCCCACTTAGTAAATTGACAGTGAGGAATTTTCAAGCACACACAACATGCATATAAAACAAATCAGCAATAAATATGGAAAAAATCAGAATTTTCCCAACTATTATGGCATTGTTCTCCAATATGCATTCCGTCGTGTCGCCACCTTGTCCGCTCCACCTTTTCCCGTGCGCAAGTTACCAAGGAGATCCGAGCCAAGATAAACTATTTTAATTTACATCCATCGATCCTATACTCCACGAAGGAGTGTACAAATAATCTAGATCGAAAGTAAACTAAAATGAGTGGCTAAACAATGCCGTATTTAATTACAAAAATTAAATACTAATTTAGCCTCGTCAACCCCGAGGATTCAAATAATATACAATCACACACACATGCAATCACATACACACATATATAGCCATAATAGTTGGAACTTATGCCTGCAACCAAAAAGTTATGCTACGCACATCATACTATCATCCGGCAAACACAATATATGATAAGTGCGTGAAAGTAACCAAATCCAAACACACAAAATCGGAAACCGTGGCTCTGATACCATTTTGATGGCATTGCTCGGAGGCTCATTGGCTCCCGTTGTCACGCCCGCCCTTTTCGGACCCAGAACCCGGAGGGGCGGCGCGTGACGCGTCCGTACATACATACATTACATACAACGGAAGACTTTATACATACTTCTTTATTCTTACAGCGGAAGACTTTAGACTTATTTTTTTTCTTTTAAACATATGCATTGACATATATATATATATATATATATATATATATATATATATATATATATATACTTCTTCTTCTTAACATAGGGCATGCATCATAGCATATATAGATACTTCTTCTTACTTCTTCCTTACTTCTTCTTATTAACATAGAGCATGAATCATAACATATATAGATACTTAGTGCTTAGTTCAAGTTCTTAAACATCGTCGTCACACGGAGACATAAGTAAGGACATCCATAACATCATCATCATAGGTAAACATATACATATATAAACCTAACGGATCTTCTCCACCATGCCACTGCCACACACATTTGGCCCCTCCTGCTGCTCCCTTTAGTTTATCCATCCCTTACCCTTATCTGCAGTACGAGGGAAAGATAAACTATAAGCACATAGGCTTAGTAAGATCCAGTCCTACTTACATTTAGGACTTAATTAAACATAACATATAACATACGTAACATAGTGACATAACATGGCATATCAAACATAACATACTTCATATGTAACATAGTGGCATAAACATGGCATATCAAACATAACATACTTCATATGTAACATAGTGGCATAAACATGGCATATCAAACATAACATACTTCATATGTAACATAGTGGCATAAACATGGCATATCAAACATAACATGCATCATATGTAGCATAGAGACATAAACATGGCATATCAAACATAACATGCATCATATGTAGCATAGAGACATAAACATGGCATATCAAACATAACATACATCATATGTAACATATCAACATGGCATGTGAACATAACAATCTAATCATGTAACATATGCAAGATGCTTTTGAAAACATATATTATAGGTACGTAAATATAAATCTCAACATATTTGGCCCCGGCATTGTACCACTTCTTCATTATCATAGCGCGCATCCCTAAATAGGCCCGAGGTAGCAAGTCTCGAACCTAATAGGTTACTAGGCCCGATCTTAGTCCGTCGACCTAGGGCAATCGTCATAGCGTAGAAGCCCATCCTAGACCCGAGTCTTACTCCATCGACCTAAGGCATCTTGGAGCCCATCCCGTACTAGGCCCGAGTCTTATTCCATCGACCTAGGGGCAATCATACATAGAAGCCCATCCTAGGCCCGAGTCTTATTCCATCGACCTAGGGCATCTTAGGAGCCCATCCCTTCTTGGACCTTGTTAAGGTCTTGGTACAAGCCATGCAGAAGGTAAAATACTTATATGCTTATTTTATAACATAGCTTATTTCATTTTGCAAACATAGCATACTTCATTTCATAACACATCATGCTTCCCTTCATGAACATATCATCTTTCATTTCTTAAACATACCATTCTTCATTTCATAACATATCATTCTTCATTTCATCATGTCATATTCATGTCGTGAACATATCATTTTGTTTCATTTCATAATCTTATCTTTTTCCATTTCATAACATATTTTAAACATCGCATACACATAGACATGGCATAAGGCATGGCATGCATTTACCCAACATAAAACACATGTTAGCCTATTTATTTAACTTAACAACAACTTCATATGCACATAAGACTTGAATTAACCTAAGGCATGTTATCTTCATCTAGCATTAATTAATATCACAAGTCAACATGCATTCACCCAACATAAAACACATGTTAGCCTATTCATTTAACTTAACACAACTTCATATGCACATAAGACTTGAATTAACCTAAGGCATGTTATCTTTATCTAGCATTAATTAATATCACAAGTCAACATGCATTCACCCAACATAAAACACATGTTAGCCTATTCATTTAACTTAACAACAACTTCATATGCACATAAGACTTGAATTAACCTAAGGCATGTTATCTTCATCTAGCATTAATTAATATCACAAGTCAACATGCATTCACCCAACATAAAACACATGTTAGCCTATTCATTTAACTTAACAACAACTTCATATGCACATAAGACTTGAATTAACCTAAGGCATGTTATCTTCATCTAGCATTAATTAATATCACAAGTCAACATGCATTCACCCAACATAAAACACATGTTAGCCTATTCATTTAACTTAACAACAACTTCATATGCACATAAGACTTGAATTAAAACTTCATCTAATCTCCAAAATGCATGATGGCCGAATGGTCCATAGGGGTGTCTAGGGCTATCCTTCATTCTAATTCATTTAACACAACCACAACTTCATTTGCACATAGAACATGAACTAGACTTCATTTAGTCACCCAAAATTCATGGTGGCCGAATGATCCATAGGGTTTTCTAGGGTTATCTTTTAACTTAATTCATTTAACATAACACAACAACTTCATTTGCATATAAAACAAGAACTAGACTTCATTTAATCACTCAAAAGTCATGGTGGCCGAATGATCCATAGGGTTTTCTAGGGTTATCTTTTAACCTAATTCATTTAACATAACACAACAACTTCATTTGCATATAAAACAAGAACTAGACTTCATTTAATCACCCAAAACATAGGTTGGCCAAATGATCCATAGGGTTTTCTAGGGTTATCTTTTAACCTAATTCATTTAACATATCAACAACTTCATTTGCATATAAAACAAGAATTAAAACTCCATTTAGTCACCCAAAATAGAGGTTGGCTGAATGATCCATGTAGGGTTTTTAGCGTTAACCTTTAACCTAATTCATTTTAAATCCTAGCATCATCATATAGTTACAAAAAAAACATAGCATGCAACTCATTGAAACCTAGAATCATGGCTTGGCCGAATAGGCTTTAGTGGCTATTAGGGTTAGCTTTTAACCTAATCCCTTTTTCCATGTTAACATTATCATCTACTTCCTAAACATAGCATACAACTTCATCGATAAAACGAAACCTAGCTTGGCCGGATATAACATATAGGTTTCTTTTACAAACATCAAACGAAGCTACTCGTATGCAGGTGAGGGATACTTACATCCTTCGCTTTGCTTGTAGTGTGAGATAAACTAAGGAACACAAAACCTAGCCCTTGCTTCTTGCTTGAAGGAGTTTCGGCCAAGAGTGGAAATGGAGAGGAAGAGCTTTAGGATTTCGGTGAGAAGAAGAAGAGAAGTGGAGAAAGTGAAGTTGCTCACTCATGCCTCCTCATCCCCCCCCTATTTATTCACCTAAAGAGTCCCTTAATCTCCCTTACACTTAACCATAATTTCCCTTATTCCTCTAATGATATAGTCCTATTGGGCTTCTGGTTAGTGGGTGCATCTATAGGGCTTGGCTATCTCTAGAGGTTTGGGGTTCAATTCCTAGGCCTTGCACCCCTTTTTGGCATATTTTCTTTTATTTTTGAAAAGGCCCACATAAAGCCCATGATCATCAAGCCAAAAATTTTTGTAAAATTGCTAGGAATTTTACGGGCGTTACAATCCTTCATACCTTTTAAAAGTTTCGTCCTCGAAACTTAGAACAATTGTGGGTACTTCTGCTTCATGTCCTCCTCGCGTTCCCAGGTAGCTTCCTCGTACCGTTGATTCTGCCACAGGACCTTTACTAAGGGCACCTCTTTGTTCCTTAGCCTCTTGATTTCTCGCTCTAGTATCTGGATAGGCCGACTTTCAATACTCAGGTCCTCTTGAACTTGTACTGTTTGTGGCTCGATCACTTGGTCCGTACTGGAAATGCATTTCTTGAGCACAGAGACATGGAACACGTTGTGAATAGTCGACATCTCTTGAGGCAACTCTAGCTTGTAAGCTACCTTGCCAATCCTCTGCAATATCAGATACGGTCCCACGTAGCGTGGACTCAGTTTACCCTTCCTTCCGAATCTCATCACCCCCTTCATAGGAGCCACTTTGAGGAATACTAGGTCCCCAACTTCGAATTCTAACGGTCTACGCCGCATATCCGCATAGCTCTTTTGTCGGCTCTGAGCAGTTTCAATTCCCTGATGGATGTTCCGTATAGCTCGGGTGGTGTCATCGATGAAATCCGTCTGGAGTCCCATCCTCTTCTTTTCACCACCCTCGTACCAGCATATGGGAGATCTACATTTCCTCCCGTATAGAGCCTCGTAGGGTGCCATTCCGATAGTAGCTTGGTAGCTATTATTGTTAGCGAATTCTGCCAAACATAAGTATCGGCACCAGCTACCTTTGAAATCCAGTAGCGAGCTCGTAACATATCCTCCAAGATTTGATTTACTCTTTGGTCATCGTCTGGGGATGGAAGGCAGTACTGAACAATAGCTTCGTGCCTAGGGCCTTCTGAACACATTCCCAGAAATGGGAAATAAAGCGACCATCTCTATCAGAAATGATGGTCTTAGGAATTCCATGTAGTCTGATAATTTCCCTAGCATATAACTGAGCCAGTTGCTCCGTCGAATAGGTCATCTTGATTGCTAAGAAATGGGCGGACTTCGTCAATCTGTCCACAATTACCCATATAGCATCATAATTGTTTGTCGTCTTGGGCAATCCTGAGATGAAATCCATAGAAATGTCCTTCCATTTCCATTCTGGAATCTGGATCGGCTGCAGTGTTCCTCCAGGTCTCTGGTGTTCTGCCTTAACCCTCTGGTAGGTCAGGCAAGTACTGACATACTGAGCCACATCTCTTTTCATCCCGAACCACCAGAACTTTCGTTTTAGGTCTTGGTACATCTTGGTGGTTCCAGGATGCATCGCATAAGGATTTCCGTGAGCTTCCTCAAATATCTCCTTCCGTAATTCTGGATCGTCAGGAATACATAAGCGATCCCTGAGGTAGAGTACTCCACTATCAGAGATCCGAAACCCATTGTCCTTTCCTTCTAAGACCTCTTACTTGATCCACTGAAGGCTTGGGTCACGGGCTTGCTTTTCCAGTATATCATCGAACAGCGTCGGTGTTATCGTCATGGTCGAGAGCTGTCCGGAGATGATTTCAACCCCGTAATGCATAATCACTTTTTCTAAGGGCCGAGATAACACTGATAGAGACATCAAGGTGGCGCAGGACTTCCTGCTGAGTGCATCAGCCACCTTGTTAGCTTTCCTTGGATGGTAGAGAATCTCGCAGTCATAATCCTTGACGAGCTCGAGCCATCTGCGCTGTCTCACGCTCAGGTAATGCTCGTGTCGGGGCACTCTTGAGCAGCTCCTCGTGTCTGCGGTCTATGAGCTCCGCCGGCCACATTCCAAGTTATTTCTGGTCGGAGCATCTTCAGCATGAGTCTGCCCCTTTCTCTTTCCGTGCTGACCAACTCTGGGTATAGGCATGCGAGTCAATTTGAATCTCTTCACGGCTTCGCTGACCGATAGGTCACATGCAGTCTCTAATTGACTCAATGTCAAATTGAATTGGGTTACAACATCAAGCGGCAACTTCATTTCCACTCATCATTCATATGTCCCCAATCTAATCAACTATACCACATACATCCCATGCAATGAACTAATCACTAATTTCAAAGGAAACGAGCTCATAGGAAACGAGCTCATCATTTCTTATTCATACGTTCAGAAAAGAAAAATGTTAATATATAACATTCCTTATTTCTAATCGGAACAAAACTACTTGAGAAGATAGTTTATTACTCCCACTAGGACAAACCCTAGTGCGTTGTAATTATGTTTAGTCCTATCTTCCTTGGCCTCATTAGGGTAGTCTCGGTGTGATAAGTTGACTGTTTGTAGAACTCTCTTCATTCTTTTCGAGGCTAGCTACCACAGGATTCTCTTGAACCTTGTGCTCCAGTAGTTCCCAGCACAACTCAGCGTATGTTATCCGCCCTTCATAACGGCCCCATACGTGATGTGCAACTACCATGAAATCATTTGGCAGAGAGCGTACCAAGGCCCATATCCGATAATTGTCCAGTAACAGAAACTCCTGCTGCTCGAGTCTCCTAAAAAGACCATCGAGCCTTCTCATGTGTCCGATGACCCCACCATCAGGTTTATAAACTATTTCTTCAATAGCTTCCCTCAATTGGTTTCGTAACACATCATGACGGGTCATCATAGTGATTGTCCGTGCCATCTAAAATTGAAATAAATTAAGTCAGTACAAAACCGACTAACCTGTATGAAACCGGCTTAATTCAATTTATATGAGCATAGACCTTACACAATTAATTACGAAAATCAATTCTTCATAATTTTAGGAGTTTTTTTTTTTGATCAATTTTGATTTACCTAACTTGTCCACCTTTGACCCCAATCACAATTATTTCTTGTGAAGCTAATATAAGTTTTCGTTCGTTGACCTACACATACTTAGACTAAAGCTAGCATAAAGTCATTTCAAGCTTAAGGCATCATTCATGTTCTCATGCATAGTTTAAGCTTAAGGTATTTTATATCATATATGAACAAGCATAAGGGTATCATACATATTTTCATGCATATTTAAGCTAGAAGCATTTCCTATCATACATGGAAAAAAAAACATTTAACAAAATTAGAGTAGACATAGAATTCTTACTTGGAGCGGCAGGATTTGGAGCTTGATGTGTGTGTAGTGGAAAGGCAGATCCGCTCTGATACCACCTGTCACGCCCGCCCTTTTCGGACCCAGAATCCGGAGGGGCGGCGCGTGACGCGTCCGTACATACATACATTACATACAGCGGAAGACTTTATACATACTTCTTTATTCTTACAGCGGAAGACTTTAGACTTATTTTTTTTTCTTTTAAACATATGCATTGACATATATATATATATATATATATATATATATATATACTTCTTCTTCTTAACATAGGGCATGCATCATAGCATATATAGATACTTCTTCTTACTTCTTCCTTACTTCTTCTTATTAACATAGAGCATGCATCATAACATATATAGATACTTAGTGCTTAGTTCAAGTTCTTAAACATCGTCGTCACACGGAGACATAAGTAAGGACATCCATAACATCATCATCATAGGTAAACATATACATATATAAACCTAACGGATCTTCTCCACCATGCCACTGCCACACACATTTGGCCCCTCCTGCTGCTCCCTTTAGTTTATCCATCCCTTACCCTTATCTGCAGTACGAGGGAAAGATAAACTATAAGCACATAGGCTTAGTAAGATCCAGTCCTACTCACAAAAACCATATATCGACATTAATCATGACATGTAACATTCATAACATATAAGCCATATAATATGTAACATACATGGCGTAATCAACTTAACATGTAGCATAAGTAACGTGAGTAAGCATAACATGTCTCATCCATAGCATGGCATCATAACATGTATCATCTATAACATAGCATCATATCATGTACATTTAGGACTTAATTAAACATAACATATAACATACGTAACATAGTGACATAACATGGCATATCAAACATAACATACTTCATATGTAACATAGTGGCATAAACATGGCATATCAAACACAACATACTTCATATGTAACATAGTGGCATAAACATGGCATATCAAACATAACATACTTCATATGTAACATAGTGGCATAAACATGGCATATCAAACATAACATACTTCATATGTAACATAGTGGCATAAACATGGCATATCAAACATAACATGCATCATATGTAGCATAGAGACATAAACATGGCATATCAAACATAACATGCATCATATGTAGCATAGAGACATAAACATGGCATATCAAACATAACATACATCATATGTAACATTCAACATGGCATGTGAACATAACAATCTAATCATGTAACATATGCAAGATGCTTTTGAAAACATATATTATAGGTACGTAAATATAAATCTCAACATATTTGGGCCCGGCATTGTACCACTTCTTCATTATCATAGCGCGCATCCCTAAATAGGCCCGAGGTAGCAAGTCTCGAACCTAATAGGTTACTAGGCCCGATCTTAGTCCGTCGACCTAGGGCAATCGTCATAGCGTAGAAGCCCATCCTAGGCCCGAGTCTTACTCCATCGACCTAAGGCATCTTGGAGCCCATCCCGTACTAGGCCCGAGTCTTATTCCATCGACCTAGGGGCAATCATACATAGAAGCCCATCCTAGGCCCGAGTCTTATTCCATCGACCTAGGGCATCTTAGGAGCCCATCCCTTCTTGGACCTTGTTAAGGTCTTGGTACAAGCCATGCAGAAGGTAAAATACTTATATGCTTATTTTATAACATAGCTTATTTCATTTTGCAAACATAGCATACTTCATTTCATAACACATCATGCTTCCTTCATGAACATATCATCTTTCATTTCAAATAAACATACCATTCTTCATTTCATAACATATCATTCTTCATTTCATCATCATGTCATATTCATGTCTGAACATATCATTTTGTTTCATTTCGTAATCTTATCTTTTTCCATTTCATAACATATTTTAAACATCATACACATAGACATGGCATAAGGCATGGCATGCATTTACCAACATAAAACACATGTTAGCCTATTTATTTAACTTAACAACAACTTCATATGCACATAAGACTTGAATTAACCTAAGGCATGTTATCTTCATCTAGCATTAATTAATATCAAAAGTCAACATGCATTCACCCAACATAAAACACATGTTAGCCTATTCATTTAACTTAACACAACTTCATATGCACATAAGACTTGAATTAACCTAAGGCATGTTATCTTCATCTAGCATTAATTAATATCACAAGTCAACATGCATTCACCCAACATAAAACACATGTTAGCCTATTCATTTAACTTAACAACAACTTCATATGCACATAAGACTTGAATTAACCTAAGGCATGTTATCTTCATCTAGCATTAATTAATATCACAAGTCAACATGCATTCACCCAACATAAAACACATGTTAGCCTATTCATTTAACTTAACAACAACTTCATATGCACATAAGACTTGAATTAACCTAAGGCATGTTATCTTCATCTAGCATTAATTAATATCACAAGTCAACATGCATTCACCCAACATAAAACACATGTTAGCCTATTCATTTAACTTAACAACAACTTCATATGCACATAAGACTTGAATTAAAACTTCATCTAATCTCCAAAATGCATGATGGCCGAATGGTCCATAGGGGTGTCTAGGGCTATCCTTCATTCTAATTCATTTAACACAACCACAACTTCATTTGCACATAGAAAATGAACTAGACTTCATTTAGTCACCCAAAATTCATGGTGGCCGAATGATCCATAGGGTTTTCTGTTAGTAATATATGAGAGATGTCCTAAGGCAATCGCCTTATGTATGAACCATTTATATGATAAATGAAGATTCACTATTTGAGTATACTTGTTTTATGTATTTGATTGGATCTTAAACTCATTTACTGAATATCCACGATACGATTCACAGCATGAAAGAATTTGTGATTGGATCACAACTAGTGAGTATCTCTACATGTGTAATTGTGATGTATCGGAATTATCCCTAGTCGATGAATTGATGGATCTGGACACCATCAATTCTGTTGAGACTAGCACGAGGTATACTCCTTGGTGTATCCAAGCAGCTGATTCTCACTGGCTGGAGACATAGTGATGTCCGGAGTTAATCGTGGATGCTAGTTATGGTAACTAGTTCATTGGAGTGACCAGCCGTAAGACTTCATATGGTTCTCTGCATATAAAGATATGTCAATGAAGTTCTTACTGTGGCTTAAGTGCGATGTTCCTTTGACTTGCGGTATTCAAGTCATCTTGATCATGGAGACTTATGCTTTGACATCTTAAGCAAACATCTCTAAGGAGATGTGGACCCGGGATGATTGGGTATAAGTCGATGTGATCGAAGGTGTTTGAATAGCCTATAAAGGATTCACCACTCCTTGCGAGGAGATGTATACCCATGGCCTCTCGTCGGATTGTTACTAAAGTCTTTGGCCAAAGCATTACATGTTTAGAGTAAGGTACTCTTCGATACATGTGGAGTAACTAGAATCCGTGGGACGAGGAAATGATACTTGGGCTAGGTGTGACGTAGTCAGCCTAGTGGGGACTGACACTATAGACCATGTCCTGAACCAAGTGGGTATAAGATGAGTGAAGGGAATGGGGCACGATTCATTCGAGCTACTGAAGGGTTTCAGAAATAGTTCTGGATCAACCGTTGATCTTTTCGGTTAATTGGGGATCATGATGTACTACTAGGTGCCACTCATGAGTGTTCTATAATTAATGGTTAATTATAGACGGCCAACATAAACCGAGAACCTATTTGGTCACACGCACAACGAGTGTAATCCAAAGGATTTAAAACGAGCTTGAGAATGGGATTCTCAGACCGAGAGAAACTATGTTTGGTTGGACCAAACATAAAGCGAGCATGAAATTGTTTCAGTCGCAGAGGAAGCGTGGATGGGCCGTGTCTTATGAAGACATAATGGATGGACCAAAATGGTTTGGTTCTAATCCAATGGATGAGAATAAACCAAAGGGTTTGGTTTATATTAAACGAATGAACCAAAGGTTGGTTCGGTTCGTTTTAACTTAAAATAAACCATCATGGTTTGGTTTATTTTAACTTATCTTAATGGAGCGGGTTAACGGGCTTTATGGATATGATCCATTAACCATTAAGAGAATTAGTTCTCTATAAAAATGGGCTTAAGGGATTGTTAAACCCTAACTAATCCAAACCCTAGCCCCCCCTTGAGTTGCCGCCCACTCCTTGGAGGAGTTAATCGGCGCCAACCCTAAAGCTGCCGCCGCCCAGCTTGGTGCCGCCATCCAAGACCCTTGCCGGCATCCAAGCTCCAGCCGGTGAACCTCCGGCGACCCTCCGGTGATTTCCTATAGGTTCGGCATCAAGGTGAGCTTTTTCTCTCCTTGTTTTGGCCGGCGCCTACTCCTCCACCAAGCTGTCCAGTTTTCTGGACAGCTTCTCCTCCTCTCGTCGGAGCGTCGTTTGGACGACGGTTAGTGCTCCGACAGCGGCTAACTTACCAGGGATTTGATCTCCGGTAATCCTCTGAGGTGGAGGACGAAGGATTCGTCAAACGGTTGACGAACACCTCTCCGGAGAAGCGAGTTTTGAGAACTCGCTTTGGATCCGAATTTGGATTCGGATCGTGATCATCTCTCGATCATGTCGTCTTCAACACGAGGCTAGTAACCCGTACGAAGACAAAGCTTGTGACTTAGCGAAGTCATCCCGAGGAGCTCGGCGTGGATACGGATAGAGACGATTCTTACGAGGATCGTTCCGGTTGATGTCGTTCCCGCTACACGTCATACGGAAGGTATAACGTAGTTTAATTTCCTTTTATTGCAAATTTTAATTTACGGTTATGTCTACACTTGTTGTAATAGCATGCGTGTGTTGTGTGTGTTGTAATAAATATAGCTTTATTATTTTTAATTGCTTCCGCTGTGCTCATGTTTACGAAACATGATCGAACACACACACGCCGCGGTGCCGGAAACACAACAGTGGTATCAGAGCCCAGGTTGTGTTTCGACATAATCGTAAAAATGGTTTTGCGATAGTCATAATGTATTTCTGGAAATTTTCTAATTTTGGAAATTTAGAAGTATTTATGGAAATTTTTCAATTTTGAAAAGTCTAGAAGTATTTCTGGAAATCTTCCACTTTTGGAAAGTTGGAAGTATTTATGGAAATTGATATTTTCCATAAATAAAATATTTGATTAGATTCTGGAAATTTGTTTCCTAATTTAATCATGATTTGATTTGGGAAATCAAATCTTAAAATATTTTATTTCCATAAGTAGTTTTAATGATTTAGGAAATTGGTTTCCTAAATAGATTTTCCTTAATCAAATAATTCCATGAATAAAATATGTGATTTGATTTGGAAATTTGTTTCCTAATTTAATTATGATTTGATTTGGAGAATCAAATCTTAAACATATTTTATTTCCATAAATAGTTATGACATATAAGGAAATTATATACATGACATAATTGTATGTCATGTAATTGCATTAGATGCATAACATTATGCCATGCGTGTCGTGACATGTAGATGTATGCCATGTATGTCATGCCATGTAGATAATAGTTATTTGCATGCAAAGAGGATGAGACATAAAAACCCTTAATCAATATTAAAGCCTACACCTTCCATTAATATGGTTAGAACCAGAGTTCTGTTTCTTGTTTGGGTTGTTGGACTCTCTCCAAGCCCGGCTCGAACCTGAATATGTTCAAACCATGGAATAGTTTAATACTAATATGGTAAGAGTCAGAGGTCAATCGTTAGCTTTGGTTGTTGGACTCTCTCCAAGCTGGGCTAATTGGTTGAATGCGCTCCAACCATATTAAAACTATGTCCTGATTAATGGGTTGGCTTTAACCTGGAGCATCGGCTTGTTGGACTCTCTCCAAGGTCGATGTAAAGGGAGGTGAAGTTGGGTGCTATGCATATGATGCATACTTGTTAATGTGTTAACAACCCGATGTATGTGTGAACATTCAATTAGTTGATAGCACATTGTGATAGTTGCATATACGTGATATGCAATCGGTATAGAAGATACCTACCGTCGTAGTTATGAATGGCTTGTTGGACTCTCTCCAAGGTTGTTCATAACTATGATGGATATCAGCCCATTCGGAGATGGACCTACGATCTCCCGAAGTGATTTTGGGGTTTTTGAAATTCGAAAAATGAATG
Source organism: Wurfbainia villosa (assembly GCA_025175895.1). Classification (NCBI taxonomy): domain Eukaryota; kingdom Viridiplantae; phylum Streptophyta; class Magnoliopsida; order Zingiberales; family Zingiberaceae; genus Wurfbainia; species Wurfbainia villosa. Next base: position 45,499,274 of record CM045999.1, on the reverse strand, counting down.
GGATTTATAAATGTATATTGATGCATTTTAAAATCATTTCTCATATATGCTCGTTTTGTATTTCTGGTCGATAAATTGATCATGGCGTCTTTGAATTTGCGCACTATTTTGGATTGAACAAGTAGTGGGCTAACTTCTGGGTGGCTTAGAAACACGAGAATTGTTCTCAAAGGCGGAAAAGCTTGCATATGTCCTTGAAGAGCCTCTTCACGCCGTCTAAGGGCGATGCAACTCGGACAAATGTTGGTCTATCGAAACATGTATGGCGGTCTGGTGGCGAGTTGCATCATGCTGCGGCGATGGTACACAGTGCAGCGGCATGAGCATATGGATGCTAACACTATGGTCTTCCATCTTCATGAGTTGTTCGATGAGCAAGCGAGATCAGAAAGGTTCAAGGTCTCTAGGCTCCTCTTCACCACGAAGATGCAAGAAGGTTAAATCGTGCGTAAATGCGGTTTGTGCTAAAGATGAGCGGGTACATCGGCGGCTAGCTACCCTCGGTTTTGTGATGGATCATGAGTTAAGTATTGACTTAATTGCATTGTTTGCCCAAGAGTTTCGCAATTTGTGATGAACTATCGGATGAACAAATTGGAATCCACCATTCGAGCTCCTCAATATCTTTGAAGCTGTGGAGCCTTACATGAAGCATGAGGAGAAGGCGGTTACATTAGTTGATTCCTCAAAGAAAGGTTCTAAGAGGAAGGCAAAAGAGCAGAAGAAAGGAAAGAAAAGGCAAAGAAAGGCGGAACCCGGTATAAAGGGCACTTGCCATCACTGTGGCAAGGAAGGCCACTGGCGAAGAAACTGCAAGATTTATCTTGAGTCCATGAAGAAGAAGAAGGCATCCGATGCCCCATCCTCTTCGGGTATCTTCGTTATTGATTGTCATTCTATTTCCTTAGACACTTGGGTATTGGATACTGGGTGTAGCTCACATATATGTAATGACATACGAGGGCTAAGGAATAGAAGAAGACTTGTCGGAGAAGTCAAATTTGCGAGTTGGCAATGGAGCAAAGGTTCTTTGCGATGCCATCGGAACTTATTTCTTTGAAGCTCCTAGTGGACTAGTCTTGGGCGGACAATTTCTATTATGTTCCTTCTCTAATAAAGAACATTGTTTCTATTTCCTGCTTAAATAGAAATGGTTTCCATTTAACGTTTAGTAACAATTGTTGTTATATAACTTTGAATGGCGTACTTTATGGAACTGGAACTTTGAGTAATGGCATTTATACGTTGGACGTATCCAGTGACATTTTCAATATCGAAGCGAGCAACACGCGTGCTCGAAAGGATAATCACATAGACTCCTATATGTGGCATTGTCCTCTTGGCCATATAAGCAAGAAATGCATGTCCGAATTACACCGATGTGGAATTCTGGAATCGTTTGAATTGGATTCATACGATACATGCGAATCATGCTTAAAAGGCAAGATGACTAAGTTACCTTTTACTAGAAAAGGTGTACGAGTGGGAGAGTTACTAGGTTTAGTACATACTGATGTATGTGGACCTATGTCAACTCAAGCATTAGGAGGCTATAGCTACTTCATTACCTTCACCGATGATCACTCACGGTTTGGGTATGTGTTCTTGATGAAACACAAGTCTGAAGCCTTTGAAAGGTTCAAAGAATTCAGAAATGAAGTAGAGAAACAACATGACAAGAGTATTAAAATACTTCGATCGGATCGAGGTGGTGAATACTTAAGTCAAGAGTTTCTTGATTATCTAAGAGACAATGGCATATTGTCTCAATGGACTCCGCCCTATACACCAGACATAATGGTGTATCCGAGGCGTAATCTTAGGACCTTGTTGGACATGGTCAGGTCAATGATGAATCATGCGACTCTTCCCAAGTCCTTTTGGGGTTATGCACTTCAGACAGCTGTTTACTTGTTAAACAGAATGCCTACCAAGGTAGTCTCAACTACTCCATATGAGATATGGAATGGTAAGAAACCTCATGTATCTTACTTGAAGATATGGGGTTGTCCTGCTTATGTGAAGCGGACTGTATCAGACAAACTGGATGCTAAGTCTGATAAATGTCTATTTATTGGATACCCTAAGGAAACAAGGGGTTACCAATTCTATCATCCTGTGGAACAAAAGGTGTTTGTTTCAAGGCATGCTGTGTTTCTAGAGAAAGAGTTTCTCTTGCAAGAAAACAGTGGGAGTGTCGTCGAGCTTGAGGAGGCTCGAGAGACTCAAATAGACATTAATGAGATACGGTGAAGCCAACGGTATGCAACTCATAGTGATGAGCAATCAATTTGGACCTATTGTAACACCACATCTTCGTAGATCTGGTAGAACACGCAATATTCACGAGAGATATGGATTTCGTAGTAAGCGAATCGAGCAGCGTGTTACTCATTGATGATGAGGAGCCTACGAGTTATGAAGAAGTGCTGACAAGTTCAGAAAGGGATAAGTGGCTTGGTGCCATGAAGTCGGAAATGGATTCCATGTACGAAAACCAAGTTTGGAACTTGGTTGACCCACCTGAAGGCATAAAGCCTATAGGGTGCAAGTGGGTTTTCAAGAAGAAACATGGATGGTAATGTGATTACCTATAAGGCTAGATTGGTGGCGAAAGGATATCGTCAAAAACAAGGTGTTGATTATGACGAAACCTATTCGCCTGTAGCTATGCTTAAATCCATTCGGATGCTCCTGGCCATAGCAGCTCATTATGATTATGAGATATGGCAGATGGATGTGAAAACAGCTTTCCTTAATGGAAACTTGCTCGAGGAAGTGTATATGATACAGCCTGAGGGTTTCACATCGGTTGATAAAACCAAGGTATGCAAGTTGCGACGATCAATTTATGGATTGAAGCAAGCATCCAGGAGCTGGAATATCCGTTTTGATGAGACGATCAAAAAGTTTGATTTCTCACAAAATCCAGACGAACCTTGTGTGTACAAGAAGGTTAGTGGGAGTGCAGTCGTGTTCCTAGTATTGTATGTCGATTACATATTACTTATAGGAAAGCGATGTGTCAATCTTCTTGTTTGGTTATCCAAGACATTCTCCATGAAAGACGTGGGAGAAGCAACCTACATCCTCGGGATTAAGATCTATAGAGATAGATCGAAACGGTTGCTTGGTCTTTCGCAGTCTACATATATAGACCGAGTGCTAAAGAGGTTTAGCATGTCAGAATCCAAGAAAGGTTATCCCCCATCGGGCATGGGGTACACCTTTCAAGTCTATGTGTCCGCGCCGCGAAGGCGGAAGGATTTGCATGAGTAAGATTCCCTATGCATCCGCAATAGGATCTATCATGTATGCTATGTTATACGAGGCCCGATGTATCGTATGCTCACGAGTGTCACGGCGGATACGATCGATCCAGAATGGATCATTGGGTGGTATTAAGACGATCCTTAAGTACTTGAGAAGAACTAAGGATGTGTTCCTAATATATGGAGAAGGGGACATGGTGATACGCGGGTATCTGGATGCGGCTTCGAGACGGACAAGGATGAATCCGGTCTCGATGCGGATACGTGTTCACCTTGAATGGGCCGATGAGTTGGAAAAGTTCCAAACAAGAGACTGTAGCGGATTCTACCACTGAGGCAGAATATATTGCAGCTTCGGAAGCAGCAAAGGAAGCGGTTTGGATCAAGAAGTTCGTTCATGAACTTGGTGTGATTCCGGCCATTGTTGAAGCAATACCGGTCTACTGCGACAACAATGGAGCAATTGCACAGGAGAAAGAGCCAAGGTCTCATCAACGATCCAAACATGTGCTTCACCGCTATCATCTTATCAGAGAGAACATCAGTAGGAACGAAATATAAATCGAGAAAATTCCCACTGAAAGGAACTTAGCGGATCCTTTGACTAAAGCATTACCTCAAAGTAAGTTTGAGGGTCATGTTGGTGCTTATGGTATTGGATATCGTAGGGATTGGCATTAGGCCAAGTGGGAGTCTGTTAGTAATATATGAGAGATGTCCTAAGGCAATCGCCTTATGTATGAACCATTTATATGATAAATGAAGATTCACTATTTGAGTATACATGTTTTATGTATTTGATTGGATCTTAAACTCATTTACTGAATATCCACGATACGATTCACAGCATGAGAGAATTTGTGATTGGATCACAACTAGTGAGTATCTCTACATGTGTAATTGTGATGTATCGGAATTATCCCTAGTCGATGAATTGATGGATCTGGACACCATCAATTCTATTGAGACTAGCACGAGGTATACTCCTTGGTGTATCCAAGCAGCTGATTCTCACTGGCTGGAGACATAGTGATGTCCGGAGTTAATCGTGGATGCTAGTTATGGTAACTAGTTCATTGGAGTGACCAGCCGTAAGACTTCATATGGTTCTCTGCATATAAAGATATGTCAATGAAGTTCTTACTGTGGCTTAAGTGCGATGTTCCTTTGACTTGCGGTATTCAAGTCATCTTGATCATGGAGACTTATGCTTTGACATCTTAAGCAAACATCTCTAAGGAGATGTGGACCCGGGATGATTGGGTATAAGTCGAAGTGATCGAAGGTGTTTGAATAGCCTATAAAGGATTCACCACTCCTTGCGAGGAGATGTATACCCATGGCCTCTCGTCGGATTGTTACTAAAGTCTTTGGCCAAAGCATTACATGTTTAGAGTAAGGTACTCTTCGATACATGTGGAGTAACTAGAATCCGTAGGACGAGGAAATGATACTTGGGCTAGGTGTGACGTAGTCAGCCTAGTGGGGGCTGACACAATAGACCATGTCCTGAACCAAGTGGGTATAAGATGAGTGAAGGGAATGGGGCACGATTCATTCGAGCTACTGAAGGGTTTCAGAAATAGTTCTGGATCAACCGTTGATCTTTTCGGTTAATTGGGGATCATGATGTACTACTAGGTGCCACTCATGAGTGTTCTATAATTAATGGTTAATTATAGACGGCCAACATAAACCGAGAACCTATTTGGTCACACGCACAACGAGTGTAATCCAAAGGATTTAAAACGAGCTTGAGAATGGGATTCTCAGACCAAGAGAAACTATGTTTGGTTGGACCAAACATAAAGCGAGCATGAAATTGTTTCAGTAGCAGAGGAAGCGTGGATGGGCCGTGTCTTATGAAGACATAATGGATGGACCAAAATGGTTTGGTTCTAATCCAATGGATGAGAATAAACCAAAGGGTTTGGTTTATATTAAACGAATGAACCAAAGGTTGGTTCGGTTCGTTTTAACTTAAAATAAACCATCATGGTTTGGTTTATTTTAACTTATCTTAATGGAGCGGGTTAACGGGCTTTATGGATATGATCCATTAACCATTAAGAGAATTAGTTCTCTATAAAAATGGGCTTAAGGGATTGTTAAACCCTAACTAATCCAAACCCTAGCCCCCCCTTGAGTTGCCGCCCACTCCTTGGAGGAGTTAATCGGCGCCAACCCTAAAGCTGCCGCCGCCCAGCTTTGTGCCGCCGTCCAAGACCCTTGCCGGCGTCCAAGCTCCAGCCGGTGAACCTCCGGCAACCCTCCGGTGATCTCCTATAGGTTCGGCATCAAGGTGAGCTTTTTCTCTCCTTGTTTTGGCCGGCGCCTACTCCTCCACCAAGCTGTCCAGTTTTCTGGACAGCTTCTTCTTCTCTCGTCGGAGCGTCGTTTGGACGACGGTTAGTGCTCCGACAGCGGCTAACTTACCGGGGATTTGATCTCCGGTAATCCTCTGAGGTGGAGGACGAAGGATTCGTCAAACGGTTGACGAATACCTCTCCGGAGAAGCGAGTTTTGAGAACTCGTTTTGGATCCGAATTTGGATTCGGATCGTGATCATCTCTCGATCACGTCGTCTTCAACACGAGGCTAGTAACCCGTACGAAGACAAAGCTCGTGACTTAGCGAAGTCATCCCGAGGAGCTCGGCGTGGATACGGATAGAGACGATTCTTACTAGGATCGTTCCGGTTGATGCCGTTCCTGCTACACGTCATACGGAAGGTATAACGTAGTTTAATTTCCTTTTATTGCAAATTTTAATTTATGGTTATGTCTACACTTGTTGTAATAGCATGCGTGTGTTGTGTGTGTTGTAATAAATATAGATTTATTATTTTTAATTGCTTCCGCTGTGCTCATGTTTACGAAACATGATCGAACACACACACGCCGCGGTGCCGGAAACACAACATTTTCTAGGGTTATCTTTTAACCTAATTCATTTAACATAACACAACAACTTCATTTGCATATAAAACAAGAACTAGACTTCATTTAATCACCCAAAAGTCATGGTGGCCGAATGATCCATAGGGTTTTCTAGGGTTATCTTTTAACCTAATTCATTTAACATAACACAACAACTTCATTTGCATATAAAACAAGAACTAGACTTCATTTAATCACCCAAAACATAGGTTGGCCGAATGATCCATAGGGTTTTCTAGGGTTATCTTTTAACCTAATTCATTTAACATAGCAACAACTTCATTTGCATATAAAACAAGAATTAAAACTCCATTTAGTCACCCAAAATAGAGGTTGGCCGAATGATCCATGTAGGGTTTTTAGGGTTAACCTTTAACCTAATTCATTTTAAATCCTAGCATCATCATATAGTTACAAAAAAAACATAGCATGCAACTCATTGAAACCTAGAATCATGGCTTGGCCGAATAGGCTTTAGTGGCTATTAGGGTTAGCTTTTAACCTAATCCCTTTTTCCTTGTTAACATCATCATCTACTTCCTAAACATAGCATACAACTTCATTGATAAAACGAAACCTAGCTTGGCCGGATATAACATATAGGTTTCTTTTACAAACATCAAACGAAGCTACTCGTATGAAGGTGAGGGATTCTTACATCCTTCGCTTTGCTTGTAGTGTGAGATAAACTAAGGAACACAAAACCTAGCCCTTGCTTCTTGCTTGAAGGAGTTTCGGCCAAGAGTGGAAATGGAGAGGAAATGGAGAGGAAGATCTTTAGGATTTCGGTGAGAAGAAGAAGAGAAGTGGAGAAAGTGAAGTTGCTCACTCATGCCTCCTCATCCCCCCCCCCTATTTATTCACCTAAAGAGTCCCTTAATCTCCCTTACACTTAACCATAATTTCCCTTATTCCTCTAATGATATAGTCCTATTGGGCTTCTGGTTAGTGGGTGCATCTATAGGTCTTGGCTATCTCTAGAGGTTTGGGGTTCAATTCCTAGGCCTTGCACCCCTTTTTGGCTTATTTTCTTTTATTTTTGAAAAGGCCCACATAAAGCCCATGATCATCAAGCCAAAAATTTTTGTAAAATTGCTAGGAATTTTACGGGCATTACACCCGTGTCCCCGGATTAAAATTTTCACTAATGAAAACTAATCTGGATGGGATGAGTTTCCTATGCTCAACCAATTCGTCATCGTGCTAACGACTTGAGAAATCGCTTGAACAAACTAGTTGTTCAAGCAACAATACTCTTCTAGTCGGTTAGCCGCGGAATAGATGACTGACAGATCGCCGATTTTTGTGTTTATCTTCGGGGTCCATGATTATACAAATACATATGGATGTAGACATGTATAATCAACACATACAATCATATTAATAAGAACATGCAAAGATCAATAATAAAACTTGTAAAAACTTTTATACCTCTCGATCTTCTATCGTATGACCTAACCTCCTTGTAGACTTCATGTGGGTGAAGATCCTCCACAAGTTAAAGCTTCCTAGATCTTCTTCAATCAAAAGAAAGAAGAACTCTCCTTCCCTTCTTGCTTGAGCCAACCACCAAGCCACAAAGACTTGATGCCGCCGGCCCCAAGAAAAGATAGAACAAGATGGCCAACCAAGGAACCGAACAAGGGAACAATCCCTAGCTCCTTTGTGCCATCGGCCAAGGGGAAAAGAAGAGGAGAAGAAGAATAGGTTGAGCGCCGACCAAGGTAGAGGGAAGAAAGGTAGGAGCCGGCAACAACTTAGGAAGAAGACCTATTGTTGCCCCCCACTCTAACATCCAAACCCTAGCCGCAAAACCCTAACCTCCCAAGGGTTTCTTGCCGCCCAAGCCAATGATAGGCGAAACCCTAATCTCCAAAAACCATTAACTAACTCTCTTGCCGCCCACCTTAAGCCCCCTTTTATAGAGTTAGGCTTAAGCCTTGTTTTAATCTCCACCGTTGGTTCTAGAGATTTAATCTCAACCGTCGGATCTAGAGATTTAATCTCACCCGTCGGATCTAGAGATTTAATCTCCACCGTCAGATCTAGGGATTTAATCTCAACCGTCGGATCTAGATATTTAATCTCAACCGTCGGATCTATAGATTTAATCTCCACCATCGGATCTAGGGATTTAATCTCAACCGTCGGATCTAGAGATTTAATCTCAACCGTCGGATCTAGAGTTTTGTTTTCCATCATTGGATCTAGGCTTCATGAGGTTTATATTAGGCTACGATAGGGACCATGAGGTGGAGTTGGATCTTGGCCACCCGATGGATCGGAACCACACAAACTTGATCCATCAATGATGTTCCATTCCACTAGAGGATCATCATTGAATTACCTCACCAACCCCCATAAATTAATATGGGCTCCGTACATTATTTGTACATCCATCTCCCCATGTTTAAGATATCGAATGCCCGTCAATTAATTGATTTACTGACCATCAATCAATTAACATCTAACTCCTCGAGTACTACCACTCAACCTTATCATCATGTTGACTAAGTCAACCTACAGGGTTTACATGATGATCCTTATGAGCTCCTCAAGGGGACATCATCAACCTAATATATAGGACACGGTTTCCTCCTATAATTAACGGCACACCATGTAAATAATATCATTTCCCAACTTACCGGGCATATTGATTTAATCCATATAAATCTCACCCTTTGGTAAATCAAAGAAATAAATACTAAGTACATGTGCCCATTATTATATCGGGATTAAGAGCATGTACAACATAATATCCGAGGTCCGATTCAATTATGTAGTCAGCAATAAATTGAATCACCTCTATGTCGGTCCTTCTCAATACACCTAAGTGTACTAGTGTAACTCTATGTTTAAGACAAAACAATACCATGCTACACTACAACCATGCCAATGGTTTGTCCAAAACTATCTTGGTTGTGAGCCTCTACTTATATTCTACAAGGGACTGATAACATGATCTTGGTTGCCACACCAAGGACCATGTTATCTACAATGTAAAGTATTAGACAATATGCACACATATAATAAATATAAAGTGCAAACAATGATCATGTGATTCTTATTTCAAAATAAAAATGTTCATACAAAAGAGCTAGGCTTTCAGTATACATTCCAACAACATCAAGCCATGCCCACTTCTTATGACATGATGCTCAATCTCAAAGATCTTTTCAGACACCAGAATCGGGCTACAAGGCAGGAAGCCATGAGGAACTTGATGACGACCACCATGATCGAGGGAACACCCATGAGGGATCTTGTTCTCAAGATGATGGCTCATTTGAAGTAGTTGGAAGTCCTCGGAGCCTTGATCGATGGGGAATCCCAGGTCGATATCATTCTCCAGTCTCTACCTAGGAGTTTTGAGACGTTTCGCCTGAACTACAACATGAACAAGAGGTTGTATTCGTTTGCGGAGCTTTTGACAGAACTCCAAGCGGTAGAGGGGCTATTTCGTCAGAGTACTCAGGCACATGCCATGGTGACCCAAACAGTTTCTACTTCTAAGCCAAAAGGCAAGAAGAAGAAGAATCAAACTCGGGCAAAGGCGGTGGGAAGAACTCAGGGAGGAGTGAAGAAGCCGAAAGGCAAGTGCTTCACTTGTAAGCAGACTGGACACTGGAAGAAGGACTGCCCCAACCGCAAGCAGAACAAAGGTATATCTTTTGGCCTAGTCGTTGAAACATGTTTAGCGGTGTTATCTACCGACACCTGGTGTGTAGATACGGGAGCCACTGATCATGTCTGCAATACTTTGCAGGGGTTCCAGGAAACTAGATGACTAGCTGAGGGGGAGATTACCGTGTACTTGGGCGATGCCACGAAGGTGGCGGCTATTGCTGTGGGAGACGTGTAGGGATGTATACTGAAAAGTCAATTTTTTGTATGAACATCTTTATTTTGAAATAAGAATCACATGATCATTGTTTGCATTTTTATGGTTATGTAATATTGTCTAATACATTACAATGTATATAACATGGTGTGTGGTGTCACATGGGAGATCATGTTATCGACTCCTTGTGAAGTATAAGTAAAGGCTCACAACCGAGATGGCTTTGGACAAACCATCGGAATGGTTGTAGTGTGATTTGGTATTGGTTTGTCATTACCATAGAATCACACTAGTACACTTTGTGTGTATTGAGCAGGACCGACTTAGAGGTGATTCGATTTTTTGCTGATTACATAATCGAATCGGTCCTCAGATATTATTTAGTACATGCTCTTAATCCCGATATAATAACGGGCACATATACTTAGTATTCATCTCTTTGATTTACCAATGGGCGAGATTTATAGATTAAATCGATAGGCTCGGTATGTTGAAAGATGATATTATTTATATGGTGTGCCGTTGATTATAGGAGGAAACCGTATCCTATATATTAGGATGATGATGTCCCCTTGAGGAGCTCATAAGGTTCATCATGTAAACCCTGCAGGTGGACATAGTCTGGCATGATGAAAAGGTTGAGTGGTACTACTCATGGAGTTAGATGTTGATTAATTATTGGTCAGTAAATTAATTAATCGATGGACATTCGAGATCTTAACCACTGGAAGAAAATGTACAAATAATATATGGAGCCCATATTAACTTATGGGGGTTGGTGGGGTAGATCAATGATAATCCTTTAGTGGATTGGATTATCATTTATGGATTGGAATTTATGTGGGCTTGATCCATGGGTGGCCAAGATCCAACTCCTTCTCATGGTCCCTAATGTAGCCTATTAATACCTCATGAATCTTAGATCCAATGGTTAGAAACAAAACTCTAGATCAAAAGGTAGAGATTAAATCTCTAGATCTTACGATTGAGATTAAATCCTTAGATCCGACGGTTGAGATTAAATCCCTATAACCAATGTAGGAGATTAAATCATGGCTTATCCCTAACTCTATAAAAGGAGGGAAAGGGGTGGGCAGTAAGGAGAGAAATCCTAATTGAGATAGGATTAGGGTTTGGAGGCTTTGGGTTTTAGAGCCTTGGGCGGCACCAAATAAGGAAGTTTTTCCTTTCTTCTTCTTCCTTCAAAGTGGCCGGCGTCCAATAGCTATTCCAGCCCTTATCCAGCCATTGGCCGGCAGCCAAAGCCTCTCTTCTCTTCTCCTTGAGTGGTGGAAACAAGACTTAGGGGTTTCCCTTGGTGTCTTGGTCGGTTTCCATCATCATCTCCTCCTCCTAGTTGGCCGGTGGCAAGGTTTCCCTTTGTTGCTTGTTGGTTGGCTATAGGAAGGAGAAGAACCTTGTTTCTATTCTTCCTCTTGCTTTGGAAGAGCAAGGAAGGAAGATTTGCGATCTAGGAGCTTCAACTTTTGGTAGATCGTCGCCCACACGACGTCCGAAAGAGGGAAGGTCATACATTAGAAGATCGAGAGGTATACCTATTCTTCATTCTCTTTTGTAACATGTTTGTTTTTGATTTTCAATTATGAGCATGTAATATTCTGTTTGTGGCTAAATAATACTTGGATCCCGATCATAAATACAAAAACCGGCGATCGAGACATCGTCTATTCCGCGGCTACTCGTAGAATAGAGGATGGTCGCTTGAACAACGAGTTTGTTCAAGTGACCTCTCTAAATGAATAGCATGACGATGACTTGATTGTTTGGGAAATCAATTTTGTCTAGGATTATTTTTTTTTAATCCGGGGACATCGATGGGATCGCCATGAACAAAGAACCAAGGTGAAGTGGGAAGCAAAGTTTCCCCTCACGGACTCGATAAGCAAAACCCTTCAATTGGTATCAGAGCCAAGGTTTCCGATTTTGTGTGTTTAGGATTCAGTTAATTTTTATGTACTTTTCATATATTATATGTGTCGGATAATAGTAGGATATGCGTAGTTTAACTCTTTGGTTGTAGGCATAAGATCCGACTATTATGGCCATATGTGTGTATGTGATTGTATGTGTGTAAATGTGTATTTTGTTGAATCCTCGGGGTTGACGAGGCTAGTATTTGATTTTTTGTAAATTAGATACGGCATTGTTTAGCCAATCTTTCTTTTATTTTACTTTCGATCTTGATTTCATGTACACTCCCTCGTGGGGTATAGGATCGATGGATGTAAATTAAAATAGGTTTTAGTCTCGGCTCGGATCTCCGGATGGCTTGTACAAGGCATAGGAGGAGCGGACGAGAAGGCGTTGCGACGGGAGACATATTGAAGACAAAAGCCATAATAGTTGGAAAATAATTTATTTTTCATATTTATTGCTTTTTGTTTGATATGCATGTCGTAGGCTAAGAAAATTCCTCAATTTAAAATTACTAAGTGGGAGAGGGAAATTTTTATAAATTCCCACGGCCTCTATTACGATTTGACAAGTGATGCAAACAAACTTGCGCGTCGGCTCTGAGTGCCTTCCTCCCCATCGAATGAGTTTGTTTGTGGATCAAAAGGTCAAATATGGTTATAGGGAATTATCAAGGAGCGTTTGCACTTCCCCATCGGAAGGCACATAACCACAGATAATTACCTTGGTACAAAGTAATGATGAACACTTAGATACAAATATAAGTATCCTCCCCATCGGAGTCACTTCTTTTATTTGTAGGGCCAAAGAGAAACCAACTACTAATTTTCCTTGTCAAAAAGTTAGGTTGACAAGATAGTAAAATTAATGGGTAAAACCTCCTCTTACAAATGTAGAATTCGTATACGTCCACACTATCGTGGCATACGATATTCTCGGTGTTTTGAGGTGTTGGTTGATTTTAAGATTTTATTGTTTGAGGAATCAATAATTTTATGAAATCTAATGTTTTGATTTATGTGATTCTTAGGTTTTCTTTCAAAATGACTTTCAACCCACTTGCTGTGATACTGAAAGAGAACAAACTTACTGGACCCAACTATATTGATTGAAAGAGGAATCTAGACATTATCTTAACTACTGAGGAATACAAATATGTACTCCTCGAAGAGTGCCCTCCCAAGCCTGCAGATCATTCTGGGGAAATGGAGAGAGAGAGCTATAAGAAGTGGGTCAAGGCCGATGAGATAGCGCGGTGTTACATTTTGGCATCTATGTCAAATGTACTGCAACATCAGCATCAAGCCATGCCCACTGCTTATGATATGATGCTCAATCTCAAGGAACTTTTCGGACACCAGAATCGGGCTGCGAGGCAAGAAGCCATGAGAAACTTGATGACGACCTCTATGATCGAGGGAACACCCGTAAGTGATCATGTTCTCAAGATGATGGCTCATTTGAATGAGCTGGAGGTCCTTGGAGCTAAGATCGATGGGGAAACCGAAGTCGATATCATACTCCAGTCTCTACCTAGGAGTTTTGAGCAGTTTCTCCTGAACTACAACATGAACAAGAGGTTGTATTCATTGGCAGAACTTCTGACAGAACTCCAGGCGGCAGAGGGGCTATTTCGTCAGAGTGCTCAGGCGCATGTCGTGGTGACCCAAAAAGTTTCTACTTCTAAGCCGAAAGGCAAGAAGAAGAAGAAACAAACTGGGGTGAAGGCGATGGGAGGTACTCAGGGAGGAGTGAAGAAGCCGAAAGGCAAGTACTTCACTTGTAAGTAGACTAGACACTGGAAGAAGGAGTGCCCCAATCGCAAGAACAAAGGTATATCTTTTGGTCTAGTCGTTGAAACATGTTTAGCGGTGCTATCTACCGGCACTTGGTGTGTAGATACGAGAGCCACTGATCATGTCTACAATACTTTGCAGGGGTTCCATGAAACCAGACGACTGGCTGAAGGGGAGACTACCGTGTACTTGGACGATGCCATGAAGGTTGCAGCTGTTGCAGTGGGAGATGTTCATTTATCTTTTGAGAAAAATAAACTTTTGGTTCTTAAGAATTGCCTTTATGTACACTTATTTAGAAAGAATTTAATTTCAGTTTCTAAATTGTTTATGGATGAATATTCTATTCCTTTTAATGACAGAGTTGTTATAAGAAGGAATAGGGACATTATCTGTTCGGGTGCATTGATATGAAATTTATACACACTTGAACCAAAACCTCCCACGATGCAAATTGAAGTTAATAACTCATCTTCTAATTCCAATAAGAGAAAAGAACCTTCAAAGATGAACCAAACATATCTTTGGCATCTAAGGCTTGGTCACATTAACCTAAGCAGAATTCAAAGGTTGATAGCTGATGGACCTTTGGGTTCATTAGTGGTGGAGGATCTCCAAACATGCGAATCCATCTTGGAAGGTAAAATGACCAAGAGCGATTTTAAGGCCAAGGGGTATAGAGCCAAAGATGTGTTAGAATTGTTCATTCTGATTTGTGTGGTTCTATGTCTATCCAGGCTAGAGGTGGTTTTGAGTATTTCATCTCTTTTATAGACGATTACTCAAGATATGGATACATTTACCTGATGCGCCGCAAGTCTAAATGCTTTGACAAGTTCAAAGAATTCAAGGCTGATGTGGAGAAACGTCAAGGTAAAAGTATCAAGATACTACGATCTGATCGTGGTGGTGAGTACCTCTTGGGAGAGTTTAGGAACTACTTATCATAGGTTGGGATTCAATCCCAATTGACTGCACCTGGCACACCCCAGCAGAATGGTGTAGCAGAGAGAAGGAATAGGACTCTTATGGAGATGGTTAGATCGATGATGAGTTATTTTGAGTTGCCAGATTCATTCTGGGGATATGCTCTTGTTACGACGGTGTACATTCTGAACTTGGTTCCATCTAAATCAGTGCCTTCTACTCCCACAGAGTTGTGGACTGGGCGAAAGCCTAGTCTAAGATATATTCGGATATGGGGGAGTCCAGCACATGTGCTAAAGGTAGATGATGGTAAGTTGGAGCCTCGTACAGAAGTACACATGTTCATTGGCTATCTTAGAGGAACGAAGGGTGATTTATTTTATAGTCCTAGAGATCAGAGGGTTATCGTCAGCACGAACGCCAGATTTCTAGAGGAAGACTATATGATGAGCCACAAGCCCAAGACTAAAATTGTTCTAGAGAAATTAAAAGGGGAAGTCATTTCTTTAGTACCACTGGTACAAGAGGATATACCACATGTCACTGCACCGCGAGTCACGGAGGATACACAGGTGATACCTCGTCGTAGTGGGAGGGTTGTGAGACAGCCTGATAGATTCATGTTCTTTGGAGAATCTTCTGATTTGGTCCCTAGTGAACATTAACCTGATCCCTGGACATATGATGAGGTAATCCAAGATAAAGATGCACTATCTTGGCAAAGTGCAATGAATGCTGAGATTGAATCTATGGATTCAAATCAGGTCTGAGAGCTAGTAGAACCACCCGATGGTGTAAAAACCATTGGATGCAAGTGGATCTACGTGAGAAAGAGATGAATAGATGGGAAGGTTGAGACCTTCAAAGCGAGGCTTGTTGCGAAGGGGTATACTTAGAAAGAGGGTATCGATTATGAGGATACCTTTTCGCCGATAGACTTGCTTAAGTCTATCTGGATTCTCTTATGCATAGCAGCTCATATGGATTATGAGGTGTGGCAGATGGATGTCAAGACAACTTTCCTTAATGGAAGTCTTGAGGAAAACATCTATATGAAGCAACCAGAGGGATTCATTGCTAAGGGAAAAGAGCATCTTGTGTGTAAGCTTAATCGGTCCATTTATGGATTAAAGCAAGCTTCGAGGTCTTGGAACATCCGCTTTGATGAGGTAATCCAGTCTTATAGATTTATTCAAAGTCCGGATGAGTCTTGTGTATACATGAGATGTGATAGAAACGTAGTGGTATTTCTTCTACTATACGTAGATGACATTTTGCTGATTGGCAACAATATCAAGGTGTTATCGGATGTAAGGGTATGGTTGTCCAAACAGTTTGATATGAAGGACTTGGGAGAAGTGGGCCACATCCTTGAGATCAAGGTTATAAGGGATCACCGGGAAAGGATGTTGTGCTTATCACAAGCTTCATACATAGACACGATTATTGATCGTTTTAGCATGTAGAACTCCAAGAAGGGTTTTCTAACTTTCAAGCATGGAGTGTTGGGGATCGATACGGCCGGCTATAGGGGGGTGAATAGCCCTCGTACGATGGATGTCGTAAATTGCTCGTCTACAAAAGATTAGCGCAAGCGGAATATACAAATACAAATAGACAAAGTAAAAGATAAACAAACAATGCTAACAAGGATGTAACGTGGTTCACGGCTACGCCGCTAATCCACGACCCGATTCATCATCGGTGAATCACTCCGCCAAAACCAATCCACTATTGGTCTCTCCTTTGCACCAAGCAAGGTGGAGGTAACCTTTACAATCAAGATCACTCTTCTACAATGGAATGAAGATTAGAGCAAATAGAAGAGTGGAAAAACGTTTAGGGCACTTTGGGAGTAGTTGGGCGTTCAAGCATTAGCCTCCCAAAGCCCCATCCCCTTCCTTTTTATAGAGGAAGAGGGTTTCTTTCTGTTGGCACAGGAGCAATCGACTGATGCCCTCGATCAGTCGACTGGTCCTGTAGCCGTTGCCCAATAATGGTCGCTTTCCATGTTGGATTCTCTCCAACGGTATTGGCATCAGTCGACTGATGTAACCCATCAGTCGACTGATGTCAATCAGTCGAGTGCTCAATGAGGTCGACTCCACTCTGTGCCCGTGCACAGTGACATCAGTCGACTGCCATCCCTTGGCAGTCGACTGATCAAGCCATCAGTCGACTGCACCATGCCGTCAGTCGACTGATCAACTTGATTCAGCTGACTTAAACCAGTCGATCGAACCATCAACTCAGAGCAGTCAACTTCCATGACATGGCAGTCGACTGGTGTCGGGAAATCCCATCCGACACATAGCCAAATGGCCAAGTTTCACCTAAGAGCTACCCCTTCCCGGGTTACATTCGCTCACTCTCATCTCTCGGAGTCCCTCGCCTTCGAAGTTCTCTTCGTTCGTGGCCACGTCCCTCGGCAGCATCAGGCGCACGACTCTGCAATGCTCCTTCGCGTCTCTTACCTTGAAGTCTACTTCCTCCGGCTTCACTCCAAGCTCCTCGTCCGGCGATCCCTCGGATGCTCTAAGAGCACAACTTCCGCAAAGCTATCCTTCACCGACTCAAGGCCCGAGTCATGAGATGTGAAACTCGCCACGACCCCATGTGCGAATTACTAAGTCCTGCACGACTTCAATGCACATATCAAATCAACATAACAAACTAACTTAAACCCTTTGCCACACATATCAAAACCTAATCATGGCAAGAGATTGCCCTAACAATCCCCCCCTTTTTGATGTGTGGCAATCCGTTTAAGTTAGGTAAACATTTGATAAATATTTCTAAGGTAAGAAAGCATGTAAACATAAACATGATATAGCAACATGCAACTCCCCCTTAATCCATGAAATTCTCTCTACAAATTCTCCCTCTATCATAATTAACTTAAACATAATATTTTCTCCCCCTTTGACACCATCAAAAAGATTAACACTAAGTTATAAAATCATGGCATCAAGTCTAATAGAAAGAAAATACCAAACATTAGTCTAAAACCTGAATTTGGCCTTTACTGTTCTGATTTTTAGGCCATCAGTCGACTGGTTCAGACGACCAATCGACTGGCACGCGAATTTCAGAACTTTCTGATTTTCGGACCGAATTTCAGAAATGCATTAAAAATTCTAGGAAACATATTTCTTGTAAGATTCTTTATCAGTGAAAAATAGGTCTTTATGAAAAATCTTTATATTTTCACGTATTTGCCAAAAATCCAAAAAGTTTAAAAACTACTAGGTTTTTGATCATGATAGTATCAAGTTTAACACCTAGTTTTGCATCCAATTGTTTCAAAACATGAATACATGTATTTTAAGGTAAGAAATTGTTTTGAAAACATATGAAATATCCAACCATGATCTTTGGGCAATATGTCAATGAACTAAACATAAGCCTTCCCCATGATTGGTCTATTATTGCTATTTTGATACTTTAAATGACCATCTAAATGCCATAGGCATTAGTGGACATTTGTATCATCCTAAAATCTCACCCATGCTAAGTTTTCAATCAAAGTAGCCTATGTTGAGTGTGAGATGCATCCTAGAGGGTATTTGTATATACTTAACCATTATATTCATACAATTCTATCAAGGTTAAGTATCATCCTAACACTCAACATGATCATAAAGATATATATGAATTGATTACACATTATGATCATGAAATACATGTTTTCATCAAATTACAATCATGCATTAGGTATTATATGATTATAATAAGCAAAATATCATCTAAGGCATGATTTAACCCTATTTCTCATGATGATGTGCCAAATCATAAAAATCATAAATCATGATTGCAAACATACATAGCAATTACAATAATCATCATGATTTAAGCATTATTAACTATTTATAGGCACGTTATCATCACCTAACACTATTTAAAAATGTTGTCCTGCCATCCTAAGTCAACCAAAATATGATATAGGTCAATTGTATATGGTTGACTACCTTAGAGTTTTCCTAACCCTTAAGAATGGATTTTGGAACCCAAAATAAGTTCTTGCCTATGGGGTTCACTAGATACTCCTTAGGAATCCATTTCCTAGCTATTACTTTCTTCTTATCTTGTCCCCTAGCAATTAGGCATTTGTAGGCCTTTTCATTTTTCTTTTCCTTATAACCTAGGCCCTTCTTATTGAAGCTAGCTCTTTGGCTCCCTATGATCATGTTCAAGGTGTTGGAGCCTATAGTGAATTTTTCTAGGGCTTTTGTTAAATAGTCTACCTTTTCCCTTAAAGCCCTATTTTCATCCATACATGCATCACTAACATTAAATGGCATATATTCATGTGAGCATGCATCATTTAAGCTAGAAGAGATATTATCATTATTTAAGCATGCTTTTTCTAGTTTATTTTCTAAGTCCTTAATTTGATCTAGCATGCTTTTGTTCTTCTTCTTAGCTCTAAATAAATCTCTAGTTAAGCTAGAAACCATGGAAACTATTTTCTTAGGAGTTAGATTCGTTACCATAGTTTCCATGTCCTCTTCTTCTTCTTCGGATGAGGAGGAAGAAGCAAGGTCATCCCATGTCTTTGCTTTGAATGCCATGGTCTTTCCCTTTTCCTTTGCCTTCTTCTCCTCTTCCTTTTTTCTACTCCCCTTTTTCTTCTTCTTTTCTTCTTTCTTCTTCCTTTCTTCCTTGCTCTTGTTTAGGAGGGGACAATTATCCCTTATATGTCCCTCTCCTTGGCAATTGTAACAAATCAACTTTCCTCTTGGTCTTCTCCTCCTATCATTAGATTTATTAAAATGAAAACCTTTTAAAGCACGTCTTACCCTCCTTACCATATATGCTTCTTCCGTGCTATCCATGGAGGAGGAGGAAGAGGCTTCATCATCGGAGGAGGGGGGATCTCTATCTTCTTCTTCCCCTTGTTTGCCATCAATGCAACTCCCCTTGAAGGTTGGATTCTAGGCTCTTCTTGTATACCTTCAAGCCTAGATTCATGCAATTCCATAGTGGAGAAAAATTCATCTAGAGTACTTACCTCTAGATTCTTTGAAATATAAAATGAGTCCACCATTGAACTCCACTTGGATGATTGGGGAAAAGCATCTATGGCTTTCATTATCATATCCCGGTTGGATAGCTTCTCTCCTACACTTGTTAGCCCAATTAATATTTCTTTAATCCTATAATGTAATGATGTTACCTTTTCTCCCTTTTCCAATTGGATGTTTGATAGTTGGGAGCGGAGGAGGTCTCTCCTTGCAAGTTTGGCTTCCGAAGTGCCTTCATGAAGTTCAACCAATCTCTCCCACATCTCCTTGGCACTTGAGCATTCCCCAATTCGGTTGATCTCTTGTTGGGGGAGCACATTGAAGAGATGGTTCTTAGCTTTTGAATTTGTAAGGTGCTCTTCCCTTTGCTTTTTGGTCCACCTAGATTTCTCTATTGGCTTCCCTTTTTCATCCCTAGGCAAAACGAAACCGGATTCCATTGTAATCATGATATCAAAATCCGTTTCGAAAAATACCTCCATTCGCTTCTTCCACCAAGCAAATTCCCCTTCGAACTTCGGTGGATGAATGTTTGAGCCGGCCATCTTTTTGTAGTGCTCTCACGGCGGTTAGTCCTTGAAGAGTGACCTTAGCTCTGATACCACTTATTGGGGATCGATACGGCCGACTAGAGGGGGTGAATAGCCCTTGTACGATGGATGTCGTAAATTGCTCGTCTATAAAAGATTAGCGCAAGCGGAATATACAAATACAAATAGACAAAGCAAAAGATAAACAAACAATGCTAACAAGGATGTAACGTGGTTCATGGCTACGCCGCTAATCCACGACCCAATTCATCCTCGGTGAATCACTCCGCCAAAATCAATCCACTATTGGTCTCTCTTTTGCACCAAGCTAGGTGGAGGTAACCTTTACAATCAAGATCACTCTTCTACAATGGAATGAAGATTAGAGCAAATAAAAGAGTGGAAAAACGTTTAGGGTACTTTGGGAGTAGTTGGGCGTTCAAGCATTAGCCTCCCAAAGCCCCATCCCCTTCCTTTTTATAGAAGAAGAGGGTTTCTTCCCATTGACACAGGAGCAGTCGACTGATGCCCTCGATCAGTCGACTGGTCCTATAGCCGTTGCCCAATAACGGCCGCTTTCCACATTGGATTCTCTCCAATGGTATTGGCATCAGTCGACTGATGTCAATCAGTCGAGTGCTCAACGAGGTCGACTCCACTCTGCGTGCGGTGCATTGACATCACGATCATTGCCATCCCTTGGCAAATGATCGATCAACCATCGATCAGCGCGCACGACCGATCAACTTGATCAAATTGACTTAAACCAGTCGAGACCATCATCGACTTCTCCCATCTGACACTTAGCCAAATGGCCAAGTTTCACCTAAGGGCTACCCCTTCCCGGGTTACATTCGCTCACTCTCATCTCTCGGAGTCCCTCGACTTCGAAGTTCTCTTCGTTCTCGGCCACGTCCCTCGGCAGCATCAGGTGCACGGCTCTGCAATGCTCCTTCGCGTCTCTTGCATCGAAGTCTACTTCCTCCGGCTTCACTCCAAGCTCCTCGTCCGGTGGTCCCTCGGATGCTCTAAGCGCACAACTTCCGCAAAGCTATCCTTCACCGACTCAAGGCCCAAGTCATGAGATGTGAAACTCGCCACGTCCCCATGTGCGAATTACTAAGTCCTGCACGACTTCAACGCACATATCAAATCAACATAACAAACTAACTTAAACTCTTTGCCACACATATCAAAACCTAATCATGGCAAGAGATTGCCCTAACATGGAGTTCCTTTATCTAAGGAGATGTGTCCTAAATCATCTGAGGAGATAGAGGAGATGAAGGTGATTCCTTATGCTTCAGCAGTAGGAAGCCTCATGTATGCGATGCTATGTACGAGACCAGATATCTGCTTTTCCGTGGCATGGTCAGCAGATATCAGAGTAATCCAGGACAGAGATATTGGACTGCGGTAAAGCATATATTGAAGTACCTGAGAAGGACTAGGGATTATATGCTGATTTATCGGGCAGACTAATTACTCCCTGTGGATTACACGGATTCTAACTTCCAAGCTGATAGGGATAACAGTAAGTCTACCTCAGGTTTTTTGATTACTTTGGAAGGTGGAGCCATTGTTTGGAGGAGTGTCAAGCATAAATGCGTGGCAGACTCCACCATGGAAGCTGAGTATGTGGCAACCTCTAAGGCGGCCAAAGAAGCTGTGTGGCTCAGGAACTTCCTGATAGATTTGGATGTGATTCCTGGTTTGCCCAGAACTATCACAATTTATTGTGATAATAGTGGTGCAGTTGCAAACTTGAAGGAACCACGTGCCAATAAGGCAAGTAAGCACATAGAGCGCAAGTACAAACTGATATAAGAAATCATAAAGAGAGGAGAAGTTGCTGTGGCCATGATTGCATCAGAGGATAACCTGGTAGATCCTTTCACTAAGACCATTTCGACGAGAGCTTTTGATAGGCATGTGGAGGGAATGGGGATCAGATGTATGGCAGTTTGAGGACAGCATAGTCTTTTAGTATAAGTGGGAGATTGTAGGGATATATACTGAAAAATCTATCTTTTGTATGAACATCTTTATTTTGAAATAAGAATCACATGATCATTGTTTGTATTTTTATGGTTATGCAATATTGTCTAATACATTACATTGTAGATAACATGGTGTGTGGTGTCACACGGGAGATCATGTTATCGGCTCCTTGTAAAGTATAAGTAAAGGCTCACAACAGAGATGACTTTGAACAAACCATCGGAATGGTTGTAGTGTGATTTGGTATTGGTTTGTCTTGACCATAGAATCACACTAGTGCACTTTGTGTGTATTGAGCAGGACCGACTTAGAGGTGATTCGATTTATTGCTGACTACATAATCGAATCGGTCCTTAGATATTATTTAGTACATGCTCTTAATCCAGATATAATAACGGACACATATACTTAGTATTCATCTATTTGATTTACCAATGGGCAAGATTTATAGATTAAATCGATAGGATCGGTAAGTTGGGAGATGATATTATTTATATGGTGTGTCGTTGATTATAGGAGGAAACTGTGTCCTATATATTAGGATGATGATGTCCCCTTGAAGAGCTCATAAGGTTCATCATGTAAACCCTGCAGGTGGACTTGGTCCGACATGATGAAAAGGTTGAGTGGTACTACTCAAGGAGTTAGATGTTGATTACTTAATGGTCAGTAAATTAATTAATCGACGGACATTCGAGATCATAAACACGGGGAGAAAATGTACAAATAATATATGGAGCCCATATTAACTTATGGGGGTTGGTGAGGTAGATCGATGATAATCCTTTAGTGGATTGGATTATCATTTATGGATCGGACTTTATGTGGGCTTGATCCATGGGTGGCCAAGATCCAACTCCTCCTCATGGTCCCTAATGTAGCCTATTAACACCTCATGAAGCTTAGATCCAATGTATAGAATCAAAACTCTAGATCCAAAGGTAGGGATTAAATCTCTAGATCCGACGGTTGAGATTAAATCTTTAGATCCGACGATTGAGATTAAATCCCTTGAACCAATGGAGGAGATTAAATCATGGCTTATCCCTAACTCTATAAAAGGAGGGCAAGGGGTAGGCGGCAAGGAGGGGAATTCTAATTGAGATAGGATTAGGGTTTGGAGGCTTAGGGTTTTAAAGGCTTGGGCGGCACCAAATAAGGAAGTTTTTCCTTTCTTCTTCTTCCTTCAAAGTTGCTGGCGTCCAACTGCTATTCCAGCCCTTTTCCAGCCATTGGCCGAAAGCCACAGCCTCTCTTATCTTCTCCTTGAGTGGTGGAAACAAGACTTAGGGGTATCCCTTGGTGTCTTGGTCGATTTCCATCATCATCTCCTCCTCCTAGTTGGCCGGCGGCAAGGTTTCCCTTTGTTGCTTGTTGGTTGGCTATAGGAAGGAGAAGAACCTTGTTTCTATTCTTCCTCTTGCTTTGGAAGAGCAAGGAAGAAAGATTTGCAATCTAGGAGCTTCAACTTTTGGTAGATCGTCGTCCACATGACGTCCGAAAGGAAGAAGGTCATACATTAGAAGATCGAGAGGTATACCTATTCTTCATTCTCTTTTATAACATGTTTGTTTTTGTTTTTCAATTATGAGCATGTAATATTCTGTTTGTGGCTAAATAATACTTGGATCCCGATCATAAATACAAAAATCGGCCATCCGGACATCGTCTATTCTTCGGCTACTCGTAGAATAGAGGATGGTCGCTTGAACAACGAGTTTGTTCAAGTGACCTCTCTAAATGAATAGCACGACGATGACTTGATTGTTTGGGCAATCCCTTTTGTCTAGGATTAAATTTTTTTTAATCCGGGGACATCGATGAGATCGCCATGAACAAACAACCAAGGGGAAGTGGGAAGCGAAGTTTCCCCTCACGGACTCGATAAGCAAAACCCTTCAAGACGTTCATTTATCTTTTGAGAAAAATAAAGTTTTGGTTTTTAAGAATTGCCTTTATGTACCTTTATTTAGAAAGAATTTAATTTCAGTTTCTAAATTATTTATGGATGGATATTCTATTCCTTTTAATGACAGAGTTGTTAGAAAAAGGAATAGGGACATTATCTGTTCTGGTGCAATGATAGGAAATTTTTATACACTTGAACCAAAAGCTCCCACGATGCAAATTGAAGTTAATAACTCATCTTCTAATTCCAATAATAGAAAAGAACCTTCGAAGATAAACCAAACATATCTTTGGCATCTTAGGTTTGATCATATTAACCTAAGCAGAATTCAAAGGTTGATAGCTGATGGACCTCGGGGTTCATTAGTGGTGGAGGATTTCCCAACCTGTGAATCTTGCTTGGTGGGTAAAATGACCAAGAGGCCTTTTAAGGCCAAGGGGTATAAAGCCAAAGATGTGTTGGAGTTGGTTCATTCTGATTTGTGTGGTCCTATGTCTACCCAGGCTAGAGGTGGTTTTGAGTATTTCGTCTCTTTTATAGACGATTATTCGAGATATGGATACATTTACTTGATGCGCCGCAAGTTTGAAAGCTTTGACAAGTTCAAATAATTCAAGGCTGATGTGGAGAAACATCAAGGTAAAAGTATCAAGACACTACGATCTGATCGTGGTGGCGAGTACCTCTTGGGAGAGTTTAGGAAATACTTATCAGAGGCTGGGATTCAATCCCAATTGTCTGCACTTGGCACACCCCAGCAGAATGGTGTGGCAGAGCGAAGGAATAGGACTCTTATGGAGATGGTTAGATCGATGATGAATTATTCTGAGTTGCCAGATTCATTCTGGGGATATGCTCTAGATACGGCAGTGTACATTCTGAACTTGGTTCCATCTAAATCAGTGCCTTCTACTCCCACAAAATTGTGGACTGGGTGAAAGCCTAGTCTAAGACATATTCGAATTTGGTGGAGTCCAGCACATGTGCTGAAGGTAGATGTTAATAAGTTGGAACCTCGTACAGAAGTATGTATGTTCGTTGGCTATCCAAGAGGAATGAAGAGTGGTTTGTTTTATAGTTCTAGAGATCAGAGGGTGATCGTTAGCACGAATGCAAGATTTCTAGAGGAAGACTATGTGATGAGCCACAAGCCCAAGAGTAAAATTGTTCTGGAGGAATTAAAAGACGAAGTCACTTCTTCAGTACCACCGGTACAAGAGGATATACCACAAGTCACTGCACCGCGTGTCACAGAGGATACACAGGTGATACCTCATCGTAGTAGGAGGGTTGTTAGACAACCTGATAGATTCATGTTCTTGGGAGAATCTTCTAATTTTGTCTCTGGCAAACATGAACCTGATCCCTGGACATATGATGAGGCATCCAAGATAAAGATGCACTATCTTGGCAAAGTGCAATGAATGCTGAGATTGAATCTATGGATTTAAATCAGGTCTAGGAGCTAGTAGAACCACTCGATGGTGTAAAAACCATTGGATGCAAGTGGATCTACAAAAGAAAGAGAGGAATAGACGGGAAGGTTGATACCTCCAAAGTGAGGCTTGTTGCGAAGGGGTATACTCAGAAAGAGGGTATCGATTATGAGGGGACCTTTTCTCCAGTGGCCATGCTTAAGTCTATCTGGATTCTCTTATGCATTACAGCTCATATGGATTTTGAGGTGTGGTAGATGGATGTCAAGACAGTTTTCCTTAATGGAAGTCTTGAGGAAAAAACATCTATATGCCAGAGGGATTCATTGCGAAGGGCAAAGAGCATCTTGTATGCAAGCTTAATCGGTTGATTTATGGATTGAAGCAAGCTTCGAGGTCTTGGAACATCCGATTTGATGAAGTAATCCAGTCCTATGGATTTATTCATAGTTCGGATGAATCTTGTGTATACAAGAGATGTGACGGAAACATAGTGGTATTTCTTCTACTATACGTAGATGACATTTTGTTGATTGGCAACAATATCAAGGTGTTATCGGACGTAAGGGTATGGTTGTCCAAACAGTTTGACATTATGGACTTGGGAGAAGTGGGACACATCCTTGGGATCAAGGTTATAAGGGATCGCAGGAAAAGGATGTTGTGCTTATCCCAAGCTTCATACATAGACATGATTATGGATCGTTTTAGCATGCAGAACTCCAAGAAGGGTTTTCTACCTTTCAGGCATGGGGTTCCTTTATCTAAGGAGATGTGTCCTAAAACATCTGAGGAGATAGAGGAGATGAAGGTGGTTCCTTATGCCTCGGCAGTAGGAAGCCTCATCTATGCGATGCTATGTACGAGACCAGATATCTGCTTTGCCGTGGGCATGGTCAGCAGATATCAGAGTAATCCAGGACAAGGAAATTGGAATGCGATAAAACATATATTGAAGTACCTGAGATGGACTAGGGATTATATGCTGGTTTACCAGGCAGACCAATTACTCCCTATGGGTATATGGATTTCGACTTCCAATCTAATAGGGATAACAGTAAGTCTACCTCAAGTTTTGTGTTTACTTTGGAAGGTGGAGCCATTGTATAGAGGAGTGTCAAGGAGAAATGCGTGGCGGACTCCACCATAAAAGCTGAGTATGTGGCAGCCTCTGAGGCGGCCAAAGAAGCTGTGTGGCTCAGGAACTTGCTGATGGACTTGGATGTGATTGCTGGTTTGCCCAGAACTATCACAATTTATTGTGATAATAGTGGTGCAGTTGCAAACTCGAAGGAACCATGAGTCCATAAGGCTAGTAAACACATAGAGCGTAAGTCCCACCTGATATGAGAAATCGTAAAGAGAGGAGAAGTTGTTGTGGCCAAGATTGCATCGGATGATAACCTGACAGATTCTTTCACTAAGGCCCTTCTGGCGAGAGCTTTTGATAGGCATGTGGAGGGAATGGGGATCAGATATATGGCAGTTTGAGGACAGCATAGTCTTTTAGTATAAGTGGGAGATTGTTGGGATGTATACTGAAAAGTCTATCTTTTGTATGAACATCTTTATTTTAAAATAAGAATCACATGATCATTGTTTGCATATTTGTATGGATATGCATATTGTCTAATACATTACATTATAGATAACATGGTGTGTGGTGTCACACGGGAGATCATGTTATCGGTTCCTTGTAAAGTATTAGTAAAGGCTCACAACAGAGATGGCTTTGGACAAACCATTGGAATGGTTGTAGTATGATTTGGTATTGGTTTGTCTTGACCATAGAATCACACTAGTGCACTTTGTGTGTATTCAGTAGGACCGACTTATAGGTGATTCGATTTATTACTGACTACATAATAGAATCAGACCTCAGATATTATATTATACATACTCTTAATCCCGATATAATAATGGGCACATATACTTACTGTTCATCTCTTTGATTTACCAATGGGCGAGATTTATAGATTAAATTGATAGGCTCGGTAAGTTGGGAAATGATATTATTTATATGGTGTGCCGTTGATTATAGGAGGAAACCGTGTCCTATATATTAGGATGATGATGTCCCTTGAGGAGCTCATAAGGTTCATCATGTAAACCCTGCAGGTGGACTTGGTCCGGTATGATGAAAAGGTTGAGTGGTACTACTCATGGAGTTAGATGTCGATTAATTAATGGTCAGTAAATTAATTAATCGACGAACATTCGAGATCTTAAACACGAGGAGAAAATGTACATATAATATATGGAGCCCATATTAACTTATTGGGGTTTGTGAGGTAGATCAATGATAATCCTTTAGTGGATTGGATTATCATTAATGGATCGGACTTTATGTGGGGTTGATCCATTGGGTGGCCAAGATCCAACTCCTCCTCATGGTCCCTATTGTATCCTATTAATATCTCATGAAGCTTAGATCCAATGGATAGAAACAAAACTCTAGATCCAAAGGTAGAGATTAAATCTCTAGATCTGACGGTTGAGATTAAATCTCTAGATCTGACGATTGAGATTAAATCCCTTGAACCAATGGTGGAGATTAAAACAAGGCTTATCTCTAACTCTATAAAAGGAGGACAAAAGGTGGGTGGCAACATGAATCCAACTAGAGATAGGATTAGGGTTTTTGGCCGGCAAGGCTTGGAGGCACCAAATAAGGAAGGTCTTTCCTTTCTTCTTCTTCCCTCAAGGTGGCCGGCAACCTAGCAGCACTTTCCAGCCATTGGCCGGCGTCCAAAGAAGCCCCTCTCCCTCTCTTTCGCCAGTAAAACCTAGGCTTAGGGTTCTCCCTTGTCTCTTTTGTTGGCATTCACCTATTCTCCTCTTCCTTCTTGGCCGGCAACAAGCTCCAACCTTAGAGTTGGGTGGTGGGTTGAAAGAAGGAGAAGAGGTTTGTTTCTATTCTTCCTCTTGCTTTGGAAGAGCAAGGAAAGAAGATTGGTGATCTAGGAGCTTCATCTTTTGGTAGATCGTCGCCCACACGACGTCCGAAAGTAGGAAGGTCATACAATAGATGATCGAGAGGTATATCGATTCTCTATTTTCATTTGTTACATGTTTATATTTGTTTAACAATTATATGCATGATATATATTCTATTTTGTGGCTAAATATACTTCGACCTCGAACATAAACACAAAAGCCGCCGATC
This sequence comes from Wurfbainia villosa, assembly GCA_025175895.1. NCBI lineage: Eukaryota > Viridiplantae > Streptophyta > Magnoliopsida > Zingiberales > Zingiberaceae > Wurfbainia > Wurfbainia villosa. The sequence continues at coordinate 45,470,498 of CM045999.1, read as the reverse complement.
CGTACATCGTCTATCCTGCGGCTATTCGTGGAATAGAGGTTGGTCGCTTGAACAATAAGTTTGTTTAAGTGACTATTTTAAACGAATAGCACGACGATGACAAGGTTGCTTGGTCAATCCCTCTTTTCAAGGATAATTTTTTTTTATCACGGGACGTAGAAGGGTTTGCCGTGAACAACCGACTAAGTCGAAAGGAGAAGCAAAGTTTCCTCACCAACACTTACCATGCCTATCGATTTAATCTATAAATCTTGCCCATTGGTAAATCAAAGAAATGGATTCTAAGTATATGTGCCCATTATTATATCGGGATTAAAAGCATGTACAATATAATATATAAGGTCTGATTCGATTATGTAGTCAGCAATAAATCGAATCACCTCTAAGTCGATCCTGCTCAATACACACGAAGTGCACTAGTGTAATTCTATGGTCAAGACAAACCAATACAAAATTACACTACAACCATACCAATGGTTTGTCCAAAGCCATCTAGGTTGTAAGCCTTTACTTATACTTTACAAGGAACCGATAACATGATCTCCCGTGTGACACTACACACCATGTTATCTACAATGTAATGTATTAGACAATATGCATAACCGTAAATATGCAAACAATGATCATGTGATTCTTATTTCAAAAATAAAAATGTTCATACAAAAGATAGACTTTTCAGTATACATCCCAACAGCAAACACTCGACTGGAAACCCTTCTGTGGATGAAATCACCCTGATCAGTCGACTGAAGTCTATCATCAATTGACTGATGGCGTCGGTAGTTGACTGCTCTCCCTCGACAGTCGATTGGTCAGCCAAATCTTGTTCAGTTGAACACCAGTAGAACCCTAGTTGACTTGGAGCAGTCGACTGGCACTTATGCCAGTCGACTGATGTCGGGTAATACCTCAAACACCAAGTTGTTTGAGCATCCGACACTCAGTCTTAGCCACTTGGCCAAGTCCACCTCATCCCTCATGGAGTTCCCCATCAAATCTCTCTTCCCTCGGCCTATGCCCCTCGGATGCACCAAGAGCACGACTTTGCAATGCCATCCTTCGTGTCTCATGCCCTTGAAGTATGCTTCCCTTTGGTCTCACTCCATTCGCTCCCCGTCCAGTGGTCCCTCGGATGCACCAAGCGCACGGCTTCGTAATGTCATCCTTCACCGACTCAAGGACCCCGAGCCTAGTGAACTTTCCAAGTCCTCAAGACTTCCCACATGCACCAAGCGCATGACTTCACAATGCATTTCTCACCAAGCACCATGCGCATGGCTTCGCAATGCTTTGAACTTTTCCACACCAAGCCCCATGCTTGGATTTTCCATGCCAACTCCATGTTGGACTACCCTATGACAATCCCATGTCATAAGTTTTGTCTATCATCAAAATACTACTCGAGTCAAACTCGAGTCAACCTTGGCCGATTGCACCAACAAAGGTTTCCTTCCCGTCAGGCATGGGATACACCTTTCGAAGTCTATGTGTCTACGCATAGAAGATGAGAGGATTTACATGAGTAAGATTCCCTATGCATCCATAATAGGATCTATCATGTATTTTATGTTATGTAATAGGCTAGATCTATCGTATGCTCTGAGTGTCATGAGCAGATATCAGTCTAATCCAGCAATGGATCATTGGGTGGCTGTTAAGGCAATCCTTAAGTACTTAATAAGAACTATGGATGTGTTCCTAATATATGGAGAGGGTGATATGGTAATACGTAGGTATACGAATGTCAGCTTCCAGAAAAATAAGGATGATTCCAAGTCTCAGTCTGGTTACGTATTTACCTTAAATGGAGGCGCAATAAATTGGAAAAGTTCCAAGCAAGACACTATAGCATATTCTGGCACTGAGGCAGAATTCATTGCAGCTTTGTAAGTAGCAAAGGAAGCGGTTTGGATTGAGAAGTTTGTCTTTGAACATGATGTGGTCTCATCAACAATCCAAACTTGTGCTTCGCCACTATCATTTGATCAGAGATATCATAAGTAGGAAGAAAATACAAATCGAGAAGATTCCCACTGAAAGGAACTTAGCGGACCCTTTAACTAAGGTCTTACCTTAACGTAAGTTTGAGGGTCATGTTAGAGCTTATTGTTAGTTATATATGAGAGGTGTCCTAAGGCAATCGCCTTATGTTTAAACCATTTATATGATAAATGAAGATTCACTATTTGAGTATACATGTTTGCATGTATTTGATTAGATTTTAAACACATTTACTGAATGTCCACAATACGATTCACAGCATGAGAGAATTTGTGATTAGATCACAACTAGTGAGTATCTCTACATGAGTAATTGTGATGTATTGGAATTATCCCTAGTCGATGAATTGATGGATTTGGACACCATCAATCCAGTAGAGACTAGTATGAAGTATACTCTTTAGTGTATCCAAGTAACTGATTCCCACTTACTGGAGACATTGTGATGTCCGGAGTTAATCGTGGTTGCTAGTTATGGTAAATAGTTAATTGGAGTGACCAGCGGTAAGACTTCATATGGTTCTATGCATATATGGATATGTAAATGAAGTTCTTACTGCAGTTTAAGTGCGATATTCCTTTGACTTGCGGTATTCAATTCATCTTGGTCATGGAGACTTATGCTTTGACATCTTAAGCAAACATCTCCAAGGAGATGTGGACCCGAGATGATTGGGTATAAATCGAAATGCCTGAAGGTGTTTTAATAGCCTATAAAGGATTCACCACTCCTTGCGAGGAGATGTATACCCTTGGCCTCTCGTCAGATTGTTACTAAAGTCTTTGGCCAAAACATTACATGTTTAGAGTACGGTACTCTAGGATACATGTGCAGTAACTAGAATCCGTAGGATGAGGAAATGATACTTGGGCTAGGTGTGACATAGTTAGCCTAGTGGGGACTAACACTATAGATCATGTCCTGAACCAAGTGGGTATAAGATGAGTGAAGGGAATGAAGCACGATTCATTGTAGCTACTGAAGGGTTTTAGAAATGGTTCTTGAATCAACTGTTGATTTTTCGATTATTTGGAGATCATGATGTACTACTAGGTGCCACTCATGATCATTCTATAATTAATGGTTAATTATAGATGACCAACATAAACCGAGAACCTATTTGGTCACACGCACAACGAGCTTAATCCGAAGGATTTTAAACGATCTTGAGAATGAGATTCTCATATCGAGAGAAACTAAGTTTGGTTGGACCAAATAAGGAGTAAGCATGAAATTGTTTCAGTCACAACGGAAGAATGGATGGGCTGAGCCTTATGAAGAAATGATGGATGAACAAAATTGGTTTGGTTCTAATCCAATGGTGTAAAAATAAACCAAAGTGGTTTGGTTTGTTTTAAACGAATGAACCAAAGTTGGTTCGGTTCGTTTTAACTTAAAATAGACCACCTCAGTTCAGTTTATTTTAACTTAAGTTATTGGAGTGGATTAATGGGTTTTGGTTAGGAACCAATAACTCTAAGGAGAAGGTCTCTTGATGGTTAAGAAACACACGCTCTATAAAAGCGCCCCTAGAGGTTTGGAGAGCTCTAAGTTTTATTTTTGGAAACTTTTCATCCTTTCCTCTCCCTCTCTTCTCCTTTCCGTCGCCCAAGGAATCCACGCTCAAGCTTGTGCCGCCATCCAACCTTATGCCGCCAGCATCCAGCTGCTGCCGGCCACCCTTCGGTGATCCTCCGGTGACCCTCCTTGGCTCTGGTGACTAAGGACCAGCATACCCTCTTCATTTGGCTGGCGCCAAGTCCTCCACCAAGCTGTCCAATTTTTGGATAGGTTGTTTCCTTCTTGTCAAAGTGTCATTTGGACGACATTTGGAGCTCCGACAGTGACTTCCTTGCTGAGTATTGGATCTCCAGTAATCCTTATAGGTGGAGGACCAAGGATTCATCAATCGGTTGACGAATACCTCTTCGGAGAAGCGAGTTTTGGGGACTCATTTTTGCATCCGAATTTTGATTCGGATTGTGATCTTCTCTCGATCACATCGTCTTCGACACGAGGCTAGTGACTCCTACGAAGACGAGGCTCATAGCTTGATGAAGCTATCTCGACCGTACTCGGCATGGATATGGATAGAAGCAACTCTAGCATGAGTTGCTCCGCATGATGTCATTCCCGCTGCACGTGATACGTTAGGTATAACTAGCGTAATTTCCTTTTATTGCAAAATTTAAAAATGCAATTATGTCTACACATATTTTATCTACCATGCGTGTGGTGTGAGTGTTGTAATACATTAGATTTATTGCTTTTAATTCTTCCATTGTGCACATGTTTACGAAACATGTTCGAACACACACTCGTCGCTGTATCGGGGAAACCCAACAGTGGTATCAGAGCCCAAGTTGTGTTTCGACATAATCGTAAAATTATTTTGTGATAGTCATAATTGTATTTATGGAAATTTTCTACTTTTGGAAAGTTTTGAAGTATATATGGAAATTTTCTAATTTTGGAAAGTTTAGAAGTATTTATGGAAATCTTCTAGTTTTAGAAAGTTTAGAAGTATTTATGGAAATTAACACTTTCCATAAATAAAATATGTGATTAGATTTGGAAATTTGTTTCCTAATTTAATCATGATTTGATTTGGGGAATCAAATCTAAAATATATTTTATTTCCATAAATAGTTTTGACAATTTAGGAATTTTGTTTCTTAAATTAAATTTGAATTTCCTTAATTAACACTTTCCATAAATAAAATATTTGATTAGATTTGGAATTTTTTTCCTAATTTAATCATGATTTGATTTGGGAAATCAAATCTCAAACATATTTTACTTCAATAAATAGTTATGACATATAAGGTAATTTTTGTACATGCCATAATTGTATGTCATGTAATTGCATTAGATGCATATCATTATGTCATCCATGTCGTGACATGTATATGTATGTCATGTATGTCATGTCATATAGATAATAGTTATTTGCATGCAAAGAGGATGAGTCATTAAAACCCTTACACAATATTAAAGCCTACACCTTCCATTAATATGGTTAGAACCAGAGTTCTATTTCTTGTTTGGGTAGTTGGACTCTCTCCAAGCCCGGCTCGAACCTGAACATTTTCAAACCATGGAATAATTTAATACTAATATGGTAAGAGTTAGTGGTCAATCGTTAGCTTTGGTTGTTGGACTCTCTCCAAACCGGGCTAATTGGTTGAATGTGCTCTAACCATATTAAAGCTATTTCTTGATTAATGGGTTGACTTTAACCTGGACGATCGGCTTGTTGGACTCTCTCCAAGGTCGATGTAAAGGGAGGTGAAGTTGGGTGCTATGCATATGATGCATACTTGTTAATGAGTTAACAACCTGATATATGTGTGAACATTCAATTAGTTGATAGCACATTATGATAGTTGCATATTGTGATATGCAATCGGTATACTTGATACCTACCATTGTAGCTATGAATGGCTTTTTGGATTCTCTCCAAGGTTGTTCATATCTATGTTAGATATCAGCCCATTCAAAGATGGACCTACGACCTCCCGAAGTGATTTTAGGGTTTTAAAATTCAAAAAATGAATGGGATTTGTAAATGTATGTTGATGCATTTTTCCATCTTTCTCATATATGCTCGATTTTGTATTTCTAGGTTAATCGATTAATCATTACATCTTTGAATTTGTGCTCTATTTTGGATTCGAATAAATTGACTGGGGCTAACTTCTTGGAGTGGCTTAGAAACTTAAGAATTGTTTTCAAAGCAGAAAAGCTCACGTATGTCCTCGAAGAGCCTCTTCCCAACCGTCCTAAGGACGATGCAACTCCAGACCAATTGTTGGCCTATCAGAAACATGTGGCTAATTCTGAACTGCCGAGTTGCAACATGCTAGCCGTGATGGTACCCGAGCTGCAAAAGCAGCATGAGCATATGGTTACTAATACCATAGTCTTCCATCTTCATGAGTTGTTTGATGAGCAAGCGAGATTCGAAAGGTTCGAAGTCTCCATGCTCCTCTTCACCTCTAAGATGCAAGAAGGTTCATCTGTAGTGCAGTTTGTGCTAAATATGAATGGGTACATCGAGCGGCTGGCTACCCTCGGGTTTGTGATGGATCATGAATTAAGTATTGACTTAATTCTGCATTTTTTGCCCAAGAGTTTCTCACAATTTGTGATGAACTACCGGATGAACAAACTTGAATCCACTATTCCTGAGCTCATCAATATGCTAAAGACTGCAGAGTCTTCTATGAAGCATGAGGAGAAGGCGATTCTGTTAGTTGATTCCTAAAAGAAAGGTTCTAAGAGAAAGTCAAAAGAACAGAAGAAAGGGATGGAGAAAAAGGTTAAGAATGTAGAACCAACACAAAAGGGCACCTGCCATCATTGTGGTAAGGAGGGCCACTAGCGAAGAAATTGCAAGATTTATCTTGAGTCCATGAAGAAGAAGAAGGCATCTGATTCCCCATCCTCTTCAGGTATCTTCGTTATTGATTGTCATTCTATTTCCTTAGACACTTAGGTAATGGATACTGGGTGTGGCTCTCATATATGTAATGACATACAGGGGCTAAGGAATAAAAGAAGACTCATCAAAAGGGAGTCAAATTTGCGAGTTAGCAATGGAGCAAAGGTTGTTGCGGTCCCCATCGGAACTTATTTGCTGAAGCTCCCTAGTGGACAAGTCTTAGAACTGGACAATTGCTATTATGTTCCTTCTCTAATAAATAATATTGTTTCTATTTCCTGCTTAAATAGAAATGGTTACCATTTGATATTTAGTAACAATTGTTGTTATATAACCTTGAATGGCGTACTTTATGGGACTGGAACTTTAAGTATTGGTATTTATACGTTGGACGTATCCAGTGATATTTTCAATATCGAAGTGAACAAGCATGCTCGAAAGGATAATATGATGGTTGAGGGGAAACTTCGCTTCCCCTTTCGACTTAGTCGCTTGTTGATTGCGATCCCTTCTACGTCCCCGGATAAAAAAAAATTATCGTTGACAAGAGGGATTGCCCAAGCAAACTTGTCATCGTCATGCTATTCGTTTAGAGTAGTGACTTGAACAAACTTGTTATTCAAGCGATCAACCCCTATTCCACGAATAGCTATGGAATAGACGATGTACAGATCGCCGGCTTTTGTGTTTATGTTCGGGGTCCAAGTATATTTAGCAACATACATAAAGTAAACAAACCACATACAACATGCATATAATTGAAAAATAATTCTAGACATAATACAAAAGAACACTAATCAAAATAAACAAGATTATACCTCTTGATCTTCTATTGTATGTCCTTCCTCCTTTTGGACGTCGTATGGGTGACGATCTTCCAAAAGTCGAAGCCTCCTAGATCACCAATCTTCCTTTTCTTGTTCACTCTAAACAAATGAAGATCATAAAACAAAACACTTCTTCCTATCTAGAACCGGCCACCAAATCAATAGACTCGATGTTGCCGCCGGCCAAGGAACAGAACATGGAGTATGGAAACCGGCCAAAGGAGAATCAATGGGAGCATGGCCGCCGGCCAACACTTGGAGAAGAGAAAGCAAACCAACCCTTCACCTTGTTGCCACCAAAACCCTTACCCTAGCTCTCCTAATTTCTGACCAAAGAAAAAGGGAAGAAGGATAGGTTGAGCACCGACCAAAGTATATGGAAGAAGGATAGGTGCCGGCCAACCTTAGGAAGAAGAAGAAGAATCCTCCTCCACTTGTTGCCGCCCACCCCAAACCCAAAAACCCTAGCCGCCCACTCCTAATCCTAACCCTAATGGGATTGCTTGCCGCCCAAGGGAAGCAAACCCTAATGCCATCCATTGTGTTGCCGCCCAAGCCATCATCCCATATTTATAGAGTTAGGTTCATCCCTCCTTTTAATCCCCACCATTGGTTCTAGGGATTTAATCTTAACCGTCAGATCTAGAGATTTAATCTCAACCGTCAGATCTAGTGATTTAATCTCTACCATTCAATCTAGAGTTTTGTTTTCATCCATTGGATCTAAGCTTCATGAGGTAGTAATAGGCTACAATATGGACCATGAGGAGGAGTTGGATCTTGGCCACCCAATGGATCAAGCGCACATAAAGTCTGATCCATTAATGATTATCCATTCCACTAGAGGATTATCATTGATCTACCTCACCAACCCTCATAAGTTAATATCGGCTCCATATATTATTTGCACATTTTCTCCCCGTGTTTAAGATCTCGAATGTCCATCGATTAATTAATTTACTGACCATTAATTAATTAACATCTAACTCCATGAGTAGTACCACTCAACGTTTTCATCATGTCGGAACAAGTCCACCTGCAGGGTTTACATGATGAACCCTATGAGCTCCTCAAGGGGACATCATCATCCTAATATATAGGACACGGTTTCATCCTATAATCAACAGCACACCATATAAATAATATCATTTCCCAACTTACCGAGCCTATCAATTTAATCTATAAATCTCGCCCATTGGTAAATCAAAGAAATGAATACTAAGTATATGTGCCCGTTATTATATCGGGATTAAGAGTATGTACAATATAATATCTGAGGTCCGATTCAATTATGTAGTCAACAATAAATCGAATCACCTCTAAGTCGGTCCTGCTCAATACACACAAAGTGCACTAGTGTGATTCTATGGTCAAGACAAACCAATACCAAATAACACTACAACCATTCCAATGGTTTGTCCAAAGCCATCTCGGTTGCGAGCCTTTACATACACTTTACAAGGAGCCGATAACATGATCTCTCGTGTGACACCACACACCATGTTATCTACAATGTAATGTATTAGACAATATGCATAACCATAAAAATATAAACAATGATCATGTGATTCTTATTTTAAAAATAAAAATGTGTCATACATAAGATAGACTTTTTTCAGTATACATCCCAACATAATCCCACTTTTACTAAAATACTATGCTGCCCTCATACTGCCATACATCTGATTCCCCTTCCCTCCACATGCCTATCAAAGCTCTCGCTAGAAGGGCTTTAGTGAAAGGGTCTACCAGGTCATCTTCTGATGCAATCTAGGCGACAACAACTTCTACCTCCTTTACGATTTCTCGTATCAGGTGGTACTTGTGCTCTATCTGTTAACTTGCCTTATGGGCTCGTGGTTCCTTCGAGTTTACAACTGCACCTCTATTATCACAATAAATTGTGATAGTTCTGGACAAACCAGGAATCACATCCAAGTCCATCCGGAAGTTTCTGAGCCACACAACTTCCTTGGCCGCCTCAGAGGCTGCCACATACTCAACTTCCATGGTAGAGTCCACCACGAATTTCTGCTTGACACTCCTCCATATAATGGCTCCACCTCCCAAAGTAAACACAAAACTTGAGGTAGACTTACTGTTATCCCTATCTGATTGGAAGTCGGAATCTGTATAACCCACAGGGAGTAATTGTTCTGCCTGGTAAACTAGCATATAATCCTTAGTCCTTCTCAGGTACTTCAATATATTCTTTATCGCAGTCCAATGTCCCTGTCCTAGATTACTCTTGTTGGCAATCGGCTTGGGAGGCTCATCGGCTCCCATGTCCCCGGATTAAAATTTTCACTAATGAAAACTAATCCAGATGGGATGAGTTTCCTAAGCTCAATGAATTCGTTGTCGTGCTAACGACTCGAGCGATCGCTTGAACAAACTAGTTGTTCAAGCAACCAAGCTCTTCTAGTCGGTTAGCCGCGGAAGAGACGACGGACGGATCGCCGGTTTTTGTGTTTGTCCTTGGGGTCCATGATTATACAAATACATACTAATGTAAACTAGTATAATCAACACATACATAAAGTAAACATCCACATAATACATGCATATAATTGAAAAGCAATTATAAACATAATACAAAAGAACATTAATCAAAATAAACAAGATTATACCTCTTGATCTTCTATTGTATGTCCTCCCTCCTTTTGGACGTCATGTGGGCGACGATCTACCAAAAGTTGAAGCCTCCTAGATCATCAATCTTCCTTTCCTTGTTCACTAGGAACAAAGGAAGATCCTAAAACAAAACTCATCTTCCTTTCTAGAACCGGCCACCAAGTCAATAAACTCGATGTTGTCGCCGGCCAAGGAAGATAAAATAAAGTATGGAAACCAACCAAAAGAGAAACAACAAGGGCATGGGCGCAGGCCAACACTTGGAGAAAGGAAAGGAAAACAATCCTCCTCCTTGTTGCCGCCCAAACCCTATACAAGGCTCTCCTAATTTCCGGCCAAGGATGAAAGGAAGGAGAATAGGTAGAGCTCCGGCCAAGGTAGAGGGAACAAGGATAGTGGCCGGCCAACACTTAGAATGAAGAATAAAAGGAGCTTCATCTTCTTGTTGCCGCCCACCCTAATACCAAAACCCTAACCCTAGCCGCCCAACCCCAATCCTATCCCAACTAGGATTTGATTGCCGCCCAAGGGAAGCTATCCTAATGCCATCCAACCTAAGCCATAGAAGGAAGGGAGAAGCTTGGGCGCCGGCCAAACCAAGGAGGAAGGAGGAAGAAGGGTTGCCGGCCACCATTGGGAAGAAGAAGAAGAGGCTTCTTCTTCTTGTTGCCGCCCAACACCATGAACCAAACCCTAACCCTAACCTCCTTCTTCTTTCTTACTGCCCAAGCCACCTTATCTCAATTAGGTGTTTTTTTCTTTTTCATCCATCCTTGCCGCCCAAGCCTAAGCCCATATATATAGAGTTAGGTTTAGGCCTTGGTTTAATCTCCTCCATTGGTTCTAGGGATTTAATCTCAACCGTCGAATCTAGGGTTTCATCCCAACCGTCGGATCTAGGGTTTCATCCCAACCGTCAGATTTAGGGTTTCATCCCAACCGTCAGATCTAGGGTTTCATCCCAACCGTCGGATCTAGGGATTTAATCTCCACCGTCGGATCAAGGGATTTAATCCCAACCGTCGGATCTAGGGATTTAATCTCCACCGTCGGATCTAGAGTTTTGTTTTCCATCATTGGATCTAAGCTTCATGAGGTGTTAATAGGCTACAATAGGGACCATGAGGAGGAGTTGGATCTTGGCCACCCGATGGATCGGAACCACACAAACTTGATCCATCAATGATGTTCCATTCCACTAGAGGATCATCATTGAATTACATCACCAACCCCCATATGATAATATGGGCTCCATATATTATTTGTACATCCATATCCTCATGTTTAAGATATCGAATGTCCATCAATTAATTGATTTACTGACCATCAATTAATTAACATCTAACTCCTCGAGTAGTACCACTCAACCTTATCATCATGTTGACTAAGTCAACCTGCAGGGTTTACATGATGAACCTTATGAGCTCCTCAAGTGGACATCATCAACCTATATATAGGACACGGTTTCCTCCTATAATCAACGGCACACCATGTAAATAATATCATTTCTCAACTTACCGGGCATATTGATTTAATCCATCTAAATCTCACCCTTTGGTAAATCAAAGAAATAAATACTATGTACATGTGCCCGTTATAATATCGGGATTAAGAGCATGTACAACATAATATCCGAGGTCCGATTCAATTATGTAGTCAGCAATAAATTGAATCACCTCTATGTCGGTCCTGCTCAATACACCTAATTGTACTAGTGTAACTCTATGTTCAAGAAAAAATAATACTAAGCTACACTACAACCATGCCAATGGTTTGTCCAAAACCATCTTGGTTGTGAGCCTCTACTTATATTCTACAAGGGACTGATAGCATGATCTTCTGTGCCACACCAAGCACCATATTATCTACAATGTAAAATATTAGACAATATGCACACATATAATAAATATAAAGTGCAAACAATGATCATGTGATTCTTATTTCAAAATAAAATTTTTCATACAAAAAGAGCTAGGCTTTCAGTATACATTCCAACAATCTCCCACTTATACAAAAAGACTATGCTGTCATCACACTGCCATACATCTGATTCCCCTTCCCTCTACATGCCTATCAAAGCTATCGCTAGAAGGGCCTTAGTGAAAAGGTCTACCAGGTCATCCTCTGATGCAATCTAGGCAACAACAACTCCTACCTCCTTTACGATTTCTCGTATCAGGTGGTACTTGCGCTCTATGCATTTACTTACCTTATGGGCTCGTGGTTCCTTCGAGTTTGCAACTGCACCATTATTATCACAATAAATTGTGATAGTTCTGGGCAAACCAGGAATCACATCCAAGTCCATCAGGAAGTTCCTGAGCCACCCAACTACTTTGGCCGCCTTAGAGGCTACCACATACTCAGCTTCCATGGTGGAGTCCGCCACGCATTTATGCTGGACACTATTCCATACTATGGCTCCACCTCCCAAAGTAAATACAAAACCTGAGTTAGACTTACTGTTATCCCTATCAGATTGGAAATCGGAATCTATGTAACCCACAGGGAGTAATTGGTCTGCCCGGTAAACTAGCATATAATCCCTAGTCCTTCTCAAGCACTACAATATATGCTTTATCGCAGTCCAATGTCCCTGTACTGGATTACTCTGATATCTGCTGACCATTCCCACGACAAAGCAGATATCTGGTCTCGTACATAGCATAGCATACATGAGGCTTCCTACTGCCGAAGCATAAGGAACCGCCATCATCTCCTCTATCTCCTTTGATGTTTTAGGACACATCTCATTAGATAAAGGAACTCCATGCCTGAATGGTAGAAAACCCTTCTTGGAGTTCTGCATGCTAAAACGAGCTAGGACCGTGTCTATGTATGAAGCTTGAGATAAGCACAACATCCTTTTCTTGCGATCCCTTATAACTTTGATCCCAAGGATGTGTCCCACTTCTCTCAAGTCCTTCATGTCAAACTGTTTGGACAACCATACCCTTACGTCTGATAACACTCTGATATTGTTGCCAACTACCAAAATATTATCTACGTATAGTACAAGAAATACCACTACATTTCCGTCACATCTCTTGTATACACAAGACTCATCCGGAATTTAAATAAATCCATAAGTCTGGATTTACCTCATCAAAGCGGATGTTCCAAGACCTCGAAGCTTGTTTCAATCCATAAATGGACCGATTAAGCTTACATACAAGATTCTCTTTGCCCTTAACAATGAATCCCTCTGGTTGCTTCATATAGATGTTCTCCTCAAGACTTCCATTAAGGAAAGTTGTCTTGACATTGTAGGGGATCGGTATGGCCGGCTAGAGGGGGGTGAATAGCCCTCGTTCGTTGTTCGTCGTATTTTGTTCGTTCTCGTCTACAATTCTTGTTAGCGCAGCGGAATAACAATAATAATACTAACAACAAACACAAATACACACAAACAAAACACAACGATATACGTGGTTCGGAACCGAATGGTTCCTACTCCACGGGTGAGCTCCTCGAGCTCTAGTTATGCTCACGGCACTAACTATAACACTCCTTTTCGACAGCACGTCGGAGGTGGAGAAACCTCTCACAAGTTATTACACTAAGTAATGAAATACAACAAGAAATACAAAGACAATACAAAAGAGAACTTTTACACCGATTGCTTTTGATCGCTTTCTTGTTGCTTGCTTTTGCTTGCTCTTGAAGGTCTGGAATGCAACAGCAATTCCCCTCCAAAGTCACCCAAAAAGCCTTTGGCGAAATCCTCCAACTCGAGCTCCATTTATAACCTGCATCAAGCTTCGCCCATCGCTAAAGGCCAAAAGGCCCGGATCATTGCCCTGTGTTCGTTATCTCACAATGGCCAGATCCACGTCGGACAAGTTCCAACGGATCTCCTACCCGATCCGACGCTGGTCGGGTGACCAGTGACCTAGTAGTCGGCCCGCCCGATCGGCTCGGAGCGCTCTCTCTCGACACTTCCATCGGTCGAGCCATCCCACGGCGATCATTGCCTGTCGGCTGTCGATCATTGCGATCCATGGCGATCGCCAAGCACCAAAACGCAGCCTTACACCAGTCGAACCCTAGTCGACTTGGACCAGTCGAACCGGCACCTATGTCAGTCGACTGCTGTCGGGCAAAACCTCAAACACCAAGTTGTTTGAGCCTCCGACACTTAGTCTTAGCCACTTGGCTAAGTCCACATCCCTCATGGAGTTCCCCACCGAAGCTCTCTTCCCTCGGCCTACGTCCCTCGGATGCGCCGCACGTTCTCTTCATGCCCTAGAAGTATGCTTCCCTTTGGGCTCACTCCATTCGCTCCCCGTCCGACGGTCCCTCGGATGCACCAAGCGCACGGCTTCGCAATGCCATCCTTCACCGACTCAAGGACCCCGAGCCTAGTGAACTTACCAAGTCCTTAAGACTTCCCATATGCACCAAGCGCACGGCTTCGCAATGCATTTCTCACCAAGCACCAAGCGCACGGCTTCGCAATGCTTTGGATTTCCCATGCCAAGGCTTCCCCCTTGGACTTCCACACCAAGCTTCATGCTTGGATTTTCCATGCCAACCCATGTTGGACTTTCCCATGACAATCCCATGTCATGAGTTTTGTCTATCATCAAAATACCATCAAGGTACTGCTGGGCCGATTGCACCAACAATCTCCCCCTTTTTGATGATTGACAAAACTACCATCTCAAGTCTACCAATTCTCCCATATTGGCAATTTTCATATCCCAATGAGAATTCCAACGAACCCTAATTGGTAACATGGTAACTTCTCCCCCTTTTTGACATTACATCAAAAAGGTCCTCCCCAAGGGTATGAATGTCTCATATCCCAATGAGATCTTACAATCTCTCCCTTGGAGGAACACATGCCTACAATCTTTCTAGTGATCCCATATCACTTAAAGAGAGGCAACCCAATTTTCCTCCCATGAGGAAATACACATCCATCTTCCCATGATGGATACCTCCCCCTAGAGGCTTGCTCCCCCTTGACCATTGCACCAACAATGTCCTTGGAGAGTCCTTATGCCAATAGGAACATTAACCAAATCAAAAATTAAGGCAAAGTTCAACAATGAACTCTTTTCCACCTTAAAATTGATACTCAACCCAACTCCTAATCCATATCCAATGGATTTCCACCCTCTCTAATGCTCTCCCAAGCATATCCTAGGGTTAGGAGTGGTTAGGGAACCTTAACCTAGCTGAACATGGGCCTAACCAACAAGATTTACCCGAAATCAGCAATGATCAAATCGTAAATCACGGTCACACTATCACGATCACACCATGGCGTTTAATGATAATCGATTTGCCAAAGATTTCGTAAATGGATTTAAATCCATAAGTAAATATACGTAATTTTAAAAATCTTGAAAATGCATACGTATAATACTTATCCTAAACACTATGGGTGAAAAATATTGGAAAATTATTTTACCCACTAAATTAGGAGATTGATACAAAGTTCAAAAGTTTGGAAAAGCTTCAATAAAGAGCCCTCTTTGTATCATCCCATTCAATGGTGATAGCTATCAATAGATAGGCTTCACCAAGGTTTTTCAAAATGTTTTCAAAAAGTTTTCAAAACCTTTAATTTCTTTTCCTTAAACATCTCACTTATATCTAGATGTGTAAAAACACATTCAAGGCAATTAATCTAGTGAGATGTGGGTTTTTGTTCTTTAAAATGGTCTCATGCATATTTCTAGGCAATATTATTTGATTCCCATCAAATCATGCCATAGTCCTTAACTTCATTTTAATTCATGCATGATATGATTATGGCATAGATATGATATAGATAGAAACATATGCCAATATCATGATGTCATGGCATGTGAATGAAACTTAAGCATACATGACATCTAAACATAAATCTAAACATGATCATGACATTTTATAGATAAAAGTGAAAATGATGTCATGACATGGCAAGGCAAATATGGCAAGTAAAATATACTAAGGTATAGAATACCTAAGTGTTAAAATTAATTTGCCATTTCAAGGAATTAAAATCATTTTGCCTTAAAGCCATTCATTTCCCTAGTGTGCCAAAAACCCAAAATGGCACACCAATACCTCTAAGACCTAATTGTGCCAATTTAAATCATTTTTAACTTCTCAAACCATATTGGCACACCCTAATGTGTCAACTCTACTATGGTTAGGTTAACTACCCATCCACTTAAGGTTGACACACTCTAACCCATTTAGCGTGAATCAATCACTCTCTTGGGAACCCAATATCTATTGGAGCTCCTTGGGTTAATAAGGTATTCCCTAGGGATAACTTCCCTAGATACCTTCCTAATGACCCTTTTAGGCTTTGAAGCCATAGTCTTTTGGGTCTTTCCTAGGTCAACTCTAGAGGTGACTCCTCCATTGACCTTCTTAGTGGCTACATTTGATTTCTTTGAGGTGTTAGCCACTAAACACATACCATGGCTAGACTTAGGGATGACTTCCCTTTTAGCCTTGGTTTTCCTAGACCTAGAAATAGTTCCATAATTAAATGGAACATTATGATAAGTATTCTTGGGCTTAGGTTTGTGACCCAAACCTTCCTTGCCCTTAGACCGTTTTTGAACCTTAGGTCTTGACTTTTGGGCATTTGACCCTAGAATTGAATTTTCTATGATTCTAAGGGCTTTCTCCATTCTCTCAAGTCTTGACCTCAAGACTTGGTTCTCTAGCTCTAATTTTCCCATTTTTGAATTTTCGTTAGGTTTTTGGGAAAACCTCTTCTTCTTAGGCATGTGCCTAGACTTTTTGGGATTAATACCCAAATTTTCTTCTACTCTCCTAATTGACTCCCTAGGCAAGATATTTCTAGAATTATGAGTCCTAGGTTTGTCCTTAGTTATATGAACATGCTTGGCACCTAAGCAATAAACCTTATTGTTTCTCCTAGCATGCTTTTCATTAATAATGGCAAGAGAACTAAAATAATTTTTAGCATGCTTTTTGACTTTAGGAATTAAAGGTGCATTAACTAAATGTACCTTAGGGTTAGCTTTAGGAGCTCCCCCTACATGAGTTGCACCTTCTTGCCCTTTCTTCCTCCCCCTAGGGCATTGTCTTCGGTAGTGTCCCTTTTGATTGCATTTGAAACACACAATGTGCTCTTTGCTCTTGATTTTGGGAACACCGGCATCCTTTGACTTTGGGTTGACTTTCGGTCTTGATGCCTTTTCCTTAGCCAATTTAGGGCATTTGCTCTTGTAATGCCCTTTCTCCCTACACTCAAAGCATATTATGTGATCTTTATTTAAAATAATAACACTTGAGTTACCTAGGGTGGTGGTGGAGGCCTCTTCATGATCTTCACTTCTCCCGGATGTAGATGCTTCTTGTTCTTGCTCTGGGATGGAAGATTTCCTTTCCTCCCCCTCAATGCTAGAGGTGGAGGTCTCCACCAAATCATCAACATCTTCAAATGTTGTGGGTGCTTCTTCTTCGGCATTCTCCTCTACTTGTGCCGATTGGGAATTTTCTTGGAATTTCATTATTTTCTTCCATAATTCCTTCCCAATCTAGACCAAATAGTGTTAGGTAATAAATCACTAAGCAATTTTATTACCTCAAGATTTGTCTTGAAGTCCTTAATTTGGTCTTGGGTCCACCTTGACTTCTCAATTTGCTTGTTGTTTTTATCCCTAGGCATCTCAAAACCATTTTCTACAATAATCATTTAATCAAAATTGGTTTCTAGATATACCTCCATCCGTTTCCTCCACCAAGAAAAATCTCCATCGAATTTTCGTGATGGATGAAGCCGCCATCTTGTGGTGCTTTCGCGTGTTAGTCCTCAAGAGCAACCCGGCTCTGATACCACTTGTAGGGGATCGGTATGGCGGCCAGAGGGGGTGAATAGCCCTCGTCGTTGTTCGTCAGATTTTGTCTGCTCGCCTACAATTCTTGTTAGCGAGCGGAATAACAATAATAATACTAACAAGAAACACAAATACACACAAACAAAACATTAACGATATACGTGGTTCGAACCGAATGGTTCCTACTCCACGGTGAGCTCCTCGAGCTCTAGTTATGCTCACGGCACTAACTATAACACTCCTTTTCGACAAGACGCTCGGAGGTGGAGAAACCTCTCACAAGTTATTACACTAAGTAATGAAATACAACAAGAAATACAAAGACAATACAAAAGAGAACTTTTACACCGATTGCTTTTGATCGCTTTCTTGTTGCTTGCTTTGCTTGCTCTTGAAGGTCCGAATGCAACAAGAATTCCTCCAAAGTCACCCAAAAGCCTTTGGCAAATCCTCCAACTCGAGCTCCATTTATAACCCGTGATCAAGTCGTTGCGCCATCACCGACCGCCAAAAGGCTCGGCCGACGGCCCCGTGTTCGTATCTCACAACGGCCAAATCCACGCGGACAAGTTCCAACGCGGCAATGATCCGGTGACCTAGTAGTCGATCGCCACGGCCACGCGAGCGCTCTGCGTTCTCGATATTCCATCACCGATCGCCATCCCACGGCGATGATCGCCGTCGACATCACGACCGCTACCATGGCGGGCCGATCGCCAAGCACCAAAACGCAGCCTTACACCGCCGAACCCTAGTCGACTTGGACCAACCGCACCTATGCTATGCCGGCTGATCAGTCGGCAAAACCTCAAACACCAAGTTGTTTGAGCCTCCGACACTTAGTCTTAGCCACTTGGCTAAGTCCACATCCCTCATGGAGTTCCCCACCGAAGCTCTCTTCCCTCGGCCCACGTCCCTCGGATGCGCCAAGCGCACGGCTTCGCAACGCCATCCTTCTCGTTTCATGCCCTAGAAGTATGCTTCCCTTTGGGCTCACTCCATTCGCTCCCCGTCCGACGGTCCCTCGGATGCACCAAGCACACGGCTTCGCAATGCCATCCTTCACCGACTCAAGGACCCCGAGCCTAGTGAACTTACCAAGTCCTTAAGACTTCCCATATGCACCAAGCGCACGGCTTCGCAATGCATTTCTCACCAAGCACCAAGCGCACGGCATCGCAATGCTTTGGATTTCCCATGCCAAGGCTTCCCCCTTGGACTTCCACACCAAGCTCCATGCTTGGATTTTCCATGCCAACCCATGTTGGACTTTCCCATGACAATCCCATGTCATGAGTTTTGTCTATCATCAAAATACCATCAAGGTACTGCTGGGCCGATTGCACCAACAGACATTCATCTGCCACACCTCATAATCCATATGAGTTGCTATGCATAAGAGCTCCCAGACCTGATTTGAATCCATAGATTCAATCTCAGTATTCATTGCACTTTGCAAAGATGCTGTATCTTTATCTTGGATTGCCTCGTCATATGTCCAGGGTTCAGGTTCATGTTCGCTAGGGACCAAATCGGAAGATTCTCCCAAGAACATGAATCTATCAGGCTGTCTCACAACCCTCCCACTACGACGAGGTATCACTTGTGTATCCTCTGTGACACGCGGTGCAGTGACATATGGTATATCCTCTTGTACTAGTGGTACCGAAGTCGGGACTTCCCCTGTCAACTTCTCAAGAACAATCCTACTCGTGGGCTTGTGGTTCATCACATAGTCCTCCTCTAGAAATCTGGCACTCGTACTAACGATCACCCTCTGATCTCTAGGACTATAAAACAAACTACCCTTCGTTTCCCTAGGATAGCCAACAAACAAGCGCACTTCTATACGAGGTTCCAACTTACCAGTATCAGCCTTCAGCACATGTGCTGGACTACCCCATATCCGAATATGTCTTAGACTAGGCTTTCGCCTGGTCCACAACTCTGTGGGAGTAGAAGGTACTGATTTAGATGAAACCAAGTTCAGAATGTACACCGCCGTATCTAGAGCATATCCCCAGAACGAATCTGGCAAGTCAGAATAACTCATCATCGATCTAACCATATCCATAAGAGTCCTATTCCTTCGCTCTGCTACACCGTTCTGCTGGGGTATGCCAGGTGCAGACAATTGGGATTGAATCCCAACCTCTGATAAGTAGTTCCTAAACTCTCCCAAGAGGTACTAACCACCACGATCAGATCGTAGTGTCATCCATATCTTGAATAATCATCTATGAAAGAGACGAAATATTCGAGACTATCTCTTGCCTAGATAGTCATAGGACCACACAAATCAGAATGAACCATTCCTAACACATCTTTGGCTCTATACCCCTTGGCCTAAAGAGGCCTCTCGATCATTTTACCTTCCAAGCAAGATTTGCAGGTTGGGAGATCCTCCACCACTAATGAACCCAAAGGTCCATCAGCTATCAACCTTTGAATTCTACTCAGGTTAATATGACCAAGCCTTAGATGCCAAAGATATGTTTGGTTCATCTTCGAAGGTTTTTTTTTCTCTTATTAGAATAAGAATATGAGTTATAAACTTTAATTTGCATCGTGGGAGGTTTTTGGTTCAAGTGTTTACAAATTTCCTATCAATGTACTTGAACTGATATTTTCCCTATTCCTTTTTATAACAACTCTGTCATTAAAAGAAATAGAATATCCATCCATAAACAATTTAGAAACTGAAATTAAATTCTTTCTAAATAAAGGTACATAAAGGGAATTTTCCAGAACCAAAATTTTATTTTTCTTAAGAGATAAATAAAACTTCTCCCACTGCAATATCCTCCACCTTCATGGCATTGCCCAAGTAAATGGTAATCTCTCCTTTAGCTAGTCATCTGGTTTCCTGGAACCCCTGCAAGTGTTGCAGACATGATTAGTGGCTCTCGTATCTACATAGCAGGTGCCGGTAGATAATGCCTCTAACTATGTTTCAACGAATGGACCAAAGGATATACATTTGTTCTTGCTTCGGATTGGGATAATCCTTCTTCTTATGTCTAGTTTGCTTGCAAGTGAAGTACTTGCCTTTCGGCTTCTTCACTCCTCCCTGAGATCCTCCCACCACCTTGTTTCTCCTTCTTCTAGCCTTTCGGCTTAGAAGTAGAAACCTTTTTGAGCAACCATGGCTTGAGGACACTCTTTGAAAAGTGTATACTTATATTTCTTAGCAGATAAGACAACATCTAGATTCTTTTCCAATCAACATTATTTGGGTACAGTAAGTTTATTTCCTTTAGTATCATAGTAAGTGGACTGAAAGTCATTTTTGAAAATCCTAAGAATAACAATGATCAAAATATTAGATTTCAAATATTATTGATTCCTCAAAACAATAAAATTCCGAAATCAACCAACACCTCAAAACACCGAGAATATCGCATGCCATGATAGTGTGGACGTATACGAATTCTACATTTGTAAGAGGAGGTTTTACCCATTAATTTTATTATCTTGTCAACCTTAATTTTTGACAAATAAAATTAATAGTTGGTTTCTCTTTGGCCCTACAAATAAAAGCAATGACTCCGATGGGGAGGATACTTTTTATTTGCATCTAAGTGTGCACCATTACACGATACTAAGGGAATTAACTCGGATTATGTGCCTTACCGATGTGGAAGTACACACGCTCCTAAACAATTTCCTATAACCATTATTTGACCTAGTGATCCGCAAACAAACTCATTCGATGGGGAGGAAGGCACTCAGAGCCGACGCGCAAGTTTGTTGCATCACACGTCAAATTGTAATGGAGGCCACGAGAATTAATTAAAATATCCCTCTCCCACTTAGTAAATTGAAAATGAGGAATTTTCAAGCACACACAACATGCATATAAAACAAATCAGCAATAAATATGGAAAAAACAGAATTTTTCCAACTATTATGGCTTTGTTCTCCATTATGCGTCCTGCCGTGTCACCACCTCGTCCGCTCCACCTTTTCCGTGCGCAAGCCACATAAAGAGATCCGAGCCGAGATATATCATTTTAATTTACATCCATCAATCCTATACTCCACGAAGGAGTGTACAAATACTCTAGATCGAAAGTAAACTAAAATGAGTGGCTAAACAATGTCGTATTTAATTACAAAAATTAAATACTAATCTAGCCTCGTCAACCCTGATGATTCAAATAATATACATACAATCACACACAAACAATCACATACACACATATAGCCATAATAGTCGGATCTTATGCCTGCAACCAAAAAGTTAGCCTACGAACAACCTACTATTATCCGGCATACTCAATATATGATATGTGCATGAAAGTAACCGAATCCAAAACACACAAAACCAGAAACCGTGGCTATGATACCAAATGTTGGCAATCGTCTTGGGAGGCTCATCGGCTCCCATGTCCCCGGATTAAAATTTTCACTAATGAAAACTAATCCGGATGGGATGAGTTTCCTAAGCTCAACCAATTCGTCGTCGTGCTAACGACTCGAGCGATCGCTTGAACAAACTAGTTGTTCAAGCAACCAACCTCTTCTAGTCGGTTAGCCACGGAAGAGACGACGGACGGATCGCAGGTTTTTGTGTTTGTCTTCGGGGTCCATGATTATACAAATACATACAAATGTAAACTAGTATAATCAACACATACATAAAGTAAACATCCACATAAAACATGCATATAATTGAAAAGCAATTATAAACATAATACAAAAGAACATTAATCAAAATAAACAAGATTATACCTCTTGTTATACCTCTTGATCTTCTATTGTATGTCCTCCCGCCTTTTGGACGTCGTGTGGGCGACGATCTACCAAAAGTTGAAGCCTTCTAGATCATCAATCTTCCTTTCCTTGTTCACTAGGAACAAAGGAAGATCCTAAAACAAAACTCATCCTCCTTTCTAGAACCGGCCACCAAGTCAATAAACTCGATGTTGTCGCCGGCCAAGGAAGATAAAATAGAGTATGGAAACCAACCAAAAGAGAAACAACAAGGGCATGGGCGCCGGCCAACACTTGGAGAAAGGAAAGGAAAACAATCCTCCTCCTTGTTGCCGCCCAAACCCTAGACAAAGCTCTCCTAATTTCCGGCCAAGGATGAAAGGAAGGAGAATAGGTTGAGCTCCGGCCAAGGTAGAGGGAACAAGGATAGTGGCCGGCCAACACTTAGAAGGAAGAAGAAAAGGATCTTCATCTTCTTGTTGCCGCCCACCCTAATCCCAAAACTCTAACCCTAGCCACCCAACCCCAATCCTATCCCAACTAGGATTTGATTGCCGCCCAAGGGAAGCTATCCTAATGCCATCCAACCTAAGCCATAGAAGGAAGGGAGAAGCTTGGGCGCCGGCCAAACCAAGGAGGAAGGAGGAAGAAGGGTTGCCGGCCACCATTGGGAAGAAGAAGAAGAGGCTTCTTCTTCTTGTTGCCGCCCAACACCATGAACCAAACCCTAACCCTAACCTCCTTCTTTCTTGCCGCCCAAGCCACCTTATCTCAATTAGGTTTTTTTTTTCTTTTTCATCCATCCTTGCCGCCCAAGCCTAAGCTCATATATATAGAGTTAGATTTAGGCCTTGGTTTAATCTCCTCCATTGGTTCTAGGGATTTAATCTCAACCGTCGGATCTAGGGTTTCATCCCAACCGTCGGATCTAGGGTTTCATCCCAATCGTCGGATCTAGTGTTTCATCCCAACCGTCTGATCTAGGGTTTCATCCCAACCGTCGGATCTAGGGATTTAATCTTCACCGTCGGATCTAGGGATTTAATCTCCACCGTCGGATCTAGAGTTTTGTTTTCCATCATTGGATCTAGGCTTCATGAGGTGTTAATAGGCTACAATAGGGACCATGAGGAGGAGTTGGATCTTGGCCACCCGATGGATCGGAACCACACAAACTTGATCCATCAATGATGTTCCATTCCACTAGAGGATCATCATTGAATTACCTCACCAACCCCCATATGATAATATGGGCTCCATGTATTATTTGTACATTCATCTCCCCGTGTTTAAGATATCGAATGTCCATCAATTAATTGATTACTGACCATCAATTAATTAACATCTAACTCCTCGAGTAGTACCACTCAACCTTATCATCCTGTTGACTAAGTCAACCTGCAGGGTTTACATGATGAACCTTATGAGCTCCTCAAGGGGACATCATCAACCTATATATAGGACACGATTTCCTCCTATAATCAATGGCACACCATGTAAATAATATCATTTCCCAACTTACCGGGCATATTGATTTAATCCATCTAAATCTCACCCTTTGGTAAATCAAAGAAATAAATACTAAGTACATGTGCCCGTTATTATATCGGGATTAAGAGCATGTACAACATAATATCCGAGGTCCGATTCAATTATGTAGTTAGCAATAAAATGAATCACCTCTATGTCGTTCCTGCTCAATACACCTAAGTGTACTAGTGTAACTCTATGTTCAAGATAAAACAATACTAAGCTACACTACAACCATGCCAATGGTTTATCCAAAACCATCTTAGTTGTGAGCCTCTACTTATATTCTACAAGGGACTGATAACATGATCTTCTGTGCCACACCAACCACCATGTTATCTACAATGTAAAATATTAGACAATATGCACACATATAATAAATATAAAGTGCAAACAATGATCATGTGATTCTTATTTCAAAATAAAAATGTTCATACAAAAAGAGCTAGGCTTTCAGTATACATTCCAACAACTCTGATATCTGCTGACTATGCTCACAGCAAAGCAGATATCTGGTCTTGTACATAGCATAACATACATGAGGCTTCCTACTGCCGAGGCATAAGGAACCACCTTCATCTCCTCTATCTCCTCAGATGATCTAGGACACATCTCCTTAGATAAAAGAACTCTATGCCTCAGAGGTAGAAAACCTTTCTTGGAGTTTTGCATGCTAAATTGATCCATAATCGTGTCTATGTATGAAGCTTGAGATAATCACAATATCCTTTTCCTACGATCCCTTATAACCTTGATCCCAAAGATGTGTCCCACTTCTCCCAAGTCCTTCATATCAAATTGTTTGGACAACCATACCCTTACGTCCGATATCACCTTGATATTGTTACCAATCAACAAAATGTCATCTACGTATAGTACAAGAAATACCACTACGTTTCCATTGTTGGGTAGTATCTTCGAGTCCGTGACGGGAAACTTCGCTTCCCCTCTCGACTTAGTCGCTTGTTCACAGCGATCCCTTCTACATCCCCGGATAAAAAAAAATTATCCTTTACAAGAGGGATTGCCCAAGCAACCTTGTCATCGTCATGCTATTCGTTTAGAGTTGTCACTTGAACAAACTTGTTGTTCAAGCGACCAACCTCTATTCCACGAATAGCCGCAAAATAGACGATGTACGGATCGCCGACTTTTGTGTTTATGTTCGGGATCCAAGTTATATTAGCCACATACATAAAGTAAACATCCACATAAAACATGCATATAATTGAAAAGCAATTATAAACATAATACAAAGGAACACTAATCAAAATAAACAAGATTATACCTCTTGTTATACCTCTTGATCTTCTATTGTATGTCCTTCCTCCTTTTGGACGTCGTATGGGCGACGATCTTCCAAAAGTCGAAGCCTCCTAGATCACCAATCTTCCTTTTCTTGTTCACTCCGAACAAAGGAAGATCAAGAAACAAAACTCTTCTTCCTATCTACAACAGGCCACCAAGTCAATAGACTCAATGTTGCCACCGGCCAAGGAAGAGAACATGGAGTATGGGAACCGGCCAAAGCAGAATCAATGAGGTTGATGGGCGCCGACCAACACTTGGAGAAGGAAAAAGAAAAACAATCTTCACCGTGTAGCTGCCCAAAACCCTAACCCTAGCTCTACTAATTGCCGACCAAGGAAGAGGGAAAGAAGGATTAGTTGAGCACCGGCCAAGGTAGAGGGAAGAAGGATAGGTGTCGGCCAAACCTTAGGAAGAAGAAGAAGAATCCTCCTCCACTTGTTGTCGCCCACCTCAATCATCCAAACCCTAACCCTAGCCACCCACTCCTAATCCTAACCTAACTAGGATTTCTTGCCGCCCAAGGGAAGCAAACCCTAATCCTCATCCATCAAGTTGCCTCCCACCCCTATTCCATCCTTTTATAGAGTTAGGGATAGCCTTGTTTTAATCTCCACCATTGGTTCTAGGGATTTAATCTCAACCATCGGATCTAGAGATTTAATCTCAACCGTCGGATCTAGAGATTTAATCTCAACCATCAGATCTAAAGATTTAATCTCTACCGTTGGATCTAGGGTTTTGTTTTCATCCATTGGATCTAAGCTTCATGAGGTATTAATAGGATACAATAGGGACGATGAAGAGGAGTTGGATCTTGGCCACCCAATGGATCAAGCCCACATAAAGTCTGATCCATTAATGATAATCCAATCCACTAAAGGTTTATCATTGATCTACCTCACCAACCCCCATAAGTTAATATGAGCTCCATATATTATATGTACATTTTCTCCCCGTGTTTAAGATCTCGAATGCCCATCGATTAATTAATTTACTGACCATTAAATATTCAACATCTAACTCCATGAGTAGTACCACTCAACCTTTTCATCATGCCGGACCAAGTCCACATGCAGGGTTTACATGATGTACCTTATGAGCTCCTCAAGGGAACATCATCATCCTAATATATAGAAAACGATTTCCTCCTATAATCAACGACACACCATATAAATAATATTATTTGCCAACTTACCGAGCCTATCGATTTAATCTATAAATCTCGCCCATTGATAATTCAAAGAAATGACTACTAAGTATATGTGCCCGTTATTATATCGGGATTAAGAGTATGTACAATATAATATCTGAGGTCTGATTCGATTATGTAGTAAGGAATAAATCGAATCACCTCTAAGTCGGTCCTGCTCAATACACACAAAGTATACTAGTGTGATTTTATGGTCAAGACAAACCAACACCAAATCACACTACAACCATACCAATTGTTTATCCAAAGCCATCTCGGTTGTGAGCCTATACTTATACTCTACAAGGAGTAGATAACATGATCTCCCGTGTGACTCTACACACCATTTTATCTATAATGTAATGTATTAGACAATATGCATAGCCATAAAAATATGCAAACAATAATCATGTGATTCTTTTTTCAAAATAAAGATGTTCATACAAAAGATAGACTTTTCAGTATACATCCCAACATCCGTCACATCTCTTGTATACACAAGACTCATCCGGACTTTGAATAAATTCATAAGACTGGATTACCTCATCAAATCAGATGTTCCAAGACCTCGAAGCTTGCTTCAATCCATAAATGGACTGATTAAGCTTACATACAAGGTGCTCTTTGCCCTTCGCAATGAATCCCTCTAGTTGCTTCATATAGATGTTTTCCTCAAGACTTCCATTAAGGAAAGCTGTCTTGCCATCCATCTGCCACACCTTATAATCCATATGAGCTGCAATGCATAAGAGAATCTGGATAGACTTAAGCATGGCCACAGGAGAAATGGTCTCCTCATGATCGATAGCCTCTTTCTGAGTATACCCCTTTGCAACAAGCCTCGCTTTGAAGGTCTCAACCTTCCCGTCTATTCCACTCTTTCTTTTGTAGATCCACTTGAATCCAATGGTTTTTACACCATCGGGTGGTTCTACTTGATCCCAAACCTGATTTGAATCCGTAGATTCAATCTCAGTATTCATTGCACTTCGCCAAGATACTGCATCTTTATCTTGGATTGCCTCGTCATATGTCCAGGGATCAGGTTCATGTTCGCCAGGGACCAAATCAGAAGATTCTCCCATGAACATGAATCTATCAGGCTGTCTCACAACCCTCCCACTACGTCGAGGTATCACCTATGTATCCTCTGTGACACGCGGTGCAGTGACTTGTGATATATCTTCTTGTACCGGTGGTAGTGAAGAAGTGACTTCCCCTTTTATTTCCTCCAGAACAATCTTACTCATGAGCTTGTGGTTTATCACATAGTCTTCCTTTAGAAATCTGGCGTTCGTGCTAACGATCACTCTCTGATCTCTAGGACAATAAAACAAACCATCTTTCGTTCCTCTAGGATAGCCAACGAACATTCATACTATTGAACGAGGTTCCAACTTACCAGCATCTGCCTTCAGCACATGTGCTGGACTCCCCCAAATCCGAATATGTCATAGACTGGGCTTTCGCCCAGTCCACAATTCTGTGGGAGTAGAAGGCACTGATTTAGATGGAACCAAGTTCAGAATGTACACTGCCGTATCTAGAGCATATCCCCAGAACAAATCTGGCAACTCAAAATAACTCATCATCGATCTAACCATTTCCATAAGAGTCCTATTCCTTCGCTCTGCTACACCATTCTACTGGGGTGTTCTAGGTGCATCGTGGGAGGTTTTGATTCAAGTGTTTATAAATTTCCTATCAATGCACCTGAACAGATAATATCCCTATTACTTTTTATAACAACTCTGTCATTAAAAGAAATAGAATATCCATCCATAAATAATTTAGAAACCAAAATTAAATTCTTTCTAAATAAAGGTACATAAAGACAATTCTTAAGAACCAAAACATTATTTTTCTCAAAAGATAAATAAAACATCTCCCTCTGCAATAGCCGCCACCTTCATGGCATTGGCCAAGTAAATGGTAATCTCTCCCTCAGCTCGTCGTCGGGTTTCCCGGAACCCCTGCAAAGTATTGCATACATGATCAGAGGCTCCCGTATCTACACACCAGGTGCCGATAGAAAACACCGCTAACCATATTTCAATAACTAGACCAAAGGATATACCTTTGTTCTGCTTCGGATTGGGACAATCTTTCTTCCAATGTTCATCCTGCTTGCAAGTGAAGTACTTGCCTTTCGGCTTCTTCACTCCTCCCTGAGATCCTCCCACCACCTTTGCTCCACCTTGTTTCTTCTTCTTCTTGCCTTTCGACTTAGAAGTAGAAACCTTCTAAGCAACCATGACCAGAGCCTGAGCAAGCCTTTCTATCGACTAGAGAATGATATCGACCTGGATTTCCCCATCGATCTCAGCTCCAAGGACATCCAGCTCATTCGCAGGCCTAGGAGGACACTCTTCGAAGAGTAAATATTTGTACTCCTCAACAGTTAAGACAATGTCAATATTCCATTTTCCAATCAACAAAATTATGTACAGTAAGTTTATTTTCCCTTAGTATTATAGCAAGTGGACTGAAAGTCATTTTTGAAAACCCTAAGAATCACATAGATCATTACTTTAGATTTCAAAAAATTATTGATTCCTCAAAAAATAAAATTTTAAAATCAACCAACACCTCAAAACACCGAGAATATCGTATTCCACGATCGTGTGGACGTATACGAATTCTACATTTGTAAGAGGAGGTTTTACCCATTAACTTTACTATCTTGTCAACCAAACTTTTTGACAAATAAAATTAATAGTTGGTTTCTGTCAAGTCTCGAAAAAAAAATGCAGTCATCTAAGATGATAAAATAATAATAATAATAATAATAATAATAACAATAATAACAATAATAAAATGATAAAAATACACGGGCGTATGTCATAGGAAAAGGAGGATAAATTTCGAGGTATATTTATACCCTAAATAAGCACAGTTGAGGGGCATAAAGGGGAAAAAAATCCTAAACCCATTTTACCGGCTGAACCCTTTTGTTTTCTTTTTCTTTTTCCCTTCTTTTTCTATCGCGAGGCCCGTCTTATGTCACGAGCCACCACAGACATCGAAAGGGGCAATCGACGAAACCCTTCCGTCGGAGACAACGCCAAGCCGTCGAAGCTACACTGACCCTCCTCCCTCATCTTCACGGTAAGTAATTTTTGGCTAGGGCTGGCGAGGGCGGAGAGTTTAGTAGGTTTTCGTTTGGGCTTTAGCGGCGGGATGGTGTCGGGATGTCGGGATTTAATCGGGTCTGAGCATTGGGGTTCCAGATTGAGTTCTAGCAGGGTTTATGGGAGGATTTTCGGTAGTATTGGAATGGACTGAGCTATGGAAACCGGTGGAGCTTGGTTTCCCGTCGGCTTTAAGGAGGTGAGGAGCAGAGAGATCCCGGGAGGTGGTTAGGGATTTAAATCTTTGGGCTGTAATGGGAATTCTGGATGGGAGGTGATCGGACCCGGTGGATTAGGATGCTCGGCAGGTGAGGGGCAGGGAAATGGAATGGGTAAAACAGATTTTTGGTTATTAGGAGGGTTAAATATTCAGATAATAGCCAGATAAATGTTTAATAGATGTAATGAGTAGTTTTTTTTGAAAGAAATCTGCATGCTGGGGTGGATATAAATTTGTATGTACATGAGCATTATGTCCATAGATGATTCTTGCCATATTTGTTATCGGTCAAGATGTTTAGTTAATCCTTCATAAGTTTTTATTAATGCTGTAAATGATTTGTAATATGTGATAAATATCATCTACCTGTGTATGAGGTCAGATGCTAAATATATATAAATATATATATATATATATAGGTGGTATAGTTATCATCTACCTGTGTATGAGGTTGGATGCTATATGTATATATGTGTACTTATCATCTACCTGTGTATGAGGTTAGATGCTATATATAGATGTATATATATAATTGTTCACCCATGATGTTTACTGTTATTATTTTAGTTAATTGTTCATCCAAATCTTTCTTGTTCCCTGATGTTATGTAAATAAGTTATACTATTTTCTACCTGTGTGTGAGGTTAGATGCTATATGTATATGTGTGTAATTATCATCTACTTGTGTATGAGGTTAGATGCTATATGTATATGGGCGTAATTACCATCTACCTGTGTATGAGGTTAGATGCTATATATATAGATATAAATGTTCACCCATGATGTTCTATGTTATCCTTCTGTGACTGAATATGATAGAAAATGATAGAAATTCTTTATTTAGCTAACTGTTTGTACATGAGTATTAGTGGTGCCTGGACGGGTTGGGCTCCCCGGGTTGAGCTCCAAGGAGGGCCCACCCAAATTGACAGATTGACTGATGACTGATGACTGATTCCCTTAATTTCTTTCTAGAGGTACCTCAGGATTGCACAAGAAAATAAGGTATTTGACTGGCTCAGCATGTTAAATGCATAATGTGAGGTACCACGAGGGTTTATGTTTAGGTACAGTTAGCATAACAAAAAGGCATGATTGGGATCACAGTACTTGTTATAATGGAATGTTGCTATAAGTATTGGTTTTGTTACATACTGACTTACAGAAAGTGCAACAGAAAATGTATGTTGAGCGACAGTAGTTTACATTTTACAGGGTTAGAGATATAGATTTCCTGTTGAATTTTCCTCCCTGTGTTATAACCCTATCATTGATCTACATACTGGGCTGTGAACTCATGATTTCACATAATATTTTCAGGTATGGAACAGGAATCCCAGATTGAGATGCAAGAAGCGGAGGTGGTGTAACTGAGGAGATGAGGATGAGCATGACACACATTGTCCGGGACATCTATGATACAGGGTTTCCAGTTTGAGGGGAGTTGATTTTGATGTTCTATTTTTCTTCAGTTTGAGAGGGTGAAGTGTGTGTAGTTGAGACTGCTAAACTGAATGGAATAAAATAAACTTGGTGCCGGGTGTTCCGATCTTGTGTATAATGGGTAATATTGATGTGTGATTTGGGATTAAGTATATGCATACTGGGTTAGGTCTTTTCAGTTGGTATCAGAGCCAACGATCCTAAAGAACAGTGTGTGCATGCAATCTCATTGAGGACTCGGATACATCCATCCCCGCGCTTGTAAGCTTTAAACGTACTTTTCAAGTAGTAGTTTTCATGTAATCATGTTTAGGTTTATGTACAAAACTGGAGATAACGATGCAGGTGTCGGGTTTTATAGGAGAATGGCGGGCCGAAGAAACAACGGTGAAGTGGGGCAGAGTAGTCAATTTCTCGCTGAGTTTGCCGCAATTATGCAGGAACAGAGTCGGATTCTGGGAGAACAGATACAACAACTGTTGAGAGCTAGGGAGCATGGAAATTCCCACAGTGGTCCCACAGTCAGTGTGAACCCAATTTACTTTTCAGTTCAAGGATCTTGGACCGACAGAGTGTAAGGGAAGTACAAACCCGATTATTGCAGAAAGATGGATTCGATCATTGGAGACGATATATGACTTCATGCAGCTTACGAATGCTGACAAGGTGAGGTACGCCATATTCATGTTGTGGGGCGATGCTCGAATATGGTGGGAGGGTGCACGCTCAGCGGTGGATTTAGCTACAGTTACTTGGGTTGAATTCAAGGAGGTATTTTATGGTAAATACTTTACTTCTGACACCAGAACCCGAATGGCCAGGGAATTCCTAGAGCTTCGCCAAGGGGACCGGACAGTGGCTGAGTATGTCAAGGAATTTGAGAAGGGGTGGTATTTTGTACCTATGATTGCAAGTCAACCAGTAGAGGAGCTGAAACATTTTACTGAGGGATTGAGGGTAGAAATTCGCCATGATGTCAGGGTGAGTCGAGTTGCCACCTTCAAGAGGCTGTGGATCAGGCTCTGATGGCAGAGAGGGACAGCAATGACATGATAAAGGAAGTACAGACTAAGAGGTCTAGTTACCAGGGAAGGGAACCTCCTGCGTCGAGTAAGAAGAAGTTTGCACCGAGCCAGTTTCGAGGCAAGCAGCCATAGTTTCAGGCGCAGCCACGACAGCGACCTCAGGAACCCTGACCAGTCGACCATACTATCTTCAAGGGAGAAAGAAAAATTCAGTGTTTCAAGTGTGAGAAGACTCATGTAGGTCAGTGTTTGGTGGGTACAGATGTGTGCTACAAGTGCAAGAAGTCTGGGCACTTTGCTATGAACTGCCCTCAGCTCAAAGAGCCAACTAGAGGAAGGGTGTATGCTATGACACAGGAGCAGGTGGATCCGGATTCGGCCATCATCACAGGTAGAATTTTTATTGTCAACCTACCTACTCATTCCTTAATTGATTCTGGAGCTACCCACTCTTTCATATCGGTGGCCTACGTTGCAAAACTAGGTATTTCATGTGAATGGATGGCTATCGGCTATAACGTGTCCTTGCCTTCGGGGGAAGAACTGACCAGCAATAGAATAGTGAGGAACTGTCCGATAAGGATGCAGAACTATACAGTGTACGCCGAACTTATTGTATTAGAGATGGTGGACTTTGATGTAATTCTGGGTATGGATTGGTTGACCCAATACGACGCCATTATTGACTGTAAACAAAGGATGGTTAAACTGAAACTACAAAATGATGGATTTGTCATCTTCAATGCAACCTCTAGGTTGAGTCATCTACCTATTATATCAGCATGTAAAGCTCAGAAAATGTTAAGCAAGGGGGGGTAACGGATTTCTAGTCAACATAATGGGTAGTTCTGAGACTTTTAGACCAAGTCTGGATGAAGTAGAGGTAGTTCGGGATTTTTCCGATGTATTTCCAGAGGATATTGCAGGATTACCCCCTGTTAGGGAGGTTGAGTTTGGGATAGAATTAATATCGAGAACAACCCTTGTGTCTAAAGCACCGTACCGCCTGGCACCCATCGAAATGAAGGAACTGAAGGAACAACTACAAGAACTACTGGATAAGGGTTTCATCCGACCCAGTGTGTCACCCTGGGGAGCGCCAGTGTTGCTCGTCCATAAGAAGGACGGTTCAATGCGGTTGTGCATTGACTACCGAGAGTTGAACCGGGTTACAGTCAAGAACAAGTACCCGTTGCCTAGAATCGATGATCTGTTTGATCAACTACAGGGAGCAACGGTGTTCTCAAAGATTGACTTGAGGTCGGGGTACCACCAATTGAGGGTGAAAGGAGAAGATGTTCATAAAACTGCATTCAGAACTCGATATGGTCATTATGAGTTTCTAGTTATGCCGTTTGGGCTTACTAATGCCCCCGCAGCCTTTATGGATTTGATGAACCGGATTTTCCAACCATACCTGGATCAGTTTGTGATTGTCTTTATCGATGATATACTAATTTACTCTCAGAGTCACGAAGAGCACCGACAACATCTGATGCTGGTCTGCAGACTCTGAAGGATAAGCGGTTGTACGCTAAGTTCAGCAAATGTGATTTTTGACTGAGACAAATAGCATTTTTAGGACATATAGTCTCGGAGAGGGGAATAGAGGTGGATCCAGTCAAAGTGGAGGCAAACCAGAGTTGGGCAACTCCGAGAAATGTTATAGAAATTCGAAGTTTCCTGGGACTAGCAGGGTATTATCGTAGATTTATTCAGAATTTTTCACGAATTGCGCTACCCCTGACTTCGTTGACCAAGAAGGGCGTGAGGCATGAATAGACTACTCAGTGCGAGAAGAGTTTTATGGAGTTAAAGGAAAGGCTGATGATAGCACCTGTGCTTGCAGTTCCAGACACTTCTGGGCAGTTTGTGGTGTACACTGATGCCTCTAAAATGAGTCTAGGGGCTGTATTGATGTAGAAGGGGAGGGTCATTGCCTATGCATTACGTCAGTTGAAGGTGCATGAGCAGAATTATCCTACACATGACCTGGAACTAGCAGCGGTCATCTTCGCTTTGAAGATTTGGCGACACTATCTTTACGGAGAACGTTGCGAGATCTACACAAATCATAAAAGTTTGAAATATTTCTTTACTCAAAAGGAACTGAATATGCGGCAGAGACGATGGTTGGAGTTGGTAAAAGATTATTACTTCAATATTAACTATCACCCGGGTAAGGCAAATGTGTCGCAAGACGGCGACGCTTATTGACCACCCGACCACCCAGTAAAGATTGATATCAGAATTTCAACAGATAAGAGTGAAGGTGATAGCACCAGGTGAGCAGGTTAGGTTGGCGGCATTGACGGTTAAATCAAATTTACGGGATCAGATTCGGGCAGAACAAGCCTCGGATCAACAGTTAATGGAATGGAAACGCAAAGATGAAGCAAAGGGTAGCACCATCTACTCAGTGGTTGATGGGATGGTGCGATACAAGGGCTGCATCTGGGTGCCTAAGGGTGGATCCCTGAGGGAAGCTCACACTACCCCGTACTCTATTCACCCCGGCAGCACAAAGATGTATAAGGATATGCGGCTATTATATTGGTGGCCGGGAATGAAGAGAGACATAAGCAAGATGGTCCATGAGTGCCTTACCTATCAATAGGTGAAAGCTGAGCACCAAAGGCCCGCAGGATTGCTCGAACCGCTTCCGATACCTGTTTGGAAGTGGGAAAATGTTGCCATGGATTTTGTGGTAGGATTACCGATCTCGACTAAGGGATCAAATGCAGTGTGGATTATTGTGGATCGATTGATGAAGTCAGCACACTTCCTACCAGTGAAAACCAATTTCACTATGATACAATACGCAGAGTTGTATATATGGGAAATAGTAAGGTTACATGGAATTCCATATCAGATTGTGTCAGATAGAGATCCAAAATTTACATCCGAGTTCTGGAAGAGTTTACATCGGGGATTGGGTACAAAACTTGCTTTCAGCACTGCTTTCCATCCCCATACCGACGGTCAATCTGAGCGAGTAATTCAGATTTTAGAAGATATGCTACGAGCTTGCATTATAGATTTCAAAGGGAGTTGGGAGTCCAAACTGCCCTTGGTAGAGTTCACCTATAATAATAGTTATCAATCCACCATCGGTATGGCTCCCTATGAAGCGCTATATGGAAGAAGGTGTAGAACCCCACTACATTGGGAAGAGGCAGGAGAAAGAGCAGTTCTGGGTCCAGAGATTGCGACACAAAATGTGGACCTAGTAGAAAAGATCCGAGATAGAATGCAGTCGGCACAAAGTCGCCAAAAGAGTTATGCTGATTGTCGAAGGAGGGACCTGGAGTTCACAGTGGGAGACCATGTATTTCTCAAAGTGTCACCCATGAAGGGAGTACTGAGGTTCGGAAGGAAGGGCAAACTCAGTCCGAGGTATATTGGGCCTTTTGAGATTCTCGACCGGATTGGAACACGAGCATACCGAGTTGCTCTACCACCAAACCTGGCAGGAGTTCATAATGTGTTTCACGTATCAATGCTAAGGTGGTACCTTTCCAACTCTGCACATGTGATTGGGTATGAATACATACAGTGGACACCAGATCTATCCTACGAAGTAATACCAGAACAAATATTGGATCGCCAAGTGCGAAAGCTGAAAAATAAAGAAATCAGAATGGTGAAAGTTTTATGGGGAAATCAGCAGATAGAGGAAGCTACCTGGGAGACCGAGCGGGATATGCGTGACCAATACCCTGAACTATTTGGTAAGTCAAATTTCGAGGACGCAATTTTTTTTAAGGGGGGAGAGTTGTCAAGTCTCGAAAAAAAAAATAAAACGCAGTCATCGAAGATGATAAAATAATAATAATAATAATAATAATAATAATAATAACAATAATAAAATGATAAAAATACACGGGCGTATGTCATAGGAAAAGGAGGATAAATTTCGAGGTCTATTTATACCCTAAATAAGCGCAGTTGAGGGGCATAAAGGGTAAAAATCCTAAACCCATTTAACCGGCCGAACCCTTTTCTTTTCTTTTTCTTTTTCCCTTCTTTTTCTATCGCGCACCCCGTCTTCTGTCGTGAGCCGCCGTAGACGTCGAAAGGGGCGATCGACGAAACCCTTCCGCCGGAGACGATGCTAAGTCGTCGAAGCTACACCGACCCTCCTCCCTCATCTTCACGGTAAGTAATCTCTGGCAAGGACTGGCGAGGGCGGAGAGTTTAGTAGGTTTTCGTTTGGGCTTTAGCGGCGGGATGGTGTCGGGATGTCGGGATTTAATCGGGTCTGAGCATTGGGTTTCCAGATTGAGTTCTAGCAGGGTTTATGGGAGGATTTTTGGTAGTATTGGAATGGACTGAGCTATGGAAACCGGTGGAGCTTGGTTTCCCATCGGCTTGAAGGAGGTGAGGAGCAGAGAGATCCCAGGAGGTGGTTAGGGATTTAAATCTTTGGGCTGTAATGGGAATTCTGGATGGGAGGTGATCGGACCCGGTGGATTAGGATGCTCGGCAGGTGAGGGGCAGGGA
This sequence comes from Wurfbainia villosa, assembly GCA_025175895.1. Taxonomy (NCBI): domain Eukaryota; kingdom Viridiplantae; phylum Streptophyta; class Magnoliopsida; order Zingiberales; family Zingiberaceae; genus Wurfbainia; species Wurfbainia villosa. The sequence continues at coordinate 45,433,710 of CM045999.1, read as the reverse complement.
AATGGAATGGGTAAAACAGATTTTTGGTTATTAGGAGGGTTAAATATTCAGATAATAGCCAGATAAATGTTTAATAGATGTAATGAGTAGTTTGTTTGAATGAAATCTGCATGCTGGGGTGGATATAAATTTGTATTTACATGAGCATTATGTCCGTAGATGATTCTTGCTATATTTGTTATCGGTCAGCATGTTTAGTTAATCCTTCATAAGTTTTTATTAATGCTGTAAATGATCTGTAATATGTGATAAATATCATCTACCTGTGTATGAGGTCAGATGCTAAATATATGTATATATATATAGGTGGTTTAGTTATCATCTACCTGTGTATGAGGTTGGATGCTATATGTATATGTGTGTACTTATCATCTACCTGTGTATGAGGTTAGATGCTATATATAGATATATATATATATAATTGTTCACCCATGATGTTTACTGTTATTATTTTAGTTAATTGTTCATCCAAATCTTTCTTGTGCCCTGATGTTATGTAAATAAGTTATACTATCATCTACCTGTGTGTGAGGTTAGATGCTATATCTATATGTGTGTAATTATCATCTACCTGTGTATGAGGTTAGATGCTATATGTATATGGGCGTAATTACCATCTACCTGTGTATGAGGTTATGTGCTATATATATAGATATAAATGTTCACCCATGATGTTCTATGTTATCCTTCTGTGACTGAGTATGATAGAAAATGACATAAATTCTTTATTTAGCTAACTATATGTACTGAGCATTAGTGGTGCCTGGACGGGTTGGGCTCCCCGAGTTGAGCTCCGGGGAGGGCCCACCCAAATTGACAGATTGACTGATGACTGATTCCCTTAATTTCTTTCTAGAGGTACCTCAGGATTGCACAAGAAAATAAGGTATTTGACTGGCTCAGCATGTTAAATGCATAATGCGAGGTACCACGAGGGTTTATGTTTAGGTACAGTTAGCATAACAGAAAGGCATGATTGGGATCGCAGTACTTGTTACAATGGCATGTTGCTATAAGTATTGGTTATGTTACATACTGACTTACAGAAAGTGCAACAGAAAATGTATGTTGAGCGACAGTAGTTTACATTTACAGTTGTAGAGATATAGATTTCCTGTTGAATTTTTCTCCCAGTGTTATAACCCTATCATTGATCTACTTACTGGGCTGTGAACTCATGATTTCACATAATATTTTCAGGTATGGAACAGGAATCCCAGATTGAGATGCAAGAAGCGGAGGTGGTGTAACTGAGGAGATGATGATGAGCATGACACACATTGTCCGGGACATCTATGATACAGGGTTTCCAGTTTGAGGGGAGTTGATTTTGATGTTCTATTTTTCTTCAGTTTGAGAGGGTGAAGTGTGTGTAGTTGAGACTGCTAAACTGAATGGAATAAAATAAACTTGGTGCCGGGTGTTCCGATCTTGTGTATAATGGGTAATATTGATGTGTGATTTGGGATTAAGTATATGCATACTGAGTTAGGTCTTTTCAGTTTCTCTTCGGCCCTACAAATAAAAGCAGTGACTCCGATGGGGAGGATACTTATATTTGTATCTAAGTGTTCACCATTACTTGGTACCAAGATAATTATCTCGGATTATGTGCCTTACGATGGGGAAGTACACACGCTCCTCAATAATTTCCTATAACCATATTCGACCTTGTGATCCGCAAACAAACTCATCCGATGGGGAGAAAGGCACTCAGAGCCGACGTGCAAGTTTGTTTGCATCACATGTCAAATCGTAATGGAGGACATGGGAATTTATAAAAAATATCCCTCTCCCACTTAGTAATTTAAAATTGAGGAATTTTCTAGCCTACGACATGCATATCAAACAATAAGCAATAAATATGAAAAATAAAAATTTTCCAACTATTATGGCTTTTGTCTTCAATATGTCTCCTGTCGTATCGCCTTCTTGTCCGCTCCTCCTACGCCATGTACGAGCCATCCGGAGATCCGAGTCGAGACTAAAAACTATTTTAATTTACATCCATCGATCATATACTCCACGAGGGAGTGTACAAGAAATCTAGATCGAAAGTAAACTAAAATAAAAAGAGTGGCTAAACAATGTCGTATCTAATTTACAAAAAATTAAATACTAGCCTCGTCAACCCCGAGGATTCAACAAAATATACTATTACACACATAAAATCACATACACACATATGGCCATAATAGTTGGTTCTTATGGCTACAACCAAAGAGTTAACCTACGCATATCCTACTATTATCCGACACATATAATAGATGAAAAATGCATAAGAGTAACCGAATCTTAAACACACAAAACCGGAAACCGTAGCTCTGATACCAATTGATGGTCGAGGGGAAACTTCGCTTCCCCTTTCGACTTAGTTGCTTGTTCATGGCGATCCCTTCTACGTCCCCGGATAAAAAAATTTATCCTTGACAAGAGGGATTGCCCAAGCAACCTTGTCATCGTCGTACTATTCGTTTAGAGTAGTCACTTGAACAAACTTGTTGTTCAAGCGACCAATCTCTATTCCACGAATAGCCACGGAATAGACGATGTACGGATCGCCGGATTTTGTGTTTATGTTCGGGGTCCAAGTATATTTAGCCACATACATAAAGTAAACAACCACATACAACATGCATATAATTGAAAAAAAATTATGGACATAATATAAAAGAACACTAATCAAAATAAACAAGATTATACCTCTTGTTATTCCTCTTGATCTTCTATTGTATGTCCTTCCTCCTTTTGGACGTCATGTGGGCGACGATCTTCCAAAAGTAGAAGCCTCCTACATCACCAATCTTCCTTTCCTTGTTCACTCCGAACAAAGTAAGATTATAAAACAAAACACTTCTTCCTATCTAGAACCGGCCACCAAGTCAATAGACTCGATGTTGCCGCCGACCAAGGAAGAGAACATGGAGTATGGAAACCGGCCAAAGGAGAATCAATGGGAGCATGGGCGCCGGCCAACACTTGGAGAAGAGAAAGCAAACCAACCCTTCACCTTGTTGCCGCCCAAAACCCTAACCCTAGCTCTCCTAATTGCTGGCCAAAGAAGAAGGGAAGAAGGATAGGTTGAGCACCGGCCAAAGTATATGGAAGAAGGATAGGTGTCGTCCAACCTTAGGAAGAAGACGAAGAATCCTCCTCCACTTGTTGCCGCCCAACCCAACCCCAAAAACCCTATCCGCCCACTCCTAATCCTACCCCTAATGTGATTGCTTGCCGCCCAAGGGAAGCAAACCCTAATGCCATCCAATGTGTTGCCGCCCAAGCCATGATCCCATATTTATAGAGTTAGGTTCATCCCTCCTTTTAATCTCCACCATTGGTTCTAGGGATTTAATCTCAACCGTCGGATCTAGAGATTTAATCTCAACCGTCGGATCTAGTGATTTAATCTGTACCATTGGATATAGAGTTTTGTTTTCATCCATTGGATCTAAGCTTCATGAGGTATTAATAGGCTACAATAGGGACCATGAGGAGGAGTTGGATCTTGGCCACCCAATGGATCAAGCACACATAAAGTCCAATCCATTAATGATTATCCATTCCATTAGAGGATTATCATTGATCTACCTCACCAACCCCCATAAGTTAATATGGGCTCCATATATTATTTATACATTTTCTCCCCATGTTTAAGATCTCGAATGTCCGTCGATTAATTAATTTACTGATGATTAATTAATCAACATCTAACTCCATGAGTAGTACCACTCAACCTTTTCATCATGCCAGACCAAGTCCACCAGCAGGGTTTACATGATGAACCTTATGAGCTCCTCAAGGGGACATCATCATCCTAATATATAGGACACAGTTTCCTCCTATAATCAACAGCACACCATATAAATAATATCATTTCCCAACTTACCGAGCCTATCGATTTAATCTATAAATCTCGCCCATTGGTAAATCAAAGAAATGAATACTAAGTATATGTGCCCGTTATTATATCAGGATTAAGAGTATGTACAATATAATATCTGAGGTCTGATTCGATTATGTAGTCAGCAATAAACAGAATCACCTTTAAGTCGGTCCTGCTCAATACACACAAAGTGCACTAGTGTGATTCTATAGTCAAGACAAACCAATACCAAATCACACTACAACCATTCCAATGGTTTGTCCAAAGCCATCTCAGTTGTGAGCCTTTACTTATACTTTACAAGGAGTCGATAACATGATCTCCCGTGTGACACCACACACCATGTTATCTACAATGTAATGTATTAGACAATATGCATAACCATAAAAATGCAAACAATGATCATGTGATTCTTATTTCAAAAATAAAGATGTTCATACAAAAGATAGACTTTTCAGTATACATCTCAACATAATCAATTAGACTCCTATATGTGGCATTATCGTCTTAGCCATGCAAGCAAGAAATGCATGTCTAAATTGTACTTATATGGAATTCTGGAATCGTTTAAATTAGATTCATACGATACATGCGAATCATGCTTAAAAGGCAAGATGACTAAGTTACCTTTTACGGGAAAAGGTGAACCAGTGGAAGAGTTGCTTGGTCTAATACATACTGATATATGCGGACCTATGTCAACTCAAGCTCTAGGAGGCTATAGCTACTTCATTACCATCACCGTTAATCAGTCACAATTTGGGTATATGTTCTTGATGAAACACAAGTCTGAAGCCTTTGAAAGGTTTAAAGAATTCAGAAATGAAGTAGAGAAAGAACTTGCCAAGAGTATTAAAATACTTCGATCGGATCGAGGTGGTGAATACTTGAGTCAAGAGTTTCTAGATTATCTAAGGGACAATGGTATATTGTCTCAATGGACTCCGCCGTATACACCACAACATGATGGTGTATCTGAGAGGCATAACCGGACCTTGTTGGACATGGTCAGGTCGATTATGAATCATGCAAATCTTCCCAAGTCCTTTTTGGGCTATGAACTTCAGACAGTTGTTTACTTTCTAAACAGAATGTCGACCAAGGTAGTCTCTACTACTCCATATGAGATATAGAATAGTAAGAAATCTCATTTATCTTACTTGAAGATATAGGGTTGTCCTGCTTATGTGAAGCGGACTGTATCAGACAAATTGTATGCTAAGTCTGATAAATATCTATTTATTGGATACCCTAAGGAAACGAGGGGTTACCAATCTATCATCATGTGGAACAAAAGGTGTTTGTTTCAAGGCATGTTGTGTTTCTAAAGAAAGAGTTTCTCTTGCAAGAAAACAGTGGGAGTGTCATTGAGCATGAGGAGGCTCAAAAGACTCCAATAGACATTGATGAGATACCTAGTGAAGCACGACAATTGATAACTCATAGTGATGAGCCATCGGTTAGACCTATTGTGATACCACATCTTTGTAGATTTGGTAGAACACGCAACATTCTTGAGAGATATGGATTTCTCGTAAGTGAATCGAACGATATGTTACTCATTGATGATGAGGAGCCTGCCAATTATGAAGAAGTTCTGAAAAGATCAGAAAGGGATAAATGGCTTAAGGCCATGAAGTCTGAAATGGATTCCATGTATGAAAATCAAGTTTGGAACTTGGTTGACCCACCTTAAGGCATAAAGGCTATAGGGTGCAAGTGGGTTTTCAAGAAGAAAACTGACATGGATGGTAATGTGATAACCTATAAGGCTAGATTAGTGGCGAAAGGGTATCGTCAAAAGCAAGGTGTTGAATAGGACGAGACCTATTCACCTATTGCTATGCTTAAATCCATTCGGATGCTCCTAGCCATAGCGGCTCATTATGATTATGAGATATGGCAGATGGATGAGAAAATGACTTTTCTTTAATGGAAACCTACTCGAGGATGTGTATATGATACAACTTGAGAGTTTCACATCGGTTGATAAAACCAAGATATGCAAACTGTGACGGTCCATATATGGACTAAAGCAAGCATCTAGGAGCTGAAATATCCATTTTGATGAGACAATCAAAAGGTTTGATTTCTCACAAAATCTGGATTAACCTTGTGTGTACAAGAAGGTAGTGGGAGTGCAGTCGTGTTCCTAGTATTGTATGTCGATGACATATTACTTATAGAAAATGATGTTTCTATCTTACAGTCAGTTAAAATTTAGTTTTCCAAGATGTTCTCCATGAAAGACCTAGGAGAAGGAACCTACATCCTTGGGATTAAGATCTATAGGGATCGTCAAATCTGTTGCTTGGTCTTTCACAGTCTACATATATAGATCGAGCGCTAAAGAGGTTTAGCATGTCGGAATCCAAAAAAGGTTTCCTACCCATCAGGCATGGGATACACCTTTCGAAGTCTATGTGTCCGTGCACAGAAGATGAGAGGATTTGCATGAATAAGATTCTTTATGCATCTGCAATAAGATCTATCATGTATGCTATGTTATGTACGAGGCCCGATGTATCGTATGCTCTGAGTATCATGAGCAGATACCAGTATGATCCAGGAATGGATTATTGGGCGGTTGTTAAGATGATCCTTAAGTACTTGAGAAGAACTAAGGATGTGTTCCTAATATATGGAGAAGGAGACATGGTGATGTACGGGTATACGGATGCCAGCTTCCAGATAGATAAGGATGATTCCAGGTCTCAGTCTGGGTACATGTTCACCATGAATCAAGGCGCAATAAGTTGAAAAAGTTCCAAGCAAGTCACTATAGTAGATTTTAACACTGAGGCAGAATACATTGTAGCTTTGAAAATAGCAAAGGAAGCGGTTTGGATCAAGAAGTTCATCTCTGAACTTGATGTGGTCTCATCAATGATCCAAACATGTGCTTCGCTGCTATCATTTGATCACAGAGATTATCAGTAGGAACAAAATTCAAATCGAGAAGATTCCCACTAAAAAGAACTTAGCGGATCCTTTAACTAAGGCCTTACCTCAAAGTAAGTTTGAGGGCCATGTTAGGGCTTATGGTTTGGATACCGTGGTGATTGACATTAGGTCAAGTGGGAGTTTTTTAGTTATATATGAGAGGTGTCCTAAGACAATCGCCTTATGTTTAAACCATTTATATGATAAATGAAGATTCACTATTTGAGTATACATGTTTGCATGTATTTGATTATATCTTAAACTCATTTACTGAATGTCCACAATACGATTCACAATATGAGAGAATTTGTGATTGGATCACAATAAGTGAATATCTCTACATGTGTAATTGTGATGTATTGGAATTATCACTAGTCGATGAATTGATGGATTTGGATACCATCAATTCTGTCGATACTAGCATGAGGTATACTCTTTGGTGTATCCAAGTAGTTGATTCTCACTGGCTGGAGACATTATGATGTCCGAAGTAAATTGTGGATGATAGTTATCGTAACTAGTTCATTGGAGTGACCAGTTGTAAGACTTCATATGGTTCTCTGCATATATAAACATAACAATGAAGTTCCTAGTACAGCTTAAGTGTGATGTTCCTTTGACTTGCGGTATTCAAGTCATCTTTGTCATGGAGACCTATGCTTTGACATCTTAAGCAACCATCTCCAAGGAGATGTGGACCCGGGAAGATTGGGTATAAGTCGAAATGCTCGAAGGTGTTTGAATAGACTATAAAGGATTCACCACTCCTTGCGAGGAGATGTATACCCTTGGCCTCTCGTCAAATTGTTACTAAAGTCTTTGTCCAAAGAATTACATATTTAGAGTAAGGTACTCTAGGATACATGTTCAGTAACTAGAATCCATAGGACGAGGAAATGATACTTGGGCTAGGTGTGACGTAGTCAGCCTAGTGGGGACTGACACTATAGACCATATCATGAACCAAGTGGGTATAAGATGAGTGAAGGGAACGGGGCACGATTCATTATAGCTGTTGAAGGGGTTCAGATATGGTTCTGGGATCAACCGTTGATTTTTTGATTAATTGGGGATCATGATGTACTACTAGGTGCCACTTATTATCATTCTATAATTAATGGTTAATTATAGATGACCAACATAAACCGGGAACCTATTTGGTCACACACACAACGAGCGTAATCCGATGGATTTAAAATTAGCTTGAGAATGAGATTCTCATATCAAGAGAAACTAGGTTTGGTTGGACCAAACAAGGAGAGAGCATGAAATCGTTTCAGTCGCAACGGAAGCAAGGATGGGCTGAGTCATATGAAGAAATGATGGATGAACCAAATTGGTTTGGTTCTAATCCAATGGTGGAAAAATAAAACAAAGTGGTTTGGTTTGTTTTAAACAAATGAACCAAAGTTGTTTCGATTCGTTTTAACTTAAAATAGACCAACTCGGTTCGGTTTATTTTAACTTAAGTTATTGGAGCGAGTTAATGGGTTTTAGTTAGGAACCAATAACTCTAAGGAGAAGGTTTCTTGATGGTTAAGAAACACGCGCTCTATAAAAGCGCGGCTAGAGGTTTGGAGAGCCCTAAGTTTTATTTTTGGAAACTTCTCATCCTCTCCTCTCCCTCTCTTCTCCATGCCGCCGCCCAAGGAAGCCACACCCAAGCTTGTGTCGCTGTCCAACCTTGTGCCGCCAACATCAAGATGCTGCTGACCACCCTCCGGCGATCCTCCGGTGACCAAGGACCAGCCGTCCCTCTTCCTTTAGTCGGCGCCAAGTCCTCCACCAAGCTGTCCAATTTTTGGACAGCTTGTTTCCTTCTTGTTGGAGTGTCATTTGGACAGCATTTGGAGCTCTGACAGCAACTTCCTTGCCGGGGATTTGATCTCCAGTAATCCTCATAGGTGGAGGACCAAGGATTCTTCAATCGCTTGACGAATACCTCTTCGAAGAAGCAAGTTTTGGGGACTCATTTTTGCATCCGAATTTTGATTTGGATTGTGATCTTCTCTTGATCACATTATCTTTGACACGAGGCTAGTGACTCCTACGAAGATGAGGCTCGTAGCTTGACGAAGCTATCCCGACGGTACTCGACATGGATACGCATAGAGGCAACTCTAGCGTGAGTTGATCCGGTTGATGTCATTCTCGCTGCACGTGATACGTCATGTATAACTAGTGTAATTTTTTGTTATTGTAAAGTTATAAACTGCGATTATGTCTTACACATATTGTCTCTTGCATGCGTGTGGTGTGTGTGTTATAATAAATTAGATTTATTGCTTTTAATTCTTCCGTTGTGCACATGTTTACGAAATATGTTCGAATACACACTCGCCGCAGTGCCGAGGAAACCCAACACTTATGGTATTGGATACGGTGGCGATTGGCATTAGGCCAAGTGGGAGTTTGTTAGTAATATATGAGAGGTGTTCTCTGGCAATCGCCTTATGATTGTACCATTTATTTGATAAATGAAGATTCAATATTTGAGTATACATGTTTTTTCATGTATTTGATTGGATCTTAAACTCATTTACTAAATGTCCGCAATACGATTCACAGTATGAGAGAATTTGTGATTGGACACAACTAGTGAGTATCTCTACATGTGTAATTATGATGTATTGGAATTATCCCTAGTCGAGTAATTGATGGATTCGCACGCCATCGATTCTGTTGAGACTAGCACGAGGTATACTCTTTGGTTTATCCAAGCAGTTGTTTCTCACAGGCTGGAGACATTGGAATGTCTGGAGTTAATCATGGATTCTAGTTACGGTAACTAGTTCATTGGAGTGACCAACTGTAAGTCTTCATATGGTTCTCTGTATATAAGGATATGTCAATGAAGTTCTTACAACAACATAAGTGTGATGTTCCTTCGACTTGCAGTATTCAAGTCATCTTGGTCATCAAGACTTATGATTTGACATCTTAAGCAAGCATCTCCGAGGAGATGTGGACCCGGGATGATTGGGTATAAGTCGAAGTGGCCGAATGTGTTTGAATAGCCTACAGAGGATTCACTGCTCCTTGCGAAAAGATGTATACCCTATGGCCTCTCATCGGATTGTTACTAAAGTCTTTGGTCAAAGCAATACATGTTTAGAATATGGTACTCTTGGATACATGTGCAGTAACTAGAATCCGGAGGACGAGGAAGTAATACTTGAGCTAGGTGTGACATACTCAACCTAGTGGGGACTGACACCATAGACCTTGTCCTGAACCAAGTGGGTATATGATGAGTGAAAGGAATGAGGCACGATTCATTGTAGCTACTGAAGGATTTCAGAAATGGTTCTGGGATCAACCATTGATTTTCTGATTAATTGGGGATCATGATGTACTACTAGATGCCACTCATGATCATTCTATAATTGATGGTTAATTATAGACGACCAACATAAACTGGGAACCTATTTACTCACACGCACAACGAGCATAATCCGAAGGATTTAAAACGAGCTTGATAATAGGATTCTCAAATCGAGAGAGACTTGGTTTTGTTGGACCGAACAAAGAGTGAGCATGAAATTGTTTTAGTCGCATCGGAAGCATGGATGGGCTAAGTCTTATGAAGACATGATGGATGAACCAAATCGTTTTGGTTCTAATCCAATGGTGGAAAATAAACCAAAGTGGTTTGGTTTGTTTTAAACGAATGAACCAAAGTTTGTTTGGTTCATTTTAACTTAAAATAGACCAACGCAGTTTGGTTTATTTTAACTTAAGTTATTGGACCGGGTTAACGGGTTTTAGTTATGAACCAATAACCATTAGGAGAATGTGTTCTCTATAATAACACATCTTAAGGGTTTTTTGTGGAGAATTAATTGGTTCAAGGGTTTTGGAAACCCTAGCCTCCTTTCCTCCTTCTCCTCCTTGTCGCCCACCTTTGTGCCACTGTCGCCCATTGGAGCTACTGCCTCTCCTCGCCGTCGGCCATCCACCAGCCGTCGGCATCCCTTGGGCCACCCTCAGCATCCGACCAACCTCCCTTGGCTCCCGGTGACCAAGGAGTAACCGGCCAAGCCTTTGGTCGACCCCTTCTTCCTCCACAACAAGATGTCCATCTCCTTCACATGGAGAGGTCATTTTGTCGGTGTTTTGTGCTCCGATAGCCATCTACTCTCCGGGTATTGGATCTCCAACAATCCTCATAGGTGGAGGGTTAAGTTTTCGTCAAACGGTTGGCGAAAACCACTTCCAACAAGTGAGTTTGTGAAACTCATTTTTGGGATCTGAATTTATTTCGGATTGTGATCATCTCTTAGATCACATCGTCATCGACTCGAGGCTAGTGACTTTTGCGAAGATGAGGCTCGTGGATTTGTGAAGCTATCCCGACGTTACTCGGCATGGATACAGATAGAGGCGATTCTAGCGAGGGTCGCTACGGTTGATGTCATTCCCGCTACACGTACTACGTCAGATATACCTAGTATAAGTTTTCTTTTATTGCAAAATTTTAAATAGTGGTTATGTCTACACATGTTCTATCCTTCATGCGTGTGATGTGTGTGTTGTAATAAATTAGATTTATTGCTTTTATTGCTTCCGTTGTGTGCATATTTATGAAACGTGTTCGAACACACACTCACCGTGGTGCCGGAGAAACCCAACAAAAATAGTGCTAACAATTGGCTGAGAAAGCTTCCAGTCGAGTGATAGCAGCTCCAGTCGCGGTGCCGCCTCGATTGGTTTCTGACTTTTCTAAAATTGAATTTTCAGACCAACTTTTCAAATGCTTAATTAATTCTAGAAAATTTAAAAAATCATGAAATTTAACCCCACATTACTTATGCCAAACACTATATGGAAAAAATAGTTTTCTATGAAAATAACTTTTACATTCAAAAAATGATACAAAGTTCAAAAGCATTGAAACCTTCAATGTTTTAATCCAACTTTGTTTCAAACTTCTCAATAGTGATTGCTATCAAAAGATAGGTTTCACCAAGGTTTTTCAAAATTAATTTAAAATGTTTTCAAAACCTTAATTTCAATCATGGTCTATGGGTTAAGTATACATGACTTGTATACTAACTTTCCTCATGATTTATACCTATAATTGAGATTAGTTTGAGTTCATCTAGATGCAACATATATGCACCTTGAACATAACTCATTTTCTAGTATCTCACATATGTCTAGGATGTATCAAAACACACACAAGTCAAATGTTCTTGTGAGATGTGGGTTTGGTGTTATTAGGGTTTCATGAATTTTCCTAGGTAACTCTATTTGATTCCCTTATACATGGGATTTCAAATTATGTCATAGTCCTTACATCAATTTTAATTATCCCGAAATACATGAATGATGATTATGGCATATAACGATAACATAAATAAACATGTGCCAATAATCATGAAGTCATAGCATATGAATATGTTGGATCGATTTGAAACGCTAGAGGGGGGGTTAATAGCGTTAAAACTTTCTTTTTTCGTTCGTTCGTTTAAAATCCGAGTAGATAATTAATTTGTAGCGGAAAAGATAAGCAATAAGTAAAAGAGACAATTCTTTTTACTTGGTTCGTAGCCTTCGGCTACTACTCCAAGGCCCTAGTGGTCCTTGACCACGTACAGAGGGCAAAAGCACTAAAGGAACTCCTCCTCGTTGGAGGTAGGAGTTAATCGATACAAGAAGGAAAAAACTTGAGGTAGAGGGACACTCCCCCTCTCCTCATATAGGATAAAAGCTCCGAAAGATTAAAGAAATGAACTTAAAATAAAAGCTAAAACCGACATTACAATAAGAGAGAAATTAAGACCTAGACATCGGAGAGAAAGCACTTCATTGTCGAAAAAGTTGTAGCTTGGCGGAGGCTTTTGGAAGCTTTAGAATTGATGAAGAAACCCTAGGATTGGCCCTCCTTTTATAGCCTTTGAGCCCCTTTTCGAGAGGAACCCTAACCAATCGAAATTGATCACCAATCTCCTTGAAATGGGGTGATAAGCCTTGACTCGGTCGATCATTGACCATCACGATCGATGGCCATCATCACCGATCGATGGAAGCATCACCGAATGCTAACCTCAGTGATCGCTTTGACGCAATGAGTCCTCCAAGTCGGGCAATGATCGATGCTAGCTGCAAGGCAAAGTTAGCTCAAAGAAAACATTATTTCGACGGCCTTCGACCGTCTGATCTCGACCTAGATCATCGATGGGATGTCTTTGGTCGGATCTACGTTTAAGACCATCCCAGTAAGGAGGATACGACCTCACTTACGCTCGCACACACGAGCTTACCTCGATACTTACCATGTCGCTTTTGCTTCCGGCCTTCCACTCGATTCCTTCGGCTCCCTCCGAAGTCACTCGAGTGTCGCCCGACCACCCGACTTCCTCCGGGTGTCGCTAGCCTTCAGATCCAACTTTAGCAATCTTCTGCACACTCGATTCAGCTCGTGAGATAACGACATGAGCTTAACTTTGTATCGTTTGCTATAATCAAAACTCAGGTTCAACTTAGGTGCCTACTGCACCAACAATCTCCCCCTTTTTGATTTATGGCAAACCCACATACAAAGTTAAGTAAATAGCAAGCATGAAGAATAATGTGCATTAAAAACAAACAAAAAATAAAGAAGATTAAGTTGGAGTAGTAATGATTTTCTTCAAGTACTCCCCCTTGAGGAAACCTCCCCCTTGACCGAGGGTGAGTCTTGAAGAAAGACCTTAATCCTCCCCTTGAGGGTTGCTTTAAGTAATTACTTAAAGTTGGCCTTAGTAAAACGTTTAAGTTAAGATTTCTTCTTAACTTGGCCCTTTCTCCCCCTTAAGTAAAACATTAAAAATAAGTAAAATGTTGATGGCACAAATAAGTTTAAGTTAAGAATTCTCTTAACTTGGCCTTTAATAAGTTTTCAAAACTTAAAGTTAACTTTTGGTTTAAATATAAAGTAAGAGTTAAACAAAAAAAATTAAAAATTTGACCCCTTAACTTTGGCCTTAACTTTTGCCTTTTTCTCCCCCTTTTGCCATATATCGAAAAGAGTGAGGGTGTGTGTGGAAAACAAAATTAAGTGTTAAATTTAAAGTCCAAGCATGTTCCACATTATTTTGAAAATAAATTCATCTATAAAATGTTCGACTCATATCTGGCTTGATTGATATTAAAGATCAACCAGTCCTGGTCAGAGTCGGTTAGTATGTATGATTATACTCCGTGGTTCATGGTGATGCACTAGCTCTACATCTGGAACCAGGAGTAAGGTCCTAACATCTCACGCCCATCTACATGGCTAAGTACACAAACACATTAGTCCTATGTGTTGTGAGATGTATTGGCTCTTTAAATCTATAGGTGCATGATATCTAAGGTATGTTCTATGCTAGTTCCATAAAAATGAAATTTAAGAAATAGTAGTAAGAAAATATAATTTGCAAGTTCCTATTCTATTATGCACATGCCCAATTTTCATCTTAATAGACTAAATTCGGCTTCGGGTAGGGGTTTAGTAAATAGGTCTGCTAAGTTAGACTTCGATTCAACGTATTCGAGTTGTATGGCTCCGTTGGCCACATGTTCTCGAATGAAATGGTGTTTGACTTCTATATGTTTTGTCCTAGAGTGACATATCGGATTCTTAGTAAGATTAATTGAACTAATGTTATCTACGTGAAGTTTAGTATTCGTAAAGTCTAACTCAAAGTCGTGGAGAGTGTGTTTCATCCAAAGAAGTTGAGTGACACACTCACCCATCACGATGTATTCGGCTTCGGTGGTAGATAAGGCAACACAGTGTTGCTTCCTACTGCACCAACTCATTAGACTCGAGCCGAGAAGTTGACAACAACCACTCGTGCTATTTCTATCGAGCTTACTACCGGCATAGTCCGAATCGGAGTAGCCGGTTAGTTCGAACTCGGTAGATCTAGGATACCAAATACCGACATTAAGTGTACCCTTTAGATATCTAAGGATACGCTTGACTAGAGTTAGGTGAGACTCCTTGGCACATGTTTGAAACCTTGCGCACATACTCACTGCAAATAAGATATCAGGTCGGCTTGCAGTTAAGTAAAGGAGACTCCCTATTATGCTCCTATAGTATTTTAAATCAATTTGGTTTCCAATAACTTCTTCTATATTAACATTAGTTGCCATTGGGGTATTAATAATTTTAGCGTCTTGCATTCCAAAGTGTTTAATTAATTCCCCAGTATATTTGTGTTGATGTAGGTATATTCCATCTTTAGTTTGTTTAATTTGTAATCCTAAGAAGAAACTTAATTCACCTACTAAATTCATTTCAAATTCACTTTCCATAAGTGAAATAAACTCATTTAGTAGGATTGAGTTGGTGGTTCCGAAAATAATATCATCTACGTAGATTTGGGCTATAAATATGTCTTTACCTAAGGTTTTTACGAAAAGGGTTGGGTCAACTACACCTTGGTTAAAGCCTTTGGACTTAAGATAAATCGAAAGTCTCTCGTACCAAGCTCGCGGAGCTTGTTTAAGTCCATAAAGCGCTTTCTTTAATCTAAGGACATGATCGGGTTTGTCTAAACTTTCGAAATGGGGGGGGTTGACTAATGTAAACTTCTTTTTTAATGTATCCATTTAAGAATGTAGATTTCACATTCATTTGAAACAATTTAAATCCTCGATGTGCTGCATATGCTAATAGCATTCGAATGGACTCTAATCTAGCTACTGGGGCATAGGTCTCGTCGTAATCTAAATCTTCGACTTGACTAAACCCTTTAGCAACTAGTCTAGCTTTATTTCTAACTACTTCACCTTTATCATCAATTTTATTTCTAAACACCCACCTTGTTCCAATGATTGTTTTATCTTTAGGTGGTGGTACTAATTCCCATACTTCGTTCCTAGTGAATTGAGCCAACTCTTCTTGCATTGCAATAATCCAATCGGGATCAAGAAGAGCTTGGTCAATAGTTTTGGGTTCAATTTTAGAAATCAAAGATATTTGACTAAGGTTTCTGTATGAGGCTCTAGTTCGAACTCCTAGACTTGGATCACCTATCACTTGGTCGATAGGATGATTCGTTTGAGTCCTAGTTGGATTTGGGTTTGAGTCTACAACTTGATCCATAGGATGACTCGTTTGAGTTCTAGTTTGGTTGGAGTCATCTATCACTTGGTCGATAGAGTGACTTGGTTGACTTAGGTTAGGATTAACACTAGACCTGATCTCCGGATCAGAGTTAGGTCTAGTATGAATCGACTCGCTAATTGGGGTTGCCGGGGGTTTTGTAGGTTCGTGTCCTTCATCGAATACTACATTGATAGTTTCCTCGACTCTAAGGGTGTCATGGTTATATACTCTATATGCTCTACTTATAGTCGAGTATCCTAGAAAGATTTCGGTCGTAGTTTTGGATGTAAATTTCCCTAGGTAATCTTTAGTGTTTAGGATATGTACCTTACACCCAAATACCCTAAAGTACTTGATGTTAGGTATTTTATCGTGATAAATCTCGTATGAGGTCTTAAGGTGCCTCTTTACCATAAGGATCCTATTCTGGACATAACATGTCGTACTCACGGCTTCGGCCCAAAACCTATCGGGTAGGTTATACTCATTAAGCATTGTCCTAGTGGCTTCTTGTAGGGTTCTATTTTTGCATTCTACTAGGCCATTTTGTTGTGGAGTTCTAGGGCAAGAGAACTCATGGTAGTATCCATTTAGGTTACAGAATTCTGTAAACCTATGGTTTTCGAATTCACCACCATGATCAGTCCTAAGTCTTTTGATTTTAATGCTTTGTTGATTTTCTATTAACTTAAATAGGTTGATTAATTGATCTAGGGTATCACTTTTGTGTTTGATGAACCTAACCCAAGTAAATCTAGAGCAGTCATCAATAATGACTAAACAGAATTTACTTCCGTTAAGTGACTTAGCTCCGTGTGAATCAAATAGATCCATGTGTAGGAGCTCAAGCACACTTTTGGTTCGTTCTTGACTAGTTAGTTGATGTTGTATCCTAGATTGTTTACCTTGTTGACAAGCATTACATATTTTATTATCCAAGTTGTTGAGGTTAGGCAAACCTCTGACTAAATCACTCCGACTCATCTTGTGGATGAGTCTTGGGTGTGAGTGACCGAGTCGTCGGTGCCACAACCATGATTTCTCTTGCCGTGTCATAAGACACTTAGTTGAGGAGTTAATTAAGTTGATAGTGTAAATGTTGTTATTTCTAGTCCCTTTAAGAATTGTTTTAGAGGTTTCGTTTGTATTAATTACGCATTCATTTTCTAGAAATATGACCTTATAGTTATTATCACACAATTGGCTTACACTGAGAAGATTATATTGAAAATTTTCTACTAATAAAATGTTTTGAATGACAAAATTTGAGTTAAGCTCAATATCACCTGATCCGATGATTTTGAGCTTGCCGTTATTTCCGAAGGCTACCAATCCTTGTCGTTTGAATCTAAGCTTCGAAAACTTGAGTTGATCCCCGGTCATGTGTCGGGAGCAACCACTGTTTAACATCCATTGATCCTACACGCAAGGTAGTTGGATCGGATATTGGATTTATTAAAAATTGGTTAAAAATTATTAACCTAAATCATCTCACCCATGTCTACATGATCAAACATGTTAATCCTATATGTTCTTGTGAGATGACTTCCAATTTTAGTTTAATTAAATTTAATGACTTAAACACTTGTCAACCTTGCGTTAGATTCGGATTTGACCTTAGGCTCATCAAGTCACCTTTTCAAGATCATGGCTTCCAGGTCGTGGCGAGGCACAGAGGCCTTCTTTGATCGGAAAAATGACCACTTCCTTAGACAAAGCCATTTTTAAGAAAATAGAGACTTTACTCACCTAAGACCACTTCCTGGTCTAACTAGTCTAGGATACGGCGAGATAGCTTCAGCTAGTTCCGCTCGGTCAAGCACACCGAACTAGATACGCCTTATCTAGCCCGAATACACAAGACTCCGCTTTCCTAGCATACTATCATCTCGCCGCATCCTAGTACTATGTTATCAAGTATTGATGAGTTATAGTCCTATCTAACCATTCTAAAAAGAAAAATCAAACTAAATAAAAACCTAAGCATGGAATTTCTAAGTTAAAACATAAAAAAATTTCGTACTAGCTCCCCCTGGACCGTTGAATCGATTTGGTCTCTCCACATAGTGGATTTGGTCCTTGGGAACCCAGTACTAGTTTGATCCTAAGTTTGAAATCAAGGTGGTCTTAGGGACCCATGCTTGGACATGTTTTTTATGTCGACTTACAATCGACATATACAACTTATTGGTCGTGTTTGAGCTAAAACCTAGTCCGGCCTTGTTGTACACGGCCCTTTGTGATCCAAGTAGGAGGTCAAGTCCATTGGATCCCAAAGTAAACCTTTCCAACGTATTCCTAAGATCTTCGACTTGACTTTTCAAGAGTGAGTTCTCAACTTCGAGTTTTTCAACCCGAGTTGAGTCCTTCTCTTGAACTCGACTAGTCGAAGAGGTTAGGGAGACCTCGTGTTTGAGGAGTTTAACTTCCTCAACAAGGGTCTCGACCTTGGACTCGGACTTAGCTAACTTTTTATTTAAAAACTTAATTGCACTATAAAGAGTAGTAATAAGAGACCGACTTACCTTGAGTGTATCTTTTGAACCGGATGTGTATCCGTGGCTTGTCTTGAATAGTGTTTCGCAGTCCGACTCGTCTTCAGTTTTCGATTCAGGTTCCGGTTTCGACTCCGTCTCCGATTCCACCGGTTTAGCCATAAGGACTCGATCGTTGTCTTCTTCCTCAAAATCTTCTTCCCAAGTAGCGTTGAGTGCCTTTTTATGTTTTGGTGCCTTGCTCTTGAGTTTTGGGCATTCGGACTTAATGTGGCCAAACCTGTTGCATTCATAACATCTTATGTTTGAACTTTTAGGCTTACCTTCGTTGGGTCAAGTGACGGCTCATTTTCGGCCCTTGACTATCCTCCGAACTAGGTTGACTAGTTCGGCTTCCATTTTCGAGTCGACCTCCGAATCCGACTCATCCTCTTCTTCCTTCGGGGGTGGCTTGCTTGCGGTTTTCTTTCTCGAACCTGCAAAAAGTGCTATACCCTTCTCGGGTTCCGAGTTAGACTGCTCATGAAGTTCGAAATCAGAAAAGAGTTCATCTAACCTAAGTTTAGAAAGATCCTTGGAGACCTTGTAGGCATCGACCATGGATGCCCACAAGGTAGTCCTCGGAAAAGAGTTTAGGACATACCTTATAAGGTCACGGTTTTCGACCTTTTGCCCGATTACATGTAGGTTGTTGACTATGTCTTTGACACGGGCGTGGAGTTGCATCGCGGAATCGTGTTCCTGCATTTTTAGGCTATATAGTTTATTGAATAGAATATCACGCTTACATACCTTGGCTTCATCGATCCCTTCGTGTAGCTCCACTAGTTTTGTCCAAAGGTCCTTTGTGCTTATGAAGGGGCCGACGCGATTTAGCTCTTCCTTGGATAAGCCGCATTGAAGGATTTGAGTTGCCTTAGCATCAGCTTCGACTTGTCTTTTTGTCGCAATGGTCCATTGGTCATAATCCAAGGATTCACCCACTTCGTTAGTCGGAAGTGTGAATCCCGTTTGGATTATGATCCACATCTCGATTTGGGTTTTGAGAAAGCATTCCATCCGACCCTTCCAATAACGGAAGTCATCTCCGTTGTAAAATGGAGGTCGGACGGTGCTAAAACCCTCGAGATGGGCCATTAGAACAAAAGAAACAAGGAGACGAAGACGAAGAAACTAGCAACAATAAAAACACACAAAAAAGTACCAAGACTCGCGTCTTGGATTAGCAGTGCGGGAGAAAAAGTAACAAAGCGAAATAAATCTGAAATAAACAGAATTAAAAAGAAAAAAAATCTGTAAAATGGCTAGATTGGTGGTTTCACCAAATCTTAGCAACCCCCGGCTCTGATACCAATTGTTGGATCGATTTGAAACGCTAGAGGGGGGTGAATAGCGTTAAAACTTTCTTTTTTCGTTCGTTCGTTTAAAATCCAAGTAGATAATTAATTTGCAGCGGAAAAGATAAGAAATAAGTAAAAGAGACAATTCTTTTTACTTGGTTCGTAGCCTTCGGCTACTACTCCAAGGCCCTAGTGGTCCTTGACCACGTACGTGTTAGTAATATATGAGAGATGTCCTAAGGCAATCGCCTTATGTATGAACCATTTATATGATAAATGAAGATTCACTATTTGAGTGTACATGTTTTATGTATTTGATTGGATCTTAAACTCATTTACTGAATGTCCACGATACGATTCACAGCATGAGAGAATTTGTGATTTGATCACAACTAGTGAGTATCTCTACATGTGTAATTGTGATGTATCGGAATTATCCCTAGTCGATGAATTGATGTATCTGGACACCATCAATTCTGTTGAGACTAGCACGAGGTATACTCCTTGGTGTATCCAAGCAGCT
Source organism: Wurfbainia villosa (assembly GCA_025175895.1). Classification (NCBI taxonomy): domain Eukaryota; kingdom Viridiplantae; phylum Streptophyta; class Magnoliopsida; order Zingiberales; family Zingiberaceae; genus Wurfbainia; species Wurfbainia villosa. The sequence goes on along the minus strand of CM045999.1, from coordinate 45,413,441 downwards.
GATTCTCACTGGCTGGAGACATAGTGATGTCCGGAGTTAATCGTGGATGCTAGTTATGGTAACTAGTTCATTGGAGTGACCAGCCGTAAGACTTCATATGGTTCTCTGCATATATAGATATATCAATGAAGTTCTTACTGTGGCTTAAGTGCGATGTTCCTTTGACTTGCGGTATTCAAGTCATCTTGATCATGGAGACTTATGCTTTGACATCTTAAGCAAACATCTCTAAGGAGATGTGGACCCGGGATGATTGGGTATAAGTCGAAGTGATCGAAGGTGTTTGAATAGCCTATAAAGGATTCACCACTCCTTGCGAGGAGATGTATACCCATGGCCTCTCGTCGGATTGTTACTAAAGTCTTTGGCCAAAGAATTACATGTTTAGAGTAAGGTACTCTTCGATACATGTGGAGTAACTAGAATCCGTAGGACGAGGAAATGATACTTGGGCTAGGTGTGACGTAGTCAGCCTAGTGGGGACTGACACAATAGACCATGTCCTGAACCAAGTGGGTATAAGATGAGTGAAGGGAATGGGGCACGATTCATTCGAGCATGAAGGGTTTGAAATAGTTACGGATCAACCGTTGATCTTTTCGGTTAATTGGGGATCATGATGTACTACTAGGTGCCACTCATGATCGTTCTATAATTAATGGTTAATTATAGACGGCCAACATAAACCGAGAACCTATTTGGTCACACGCACAATGAGTGTAATCCAAAGGATTTAAAACGAGCTTGAGAATTGGATTCTCAGACCGAGAGAAACTAGGTTTGGTTGGACCAAACATAAAGCGAGCATGAAATCGTTTCAGTCGCAATGGAAGCGTGGATGGGCTGCGTCTTATGAAGACGTAATGGATGGACCAAAATGGTTTGGTTCTAATCCAATGGATGAGAATAAACCAAAGGGTTTGGTTTATATTAAACGAATGAACCAAAGGTTGGTTCGGTTCGTTTTAACTTAAAATAAACCATCATGGTTTGGTTTATTTTAACTTATCTTAATGGAGCGGGTTAACGGGCTTTATGGATATGATCCATTAACCATTAAGAGAATTAGTTCTCTATAAAATAGGGCTTAAACCCTAACCCTAAAACCTAATGAAGTGGTTGCCGCCCAACAAGTTGTAGCCGCCAAACACATTGTTGCCGCCCAGCTTGTGGTGCCGCTGTCCAGCTCCTTGCCAGCGACCATGCTTCCGCCGGTGAACCTCCGGCGACCCTCCGGTGATCCCCTATAGGTTTGGCATCAAGGTGAGGCTTTTCTTTCCTTGGTTGGCCGGTGCCTATATCCTCCACCAAGCTGTCCAGTTTTCTCGACAGCTTCTCCTCCTCTCGTCGGAGCGTCGTTTGGATGACGGTTAGTGCTCCGACAGCGGCTAACATACCGGGGATTTGATCTCCGGTAATCCTCTGAGGTGGAGGACGAAGAATTCGTCAAACGGTTGACGAACACCTCTCCGGAGAAGACGAAGCTAGTAACCCGTTTTGAGAACTCGTTTTGGATTCGAATTTGGATTCGGATCGTGAACATCTCTCGATCACGTCGTCTTCAACACGAGGCTAGTAACCCGTACGAAGACGAAGCTCGTGACTTAGCGAAGTCATCCCGAGGAGCTCGGCGTGGATACGGATAGAGACGATTCTTACGAGGATCATTCCGGTTGATGCCGTTCCCGCTACACGTCATACGGAAGGTATAACGTAGTTTAATTTCCTTTTATTGCAAATTTTAATTTACGGTTATGTCTACACTTGTTGTAATAGCATGCGTGTGTTGTGTGTGTTGTAATAAATATAGATTTATTAATTTTAATTGCTTCCGCTGTGCTCATAATTACGAAACATGATCGAACACACGCACGCCGCGGTGCCGGAATCCCAACAGTGGTATCAGAGCCCAGGTTGTGTTTCGACATAATCGTAAAATGGTTTTGCGATAGTCATAATGTATTTCTAGAAATTTTCTAATTTTGGAAATTTAGAAGTATTTATGGAAATTTTTCAATTTTGGAAAGTCTAGAAGTATTTATAGAAATCTTCCACTTTTGGAAAGTTGGAAGTATTTATGGAAATTGATATTTTCCATAAATAAAATATTTGATTAGATTCTGGAAATTTGTTTCCTAATTTAATCATGATTTGATTTGGGAAATCAAATCTTAAAATATTTTATTTCCATAAGTAGTTTTAATGATTTAGGAAATTGGTTTCCTAAATAGATTTTCCTTAATCAAATAATTCCATGAATAAAATATGTTATTAGATTTGGAAATTTGTTTCCTAATTTAATTATGATTTGATTTGGAGAATCAAATCTTAAACATATTTTATTTCCATAAATAGTTATGACATATAAGGAAATTATATACATGACATAATTGTATGCCATGTAATTGCATTAGATGCATAACATTATGCCATGTGTCGTGACATGTAGATGTATGCCATGTATGCCATGCCATGTAGATAATAGTTATTTGCATGCAAAGAGGATGAGACATAAAACCCTTAATCAATATTAAAGCCTACACCTTCCATTAATATGGTTAGAACCAGAGTTCTGTTTCTTGTTTGGGTTGTTGGACTCTCTCCAAGCCCGGCTCGAACCTGAATATGTTCAAACCATGGAATAGTTTAATACTAATATGGTAAGAGTCAGAGGTCAATCGTTAGCTTTGGTTGTTGGACTCTCTCCAAGCTGGGCTAATTGGTTGAATGCGCTCTAACCATATTAAAACTATGTCCTGATTAATGGGTTGGCTTTAACCTGGAGCATCGGTTTGTTGGACTCTCTCCAAGGTCGATGTAAAGGGAGGTGAAGTTGGGTGCTATGCATATGATGCATACTTGTTAATGTGTTAACAACCCGATGTATGTGTGAACATTCAATTAGTTGATAGCACATTGTGATAGTTGCATATACGGGATATGCAATCGGTATAGATGATACCTACCGTCGTAGTTATGAATGACTTGTTGGACTCTCTCCAAGGTTGTTCATAACTATGATGGATATCAGCCCATTCGGAGATGGACCTACGATCTCCCGAAGTGATTTTGGGGTTTTTGAAATTCGAAAAATGAATGGGATTTATAAATGTATATTGATGCATTTTTAAAATCATTTTCTCATATATGCTCGTTTTGTATTTCTAAGTTAATATATTGATCATGATGTGTTTGAATTTGCGTTCCATTTTGGATTCAAATAAATTGACTGGGCCGAACTTCTTGGACTGACTTAGAAACTTGAGAATTGTTCTCAAGGTGAAAAGCTTGTGTATGTCCTCGAAGCGCCTCTTCCCGCCCGTCCTAGTGACGATGCAACTTTGGACCAATTGTTGGCCTATCAGAAACATGAGAGTGATTCTGAACAAATGAGTTGCATCATGCTAGCCATGATGGAACCCAAGCTACGAAAGCAGCATGAGCATATGGATGCTCATATCGTAGTCCTTCATCTTTGTGAGTTGGTTGATGAGCAAGTGAGATTCGAAAGGTTCGAAGTCTCAAAGCTCCTCTTCACCTCTGAGATGCTAGGAGGTTCATCTGTGGTACTACTCAATATGCTGAAGACTGTGGAGTCTTCTGAGAAGCATGAGCAGGGGACGGTGCTGTTAGTTGATTCCTCGAAGAAAGGTTCTAAGAGGAAGTCAAAAGAACAGCAGAAGGGAAAGAAGAGAAGGGCTAAAAAGGTAGAACTAGCACAAAAGGAAACTTGCCATCATTATGGCAAGGAGAGCCATTTGTGAAGAAAGTGCAAGATTTATCTTGAGTTCATGAAGAAGGATAAGGCATCGGATGCCCCATCTTCTTCAGAAATCTTCTTTATTGATTGTCATTCTATTTCCTTAGACACTTGGGTATTGGATACTGGGTGTGGCTCACATATATGTAATGACATACATGGGCTAAGGAATAGAAGAAGACTTGTCAAGGGAGAGTCAAATTTACGTGTTGGGAATGAAGCAAAGGTTGCTGCACTCGCCATCGGAACGTATTTGTTGAAACTCCCTGCAGGACTTGTCTTAGAACTGGACAATTGCTTTTATATTCCTTTGTTGATAAAGAACATCATTTCTATTTCTTGTTTAAATGGAAATGGTTTCCATTTGACGTTTAGTAACAATTGTTGTTACATAACTTTGAATGGGGTTCTTTATGGGACTGGAACTTTAAGCAATGGTGTTTATACGTTGGACGTATCCAGTGACATTTGCAATATCGAAGCGAGCAACAACAGTGCTCGAAAGGATAATCAAATAGACTCCTACATGTGGCATTGTCGTCTTGGCCATGTAAGCAAGAAACGCATGTCCGAATTACACCGATGTGGAATTCTGGAATCGTTTGAATTGGATTCATACGATACATGCGAATCATGCTTAAAAGGCAAGATGACTAAGTTACCTTTTACGGGAAAAGGTGAACGAGTGGGAGAGTTACTAGGTCTAGTACATACTGATGTATGTGGACCTATGTCAACTCAAGCTTTAGGAGGCTATATCTACTTCATTACCTTCACCGATGATCACTCACGGTTTGGGTATGTGTTCTTGATGAAACACAAGTCTGAAGCCTTTGAAAGGTTCAAAGAATTCAGAAATGAAGTAGAGAAACAACATGACAAAAGTATTAAAATACTTAGATCGGATCGAGGTGGTGAATACTTAAGTCAAGAGTTTCTTGATTATCTAAGAGACAATGGCATATTGTCTCAATGGACTCCGCCCTATACACCACAGCATAATGGTGTATCTGAGAGGCGTAACCGGACCTTGTTGGACATGGTCAGGTCAATGATGAATCATGCGACTCTTCCCAAGTCCTTTTGGGGTTATACACTTCAGACAGCTGTTTACTTGTTAAACAGAATGCCTACCAAGGTAGTCTCTACTACTCCATATGAGATATGGGCTAGTAAGAAACCTCATGTATCTTACTTGAAGATATGGGGTTGTCCTGCTTATGTGAAGCGGACTGTATCAGACAAACTGGATGCTAAGTCTGATAAATGTCTATTTATTGGATACCCTAAGGAAACAAGGGGTTACCAATTCTATCATCCTGTGGAACAAAAGGTGTTTGTTTCAAGGCATGCTGTGTTTCTAGAGAAAGAGTTTCTCTTGCAAGAAAACAGTGGGAGTGTCGTCGAGCTTGAGGAGGCTCGAGAGACTCAAATAGACATTGATGAGATACCTGGTGAAGCACAACAGCCGACAACTCATAGTGATGAGCAATCGGCTGGACCTATTGTAACACCACATCTTCGTAGATCTGGTAGAACACGCAATATTCCTGAGAGATATGGATTTCTCGTAAGTGAATCGAACGATGTGTTACTCATTGATGATGAGGAGCCTACCAGTTATGAAGAAGTGCTGACAAGTTCAGAAAGGGATAAGTGGCTTGGTGCCATGAAGTCGGAAATGGATTCCATGTATGAATACCAAGTTTGGAACTTGGTTGACCCACCTGAAGGCATAAAGCCTATAGGGTGCAAGTGGGTTTTCAATAAGAAAACCGACATGGATGGTAATGTGATTACCTATAAGGCTAGATTGGTGGCGAAAGGATATCGTCAAAAGCAAGGTGTTGATTATGACGAAACCTATTCGCCTATAGCTATGCTTAAATCCATTCGGATGCTCCTGGCCATAGCGGCTCATTATGATTATGAGATATGGCAGATGGATGTGAAAACAGCTTTCATTAATGGAAACCTGCTCGAGGACGTGTATATGATACAGCCTGAGGGTTTCACATCGGTTGATAAAACCAAGGTATGCAAATTGCGACGGTCCATTTATGGATTGAAGCAAGCATCCAGGAGCTGGAATATCCGTTTTGATGAGACGATCAAAAAGTTTGATTTCTCACAAAATCCAGACGAACCTTGTGTGTACAAGAAGGTTAGTGGGAGTGCAGTCGTGTTCCTAGTATTGTATGTCGATGACATATTACTTATAGGAAACGATGTGTCAATCTTATAGTCAGTTAAGGTTTGGTTATCCAAGACATTCTCCATGAAAGACCTGGGAGAAGCAACCTACATCCTTGGGATTAAGATCTATAGAGATAGATCGAAACGGTTGCTTGGTCTTTCGCAGTCTACATATATAGACCGAGTGCTAAAGAGGTTTAGCATGTCGGAATCCAAGAAGGGTTATCTGCCCATCAGGCATGGGGTACACCTTTCGAAGTCTATGTGTCCGCGCACAGAAGACGAGAGGATTTGGATGAGTAAGATTCCCTATGCATCCGCAATAGGATCTATCATGTATGCTATGTTATGTACGAGGCCCGATGTATCGTATGCTCTGAGTGTCACGAGCAGATACCAGTCCGATCCAGGAATGGATCATTGGGCGGCTGTTAAGACGATCCTTAAGTACTTGAGAAGAACTAAGGATGTGTTCCTAATATACGGAGAAGGGTACATGGTGATACGTGGGTATACGGATGCGGCTCGCATGCACAAGGATGATTCCATGTCTCAGTCTGGGTATGTATTCACCTAGAATGGAGGCGCAATAAGTTGGAAAGGTTCCAAGCTTGACACTATAGCGGATTCTGCCACTAAGGCAGAATACGTTGCAGCTTTGGAAGCAGCAAAGGAAGCGGTTTGGATCAAGTAGTTCATCTATGAACTTGATGTGGTCTCATCAAGGATCCAAACATGTGCTTCGCCGCTATCATCTTATCAGAGAGATCATAAGTAGGAACGAAATACAAATCGAGAAAATTCCCACTGAAAGGAACTTAGCGGATCCTTTGACTAAAGCATTACCTCAAAGTAAGTTTGAGGGTCATGTTAGAGCTTATGGTATTTGATACCGTAGCGATTGGCATTAGGCCAAGTGGGAGTCTGTTAGTAATATATGAGAGATGTCCTAAGGCAATCGCCTTATGTATGAACCATTTATATGATAAATGAAGATTCACTATTTGAGTGTACATGTTTTATGTATTTGATTGGATCTTAAACTCATTTACTGAATGTCCACGATACGATTCACAGCATGAGAGAATTTGTGATTGGATCACAACTAGTGAGTATCTCTACATGTGTAATTGTGATGTATCGGAATTATCCTAGTCGATGAATTGATGGATTTGGACACCATCGATTATGTTGAGACTGCAGTATACTCCTTGGTGTATCCAAGCGGTGATTCTCTAGTGATGTCGGAGTTAATCGTGGATGCTAGTTATGGTAACTAGTTCATTGGAGTGACCAGTAGTAAGACTTCATATGGTTCTCTGCATATATAGATATATCAATGAAGTTCTTCTTGTGGCTTAAGTCGATGTTCCTTTGACTTGCGGTATTCAAGTCATCTTGATCATGGAGACTTATGCTTTGACATCTTAAGCAAACATCTCTAAGGAGATGTGGACCCGGGATGATTGGGTATAAGTCAGTGATCGAAGGTGTTTGAATAGCCTATAAAGATTCACCACTCCTTGCGAGGAGATGTATACCCATGGCCTCGTCGGATTGTTACTAAAGTCTTTGGCCAAAGCATTACATGTTTAGAGTAAGGTACTCTTGATACATGTGGAGTAACTAGAATCCGTAGGGACGAGGAAATGATACTTGGGCTAGGTGTGGCGTGAGTCGACCTAGTGAGGGACACAATAGACCATGTCTGAACCAAGTGGGTATAAGATGAGTGAAGGGAATGGGGCACGATTCATTCGAGAACTCTTGAAGGGTTTGAGAAATAGTTACGGATCAAGTTGATCTTTTCGGTTAATTGGGGATCATGATGTACTACTAGGTGCCACTCATGATCGTTCTATAATTAATGGTTAATTATAGACGGCCAACATAAACCGAGAACCTATTTGGTCACACGCACAACGAGTGTAATCCACAGGATTTAAAACGAGCTTGAGAATGGGATTCTCAGACCGAGAGAAACTATGTTTGGTTGGACCAAACATAAAGCGAGCATGAAATTGTTTCAGTCGCAATGGAAGCGTGGATGGGCTGCGTCTTATGAAGACGTAATGGATGGACCAAAATGGTTTGGTTCTAATCCAATGGATGAGAATAAACCAAAGGGTTTGGTTTATTTTAAACGAATGAACCAAAAGTTGGTTCGGTTCGTTTTAACTTAAAATAAACCATCATGGTTTGGTTTATTTTAACTTATCTTAATGGAGCGGGTTAACGGGCTTTATGGATATGATCCATTAACCATTAAGAGAATTAGTTCTCTATAAAATAGGGCTTAAACCCTAACCCTAAAACCTAATGAAGTGGTTGCCGCCCAACAAGTTGTAGCCGCCCAACACATTGTTGCCGCCCAGCTTGTGGTGCCGCTGTCCAGCTCCTTGCCGGCGACCATGCTTCCGCCGGTGAACCTCCGGCGACCCTCCGGTGATCCCCTATAGGTTTGGCATCAAGGTGAGGCTTTTCTTTCCTTGGTTGGCCGGCGCCTATATCCTCCACCAAGCTGTCCAGTTTTCTGGACAGCTTCTCCTCCTCTCGTCGGAGCGTCGTTTGGACGACGGTTAGTGCTCCGACAGCGGCTAACATACCGGGGATTTGATCTCCGGTAATCCTCTGAGGTGGAGGACGAAGGATTAAATCAAGCGGTTGTGAACACCTCTCCGGAGAAGCGAGTTTTGAGAACTCGTTTTGGATCCGAATTTGGATTCGGATCGTGATCATCTCTCGATCACGTCGTCTTCAACACGAGGCTAGTAACCCGTACGAAGACGAAGCTCGTGACTTAGCGAAGTCATCCCGAGGAGCTCGGCGTGGATACGGATAGAGACGATTCTTACGAGGATCGTTCCGGTTGATGCCGTTCCCGCTACACGTCATACGGAAGGTATAACGTAGTTTAATTTCCTTTTATTGCAAATTTTAATTTACGGTTATCTCTACACTTGTTGTAATAGCATGCATGTGTTGTGTGTGTTGTAATAAATATAGATTTATTAATTTTAATTGCTTCCGCTGTGCTCATGTTTACGAAACATGATCGAACACACACACGCCGCGGTGCCGGAAACCCAACAGTACGGAGGGCAAAAGCACTAAAGGAACTCCTCCTCGTTGGAGGTAGGAGTTAATCGATACAAGAAGGAAAAAACTTGAGGTAGAGGGACACTCCCCCTCTCCTCGTATAAGATAAAAGCTTCGAAAGATTAAAGTAATGAACTTAAAATAAAATCTAAAACCGACGTTACAATAAGAGAGAAATTAAGACCTAGACGTCGGAGAGAAAGCACTTCGTTGTCGAAAAAGTTGTAGCTTAGCGGAGGCTTTTGGAATCTTTAGAATTGATGAAGAAACCCTAGGATTGGCCCTCGTTTTATAGCCTTTGAGCCCCTTTTCGAGAGGAACCCTAGCCAATCGAAATTGAGCACCAATCTCCTTGAAATGGGGTGATAAGCCTTGACTCGGCGATCATTGACCATCGATCTGATGGCCATCATCGATCGACTAATGGCGACATCGAATCGACCTCGGATCGATCTGTTTAACAAATGAGTCCTCCAAGATGGCAGTCGACTGATGCTAGCTGCAAGGCAAAGTTAGCTCAAAGAAAATATTATTTCGACGGCCTTCGACCGTCCGATCTCGACCTAGACCATCGATGGGATGTCTTTGGTCGGATCTACGCTTAAGACCATCCCCATAAGGAGGATACAACCTCACTTACGCTCACACACACAAGCTTACCTCGATACTTACCATGTCGCTTTTGCTTCCGGCCTACCACTCGATTCCTTCGGCTCCCTCCAAAGTCACTCGAGTATCGCCCCACCACCCGGCTTCCTCCGGGTGTCGCTAGACTTCAGCTCCAGCTTTAGCAATCTTCTGCACTCTCGATTCAGCTCATGAGATAACGACATGAGCTTAACTTTGTATCGTTTGCTATAATCAAAACTCAGGTTCGACTTAGGTGCCTACTGCACCAACAAAATACATACTATGTAACACATGACATAAAAACTAACGCTAAGCATGATCTGTAAGGAATTGCTTCCTGCTTTAGTTGCTCGTGCATGGCGATCTAATCTACGTCCCCGGATTAAAAAAAAATAATCCTTGACGAAGACGGATTACCCAAACAATCGATCCATCATCGTGCTATTCAATTCGAGTGGTCTCTTGAACAAACTTATTGTTCAAGCAAACTAACTATTTTCCTCGATTAGTCATGGAATAGATGATGTACGGATCGTCAGTTTTTGTGTTTATCTTTGGGGTCCAAGTAAATTAGCCACATACAATTACATACAAATTGCAAAGGAACAAAAGGAAACCAAAACAAGAATTATACCTCTTGTTTACCACTTGGTCTTCTATTGTATGACCTATCCTCCTCTTGGACGTTGTGGGCAACGATCCTCCAAGAGTTGAAGCCTTCTAGATCTCGTTCTTCCCTTCCTTGCTCGCTCCGAACAAAGGGAAGAATACTTCTCCCTTCTTCTCCTTACTTGTACCAACCACCAAATGCCAAACCCTTGGTGTCCGCTGGCCCTTAGGAGAGGGAGAAGAAGAACCGGCCAAGGCAATGGAAGAAAGGACCCTCTCCTCCTTGCTTTGCCATCGTCCCTTCAAGAGGAAGAAGAAAGGGGTGCCAGCCTTGGTGATGAAGAAAAGGAGGGGAGCCGGAGATATCTTAGGAAGAGAGGAAATCAAAACCCTAACCCTTCCACTTGTTGCCGCTCAAACCTTCTCCAAACCCTAGCTGCCCAATCCTTGGGAGCAAACCCTAGAATTCCAATTCTCTATTGCCTCCCAAGCCAATCGATGAAAACCCTAATCTCCAAAGATTAGTGTTCTCCCAAGCCAAGCCTCATATATTTATAGATTTCTCCCAAGCCTCCTTTTAATCATGTCCGTTGGATCTAGGCTTCGTGAGGGTTTTAATAGGCTACAATAGGGACCATGAGAAGGAGTTGGATCTTGGCCACCCAATGGATCCGACCCACATAAAATCCGATCAATTAATGATAATCCATTCAACTAGAGGATTATCATTGATCTACCTCACCAACTCCCATAAATAAATATGGGCTCCATATATTAATTGTACAAATGTCTCCCCGTGTTTAAGATATCGAATGTCCATTAATTAATTAATTTACTGACAATTAATTAATCAACATCTAACTCCATGAGTAGTACCACTTAACCTTATCATCATGCCGGACTAAGTCCACCTGTAGGGTTTATATGATGATCCTTATGAGCTCCTCAAGGGGACATCATCATCCTAATACATAGGACACAGTTTCCTCCTCTAAAAAATGACACACGATGTAAATAATATTATTTCCCAACATACCGAGCCTATCGATTTAATCCATAAATCTCGCCCATTGGTAAATCAAAGAAATAAATACTAAGTACATGTGCTCGTTATTATATCGGGATTAAGAGCATGTACACCATAATATCCGAGATCCGATTCAATTATCTAGTCAGCAATAAATTAAATCACCTCTAAGTCGGTCCTGCTCAATACACACAAAGTGTACTAGTGTAATTCTATGGTCAGGACAAATCAATACCAAATTATACTACAACCATACCAATGGTTTATCCAAAACCATCTTGGTTGTGAGCCTCTACTTATACTCAACAAGGAAATGATAATATGATCTTCCGTGTGACACAACACACAATGTTATCTACAATGTACAATATTAGACAATATACATAACTATAAATATGCAAACAATGATCATGTGATTTTTATTTCAAAAATAATGATGTTCATACAAAGAATAGGCTTTTCAGTATACATCCCAATAATCTCCCACTTAAACTAAAAGACTATGTTGTCCTCATACTGTCATACATTTGATTCTCATTTCCTCCACAAGCCTATCAAAAGCTCTCACTGGAAGGGACTTAGTGAAGGATCTGCCAGGTTATCTTCTGATGTAATCTTGGCAACAACAACTTCTCCTCGCTTTACGATCTCTCATATCAGGTGGTACTTGTGCTTTATGTGTTTACTTGCCTTATGGGCTCGTGGTTCCTTCGAGTTTGCAACTTCACCACTGTTATCACAATAAATCGTGATAGTTTTGGGCAAACCAGGAATCACATCCAAGTCCATCAAAAAGTTTATGAGCCATACAGCTTCTTTGGCTGCCTCAGAGGCTGCCACATACTCAGCTTCCATGGTGGAGTTTGCCATGCATTTCTGCTTGACACTCCTCCAAACAATGGCTCCACCTTTCAAAGTAAACAAAAAACCTGAGGTAGACTTAATGTTATCCCGATCTGATTGGAAATCAGAATTTGTGTAACCCACAGGGAGTAATTGATCTGCTTGGTATACCAGCATATAATCCCTAGTCCTTCTCAGGTACTTCAATATATGCTTTACCACAATCCAATGTCCCTATCCTGGATTACTCTGATATCTACTAACCATGCCCATGACAAAGCAGATATCCGGCCTCGTACATAACATAGCATACATGAGGCTTCCTACTGTCGAAGCGTAAGGAACCGCCTTCATCTTGTTAGGGCAATCTCTTGCCGTAATATGGTTTTGATGGTGTGGCAAAGGGTTTAAGTTAGTTTGATATGTTGATGTGATATGTGCGTTGAAGTCGTGCAGGACTTAGTAATTCGCACATGGAGCCGTGGCGAGTTTCACATCTCATGACTCGTGCCTTGAGTCGGTGAAGGATAGCTTTGCGGAAGCCGTGCGCTTGGAGCATCCGAGGGACCGCCAACGCGAAGCTTGGAGTGAAGCCGGAGGAAGTAGACTTGAGGCAAGAGGCGCGAAGGAGCATTGCGAGCCGTGCGCTGATCTTCGCCGAGGACGTGGCCGAGAACGAGAGAACTTCGGCGAGGACTCAGGAGATGAGAGTGAGCGATTGTAACCCGGGAAGGGTAGCTCTTAGGTGAAACTTGGCCATTTGGCCAAGTGTCGGATGGGTTTTTCGACACCATCATTCGCCATGTCATGGCGATCGACCGCTTCGAGTCGAGTGAGTTCGACCGTATACGACTAATCGATTGTGGCGGTCATCGCCATACGTGGCGCCGATCGCAGATTATCGATCATTCGAAAGCGGATCGGGTCAATAGGGTTTCGGCCAAGCCGTTAAAGCCGTAGGCGATCGACTACGGAGGCGATCGTGATGAGGTCCATCGATCGCCAAGAGTTCCGTTGGACTACACAGCGGTCGGGATCCGACGTGTTCGAGGCCGTTGTAGGAATGCAATGATCGCCAAGGGTGGCGGTCGGTGGCGCTAACGGAAGAAAACAACCCTCTCTATAAAAAGGGAGGGTGTAAGCCTTTGAGAGGCTAATGCTCATACTCCAAACAATCTTCCTAGTGCCCCACAAGCTCTAAACTCTTCTTACCTGTTCTTACTCCATTCTATTTGTAAGAAGAGTGTGCTTGATTTGTAAAGGTTACCTCCACCTAGCTTGGTGCAAAGGAGAGACCATTTAGTGGATTGGTTTAACGGAGTGATTCACCGAGGACGAATCGGGGACCGTGGATTAGCGGCGTAGCCGTGAACCACGTTACATTCTTTGTTAGCGTTTGTTTTCTCGTATTTCTATTTGCTTGTCTTTATTAGTCTTCCGCTTGCGCTAATTAGTTTTGTAGACGAGCAAATACCGGCATCCAAATGAAAAGGGCTATTCACCCCCCTCTAGCCGGCCATACCGATCCCCTACAAGTGGTATCAGAGCCAAGGAAAGCTTGTCGAGGACTAACCGCCACAACAAGCAACATTCAAAATGGCCGGCTCAAACATCCACCCACCGAAGTTCGACGGCGAATTCTCTTGGTGGAAAAAGAGAATGGAGGTATTTTTCGAAACGGATTTTGATATAATGATTACAATGGAATCCGGTTTCGTTTTGCCTAGGGATGAAGAAGGGAAACCAATAGAGAAATCTTGGTGGACCAAAAGGCAAAGGGAAGAGCACCTTGCAAATTCAAAAGCCAAGCATCATCTCTACAATGTGCTCCCCCAACAAGAGATCAACCGGATCGGAGAATGTGCTAGCGCCAAAGAGATGTGGGAGAAGCTTATAGAACTCCATGAAGGCACATCCGAGGCCAAGCTAGCAAAGAGAGACCTCCTCCGCTCCCAACTATCCAATATAAAACTAGAAAATGGAGAAAAGGTAACCTCACTACACTCTAGGTTTAAAGAAATTTTAATTGGGCTAACAAGTGTAGGTGAGAAGCTCTCCAACCGGGATATGGTAATGAAGGCCATAGATGCTTTTCCCCGGTCCTCAAAGTGGAGCTCCATGGTGGATTCGTTCTACATCTCCAAGAACTTGGAAGTAAGTACCTTGGAGGAATTTTTCTCAACAATGGAGCTCCACGAAACTAGGCTTGAAGGAATACAAGAGGAGCCTAGAATTCAACCCTCAAGAGGAGTAGCCTTGATGGCAAACAAGGGGAAGAAGAAGATAGAAGTCCCCTCCTCCTCATCCGATGAAGCCTCCACCTCCTCCATGGATAGCACGGAAGAAGCCTACATGGTAAGGAAGGTAAGGCGTGCATTTAAGAATTTTAGATTTGATAAATCTAATGATAGGAATAGAAGACCAAGGGGGAAGGTCATATGCTACAATTGCCAAGGAGAAGGGCACATAAGGGACAATTGTCCCCTCCTAAACAAAAGCAAAGAAGAGAAGAAAAAGAAAGAAGAGAAGAGGAAGAAGAAGAAGGGGAGCAAGAGAAAGGAAGAAGAAAAGAAGGCAAAAGAAAAGGGGAAGGCCAAAGCATTCAAGGCCAAGACATGGGATGATCCTTCCTCATCCTCTTCATCATCATCGGAAGAGGAGAATGCCTTTGTCACCAATTTGGCCTTGATGGCCTTTGATGACTTGGATTGCTCTTCCTCCGAAAATGAAGGTTCAAGCTCAAGAGGAGAGAGTTCAAATGAAGGGGGAGCTTCTACATCCTCATCATCCAAAGAAGAAGAAGAAGATATGGAAACTATGGTAACGAAAGCTTCTCCTAAGAAAATAGTTTCCATAATTTCTAGTTTAACTAAGGACTTATTTGGAATGAAAAAGAAAAATAAAAGCATGCTTAATGAAATTAAGGCTTTGGAATATAAGCTAGAAAATGCATGTTTAAATAATAATGATACCTCTTCTTGCCATGATGATGCATGCTCACATGATTATATGCCTTTGGATGTTAATGATGCATGCATAGAGGAAAATAGGGCTTTAAGGGAAAAGGTAGATTATTTAACCAAAGCCTTAGAGAAATTCACAATTGGCTCCAACACCTTAAATATGATCTTAGGGAGCCAAAGAGCTAGTTTCAACAAAAAGGGCCTAGGCTACAAGGAAAAGAAAAATGAAAAGGCCTACAAATGCCTAATAGCTAGGGGACAAGATAAGAAGAAGATAATAGCTAGAAAATGGATCCCCAAGGAATACTTAGTGAACCCAATAGGAAAGAACTTATTTTGGGTTCCAAAATCCATCCTTAAGGGTTAGAAAACCCCTAGGGTAGTCAACCATATGGAATTGACCTATATCATATTTTGGTTGACTTAGGATGACGGGACAACATTTTTTAGATAGTGTTGGGTGATGATAACGTACCCATAAATAGGTAATAATGCTTAAATCATGATGATTAATGTAATCCCTATGTATATTTGCAATCATGATTTATGTTTTTGAAATTTGGCACGTTATCATGAGAAATAGGTTTGAATCATGCTTTAGGTGACACTTTGGTTATTATCATCATATAATACCTAATGCATGACTATTATTTAATGAATACATGTATTTCATGATCATAATGTAGAATTCATTCATATATGTCATTATGATCATGTTAATTGTTAGGTTAATACTTAACCATGATAGAATTGCATGAATATATTGGTTAAGTATATACAAATACCCCCTAGGATGCATCTCACACTCACTATAGGCTAACTTGATTGCAAACTTAGCATAGGTGAGATGTTAGGATGATACAAATGTCCACTAATGCCTATGGCATTTAGATGGTCATTTAAAGTATCAACATAGCAATAATAGACCAATCATGGGGAAGGCTTATGTTTAATTCATAGATATATTGCCCAAAGATCATGGTTGGATATTTCATATGTATTCAAAACAATTCCTTAATCTAAAATCTATGTATTCATGTTTTGGAACAATTCAAAGCAAGACTAGGTGTTAAAATGGATACTAACATGCTCAAAAACTAGTAGTTTTTTAAGTGTTTGGATTTTTGGCAAATCTCAGAAAATATAATGATTTTTCATGAAAAACTATTTTTCCTTGATAGATATACTTAATAGAAATATTCTCTTCAAATTTCATGATTTTTCGAATTTTTTGGAATTTTTAATGCATTTCTGAAATTCGCCCAGAAAATCAGAATTTCGGAATCAATTGTGCGATCATTGCCATCGCATATGTGATCTTGCTCACTAAAATTAGCCTGCAATTTTCTAATTTCAGATTTTAATCATGCTTTTGGTATTTTCCCTCTAGTATACTTGATGCCATGAGCTTATAACTTAGTGTTAATCTTTTTGATGGTGTCAAAGGGGGAGAAATAAATTATGTTTATGTTAATTATCTTAGGGGGAGAAATATATGATAGGGGGAAAAATTTGCATAGAGAGTTTCATGGATTAAGGGGGAGTTGCATGTTGCTAAATCATGTTTATCTTTACATGCCTTTCTTACCTTAAAATTTATATCAAATGTTTTTACCTAACTTAAACGGATTGCCACACATCAAAAAGGGGGAGATTGTTAGGGCAATCTCTTGCCGTAATATGGTTTTGATGGGTGGCAAAGGGTTTAAGTTAGTTTGATATGTTGATGTGATATGTGCGTTGAAGTCATGCAGGACTTAGTAATTCGCACATGGAGCCGTGGCGAGTTTCACATCTCATGACTCGTGCCTTGAGTCGGTGAAGGATAGCTTTGCGGAAGCCGTGCGCTTGGAGCATCCGAGGGACCGCCGGACGAAGCTTGGAGTGAAGCCGGAGGAAGTAGACTTGAGGCAAGAGACGCCGAAGGAGCATTGCAGCCGTCGCTGATCGCCGAGGGCGTGGCGAGAACGAAGAACTTCAAGGCGAGGACTCGGAGATGAGAGTGGCGATTGTAACCCGAGGAAGGGTAGCTCTTAGGTGAAACTTGGCCAGTTTGGCCAAGTGTGATGGGTTTTTCGACACCGGTCATTGCCATGCCATGGCGGATCGCCTGAGTCGAGTGAGTTCGACCGTATCGGCCGATCGGATTGTGGCGATCAGCGCCACATCGTGGGCGATCGATTGCCAAGACCATCGATCATTCTGGCGGCGGTAGTCAATAGGGTTTCCCGCAGCCGTTCGTAGCCGGAGCGATCGACTACGGAGGCAATGATCGTGATGAGGTCCATCAGTCGACTACCAAGAGTTCCGTTGGACTACAACGGTCGGGATCCGACGTGTTCGGAGGCCGTTGTAGTAATGCGATCGCTGCCAAGGCGGCAATCGTGGTGGCGCTGAAGAAAACAACCCTCTCTATAAAAAGGGAGGGTGTAAGCCTTTGAGAGGCTAATGCTCATACTCCAAACAATCTTCCTAGTGCCCCACAAGCTCTAAACTCTTCTTACCTGTTCTTACTCCATTCTATTTGTAAGAAGAGTGTGCTTGATTTGTAAAGGTTACCTCCACCTAGCTTGGTGCAAAGGAGAGACCATATAGTGGATTGGTTTAACGGAGTGATTCACCGAGGACGAATCGGGGACCGTGGATTAGCGGCGTAGCCGTGAACCACGTTACATTCTTTGTTAGCATTTGTTTTCTCGTATTTCTATTTGCTTGTCTTTATTAGTCTTCCGCTTGCGCTAATTAGTTTTGTAGACGAGCAAATACCGGCATCCAAACGAAAAGGGCTATTCACCCCCCTCTAGCCGGCCATACCGATCCCCTACACATCTCCTCTATCTCCTTTGATGTTCTAGGACACATCTCTTTAGATAAAGGTACTCCATGCTGAAAAGGTAGAAAACCTTTCTTGGAGTTCTGCATGCTAAAACGAGCCAGAATAGTGTCTATGTATGAAGCTTGAGATAAGCACAACATCCTTTTCCTGTGATCCCTTGTAACTTTGATCCCAAGGATGTGTCCCACTTCTCCCAAGTCCTTCATATCAAATTATTTGGACAACCATACCCTTACGTCTGATAACACTTTGACATTGTTGTCAATTAACAAAATGTCATCTATATATAGTACAAGAAATACCACTACGTTTCCGTCGCATCTCTTGTATACACAAGACTCATCCAAACTTTGAATAAATCCATAAGACTGGATTACCTCATCAAAATAAGATGTTCCAAGATCTCGAAGCTTACTTCAATTCATAAATGGACCGATTAAGCTTGCACACAAGATGCTCTTTTCCCTTTGCAATGAATCCCTATAGTTGCTCCATATAGATGTTTTCCTCAAGACTTCCATTAAAGAAAGTTGTCTTGACATCCATCTGCCATACCTCATAATCCATATGAGCAACAATAGATAAGAGAATTCAGATATACTTAAGCATGACTACCGGTGAAAAGGTCTCCTCATAATCGATACCCTCTTTCTGAGTATACCCTTTCGCAACAAGCCATGATTTGAAGGTTTCAATCTTCCCATCTATTCCTCCCTTCTTTTGTAGATCCACTTGCATCCAATGGTTTTTACACCATTGGGTGGTTCTACTAGCTCCTAGACCTAATTTGAATCAATAGATTCTATCTCAAAATTCATTTCTCTTTGCCAAGATATCGCATCTTTATCTTGGATTGCCTCATCATATGTCAAGGGATCAGGTTCATGTTCGCCAGGGACCAAATCAGAAGATTCTCTCAAGAAAATAAATCTATCAGGTTGTCTAACAACCTTCCCACTACGCTGAGGTATCACCAGTGTATCCTCTGTGACACGCAGTGCAGTCACTTATGGTATATCCTTTTGTATAGTTGGTACTGAAGTAGTGACTTCCCCTTTAAATTTCTCTAGAATAATCTTGCTAATGGGCTTGTGGTTCATCACATAGTCTCCCTCTAAAAATCTAGCATTTGTGCTAACGATCACCCTCTAATCTCTAAACTATAGAACAAACCACCTTTCGTTCCTTTAGGATAGCCTACGAACATGCACGCTTCTGTACGAGGTTCCAACTTACTAGCATCTGCCTTCAGCACATGTGTTGGACTTCCCCAAATTCGAATATGTCTCAGACTAGGCTTTCGCCCAGTCCACAATTTTGTGGGAGTAGAAGGCATTGATTTAGATGGTACCAAGTTCAGAATATACACTGTCGTATCTAAAGCATACCCCCAGAATGAATCTGGCAACTCAGAATAACTCATCATCGATCTAACAATCTCCATAAGAGTCCTATTCCTTCACTCCACTACACCATTCTACTGGGGTGTGCCTGGTGCAGACAATTGGGATTGAATCCCAACCTCTAATAAGTAATTCCTAAACTCTCCCAAGAGGTACTCACCACCATGTTCAGATCGTAGTGTCTTGATACTTTTACCTAGACGTTTCTCCACATCAGCCTTGAATTCTTTGAACTTGTCAAAGCATTCAGACTTTCGGCACATCAAGTAAATGTATCCATATCTTGAATAATCATCTATAAAAGAGACAAAATATTCAAAACCACCTATAGCCTGGATAGACATAGGACCACACAAATCAGAATGAACCAATTCCAACACATCTTTGGCTCTATACTCCTTGGCCTTAAAAGGCATCTTGGTCATTTTACCTTCCAAGCAAGATTCACAGGTTGGGAAATCTTCCACCACTAATGAACCCAAAGGTCCATCAACTATCAACCTTTGAATTCTACTTAGGTTAATATGACCTAACCTTAGATGCCAAAGATATATTTGGTTCAGTTTCAAAGGTTCTTTCCTCTTATTAGATTTAGAAGATGAGTTATTTACTTCTACATGCATCGTGGGAGCTTTCGGTTCAAGGGTATATAAATTTCCTATCAATGCACCAGAATAGATAATCTCCCTATTCCTTTTTATAAAAACTCTATCATTAAAAGAAATAGAATATCCATCTAAAAACAATTTAGAAACTGAAATTAAATTCTTTCTAAATGAAGGTACATAAAGGAAATTTCTCAGAACCAAAGTTTTATTCCTATCAAAAGATAAATAAACATCCCCCACTGCAATAGTCGCCACCTTAGTAGCATTGCCCATGTAGACGGTAATCTTCCCCTCATCTAGTCGTCTGGTTTCCTAGAACCCCTGCGAAGTATTGCAAACATGATCAGTGGCTCTCGTATCTACACACCAGGTGCTGGTAGATAACACCGCTAAACATGTTTCAACGACTAAACCAAAGGATATACCTTTGTTTTGCTTCCGGTTGAGGCAGTCCTTCTTCCAATGTCCAGTCTGCTTTCAAGTGAAGCACTTGCCTTTCTGCTTCTTCACTCCTCCCTGATATCCTCCTGCCACCTTTGCTCCACCTTGTTTCTTCTTCTTCTTGCCTTTCAGCATATAAGTAGAAACCTTTTGAGCAACCATGGCCTGAGCCTGAGCACTCTGATGAAAAATCCCCTCTGTCGCCTGGAGTTCTATCAGAATCTCTGCCAATGAATACAACCTCTTGTTCATGTTGTCGTTCAGGCAAAACTGCTCAAAACTCCTTGGTAGAGATTGGAGAATGATATCGACCTAGGTTTCCACATCGATCTCATCTCCAAGGACTTCCAGCTCATTCAAATGAGCCATCATCTTGAGAACATGATCCCTCATGGGTGTTTCTTCAACCATGGTGGTCATCATCAAGTTCCTCATGGCTTTTTGCCTAGCAGCCCGATTCTGGTGTTCGAAAAGTTCCTTGAGATTGAGCATCATGTCATAAGAAGTAGGCATGACTTGATGCTGATGTTGTAATACATTTGACATAGAAGCCAAAATGTAACACCATGCCATCTCATCAGCCTTTATCCTCTTCTTATAACTCTCTTTCTCTTCCCCAGAATCATCCACAGGCTTAGGAGGACACTCGTCGAGAAGTACATAAGTGTACTCCTCAGTAGTCAATACTATATCCAGATTCCTTTTCTAATCTACATAGTTAGGTCCAGTAAGTTTATTTTCCTTTAGTATCACAGCAAGTGGGTTGAAAGTCATTTTTGAAAAACCTAAGAATCACATAGATCAAAACATTAGATTTCAAAAATTTATTGATTCCTCAAACAATAAAATTTTAAAATCAACCAACACCTCAAAACACTGAGAATATTGTATGCCATGATAGTGTGGACATATACGAATTCTTCATTTGTAAGAGAAGATTTTACCCATTAATTTTATTATTTTGTCAACCTTACTTTTTGACAAATAAAATTAATAGTTGGTTCCTCTTCGGCCCTACAAATAAAAGCAGTGACTCTGTTGGGGAGGATACTCCTATTTACATCTAAGTGTTCACCATTACCCTATACTAAAGAAATTATCTCGGATTATGTGCCTTCCGATGGGGAAGTACACACGCTCCTAAATAATTTCCTATAACCATATTTGACATAGTGATCCGCAAAAGAAACTCATCGGATGGGGAGGAAGGCACTCAGAGCCGACAGATAAGTTTGTTTGCATCACATGTCAAATTGTAATGGAGGCCATGGGAATTAAAAAAAAAATCCCTCTCCCACTTAGTAATTTAAAATGAGGAATTTTCCAAGCACACAACATGCATATCAAAAAAGAAGCAATAAATATGAAAAAAAATATTTTCCAACTATTATGGCTTTTGTTTTCCAATATGCCTCCCGTCGTGTCGTCATCTCGTCCGCTCCTCCCTATGCCATGTACAAGCCATCCGAAGATCCGAGCCGAGAAAAATTATTTTAATTTACATCCATCGATCTTATACTACACAAAAGAGTGTACATGAAATCTAGATCAAAAGTAAAATAAAATAAAAGAGTGGCTAAACAATGTCGTACTTAATTACAAAAATTAAATACTAGCCCAGTCAACCCCGAGGATTCAAATAATATTACAATTACACACATCCAATCACATAGACACACATATGGCCATAATAGTTGGATCTTATGCCTGCAACCAAAAAGTTAGCCTACGCACATCCTACTATTATTCGACACACATAATATATGATAACTGTATAAAAGTAACCGAATCCTAAACACACAAAACCGGAAACCTGGCTCTGATACAACTTGAAGGGAATTGCTTCCCGCTTCGGTTGCTCGTGCATGGCGATCCTATCTACGTCCTCGGATTAAAAAAAATTAATCCTTGACAAAGACAGATTACCCAAGCAACCGATCCATCATCGTGCTATTCGATTCGATTGGTCTCTTAAACAAACTTGTTGTTCAAGCAACCTAACTCTTTTCCTCGATTAGCCGTGGAATAGATGATGTACAGATCGCCGGTTTTTTTGATTATCTTCGGGGTCCAAGTAAATTAGCCACATACAATTACATACAAATTGCAAAGGAACAAAAGGGAACCAAAACAAGAATTATACCTCTTGTTTACCTGTTGGTCTTCTATTGTATGACCTATCCTCCTCTTGGACATTGTGTGGGCAATGATCCTCGAAGAGTTAAAGCCTCCAAGATCTCATTCTTCCCTTCCTTGCTCGCTCTAAACAAAGGGAAGAATACTTCTCTCATCTTCTCCTTACTTGCGCCAACCACCAAATGCCAAACCCTTGGTGTCCGCCGACACTAAGAAGAGGGAGAAGAAGAACCAACCAAGGCAATGGAAGAAAGGACCCTCTCCTCCTTGCTTTGTAGCCGACCCTTCAAGAGGAAGAAGAAAGGGGCGCCGGCCTTGTTGATGAAGAAAAGGAGGGGCACCAGCTATACCTTAGGAAGAGACAGAATCAAAACCCTAACCCTTCCACTTGTTGCCGCCCAAACCTTCTCCAAACTATTGTAACGTAGGTGGCCGACTAGAAGGGGGTGAATATCCCTCAATCATCATACGATGGAATTCCTTGTCTACAAATGTGATTAGCGCAATGGAAACAAAGAATAAACAAGCAATTAAGACAAAGTAAAGAAAGAATAGATGCAAACGCTAACACCACGATGTAACGTGGTTCACGGCCTCGCCGCTAATCCATGACCCGATTCGTCCCCGGTGAATCACTTCGAAACCAATCCAATATGGTCTCTCCCTTTAGCCAAAGCAAGGTGGAGGTAAATCTTCTTACAACACAAACACTCTTTGTTACAATAGATTTGAAATAAGAACAAGAGAAAGAGTTGGAAGCTTGTAGGGAACTTGGATGATCAGTTAGAGCATAAGCACTACCCATCCAAAAGCCTACACCTTCTCTATAAATAGAGAAGGTTGTTTTCTTCCCGTTGGCCACTAGCAGTCGACTGATGCCTCGATCAGTCGACTGATCTTATAGTCGTTGCCCAATAACGGCTTCTTCCACGTTGGATTTCATCCAATAGCTCTCATATCAGTCGACTGATCGTCCCATCAGTAGACTGATGGAGCTAACAGTCGAGTGCCGAAAGTGAGCACTCGACTGATCACCATTCTGTGCCCGAAACCCTTGAGAATAGTCGACTGATTCCATCATCAGTCGATTGATGGTCACGATAGTCGACTGCCAACCCGTGGCAGTCGATTGATGGCACATAAACTAGACTCGAACACCAGTTGAGTCACAGTCGACTTGGAGCAGTCGACTGCCATGACATGGCAATCGACTAATGCCGGGTAAACCTCAAACTTTACATCCGTTTGAGTATCCGACGGTCGGGTAAACCTCAACCCTTTCGGTCGAGCCTCTGACACTTAGCCATTCAGCCAAGTTCACCTAATGAGCTACTTATATTTCACTCATTCTCTCATCTCACTTGAAGTCCCTCGCCGAAGCTCTCTTCGTTCGCAGCCACATCCCTCGGTAGCACCAAGTGCATGGCTTTGCAATGCTCCTTCCCGTCTCTTGCCCTCGAAGTCTACTTCCTTGGCTTCGCTTCAAGTCATCTCGTCTAGCGCTTCCTCAGATGCATCAAGTGCACGGCTTCACAATGCTCCTTCGCCAACTCAAGCACAAGGTTGTGAGTTGGTGAAACTTGCTAAAGCTCCATGTGCGAATTACTAAGTCCTGCAAGACTCCAACGCACATATTAAATCCAATCAACCTAACTTAAGACCTTTGCCACACACATCAAAACCATATCCCATGGGTTGATTGCCCTAACAATCTCCCCCTTTTTATTGTGTGGCAATCCGTTTAAGTTAGGTAAAAAAAATAACAATAACAACATAAGCAAGGAAAGCATGTAAATAATATGAGCATCAAAACTCCCCCTTAAACATGAAACTCCCACTTAAGACATGCTAAATTTTCCCTTTAGCATGATTCACTTAAACCTATCAATTCTCCCCCTTTGACACCATCAAAAACATTATATAAATGTCATAAATGCATGACATCAAGTCTAGGGAACAAAAATCACCAAAAACTGAACAAAAATCAATTAAAACACCTTACTGTGCTCGTGCACAGTACATCAGTCGATTGGCACTCAGTTTTCAGCTATTTCTAATTTTCAGACCGAAATTCAGAAATGCACCAGAAATTCCAAAAATTTTGTAAAATTGTGAAATTTTGAAAACACATTTGTTTTAAAGTCCTTAATCAGTAAAAAATGAATTTACATGAAAATTACTTATATTTTCAATGATTTTCCAAAAATCCAAAAGTTTCAAAAACCACTAGTATTTGATCAAGTTTGTATCAATTTTAACACCTAGTCTTGCTTTAGATTATTTCAAAACATGAAAACACATATTTTAAAGTAAGGAATGGTTTTGAAAACATATGAAATATCCAACCATGATCTTTGGGCAATATGTCTATGAATTAAACATATGCTTTCCCCATGATTGGTCTATTATTGCTCTATTGATACCTTTAATGACCCATCTAAATGCCATAAGCATTAGTGGACCATTTGTATCATCCTATCATCTCACCCATTCTATGTTTTCAATCAAGGTTATCCTTATGGTGAGTGTGAGATGTTCCTAAGGATATTTATATACTTAACCTTCAAATTCATGCAATTCTACACAAAGTTAAGTATCACTCTGACATACCACATGATCATAAAAACATATATGCATTGATTTCACATTATGATCATGAAACAAGTGTATTAATCAATTTGTAATCGTGCATTAGGTAAAAAATCATGATCACAAGTCAAGTATCACCCAAACACATGATTTAAACTATTTATGGGTGCATTATAATCACCCAACACTATTTCAAAAATTAAGTCCCGATCATCCTAAGTCAACCAATCAACATGATATAAGTAAAAACCTCATGGTTGACTATCCTAGGGTTTTTCTAACCGTTAAGGATGGATTTAGGAACCCAATACAAGTTCTTTCCTATAGGGTTCACTAAATATTCTTTAGGGATCCATTTTCTAGCTATTGTCTTGTTCTTGGTTTGAACCCTAGCAATTAAATATTTATAGGCCTTTTCATTTTTATTTGTCTTATATCCTAGGCCTTTCCTATTGAAGCTTGCCCTTTGGCTCCCTATGATCATGTTAAATGTGTTGGAGCCAATAGTGAATTTTTCTAAGACCTTAGTTAGGAAATCTACCTTTTCCCTTAATATCCTATTTTCCTCAATACATGCATCAATAATATTGAGAGGAATATAATCATGTGAGCATGCATTATCAATACTAGAAACATTATGATTAACATTTGAGCATGCTTTTTCTAATTTTTCTTCTAAGGATTTAATTTCATTAGTCATGCATTTATTTTTCTTTTTAGACCTAAATAAATCCCTAGTTAAGCTAGAAATTATGGAAACTATTTTCTTGGGAGAAAGATTCGTTACCATAGTTTCTTTGTCTTCTTCCTCCGATTTCGATGAACATGAGGATGAAGCTCCCCCTTCACTAGAGCTCTCCTTGAAGGTCGGAACTTCGCTCCCCACTTCAACTCGGTCACTTGTTCATGGCGATCCCTTCTACGTCCCCCGATTAAAAAAATTAATCCTTGACAAAGAGGGATTACCCAAGCAACCATTCTATCGCCATGCTATTCGATTAGAGTGGTCACTTGAACAAACTTGTTATTCAAGCAACCTACCTCTATTCTTCGATTAGCCATGGAATAGACGATGTACGGATCATCGGTTTTTGTGTTTGTCTTTGGGGTCCAAGTAAATTAGCCACATACAAAATATACAACAAGAATAGAATAAGAAAAGATTCATAAACAAGAATTATACCTCTTGTTATACCTCTTGATCTTCTATTGTATGTCCTTCCTCCTTTTAGATGTCGTGTGGGCGACGATCTTCCAAAAGTAGAAGCCTCCTAGATCATGTTCTTCCCTTCCTTGCTCGCTCCGAACAAAGGGAAGAATTAAATTAAACTCTTTCTCCTATCTAGAAACCGACCACCAAGCTCCAAGCTTGATCCTTGCCACCGGCTAAGGAGAGGAAGAGGAGCGTCGGCCAACATTGAAGGAAGTGTTGCCGCCGGCCAAGAGCTCCAATGGAAGAAGAAGGAGCAGCCCTAGGAAAAGGAAAAACTGGCCAAGATCAAAGGAGAAGAGGAAGCCCTTATCCTTCTCTTGTGTTGCCGCCGACCCTAAGGGAGAAGCCAAACAATGTTGCCGCCCACCCTTATCCTAAACCCTAGCTCTCCAAGGTTTCTTGCCGCCCAAGCCAAGGGAAACAAAACCCTAATCTCCCAAGATGTCTTCCACGCCCAAGCCTTGACCATCATTTTATAGAGTTAGACTTAAGCCTCCTTTTAATCTCCACCGTCGGATTTAGGGATTTAATCTCAACCGTCGGATCTAGAGATTTAATCTCCACCGTCGGATCTAAAGTTCCATTTTCCACCATCAAATCTAGGCTCCATGAGGGTTTTAATAGGCTACAATAGGGACCATGAGGAGGAGTTGGATCTTGGCCACCTAATGGATCAAGCCAATATAAAGTCCGATCCATTAATGATAATCCATTCCACTAGAGGATTATCATTGATCTACCTCACCAACCCCATAAATAAATATGGGCTCCATATATTATTTGTACATATATCTCCCCATGTTTAAGATCTCGAATGTCCGTCAATTAATTAATTTACTGATAATTAATTAATCAACATCTAACTCCATGAGTAGTACCACTCAACCTTATCATCATGTC
This sequence comes from Wurfbainia villosa, assembly GCA_025175895.1. Taxonomy (NCBI): domain Eukaryota; kingdom Viridiplantae; phylum Streptophyta; class Magnoliopsida; order Zingiberales; family Zingiberaceae; genus Wurfbainia; species Wurfbainia villosa. The sequence goes on along the minus strand of CM045999.1, from coordinate 45,386,188 downwards.
GGACCAAGTCCACTTACAGGGTTTACATGATGAACCTTATGAGCTCCTCAAGGGGACATCTTCATCCTAATATATAGGACATGGTTTCCTCCTATAATCAACGACACACCATATAAATAATATCATTTCCCAACTTACCGAGCCTATCAATTTACTCTATAAATCTCGCTCATTGGTAAATCAAAGAAATAAATACTAAGTATATGTGCCCGTTATTATATCGGGATTAATAGCATGTACACCATAATATCTGAGGTCTGATTCAACTATATAGTCAGTAATAAATCGAATCACCTCTAAGTCGGTCCTGCTCAATACACACAAAGTGTACTTGTGTAATTCCATGGTCAAGACAAATCAATACCAAATCATACTACAACCATACCAATGGTTTGTCAAAATTCATCTCGGTTGTGAGCCTTTGCTTATACTCTACAAGGAATTAATAACAAGATATCCCATGTGACATTATGCAAACCATAAATATGCATAACCATAAATATGCAAATAATGATCATGTGATTCTTATTTCAAAAATAAAGATGTTCATACAAAAGATAGACTTTTCAGTATACATCCCAATAATCTCCCACTTATACTAAAAGACTATGGTGTCTTTATACTGTCATACATCAGATTCCCATTCCCTCCACATGCCTATCAAAAGCTCTCGCTGGAGGGGCCTTATTGAAAGGATCTTCCAGGTTATCCTCTGATGCTATCTTGCCCGCAACAACTTCTCCTCGCTTTACGATTTCTCGTATCAGGTGGTACTTGCACTCTATGTGTTTACTTGCCTTATGGGCTCGTGGTTTTTTCGAATTTGCAACTGCACCACTGTTATCACAATAAATTGTGATAGTTGTAGGCAAACCAGGACTCACATCCAAGTCCATCAAGATGTTCTTGAGCCATACAACTTCTTTGGCCGCCTCAGAGGCTGCCTCATACTCAGCTTCCATGGTAGAGTCGCCGCGTATTTCTGCTTGACACTCCTCCATACAATGGCTCTACCTCCCAAAGTAAACACAAAACCTGAGGTAGACTTATTGTTATCCCTATCTGATTGGAAGTCGGAATCTGTGTAACCCACAGGGAGTGATTAGTCTGCCTTATAAACTAGCATATAATCCCTAGACTTTCTCAGGTACTTCAATATATGATTTACCGCAGTCCAATGTCCCTGTCCTAGATTACTTTGATATCTGCTAACCATGCCTATGGCAAAGCAGATATCCAGTCTCGTACATAGCATAGCATACATGAGGCTTCCTACTGCCGAAGCATAAGGAACCACCTTCATCTCCTCTATCTCCTTTGATGTTCTAGGACACATCTCCTTAGATAAAGGTACTCCATGCCTAAAAGGTAGAAAACCTTTTTTGGAGTTCTTCTTGCTAAAATGAGCCAAATGGTGTCTATGTATGAAGCTTGAGACAAGCACAACATCCTTTTCCTACGATCCCTTATAACCTTGATCCCAAGGATGTGTCCCACTTCTCCCAAGTTCTTCATATCAAACTATTTGGACAACCATACCCTTATGTCTGATAACACCTTGACATTGTTGCCAATTAACAAAATGTCATCTATGTATAGTACAAGAAATACCACTACGTTTCCGTCACATATCTTGTATACACAAGACTCATCCGGACATTGAATAAATCCATATGACTGGATTACCTCATCAAAGCGGATGTTCCAAGATCTCGAAGCTTGCTTCAATTCATAAATGGACCGATTAAGCTTGAACACAAGATGCTCTTTTCCCTTTGCAATGAATCCTTCTGGTTGCGGTTGGAATGTATACTGAAAGCCTAGCTCTTTTTGTATGAACATTTTATTTTGAAATAAGAATCACATGATCATTGTTTCCACTTGATTATATGTGTGCATATTGTCTAATATTTTACATTGTAGATAACATGGTGCTTGGTGTGGCACAGAAGATCATGTTATCAGTCTCTTGTAGAATATAAGTATAGGCTCACAACCAAGATGATTTTGGACAAACCATTGGCATGGTTGTAGTTTAGTTTGGTATTGTTTTATCTTGAACATAGAGTTACACTAGTACACTTAGGTGTATTGAGCAGGACCGACATAGAGGTGATTCAATTTATTGCTGACTACATAATTGAATCGGACCTCGGATATTATGTTGTACATGCTCTTAATCCCGATATAATAACGGGCACATGTACTTAGTATTTATTTCTTTGATTTACCATAGGGTGAGATTTAGATGGATTAAATCAATATGCCTGGTAAGTTGGGAAATAATATTATTTCATGGTGTGTCGTTGATTATAGGAGGAAACCGTGTCCTATATATTAGGTTGATGATGTCCCCTTGAGGAGCTCATAAGGTTCATCATGTAAACCCAGCTAGTTGACTTAGTCAACATGATGATAAGGTTGAGTGGTACTACTCGAGGAGTAAGATGTTAATTAATTGATGGTCAGTAAATCAATTAATTGACGGACATTCAATATCCTAAACACGGGGAGATGGATGTACAAATAATATATGGAGCCCATATTAATTTATGGGGGTTGGTGAGGTAGTTCAATGATGGTCCTCTAGTGGAATGGAACATCATTGATGGATCAAGTTTGTGTGGTTCCGATCCATCGGGTGGCCAAGATCCAACTCCTCCTCATGGTCCCTATCGTAGCCTAACATAATCCTCATGAAGCCTAGATCCAAGGATGTAAAACAAAACTCTAAAACCAACGGTTGGGATTAAATCCCTAGAACCAACGGTTGAAATTAAATCTCTAGATCCAACGATTGGGATGAAATCCTAGAACCGACGGTTGGGATTAAATCCCTAGATCCGACGGTTGGGATGAAACCATAGATCCGACGGTTGGGATGAAACCCTAGATCCGACGGTTGGGATGAAATCCTAGATCCGACGATTGGGATGAAACCCTAGATCCGACGGTTGGGATAAAACCCCAGATCTGACGGTGGAGATTAGATCCCTAGATCCGACGGTGGAGATTAAATGAGGCTTAACCTCAATTCTATAAATAGAAGGCTTAGGCTTGGGCGGCAAGGATAGTGCTTGGAAATTAGGGTTTGCCTATCTAGAAGTGGGCGGCAAGAAACCCTAAAAGAGTTAGGGTTTGTGGTGGCTAGAAGTGGGCGGCAAGATCTTTGTTCTCCCTAGGGTTTTGGCCGGCGCCCCTCTTCATCTTCTCATCCTTGGCCGGTTCTCTTCTTCCTCCCTTTCTCCTTGGTGGCCGACGGCAACATTGATACAAGGTTGGCCGGCATTCATCCATATCCCATCTTGGTGGCCGGCGGCAACATTGCTTCAAGGTTGGCCGGTGCTCAAGAATCCACTCCTTGGCCGGCGGTTGTATCAAGACCTTTGGCTTGGTGGCCAATTCTAGAAAGGAGAAGGAGTTTTGTTTAGTTCTTCTCTTTGTTCGGAGCGAACAAGGAAGAGAAGAACGTGATCTAGGAGGCTTCTACTCTTGGAGGATCTTCGCCCACACGACGTCCACAAAGAGGATAGGACATACGGTAGAAGATCGTGAGGTATAAAAGTTTTATAACTTTATTTTCTGATCTTAGCATGTTCTTTATGTGTTGATTATACTAGTTTACATATTTATGTATTTTGTATAATCATGGACCCGAAGACAAACACAAAAACCGGCGATCCGTCCGTCGTCTCTTCCGTGGCTAACCAACTAGAAGAGTTGTGTTGCTTGAACAACTAGTTTGTTCAAGCGATCACTCAAGTGGTTAGCACGGCGACGAATTGGTTGTGCTAAGGAAACTCATCCCATCCGGATTAGTTCTTTCATTAGTGAAAATTTTAATCCGGGGACATGGGAGCCAATGAGCCTCCGAAGCAACTTCCAAAGAGTGGTATCAGAGCCACGGTCTTAGGTTTTGTGTGTTTTGGATTCGGTTACTTTCATGCACATATCATATATTGAGTATGCCGGATAATAGTAGGATGTTCGTAGGCTAACTTTTTGGTTGCAGGCATAAGATCCGACTATTATGGCTATTTGTGTATATGTGATTGTTTTGTGTGTGATTGTATGTATATTATTTGAATCCTCGGGGTTGACGAGGCTAGATTAGTATTTAATTTTTGTAATTAAATACGACATTGTTTAGCCACTCATTTTAGTTTACTTTCGATCTAGATTATTTGTACACTCCTTCGTGGAGTATAGGATCGATGGATGTAAATTAAAATAGTTGATCTCGGCTCGGATCTCTTTGGTGACTTGCGCTCGGGAAAAGACGGAGCGGACGAGGTGGCGACACGACGAGTTGCGTATTGGAGAATAATGCCATAATAGTTGGAAAAATTCTATTTTTTCCATATTTATTGCTGATTTGTTTTTATATGCATGTTGTGTATGCTTGAAAATTCCTCATTGTCAATTTACTAAGTGGGAGAGGGACATTTCAATTAATTCCCACGGCCTCCATTACAATTTGACATGTGATGCAACAAACTTGCGCGTTGGCTCTGAGTGCCTTCCTCCCCATCGGATGGGTTTGTTTGTGGATCACTAGGTCAAATAATGGCTATAGAAAATTATTTAGGAGTGTGTGTACTTCCCCATCGGTAAGGCACATAATCCGAAATAATTCCCTTAGTATCGTGTAATGGTGCACACTTAGATGCAAATAAAAAGCATCCTCCCCATCGGAGTCACTGCTTTTATTTGTAGGGCCAAAGAGGAACCAACTATTAATTTTATTTGTCAAAAAGTAAGGTTGACAAGATAATAAAATTAATGGGTAAAACCTCCTCTCACAAATGTAGAATTCGTATACTTCCACACTATCGTAGCTTGCGATATTCTCGGTGTTTTGAGGTGTTGGTTGATTTCGGAATTTTATTGTTTTGTGGAATCAATAATATTTGAAATCTAATATTTTGATCATTGTGATTCTTAGGTTTTTCAAATGTCTTTCAACCCACTTACTGTGATATTAAAAGAAAATAAACTTACTGGAACAAACTATATTGATTGGAAAAGAAACTTGGATATTGTCTTAACTGCAGAGGAGTACAAATTTATACTCTTCGAGGTCTGTCCTCCTAAGCCCACCGATGACTGATGAAAAGGAGAAAGAAAGTTATAAGAAATGGATCAAGGCAGATGAGATGGCGCGGTGTTACATTTTGGCATCTATGTCAAATGTGCTGGAACATCAGCATCAGGCCATGGCCACAGCTTATGACATGATGTTCAATCTCAAGGAACTTTTCGGACATCAGAGTAGGGCGGCTAGACAGGAGGCTATGAGAAACTTGATGATGACCACCATGGTCGAGGGAACACCCATTAGGGATCATGTTCTCAAGATGATGACTCATCTTAATGAGATGGAAGTCCTCGGAGCTGAGATCGATGGGGAAACCCAGGTCGATATCATTCTCCAGTCTCTGCCTAGGAGTTTTGAGCAGTTCCGCCTCAACTACAACATGAACAAGAGGTTGTATTCGTTGGCGGAGCTTCTGACAGAACTCCAGGCGGCAGAGGGGCTTTTTCATCAAAGCGCTCAAGCCATGGTTGCTCAGAAGGTTTCTTCTTCTAAACTGAAAGGTAAGAAGAAGAAGAAGCAAGGTGGAGCAAAGAAAGTGGCAATGGGACCTCAGGCAGGAGTGAAGAAGCCGAAAGGCAAGTGCTTCACTTGCAAGCAGACTGGACATTGGAAGGCGGACTGTCCTCGCCGAAAGAACAAAGGTATATCTTCTTGTTTAGTTGTTGAAACATGTTTAGCGGTGTTATCTACCAGTGCCTGGTGTGTAGATACAGGAGCCACTGATCATGTCTGCAATACTTTGCAGGGGTTCCAGGAAACCCGACGACTAAATGAGGGAGAGATTACCGTCTTCATGGGCAATGCTTCAAAGGTGGCGGCTATTACAGTGGGAGACGTTTATTTATCTTTTGATAGGAATAAAGTTTTGGTTTTGAGAAATTGTCTTTATGTACCTACTTTTAGAAAGAATTTAATTTTAGTTTCTAAATTGTTTATGGATGGATATTCTGTTTCTTTTAATGACAAAGTTGTTATAAAAAGGAATAGGGAGATTATCTGTTTTGGTACATTGGTTGGCAATTTGTATACTCTTGAACCGAAAACTCCCACAATGCATATAGAAGTAAATAACTCATCTTCTAAGTCTAATAAGAGAAAAGAACCTTCGAAAATGAACCAGATGTATCTTTGGCATCTAAGGCTTGGTCATATTAACCTGAGTAGAATTCAAAGGTTGATAGCGGATGGACCTTTGGGTTCATTAGTAGTGGAGGATCCCCCAACCTGCGAATCTTGCTTGGAAGGTAAAATGACCAAGAGGCCTTTCAAGGCCAAGGGGTATAGAGCCAAAGATGTGTTAGAATTGGTTCATTCTGATCTATGCGGTCCTATGACTATCCAGGCTAGAGGTGGATTTGAATACTTCGTCTCTTTTATAGACGATTATTCAAGGTATGGATACATTTACTTGATGCGCCGCAAGTCTGAATGCTTTGACAGGTTCAAAGAATTCAAGGCTGATGTGGAGAATCGTCAAGGTAAAAGTATCAAGACACTACGATCTGATCGTGGTGGTGAGTACCTCTTGAGAGAGTTTAGGAGTTACTTATCAGAGTTTGGGATTCAATCCCAATTGTCCGCACCTAGCACACCCCAGTAGAATGGGGTGGCAGAGTGAAGGAATAGGACTCTTATGGAGATGGTCAGATCTATGATGAGTTATTCTGAGTTACCTGATTCGTTCTGGGGGTTTGCTCTGGAAACGACAGCACACATTCTGAACTTGGTTCCATCTAAGTCAGTACCCTCTACTCCCATAGAGTTGTGGACTGGGCGAAAGCCTAGTCTAAGACATATTCGGATTTGGGGTAGTCCAGCACATGTGCTGAAGGGAGATGCTGGTAAGTTGGAATCTCGTACAGAAGTACGCTTGTTTGTTGGATACCCTAAGGGAACAAAGGGTGGTTTATTCTATACTTCTAAAGATTAGAAGGTGATCGTGAGTATGAATGCCAGATTTCTAGAGGAGGACTATGTAATGAACCACAAGCCCACGAGTAGGATTGTTCTTGAGGAGTTGACAGGGGAAGTCCCGACTTCAGTACCACCAGTACAAGAGGAGATACCACAAGTCACTGTACCGCGTGTCACATAGCATACACATGAAGGCACCTCATCGTAGTGGGAGGGTTGTTAGACAACCCAAAAGATTCATGTTTTTGGGAGAGTCTTCGGACTTAGTCCCTGGTGAACATGAACCTGATCCCTGGACATATGACGAGGCACTCCAAGATCGAGATGCGGTATCTTGGCAAAGAGCGATGAATTCAGAGATAGAATCTATGAATTCTAATCAGGTTTGGGAGCTAGTAGAACCACCCGATGGTGTAAAATCCATTGGATGCAAGTGGATCTACAAGAGAAAGAGAGGAGTAGATGAGAAGGTTGAGACCTTCAAAGCTAGGCTTGTTGCGAAAGGGTATACTCAGAAAGAGGGTATCAATTATGAGGAGACCTTTTCGCCAGTAGCTATGCTTAAGTCTATCCGGATTCTCTTATCTATAGCTGCTCATATGGATTATGAGATTTGGAAGATGGATGTCAAGACAGCTTTCCTTAACGGAAGTCTTGAGGAGAACATCTATATGCGGCAACCAGAGGGATTCATTGCTAAAGGAAAAGAGCATCTTGTATGTAAGCTTAATCGGTCCATTTATGGATTGAAGCAAGCTTCTAGATCTTGGAACATCCTCTTTGATGAGGTAATCCAGTCATATGGATTTATTCAAAGCCCGGATGAGCCTTGTGTATACAAGAGATGTGATGGAAATGTAGTGGTATTTCTTGTACTATACGTAGATGACATTTTGTTAGTTGGCAACAATATCAGAGTGTTATCAGACGTAAGGGTATGGTTGTCCAAATAGTTTGACATGAAGGACTTGGGAGAAGTGGGACACATCCTTGGGATCAAAGTAATAAGGGATCGCAAGAAAAGGATGTTGTGCTTATCTCAAGCTTCATACATTGACACTATCCTTGCTCGTTTTAGCATGCAGAAATCCAAGAAAGGTTTTCTACCTTTTAGGCATGGAGTTCCTTTATCAAAAGAGATGTGTCCCAAAACATCAAAGGAGATAGAGGAGATGAAGGCGGTTCCTTATGCTTCGGCAGTAGGAAGCCTCATGTATGTTATGCTATGTATGAGAACAAATATCTGCTTTGTCATGGGCATGGTTAGTAGATATCAGAGTAATCCTGGACAGGGACATTGGACTGCGATGAAGCATATATTGAAGTACCTGAGAAGGACTAGGGATTATATGCTGGTTTACCGGGCAGATCAATTAGTCCCTGTGGGTTACACGGATTCATATTTCCAATCAGATAGAGACAACAGTAAGTCTACCTCGGGGTTTATGTTTACTTTTGGAGGTGGAGCCATAGTATGGAGGGGTGTCAAGCAGAAATGCGTGGCAGACTCTACCATGGAAGCTGAGTATGTGGCAGCCTCTGAGGCAGCCAAGGAAGCTGTATGGCTCAGGAACTTCTTGATGGACTTGGATGTGATTCCTGGTTTGCCCAGATCTATCACAGTTTATTGTGATAACAGTGGTGCAGTCGCAAACTCGAAGGAACCATGAGCCCATAAGGCAAGTAAACACATAGAGCGCAAGTACCACCTGATACAAGAGATCGTAAAGCGAGGAGAAGTAGCTGTCGCCAAGATTGCATCAAGGGATAACCTGGCGGATCCATTCACTAAGGCCCTTCCAGCGAAAGCATTTGATAGGCATGTGGAGGACATGGGGATCAGATGTATGGCAGTGTGATGACAGCATAGTCTTTTAGTATAAGTGGGAGATTGTTGGAATGTATACTGAAAGCCTAGCTCTTTTTGTATGAACATTTTATTTTAAAATAAGAATCAGATGATCATTGTTTGCACTTGATTATATGTGTGCATATTGTCTAATATTTTACATTGTAGATAACATGGTGCTTGGTGTGGCACAGAAGATCATATTATCAGTCTCTTGTAGAATATAAGTAGAGGCTCACAACCAAGATGGTTTTGGACAAATCATTGGCATGGTTGTAGTGTAGCTTGGTATTGTTTTGTCTTGAACATAGAGTTACACTAGTACACTAAGGTGTATTGAGCAGGACTGACATAGAGGGGATTCAATTTATTGCTGACTACATAATTGAATCGGACCTCGGATATTAAGTTGTACATGCTCTTAATCCCGATATAATAACGGGCACATGTACTTAGTATTTATTTCTTTGATTTACCATAGGGTGAGATTTAGATGGATTAAATCAATATGCCCGGTAAGTTGGGAAATAATATTATTTACATGGTGTGTCGTTGATTATAGGAGGAAACCGTGTCCTATATATTAGGTTGATGATGTCCCCTTAAGGAGCTCATAAGATTCATCATGTAAACCCAACTGGTTGACTTAGTCAACATGATGATAAGGTTGAGTGGTACTACTCGAGGAGTAAGATGTTAATTAATTGATGGTCAGTAAATCAATTAATTGACGGACATTCGATATCTTAAACACGGGGAGATGGATGTACAAATAATATATGGAGCCCATATTAATTTATGGGGGTTGGTGAGTTAGTTCAATGATGATCCTCTAGTGGAATGGAACATCATTGATGGATCAAGTTTGTGTGGTTCCGATCCATCGGGTGGCCAAGATCCAACTCCTCCTCATGGTCCCTATCGTAGCCTAACATAATCCTCATGAAGCCTAAATCCAAGGATGTAAAACAAAACTCTAAAACCAACGGTTGGGATTAAATCCCTAGAACCGACGGTTGAGATTAAATCTCTAGATCCAACGGTTGGGATGAAACCCTAGAACCGACGGTTGGGATTAAATCCCTAGATCTGACGGTTGGGATGAAACCATAGATCCGACGGTTGCGATGAAACCCTAGATCCGACGGTTGGGATGAAACCCTAGATCCGACGGTTGGGATGAAATCCTAGATCCGACGGTTGGGATAAAACCCTAGATCCGACGGTGGAGATTAGATCCCTAGATCCGACGGTGGAGATTAAAGGAGGCTTAAGCCCAATTCTATAATAGAGGGCTTAGGCTTGGGCGGCAAGGATAGTGCTTGGAAATTAGGGTTTGCCTATCTTGAAGTGGGCGACAACAAGCCCTAAAAGAGTTAGGGTTTTGGTTGGCTAGAAGTGGGCGGCAAGATCTTTGTTCTCCCTAGGGTTTTGGCCGGTGCCCCTCTTCCTCTTCTCATCCTTGGCCGGTTCTCTTCTTCCTCCCTTTCTCCTTGGTGGCCGGCGGCAACATTGATACAAGGTTGGCTGGCATTCTTCCATATCCCATCTTGGTGGCCGGCGGCAACATTGCTTCAAGGTTGGCCGGTGCTCAAGAAGCCACTCCTTGGCCGGCGGTTGTATCAAGCCCTTTGGCTTGGTGGCCGGTTCTAGAAAGGAGAAGGAGTTTTGTTTAGTTCTTCTCTTTGTTCGGAGCGAACAAGGGAGAGAAGAACGTGATCTATGAGGCTTCTACTCGTGGAGGATCTTCGCCCACATGACGTCCACGAAGAGGATAGGACATACGGTAGAAGATCGTGAGGTATAAAAGTTTTATAACTTTATTTTCTGATCTTAGCATGTTCTGTTGGTGCAGTGAGGCACCGAAATCGAACCTATGTTTTGATTATAGCAAAGACACAAGGTTAAGTCTATTTTGTTATCTCATGAGTCTACTTGAGTGTGCAGAAACAGGTTAAGCTTGAGTTGGATATCTACGACATAGTAAGTGCAAGGTAAGACTCGTGTCCGACGAGCGTAAGTGAGGTCGGATCCTCGGTTTAGGAGTTGATCATAGGCGACAATCCGACCCAAAACTTTCCATGAAAGTCTAAGTCGAGATCGGATGGTTAGAAACCATCTAAATCCATCACATTTAATATTTCTACATATTGCTTTGAGCTAACCCTTGTTTTAATTCGAAGTTACTCTAAAATTAGAATTCGAATTTATTCGAATTCGAATTAAAATTAGAACTCGAATTGAAATAAAATTAAATAACTAAAGTATCCTGAAAATGGGCAAAAGGAACTAAAAGCAAGGTGGCAACTTATCCCCCAAATCTTGGTAAGGTGGCGCAAGGTGGAAACTTATCACTCAATTGGTGGTTAGGTGTCCGGATCTCAAGTGGGCGGACTATGGTTCAATTAGAGGGTGGTGCTTCACATCTTGATACAACAATTATTACAACTCAAACGCCCACAACGCCGCTCTTCTATGACGACGCGTCACTACAACGGCGTCGCCAACACGAAGCTTCACCGTTAAAGTGTTGGTAATCGTTTTAGTCGATTAATTTAAGTTGTGTTTTTCGAGCTTTTATATCAAAAAGGAGAGAGGGGCTTGTCTCTCATCCTTGTGTTTTTGTCGAAAGTTTTGTAATCGTAACTCCTACCTCCAACGAGGAGGAGTGTTTTAGTGATTGCCCTCCGTACGTGGTCTAGGACCATTAGGGCCTTGGATTAGCAGCCGGTTGGCTGTGAACCAAGTAAAACTCCTTGTGTCCATCTCTTTTTCGCTGCGTTTATCTCTCACTTATCGTTTTTACAACAAAGGAAAAGAAAAACCGTTTTGCGGTATTCACCCCCCCCCTCTAGCGCTCATTTCGATCCTACATGTTCTTTATGTGTTGATTATACTAGTTTACATTTTTATGTATTTTGTATAATCATGGACCCCGAAGACAAAAGCAAAAACCGGTGACCCGTCCGTCATCTCTTCCGCAGCTAACCAACTAGAAGAGTTGTGTCGCTTGAACAACTAGTTTGTTCAAGCGATCACTCAAGTTGTTAGCACGATGACGAATTGGTTGTGCTAAGGAAACTCATCCCATCCGGATTAGTTCTTTCATTAGTAAAAATTTTAATCTGGGGACATGGGAGACAATGAGCCTCCGAAGCAACTACCAACAGTTGCTTCATATAGATGTTTTCCTCAAGACTTCCATTAAGGAAAGCTGTCTTGACATCCATCTGCCATACCTTATAATCCATATGAGCAGCAATACATAAGAGAATCTGGATAGAATTAAGCATGGCTACCGGCGAAAAGCTCTCCTCATAATCGATGCCCTCTTTCTGAGTATACCCCTTTGCAACAAGTCTCGCTTTGAAGGTCTCAACCTTCACGTCTATTCCTCTCTTTCTTTTGTAGATCCATTTGCATCCAATGGCTTTTACACCATTGGGTGGTTCTACTAGCTCCCATACCTGATTTGAATCCATAGATTCTATCTTAGAATTCATCGCACTTTGCCAAGATACCGCATCTTTATCTTGGATTGCCTCGTCATATGTCCAGGGATCAGGTTCATGTTCGCCAGGGACCAAATCAGAAGATTCACCCAAGAACATAAATCTCTCATGCTGTCAATCAACCCTCCCACTACGATGAGGTATCACCTATGTATCCTCTGTGACACGCGGTGCAGTCACTTGTTGTATATCCTCTTGTACCAGTGGTACTGAAGTAGTTACTTCCCCTCTCAATTCCTCCAGAACAATCTTACACATGGGCTTGTGGTTCATCACATAGTCTTCCTCTAGAAATCTGGCGTTTGTGCTAACGATCACCCTCTGATCTCTAGGACTATAAAACAAACCACCTTTCATTCCTCTAGGATAGCGAACGAACATGCACACTTCTGTACAAGGTTCCAACTTACCAGCATCTACCTTCAGCACATGTGATGGACTCCTCCAAATCCGAATATGTCTTAGACTAGGCTTTCGTCTAGTCCACAATTTTGTGGGAGTAGAAGGCACTGATTTAGATGGTACCAAGTTCAAAATATACACTGTCGTATCTAGAGCATACCCCCAGAACGAATCTAGCAACTCAGAATAACTCATCATCGATCTAACCATCTCCATAAGAGTCCTATTCCTTTGCTCCGCTACACCATTCTGCTGGGGTATGCTAGGTGCAGACAATTGGGATTGAATTCCATCCTCTGATAAGTAATTTCTAAACTCTCTCAAGAGGTACTCACCACCACGATCATATCGTAGTGTCTTGATACTTTTACCCTGACGTTTCTCCACATCAGCCTTGAATTTTTTGAACTTGTCAAAGCATTCAGACTTGCGGCACATCAAATAAATATATCCATATCTTGAATAATCGTCTATAAAAGAGATGAAATATTCAAAACCACCTCTTTCCTGGATAGGTATAGGACCATACAAATCAGAATGAACCAATTCCAACACATCTTTGGCTCTATACCCCTTGGCCTTAAAAGGCCTCTTGGTCATTTTACCTTCCAAGCAAGATTTGCAGGTTGGGAAATCTTCCACCACTAATAAACCTAGAGGTCGATCAGCTATCAACCTTTGAATTCTGCTTAGGTTAATATGACCTAGCCTTAGATGCCAAAGATATATTTGGTTCATCTTCGAAGGTTATTTTCTCTTATTGGAATTAGAAGATGAGTTATGTACTTCTATTTACATCGTGGGAGCTTTTGGTTCAAGAGTATATAAATTTCCTATCAATGCACTAGAACAGATAATCTCCCTATTCTTTTTTATAATAACTCTGTCATTAAAAGAAATAGAATATTCATCCATAAACAATTTAGAAATCGGAATTAAATTATTTATAAATAAAGGTACATAAAGGTAATTTTTTTAGAACCAAAATTTTATTCCTCTCTAAAGACAAATAAACATCTCCAACTATAATAGCCGCCTCCTTCGTGGCATCTCCCAAGTAAACGGTAATCTCCCCCATAGCCAGTCGTCTTGTTTCCTGGAACCCCTGCAAAGTATTGTAGACATGATCAGTGGTTGCCGTATCTATACACCAGGTTCCGGTAGATAACACCGCTAAATATGTTTCAATGACTAGACCAAAAGATATACCTTTGTTCTGCTCCCGGTTGGGGCAGTCCTTCTTCCAGTGTCTAGTCTGCTTGCAAGTGAAGCACTTGCCTTTCGACTTTTTCAATCCTCCCTGAGATTCTCTCACAACCTTTTCCCTAGCTTGTTTCTTCTTCTTCTTGCCTTTCCTCTTAGAAGTAGAAACCTTTTGGGCAACCATGGCCTGAGCCTGAGCACTCTGACGAAAAATACCCTCTGCCGCCTGGAGTTCTGTCAGAAGCTCCGCCAATGAATACAACCTCTTGTTCATGTTGTAATTCAGGCGAAACTGCTCATAACTCCTAGGTAGAGACTGGAGAATGATATCTACCTGGGTTTCCCCATCGATCTCAGCTCCAAGGACTTCCAACTCATTCAAATGAGCCATCATCTTGAGAACATAATCCCTCATGGGTGTTCCCTCGATCATGGTGGTCGTCATCAAGTTCCTCATGGCTTCCTGCCTAGCAGCCTATTTCTGGTGTCCAAAAGCTTTTTGATATTGAGCATCATGTCATAAGCAGTGGGCATGGCTTGATGTTGATGTTGTAATACATTTGACATAGAAGCCAAAATGTAACACCGCGCCATCTCATCAGCCTTTATCCACTTCTTATAACTCTCCTTATCCTTTTCCCCAGAATCATCCACAGGCTTAGGAGGACACTCTTCGAAGAGTACATATTTGTACTCCTCAGCAGTCAAGACAATATCAAGATTCCTCTTCCAATCAACATAATTGAGTGCAGTAAGTTTATTCTCTTTCAGTATCACAGCAAGCGAGTTGAAAGTCATTTTTGAAAAACCTAAGAATCACATAGATCAAAATATTAGATTTCAAAAAGTTATTGATTCCTCAAACAATAAAATTTCAAAATCAACTAAAACCTCAAAACACCGAGAATATCATATGCCACGATAGTGTGGATGTATATGAATTCTTCATTTGTAAGAGGAGGTCTTACCCATTAATTTTACTATCTTGTCAACCTAAATTTTTGACAAATAAAATTATTAGTTGGTTCCTCTTCGGCCCTACAAATAAAAGCAGTGACTCCGATGGGGAGGAACTCCTATTTGCATCTCAGTGTTGACCATTACTCGGTACCAAGGCAATTATCTCGGGTTATGTGCCTTCTTATGGGGAAGTACATACACTCCTTAATAATTTCCTATAACCATATTCAACCCTGTGATCCGCAAAACAAACTCATCCAATATGGAGGAAGGCACTCAGAGATGACGCACAAGTTTGTTTGCATCACATGTCAAATCGTAATGGAGGTCGTGAGAATTTATAAAAATATCCCTCTCCCACTTAGTAATTTAAAAATTGAGGAATATTTCTAGCATACGACATGCATATCAAACAAGAAGCAATAAATATGAAAAAAAATATTTTCCAACTATTATGACTTTTGTTCTCCAATATGCCTCCCGTCGTATCGCCATCTGGTCCGCTCCTCCCTACGCCATGTACAAGTCATCCGGAGATGAGAGCAGAGAATAACTATTTTAATTTACATCCATAGATCCTATACTCCACGAAGGAGTGTACATGATATCTAGATCGAAAGTAAACTAAAATAAATGAGTGGCTAAACAATGTCTACATAATTATAAAAATTAAATACTAGCCTTGTCAACCCCGAGGATTCAAATAATATTACACACATGCAATCACATACACACATATGGCCATAATAGTTGGATCTTATGCCTACAACCAAAAAGATAGCCTACACACATGCTACTATCATCCGGCATATACAATATATGAAAAGTGCATAAAATTAACCAAATCCTAAACATACAAAACCGGAAATCGTGGCTCTTATACCACTTGAAGGTCAGAACTTCGCTCCCCACTTCAACTTGGTCACTTGTTCATGGCGATCCCTTCTACGTCCCCAGATTAAAAAAATTAATCCTTGACAAAGAGGGATTACCCAAGCAACCGTTCCATCATCGTGCTATTCGATTAGAGTGGTCACTTGAACAAACTTGTTGTTCAAGCAACCTACCTCTATTCTTCGATTAGCCACGGAATAAACGATGTACAGATCGCCGGTTTTTGTGTTTGTCTTCGGGGTCCAAGTAAATTATGTAGGGGATCGATCGGCCGGCTAGTGGGGGGTGAATAGCCCTCTTTCGTTGGATAACGGAATTTTCTCGTCTACAAACAAGATTAGCGCAACGAAAACAACAAGACAAGCAAATCAAGGAAAGAAAGACAAAGCAAAGGAAACAAACAATCCTAACACAAAGTCGTAACGTGGTTCACGACTACGCCGCTAATCCATGATTCTGATTCATCCAAGGTGAATCACTCCTTTGCCAAATCCACTAAATCTCACCTTTGGACCAAGCTAGGTGGAGGTAACCTCTTTACAATCCATCTTTTTACAATTGATTGAGAATTAGCACAAGAAGAAGAGTGGAAAAACCCTTAGAGCACTTTGGGAGATGTTATGAGTTGAAGCATTAGGTTCCCAAAGCTCCACACCCTTCCTCTTTATAGAGGAAGAGGGTTTCTTCCCGTTGACATAGGAGCAGTCGACTGATGTCCCTATCAATCGACTGGTCCTGTAGCCGTTGCCTAATAACGGCTGCTTTCCACGTTGGATTTCATCCAATGGCACTGGCATCAGTCGACTGATATTGCCATCAGTCGAATGATGCTCGATCAGTTGAGTGCTCGGCGAGCTCGACTCCATTCTGTGCCCGAAACACTTGCTACCACCGATCGATGCCTTCATCACTTTGGGTGGTCTCGCAATGATCCGCCATTCCATGGCAATGATCATTGCATATACTATAACCAGACTCGAACACTAGTCAAGTCACAGTCGACTTAGAGTAGTCGACTACCATAACATGGTAGTCAACTGATGTCGGGAAATCCCATCCGACACTTATCCAAATGGCCATGTTTCACCTAAAGAGCGCTACCCCTTTCCCGGGTTACATTCGCTCACTCTCATCCCTCGGAGTCCCTTGCCTTTGAAGTTATCTTCGTCCGGCCACGCCCCTTTGATGCGCCAAGCGCACGGCTCTGCAGCGCCATCCTTCGCATCTTGCCCTGAAGTCTACTTCCTCCGGCTTAACTCTAAGCTCCTCGTCCAGCGGTTCCTCAGATGCTCCAAGCGCACGACTTCCGCAAAGCCATCCTTCACCGACTCAAGGACCGAGTCATGAGAGGTGAAACTCGCCAAGGCTCCATGTGCGAATTACTAAGCCCTGCAAGACTCCAACGCACATATCAAATCATAATAACAATCTAACTTAAACCCTTTGCCACACACATTAAAACCTTATCATGGCAAGAGATTGCCCTAACAATCTCCCCCTTTTTGATGTGTGGCAATCCGTTTAAGTTAGGTAAAATATTTGATAAACTATTAAGGAAAGAAAGAATGTGGATAACATGATTAGCAACTCTCCCCCTTAATACATGAAACTCCCCCTAAATATATTCCTCTTTACTTAAACATATACATTTCTCCCCCTTTGACACCATCAAAAATAATTAACAAAGTTTATATAGCATTACATCAAATCTAGATAGAAACAAAAACCAAAACATGCCTTAATATTGGATAAAAGAAATTACTGGGCATGTTAACCAAACAATAAGCTGTTCGAGACTAAATGATCGGCACATGGATTTCAGGATTTTTGATTTTCCGGGGTGAATTTCAGAAATGCGTAAAAAATTCTATAAAATTTGAAAAATCATGAAATTTAGGGAACACATTTCTTGTAAGTATATTTATCAATGAAAAATAGTTGTCCATGAAAAAACAATATATTTTCATGTATTTTCCAAAAATCCAAAAGCTTTAAAAATCACTAGGTTTTTGATCATGTTTGTATCCATTTTAACACCTAGTTTTGCTTTCAATTGTTTCAAAACATGAACACACAGATTTTTAAGTAAGAAATTGTTTTGAAAACATATGAAATATCCAACCATGATCTTTGGGCAATATGTGTATGAATTAAACATAAGCCTTCCCCATGATTGGTCTATTATTGCTATTTTGATACCTTAAATGACCATCTAAATGCCATAGGCATTAGTGGACATTTGTATCATCCCATCATCTCACCCATGCTAAGTTTTCAAATATGGTAGCCTATGATGAGTGTGAGATGTATCCTAAAGGTATTTGTATATACTTAACCATTATTTTCATGCAATTCTATCAAGGTTAAGTATTATCCTAACATTTCACATGATCATAAAGATGTATATGAATTAATTTCACATTATGATCATTAAACAAATGTATTCATCAAATTGTGATCATGCATTAGGTATTACATGATGATAATAAGGCAAATATCACCTAATGATGATTTATCTACTTATAGGTGCATTTTCATCACCTAACACTATTTCAAAAATGTTGTCCCGCCATCCTATGTCAACCAAAAATATGATATAGGTAAAGTCCATATGGTTGACTATCCTAGGGTTTTCCTAACCCTTAAGGATGGATTTTTGAACCCAATACAAATTCTTGCCTATGGGGTTCACTAAAAATTCTTTAGGGATCCATTTTCTAGCTATTACCTTCTTTTTATCTTGACCCATAGCTATTAAACATTTATAGGCCTTTTCATTTTTCTTTTCCTTATAACCTAAGTCTTTCTTGTTGAAGCTTGCTCTTTGGCTCCCAATTATCATGTTAAGAGTATTGGAGCCTATTGAAAATTTTTCTAGGGCCTTGGTCAAATAGTCTACCTTTTCCCTTAGAGCCCTATTTTCTTCTATGCATGCATAATTAACATCCAAAGGCATATAGTTATCATGTGAGCATGCATCATCATTATCATTATTAAAACATGCTTTTTCTAATTTTTGTTCTAAATCCTTAATTTAATTTAGCATGCTCTTATTTTTCTTTTTAGCTCTAAACAAGTCCTTAGTGAGGCTAGAAATCATGGACATTATTTGGTTAGGGGGTAGATTCGTTACCTCACTTACCAAATCCTCTTCCGATGATGAGGATGTAGAGGAGGCTCACCCTTCACTTGAGCTCTCCTCACTTGAGCTTGCTTCTTCATTTTTGGAGGAGGAGCAATCTAGGTCGTTAAAGGCCATTAGGGCAAGGTTGGAGTAGACATGTTCTTTTTCTTCGGATGATGATGAGGAAGAAGGATCATCCCATGTCTTTGCTTTGAATGCCTTGGCCTTCCCTTTTTCTTTGGCCTTCTTTTCTTCTTCCTTTTTCTTCTTGCTCCCCTTCTTCTTCTTTTCTTCCTTCTTTCTCTTCTCCTCCTTGCTTTGGATCAAGAGGGGACAATTGTCCCTTATGTGTCACTCTCCTTGGCAATTGTAGAAAATAATTTTCCCCCTTGGTCTTCTACTCCTATCATTAGATTTATTAAATCTAAAACCTTTTAATGCATGCCTTACCCTCCTTACCATATAGGCTTCTTCCGTGCTATCCATGGAGGAAGAGGAAGATGCTTCATCGGAGGAGGAGGGGATCTCTATCTTCTTCTTCCCCTTGTGTACCATCAAGGCTACTCCTCTTGAAGGTTGAAACTTTGGCTCTTCTTCTATTCCTTCAAGCCTCGTTTCATGGAGCTCCATTGTTGAGAAGAACTCCTCCAAGGTGCTCACTTCTAAGTTCTTGGAGATGTAAAATGAGTCCACCATAGAGCTCCATCTTGAGGACCAGGGAAAGACATCTATGGCCTTCATTACCATATCCCGGTTGGAGAGCTTTTCACCTACACTTGTCAAGCCGGTTAGAATTTCCTTAAATTTAGAGTGTAGGGATTTTACCTTCTCTCCCTTTTCGAGTTTAATGTTGGATAATTGGGAGCGAAGGACATCTCTCCTTGCTAGTTTTGCCTCGGATGTGCCTTCATGAATTTCTATTAGTTTCTCCCATATTTCCTTGGCGCTAGCACACTCCCCTATCC
This sequence comes from Wurfbainia villosa, assembly GCA_025175895.1. Classification (NCBI taxonomy): domain Eukaryota; kingdom Viridiplantae; phylum Streptophyta; class Magnoliopsida; order Zingiberales; family Zingiberaceae; genus Wurfbainia; species Wurfbainia villosa. The sequence continues at coordinate 45,366,267 of CM045999.1, read as the reverse complement.
TATTTACTTCTTGTTGGGGAAGAACATTGTAGAGGTGGTGCTTGGCCTTTGAATTTGCCAAGTACTCCTCTCTTTGTCTTTTAATCCATCTTGATTTCTCCAATAGCTCCCCTTCTTCATTCCTAGGCAATTCGAAACCGTTTTCCATAATCAAAAGAATTTCGAAATCGGTTTCGAAAAATACCTCCATTCTCTTTTTCCACCAAGAGAATTTCCCCTCGAACTTTGGCGGATGAATATTAGAGCCGGCCATTCTTGAATGTGCTTGTTGTGGCGGTTAGTCCTCAACAAGCTTTCCTTGGCTCAGATACCACTTGTAGGGGATCGATCGGCCGGCTAGAGGGGGCTGAATAGCCCTCTTTCGTTGGATAACGAAATTTTCTCATCTACAAACAAGATTAGCGCAACGGAAACAACAAGACAGGCAAATCAAGCAAAGAAAGACAAAGCAAAGGAAACAAACAATCCTAACACAAAGTTGTAATGTGGTTCACGGCTACGCCGCTAATCCACGATCCCGATTCGTCCAAGGTGAATCACTCCTTTGCCAAATCCACTAAATCTCTCCTTTGCACCAAGCTAGGTGGAGGTAACCTCTTTACAATCCGTCTTCTTACAATTGAATGAGAATTATGTTAGTAATATATGAGAGATGTCCTAAGGCAATCGCCTTATGTATGAACCATTTATATGATAAATGAAGATTCACTATTTGAGTATACATGTTTTATGTATTTGATTGGATCTTAAACTCATTTACTGAATGTCCACGATACGATTCACAACAGGAGAGAATTTGTGATTGGATCACAACTAGTGAGTATCTCTACATGTGTAATTGTGATGTATCAAAATTATCCCTAGTCGATGAATTGATGAATTTGGACACCATCAATTCTGTCGAGACTAGCACGAGGTATACTCCTTGGTGTATCCAAGCAGCTGATTCTCATTGGCTGGTGACATTGTGATGTCCGGAGTTAATCGTGGATGCTAGTTATGGTAACTAGTTCATTGGAGTGACCAGCTGTAAGACTTCATATGGTTCTCTGCATATATTGATATGTCAATGAAGTTCTTACTGTAGCTTAAGTGCGATGTTCCTTTGACTTGCGGTATTCAAGTCATCTTGATCATGGAGACTTATGCTTTGACATCTTAAGCAAACATCTCTAAGGAGATGTGGACCCGGGATGATTGGGTATAAGTCGAAATGATCGAAGGTGTTTGAATAGCCTATAAAGGATTCACCACTCCTTGCGAGGAGATGTATACCCATGGCCTCTCATCGGATTATTACTAAAGTCTTTGGCCAAAGCATTACATGTTTAGAGTAAAGTACTCTTCGATACATGTGTAGTAACTTGAATCCGTAGGACGAGAAAATGATACTTGGGCTAGGTGTGACGTAGTCAGCCTAGTGGGGACTGACACAATAGACCATGTCCTGAACCAAGTGGGTATAAGATGAGTGAAGGGAATGGGGCACGAATCATTCGAGCTGCTGAAGGGTTTCAGAAATAGTTCTGGATCAACTGTTGATCTTTTCGGTTAATTGGGGATCATGATGTACTACTAGGTGTCACTCATGATCGTTCTATAATTAATGGTTAATTATACACGGCCAACATAAACCGAGAACCTATTTGGTCACACGCACAACGAGCGTAATCCAAAGGATTTAAAACGAGCTTGAGAATGGGATTCTCAGACCGAGAGAAACTAGGTATGGTTGGACCAAACATAAAGCGAGCATGAAATCGTTTCAGTCGCAATGGAAGCGTGGATGGGCCGAGTCTTATGAAGACGTAATGGATGAACCAAAATGGTTTGGTTCTAATCCAATGGAGGAGAATAAACCAAAGGGTTTGGTTTATTTTAAACGAATGAACCAAAAGTTGGTTCGGTTCGTTTAAACTTAAAATAAACCATCATGGTTTGGTTTATTTTAACTTATCTTAATGGAGCGGGTTAACGGGCCTAATGGTTATGATCCAATAACCATTAAGAGAATTAGTTCTCTATAAAAGAGGGCTTAAGGGATAATTAAGCCCCAATCCACAACCCTAAGTTGCCGCCACCTCTCCTGGAGAAATTCGAGCCAACTCTCCTCCTCCTTGCCGCCCACCTTGAGGCTCCAACCGCATCCGTAAGGTGCTGACCTTCCTCCCGCGCGAGCTGCCGCCGTGGTGCCCGTGATCTTCTTTAGGTTTGGCATCAAGGTGAGCTCTATCTTCCCTTGGTTGGCCGGCGCCTATCTCCTCCACCAAAGCTGTCCAGTTTTTCTGGACAGCTTGTTCTCCTCTCATCGGAGCGTCGTTTGGACGACGGTTAGAGCTCCGACAGCGGCTAACTTACCGGGGATTCGATCTCCGGTAATCCACTGAGGTGGAGGACGAAGGATTCGTCAATTGGTTGACGAATACCTCTCCGGAGAAGCGAGTTTTGAGAACTCGTATTAGGATCCGAATTTGGATTCGGATCGTGATCATCTCTCGATCACGTCTTCTTCAACACGAGGCTAGTAACCCGTACGAAGATGAAGCTCGTGGCTTAGCGAAGTCATCCCGAGGAACTCGGCGTCGATATGGATAGAGACGATTCTAGCGAGGATCGTTCCAGTTGATGTCGTTCCCGCTACACGTCATACGAAAGGTATAACTTAGATAAATTTCCTTTTATTGCAAATTTAAATTTACGGTTATGTCTACACTTGTTGTAATATGCACGCGTGTGTTGTGTGTGTTGTAATAAATGTAGATTTATTATTTTTATTGCTTCCGCTGTGTTCATGTTTACGAAACGTGATCGAACACACACGCCGCGGTGCCGGAAACCCAACAGTGGTATCAGAGCCCAGGTTGTGTTTCGACATAATCGTAAAAATGGTTTTGCGATAGTTATAATGTATTTCTGGAAATTTTCTAATTTTGGAAATTTAGAAGTATTTATGGAAATTTTTCAATTTTGGAAAGTTTAGAAGTATTTATGGAAATCTTCCACTTTTGGAAAGTTGGAAGTATTTATGGAAATTGATATTTTCCATAAATAAAATATTTGATTAGATTTTGGAAATTTGTTTCCTAATTTAATCATGATTTGATTTGGGAAATCAAATCTTAAAATATTTTATTTCCATAAGTAGTTTTAATGATTTAGGAAATTGGTTTCCTAAATAGATTTTCCTTAATCAAATAATTCCATGAATAAAATATGTGATTAGATTTGGAAATTTGTTTCCTAATTTAATTATGATTTGATTTGGAGAATCAAATCTTAAACATATTTTATTTCCATAAATAGTTATGACATATAAGGAAATTATATACATGACATAATTGTATGCCATGTAATTGCATTAGATGCATAACATTATGCCATGCGTGTCGTGACATGTAGATGTATGCCATGTATGTCATGCCATGTAGATAATAGTTATTTGCATGCAAAGAGGATGAGACATAAAAACCCTTAAACAATATTAAAGCCTACACCTTCCATTAATATGGTTAGAACCAGAGTTCCATTTCTTTTTTGGGTTGTTGGACTCTCTCCAAGCCCGGCTCGAACCCGAACATGTTCAAACTATGAAATAGTTTAATACTAATATGGTAAGAGTCAGAGGTCAATCGTTAGCTTTGGTTGTTGGACTCTCTCCAAGCTGGGCTAATTGGTTGAATGCGCTCTAACCATATTAAAACTATTTCCCGATTAATGGGTTGGCTTTAACCTGGAGCATCGGCTTGTTGGACTCTCTCCAAGGTCGATGTAAAGGGAGGTGAAGTTGGGTGCTATGCATATGATGCATACTTGTTAATGTGTTAACAACCCGATGTATGTGTGAACATTCAATTAGTTGATAGCACATTGTGATAGTTGCATATATGCGATATGCTATCGGTATAGTTGATACCTACTGTCGTAGTTATGAATGGCTTGTTGGACTCTCTCCAAGGTTGTTCATAACTATGATGGATATCAGCCCATTCGGAGATGGACCTATGATCTCCCGAAGTGATTTTGGGGTTTTTGAAATTCGAAAAATGAATGAGATTTATAAATCTATATTGATGCATTTTAAAAATCATCTTTCTCATATATGCTCGTTTTGTATTTCTAAAATTGATCATGTTGTCTTTTAATTTGTGTTCCATTTTGGATTCGAATAAATTGACTGGGCCAAACTTCTTGGACTGGCTTAGAAACTTGAGAATTGTTCTCAAGGTGAAAAGCTTGCGTATGTCCTCGAAGCGCCTCTTCCCGCCCATCCTAGTGACGATGCAACTCCAGACCAATTGTTGGTCTATCAGAAACATGTGACTGATTCTGAACTGACAAGTTGCATCATGCTAGTCGTGATGGAACCCAAGCTACGAAAGCAGCATGAGCATATGGATGCTCATATCGTAGTCCTTCATCTTTATGAGTTGTTTGATAAGCAAGTGAGATTCGAAAGGTTCAAAGTCTCCAAGCTCCTCTTCACCTCTGAGATGCAAGAAGGTTCATCTGTGGTACTGCTCAACATGCTGAAGACTGTGGAGCCTTCTAAGAAGCATGAGTAGAGGACGGTGTTGTTAGTTGATTCCTCAAAGAAAGGTTCTAAAAGGGAGTCAAAGGAACAACAGAAGGGGAAGAAGAAAAAGGCTAAAAAGGCAGAACCAGCTCAAAAGGGCACTTGCCATCATTATGGCAAGTAGGGCCATTTGCGAAGAAAGTGCAAGATTTATCTTGAGTCCGTGAAGAAGGATAAGGCATCGGATGCCCCATCTTCTTCAGAAATCTTCTTTATTGATTGTCATTCTATTTCCTCAGACACTTGGGTATTTGATACTGGGTGTAGCTCACATATATGTAATGACATACATGGGCTAAGGAATAGAAGAAGACTCGTCAAGGGAGAGTCAAATTTACGTGTTGGGAATGGAGCAACGGTTGCTGCACTCGCCATCGGAACGTATTTGTTGGAACTCCCTGTAGGACTTGTCTTAGAACTGGACAATTGCTTTTATGTTCCTTCGTTGATAAAGAACATCATTTCTATTTCTTGTTTAAATAGAAATGGGTACCATTTGACTTTTAGTAACAATTGTTGTTACATAACTTTGAATGGAGTTCTTTAAGGGACTGGAACTTTAAGCAATGGTGTTTATATGTTGGACGTATCCAGTGATATTTTCAATATCGAAGCGAGCAACAAGCGTGCTCGAAAAGATAATCAATTAGACTCCTACATGTGGTATTGTCGTCTTGGCCATGTAAGCAAGAAACGTATGTCTGAATTACACCGATGTGGAATTCTGGAATCATTTGAATTGGATTCATACGATACATGCAAATCATGCTTAAAAGGCAAGATGACTAAGTTACCTTTTACTGGAAAAAGGTGAACGAGTGGGAGAGTTGCTAGGCCTAATACATAGTGATGTATATGGACCTATGTCAACTCAATCTTTAGGAGGCTATAGCTACTTCATTACCTTCACCGATGATCACTCACGGTTTGGGTATGTGTTCTTGATGAAACACAAGTCTGAAGCCTTTGAAAGGTTCAAAGAATTCAAAAATGAAGTAGAGAAACAACATGACAAGAGTATTAAAATACTTCGATCGGATCGAGGTAGTGAATACTTAAGTCAAGAGTTTCTTGATTATCTAAGAGACAATGGCATATTGTCTCAATGGACTCCGCCATATACACCACAGCATAATGGTGTATCTGAGAGGCGTAACCGGACCTTGTTGGACATGGTCAGGTCAATGATGAATCATGCGACTCTTCCCAAGTCCTTTTGGGGCTATGCACTTCAGACAGCTGTTTACTTGTTAAACAGAATGCCTACCAAGGTAGTCTCAACTACTCCATATGAGATATGGAATGGTAAGAAACCTCATGTATCTTACTTGAAGATATGGGGTTGTCCTGCTTATGTGAAGCGGACTGTATCAGACAAATTGGATGATAAGTCTGATAAATGTCTATTTATTGGATACCCTAAGGAAACAAGGGGTTACTAATTCTATCATCCTGTGGAACAAAAGGTGTTTGTTTCAAGGCATGCTGTGTTTCTAGAGAAAGAGTTTCTCTTGCAAGAAAATAGTGGGAGTGTCATCGAGCTTGAGGAGGCTCGAGAGACTCAAATAGACATTGACGAGATACCGGTGAGTACAACAAATGGCAACTCATAGTGATGAGCAATCGGACTTATTGTAACACCACATCTTCGTAGATCCGCGTAACACGCAATATTCCCGAGAGATATGGATTTCGTAAGTGAATCGAATGACGCGTGTTACTCATTGATGATGAGGAGCCTACGCTTATGAAGAAGTGGCCGACAAGTTCGAGAAGGATAAGTGGCTTGGTGCCATGAAGTCGGAAATGGATTCCATGTATGAAAACCAAGTTTGGAACTTGGTTGACCCACCTGAAGGGATAAAGCCTATAGGGTGCAAGTGGGTTTTCAAGAAGAAAACTGACATGGATGGTAATGTGATTACCTATAAGGCTAGATTGGTGGCGAAAGGATATCGTCAAAAGCAAGGTGTTGATTATGACGAAACCTATTCGCCTGTAGCCATGCTTAAATCCATTCAGATGCTCCTGGCCATAGGGGCTCATTATGATTATGAGATATGGCAGATGGATGTGAAAACAACTTTCCTTAATGGAAACCTGCTCGAGGACGTGTATATGATACAACCTGAGGGTTTCACATCGGTTGATAAAACCAAGGTATACAAATTGTGACGGTCCATTTATGGATTGAAGCAAGCATCCAGGAGCCGGAATATCCGTTTTGATGAGACAATCAAAAGGTTTGATTTCTCACAAAATCCAGACGATCCTTGTGTGTACAAGAAGGTTAGTGGGAGTGCAGTCGTGTTCCTAGTATTATATGTTGATGACATATTACTTATAGGAAATGATGTTTCAATCTTACAGTCAGTTAAGGTTTGGTTATCCAAGACATTCTCCATGAAAGACCTGGGAGAAGAAACCTACATCCTCGAGATTAAGATCTATAGAGATAGATCGAAACGGTTGCTTGGTCTTTCGCAGTCTACATATATAGACCGAGTGCTAAAGAGGTTTAGCATGTCAGAATCCAAGAAAGTGTTAGGGCAATCTCTTATCGTGATATGGTTTTGATGGTGTAGCAAAGGGTTTAAGTTAGTTTGATATGTTGATTTGATATGTGCGTTGAAGTCGTGCAGGACTTAGTAACTCGCACATGGAGCCATGGCGAGTTTCGCATCTCATGACTAGTGCCTTGAGTCGGTGAAGGATAGTTTTGCGGAAGCCGTGCGCTTGGAGCATCCGAGGGACCGCCGGACGAGGAGCTTGGAGTGAAGCCGGAGGAAGTAGACTTCGAGGCAAGAGACGCGAAGGAGCATTGCAGAGCCATGCGCCTGATGCTACTGAGGGACGTGGCCGCGAACGAAGAGAACTTCGAAGGCGAGGGACTCCGAGGGATGAGAGTGAGCGATTGTAACCCGGGAAGGGTAGCTCTTAGGTGAAACTTGGCCATTTGGCCAAGTGTCGGATGAGTTTTCCCGACACCAGTCGACTGCCATATCATGGCAGCCGACTGCTCTGAGTCGATGGTTCGATCGACTGGTCTAATGTGGCTGAATCAAGTTGATCACCGACCATCGCTTAGGGCAATGATCGATGGCTTGATCACGATCGATCGCTAAGGACGGCTGATCGATCATGCGTGCACGGGCACAGAATAGAGTCAACCTCGTTGAGGACTTGACTGGTTGACATCAGTCGACTGATGGGTGCCATCAGTCGACTGATGCCAGTACCGTTGGATAGTATCCAATGTGGAAAGCGGCCGTTATTGGGCAACGGTTACAGCACCAGTCGACTGATGGGTGCCATCAGTCGACTGATCCTGTGTCAACGGGAAGAAACCCTCTTCCTCTATAAAAAGGAAGGGAGTAAGGCTTCGGGAGGCTAATGCTTATACTCTAATACTCTCCCAAAGTTCCCTAAAGCTTTCCATCCTCTTACCCAAGCTTATTTTTATTATATTTGTAAAAGGAGTGTTGTTGTAAAGAGGTTACCTCCACCTAGCTTTGTGCAAAGGAGAGATCTAGTGGATAGATTGCAGAGTGATTCACCGTGGACGAATCGGACCGTGGATTAGCGGAGTAGCCGTGAACCACGTTACATCTCCGTGTTTGTATTGTCTTTGTTTTATTTCTATTTGCTTGTCTTAGTTTATTGCTTCTGCTTGCGCTAACGTTTTCATAGACGAGCAAAATACGACATCCAACGAACGAGGGCTATTCACCCCCCTCTAGCCGGCCAATCGATCTCCAACAAGTGGTATCAGAGCCAAGGAAAGCTTGTCGAGGACTAACCACCACAACAAGCAAATTTTCAAAATGGCCGGCTCCAACATCCATTCTCTGAAGTTTGAAGGAGAATTCGCTTGGTGGAAGACGCGAATGGAGGTATTTTTCGAAACGGATTTTGACATTATGATTACAATGGAATCCGGTTTCGTTTTGCCTAGGGATGAAGATGGGAAGCCAATAGAGAAATCTACGTGGACCAAAAAGCAAAGGGAAGAGCACCTTGCAAACTCGAAAGCCAAGCATCATCTTTTCAATGTGCTTCCCCAACAAGAGATCAACCGGATAGGAGAATGCCTAAGTGCCAAGGAGATGTGGGAGAAGCTAATTGAGCTTCATGAAGGGACATCCGAGGCAAAGCTAGCAAGGAGAGACGTTCTTCGCTCCCAATTGTCCAATATCAAACTTGAAAAGGGAGAGAAGGTAAAATCCCTACACTCTAGATTTAAGGAAATCCTAACCGGTTTAACAAGTGTAGGTGAAAAGCTTTCCAACCGGGATATGGTAATGAAGGCCATAGATGCCTTTCCCAGGTCCTCAAGATGGAGCTCCATGGTGGACTCATTTTACATCTCCAAGAACTTGCAAGTAAGTACCTTGGAGGAATTTTTCTCAACAATGGAGCTCCACGAAACTAGGCTTGAAGGAATACAAGAAGAGCCTAGAATTCAACCCTCAAGAGGAGTAGCTTTGATGGCAAATAAGGGGAAGAAGAAGATAGAGATCCCCTCCTCCTCATCCGATGAAGCCTCGACCTCCTCCATGGATAGCACGGAAGAAGCCTACATGGTGAGGAAGGTAAGACGTGCATTTAAGAATTTTAGATTTGATAAATCTCATGATAGGAATAGAAGACCGAGGGGGAAGGTCATATGCTACAATTGCCAAGGAGAGAGACATATAAGGGATAATTGTTCCCTCTTAAACAAGAGCTAGGAAGAAAGGAAGAAGAAAGAAGAAAAGAAGAAGAAAAAGGGGAGTAGAAAGAAGGAAGAGGAGAAGAAGGCAAAGGAAAAGGGAAAGGCCATGGCGTTCAAAGCAAAGACATGGGATGACCTTGCTTCTTCCTCCTCATCCGAAGAAGAGGAACAAGTCTATTCCAACCTTGCATTGATGGCCTTCGATGACTTGGATTGCTCCTCCACCGAAAATGAAGAATCAAGCTCAAGTGGAGAGAGCTCAAGTGAAGGGGGAGCCTCCACATCCTCCTCATCCGAAGAAGAAGAAGAGGACATGGAAACTATGGTAACGAATCTAACTCCTAAGAAAATAGTTTCCATGGTTTCTAGCTTAACTAGAGATTTATTTAGAGCTAAGAAGAAAAACAAAACCATGCTAGATCAAATTAAGGACTTAGAAAATAAACTAGAAAAAGCATACTTAAATGAAAATGAAAATATTTCTTCTAGCTTAGATGATGCATGCTCACATGACTATATGCCTTTGGATGTTAATGATGCATGCATAGAGGAAAATAGGGCTTTAAGGGAAAAGGTAGATTATTTAACCAAAGCCCTAGAGAAATTCACAATTGGCTCCAACACATTAAATATGATCATAGGGAGCCAAAGAGCAAGTTTTAACAAAAAAGGCCTAGGATATAAGGAAAAGAAAATTGAAAAGGCCTACAAATGCCTAATAGCTAGGGGACAAGATAAAAAGAAAGTAATTGCTAGAAAATGAATCCCCAAGGAATATCTAGTGAACCCAATAGGAAAGAACTTATTTTGGGTTCCAAAATCCATTCTTAAGGGTTAGAATAACCCTAGGGTAGTCAACCACATGGACCTAGCCTATATCATATTTTGGTTGACTTAGGATGACGGGACAACATTTTTTTTTAGATAGTGTTGGGTGATGATAACGTACCCATAAATAGATAATAATGCTTAAATCATGATTATTGATGTAATTCCTATGTATATTTGCAATCATGATTTATGTTTTTGAAATTTGGCACGTTATCATGAGAAATAGGTTTGAATCAAGCTTTAGGTAATACTTTGTTTATTATCATCATATAATACCTAATGCATGACTATTATTTGATGAATACATGAGTTTCATGATCATAATGTAGAATTCATTCATATATGTCTTTATGATCATGTAAGATGTTAGGTTGATTCTTAGCCATGATAGAATTGCATGAACATATTGGTTAAGTATACACAAATACCCCCTAGGATGCATCTCACACTCACCATAGGCTACCTTGATTGAAAACTTAGCATGAGTGAGATGTTAGGATGATACAAATGTCCACTAATGCCTATGGCATTTAGATGGTCATTTAAAGTATCAAAATAGCAATAATAGACCAATCATGGGGAAGGCTTATGTTTAATTCATAGACATATTGCCCAAAGATCATGGTTGGATATTTCATATGTTTTCAAAACAAATTCTTACTTTAAAATACATGTATTCATGTTTTGAAACAATTGGATGCAAAACTGGGTGTTAAAATGGATACTCTTATGATCAAAAACCTATTAGTTTTTAAAGCTTTTGGATTTTTGGCAAATACATGGAAATATAATGATTTTTCATGAAAACATATTTTTCACTGATAGATATACTTAAAAAAATTGTGTTCCCTAAATTTCATGATTTTTTGAATTTTCTGGAATTTTTAATGCATTTTTGAAATTCGGTCTGAAAATCAGAAAATTCCGAAATTCACGTGCCAGTCGACTAGTATCTAAACCAGTCGACTGATGGCCTGAATATCAGACCAGTAAAGGCTGAACTCCGATTTTAAATCAACTTGTGGTATTTTCTTTCTATTAGACTTGATGCCATGTGTTTTAACTTAGTAATAATCTTTTTGATGGTGTCAAAGGGGGAGAAAATATTATGTTTAAGTTAATTATAAAAGGGGGAGAAATTTACATAGAGAGTTTCATGGATTAAGGGGGAGTTGCATGTTGCTATATCATGATTATGTTTACATGCTTTCTTTCCTTTAAAATTTATATCAAATGTTTTTACCTAACTTAAACGGATTGCCACACATCAAAAAGGGGGAGATTGTTTGGACAATATCTTGCCGTAATATGGTTTTGATGGTGTAGCAAAGGGTTTAAGTTAGTTTGATATGTTGATTTGATATGTGAGTTGAAGTCGTTCAGGACTTAGTAACTCGCACATGGAGCCATGGCGAGTTTCACATCTCATGACTCGTGCCTTGAGTCGGTGAAGGATAGCTTTGCGGAAGCCGTGCGCTTGGAGCATCCGAGGGACCGCCGGACGAGGAGCTTGGAGTGAAGCCGGAGGAAGTAGACTTCGAGGCAAGAGACGCGAAGGAGCATTGCAGAGTCGTGCGCCTGATGCTGCCGAGGGATGTGGCCATGAATGAAGAGAACTTCGAAGGCGAGGGACTCCGAGGGATGAGAGTGAGCGATTGTAACCCGGGAAGGGTAGCTCTTAGGTGAAACTTGGCCATTTGGCCAAGTGTCGGATGAGTTTTCCCGACACCAGTCAACTGCCATGGTTCGATCGACTGGTCTAATGTGGCTGAATCAAGTTGATCAATGACCGCACCATGGGCCGATCGATGGCTTGATCAAGATGACTTCAAGGGACGGCAATGATCGATGTCATCGCCAAGACGGCACAGAATGGAGTCGACCTCGTTGAGGACTTGACTGGTTGACATCAGTCGACTGATGGGTGCCATCAGTCGACTGATGCCAGTACCGTTGGATAGTATCCAACGTGGAAAGCGGCCGTTATTGGGCAACGAGACTGACCGGATCGATTGGTGCCATCCGATCGATCCTCGGTCAACGGAAGAAACCCTCTTCCTCTATAAAAAGGAAGGGGGTAAGGCTTTGGGAGGCTAATGCTTATACTCTAATACTCTCCCAAAGTTCCCTAAAGCTTTCCATCCTCTTACCCAATCTTATTTTCATTATATTTGTAAGAGGAGTGTTGTTGTAAAGAGGTTACCTCCACCTAGCTTTGTGCAAAGGAGAGATCTAGTGGATAGATTGCGGAGTGATTCATCGTGGACGAATCGGACCGTGGATTAGCGGCGTAGCCGTGAACCACGTTACATCTCCGTTGTTGTATTGTCTTTGTTTTATTTCTATTTGCTTGTCTTAGTTTATTGCTTCCGCTTGCGCTAACATTTTCATAGACGAGCAAAATACGACATCCAACGAATGAGGGCTATTCACCCCCCTCTAGCCGGCCAATCGATCTCCAACAGAAAGGTTTCCTACCCATCAGGCATGGGGTACACCTTTCGAAGTCTATGTGTCCGCGCACAGAAGACGAGAGGATTTGCATGAGTAAGATTCCCTATGCATCCACAATAGGATCTTGTTAGTTATAGCCCTAAGAACCAATCATGTGATGGTTGAATAGGGAACATTTTGTATCATATTCTATAAAGGCAAAGGATTGGTTATTATATTTAAGTATTGCTTGTGCCAGCTAAATTAAATATAGTAATGCCCTAGAAAAGTAGGTTCTTATCTACAGCACATCAATTGGCAGAATTGATTATGAGAGGCTGTAGAGAACACTTTCTAAATGTTCCTAGTCAAGTATTAATATGCAAGGGCAATATTAATACATAAAGACTAGCATGTAGGTCAATTGATGACTTGATCTCACAAGTCATGGATATATGATATCAAGTTGACACATGGGCATATATTAGAGAATATATACTGAACTGACCCGCCATGAGAAAGTTTCATGGATCGTTATATGAGTGTCATAAACTTTCTCATGTGACTATTGGTATGAATAGTCCTCAGACCTGAAGTCACTACTGTTCCCTACATAAGGAGTTATGTACTTTGGTATCGTCAAACGTCACCCGTAACAGGGTGGACCATAAAGGCGATTACTGGGTATGTAACAAATTATGCGGAGGGATGTGAGTGATGTAGATGGGATCTATCCCTTCCATATGACGAGAGTGATATCGGTGGGCCCCTTGATTGAGTAGAACTACTAAAACGCATGGCCATGCTCGAATGAGTCAATATGAGATATTGAGCTCATTTGTTTGAGTTAGTTTACTCAGGGATCAAGAAACACATAGATTGATCGAGGATGACACGGTCTATGCCTCATTGATCAATCTGATATCAAGGATAGAAGGACACGGTCATATATTATAGTAGTCACGGAAAGGTTAGTCGGATCTTGACTTATCTCGTAACTTGGGTAGCAATGATGTATTGCTAGATGCCGCTCATTGCTTGTGTATCTAAAAGAGTTTAGGTCCACTGCCAACGTTATGAGAGCCTATAGGGTCACACACAAAGAGCATGATAATTAGAGGAATTAGAGTATTCTAGTTTGACTAGAATAAATTGGGAATAAGCTTAAGTACAAAATGGTTTTTGGACTTTAAGCTTAATGAGAATTTTACCTTATTGATTTAATAAGATTAATTCAATATGATAACATAAGCTTAATTGAATTAATAAGATTAATTCAATATGATAACATAAGCTTAATTGAATTAATAAGATTAATTCAACATGCATGAATGCCACATAAGAATGCCACATAAGCATGCCACATAAGCATGCCACCTAAGCATCCACCTAAGCTAGTTAAGGTGGAAGGAAACAAAATGGTTTTGTCTCCTTAAGTGGCCGGCCAAACAAGGAAGCCAAATCCTTTTTGAGTGTGTCTCAATGCAATGGATTGCATTGAATGTGAAGGAGGTGGAAGGGTTTTTCCAACCCTATAAAAAGGCTCCATGGAGTGGCCGGCCATAGTGAGTTTTGTGGTGTTGTGGTTGTGAGAGAGCTTGGTGGAAGCTTTAGTTGTGTGGGTTTGTGAGTGTAGGCTAGCAAGAAGAGGAGTCTTCTTCTTCCTTTCTCCTTTTCCCTCTTCCTCTCCTTTAGGACTTCTCTAGCAAGAAGTAAAGGAGAGCTCTTCTAGTTTTCCTTTTGTGAGACAAGAGCGTGCTTGTGTGGATACGTATAGAGGCACGGACACTTGAACGTGCTAAAGATCCAACAAACCGAAAGGAAAAGCGGGATTAACAAGGGCACGCAACAAAGGTAATCCTCTCCTATAAGATAGGTTTGGTTTAGAGAAATTTATTTTATACGAGTTTGCTTTCGCATGGATCACTTGGAAGGGATCCTATTTTCCGTCAAAGATATGCCATTTGGCATACGAGATTTCCTACAAAGGGTATCAGAGCCACTTATGAAAGATCGATAAAAATAGGTTTTCTATTTTATATGTGATATAGAAGTAGGATAAATTTTATTATGAGTTGATAATTGCATTAGCAAATTTTCAAACATAATAAAATATCCAATGTCTTTAAAAGTTAAAATGACATGGTGCATGGTTATGGCCTAGTCCCAAAAGTTTGTGATTGTGTGTTGTAATTTTAATACGGCCATGCGTGTCGTGCCTTTCTCCTAATATTCTTGTTGTAAAATTAGTTTTAGACTAATGTAACTCGAGTATTTCTCCTTTGTAATGTACAAAACAAGGATGGAGGGTCCATTGGAAGATGAGGTTACAAGGAGGAAGTCAACACACAAGACAACCAAAAGGAAGCACTTAGGAGAAGATGCTATCCCTAGGTTGACCAATCAATCTTTTCATTGGCTTGAGAAGATTGTAGAATAAGGGCCATAACCATGACACGCTTAGTTTAATATGTATGTGATGCATGTTAGTTTAGCTTGTATGTGATGCATGATTAGTTTAGCTTATATGTGATGTATGCTAATATGTATATGATACATGTTTATTTCTTAATAAGTCTAAACGATATGCCTACCAAAGTTGGTACTCACTACTTCCTCGATCATTTGTTATTGGGTTTGCCAAAGCAAAGCAATGCATTTTATCTTGGAGGGGTGCGAGTGGACAATCGTGATGTCCCGCTATCAGTCTTGGTTAAGACTTAATTAAGTGTTTTCTTAATTGGTTAAGAAAGTAGAGGCATATATTAGCTTTGAACATAAGTGTTAACATTAGTTTTGTGTGATTTCCGAACATCAACTTTGTCTTAGAAGTGGTCTGTCGATATCCAAGAAGGCCTCGTGCTCGCCTACACCGAAGCTTGTTTAGGAATAAACACTAAACTAATCTAAAACTTAACCAAAGCTATTAAAGAGTTACATCAGATGTAATTGGCAAAAGATTGCCTACCTAATTATACTACGTCTTGGGCGATTAGCCAAAGCTAACTCAAGACGAATTATGATGTGGATCTTTATCCCATATAAATTTATAGCTAAATAGTAGCTATGAGAATTTAGTGAGCCTCATTTAATTAAAGGCCTAATTAAATGATTTAGGTATGATACTTAACTTTGCATTTTAATGTTGTAGATCACCATGTCATCTAACACGACACACCCTCAACTTGCGATCCGTCCCTGAGAAGGACAAGCTCAATGGAGCAAACTTTCTTGATCGGTATAGGAACTTGAGGATTATCCTCAAGCAAGAACGCAAACTATATGTCCTAGAGCAAAGCTACCTGAAATACCCGCCTACGGCCACTGTGAAAAGGATGCTTATAAGAAGCATCAAGATGACGATTAGATGTGTCATGCCTTATGCTTGCCACCATGAACTCGAGCTTCGTAAGCAACATGAGAACATGGATGCCTATGATATGGTTGAGCATTTGAAACAACTATATCAAGGACAAGCTAGGCACGAGCGCTTTGAAGTGTCTAAGGCTCTTTTGCATGCAAGATGCAAGAAGGAACACTGTAGGAACTCACGATACTCAAAATGATTGGGTACGCTTGAGAACCTTGAAAGACTAGGTTTTCCATCGAGCCAAGAATTGGCAACCGATGTTATCCTCGCAATCGCTGTTTAAGCATACAATCAATTCGTCATGAATTATAACATGAATGAAATTGATAAACCTTTGCCTGAGATTCTCAGCATGTTGAGAACTGCTGAACCAAATCTCAAGAAGAAAGTTAGTAATGTACTAATGGTCAAGAAGGACAAAGGTAAGCGCAAAGGCAAGGGTAAGACCCAAGCCAAAGGCAAGGCCAATTCATCCACTTCAAAGGGTAAAGGTAAAGTACCTAAGGAAGGGACCGCCCATTATGTGAGATCGACACCGGAAGCGAATCGCAAAGTCTACTCTTGAGGAAGTAAAGAACAAGAGAAGTGGGACTTCGCCTGTGGTATACACGTTATAGAAGTTAATCTATCTATTTCTTCTACATGGGTATTAGATACGGATGTGCATCTCACATTTGTACTAATGTGCGAGGACCGTGAAATAGTAGAATAATGGCAAAGGGTGAAGTGGACCTACGAGTAGGCAATGGCGCAAAAGTTGCTGCTGTAGCTGTAGGAACATATTCTTTGTCTTTGCCCACTGGGCTTATCTTAGAACTAGAGGAGTGCTTCTATGTACCCGCATTAACAAAGAACATAATTTCTGTATCTTGTTTAGACAAGAAAAACTTTTCTTTTATAATAAAGGACAAATGTTGTTCCATTTATTTAAATGAAATGTTCTATTGTAATGCACCACTTATGAATGGTCTATATGTTCTAGATTTAGATAACCCAATTTATAACGTAAATACCAAACGGTTCAAATCGAATGATTTGAACCAGACATATCTCTGGCACTGTCGCCTAGGTCACATAAATGAAAAACGCATATCCCAACTCCATAAAGATGGATTATTGGACTCATTTGATTTTGAATCATATGAGGTATGCGAGTCTTGTCTTTTAGGAAAGATGACTAAAACTCCATTTAGTGGACATGGCGAGAGAGCGACGGATTTGTTAGGACTCATACATACTGATGTATGTGGCCCTTTCAATGTCGAAGCCAGAGGAGGCTATAAGTACTTTATTACTTTCACTTATGATATGAGTAGATTTGGCTACTTATATTTGATGAGACATAAGTCAGAATCCTTTGAAAAGTTCAAAGAATTCAAGAATGAAGTACAAAACCAACTTGGTAAGCGTATTAAGCTACTTCGATCAGATCGAGGTGGTGGATACCTTAGTCAAGAGTTTCGTGATCACCTGGCTGAGTGTGGGATAATATCCCAACTCACTCCACCTGGAACACCACAATGGAATGGTGTATCTGAGAGGAGAAATCGTACTCTATTAGATATGGTACGATCAATGATGAGCCAGACTGATCTACCTACTTCCTTTTGGGGTTTAGCTCTAGAGACAGCCGCTTTCACACTTAATCGCGTTCCATCAAAAGCCGTAGAAAAGACACCATATACGATATGGACCGGGAAGAGTCCCAAAATGTCTTTTATAAAGATTTGGGGTTGTGAAGCTTACGTTAGACGTCAAGTCTCAGATAAACTAGGACCCAAATCAGATAAGTGTTATTTTGTAGGATATCCCAAGGAAACTAAGGGATATTACTTTTACAATCCCACACTTGGCAAGGTGTTTGTTGCCAGAAATGCTGTCTTTTTAGAAAGAGAATTTATTTCTAGAAATACTAGTGGGAGTAAAATTCATCTTGAAGAAGTTCAAGATGATGATAACACTAAGGCTTCGATGGAAAATGAACAGGAACCACAAAGTGTTGTGGATGAGGAAATTGTTGCCCAAAGAGTTGTGGAGCAAACACCTGTTCAAGTAGACCAACCTCTTCGTAGATCCAATAGGATCCGTCGTCAACCCGAGAGATATTCTTTTCTCTTGACTGACAACGGTGAGGTATTGCTTGTCGATCTTGGACGAGCCTACATCCTATCAAGAAGCTATGATGAGCCCAGATTAGAAATGGCTAGAGGCCATGAGATCCAAATGGAATCCATGTACACTAACCAAGTATGGACTTTGGTTGATCCACCAAGGGGTAAAACCCATTGGGTGTAAGTGGGTCTTTAAAGTAAAGACTGACATGGATGGTAATAAGCATACCTATAAAGGTAGATTGGTGGCTAAAGGATTCAAACAAATTCATGGTATTGACTATGATGAAACCTTTTCACCGATTGATGCTTAAATCCATTCGGATCATACTTGCTATTGCACCTACCACGATTATGAGATCTGGCGGATGGATGTCAAAACCGCTTTTCAATGGAAGCTACTCGAGGATGTGTACATGACACACCGAGGGTTTTGAAGATCCAAAGCATCTGAAAGGTATGCAAACCGCAAAGGTCCATTTATGGACTAAAGCAAGCCTCTCGGTGGAATCTTCGATTCGATGATGCAATCAAAGAGTTTGGTTTCATCAAGAATGAAGATGAGCCTTGTGTCTACAAGAGAAATAGTGGGAGCAGCATTGTATTTCTTGTCTTGTATGTAGATGACATACTTCATCGAAATGATATTCCCTCACTCGGTCTGTGAAGATATGGTTAGGGAATTGTTTCTCGATGAAAGACTTAGGTGAAGCTGCCTATATTCTAGGCATCAAGATCTATAGAGATAGATCTAAAAGATTACTTGGCCTAAGTCAGAGTACATACATTGATAAAGTGCTAGATCGCTTTGCTATGCAAAATTCCAAGAAAGGATTTCGCTTTATCACATGGTGTGAGTCTTTCAAGACTCAATGTCCCTCTTCTAAGGAGGAGAGATCGCATGGATAAGATCCCTTATGCGCCGCCATAGGGTCTATCATGCACGCCATGCTTTGTACTGCTCACGGCGTCTCGTATGCTTTGAGCATGGCGAGTAGATACCCGATCGGATCGGTGAAAGTTCTTGGATAGCGATCAAAAATATTCTTAAATACTTACGAAGGCGAAAGAATATTTCCTGATATTTGGAGGCAATGAGGAGCTAACTGTAAAGGGTTACAGTGATGCAAGCTTCCAAACAGACAAGGATGACTATAGATCGCAATCGGGGTACGTGTTTTGCCTGAATGGTGGAGCTGTGAGCTGGAAGAGTTCAAAGCAGGACACGATTCTTCGACTCTACAACAGCCAAGTATATTGCAAAGATCTCGATGCGAAGGAGGTCGTGTTTGGCTCCGCAAGTTCATCGATGAACTTGGGGTAGTTCCTAGCATTGCAGATCCAATAGACTCTCGTGACAACAATGGGGCTATTGCAGCTAAGGAACCTCGATCACATCAGGACCAAACACATATCGGCGCTTCCATCTCATTCGAGAGATCATCGATAGAGGAGATGTGAGGATATGCGAGTACCGGCGAAGCTAACATCGCAGATCCATTGACCAAGGCTTGGCACAGAGGAAGCATGATGGTCACACTAGGTCACTAGGTATTAGATATCATAGTGATTGGTACTAGTGCTAGTGGGAGATTGTTAGTTATAGCCCTAGAACCAATCATGTGATGGTTGAATAGGGAACATTTTGTATCATATTCTATAAAGGCAAAGGATTGGTTATTATATTTAAGTCTTGTGCCATAAATTAAATATAGTAATGCCCTAGAAAAGTAGGTTCTTATCTACAGCACATCAATTGGCAGAATTGATTATGAGAGGCTGTAGAGAACACTTTCCTAAATGTTCCTAGTCAAGTATTAATATGCAAGGGCAATATTAATACCTAAAGACTAGCATGTAGGTCAATTGATGACTTGATCTCACAAGTCATGGATATATGATATCAAGTTGACACATGGGTATATATTAGAGAATATATACTGAACTGACCCGCCATGAGAAAGTTTCATGGATCGTTATATGAGTGTCATAAACTTTCTCATGTGACTATTGGTATGAATAGTCCTCGACACAAGTCACTACGGTTCCCTACATAAGGAGTTATGTACTTTGGTATCGTCAAACGTCACCCGTAACAGGGTGGACCATAAAGGCGATTACTGGGTATATAACAAATTATGCGGAGGGATGTGAGTGATGTAGATGGGATCTATCCCTCTCATATGACGAGAGTGATATCGGTGGGCACCTTGATTGAGTAGAACTACTAAAACGCATGGCCATGCTCGAATGAGTCAATATGAGATATTGAGCTCATTTGTTTGAGTTAGTTTACTCAGGGATCAAGAAACACATAGATTGATCGAGGATGACACGGTCTATGCCTCATTGATCAATCTGATATCAAGGATAGAAGGACACGGTCATACATTATAGTAGTCACGGAAAGGTTAGTCGGATCTTGACTTATCTCGTAACTTGGGTAGCAATGATGTATTGCTAGATGCTCATTGCTTGTGTATCTAAAAGAGTTTAGATCCACTGCCAACGTTATGAGAGCCTATAGGGTCACACACAAAGAGCATGATAATTAGAGGAATTAGAGTATTCTAGGTTGACTAGAATAATTTGGGAATAAGCTTAAGTACAAAATGGTGTTTGGACTTTAAGCTTAATGAGAATTTTAGCTAATTGATTTAATGAGATTAATTCAATATGTTACCTTATTGATTTAATAAGATTAATGCAATATGATAACATAAGCTTAATTGAATTAATAAGATTAATTCAATATGATAATATAAGCTTAATTGAATTAATAAGATTAATTCAACATGCATGAATGTCACACAAGAATGCCACATAAGCATGCCACATAAGCATGCCACCTAAGCATCCACCTAAGCTAGTTAAGGTGGAAGGAAACAAAATGGTTTTGTCTCCTTAAGTGGCCGGCCAAACAAGGAAGCCAAATCCTTTTTGAGTGTGTCTCAATGCAATGGATTGCATTGAATGTGAAGGAGGTGGAAGGGTTTTTCCAACCCTATAAAAGGCTCCATGGAGTGGCCGGCCATAGAGAGTTTTGTGGTGTTGTGGTTGTGAGAGAGCTTGGTGGAAGCTTTAGTTGTGTGGGTTTGTGAGTGTAGGCTAGCAAGAAGAGGAGTCTTCTTCTTCCTTTCTCTTTTTCCCTCTCTTCCTCTCCTTTAGGGACTTCTCTAGCAAGAAGTAAAGGAGAGCTCTTCTAGTTTTCCTTTTGTGAGACAAGAGCGTGCTCGTGTGGATACGTATAGAGGCACGGACACTTGAACGTGCTAAAGATCCAACAAACCGAAAGGAAAAGCGGGATTGCAAAGGGCACGCAACAAAGGTAGAACTCTCCTATAAGATAGGTTTGGTTTAGAGAAATTTATTTTATACTAGTTTGCTTTCGCATGGATCACTTGGAAGGGATCCTATTTTCCGTTGCGCATATGCCATTTGGCATACGAGATTTCCCTACAGTGGTATCAGAGCCACTTGCGAAAGATCGTATAAAAATAGGTTTTCTCTATTTTATATGTGATATAGAAGTAGGATAAATTTTATTATGAGTTGATAATTGCATTAGCAAATTTTCAAACATAATAAAATATCCAATGTCTTTTAAAAGTTAAAATGACATGGTGCATGGTTATGGCCTAGTCCCAAAAGTTTGTGATTGTGTGTTGTAATTCTTAATACGGCCTGCGTGTCGTCCCTTTCTCCTAATATTCTTGTTGTAAAATTAGTTTTAGACTCGAATGTAACTCGAGTATTTCTCCTTCTGTAATGTACAAAACAAGGATGGAGGGTCCATTGGAAGATGAGGTTACAAGGAGGAAGTCAACACACAAGACAACCAAAAGGAAGCACTTAGGAGAAGATGCTATCCCTAGGTTGACCAATCAATCTTTTCATTGGCTTGAGAAGATTATAGAATAAGGGTCATAACCATGACACGCTTAGTTTAATATGTATGTGATGCATGTTAGTTTAGCTTGTATGTGATGCATGATTAGTTTAGCTTATATGTGATGTATGCTAATATGTATATGATACATGTTTATTTCTTAATAAGTCTAAACGATATGCCTACCAAAGTTGGTACTCACTACTTCCTCGATCATTTGTTATTGGGTTTGCCAAAGCAAAGCAATGCATTTTATCTTGGAGGGGTGCGAGTGGACAATCGTGATGTCCCGCTATCAGTCTTGGTTAAGACTTAATTAAGTGTTTTCTTAATTGGTTAAGAAAGTAGAGGCATATATTAGCTTTGAACATAAGTGTTAACATTAGTTTTGTGTGATTTCCGAACATCAGCTTTGTCTTAGAAGTGGTCATTGCTCGATATCCAAGAAGGCCCCCTGCCTCGCCACACCGAAGTCGAAGGTTTAGGAATAAACACTAAACTAATCTAAAACTTAACCAAAGCTATTAAAGAGTTACATCAGATGTAATTGGCAAAAGATTGCCTACCTAATTATACTACGTCTTGGGCGATTAGCCAAAGCTAACTCAAGACTAATTATGATGTGGATCTTTATCCCATATAAATTTATAGCTAAATAGTAGCTATGAGAATTTAGTGGGAGCCTCATTTAATTAAAGGCCTAATTAAATGATTTAGGTATGATACTTAACTTTGCATTTTAATGTTGTAGATCACCATGTCATCTAACACGACACACCCCCTCAACTTGTGATCTGTCCTTGAGAAGGACAAGCTCAATGGAGCAAACTTTCTTGACTGGTATAGGAACTTGAGGATTATCCTCAAGCAAGAACGCAAACTATATGTCCTAGAGCAGGCTACCCCTGAAATACCCGCCCCTACGGCCACTCGTGCTGAAAAGGATGCTTATAAGAAGCATCAAGATGACGCATTAGATGTGTCATGCCTTATGCTTGCCACCATGAACTCTGAGCTTCAGAAGCAACATGAGAACATGGATGCCTATGATATGGTTGAGCATTTGAAACAACTATATCAAGGACAAGCTAGGCACGAGCGTTTTGAAGTGTCTAAGGCTCTTTTTGCATGCAAGATGCAAGAAGGAACACCTGTAGGAACTCACATACTCAAAATGATTGGGTATGTTGAGAACCTTGAAAGACTAGGTTTTCCATCGAGCCAAGAATTGGCAATCGATGTTATCCCGCAATCGTTGGAAGCATACAATCAATTGGCTCATGAATTATAACATGAATGAAATTGATAAACCTTTGAGATTCTCAAAGATGTTGAGAATCACAACCAAATCTCAAGAAGAAAGTTAGTAATGTACTAATGGTCAAGAAGGACAAAGGTAAGCGCAAAGGCAAGGGTAAGACCCAAGCCAAAGGCAAGGCCAATTCATCCACTTCAAAGGGTAAAGGTAAAGTACCTAAGGAAGGGGACAGCTTCCATTGCGGTGAGACTAGACACTGGAAGCGGAACTGCAAAGTCTACCTTGAGGAAGTAAAGAACAAGAGAAGTGGGACTTCTGCCTCAGGTATACACGTTATAGAAGTTAATCTATCTATTTCTTCTACATGGGTATTAGATAATGGATGTGCATCTCACATTTGTACTAATGTGCGAGGACTGAGAAATAGTAGAATAATGGCAAAGGTGAAGTGGACCTACGAGTAGGCAATGGCGCAAAAGTTGTCTTGTAGTGTAGGAACATATTCTTTGTCTTTGCCACGGGCTTATCTTAGAACTAGAGGAGTGCTTCTATGTACCCGCATTAACAAAGAACATAATTTCTGTATCTTGTTTAGACAAGCAAAACTTTTCTTTTATAATAAAGGACAAATGTTGTTCCATTTATTTAAATGAAATGTTCTATTGTAATGCACCACTTATGAATGGTCTCTATGTTCTAGATTTAGATAACCCAATTTATAACGTAAATACCAAACGGTTAAAATCGAATGATTTGAACTGCACATATCTCTGCATCGCCGCCTAGGTCACATAAATGAAAAACGCATATCCCAACTCCATAAAGATGGATTATTGGACTCATTTGATTTTGAATCATATGAGGTATGCGAGTCTTGTCTTTTAGGAAAGATGACTAAAACTCCATTTAGTGGACATGGCGAGAGAGCGACGGATTTGTTAGGACTCATACATACTGATGTATGTGGCCCTTTCAATGTCGAAGCCAGAGGAGGCTATAAGTACTTTATTACTTTCACTGATGATATGAGTAGATTTGGCTACTTATATTTGATGAGACATAAGTCAGAATCCTTTGAAAAGTACAAAGAATTCAAGAATGAAGTACAAAACCAACTTGGTAAGCGTATTAAGCTACTTCGATCAGATCGAGGTGGTGAATACCTTAGTCAAGAGTTTCGTGATCACCTGGCTGAGTGTGGGATAATATCCCAACTCACTCCACCTGGAACACCACAATGGAATGGTGTATCTGAGAGTAGAAATCGTACTCTATTAGATATGGTACGATCAATGATGAGCCAGACTGATCTACCTACTTCCTTTTGGGGTTTAGCTCTAGAGACAGCCGCTTTCACACTTAATCGCGTTCCATCAAAAGCCGTAGAAAAGACACCATATACGATATGGACCGGGAAGAGTCCCAAAATGTCTTTTATAAAGATTTGGGGTTGTGAAGCTTACGTTAGACGTCAAGTCTCAGATAAACTAGGACCCAAATCAGATAAGTGTTATTTTGTAGGATATCCCAAGGAAACTAAGGGATATTACTTTTACAATCCCACACTTGGCAAGGTGTTTGTTGCCAGAAATGCTGTCTTTTTAGAAAGAGAATTTATTTCTAGAAATACTAGTGGGAGTAAAATTCATCTTGAAGAAGTTCAAGATGATGATAACACTAAGGCTTCGATGGAAAATGAACAGGAACCACAAAGTGTTGTGGATGAGGAAATTGTTGCCCAAAGAGTTGTGGAGCAAACACCTGTTCAAGTAGACCAACCTCTTCGTAGATCGATAGGATCCGTCGCCAACCCGAGATATTCTTTTCTCTTGGACAACGGTGATGTATTGCTTGTCGATCTTAACGAGCCTACATCCTATCAAGAAGCTATGATGAGCCCAGATTCGGAGAAATGGCTAGAGGCCATGAGATCCGAAATGGAATCCATGTACACTAACCAAGTATGGACTTTGGTTGATCCACCTGAAGGGGTAAAACCCATTGGGTGTAAGTGGGTCTTTAAAGTAAAGACTCATGGATGGTAATAAGCATACCTATAAAGGTAGATTGGTGGCTAAAGGATTCAAACAAATTCATGGTATTGACTATGATGAAACCTTTTCACCAGTTGCGATGCTTAAATCCATTCGGATCATACTTGCTATTGCAGCCTACCACGATTATGAGATCCTGGCGGATGGATGTCAAAACCGCTCAATGGAAAGCTACTCGAGGATGTGTACATGACACACCGAGGGTTTTTGAAGATCCAAAGCATCCTGAAAGGTATGCAAACCGCAAAGGTCCATTTATGGACTAAAGCAAGCCTCTCGGCCGAATCTTCGATTCGATGATGCAATCAAGGAGTTTGGTTTCATCAAGAATGAAGATGAGCCTTGTGTCTACAAGAGAAATAGTGGGAGCGCAGTTGTATTTCTTGTCTTGTATGTAGATGACATACTTCTCATCGGAAATGATATTCCCTCACTCCACCGTGAAGATATGGTTAGGAATTGTTTCTCGATGAAAGACTTAGGTGAAGTCGCCTATATTCTAGGCATCAAGATCTATAGAGATAGATCTAAAGATTACTTGGCCTAAGTCGAGTACATACATCTGATAAAGTGCTAGATCGCTTTGCTATGCAAAATTCCAAGAAAGGATTTCTTTATCACATGGTGTGAGTCTTTCAAGACTCAATGTCCCTCTTCTAAGGAGGAGAGAGATCGCATGGATAAGATCCCTTATGCGCCCGCCATAGGGTCTATCATGTACGCCATGCTTTGTACTGTCTCACGCGTCTCGTATGCTTTGAGCATGACGAGTAGATACTCGGATCCGTGTTAAAGTCACGGATAGCGATCAAAATATTCTTAAATACTTACGAAGGACGAAAGAATATTTCCTGATATTTGGAGGCAATGAGGAGCTAACTGTAAAGGGTTACAGTGATGCAAGCTTCCAAACAGACAAGGATGACTATAGATCGCAATCGGGGTACGTGTTTTGCCTGAATGGTGGAGCCGTGAGTGGAAGAGTTCAGCAGGACACACGATTCTTGACTCTACAATGGAGTATATTGCAAAGATCGATGCAAAGAAGGAGGTGTTTGGCTCCGCAAGTTCATCAGTGAACTTGGGGTAGTTCCTAGCATTGCAGATCCAATAGACCTCTCACCGTGACAACAATGGGGCTATCGCGAGCTAAGGAACCTCGATCACATCACGACCAAACACATATCGCGCGCTTCCATCTCATTCAGAGATCATCGATAGAGGAGATGTGAGGATATGCAGAGTACCGGCGAAGCTAACATCGCAGATCCATTGACCAAGGCTTTGGCACAGAGGAAGCATGATGGTCACACTAGGTCACTAGGTATTAGAAATCATAGTGATTGGTACTAGCGCTAGTGGGAGATTGTTAGTTATAGCCCTAAGAACCAATCATGTGATGGTTGAATAGGGAACATTTTGTATCATATTCTATAAAGGCAAAGGATTGGTTATTATATTTAAGTCTTGCTTGTGCCCACTAAATTAAATATAATAATGCCCTAGAAAAGTAGGTTCTTATCTACTGACACATCAATTGGCGAGAATTGATTATGAGGAAATTGTAGAGAACACTTTCTAAATGTTCCTAGTCAAGTATTAATATGCAAGGGCAATATTAATACATAAAGACTAGCATGTAGGTCAATTGATGACTTGATCTCACAAGTCATGGATATATGATATCAAGTTGACACATGGGTATATATTAGAGAATATATCTTGGCCCGACCCGCCATGAGAAAGTTTCATGGATCGTTATATGAGTGTCATAAACTTTCTCATGTGACTATTGGTATGAATAGTCCTCGGGAAGTCACTACGGTTCCCTACATAAGGAGTTATGTACTTTGGTATCGTCAGCGTCACGTAGCGAGGTGGACCATAAAGCGATTCTTGGGTATATAACAAATTATGCGGAGGGATGTGAGTGATGTAGATGGGATCTATCCCTCTCATATGACGAGTGATATCGGTGGGCCCCTTGATTGAGTAGAACTACTAAAACGAATGGCCATGCTCGAATGAGTCAATATGAGATATTGAGCTCATTTGTTTGAGTTAGTTTACTCAGGGATCAAGAAACACATAGATTGATCGAGGATGACACGGTCTATGCCTCATTGATCAATCTGATATCAAGGATAGAAGGACACGGTCATACATTATAGTAGTCACGGAAAGGTTAGTCGGATCTTGACTTATCTCGTAACTTGGGTAGCAATGATGTATTGCTAGATGCCGCTCATTGCTTGTGTATCTAAAAGAGTTTAGGTCCACTGCCAACGTTATGAGAGCCTATAGGGTCACACACAAAGAGCATGATAATTAGAGGAATTAGAGTATTCTAGTTTGACTAGAATAAATTGGGAATAAGCTTAAGTACAAAATGGTTTTTGGACTTTAAGCTTAATGAGAATTTTACCTTATTGATTTAATAAGATTAATTCAATATGATAACATAAGCTTAATTGAATTAATAAGATTAATTCAATATGATAACATAAGCTTAATTGAATTAATAAGATTAATTCAACATGCATGAATGCCACACAAGAATGCCACATAAGCATGCCACATAAGCATGCCACATAAGCATGCCACCTAAGCATCCACCTAAGCTAGTTAAGGTGGAAGGAAACAAAATGGTTTTGTCTCCTTAAGTGGCCGGCCAAACAAGGAAGCCAAATCCTTTTTGAGTGTGTCTCAATGCAATGGATTGCATTGAATGTGAAGGAGGTGGAAGGGTTTTTCCAACCCTATAAAAAGGCTCCATGGAGTGGCCGGCCATAGTGAGTTTGAGTTGTTGTGAGAGAGCTTGGTGGAAGCTTTAGTTGTGTGGGTTTGTGAGTGTAGGCTAGCAAGAAGAGGAGTCTTCTTCTTCCTTTCTCCTTTTCCCTCTCTTCCTCTCCTTTAGGGACTTCTCTAGCAAGAAGTAAAGGAGAGCTCTTCTAGTTTTCCTTTTGTGAGACAAGAGCGTGCTCGTGTGGATACGTATAGAGGCACGGACACTTGAACGTGCTAAAGATCCAACAAACCGAAAGGAAAAGCGGGATTGCAAAGGGCACGCAACAAAGGTAGAACTCTCCTATAAGATAGGTTTGGTTTAGAGAAATTTATTTTATACGAGTTTGCTTTCGCATGGATCACTTGGAAGGGATCCTATTTTCCGTTGCGCATATGCCATTTGGCATACGAGATTTCCCTACAGATCTATCATGTATGCTATGTTATGTACGAGGCCCGATGTATCGTATGCTCTGAGTGTCACGAGTAGATACCAGTCTGATCCAAAAATGGATCATTGGGTGACTGTTAAGACGATCCTTAAGTACTTAAGAAGAACTAAGGATGCGTTCCTAATATATGGAGAAGGGTACATGGTGATACGTGGGTATACGGATGCCAGCTCCAGACAGACAAGGATGATTCCATGTCTTTGTCTGGGTATGTATTCACCTAGAATGGAGGCGTAATAAGTTGGAAAGTTTCCAAGCTTGACACTATAGCGGATTCTATCACTAAGGCAGAATACATTGCAGCTTTGGAAGCAGCAAAGGAAGCGGTTTGGATCAAAAAGTTCATCTCTGAACTTGATGTGGTCTCATCAATGATCCAAACATGTACTTCGCCGCTATCATTTGATCAGAGAGATCATTAGTAGGAAGGAAATACAAATCGAGAAAATTCCCACTGAAAGGAACTTAGCGGATCCTTTGACTAAGGCATTACCTCAAAATAAGTTTGAGGGTCATGTTAGAGCTTATGGTATTGGATACCGTAGCGATTGGCATTAGGCCAAGTGGGAGTCTGTTAGTAATATATGAGAGATGTCCTAAGGCAATCACCTTATGTATGAACCATTTATATGATAAATGAAGATTCACTATTTGAGTATACATGTTTTATGTATTTGATTGGATCTTAAACTCATTTACTGAATGTCCACGATATGATTCACAATGTGAGAGAATTTGTGATTGGATCGCAACTAGTGAGTATCTCTACATGTGTAATTGTGATGTATCAAAATTATCCCTAGTCGATGAATTGATGGATTTGGACATCATCAATTCTGTCGAGACTAGCACGAGGTATACTCCTTGGTGTATCCAAACAGCTGATTCTCACTGGCTGGTGACATTGTGATGTCCGGAGTTAATCGTGGATGCTAGTTAAGGTAACTAGTTCATTGGAGTGACCAGTCGTAAGACTTCATATGGTTCTCTTCATATATAGATATGTCAATGAAGTTCTTACTGTAGCTTAAGTGCGATGTTCCTTTGACTTGCGGTATTCAAGTCATCTTGATCATGGAGACTTATGCTTTGACATCTTAAGCAAACATCTCTAAGGAGATGTGGACCCGGGATGATTGGGTATAAGTCGAAATGATCGAAGGTGTTTGAATAGCCTATAAAGGATTCAACACTCCTTGCGAGGAGATGTATAACCATGGCCTCTCGTCGGATTGTTACTAAAGTCTTTGGCCAAAGCATTACATGTTTAGAGTAAAGTACTCTTCGATACATGTGCAGTAACTAAAATCCGTAGGACGAGAAAATGATACTTGGGCTAGGTGTGACGTAGTCAGCCTAGTGGGGACTGACACAATAGACCATGTCCTGAACCAAGTGGGTATAAGATGAGTGAAGGGAATGGGGCACGAATCATTCGAGCTGCTGAAGGGTTTCAGAAATAGTTCTGGATCAACCGTTGATCTTTTCGGTTAATTGGGGATCATGATGTACTACTAGGTGCCACTCATGATCGTTCTATAATTAATGGTTAATTATATACGGCCAACATAAACTGAGAACCTATTTGGTCACACGCACAACGAGCATAATCCAAAGGATTTAAAACGAGCTTGAGAATGGGATTCTCAGACCGAGAGCAACTAGGTTTGGTTGGACCAAACATAAAGCGAGCATGAAATCGTTTCAGTCGCAATGGAAGCGTGGATGGGTCAAGTCTTATGAAGACGTAATGGATGAACCAAAATGGTTTGGTTCTAATCCAATGGAGGAGAATAAACCAAAGGGTTTGGTTTATTTTAAACGAATGAACCAAAAGTTGGTTCGGTTCGTTTAAACTTAAAATAAACCATCATGGTTTAGTTTATTTTAACTTATCTTAATGGAGCGGGTTAACGGGCCTAATGGTTATGATCAAATAACCATTAAGAGAATTAGTTCTCTATAAAAGAGGGCTTAAGGGATAATTAAGCCCTAATCCACAACCCTAAGTTGCCGCCCACCACTCCTTGGAGAAATTCGGAGACAACTCTCTTCCTCCTTGCCGCCGCCCACCTTGAGGCTCCAACCGGCGTCCAGAAGGTGCTGACCTTCCCCCTCGCCGGCGTTGAGCTGCTGCCGGTGGTACTCCGGTGATCTTCTTTAGGTTTGGCATCAAGGAGAGCTCTATCTTCTTTTGGTTGGCCGGCGCCTATCTCCTCCACCAAAGCTCTCCAGTTTTTCTGGACAGCTTGTTCTCCTCTCGTCGGAGCATCGTTTCGACGACGGTTAGAGCTCCGACAGCGGCTAACTTACCGGGGATTCGATCTCCAATAATCCTCTGAGGTGGAGGACGAAGGATTCGTCAATTGGTTGAAGAATACCTCTCCGGAGAAGCGAGTTTTTAGAACTCGTATTAGGATCCGAATTTGGATTCGGATCGTGATCATCTCTCGATCACGTCGTCTTCAATACGAGGCTAGTAACCCGTACGAAGACGAAGCTCATGGCTTAGTGAAGTCATCCCGAGGAACTCGGCGTGGATACGGATAGAGACAATTCTAGCGAGGATCGTTCCGGTTGATGCCGTTCCCGCTACACGTCATACGAAAGGTATAACGTAGATAAATTTTCTTTTATTGCAAATTTAAATTTACGGTTATGTCTACACTTGTTGTAATATGCATGCGTGTGTTGTGTGTGTTGTAATAAATGTAGATTTATTATTTTTATTGCTTCCGCTATGTTCATGTTTACGAAACGTGATCGAACACACACACGCCGCGGTGCCGGAAACCCAACAAATTAGCACAAGAAGAAGAGTGGAAAAACCCTTAGAGAACTTTGGGAGATGTTATGAGTTGAAGCATTAGGTTCCCAAAGCCCCACACCCTTCCTCTTTATAGAGGAATAGGGTTTCTTCCCGTTGACACAGGAGCAGTCGACTGATGTCCCTATCAGTCGACTGGTCCAGTAGTCGTTGCCCAATAACGGCTACTTTCCACGTTGTATTTCATCCAACGACACTGGCATCAGTCCACTGATATTGCCATCAGTCGACTAATGTTCGATCAGTCGAGTGCTCCGCGAACTCGACTCCATTCTGTGCCCGAAACACTTGCTGCGGTCGGATGCCTTCATCACCGACATCGGGTGGTCTCGCGATCGATCATTCCATGGCATGATCGGTTGGCACTTGAACCGGACTCGAACACTAGTCAAGTCACAGTCGACTTAGAGTAGTCGACTACCATAACATGGTAGTCAACTGATGTCGGGAAATCCCATCCGACACTTAGCCAAATGGCCAAGTTTCCCCAAAAGAGCACTACCCCTTTCCCGGGTTACATTCGCTCACTCTCATCCCTCGGAGTCCCTCGCCTTTGAAGTTATCTTCGTCCGGCCACGTCCCTCGGATTCGTCAAGTGCACGGCTCTGCAGCGCCATCCTTCACGTCTTGCCCTGAAGTCTACTTCCTCCGGCATCACTCCAAGCTCCTCGTCCGGCGGTCCCTCGGATGCTCCAAGTGCACGGCTTCCGCAAAGCCATCCTTAACCGACACAAGGACCGAGTCATGAGAGGTGAAACTCGCCAAGGCTCCATGTTCGAATTACTAAGCCCTGCAAGACTCCAACGCACATATCAAATCATAATAACAATCTAACTTAAACCCTTTGCCACACACATCAAAACCTTATCATGGCAAGAGATTGCCCTAACAAATTAGCCACATACAAAATATACAACAAACATAGAATAAGAAAAGATTCATAAACAAGAATTATACCTCTTGTAATACCTCTTGATCTTCTATTGTTTGTCCTTCCTCCTTTTTGATGTCGTGTGGGCGACGATCTTCCAAAAGACGAAGCCTCCTAGATCACATTCTTCCCTTCCTTGCTCGTTCCGAACAAAGGGAAGAATGAAACGAAACTCTTTCTCCTATCTAGAATTGACCACCAAGCTCAAAGCTTGATCCTTGTCGCCGACCAAGGAGAGGAAGAGGAACGTCAGCCAACCTTAAAGGAAGTGTTACCGCCGGCCAAGAGCTCCAATGGAAGAAGAAGGAGCTGCCCTAGGATAAGGAAAAACCGGCCAAGATCAAAGGAGAAGAGGGAGCCCTTATCCTTCTCTTGTGTTGCCGCCAGCCCTAAGGGAGAAGCCAAATAATGTTGCCGCCCACCCTTATCCTAAACCCTAGCTCTCCAAGGTTTCTTGCCGCCAAGCCAAGGGAAACAAAAACCTAATCTCCCAAGATGTCTTCCATGCCCAAGCCTTGGCCATCCTGTTATAGAGTTAGGCTTAAGCCTCCTTTTAATCTCCACCGTCGGATCTAGGGATTTAATCTCAACCGTCGGATCTAGAGATTTAATCTCCATCGTCGGATCTAGAGATTTAATCTCCACCATCGGATCTAAAGTTCCATTTTCCACCATCGGATCTAGGCTTCATGAGGGTTTTAATAGGCTACAATAGGAACCATGAGGAGGAGTTGGATCTTGGCCACCCAATGGATCAAGCCCACATAAAATCCAATCCATTAATGATAATCCATTCCACTAGAGGATTACCATTGATCTACATCACCAACCCCATAAATAAATATGGACTCCATATATTATTTGTGCATATATCTCCTCGTGTTTAAGATCTCTAATATTCGTCAATTAATTAATTTACTAACAATTAATTAATCAACATCTAACTCCATGAGTAGTACCACTCAACCTTATCATCATGTCGGACCAAGTCCACCTATAGGATTTACATGATGAACCTTATGAGCTCCTCAAGAGGACATCATCATCCTAATATATACGACATGGTTTCCTCCTATAATCAACGACACACCATATAAATAATATCATTTCCCAACTTACCGAGCCTATCGATTTACTCTATAAATCTCGCCCATTGGTAAATCAAAGAAATAAATACTAAGTATATGTGCCCGTTATTATATCGGGATTAAGAACATGTACATCATAATATCCGAGGTCCGTTTCAACTATGTAGTCTGCAATAAATCGAATCACCTCTAACTCGGTCCTGCTCAATATGCATAAAGTGTACTAGAGTAATTCCATGGTCAAGACAAACCAATACCAAATCACATTACAATCATACCAATGGTTTGTTCAAAACCATCTCGATTGTGAGTCTTTGCTTATACTCTACAAGGAACTAATAACATGATCTCCCGTGTGATACTACACGCCATGTTATCTACAATGTAATTTATTAGACAATATGCATAACCAAAAATATGAAAACAATGATCATGTGATTCTTATTTCAAAAATAAAGATGTTCATACAAAAGATAGACTTTTTAGTATACATCCCAACACTCCTCACTCGTGCTCTTTCTTCTTGCTCGGAGGAGGTGGAGTCTAGATCATCTATTGCCATTATGGCAAGATTTGAGTAGACTTGTTCTTCTTCTTCGGATGATGATGAAGTTGGATCATCCCATGTCCTTGCTTTGAGTGCTATGGCCTTCCCCTTTTCTTTGGCCTTCTTCTCTTCTTCCTTTCTCTTACTCCCCTTCTTCTTTTCTTCTTTCTTCCTCCTCTCTTCTTTGCTCTTGTTCAAAAGGGGACACTCATCTCTTATATGTCCCTCTTGTTGGCAATTATAGCAAATTATCTTCCTCTTGTGCCTTCTCCTATCATAAGATTTGTTAAATTTTAAATTTCTTAAAGCACGTCTTACCTTCTTTGCCATATAAGCATCTTCATTGCTATTCATGGAGGATGAGGAGGATGCTTCATCGAAGGAGGAGAGAGTCTCCATCTTCTTCTTCTTCCCCTTGTTGGCTACTAGTGCCACTTCCCATGATGGCTTGATGCTTGATTCTTCAATTACTCCCTCAAGCCTTGTTTCGTGGAGCTCCATGTTTGAGAAGAATTCTTCTAGGGTGCTCACTTCTAGGTTCTTTGAGATGCAAAAGGAGTCCACCATTGAGCTCCATTTTGATGACCAGGGAAAGGTGTCGATCGCTTTCATAAGCATATCCCGGTTCGAAAGTTTTTCTCCTACACTCGTTAGTCCAATTAAAATTTCTTTAAAACGAGAGTGTAATGAGATTACCTTTTCTCCCTTTTCAAGTTTGATATTTGTTAGTTGGGAGCAGAGGAGATCTCTCCTTGCAAGCTTGGCCTCCGAGGTACCTTCATGAAGCTTTACTAGCTTCTCCCACATCTCTTTAGCACTTGCACACTCTCCAATCCAGTAGATCTCTTGTTGGGGGAGTACGTTATACAAGTGATGCTTAGCCTTCAAATTCGCCAAGTACTCCTCTCATTGTCTCTTTGTCCATCTTGTCTTCTCTATTTGCTCCCCATCTTCATCCCTAGGTATCTCGAAACAATTTTCCATTATCAATAAAATTTCGAAGTCGGTTTTAAAGAATACCTCCATTCTCTTCTTCCACCAAGAGAATTCTCCTTCAAACTTCGGTGGGTGAATGTTGGAGCCAGCCATCCTTGATTGTGCTTGTTGCGGCGGTTAGTCCTCAACAAGCTACCTTGGCTCTGATACCACTTATTGGAATGTAGGTGGCCGGCTAAAGGGGGTTGAATAGCCCTCAATCATCGTACGATGGAATTGCTTATCTACAAATGTGATTAGCGCAACGAAAAAAAAAGACTAAACAAGCAATTAAGATAAAGTAAAGAAAGAATAGATGCAAATGCTAACACCGCGATGTAACGTGGTTCACGGCCTAGCCGCTAATCCACGACCCGATTCATCCCCGGTGAATCACTCCGAAACCAATCCAATATGGTCTCTCCCTTTAGCCAAAGCAAGGTGGAGGTAAATCTTCTTACAACACAAACACTCTTTCTTACAATAGATTTGAAATAAGAACAAGAAAAAGAGTTGGAAGCTTGTAGGGAACTTGGATGACCAGTTAGAGCATAAGCATTACCCATCCAAAAGCCTACACCTTCTCTATAAATAGAGAAGGCTATTTTCTTCCAATTGGCTACTAGCAGTCGACTGATGCCTCGATCAGTCGACTACTTCTGTAGCCGTTGTCCAATAACGACTTCTTCCATGTTGGATTTCATCCAATGACTCCCATATCAGTCGACCGATCATCCCATCAGTCGACTGATTGAGCTAACAGTCGAGTGCCGGAAGCGAGCACTCGACTGATCACCATTCTGTGCCCGAAACCCTTGCAACTAGTCGACTGATTCTATCATCAGTTGACTGATGGTCTCGGTAGTCGACTGCCAACCCATGGCAGTCGACTGATGGCACATAAACCATACTCGAAAACTAGTCGAGTCATAGTCGACTTGGAGCAGTCGACTGCCATGACATGGCAATCGACTGATGCCGGGTAAACCTCAAACTTTACATCTGTTTGAGCGTCTGACGGTCGGGTAAACCTCAAACCTTTTGATTGAGCCTCCGATACTTAACCATTGGTCCAAGTTAACCTAATGAGGTACTTACATTACACTCATTCTCTCATCTCACTTGAAGTCCCTTACCGAAACTCTCTTCGTTCGCGGCCACGTCCCTCGGCAGCACCAAGAGCACGACTTCGCAATGCTCCTTCGCGTCTCTTGCCCTCGAAGTCTGCTTCCTTGGCTTCGCTTCAAGTCATCTCGTCTGGCGGTCCCTTGGATGCATCAAGCGAACGGCTTCACAATGCTCCTTTGCCGACTCAAGCACGAAGTTGTGAGTTGGTGAAACTTGCCAAAGCTCCATGTGTAAATTACTGAGTCCTGCAAGACTCCAACGCACATATCAAATCCAACCAACCTAACTTAAGCCCTTTGCCACACACATCAAAACCATATCTCATGGGTTGATTGCCTTAACACAAACCCTAGCCACCCAAGCCTTGGGAGCAAACCCTAGAATTCTAATTCTCTATTGCCGCCCAAGCAAATGGAAGAAAACCTTAATCTCCAAAGATTAGTTTTCGCCCAAGCTAAGCCTCCTATATTTATAGATTTCTCCCAAGCCTCCTTTTAATCATGTTCGTTGGATCTAGGCTTCATGAGCATTTTAATAGGCTACAATAGGGACCATGAGAAGGAGTTGGATCTTGGCCACCCAATGGATGTGTCCCACATAAAATCTGATCCATTAATGATAATCCATTCCACTAGAGGATTATCATTGATTCACCTCACCAACCCCCATAAATAAATATGGGCTTCATATATTAATTGGTCAAATGTCTTCCCGTGTTTAAGATATCGAATGTCCGTTAATTAATTAATTTACTAACAATTAATTAATCAACATCTAACTCCTTGAGTAGTACCACTCAACCTTATCATCATGCAAGACCAAGTCCACTTGCAGGGTTTACATGATGATCCTTATGTGTTCCTCAAGGGGACATCATCATTCTAATACATAGGACACGTTTTCCTCCTATAATCAACGACACACCATGTAAATAATATTATTTCTCAACATACCGAGCCTATCGATTTAATCCATAAATCTCGCCCATTGGTAAATCAAAGAAATAAATACTAAATACTAAGTACATATTCCCGTTATTATATCGGGATTAAGAGCATGTACACCATAATATCTGAGGTCCCATTCAATTATCTAGTCAGCAATAAATTGAATCACCTCTAAGTCGGTCATACTCAATTCATACAAAGTGTACTAGTGTAATTCTTTGGTCAAGACAAATCAATACCAAATTACACAACCATACCAATGGTTTGTCCAAAACCATCTTAGTTGTGAGCCTCTACTTAGGCTCTACAATGAACTGATAACATGATCTTCAATGTGACACCACACTCCATGTTATCTACAATGTACAGTATTAGACAATATGCATAACTATAAATATGCAAACAATGATCATGTGATTCTTATTTCAAAAATAAAGATGTTCATACAAAGAATAGGCTTTTCAGTATACATCCTAACATGATCATGATATTTTATAAGATTAAAAAGAAATATGATGTCATGACATGACATATGACAAACATATCATGGCAAATAAAATGTAAAGGTATAATAAT
Source organism: Wurfbainia villosa (assembly GCA_025175895.1). Taxonomy (NCBI): domain Eukaryota; kingdom Viridiplantae; phylum Streptophyta; class Magnoliopsida; order Zingiberales; family Zingiberaceae; genus Wurfbainia; species Wurfbainia villosa. Next base: position 45,328,776 of record CM045999.1, on the reverse strand, counting down.
ACCTAGATTTTAGCGTTAATTTCCATTTGTTGGGATTAAGTTCATTTTTTTCATATTACTACTTATCTCCCAAGCATGCCAAAACCCAAAAATTGCACACCAAGACCTCTAAACCTTAATTGTGCCAATTTGATCAATTTTTCAAACTTCTTAAATTTAATTGGCACATCCTAAACTCCTTTAGAATATAAATCAAACCTTCATTTTTAAGATATCACATAACCTTGAAAATATCCTAAAATGCCAACTCTTCTATGGTTGGGTTCACTACCCATCCATTCAAGGTTGACACAATCTAACCCATTTAGCATGAGGGAATCACGCTCCTAGAAACCCAATACCTATTGGAGCTCCTTGGGTTAACTAGGTATTCAATAGGGATAACCTCCCTTGATACCTTCCTTATGACTCTCCTAGGCTTAGAAGCTTTGGTCATTTTGGTCTTGTCATGGTTAACCTTAGGGATTGCCTCCCTAGTAACCTTCTTAGTGGTCTTCCTAGGTTTGATGGAAACCTTGGCCACTAGACATCTGCCATGGTTAGCCTTAGGGATAACTTCCCTAGTAACCTTGACTTTCCTAGACCTAGAGATGGTTCCATAATTGAATGAAACATTGTAATAAGTTTTCTTTGGCGTAGGTGTGTGACCCAAACCTTTCTTGCCCTTTGATGACTCTTGTTTTCTAGATCCTAATTTTTGTCCACTTGACCCTTGAATTTGATTTTGAATCTTCCTAAGGGTCTTCTCTAATTTCTCATGTTTTGACCTCAAAACTTGATTTTCTAACTCTAATTGCCCAATTTTTGAATTTTCATTTAATCTTTGGGAATTGTTCTTCCTTTTAGGCATATGCCTACCCTTTTTAGGGTTATTGTTTTTAGATTTGTCCTTAACCCCAAAATTACACGATTTTGCACCTAAGCAATAAAATCTATTATTTCTAGCATGCTCCTTATGATTATGCAAAATTGCAAGAGTATTAAAAGCTTGATTTTCATTATAAAATAAGGAAGGTGCATTACTAAATTTTACCTTAGGGTTTGCTTTAGAATCTCCCCTTACATGTGATGCTCTTTCTTGTCCCTTGATTTGCTTTCTCCCCCTAGGGCATTGACTGCGGTAGTGTCCCCGTTGTTGGCATTTGAAGCAAATTATATGCTCCTTGCTTTCCATAGTAGAGACATTGACATCCTTGACCTTTGGCGCCGGTTGAGGCTTCTTGACTCTTTTAGGGCACTTACTCTTGTAATGCCTGGTTTTCCTACACTCAAAGCATATAATGTGATTTTTATTGTTAATTAAAATGCTTGAGTTACCTAGACCAGAAGTGGAATTTTGAACTTCTTCAACTCTTCTGGATGTTGATGGTTTTTCATGATTTTGCTCTTGTTCCGGAGTGGATCGTCTCTCCTCCCCCTCAATCCATGATGTAGAGACTTCTTTCAATTCTCCCTCCTCTATTGATCCGAATGTTGATTCCCTCTCAACCTCCGAATCCTCAAACTCTTGGGATGATGATTCACATTCTTCTTGAGCATGAGAGGATGAGCACTCATCTTCTACCTTATCTTCTTGGACTGGTCGGGGCTTCTCATGAAATTTTGCCAACTTGCTCCTGTTGGGATGTATATTGAAAAGTCTATCTTTTGTATGAACATCTTTATTTTAAAATAAGAATCACATGATCATTGTTTGCATATTTTTATGGTTATGCATATTGTCTAATACATTACATTGTAGATAACATGGTGTGTGGTGTCACATGGGAGATCATGTTATCGGCTCCTTGTAATGTATAAGTATATGCTCACAACCGAGATGGCTTTGGACAAACCATTGGTATCGTTGTAGTGTGATTTGGTATTGGTTTGTCTTGACCATAAAATCACACTAGTACACTTTGTGTGTATTGAGCTGGACCAACTTAGAGGTGATTCGATTTATTGCTGACTACATAATCGAATCGGACCTTAGATATTATATTGTACATACTCTTAATCCCGATATAATAACGGTCACATATACTTAGTATTCATTTCTTTGATTTACCAATGGGCGAGATTTATAGATTAAATCGATAGGCTCGGTAAGTTGTGAAATGATATTATTTATATGGTGTGCCATTGATTATAGGAGAAATCGTGTCCTATATATTAGGATGATGATGTCCCCTTGAGGAGCTCATAAGGTTCATCATGTAAACCCTGCAGGTGGATTTGGTCCGGTATGATGAAAAGGTTTAGAGGTACTACTCATGGAGTTAGATGTTGATTAATTAATGGTCAGTAAATTAATTAATCGACGGACATTCAAGATCTTAAACACGGGGAGAAAATGTACATATAATATATGGAGCCCATATTAACTTATGGGGGTTGGTGAGGTAGATCAATGATAATCCTTTAGTTGATTGGATTATCATTAATGGATCGGACTTTATGTGGGCTTGATCCATTGGGTGGCCAAGATCCAACTCCTCCTCATGGTCCCTATTGTAGCCTATTAATACTTCATGAAGCCTAGATCCAATGGATGAAAACAAAACTCTAGATCCAAAAGTAGAGATTAAATCTCTAGATCCGACGGTTGAGACTAAATCTCTATATCTGACGGTTGAGATTAAATCCCAAGAACCAATGGTGGAGATTAAAACAAGGCTTATCCCTAAACTCTATAAAAGGAGGCTTTAGGGTTGGCATAAAAAAAAAGAAGCAAAGGGAGAGGCTAGGGTTTTGGGCGGCAAGGAGAATAGGGGTTGGAGGCACCAAATAAAGAAACTATTTCCTTATCTTCTTCTTCCTCAAGCTTACCAGCGCCCATACAGCCCCTTCCTCACTTTGGCCAGCATCCAAACTCCCTCAATCTCTTCTCCTTAGCCGGTGGAACCAAGGCTTAGGGTCCTCCCTTGGAGCTTTGGCCAGCATTCATCTTTTCTCCCTTCTCCTTGTTGGCTGGCGGCAAGCAACTTGCTTGTTGCTTGTTGGTTGGCTAAAGGAAGGAGAAGAGTCTTGTTTCTATTCTTCCTCTTGCTCGGAATGAGCAAAGAAGGAAGATTGGTGATCTAGGAGCTTCAAATTTTTGTAGATCGTCGCCCACACGACGTCCGAAAGGAGGAAGGTCATACAATAGAAGATCGAGAGGTATATCGATTCTCTATTTTCATTTGTTACATGTTTATATTTACTTTTCAATTATATGCATGATATATATTATGTTTTGTGGTTAAATATACTTGGACCCCGAACATAAACACAAAAGCCGGTGATCCTTACATCGTCTATTCCGCGGCTATTAGTAGAATAGAGGTTGGTGGCTTGAACTACAAGTTTGTTCAAGTGACCACTCTAATCGAATAGCACGACGATGACAAGGTTACTTGGGCAATCCCTTTTGTCAAGGATAATTTTTTTTATCTGGGGACATAGAAGGGATCGCCATGAATAAGTGACCGAGTTGAAGTGGGACGCGAAGTCTCCCCTCCCAACATTTGGTATCAGAGCCACGGTTTCCGGTTTTGTGTGTTTAGGATTCCATTATTTTTATGCACTTTTCATATATTATATGTGCCGGATAATAGTAGGATATGTGTAGGTTAACTCTTTGGTTGCAAGCATAGGATCCAACTATTATGGCCATATGTGTGTATGTGATTGTATGTGTGTAAATGTTTATTTTGTTGAATCCCCGGGGTTGACGAGGCTAGTATTTAATTTTTTGTAAATTAGATACGACATTGTTTAGCCACTCTTTTTATTTTTAGTTTACTTTCGATCTAGATTTCATGTACACTCCCTTGTGGAGTATAGGATCGATGGATGTAAATTAAAATAGATTTAGTATCGGCTTGGATCTCCGGATGGCTCGTACATGGCGTAGGAGGAGCAGGCGAGATGGCGATACGATGAGAGACATATTGAAGACAAAAGCCATAATAGTTGGAAAATAATTATTTTTTATATTTATTGCTTATTGTTTGATATGCATGTCGTAGGCTAGAAAATTCCTTAATTTCAAATTACTAAGTGGGAGAGGGACATTTTTTTAAATTCCCACGACCTCCATTACAATTTGACAAGTGATGCAAACAAACTTGTGCGTTGGCTCTGAGTGCCTTCCTCCCCATCGGATGAGTTTGTTTGCAGATCACAAGGTCGAATATGGTTATAGGAAATTATTAAGGAGCGTGTGTACTTCCCCATCGGAAGGCACATAACCCGAGATAATTACCTTGGTACCGAGTAATGGTGAACACTTAGATACAAATATAAGTATCCTCCCCATCGGAGTCACTGCTTTTTTTGTAGAGCCAAAGAGGAACCAACTATTAAGTTTACTTGTTAAAAAGTTAGGTTGACAAGATAGTAAAATTAATGGGTAAAACCTCCTCTTACAAATGTAGAATTCGTATACGTCCACACTATCGTGGCATACGATATTCTTGGTGTTTTGAGGTGTTGGTTGATTTTAAAATTTTATTATTTGAGGAATCAATAATTTTTTGAAATCTAATGTTTTGATCTATATGATTCTTAGGTTTTCTTTCAAAATGACTTTCAACCCGCTTGCTGTAATACTGAAAGAAAATAAACATACTGGACCCAACTATGTTGATTGGAAGAGGAATCTTGACATTGTCTTGACTGCTGAGGAATACAAATATATACTCCTCAAAGAGTGCCCTCCTAAGCCTTCATATGATTCTGGGGAAAAGGAGAGAGAGAGTTATAAGAAGTGGATAAAGGTTGATGAGATGGCGCGGTGTTACATTTTGGCATCTATGTCAAATGTACTGTAACATCAGCATCAAGTCATGCCCACTGCTTATGACATGATGCTCAATCTCAAAGAGCTTTTCGGATACCAGAATCAGGCTACAAGGCAGGAAGCCATGAGAAACTTGATGACGACCACCATGATCGAGGGAACACCCGTAAGGGATCATGTTCTCAAGATGATGGCTCATTTGAATGAGTTGGAAGTCCTCAGAGCTGAGATCGATGGGGAAACCCAGGTTGATATAATTCTCCAGTCTCTACCTAGGAGTTTTGAGCAGTTTCGCTTGAACTACAACATGAACAAGAGGTTGTATTCGTTGGCGGAGCTTCTGATAGAACTCCAGGTGGTAGAGGAGCTATTTCGTCAGAGTGCTCAGGCGCATGCCATGGTGACCCAAAAGGTTTCTACTTCTAAGCCGAAAGGCAAGAAGAAGAAGAAACAAACTGGGGCGAAGGCGGTGGGAGGAACTCAGGGAGGAGTGAAGAAGCCGAAAGGCAAGTGCTTCACTTGTAAGCAGACTGGACACTGGAAGAAGGACTGCCCCAACCGCAAGCAGAACAAAGGTATATCTTTTGGTCTAGTCGTTGAAATATGTTTAGCGGTGTTATCTACCGACACCTAGTGTGTAGATATGGGAGCCACTGATCATGTCTGCAATACTTTGCAGGGGTTCCAAGAAACCAGACGACTGGCTGAGGGGGAGATTACCGTGTACTTGGGCGATGCCACGAAGGTGGCGGCTGTTGCAGTGGGAAACGTTCATTTATCTTTTGAGAAAAATAATGTTTTGGTTCTTAAGAATTGCCTTTATGTACCTTTATTTAGAAAGAATTTAATTTCTGTTTCTAAATTGTTTATGGATGGATATTCTATTTCTTTTAATGACAGAGTTGTTATAAAAAGGAATAGGGACATTATCTGTTCAGGTGCATTGATAGGAAATCTATACACACTTGAACCAAAATCACCCACGATGCAAATTGAAGTTAATAATTAATCTTCTAATTCCAATAAAAGAAAAGAACCTTCGAAGATGAACCAAACATATCTTTGGCATCTTAGGCTTGGTCATATTAACCTAAGAAGAATTCAAAGGTTGATAGCCGATGGACCTCTGGGTTCATTAGTGGTGGAAGATTTTCCAACCTGCGAATCTTGCTTGGAGGGTAAAATGACCAAGAGGCCTTTTAAGGCCAAGGGGTATAGAGCCAAAGATGTGTTAGAATTGGTTCATTCTGATTTGTGTGGTCCTATGTCTATCCAGGCTAGAGGTGGTTTTGAGTATTTCGTCTCTTTTATAGATGATTATTCGAGATATAGATACATTTACTTGATGCGCCGCAAGTCTGAATGCTTTGACAAGTTCAAAGAATTCAAGGCTGATGTGGAGAAACGTCAAGGTAAAAGTATCAAGACACTACTATCTGATCGTAGTGGTGAGTACCTCTTGGGAGAGTTTAGGAATTGCTTATCAAAGGCTGGGATTCAATCCCAATTGTCTTCACCTGGCACACCCCAGCAGAATGGTGTAGCAGAGCGATGGAATAGGACTCTTATGGAGATGGTTAGATCGATGATGAGTTTTTCTGAGTTGTCAGATTCGTTCTGGGGATATGCTCTAGATATGGCGGTGTACATTCTGAACTTGGTTCCATCTAAATCAGTGCCTTCTACTCCCACAGAATTGTGGACTGGGCGAAAGCCTAGTCTAAGACATATTCGGATTTGGGAGAGTCCAGCACATGTGCTGAAGGCGGATGCTGGTAAGTTGGAATCTCATACAGAAGTATGTATGTTCGTCGGCTCCTTGTAATGTATAAGTATATGCTCACAACCGAGATGGCTTTGGACAAACCATTGGTATCGTTGTAGTGTGATTTGGTATTGGTTTGTCTTGACCATAAAATCACACTAGTACACTTTGTGTGTATTGAGCTGGACCAACTTAGAGGTGATTCGATTTATTGCTGACTATATAATCGAATCGGACCTTAGATATTATATTGTACATACTCTTAATCCCGATATAATAACGGGCACATATACTTAGTATTCATTTCTTTGATTTACCAATGGGCGAGATTTATAGATTAAATCGATAGGCTCGGTAAGTTGTGAAATGATATTATTTATATGGTGTGCCATTGATTATAGGAGAAATCGTGTCCTATATATTAGGATGATGATGTCCCCTTGAGGAGCTCATAAGGTTCATCATGTAAACCCTGCAGGTGGATTTGGTCCGGTATGATGAAAAGGTTTAGAGGTACTACTCATGGAGTTAGATGTTGATTAATTAATGGTCAGTAAATTAATTAATCGACGGACATTCAAGATCTTAAACACGGGGAGAAAATGTACATATAATATATGGAGCCCATATTAACTTATGGGGGTTGGTGAGGTAGATCAATGATAATCCTTTAGTTGATTGGATTATCATTAATGGATCGGACTTTATGTGGGCTTGATCCATTGGGTGGCCAAGATCCAACTCCTCCTCATGGTCCCTATTGTAGCCTATTAATACTTCATGAAGCCTAGATCCAATGGATGAAAACAAAACTCTAGATCCAAAAGTAGAGATTAAATCTCTAGATCCGACGGTTGAGACTAAATCTCTATATCTGACGGTTGAGATTAAATCCCAAGAACCAATGGTGGAGATTAAAACAAGGCTTATCCCTAAACTCTATAAAAGGAGGCTTTAGGGTTGGCATGAAAAAAAAGAAGCAAAGGGAGAGGCTAGGGTTTTGGGCGGCAAGGAGAATAGGGGTTGGCGGCACCAAATAAAGAAACTATTTCCTTATCTTCTTCTTCCTCAAGCTTACCGGCGCCCATACAGCCCCTTCCTCACTTTGGCCAGCATCCAAACTCCCTCAATCTCTTCTCCTTAGCCGGTGGAACCAAGGCTTAGGGTCCTCCCTTGGAGCTTTGACCAGCATTCATCTTTTCTCCCTTCTCCTTGTTGGCTGGCGGCAAGCAACTTGCTTGTTTCTTGTTGGTTGGCTAAAGGAAGGAGAAGAGTCTTGTTTCTATTCTTCCTCTTGCTCGGAATGAGCAAAGAAGGAAGATTGGTGATCTAGGAGCTTCAAATTTTTGTAGATCGTCGCCCACACGACGTCCGAAAGGAGGAAGGTCATACAATAGAAGATCGAGAGGTATATCGATTCTCTATTTTCATTTGTTACATGTTTATATTTACTTTTCAATTATATGCATGATATATATTATGTTTTGTGGTTAAATATACTTGGACCCCGAACATAAACACAAAAGCCGGTGATCCGTACATCGTCTATTCCGCGGCTATTAGTAGAATAGAGGTTGGTGGCTTGAACAACAAGTTTGTTCAAGTGACCACTCTAATCGAATAGCACGACGATGACAAGGTTACTTGGGCAATCCCTTTTGTCAAGGATAATTTTTTTTATCTGGGGACATAGAAGGGATCGCCATGAATAAGTGACCGAGTTGAAGTGGGACGCGAAGTCTCCCCTCCCAACATTTGGTATCAGAGCCACGGTTTCCGGTTTTGTGTGTTTAGGATTCCATTATTTTTATGCACTTTTCATATATTATATGTGCCGGATAATAGTAGGATATGTGTAGGTTAACTCTTTGGTTGCAAGCATAGGATCCAACTATTATGGCCATATGTGTGTATGTGATTGTATGTGTGTAAATGTTTATTTTGTTGAATCCCCGGGGTTGACGAGGCTAGTATTTAATTTTTTGTAAATTAGATACGACATTGTTTAGCCACTCTTTTTATTTTTAGTTTACTTTCAATCTAGATTTCATGTACACTCCCTCGTGGAGTATAGGATCGATGGATGTAAATTAAAATAGATTTTAGTCTCGGCTTGGATCTCCGGATGGCTCGTACATGGCGTAGGAGGAGCAGGCGAGATGGCGATACGATGAGAGACATATTGAAGACAAAAGACATAATAGTTGGAAAATAATTATTTTTTATATTTATTGCTTATTGTTTGATATGCATGTCGTAGGCTAGAAAATTCCTTAATTTCAAATTACTAAGTGGGAGAGGGACATTTTTTTAAATTCCAACGACCTCCATTACGATTTGACAAGTGATGCAAACAAACTTGCGCATTGGCTCTGAGTGCCTTCCTCCCCATCGGATGAGTTTGTTTGCAGATCACAAGGTCGAATATGGTTATAGGAAATTATTAAGGAGCGTGTGTACTTCCCCATCGGAAGGCACATAACCCGAGATAATTACCTTGGTACTGAGTAATGGTGAACACTTAGATACAAATATAAGTATCCTCCCCATCGGAGTCACTGCTTTTTTTGTAGAGCCAAAGAGGAACCAACTATTAAGTTTACTTGTTAAAAAGTTAGGTTGACAAGATAGTAAAATTAATGGGTAAAACCTCCTCTTACAAATGTAGAATTCATATACGTCCACACTATCGTGGCATACGATATTCTTGGTGTTTTGAGGTGTTTGTTGATTTTAAAATTTTATTATTTGAGGAATCAATAATTTTTTCAAATCTAATGTTTTGATCTATATGATTCTTAGGTTTTCTTTCAAAATGACTTTCAACCCGCTTGCTGTGATACTGAAAGAAAATAAACATACTGGACCCAACTATGTTGATTGGAAGAGGAATCTTGACATTGTCTTGACTGCTGAGGAATACAAATATATACTCCTCGAAGAGTGCCCTCCTAAGCCTTCATATGATTCTGGGGAAAAGGAGAGAGAGAGTTATAAGAAGTGGATAAAGGTTGATGAGATGGCGCGGTGTTACATTTTGGCATCTATGTCAAATGTACTGCAACATCAGCATCAAGTCATGCCCACTGCTTATGACATGATGCTCAATCTCAAAGAGCTTTTCGGATACCAGAATCAGGCTACAAGGCAGGAAGCCATGAGAAACTTGATGACGACCACCATGATCGAAGGAACACCCGTAAGGGATCATGTTCTCAAGATGATGGCTCATTTGAATGAGTTGGAAGTCCTCAGAGCTGAGATCGATGGGGAAACCCAGGTTGATATAATTCTCCAGTCTCTACCTAGGAGTTTTGAGCAGTTTCGCTTGAACTACAACATGAACAAGAGGTTGTATTCGTTGGCGGAGCTTCTGATAGAACTCCAGGTGGTAGAGGAGCTATTTCGTCAGAGTGCTCAGGCGCATGCCATGGTGACCCAAAAGGTTTCTACTTCTAAGCCGAAAGGCAAGAAGAAGAAGAAGCAAACTGGGGCGAAGGCGGTGGGAGGAACTCAGGGAGGAGTGAAGAAGCCGAAAGGCAAGTGCTTCACTTGTAAGCAGACTGGACACTGGAAGAAGGACTGCCCCAACCGCAAGCAGAACAAAGGTATATCTTTTGGTCTAGTCGTTGAAATATGTTTAGCGGTGTTATCTATCGACACCTGGTGTGTAGATATGGGAGCCACTGATCATGTCTGCAATACTTTGCAGGGGTTCCAAGAAACCAGACGATCGGGCCGAGGGAGATTACTGTATTGGGCGATGCCAATGAAGGTGGCGCATGGGGAAATGTTCATTTATCTTTTGAGAAAAATAATGTTTTGGTTCTTAAGAATTGCCTTTATGTACCTTTATTTAGAAATAATTTAATTTCTGTTTCTAAATTGTTTATGGATGGATATTCTATTTCTTTTAATGACAGAGTTGTTATAAAAAGGAATAGGGACATTATCTGTTCAGGTGCATTGATAGGAAATCTATACACACTTGAACCAAAATCACCCACGATGCAAATTGAAGTTAATAATTAATCTTCTAATTCCAATAAAAGAAAAGAACCTTCGAAGATGAACCAAACATATCTTTGGCATCTTAGGCTTGGTCATATTAACCTAAGCAGAATTCAAAGGTTGATAGCCGATGGACCTCTGGGTTCATTAGTGGTGGAAGATTTTCCAACCTGCGAATCTTGCTTGGAGGGTAAAATGACCAAGAGGCCTTTTAAGGCCAAGGGGTATAGAGCCAAAGATGTGTTAGAATTGGTTCATTCTGATTTGTGTGGTCCTATGTCTATCCAGGCTAGAGGTGGTTTTGAGTTTTTCGTCTCTTTTATAGACGATTATTCGAGATATAGATACATTTACTTGATGCGCCGCAAGTCTGAATGCTTTGACAAGTTCAAAGAATTCAAGGCTGATGTGGAGAAACGTCAAGGTAAAAGTATCAAGACACTACTATCTGATCGTAGTGGTGAGTACCTCTTGGGAGAGTTTAGGAATTGCTTATCAAAGGCTGGGATTCAATCCCAATTGTCTTCACCTGGCACACCCCAGCAGAATGGTGTAGCAGAGCGATGGAATAAGACTCTTATGGAGATGGTTAGATCGATGATGAGTTTTTCTGAGTTGTCAGATTCGTTCTGGGGATATGCTCTAGATATGGCGGTGTACATTCTGAACTTGGTTCCATCTAAATCAGTGCCTTCTACTCCCACAGAATTGTGGACTGGGCGAAAGCCTAGTCTAAGACATATTCGGATTTGGGAGAGTCCAGCACATGTGCTGAAGGCGGATGCTGGTAAGTTGGAATCTCATACAGAAGTATGTATGTTCGTTGGCTATCCTAGAGGAACGAAAGGTGGTTTGTTTTATAATCCTAGAGATCAGAGGGTGATTGTTAGCAGGAATGCCAGATTTCTAGAGGATGACTATGTGATGAACCACAAGCCCATGAGTAAGATTGTTCTACAGGAAATAAAAAGGGAAGTCACTTCTTCAGTACCACCATTATAAGAGGAAATACCATAAGTCACTGCACTGCGTGTCACAGAGGATACACAAGTGATACCTCATCGTAGTGGGAGGGTTGTGAGACAGCCTGATAGATTCATGTTCTTGGGAGAATCTTCTGATTTGGTCTCTGGCGAACATGAACCTGATCCCTGGACATATGACGAGTCAATCCAAGATAAAGATACAACATCTTGGCAAAGTGCAATGAATATTGAGATTGAATCTATGGATTCAAATCATGTCTAGGAGCTAGTGGAACCACCCGATGGTGTAAAAACCATTGGATGCAAGTGGATCTACAAAAGAAAGAGAGGAATAGATGGGAAGGTTGAGACCTTCAAAGAGAGGCTTGTTGCGAAGGGGTATACTCAGAAAGAGGGTATCGATTATGAGGAGACCTTTTCGCCGGTGGTCATGCTTAAGTCTATCCGGATTCTCTTATGCATTGATGCTCATATGGATTATGAGGTGTGGCAGATGGATGTCAAGATAGCTTTCTTTAATGGAAGTCTTGAGAAAAACATCTATATGAAGCAACCAGAAAGATTCATTGCGAAAAGCAAAGAGCATCTTATATGTAAGCTTAATCGGTCCATTTATGGATTGAAGCAAGCTTCAAGGTCTTGGAACATCCGATTTGATGAAGTAATCCAGTCTTATGAATTTATTCAAAGTCTAGATTGTTGGTGCAATCGGCCCAGGTTACGATTGACCAGCCTCGAGTTTGACTCGAGTGATGTTTTGATGTTTGACAAAATGAGTAGACATTGATGTTTGACATTGATGTCTATTAATGTTTTGAGGAGACTATTTATACAATCAACCCGGGTTATGTTTAACTGGACTCGAGTTTACTCGAGGGAGACTTTGATGGTTGACTATGGTTGACCATGTGATTATGGAAAGGCCAAGTCATGGGTACTTGGCATGGAAAGTCCAAGTGGGATACTTGGCATTTGGGAAAGTCCAAGCATGGGTCTTGGCATGAAAAGTCTAACATGGGTTGTCAAGGAAGTTCAGTTACGTATTGCCTTCTGATGTATACATATCGGTCATATGCACCAAACCCATCGGTCGGTAGTGTCTCCAGCGATCAGTGGTCGGTGCAGTCACTCGGCCCGGAGGGCATTACGTGCGGGAATTCCATACTGATTCTTATTTCAAAAAATAAAGATGTTGATAAGAAAGATAGACTTGTTATACATCCTACAATCTCCCACTTAACAAGTCATGGATGACTTGGAGGATCAGAGGCGTGGTGATAAAGGTGGCTAGAAGGCTTAGGTCTAGGCTAAGGGTGGTCTAGCAAGTATGGGGCACCATGCTTGGGCTTAAACCTCATGTTTGAGGTGTGCGGTCGGTATGCCATGTGGCGGTCGTGGCATAGTCAACTAGGGTTTAGCGGGAATAGGCCTGGCGATCATTGCCAGAGTCGGTGATAGGCCGCGATCGGCGATCTTGTGATCGATCGGTGCTCGATATTTTGGCGAATGGAGTCTCACTCGACTGCTGGGACGAGCAGTCGAGTGATGGCTTGATAAGTCGACTGATGCTCATGATCAGTCGACTGATGTCCTAGCCGTTGGATTTTTCCAGCGTGGATTACACCGTTGTCTCACAATAATAGTGTGATCAGTCGACTGATGGTCCCGAACAGTTGACTAATCGACTTTTTCTAGCACAGGTTGAAGCTATAAAAGGAGCTCGTGATGGAAAAAAATGCATCCGGTTCTTGAGAGCTATTGGGGCAATTTGTTGTTGCAAATCAGGTCTCCAAGTGCAAGCAAGCAACCAAGCATTCAAGCAATCAAAAACAAGTGTTGTAAAGTTTTTTCTTTACTTGTCTTTCATATTTGCATTGTATATTATTTTTGCTATTGTAAGATCATTTGTACGAGGTTTTTCCACCTCCGACTTGTGTCGAGAAGGAGTTATTGTGATTAGTAGTGCGTGTATGCTTTGCTAGGGCTTTTAGAGCCCGATCCGTGGAGTAGGAACCGTTCGATTCCGAACCACATTAAATACTTGTGTATTTGTGTTTGTCTAGTTTGTATTGCTTCATTATTATTCCGCTGCGCGCTAACGAAATTTGTAGACGAACGCAAAATGAATTCCATCACGCGACGCTATTCACCCCCCCCCTTTAGCGGCCTCAAATTCCTTACAATTGGTATCAGAGCCCGGGGCTCTTCTACGGAATAACCGTCGGGAGCTAAAGAAGCTAGAGGGAAGATGGAATTCCAAGACAAGCATGGATGGGACATCAACACTCCACCGCCATATGATCGAGAGAACTTTTCATCGTGGAGAGCAAGAATGGAGATATTCTTGATGATGGATATAGAGGATTGGTTCATCCTCGTAGAAGGCTTTGAACCTCCTCGGATAAGAATGGAAACGTCTTGAAATTGAAGAAGTGGACACAAGAGCAACGTCTCAAGTTCAAGACCGAAGTCAAGGTAACAAAGCTTTTAGAAGATTTGATAGCTCATGACATTTTGTCTAGCTTAGGTGAATTTCAAGATGCCAAGGAGCTATGGGACAAATTGGCCAAGTTCCATGAGAAGCCTCACTTGGCACAAGTAGAAGAAGAAGAAGAATCTTCATCGGCTCAAGATGAGAAAGAAGTCGAGGAAGAATCATCATCATCTTCACAAGCAAGTGAGGACTCGGAAGTTGAGAAGGAATCAACTTCGAAATTGGTGGAAGAAGAGGAGACCACCACCTCTAGGATTGAGGGGGAGGAGATTGGAGCATCTACACCGAAGCAATATAAAAAAGAATCATCTACATCCAGTAGAGAAGAAGAGCAAGCTCAAGAGAACCTCACCACCACCCTAGGTAACTCAAGCATGTCAATTAATAATAAAATTCATATAATATGCTTTGAGTGTAGGGAATCCGGACACTACAAGAGTAAGTGTCCAAAAAGGGTTAAGAAAACTCCTTCGGCACCAAAAGTCAATGAAAAAGTCAAGGATGCCAGCATCCCCACCAAGAAGAGCAAGGAGCATGTGATGTGCTTCAAATGCCAACAACTGGGACACTATAGGAGTCAATGTCCTAGAAGTAAGGAGGGAGCTTTACAAGTATGGAGAGTCTCTAAGACTAACCCTAAGGTATATTTTCATAATGCTAATTCTTTAAATTCTAAGCAAAAGCATGCTAGAATTAATTTAAATAATTTTGCTATTACTCATGAGGCAAAGCATGCTAGAAATAATAATTATGGTTGTCTAGAAGCTAAATATATTGGTTTTAGGACTAAGGAGAAATATAGAAATGATAACTCTAGACCTATTTCAAAGAAGGAGAAATTTGGGACTAATGTCCCTAGAAATGTTTTTCCTAAGAAAACAATTAAGAAAATTGAAAACCATTTAGGCATCAATCCTAGTAAGGGTAGACATGTGCCTAAAGAGAATGGTAATGCCCAAAAATCTAATCAAAAATCATTTGGGCAATTAGAGTTAGAAAATCAAGCCTTGAGGTCAAGGCTTGAGAAATTGGAAAAGACCCTTGCAAGTATGCAAAATCAATTTAAAGGGTCAAATTGTCAAACTCTAGGATCTAGAAGTCAACAAAAAGGGTGTAAGAGGCAAGAATCATCTAGGAGACAAGGTTTGGGTCACATGTCTATGTCTAAGAAAGTAATGCCTACTTATCACAATGTTCTATTTGATTATGGAACTAAACCTAAATCTAAGAAAACCAAAGTCTCTAAGAAAATTATCCCTAAGGCCAACCATAGTATGTGCCTAGTGGCTAGGGTTTCTATGAAACCTAAGGAAGCCACTAAGAAGGTTACTAGGGAGACAATCTCTAAGGCTAACCATGGCAAGACCATAATGACCAAGGCTAACAAGCCTAGAAGGGTCATTAGAAAGGTATCTAGGGAATTCATCCCTAAGGAATACCTAATTAATCCAATGAGCTCAAATAGATTTTGGATTCCAAGGAGCATGATTGACTCATGCTAAATGGGTTAGGATGTGTCGACTTTGATTGGATGGGTAGCTAACTCAACCATACAAAGATGACATTTTAGGTTATTTTCAAGGTTATGGATACCTTGGAAATAGGTTTGATCTTATATCCTTAAAGGTTTTAGGATGTATCATATATTTGGAATCATGAAAAATCAATAAAATTTACATAATCTAGATTTAGAGGTCATGGTGTGCCATTTTAGGAATTAATGTATCAAGAGAAGTGCTTAAAGTTTATAAGTCACATCAAGAGAGATACTTAAGTGCCACACACCTTGATGTCTTACACTTACCATGCTTCTTGTGTTTTACCATATGTTTGGATGGAAGGAATGTTTATGGTATATTGCATCTCAAAAAATCGGTCATTGATCTTGATTGTATATTTCCACACTTAGAAAGGGTGAGATGTTAGGATTTTAAAATCATTGGATGTTAATGATTGTTAAAATGAAATAAAATACCAAAATACATTAACAAATACATGAATATAAGCATAACATTAATATATTCGACATACAAGGGTAAACATGATAAAATGAAATAAATTGAGTGAAGAAATCGAAATTCACTCAATTTCAGAATTGGAAATTTGAGATAAGTCGACTGATACAGTTTATCGATCGATCATCTTGTAAGCATGATACAACGAGTCCAGATGAGTGTCGCTTCAGACTCGACCGATTTGTACATCGATCGATTGTCTACATCACGATCGGTGTTACCTGTTCATCAAGGCGAAGGATCATCGATCAGTGGCTCGTTGAGCGATCGAGTGATGATCGCGGCGATCGATGACCAACATCGGTCGATCGATGTTCGTAGCACGATACGTAATGCTCGCGATCAGTCTTGAGCCGAAGTAGTCGATCAGTTCAAGAATCGCTCATAACCCACATCGGTCGATGTCACACATCACGATCGAGTCGCGCCTATAACGCCGAACTTCTAGGGTTCGGCGTATTCACTCTCTTTTTTCTCGCGATTTTCATCTCCGATCGGCGCTCATCGTCTCCGACCAGCCTTTCCTCATCCACGCCGACAACCAAAGCCCTAGGGTTGGTAGTCTTCTCTTCCGGTTGTGTCTTTGATCTCTCTATAACTCTAATGGCATATCACAGCCCTAGTTTTTCTTCTCCAAACAATTAGGGTTCCGCCGAGACTTTCTTCTCTGACATTCCCCTCAGCAGCTGCCTTTTGCCTTCCCTTCATCACCTTCAAATGGCAACAAAGTATAATTTCTATACCCCTTAAACCCTAAATTTTTTTCTTTACAACTCATTGTGATCTAATCGTGTATTTGTATCATTGTATTCCATTCCACTGCATTGAATTCATATAGACGACCACGTAGGAACGACCCGACAGAGGTCGCATCACGATTGTACCAACCCATGTCGGTTAGGTACATCGATATCGACTTCTTTAGGCATTATTGTGGCGATATCATGGAGATTTTAGCATATTATCAACTCATGAAGGTCGTTCTTTGCACTCATGCCATAAATGATGATCTCCTTAAGGAGTTATATCAAAACTTAAAGAAGGTAGACGATGGTCCTACCTACACTACTCACATTACAAAACGCGACTTAGAGTTCACTTTTATGATATTGCAGGAGTTTCTTGAGTGTAGACCATCGGATGATACTTTCATCTTCTATCCTATCTTCGATGCCCCTCTTCCTGAGCCGTTTGATCATATTTCCTTAGACTCTATGCATGAGGACATTTTTCACCATCCTCGCCCACCAGCTCAGAAACTATTCCCTATCACTGAGCTATCTGCCCATGATAATATACTTTACAAAGTCATTGTTGGGTGTTTTCTCCCTATCGTGACTCGGGGTCTGGCCAAGATTCGGCCTCCCCATCTTTTTCTTATGTATGTCATGCATCATAGATTAGATATAAACATTGCATTGAACATGTTTCATTGCATTGTACATTTCATATCCCCTGTGCAAGGGAAAGTGCATATGCCTTTTGGCCATCTCATCACTGCATGGCTAGAGTCTATAGACATTAACATTAACATGGGATCTCTGAGGGTGCTTTCCAAGGTTTACGCCTGTATATCAGTTCATAACTTTTCATTGGCGAAGCTACAGATCAGACATGGGCAGATGGAGCTGGTACCTCGACCTCCGTCCAAGCCACGTAGGGAGCCACCTCTAGTACCGGGAGAGCCTATAGAACGACATGAGGATCCAGCTGCTGCTGAAGAGGAGGACCAGATGCCAGTAGATGAATTAGCGACAGGTCCTTCAGATCGGATTGCCCAGCTGGAGTCCAGCTTCCAGGATTATCAACAGATGATGGACTCCCAACTAGCAGAGATTATATCGGGGCAATCCTCCATGGATGAGCATCTTAGTCGGATGGAGGAGTGCGACATTCGGATTTGTAGGTGATCGATCGGCTGGCTAGAGGTGGGGTGAATATCCCTTTGTCGTTGGATGGTGGAATTTGCTCGTCTACACAATTGTTAGCACAAGCGGAATACTAATAAAGACAAGCAAATAAACAATGAAGAATACAAACAATGCTAACACCGAAATGTAACGTGGTTCACGGCTACGTCGCTAATCCACGGTCCCCGATTCGTCCTCGGTGAATCACTACGCAACCAAAACACTATTGGTCTCTCCTTTGCACTAAGCTAGGTGGAGGTAAACCTTACAACTCAAAGACACTCCTTCTTTTACAATAGATGTGAAAGAAAACTAAGAGAAGGAGTTTGAATCTTGTAGAGCACTTGGATGGTCACTTAGAACATAAGCATTAGCCATCCAAAAGCCCACACCCTCTCTTTTTATAGAGAGGGCAGATTTCTTCCCGTTGGCCGCCACCAGTCGACTACTGCCCTTGGAAGTCGACTGCCGCCACTTCTACTACCTCCGAACACGTCGGATCCCGACCATTGTAGTCCAATGGATCTTGGCAAATGATCGATGGATCCATCGCCGATCAGCGCCTCGTAGTCGACTACCCACCGGCTACGAGCGGTTCTGGGCCAAAACCTCACTACCGATCGCTACCTTCAGCAGTCGACTGATGGTCTTGGTAGTCGACTACAGGCATATGGCAGTTGACTGCTGGGTCAAAATCCACTCAGTCAGATATCAGTCGAACCGCGTTTGACTCAGAGAAGTCGACTGCCATTTCATGGTAGTCGACTGATGTCGGAAAAACTCATCCGACACTTAGCCATTCGGCCAAGTTCACCTAATGAGCTACTTACAATTCACTCATTCTCTCATCTCACTCAAGTCCTCGCCACGCCCTAAGACATCAGCGCATACCGATGCTCCTTCGCGTCTCTTGCCTTCGAAGTCTGCTTCCTTGGCTTCGCTTCAAGTCATCTCGTCCGGCGGTCCCACGGCAGCATCAAGCGCACGACTCTGCAATGCTCCTTCTCTGACTCAAGCACTAGGTTGTGAGTGGTGAACCCGCCAAGGCTCCATGTGCGAATTACTAAGTCTTACAAGACTCCAACGCACATATCAAATAACAAACTAACTTAAACCCTTTGCCACACACATCAAAACCATATCGCGGCAAGAGATTGCCCCAACAATCTCCCCCTTTTTGATGTGTGGCAATCCGTTTAAGTTAGGTAAAAACATTAACGAAAGAAAGCATTTGAATAACATGATTAGCAACTCTCCCCCTTAATACATGAAACTCCCCCTAAAAATATTCCCCCTTACTTAAACATATAATTTTCTCCTCCTTTGATACCATCAAAAATATTAATAAAGTTTATACAGTATGACATCAAGTCTAGAGAGAAACATAACCAAAAACATGCCTTAAAATCGGATGCAAAAGATTGTTGGTTATGATATCAGACTACCAGTCGACTGGCACATGGATTTCAGGATTTTTTATTTTCCGAGGAGAATTTCAGAAATGCGTAAAAAATTTAATAAAATTGAAAAAATCACGAAATTTGGGGAACACATTTCTTGTAAGTATATTTATCAATGAAAAATATTTGTCCATGAAAAATCATTATATTTTCAAGTATTTTCTAAAAATCCAAAAGCATTAAAAACCACTAGGTTTTTGATCATGTTAGTATCCATTTTAACACCTAGTCTTGCTTTGGATTGTTTCAAAACATGAATACACAGATTTTAAGGTAAGAAATTGTTTTGAAAACATACGAAATATCCAACCATGATCTTTGGGCAATATGTCTATGAATTAAACATAAGTCTTCCCCATTATTGGTCTATTATTGCTATTTTGATACTTTAAATACCATCTAAATGTCATAGGCATTAGTGGACATTTGTATCATCCTAACATCTCACTCATGCTATGTTTTCAATCATGGTAGCCTAAGGTGAGTGTGAGATGTATCCTAAACGTATTTGTATATACTTAACCATTATTTTCATTCAATTCTATCAAGGTTAAGTATGATTTTAACATTTCACATGATCATAAAGACATATATGTATGAATTTCATATTATGATCATGAAACAAATGTATTCATCTAATTGTGATCATTCATTAGGTATTACATCATGATAATAAGACAAATATCACCTAAACCATGATTTATCTATTTGTAGGGGCATTATCATCACCTAACACTTTTTCAAAAATGTTGTCCCGCCATCCTAAATCAACGAAAATTATGATATAGGTAAAGTCCATATGGTTGACTATCCTAGGGTTTTCCTAACCCTTTAGGATGGATTTAGGAACCCAAAATAAGTTCTTTCCTATGGGATTCACTAAATATTCCTTAGGAATCCATTTTCTAGCAATTGTCTTATTTTGGTCTTGACCCCTAGCTATTAGACATTTATAGGCCTTTTCATTTTTCTTTTCCTTATAACCTAGGCCTTTCTTGTTGAAGCTAGCCCTTTGGCTCCCAATGATCATGTTAAGGGTATTGGAGCCTATTGTAAATTTTTCTAGGGCTTTGGTCAAGTGGTCTACCTTTTCCATTAGAGCCCTATTTTTTTCTATGCATGCATCATTAACATCCAAAGGCATATAGTTATCATGTGAGCATGCATCATCATTATTATCATTAAAACATGCTTTTTCTAATTTTTGTTCTAAATCCTTAATTTGATCAAGCATGCTTTTGTTCTTTTTCATGGCTCTAAATAAATCCTTAGTGAGGCTAGAAATCATGGAAACTATTTTACTAGGTGAGAGATTCGTTACCATAGTTTCCATGTCCTCTTCTTCGGATGAGGAGGAGGATGAAGCTCCCCCTTCACTAGAGCTCTCTTCACTTGAGCTTGCTTTTTCACCATCGGAGGAGGAGGTGGAGAGATCGTCAAATAACATTAGGGCAAGGTTGAAGTAGACATGTTCTTCTTCTTCGGATGATGATGATGATGATGAAGAAGGATCATCCCAAGTCCTTGCCTTGAGAGCTTTGGTCTTCCCCTTTTCCTTGACCTTCTTCTCTTCTTCCATTTTCTTCATGCTCCCCTTTTTCTTCTTCTTTTCTTCTTTCTTTCTCTTCTCCTCCTTGCTCTTATTCAAGAGGGGACAATTGTCCCTTATATGTCCCTATCCTTTGCAATTATAGCAAATCACCTTCCCCCTTGGTCTTCTTCTCCTATCATTAGATTTATTAAATTGAAAACCTTTTAATGCACGGCTTACCCTCCTTACCATATAGGCTTCTTCCATGCTATCCATGGAGGAGGAGGAGGATGCTTCATCGGAGGAGGAGGGGATCTACATCTTCTTCTTCCCCTTGTTGGCCAAAAGTGCTACTCCTCTTTAAGGTTGAAATTTTGGCTCTTCTATTATTCCTTCAAGTCTTGTTTCATGGAGCTCCATTATTGAAAAGAACTCCTCCATGGTGCTCGCTTCTAAGTTCTTTGACATGTAGAAGGAGTCCACCATTGAGCTCCATTTTGATGACCGGGGAAAAGAATCAATTGCTTTCATTAGCATGTCCCGGTTGGAGAGCTTTTCACCTACACTTGTCAAACCGATTAGAATTTCCTTAAATCTTGAGTGTAGGGATTTTACCTTCTCTCCCTTTTCGAGTTTGATATTGGACAATTGGGAGCGAAGGACATCTCTCCTTGCTAGCTTCGCCTCGGATGTGCCTTCATGAATCTCTATTAGTTTCTCCCACATTTCCTTGGCGCTAGCACATTCTCCTATCCGGTTGACTTCTTGTTGGGGGAGGACATTGTAGAGGTGATGTTTTGCTTTTGAATTTGCCAAATACTCTTCCCTTTGCCTCTTGCTCCATCTTGATTTTTCCAATGGCTCCCCTTCTTCATCCCTAGGCATTTCGAAACCGTTTTCCATAATCAAAAGAATTTCAAAATCGGTCTCAAAAAATACCTCCATTCTCTTTTTCCACCAAGAGAATTCCCCCTCGAACTTTGGTGGATGAATATTAGAGTCGGCCATTCTTGAATGTGCTTGTTGTGGCGGTTAGTCCTCGACAAGCTTTCTGTTGCTCTGATACCACATTTAGGTGATCGATCGGCCGGCTAGAGGGGTGGTGAATAGCCCTTTGTCGTTGGATGGTGGAATTTGCTACTCTACACAATTGTTAGTGCAAGAGGAATACTAATAAAGACAAGCAAATAAACAATGAAGAATACAAACAATGCTAACACCAAAATGTAACATGGTTCACGGCTACGCCGCTAATCCATGGTCCCCGATTCGTCCTCGGTGAATCACTCCGCAACCAAAACACTATTGGTCTCTCTTTTGCACTAAGCTAGGTGGAGGTAACCCTTACAACTCAAAGACACTCCTTCTTTTACAATATATGTGAAAGAAAACTAAGAGAAGAAGTTTGAATCTTGTAGAGCACTTGGATGGTCACTTAGAGCATAAGTATTAGCCATCCAAAAGCCCACACCCTCTCTTTTTATAGAGAGGGCTGATTTCTTCCCGTTGGCCGCCACCAGTCGACTACTGCCCTTGGCAGTCGACTGCCGCCACTTCAACGGCCTCCGAACATGTCGGATCCCGATCGTTGTAGTCCAATGGATCCCTTGGCAGTCGACTGATGGATCAATCAGTCGGCTGCTGCCTCCGTAGTCAACTGCCCAGTCGACTACGAGCGGTTCTGTGGCCCAAACCCTCTTGACTAGTCAATCGCCGCCGAATGATCGATGGTCTTAGCGATTTGCCGCCATATGGCGATCCCACACGGGCCAAAATCTACTCGATACCGATACGGTGGAACCATGTTCGACTCGAGCGATCACCGCCATTTCATGGCAGTCGACTGATGTCGGGAAAACTCATCCAACACTTAGCCATTCGATCAAGTTCACCTAATGAGCTACTTACAATTCACTCATTCTCTCATCTCACTCGAAGTCCATCGCCGAAGCTTTCTTCATTCGAGGCCACGTCCCTTGGCAGCATCAGGTGCACGACTCTGCAATGCTCCTTCACGTCTCTTACCTTCAAAGTCTACTTCCTTGGCTTTGCTTCAAGTCATCTCGTCCGACGCTCCCTCGGCAGCATCAAGCGCACGACTCTGCAATGCTCCTTCTCTGACTCAAGCATGAGGTTGTGAGTGGTGAACCCGCCAAGGCTCCATGTGCGAATTACTAAGTCCTGCAAGACTCCAACGCACATATCAAATAACAAACTAACTTAAACCCTTTGTCACACACATCAAAACCATATCACGGCAAGAGATTGCGCTACCAGGATTGAGGAGTCACAGAGTCGCATTGAGCAGCGTCAACTCGATATGTACGAGATGATGCGAGCATGGACTTTGGGTCAGCAGTCACCTCTGCCTCCACCTTCCGCAGAGGACTAGCGATATTAGGATGTTTAGCGATATAGGATGTCTCTTTGTTTGAACATTTCATATTTTGGATGTACAAAACTTGAAGTTTTTAATGAAATATTTTGTTTCTAAAATTATTGTTGTCTGATTGTATGTTTGGTTGATATGTGTTTGTTTGTGTAAGCTTGCTATGTCATGGCATTTAATTCTGTTTTCTCATATACCATGTCATGCTGTTGATTAGGATTTTTGTAGATGACATGTTCACCTTTTAAAAGCTTATTGATATATCATGACATCATGATCATTGCCATGCTTTATTATTGTTATCATTTATTCCATTATCATTCATGCATTTAACTTGATTAAAATTGAGTTAAGGACAATGGCATGACTTGGAGTCCCATTTATAAGGGAATCAAGTAGGGTTGCCTAGCAAATGCATGAGGCCATATTAATCCTAACTCCACATCTCACATCTAAATTGACATGTATGTGTGTGTATGCACCTTAGATAACATGCGAGATGTTAGGATAATAAGTTAGGTTCAAGGTGCATAGGTAGTGCATCTAGATGAACTCAAACTTATTTCAATCATCACTAAGAATCATGAGGAAAGCTAATATACAAGTTATGTATATTTAGCCAATAATCCATGGTTCAAAATAGGTTTTCAAAAGCATTTTAAAATCACTTTAGAAAACCTTGGTGAAGTCTATCTTTTGATAGCAATCATCATTGTAGAAGTTGATACAAAGTAGATCAAAAACTTTAAAGTTTTAATAGTTTTTGAACTTTGTACCAATATCCTATTTTAATGGTTAAAATATTTTTCCAAGATTTTTCACTGATTTTATGTGTGATAAGTATTATACATGTGAAATTTCGTGATTTTTCAAGATATGTATATTTAGTTACGATTTTTCAAAGTTGGAGTCTGATAACTAAAAAGCGAGTTTTGATTATCGATCGCTACTCTGACCGATCGGATGGTAATAGAACTGCCCGGTGCAAGATATCACTTTCGATTGCTTTGCCAATCGATGGGCACACATCGATCGTTTCTGTAGGACTCGACTGATAGTTTGATTTCGGGATAAACAAGATTGTTTAACCTGATTTCAGCTATGGTTAAGGTCCCTAATCACTCCTAACCCTAGGATATGCTTTTGGAAGTATTATAAAGGGTGAAAATCCATTGAATATGGATTAGGAGAGTTGTTTAGGGTTTGTATAAAATTTAAGGTGTTTGAAAGTTCAATGTTGAATTTCTAACCTTTTCTTTGATGGTTTAAAGTTGCTATTGGCTTAGGGACTTCCCAAAGACATTGTTGGTGCAATGGTCAAGGGAGAGCAAGCCTTTAGGGGGAGGTATTCATCATGGGATGATGGATGGTATTTTTCCTCATGGGAAGGAAAAATGAGATTTTGAGATACCCAATTTGGAAATTGGGAGAGTGGATAGGATTGCCTCTCTTGAGTGATATGGGACTTATCACTAGGAAGATGGTAGGCATCCTAGGTATCTTTGGACAAGGGGGAGATTGTAAGATCTCATTGGGAGATGAGACATTGACCTCCTTGGAGAGTACACCTTTTTGATGTATGTCAAAAAGGGGGAGACCATAAGATTACCAATTTATGAAATTGGTAAGGGAATTTGAGTTAGGGGCCTAACTCAAGCTTTGTTTTTTCAAACATGAAAAAGGGGAAGATTGTTAGTGCAATCGGCGAAGGTTACGATTGACCAGACTCGAGTTTGACTCGAGTGATGTTTTGATGTTTGACAAAATGAGTTGACATTGATGTTTGACATTGATGTCTATTAATGTTTTGGGGAGATTGTTTATACAATCAACTCGGGTTATGTTTAACTGAACTTGAGTTTGACTCGAGGGAGACTTTGATGGTTGACTAGGGTTGACCATGTGATTATAGAAAGTCCAAGTCATGAGTACTTGGCATGGAAAGTCCAAGTGGGACAATTGGCATTTGGGAAAGTCCAAGCATGGGTCTTGGCATGGAAAGTCCAACATGGGTTGGCAAGGGAAAGTCCAAGCTTGAGTCTTGGCATTTGAGAAGTCCAAGGGTTTGATATTGGCAGCGTAAAGTCCAAGCGGGAGTCTTGGCAGCATAAGTCCAATGGTTGGTGGCGTAAAGTCCAAGCGGAGTCTTGGCGGCGTAAGTCCAATGTGCCTTGGTGGTGTAGACACCGTT
Source organism: Wurfbainia villosa (assembly GCA_025175895.1). Classification (NCBI taxonomy): domain Eukaryota; kingdom Viridiplantae; phylum Streptophyta; class Magnoliopsida; order Zingiberales; family Zingiberaceae; genus Wurfbainia; species Wurfbainia villosa. The sequence goes on along the minus strand of CM045999.1, from coordinate 45,303,259 downwards.
AGCATCACATAGCCGATAGAAGCACCTGGAAGCTAGCGTGATGGATGAACAAGTCATGGATGACTTGGAGGGATCCGAGAGGCGTGAGGCTGATGGAGGTGGCTAGAAGGCTTAGGTCTAGGCTAAGGGTGGTCTAGCAAGTATAGGGGCACCATACTTGGGTTAAAACCTCATTCTTGAGGTTGGTAGTTGACTGACATTATGGCCGGTTCGACTGCCGTGAGTCGACTTGAGTTCGACTGCTAGGTTAGAGCTGGGATTACGAGCACATAACGCTCCGTAGCCGATCGAAGCGGTGATTACGCGCATTGGCGATCGCCAATGTTGGCGATCGCCAAGAGATCCGTTGGAGTTTTTCCAGCGTGGATCGATCCGTTGTCTCACGACAAGCGATGGCATCGATCGTGACTTATGGCGGCGATCGATAGGCGAAATCGCACCAACGCAGTTATAAAGCGGCTTCGGAATGAGGGTTTTAGCAGCGATTTCTTGGACGTCTTTGAGGCGATTTGCTGCTGCAAATCAGGGTCTTCAACCACGATTCAAGCGATCAACAAACAAGCGATCTAAAGAGTTTTTGTAAAGTGTTCTTTACTTCTCTTGTTGTATTTCCTATTATATTTGCTTGTTGTATTTAGATTATTGTTGTAATCTTATTGTAAGAGGTTTCTCCACCTCCGACTTGTGTCGAGAAGGAGTTATTTGATAGTGGTGTGTGTTTGGCATCGCTAGGGCTCGTTTGATCCCGATCCGTGGAGTAGGAACCGTTACGGTTCCGAACCACGTTATATCATCGTGTTCGTGTATGATTGTATTTCGTGTATTGCTTTTATTATTATTATTCCGCTGCGCTAACACGAATTGTAGACAAGCACGCGAACGATTTCCATCTATGTACGGTCATCTACGCTATTCACCCCCCCTCTAGCGGCCTCAAATCTCCAACAAGTGGTATCAGAGCCAGGTTGCTCTTCAACGGATTAACAACCGAGAGCAAGACGCTAGAGGGTAAAAGATGGAAGTCCAAGATCATTTAGGATGGGACATCAACACACCGGTCCCTTATTCATTCTATGGACGAGAAGGTTTCAATTCTTGGAAGGCGAGAATTGAAGAGTTTTTGATGATGAGAGACCTTGAGGAATGGTCCGCCTTGATGGAAGGATTTGAGTATCCTAAGGGACCAAAGGGAGGGTTTCTCAAGAAGAAGAAATGGAGTGAGGAGCAACTCCGGCAATTCGAGAAAAATAAGAAGGTAATCAAATTTATATTTGATTTAGTACCTAATGACATCTTGTGTAGCCTAGGTGACTATGTGGATTGTAAAGACGCCAAAGAGGTATGGAACATTTTGGCGAAATTCCATGAAGAACCTCATTCAATCCAAGAAGACAAGGAGGATGAAGAAGAGAGCTCATCCTCAAGTGAAAGTGAGGAATCGGAAGAAAGTGAGGAGTCAACTTCCGGATCGGAAGAGAAAATAGAAGAGGTGGGAGAAGCATCCACCTCCGTGATTGAGGGGGAGAGACCATCTACACCGGGGCAACCTCAAGAAGTGCCTTCAACATCCGGTCAAGATGAGGAAGCTCAAAATTCAACTCCGGCATCTACCACGGACCTAGGTAACTTGAGCATTTCAAATAATACTAAAATTCATATTATATGCTTTGAGTGTAGGGAGCAAGGACACTACAAGAGTAAGTGTCCTAAACGGGTTAAGAAGGCTCCACCGGCACCAAAAGTCAAGGATGTCGGTTCCCCAACACCTAAAGGCAAGGAGCACATCATATGCTTCAAGTGCAATTCGAAGGGGCATTATCGGAGTCAATGCCCTAGGGGGAAGAAGAAGGGGCAAGAAGGAGCATCATATGTAGGGGGAGCCTCCAAGGCAAACCCTAAGGTATATTTCAATAATGCACCTTCTAGATTTAATAGGCAAAAGCATGCTAGAAATAATTTTAATTCTCTTGCAATTTATGAAAAGCATGCTAATAGGAATGAATATTGCTTAGGAGCTAAAAATATTCACTTAGATAATAGGAAGAAATTTGGGACTAATGTCCCTAAAAATAATTCATCTAAGGATAAACCTAGGTCAAATAACACTAGACCAATCTTACCTAGGGAGACCATTAGAAAGGTGCAAGAGCACCTAGGTATTAACCCTAAATGGACTAGGCATGTGCCTAGAAAGTCCCATGCCCATCGTCTAAATCAAAATTCTAAAATCGGGCAATTAGAATTAGAGAACCAAGCCTTGAGGTCAAGGCTTGAGAAATTGGAGAAGACCCTTAAAATTATACAAAATCAATTTAAAGGGTCAAATGATCAAAAGTCAAGGTCCAAAAGTCAAAGTCAACACCAAGGACCTAAGAGTCAAAAGTCAACCAAGGGCAAGCAAGGTTTGGGTCACAAACCTAAGCCTAAGGTAGCTTATCATAGTGTTCCATTAGATTATGGAACACTAACTAGGTCTAGGAAGACCAAGGTCAATAGGGAAGTCATCCCTAGAGTTGACCAAAGGGTGTGTCTAGTGGCTAGGGTTTCTAGGAAACCTAGGGTGGCCACTAAGAAGGTTGCAAGGGGAGTCACTCCTAGAGTCAACCTAGGTAAGACCCAAATGACCAAGGCTGACAAGCCGAGGAGGGTCATTAGAAAGGTATCTAGGGAGGTTATCCCTAGGGAATACCTAATTAACCCTAGGAGCTCAAATAGATTTTGGGTTCCTAAGAGCGTGATTGATTCACGCTAGATGGGTTTAGGGTGTGCCAACCATGATTGGATGGGTAGTTAACTCAACCATGGCAAAGGTGGCATTTTAGGTCATTTTCAAGGTTATGGCTACCTTGGGAATGTGGTTTGATTTGAATCCTAAAGGTTTTTAGGATGTGCTAGTATTAATTATGAGTATTGATAAAATGATCGAATTGGCACAATTTAGGATTAGAGTTTTTTTTTTTTTTTTTTGTGTGTCATTTTGGGTTTTTGGCACACTAGGGAGATTAGTGATAATATGGCAAAATATATTTAATTATATCAAATGGAAATTAATATTAAAATTTAGGTATTATTATACCTATATATTTTATGTGCCATGATTTGTTTGCCATATGCCATGACATGACATCATGTTTACTTTTATCATTTAAATGTCATGATCATGCTTAGAATTAAGTTTTAAATGTCATGTGTTTTTAGATTTTATCATATGCCATGACATCATGATCATTGGCCATGATTTATTTTGCTATCATTATGCTATGATCATTTTTATGCATCTAATTTGATTAAAATTGATTTAAGGACTATGGCATGACTTGGAGTCCCATTTATAAGGGAATCAAATAGTGTTGCCTTAGAAAAATGCATGAAACCCTAGTTTAGGGAGAACAAAACCCACATCTCACATCCAATTGACATGTATGTGTATTTATACACCCTAGATACATGTGAGATGCTAGGATATGAGTTGAGTTCAAGGTGCATAGTTTTTGCATCTAGTTGAACCAAAACTCATCTAATTTTATTGGTGGATCATTAGGAAAGCTTGTGTACAAGTCATTTACTTAGAGCCCAAGGAATATGATCCAAAATAAGGTTTTGAAATCATTTTAAAATCAATTTAGAAAACCTTGGTGAAGTCTATCTTTTGATAGCAATCACCATTGATGAAGTTGATACAAAATAGGGCCAAAACATTGAAAATTTCAATGGTTTTGAGTTTTGTATCAAACTCACTATTTTATGGGTAAAATATTTTTCAAACATTTTTCACCCATTTTATTGGTCATAAGTATTATACGTATCAAATTTCATGATTTTTCGATATACGTATAATTAGTTATGATTTTCTGAAATTGGATTCTGATAGCTGAATTTCGGACCCATATTGAGCAGAATTATCCCTAGTCGATGAATTGATGGATTTGGACACCATCAATTCTGTCGAGACTAGCACGAGGTATACTCCTTGGTGTATCCAAGCAGCTGATTCTCATTGGCTGGAGACATTGTGATGTCCGGAGTTTATCGTGGATGCTAGTTATGGTAACTAGTTCATTGGAGTGACCAGCCGTAAGACTTCATATGGTTCTCTGCATATATAGATATGTCAATGAAGTTCTTACTGTGGCTTAAGTGCGATGTTCCTTAGACTTGCGGTATTCAAGTCATCTTGATCATGGAGACTTATGCTTTGACATCTTAAGCAAACATCTCTAAGGAGATGTGGACCCGGGATGATTGGGTATAAGTCGAAGTGATCGAAGGTGTTTGTATAGCCTATAAAGGATTCACCACTCCTTGCGAGGAGATGTATACCCATGGCCTCTCGTCGGATTGTTACTAAAGTCTTTGGCCAAAGCATTACATGTTTAGAGTAAGGTACTCTTCGATACATGTGAAGTAACTAGAATCCACAAGACGAGGAAATGATACTTGGGCTAGGTGTGACGTAGTTAGCCTAGTGGGGACTGACACAATAGACCATGTCCTGAACCAAGTGGGTATAAGATGAGTGAAGGGAATGGGGCACGAATCATTCGAGCTGCTGAAGGGTTTCAGAAATAGTTCTGGATCAACCGTTGATCTTTTCGGTTAATTGGGGATCATGATATACTACTAGGTGCCACTCATGATCGTTCTATAATTAATGGTTAATTATAGACGGCCAACATAAACCGAGAACCTATTTGGTCACACGCACAACGAGCGTAATCCGAAGGATTTAAAACGAGCTTGAGAATGGGATTCTCAAACCGAGAGAAACTAGGTTTGGTTGGACCAAACATAAAGCGAGCGTGAAATCGTTTCAGTCGCAATGGAAGCGTGGATGGGCCGAGTCTTATGAAGACGTAATGGATGAACCAAAATGGTTTGGTTCTAATCCAATGGAGGAGAATAAACCAAAGGGTTTGGTTTATTTTAAACGAATGAACCAAAAGTTGGTTCGGTTCATTTTAACTTAAAATAAACCATCATGGTTTGGTTTATTTTAACTTATCTTAATGGAGCGGGTTAACGGGCCTAATGGTTATGATCCAATAACCATTAAGAGAATTAGTTCTCTATAAAATAGGGCTTAAGGGATAATTAAGCCCTAATCCACAACCCTAAGTTGCCGCCCACCTCTCCTTGGAGAAATTCGGAGCTAACTCTCCTCCTCCTTGCCGCCGCCCACCTTGAGGCTCCAACCGGCGTCCAGAAGGCTGCTTCCTTCCCCCTCGCCAGCGTCGAGCTGCTGCCGGTTAGTGCTCCGGTGATCTCCTTCAAGTTTGGCATCAAGGTGAGCTCTATCTCCCTTGGTTGGCCGGCGCCTATCACCTCCACCAAAGCTGTCCAGTTTTCTGGACAGCTTGTTCTCCTCTCATCGGAGCGTCGTTTGGACGACTGTTAGAGCTCCGACAGCGGCTAACTTACCGGGGATTCGATCTCCGGTAATCCTCTGAGGTGGAGGACGAAGGATTCATCAATTGGTTGACGAATACCTCTCCGGAGAAGCGAGTTTTGAGAACTCGTATTAGGATCCGAATTTGGATTCGGATCGTGATCATCTCTCGATCACGTCGTTTTCAACACGAGGCTAGTAACCCATACGAAGACGAAGCTCATGGCTTAGCGAAGTCATACCGAGGAACTCGGCGTGGATACGGATAGAGACGATTCTAGCGAGGATCGTTCCGGTTGATGCCGTTCCCGCTACACGTCATACGAAAGGTATAACGTAGATAAATTTCCTTTTATTGAAAATTTAAATTTACGGTTATGTCTACACTTGTTGTAATATGCATGCGTGTGTTGTGTGTGTTGTAATAAATGTAGATTTATTAATTTTATTGCTTCCGCTGTGTTCATGTTTACGAAACGTGATCGAACACACACACGCCGCGGTGCCGGAAACCCAACACTTGATTCAGCTCGTGAGATAACAAAATGATCTTAACTTTGTGTATTTGATATAATCAAAACTCAGGTTCGATACAGGTGCCTACTGCACCAACAATCTCCCCCTTTTTGATCTATGGCAAATCAACACAAAGTTAAAAAAATAATTGAAGTGCATTAAGTGAATGACTAGCATAAAACATGAATATGAAGGAATGAGTATACTTAGATTAACAAGTTAAGTAGGAGTATGAAAAACCTTTATCAAGTACTCCCCCTTGAGGAATCCTCCCCCTTGACCGAGGGTGAGTACTTAAAAAACAATAACCCTCCCCCTTAATGTTTGTTAAAAAGATTAAGTAATCAAAATTACTTAACATAGGCCAAATAAATAATATGAAGTTTAAGTTAAGTAAGTATTTACTTAACTCCGGCCATTAAAAGATACATAATATGTGTATTAAGTTAAGTTATCAAAAATTTAAAAAAAAAATTGATCCCATAACTTTGGCCTTTTCTCCCCCTTTTGCCATAAATTGAAAAGAGTGGGGGGGTTTTGAAAACATAGTTCGAATAATAAGTTTTAAGTACAAGCATGTTCCAAATAAATTTTGAAAATAGTAGTTTAAACATAAGCTAATCTATTTAGATGTTCAACCCTTATTTGACTTGATTGATATGGAATGATCAACAAGTCCTGATTAGGGTTGGTTAATTTAGGTAATTATACTCCGTGGTTCATGTCGATGCACTAAATCTACATCTGGAACCAGGAGTAGGGTCCTAACATCTCATGCCCATTTACGAGTACACAAACACATTAGTCCTATGTGTTGTGAGATGTATTGGCTCCTTAAATCTATAGGTACATGATTTCTAAGGTAAACCCTAAGCTAGTTCCAATAACAAGAAAAGAAAAGTAAATAATAGATATATAAAAATATAAGTTGTCAATCCTACTCTATTACGCACATGCCCAATTTTCATCTTAGTAGACTAAATTCGGCTTCGGATAAAGGCTTGATAAATACATCCGCTATATTTGACTTTGATTCCACGTATTCGAGTTGTATGGTTCCGTTAGCTACATGTTCTCGAATAAAGTGGTGTTTGACCTCTACATGTTTGGTCCTAGAGTGGCATATGGAATTTTTGGTTAAGTTGATTGGGCTAATATTATCTATGTGAGTTTTAATATTGTTGAAGTTTAAGTTAAAGTCTTGGAGAGTGTGATTCATCCAAAGAAGATGGGCGACACAATCACCCATCGCGAAGTATTCGGCTTCGATGGTAGATAAGGCAACACAGTGTTGCTTCCTATTGCACCAACTCACTAGACTTGAGCTGAGAAGTTGACAACAAACACTCGTGCTCTTTCTATCGAGTTTACTACCGGCATAGTCCGAGTCGTAGTAGCCGATTAGTTCGAACTCGGTAGATCTAGGGTACCAAATACCTATGCCTAGCGTGCCCTTTAGATACCTAAGGATACGCTTAACTAATGTTAGGTGAGACTCCTTAGCACAGGTTTGGAACCTTGTGCACATACTTACTGTGAATAGTATATCGGGTCGACTCGTAGTTAAGTAAAGGAGACTCCCTATTGCGCTCCAATAGTACTTTAGGTCAATAGGATTTCTGTCTACATCTTCTCCTATATTAACATTTGTTGCCATGGGTGTATTAATGATTTTAGCATTTTGCATTCCGAATCGGTTAATGAATTCCTTAGCATATTTTTGTTGATGTAAATAAATTCTTTCTTTAGCTTGCTTAATTTGTAATCCTAGAAAGAAATTTAATTCTCCTACTAAGTTCATTTCAAACTCACTTTCCATGAGTGAAATGAATTCGTTTAGTAGGATTGAATTAGTTGTTCCAAAGATTATGTCATCTACATAGACTTGGGCTATAAAAAAAATTTTCCCTTCGGATTTTACGAAAAGGGTCGGGTCGGGTGCTTGTTTTAGTCCATATAAATCTTTCTTGAGTTTAAACACATGGTCTAAGCTTTCGAATACTAGGGGTTGACTAACATACACTTCTTCCTTAATAAGTCCATTCAAAAATGTTGACTTGACATCCATTTGAAACAATTTAAATCCTCATTGTGCAATGTATGCCAATAACATTCAGATGGATTCTAATCTAGCTACGGGGGCATAAGTTTCATCGTAATATAACCCTTCTACTTGACTAAACCCTTTCGCGACGAAACTAGCTTTATTTCTAACTACTTCACCTTTGCCATCAAGTTTGTTTCGGAATACCCACCTTGTTCCAATAATTGATTTATCTTTAGGTGGTGGTACTAATTCCCAAACTTCATTCCTAGTAAATTGAGCTAGTTCTTCTTGCATTGCAATAATCCAATCGGGATCAAGAAAAGCTTGTTCAATGGTCTTGGATTTGATTTTCGAAATCAAGGAGATTTGACTAAGATTTCTTTATGATGATCTAGTTCGAACCCCTAGGCTAGGATCACCTATCACTTGGTCGATAGGATGACTCGATTGAATCCTAGAGTGACTTGGGTTAGGGTCATCTATCACTTGGTCGATAGGATAACTCGATTGAATCCTAGACTGGCTCGGATTAGGATTAATACTAGACTCAATTTCAAGGTCAGAGTCGAGTCTGGTATGAATTGGTTCGTTAGTTGATTTTACTACGGGTTTTGTAGGTTCATGTCCTTCGTCGAATACTACATTAATGGTTTCCTCAATTTTAAGGGTGTCAATGTTATATACCCTATAGTGTTGGGTTTCCAGCACCGCGGCGTGTGTGTGTTCGATCATGTTTCGTAAACATGAACACAGCGGAAGCAATTAAAAATAATAAATCTATATTTATTACAACACACACAACACACGCATGCATATTACAACAAGTGTAGACATAACCGTAAATTAAAATTTGCAATAAAAGAAAATTATCTACGTTATACCTTCCTTATGACGTGTAGCGGGAACGACATCAACCGGAACGATCCTTGTAAGAATCGTCTCTATCCGTATCCACGCCGAGCTCCTCGGGATGACTTCACTAAGCCACGAGCTTCGTCTTCGTACGGGTTACTAGCCTCGTGTTGAAGACGACGTGATCGAGAGATGATCACAATCCGAATCCAAATTCGGATCCTAAAACGAGTTCTCAAAACTCGCTTCTCCGGAGAGGTATTCGTCAACCAATTGACGAATCCTTCATCCTCCACCTCAGAGGATTACCGGAGATTGAATCCACGGTAAGTTAGCCGCTGTCGGAGCTCTAACCGTCGTCCAAACGACGCTCCGACGAGAGGAGAAGAAGCTGTCCAGAAAACTGGACAGCTTGGTGGAGGATATAGGCGCCGGCCAACCAAGGAAAGAAAAGGCTCACCTTGATGCCAAACCTATAGGAGATCACCGGAGGGTCGCCGGAGTGTTCACCGGCTGAAGCTTGGTCGCCGGCAATGACTTGGACGGCGGCACAAAGGCTGGGCGGCGGCACACCTAGGGTTGGCGCCGACTAGTGGAGGAGAGGGAGGGGGCGGCACAACTAGGTTGGGCGGCAACTCCAATTTGGGTTTTAGGATTAGGGTTTAAGCCTTATTTTATAGAGAACTAATTCTCTTAATGGTTAATGGATCATATCCATAAAGCCCGTTAACCCGCTCCATTAAGATAAGTTAAAATAAACCAAACCATGATGGTTTATTTTAAGTTAAAACGAACCGAACCAACCTTTGGTTCATTCGTTTAATATAAACCAAACCCTTTGGTTTATTCTCATCCATTGGATTAGAACCAAACCATTTTGGTCCCTCCATTATGTCTTCATAAGACACGGCCCATCCACGCTTCCATTGCAACTGAAACAATTTCATGCTCGCTTTATGTTTGGTCCTACCAAACATAGTTTCTCTCGGTCTGAGAATCCCATTCTCAAGCTCGTTTTAAATCCTTTGGATTACACTCGTTGTGCGTGTGACCAAATAGGTTCTCGGTTTATGTTGGCCGTCTATAATTAACCATTAATTATAGAACGATCATGAGTGGCACCTAGTAGTACATCATGATCCCCAATTAACCGAAAGATCAACGGTTGATCCGAGTAACTATTTCGAAACCCTTGATGGCTTCGAATGAATCGTGCCCCATTCCCTTCACTCATCTTATACCCACTTGGTTTAGGACATGGTCTATTGTGTCAGTTCCCACTAGGCTGACTACGTCACACCTAGCCCAAGTATCATTTCCTCGTCCTACGGATTCTAGTTACTCCACATGTATCGAAGAGTACCTTACTCTAAACATGTAATGCTTTGGCCAAAGACTTTAGTAACAATACGACGAGAGGCCATGGGTATACATCTCCTCGCAAGGAGTGGTGAATCCTTTATAGGCTATTCAAACACCTTCGATCACTTCGACTTATACCCAATCATCCCGGGTCCACATCTCCTCAGAGATGTTTGCTTAAGATGTCAAAGCATAAGTCTCCATGATCAAGATGACTTGAATACCGTAAGTCAAAGGAACATCGCACTTAAGCCACAGTAAGAACTTCATTGACATATCTATATATGCAGAGAACCATATGAAGTCTTACGGCTGGTCACTCCAATGAACTAGTTACCATAACTAGCATCCACGATTAACCGGACATCACTATGTCTCGGAGAATCACCGCTTGGATACACCAAGGAGTATACCTCGTGCTAGTCTCGACAGAATTGATGGTGTCCAAATCCATCAATTCATCGACTAGGGATAATTCCGATACATCACAATTACACATGTAGAGATACTCACTAGTTGTGATCCAATCACAAATTCTCTCATGCTATGAATCGTATCGTGGACATTCAGTAAATGAGTTTAAGATCCAATCAAATACATTAAACATGTATACTCAAATAGTGAATCTTCATTTATCATATAAATGGTTCATACATAAGGCGATTGCCTTAAAACATCTCTCATATATTACTAACAGACTCCCACTTGGCCTAATGCCAATCGCTACGGTATCCAATACCATAAGCTCTAACATGACCCTCAAACTTACTTTGAGGTAATGCCTTAGTCAAAGGATCCGCTAAGTTCTTTTCAGTGGGGTTTTTCTCGATTTGTATTTCCTTCCTACTAATGATCTCTCTGATCAAATGATAGCGGCAAAGCCCATGTTTGGATCATTGATGAGACCACATCAAGTTTATAGATGAACTTCTTTATCCAAACCGCTTCCTTTGCTGCTTTCAAAGCTGCAACGTATTCTGCCTTAGTGGAAGAATCCGCTATAGTGTCAAGTTTGGAACCTTTCCAACTTATTGCGCCTCCATTCTAGGTGAATACATACCCAGACTGAGACATGGAATCATCCTTGTCTGTCTGGAGTTGGCATCCGTATACCCACGTATCACCATGTACCCTTCTCCATATATTAGGAAAACATCCTTAGTTCTTCTCAAGTACTTAAGGATCATCTTAACAGCCACCCAATGATCCATTCCTGGATCAGACTGGTATCTGCTCGTGACACTCAGAGCATACGATACATCGGGCCTCGTACATAACATAGCATACATGATAGATCCTATTGCGGATGCATAGGGAATCTTTCTCATGCAAATCCTCTCGTCTTCTGTGCGCAGACACATAGACTTCGAAAGGTGTACCCCATGCCTGATGGGTAGGAAACCTTTCTTGGATTCCGACATGCTAAACCTCTTTAGCACTCGGTCTATATATGTAGACTGTGAAAGACCAAGCAACCGTTTCGATCTATCTCTATAGATCTTAATCCCGAGGATGTAGGTTGCTTCTCCCAGGTCTTTCATGGAGAATGTCTTGGATAACCAAACCTTAACTGACTGTAAGATTGAAACATCGTTTCCTATAAGTAGTATGTCATCGACATACAATACTAGGAATACGACTGCACTCCCACTAACCTTCTTGTACACACAAGGTTCGTCTGGATTTTGCGAGAAATCAAACTTTTTGATCATCTCATCAAAACGGATATTCCAGCTCCTGGATGCTTGCTTCAATCCATAAATGGACCGTCGCAATTTGCATACCTTGGTTTTATCAACCGATGTGAAACCCTCAGGCTGTATCATATACACCTCGAGTGTTTCCATTAAGGAAAGCGTTATTCACATCCATCCGCCATATCTCATAATCATAATGAGCCGCTATGGCGGGGAGCATTCGAATGGATTTAAGCATAGCTACGAATAGGTTTCATAATCAACACCTTGTTTTGGCGATATCCTTTCGCCACCAATCTAGCCTTATAGGTAATCACATTACCATCCATGTCGGTTTTCTTCTTGAAAACCCACTTGCACCCTATAGGCTTTATGCCTTCAGGTGGGTCAACCAAGTTCCAAACTTGGTTTTCGTACATGGAATCCATTTCCGACTTCATGGCACCAAGACACTTATCCCTTCACGAACTTGTCGGCACTTCTTCATAATCGTAGGCTCCTCATCATCAATGAGTAACACGTCGTTCGATTCGCTTACGAGAAATCCATATCTCTCGGGAATGTTGCGTGTTCTACCAGATCTACGAAGATGTGGTGTTACAATAGGTCCAGATTGCTCATCACTATGAGTAGTCGGATGTTGTGCTTCACCAGGTATCTCAACAATTTCTAATAGAGTCTCACGAGCCTCAAGCTCGACGACACTCCCACTTTTCTTGCAAGAGAAACTCTTTCTCTAGAAACACAGCATGCCTTGAAACAAACACCTTTTGTTCCACAGGATGATAGAATTGGTAACCCCTTGTTTCCTTAGGGTATCCAATAAATAGACATTTATCAGACTTAGCATCCAGTTTGTCTGATACAGTCCGCTTCACATAAGCAGGACAACCCCATATCTTCAAGTAAGATACATGAGGTTTCTTACCATTCCATATCTCATATGGAGTAGTTGAGACTACCTTGGTAGGCATTCTGTTTAACAAGTAAACAGCTGTCTGAAGTGCATAACCCCAAAAGGACTTGGGAAGAGTCGCATGATTCATCATTGACCTGACCATGTCCAACAAGGTCCGATTACGCCTCTCAGATACACCATTATGCTATGGTGTATAGGGCGGAGTCCATTGAGACAATATGCCATTGTCTCTTAGATAATCAAGAAACTCTTGACTTAAGTATTCACCACCTCGATCCGATCGAAGTATTTTAATACTTTTGTCATGTTGTTTCTCTACTTCATTTCTGAATTCTTTGAACCTTTCAAAGGCTTCAGACTTGTGTTTCATCAGGAACACATACCCAAACCGTGAGTGATCATCGGTGAAGGTAATGAAGTAGCTATAGCCTCCTAAAGCTTGAGTTGACATAGGTCCACATACATCAGTATGTATTAGACTTAGTAACTCTCCCACTCGTTCACCTTTTCCAGTAAAAGGTAACTTAGTCATCTTGCCTTTTAAGCAAGATTCACATGTATCGTATGAATCCAATTCAAACGATTCCAGAATTCCACATCGGTGTAATTCGGACATGCATTTCTTGCTTATATGGCCAAGACGACAATGCCACATATAGGAGTCTATTTGATTATCCTTTCGAGCACGCGTGTTGCTCGCTTCGATATTGAAAATGTCACTGGATACGTCCAACGTATAAATGTCATTGCTTAAAGTTCCAGTCCCATAAAGAACTCCATTCAAAGTTATGTAACAACAATTGTTACTAAAAGTCAAATGGTACCCATTTCTATTTAAAATAGAAATGATGTTCTTTATCAACGAAGGAACATAAAAGCAATTGTCCAGTTCTAAGACAAGTCCTACAGGGAGTTCCAACAAATACGTTCCGATGGCGAGTGCAGCAACCGTTGCTCCATTCCCAACACGTAAATTTGACTCTCCCTTGACGAGTCTTCTTCTATTCCTTAGCCCATGTATGTCATTACATATATGTGAGCCACACCCAGTATCAAATACCCAAGTGTCTGAGGAAATAGAATGACAATCAATAAAGAAGATTTCTGAAGAAGATGGGGCATCCGATGCCTTATCCTTCTTCACGGACTCAAGATAAATCTTGCACTTTCTTCGCAAATGGCTCTCCTTGCCATAATGATGGCAAGTGCCCTTTTGAGCTGGTTCTGCCTTTCTTAGCCCTTCTCTTCTTTCCCTTCTGCTGTTCCTTTGACTTCCTCTTAGAACCTTTCTTCGAGGAATCAACTAACAGCACCGTCCCCTGCTCATGCTTCTCAGAAGACTCCACAGTCTTCAGCATATTGAGCAGTACCATAGATGAACCTCCTTGCATCTCAGAGGTGAAGAGGAGTTTGGAGACTTCAAACCTTTCGAATCTCACTTGCTCATCAACCAACTCACAGAGATGAAGGACTACGATATGAGCATCCATATGCTCATGCTGCTTTCGTAGCTTGGGTTCCATCGCGGCTAGCATGATGTAACTCATTTGTTCAGAATCACTCACATGTTTCTGATAGGCCAACAATTGGTCCAAAGTTGCATCGTCACTAGGACGGGCGGGAAGTGGCGCTTCGAGGACATACACAAGCTTTTCACCTTGAGAACAATTCTCAAGTTTCTAAGCCAGTCCAAGAAGTTCGGCTCAGTCAATTTATTTGAATCCAAAATGGAACGCAAATTCAAACACGTCATGATCAATTTATTGACCTAGAAATACAAAACGAGCATATATGAGAAAATGATTTTAAAATGCATCAATATACATTTATAAATCCCATTCATTTTTCGAATTTCAAAAACCCCAAAATCACTTCGGAAGATTGTAGGTCCATCTCCGAATGGGCTGATATCCATCATAGTTATGAACAACCTTGGAGAGAGTCCAACAAGCCATTCATAACTACGACGGTAGGTATCATCTATACCGATTGCATATCCCGTATATGCAACTATCACAATGTGCTATCAACTAATTGAATGTTCACACATACATCGGGTTGTTAACACATTAACAAGTATGCATCATATGCATAGCACCCAACTTCACCTCCCTTTACATCGACCTTGGAGAGAGTCCAACAAATCGATGCTCCAGGTTAAAGCCAACCCATTAATCAGGACATAGTTTTAATATGGTTAGAGCGCATTCAACCAATTATCCCAGCTTGGAGAGAGTCCAACAACCAAAGCTAACGATTGACCTCTGACTCTTACCATATTAGTATTAAACTATTCCATGGTTTGAACATATTCAGGTTCGAGCCGGGCTTGGAGAGAGTCCAACAACCCAAACAAGAAACAGAACTCTGGTTCTAACCATATTAATGGAAGGTGTAGGCTTTAATATTGATTAAAGGTTTTTATGTCTCATCCTCTTTGCATGCAAATAACTATTATCTACATGGCATGGAATACATGGCATACATCTATATGTCATGACACGCATGGCATAATGTTATGCATCTAATGCAATTACATGGCATACACTTATGTCATGTTTATAATTTCCTTATATGTCATAACTATTTATGGAAATAAAATATGTTTAAGATTTGATTCTCCAAATCAAATCATAATTAAATTAGGAAACAAATTTCCATATCTAATCACATATTTTATTCATGGAATTATTTGATTAAGGAAAATCTATTTAGGAAACCAATTTCCTAAATCATTGAAACTACTTATGGAAATAAAATATTTTAAGATTTGATTTCCCAAATCAAATCATAATTAAATTAGGAAACAAATTTCCAGAATCTAATCAAATATTTTATTTATGGAAAATATCAATTTCCATAAATACTTCCAACTTTCCAAAAGTGGAAGATTTCCATAAATACTTCTAGACTTTCCAAAATTGAAAAATTTCCATAAATACTTCTAAATTTCCTAAATTTAGAAAATTTCCAGAAATACATTATGACTATCGTAAAACCATTTTACTATTATGTCGAAACACAACCTGGGCTCTGATACCACTGTTGGGTTTCCGGCACCGCGGCGTGTGTGTGTTCAATCATGTTTCGTAAACATGAACACAGCGGAAGCAATTAAAAATAATAAATCTATATTTATTACAACACACACAACACACGCATGCATATTACAACAAGTGTAGACATAACCGTAAATTAAAATTTGCAATAAAAGAAAATTATCTACGTTATACCTTCCGTATGACGTGTAGCGGGAACGACATCAACCGGAACGATCCTCGTAAGAATCGTCTCTATCCGTATCCACGCCGAGCTCCTCGGGATGACTTCGCTAAGCCACGAGCTTCGTCTTCGTACGGGTTATTTGCCTCGTGTTGAAGACGACGTGATCGAGAGATGATCACAATCCGAATCCAAATTCGGATCCTAAAACGAGTTCTCAAAACTCGCTTCTCCGGAGAGGTATTCGTCAACCAATTGACGAATCCTTCGTCCTCCACCTCAGAGGATTACCGGAGATCAAATCCCCGGTAAGTTAGCCGCTGTCGGAGCTCTAACCGTCGTCCAAACGACGCTCCGACGAGAGGAGAAGAAGCTGTCCAGAAAACTGGACAGCTTGGTGGAGGATATAGGCGCCGGCCAACCAAGGAAAGAAAAGGCTCACCTTGATGCCAAACCTATAGGAGATCACCGGAGGGTCGCCGGAGTGTTCCCTGGCTGAAGCTTGGTCGCCGGCAATGACTTGGACGGCGGCACAAAAGCTGGGCGGCGGCACACCTAGGGTTGGCGCCGACTAGTGGAGGAGAGGGAGGGGGCGGCACAACTAGGTTGAGCGGCAACTCCAATTTGGGTTTTAGGATTAGGGTTTAAGCCCTATTTTATAGAGAACTAATTCTCTTAATGGTTAATGGATCATATCCATAAAGCCCGTTAACCCGCTCCATTAAGATAAGTTAAAATAAACCAAACCATGATGGTTTATTTTAAGTTAAAACGAACGAACCAACCTTTGGTTCATTCGTTAATATAAACCAAACCCTTTGGTTTATTCTCATCCATTGGATTAGAACCAAACCATTTTGGTCCATCCATTATGTCTTCATAAGACACGGCCCATCCACGCTTCCATTGCGACTGAAACAATTTCATGCTCGCTTTATGTTTGGTCCAACCAAACATAATTTCTCTCGGTCTGAGAATCTCATTCTCAAGCTCGTTTTAAATCCTTTGGATTACACTCGTTGTGCGTGTGACCAAATAGGTTCTCGGTTTATGTTGGCCGTCTATAATTAACCATTAATTATAGAACGATCATGAGTGGCACCTAGTAGTACATCATGATCCCCAATTAACCATAAAGATCAACGGTTGATCGAGAACTATTTCTGAAACCTTTCAGCAGCTCGAATGATTCGTGCCCCATTCCCTTCACTCATCTTATACCCACTTGGTTCAGGACATGGTCTATAGTGTCAGTCCTCACTAGGCTGACTACGTCACACCTAGCCCAAGTATCATTTCCTCGTCCTACGGATTCTAGTTACTGCACATGTATCGAAGAGTACCTTACTCTAAACATGTAATTCTTTGGCCAAAGACTTTAGTAACAATCCGACGAGAGGCCATGGGTATACATCTCCTCGCAAGGAGTGGTGAATCCTTTATAGGCTATTCAAACACCTTGATCACGACTTATACCCAATCATCCCGGGTCCACATCTCCTCGGAGATGTTTGCTTAAGATGTCAAAGCATAAGTCTCCATGATCAAGATGACTTGAATACCGCAAGTCAAAGGAACATCGCACTTAAGCCACAGTAAGAACTTCATTGACATATCTATATATGCAGAGAACCATATGAAGTCTTACGGCTGGTCACTCCAATGAACTAGTTACCATAACTAGCATCCACGATTAACTCCGGACATCACTATGTCTCCGGCCCGGTGAGAATCACCGCTTGGATACACCAAGGAGTATACCTCGTGCTAGTCTCGAGGAATTGATGGTGTCCAAATCCATCAATTCATCGACTAGGATAATTCGATACATCACAATTACACATGTAGAGATACTCACTAGTTGTGATCCAATCACAAATTCTCTCATCTTTGTGAATCGTATCGTGGACATTCAGTAAATGAGTTTAAGATCCAATCAAATACATTAAACATGTATACTCAAATAGTGAATCTTCATTTATCATATAAATGGTTCATACATAAGGCGATTGCCTTAGGACATCTCTCATATATTACTAACATATAGGCCCTACTTGTAGTTGAGTATCCTAGGAAGATACCGATGGAGGTTTTGGATGTGAACTTTCCTAGGTAGTCCTTAGTGTTTAAGATATGTACCTTACATCCAAATACTCTAAAGTATTTAATGTTAGGTACTTTGTCATGGTAGATTTCCTATGAGGTCTTATGGTGCCTATTTACCATAAGAATTCTATTTTGGACATAACAAGATGTACTAACGGCTTCTACCCAAAACCTATCGGGTAGGTTGTATTTGTTCAACCTGGTCCTAGCAACTTCTTGTAGGGTTTTATTTTTCCGCTCGACTAGGCCATTTTGTCGTGGGGTTCTAGGACACGAGAATTCATGGTGGTATCTGTGTAGGTTATAGAAATCTGTGAACTTGTGGTTTTTGAATTCACCACCATGATCGCTTCTAAGTCATTTAATTTTAAGGTTCTTTTGGTTTTTGATTAATTTAAACAAGTTGATGAGCTGGTCTAATGTATCACTTTTGTGTTTAAGGAATATAATCCAGGTAAACCTAGAATAGTTGTCAATTATGACTAAGCACAATTGACTTCCATTAAGTGACTTGGCTCCATGTGAATCGAATAGATCCATGTGTAGAAGCTCAAGCACACTTTTGGTTCGTTCTTGATTATTTAGTTGATGTTGTGTCCTTGGTTGTTTACCTTGTTGGCAAACATTACATATTTTATTGTCTAAGTTGTTGAGGTTGTGCAAACCACTGACTAAGCCACTCTGACTCATCTTGTGAACGAGTCTTGGGTGTGAGTGACTGAGTCATTAGTGCCACAACCAAGATTCCTCTTGCTGTTTCATAAGACACTTGGTTGAGGAGTTACGTAGATTAATAATGTAGATGTTGCTATTCCTTGTTCCTTTAAGTATTGTTTTAGATGTTTCATTTGTTTCAATTAAGCATTCATTTTCTAAGAATATAACTTTATAGTTGTTATCACATAATTGAGTTACACTAAGTAAATTATATTGAAAATTTTTTACTAATAAAACATTGTGAATCGTGAAATTAGAATTTAGCTCAATATCACCTATTACGATGATTTTGAGCTTGTCGTTGTTTCCGAAAGCTACCAATCCTTATCATTTGAATCTATGCTTCAAAAATTTAAGTTGGTCTCCAGTCATATGTCGGGATCACCCACTGTCCAACATCCATTGATCCTACACACAAGGTAGTTGGATCAGATATTGGAATTTAAAGGTTGGTTGAAGATTATTAATCCTAGATCATCTCACCCATTTCTACATGATCAAACACATTATCCTTATGTGTTCTTGTGAGATGATTTCAATTTTACTTAATTAAATTTAATGAATTGAAACTAGTCAACCTTCGGTTAGATTCAGATTTAACCCTAAGCTCATCAAGTCACCTTTTCAAGAAATTGGCTTCCAAGTCGTGGCGAGGCACAGAGACCTTCTTTGATAGGAACAACGACCACTTCCTTAGACAAAGCCAAGTTCGAGAAAATAATAGCAGTTCACCTGAATCACTTCTGGTCTAACTAGTTAAGGATACGTGAGGTAGCTTGCTAGTTCCATAGTCAGTGCAAGGCTAGATACGCCTTATCTAACTTGGACACACTGGACTTCGCTTCCCTAGCGTACTATCATCTCACTGCATCCTAGTACTATGTTGTCAAGAATTGTCTTGTTATAGGTCCTATCTAACCATTCTAAAAAAAAATACCTATTCATGCAAAGTCTAATTAATAGCACAAACAAACTTTGTACTAGCTCCCCCTGGACCATTGAATCAGTTCGGTCTTTCCACATAGTGGATTTGGTCCTTGGGAACCCAGTACTTGTTAAATCCTAATTTAGAAATTAAAATGGTCTTAGGGACCCATGCTTGGACATGTTTTTTATTTCGACTCACAATCGACATATACGACTTGTTAGTCGTATTTAAGCTAAACTCAAGCCCGACCTTGTTGTACACAACCCTTTGCAATCAAAGTAAGAGGTCAAGTCCCTTGGATCCCAAAGTAAACCTTTCCAACATATTCCTAAGGTCTTTGACTTGACTATTCAAAAGTGAGTTCTCAATTTCGAGCTTTTTAACTCGAGTTGAGTCCTCCTCTTCTTGAACTTGACTAGTCGAAGAGGTTAGGGGGACCTTATGTTTAAGGAGTTTAACCTCCTCAACTAAGGTCTTGACCTTGGACTTGGACTTAGCTAACTTTCTAGTTCAGAATTTAATTCCATTGCATAAAGTGCTAAGTAAATATTGACTTACCTTAAGTGACCCTTTTGAACCAGATGTGTATCCGTGACTTGTCTTGAATAGCGACTCGTCGTCGGATCCAGACTCGGACTCTTCCTCGGGTTCGAACTCTTGATCAGGGTCGGTCGGCTTGGCCATGAAGACGAGGTCGTCGTCTTCCTCTTCTGATGATTCTTCCCAAGTAGCGTTAAGTGCTTTCTTGGACTTGGGTGCTTTGTTCTTTAGTTTCGGACAATCCGACTTTTTGTGTCCGAACCTGTTGCATTCAAAACATCTCAAATTCGAATTAGAATTAGATTTACCTTGATTGATGGGTCATCTTCATCTCTTGATCATCTTCCGAACTAGATTCACTAGTTCTGTTTCCATCTCGAGGTCTACCTTCGACTGGTACTCGTACTCATCCTCTTCCTTAGGGGGTGGTTTATGTGTGGCCTTCTTCTTCAAACCTGCAAGTAAGGCAATACCTTTCTCGGGGACCGAATTAGACTGTTCATGGAGTTCAAATTTAGAAAATAACTGATCTAATCTAATTTTTAAATGGTCCTTAGAAACCTTGTAGGCATCGACCATGGATGCCCACAAGGTAGTCCTAGGGAAAGCATTTAAAGCATACCTTATAAGGTCTCGATTCTCGACCTTTTGTCTGATGGTGTGCAAGCTATTAATGATATCTTAAATACGGGCGTGTAGTTGTGTCGCCGTCTCGTGTTCCTACAATTTGAAGTTATACAATTTATTGAATAAAAGGTCTCGTTTACAAACCTTTGCATCGTTGGTTCCTTCGTGTAACTCAACGAGTTTAGTCCACAAGTCCTTCGCATTTATGAAGCGGCCGACACAGTTGAACTCCTCCTTGGACAAACCGCATTGAAGAATTTGTGTAGCCTTGGCGTTGGCTTCCACTTGTCTTTTCATGACGTTAGTCCATCGATCGTAATCCAATGATTCACCCACTTCATTAGTAGGAAGTGTGAATCCGGCTTGGATTACAATCCACATCTCGAATTCAGTTTTAAGGAAGCATTCCATCCGACCCTTCCAGTAACGGAAGTCATCTCCGTTGTAAAATGGAGGTCGAAGGTGCTAAACCCTTTGAGATAGGCCATTGAAAAAGACAAAATGATAATGGAAAAAGAGCACCTTGCAAAACCAAAAACAAACAAATGTACTAAGACTTTCGTCTTGGATTAGTAGTGTGGGAGAACGAAATCAAACGAAAAAAAAAGTCATAAAACAAAAATAAACAAAAGAAATCTATAAAAATTGCTAGATTGTTGGTTTCACCAAATTGTAGCGCCCCCGGCTCTGATACCAATTGTTAGATCAATTTGAGTACTAGAGGGGGAGTGAATAGTGCAAGGAAAACATTTCAAATTCGTTCGTCGGTTCAATACGTAAGAAGGGTAAAGTGTAGCGGAAAATAAAATATAAAATTTTTATTTTTACTTGGTTCATAGCCTTCGACTGCTAATCCAAGGCCCTAACGGTCCTAGCCTGTGTACGTAGGGCAAAGCACTAAAAACACTCATCCTCGTTAGAGGTAGGAGTAAGCGAGTACAATCAATACGAAAAAAATCAAGGTAGAGGGACACTCCCCCTCTCCTTGTTATGATTAAAGCTCGAAAAGGAAAGATGTGAACAAGATTTAAAGACGACAATTTAATAAAAGTATACCAACGACTATTGAAGATAGGACTTGAGCTCTTGTCGTCGAGATGCGGTAGCACTTCGTCATCGTAAGATCGTCGTAGAAGAGTAGCATAGCAAGAGCACTTTTGAGCACCTAGAATGATAGAAATGGGGTGGATAACCCCTACTTTTATAGCCTTGTGAACCCCTACCAGTCGACTGATGGTAGGGTTTCCAGCTGCAATGAAGAGTTAGCTCGAAAATATAGTTAATATAAGTAAATTTGATGGTTATTTACCATCCGATCTCGACTTAGATTTTTCATGGGAAGTCTTGGTCGGATCGTCGCCTAAGGATGTCCCTGTATGAAGGACACGACCTTACTTATGCTCACTCACACGAGCTTACCTCAACTTTTACCTTTGAAGCTTCGCTTCCGGTCTACACCTGAGTTCATCGGCTCCCTCTGAAGTCCTCCCGGTGTCGCCCGACCACTACGGTTCCCTCCGAGTGTCGCTGACTTTCAGCTTAGCTTAGCATTCCTACACACTTGATTTAGCTCGTGAGATAACAAAATGATCTTAACTTTGTGTATTTGCTATAATTAAAACTCAGGATTGATACAGGTGCCTACTGCACCAACAATGGTTAGGTGCCCTTTTGAGACCGAGTTAGGTTACTAGGGAAACCCCTACCAATTTCTCTCAATACCGAGCATGCCTTTGAGACTTTGTGCTAATTTTAGGGAGCGATCCTCGCTTAGGTAAGGTAAGTGCCTAAAGTTGGAAACCTTAGGAAAGCTATAGGATGATGACTTAACTTAACATGGAATGTGAACCCCTTAGGAAACTTCTTAGCACATGCACGAAAAGCTAGCTTATTGAACTTATAGAGCATATCTATTTGCTTTGATTGAAAGTACCACTTGATAAGTTTTAGTGAACATGTTAAGCATGAGAATTACATTTCTTAAAACATCATGGCACTGAGGTTTGCTTGAGGACATGCAAAGATCTATTTCTGGGGGATTTTGATGTGTGCAAATCATATAGGGTTTTAGGAGTAGTTTTAGCACACATATAATTGCATTTCATACTTGTTTCATGCATATTTTTCTTATTTTATGATTATTTTCTATTTTCTAGTTTAGAGATCTGCTTTTACTATTTTTTTCGTGCATAGCGGCATTTTGGAGGAGAAAATGACACCTAAATGGAGCTTAAAAAAGCCCAGCATGCTCTGGTCGTGTCCCAAAGACACGAGCACACTTTGGACGAAAAGATAGCATTCTCTCAGAGTTCCAGAGGAAGACACGACTGGTCGTGTGAATCTCACACTGTCGTGCCTTTCCAG
This sequence comes from Wurfbainia villosa, assembly GCA_025175895.1. Lineage (NCBI taxonomy): Eukaryota > Viridiplantae > Streptophyta > Magnoliopsida > Zingiberales > Zingiberaceae > Wurfbainia > Wurfbainia villosa. The sequence continues at coordinate 45,279,976 of CM045999.1, read as the reverse complement.
ATACCCGATCCAAAGTGCAGCTTTTAGATTACCACACAGTCGGCGATGTGGAATCCACATGACTGTGTGCTGACAACGTAACTAAAGGAGATCCATGTCCGTGGGAAATTAAGGAAAGTTGATTTCACCCCTATAAAAGGAAAGACACATCTAAACTTAAAAGGCGAGCCTCGACGGCTACAATGGCAAGGAGGATCCTAAAATGCACCGAAGGCTCGCAACGAGGAGAAGGAAATGTGGCTTAAGGGAAGGATTGCACTCCAACACGCGGAAAAGCAGCCAAGACATCTCCATAAATCCTTCAGGGCATAATGTTTACTATTTAGTTTCTATTTGAATTGCAATACTTGAGGATAGAATGTCTTGTGAGTGTCTTTTCATATTTATGGAGTAGATTTCTCGATTCTAGAATTAGGGAGTAACTTGTGCAAGTTGGACATGCTACTTCAAATATATGTTTATTTTCCTTGACTATATTTGTAGTTTATTATATTTAGGTTTAATTATAATTTCATCTTGGTTGTATTCCTATCATGTTTAGTCAATATAGAGGACAAATGCCCCTATATCGAAACTTAGGAGAATCAAAGACGGACCTCTCGGTCATCCTCCCTCCCAAAATCATAGAAAATAGGTCGTGAAAGAGTAGGGCATGAAATATGGTTCACCTATTCATGGGGACCTATAGGATATCTTAGAGCTCTACTAACATATTCCAACAAAAGTCTCAAAGTAGGAGAAATCAACTCTAGAACTGTTGTGGGACCCCAATGACAGGGGGTTTCCCTAGGATAGCAACCCCCTGAGCTCTGACAATCCGAAAGAGAAACTTAGTTAGGAATAGACAATTCCTGTTAGAAGATAAAGTTCATCAGGATTACATATACGATGATCCTCCTACAATATCGCAATTAGAGAGCCTAGGAGCATTAACTTAATAACATGTTTGACAATGCACAAGTAAAATCAAAAATCTATAATCCCTAAACCAATCCTTGAGTAACATTTTGCTTCTTTCTCCGAGTGACACCATACTAGAGCTTGCCCATAGCTAGCCACCTTAACTCATTAAGTGATTCACTCTGAACAACATACGTTCACTAGACACCGGTATTCAAAATCACAATCCCTGTGGGATTGATACATAATTTATTACTTAACGACAACTGTGCACTTGTTGGCATTGAGCGCGAGCATGCGCTTCAAGTCCTTGGCAGTCTAGGCTAGAGATTTGGGGTCGTGCTCGCGTGCATCAAGTTAGAAGTGTGGTTGGCAACGGTCTTGACTCAATTATAGTATCACTCGGAGAAAGTAAGGGTGACTCAAAGTTGATTAAAAGATTCCAAGATTTTGGTTTCACTTATGCATTGTTGAACATGCTATCAATTTAATGCTCCTAAGATCTCTAGTTACGATCTTGCGGGAGAATCATTGTGTGTAATCCCGATGAACTTTTGCTTCTACCGAGAATTACCTATTCCTAACCAAGTTTCCCTTTCGGATCGACAGAGCTCAGAAGGTTGTCGTTACTAGGGTGCCCTTGTCTCGGGTCCCACAACCACTGAGTTGATTTCTCCTACTTTGGGTCTTCTGCTGGAGTAAGTTCATGGAGTTCTAGGATGTCTTATGAATCCCTATGAACACATGGACCATATTTCATCTCCTACTCTTTCAAAAATTATTTTCTACTATGATGGGAGGCAGGATAACCATTCAATTCCTCCTTGATTCTCCTAGATTTCAATATAAGAGATGTCCACCCTTATATCGACTATGTACGGTAGAAATAGAACCAAGATGTAACCTTTCATTGATCTAACTAAAATAAATAACAAATATAATTCAAAAGTCAATGAATAGATATTCAAACTAGCATTTCTAACTTGCATAAATTAATGCCTAATCATAGAATCAAAGTACCTACTTCACGAAAATGGAAAAGCAAACACAATACATCATTCTATCAAACATTACAATCCAAATAGAATTAAAAAGATGAATTATAAGCCCTATTGGATCCAATGCATTGTCTTAGTCGCCCTTCGATGTATTGGAGCATCGTTTCTAGTCCTTGAGTCGCTTCCTCTCTCTCCGTTGCGAGCCTTCGGTGCTTTTTAGGGCATCTCTTTGCCATCCCAGCCATCAAGCCTTCTCCATAGGTTTAGGCGTGCCTTCCTTTTTATAGGGGTGAAATCTACTTTCCTTAATTGCCCGCGAAAATGGATCTTCATAAGTCACGTTCTTGCCACACGACCATGTGGATTCCACATGACTGACCATGTGGAAGTATGGAAATCCCACTATGAACCATATGTCTAGAAAAACGTATGGTTGTGTGAAATTCAAACGGTCGGCCATGTCTTCCTCTGGAATCCTGAATGGATGCCATCTTTTCATCCAAGTGTGCTCGTGTCTTGGGGACATGGCTAGAGCACACTTACCTTTCTTGAGCTCCATTTGTAGTGCCATTTTGCCTCCAAAATGCCTCTTTGCACATAAAGATAGCAAATGTAGATCTCTGAGCTAGAAAGTAGTAAATAAGAGAAATATGCATGAAACAAGTATGAAATGAAATGAGATGTGTGCTAAAACTACTCATAAAATACTATATGATTTGCACACATCAAGGACATAGGCAATTTGCACTAGCTAGGATAGCATTAGATGAGAACGATGTCCTTACTTGGAAGAGAGATGGAGCTCAACCTTAGTCTCAGCCACAACCTTTGCCTAAGTCAGCCATGCATGAAGAGAAGCTAGACCTAGATGTCACATGTCTATCTCCGTTTCTTGCACTTCCATTGCCCTCAGTACCTCCTACCTTAGAGGAGAGAGTCTCCAGTCTAGAAGAGGCAATTCATCGTAAAAAGGAGTAGCAGCAGATGCGTCACCGATAGATGATGCAGCTGTAGAGAGATCAACATAGAAAGATGATGAAGATGCTTCGATCTTGGGGCATGAGCCATCCACATTATCCACCTCCATCTTCATCTGATTAGGATAATAGTATTTGGACTTGTGATTTGTATCTTATTTTTGAAGACTTAGAGTTTTGAAAGCATATTCAGTTGTAATCTTTAATTCTGAATTTATAGGTAATATAAACTTATGAAAACATGAAATTGTGGAATCATAAGTATACCTCAAATATGCAGATGTTGAATGGTGTGTAATTGCTCAAGAACTTTGTTGTGAACAATAATCCTCGCGGAACGCTCGCAGTCGAGATGATAATCACAAACGGACGATCCCCATAATTCCATGACAACTCAATCCAAAATCTTGGTGATGTGATAATGATCTCTTGTTCTTCTCAACAAGAGATCTGCACCTTGCACTGTCTACCTTCATGCACAACACTGCACACTAGAAACCTCACGACTTCTTCCTTCACTCATGCACAACTCTCTTTTCCTCAACCACTGTCAATGCACAGTAAATGTACAACAAAAACAAAGCCATTATACAACCAACCCCTCATACTTCTTCACAAGAAGTATATATAAGGGAGAAGAGAAGAAGATGGGATGATGTGGCCACCCATTACCCCATGCCCAAGCCCCAACATGGGCATAACTAACATCTCTCACTTAAACATGAGGGTATATAACATTCGTCATTAGATCACATCTTATGTGATTCATCACATCGCCCTACTAGACTTTCACACAGAGTTGAACGTCGTGCGACTTGTGAGTACACCTACAAATAAAAACTACTCAATACACCTGTTATGATGATTGAGTAGTCGTCATTGTATCATAAGATACAACATCTCACTACACCCCAAATCCACTAATTACATCCATCAAGTTTATTTCCTCATACAAAGTAATCCCCATATTTTGCTCGAGATTATATTCACTAATATGTTTAATCCCTCCATGGATAAACATAAAAAACTAGTTAGTGAATATATAATAATGATGTATTATCAGTTGGTCTTCCTTTTCCCAAACATAAATCTATCAGTCTCAACTCAGCTAATAGGAGAAGCAGGATAATATTGAAATTAAATTAAGTGCATAAAACCCCTCATGGACTATACTAGAACATATCAAAGTATTGTCATACGAGATGGAAACTTTAGAGTTTCCAATAGAAATATTGTATCCTAACTAGTCTAGACAATGGACAGAGATTAGATTTTGTTGAATCTCTAGATCATACAACATATCATGAAGATACATGACTTGATTGTGTAGCAACATCTTGCAAGTGTCAATCCCTCTCACCTCCATAAATGCCCCATTCCCCACATGTAACTTTCTCGCATGTGGACTTAAATGACGAAATTCAACGTATGCACTCCTATAATGAACTACATGGTTTGCTACTCCTGAGTCTACAATCCACAAAGGATATGAGTTAGCGAACATCACGCTAGATGACACATAACTCAAACTATGTAAAGAAGAAGGATATACCTTTCGCTCACTACACTCGTGTGCAAATGTCCAAGCTGACCACATACGTAGTATTAGACTTTTCTCTTTATGAGCTCCTTCTTCTTGCTTTTCTGTCCCTTTTCGGTTGTCTTGACAAATGACATCTTCTTGCTAGGACCTTTAATCTTCTTCTCATGCTTGTGCCACTTGCACTTTGTATTTCGGGAGCCCTTACTTGACTCCACAAAGTTAGTATGACCCGAAGCAAACTTGGCCACCTCCTGACACTCCTCCTCGAGCTCGCAATGGCTACTCACATCCATGAAAGTATGGATACTTTCAATGCATGTGAGATAGATCTTAACTACATCCTAGGAGTTGGGTAATAACTGGATCACTCCTAGTACCTGAAGCTCATTCAACATTAGGTCCCCCATATTCTTCAAAAAAGCAATAATACTCGACATATGTATTAAATATTATTTCATAGTATGTTTGGGTCTCTTCTTATAAGTGATGAACTTATAAGTCAGCATCCTCAACTTAGGAGTTGAGATGGTGCCATACTGCTCTTTAAGAGCAAGACAAACTGACATTGTTGTAGGATACTGCTTATAGATCGGGATTAGCTCATCGTGCATGTTGGTAAGAATATTTACCCTAGCATGGCAAACCTTCTTTTTCCAAGCACCATATACCTCCTGATCCTGTCTCGCCTGAGTTGTGGTACCATCCCCGGGGTCCACCATCTCATGCTTAAGAACCACCCAAAGTTCTTCTTCCTCAAAGACAAATTGGTACTTCCGGTGCCAAATGTCATAGTTGTCACTATTTAACTTGTCTTCCTTTATGAGATATAGTATGGCACTTTTTGTCGTAGAAATATTGATGCATGCGAACGCGACCACAAATCTCGCGACGGAGACCATTGAAGACTCGAAGCGCATGCTCGCTGATGTGAGCAAAACATATAGGGTTTTAGGAGTAATTTTTGCTCACATCTTATTACATTTTGTGATAGTTTCATGCATATGTTACTCTATTTTTACACGCATTTCCTATTTTCTGGTTCGGAGGTCTGCTCATTATACTTTTATGTGCAGGTTAGCTTTTCTGGTGATAAAGATGCATTTTCAGAGCTAAAGGACTTTTGCAGCTAGACGCAGAGTGGGACACGGCCAGGGTGTGTGGATTCACACGACCGTGTCCAATGGGCAAAGAATAGCACCCCAGGGCCACACACGGCCTGGCCGTGTGGAAACACACAACCGTGTGGCTCCCTGACGGATTTGCGCGACTAGGGATTTTTTCGGATTTTGCAGTGGTATGAGGTGATGTCTATATAAGGATGGCTCATCCAAAACCCTAGGGGGGAGGCACGATGACTAGGACGGCACGCCGAAGCCCTAAAAAGCTTCGCTAACTCACAGCGGGGAGGAGGAATGCCGCCGGAGGTCCACAACTTGCAATACAATGTTAGAGAGAAGATCAGGAAGCATTGTATATCTCTATTTCTGTGCTTTATCTCTATTGTATTCGAACTTAAATATGTTTTGTGATTCTTCCTTCATATTTATGGAGTAGAACTTTCGATTCTAGGATTAGGGAGTTGCTTGTGTACATAGACAATGTTGGTTCATATTAAATTCTGGCGATAAGTTTAATTTGACAATTGGTAGTTGCTCTTTATTATATCTATGTGTATTTGGCTTTCTTTTATGCTTAGGCGATACAAGGTGGTGACAGCCCTCGCAATCTAGATTTAGGAGGTTTGATGAAGGAACCTAGGGGTAAACCTGACCTCCCGTAACTGAGGGGAGAAGGGAGCGGTGGAATCGAAAATGGTCCACTGCAAGGATTGATTTGGCATCCTCGTACCCTCTATCCTGTCCTTTTGGGTGACGATAGCTTCCAGTGAATGCGACGGCTCTGCGGGAGAGTGTATGATGTCCCTTCCTTAAAACCGTAAGTAGACGTTTAGATGACGCCAATTGACAACATTGTTCTATGGTACACAAGTGAAACCGAAGTCCTAGGATCACCTTTTTAAGACCCCGACACCCTCTTTTCCTCCTCCGTGTGACACCACACAGAGAAGTGTCCATCGATAGTCCTCACCAACCGACTCTCTCTTAGAGATCACGTCTGAACAATCGCAACCACTTAGTATATTGGTACTCGAATCCCAATCCCTGTGGGATTGATAATCTTTATTACTTGACGACATTCGTGCACTTGCGGGTGTTGAGTGCGAGCGTGCACTTTGAGTCCACGACGGTATCCATCGCGTGATTTGAAGATGCATCTGTGCGCATCAAGTTTTTGGCGTCATTGTCAGGGACTATCAATTCGATATCAAATCGAACGGTGGTAGATTGGATCGGACTTATGATTAGATTAATTTCTTGCTTTATTTTTCTTTTAGTTTATCTTATCTTCTTAGTTGTATTTTCCATATTTAGATTTAGTTTTTATTTTCAGTAGTAGTTTCCTGTTTTACTTATTTCATCTTAGGTTTTTATTTGCTAGATTTATTTATTTTCTACTTTTAGCATTAGCTTAGCACTCTTTCTTTTGTGTGTTGGTTTGTCGTATGCTTAGAAGACTAGGATCGGAAGGTCTAATTCCGATCAATTTAGAGATTGAGCGAACCTTTCACAGTCGGAGAGCAGTGCAGCGAAAGATGGAAGATCAAGCTGCATCCGAGGTGAACATGGGCAACCGACCTCTGCGGGACTATGCAGCTCCTAGCGTTAGAGGATTCGGGCTGAGCATAGCTGGAGCATCGATTTAGGCAAATAACTTTGAGCTGAAGCCTGCACTTATACATATGGTCCAACAGAGCCAATTCGAGGGAGCTGCAATTGAAGACCCGAACTGACATCTTGAGGCTTTTCTCGAAATCTGCTCAACTATGAAACTTAACGGAGTCCTGTCTGACGCGATCCGCCTGAGCATGTTCCCATTTTCACTGTGGGATAAGGCTAAGGCATGAGTTCACTCCTTACCCTCTGGCAGCATCACCACATGGGAGCAATATGAGCAGTAGTTTCTGAATAAATACTTCCCACCAAGTAAGACTTCTCACTGTTGGGATGTATACTGAAAAGTCTATCTTTTGTATGAACATCTTTATTTTGAAATAAGAATCACATGATTATTGTTTGCATATTTTTATGGTTATGCATATTGTCTAATACATTAAATTGTAGATAATATGGTGTGTGGTGTCACACGGGAGATCATGTTATCGGCTCCTTATAAAGTAGAAGTATAGGCTCACAACCGAGATGACTTTGGACAAACCATTGGTATGGTTGTAGTGTGATATGGTATTGGTTTATCTTGACCATAAAATCACACTAGTACACTTTGTGTTTATTGAGCAGGATCGACTTAGAGGTGATTCGATTTATTGCTGACTACATAATCGAATTGTACCTCGGATATTATATTGTACATACTCTTAATCTCGATATAATAATGGACACATATACTTAATATTCATTTCTTTGATTTACCAATGGGCGAGATTTATAGATTAAATCGATTGGATCAGTAAGTTTGGAAATGATATTATTTATATAGTGTGTCATTGATTATAGGAGGAAACCGTGTCCTATATATTAGGATGATGATGTCCTCTTGAGGAGCTCATAAGGTTCATCATGTAAACCCTGCAGGTGGACTTGGTCCGGCATGATGAAAAGGTTGAGTGGTACTACTCATGGAGTTAGATGTTGATTAATTAATGGTCAGTAAATTAATTAATTGACAGACATTCGAGATCTTAAACACGAGGAGAAAATTTACATATAATATATGGGGCCCATATTAACTTATGGGGGTTTGTGAGGTAGATCAATGATAATCCTTTAGTGGATTGGATTATCATTAATGGATCGGACTTTATGTGGGCTTGATCCATTGAATGGCCAAGATCCAACTCCTCCTCATGGTCCCTTTTGTAGCCTATTAATACCTCATGATGCCAAGATCCAATAGATCGAAACAAAACTCTAGATCCAAAGGTAGATATTAAATCTATAGATCTGATGGTTGAGATTAAATCTCTGGATCCGATGGTTGAGATTAAATCCCTAGAACCAATGGTGAAGATTAAAACAAGGCTATCCCTAACTCAATATAAGGAGAGCAAGGGGTGGGAGGAAAGAAGAATCCAATGAGAGATAGGATTAGGGTTTTGGGCAGCAAGAAGCTTGGATTATGGTTTAGGCTTGGCGGCACCAAATAAGGAAAGTCTTTCCTTGTCTTCTTCTTCTCCATTGGTGGCCGGCGCCCATACCAATCTTTCTGGCCCTTGGCCGGTGTCTAAAGTAGTTCTTCTCCTTCTCCTTGGCCGGTGGATCCAAGGATTAGGGTTCTCCGTTGAATCTCTTGGCCGACAACCATCTTTTTCTCCCTTCTCCTTGTTGGTCGGCAGCAAGCAAGTTGCTTGTTTCTTGTTGGTTGGCTAAAGGAAGGAGAAGGGTCTTGTTTATATTCTTCCTCTTGCTCGGGATGAGTAAGGAAGGAAGATTGGTGATCTAGGAGCTTCGACTTTTGGTAGATCGTCGCCCACATGACGTCCGAAAGGAGGAAGGACATACAATAGAAGATCGAGAGGTATATCGATTCTCTATTTTCATTTGTTACATGTTTATACTTGTTTTTTAATTATATGCATGATATATATTCTATTTTGTGGATAAATATACTTGGACCCCGAACATAAACACAAAAGCCTGTGATCAGTACATCATCTATTCCGCGGCTATTCTTAGAATAGAGGTTGGTCGATTGAACAACAAGTTTGTTCAAGTGACCACTCTAATCGAATAGCACGACGATGACAAGGTTGCTTGGGCAATTCCTCTTGTCAAGGATAAATTTTTTTATTCGGGGACGTAAAAGGGATCGCCATGAGTAAGCGACCGAGTTGAAGTGGGAAGCGAAGTTTCCCCTCCCAACATTTGGTATCAGACCCACGGTTTCCAATTTTGTGTGTTTAGGATTCGGTTACTTGTATGCACTTTTCATATATTATATGTGCCAGATAATAGTAGGATATGCGTAGGTTAACTTTTTGGTTGCAAGCATAAGATCCAACTATTATGGCCATATGTGTGTATGTGATTATATGTGTGTAAATGTATATTTTGTTGAATCCTCGGGGTTGACGAGGCTAGTATTTGATTTTTTGTAAATTAGATACGACATTGTTTAGCCACTCTTTTTATTTTAGTTTACTTTCGATCTAGATATCATGTACACTCCCTCCTGGAGTATAGGATCAATGGACTTAAATTAAAATAGATTTTAGTCTCGTCTCGGATCTCTGGATGGCTCATACATGGCGTAGGAGGAGCGGACGAGAAGGCTATACGACGGGAGACATATTGAAGACAAAAGCCATAATAGTTGGAAAAATTTTATTTTGCATATTTATTACTTATTGTTTGATATGCATGTCGTAGGCTAGAAAATTCCTCAATTTCAAATCACTAAGTGGGAGAGGGAAATTTTTATAAATTCCCACGGCTTCCATTACGATTTGACAAGTGATGCAGACAAACTTACGCGTCGGTTATGAGTGCCATCCTCCCCATCGGATGAGTTTGTTTGCGGATCACAAGGTCGAATATGGTTATAGGGAATTATTAAGGAGCATGTGTACTTCCCCATCGTAAGGCACATAACCCGAGATAATTACCTTGGTACCGAGTAATGGTGAACACTTAGATACAAATATAAGTATCCTCCCCATCAGAGTCACTGCTTTTATTTGTAGGGCCAAAGAGGAACCAATTATTAATTTTACTTGTCAAAAAGTTAGATTGACAAGATAGTAAAATTAATGGGTAAAACCTCCTCTTACAAATGTAGAATTCGTATACGTCCACACTATCGTGGCATATGATATTCTCGGTGTTTTGAGATGTTTGTTGATTTTAAAATTTTATTGTTTGAGGAATCAATAATTTTTTGAAATCTAATGTTTTGATCTATGTGATTCTTAGGTTTTCTTTCAAAATGACTTTCAACCCACTCACTGTGATACTGAAAGAGAATAAACTTACTGGACCCAATTATATTGATTGAAAGAGGAATCTTGACATTGTCTTGACTGCTAAGGAATACAAATATGTACTCCTCAAAGAGTGCCCTCCTAAGCTTGTAGATGATTCTAGGGAAAAGGAGAAAGAGAGTTATAAGAAGTGGATAAAGGCCGATGAGATGGCGCGGTGTTACATTTTGGCATCTATGTCAAATGTACTGCAACATCAGCATCAAGCCATGTCCACTGCTTATGACATGATGTCAATCTCAAAGAGCTTTTCAGACACTAGAATCGGGCTGATAGGCAGGAAGCCATGAGGAACTTGATGATGACCACCATGATCGAGGGAACACCTGTGAGGGATCATGTTCTCAAGATGATGGCTCATTTGAATGAGTTGGAAGTCCTCGGAGCTGAGATCGATGGGGAAATCCAGGTCGATATCATTCTCCAATCTCTACCTAGGAGTTTTGAGCAGTTTCGCCTGAACTACAACATGAACAAAAGGTTGTATTCGTTGGCGGAGCTTCTGACAGAACTCCAGGCGGCAGAGGGGCTATTTCGTCAGAGTGCTCAGGCGCATGCCATGGTGACCCAAAAGGATTCTACTTCTAAGCCTAAAGGCAAGAAGAAGAAGAAATAAACTGGGACAAAGGCGGTGGGAGGAACTCAGGGAGGAGTGAAGAAGTTGAAAGGCAAGTGCTTCACTTGTAAGAAGACTGCACACTGAAAGAAGGACTACCCCAATCGCAAGCATAACAAAGGTATATCTTTTGGCCTAGTCGTTGAAACATGTGTAGCGGTGTTATCTACCGGCACCTGGTGTGTAGATACAGGAGCCATTGATCATGTCTGCAATACTTTGCAGGGGTTCCAGGAAACCAGACAAATAGCTGAGGGGGAGATTACCGTATACTTGGGCGATGCCACGAAGGTGGCGGCAGTTACAGTGGGTGACGTTTATTTATCTTTTGAGAAAAATAATGTTTTGGTTCTTAAGAATTGCCTTTATGTACCTTTATTTAGAAAGAATTTAATTTCAGTTTCTAAATTGTTTACGGATGGATATTCTATTTCTTTTAATGACAGAGTTGTTATAAAAAGAAATAGGGACATTATCTGTTCAGGTGCAATGATAGGAAATCTATACACACTTGAACCAAAAGCTCTCACGATGCAAATAGAAGTAAATAACTCATCTTCTAATTCCAATAAGAGAAAAGAACCTTCAACGATGAACCAAACATATCTTTGGCATCTTAGGCTTAGTCATATTAACCTAAACAGAATTCAAAGGTTGATAGCTGATGGACCACTGAGTTCATTAGTGGTGGAAGATTTCCCAACCTGCAAATCTTGCTTAGAGGGTAAAATGACTAAGAGGCCATTTAAGGCCAAGGGATATAGAGTCAAAGATGTGTTAGAATTGGTTCATTCTGATTTGTGTGGTCCTATGTCTATCCAGGCTAGAGGTGGTTTTGAGTATTTCGTTTCTTTTATAGATGATTATTTGAGATATGGATACATTTACTTGATGCGCTGCAAGTCCGAATTCTTTGACAAGTTCAAAGAATTCAAGGCTGATGTGGAGAAACGTCAAGGTAAAAGTATCAAGATACTACGATCTGATCGTGGTGGTGAGTACCTCTTGGGAGAGTTTAGGAATTACTTATCAGAGGTTGGGATTCAATCCCAATTGTCTGCACCTGGCACACCCCAGCAGAATGATGTAGTAGAACGAAGGAATAGGACTCTTATGGAGATGGTTAGATCGATGATGAGTTATTCTAAGTTGCCAGATTCGTTCTGGGGATATGCTTTAGATACGGCGGTGTCCATTCTGAACTTGGTTTCATCTAAATTAGTGCCTTATACTCCCATAGAATTGTGGACTTGTCGAAAGCCTAGTCTAAGACATATTCAGATTTGGGGGAGTCCAGCACATGTGCTGAAGGCGGATGCTAGTAAGTTGGAACCTCGTACAGAAGTATGGATGTTCGTTGGCTATCCTAGAGGAACGAAAGGTGGTTTGTTTTATAGTCCTAGACATGAGAGGGTGATCGTTAGCACGAACGCTGGATTTATAGAGGAAGACTATGTGATGAACCACAAGCCCATGAGTAAGATTGTTCTGGAGGAAATAAAAGGAGAAGTCACTTCTTCAATACCACCAGTATAAGAGGATATACCACAAGTCACTGCACCGCGTGTCATAGAAAATACATAGGTGATGACTCATCTTAATGGGAGGGTTGTGAGACAGTCTGATAGATTCATGTTCTTGGTGTTTGGAGATCGGGACGGCCGGCTAGAGGGGGGTGAATAGCCCTCTTTCGTTGGATGTCGTATTTTGCTCGTCTACAAGACGTTAGCGCAAGCGGAATATGCAAATACAAAAAGATAAAGACAAAGCAAATAGAAATAACAATACAACCAATGCAAACACCGAGATGTAACGTGGTTCATGGCTATGCCGCTAATCCACGGTCCGATTCGTCCACGGTGAATCACTCCGTAATCTATCCACTAGATCTCTCCTTTGCACAAAGCTAGGTGGAGGTTAGCTCTTTACATGAAAACACTCCTCTTACAAATATAATGGAAATAAACTCAAGTAGGAGGATGGAAAGCTTTAGGGAACTTTGGGAGAGTATTAGAGTATAAGCATTAGCCTCCCAAAGCCTCATCCCCTTCCTTTTTATAGAGGAAGAGGGTTTCTTCCCGTTGACACAGGATCAGTCGACTGATGCCCTCGATCAGTCGACTGGTCCTGTAGCCGTTGCCCAATAATGGCCGCTTTCCATGTTGGATTCTATCCAACGGTATTGGCATCAGTCGACTGATGGCACCCATCATTCGACTGATGTAAATCAGTCGAGTGATCCGTGAGATCGACTTCATTCTGTGCCCATGCACAGTGTCATCGATCATCGTCGTCCCTTAGCGGTCGGCCGATCAAGCCATCGATCGCCCATGCCTACGCAATCGACCGATCAACTTGATTCTGACTTAAACGATCGAACCATCGACTCGGAAGCGATCGCCATGACATGGCAATCGACTGGTGTCGGGAAAACTCATCCGACACTTGGCCAAATGGCCAAGTTTCACCTAAGAGCTACCCCTTCCCGGGTTACATTCGCTCACTCTCATCCCTCGGAGTCCCTCGCCTTCGAAGTTCTCTTCGTTCGCGGCCACGTCCCTCGACAGCATCAAGCGCACGGCTCTGCAATGCTCCTTCGCGTCTCTTGCCTCGAAGTCTACTTTTTCCGGCTTCACTCCAAGCTCCTCGTCCGACGGTCCCCCAGATTCTCCAAGCACACGGCTTCCGCAAATCTATCCTTCACCGACTCAAGGCCCGAGTCATGAGATATGAAACTCGGCACGGCTCCATGTGCGAATTACTAAGTCCTGCACGACTTCAACGGACATATCAAATCAACATAACAAACTAACTTAAACCCTTTGCCACACACATCAAAACCTAATCATGGCAAGAGATTGCCCTAACAATCTCTCCCTTTTTGATGTGTGGCAATCCGTTTAAGTTAGATAAAAACATTTGATAAAAATTTTAAGGTAAGAAAGCATGTAAACATAGACATTGATATAGCAACATGCAACTCCCCCTTAATCCATGAAACTCTCTTTATAAATTCTCAAAGTAAATTTTCTCCCCCTATCATAATTAACTTAAACATAATTTTCTCCCCCTTTGACACCATCAAAAAGATTAACACTAAGTTATAAACTCATAGCATCAAGTCTAATAGAAGGAAAATACAAAAAATTAGTCTAAAACCTGAATTCGGCCTTTACTGTTCTGATTTTCAAGCCATCGACTGGTTCAGACTACCAGTCGACTGGCACGCGAATTTCAAAACTTTCTGATTTTCAGACCGAATTTCAGAAATGCATTAAAAATTCCAGAAAATTCAAAAAATCATGAAATTTAGGGAACATATTTCATGTAAGGTTATTTATCAGTGAAAAATAGTTTTTCATGAAAAAACATTATATTTTCACATATTTGGAAAAAATCCAAAAACTTTAAAAATTACTAGGTTTTTGATCATGAGAGTATCAAGTTTAACACCTAGTTTTGGTTCCAATTGTTTCAAAACATGAATACATAGATTTTAGATTGAGAAATTGTTTTGAAAACATATGAAATATCCAACCATGATCTTTGGGCAATATGTCTATGAATTAAACATAAGCCTTCCCCATGATTGGTCTATTATTGCTATTTTGATACTTCAAATGACCATCTAAATGCCATAGGCATTAGTGGACATTTGTATCATCCTAACATCTCACCCATGCTAAGTTTTCAATCAAGGTAGCCTATTGTGAGTGTGAGATATATCCTAGAGGGTATTTGTATACACTTAACCATTATATTTATACAATTCTATCAAGGTTAAGTATCATCCTAACACTCAACATCATCATAAAGATATATATGGCTTAAATTCTTATTATGATCATGAAACACATGTATTCATTGAATTTTAATCATGCATTAGGTAGTATATCATGATAATAAGAAAAATATCACCTAAGGCATGATTTAAACCCTATTTCTCATGATGATGTGCCAAATTTCAAAATCATAAATCATGATTGCAAACATACATAGCAATTACATTAATCATCATGATTTAAGCATTATTAACTATTTATAGGCACGTTATCATCACCTAACACTATTTAAAAATGTTGTCCCGCCATCCTAAGTCAACCAAAATATGATATAGGTCAATTGCATTGGTTGACTACCCTAGGGGTTTTCTAACCCTTAAGGATGGATTTTGGAACCCAAAATAAGTTCTTGCCTATGGGGTTCACTAGATACTCCTTGGGGATCCATTTTCTAGCAATTTCCTTCTTCTTATATTGTCCCCTAGCAATTAGGCATTTGTAGGCCTTTTCATTTTTCTTTTCTTTATAACCTAGGCCCTTTTTGTTGAATCTAGCTCTTTGGCTCCCTATGATCATGTTCAAGGTGTTGGAGCCTATGGTGAATTTTTCTAGGGCTTTTGTCAAGTAATCTACCTTTTCCCTTAGAGCCCTATTTTCATCAATGCATGCATCACTAACATTAAATGGGATATAGTTATCATGTGAGCATGCATCATCATGGCAAGAAGAAATATTTTCATTTTGATTTAAGCATGCTTTTTCTAGTTTATTTTCTAAGTCCTTAATTTGATCTAACATGCTCTTATTTTTCTTCTTTGCTCTAAATAAATCCCTAGTTAAGCTAGAAACTATGGAAACTATTTACTTAGGAGAGGTATTCGTTACCATAGTTTCCATGTCTTCTTCTTCTGATGAGGAGGATGAGGAAGTAGAGGCTCCCCCTTCACTTGAGCTCTCTCCACTTGAGCTTGATTCTTCATTTTCGGTGGAGGAGCAATCTAAGTCATCGAAAGCCATCAATGCAAGGTTGGAGTAGACATGCTCTTCTTCATCAGATGAGGAAGAGGAAGCAAGGTCATCCCATGTCTTTGCTTTGAGAGCCATGGCCTTTCCTTTTTCCTTGGCCTTCTTTTCTTCTTCCTTCTTTTTACTCCCCTTTTTCTTTTTCTTTTCTTCTTTCTTCTTCCTCTCTTATTTGTTCTTGTTTAGGAGAGGACAATTGTCCCTTATGTGCCCCTCTCCTTGGCAATTGTAGCATATGACCTTCCCCCTTGGTCTTCTATTCCTATCATTAGACTTATTAAATCTAAATCCTTTTAATGCACGTCTTACCCTCCTTACCATATAGGATTCTTCGGTTCTATCCATGGAGGAGGAGGAAGATGCTTCGTCATCGGAGGAGGAGGGGATCTCTATCTTCTTCTTCCCCTTGTTTGCTATTAGTGCCACTCCCCTTGAAGGTTGAAACTTTGGCTCTTCTTGAATTCCTTCAAGCCTCGTTTCGTGGAGCTCCATTGTTGAGAAAAACTCCTCCAAGGTACTTACTTCCAAGTCCTTGGAGATGTAAAACGAATCCACCATGGAGCTCCATCTCGAGGACCGGGGAAAGGCATCTATGACCTTCATTACCATATCCCGGTTGGAGAGCTTTTTACCTACACTTGTCAAACGGGTTAGAATTTCCTTAAATCTAGAGTGTAGGGAGTTTACCTTCTCTCCCTTTTCGAGTTTGATATTGGACAATTGGGAGCGAAGGACGTCTCTCCTTGCTAGCTTCGCCTCAGATGTGCCTTCATGGATCTCTATTAATTTGTCCCATATTTCCTTGGCGCTAGCACACTCTCCTATCCGGTTGACTTCTTGTTGGGGGAGGACATTGTATAGATGATGCTTGGCCTTTGAATTTGCCAAGTATTCTTCTCTTTGCCTTTTGCTCCACCTTGAATTTTCCAATGGCTCCCCATCTTCGTTCCTAGGCAACTAGAAACCGTTTTCCATTATTAAAAGGATTTCAAAGTCAGTTTCGAAGAATACCTCCATTCACTTCTTCCACAAAGCGAATTCATCATCGAACTTCGGTGGGTGGATGTTGGAGCAGGCCATTTTGAATGTTGCTGGTTGTGGTGGTTAGTCCTCGACAAGCTTTCCTTGGCTCTGATACCACTTGATGGGAGATCGGGACGGCCGGCTAGAGGGGGGTGAATAGCCCTCATTCGTTGGATGTCGTATTTTGCTCGTCTACAAGACGTTAGCGCAAGCGGAATATGCAAATACAAAAAGATAAAGACAAAGCAAATAGAAATAACAATACAACCAATGCAAACACCGAGATGTAACGTGGTTCACAACTACGCCACTAATCCACGGTCCGATTCGTCCATGGTGAATCACTCCGTAATCTATCCACTAGATCTCTCCTTTGCACAAAGCTAGGTGGAGGTAACCTCTTTACACGAATACACTCCTCTTACAAATATAATGGAAATAAACTCAAGTAAGAGGATGGAAAGCTTTAGGAAACTTTGGGAGAGTATTAGAGCATAAGCATTAGCCTCCCAAAGCCTCATCCCCTTCCTTTTTATAGAGGAAGATGGTTTCTTCCCGTTGACACAAGATCAGTCGACTGATGCTCTCGATCAGTCGACTGGTCCTATAGCCGTTGCCCAATAATGGCCGCTTTCCATGTTGGATTCTATCCAGCGATTAACATCACCGATCGATGGCACCCATCGATCGGATCGATGTCAATCACCGAGTGCTCGCGAGATCGACTCCATTCGCGTGCTGCACGCGTCATCACCGATCGCCTTCCCTTGGCAGCTGATCGATTAGCCATCATCGATCGCCATGCCGTGATCGGTGATCAACTTGATTCATCTGACTTAAACTAGTCGATCGAACCATCGACTCAGAGCAATCGACTGCCATGACATGTCAATCGACTGGTGTCGGGAAAACTCATCCGACACTTGGCAAAATGGCCAAGTTTCACCTAAGAGCTACCCCTTCCTGGGTTACATTCGCTCACTCTCATCCCTCGGAGTCCCTCGCCTTCGAAGTTCTCTTCGTTCGTGGCCACGTCCCTCGGCAGCATCAGGCGCACGACTCTGCAATGCTCCTTCGTGTCTCTTGCCTCGAAGTCTACTTCCTCCAACTTCACTCCAAGCTCCTCGTCCGACGATCCCTCGGATGCTCCAAGTGCACGGCTTCCGCAAAGGTATCCTTCACCGACTCAAGGCCCGAGTCATGAGATGTGAAACTCACCACGACTCCATGTACGAATTACTAAGTCTTGCACGACTTCAACGCACATATCAAATCAACATAACAAACTAACTTAAACACTTTGCCACACACATCAAAACCTAATCATGGCAAGAGATTGCCCTAACACTTGGGAGAATCTTCTGATTTGGTCCCTGGCGAACATGAACCTGATCCCTGGACATATGACGAGGCAATCCAAGATAAAGATGCAGCATCTTGGCAAAGTACAATGAATACTGAGATTGAATCTATGGATTCAAATAAGGTATGGGAGCTAGTGGAATCACTCGATGGTGTAAAAACCATTGGATGCAAGTGGATCTATAAAAGATAGAGAGGAATAGATGGGAAGGTTGAGACCTTCAAAGCGAGGTTTGTTGGGAAGGGGTATACTCAGAAAGAGGGTATCGATTATGAGGAGACCTTTTCTTCGGTGGCCATGCTTAAGTCTATCCAGATTCTCTTATGCATTGCAGCTCATATGGATTATGAGGTGTGGCAGATGGATGTCAAGACAGCTTTCCTTAATGGAAGTCTTGAGGAAAACACCAATATGAAGCAACCAGAGGGATTCATTGCGAAGGGCAAAGAGCATCTTGTATGTAAGCTTAATCGGTCCATTATGGATTGAAGCAAGCTTCAAAGTCTTGGAACATCCGATTTGATGAAGTAATTCAGTCTTATGGATTTAATCAAAGTCCGGATGAGTCTTGTGTATACAAGAGATGTGATGGAAACATAGTGATATTTCTTGTACTATACGTAGATGACATTTTGTTGATTGACAACAATATCAAGGTGTTATCGGACGTAAGGGTATGGTTGTTCAAACAGTTTGATATGAAGGACTTGGGAGAAGTGGGACACATCCTTGTGATCAAGGTTATAAGAGATCGTAGGAAAAGGATGTTGTGCTTATCCCAAGTATCATACATAGACACAATAATGGATCATTTTAGCATGCAAAACTCCAAGAAAGGTTTTCTACCATTCAGGCATGGAGTTCCTTTATCCAACGAGATGTGTCCTAGAACATCTGAGGAGATAGAGGAGATGAAGGTGGTTCCTTATGCCTCGGCAGTAGGAAGCCTCATGTATGCGATGCTATGTACAAGACCAGATATCCGCTTTACCGTGGACATGGTCAACAGATATCAGAGTAATCAAGGACAGGGACATTGGACTACGGTAAAGCATATATTGAAGTACCTAAGAAGGACTAGGAATTATATGCTAGTTTACCAGGAAGACCAATTACTCCCTGTGGGTTACACCGATTTTGACTTCCAATCAGACAGGGATAACAGTAAGTCTACCTCAGGTTTTGTGTTTACTTTGGGAGGTGGAGCCATTATATGGAGGAGTGTCAAGCAGAAATACGTGGCGAACTCCACCATGGAAGTTGAGTATGTGGCAGCCTCTGAGGTAGCCAAAGAAGCTGTGTGGCTCTGGAACATCCTGATGGACTTGGATGTGATTCCTGGTTTGCCCAGAACTATCACAATTTATTGTGATAATAGTGGTGCAGTTGCAAACTCGAAGGAACCACGAGGCCATAAGGCTAGTAAACACATAGAGCGCAATTACCACCTGATACGAGAAATCGTAAAGAGAGGAGAAGTTGATGTGGCCAAGATTGCATCGGAGGATAACCTGGCAGATCCTTTCACTAAGGCCCTTCCGGCGAGAGCTTTTGATAGGCATGTGGAGGGAATGGGGATCAGATGTATGGAAGTTTGAGGATAGCATAGTCTTTTAGTTTAAGTGGGAGATTATTGGGATGTATACTGAAAAGTCTATCTTTTATATGAAAATCTTTATTTTGAAATAAGAATCACATGATCATTGTTTGCATATTTTTATGGTTATACATATTATCTAATACATTACATTGTAGATAACATGGTGTGTGGTGTCACACGGGAGATCATGTTATCGGTTCCTTGTAAAGTATAAGTAAAGGCTCACAACCGAGATGACTTTGGACAAACCATTGGAATGGTTGTAGTGTGATTTGGTATTGGTTTGTCTTGACCATAAAATCACACTAGTACACTTTGTGTGTATTGAGCAGGACCGTCTTAGAGGTGATTCGATTTATTGCTGACTACATAATCGAATCGGACCTTGCATATTATATTGTACATACTCTTAATCCCGATATAATAATGGGCACATATACTTAGTATTCATTTATTTAATTTACCAATGGGCGAGATTTATAGATTAAATCAATAGACTCGGTAAGTTGGGAAATGATATTATTTATATGGTGTGCCATTGATTATAGGAGGAAACCGTGTCCTATATATTAGGATGATGATTTCCCCTTGAGGAGCTCTTAAGGTTCATCATGTAAACCCTACCGGCGGACTTGGTCCGGCATGATGAAAAGGTTGAGTCGTACTACTCATAGAGTTAGATGTTGATTAATTAATGGTCAGTAAATTAATTAATCGATAGACATTCGAGATCTTAAATACGGAGAGAAAATGTACATATAATATATGGAGCCCATATTAACTTATGGGGGTTGGTGAGGTAGATCAATGATAATCCTTTAGTGGATTGGATTATCATAAATGGATCGGACTTTATGTGGGCTTGATCCATTGGGTGGCCAAGATCCAACTCCTCCTCATGGTCCCTATTGTATTCTATTAATACCTCATGAAGCCTAGATCCAATGGATAGAAACAAAACTCCAGATCCAAAGGTAGAGATTAAATCTCTAGATCCGACGGTTGAGATTAAATCTCTAGATCCGACTGTTGAGATTAAATCCCTAGAACCAATGGTGGAGATTAAAACAAGCCTTATCCCTAACTCTATAAAAGGAGAGCAAGGGGTGGGCGACAAGAAGAATCCAATGAGAGATAGGATTAGGGTTTTGGGCGGCAAGAAGCTTGGATTAGGGTTTGGGCTTGGCGGCACCAAATAAGGAAAGTCTTTCCTTGTCTTCTTCTTCTCCATTGGTGGCCAGCACCCATACCAATCTTTCCAACCCTTGGCCAACATCCAAAGTAGCTCTTCTCCTTCTCCTTGGCCGGTGGATCCAAGACTTAGGGTCCTCCCTTGAAGCTCTTGGCCGACAACCATCTTTTTCTCCCTTCTCCTTGTTGGCCTGCGGCAAGCAAGTTGCTTGTTGCTTGTTTGTTGGCTAAAGGAAGGAGAAGGGTCTTGTTTCTATTCTTCCTCTTGCTCGGGACAAGAAAGGAAGGAAGATTGGTGATCTAGGAGCTTTGACTTTTGGTAGATCGTCACCCACACGACGTCCGAAATGAGGAAGGTCATACAATAGAAGATCGAAAGGTATATCGATTCTCTATTTTCATTTGTTACATGTTTATACTTGTTTTTCAATTATATGAATGATATATATTCTATTTTGTGGCTAAATATACTTGGACCCCGAACATAAACACAAAAGTCGGCGATCCGTACATCATCTATTCCACGGCTATTCATAGAATAGAGGTTGGTCGCTTAAACAACAAGTTTGTTCAAGTGACCACTCTAATCGAATAGCACGACGATGACAAGGTTGCTTGGGCAATTCCTCTTGGCAAGGATAAATTTTTTTATCCGGGGACGTAGAAGGGATCGCCATGAACAAGCGACCGAGTTGAAGTGGGAAGCGAAGTTTCCCCTCCCAACACTCACATGCGGCACCTTATCACGAGCTTTCGCCAGAAGGAGGGGGAGTCCTTATTCAAAGCATGGGATTACTACAAGGCGCTACTTTACCAATGCCCACACCACATACTGGAGAGGTGGTTGGTGATCCACATTTTCTATAATGGAATCGCTTACGCTACAAAGATTTCCTTAGATTTTGCCGCAGGAGGAGCTTTAATGAACAAGACCATAGAGGAGGCAGAGTAGCTTATTGAAGAGGTGGCCCAAAACCACAATCAATGGGCCTCCGAACGTGGTCAACCCATGCCTACAACTGGATGATACATTATCAACTCCATGGACCACCTTTCAGCGAGGATGGATGCACTAAGTAGAAGGTTTGAATCTTTGAATGCTTCATCTGCATGCGCGACCATCAACTTTGGAGAAGGAGCAATAACGTATCGTGAGGACCACTATGGAGAGCAAGGAATTTCAAACGAGCAGATTGAGCAGTGTAACGCGATTGGGGACTACGATTAAAGGCCCCACAACCCGTACTCTAATACCTACAATCCCGAATGGAGGAGTCACCCAAATTTCTCCTACAAAAATAACTCGGGAAATGCCCAACCATCTGGAGGGTACAGGCAATAGCAGGGCAATGGGCAGCGACCATAAAAGTCCAGACTAGAATAGATGACAGAGGACTTCATTGCTACCCAAACTAAATCCAATGAGGAATTCCATCGCCAACTTCAAAAGTCTGAAGAAGTACTGAGAGACTTGAAGGCCACCGTTGACGTCCTTGCATGTCATACTAGGATGTTGGAGACACAAGTGGCCCAAATAGCCCAATCCATGTCACAACCTGTGAAGAACTCTCTGGCGAGCCAAGGAAAGGAGGAAGGAGTAGGGCAAAGTAGCCAATTCGCCAAGAGGTATGCAACCATGATTTCCACCCTACCTGACCAAGCTGAGTTTGAAGAGAAAATTCCAATACAGCTTAAGGACCCTGGTGAATTCATTATTCCCTGCTCGATTTATGGGGAGAGTTTCGACGAAGTGCTATGAGACTTGGGGTCATCAGTCAGTGTGATGCCCTACGCATATTTTTTGAAGATGGGACTGAGCGGGCTCCAACTAGCAAATCTTGGTATTCGTATGGGGGATGATTCAGTGAAGGAGCCCGTTGGCCTGCTACAACATGTTCCTGTGATGATTGAGGATTTCGTGATACCCACGGACTTTATCATATTGGACACAGGACTGAATCCCTAGAATCCTATCATTCTGGGAAGGCCTTTTCTAGCAACCATAGGGGCGTGAATAGATGTGAAGGCACACCGGATCTCCCTGGAGGTAGATGGGGAGATCATTCTTTTCAGCTTTTCGGAGCATAGAGCTTCCTACTTTGACAGCTTCACGATTAGAAGATTGAAGCCATAACCTCCAGATGCGGATCCCGAGACAGATGAATGGAGGTTCACTGCACCATCGGAGCCGAGTTGATAGAAGAGTGCGGCCGAGCTAAACGACCTTAAACAAAGCAGTTCTTGGGAGGCAACCCAAGTTTAGTTGTAGATTTCCCTTTTCCTATTTCATTACATACATTTGTTTGAATTTTAGTTTTGATTTCCATCAGATTTAGAGTTAGGAATAGAAAACAACTTTGCTAGGCAAAAATGAGAACCATTTTAGTCTACACGGCGAAGTGTATGAACAAATTCGGGCCATGGTGCATAAAACGGGTGAAAAATGGGGGCACACGGCATGGTCGTGTGTTTTCCCACAGCTGTGCCCACTTGACCAGAGGCTCACATGGCCTGGCCATGTGTTTTCACACGACCGTGGTGCGCGAGGTTAAAAGGGGTGAGCCGTGTGTTTTCACCTCATTTGCACCGTGTGCTTCATAATTTCTTGCCATAGCCATGTGATTTTGCTTTCTCCTTTCTCTAGAAGCATTTTCAACCTCTTTAGAAGCCAAAAGGAGCAAGGATGAGGAGGACCAAGACCGTAGCATCCTAATCCGATGCCTCGGAGCGACGAACAAGAAGAGACGACGCTCCTCAAGCTCTGGAAGAGGGTAACACCCTACCCCCTCTACTTTTTTGCAATAATGAACATAGAGATAGGTACAATATGCTCTCTACTCGTAAACTTACTGCTACTAGGTACTTAGATGAGGATTTGCTAGAATCTTTAGGGTTGTTGGGTGATATGCAAATCCTATTTGCAAAAATGGGGTGGGAAGAGATTATGGGAATAAAACACCTAACTTACCCTAGGATAGTTTTGGAATTTTTGAGTTCTTTAGAGGCGGAAGTTTTAACGGGTAGAGAGAGCGAGGAGGGTAGGCTAACTTTTAGACTTTTTAATATTGAGCATGAGTAGACCCTTCACCAATGGAACTCATGATTTGTCTTGCCAAGTGGTGGAGAGAGATGAACCCCTAATGGGTAAAACTCTCGTTTGATTTGGATTGAGTTGACAGGGGAGCACATTTATGACCCTTCTAGGGCCAAAGCGTCACGGCCCCAAAACCCCGTCTTTCGATACCTTCACCTCGTCATGCCCAGTACTATATTTGGTCGTGGGGAGAGTGACGATGTAGTAAGACCCAGCGAGATGCTTTGCATATGGGATATGCTATAAGAAAGGAGTAGCATCGATGTAGGGTCCCACTTCATCAGACACTTAGTGAAGATGGGCAAAGCAGCACGCGGAGAGATCCATGTGGGAGGTCTACTTACCCACATTTGCTATAGGATGGGGTATGATTACACAACATTGGAGAGTATAGAGGGGAGCCCTAGGATCGACCTAGGAGTATGTTAGTTTTGCCCGGAAGCTCTGATACCAATTGTTAGGGTTTTTCTTATCGAGTCCGTGACGGGAAACTTCGCTTCCCACTTCACCTTGGTTGCTTGATCATGGCGATCCCTTCGATGTCCCCGGATAAAAAAAAAATTTAATCCTAGACAAAAGGGATTGCCCAAACAACCAAGTCATCATCGTGCTATTCATTTAGAGAGGTCACTTGAACAAACTCGTTGTTCAAGCGACCATCCTCTATTCTATGAGTAGTCGTGGAATAGACGATGTCCGGATCACCGGTTTTTGTATTTATGATCGAGATCCAAGTATTATTTAGCCATATACAGATTTATATCATGCTCATAGTTGAAAAACAAATACAAACATGTAACATATAAAGATTAGAGAATCGATATACCTCTCGATCTTCTAATGTATGACCTTCCTCCTTTCGGACGTCGTGTGGGCGACACTCTCCCAAAAGTCGAAGCTCCTAGATTGCAAATCTTCCTTCCTTGCTCTTCCAAAGCAAGAGGAAGAATAGAAACAAGGTTCTTCTCCTCCCTAAAACCAACCAACAAGGAACAAGGAGAATGCTTGCCATCGGCCAACAAGGAGAAGAAGATAATGGTTGAAACCGGCCAAGACACCAAGGGAAACCCCTAAGTCTTGTTTCCACCACCCAAGGAGAAGGAGAATAGGGTATTTGGATGCCGGCCAAGGGCTAGAAAGAGGCTTATGGGCGCCGGCCACCAAGGGAAAGGAAGAAGAAAGCAAACAACATCCTTATTTGGTGCCACCCAAGCCTCTTAAACCCTAAGCTTCAAAACCCTAATCCTAGCTCTCCTAATGGACAGCCATGGAAGTGGGGAAGAAGATTAGGATTAGCACCGGCTAAGGTAGAGGGAAGAAGGGAGGAACCGGACAAACCTTAGGAAGAAGAAGATAAACCTCCTCCACTTGTTGCCGCCCACCCCTAGCTCCCAAAACCCTAGCCACCCAAACCAAATCCTAAACCAACTAGGATTCCTAGCCTAAAAAAGAAGCAAACCCTAATCCCCTTAAGCCATCATCCATCTTGCCGCCCACTTTATGATCTCTATTTATAGAGTTGGGCCCAAGCCATGATTTAATCTCCTCCATTGGTTCTCGAGATTTAATCTCAACCGTCAGATCTAGAGATTTAATCTCAACCGTCGGATCTAGAGATTTAATCTCTACCTTTGGATCTAGAGTTTTGTTTTCATCCATTGGATCTAAGCTTCATGAGGTGTTAATAGGCTACATTAGGGACCATGAGGAGGAGTTGGGTCTTGGCCACCCATGGATCAAGCCCACATAAAGTCCGATCCACTAATGATAATCTAATCCACAAAAGGATCATCATCGATCTACCTCACCAACCCCCATATGATAATATGGGCTCCATATATTATTTGTACATTTTCTCCCCGTGTTTAAGATCTCGAATGTCCGTCGATTAATTAATTTACTGACCATTAATTAATCAACATCTAACTCCTTGAGTAGTACCACTCAACCTTTTCATCATGCCAGACCAAGTCCACCTGCAGGGTTTACATGATGAACCTTATGAGCTCCTCAAGAGGACATCATCATCCTAATATATAGGACACGGTTTCCTCCTATAATCAACGACACACCATATAAATAATATCATCTCCTATCGAGCCTATCGATTTAATCTATAAATCTCGCCCATTGGTAAATCAAAGAGATGAATACTAAGTATATGTGCCCGTTATTATATCGGAATTAAGAGCATGTACTAAATAATATCTGAGGTCCGATTCAATTATGTAGTAAGCAATAAATCGAATCACCTCTAAGTCGGTCCTGCTCAATACACACAAAGTGCACTAGTGTGATTCTATGGTCAAGACAAACCAATACCAAATCACACTACAACCATTCCGATGGTTTGTCCAAAGACATCTCGGTTGTGAGCCTTTACTTATACTTTTCAAGGAGCCGATAACATGATCTTCCATGTGACACCACACACCATGTTATCTACAATGTAAAGTATTAGACAATATGCATAACCATAAAAATATGTAAACAATGATCATGAGATTCTTATTTCAAAATAAAGATGTTCATACAAAAGGTAGACTTTTCAGTATACATCCTTACAATCTCCCACTTATACTGAAAGACTATGCTGTTCTCAAACTGCCATACATCTGATCTCCATTCCCTCCACATGCCTATCAAAAGCTCTCGCCGGAAGGGCCTTAGTGAAAGGATCGGCCAGGTTATCCTCTGATGCAATCTTGGCCACAACAATTTCTCCTCTCTTTACGATTTCTCGTATCAGGTGGTACATACGCTTTATGTGTTTACTTACCTTATGGGCTCGTGGTTCCTTCGAGTTTGCAACTGCACCACTATTATCACAATAAATTGTGATAGTTCTGGGAAAACCAGGAATCACATCCAAGTCCATCAGAAAGTTCCTGAGCCATACATCTTCTTTGACTTCCTCAGAGGTTGCCACATACTCAGCTTCCATGGTGGAGTCGGCCACACATTTCTGCTTGACACTCCTCCATACAATGGCTCCACCTCCCAAAGTAAACACAAAACCTAAGGTAGACTTACTGTTATCCCTATCAGATTGGAAGTCAAAATCCATGTAACCCACAGGGAGTAATTGGTCTGCCCGGTAAACCAGCATATAATCCCTAGTCCTTCTCAGGTACTTCAATATATGCTTTACCGCTGTCCAATATCCCTGTCCTGGATTACTCTGATATCTGCTGACCATGCCCACAGCAAAGAAAATATCTGGTCTCGTACATAGCATTGCATACATGAGGCTTCCTACTGCCGAAGCATATGGAACCGCCTTCATCTCCTCAGATGATCTAAGACACATCTCCTTAGATAAAGGAACTCCATGCCTAAAAGGTAAAAAACCCTTCTTGGAGTTCTGCATGCTAAAATGATCCAAAATTGTGTCTATGTATGAAGATTGGGATAAGCACAACATCCTTTTCCTGCGATCCCTTATAACCTTGATCCAAAGGATGTGACCCACCTCTCCCAAGTCCTTCATATCAAACTGTTTGGACAATCATACCCTTTTGTCAGATAACACCTTGATATTGTTGCCAATCAACAAAATATCATCTACGTATAGTACAAGAAATACCACTACATTTCCGTCACATCTCATGTATACACAAGACTCATCCGAACATTGAATAAATCCATAAGACTGGATTACCTCATCAATGCGGATGTTTCAAGACCTCGAAGCTTGCTTCAATCCATAAATGGTCCGATTAAGCTTACATACAAGATGCTCTTTGCCTTTAGCAATGAACCCTCTGGTTGCTTCATATAGATGTTTTCCTCAAGACTTCCATTAAGGAAAGCTGTCTTGACATCCATCTGCCACACCTCATAATCCATATGAGCTGCTATGCATAAGAGAATCCGGATAGACTTAAGCATGGCTATCGGAGAAAAGGTCTCCTCATAATCGATAGCCTCTTTCTGAGTATACCCCTTCACAACAAGCCTCGCTTTGAAGGTCTCAGTCGTCCCATCTATTCCTCTCTTTTGCTTATAGATCCACTTGTATTCAATGGTTTTCACACCATTGGGTGGCTCTACTAGCTCTCAGACCTAATTTGAATCCATAGATTCAATCTCAGCATTCATTGCACTTTGCCAAGATGCTGCATCTTTATCTTGGATTGCATCATCATATGTCTAGGGATCAGGTTCATGTTTGCCAGAGACCAAATCAGAAGATTCACCCAAGAACATGAATCTATCAGCCTATCTCACAACCCTCCCACTACGACGAGGTATCACCTGTGTATCCTCTGTGACACGCGGTGCAGTGACATGTGTTATATCCTCTTGTATCATTGGTACTAAAGAAGTGACTTCCCCTTTTAACTCCTCCAGAATAATTTTACTCTTGGGCTTGTGGCTCATCACATAGTCTTCCTCTAGAAATCTAGCGTTCGTGCTAACGATCACCCTCTGATCTCTAAGACTATAAAACAAACCACCCTTCGTTCCCTTAGGATAGCCAACGAACATGCGTACTTCTATACGAGGTTCCAACTTACCAGCATCTGCCTTCAGTACATGTGCTGGACTCCCCCATATCCGAATATATATTAGACTGGGCTTTCGCCCAGTTCACAATTCTGTGGGAGTAGAAGGTACTGATTTAAATGGAACTAAGTTTAGAATGTACAATGTTGTATCTAGAGCATATCCCCAGAATGAATCTGGCAACTTAGAATAACTCATCATTGATCTAACCATCTCTATAAGAGTCATATTCCTTCACTCTGCTACACCATTCTGTTGGGGTGTGCCAGGTGCAGAAAATTGGGATTGATTCCCATCCTCTGATAAGTAGTTCCTAAACTCTCCCAAGAGGTACTCACCACCACGATCAAATCGTAGTGTCATCCATATCTTAAATAATCGTCTATGAAAGAGACAAAATATTCAAGACCACCTCTTGCCTAGATAGTCATAGGACCACACAAATCAGAATGAACCATTTCTAATACATCTTTGGCTCTATACCCCTTGGCCTTAAAAGGCCTCTTGGTCATTTTATCCTCCAAGCAAGATTCGCAGGTTGGGATATCCTCCACCACTAATGAACCCAAAAGGTCCATCAGTTATCAACCTTTGAATTCTTCTTAGGTTAATATGACCAAGCCTAAGATGCTAAAGATATGTTTGGTTCATCTTTGAAGGTTCTTTTCTCTTATTGAAATTAGAAGATGAGTTATTAATTTCAATATGCATCGTGGGAGGTTTTGGTTCAAGTGTGTATAAATTTCCTATCAATGTACTTAAATAGATATTCTCCCTATTCCTTTTTATAACAAGTCTGTCATTAAAAGAAATAGAATATCCATTTATAAACAATTTAGAAACTGAATCTAAATTCTTTCTAAATAAAGGTACATAAAGGGAATTTTCCATAACCAAAATTTAATTTTTCTCAAGAGATAAATAAAACTTCTCCCACTGCAATGGCTGCCACCTTCATGGCATTGCCCAAGCAAATGGTAATCTCTCCCTCAGCTTGTCGTCGGGTTTCCTGGAACCCCTGCAAAGTATTACAGACATGATAAGTGGCTCCCGTATCTACACACCAGGTGCCGGTAGATAACACCACTAATCATGTTTCAACAACTAGACCAAAGGATATACCTTTGTTCTGCTTCGGATTGGGACAGTCCTTCTTCCAATGTCCATCCTGCTTGCAAGTGAAGTACATGCCCTGAGATCCTCCCACCAACTTTGCTCCACCTTGTTTCTTCTTCTTCTTGCCTTTTGGCTTAGAAGTAGAAACCTTCTGAGCAACCATGGCCTGAGCCTGAGCAAGCCTTTTTGTCTAGCGGAGAATGATATTGACCTGGGTTTCCCCATTGATCTCAGCTCCAAGGACTTCCAGCTCATTTGCAGGCTTAAAAGGACACTCTTTGAAGAGTACATATTTGTACTCCTCAGTAGTTAAGACAATGTCAAGATTCCTTTTTCCAATCAACATAATCATGTACAGTAAGTTTATTTCCTTTAGTATCTCAGCAAGTGGACTGAAAGTCATTTTGAAAATCTTAAGAATCACATATATCATTACCTTGGATTTCAAAAAATTATTGATTCCTCAAACAATAAAATTTTAAAATCAACCAACACCTTAAAACACCGAGAATATCATATGCCACGATAGTGTGGACGTATACAAATTCTACATTTGTAAGAGGAGGTTTTACCCATTAAAATTTACTATCTTGTCAACCTAACCTTTTGACAAGTAAAATTAATAGTTGGTTTCTCTTCGGCCCTACAAATAAAAGCAGTGACTCCGATAGGGAGGATACTTATATTTGTATCTAAGTGTTCAACATTAATTGGTACCAAGGTAATTATCTCGGGTTAGGTGCCTTACGATGGGGATGTGCACACGCTCCTTAATAACTCCTTATAACCATATTTGACCTTGTGATCTGCAAACAAACTCATCTGATGGGGAGGAAGGCACTCATAGCCGATGCGCAAGTTTGTTTGCATCACTTGTCAAATCGTAATGAAGGCCGTGGGAATTTATAAAAATATCCCTCTCCCACTTATACTAAAAGACAAGGGACTGATAACATGATCTTCTGTGCCACACCCAAGCACCATGTTACCTACAATGTAAAGTATTAGACAATATGCACATATATAAATATAAAGTGCAAACAATGATCATGTGATTCTTATTTCAAGATAAAATGTTCATACCAAAGAGCTAGGCTTTCAGTATACATCCCAACAATCTCCCACTTATACTAAAAGACTATGCTGTCCTCATACTGCCATACATCTGATTCCCCTTCCCTCCACATGCCTATCAAAGCTCTCGCTAGAAGGGCCTTAGTGAAAGGGTCTACCAGGTCATCCTCTGATGCAATCTAGGCGACAGCAACTTCTACCTCCTTTACGATTTTGCGTATCAGGTGGTACTTGCACTCTATGTGTTTACTAGCCTTATGGGCTCGTGGTTCCTTCGAGTTTGCAACTGCACCATTATTATCACAATTAATTGTGATAGTTCTGGGCAAACCAGGAATCACATCCAAGTCCATCAGGAAGTTCCTGAGCCACACAGCTTCTTTCGCTGCCTCATAGGCTGCCACATACTCAGCTTCCATGGTGGAGTCCGCCACGCATTTCTGCTGGGCACTCCTCCATACAATGGCTCCACCTCCCAAAGTAAACACAAACCCTGAGGTAGACTTACTATTATCCCTATCAGATTGGAAATCAAAATCCGTGTAACCCACAGGGAGTAATTGGTCTGCCCGGTAAACAAGCATATAATCCCTAGTCCTTCTCAGGCACTACAATATATGCTTTACCGCAGTTCAATGTCCCTGTCCTGGATTACTCTGATATCTGTTGACCATGCCTATGGCAAAGCAGATATCTGGTCTCGTACATAGCATACATTAGGCTTCCTACCGCCGAAGCATAAGGAACTGCCTATATCTCCTCTATCTCCTCAGATAGCCAAAATCTATAAAAGGAGGGGTGGATTCCAACTCCAAAGATCATCAAGTTTATTCATCAAGTGCTCCTACAACGCCAACGCTCCAAGGTCGTCATAACGCCGACGCGACGACAAGTTCAAATCTCCTTCGTCGGTAGCAGTAGCAAGTAATTATTTTTATTGTATTATTTATTTTAATCATAACGAGGTGAGGTAGGCTTGTTGCATCATCCTCGTACATTCGGATTTTGTGATCGTTGTCTCCTACCTCCAACGAGGAGGAGACGTTATAGTGCTTTGCCCTCCGTACGCGGTCTAGGACCGATAGGTCTTTGGAGTAGCAACCGCTGGGTTGTGAACCAAGTAAAAATAAATGTGTTCCTTTATTTTCCACTGCTCTTACTCGTTTAATTGTCTACTCGAACGAAACGTCGAAAAGATTTACGATCGCTATTCACCCCCCTCTAGCGACGCTTCTCTATCCAACAATTATTATACCTATACTTTTTATATGTCATGCTTTGTTTGCCATATAACATGCCATGACATCATGTTTATATTTATCATTTATATGTCAGATCATGTTTAAGATTAAGGATTAAATGTCATGTGTTTTTAGATTTAATCATATGCCATGAAATCATGATCATTGGCCATGCTTTATTATTGCTATCATTATTCCATAATCATTTCATGCATTTAAATTGATTTAAGGACTTTGGCATGACTTGGAGTCCCATTTATAAGGGAATCAAGTAGGGTTGCCTTAGAAAAATGCATGAAACCCTAGATTAGGGAGAATAAAACTCACATCTCACATTACATTGACATGTATGTGTATTTATACACCCTAGATACATGTGAGATGCTAGGATATGAGTTAGGTTCAAGGTGCATAGGTAGTGCATCTAAATGAACTTAAACTTATTTCAATCATCACTAAGAATCATGAGGAAAGCTAATATACAAGTCATGTATATCTAGCCAATAGTCCATGGTTCAAAATAGATTTTCAAAAACATTTTAAAATCACTTTAGAAAACCTTTGAAGTCTATCTTTTGATAGCAATCATTGTAAATGTTGATACAAAGTAGATCAAAAACTTTAAAGTTTTAATAGTTTTTGAATTTTGCATCAATCTCATATTTTAATGGTTAAAATATTTTTTCAATATTTTTCACCGATTGTATGTGTTATAAGTATTATACATATGAAATTTCGTGATTTTTCAAGTTATGTATAATTACTTATGTATTTTCAAACTTGATTTCGATAATCAAAAACTGGTTTTGATTATCATCACCGACCTCTGAGCGATCGACTAATGGCGGAAGCCGCTCCGCGACAACGGCTATGGTCAAACCGCTCTGGAGGCAAAATAGCTCGCAAAACTACCCGGTGTCAAAACCGCCTAGCAAAACCGCCAGTGCAGTGGCGGTCGCCTTAGCTTAAACCGCTCCGCGTAAAACCTCCTGGCGAAACCACCCTTGCGAAGTAGCGCGAATCGCCTGAGGCGATTATCGATCGGCTTCTTGCTCGGTGCTCGCCGATCGATGGGCTCTTGATCCAACTAGTTTCTGAATGACTCGACTGATAGCATGATTTCAGGAAAAACAAGATTGTTTAACCCGGTTTCAGCTACAGTAAAGGTTCCTAACCACTCCTAACCCTAGGATATGCCTTGGAAAGCATTATAAAGGGTGAAAATCCATTGGATATGGATTAGGAGAGGTGTTAGGATGATGTATCAATATTAAGATGTGGAGAGTTCATTTTTGAACTTTGAACCTTATTTTTGATGGTTTAGAGTTCCTATTGGCTTAGGGACTTTCCAAGGACATTGTTGGTGCAATGGTCAAGGGGGAGCAAGCCTTTAGGGGGAGGTATCCATCATGGGATGGTAGATGGTATTTTTCCTCATGAGGAGGAAAATGAGATTTTGAGATACCCAATTTAGAAATTGGGAGAGTGAATAGGATTGCCTCTCTTGAGTGATATGGGACTTATCGCTAGGAAGATGGTAAGCATCCTAGGTATTTTTGAACCAAGGGGGAGATTGTAAGATATCATTGGGACATGAGACATTGACCTCCTTGGAGAAAACCTTTTTGATGTTAGTCAAAAAGGGGGAGAATTTATTGGCCAAATGACATCAATAGAGAAAATTGATGGGGATGTTTGGTTTGAGTTAGATGGTCTAACTCAATGGTTTGTTTGGTTTTTGTCAAACATCAAAAAGGGGGAGATTTTTGGTGCAATCGACCCAGGTCATGATTGACCAGGACTCAAGCTTGACTCGAGATATGTTTTGATGTTCGTCAAAAACATATGACAATGTTATTGTCATGGGAAAGTCCAAGTCTTGGGTACTTGGCATGGAAAGTCCAAGTGGGACACTTGGCATTTGAGAAAGTCCAAGCATGAGTCTTGGCAATGGAAAGTCCAACATGGGTTGGCAAGGAAAGTCCAAGCATGAGTCTTGGTAATGGAAAGTCCAAGCATGAGTCTTGGCAATGGAAAGTCCAACATGGGTTGGCAAGGGAAAGTCCAAGCTTAAGTCTTGGCATTTGAGAAGTCCAAGGGCTTAATATTGGCAGTGTAAAGTCCAAGCGGGAGTCTTGCCAGCATAAGTCCAATGGTTGGCGCCGTAAAGTCCAAGCGGAGTCTTGGCGGTTTAAGTCCAATGTGCCTTGGCTGTGTAGACACCGTTAGCATGACATAGTCGATGGCAGCACCTGAAGGCTAGAGCAATGGATGAACAAGTCATGGATAACTTGGAGGGATCCCAGAGGCATGAGGCTGATGGAGGTGGCTAGAAGGCTTAAGTCTAGGCTAAGGGTGGCCTAGAATGTATGGGGGAACCATACTTGGGCTAAAACCTCATGTTTGAGGTGTGCCAGCCGACTGGTGCCATATGGAAGTCGACTGGTAAGAGTCAACTAGGGTTTAACTACGAGATGTGTCTCAGTAGTCGACTGACAGAGCTTGGCAGTCGACTTATCTTGTGATCAGTCGACTGATGCTCAGGTTTTGGGGCACAGAATGGAGTCTCACTCGACCGCAATGCAGCGATCAAGTGATGGCGAGCGATCGGTGATGGTCATGATCAGTCGACTGATGTCCTAGCCGTTGGATTTTTCCAGTGTGGATTACATCATTGTCTCACAGCAACTGTGTGATCAGTCGACTGATGGTCCCGAGCAGTCGACTGATCAGCTTTTTCTAGCCCAGGTAGAAGATATAAATAGAGCTCGTGGAGGAGGAAAAAGCTAATGGTTCTTGAGCATCCTTAGGGCGATTTGTTGCTGCAAATCAGGGTCTCCAAGGCCATTCTTCAAGAAACCAAAATCAAGCAATCCAAAGGCATTCGTAAAGTGTTTTCTTTACTTGTATTGAATTGTATTTCATTATAATTTCTTGTTGTATTTAGTTTATTATTGTAAACTATTGTAAGAGGTTTCTCCACCTCCGACATGTTGTCGAGAAGGAGTTTATTGCTTAGTGATGTTTGTGGCATCGCTAGAGCTCTTTAGAGCTCGATCTGTGGAGTAGGAACCATTCGGTTCCGAACCACGTTATATGCTTGTGTTTGTGTGATTGTCTATTTCGTTATTGTTATTATTATCTATATTCTACTGCGGTAACAAAAATTATAGACGAACACGCAAACGAATTCCATCGACCTATAGCATGATGCTATTCACCCCCTTCTAGCGTTCCAACGATCCCCTACAAATTTGATAGGTGTTTCCCCAGAAACCTAACTCGGTCTCAAAGGGGCACCTAACCATTTCCACCCACGACAACTGTTTTTTTTCTCATACTCTCTTTTTCTTATTTCTTTTCTTTTTCATTTCTTTTTCTCTCTCTTTTTTTTCGGCTCACTGGGATTTTGATTTTTTTCGAATGGGCTTATACAATCCGAGCATCTCCAGTAACTAAAATGCTAAACATAGGGTCACCTGTGGATTCCAAAGTACTAGACTACTGAGATGAATCATAACTAGGTATGTACTAGACTCTCCCTTTCAGAAAGTTCGTCATGTGTATGTGTAAAATAAAAGCTAACCTGTGTATGTCTTGAACATTCCTTCAGAGGAAATCAAATAAAATACCATGAGGTAATGAAGTTAAGCTATCCATGGAAATAACTCATGAAGAAAACTTTTAAAAATACTACTGAGGCAGCTTATAGATAGCAAAAACTAAGTGCTGAAAGAAATTAAACAACCTATGCATGAATAAATGAATGCTAACTACAATGCAAATATCACGAAATAAACTACTGCTAGGAACAAAATAAAACAAAACTTGGGGTCCTCCCCAGACTTAAGCGAAGTATACCTCTAGTATGGTAGCGAGGTGGAAAGTCTGGTAGACTCGACATCACGGAATCCTGGGAGAACCTGTTGTTGAGCTGCTGATGCCACATGTACATGTGGTTGATCTGAGAGCTGGTGGATGCAGCGGCTGCTCAGTGCTCCTCCTCCCTAACCCACTGTGCCTATTGGGCTCGCTTATGCTGCCGCATCTCCTGGCGATAGGTGGCCTCTGCCTGGCGACGGTTAACCTCCTCTTAGAAGTAGACGCAGGCCTCGCCGTAGAACTCCTCGACCTGCTAGAAGTGCTCCTGGAAACCCTGAAACTCTGCCTACGTGTAGGCGCTCTACTCCTCCCATCGATGCCTCTGCGTCTTCTACTCGGCGTATATGTCATCGAGGCATGATCGGAACTCCGAAAAATCATAGGTAGATGTACCTACATCCTGCTAAAAAGTATAAAAGGTGGTGGAGCAGCGCGAGACCATGTTGATAGATGCATACGAACGTGACCTCAAATATCACGATGGATACCATCGAGGACTCGAAGCGCACGCTCACGCTCAATGCCTGCAAGTGCACGGATGTCGTCGATAATAAAAATATTATCGATTCCATAAGGACTGAGATTCTGGTACTGATTTGTTTAGTGGATGTTATTGTTCGGAAGTCAATCTAAAGGTTGCGATTGTGAGGGTTGTCAGTGGACTAAACTCTAGTACTGTGTCACATGGAGGAAGAAAGGAGCATGCCACGAGATATTTAAAAGGGATTCTAGGACTTCGGTTTCGCTTGTGTGTCACAAAACATGCTATCAACTGGGCGTTGTCTAAACATCTAACTATGGTCTTGTGGAAGGGTCATCATATACGCTCCCAATGAACCACCGCATCTATCGGGAGCTATCTCTGCCTTTCAAGGATAGGATAGGCGGTACGAGGATACCAAATCAATCCCTGCGATGAACCGTTTCCAGTTCTATCACATCCTTCTACCCACGGTTATAGGAGATTAGGTTTACCCCTAGATTCCTTGTATAAATCCCCTAAATCTTAGATACGAGGGATGTCACCCCTCGTATCGCCTAAGCACAGTAGATAGAAAACCAAATACACATAGATATTTGTATAAACAAATCCCAATTGCAAATTCAAACTCAAAAACAGAATTCAATTTGTAGCAACATGTCATACGCACACAATCTACTCCCTAATCCTAGAATCAAATAAACTACTCCATAGATAGGAGAGGAGAATCATAAGGCATATTCATGTTCGAATTAATCATAAATAAAATGCAAGAACAGGAAGTTACAATGTCGATGTGGCCTTCTCTCCGGCGTTGAAGTGCAGAACTTGGATATCCGGCAGTGTTCTTACTCCCCGTTGCGAGTTCCCGAAGCTTTTTAGGGCTTCAGTGTGTTGTACCAACCGTCGTGCCTCCCCACTAGGGTTTAGGCGGAGCCATCCTTATATAGATATCACATCAGATCGTTGTGAAATCTAGAAAAAACCCTAACCATGTCAATCTTCTAGGGCGCAACACGCTCGTGTATTTCCACATGGCCAGGCCGTGTGTGGCCCTGGGGTAGGCTTGTTGCATCATCCTCGTACATTCGGATTTTGTGATCGTTGTCTCCTACCTCCAACGAGGAGGAGACGTTATAGTGCTTTGCCCTCCGTACGCGGTCTAGGACCGATAGGTCTTTGGAGTAGCAACCGCTGGGTTGTGAACCAAGTAAAAATAAATGTGTTCCTTTATTTTCCGCTGCTCTTACTCGTTTAATTGTCTACTCGAACGAAACGTCGAAAAGATTTACGATCGCTATTCACCCCCCTCTAGCGACGCTTCTCTATCCAACAATTATTATACCTATACTTTTTATATGTCATGCTTTGTTTGCCATATAACATGCCATGAAATCATGTTTATATTTATCATTTATATGTCAGATCATGTTTAAGATTAAGGATTAAATGTCATGTGTTTTTAGATTTAATCATATGCCATGAAATCATGATCATTGGCCATGCTTTATTATTGCTATCATTATTCCATAATCATTTCATGCATTTAAATTGATTTAAGGACTTTGGCATGACTTGGAGTCCCATTTATAAGGGAATCAAGTAGGGTTGCCTTAGAAAAATGCATGAAACCCTAGATTAGGGAGAATAAAACTCACATCTCACATTACATTGACATGTATGTGTATTTATACACCCTAGATACATGTGAGATGCTAGGATATGAGTTAGGTTCAAGGTGCATAGGTAGTGCATCTAAATGAACTTAAACTTATTTCAATCATCACTAAGAATCATGAGGAAAGCTAATATACAAGTCATGTATATCTAGCCAATAGTCCATGGTTCAAAATAGATTTTCAAAAACATTTTAAAATCACTTTAGAAAACCTTTGTGAAGTCTATCTTTTGATAGCAATCATCATTGTAAATGTTGATACAAAGTAGATCAATAACTTTAAAGTTTTAATAGTTTTTGAATTTTGCATCAATCTCATATTTTAATGGTTAAAATATTTTTTCAATATTTTTCACCGATTGTATGTGTTATAAGTATTATACATATGAAATTTCGTGATTTTTCAAGTTATGTATAATTACTTATGTATTTTCAAACTTGGATTCTGATAACTGAAAAACTGGGTTTTCAGTTATCAGCCGACTGCCTCTACAGGGCAGTCGACTAATGGGCGGAAGCTGCTCCGCGACAACGGCTATGGCTGAAACCGCTCTGGAGGCAAAATAGCTCTGGCAAAACTACCCGGGTGTCAAAACCGCCCTAGCAAAACCGCCCTGGTGCACGGTGGCACTGCCCTAGCTTAAACTGCTCTGGCAGAAAACCTCCCTGGCGAAAACCACCCTTGCGGAAGTAGCTGGCGAGCGCCTGAGGCGATCGATCACGATCTTGCTCGGTGCGATCGTGATGGGCTCTTCAGTCAACTAGTTTCTGAATGACTCGACTGATAGCATGATTTCAGGAAAAACAAGATTGTTTAACCCGGTTTCAGCTACAGTAAAGGTTCCTAACCACTCCTAACCCTAGGATATGCCTTGGAAAGCATTATAAAGGGTGAAAATCCATTGGATATGGATTAGGAGAGGTGTTAGGATGATGTATCAATATTAAGATGTGGAGAGTTCATTTTTGAACTTTGAACCTTATTTTTGATGGTTTAGAGTTCCTATTGGCTTAGGGACTTTCCAAGGACATTGTTGGTGCAATGGTCAAGGGGGAGCAAGCCTTTAGGGGGAGGTATCCATCATGGGATGGTAGATGGTATTTTTCCTCATGAGGAGGAAAATGAGATTTTGAGATACCCAATTTAGAAATTGGGAGAGTGAATAGGATTGCCTCTCTTGAGTGATATGGGACTTATCGCTAGGAAGATGGTAAGCATCCTAGGTATTTTTGAACCAAGGGGGAGATTGTAAGATATCATTGGGACATGAGACATTGACCTCCTTGGAGAAAACCTTTTTGATGTTAGTCAAAAAGGGGGAGAATTTATTGGCCAAATGACATCAATAGAGAAAATTGATGGGGATGTTTGGTTTGAGTTAGATGGTCTAACTCAATGGTTTGTTTGGTTTTTGTCAAACATCAAAAAGGGGGAGATTTTTGGTGCAATCGACCCAGGTCATGATTGACCAGGACTCAAGCTTGACTCGAGATATGTTTTGATGTTCGTCAAAAACATATGACAATGTTATTGTCATGGGAAAGTCCAAGTCTTGGGTACTTGGCATGGAAAGTCCAAGTGGGACACTTGGCATTTGAGAAAGTCCAAGCATGAGTCTTGGCAATGGAAAGTCCAACATGGGTTGGCAAGGAAAGTCCAAGCATGAGTCTTGGTAATGGAAAGTCCAAGCATGAGTCTTGGCAATGGAAAGTCCAACATGGGTTGGCAAGGGAAAGTCCAAGCTTAAGTCTTGGCATTTGAGAAGTCCAAGGGCTTAATATTGGCAGTGTAAAGTCCAAGCGGGAGTCTTGCCAGCATAAGTCCAATGGTTGGCGCCGTAAAGTCCAAGCGGAGTCTTGGCGGTTTAAGTCCAATGTGCCTTGGCTGTGTAGACACCGTTAGCATGACATAGTCGGGCAAAGACCAAGGCTAGAGCAATGGATGAACAAGTCATGGATAACTTGGAGGGATCCCAGAGGCATGAGGCTGATGGAGGTGGCTAGAAGGCTTAAGTCTAGGCTAAGGGTGGCCTAGAATGTATGGGGGAACCATACTTGGGCTAAAACCTCATGTTTGAGGTGTGCCAGCCGACTGGTGCCATATGGAAGTCGACTGGTAAGAGTCAACTAGGGTTTAACTACGAGATGTGTCTCAGTAGTCGACTGACAGAGCTTGGCAGTCGACTTATC
The DNA here is from genome assembly GCA_025175895.1 of Wurfbainia villosa. Lineage (NCBI taxonomy): Eukaryota > Viridiplantae > Streptophyta > Magnoliopsida > Zingiberales > Zingiberaceae > Wurfbainia > Wurfbainia villosa. Next base: position 45,239,637 of record CM045999.1, on the reverse strand, counting down.
TTGTGATCAGTCGACTGATGCTCAGGTTTTGGGGCACAGAATGGAGTCTCACTCGACCGCTGCAATCAGCAGTCAAGTGATGGCTTGAACAGTCGACTGATGGTCATGATCAGTCGACTGATGTCCTAGCCGTTGGATTTTTCCAGTGTGGATTACATCATTGTCTCACAAGAATCGGTGATCACCGACCGATGGTCCCGAGCAATGATCGATCAGCTTTTTCTAGCCCAGGTAGAAGATATAAATAGAGCTCGTGGAGGAGGAAAAAGCTAATGGTTCTTGAGCATCCTTAGGGCGATTTGTTGCTGCAAATCAGGGTCTCCAAGGCCATTCTTCAAGAAACCAAAATCAAGCAATCCAAAGGCATTCGTAAAGTGTTTTCTTTACTTGTATTGAATTGTATTTCATTATAATTTCTTGTTGTATTTAGTTTATTATTGTAAACTATTGTAAGAGGTTTCTCCACCTCCGACATGTTGTCGAGAAGGAGTTTATTGCTTAGTGATGTTTGTGGCATCGCTAGAGCTCTTTAGAGCTCGATCTGTGGAGTAGGAACCATTCGGTTCCGAACCACGTTATATGCTTGTGTTTGTGTGATTGTCTATTTCGTTATTGTTATTATTATCTATATTCTACTGCGGTAACAAAAATTATAGACGAACACGCAAACGAATTCCATCGACCTATAGCATGATGCTATTCACCCCCTTCTAGCGTTCCAACGATCCCCTACAAATTTGATAGGTGTTTCCCCAGAAACCTAACTCGGTCTCAAAGGGGCACCTAACCATTTCCACCCACGACAACTGTTTTTTTTCTCATAATCTCTTTTTCTTCTTTCTTTTCTTTTTCATTTCTTTTTCTCTCTCTTTTTTTTCGGCTCACTGGGATTTTGATTTTTTTCGAATGGGCTTATACAATCCGAGCATCTCCAGTAACTAAAATGCTAAACATAGGGTCACCTGTGGATTCCAAAGTACTAGACTACTGAGATGAATCATAACTAGGTATGTACTAGACTCTCCCTTTCAGAAAGTTCGTCATGTGTATGTGTAAAATAAAAGCTAACCTGTGTATGTCTAGAACATTCCTTCAGAGGAAATCAAATAAAATACCATGAGGTAATGAAGTTAAGCTATCCATGGAAATAACTCATGAAGAAAACTTTTAAAAATACTACTGAGGCAGCTTATAGATAGCAAAAACTAAGTGCTGAAAGAAATTAAACAACCTATGCATGAATAAATGAATGCTAAATACAATGCAAATATCACGAAATAAACTACTGCTAGGAACAAAATAAAACAAAACTTGGGGTCCTCCCCAGACTTAAGCGAAGTATACCTCTAGTATGGTAGCGAGGTGGAAAGTCTGGTAGACTCGACATCACGGAATCCTGGGAGAACCTGTTGTTGAGCTGCTGATGCCACATGTACATGTGGTTGATCTGAGAGCTGGTGGATGCAGCGGCTGCTCAGTGCTCCTCCTCCCTAACCCACTGTGCCTATTGGGCTCGCTTATGTTGCCGCATCTCCTGGCGATAGGTGGCCTCTGCCTGGCGACGGTTAACCTCCTCTTGGAAGTAGACGCAGGCCTCGCCGTAGAACTCCTCGACCTGCTAGAAGTGCTCCTGGAAACCCTGAAACTCTGCCTACGTGTAGGCGCTCTACTCCTCCCATCGATGCCTCTGCGTCTTCTACTCGGCGTATATGTCATCGAGGCATGATCGGAACTCCGAAAAATCATAGGTAGATGTACCTACATCCTGCTAAAAAGTATAAAAAGGTGGTGGAGCAGGCGCAGGACCATGTTGATAGATGCATACGAACGTGACCTCAAATATCACGATGGATACCATCGAGGACTCGAAGCGCACGCTCACGCTCAATGCCTGCAAGTGCACGGATGTCGTCGATAATAAAAATATTATCGATTCCATAAGGACTGAGATTCTGGTACTGATTTGTTTAGTGGATGTTATTGTTCGGAAGTCAATCTAAAGGTTGCGATTGTGAGGGTTGTCAGTGGACTAAACTCTAGTACTGTGTCACATGGAGGAAGAAAGGAGCATGCCACGAGATATTTAAAAGGGATTCTAGGACTTCGGTTTCGCTTGTGTGTCACAAAACATGCTATCAACTGGGCGTTGTCTAAACATCTAACTATGGTCTTGTGGAAGGGTCATCATATACCCTCCCAATGAACCACCGCATCTATCGGGAGCTATCTCTGCCTTTCAAGGATAGGATAGGCGGTACGAGGATACCAAATCAATCCCTGCGATGAACCGTTTCCAGTTCTATCACATCCTTCTACCCACGGTTATAGGAGATTAGGTTTACCCCTAGATTCCTTGTATAAATCCCCTAAATCTTAGATACGAGGGATGTCACCCCTCGTATCGCCTAAGCACAGTAGATAGAAAACCAAATACACATAGATATTTGTATAAACAAATCCCAATTGCAAATTCAAACTCAAAAACAGAATTCAATTTGTAGCAACATGTCATACGCACACAATCTACTCCCTAATCCTAGAATCAAATAAACTACTCCATAGATAGGAGAGGAGAATCATAAGGCATATTCATGTTCGAATTAATCATAAATAAAATGCAAGAACAGGAAGTTACAATGTCGATGTGGCCTTCTCTCCGGCGTTGAAGTGCAGAACTTGGATATCCGGCAGTGTTCTTACTCCCCGTTGCGAGTTCCCGAAGCTTTTTAGGGCTTCAGTGTGTTGTCCCAACCGTCGTGCCTCCCCACTAGGGTTTAGGCGGAGCCATCCTTATATAGATATCACATCAGATCGTTGTGAAATCTAGAAAAAACCCTAACCATGTCAATCTTCTAGGGCGCAACACGCTCGTGTATTTCCACATGGCCAGGCCGTGTGTGGCCCTGGGGTGGCTGATTTCACCCCTTAGACATGGCCGTGTGTAGACTCATGCCTTGGTAGTGTCCCCTTCTGCGTCTAGCTACAAAATGCCCTTCTTTTGCTCCGAAAGTGCACTTTTTCCTCCCGAAATGCTATCCTGCCCACAAAAGTACAAAGAGCATACCTCCGAACCAGAAAATAGGAAATGTATGCAAAACAAAGTGACATATGCATGAAACAAACATAAAATGTAATGAGATGTGAGCAAAAACTACTCCTAAAACCCTATATGTTTTTCTCACATCACTTCCCCTAGACTTAAATCTTTGCTTGTCCTCAAGCAAACCTCAGTGCCATGAAATTTTAAAAGGACATTGTTCCATGCTTAGTATGTTAACTAAAATTATCAAATGGTATTTGCAATCAAAGCAAAATAAAGATGTTCTAGAAATTCACAAAGTTAGCTCCTCGTGCTCGTGCTAAGCGAATCATTCTTAGGGGATACTCGTTCCATGGTGAGTTAAGTCGTCATCCTATAGCTTTCCTAAGGTCTCCGGCTCTTAGGCACTTACCTGCCCAAAGCGAGGGTCGTTCCCTAGATCTAGCACAAAGTCTCAAAGGTGTCCTCAGTATTGAGAGAAATTGGTAGGTGTTTCCTAGTAACCTAACTTGGTCTCAAAGGGGCACCTAGCCGTTTCCACCCACAATAACTATTTTTTTTATCCCTCATAATTTCTTTTTTTTCATTTCTTTTTCTCTCCCTCTTTTATTTTTTGGCTCACTGAGATTTTGATTTTTCTGAATGGGGTTACACAATCCGAGCATCTTCAGTAACTAAAATGTCAGTCTTAGGGTCACCTATGGATTCCAAAGTACTATACTATTGAGATGAATCATAACTAGGTATATACTAGACTCTCCCTTTCAGAGTGTTCGACATGTGTAGGTGTAAAAATAAAAGCTAACCAGTGTAAGTCTAGAATATTCATTCATAGCCAATAAAATAAAATACCACGAGGTAAATGAAGTTACACTACTCATGAAAACAACTCACGAAGAAGACTTTAAAAATGTTGGATCGAAGCGGATCGCTAGAGGGGGGGTGAATAGCGATAGAAACTTTTCTTTGAATTCGTTCGGTAAATCACGAGTAGACACAGTGGAAGATAAATCTAAAATAGAAGAGACAATGGGTTTTTTACTTGGTTCGTAGCCGAAGGCTACTACTCCAAGGCCCTAGTGGTCCTTGACCACGCACGGAGGGAAAAACACTTAACGAACTCCTTCTCGTTGGAGATAGGAGTTAAACGAATACAAAAACTCAAGAAAGACTCAAGGTAGAGGGACACTCCCCCTCTCCTTGATATGATTTAAAGCTCGAAATAAGAACAACTTATACAAATTAAAGATTATACCGACGACTTTTGAAGACTTGAATCTTGTAGCTTGAGTCGTCGTCTCGGCAGCGCTTCGTCGTAGGGATGTCGGAGACTCGTAGCATATCGAAAGCACTTGGAAGCTTTTTAATTGATGAAAAACCCTAGGATAAGCCCTCCTTTTATAGCCTTTAAGCCCCTCATCGAATGGGTCTTCAATCAATAGGAATTGGGCACAAAACCTCCTTGAAAAATGGTGATAGAGCTTGACTTCTCGAGGCTAATCCTTGACCATCAGTCGACTGATGGCCATCATCAGTCGACTGATGGTAGCATCAGTCGAGTGTTGACCTCGGCGATCGATCGATTGCGTGAGAGTCCTCCAAGGCGATCGTGATGCTTGCTGCAAGTCAAAGTTAGCTCAACAAAAACATAATTCTGACGGTCGTCGACCGTCCGATCTCGAACTAGACCATCTATAGGATGTCTTTGGTCGGATCTACGCTTAAGATCATTCCCGTAAAGAGGATACGACCTCACTTATGCTTGCACACACGAGCTTACCTCGATACTTACTGTGTCGCTTTCGTTTTCGGCCTTCCACTCGATTCCTTCGGCTCCCTCCGAAGTCACTCGAGTGTCGCCCGACTACCGCGGCTTCCTCTGAGTGTCGCTAGCCTTCAGCTCTAGCTTTAGCACTTTTTTGCACACTCGATTCAGCTCGTGAGATTATGATATATCCTTGACTTTGCGTCTTTTGTCATAATCAAAATACAGGTTCGACATAGGTGCCCCTGCACCAATAAAAAATACTACTAAGGCAGCTTTACAGATAACAAAAACTAAGTGCTGAAAGAAACACAACAACCTATGCATGAACAAATGAATGCTAACAATAATGCAAATATCAGAAAGAAACTACTACTAGAAATAAAATAAAATTTGGGGTCCCCCCCAGACATAAATTAAAGTATACCTCTAGTATGGTAGACGAGATGGAAATGTTGGAATGTATATTGAAAGCCTAGCTCTTTTTGTATGAACATTTTTATTTTGAAATAAGAATCACATGATCATTGTTTTCACTTTATATATTTATTATATGTGTGCATATTGTCTAATATTTTACATTGTAGATAACATGGTTCTTGGTGTGGCACAGAAGATCATGTTATCAGTATCTTGTAGAATATAAGTAGAGGCTCACAACCAAGATGGTTTTGGACAAACCATTGGCATGGTTGTAGTGTAGCTTGGTATTGTTTTGTCTTGAACATAGAGTTACACTAGTACACTTAGGTGTATTGAGCAGGACTGACATAGAGGTGATTCAATTTATTGCTGACTACATAATTGAATCGGACCTCGGATATTATGTTGTACATGCTCTTAATCCCGATATAATAACGGGCACATGTACTTAGTATTTATTTCTTTGATTTACCAAAGGGTGAGATTTAAATGGATTAAATCAATATGCCCGGTAAGTTGGGAAATGATATTATTTACATGGTGTGTCGTTGATTATAGGAGGAAACCGTGTCCTATATATTAGGTTGATGATGTCCCATTGAGGAGCTCATAAGGTTCATCATGTAAACCCAGCTGGTTGACTTAGTCAACATGATGATAAAGTTGAGTGGTACTACTCGAGGAGTTAGATGTTAATTATTTAATGGTCAGTAAATCAATTAATTGACGGACATTCGATATCTTAAACACGGGGAGATGGATGTACAAATAATATATGGAGCCCATATTGATTTATGGGGGTTGGTGAGGTAGTTCAATGATGATCCTCTAGTGGAATGGAACATCATTGATGGATCAAGTTTGTGTGGTTCTGATTCATCGGGTGGCAAAGATCCAACTCCTCCTTATGGTCCCTATCGTAGCCTAATATAATCCTCAAGAAGCCTAGATCCAAGGATTTAAAACAAAACTCTAAAACCAACGTTTGGGATGAAACCCTAGATTCGACAGTTGGGATGAAACCCTAGATCCGACGGTTGAGATGAAACCCTAGATCTGATGGTTGGGATGAAACCCTAGATCCGACGGTTGGGATGAAACCCTAGATCCGACGCTTGGGATGAAACCCTAGATCCGACGGTTAGGATAAAACCCTAGATCCGACGGTCGAGATTAAATCTCTAGATCCGACGGTGGAGATTAAAGGAGGCTTAAGCCCAATTCTATAAATAGAGGGCTAAGGCTTGGGCGGCGATGATGGTTCTCTTGGATTAGGGTTTTGCCTCTCAAGTGTTTTAGGCGTCTAGGGTTTTGGAAGTGGTTTGGGCGGCAACAAGAAAGGAGATTAGGGTTTCCTTCGTTTCTCCTTGGTGGCCGGCGCTCACTCCCTCTTCTTCCTTGCTTTGGATGGCCCTCTTCCTCCTCCTTTGCTCCTTGGTGGCCGGCGGTTCTCCAACTTCTTGGTGGTCGGCGCTTCTCCAACTTCTAGGTGGCCGGCGGCAACATTGTCACAAGGTTTGCCGGCGCTCAACCATTCACTTCTTGGCCGGCGGTTACATCGAGCTCCTTGGCTTGGTGGCCGGTTCTAGAAAGGAGAAGGAGTTTTGCTTGGTTCTTCTCTTTGTTCGCAGTGAACAAGGAAGGGAAGAACGCGATCTAGGAGGCTTCTACTCGTGGAGGATCTTCGCCCACACGACGTCCATGAGGAGGGTAGGACATACGGTAGAAGATCGTGAGGTATAAAAGTTTGACAACTTTATTTTCTGATCTTAGCATGTTCTTTTATGTGTTGATTATACAAGTGTGCATTTGTATATATTTTGTATAATCATGGACCCCGAAGACAAACACAAAAACTGGTGATCCGTCCGTCGTCTCTTCCGTGGCTAACCAACTAGAAGAGTTGTGTTGCTTGAACAACTAGTTTGTTCAAGCAATCACTCAAGTTGTTAGCACGACGACAAATTAGTTGTGCTAAGGAAACTCATCCCATCCGGATTAGTTCTTTCATTAGTGAAAATTTTAATCCGGGGACATGGGAGCCAATGAGCCTCCGAAGCAACTCCCTTCAGGAAAGTCTGGAAGCCTCGGCATCTCGGGATCCTGGGAGAACCTGCTGCTGAGTCACTGATGCCACATGTACATGTGTTCGATCTGAGAGCTGGTGGATGCAGCGACTTCTCGGTGCTCCTCCTCCCTAGCCCACTATGCCTGTTGGACATGCATGTGCTGCTGCATCTCCTAGCAGTAGGCGGCCTAATCCTGGCGACAGGTAGCCTGTTCCTGGAAGTAGATGCGGGCCTCATCGTAGAACTCCTCAGCCTGCTGGAAGTGCTCCCAGAAGCCCTGAACCTCGACCTGCGTGTAGGCACTCTGCTCCTCCCATCGCTGCTTTGCGTCTACTGCTCGGCGTATATATCATCGAGGCACGATCGGAACTCTAAGAAATCATAAGCCGATGTACCTGCATCCTGCTAAAAAGTTGAAAAAGGTGGTGGTGTAGGTGCAGGGTCTTGTCGACGAGGAGTAGGTGGGCTCCTATGCATGTGTGGACTGGGGGGAGAGTGATGTAAAGGAAAAGAGATGGGTGCCATTGTGGATGGTCCCTCATATGGCGAGGACTCCACTATCAGGTCCAAGCGCCAGTTGGCGCGCATGGTGATCGTGGTACGATCAGAGTCGAGGATCCTAAGGGTCGTCAGGTTTTTCCTTACAAAGCATAAGGAGTGTCCCTCTCTTACAATCATCTTCATGGTCATACACACTCCTAGGTCGATCCTAGGGCTCCCCTCTATAATCTCTAATGCAGTGTAATCGTACCCCATCCTATGGCAAATGTGGGTAAGTAGCCCCCCCACATTAATCTCTCCTCTCGCTGCTTTGCCCATCTTCAATAAGTGTTTGATTGTAACGCCCGTAAAATTCTAAACTATGCCAAGTAATTATATAGGTTTTAAGGCCATAAAAGGTTTAAAATAAAATAAAATAAAAGATGGTTATAGGTAGGATTTGAACCATGAACCTCCTAATAGGGAGGTAGCCTTGACACCGCTAGACCCTAGGATAATTTATGGATAAGATATATAAAGAATGTACAAGACCATAGGATGATTCATGGATAAGATATATAAAGAATATACAAAGAATATAGATGGGAAGATGAGGAGTTGGTTCATCCCCTCCCATGAAAGGATGAAGAGTGTTCATTCCCTAGGTATTAAAGAGGAGAATTAAGAGAAGAGAGGAAGTAAAAACCCCACTTTCCTTGTTCATTCTCCTTCTTCCTCATACTTGGCCGAATTCCCCATCTTCCCTTCCTCCCTTTTCATCCCAAGATCTAGAAATATTATAAGAATTTTTGTATGATTATAACGGGCTTTATGTGGGCTTTTTCAAAAATAAAAGAAAATAAGCCAAAAAGGGATGCAAGGCCTAGGAATTGAACCCCAAACCTCTAGAGATAGCCAAGCCCTATAGATGCACCCACTAACCAGAAGCCCAATAAGATTATATCATTAGAGGAATAGGGGAAATTATGGTTAAGTGTAAGGGAGATCAAGGGACTCTTCAAATGAATAAATAGGGGGAATGAGGGGGCATGAGTTATCAAAACTTCATTTCTCCTCCTCTTCTTCTTCCTCACCGAATTCTAGAGCTCCCTCTCCATTCTTGGCCGAAACTAATCCAAGCAAGAAGCAAGGGCTATGTTTGGTTTTCCTTAGGACATCTTCCCTCTAAAAGCAAAGCGAAGGATGTAAGTATCCCTCACCTGCATACGAGTAGCTTCGATTGATGTTTTGTAAAAGAAATCCATATGATATATTCGGCCAACATGGGTTTTAGTGTTTTGTTGAAGTTCTTTATCATGTTTTACATGCAAATGATGATGTTAGGATGTAGAATGAATTAGGTTAAAAGTTAACCCTAAACACCTCTATGAACCATTGGGCCATCATGTATTTTTGGTGATTAATTAAAGTTCTATACTATGTATGATATGCATATGGTGATGTTAGTATGTTAGAGGGATTAGTTTAAAAGACTAACCCTAAGAACCCCTTGAACCATTCGGCCACCCTTGTTTTTTTTATGTTTCAATGAAGTTTTATACAATGTTTTATATGCATATGAAGTTGTTAGTATGTTAATTGGACTAGGATTAAAAGACTAACCCTAAGAACCCCTTGAACCATTCGGCCACCCTTGGTTTTTATGTTTCAATGAAGTTTTATACAATGTTTTATATGCATATGAAGTTGTTAGTATGTTGATTGGACTAGGATTAAAAGACTAACCCTAAGAACCCCTTGAACCATTCGGCCACCCTTCGTTTTTATGTTTCAATGAAGTCTTATACAATGTTTTATATGCATATGAAGTTGTTAGTATGTTAATTGGACTAGGATTAAAAGACTAACCCTAAGAACCCCTTGAACCATTCGACCACCTCTCTATTTTGATGACTCCATGAAGATTTAATCCATGTTTTATATGCATATGAAGTTGATAGTATGTTAATTGGATTAGGTTAAAAGACTAGCCCTAAAAACCTACAAGGACCATTCGGCCACCCCTCTTGTATGGATGCTCCAATGAAGTTTTATTCCATGTTTATATGCATATGATGCTGTTAGTATGTTAATTGAATTAGGTTAAAAGACTAGCCCTAAAAACCTACATGGACCATTCGGCCAACCATTGTCCTTTAACATGCTCTAGGATAGGTTAACATGTGCTTTATGTTGGGTGAATTCATGTTGACTTGTGATATTAAATGATGCTAGATGAAGATAACATGCTTTAGGTTAGTGTTTACTTACTCTTGATGTTTATGCCTTATGCAATGCCCTATGTGTATGTGATATTTAAGATATGCTATGAAAGGAAATACGATATGATTATAAAATGAAAAACGATATGTTCATGAAATGAATATGATATGATTATGAAATAAAGTATGATGTGTTTATGAAATGAAATATGATATGTTCATGAAGTGAAACATGACATGTTATGAAATGAAGTATGATGTGTTTATGAAATGAAAGATGATATGTTCATGAAGTGAAATATGATATGTTATGAAATGAGGTATGCTATGTTTGCAAAATGAAATAAGCTATGTTATAATAAAAGCATATAAGTATTTTACCTTCTGCATTGCTTGTACCAAGTCCTTAACAAGGTCCAAAGGGATGGGCTCCTAAGATGCCCTAGGTCGATGGAGTAAGACTCGGGCCTAGGATGGGCCTCTATGTATGATTGCCCCTAGGTCGACGGACTAAGATCGGGCCTAGTACGGGATGGGCTCCAAGATGCCCTAGGTCGATGGAGTAAGACTCGGGCCTAGAATGGGCTTCTACGCTATGACGATTGCCCTAGGTCGACAGACTAAGATCGGGCCTAGTAACCTAGTAGGTTCGAGACTTGCTACCTCGGGTCTATTTAGGGATGCGCACTATGATAATGAAGAAGTGGTACAATGCCGGGCCCAAATATGTTGAGATTATGTTTACGTACTTATAATATATGTTTTCAAAAACATCCTGCATAGGTTTACATGATTTGATTGCTATGTTCATATGCTATGTGATATGTCATATATATGTTGCATGTTATGTTTGAAATGTCATGTTTATGCCTCTATGTTACATATGATGTATGTTATGTTTGATATGTTATATATATGTTGCATGTTATATTTGATATGTCATGTTTATGCCTCTAGGTTACATATGATGTATGTTATGTTTGATGTGTTATATATATGTTGCATGTTATGTTTGAAATGTCATGTTTATGCCTCTATGTTTATATATGTTGTATGTTATGTTGATTTGCTATGTTATATATGTTGCATGCTATGTTTGATTAAGTCCTATATTTACATGATATACTGCTATATTATAGATGATACATGTTATGCTGCTATGTTATAGATGATTCATGTTATGTTACTTATGTTACTTATGCTACATGTTAAGTTGCTTACGTCACGTATGTTACATGTTATTCAGTTACGTATTGCTAATTTACATGTACCATGATTAATGTCGATGTATGGTTTTTGTGAGTAGGACAGGATCTTACTAAGCCTATGTGCTTATAGTTTATCTTTCCCTCGTACTGCAGATAAGGGTAAGGGATGGATAAACTAAAGGGAACAGAAGGATGGGCCAAATGTGTGTGGTAGTGGCATGGTGGAAAAGATCTGTTATGTCCTTATATATATGTTTCCCCATGATGATGACGTTTATGGATGTCCTTATTTATGTCTCCTTATGATGATGATGTTTATGAACTTGAACTAAGCACTAAGTATCTATATATGTTATGATGCATGCTCTATGTTAATAAGAAGAAGTAAGGAAGAAGTAAGAAGAAGTATCTATATATATTATGATGCATGCTCTATGTTAAGAAGAAGAAGTATCTATATATGTCAATGCATGTTTATGTTTTAAAAGAAGAAAAAAAAAATAATAAGTCTAAAGTCTTCCGCTGTAAGAAGTACGAAATATGTATAAAGTCTTCCGCTGTAAGTAATGTATGTATATACGGTCGCGTCACGCGCCGCCCCTCCGGATTCTGGACTTCTGGTCGGAAAAGGGCGGGCGTGACATTGATGAAGTGGGACCTTACATTGATGCTACTCCTATCTTATATCATGTCCCAGAGAAAAAGCAGCTCGCTAGCTCTTACCACACCATCACTCTCCCCACAACCAAATATAGTACTGGCCATGATGCGGTGGAGGTATCGGAAAATGGGGTTTTGGATGCGCGATGCTTTGGCCCTAGAAGGGTCGTAAGCGTGCTCCCCTGTCAACTCAGTCCAAAATATCTAAGAGTTAAACTTCATAGGGGTTCTTCTCTCTCCCCCACTCGGCAAGCCAAAGCATGAATTCCATTGGTGAATGGTCCATTCATGCTCAATGTTGAATATTCTAAAGGTGATCCTACCCTCTTCGCTCTCTCTACCCGTTAAAATTTCCGCTTCTAAGGAACTCAAAAATTCTAAAACTATCCTAGGGTAGGTTGGGTGTCTTATTCCCATTATCTCTTCCCATCCCATTTTTGCAAATACGGCTTGAATGTCACCCAACAACCCTAAGGACTCTAGCAAATCTTCTTTAAGGTACCTAGTTGCAGTGAGTTTGCGAGTAGAAAGCATGTTATATCTATCCCTATGCTCATTGTTGCGAAAAAAAAGGGTTGGAAGAGTGTCACCCTCCTCCGGAGCATGAGGGGTGTCAGTTCTCCTTGCTCGTCGCTTCGAAGTGCCGGATCGAGATGCTACTTGCTTGGTCTTCCTCATCCTTGCTTCTTTTGGCTTCCTTGAAGGTTGGAAAAGCTTCTAGGTGGTGGGGAAGAAGGATCCACATGGATAGGGCAAGAAAAATCGAAGCACACGACACAAATGGGACGAAAACAGACGGCTTGCCCTACTTAACCCTTGTGTGACACGACCGTGTGAAAACACATGGGCAAGTCATGTGCTCCTCGAGTTGATTGGGCACGACCGTGGGAAAACACACGGCCAGGTCGTGTGTCCCCTTTTTTCTCCCCTTTTGTGCACAACGGTCTGAATTTTATGGTACACTTCGCCGTGTAAGCGAATATGGATTTTATTTTTTATTTTTACCTAGCAAAGGTCTCTTCTGGTCCTAATGCTAACCGAAATGGAAATCAAAGTTCAAATTAACTAAATGCATGCAATACAATCAAAGGGACACCTAAAAACTAAACATGGGTTGCCTCCCAAGAAGCGCTTTGTTTAAGGTTGTTTAGCTCGACCACACTCCATTATCAACTTGGCTCTGGAGGTTCAGTGAACCTCCATTCATCCATCTGAGAATCTTCATCTGGTGGCCCCAACTTTATTCTGCTGAAAGTGAAGCCGTCTAGGTAGGGGGCTCTATACTCTGAAAGGCTAAAGAGGAGGATCTCCCCATCTACGTCTAGGGAGATCTAGTGTGCCTTAACATCTATGCACGCCCTCGCAGTCACCAAAAAATGCCTTCCCAAAATGATGGGATTATGGGGATTGGGTCTTGTGTATAGTACAATAAAGTTCATGGGTATCACAAAATTTTCAATCACCACAGGCACCTGTGCTAGCATGCTAACGGGCTTCTTGATCGTGTCATCCTCTATACGTATCCCTATGCCCATTGGTTGTATATTACCCAGTCCCATCTCCAAATAGTATGCATAGGGTATCACACTTACTGATGACCCCAAGTCGCATAGCGCTTCGTCGAAGCTTTCCCCATAAATTGAGCAGGGGATAACAAATTCACCAGGTGTTAGTAATATATGAGAGATGTCCTAAGGCAATCCTCTTATGTATGAACCATTTATATGATAAATGAAGATTCACTATTTGAGTATACATGTTTTATGTATTTGATTGGATCTTAAACTCATTTACTGAATGTCCAAGATACGATTCACAGCATGAGAGAATTTGTGATTGGATCACAACTAGTGAGTATATCTACATGTGTAATTGTGATGTATCGGAATTATCCCTAGTCGATGAATTGATGGATTTGGACACCATCGATTCTGTCGAGACTAGCACGATGTATACTCCTTGGTGTATCCAAGTAGCTGATTCTCACTGGCTGGAGACATTGTGATGTCCGGAGTTAATCTTGGATGCTAGTTATGGTAACTAGTTCATTGGAGTGACCAGCCGTAAGACTTCATATGGTTCTCTGCATATATAGATATGTCAATGAAGTTCTTACTGTAGCTTAAGTGCGATGTTCCTTTGACTTGCGGTATTCAAGTCATCTTGATCATGGAGACTTATGCTTTGACATCTTAAGCAAACATCTCTAAGGAGATGTGGACCCGGGATGATTGGGTATAAGTCGAAATGATCGAAGGTATTTGAATAGCCTATAAAGGATTCACCACTCCTTGCGAGGAGATGTATACCCATGGCCTCTCGTCGGATTGTTACTAAAGTCTTTGGCCAAAGCATTACATGTTTAGAGTAAGGTACTCTTCGATACATGTTGAGTAACTAGAATCCGTAGGACGAGGAAATGATACTTGGGCTAGGTGTGACGTAGTCAGCCTAGTGGGGACTGACACTATAGACCATGTCCTGAACCAAGTGGGTATAAGATGAGTGAAGGGAATGGGGCACGAATCATTCGAGCTGCTGAAGGGTTTCAGAAATAGTTCTGGATCAACCGTTGATCTTTTCGGTTAATTGGGGATCATGATGTACTACTAGGTGCCACTCATGATCGTTCTATAATTAATAGTTAATTATAGACGGCCAACATAAACCGAGAACCTATTTGGTCACACGCACAACGAGCGTAATCCGAAGGATTTAAAAAGAGCATGAGAATGAGATTCTCAGACCGAGAGAAACTATGTTTGGTTGGACTAAACATAGAGCGAGCATGAAATCGTTTCAGTCGCAATGGAAGCGTGGATGGGCCGTGTCTTATGAATGTTAGTAATATATGAGAGATGTCCTAAGGCAATCACCTTATGTATGAACCATTTATATGATAAATGAAGATTCACTATTTGAGTATACATGTTTTATGTATTTGATTGGATTTTAAACTCATTTACTGAATGTCCACGATACGATTCACAGCATGAGAGAATTTGTGATTGGATCACAACTAGTGAGTATCTCTACATGTGTAATTGTGATGTATCGGAATTATCCCTAGTCGATGAATTGATGGATTTGGACACCATCGATTACTGTATTTCTTGGTGTATCAAGCGGTGATTCTCCTTTGGCTGGAGACATAGTGATGTCGGAGTTAATCGTGGATGCTAGTTATGGTAACTAGTTCATTGGAGTGACCGGTAGTAAGACTTCATATGGTTCTCTGCATATATAGATATGTCAATGAAGTTCTTCTGTGGCTTAAGTGCGATGTTCCTTTGACTTGCGGTATTCAAGTCATCTTGATCATGGAGACTTATGCTTTGACATCTTAAGCAAACATCTCTAAGGAGATGTGGACCCGAGATGATTGGGTATAAGTCGAAGTGATCGAAGGTGTTTGAATAGCCTATAAAGGATTCACCACTCCTTGCGAGGAGATGTATACCCATGGCCTCTCGTCGGATTGTTACTAAAGTCTTTGGCCAAAACATTACATCTTTAGAGTAAGGTACTCTTCGATACATGTGGAGTAACTAGAATCCGTAGGACGAGGAAATGATACTTGGGCTAGGTGTGACGTAGTCAGCCTAGTGGGGACTGACACAATAGACCATGTCCTGAACCAAGTGGGTATAAGATGAGTGAAGGGAATGGGGCACGATTCATTCGAGCTCTTGAAGGGTTTGAAATAGTTACGGATCAACCGTTGATCTTTTGGTTAATTGGGGATCATGATGTACTACTAGGTGCCACTCATGATCGTTCTATAATTAATGGTTAATTATAGACGGCCAACATAAACCGAGAACCTATTTGGTCACACGCACAACGAGCGTAATCCAAAGGATTTAAAACGAGCTTGAGAATGGGATTCTCAGACCTAGAGAAACTAGGTTTGGTTGGACCAAACATAAATCGAGCATGAAATCGTTTCAGTCGCAATGGAAGCGTGGATGGGCCGGGTCTTATGAAGACATAATTGATGAACCAAAATGGTTTGGTTCTAATCCAATGGAGGAGAATAAACCAAAGGGTTTGGTTTATTTTAAGCGAATGAACCAAAAGTTGGTTGATTCGTTTTAACTTAAAATAAACCATCATGGTTTGGTTTATTTTAACTTATCTTAATGGAGGCGGGTTAACGGGCCTAATGGTTATGATCCAATAACCATTAAGAGAATTAGTTCTCTATAAAAGAGGCTTAATGGATAATTAAGCCTAATCCAAAAGAGCCCTAAACCTAGTTGCCGCCCAACCCCATTGAAGGAGTTGCCGCCCTCTTGTGCCGCCCACCTCCTTGCGGCGGCTCAAGCTTCAGCCGGTGATCCTCCGGCGACCCTCGGTGATCTTCCCTGGGCCTTGGTGAAAAGGTGAGCACTTGGCTTCCTTGGTTTTGGCGGCGCCTACTCCTCCACCAAGCTGTCCAGTTTTCTGGACAGCTTCTTCTCCTTCGTCGGGCGTCGTTTGGGCGGGTTAGAGCTCCGACAGCGGCTAACTTACCAGGATTCGATCTCCGGTAATCCTCTGAGGTGGAGGGCGAAGGATTAAGTCAATCGGTTGTGAATACCTCTCCGGAGAAGCGAGTTTTGAGGACTCGTTTTGGATCCGAATTTGGATTCGGATCGTGATCATCTCTCGATCATGTCGTCTTCAACACGAGGCTAGTAACCCGTACGAAGACGAAGCTCGTGGCTTAGCGAAGTCATCCCGAGGAACTCGGCGTGGATACGGATAGAGACGATTCTAGCGAGGATCGTTCCGGTTGATGTCGTTCCCGCTACACGTCATACGAAAGGTATAACGTAGATAAATTTCCTTTTATTACAAATTTAAATTTACGGTTATGTCTACACTTGTTGTAATATGCATGCGTGTGTTGTGTGTATTGTAATAAGTGTAGATTTATTATTTTTATTGCTTCCGCTGTGTTCATGTTTACGAAACATGATCGAACACACACACGCCGCGGTGCCGGAAACCCAACAGTGGTATCAGAGCCCAGGTTGTGTTTCGACATAATCGTAAAAATGGTTTTGCGATAGTCATAATGTATTTCTGGAAATTTTCTAATTTTGGAAATTTAGAAGTATTTATGGAAAATTTTCAATTTTGGAAAGTCTAGAAGTATTTATGGAAATCTTCCACTTTTGGAAAGTTGGAAGTATTTATGGAAATTGATATTTTCCATAAATAAAATATTTGATTAGATTCTGGAAATTTTTTTCCTAATTTAATCATGATTTGATTTGGGAAATCAAATCTTAAAATATTTTATTTCCATAAGTAGTTTTAATGATTTAGGAAATTGGTTTCCTAAATAGATTTTCCTTAATCAAATAATTCCATGAATAAAATATGTGATTAGATTTGGAAATTTGTTTCCTAATTTAATTATGATTTGATTTGGAGAATCAAATCTTAAACATATTTTATTTCCATAAATAGTTATGACATATAAGGAAACATATACATGACATAATTGTATGCATTGTAATTGCATTAGATGCATAACATTATGCCATGCGTGTCGTAACATGTAGATGTATGCCATGTATGCCATGCCATGTAGATAATAGTTATTTTCATGCAAAGAGGATGAGACATAAAAACCCTTAAACAATATTAAAGCCTACACCTTCCATTAATATGGTTAGAACCAGAGTTCCGTTTCTTGTTTGGGTTGTTGGACTCTCTCCAAGCCCGGCTCGAACCCGAATATGTTCAAACCATGGAATAGTTTAATACTAATATGGTAAGAGTCATAGGTCAATCGTTAGCTTTGGTTGTTGGACTCTCTCCAAGCTGGGATAATTGGTTGAATGCGCTCTAACCATATTAAAACTATGTCTTGATTAATGGGTTGGCTTTATCCTGGAGCATCGGCTTGTTGGACTCTCTCCAAGGTCGATGTAAAGGGAGGTGAAGTTAGGTGCTATGCATATGATGCATACTTGTTAATGTGTTAACAACCCGATGTATGTGTGAACATTCAATTAGTTGATAGCACATTGTGATAGTTGCATATACGTGATATGCAATCGGTATAGAAGATACCTACCGTCGTAGTTATGAATGGCTTGTTGGACTCTCTCCAAGGTTGTTCATAACTATGATGGATATCAGCCCATTCAGAGATGGACCTACGATCTCCCGAAGTGATTTTGGGGTTTTTGAAATTCGAAAAATGAATGGGATTTATAAATGTATATTGATGCATTTTAAAATCATCTTTCTCATATATGCCCGTTTTGTATTTCTAAGATTGATCATGATGTCTTTGAATTGCGTTCCATTTTGGATTCGAATAAATTGACTGGGCCGAGCTTCATGGACTGGCTTAGAAGCTTGAGAATTGTTCTTAAGGTTGAAAAGCTTGCAAATGTCCTCGAAGCGCCTCTTCCCACCCGTCCTAGTGACGATGCAACTCTGGACCAATTGTTGGCCTATCAAAAACATGTGAGTGATTCTGATCAAATGAGTTGCATCATGCTAGCCACGATGGAACCCAAGCTACGAAAGCAGCATGAGCATATGGATGCTCATATCGTAGTCCTTCATCTTTGTGAGTTGGTTGATGAGCAAGTGAGATTTAAAGGTTCGAAGTCTCAAAGCTCCTCTTCACCTCTGAGATGCTAGGAGGTTCATCTGTGGTACTGCTCAATATGCTGAAGACTGTGGAGTCTTCTGAGAAGCATGAGCAGGGGACGGTGTCGTTAGTTGATTCCTCGAAGAAAGGTTCTAAGAGGAAGTCAAAGGAACAGCAGAAGGGAAAGAAGAGAAGGGCTAAGAAGGTAGAACTAGCACAAAAGGAAACTTGCCATCATTATGGCAAGGATAGCCATTTGCGAAAAAAGTGCAAGATTTATCTTGAGTCCGTGAAGAAGGATAAGGCATCGAATACCCTATCTTCTTCAGAAATCTTCTTTATTGATTGTCATTCTATTTCCTCAGACACTTGGGTATTTGATACTGGGTGTGGCTCACATATATGTAATGACATACATAGGCTAAGGAATAGAAGAAGACTCGTCAAGGGGAGAGTCAAATTTACGTGTTGGGAATGGAGCAACGGTTGCTGCACTCGCCATCGGAACGTATTTGTTGGAACTCCCTGTAGGACTTGTCTTAGAACTGGACAATTGCTTTTATGTTCCTTCTTTTATAAAGAACATCATTTCTATTTCTTGTCTAAATAGAAATGGGTTCCATTTGACTTTTAGTAACAATTGTTGTTACATAACTTTGAATGGAGTTCTTTATGGGATTGGAACTTTAAGCAATGGTGTTTATACGTTGGACGTATCCAGTGACGATTTCAATATCGAAGCGAGCAACACGCGTGCTCGAAAGGATAATCAAATAGACTCCTATATGTGGCATTGTCGTCTTGGCCATATAAGCAAGAAACGCATGTCCGAATTACATCGATGTGGAATTCTGGAATCGTTTGAATTGGATTCATACGATACATGAGAATCATGCTTAAAAGGCAAGATGACTAAGTTACCTTTTACTGGAAAAAGGTGAACGAGTGGGAGAGTTACTAGGTCTAATACATACTGATGTATGTGGACCTATGTCAACTCAAGCTTTAGGAGGCTATAGCTACTTCATTACCTTCACCGATGATCACTCATGGTTTGGGTATGTGTTCTTGATGAAACACAAGTCTGAAGCCTTTGAAAGGTTCAAAGAATTCAGAAATGAAGTAGAGAAACAACATGACAAGAGTATTAAAATACTTCGATCGAATCGAGGTGGTGAATACTTAAGTCAAGAGTTTCTTGATTATCTAAGAGACAATGTTATATTGTCTCAATGGACTCCGCCATATACACCACAGCATAATGGTGTATCTGAGAGGCGTAACCGGACCTTGTTGGACATGGTCAGGTCAATGATGAATCATGCGACTCTTCCCAAGTCCTTTTGGGGCTATGCACTTCAGACAGTTGTTTACTTGTTAAACAGAATGCCTACCAAGGTAGTCTCAACTACTCCATATGAGATATGGAATGGTAAGAAACCTCATGTATCTTACTTGAAGATATGGGGTTGTCCTGCTTATGTGAAGCGGACGATGTGCTAAGTCGATAAATGTCTATTTATTTGGATACCCTAAGGAAACAAGGGGTTACCAATTCTATCATCTGTGGAACAAAGGTGTTTGTTTCAAGGCATCTTTGTGTTTCTAGAAAGAGTTTCTCTTGCAAGAAAACAGTGGGAGTGTCGTCGAGCTTGAGGAGGCTCGAGAGACTCAAATAGACATTGATGAGATACCTGGTGAAGCACAACAGCCGACAACTCATAGTGATGAGCAATCGGCTGGACCTATTGTAACACCACATCTTCGTAGATCTGGTAGAACACGCAATATTCCTGAGAGATATGGATTTCTCGTAAGTGAATCGAACGACGTGTTACTCATTGATGATGAGGAGCCTACCAGTTATGAAGAAGTGCTGACAAGTTCAGAAAGGGATAAGTGGCTTGGTGCCATGAAGTCGGAAATGGATTCCATGTATGAAAACCAAGTTTGGAACTTGGTTGACCCACCTGAAGGAATAAAGCCTATAGGGTGCAAGTGGGTTTTCAAGAAGAAAACCGACATGGATGGTAATGTGATTACCTATAAGGCTAGATTGGTGGCGAAAGGATATCGTCAAAAACAAGGTGTTGATTATGCTTAAATCCATTCGGATGCTCCTGGCCATAGCGGCTCATTATGATTATGAGATATGGCAGATGGATGTGAAAACAGCTTTCCTTAATGGAAACCTGCTCGAGGACGTGTATATGATACAGCCTGAGGGTTTCACATCAGTTGATAAAACCAAGGTATGCAAATTGCGACGGTCCATTTATGGAATGAAACAAGCATCCAGGAGCTGGAATATCCGTTTTAATGAGACAATCAAAAAGTTTGATTTCTCACAAAATCTAGACGAACCTTGTGTGTACAAGAAGGTTAGTAGGAGTGCAGTCGTATTCCTAGTATTGTATGTCGATGACATACTACTTATAGGAAACGATGTTTCAATCTTACAGTCAGTGAAGGTTTGGTTATCCAAGACATTCTCCATGAAAGACCTGGGAGAAACAACCTACATCCTCGGGATTAAGATCTATAGAGATAGATCGAAACGGTTGCTTGGTCTTTCGCAGTCTACATATATAGACCGAATGCTAAAGAGGTTTAGCATGTCGGAATCCAAGAAAGGTTTCCTACCCATCAGGCATGGGATACACCTTTCGAAGTCTATGTGTCCGCGCACAGAAGACGAGAGGATTTGCATGAGTAAGATTCTCTATGCATCCGCAATAGGATCTATAATGTATGCTATGTTATGTACGAGGCCCGATGTATCGTATGCTCTGAGTGTCACGGCGGATACCGATCGATCGAGAATGGATCATTGGGTGGGTGATTAGATTAAGTACTTAAGAAGAACTAAGGATGCGTTCCTAATATATGGAGAAGGGTACATGGTGATACGTGGGTATACAGATGCCAGATCCAGACAGACAAGGATGATTCCATGTCTCAGTCTTGGTTTGTATTCACCTAGAATGGAGGCGCAATAAGTTGGAAAGGTTCCAAGCTTGACACTATAGTGGATTCTGGCACTAAGGCAGAATACGTTGCAGCTTTGGAAGCAGCAAAGGAAGCGGTTTGGATCAAGAAGTTCATCTATGAACTTGATGTGGTCTCATCAATGATCCAAACATGTGCTTCGCCGCTATCATCTTATCAGAGAGATCATCAATAGGAACGAAATAAAAATCGAGAAAATTCCCACTGAAAGGAACTTAGCGGATCCTTTGACTAAGGCATTACCTCAAAGTAAGTTTGAGGGTCATGTTCGAGCTTATGGTATTGGATACCGTAGCGATTGGCATTAGGCCAAGTGGGAGTCTGTTAGTAATATATGAGAGATGTCCTAAGGCAATCGCCTTATGTACGAACCATTTATATGATAAATGAAGATTCACTATTTGAGTATACATGTTTTATGTATTTGATTGGATCTTAAACTCATTTACTGAATGTCCACGATACGATTAACAGTATGAGAGAATTTGTGATTGGATCACAACTAGTGAGTATCTCTACATGTGTAATTGTGATGTATCGGAATTATCCCTAGTCAATGAATTGATGGATTTGGACACCATCAATTCTGTCGAGACTAGCACGAGGTATACTCCTTGGTGTATCCAAGCAGCCAATTCTCACTGGCTGGAGACATAGTGATGTCCGGAGTTAATCGTGGAAGCTAGTTATGGTAACTAGTTCATTGGAGTGACCAGCCGTAAGACTTCATATGGTTCTCTGCATATATAGATATGTCAATGAAGTTCTTACTGTGGCTTAAGTGCGATGTTCCTTTGACTTGCGGTATTCAAGTCATCTTGATCATGGAGACTTATGCTTTGACATCTTAAGCAAACATCTCTAAGGATTTGTGGACCCGGGATGATTGAGTATAAGTCGAAGTGATCGAAGGTGTATGAATAGCCTATAAAGGATTCACCACTCCTTGCGAGGAGATGTATACCCATGGCCTCTCGTCGGATTGTTACTAAAGTCTTTGGCCAAAGCATTACATGTTTAGAGTAAGGTACTCTTCGATACATGTGGAGTAACTAGAATCCGTAGGACGAGGAAATGATAATTGGGCTAGGTGTGACGTAGTCAGCCTAGTGGGGACTGACACTATAGACCATGTCCTGAACCAAGTGGGTATAAGATGAGTGAAGGGAATGGGGCACGAATCATTCGAGCTGCTGAAGGGTTTCATAAATAGTTCTGGATCAACCGTTGATCTTTTCGGTTAATTGGGGATCATGATGTACTACTAGGTGCCACTCATGATCGTTCTATAATTAATGGTTAATTATAGATGACCAACATAAACCGAGAACCTATTTGGTCACACGCACAACGAGCGTAATCCAAAGGATTTCAAACGAGCTTGAGAATGGGATTCTCAGACCGAGAGAAATTAGGTTTCGTTGGACCAAACATAAAGAGAGCATGAAATCGTTTCAGTCGTAATGGAAGCGTGGATGGGCCGTGTCTTATGAAGACATGATGGATGAACCAAAATAGTTTGGTTCTAATCCAATGGAGGAGAATAAACCAAAGGGTTTGGTTTATTTTAAACGAATGAACCAAAAGTTGGTTCGGTTCGTTTTAACTTAAAATAAACCATCATGGTTTGGTTTATTTTAACTTATCTTAATGGAGCGGGTTAACGGGCCTAATGGTTATGATCCAATAACCATTAAGAGAATTAGTTCTCTATAAAAGAGGGCTTAATGGATAATTAAGCCCTAATTGGAAGAGCCCTAAACCTAGTTGCCGCCCAACCCCATTGAAGGAGTTGCCGCCCAACTGCCTTCACTTGTGGCGTCCAGCTCCTTGCCGGCAACCAAGCTTCAGCCGGTGATCCTCCGGCGACCCTCCGGTGATCTTCCTTGGCCTCGGTGAAAAGGTGAGCACTTGGCTTCCTTGGTTTTGGCCGGCGCCTACTCCTCCACCAAGCTGTCCAGTTTTCTGGACAGCTTCTTCTCCTCTCGTCGGAGCGTCGTTTGGACGACGGTTAGAGCTCCGACAGCGGATAACTTACCGGGGATTCGATCTCCGGTAATACTCTGAGGTGGAGGACGAAGGATTCGTCAATCGGTTGATGAATACCTCTCCGGAGAAGCGAGTTTTGAGGACTCGTTTTGGATCCGAATTTGGATTCGGATCGTGATCATCTCTCGATCACGTCGTCTTCAACACGAGGCTAGTAACCCGTACGAAGACGAAGATCGTGGCTTAGCGAAGTCATCCCGAGGAACTCGGCGTGGATACGGATAGAGACGATTCTAGCGAGGATCGTTCCGGTTGATGCCGTTCCCGCTACACGTCATACGAAAGGTATAACGTAGATAAATTTCCTTTTATTGCAAATTTAAATTTACGGTTATGTCTACACTTATTGTAATATGCATGTGTGTGTTGTGTGTGTTGTAATAAATAGGAGTATTTATTATTTTTATTGCTTCCGCTGTGTTCTTGTTTACGAAACATGATCGAACACACACACGCCGCGGTGCTGGAAACCCAACAATGAAGACATAATGGATGGACCAAAATGGTTTGGTTCTAATCCAATGGAGAAGAATAAACCAAAGGGTTTGGTTTATTTTAAACGAATGAACCAAAAGTTGGTTTGGTTCGTTTTAACTTAAAATAAACCATCATGGTTTGGTTTATTTTAACTTATCTTAATGGAGCGGGTTAACGGGCCTAATGGTTATGATCCAATAACCATTAAGAGAATTAGTTCTCTATAAAATAGGGCTTAAGGGATAGTTAAGTCCTAATCCAAAACCCTAGCTTGAAGTTGCCGCCCACCTCCTCATTGGAGTTCTCGGCGCCAACTCCTTGCCGCCTCCCACTTCTCCTCCAACCGGCGTCCAGAAGGTGCTTTCCTTTCCCCTCGCTGGCGTCGAGCTGCTGCCGGTTGTTTCTCTTGTGATCTCCTTTAGGTTTGGCATCAAGGTGAGCTTTATCTTCCCTTGGTTGGCCGGCGCCTATCTCCTCCACCAAAGCTGTCCAGTTTTCTGGACAGCTTGTTCTCCTCTCGTCGGAGCGTCGTTTGGACGACGGTTAGAGCTCCGACAGCGGCTAACTTACCGGGGATTCGATCTCCGGTAATCCTCTGAGGTGGAGGACGAAGGAATCGTCAATCGGTTGACGAATACCTCTCCGGAGAAGCGAGTCTTGAAGACTTGTCTTAGGATCCGATGTTGGATTCGGATCGTGATCATCTCTCGATCACGTCGTCTTCAACACGAGGCTAGTAACCCGTACGAAGACGAAGCTCGTGGCTTAGCGAAGTCATCCTAAGGATACTCGGCAAGGATACGGATAGAGACGATTCTAGCGAGGATCGTTCCGGTTGATGTCGTTCCCGCTACACGTAATACGAAAGGTATAACGTAGTTAAATTTCCTTTTATTGCAAATTTAAATTTACGGTTATGTCTACACATGTTGTACTATGCATGTGTATGTTGTGTGTGTTGTAATAAATGTAGATTTATTAATTTTATTGCTTCCGCTGTGCTCATGTTTACGAAACATGATCGAACACACACACGCCGCGGTGCCGGAAACCCAACAGTGGTATCAGAGCCCAGGTTGTGTTTCGACATAATCGTAAAATTGTTTTACGATAGTCATAATGTAATTTCTAGAAATTTTCTAATTTTGGAAATTTAGAAGTATTTATGGAAATTTTTCAATTTTGAAAAGTCTAGAAGTATTTATGGAAATCTTCCACATTTGGAAAGTTGGAAGTATTTATGTAAATTGATATTTTCCATAAATAAAATATTTGATTAGATTCTGGAAATTTGTTTCCTAATTTAATCATCATTTGATTTGAGAAATCAAATCTTAAAATATTTTATTTCCATAAGTAGTTTTGATGATTTAGGGAATTGGTTTCCTAAATTGATTTTCCTTAATCAACTATTTCCATAAATAAAATATGAGATTAGATTTGGAATTTTGTTTCCTAATTTAATCATGATTTGATTTGGAGAATCAAATCTTAAACATATTTTATTTCCATAAATAATTTTGAAAAATAAGGAAATTATGTACATGACATAATTGTATGTCATGTAATTGCATTAGATGCATATCATTATGCCATGCGTGTCGTGACATGTAGATGTATGCCATGTATGCCATGCCATGTAGATAATAATTATTTGCATGCAAAGAGGATGAGACATAAAAACCCTAACTCAATATTAAAGCCTACACCTTCCATTAATATGGTTAGAACCAGAGTTTCGTTTCTTGTTTGGGTTGTTGGACTCTCTCCAAGCCCGGCTCGAACCCGAACATGTTCAAACCATGGAATAGTTTAATACTAATATGGTAAGAGTCAGAGGTCAATCGTTAGCTTTAGTTGTTGGACTCTCTCCAAGCTGGGCTAATTGGTTGAATGCGCTCTAACCATATTAAAACTATTTCTCGATTAATGGGTTGGCTTTAACCTGGAGCATCGGTTTGTTGGACTCTCTCCAAGGTCGATGTAAAGGGAGGTGAAGTTGGGTGCTATGCATATGATGCATACTTGTTAATGTGTTAACAACCCGATGTATGTGTGAACATTCAATTAGTTGATAGCACATTGTGATAGTTGCATATACGTGATATGCAATCGGTATAGTTGATACCTACCATCGTAGTTATGAATGGCTTGTTGGACTCTCTCCAAGGATGTTCATAACTATGATGGATATCAGCCCATTCGGAGATGGACCTACGATCTCCCGAAGTGATTTTGGGGTTTTTGAAATTCGAAAAATGAATGGGATTTATAAATGTATATTGATGCATTTTAAAATCATTTTCTCATATATCCTCATTTTGTATTTCTAAAATTGATCATGATGTCTTTGAATTTGCGTTCCATTTTGGATTCGAATAAATTGACTGGGCCAAACTTCTTGGACTGCTTAGAAACTTGAGAATTGTTCTCAAGGTGAAAAGCTTGCTTATGTCCTCGAAGCGCCTCTTCCCGTCCATTCTAGTGACGATGCAACTCCGGACCAATTGTTGGTCCATCAGAAACATGTGACTGATTCTGAACTGACAAGTTGCATCATGCTAGCCGCGATGGAACCCAAGCTACGAAAGCAGCATGAGCATATGGATGCTCATATCGTAGTCCTTCATCTTTATGAGTTGTTTGATAAGCAAGTGAGATTCGAAAGGTTCGAAGTCTCCAAGCTCCTCTTCACCTCTGAGATGCAAGAAGGTTCATCTATGGTACTGCTCAACATGCTGAAGACTATGGAGCCTTCTGAGAAGCATGAGCGGGGGACGGTGTTGTTAGTTGATTCCTCGAAGAAAGGTTCTAAGAGGGAGTCAAAAGAACAACAGAAGGGGAAGAAGAAAAAGGCTAAAAAGGCAGAACTAGCTCAAAAGGGCACTTGCCACCATTATGGAAAGTAGGGCCATTGGCGAAGAAATTGCAAGATTTATCTTAAGTCCGTGAAGAAGAATAAGGCATAAGATGCTCCATCTTTTTCATATATCTTCGTTATTGATTGTCATTCTATTTCCTCAGACACTTGGATATTGGATACTGTGTGTGGCTCACATATATGTAATGACATACATGGGCTAAAGAATAGAAGAAGACTCATCAAGGGAGAGTCAAATTTACGTGTTGGGAATGGAGCAAAGGTTGCTGCACTCGCCATCGGAACGTATTTGTTGAAACTCCCTCCAGAACTTGTCTTATAACTGGACAATTGCTTTTATGTTTCTTCGTTGATAAAGAACATCATTTCTATTTCTTGTTTAAATATAAATGGATACCATTTGGCTTTTAGTAACAATTGTTGTTACATAACTTTGAATGGAGTTCTTTATGGGACTGGAACTTTGAGTAATGGCATTTATACGTTTGACGTATCCAGTGACATTTTCAATATCGAAGCGAGCAACACGCGTGCTCGAAAGGATAATCAAATAGACTCATATATGTGGCATTATCGTCTTGGCCATATAAGCAAGAAACGCATGTCCGAATTACACCAATGTGGAATTCTGGAATCATTTGAATTGGATTCATACGATACATGCGAACCATGCTTAAAAGGCAAGATGACCAAGTTACCTTTTACTGGAAAAGGTCAACGAGTGGGAGAGTTATTAGGTCTAATACATACTGATGTATGTGGACCTATGTCAACTCAAGCTTTAGGAGGTTATAGCTACTTCATTACCTTCACCGATGATCACTCATGGTTTGGGTATGTGTTCTTGATGAAACACAAGTCTGAAGCCTTTGAAAGGTTCAAAGAATTCAGAAATGAAGTAGAGAAACAACATGACAAGAGTATTAAAATACTTCGATCGGATCGAGGTGGTGAATACTTGAGTCAGGAGTTTCTTGATTACCTAAGAGACAATGGTATATTGTCTCAATGGACTCCGCCCTATACACCACAGCATAATGGTGTATCTGAGAGGCGTAACCGGACCTTGTTGGACATGGTCAGGTCAATGATGAATAATGCGACTCTTCCCAAGTCCTTTTGGGGTTATGCACTTCAGACAGCTATTTACTTGTTAAACAGAATGCCTACCAAGGTAGTCTCAACTACTCCATATGAGATATGGAATAGTAAGAAACCTCATGTATCTTACTTGAAGATATGGGGTTGTCCTGCTTATGTGAAGCGGACAGTATCAGACAAATTGGATGCTAAGTCTGATAAATGTCTATTTATTGGATACCCTAAGGAAACAAGGGGTTACCAATTCTATCGTCCTGTGGAACAAAAGGTGTTTTTTTTCAAGGCATGCTGTGTTTCTAGAGAAAGAGTTTCTCTTGCAAGAAAACAGTGGGAGTGTCGTCGAGCTTGAGGAGGCTCGAGAGACTCAAATAGACATTAATGAGATACCTGGTGAAGCACAACAGCCGGCAACTCATAGTGATGAGCAATCGACTGGACCTATTGTAACACCACATCTTCATAGATCTGGTAGAACACGCAATATTCCCGAGAGATATGGATTTCTCTTAAGTGAATTGAATGACGTGTTACTCATTGATGATGAGGAGCCTACCAGTTATAAAGAAGTGCTGACAAGTTCAGAAAGGGATAAGTGGCTTGGTGCCACGAAGTCGGAAATGGATTCCATGTATGAAAACCAAGTTTGGAACTTGGTTGACCGACCTGAAGGCATAAAGCCTATAGGGTGCAAGTGGGTTTTCAAGAAGAAAACCGACATGGATGGTAATGTGTTTACCTATAAGGCAAGATTGGTGGCGAAAGGATATCGTAAAAAACAAGGCGTTGATTATGACGGAACATATTCGCCTGTAGCTATGCTTAAATCCATTCGGATGCTCCTGGCCATAAAGGCTCATTATGATTATGAGATATGGCAGATGGATGTGAAAACAACATTCCTTAATGGAAACCTGCTCGAGGACGTGTATATGATACAGCCTGAGGGTTTCACATCGGTTGATAAAACCAAGGTATGCAAATTGTGACGGTCCATTTATGGATTGAAGCAAGCATCCAGGAGCTGGAATATCCGTTTTGATGAGACGATCAAAAAGTTTGATTTCTCACAAAATCCAGACGAACCTTGTGTGTACAAGAAGGTTAGTGAGAGTGCAGTCGTGTTCCTAGTATTATATGTCGATGTCATATTACTTATAGGAAACGATGTTTCAATCTTACAGTTAGTGAAGGTTTGGTTATCCAAAACATTCTCCATGAAAGACCTGGGAGAAGCAACCTACATCCTCGGGATTAAGATCTATAGAGATAGATCGAAATTGTTGCTTGGTCTTTCGCAGTCTACATATATAGACCGAGTGCTAAAGAGGTTTAGCATGTCAGAATCCAAGAAAGGTTACTTACCCATCAGGCATGGGGTACACCTTTCAAAGTCTATGTGTCCGCGCACAGAAGACGAGAGGATTTGCATGAGTAAGATTCCCTATGCATCCGCAATAGGATCTATCATATATGCTATGTTATGTACGAGGCCCGATGTATCGTATGCTCTGAGTGTCACGAGCAGATACCAGTCTGATCCAGGAATTGATCATTGGGTGGCTGTTAAGACGATCCTTAAGTACTTAAGAAGAACTAAGGATGTGTTCCTAATATATGGAGAAGGGGACATGGTGATACGTGGGTATACGGATGCCAGCTTCCAGACAGACAAGGATGATTCCAGGTCTCAGTCTGGATACGTGTTCACATTGAATGGGGGCGCAGTGAGTTGGAAAAGTTCCAAACAAGACACTGTAGCGGATTCTACCACTGAGGCAGAATATATTGCAGCTTCGGAAGTAGCAAAGGAAGCGGTTTGGATCAAGAAGTTCGTTTATGAACTTGGTGTGATTATGGCCATTGTTGAAGCAATACCGGTCTACTGCGACAACAATGGAGCAATTGCACAGGCGAAAGAGCCAAGGTCTCATCAACGATCTAAACATGTGCTTCGCCGCTATCATCTTATCAGAGAGATCATCAGTAGGAACGAAATACAAATCGAGAAAATTCCCACTGAAAGGAAGTTAGCAGATCCTTTGACTAAAGGATTACCTCAAAGTAAGTTTGAGGGTCATGTTAGTGCTTATGGTATTGGATACCGTAGCGATTGGCATTAGGCACAGTGGGAGTCTGTTAGTAATATATGAGAGATGTCCTAAGGCAATCGCCTTATGTATGAACCATTTATATGATAAATGAAGATTCACTATTTGAGTATACATGTTTTATGTATTTGATTGGATCTTAAACTCATTTACTGAATGTCCACGATACGATTCACAGGATGAGAGAATTTGTGATTGGGTCACAACTAGTGAGTATCTCTACATGTGTAATTGTGATGTATCGGAATTATCCCTAGTCGATGAATTGATGGATTTGGACACCATCGATTCCGTCAAGACTAGCACGATGTATACTCCTTGGTGTATCCAAGTAGCTGATTCTCACTGGCGGGAGACATTGTGATGTCCGGAGTTAATTGTGGATGCTAGTTATGGTAACTAGTTCATTGGAGTGACCAGCCGTAAGACTTCATATGGTTCTCTGCATATATAGATATGTCAATGAAGTTCTTACTGTAGCTTAAGTGCGATGTTCCTTTGACTTGCGGTATTCAAGTCATCTTGATCATGGAGACTTATGCTTTGACATCTTAAGCAAACATCTCTAAGGAGATGTAGACCCGGGATGATTGGGTATAAGTCAAAATGATCGAAGGTGTTTGAATAGCCTATAAAGGATTCACCACTCCTTGTGAGGAGTTGTATACCCATGGCCTCTCGTCGGATTGTTACTAAAGTCTTTGGCCAAAGCATTACATGTTTAGAGTAAGGTACTCTTTGATACATATTGAGAAACTAGAATCCGTAGGACGAGAAAATGATACTTGGGGCTAGGTGTGACGTAGTCAGCCTAGTGGGGACTGACACTATAGACCATGTCCTGAACCAAGTGGGTATAAGATGAGTGAAGGGAATGGGGCACGAATCATTCGAGCTGCTGAAGGGTTTCAGAAATAGTTCTGGATCAACCGTTGATCTTTTCGGTTAATTGGGGATCATGATGTACTACTAGGTGCCACTCATGATCGTTCTATAATTAATAGTTAATTATAGACGGCCAACATAAACCGAGAACCAATTTGGTCACACGCACAACGAGCGTAATCCGAAGGATTTAAAATGAGCTTGAGAATGGGATTCTCAGACCGAGAGAAACTAAGTTTGGTTGGACCAAACATAGAGCGAGCATGAAATCATTTCAGTCGCAATGGAAGCGTGGATGGGCCGTGTCTTATGAAGACATAATGGATGGACAAAAATGGTTTGGTTCTAATCCAATGGAGAAGAATAAACCAAAGGGTTTGGTTTATTTTAAACGAATGAACCAAAAGTTTGTTCGATTCGTTTTAACTTAAAATAAACCATCATGGTTTGGTTTATTTTAACTTATCTTAATGGAGCGGGTTAACAGGCCTAATGGTTATGATCCAATAACCATTAAGAGAATTAGTTCTCTATAAAAGAGGGCTTAAGGGATAGTTAAGTCCTAATCCAAAACCCTAGCTTGAATTTGCCGCCCACCTCCTCATTGGAGTTCTCGGCGCCAACTCCTTGCCGCCGCCCACTTCTCCTCCAACCGGCGTCTAGAAGGAGCTTTCCTATCCCCTCGCCGGTGTCGAGCTACTGCCGGTTGTTTCTCCGGTGATCTCCTTTAGGTTTGGCATCAATGTGAGCTTTATCTTCCCTTGGTTGGCCGGCGCCTATCTCCTCCACCAAAGCTGTCCAGTTTTTTGGACAGCTTGTTCTCCTCTAATCGGAGCATCGTTTGGACGACGGTTAGAGCTCCGACAGCGGCTAACTTACCGGGGATTCGATCTCCGGTAATCCTCTGAGGTGGAGGATGAAGGAATCGTCAATCGGTTGACGAATACCTCTCCGGAGAAGCGAGTCTTGAAGACTTGTCTTAGGATCCGAAGTTGGATTCGGATCGTGATCATCTCTCGATCACGTCGTCTTCAACACGAGGCTAGTAACCCGTACGAAGACGAAGCTCGTGGCTTAGCGAAGTCATCCTAAGGATACTCGGCGTGGATACGGATAGAGACGATTCTAGCGAGGATCGTTCCGGTTGATATCGTTCCCGCTACACGTAATACGAAAGGTATAACGTAGTTAAATTTCTTTTTATTGCAAATTTAAATTTACGGTTATGTCTACACATGTTGTACTATGCATGCGTGTGTTGTGTGTGTTGTAATAAATGTAGATTTATTATTTTTATTTCTTCCGCTGTGCTCATGTTTACGAAACATGATCGAACACACACAAGCCGCGGTGCCGAAAACCAACACCAGGGTCCTCAAGCTATGGTGGAATCTTATCTTCATTTTCAGCTCAGTCAGGTAGGGTGGTAATCATGGCAGCACACCCCTTGGCGAATCTGTTTCTCAGTGCTATTCTCTCACTACCCACTCCTATTTTAGCCTGACTTGGCTCAGGTACTGATGGAGAACTATTTATGGATTTCGACACGGTTTGGGCTATTTGAGCCACTTGTGTCTCCAACATCCTTGTGTGACTTGCAAGGCCATCAACGGTGGCCTTCAAGTCTCTGAGTGATTCTTCTATTTTCTGATGTTGGTGACGAAATTCTTCATTGGCCTTAGTTTGGGTAGTAATGAAGTCTTCCATCATTAATTCTAGTCTAGACTTCTGTTGTTGCTGCCCATTGCCTTGCTACTTCCCATACCCTCTTGATGTTTAGAAATTGCCCGAGTTATTCTTATAGGAGAAATTCAGGTGATTCCTCCATCCGGTATTGTAGGCACTGGAGTATGGGTTGTTGGGCCTTAGATTGTAGTCTACAACCACATCAACATGCTCAATCTGCTCTTCTATGGTTCCCTGCCCTCCATAGTTGTCCTCCTGATACGCTACTGCTCCTTCTTTAAAGTCAATGGTCACGCATGAAGATGTAGGATTCAAAGAGTCAAAATGTCTACTAAGCGCGTACATCCTTGCTATTAAGTGGTCAACATAGTTGACAGCATATTGTTCTGCTGCAGGAGCTGGGTGACCACGTTCGGAAGCCCATTGATGGTGGTTCTGGGCCACCTCTTCTATTAGCTCTTCTGCTTCCTCTATGGCGTACTGTTGGGGTGTGTCTTCGAGTCTGTGAGGGGAAATTTCGCTTCCCACTTCAACTCGGTCGCTTGTTCATGGTGATCCCATCAATGTCCCCAGATTAAAAAATTTAATCCTAGACAAAAGGAAATACCCAAGCAACCTTATCATCGTCGTGCTATTCGTTTAGAGTGGTCACTTGAACAAACTTGTTGTTCAAGTGACCTACCTCTATTCTAGGAGTAGCCGCGGAATAGACGATATACGGATCACCGACTTTTATGTTTATGTTCAGGATCCAAGTATTATTTATCCACAAACAGAATATATCATGCTCACAATTGAAAAAAAAATATAAACATGTTACAAAAGAGAATAGAGAATCGATATACCTCTCGATCTTCTATTGTATGACCTTCCTCATTTCGGACGTCGTGTGGACGACGATCTATGAAAAGTGGAAGCTCCTAGATCACCAAACTTCCTTCCTTGCTCTTCCAAAGCAAGAGGAAGAATAGAAACAAGATCCTTCTCCTTCCTTTAGCTAACCAACAAGCAACAAGCACCTTGCTTGCCACCGACCAACAAGGAGAAGGGAAACAATGGTTGCCGACCAAAAGCTCCGAGGGAGGACCCTAAGCGTTGGTTCCACCGGCCAAGGAGAAGGAGAGGAGGGCGTTTGGATTCTGACCAAGGGCTGGAAATGCTTCAATGGGCGTCGACCACCAATGGAGAAGAAGAAAACAAGGAAAGTCTTTCCTTATTTGGTGCCGCCAAGCCCAAACCCTAGCTCCAACTCCTTGCCGCCAACTCCAAGCCCCCCCCCCCCTTGCTTCTTAATTCTTCTCCACACCAACCCTAGCCTCTCCTTTTATAGAGTTAGGGAAAAGCCTTGTTTTAATCTCCACCATTGGTTCTAGGGATTTAATCTCAACCGTTGGATCTAGAGATTTAAACTCAACTGTCATATCTAGAGATTTAATCTCTACCTTTGGATCTAGAGTTTTGTTTCCATCCATTGGATCTAAGCTTAATGAGGTTTTAATAGGCTACAATAGGGACCATGAGGAGGAGTTGGATCTTGGCCACCCAATGGATCAAGCCCACATAAAGTCCGATCCATTAATGATAATCCAATCCACTAAAGGTTTATCATTGATCTACGTCACCAACCCCCATAAGTTAATATGGGCTCCATATATTATATGTACATTTTCTCTCCGTGTTTAAGATCTCAAATGTCCGTCGATTAATTAATTTACTGACCATTAATTAATCCACATCTAACTCCATGAGTAGTACCACTCAACCTTTTCATCATGCCGGACCAAGTCCACCTGTAGGGTTTATATGATGAACCTTATGAGCTTTTCAAGGGGACATTATCATCATAATATATAGGACACTGTTTCCTCCTATAATTAACGTCACACCATAAAAATAATATCATTTCCCAACATACCGAGCCTATCGATTTAATCTATAAATCTCGCCCATTGGTAAATCAAGGAAATGACTACTAAGTATATGTGCTCGTTATTATATCGGGATTAAGAGTATGTACAATATAATATCTGAGGTCTGATTCGATTATGTAGTCAGCAATAAATCGAATCACCTCTAAGTCGGTCCTGCTCAATACACACACAGTGTACTAGTGTGATTTTATGGTCAAGACAAACCAATACCAAATCACACTACAACCATATCAATGGTTTATCCAAAGTCATCTCGGTTGTGAGCCTATACTTATACTTTATAAGGAGCCGATAACATGATCTCCCGTGTGACATCACACACCATGTTATCTACAATGTAATATATTAGACAATATGCATAGCCATAAAAATATGCAAACAATGATCATGTGATTCTTATTTCAAAATAAAGATGTTCATACAAAAGATAGACTTTTCAGTATACATTTCAACAATCTCCCACTTATACTAAAAGACTATGGTGTCCTCAAACTGCCATATATCTGATCCCCATTCTTTCCACAAGCCTATGGAAAGCTCTCACCGGAAGGGCCTTAGTTAAAGGATCTGCCAGGTTATCCTCCAATGCAATCTTTGCTACAACAACTTCTCCTCTCTTTATGATTTCTCGTATCATGTGGTACTTGCGCTCTATGTGTTTACTAGCCTTATGGGCTCGTGGTTCCTTTTAGTTTGCAACTGCACCACTAATATCACAATAAATTGTGATAGTTCTGGGCAAACCAGGAATCATATCCAAGTCCATCAGGAAGTTCCTGAGCCACACAACTTCTTTAGCCGCCTCAGAGGCTGCCACATACTCAGCTTCCATGGTGGAGTCCGCCACACATTTCTGCTTGACACTCTTCAATACAATGGCTCCACCTCCCAAAGTAAACACAAAACCTGAGGTAGACTTACTGTTATCCCTATCAGATTGGAAGTCGGAATCCATGTTACCCATAGGGAGTAATTGGTCTGCTTGGTAAACTAGCATATAATCCCTAGTCCTTCTCACGTACTTCAATATATGATTTATCACAGTTCAATGTCCCTGTCCTGGATTACTCTGATATCTGCTGACCATGACCATGACAAATCAGATATCTGGTCTCGTGCATAGCATCACATACATGAGGCTTCCTACTGCCGTGGTATAAGAAACCACCTTCATCTCCTCTATCTCCTCAGATGTTCTAGGACACATCTCCTTAGATAAAGGAACTCCTTGCCTGAAAGGTAGAAAACCCTTCTTGGAGTTCTGCATGCTAAAACGTTCCATAATCGTGTCTATGTATGAAGCTTGGGATAAGCACAACATCCTTTTCCTACGATCCCTTATAACCTTGATCCCAAGGATGTGTCCCACTTCTCCCATGTCCTTTATATCAAATTGTTTGGACAACCATACCCTTACGTTCGATAACACCTTGATATTGTTGCCAATCAACAAAATGTCATCTATGTATAGTACAAGAAATACCACTACGTTTCCCTCACATCTCTTGTATACACAAGACTCATCCTGACTTTGAATAAATCCATAAGACTGGACTACTTCATAAAATCAGATGTTCCAAGACCTCGAAGCTTGCTTCAATCCATAAATGGACCGATTATGCTTACATAAAAGATGCTCTTTGCCCTTCACAATGAATCCCTCTGGTTGCTTCATATAGATGTTTTCCTCAAGACTTCCATTAAGGAAAGCTGTCTTGACACTATCTACCACACCTTATAATCCATATGAGCTGCAATGCATAAGAGAATCTGGATAGACTTAAGCATGGCCACCGGCGAAAAGGTCTCCTCATAATCGATACCCTATTTCTGAGTATACCCATTCGCAACAAGCCTTGCTTTGAAAGTCTCAACCTTCCCATCTATTCCTCTCCTTCTTTTGTAGATCCACTTGCATCCAATGGTTTTTACACCATCGGGTGGTTCCACTAGCTCCCAGACCTAATTTGAATCCATAGATTCAATCTCAGTATTCATTGCACTTTGCCAAGATGCTGCATCTTTATCTTGGATTGTCTCGTCATATGTCCAGGGATCAAGTTCATGTTCGTCAGGGACCAAATCAGAAGATTCTCCCAAGAACATGAATCTATCAGGCTGTCTAACAACCCTCCCACTACGACAAGGAATCACCTATGTATCCTCTGTGACATGCGGTACAGTGACTTGTGGTATATCCTCTTTTACCGGTGGTGCTGAAGAAGTGACTTCCCCTTTTAATTCCTCCAGAATAATTTTACTCTTGGACTTGTGGCTCATCACATAGTCTTCCTATAGAAATCTGGCATTCATGCTAACGATCACCCTTTGATCTCTAGGACTATAAAACAAACCATCCTTCGTTCCTCTAGGATAGCCAACGAACATGCATACTTTTGTACGAGGTTCCAACTTACCAGCATCTGCCTTCACCACATGTGCTGGACTCCCCCAAATCCGA
The DNA here is from genome assembly GCA_025175895.1 of Wurfbainia villosa. Taxonomy (NCBI): domain Eukaryota; kingdom Viridiplantae; phylum Streptophyta; class Magnoliopsida; order Zingiberales; family Zingiberaceae; genus Wurfbainia; species Wurfbainia villosa. Next base: position 45,202,581 of record CM045999.1, on the reverse strand, counting down.
ATATGTCTTAGACTAGGCTTTCGCCCAGTCCACAATTCTGTGGGAGTAGAAGGCACTGATTTAGATGGAACCAAGTTCAGAATGTACACTGTCGTTTCTAGAGTAAATCCACAGAACGAATCTGGCAACTCAGAATAACTCATCATCAATCTAACCATCTCCATAAGAGTCCTATTCCTTCGCTCTGCTACACTATTCTGCTGGGGTGTGCTAGGTGCAGACAATTGGGATTGAATCCCATGCTCTGATAAGTAATTCCTAAACTCTCCCAAGAGGTACTCGCCACTATGATCAGATCGCAGTGTCTTGATACTTTTACCTTGATGTTTCTCCACATCAGCCTTGAATTCTTTGAACTTGTCAAAGCATTCTGACTTGCAACGCATCAAGTAAATGTATCCATATCTCGAATAATCATCTATAAGAGAGACAAAATACTCAAAACCACTTCTAGCCTGGATAGTCATAGGACACACAAATCAGAATGAACCAATTCTAACACATCTTTGGCTCTATACCCCTTAGCCTTAAAAGGCCTCTTGGACATTTTACCCTCCAAGCAAGATTCGCAGGTTGGGAAATCTTCCTCCACTAATGAACCCAGAGGTCCATCAGCTATCAACCTTTGAATTCTGCTTAGGTTAATATGACCAAGCCTAAGATGCCAAAGATATGTTTGGTTCATCTTCGAAGGTTCTTTTCTCTTATTGGAATTAGAAGATGAGTTATTAACTTCTATTTGCATCGTGGGAGCTTTTGGTTCAAATGTGTATAGATTTCCTATCAATGCACGCGAACAGATAATGTCCCTATTCCTTTTTATAACATCTCTGTCATTAAAAGTAATAGAATATCCATCCATAAACAATTTAGAAACCGAAATTAAATTCTTTCTAAATAAAGGTACATAAAGGCAATTCTTAAGAACCAAAACTTTATTTTTCTCAAAAAGACAAATAAACATCTACCACTGTAACAGTCGCCATCTTCGTGGCATTGCCCAAGTAAATGGTAATCTCCCCTTTAGCTAGTCGTCGGGTTTCCTGGAACCCCTGCAAGGTATTGCAGACATGATCAGTGGCTCCCGTATCTACACACCAGGTGCCGGTAGATAACACCGCTAACTATGTTTCAATGACTAGACCAAAGGATATACCTTTGTTCTGCTTCAGACAGTCCTTCTTCCAATGTCCAGTCTTCTTGCAAGTGAAGTACTCGCCTTCCGGCTTCTTCACTCCTCCCTGAGATCCTCCCACCACCTTTGCTCCACCTTGTTTCTTCTTCTTCTTGCCTTTCGGCTTAGAAATAGAAACCTTTTGAGCAACCATGGCTTGAGCCTGAGCAAGCCTTTCTGTCGACTAGAGAATGATATCGACCTGGGTTTCCCCATCAATCTCAGCTCTAAGGACTTCCAGCTCATTCGCAGGCTTAGGAGGATACTCTTCGAAGAGTACATATTTGTACTCCTCAGCAGTTAAGACAATGTCAAGATTCCTTTTTCCAATCAACATAATTATGTATAGTAAGTTTATTTTCCTTTAGTATCATAGCAAGTGGACTGAAAGTCATTTTAAAAGAATACCGAAGAATCACATAGATCATTACTTTAGATTTCAAAAATTATTGATTGCTCAAACAATAAAATTTTTAAATCAACCAACACCTCAAAACACCGAGAAAATCGTATGCCACGGTAGTGTGGACGTATACGAATTCTACATTTGTAAGAGGAGGTTTTTACCCATTAATTTTACTATCTTGTCAACCTAACTTTTTGACAAGTAAAATTAATAGTTGGTTCCTCTTTGGCCCTACAAATAAAAGCAGTGACTCCGATGGGGAGGATACTTATATTTGTATCTAAGTGTTCTCCATTACTCAGTACCAAGGTAATTATCTCAGGTTATGTGCCTTCCGATTGGGAAGTACACACGCTCCTTAATAATTCCCTATGACCATATTCGACCTTGTGATCCGCAAACAAACTCATCCGATGGGGAGGAAAGCACTCAGAGCCGACTCGCAAGTTTGTCTGCATCACTTGTCAAATCGTAATGGAGGTCGTGGGAATTTATAAAAATATCCCTCTCCCACTTAGTAATTTGAAATTGAGGAATTTTCTAGCCTACGACATGCATATCAAACAATAAGCGATAAATATGAAAAATAAATTATTTTCCAACTATTATGGGTTTTGTCTTCATTATGTCTCCCGTGGCATCGCCTTCTCGTCCGCTCCTCCTACGCCATGTACGAGCCATCCGGAGATCCGAGCCGAGACTAAAAACTATTTTAATTTACATCCATCGATCCTATACTCCACGAGGGAGTGTACATGAAATCTTGATCGAAAGTAAACTAAAATAGAAAGAGTGGCTAAACAATGTCATATCTAATTTACAAAAAATTAAATACTAGCCTCATCAACCCCGAGGATTCAACAAAATAAATATTTACACACATACAATCACATACCCACATATGGCCATAATAGTTGGATCGTATGCCTCCAACGAAAGAGTTGACCTACGCATATCCTACTATTACCCAGCATATATAATATATGAAAAGTGCATAAAAATTAACCGAATCCTAAACACACAAAACCGAAAACGTGGCTCTGATACCACTTGTTGGGTTGTGTCTTCGAGTCAGCGAGGGGAAACTTCGCTTCCCACTTCAACTCGGTCGCTTGTTCATGGCGATCCCATCAATGTCCCCGGATTATAAAATTTAATCCTAGACAAAAGGAAACACCCAAGCAACCTTGTCATCGTCGTGCTATTCGTTTAGAGTGGTCACTTGAACAAACTTGTTGTTCAAGTGACCTACCTCTATTCTACGAGTAGCCACGGAATAGACGATGTACGGATCGCCAGCTTTTGTGTTTATGTTCGGGATCCAAGTATTATTTAGCCACAAACAGAATATATCATGCTGATAATTGAAAAACAAATATAAACGTGTTACAAAAGAGAATAGAGAATCGATATACCTCACGATCTTTTATTGTATGACCTTTCTCCTTTCGGACGTCGTGTGGACGACGATCTACCAAAATTTGAAGCTCCTAGATCACCAAACTTCCTTCCTTGCTCTTCCAAAGCAAGAGGAAGAATAGAAACAAGATCCTTCTCCTTTCTTTAGCCAACCAACAAGCAACAAGCACCTTGCTTTCCACCGACCAACAAGGAGAAGGGAAACAATGGTTGCCGGCCAAAAGATCCAAGGGAGGACCCTAAGCGTGGGTTCCACCGACAAAGGAGAAGGAGAGGAGGGAGTTTGGATGCTGGGTAAGGGCTGGAAAAGCTTCAATGGGCGTCGACCACCAATGGAGAAGAAGAAGACAAAGAAAGTCTTTCCTTATTTAGTGCCGCCATGCCCAAACCCTAGCTCCAACTCCTTGCCGCCAACTCCAAGCCTCCCCTTGCTTCTTAATTCTTCTCCACGCCAACCCTAGCCTCTCCTTTTATAGAGTTAGGGATAAGCCTTGTTTTAATCTCCACCATTGGTTCTAGGGATTTAATCTCAACCGTCGGATCTAGAGATTTAATCTCAACCGTCAGATCTAGAGATTTAATCTCTACCTTTGGATCTAGAGTTTTGTTTCCATCCATTGGATCTAAGCTTCATGAGGTTTTAATAGGCTACAATAGGGACCATGAGGAGGAGTTGGATCTTGGCCACCCAATGGATCAAGCCCACATAAAGTCCGATCCATTAATTATAATCCAATCCACTAAAGGTTTAGCATTGATCTACCTCACCAACCCCCATAAGTTAATATAAACTCCATATATTATATATACATTTTCTCGCCGTGATTAATATCTCAAATGTACGTCGATTAATTAATTTACTGACCATTAATTAATCAACATTCAACTCCATGAGTAGTACCACTCAACCTTTTCATCATGCCGGATCAAGTCCACCTGCAAAATTTACATGATGAACCTTATGATCTCCTTAAGGGGAGATCATCATCCTAATATATAGGACACAGTTTCCTCCTATAATCAACAACACACCATATAAATAATATCATTTTCCAACTTACCGAACCTATCGATTTAATCTATAAATCTTGCCCATTTGTAAATCAAAGAAATGACTACTAAGTATATGTGCCCGTTATTATATCGGGATTAAGAATATGTACAATATAATATTTGAGATCCGATTCGATTATGTAGTCAGCAATAAATCGAATCACATCTAAGTCGGTCCTGGTAAATACACACAAAGTGTACTAGTGTGATTTTATGGTCAAGACAAACCAATACCAAATCACACTACAACCATACCGATGGTTTGTCCAAAGTCATCTCGGTTGTCAGCCTATACTTATACTCTACAAGGAGCCGATAACATGATCTCCCGTGTGACACCACACACCATGTTATCTAAAATGTAATATATTAGACAATATGCATAGCCATAAAAATATGCAAATAATGATCATGTGATTCTTATTTCAAAATAAAGATGTTCATACAAAAGATAGACTTTTCAGTATACATCCCAACATATACGTGATCCCATTGTAGAAGATGTGGATCACCAGCCCCCTTTCCAATCTGTGGTGGGGGCATTGGTGTTGGAATGTATGTTGAAAGCCTAGCTCTTTTTGTATGAACATTTTTATTTTGAAATAAGAATCACATGATCATTGTTTGCACTTTATATTTATTATATGTGTGCATATTGTCTAATATTTTACATTGTAGTTAACATGGTGCTTGGTGTGATACAAAAGATCATGTTATCAGTCCCTTGTAGAATATAAGTAGAGGCTCACAACCAAGATGGTTTTGGACAAACCATTGGAATGATTGTAGTGTAGCTTGGTATTGTTTTGTTTTGAACATAGAGTTACACTAGTACACTTAGGTGTATTGAGTAGGACCTACATAGAGGTGATTCAATTTATTGCTGACTACATAATTGAATCGGGCATCGTATATTATGTTGTACATGCTCTTAATCCCGATATAATAACAGGCACATGTACTTAATATTTATTTCTTTGATTTACCAAACGGTGAGATTTAGATAGATTAAATCAATATGCTCGGTAAGTTGGGAAATGATATTATTTACATGGTGTGTCGTTGATTATATGAGGAAACCGTGTCCTATATATTAGGTTGATGATGTCCCCTTGATGAGCTCATAAGGTTCATCATGTAAACCCAGCTAGTTGACTTAGTAAATATGATGATAAGGTTGAGTGGTACTACACGAGGAGTTAAATGTTAATTGATTTATATTCAGTAAATCAATTAATTAACGGACATTCGATATCTTAATCACGGGGAGATGGATGTACAAATAATATATGGAGCCCATATTAATTTATGGGGGTTGGTGAGGTAATTCAATGATGATCCTCTAGTGGAATGGAACATCATTGATGGATCAAGTTTGTGTAGTTCCGATCCATCAGGTGGCCAAGATCCAACTCCTCCTCATGGTCCCTATCGTAGCCTAATATAGTCCTCATGATGTCTAGATCCAAGGATGGAAAACAAAACTCTAAAACCGATGGTTGGGATGAAACCCTAGATCCGACGGTTGGGATGAAACCCTAGATCCGACGGTTGGGATGAAACCCTAGATCCGACGGTTGGGATGAAAACCTATATCCGACAGGGTGGGATGAAACCCTAGATCCGACGGTGGAGATTAAATCCCTAGATCCGACGATGGAGATTAAAGGAGGCTTAAGCCATACTCTATAAATAAAGGGCTAAGGCTTGGGTGGCAGACTAATGCTTGGGAGATTAGGGTTTTGCCTATCTAAAAGTGGGCGGCAACAAACCCTAGAGAAGTTAGGGTTTTGGGTGGCTAGGGTTTTGGAGAAGTTGGGCGGCTAGAAGTGGGCGGCAAAGCTTTGTTCTCCCTAGGGTTTTGGCCGGCGCCCCTCTTCCTCTTCTCATCCTTTGTCGGCGCTCTTCCCTTCTTCCTTTTCTCCTTGGCCGGTGGAAACAAGGGCTAGGTTTTATCCTTGGAACTCTTGGCCGGCACCCTCTTGCTTTCTCCTTGGTGGCCGGCGGCAACTCTTCTTGAAGGTTGGCCGGCGCTCAAGAAGCTACTCCTTGGCCGGCGGTTATATCAAGCTCCTTGGCTTGGTGGCCGGTTCTAGATAAGGAGAAGGAGTTTTTGTTTGGTTCTTCTCTTTGTTCGGATAGAGCAAGGAAAGGAAGAACGTGATCTAGGAGGATTCTACTCGTGGAAGATCTTCGCCCACACGACATCCACGATAGAAGATCGAGAGGTATAAAAGTTTTACAACTTTTATTGATCTTTGCATGTTCTTATCTTTATGTTAGTATGTGTTGATTATACTAGTTTGCATTTGTATGTATTTGTATAATCATGGACCCCGAAGACAAACACAAAAATCAGGGATCCGTCCGTCGTCTCTTCCGCGGCTAACCAACTAGAAGTGTTGGGTTGCTTGAACAACTAGTTTGTTCAAGCGAACACTCAAGTTGTTAGCACGACGATGAATTGGTTGTGCTTAGGAAACTCATCCCATCCGGATTATTTTTTCATTAGTGAAAATTTTAATCCAGGGACATGGGAGCCAATGAGCCTCCGAAGCAATTCCTACAAAATGGTATCAGAGCCACGGTTTCTGGTTTTGTGTGTTTTGGATTCAGTTACTTTCATGCACATATCATATATTGAGTATGCCCGATAATAGTAGGATGTGTGTAGGCTATCTTTTTGGTTGTAGGCATAAGATCCGACTATTATGGCTATATGTGTGTATGTGATTGTTTGTGTGTGATTGTATGTATATTATTTGAATCCTCGGGGTTGACGAGGCTAGATTAGTATTTAATTTTTGTAATTAAATAAGACATTGTTTAGCCACTCATTTTAGTTTACTTTCGATCTAGATTATTTGTACACTCCTTCATGGAGTATAGGATCGTTGGATGTAAATTAAAATAGTTTATCTCGGCTCAGATCTCTTTGGTGACTTGCGCACGGGAAAAGGTGGAGCGGACGAGGTGGCGACACGACGGGACGCATATTGGAGAACAATGTCATAATAGTTGGGAAAATTCTATTTTTTCCATATTTATTGCTGATTTGTTTTATATGCATGTTGTGTGTGCTTGAAAATTTCTCATTGTCAATTTACTAAGTGGGAGAGGGACATTTTAATTAATTCCCGTGGCCTCCATTACAATTTGACGTGTGATGCAACAAACTTGCGCGTCGGCTCTGAGTGCCTTCCTCCCCATCGGATGGGTTTGTTTGCGGATCACTAGGTCAAATAATGGTTATAGGAAATTATTTAGGAGCGTGTGTACTTCCACATTGGTAAGGCACAAAATCCGAGATAATTCCCTTAGTATCGTGTAATGGTACACACTTAGATGCAAATAAAAAGTATCCTCCCCATCGGAGTCACTGCTTTTATTTGTAGGGCCAAAGAGGAACCAACTATTATTTTTATTTGTCAAAAAATAAGGTTGACAAGATAATAAAATTAATGGGTAAAACCTCCTCTTACAAATGAAGAATTAGTATACGTCCACACTATCGTGGCATGCGATATTCTCGGTGTTTTGAGGTGTTGGTTGATTTCAAAATTTTATTGTTTGAGGAATCAATGATATTTGAAATCTAATATTTTGATCATTGTGATTCTTAGGTTTTTCAAATTGCTTTTAACCCACTTGTTGTGATATTAAAAGAAAATAAACTTATTGGAACAAATTATATTGATTGAAAAAGAAATTTAGATATTGTCTTAACTACAGAGGAGTACAAATTTGTACTCTTTGAGGTCTGTCCTCCTAAGCCCACTGATGACTCTGATGAAAAGGAGAAAGAAAGTTATAAGAAATGGATCAAGGCAGATGAGATGCCGCAGTGGTGTTACATTTTGGCATCTATGTCAAATGTGCTGCAACATCAGCATCAGGCCATGGCCATAGCTTATGACATGATGTTCAATCTCAAGGAACTTTTTGGACATCAGAGTAGGGCGGCTAGACAGGAGGCTATGAGAAACTTGATGACGACCACCATGATCGAGGGAACACCCGTCAGGGATCATGTTCTCAAGATGATGGCTCATCTTAATGAGATAGAAGTCCTCGTAGCTGAGATCAATGGGGAAACCCAGGTCGATATCATTCTCCAGTCTCTGCCTACGAGTTTTGAGCAGTTCTACCTCAACTACAACATGAACAAGAGGTTGTATTCGTTGGTGGAGCTTCTGACAGAACTCTAGGCGGCAGAGGGGATTTTTCGTCAAAGCACTCAAGCCATGGTTGCTCAGAAGGTTTCTTCTTCTAAACCGAAAGGTAAGAAGAAGAAGAAGCAAGGTGGAGCAAAGAAAGTGGCAGTTGGACCTCAGGTAGGAGTGAAGAAGCCGAAAGGCAAGTGCTTCACTTGCAAGCAGACTGGACATTGGAAGGCGGACTATCCTCGCCGAAAGAACAAAGGTATATCTTCTTGTTTAGTTGTTGAAACATGTTTAGCGGTGTTATCTACCAGTGTCTGGTGTGTAGATACAGGAGCCACTGATCATGTCTACAATAATTTGCAGGGGTTCCAGGAAACCCGACGACTAGCTGAGGGAGAGATTACCGTCTTCATGGGCAATGCTTCAAAGGTGGGGGCTATTGCAGTGGGAGACGTTCATTTATCTTTTGATACGAATAAAGTTTTGGTTTTGAGAAATTGTCTTTATGTACCTACTTTTAGAAAGAATCTAATTTCAGTTTCTAAATTATTTATGGATGGATATTCTGTTTCTTTTAATGACAAAGTGGTTATAAAAAGGAATAGGGAGATTATCTGTTCTGGTACATTGGTTGGCAATTTGTACACTCTTGAACCGAAAACTCCCACGATGCATGTAGAAGTAAATAACTCATCTTCTAAGTCTAATAAGAGAAAAGAACCTTCGAAAATGAACCAGACATATCTTTGGCATCTAAGGCTTGGTCATATTAACCTGAGTAGAATTTAAAGGTTGATAGTTGATGGACCTTTGGGTTCATTAGTAGTGAAGGATCTCCCAACCTGCGAATCTTGCTTGGAAGGTAAAATGACCAAGAGGCCTTTCAAGGCCAAGGGGTATAGAGCCAAAGATGAGTTAGAATTGGTTCATTCTGATTTGTGCGGTCCTATGTCTATCCAAGCTAGAGGTGGTTTTGAATATTTTGTCTCTTTTATAGACGATTATTCAAGATATGGATACATTTACATGATGCGCCGCAAGTCTGAATGCTTTGACAGGTTCAAAGAATTCAAGGCTGATGTGGAGAATCGTCAAGGTAAAAGTATCAAGACACTACGATCTGGTCATGGTGGCGAGTACCTCTTGGGAGAGTTTATGAGTTACTTATCAGAGGCTGAGATTCAATCGCAATTGTCTGCACCTGGCACACCCCAGCAGAATGGTGTGGCGGAGCGAAGGAATAGGACTCTTATGGAGATGGTTAGATCGATGATGAGTTACGATTCATTGATTCATGGGGTTTGCTCTGAAGCAAAGACACATTCTGAACTTGGTTCCATCTAAGTCAGTACCCTCTACTACCATAGAATTGTGGACTGGGCGAAAGCCTAGTCTAAGACATAATCGGATTTGGGGTAGTCCAGCACATGTGCTGAAAGGAGATGCTGGTAAGTTGGATTCTCGTACAGAAGTACACTTGTTTGTTGGCTATCCTAAGGGAACGAAGGGTGGTTTGTTCTATAGTCCTAGAGATCAGAAGGTGATCGTGAGTACGAATGCTAGATTTCTAGAGGAGGACTATGTGATGAACCACAAGCCCACGAGTAGGATTGTTCTTGAGGAGTTGACAGGGGAAGTCACGACTTCAGTACCACCGGTACAATAGGAGATACCACAAGTCACTGCACCGCGTGTCACAGAGCATACATAGGAGGCACCTCGTCGTAGTGGGAGGGTTGTTAGACAACCCGAGAGATTCATGTTCTTGGGAGAGTCTTCGGACTTAGTCCCTGGTGAACATGAACCTGATCCCTGGACATATGACGAGGCACTCCAAGATAGAGATGCGGTATCTTGGCAAAGAGCGATGAATTCAGAGATAGAATCTATGGATTCTAATCAGGTCTTGGAGCTAGTAGAGCCACCCGATGGTGTAAAAGTCATTGGATGCAAGTGGATCTACAAGAGAAAGAGAGGGGTAGACTGGAAGGTTGAGACCTTCAAAGCTAGGCTTGTTGCGAAAGGGTATACTCAGAAAGAGGGTATCGAATATGAGGAGACCTTTTCGCCGGTAGCTATGCTTATGTCTATCCGGATTCTCTTATCTATAGTTGCTCATATGGATTATGAGATTTTTTGGGTTTCCGGCACCGCGACGAGTGTGTGTTCGTACATGTTTCGTAAACATGTGCACAGCGGAAGAAATAAAAATAAGAAATCTACATTTATTACAACACACACAACACACGCATGCATAGTACAACAAGTGTAGACATAACCGTAAATTTAAATTTGCAATAAAAGAAAATTTAACTACGTTATACCTTTCGTATTACGTGTAGCGGGAATGACATCAACCGGAACGATCCTCGCTAGAATCATCTCTATCGATATCCACACCGAGTATCCTTAGGATGACTTCGCTAAGCCACAAGCTTCGTCTTCGTACGGGTTACTAGCCTCGTGTTAAAGACGATGTGATCGAGAGATGATCACGATCCGAATCCAAATTCGGATCCAAAACGAGTCCTCAAAACTCGCTTCTCCGGAGAGGTATTCGTCAACCGATTGACGAATCCTTCGTTCTCCACCTCAGAGGATTACCAGAGATCGAATCCCCGGTAAGTTAGCCGCTGTCGGAGCTCTAACCTTCGTCCAAACGACGCTCCGACGAGAGGAGAACAAGCTGTCCAGAAAACTAGACAGCTTTGGTGGAGGAGATAGGCGCCGGCCAACCAAGGAAAGATAAAGCTCACCTTGATGCCAAACCTAAAGAAGATCACCGGAGCAACAACCAGAAGCAGCTTGACGCTGGCGAGGGGAAAGGAAAGCTCCTTCTGGACGCCGATTGAAGGAGAAGGGGCGGCGGCAAGGAGTTGGCGCCGAGAACTCCAATGAGGAGGTGGGCGGCAACTTCAAGCTAGGGTTTTGGATTAGTGCTTAATTATCCCTTAAGCCCTCTTTTATAGAGAACTAATTCTCTTAATGGTTATTGGATCATAACCATTAGGCCCGTTAACCCGCTCCATTAAGATAAGTTAAAATAAACCAAACCATGATGGTTTATTTAAGTTAAAACGAACCGAAACAACTTTTGGTTCATTCATTAAAAATAAACCAAACCCTTTGGTTTATTCTCCTCCATTGGATTAGAACCAAACCATTTTGGTTCATCCATTATGTCTTCATAAGACACGGCCCATCCACGCTTCCATTGTGACTGAAACGATTTCATGCTCGCTTCATGTTTGGTCCAACCAAACCTAGTTTCTCTCGGTCTGAGAATCCCATTCTCAAGCTCGTTTTAAATCCTTCAGATTACGCTCGTTGTTCGTGTGACCAAATAGGTTCTCGGTTTATGTTGGCCATCTATAATTAACCATTAATTATAGAATGATCATGAGTGGCACCTAGTAGTACATCATAATCCCCAATTAATCGAAAAGATCAACGGTTGATCCAGAACTATTTCTGAAACCCTTCAGCAGCTCGAATGAATCGTGCCCCATTCCCTTCACTCATCTTATACCCACTTGGTTCAGGACATGGTCTATAGTGTCAGTCCCCACTAGGCTGACTACGTCACACCTAGCCCAAGTATCATTTCCTCGTCCTACGGATTGTAGTTACTCAACATGTATCGAAGAGTACCTTACTCTAAACATGTAATTCTTTGGCCAAAGACATTAGTAACAATCCGACTAGAGGCCATGGGTATACATCTCCTTGCAAGGAGTGGTGAATCCTTTATAGACTATTCAAACACCTTCGATCATTTTAACTTATACCCAATCATCCCGGGTCCACACCTCCTTAGAGATGTTTGCTTAAGATGTCAAAGCATAAGTCTCCATGATCAAGATGACTTGAATACCGCAAGTCAAAGGAACATCACACTTATGCTACAGTAAGAACTTCATTGACATATCAATATATGCAGAGAACCATATGAAGTCTTACGGCTGGTCACTCCAATGAACTAGTTACCATAACTAGCATCCACGATTAACTCCGGACATCACAATGTCTCCAGCCAGTGAGAATCAGCTGCTTGGATACACCAAGGAGTATACCTCGTGCTATTCTCGACAGAATTGATGCTGTCCAAATTCATCAATTCATTGACTGGAGATATTTCCGATACATCACAATTACACATGTAGAGATACTCACTAGTTGTGATCCAATCACAAATTCTCTCATGCTGTGAATCGCATCGTGCACATTCAGTAAATGAGTTTAAGATCCAATCAAATACATGAAACATGTATACTCAAATAGTGAATCTTCATTTATCATATAAATGGTTCATACATAAGGCGATTGCCTTAGGACATCTCTCATATATATTACTAACAGACTCCCACTTGGCCTAATGCCAATCGCTACGGTATCCAATACCATAAGCACTAACATGACCCTCAAACTTACTTTGTGGTAATGCTTTAGTCAAAGGATCCGCTAAGTTCCTTTCAGTGGGAATTTTCTCGATTTGTATTTCGTTCCTACTGATGATATCTCTGATAAGATGATAGCGGCGATGCACATGTTTGGAACATTGATGAGACCACATCAAGTTCAGTGATGAACTTCTTGATCCAAACCGCTTCCTTTGCTGCTTCCAAAGCTGCATTGTTTTCTGCCTTAGTGGCAGAATCCGCTATAGTGTCAAGCTTGGAACCTTTCCAACTTATTGCACCTCCATTCCAGGTGAATACATACCCAGACTGAGACATGGAATCATTCTTGTTTGTCTGGAGCTGACATCCATATACCCATGTATCACCATGTACCCTTCTCCATATATTAGGAACACATCCTTAGTTTTTCTTAAGTACTTAAGGATCGTCTTAACAGCCACCCAATGATCCATTCCTGGATGAGACTGGTATCTGCTCGTGACACTCAGAGCATACGATACATCGGGCCTCGTACATAACATAGCATACATGATAGATCCTATTGCGGATGCATAGGGAATCTTACTCATGCAAATCCTCTCGTCTTCTGTGCACGGACACATAGACCTCGAAAGGTGTACCCCATGCCTGATGGGTAGGAAACCTTTCTTGGATTCCGACATGCTAAACCTCTTTAGCACTCGGTCTATATATGTAGACTGCGAAAGACCAAGTAACCGTTTCGATCTATCTCTATAGATCTTAATCCCGAGGATGTAGGTTGCTTCTCCCAGGTCTTTCATGGAGAATGTCTTGGATAACCAAACATTAACTGACTGTAAGATTGAAACATCGTTTCCTATAAGTAATATGTCATCGACATATAATACTAGGAACACGACTGCACTCCCACTAACCTTCTTGTACACACAAGGTTCGTCTGAATTTTGTGAGAAATCAAACTTTTTGATGGTCTCATCAAAACGGATATTCCAGCTCCTGGATGCTTGCTTCAATCCATAAATGGACCGTCGCAATTTGCATACCTTGGTTTTATCAACCGATGTGAAACCCTCAGGCTGTATCATATACACGTCCTCGAGCAGGTTTCCATTAAGGAAAGCTGTTTTCACATCCATCTGCCATATCTCATAATCATAATGAGCCACTATGGCTAGGAGCATCCCAATGGATTTAAGCATAGCTACAGGAGAATAGGTTTCGTCATAATCAACACCTTGCTTTTGACGATATCCTTTCGCCACCAATCTAGCCTTATAGGTAATCACATTACCATCCATGTCGGTTTTCTTCTAGAAAACCCACTTGCACCCTATAGGCTTTATGCCTTCAGGTGGGTCAACCAAGTTCCAAACTTGGTTTTCATACATGGAATCCATTTCCGACTTCATGGCACCAAGCCACTTATCCCTTTCTGAACTTGTCAGCACTTCTTCATAACTGGTAGACTCCTCATCATCAATGAGTAACACGTTGTTCGATTTTTTACAAGAAATCCATATCTCTCAGGAATATTGCGTTTTCTACACGATCTACGAAGATGTGGTGTTACAATAGGTCCAGCCGATTGCTCATCACTATGAGTTGTCGGCTGTTGTGCTTCACCAGGTATCTCATCAATGTCTATTTGAGTCTCTCGAGCCTCCTCAAGCTCGACGACACTCCCACTGTTTTCTTACAAGAGAAACTCTTTCTCTAGAAATACAGCATGCCTTGAAACAAACACCTTTTGTTCCACAGGATGATAGAATTGGTAACCCCTTGTTTCCTTAGGGTATAGACATTTATCAGACATAGCATCCAATTTGTCTGATACTGTCTGCTTCACATAAGCAGGACAGCCCCATATCTTCAAGTAAGATACATGAGGTTTCTTACTATTCCATATCTCATAAGGAGTAGTTGAGACTACCTTGGTAGGCATTCTGTTTAACAAGTAAAAAGCTGTCTGAAGTGCATAACCCCAAAAGGACTTGGGAAGATTCGCATGATTCATCATTGACCTGACCATGTCCAACAAGGTCCGGTTACACCTTTCAGATACACCATTATGCTGTGGTGTATATGGCGGAGTCCATTGAGACAATATACCATTGTCTCTTAGGTAATCAAGAAACTCCTGACTCAAGTATTCACCACCTCGATCCGATCGAAATATTTTAATTCTCTTGTCATGTTGTTTCTCTACTTCATTTCTGAATTCTTTGAACCTTTCAAAGGCTTCAGACTTGTGTTTCATCAAGAACACATACCCAAACCGTGAGTGATCATCGGTGAAGGTAATGAAGTAGCTATAGCCTCCTAAAGCTTGAGTTGACATAGGTCCACATACATCAGTATGTATTAGACCTAGTAACTCTCCCACTCGTTCACCTTTTCCTGAAAAAGGTAACTTAGTCATCTTGCCTTTTAAGCCTGATTCACATGTATCATATGAATCCAATTCAAACGAATCCAGAATTCCACATCGGTGTAATTCGGACATGCATTTCTTGCTTACATGGCCAAGACGACAATGCCACATGTAGAAGTCTATTTGATTATCCTTTCGAGCACGCTTGTTGCTTGCTTCGATATTGCAAATGTCACTGGATACGTCCAACGTATAAACACCATTGCTTAAAGTTCCAGTCTCATAAAGAACTCCATTCAAAGTTATGCAACAACAATTGTTACTAAAAGTCAAATGGTACCCATTTCTATTTAAACAAGAAATAGAAATGATGTTATTTATCAACGAAGAAACATAAAAGAAATTGTCCAGTTCTAAGACAAGTCCTGTGGTGAGTTTCAACAAATACGTTTCGATGGCGAGTGCAGCAACCTTTGCTCCATTCCCAACACGTAAATTTGTCTCTCCCTTGATGAGTCTTCTTCTATTCCTTAGCCCATGTATGTCATTACATATATGTGAGCCACACCCAGTATCCAATACCCAAGTGTCTGAGTAAATAGAATGACAATCAATAACGAAGATATATGAAAAAGATGGAGCATCTTATGCCTTATTCTTCTTCACAGACTCAAGATAAATCTTACAATTTCTTCACCAATGGCCCTACTTGCCATAATGATGGCAAGTGCCTTTTTGAGCTGGTTTTGTCTTTTTAGCCCTTTTCTTCTTCCCCTTCTGTTGTTCCTTTGACTCCCTCTTAGAACCTTTCTTCGAGGAATCAACTAACAACACCGTCCCCTGCTCATGCTTCTCAGAAGGCTCCACAGTCTTCAGCATGTTGAGCAGTACCACAGATGAACCTTCTTGCATCTCAGAGGTGAAGATGAGCTTAGAGACTTCAAACCTTTCGAATCTCACTTGCTTATCAAACAACTCATAAAGATGAAGGACTACGATATGAGAATCCATATGCTCATGCTGTTTTCGTAGCTTGGGTTCCATCGCGGCTAGCATGATGCAACTTGTCAGTTCAAAATCAGTCACATGTTTCTGAATGACCAACAATTGGTCTGGAGTTGCATCGTCACTAGGATGGGCGGGAAGAGGCGCTTCGAGGACATACGCAAGCTTTTCACCTTGAGAACAATTCTCAGATTTTTAAGCCAGTCCAGGAAGTTAGGCCCAGTCAGTTTGTTTGAATCAAAAATAGTGCGCAAATTCAAAGACATCATGATCAATCTTAGAAATACAAAATGAGGATATATGAGAAAGATGATTTTAAAATGCATCATTATACATTCATAAATACCATTCATTTTTCGAATTTCAAAAACCCCCAAAATCACTTCGGGAGATCGTAGGTCCATCTCTGAATGGGCTGATATCCATCATAGATATGAACAACCTTGGAGAGAGTCCAACAAGCCATTCATAACTATGACGGTAGGTATCAACTATACCGATTGCATATCACGTATATGCAACTATCACAATGTGCTATCAACTTATTGAATGTTCACACATACATTGGGTTGTTAACACATTAACAAGTATGCATCATATGCATAGCACCCAACTTCACCTCCCTTTACATCAACCTTGGAGAGAGTCCAAAAAGCCGATGCTCCAGGTTAAAGCCAACCCATTAATCGAGAAATAGTTTTAATATGGTTAGAGCGCATTCAACCAATTAGCCCAGCTTGGAGAGAGTCCAACAACCAAAGCTAACGATTGACCTCTGACTCTTACCATATTAGTATTAAACTATTCCATGGTTTGAACATGTTCGGGTTCGAGCCGGGCTTGGAGAGAGTCCAACAACCCAAACAAGAAACGGAACTCTGGTTCTAACCATATTAATGGAAGGTGTAAGCTTTAATATTGAGTTCGGGTTTTTATGTCTCATCCTCTTTGCATGCAAATAACTATTATCTACATGGCATGACATACATGACATACATCTACATGTCACGACAAGCATGGCATAATGATATGCATCTAATGCAATTACATGGCATACAATTATGTCATGTACATAATTTCTTTATTTGTCATAACTAATTATGGAAATAAAATATGTTAAAGATTTGATTCTCCAAATCAAATCATGATTAAATTAGGAAACAAATTTCCTAATCTAATCACATATTTTATTTATGGAATTATTTGATTAAGGAAAATCAATTTAGGAAACAAATTTCCAAAATTATCAAAACTACTTATGGAAATAAAATATTTTAAGATTTGATTTCCCAAATCAAATCATGATTAAATTAGGAAACAAATTTCCAGAATATAATCAAATATTTTATATATGGAAAATATCAATTTCCATAAATACTTCCAACTTTCCAAAAGTAGAAGATTTCCATAAATACTTCTAGACTTTCCAAAATTGAAAAATTTCCATAAATACTTCTAAATTTTCAGAAATAACATTATGACTATCGGAAAACCATTTTACGATTATGTCGAAACACAACCTGGGCTCTGATACCACTGTTGGGTTTCCGGCACCGTAGCGAGTGTGTGTTCGTACATGTTTCGTAAACATGTGCACAACGGAAGAAATAAAAATAATAAATCTACATTTATTACAACACACACAACACACGCATGCATAGTACAACAAGTGTAGACATAACCGTAAATTTAAATTTGCAATAAAAGGAAATTTAATTACGTTATACCTTTCGTATTACGTGTAGCGGGAATGACATCAACCGGAACGATCCTCGCTAGAATCATCTCTATCCGTATCCACGCCGAGTATCCTTAGGATGACTTCGCTAAGCCACGAGCTTCGTCTTCGTATGGGTTACTAGCCTCGTGTTGAAGACGATGTGATCGAGAGATGATCACGATCCAAATCCAAATTCGGATCCAAAACGAGTCCTCAACACTCTCTTCTCCGGAGATGTATTCGTCAACCGATTGACGAATCCTTCGTCCTCCACCTCAGAGGATTACCGGAGATCGAATCCCCGGTAAGTCAGCCACTGTCGGATCTCTAACCGTCGTCCAAACGACGCTCCGACGAGAGGAGAACAAGCTGTCCAGAAAACTGGACAGCTTTGGTGGAGGAGATAGGCGCCGGCCAACCAAGGGAAGATAAAGCTCACCTCATTCCAAACCTAAAGGAGATCACTGGAGCAACAATCGGCAGTAGCTCGATGCCGGCGAGGGGAAAGGAAATCTCCTTCTGGACGCTGGTTGAAGGAGAAGTGGGCGGCGGCAAGGAGTTGGCACCGAGAACTCCAATGAGGAGGTGGGCGGCAACTTCAAGCTAGGGTTTTGGATTAGTGTTTAATTATCCCTTAAGCCCTCTTTTATAGAGAACTAATTCTCTTAATGGTTATTGAATCATAACCATTAGGCCCGTTAACCCGCTCCATTAAGATAAGTTAAAATAAACAAAACCATGATGGTTTATTTTAAGTTAAAATGAACCGAACCAACTTTTGGTTCATTCGTTTAAAATAAACCAAACCCTTTGGTTTATTCTCCTCCATTGGATTAGAACCAAACCATTTTGGTTCATCGATTATGTCTTCATAAGACACGGCCCATCCACGCTTCCATTGTGACTGAAACGATTTCATGCTCGCTTCATGTTTGGTCCAACCAAACCTAGTTTCTCTCGGTATGAGAATCCCATTCTCAAGCTCATTTTAAATCCTTTGGATTACGCTCATTGTGCGTGTGACCAAATAGGTTCTCGGTTTATGTTGGCCGTCTATAATTAACCATTAATTATAGAACGATCATGAGTGGCACCTAGTAGTACATCATGATCCCCAAATAACCGAAAAGGTCAACGGTTGATCCAGAACTATTTCTGAAACCCTTCAGCAGCTCGAATGATTCGTGCCCCATTCCCTTCACTCATCTTATACCCACTTGGTTCAGGACATGGTCTATAGTGTCAGTCCCCACTAGGCTGACTACGTCACACCTAGCCCAAGTATCATTTCCTCGTCCTACGGATTCTAGTTACTCCACATGTATCAAAGAGTACCTTACTCTAAACATGTAATGCTTTGGCCAAAGACTTTAGTAACAATCCGACTAGAGGCCATGGGTATACATCTCCTCGCAAGGAGTGGTGAATCCTTTATAGGCTATTCAAACACCTTCGATCATTTCGACTTATACCCAATCATCCCGGGTCCACATCTCCTTAGAGATGTTTGCTTAAGATGTCAAAGCATAAGTCTCCATGATCAAGATGACTTGAATACCGCAAGTCAAAGGAACATCGCACTTAAGCTACAGTAAGAACATCATTGACATATCTATATATGCAGAGAACCATATAAAGTCTTATGGATGGTCACTCCAATGAACTTGTTACCATAACTAGCATCCACGATTAACTCCGGACATCACAATGTCTCCAGCCAGTGAGAATCAGCTGCTTGGATACACCAAAGAGTATACCTCGTGCTAGTCTCGACAGAATTGATGGTGTCCAAATTCATCAATTCATCGACTAGGGATATTTCTGATACATCACAATTACACATGTAGAGATACTCACTAGTTGTGATCCAATCACAAATTCTCTCTTGCTGTGAATCGCATTCTGGAAATTCAGTAAATGAGTTTAAGATCAAATAAAATACATGAAACATGTATACTCAAATAGTGAATCTTCATTTATCATATAAATGGTTCATACATAAGACGATTGCCTTGGGACATCTCTCATATATATTACTAACAGACTCCCACTTGGCCTAATGCCAATCGCTACGGTATCTAATACCATAAGCACTAACATGACCCTCAAACTTACTTTGAGGTAATGCTTTAGTCAAAGGATCCGCTAAGTTCCTTTCAGTGGAAATTTTCTCGATTTGTATTTCGTTCCTACTGATGATCTCTCTGATAAGATGATAGCGGCGAAGCACATGTTTGGATCATTGATGAGACCACATCAAGTTCAGAGATGAACTTCTTGATCTAAACCTCTTCTTTTGCTGCTTCCAAAGCTGCAATGTTTTCTGCCTTAGTGGCAGAATCCTCTATAGTGTCAAGCTTGGAACCTTTCCAACTTATTGCACCTCCATTCCAGGTGAATACATACCCAGACTGAGACATGGAATCATCCTTGTTTTTCTGGAGCTGGCATCCATATACCCACGTATCACCATGTACCCTTCTCCATATATTAGGAACACATCCTTAGTTCTTCTTAAGTACTTAAGGATCGTCTTAACAGCCACCCAATGATCCATTCCTGGATCAGACTGGTATCTTCTCGTGACACTCAGAGCATACGATACATCGGGCCTCGTACATAACATAGCATACATGATAGATCCTATTGCGGATGCATAGGGAATCTTACTCATGCAAATCCTCTCCTCTTCTGTGCGCGGACACATAGACCTCGAAAGGTGTAGCCTGTGCCTGATGGGTAGGAAACCCTTCTTGGATTTCGACATGCTAAACCTCTTTAGCACTCGGTCTATATATTTAGACTGCGAAAGACCAAGCAACCGTTTTGATCTATCTCTATAGATCTTAATCCCGAGGATGTAGGTTGCTTCTCCCAGATCTTTCATGAGGAATGTCTTGGATAACCAAACATTAACTGACTGTAAGATTGAAACATCGTTTCCTATAAGTAATATGTCATCGACATATAAAACTAGGAACACGACTGCACTCCCACTAACCTTCTTGTACACACAAGGTTCGTGTGGATTTTGTGAGAAATCAAACTTTTTGATGGTCTCATCAAAACGGATATTTTAGCTCCTGGATGCTTGCTTCAATCCATAAATGGACCGTCGCAATTTGCATACCTTGGTTTTATCAACCGATGTGAAACCCTCAGGCTGTATCATATACACGTCCTCGAGTAGGTTTTCATTAAGGAAAGCTATTTTCACATCCATCTGCCATATCTCATAATCATAATGAGCCGCTATGGCCAGGAGCATCCCAATGGATTTAAGCATAGCTACAGGAAAATAGGTTTCGTCATAATCAACACCTTGCTTTTGACGATATCCTTTCACCACCAATCTAGCCATATAGGTAATCACATTACCATCCTTGTCGGTTTTCTTCTTGAAAACCCACTTGCACCCTATTGGCTTTATGCCTTCAGGTGGGTCAACCAAGTTCCAAACTTGGTTTTCATACATGGAATCCATTTCCGACTTCATGGCACCAAGCCACTTATCCCTTTCTGAACTTGTCATCACTTCTTCATAACTGGTAGGCTCCTCATCATCAATGAGTAACACATCATTCGATTCGCTTACGAGAAATCCATATCTCTCAGGAATATTGCGTGTTCTACCAGATCTACGAAGATGTGGTGTTACAATAGGTCCAGCCGATTGCTCATCACTATGAGTTGTCGGCTGTTGTGCTTCACCAGGTATCTCATCAATGTCTATTTGAGTCTCTCGAGCGTCCTCAAGCTCGACGACACTCCCACTGTTTTCTTGCAAGAGAAACTCTTTCTCTAGAAACACAGCATGCCTTGAAACAAACACCTTTTGTTCCACAGGATGATAGAATTAGTAACCCCTTGTTTCCTTAGGGTATCAATAAATAGACATTTATCGGACTTAGCATCCAATTTATGCGATCTTGATCCCTTCACATAAGCGAGGACAACCCCATATCTTCAAGTAAGATACATGAGGTTTCTTACTATTCCATATCTCATATGGAGTAGTTGAGACTACCTTGGTAGGCATTACATTTAACAAGTAAGCAATTTGCGAGTGCATAAAAGGACTTGGGAAGAGTCGCATGATTCATCATTGACGACCATGTCCAACAAGGTCGATTCGCCTCTCAGATACACCATTATGCTGTGGTGTATATGGCGGAGTCCATTGAGACAATATACCATTGTCTCTTAGGTAATCAAGAAACTCCTGACTCAAGTATTCACCACCTCGATCCGATCGAAGTATTTTAATACTCTTGTCATGTTGTTTCTCTACTTCATTTATGAATTCTTTGAACCTTTCAAAGGCTTCAGACTTGTGTTTCATCAAGAACACATACCCAAACCGTGAGTGATCATCGGTGAAGGTAATGAAGTAGTTATAGCCTCCGAAAGCTTGAGTTGACATAGGTCCACATACATCAGTATGTATTAGACCTAGTAACTCTCCCACTCGTTCACCTTTTCTTGAAAAAGATAACTTAGTCATCTTGCCTTTTAAGCCTGATTCACATGTATCATATGAATCCAATTCAAACGATTCCAGAATTCCACATCGGTGTAATTCGGACATGCGTTTCTTGCTTACATGGCCAAGACGACAATGCCACATGTAGGAGTCTATTTGATTATCCTTTCGAGCATGCTTGTTGCACGCTTCGATATTGCAAATGTCACTGGATACGTCCAACGTATAAACACCATTACTTAAAGTTTCAGTCCCATAAAGAACTCCATTCAAAGTTAAGTAACAACAATTGTTACTAAAAGTCAAATGGTACCCATTTCTATTTAAACAAGAAATAGAAATGATGTTCTTTATCAACGAAGAAACATAAAAGCAATCGTCCAGTTCTAAGACAAGTCCTGCGGGGAGTTTCAACAAATATGTTTCGATGGAGAGTGCAGCAACCTTTTCTCCATTCACAATACGTAAATTTGACTCTCCCTTGACGAGTCTTCTTCAATTCCTTAGCCTATGTATGTCATTACATATATGTGAGCCCCACCCAATATCCAATACCCAAGTGTCTGAGGGAATAGAATGACAATCAATAACGAAGATATATGAAAAAGATGGAGCATCTTATGCCTTATTCTTCTCCACAGACTCAAGATAAATCTTACAATTTCTTCGCCAATGGCCCTACTTGCCATAATGATGGCATGTGCCCTTTTGAGCTGGTTTTGTCTTTTTAGCCCTTTTCTTCTTCCCCTTCTGTTGTTCCTTTGACTCCCTCTTAGAACCTTTCTTCGAGGAATCAACTAACAACACCGTCCCCTGCTCATGCTTCTCAGAAGGCTCCACAGTCTTCAGCATGTTGAGCAGTACCACAGATGAACCTTCTTGCATCTCAGAGGTGAAGAGGAGCTTGGAGACTACAAACCTTTCGAATCTCACTTGCTTATCAAACAACTCATAAAGATGAAGGACTACGATATGAGCATCCATATGCTCATGCTGCTTTCGTAGCTTGGGTTCCATCGCGGCTAGCATGATGCAACTTGTCAGTTCAGAATCAGTCAAATGTTTCTGATAGACCAACAATTGGTACGGAGTTGCATCGTCACTAGGATGGGCGGGAAGAGGCGCTTCGAGGACATACGCAAGCTTTTCACCTTGAGAACAATTCTCAGGTTTTTAAGCCAGTCCAGGAAGTTAGGCCCAGTCAGTTTGTTTGAATCCAAAATAGTGCGCAAATTCAAAGACATCATGATCAAACTTAGAAATACAAAACGAGCATATATGAGAAAGATGATTTTAAAATGCATCATTATACATTCATAAATACCATTCATTTTTAGAATTTCAAAAACACCAAAATCACTTCGGGAGATCGTAGGTCAATCTCCGAATGGGCTGATATCCATCATAGATATGAACAACCTTAGAGAGAGTCCAACAAGCCATTCATAACTATGACGGTAGGTATCAACTATACCGATTGCATATCACGTATATGCAACTATCACAATGTGCTATCAACTTATTGAATGTTCACACATACATCGGGTTGTTAACACATTAACAAGTATGCATCATATGCATAGCACCCAACTTCACCTCCCTTTACATCGACCTTGGAGAGAGTCCAACAAGCCGATGCTCCAGGTTAAAGCCAACCCATTAATCGAGAAATTGTTTTAATATGGTCAGAGCGCATTCAACCAATTAGCCCAGCTTAAAGACAGTCCAACAACCAAAGCTAACGATTGACCTCTGACTCTTACCATATTAGTATTAAACTATTCCATGGTTTGAACATGTTTGGGTTCGAGCCGGGCTTGGAGAGAGTCCAACAACCCAAACAAGAAACGGAACTCTGGTTCTAACCATATTAATGGAAGGTGTAGGCTTTAATATTGAGTTAGGGTTTTTATATTTCATCCTCTTTGTATGCAAATAACTATTATCTATATGTCATGGCATACATGACATACATCTACATGTCACGACACGCATGGCATAATGATATGCATCTAATGCAATTACATGACATACAATTATGTCATGTACATAATTTCCTTATTTGTCATAACTATTTATGGAAATAAAATATGTTAAAGATTTGATTCTCCAAATCAAATCATGATTAAATTAGGAAACAAATTTCCAAATCTAATCACATATTTTATTTTTGGAATTAGTTGATTATGGAAAATCAATTTAGGAAACTAATTTCCTAAATCATCAAAACTACTTATAGAAATAAAATATTTTAAGATTTGATTTCCCAAATCAAATCATAATTAAATTAGGAAACAAATTTCCAGAATTTAATCAAATATTTTATTTATGGAAAATATCAATTTCCATAAATACTTCCAACTTTCCAAAAGTGGAAGATTTCCATAAATACTTCTAGACTTTCCAAAATTGAAAAATTTCCATAAATACTTCTAAATTTCCAAAATTAGAAAATTTCCAGAAATAACATTATGACTATCGCAAAACCATTTTACGATTATGTCGAAACACAACCTGGGCTCTGATACCATAGTTGCGTTTCCGGCACCGCGGCGAGTGGGTGTTCATACATGTTTCGTAAACATGTGCACAGCGGAAGAAATAAAAATAATAAATATACATTTATTACAACACACACAACACACGCATGCATAGTACAACAAGTGTAGACATAACCGTAAATTTAAATTTGCAATAAAAGGAAATTTAACTACGTTATACCTTTCGTATGACGTGTAGCGGGAACGACATCAACCGGAACGATCCTCGCTAGAATCGTCTTTATCCGTATCCACGCCGAGTATCCTTAGGATGACATCGCAAAGCCACGAGCTTCGTCTTCGTATGGGTTACTAGCCTCGTGTTGAAGATGATGTGATCGAGAGATGATCATGATCCGAATACAAATTCGGATCCAAAACGAGTCCTCAAAACTCGCTTCTCCGGAGAGGTATTCGTCAACCGATTGACGAATCCTTCGTCCTCCACCTCAGAGGATTACCGGAGATTGAATCCCCGGTATGTTAGCCGCTGTCGGAGCTCTAACCGTCGTCCAAACGATGCTCCGACGAGAGGAGAACAAGCTGTCAAAAAAACTGGACAGCTTTGGTGGAGGAGATAGGCGCCGGCCAACCAAGGGAAGATAAAGCTCACCTTGATGCCAAACCTAAAGTAGATCACCGGAGCAACAACCAGCAGCAGCTCGTTGCCGGCGAGGGGAAAGGAAAGCTCCTTCTGGATGTCGGTTGAAGGAGAAGTGGACGGCGGCAAGGAGTTGGCGCCGAGAATTCCAATGATGAGGTGGGCGGCAACTTCAAGCTAGGGTTTTGGATTAGTGCTTAATTATCCCTTAAGCCCTTTTTTATAGAGAACTAATTCTCTTAATGGTTATTGGATCATAACCATTAGGCCCGTTAACCCTCTCCATTAAGATAAGTTAAAATAAACCAAACCATGATGGTTTATTTTAAGTTAAAACAAACCGAACCAACTTTTGGTTCATTCGTTTAAAATAAACCAAACCCTTTGGTTTATTCTACTCCATTGGATTAGAACCAAACCATTTTGGTTCATCCATTATGTCTTCATAAGACACGGCCCATCCACGCTTCCATTGCGACTGAAACGATTTTATGCTCGCTTTATGTTTGGTCCAACCAAACCTAGTTTCTCTCGGTCTGAGAATCCCATTCTCATGCTCGTTTTAAATCCTTCGGATTACGCTCGTTGTGCGTGTGACCAAATAGATTCTCGGTTTATGTTGGCTGTTTATAATTAACCATTAATTATAGAACGATCATGAGTGGCACCTAGTAGTACATCATGATCCCCAAATAACCGAAAAGATCAACGGTTGATCCAGAACTATTTCTGAAACCCTTCAGCAGCTCGAATGATTCGTGCCCCATTCCCTTCACTCATCTTATACCCACTTGGTTCAGGACATGGTCTATAGTGTCAGTCCCCACTAGGCTAACTATGTCACACCTAGCCCAAGTATCATTTCCTCGTCCTACGGATTCCAGTTACTCCACATGTATCGAAGAGTACCTTATTCTAAACATGTAATGCTTTGGACAAAGACTTTAGAAACAATCCGACGAGAGGCCATGGGTATACATCTCCTCACAAGGAGTGGTGAATCCTTTATAGGTTATTCAAACACCTTCGATCATTTCGACTTATACCCAATCATCCCGGGTCCACATCTCCTTAGAGATGTTTGCTTAAGATGTCAAAGCATAAGTCTCCATGATCAAGATGACTTGAATACCGCAAGTCAAAGGAACATCGCACTTAAGCTACAGTAAGAACTTCATTGACATATATATATATGCAGAGAACCATATGAAGTCTTACGGCTGGTCACTCCAATGAACTAGTTACCAAAACTAGCATCCACGATTAACAACGGACATCACAATGTCTCCAGCCAGTGAGAATCAGCTTCTTGGATACACCAAGGAGTATACCTCGTGCTAGTCTCGACAGAATTGATGGTGTCCAAATTCATCAATTCATCGACTAGGGATATTTCCGATACAT
Source organism: Wurfbainia villosa (assembly GCA_025175895.1). NCBI lineage: Eukaryota > Viridiplantae > Streptophyta > Magnoliopsida > Zingiberales > Zingiberaceae > Wurfbainia > Wurfbainia villosa. Next base: position 45,175,839 of record CM045999.1, on the reverse strand, counting down.
CACAATTACACATGTAGAGATACTCACTAGTTGTGATCCAATCACAAATTCTCTCTTGTTGTGAATCGCATCGTGGACATTGAGTAAATGAGTTTAAGATCCAATCAAATACATGAAACATGTATACTCAAATAGTGAATCTTCATTTATCATATAAATGGTTCATACATAAGGCGATTGCTTTAGGACATCTCTCATATATATTACTAACAGACTCCCACTTGGCCTAATGCCAATCGCTACGATATCCAATACCACAAGCACTAACATGACCCTCAAACTTACTTTGAGGTAATGCTTTAGTCAAAGGATCCGCTAAGTTCCTTTCAGTGGGAATTTTCTCAATTTGTATTTCGTTCCTACTGATGATCTCTCTGATAAGATGATAGCGGCGAAGCACATGTTTGGATCATTGAATAGACCACATCAAGTTCAAAGATGAACTTCTTGATCCAAACCGCTTCCTTTGCTGCTTCCAAAGCTGCAATGTTTTCTGCCTTAGTGGCAGAATCCACTATAGTGTCAAGCTTGGAACCTTTCCAACTTATTGCACCTCCATTCCAGGTGAATACATACCCAGACTGAGAACATGGAATCATCCTTGTTTGTCTGGAGCTTGCATCCATATACCAAGGTATCACCATGTACCCTTCTCCATATATTAGGAACACATCCTTAGTTCTTCTTAAGTACTTAAGGATCGTCTTAACAGCCACCAAATGATCGATTCCTGGATTAGACTGATATCTACTCGTGACACTCAGAGCATACGATACATCGGGCCTCGTACATAACATAGCATACATGATAGATCCTATTGCGGATGCATAGGGAATCTTACTCATGCAAATCCTCTCGTCTTCTGTGCGCGGACACATAGACCTCGAAAGGTGTACCCCATGCCTGATGGGTAGGAAACCTTTCTTGGATTCCGACATGCTAAACCTCTTTAGCACTCGGTCTATATATGTAGACTGCGAAAAACCAAGCAACCATTTCGATCTATCTCTTTAGATCTTAATCCCGAGGATGTAGGTTGCTTCTCCCAGGTCTTTCATGGAGAATGTCTTGGATAACCAAACCTTAACTGACTGTAAGATTGAAACATCGTTTCCTATTAGTAATATGTCATCGACATATAATACTAGGAACACGACTGCACTCTCACTAACCTTCTTGTACACACAAGGTTCGTCTGGTTTTTGTGAGAAATCAAACTTTTTGATGGTCTCATCAAAACGGATATTCCAGCTCCTGGATGCTTGCTTCAATCCATAAATGGACCGTCGCAATTTGCATACCTTGGTTTTATCAACCAATGTGAAACCCTCAGGCTATATCATATACACGTCCTCGAGCAGGTTTCCATTAAGGAAAGCTGTTTTCACATCCATCTGCCATATCTCATAATCATAATGAGCCGCAATGGCTAGAAGCATCCCAAAGCATAGCTACAGGCAAATAGGTTTCGTCATAATCAACACCTTGCTTTTGACGATATCCTTTCGCCACCAATCTAGCCATATAGGTAATCACATTACCATCCATGTCGGTTTCTTCTTCAAAACCCACTTGCACCCTATAGGCTTTATGCCTTCAGGTGGGTCAACCAAGTTCCAAACTTGGTTTTCATACATGGAATCCATTTCTGACATCATGGCACTAAGCCACTTATCCCTTTCTGAACTTGTCAGCACTTCTTCATAACTGGTAGGCTCCTCATCATCAATGAGTAACACGTCGTTCGATTCATTTACGAGAAATCCATATCTCTCCGGAATATTGTGTGTTCTACCAGATCTACGAAGATGTGATGTTACAATAGGTCCAGCCGATTGCTCATCACTATGAGTTGTTGGCTGTTGTGCTTCACCAGGTATCTCATCAATGTCTATTTGAGTCTCTCGAGCCTCCTCAAGCTCGACGACACTCCCACTGTTTTCTTGCAAGAGAAACTCTTTCTCTAGAAATACAGCATGCCTTGAAACAAACACCTTTTGTTCCACAGGATGATAGAATTGGTAACCCCTTGTTTCCTTAGGGTATAGACATTTATCAAACTTAGCATCCAATTTGTCTGATACTGTCCGCTTCACATAAGCAGGACAACCTCATATCTTCAAGTAAGATACATGAGGTTTCTTACTATTCCATATCTCATATGGAGTAGTTGAGACTACCTTGGTAGGCATTCTGTTTAACAAGTAAACAGCTGTCTGAAGTGCATAACACCAAAAGGACTTGGGAAGATTCGCATGATTCATCATTGACCTGACCATGTCCCACAAGGTCCGATTACGCCTTTCAGATACACCATTATGCTGTGGTGTATATGGCGGAGTCCATTGAGACAATATACCATTGTCTCTTAGGTAATCAAGAAAATCCTGACTCAAGTATTCACCACCTCGATCCGATCGAAGTATTTTAATACTCTTGTCATGTTGTTTCTCTACTTCATTTCTAAATTCTTTGAACCTTTCAAAGGCTGTAGACTTGTGTTTCATCAAGAACACATACCCAAACCGTGAGTGATCATCGGTGAAGGTAATGAAGTAGCTATAGCCTCCTAAAGCTTGAGTTGACATAGGTCCACATACATCAGTATGTATTAGACCTAGTAACTCTCCCACTCGTTCACCTTTTCCTGAAAAAGGTAACTTAGTCATCTTGCCTTTTAAGCTTGATTCACATGTATCATATGAATCCAATTCAAACGATTCCAGAATTCCACATCGGTGTAATTCGGACATGCGTTTCTTGCTTACATGGCCAAGACGACAATGCCACATGTAGGAGTCTATTTGATTATCATTTCGAGCACGCTTGTTGCTCGCTTCGATATTGCAAATGTCACTGGATACGTCCAACGTATAAACACCATTGCTTAAAGTTCCAGTCCCATAAAGAACTCCATTCAAAGTTATGTAACAACAATTGTTACTAAAAGTCAAATGGTACCCATTTCTATTTAAACAAGAAATAGAAATGATGTTCTTTATCAACAAAGAAACATAAAAGCAATTGTCCAGTTCTAAGACAAGTCCTGCAGGGAGTTTCAACAAATACGTTCCGATGGCGAGTGCAGCAACCTTTGCTCCATTCCCAACACGTAAATTTGACTCTCCCTTGACGAGTCTTCTTCTATTCCTTAGCCCATGTATGTCATTACATATATGTGAGCCACACCCAGTATCCAATACCCAAGTGTCTGAGGAAATAGAATGACAATCAATAACGAAGATATATGAAAAAGATGGAGCATCTTATGCCTTATTCTTCTTCACAGACTCAAGATAAATCTTACAATTTCTTCGCCAATGACCCTACTTGCCATAATGATGGCAAGTGCCCTTTTGAGCTGGTTTTGTCTTTTTAGCCCTTTTCGTCTTCCCCTTCTGTTGTTCCTTTGACTCCCTCTTAGAACCTTTCTTCGAGGAATCAACTAACAACACCGTCCCCTACTCATGCTTCTCAGAAGGCTCCACAGTCTTCAGCATGTTGAGCAGTACCACAGATGAACCTTCTTGCATCTCAGAGGTGAAGAGGAGCTTGGAGACTTCAAACCTTTCGAATCTCACTTGCTTATCAAACAACTCATAAAGATGAAGGACTACGATATGAGCATCCATATGCTCATGCTGCTTTCGTAGCTTGGGTTCCATCGCGGCTAGCATGATGCAACTTGTCAGTTCAGAATCAGTCACATGTTTCTGATAGACCAACAATTGGTCCGGATTTGCATCGTCACTAGGATGGGTGGGAAGAGGCGCTTCGAGGACATACGCAAGCTTTTCACCTTGAGAACAATTCTCAGGTTTCTAAGTCAGTCCAGGAAGTTAGGCCCAGTCAGTTTGTTTGAATCCAAAATAGTGTGCAAATTCAAAGACATTATGATCAATCTTAGAAATACATAACGAGCATATATGAGAAAGATGATTTTAAAATGCATCATTATACATTCATAAATCCCATTCATTTTTCGAATTTCAAAAACCCCAAAATCACTTCGGGAGATCGTAGGTCAATCTCCGAATGGGCTGATATCCATCATAGATATGAACAAGCTTGGAGAGAGTCCAACAAGTCATTCATAACTATGACGGTAGGTATCAACTATACCTATTGCATATCACGTATATGCAACTATCACAATGTGCTATCAACATATTGAATGTTCACACCTACATCGAGTTGTTAACATATTAACAAATATGCATTATATGCATAGCACCCAACTTCACCTCCCTTTACATCGACCTTGGAGAGAGTCCAACAAGCCGATGCTCCAGGTTAAAGCCAACCCATTAATCGAGAAATAGTTTTAATATGGTTAGAGCGTATTCAACCAATTAGCCCAGCTTGGAGAGAGTCCAACAACCAAAGCTAACGATTGACCTCTCACTCTTACCATATTAGTATTAAACTATTCCATGGTTTGAACATGTTCGGGTTCGAGCCGGGCTTGGAGAGAGTCCAACAACCCAAACAAGAAACGGAACTCTGGTTCTAACCATATTAATGGAAGGTGTAGGCTTTAATATTGAGTAGGGTTTTTATGTCTCATCCTCTTTGCATGCAAATAACTATTATCTACATGGCATGACATACATGGCATGACATACATGGCATACATCTACATGTCACGACACGCATGGCATAATGATATGCATCTAATGCAATTACATGACATACAATTATGTCATGTACATAATTTCCTTATTTGTCATAACTATTTATGGAAATAAAATATGTTTAAGATTTGATTCTCCAAATCAAATCATGATTAAATTAGGAAACAAATTTCCAAATCTAATCACATATTTTATTTATGGAATTAGTTGATTAAGGAAAATCAATTTAGGAAACCAATTTCTTAAATCATCAAAACTACTTATGGAAATAAAATATTTTAAGATTTGATTTCCCAAATCAAATCATGATTAAATTAGGAAACAAATTTCCAGAATCTAATCAAATATTTTATTTATGGAAAATATCAATTTCCATAAATACTTCCAACTTTCCAAAAGTGGAAGATTTCCATAAATACTTCTAGACTTTCCAAAATTGAAAAATTCCCATAAATACTTCTAAATTTCCAAAATTAGAAAATTTCCCGAAATAACATTATGACTATCGCAAAACCATTTTACGATTATGTCGAAACACAACCTGGGCTTTGATACCACTGTTGGGTTTCCGGCACCGCGACGAGTGTGTGTTCGTACATGTTTCGTAAACATGTGCACAGCGGAAGAAATAAAAATAATAAATCTACATTTATTACAACACACACAACACACGCATGCATAGTACAACAAGTGTAGACATAACTGTAAATTTAAATTTGCAATAAAAGGAAATTTAACTACGTTATACCTTTCGTATTACGTGTAGCGGGAACGACATCAACCGGAACGATCCTCGCTAGAATCGTCTCTATCCGTATCCACGCCGAGTATCCTTAGGATGACTTCACAAAGCCATGAGCTTCGTCTTCGTATGGGTTACTAGCCTCGTGTTGAAGACAATGTGATCGAGAGATGATCACGATCCGAATCCAAATTCGGATCCAAAACGAGTCCTCAAAACTCGCTTCTCCGGAGAGGTATTCTTCAACCGATTGACGAATCCTTCGTCCTCCACCTTAGAGGATTACCGGAGATCGAATCTCCGGTAAGTTAGCCGCTGTCGGACTCTAACCGTCGTCCAAACGATGCTCCGACGAGAGGAGAACAAGCTGTCCAGAAAACTGGACAGCTTTGGTGGAGTAGATAGGTGCCGGCCAACCAAGGGAAGATAAAGCTCACCTTGATGCCAAACCTAAAGGTGATCACTGGAGCAACAAGCGGCAGGAGCTCGATGCCGGCGAGGGGAAAGGAAAGCTCCTTCTGGACGCCAGTTGAAGGAGAAGTGGGCGGCGGCAAGGAGTTGGCGCCGAGAACTCCAATGAGGAGGTGGGCGGCAACTTTAAGCTAGGGTTTTGGATTAGTGCTTAATTATCCCTTAAGCCCTCTTTTATAGAGAACTAATTCTCTTAATGGTTATTGGATCATAACCATTAGGCCCGTTAACCCGCTCCATTAAGATAAGTTAAAATAAACCAAACCATGATGGTTTATTTTAAGTTAAAACGAACCGAACCAACTTTTGGTTCATTCGTTTAAAATAAACCAAACCCTTTGGTTTATTCTCCTCCATTGGATTAGAACCAAACCATTTTGGTTCATCCATTATGTCTTCATAAGACACGGCCTATCCATGCTTCCATTGCGACTGAAATGATTTCATGCTCGCTTCATGTTTGGTCAAACCAAACCTAGTTTCTCTCAGTCTGAGAATCCCATTCTCAAGCTCGTTTTAAATCCTTCGGATTACGCTCGTTGTGCGTGTGACCAAATAGGTTCTCGATTTATGTTGGCCATCTATAATTAACCATTAATTATAGAACGATCATGAGTGACACCTAGTAGTACATCATGATCCCCAATTAACCGAAAAGATCAACGGTTGATCCACAACTATTTCTGAAACCCTTCAGCAGCTCGAATGATTCATGCCCCATTCCCTTCACTAATCTTATACCCACTTGGTTTAGGACATGGTCTATAGTGTCAGTCCCCACTAGGCTGACTACGTCACACCTAGCCTAAGTATCATTTCCTCATCCTACAGATTCTAGTAACTCCACATGTATCGAAGAGTACCTTACTCTAAACATGTAATGCTTTGGCCAAAGACTTTAGTAACAATCCGACGAGAGGCCATGGGTATACATCTCCTCGCAAGGAGTGGTGAATCCTTTATAGGCTATTCAAACACCTTCGATCATTTCGACTTATACCCAATCATCCCGGGTCCACATCTCCTTAGAGAGGTTTGCTTAAGATGTCAAAGCATAAGTCTCCATGATCAAGATGACTTGAATACCGCAAGTCAAAGGAACATCGCACTTAATCTACAGTAAGACCTTCATTGACATATCTATATATGCAGAGAACCATATGAAGTCTTACGGCTGGTCAATCCAATGAACTAGTTACCATAACTAGTATCCACGATTAACTCCGGACATCACAATGTCTCCAGCCAGTGAGAATCAGCTGCTTGGATACACCAAGGAGTGTACCTCGTGCTAGTCTCGATAGAATTGATGGTGTCCAAATTCATCAATTCATCAATTCATCGACAAGGGATATTTCCGATACATCACAATTACACATGTAGAGATACTCACTAGTTGTGATCCAATCAAAAATTCTCTCATGTTGTGAATCGCATCGTGGACATTTAGTAAAGGAGTTTAAGATCCAATTAAATACATGAAACATGTATACTCAAATAGTGAATCTTCATTTATCATATAAATGGTTCATACATAAGGCGATTGCCTTAGGACATCTCTCATATATATTTCTAACAAGATTTAGCAGATGGATTTCAAGACAGCTTTCCTTAACGGAAGTTTTGAGGAGAACATCTATATGCATCAACCAGAGGGATTTATTGCTAAAGGCAAAGAGCATCTTGTATGTAAGCTTAATCGGTCCATTTATGGATTGAAACAAGCTTCTAGATCTTGGAACATCCGCTTTGATGAGGTAATCCAATCATATAGACTTATTCAAAGTCCGGATGAGCCTTGTGTATATAAAAGATGTGATGGAAACGTAGTGGTATTTCTTGTACTATACGTAGATGACATTTTATTAGTTGACAACAATATCAGAGTGTTATCAGACGTAAGGGTATGGTTGTCCAAACAATTTGACATGAAGGACTTGGGAGAAGTGGGATACATCCTTGGGATCAAAGTTATAAGGGATCGCAAGAAAAGGATGTTGTGCTTATCTCAAGCTTCATACATAGACACGGTCCTAGCTCGTTTTAGCATGCAGAACTCCAAGAAAGGTTTTCTACCTTTTAGGCATGGAGTTCCTTTATCTAAAGAGATGTGTCCCAAAACATCAAAGGAGATAGAGGAGATGAAGGCGGTTCCTTATGCTTCGCAGTAGGAAGCCTCATGTATGCTATGCTATGAACGAGACCAGATATCTGCTTTGTCATAGGCATGGTTAGCAGATATCAGAGTAATCCTGGACAGGGACATTGGACTGCGGTAAAGCATATATTGAAGTACCTGAGAAGGACTAGAGATTATATGCTGGTTTACCGGGTAGATCAATTAGTCCCTGTGGGTTACACGGATTCTGATTTCCAATCAGATAGGGATAACAGTAAGTGTACCTCGGGGTTTGTGTTTACTTTTGGAGGTGGAACCATAGTATGGAGGAGTGTCAAGCAGAAATGCGTGGCGGACTCTACCATGGAAGCTGAGTATGTGGCAGCCTCTGAGGCAGCCAAGGAAGCTGTATGGCTCAGGAACTTCTTGATGAACTTGGATGTGATTCCTGGTTTGCTCTGAACTATCACAATTTATTGTGATAAAAGTGGTGCAGTTGCAAACTCGAAGGAACCACGAGCCCATAAGGCGAGTAAACACATAGAGCGCAAGTACCACCTGATATGAGAGATCGTAAAGCGAGGAGAAGTAGCTGTCGCCAAGATTGCATCAGAGGATAACCTGGCGGATCCATTCACTAAGGCCCTTCCAGAGAAAGCATTTGATAGGCATGTGGAGGACATGGGGATCAGATGTATGGCAGTGTGATGACAGCATAGTCTTTTAGTATAAGTGGGAGATTGTTGGAATGTATACTGAAAGCCTAGCTCTTTTTGTATGAACATTTTTATTTTGAAATAAGAATCACATGATCATTGTTTGCACTTTATATTTATTATATGTGTGCATATTGTCTATTATTTTACATTGTAGATAACATGGTGCTTAGTGTGGCACAGAAGATCATGTTATCAGTCTCTTGTAGAATATAAGTAGAGGCTCACAACCAAGATGGTTTTGGACAAACCATTGGAATGGTTGTAGTGTAGCTTTGTATTGTTTTGTCTTGAACATAGAGTTACACTAGTACACTTAGGTGTATTGAGTAGGACTGACATAGAGGTGATTCAATTTATTGCTGACTACATAATTGAATCGGACCTCGGATATTATGTTGTACATGCTCTTAATCCCGATATAATAACGGGCACATGTACTTAGTATTTATTTCTTTGATTTACCAAAGGGTGAGATTTAGATGGATTAAATCAATATGCCTGGTAAGTTGGGAAATGATATTATTTACATGGTGTGTCGTTTATTATAGGAGGAAACCATGTCCTATATATTAGGTTGATGATGTCCCCTTGAGGAGCTCATATGGTTCATCATTTAAAACTAGCTGGTTGACTTAGTCAACATGATGATAAGGTTGAGTGGTACTACTCGAGGAGTTAGATGTTAATTGATTGATGGTCAGTAAATCAATTAATTAACGAACATTCGATATCTTAAACATGAGGAGATGGATGTACAAATAATATATGGAGCCCATATTAATTTATGGGGGTTGGTGAGGTAATTCAATGATGATCCTCTAGTGGAATGGAACATCATTAATGGATCAAGTTTGTGTGGTTCCGATCCATCAGGTGGCCAAGATCCAACTCCTCCTCATGGTCCCTATCGTAGCCTAATATAATCCTCATGAAGTCTAGATCCAAGGATGGAAAACAAAACTCTAGAACCGATGGTTGGGATGAAACCCTAGATCCGACGGTTGGAATGAAACCCTAGATCCTATGGTTGGGATGAAACCCTATATCTGACGGTTGGGATGAAACCCTAGATCCGAAGGTTGGGATGAAACCCTAGATCCGACGGTGGAGATTAAATCCCTAGATCCGACGGTGGAGATTAAAGGAGGCTTAAGCCATACTCTATAAATACAGGGCTAAGGCTTGGGCGGCAGACTAATGCTTGGGAGAATAGGGTTTTGCCTATCTAAAAGTGGGCGGCAACAAACCCTAGAGAAGTTAGGGTTTTGGGCGGCTATGGTTTTGGAGAAGTTGGGCGGCTAGAAGTGGGCGGCAAAGCTTTGTTCTCCCTAGGGTTTTGGTCGGCGCCCATCTTCCTCTTCTCATCCTTTGCTGGCGCTCTTCCCTTCTTCCTTTTCTCCTTGGCTGGTGGAAACAAGGGCTAGGTTTTATCCTTGGAGCTCTTGGCCGACGCCCTCTTGCTTTCTCCTTGGTGGTCGGCGGCAATTCTTCTTGAAGGTTGGCCGGCGCTCAAGAAGCTACTCCTTGGCCAACGGTTATATCAAGCTCCTTGGCTTGGTGGCCGGTTCTAGATAAGGAGAAGGAGTTTTTGTTTGGTTCTTCTCTTTGTTCGGATAGAGCAAGGAAAGGAAGAACGTGATCTAGGAGGCTTCTACTCGTGGAGGATCTTCGCCCACACGACGTCCACGAGGAGGATAGGACATACGATAGAAGATCGAGAGGTATAAAAGTTTTACAACTTTTATTGATCTTTGCATGTTCTTATCTTTATGTTAGTATGTGTTGATTATACTAGTTTGCATTTGTATGTATTTGTATAATCATGGACCCCGAAGACAAACATAAAAACCGGGGATCCGTCCGTCGTCTCTTCCGCGGCTAACCAACTAGAAGAGTTGGGTTGCTTGAACAACTAGTTTGTTCAAGCGATCACTCAAGTTGTTATCACGATGACGAATTGGTTGTGCTTAGGAAACTCATCCCATCCGGATTAGTTTTTTCATTAGTGAAAATTTTAATCCGGGGACATGGGAGCCAATGAGCCTCCGAAGCAATTCCTACAATTGGTAGAGTAGCCCCTTGTAGCAATCCCAAACTTCTAATAAGGAGTCCCCCTCCTTCTGACATAAGCTTGTGATAAGATGGCGCATGTGAGCAATCTTGCTTGGTGGAAAGTATTTGTTCAAGAATTGCTGCTCACATTGCTCCCATGTAGTAATGCTTCCCGAAGGCAAGAAGTGAAGTCATGTCTTAGCCTTATCCCGCAATGAGAACAGGAATAGGCTTAACCGGATCACGTCTGTCGGGACTCCATTTATCTTCATTGTCGAATAGATTTCTAAGAATGTCTCTAGTTTTGGTGCAATCGGCCCGGGGCTCGAGTTTGACTCGAACTGTATTTTAATGTTAGACAAAACGTATGACATGGGATTGTCATGGGAAGTCCAACATGGGTTGGCCACGTAAATCCAAGTGTGTAGCCATGGTGGTGAAAAGTCCAAGCATGGGGCTTGGTGTTGGGAAAATCCAAGCATAAGGCTTGGTGTGGGAAGTCTTGATGACATGGCAAGTTCACTAGGCTCAGGGTCCTTGAGTTGGTGAAGTATGACATTACGAAGTTGTGCGCTTAGTGCATCCTAGGGACCGTCGACGGGGAGTGAATGGAGTGAGGCCCAAGGGAAGCATACTTCGAGGGCAAGAGACGCGAAGGATGGCATTGCGAAGTCGTGCGCTTGGTGCATCCGAGGGACGTAGGCCAATGGAAGAGAGTTTCGGTAGGGAACTCCATGAGAGAATGAGGTGGACTTGGCCAAGTGGCTAAGACTGAGTGTTAGAGGCTCAAACGTGGTGTTTGAGGGTTTACCCGACAATCAGATGCTCAAATAACTTGGTGTTTGAGGTTTTACCCGACATCAGTCGACTAGCATAGGTGTCAGTCCACTTCTCTAGGTCGATTAATTTGGACCGGTGTTCGGACCATGTTACGCGAGCGATCATTGTCGAGGAGGCGATCAGCGGCAACACCATCGATCAGTGATGATGGGATCAGTCGACTTATCGGGGAGAATTTGGGCACGAAATGGTTTCCAGTCGAGTGATCGTGGTGACCACTCGACTGATGTGATCATCAGTCGACTGATAGGCATGATTAGTCGACTGATTATGGATTCGTTGGAACTTAACCAGCGTGAATCGAGTCCTTATGAGACAACGGCTATAGGACTAGTCGACTAATGGTCATGATCAGTCGACTGATGGGTGCGGAAAGATGGAGGATTTCGCCAAGACTTTTGGGGAGATTTTAGAGTGGAATTACTGCTGCATTCCAGACCTTCAAAAGCCAAAAAAAAAGCAACCAACCAGCAAGTGATCAAAGCAATTGTGTAAAAGTTTTCTTTTGTCTTGTCTTTGTATTTTGGCTTGTATTTTTGTATTACTATTGTAATTTCTTGTACGAGGTTTCTCCACCTCCGATGTGTTGTTGAGAAGGAGTTTAGTTAGTGTCGTACGCATAACTAGAGCTTGTTGAGCTCGCCCCGTGGAGTAGAAACTATTCGATTCTGAACCACGTATATCTTGTGTATGCTTGTATGTGTTGTTAGTATTTTCATTTGTATTACTATTCCACTGTGCTAATGACAATCGAAGACAAGTGACACAAGAAGAACGAACGATATACATCGTCTACACATATCGGGCTATTCACCCCCCTCTAGCCGGCCACCGACATTCCAACAAGTGGTATCAGAGCTAGGAGCTTGTCGAGGACTAACCTCCAACACAAGCATGACAAGATGGCCAGCTACAACCTTCAACCACCAAAATTCGAAGGAGATTTTGAATGGTGGAGAAGAAAAATGGAGGTATATCTAGAAACCGATTTTGACATTATGTTAATTCTAGAAAATAGTTTCAAAATGCCTAGGGATGAAGAAAATAGGCAAATTGAGAAGTCAACGTGGACCAAGGACCAAATGAAGGATTTCAAGACAAATCTCAAGGTAATTACATTGCATAGAGATTTGATTCTTAACAATATTTGGTCTAGGCTAGGAGAATATAGGGATGCTAAGGACCTTTGGGACAAGGTGATCAAATTTCATGAAGAGCCCACATTAGTCCATGAAGAGGAAGAATGCCCATCAACATCCGGATCCGAGGATGTTGAGGAATCGCCACCCACCTTCAATGATGTTGATGACTTGGTGGAGACCTCCACCTCTAGCGTTGAGGCGAAGGAGAGGACTTCCATTCCGGAGCAAGGTCAAGACGAAGCATCTCCCTAGGTAACTCATGCATCATAATCAAATATAAAAATCATATAATATGTTTTGAGTGTAGGGAGAAAGGGCATTACAAGAGTAAATGCCCAAAATTGGCTAAGGAAAAGGCACTGGCACCAAAAGTCAATCAAAAGTCAAAGGATGCCGGAGTTCCCTCAACTAGAAGTAAGGAGCACATTGTGTGCTTCAAATGCAACCAAAGGGGACATTATAGAAGTCAATGCCCTAGGGGGAGGAAGAAAGGGCATCTCATGTAGGGGGAGCTTCCAAAGCTATCCCTAAGGTAAAATTTAATGCACCTTCAATTTCTAAGGTTAATAAGCATGCTAGGAATTATTTTAGCTCTCTTGCAATTATTAATGAAAAGTATGCTAGTAGAAATAAATATGTTTGTTTAGGTGGCAAGCATGTTAGTTTACCTAAGGAGAAACCTAGGATCAATAACACTAGACAAATCCTACCTAGGGAGTCTATAAGGAGAATAGAAGAAAACTTGGGCATTAACCCCAAGAAATCTAGGCATATGCCTAAGAAGAAAAACAATTCCCAAAAATTTAATGATAGATCAAAATTGGGAAGATTAGAGGTGGAGAACCGATCCTTGAGGTAAAGTCTAGAAAAATTGGAAAAGACCCTTAAAAATATGACAAAATCATTTAAAGGGTCAAAGGATCAAAATTTAAGGCCTAGGAAACATGAAATGACCAAGGGCAAGAAAGGTTTGGGTCACAAACCTATGTCCTACCATAATATTCCATTCAATTATGGAACAATCTCTAGCTCTAGGAAAACCAAGGCTAATAGGGAAGTTATCACTAAGACTAGCCACGGTAAGTGTTTAGTGGCTAAGGACTTAAGAAAAACCAAGAAAGCTACTAAAAAGGTCAAAGGGGGAGTCACCTCTAGAGTTGACCTAGGAAAGACCCAATTGACTAAGGTGTCAAAACCTAAAAGGGTCATTCGAAAGGTATCTAGAAAAGTTATCCCTAGTGAATACCATGTTAACCCAAGGAGCTCCAATAGATATTGGGTTCCTAGGAGCGTGATCGATTCACGCTAGGCGGGTTAGGGTGTGTCAACCCTAAGTGGATGGGTGGTTAACCTAGCCATGGTGAGTTGACACATTAGGTTGTGCCAATATATTTGAGAAGTTGAAATATGATTAAATTAGCACAATTAGGTCTTAGGAGTAATGGTGTATCATTTTGGGTTTTTTGCACACTAGGGGGATAATTGGCATTAAGGAAAAAATGGACTTAATCCTAGAAATGACAATTTGGGTCTAACACTTAGGTATTATATACCTTAGCATTTTATATTTGACATGCATTGTTTGTCTTGCCATGACATGACATCATATTTATTTTTATCATATAAAATGTCATGATCATTTTTAGGGTTATTTCTATATGTCATGTATGCTTATAATTCATTCACATGCCATGACATCATGATTTTGGCATATGCTCTTATCCTTGTATCATTTATGCTATAATCATCATTTATGCATAAATAAAATGGATTTAAGGACTAAGGCATGATTTGAATGGAATCAAATAATGTTCCTAGAGATATGCATGAAACCGTAAATAACAAAGATCCCACATCTCACTAATATTTGACTTGTATGTGTTTTACACATGTAGATACAAGCGAGATGTTTAGGAAAAAGGAATTAAAGATTTTAAAAAACATTTCAAAAATATTTTGAAAAACCTTGGTGACGTCTATCTTTTGATAACAATCACCATTGAATGGGATGATACAAAGAGGGCTCAATATTGAAGCTTTTCTTAACTTTTTAACTTTGTATCAATCTCACTATTTTGTGGGTAAAATAATTTTCCAATATTTTTCACCCATAATGATTGTAATAAGTAATATACATATAAATTTTTATGATTTTTCAACTTATGTATATTTACTTACGAATTTCAAAAATTCATTTATGAAAACCTAAAAATTGCATTTTGCAGTTATCAGTCGACTGCCATAGAGGCCAATTGACTGATGAGGGTGTCAGTCGACTAGTATCTGATATAGTCAACTACCCAAGCTGATTTCGGGTAAACCATGGTAGTTAGGCCCATGTTCATCTATGTTTTGGTACCCTAACCACTCCTAACCCTAGGACATACTTCGGAGAGCATTATAAAAGGGTGGAAATCCATTGGATATGGATTAGGAGAGGTGTTTAGGGTGAGTATCAATTTTAAGGTGGATGAGAGTTCATTGTTGAACTTTTCCTTAATTTTGATTGTTTAAATAATCCTATTGGCTTAGGGACTCTCCAAGGACATTGTTGGTGCAATGGTCAAGGGGGACCAAGCCTTTAGGGGGAGGTATCCATCATGGGAAGATGGATGTGTATTTTTCCTCATGGGAGGAAAATTGGGGGTTGCCTCTCTTAAGTGATATGGGAATTATCACTAGAAAGATTGTAGGCATGTGTTCCTCCAAGGGAGAGATTGTAAGATCTTATTGGGATATGAGACATTCATACCCTTGGGGAGGACCTTTTTGATGTATGTCAAAAGGGGGAGAAGTTACCAATTGGGATAATTGGAATTCTCATTGGGATATGAGAATTGTCAATTGGGAAAAATTGGTAGACTTGAGTTTGGTTTTTTCCAACATCAAAAAAGGGAAGATTGTTGGTGCAATCAGCTCAGGACTCAAGTTTGACTCGAACTGTATTTTGATGTTAGATAAAACATATGACATGGGATTGTCATGGGAAGTCCAACATGGGTTGGCCACGTAAATCCAAGTGTGTAGCCTTGGTGGTGAAAAGTCAAACCATGGGGCTTGGTGTTGGGAAAATCCAAGCATAAGGATTAGTGTGGGAAGTCTTAAGGACTTGGCAAGTTCACTAGGCTCGGGGTCCTTGAATCGGTGAAGGATGACATTGCGAAGCCGTGCGCTTGGTTCATCTGAGGGACCGCCGAACGGGGAGCAAATGGAGCGAGGTCCAAGGGAAGCATACTTTTGTTGGTGCAATCGGCCCAGGTCACAATTGACCAGGACTCGAGTTTGACTTGAGTGATGTTTTGATGTTTCGACAAAAACATATGACAATGTAATTGTCATTTGGTAAAGTCCAAGTCTTGAGTACTTGGCATGGAAAGTCCAAGTGGGACACTTGGCACATGAAAAGTCCAAGCATGGTCTTGGCATTTGAGAAGTCCAACATAGGTTGGCAAGGGAAAGTCCAAGCATGGGTCTTGGCATAGAAAGTCCAAGCATGGGTCTTGGCATGAAAAGTACAACATGGGTTGGCAAGGGAAAGTCCAAGCTTGAGTCTTGGCATTTGAGAAGTCCAACATAGGTTGGCAAGGGAAAGTCCAAGCATGGGTCTTGGCATGGAAAGTCCAAGCATGGGTCTTGGCATGAAAAGTCCAACATGGGTTGGCAAGGGAAAGTCCAAGCTTGAGTCTTGGCATTTGAGAAGTCCAAGGGTTTGATATTGGCGGCGTAAAGTCCAAGCGGGAGCTTGGTAGCATAAGTCCAATGATTGGCGTCGTAAAGTCCAAGAGGAGTCTTGGCGGCGTAAGACCAATGTGCCTTGGCAGTGTAGACACCGTTAGCATGACATAGCCGATGGAAGCACCTGAAGGCTAGCGCGATGGATGAACAAGTCATGGATGACTTAGAGGGATCCGAGAGACATGAGGCTGATGGAGGTGGCTAGAAGGCTTAGGTCTAGGCTAAGGGTGGTCTAGCAAGTATGGGGGAACCATACTTGGGTTAAAACCTCATAATTGAGGTGTGTCAGTCGACTGATGCCATGTGGCAGTCGACTGGACCAAGTCAACTAGGGTTTGACTGCGGGAAGTGGCCTAGCGATGATCGCCATCGTAAGTCGGGCCGATGATGGATGAGCGATCGGCGATTATGTGATCGGTCGTGATGCTCAGATTTTCTACCGACCGAGAATGGAGTCTCACTTTCGCTAAGACGAGCAGTCGAGTGATGGCTCATCAGTCGACTGATGGTCATGATCAGTCGACTGATGTCCTAGCCGTTGGATATTTCCAGCATGGATTACACCGTTGTCTCATAGCAACAGTGTGATCAGTCGACTGATCGACCTTTTCCAGCACAGGTTGAATCTATATAAGGAGCTCGTGATGGAGGAAAAGAAAGCGATTTTCTTGGGTGAAATTGAAGGGGGAAGTTGGTGCTTTCCAGTCCTTCAAAGCAAGTTCAAGGCAATCAAAGATCAATCAATCCAAAGCTCTTGTAAAGTGTTTTTCCTTTACTTGCATTTGTATTTCATATTGTATTTGCTTGTATCTAATTGATTATTGTTGTAATCATTATTGTACGAGGTTTCTCTGCCTTCGGATTATTTCGAGAAGGAGTGTTTATTAGTGGTTGCATGTGCATCACTAGAGCTCGTAGAGCTCGATCCGTGGAGTAGGAACCGTGCGGTTCCGAACCACGTTATATCGTTGTGTTAGCATGTTGTGCATTTCATTATCGTTATTACTTTTCTATTTCCGCTGCGCTAACGAAATTGTAGAAACAAACGCGAAAGAATTCCATTGACGCTATTCACCCCCCTCTAGCCGTTACAAATATTCCTAACAACTTTGAGGGCAAGAGATGTGAAGGATGACATTGCAAAGTTGTGCGCTAGGTGCATCCGAGGGACATAGGTCGTGGGAAGAGAGCTTCGGTGGGGAACTCCATGAGAGGATGAGGTGGACTTGGCCAAGTAGCTATGACTGAGTGTTAGAGGCTCAAATGTGGTGTTTGAGGGTTTACCCGACGGTCAGATGCTCAAATAACTTGGTGTTTAAGGTTTTACCCGACATTAGTCGACTGGCATAGGTGTTAGTCGACTGCTCTAGGTTGATTGGACTCGACTGATGTTCGGCTGACTATGTTCTGGCAGAACAGTCGACTATCGAGAGAGGGCAGTCGACTGTCGACGCCATCAGTCAACAGATGATGGGATCAGTCGACTGATCGACGCAAATTTTGGCACAGAATGGTTTTCAGTCGAGTGATCGCGGTGACCACATGACTGATGGGATTATCAGTCGATTGATAGGCATAATCAGTCAACTAATGATGGATCCATTGGAACTTGACCAGTGTAGATCGAGTCGTTGTGAGACAACGACTACAGGACCAGTCGACTGATGGTCATGATCAGTTGATTAATGGGCATGGAATCTGCTCGATGTAGGTTAAAAATGGAGCTCGAGATGGAGGATTTCGCCAAGACTTTTGGGGAGATTTTGGAGAAATTCTTCTTTGCATTCGGACCTTCAAGAGCCAAACCAAAGCAAGCAACAAGCAAGTGATCAAAGTAATTGTGTAAAAGTTTTCTTTTGTATTTTGGCTTATATTTTTGTATTACTATTGTCATTGCTTGTATGAGGTTTCTCCACCTCCGACGTGTTGTCGAGAAGGAGTTTAGTTAGTGTAGTGCGCCTAACTAGAGCTCGTTGAGCTCGTCGCGTGGAGTAGGAACCATTCGGTTCCGAACCACGCATATCTTGTGTATGCTTGTATGTGTTGTTAGTATTTTTATTTGTATTACTATTCCACTGTGCTAACGACAATCGTAGATAAGTAACACAAGAAGAATGAATGATTTACATCATCTACCTATATCGGGCTATTCACCCCCCTCTAGCCGGCCACCAACGTTCCAACATCTAGGTGCTGGTTCGGGATTTCAGTTGTAGCTCCACCGAATTAACTCTACTAAACCATATATATCAGTGCTGGTTTTAGTTCAAAGTTGTTTGTCGAAATGGATGGTCCATCTATACTCAGCCTAAATCCTCTAGCGCTAGGAGTTGCGTAATCCTGTAGAGGTCGACTACCTATATGTACTTCGAATGTAGCTTGGCCCTCTATCCTCTTATGTTCTGCTTTTCGATG
Organism: Wurfbainia villosa; assembly: GCA_025175895.1. NCBI lineage: Eukaryota > Viridiplantae > Streptophyta > Magnoliopsida > Zingiberales > Zingiberaceae > Wurfbainia > Wurfbainia villosa. The sequence continues at coordinate 45,156,970 of CM045999.1, read as the reverse complement.
ATGATAGATTCGCTCGATTACTAAATCGATCAGAATCAGGCCTTCCAATCCTAAGCGTCTAAGCATACGAAGAACTGAGCCACAAAAATTAGGAATGTTACCTAATTCTAAGAAATAGGAAATAAACAAATCTAGCTAACAAAATCAAAGAGGCAATAAAGAAATAGAAAACTACTGCTAAAATAAAAATAAAAATAAAAATAAAAACTAAATCTAAATTTGGAAAATATAAAACTAAAGTAAATAAAGAAAACTAAAAAAATAAATAAATAAGTAAATTAATCTAATCCTAAGTCCGATCCAATTTTCCACTTCTTGATTCGATATCGAATCAATCTAGCCCCGACAATGGCACCAAAAACTTGAGTCTTGGCATTTGAGAAGTCCAAGGGTTTGATATTGGCGGCGTAAAGTCCAAGCGGGAGCTTGGTAGCATAAGTCCAATGATTGGCGCCGTAAAGTCCAAGAGGAGTCTTGGCGGCGTAAGACCAATGTGCCTTGGCAGTGTAGACACCGTTAGCATGACATAGCCGATGGAAGCACCTGAAGGCTAGCGCGATGGATGAACAAGTCATGGATGACTTAGACGGATCCGAGAGACATGAGGCTGATGGAGGTGGCTAGAAGGCTTAGGTCTAGGCTAAGGGTGGTCTAGCAAGTATGGGGGAACCATACTTGGGTTAAAACCTCATAATTGAGGTGTGTCAGTCGACTGATGCCATGTGGCAGTCGACTGGACCAAGTCAACTAGGGTTTGACTGCGGGAAGTGGCCTAGCGATCGGCCGCCGTAAGTCGATCGGTGATGGGCCAGCGATCGGCCCGATTATGTGATCGATCGGTGATGCTCGATTTTCACCACGCGAATGGAGTCTCACTCGACTGCTAAGACGAGCAGTCGAGTGATGGCTCATCAGTCGACTGATGGTCATGATCAGTCGACTGATGTCCTAGCCGTTGGATATTTCCAGCATGGATTACACCATTGTCTCATAGCAACAGTGTGATCAGTCGACTGATCGACCTTTTCCAGCACAGGTTGAATCTATATAAGGAGCTCATGATGGAGGAAAAGAAAGCGATTTTCTTGGGTGAAATTGAAGGGGGAAGTTGGTGCTTTCCAGTCCTTCAAAGCAAGTTCAAGGCAATCAAAGATCAATCAATCCAAAGCTCTTGTAAAGTGTTTTTCCTTTACTTGCATTTGTATTTCATATTGTATTTGCTTGTATCTAATTGATTATTGTTGTAATCATTATTGTACGAGGTTTCTCTGCCTTGGATTATTTGAAGGAGTGTTTATTAGTGGTTGCATGTGCATCACTAGAGCTCGTAGAGCTCGATCCGTGGAGTAGGAACCGTGCGGTTCCGAACCACGTTATATCGTTGTGTTAGCATGTTGTGCATTTCATTATCGTTATTACTTTTCTATTTCCGCTGCGCTAACGAAATTGTAGAAACAAACGCGAAAGAATTCCATTGACGCTATTCACCCCCCTCTAGCCGTTACAAATATTCCTAACAACTTTGAGGGCAAGAGATGTGAAGGATGACATTGCAAAGTTGTGCGCTAGGTGCATCCGAGGGACATAGGTCGTGGGAAGAGAGCTTCGGTGGGGAACTCCATGAGAGGATGAGGTGGACTTGGCCAAGTAGCTATGACTGAGTGTTAGAGGCTCAAATGTGGTGTTTGAGGGTTTACCCGACGGTCAGATGCTCAAATAACTTGGTGTTTAAGGTTTTACCCGACATTAGTCGACTGGCATAGGTGTTAGTCGACTGCTCTAGGTTGATTGGACTCGACTGATGTTCGGCTGACCATGTTCTGGCAGAACAGTCGACTATCGAGAGAGGGCAGTCGACTGTCGACGCCATCAGTCAACAGATGATGGGATCAGTCGACTGATCGACGCAAATTTTGGCACAGAATGGTTTTCAGTCGAGTGATCGCGGTGACCACATGACTGATGGGATTATCAGTCGATTGATAGGCATAATCAGTCAACTAATGATGGATCCATTGGAACTTGACCAGTGTAGATCGAGTCGTTGTGAGACAACGACTACAGGACCAGTCGACTGATGGTCATGATCAGTTGATTAATGGGCATGGAATCTGCTCGATGTAGGTTAAAAATGGAGCTCGAGATGGAGGATTTCGCCAAGACTTTTGGGGAGATTTTGGAGGGGAATTGCTGCTGCATTCCAGACCTTCAAGAGCCAAACCAAAGCAAGCAACAAGCAAGTGATCAAAGTAATTGTGTAAAAGTTTTCTTTTGTATTTTGGCTTATATTTTTGTATTACTATTGTCATTGCTTGTATGAGGTTTCTCCACCTCCGACGTGTTGTCGAGAAGGAGTTTAGTTAGTGTAGTGCGCCTAACTAGAGCTCGTTGAGCTCGTCGCGTGGAGTAGGAACCATTCGGTTCCGAACCACGCATATCTTGTGTATGCTTGTATGTGTTGTTAGTATTTTTATTTGTATTACTATTCCACTGTGCTAACGACAATCGTAGATAAGTAACACAAGAAGAATGAATGATTTACATCGTCTACCTATATCGGGCTATTCACCCCCCTCTAGCCGGCCACCAACGTTCCAACATCTAGGTGCTGGTTCGGGATTTCAGTTGTAGCTCCACCGAATTAACTCTACTAAACCATATATATCAGTGCTGGTTTTAGTTCAAAGTTGTTTGCCGAAATGGATGGTCCATCTATACTCAGCCTAAATCCTCTAGCGCTAGGAGTTGCGTAATCCTGTAGAGGTCGACTACCTATATGTACTTCGAATGTAGCTTGGCCCTCTATCCTCTTCTGTTCTGCTTTTCGATGATGATAGATTCGCTCGATTACTAAATCGATCAAAATCAGGCCTTCCAATCCTAAGCGTCTAAGCATACGAAGAACTGAGCCACAAAAATTAGGAATGTTACCTAATTCTAAGAAATAGGAAATAAACAAATCTAGCTAACAAAATCAAAGAGGCAATAAAGAAATAGAAAACTACTGCTAAAATAAAAATAAAAATAAAAATAAAAACTAAATCTAAATTTGGAAAATATAAAACTAAAGTAAATAAAGAAAACTAAAAAAATAAATAAATAAGTAAATTAATCTAATCCTAAGTCCGATCCAATTTTCCACTTCTTGATTCGATATCGAATCAATCTAGCCCCGACAATGGCACCAAAAACTTGATGCATGCAAACACGACCTCAAATCTCAAGATGGATACCGTCAAGGACTCGAAGCATGCGCTCTCGCTCAACACCTGCAAGTGCATGGATGTCATCAAGTAATAAAAAGATTATCGATCCCACATTGACTAAGATTCGAGTACCGATTTGTTTAGTGGATGTTATTATTCAGAAGTCAATCTAAAGGTTGCGATTGTGAGGGTTGTCGATGGACTAAACTCAAGTATAGTGTCACACGGAGGAAGAAAGGTGTTTGCCACGAGATCTTTTAAAGGGATTCTAGAACTTCGATTTCGCTTGTGTGTCGCAAAACATGTTATCAACTGGGCATTGTCTAAATGTCTAACTATGGTCTTGTGTAAGAAACATTATACACTCTCCCGATAAGGCACCGCATCTATCGGGAGCTATCTCGTCCTTACAAGCACGGGATAAGCGGTAAGACGATGCCAAATCAATCCCTGTGATGAACTATTTCAAGTTCTATCGCATTCTTCTACCCACGGTTATAGGAGATCAGTTTTACCCCTAGGTTCCTTATATAAATCCCCTAAATCTTAGATATGAGGGTTGCCACCCCTCATATCGCCTAAGCACAGTAGATAGAAAACCAAATACATATAGATATTTTTATAAACAAATCCCAATTGCAAATTCAAACTAAAAAATAGAATTCAATTTGTAGCAACATGTCATACGCACACAAGCTACTCCCTAATCCTAGAATCGAAGAAACTACTCCATAGATAGGAGGGGAGAATCACAAGGAAAATTCATCTTCGAATTAATCATAAATAAAATGCAATAATAGGAAGTTACAATGCCGATGTGGCCTTCTCTCCGACATTGAAGTGCAGAACTTGGATTTTCGACGACGTTCTTCCTCCCCATTGCGAGTTCCCGAAGCTTTTTAGGGCTTCAGTGTGTCATCCCAGCCGTCGTGCCTCCCCACTAGGGTTTGGCCGGAGCCATCCTTATATAGACATCACATCGGATTGCTGCAAAATTTGGAAAAAACCCTAGCCGTGTCAATCTGCTAGGCCACCACACGGTCGTGTGTTTCCACATGGCCAAGCCGTGTGTGGCCCTGGGGTGGTTGATTTTGCCTCTTGGACATGACCGTGTGTAGCCACACGCCTTGGCTGTGTCCCCTTCTACGTCTAGCTACAAAATGCCCATCTTTTTCTATGAAAGTGCACCTTTTTCCCCTCGAAATGCTATCCTACACACAAAAGTACAAAGAGAAGACTTCCGAACCAGAAAATAGGGAATGTATGTAAAACAAAGTGACATATGCATGAAACTAACATAAAATGTAATGAGATGTGATCTAAAACTACTCCTAAAATCCTATATGTTTTGCTCACATCATTGACGTGGACTAGGTGGGCTTCTGTGTATTCGTGGTCTTGAGGGAGAGTGATGTAAAGGGGGAGAGATGGGTGTCACTGCAGATGGTCTCTCATATGGCGGGGACTCCACTATCAGGTCTAAGCGCCAGTTGGCGCGTGTGGTGATGGTGGTACGATTGAGGTCGGGGAGCCTAAGGGCCATCGGGTTTTTCCTTACAAAGCATATGGAGTGTTCCTCTCTTACAATCATCTTTATGGCCATACACACTCCCAGGTCAGTCCTAGGGCTCCCCTCTATGCTATATAGCATGGTGTAGTCGTACCCCATCCTATGGCAAATGTGGGTAAGTAGGCCCCCCACATTAATCTCTCCTCTCGCCGCTTTGCACATTTTTACTAAGTGTCTAATGAAATGGGACCCTACATCAATGCTACTCCTTTATTGTAGCATGTCCCATAAGCAAAGTAGCTCACTAGCTCTCACTACACTGTCACTCTCCCCACGACCAGAAATAGTGCTTGCCATGATTCGGTGCAGGTATCGAAAAATGAGGTTTTGGAGGCATAATGCTTTGGCCCTAGAAGGGTCATAAGCATACTCCCCTATCAATTCGGTCCAAAAGATCTGAGAGTTAAACCCAAGAGGGGTTCTTTTCTCTCCCCCACTAGGCAAGTCAAAGCATGTGTTCCATTGGTGTAGTGTCCATTCATGCTCAATGTTAAATATTCTAAAGGTAATCCTACCCTCTTCGTTCTCTCTTCCCGTTAAGATTTCCGCTTCCAAAGAACTCAAGAATTCTAAAACTATTCTAGGGTATGTGGTGTATCTTATTCCCATTATCTCTTCCCACCCGATTTTTGCAAATAGGGCCTGAATGTCACCAAACAAACCTAAGGATTCTAAGAGATCTTCATCAAGGTACCTAGTAGCTGTGATTCTTCTAGTAGAGAGCATATCAAATCTTTCCTTATGCTCATTATTGCGAAAGAGAAGGGTTGGAAAGGCATTACCTTCCTCCATAGCTTGAGGGGCTTCCGTTCTCCTTGTCCTTCTCTCCGAAGCTCCGGATTGAGATGCCACTTGGTTGGTCCTCCTCATTCTTACTTCTTTTGGGATCCCTTGAGGGTTGGAAAGGCTTCTAGGTGGTGGGGAAGAAGGATCCACACGACTAGGTCAAGAGAAATCAAAACATACGGTGCATTTGGGGTGGAAACGCACGACGTGCTCTACATAACCTCGCATGCCACGTCCGTGTGAAAACACACGGTCGAGCCGTGGGTGCCTCAGGTTAGTTGGGCACAGCCGTGTGAAAACACACGGCCAGGTCGTGTGCCACCCATTTTTCTCCTTTCGTGCACAACGGTCCGAATTTTCTCACACGCTTTGCCATGTAAGCTAAAATTGATTTTTAATTTTACCTAGCAAGTTCTTTCTGGTCCTAATGCTAAATGAAATGGAAATCAAAGTTCAAATTAACCAAATGAATGCAATACAATAAAAAGGAAACCTAAAAACTAAACTTGGGTTGCCTCCCAAGAAGCGCTTTGTTTAAGGACTTTTAGCTCGACCGCACAGCATTATCAACTTGGCTCTGGAGGTTCTGTAAACCTCCATTCATCTATCTTGGGATTGACATCCGGTGGGCTCGGTGTTACACTAGTGAAAGTGAAGCCATCTAGGAAGGGAGTTCTACATTCTGACAGATTGAAGAGGATGATCTCCACGTCTACCTCCAATGAGATCTTGTGCACTTTTACGTCTATGCACACCACCATAGTCGCCAGAAAGGGCCTTCCCAAGATGAAGGGATTTTGGGGATCAGGTCCTGTGTCGAGTATAATAAAATCCGTATGTATCACGAAGTTCTCAACGACCATAGGCACATGTGCTAGCATGTCGACGGGTTCCTTGACTGAGTCATCCCCCATACGAATACCAAGGATCGTTGGTTGGAGCCCATTCAGTCCTATCTTCAAATAGTATGCATAGGGCATCACACTTACTGATGACCCCAAGTCGCATAGTGCTTCATCGAAGCTTTCCCCATAAATCGAGTAGGGGATAACAAATTCATCTGGGTCTTCAAGCTGGGGTGGAATTTTATCTTCAATTTCGGCTTGGTCGGGTAGGGTGGAAACCATGGCTGTAAACCCCTTAGAAAATATGGTTCTCGGTGCTACTCTCTCACTGCACACTCCTTCTTTCAACTCGGCTCAGGTAATGATGGAGAGCTCTCCATAGGTTGTGATACGATTTGGGCTATCTGGGCCACCTGTGTCTTCAACATCCTTGTGTGACTTGCAAGACCGTCAACGGTGGCCTTCAAGTCTCTGAGTGACTCTTTTGTTTTCTTATGTTGGTGGCGGAACTCATCATTAGTCTTCGATTGGGTAGCAATGAAGTCTTCCATCATCAATTCTAACCTAGACTTCTGCGGTTGCTACTGCCCATACCCTCCTAATGGTTGGAAGTTTTCCGAGTTATTCCGATAGGAAAAAATCGGGTGGTTCCTCCATTTGGGGTTGTAGGTACTAAAGTATGGGGTGTTGGGCATTTGATTATAATCCCCAACTGCATCGCAATTCTCAATCTGTTGTTCTGAGCCACCCTGCCCTCTATAGTAGTCCTCTTGATACACTGTTGCTCCTTCTCCAAAGTCAATGACCGCACATGCAGATGCAGGATTTAAAGAGTCGAACCGTCTGCTAAGCGGGTCCATCCTCACTGCTAGGTGGTCCACTGAGTTGACAGCATATCGTCCCGCGGCAGGAGCTGCGTGATTACGTTCAGAAGCCCATTGATGGTTGTTCTAGGCAACATCTTCTCTCAGCTCCTCTGCTTCCTCTATAGTCTTGTTCATAAGTGCTCCTCCTGCGGTAGAATCGAGGGACATCTTTGTGGCATACGTGATCCCATTATAGAAGATGTGGATCACCAGCCACCTTTCCAGTCGATGGTGGTGCCATTTGTAAAGTAGCCCCTTGTAGAGATCCCAAGCTTCAAATAGGTACTCCCCTTCCTTATGATGGAAGCTTGTGATTAGATGACGCATGTGAGTAGTCTTGTTTGGTGGGAAGTATTTATTCAAGAACTATTGCTCACATTGCTCCCATGTAGTAATGCTTCCCGAAGGCAGGGAGTCAAGTCATGCCTTAGCCTTATCCTGCAATGAGAACGGGAATAGGCTCAGGCAGATCACGTCTGCAGGGACTCCATTTATCTTCATCGTCGAGCAGATTTCCAAAAATGTCTCCAAGTGCTGGTTTGGGTCTTCAGTCGCAACTCCCTCAAATTGACTCTGCTGAACCATGTGTATGAGTGTCAGTTTCTGCTCAAAGTTGTTTGCTGAAATGGACTGTCCAACTATGCTTAGCCTAAATCCTCTAGCGCTAGAGGATGCATAATCCCACAGAGGTCGGCTACCTATATTCCCTTTGGATGTAGCTTGGTCCTCCGCCCTCTTCTGTTTAGCTCTCCGGCGATGATAGGTTCGTTTGATTTCTAGATCGATCGGAATCAGGCCTTCCGATCGTAGGCATCTAAGCATACGAAGAACCGAGCCACAAAATTAGGAGTATTTACTAAATGTTTAGAAACAAGAAATAAACTAATCTAGCAAACTAAATCAAAGAGCCAATAAGAAAATGTAGAACTACTACTAAAATAAAATAAAAACTAAATCTAGATATGGAAAATCTAAAACTGAAGTAAATAAAGTAAAATAAAAAGAAAGTAAAGCAAGTAAATAAATCTAATCCTAAGTCCGATCTAATTATCCACTTCTTGATTTGATATCGAATCAATCAGTCCCTGACAACAGTGTCAAAAACTTGATGCACACGAACACGACCTCAAATCTCATGACGGAAACTGTCGAGGACTCGAAGTGAACGGATGTCTGCAAGTGCACGGATGCCGTCAAGTAATAAAAAGATTTATCGATCACACAGGCACTAAGATTCTAGTACCGATCTATTCGGTGGACGTTATTGTTTGGAAGTCAAATATAATGGTTGTGATTGCGAGGGTTTTCAATGGTCCTAACTCAATATGGTGTCACACGAAAGAAGAAAAGGCTTGATGCGAGTCTTTGGAAGGGATTCTAGGATTTCAGTTTCGCTTGTGTGTCGCAAAACATGTTATCAATTGAGCATTGTCTAAATGTCTAATTATGGACTTGTGGAAGGGACATCATACACTCCCCCGATAAGCCTTCGCATCTATCGAGAGCTATCTCTGCCTTACAAGGACAGGATAGGCAGTACGAGGATGTCGAATCAATCCCTACGACGAATCGTTTCTAATTCTATCACACCCTTCAATCCACAGTTATAGGAGATGAGGCCAACCCCTAGGTTCCTCTTTAATTCCCCTAAGTCTTAGATACGAGGGTTGTCACCCCTCGTATCGGCTAAGCATAGTAGATAGAAAACCAAAACACATAGATATCGGTCTAAACTAATACCAATTGCAAATACAAACTCAAGAATATAATTTAATTTGGAATAACATATTCTATGCACACAAACTACTCCATAATCCTAGAATCAAAGAAACTACTCCATAAATATGAGAGGAGAAAAAAAAGCACATTCATATTCGAATAAAAAATAGATAACATGCAAAGGATAGAAATTAAAATGCAATATGGTCTTCTCTCTGGCGTTGAAGTGCGAAACTTGGATCTCCGGTGACCTTCCTCCTCCCGATTGTGAGTTCCCGAAGCTTTTTAGGGCTTCAGAGTGTCGTCCCAGTTGTTGTGCCTCCTCCTAGGGTTTCGGCGTAGCTTTCCTTATATAGACATCACGTCGGATCCTCGCGAAATCTAGAAAAAACCCCTGGTCGCATCATGTTGCCTAGTCGCCACACGACCATGTGAAAACACATGGCCAGGCCATGTGTAAGGCTGTGGTGGCCATTTTCGAACCCTGGACACGGCCGTGTGTAGCCACACCCAAGTCATGTCCCACTCTGTGTCTAGCTGCCAAATGCCTCCTTTTTGCTCCGAATGCGCGTCGTTTTCCACATGGAATGCTATCCTACACAAAAAAGTACAAAGAACAAATCTCCGAACGAGAAAACAGGAAATGCATGCAAAATAAAGTAGAATATGCATGAAACAAATATAAAATGAAACAAGATGTGAGCGAAAACTACTCCTAAAACTTTATATGTTTCGCTCACATCACATATCTCTATCACACATAATAAAGAGATGTAAGTGACATATGATGCTTAATTTCTCTACTTTGTGTTGGATCGATTTGAGTGCTAGAGGGGGGGGGGGGTGAATAGCACAAAATAATTTTTCTTTTCATTCGATTAAAACACGAGTGCACAGCGGAAAGTAAATAGGACAAAGCTTTGTTTTTACTTGGTTCACAACCTTCGGCTACTAATCCAAGGCCCTAATGGTCATGAACTATGTACGAAGGGAATATCACTAAAATACTCCTCGTTGGAGGTAGGAGTAAGAGAGTACAAGAGAAAGCCAAGATTCGAGGTAGAGGGACACTCCCCCTCTCCTCGTTACGATAAAGAGCTCTGAGACAAAAAGAGTAATGAAATAATATGAAAGAGACAAGCTAAAATAAACTTAAACCGACGAAACATAAATGAAAACTTAAGCTTTGATCATCGGAGTGGTAGCACTTCATCGTCGTAAAGTCGTCGGAGAGTCGCGGCATTGAGGAGGCTTTTTGGAGAGCTTTGATGATTGAAATGGGGTGGAGAACCCTAACTTTTTATAGCCTTGGAAACCCTAGACGTTCAGATCTTCAACCAATGAGAGTAAGCCACCTAGCCCTTGAGAAATGGAGATAAGCTTTGACTCTCCTCGAAGCTGATCCTTGACCAACAGTCGATTACTACCCTTACCAGTCGACTGATAGAGCCATCAGTCGAATGATACAAGCCATCAATCGACTGATGGCAGGGTTTCTAACTGCAATGAAGAGTTAACTCAAAAAATCAATTAATATAAGTAAATTTGATGGTCATTTACCATTTGATCTCGACTTAGACTTTCCTTTGGAGGTCTTAGTTAGATCGTCGCCTATGGACATCCCCGTACAAAGGACATGACCTTACTTGCGCTTACTCACATGAGCTTACCTTAACATATACCTTTGTAGCTTTTGCTTCCGGTCTTCCACCTGATTCTTTTGGCTCCGTCGAAAGTCCTTCCGGTGTTGCCCAACCACCATTGTTTCCTCCTGGTGTCGCTGACCTTCAGCTTTAGCTTAGCATTGTCTGCACACTTGTTTTAGCTCGTGAGATAACAATGTAAACTTAACTTTGTGTCTTTGCCATAATCAAAACACGGGTTCGATTTATCTTGTGACCCTGCACCAACACTTTGTGTACTCTACTAATCATCAAAATTCAAAATGACTCGAATATAAATTTCAAGATGAGCATATGATTCAACAGACACCATACACCATAACCTAGAATTGCATCTCCCCATTCGAATTAGGATGTAGTACATGAATAATCACATGTACTAAATACCCTTGGCAACCTACGCTCCACATTGAGGGTTTTCACACTGCCATGCTCCGACAACCTCGTCTTCTCCAAATCACTCGACTTAGGCCTAGTCCAAGTGGACTACTCCCACTCTCTGGGCCAACTCCGAATGAATTTGGATATTTTTCGAGCATTTTCACTTGTGTCGAGCAACTCAGTGCAACCTAAGTACTTCTACTTGTGTTGAGCTCTCGAGATCCTCAACCACCTCGAACACCAATGACCTTGCTCGTGCCAAGCTCTCAAGCTCCTTGGATCTTCCCAAGTACCCGAGAATCTCTGCTTGTGCCTATCATCTGGAGCTCTCGAGCACCATGACTCTTCCCGAGCACTCCCGAGTGTTGTCGACCATATTGTTGACTACTTCAAGCGCCGTTGAGTACTCAACGACCACTTCCGAGCATTTGCTGACCACTACCGAGCACTTGCCAAACAATGCCGATTGAGAATCATGGCTTTCCCAAGCACTGCACTAGAGAAACTTTTAAGCACCATTGGCACCAAGCACCACTAGGTGCCTGAGCACTACGTGGCCAAGCACTGATTGTGCGGCTCTAGTTTTCTCATTGAGCCCGAGCACTTATGTGTCCAAGCTTCACATCTTGCCCGACACCGCTTCTCAGTGCGCATGAGAATCACTTCGCCTAAGGTTTGGTTCACACGACCGAGTGAGAAACACAACCTCTGCACTCACACGTATGCTAGAGCACCTCTTCTCATGGTCACCCGAGCATCGAGAAGCTCCACAATATGCCAAAGCACTGTGGTGCATCTGAGCACCACAGTGACTGAGCACTATAATATTCAGCTCCGATGCCCGAGCATTGCACGTCGCCTAAGCAACACATGTCGCCCGAGAACCACATGTGGCTGAGCATCGCTTTCTCGGTCTCGAGCACCTTATCGCGCCCGGAAACATGTGCTCAACACCTCTCCTCCCAAGCACATCACGAGCGGCCCCAGCATCTCAGCACGCTCGATATTACATTGCACCCGAGCATCCCGAGCACCTATGCATGCTCAGAAACTTCTGTGTGCGTTCAAGAACTATGTTCTAATCATCCCGGGCACCTTTGCATTATCGAAAACTTCTACACATGGTTGAGAACTTCGTGTCTCTGACGTCCCAAGCACCTCACATGCTTGAGAACTTCTACGTGTAGTCAAACTCCACGGAGCACCTAAGTTATTCATGTGAGTGGGTGTCTCGAGCACCTCCGTGTGCCCGAGCACCTCACGTGAATCCCGAGTACTATTTCTCTATTGTGGACATGTCGAGCACTATGTATGCCTGAGCACTTCTGTGTACAGAGGTATCCTAAGCACCTTCTGTCGCGACCTTTTTACTGTGTTGAGCACCTAAATTTTTTACCGACACAGAGAAATCTGCGACAAAGTTTTCTCACTCGAGATTTTTGTGAGAAAAGAAAGCACTTTGCTCTCCCAACCACCCAAAGTGCTCCGGCAACTCTTTTCTTAGTCGGACATCCACTCGACAAAAATTTGCTGTTCATTCTGAGTATTAACTAAAGAAATTATTGAATGATTTCACATTCAAACTGGCTCTGATACCAATGTAAAATTTTGAAAATATGAAAGTGCAAAATCATAAGTATACCTAAAATCTGTGGATATCGAATGGTCTAGAACTACTTAGGAACTTTGCTATGAACTTTGATCCTCGCGGAACGCTCATAGTCGGGATGATAATCACAAATGGGCTATCACCACAGTTGCATGTCATCTTAATCCAAAACCTCAATGATGTGATGATGATTTCTTGTTCTTCTCAACAAGAGATATGCACCTTGCACTACCTGTCTTTATTTATGCAATCAACCCAAGTCACGATTGGCATAACTCAAGTGAAACTTGAGTAGTATTTTGATGTTTGACATTGTGTTTGAGTGTAGATGAAATTATGACTATGGGATGGTTTGGGACATCCGTAGTCTTATGGAGATGATTGAAATCCAAATCAGTCAAGGGTGACTAGACACTTGGTATTGGAAAGTCTAATTGAGAGTTGGGAAGGGAATTCCATGTTGGTGAAGGTTGACTGGACACCCGACACAAGGAGAGTGAAGTCCTGGTAGGTCAAGAGTGACCGGATGACTAGGCAAGGGAAGATCCGATTGATCAAGGAGATCGAGCTTGGCAGTGGAAGTCCTAGCAAGTCACGATTGATTGGCTTCTAGGAAAGCGAGGAAAGTTCAAGTATGGATGCTTGGAAAAGGGAAAGTCCAAGTATGGATACTTGGCAAAGGAAAGTCCAAGGAAAGCCTTGGAAGTGGAAGTCCTCGAGGCACAACCTCTTGGCAATGGAAGTCCTGGAGGCATGACCTCTTGGTAATGGAGAAGTCCCGAAGGCATGACCTCTTAGCAAAGGTAGACCTATTAGTGTGACGAAGCTGATGAAAGCACTTGAAGGATAAGGATGAACGAGTCATGGAGGACTCAGATGGATCCTAGAGGCGTGAGACTGATGAAAGTGGCGAGAAGGCTTAGGTTTAGGCTAAGGGTACCCAATGTCATGACAGCTGATGGAAGTACCTGAAGGCTAGCATGAAGGGTGAACGAGTTGTGGAAAACTCAGATGGACCTTGAGGGTGTGAGGCTGATGGAAGTGGCTAGAAGGCTTAAGTCTAGGCTAAGGGTGTTTGATCAAGTATAAAGGGATCATACTTGCGTCAAGCCTCATGTTTGAGATTTAATAGACGACTGGAGGTTTTGCTCAATCGACTGATCAAGTGTGGCCAACTCCCATTGTGGGCTCAGTTTTTAGCCTAGGTGCTTTACAGTCGGCTAGTAGTTTAGCCCAGGTGACTTATCTAGTAGTAAGATGACTCCCACTATGGGCCTCAGATTTCAGACTGGGTACTTGGCACTGTGCGACTCGGGATTGAAGCATGGTGCTTGACAATCGACTACTGAGAAAGAGCAGTCGAATGGCCGAAGGAAGTCGGGAATCAGGCTAAGTGGTTAGGCGATAAGAGAAATAGTGTTCCAATAAGCAGTCGACCATTGTGGTAGAGCAGTCGACTAGGGACACTGTAGTAGGTAGTTAGAAGCAAGATGAGGGGCTCTCGACAAGTGCCTTGACTACGGACTATAGTCACTAGGATTGTGAGTAGTCGACTGCCATGTATCCATTGAGCAGTGATCTAGAAAAATGGCAGTGTCAGTAGACATTAGATTCGAACGACAGTCGACTAAGGGTGATGAGCAGTCGATTGAAGGTGGCGAAATGGTTAGTGCAGAGCTTATAAAAGGAGGACGTAGAGGAGTTCTTCGGAGTGGTTCTTTGAAGAATTTTAAGGGGAAACGTTGTTTCTTTCCATACCTTCAAGGCATTCTAAAGCAACAATTGAGACCAATCAAAAGCATTTTTCACGTAAAGTTGTTTGTTATTTGTATTTTATTTTACTTGTATTTGGTTTCGTGTTTTGTATAAACTCTTGTACGAGGGTTTTCCACCTCCGACGTGTTGCTGAGAAGGAAACGAGTTCGCCACCGTGGAATAGGAACTTAAGGTCTGAACCACATAAAACATTGTGTCTTGTGGGTGTGCTTGTTTCTTTCGTATTTGTTTCTATTAGTTTTGTTTTCGCTGCGCTAACACTTTATAGAGATGAGCATGACCAAAATGATCGAACATCAAAGAATCGAGCGATCACTATTCACCTCCCCCCCTCTACTGCGCCAACGGTCCTAACAAGTGGTATCAGAGCCCTAGGTTTCTCTGCAAGGACTAACTGCCGCGAGAGCACTAGTGCTAGAGGAGAAGAAGAAGGAATACAATTTCTAAAGCTTGGACTAGACCACGACATTAACACTCCCATTCCTTACGAAGTCTATGGATTTGGGGGTTTCGACAAATGGAAGAAGAGTATAGAAATCTTCTTATGATGAACATTGAAGATTGGTTCATCTTAGTTGAAGGGTTCGAACACCCATGGTTATGAAGGGGAGATTCTTCAAAATCGAGAAATTAACCAAAGAGCAATGCTGAAATTTTAAGGTCGAGGTTAAGGTAACAAAATTTTTAATAAATTTAATATCTAATGATATTTTGTGCAAGCTAGGGAACTATATGGATGCCAAGGAGCTGTGGAGCAAGTTGGCAAAATTTTATGAGAAGCCTCAACCGGTCCAAAATGATAAGAAAGAATCCAAGGGGGAGAAAGAAAGCTCATCCTCTCTAGATCTTGAAGAATAGGAGGTTGGGTGGTGCTCAACATCAGAGTTAGAAGAAATAGAAGACGCATCCACTTCTAAAATTGAGGGGGAAGAGATTAGACCTTCAATGCTAGAGGAAGAGCAAGAGGAGTCATCTACCTCTGGGCAAAATGAAGAACAAATTCAAGACTCTCATCTAGGTAACTCAAATTCAATTCCTAAAAATAAAAATCATATAACTTGCTTTGTGTGTAGGGAGCAAGGCACTACAAAAGTAAGTTCCCAAAAAGAGTCAAGAAGGCTCAACTGGCACCAAAGGCGAAAGAGAAGACTAAGGAAGTTGGAGCCCGAATTCACAAGAGCAAGGAGCACATTGTGTGCTTCCAATGCAATCAAAAAGGGCATTATAGGAGACAATATTCGAGGGGGAGTCACCCTTGCATGGACAATGGAGGAGCTTCACATGTAGGGGAAGCCAAGGCAAATCCTAAGGTAACATTTAATAATGCTCTTTCTTTATGTAAGAATAAAAAATATGCTAGGAATGATTTTATTGCACTTGCTATTGTTAATCATGAAAAGCATGCTAGAAGTAAGTATTTTTGCTTAGGTGCAAAATCCTATGAATTTAAATCTAAGGACAAATCTAGATCCATTAACTCTAGGACTACCACACCTAAGGATAGGAAGGTAGAGAACCTAGGAATTAATCCTAAGAAGGGTAGGCATTTACCTAGAAGGAAGAACAACTCCGAAAAGATAAATAAAAATTAAAAAAGAAAAAAAGGAAAAAATTAGAAAAGGAAAATTAAGCTTTAAGGTTTAAGTTTGAGAAATTAGAAAGGACCCCTTAGGAAGATGGAAGATTCAATTAATGGGTCAAATGGTTAAAACCTAGGTTTTATGAGGCAAAAGCCATCTAAGGGCAAGAAAGGTTTGGGTGACAAGCCTAAGCCCAATGTGGTTATGCCAACCAACCACAATGTTCCATTTAACTATGGAGCAAGCTCTAGATCTAGGAAAACCATGGTCACAATGGAAGTCATCCCTAGTGTTGACCATGGTAGATGTCTAGTGGCTAAGTTTTCAAACAATTCTAGGAAAGCCACTAACAAGGTTACAGGGAAAGTTATCCCTAGGATTAACCATGAAAAGACCACAATGACTAAGGCTTCCAAGTCTAGGAGGGTTATTACGAAGGTATCAAGGGAAGTCATCCCTAGTGAAGACCTTGTAAACCCAAGGAGCTCGAATAAGTATTGAGTTTCTAGGAGCGTGATTCCCTCATGCTAGATGGGTTTATGTTGTGTCAACTCAAGATGCAAAGGTAGTTAGCCTAACAATAGTGAAGTTGATATTTTAGGACATTTTCAAGGTATTGTTATACTTTGAAAATGAAATTAGAATAACATCCAAAAAGAGTTTAGGATGTGCCAATGAATTTAATAGAAAATGATGCACATGAGCACGACCCCAAATCTCCGACCGAGAACGCCAAGGATTGGAGTGCATGCTCGCTCTTAACGTCCACAAGTGAATGGTTGTCATCAAGTAATAAAACATATATCCCACAGGGACTAGTAATCGAGTACTAGTTTACTAAGCGAATTAAGATTTTTTAGACTGAATCAATTGGGCGATAAACAAAGGGATTCAAGGCGAAAATAAGAGGGTTGGGAGATCACTTTTATAGGGACACCACTGTTGTTGGTGCAATCGGCCCAGGTCATGATTGACTAGGACTCGAGCTTGACTCAAGATATGTTTTGATGTTTGACAAAAACATATGACAATGTGATTGTCATGGGAAAGTCTAAGTCTTGGGTACTTGGCATGGAAAGTCCAAGTGGGACACTTGGCATTTGGGAAAGTCTAACATGGGTTGGCAAGGAAAGTCCAAACATGGGTCTTGGCATGGAAAGTCAAACATGGGTTAGCAAGGAAAGTCAAAGCATGGGTCTTGGCATGGAAAGTCCAACATGGGTTGGCAAGGGAAAGTCCAAGCTTGAGTCTTGGCAATTGAGAAGTCCAAGGGGTTGATATTGGTAGCGTAAAGTCCAAGTGGGAGTCTTGGCAGCATAAGTCCAATGGTTGACGACATAAAGTCCAAGCGGAGTCTTGGCGGTGTAAGTCCAATGTGCCTTGGCGGTGGTGACACCATTAGCATGACATAGCCGATAGAAGCACCTGAAGGCTAGCACAATGGATGAACAAGTCATGGATGACTTAGAGGGATCCGAGAGGCATGAGGCAGATGGAGGTGGCTAGAAGGCTTAGGTCTAGGCTAAGGGTGGTCTAGCAAGTATGGGGGAACTGTTAGTACAACAATGCCCCAAGCATTTATATGTGTTAATGTTTGGATAATCATCTAAGTTAGGCAATGCTTTGTGATCTAATTGTGAACGTGTTTAAGTGACAGAAAAAATCCAAGTATGAAGACTTGGTAAAGACAAAGTCCAAGTATAATCTTGGCAAAGGAAGTCCAAAGGCAAGTCTTGGCAGCGTAAGTCCAAGCATGTAGTCTTGGCGGCATAAAGTCCAAGCACGCTTTGGCAAAGGGAAACCCAAGACATGACAAAACCGAAGAAAGCGCTTGAAAGCAAAGCGCAAATGTTCAACAAGTCACGGACTCGGAGGGATCCTAGAGGCGCAAGTCTTAAGGAAGAGCTAGAAGGTTGTGTCTAGGTCTAGGGGGTAAA
Organism: Wurfbainia villosa; assembly: GCA_025175895.1. Lineage (NCBI taxonomy): Eukaryota > Viridiplantae > Streptophyta > Magnoliopsida > Zingiberales > Zingiberaceae > Wurfbainia > Wurfbainia villosa. The sequence continues at coordinate 45,139,013 of CM045999.1, read as the reverse complement.
ATCAAGTATGAATTATATATACTTGATGAGTATCAGATGACTGATACGATGTATCAGTCGATTGATCAGTGCTCGACTAAGTTAGGTTGAAACCCTAACGATCAGTCGACTGCCAATACTAGCAGTAGACTGATCGTGCCGAAGATGGGCACAGAATGGAGTCTCACTCGACTCCGCGCGGCGATCACTTGACTGATCGTTTCATCAGTCGACTGATCAAGCGACCATTGGAAATTGCGGCTCCATATCTCCGCGGATTTGCCTAGTCAGAAGCCGTTGGGTTTGGCGGTAGTCGACTAATTCTGTACATCAATCGACTGATGGTAGCCCAATGGGAAAAACTGCTCTCTCTCTATAAAAAGAGGGCTGATGGTGGCTTTGAGGGCTAATGCTTATTCTCTGATCATACTCTCAAGCCTCCACGATTTTTCCAAGCTTTCTAGTGCTTTTAAATCCCCTCCTCCTCTCTAAGCTCCAACTTCATCCTTTGTAAGAAGAGGAGGATTGTTGTAAAAGAAAACTTCATAGTGATATTGATTAGGGTTGATCCACCTCAAGGATCACCGTGGAGTAGGAGCGCTATCTCCGAACCACGTAAAGGAATTGTGTTAGCATTGTTTTCATTTGTGTTATTATTATTTTTGTTGTGCTTCCGCTAATTATTTTTGTAGAAATGAAAACAAGCTATTCACCCCCCCCCTCTAGCTTCCAACGATCCCCAACAAGTGGTATCAGAGCCCAGATCGCACCGAAAGATCTAACAATCAACCGGAGCAAGATGGCTTTCCAAGAGGGGTATAGCACGGCGAGGCCTCCTTTCTTCGACGGCAATGACTTCGGCTATTGGAAAGGTAGGTTGGAATACTACCTCATGAATGACATCGAAAGTTGATTTAGTATTGTAGACGGATTCGAGAAGTCGGTCGACGAATTTGGAGCGCCAATACCGACCAAAGATTGGACGAGGGACATGGACAAGAAGGCACAAACCAAGGCAAAGGAAACGACCACACTCCAATGTGGTCTATCAAAGGAGCAATTGTCCTAGGTCGGACCCTTCAACTCCGCTAAAGAGCTTTGGGAGAAGCTCATCGAGTTGAATGAAGGATCAAAAGAGACAAGGAGAGCCAAGAGGGATCTCTTAATAGGCCAACATCAAAGCTTCGCCATGAAGACCAATGAGACCATGAGCCAAATGCACGGTCGCTTCAAAGAAGTAGTCAATGGACTACATGTAATAGGTGAGAAGGTCGACAACCGAGACCTTGTAAGGTATGTGCTCCAAGCCTTCCCTAGAACAACCTTATGGGCTTCAATGGTAGATGCCTATAATGTCTCTAGGGATCTCTCTTTGGTTAAGTTAGATGAGTTATTTTGTGAATTTGAATTGCATGAATAAGCTAACACTTCATCCAAAGAGAAGGGTATAGCTCTTTTTGTAGGAAAGAAGGACAAAAAAAAGAAGGAGAAGAAAGAAGTGTCCTCCTCATCCGAATCCGAGGAAGACTCATCTAGTAGTGAAGATGAGCTATCGACAAGCGAGGTGGCCCATTATGTCAAGAAGTTTGGTGGGAAGTCAAGGAAACTCACCAAGAAAGATGTGAGGAGGATATTCCAATCATCAAGAGGTAAGTCTTCAAATAGTTCAAATTCTACATCTAACGTAACTTGCTATGGTTGCAACAAGAAAGGGAATATCAAGCCAAATTGCCTGGAACTAAAGAAGAAGGACAAGAAGGAAAAGAAAAAGAAGGAAAATAAGGAGAAGAAGAAGAAGGAGGCAATGGTGGCACAAACATAGGACACCCTAAGCATGGAGGACTTTTCCGACGATGAAGAAGTATGTCATGCCACCCGAAATCTAGCCCTCATGGCCTTGGAGGAAGAAGCCGAGAGCTCAAGTGAGGAGTCTTCATCTTCTTCATCAAGCGACGAATCATCATCAAGTGATGATGATGAGGTAAACAACTCCCCTAGGGTAGATTTACTTTACAAGACAATTGCATGCCTTCAAAATGCATTGAATAGATCAAAAACTATGATTAAAAACTTAAAAGTAGAAATTAAATCACTTAAGAATGTAGAACCATCTTGTGATAAATTATCTTGTGAAGATGCATGTACCCTTAGAGATGAAAATGATGAATTGAGAAAATAAATAGGTAATCTAAGAGCATGTTTAGAAAAAATTACTAATGGCTCTAAATACCTAGGCATGATAATTAAGGATCAAAGGGTTATTTACAACAAGGCCAGACTAGGATATAGGCCTAAGGAAAAGGAGGTAGCATTTACATCTCTTGTTAGTAGAAGATCCATAATTAGAAGCAAGGGTAGAAAGGCTTGGCTCCCTAAGAAATTTCTAATTGATGCTAGTTGTCCTAAAATTTGTGTACCTAAGGCTTGTATTTTTCATGTGATATAGGTAGAAGAACCAAGCTTGTGGATTGTTGATAGTGGATGTTCAAAACACATGACCAGTGATGAGAGAAAATTCTCCACTATCAACCACACTAGCAAGGGAAAGGTATCATTTGGTAATAGTAGCAAACTTAAGATTCTAGGAAAGGGCACAATTGAGGTATCTCCCAACCTTGCCATTTATAAAGTGTTATTAGTCAAAAATATGAAATTTAATTTACTTAGTGTAAGCCAACTATGTGATGCAAATTTTGATGTTAAATTTGACTCCTCAAAATGTTTTATAAGACATAAAACTCTAAATGATTGCATGTTAGTAGGTTTTAGGAAATCAAATATATATTATATTGATTTATCCTATGCTACTAATGCTTCTACTAAGTGTCTTATTGCAAAAGAGGAAGAAAGTTGGCTTTGGCATAGAGGCTAGGACACATAAACATGAAGAACATAGCCAAAATAGCCAAAATGAAGTTAGTCAAAGGATTGCCTAATGTCAAGTTTCTCAAGGACAAAATGTGTGATGGATGCCAAGAAGGGAAACAATCAAAAACATCACACAAAGGTAAAACTTTACTTAGCACCGCTTTACCTTTAGAACTTTTACATATGGACTTATTTGATTGTCATAGTACCCCTTCTATGATTGGTAGTAGATATTGCTTAGTAATAGTAGATGATTTCTCTAGATTTACTTTGGTATTTTTCATGAAAAATAAAGATGAAACCCTAGGAATAATCATAGGATTTAGTAAGAGAGTAGAGAATGAAAGAAAACTCAAAATCACCCGGATCCATAGTGATCATGGTGGAGAATTTGAGAATTCTAATTTCTCAACTTTATTTCTAGAACAAGGGTACAAGCACGAATTTTCTTGTCCTAGAACACCCCAACAAAATGGGGTTGTGGAAAGGAAAAATCGTGCCCTACAAGAAGCGGCTAGGACGATGCTAAATATATATTCTTTACCTAGCTACTTTGTGGGCGGAAGCGGTTAACACCGCTTGCTATATCCAAAATAGGGTGTTAATTCATAGGTTTTTAGGAAAAACCCCATTTGAATTGTGGAATGGTACAATTCCAACAATTCATTATTTTATTGTCTTTGGATGGAAAGTCTATATTTTAAATACCAAAGACAACCTAGGTAAGTTTGAGTCCAAAGCGGATGAGGGAATCCTAGTTGGATACTCATCCACTAGTGTAGGGTATAGAATTTACAATAAAAGGACTCAAAAGATTGAGGAATCTTCAAATGCCCAATTTGAAGAAACTTCCAATACATACCCTAGGAAATCCCCTATTGATGATGATATTAATAATGAACATCAAGAAATTACCCAACAATTCTAAGATTTAACTTTAGGGGGTAATGATCAAGGGGGAGGATTAAATCAATGGGGAGTAACAGGTGATTCCGATGATAAGCAAAGGATTGAGATTAATTATGATCAACCTCAAATTAATACACTCCCTAGGACCATAAGAGTTCATAAAAATCACCCCTTAGATCAAATTGTGGGTGAATTATCTCAAGGTGTTAGGACTAGGTCATTTCACAGGGATCCCACTAGTCATATAGCTCTAATTTCTCAAATTGAGCCCAAAACAATTAAAGATGCATTACTTGATCCGGATTGGATCTTAGAAATGCAAGATGAATTGGCTCAATTTGAAAGGAGTCAAGTATGGGAGTTAGTTCCTAGACCAAATGAAAACACCATTATTACTACAAGATGGGTCTTTAGGAACAAACTAGATGACCAAGGGAATATTACTAGGAATAAAGCAAGATTAGTTGCAAGGGGCTTTAATCAAGTTGAAGGACTTGACTACGATGAAACATATGCCCCGGTTGCTAGATTAGAGTCTATTAGAATACTATTAGGGAATGCCTCCTATATGGGTTTCAAACTCCATTAAATGGATGTTAAATCGGCATTCCTAAATGGGTTTATTAAGGAGGAGGTATATGTAGAACAACCTCCCAGGCTTGAGAATATGGAATATCCAAACCATGTATACAAGCTAAGGAAAGCTTTGTATGGTTTGAAACAAGCTCCCCGGGCTTGGTATGAAAGATTATCATCTTTCTTAATTTCTAAGGACTTTAAAAGGGGTAGTGTAGATCAAACTCTATTTATAAAGTCAACATCAAAAGACATCTTTGTAGCCCAACTATATGTTGATGACATTATCTTTGGGTCAACAAATGATGAACTTTTTCAAGACTTTATTAAGAATATGGAAAAAGAGTTTGAAATGAGTCTAGTTGGGGAATTAAATTTCTTCCTAGGATTACAAGTCAAACAAACAAGTGAAGGAATTTATATTTACCAAACCAAATATGCTAAGGAAATGATTAAGAAATTTGGTTTGGAAAATACTAAGGTAGTTTCAACTTCAATGGCAACCAATACAAAAATAGATAGTGATAATGAAGGAAAACAAATTGATCTTACACTCTATAGGAGCATGATTGGTAGCCTTTTGTACCTAACCGCTAGTAGACCCGACATATTATTTGTGGTTGGTATGTGTGCTAGGTATCAATCATGTGCAAAAGAATCTCATTTAGTTGCTGTTAAGAGAATCTTAAGATATATTAAAGGCACACTAAATGTAGGACTATGGTACCCTAGGACTAGGTCTTTTGATTTGGTTGGGTACACCGATTCCGATTATGCCGATTGCAAATTGGATCGTAAGAGTACTAGTGGTGGATGCCAATTTCTTGGGTCCTCCCTAGTTAGTTGGAGTAGTAGGAAGCAACCTTGTGTTGCCTATCCACCACCGAGGCTGAGTATGTGGCTATGGGTGGTTATGTAGCTCAACTACTATGGATGAAACATTCCTTAGAAGATTATGAGCTATCTTACTCCAACATGAAAGTATTTTGTGATATTGTGAGCACCATAAATTTGATCAAAAATCTGGTGCAACACTCTAGGACCAAGCACATTGAAGTAAAACATCACTTCATTAGAGATCATGTGGCTAAGGGGGACATTGAGCTTAATTACATTGAATCCAAGTCCAACCTAGCTGACATATTTACCAAGGCTCTCCCTGAGGTAGAATTTTCATCACTTAGGAGAGAACTTGGGATGTGCTTGGTTGAATAAAGGTGTAGGTTTGCATGATCCTATAGAAATCCTAGGATTTATACCTTTAAGCATCTCACAATATCTCTAAGAAACCATGATTATTGTATTGAGCCATTTAGACAACATGTGAGATGTTAGAAAGATGCACTTGGTTCATCATGCATGTTATGAAGCATTACTATGGACCAAAGTGTCATCAAGAGACATTAATCCTTCATTGGACCAATCATTGGGAAGGCTTATACACAATTAATGTGTATATAGCTCCAAGAATATGATTGGAAATTTCAAATAAAACATAATTTAATCTATGTTTGTCATATTTTGAAAAACAGTTTTCAAGTGGAAGACAAAAGTGATATAAAGATTGCAAAATCACTAGAACTTTTGTTAGTTTCCAAGTTTGTATCAATCTTGCAATCTGGAAAACATATATTTTTCAAATTATTTTTCCTTGATAGATAATGATCTCAGAAATGTGTACACAAAATTTTGTGATTTTTCGAGGTTTTTAGAATTTCTAATGCATTTCTGAAGTTGGGCTGAAAAGGCTGAAATTCAAATTTCAGGCGTATTAGTCGACTGCGTCAGAAACCAGTCGACCGATACACTGTATTTTCTAATAAAAAGCTCTATTTCTTCCATTTAAGTGTATCTTTGAATACCCTAAAACTATGGTATGACAATATTCGGTATTACCAAGTTTTTAGGACAGTTCTATGCAGTGTTTTAGGGGGAGTTTCATAATATATATCTTTTCATCCTCAAACTTATATTGTTGGTGCAAAAGTTAGGATTTAATCTTCAATACTTTGTTAGGCTTTGCTCCACAAGTTATTTATTCATCATGAACCATATCTTGGATTAAGGGGGAGCTTAATTTCAACTTTATACTTAGTTCAAGATTACAACAAATTTAATCTCTTTATGAAATTCATGAATCCTTCTCTTTTTGATGTATGTCAAAGGGGGAGAAGGAATGATTAAGTTAGAATTCATATTGAAATTATGATGGACATATGATTATGTGTATATTTTATGATTATGTGCATGAATGAAGATAGCATTCATATTGGAAATATAATTATGTGTATATTTTAAAGACGTAACTTAAATGATTGCCAAACATCAAAAAGGGGGATATTGTTGATGCAACAATGCCCCAAGCATTTATATGTGTTGATGTTTGGATAATCATCTAAGTTAGGCAATGCTTTGTGATCTAATTGTGAACGTGTTTAAGTGACAGGAAAAATCCAAGTATGAAGACTTGGTAAAAACAAAGTCCAAGTGTGATCTTGGCAAAGGAAGTCCAAAGGCAAGTCTTGGCAACGTAAGTCCAAGCATGTAGTCTTGGTGGCGTAAAGTCCAAGCACGCTTTGGCAAAGGGAAACCCAAGACATGATAAAACTGAAGGAAGCTCTTGGAAGCAAAGCACAAAGGATGACCAAGTCGCAGACTCAGAGAGATCCTGGAGGCGCAAGGCTTAAAAATGAGCTAAAAGGTTGAGTCTAGGTCTATGGGGTAAAATCAAGTATGAATTATTCATACTTGCCGATCGCCGACATCTGAATCGATCGTGCCAAAGATGGGCACAGAATGGAGCCTCACTATACTCCATGTGACGATCACTCGACTGATCGCTTCATCAATCGACTGATGAAGTGATCACCGATCGATCGGCATCGTTGAAAATGCGTATGCACATCTCCGCGATTTGCCCGGCGTCAAGTTGGGTGGCAATGATCGATGTTGTACATCAGTCGACTGATGGTATCCCAACGGAAAAAACAACTCTCTCTCTATAAAAAGAGGGCTAATGGTGGCTTTGAGAGCTAATGCTTATTCTCTGATCATACTCTCATGCCTCCACGATTTTTCCAAGATTTCTAGTGCTTTTAAATCCCCTCCTCCTCTCTAAGCTCCATCTTCATCATTTGTAAGAAGAGGAGGGTTGTTGTAAAGGAAAGCTTCATAGTGATATTGATTAGGGTTGATCAACCTCAAGGATCACCGTGGAGTAGGAGCGCTATCTCCGAACCACGTAAAGGAATTGTGTTAGCATTGTTTTCATTTGTGTTATTATTATTTTTGTTGTGCTTCCGCTAATCATCTTTGTAGAAATGAAAATAAGCTATTCACCCCCGCCCCTCTAGCTTCCAACGATCCCCAACAGAAACCATACTTTGGCTAAAATCTCATGTTTGAGGTGTGCCAGTCGATTGGTACCATATAGCAGTCGACTGGGGTGAGTCAACTAGGGTTTGACTGCGGGAAGTGTCCCAAAAGTTGACTGCCAGAGGTGGGCAGTCAACTGCTGGACCGAGCAGTCGACTAATCTTGTGATCAGTTGACTGGTGCTTGGTTTTTTGGGCAAAGAATGGAGTCTGACTCGACTGCTGGATCTAGCAGTTGAGTGGAGGCTTGATCAGTTTATTGATGGTCATAATTAGTCGTTTAATGATGGATCCGTTGGATTTTTCCAGGGTGGATCTAGCTGTTGTCTCACGAACACAGTGGCATCAGTCGACTGATGGTCACAAGAAGTCGACTGATCAGCGATTTATAGCATAGGTTAATGCTTTAAATGGACCTCATGAAGGAGGAAAAAGCATGCGATTTCTTGGACGTTCATGAGGCGATTTGCTGCTGCAAAACAGGGTCTTCAACCACGGTTTAAGCAATCAATCTAAAGTCATTTGTAAAGTGTTTTCTTTACTTGTATTGCATTGTATTTCATATTATTTGCTTGTTGTATTTAGTTTATTATTGTAAACATTTGTACGAGGTTTCTCCGCCTTCGACTTGTGTCGAGAAGGAGTATTTGTGATTAATGAGTGCATGTGCATCACTAGAGGTCTTTAGAGCTCAATCCTTGGAGTAGGAACCATTCGGTTCCGAACCATGTTAAATACTTGTGTATTCGTGTTTACCTTGTTTCTTATTATTACTATTATCTATATTCCGCGCCGCATAATGAGTTTTGTAGAGACGAACGCGAATGTATTCCTTCGATGCATAACACAACTTTATTCACCTCCCCTCTAGCATTCCAACGATCCCCTACAAGTGGTATCAGAGCAAGGCCGCTCTTCAAGGTTTAACAACTAAGGGAGCACGCTAGATGGTGAAGATTGAAGTCCAAGAACAACTAGGATGGGATATAAACACACCGGTCCCATATGTTTTCTATGGACAAGAAGGTTTCAATTCTTGGAAGAGAAGAATTGAAGATTTTTTTATGATGAGGGACTTCGAAGAATGGTCTATTTTGATGGAGGGATTTAAATATCCAATATGACCAAAAGGTGGCTTCCTCAAGAAAAAGAGATGGACCGAAGAGCAAGTATAAGCCTCTGAGAAAAATGATAAGGTGATAAATATTTTAATTGATTTAATACCTAACAATATCTTGCGTATGTTAAGTAATTATGTACATGCCAAGGAGCTATGGAGCCAAGTGGCCAAGCTCCATGAAAGTCCATCACCGGTCCAAGAGGAAGGGACCGAAGAGGCAAACGTATCATCCTCACAAGGAAGTGAGGACTTGGAGGTTGAGAGACCATCAACATCCAAGGAGGAAGAGGAAGTATAATCGGAGGATACCTCCACCTCTAGGATTGAGGGGGAGGAGATTAGAGCATCCTCAACAACGGAGCAACAAGAGGAGCCATCCACATCCGGTCGAGAGGAAGAGAAAGCTCAAGAAACCCTCACCACCGAACTAGGTAACTCAAGCAATTTGGTTTTAAATAAAAACATATAATTTGCTTTGAGTCTAGGGAAAGTGGGCATTACAAGAGCAAATGCCCAAAGAGAGTAAGAAAATCTCCACCGACACCTAAAAGTCAAGAGAAGTCAAAGGATGCCGGTGTCCCCACTAAAAGAAGCAAAGAGCACATCATTTACTTCAAGTGTCAACAACCGGGACATTTTAGGAATCAATTCCCTAGTCGGAGCAAGAGAGTCAAAGAGGGAGTTATACATGTAGGGGGAGCCTCCAAGGCAAACCCTAAGTCGTCTAAATTTAAAAGTCAAAAGCATGTTAGAAATTTAAATTCTCTTGCAATTCATCATGAAAACCATGCTAGAGATAAATATTTGTGTTTAGGTGCTAAGAGTGTAAACCTTAGGAATAAGGAGAAATTTGGGACTAATGTCCCTAAAAATGTTTTACCTTGGGAATCTATCAAGAAAATAGGAGAACACCTAGGTCTTAATCCTAAATGGACTAGGCATATGCCTAGAGGAAATGGTAATGCCCAAAAACATAATCAAAAATAAAAAATTGGGCAATTGGAGATGGAAAATCAAGTCTTGAAGTCAAGACATGAGAAACTAGAAAAGACCCTTAGGAATATACAAAATCAATTTAAAGGGTCAAATGATCAAAGGTTTAGATCTCAAAGTCAACACCTAGGACCTAATAGACAAAAGTCAACCAAGGGCAAGCAAGGTTTTGGTCACAAACCTTAGCCTAAGGTCGCTTATCATAGTGTTCCATTTGATTATGGAACACAAACTAGGTCTAGGAAGACCAAGGTCAATAGGGAAGTATCCCTAAAGTTGACCAAGGTATGTGCCTAGTACCTAGGGTTTCAAGGAAACCTAGGGAAGCTGCTAAGAAGGTTGCAAGGGGAGTTACCCCTAGAGTCAACCTAGGCAAGGTCCAAATGACCAAGGCTACTAAGCCTAGGAGGGTCATTAGGAAGGTATCTAGGGAGGTTACACATAAAGAATACCTAATTAACCCTAAGAGCTCAAATAGGTTATGGGTTCCTAAGAGCGTGATTGATTAATGCTAGATGGGTTTAGGATGTGCCAACCTTGATTGGATGGGTAGTTAACTCAACCATGGTAAAGGTGACACTTTAGGTAATTTTCAAGGTTATGGGTACCTTGGAAATAAGGTTGATATTATAATTCCAAAAGATCTTAGGATGTGCCAATATATCTTGAGAAGTGTGATAAAATGATCAAATTGGCACAATTTAGGTTTAGAGGTTAGTGTGCCATTTTGGGTTTTTGGCACACTAGGGAGAAAAGTAATAATATGGCAAAATATATTTAATTATAATAAATGACAAATAATATTAAAATTTAGGTATTATTATACCTATACATTTTATATGTCATGCTTTGTTTGCCATATAAAATGTCATGACATCATGTTTATTTTTGTCATTTATATGTCATGATCATATTTAGGATTAAGGATTAAATGTCATGTGTTTTTAGATCTAATCATATGCCATGACATCATGATCATTGGCCATGCTTAATTATTGCTATCATTATGCCATGATCATTTCATGCATTTATATTGATTAAAATTGATTTAAGGACAATGACATGACTTGGAGTCCCATTTATAAGGGAATCAAGTAGGGTTGCCTTAGAAAAATACATGAAACCCTAGATTTGGGAGAACAAAACCCACATCTCACATTACGTTGACATGCATGTGTATTTATACACCCTAGATACATCTGAGATGCTAAGATATGAGTTAAGTTCAAGGTGCATAGTTTTTGCATCTAGATGAACCAAAACTCATCTTATATGATTGGTGGATCATTGGGAAAGCTTGCGTACAAGTCATGTACATTGAGCCCAAGGAATATGATCCAAAATAAGGTTTTGAAAACATTTTAAAATCTTTTTGAAAAACCTTGGTGAAGTCTATCTTTTGATAGCAATCAACATTGATAAAGTTGATACAAAGTGAGCCAAAACTTAGAAGTTTTTCTTCACATTTGAATTTTGTATCAATTTAACTATTTTATGGGTAAAATATTTTTTCTAGCATTTTTCACCCATTGTATTTGTCATAAGTATTATACGTATAATTATTTATGATTTTTCAAAATCCATTTATGATAACTAAAATTCAAAAATTTCAGTTATCAGTCGATTGCCCTTGGTGGCAATGATGAGATAGAATGTGATCGTGATCTACGATAAAGTCATTGCCAGTATTCGGGAAAACAAGATTTGTTTACCCCATTTTCAGCCATGGTAAAGATCCCTAACCACTCCTAACCCTAGGATATGCTTTGAGAAGCATTATAAAGGGTGAAAATCCATTGGATATGGATTAGGAGAGATGTTAGGATAATGTATCAAATTTAAGATGTGGAGAGTTCGTGTTTGAACTTTAAACCTTATTTTTGATGGTTTAGAGTTCCTATTGGCTTAGGGACTTCCCAAGGACATTGTTGGTGCAATGGTCAAGGGGGAGCAATCCTTTAGGGGGAGGTATCCTGTCACGGCCGCCCTTTCCAGGGGTTGGAGGGGCAGCGTGATGCAATCGTACATACACGCATTACAACAGAAGACTACATATACATCTTACAACAGAAGACTTTAGACTTTTTTTTTCTTTCTTTTAACATAAGCATGCATCACCATTTCATAAATACTTGTTCCAGTTCATGACATTCAACTTAAACAAAACGTGCATAAGTATGAGAAACATAACAGATCTCCTCCACCATGCCACTACCACACACACCTTGCACCTCCTGCTGCTCCCTTTAGTTTAGCCATTCTTTACCCTTATCTGCAGTACAAGGGAACATAAAACTATAAGCACATAGGCTTAGTAAGATCCTGTCCTACTCACAAAAACCATACGTCAAGCATTAAGTATAGAGTAGGGACATGATCATAGAAGCTCATATAAGCATAACATTCATATAAACGTACACGAACATATAAACAAGCATAACATGCGTATAGACATACCAGAACATGAACATAGCATTCGTATAACATTCAATAACATAAGAAAACATATCATGCATATAAACATTCTAGAACATAAGCATAGCATTCATATTAACATCTAAGAACATAAACAACATAACATGCATATAACATACCAGAACATAAGCATAGCATTAATATAAACATCTAAGAACATAAGTAAACATACATGCATATAACATACCAGAACATAAGCATAGCATTAATATAAACATCTAAGAACATAAGTAAACATAACATGCATATAATATACCAGAACATAAGCATAGCATTAATATAAATATCTAAGAACATAAGTAAACATAACATGCATATAACATACCAGAACATAAGCATAGCATTAATATAAACATCTAAGAACATAAGTAAATATAACATGCATATAACATACCAGAACATAAGCATAGCATTAATATAAACATCTAAGAACATAAGTAAACATAACATGCATATAACATCATATGATCTAGACATGAAATAAGGGTATATGCAAGATGCTCTTTGAAATCATATATATTATAGGTATGTAAACATAATCTCAACATATTGGGCCCGGTATTGTACCACATACATCATCATCATAGCGCTCATCCCTAATAGATCCGAGGTAGCTAATCTCGAACCCACTAGAGTACTAGGCCTGTACTATGTCCATCGGCCTAGGGGCAACATAACATAGAAGCCCATCCTAAGCCCGTACTTATGACCGTCGGCCTAGGGCATCTGGGAGCCCATCCCGTACTGAGTCCATACTACAACTGTCGACACAGGGGCACGTAGGAGCTCATCCCTTAGACCTTGTTAGGGTCCTGGTACAAGCCATGCAAAAAGTAAAATGGCATATCATGTTCCTTATCATAACATATCATATTTCTTTTCATAAACATATCATGTTCCTTATCGTGGCATATCATGTTTCTTCTTCATAGCATAACATGTTTCTTCTTCATAACATATGATATTGCTTTTCAGAACATATCATGTTCCTTCTTCATAACATATCATATTTGTTTTCATACATATCATGTTCCTTCATTATAACATATCATACATTCATACAATTTACATGGCAATGAGCATAACATGATCATACATTTAACATGGTAATGAGCATAACATAATCATGCATTCCTACAATTAACATGGACATTTGGTAGTGCCATAAACAAATCATGCTAAGCAACTTGAGCAAGGACTACTTAACATCATGCTAACATCACACACATATAGGGCATGGCATAAACATCATTAACAAGCATAACATGGTGTGATCTAAATTTCATGGAGTTCTACCAAAATTTTAAACCCTAAACAACTTGTACATGATCTAACTAACCACATATTAATTCTATCACCTATAAATCATGGCATGGAAGGCCCTTAGGAATTTAAATGAGTCTTGGCCGAGAGCTTCAAAGAATCCTAAGATTCATTTCTTAAATCTAGCTTAGCTATCAACATGTTACCTTCATCTACATTAAAAACATAGCATGCCAACTTATAGATCATAGCATGATAGACCTAAATGGGTCATGGCCGAATGTTTCAAGAAACTTTAAGGATCAACCACTTAAATTTAGGTTAGCTAACAACATGTTATCTTCATCTAAAATCGAAACATAGCATGGCAACTTATAGGTCCTAGCATGATAGACCATTTGGGGACTAAATGGGTCTTGGCCGAATGTCTCAAGGAGCTTTGAAGTTCAACCACTTAAATTTAGTTTAGCTAACAACATGTTTGAAGGGGTTTATCCCCGGAAGCTCCCATACCAATTTAATGGTTATAGCTTATCGAGTCTGTGAGGGGAAACTTCGCTTTCCACTTCACCTCGGTAGCTTGTCCATGGCGATCCCTTCGATGTCCCCAGATTAAAAAAAATTTAATCCTAGACAAAAGGGATTGCCCAAACCGCCAAGTCATCGTCGTGCTATTCGTTTAGAGAGGTCACTTGAACAAACTAGTTGTTCAAGTGACCATCCTCTATTCTATGAGTAGCCGCGGAATAGACGATGTCCGGATCGCCGGTTTTTGTGTTTATGCTCGGGATCCAAGTATTATTTATCCATATATAGATTTATATCATGCTCATAAATGAAAAACAAATACAAACATGCAACATTTAAAAATTAGAGAATCGATATACCTCTCGATCTTCTAATGTATGTCCTTCCTCCATTCGGACGTCGTGTGGCCGACGCTCTACCAAAAGTCGAAGCTCCTAGATCAAAAATCTTCCTTCCTTGCTGATCCAAAGCAAGAAGAAGAATAGAAACAAGGCTCATCTCCTTCCTATAGCCAACCAACAAGCAACAAGGAGAGTGCTTGCTGCCGGCCAACAAGGAGACGGAGATAATGGTGGAAACCGGCCAAGACACCAAGGGAAAGCCCTATATCTTGTTTTCACCACCTAAGGAGAAGGAGAAGGGGTCTTTGGATGCCACCCAAGGGCTGGGATAAGGCTGTGGCCACTGGCCACCAATGGATGAAGAAGAAAGAAACCTTCCTAATTTGGTGCCACCCAATCCTCCTAAACCCTAAGCCTCCAAACCCTAATCCTTGCTCTCCTTATGGCCGGCCATGGAAGAGGGGAAGAAGAATAGGATGAGCTCATGACAAGGTAGAGAGGAGAAGAATAGGGGCCAGCCAACCTTTGGAAGAAGAAGGAACACCTCCTTGAGATTTCGCCCACTCTAATCCCAAAAACCCTAACCCTAGCCACCACTCCCAATCCTAATCTAATTAGGATTGGTTGCCGCCCAAGGGACAAACCCTAATACCCTCATCCATCCTTATTCTTGCCACCCACATATTAATCTCTATTTATAGAGTTGGGCTCAATCCATGATTTAATCTCCTCCATTGGTTCTAGGGATTTAATCTCAACCGTCGGATCTAGAGATTTAATCTCAACTGTCGGATCTAGAGATTTAATCTCCACCTTTAGATCTAGAGTTTTGTTTCTATCCTTTGGATCTAAGCTTCATGAGGTGTTAATAGGCTACATTAGGGACCATGAGGAGGAGTTGGATCTTGGCCACCCATGGATCAAGCCCACATAAAGTCCGATCCACTAATGATGATCCAATCCACTAAAGGATAATCATTGATCTACCTCACCAACCCCCATATGATAATATGTGTTCCATATATTATTTGTACATTTTCTCCAGGTGTTTAAGATCTCGAATGTCCATCAATTTATTAATTTACTAACCATTAATTAATCAACATCTAACTCCTTGAGTAGTACCACTCAACCTTTTCATCATGCCGGACCAAGTCCACCTGCAGGGTTTACATGATGAACCTTATTAGCTCCTCAAGGGGACAACATCATCCTAATATATACGACACGGTTTCCTCATATAATCAACAACACACCATATAAATAATATCATCTCCCAACTTACCAAGCCTATCAATTTAATCTATAAATCTCGCCCATTGGTAAATCAAAGAGATGACTACTAAGTATATGTGCCCGTTATTATATCGGGATTAAGAGCATGTACTAAATAATATCTGAGGTCTGATTCGATTATGTAGTCAGCAATAAATTGAATCACCTCTAAGTCGGTCCTGCTCAATACACACATAGTGCACTAGTGTAATTCTATGGTCAAGACAAACCAATACCAAATCACACTACAACCATTCCGATAGTTTGTCCAAAGTCATCTCAGTTGTGAGCATTTACTTATACTTTACAAGGAGCCGATAACATGATCTCCCGTGTGACACCACACACCATGTTATCTACAATGTAATGTATTAGACAATATTGCATAAAAATATGCAAACAATGATCATGTGATTCTTATTTAAAAAATAAAGATGTTCAAAGAAAAGATAGACTTTTCAGTATACATCCCTACAATCTCCCACCTATACCAAAAGACTATGTTGTCCTCATAATGTCATACATCTGATTCCCCTTCCCTCCACATGCCTATCAAAGCTCTCTCTAGAAGGGCCTTAGTGAAAGGGGTCTACCAGGTCATCCTCTAATGCAATCTAGGCGACAGAAACTTCTACCTCCTTTACGATTTCTCATCTCAGGTAGTACTTGCGCTCTATGTGTTTACTTGCCATATGAGCTCGTGTTTCCTTCGAGTTTGCAACTGCACCATTATTATCACAATAAATTGTGATAGTTCTGGGAAAACTAGGAATCACATTCATCCAAGTCGATCAGGAAGTTCCTGAGCCATACAACTTCTTTGGCCGCCTCAGAGGCTGCCACATACTCAACTTCCATGGTAGAGTCCACCATGCATTTCTGCTGGACACTCCTCCATACAATGGCTCCACCTCCCGAAGTAAACACAAAAACTGAGGTAGACTTACTGTTATCCCTATCTGATTGGAAGTCGCAATCCATGTAACCCACAGGGAGTAATTGGTCTGCCTGGTAAACTAGCATATAATCCCTAGTCCATCTCAGGCACTTCAATATATGCTTTACCGTAGTCCAATATCCCTTTTCTGGATTTCTCTGATATCTGATGACCATGCCCACGACAAAGTAGATATCTAGTCTCATACATAGCATCGCATACATGAGGCTTTACTGTCGAAGAATAAGGAACCACCTATATCTCTTCTATCTCCTCAGATGATCTAGGACACATCTCCTTAGATAAAGGAACTCCATGCTTGAAAGGTAGAAAACCTTTCTTGGAGTTTTACATGCTAAAACGATCCATAATCGTGTCTATGTATGAAGCTTGGGATAAGAACAACATCCTTTTCTTGCGATCCCTTATAACCTTGATCCCAAGGATGTATCCCACCTCCCTCAAGTCCTTCATATCAAACTGTTTGGACAACCATACCCTTACGTCCGATAACACCTTGATATTGTTGCCAATCAACAAAATGTCATCTACGTATAGTACAAGTAATACCACTACATTTCGTTCACATCTCTTGTATACACAAGACTCATCCGGACTTTGAATTAATCCATAAGACTGGATCACCTCATCAAACCGGATGTTCCAAGACCTCGAAGCTTGTTTCAATCCATAAATGGACCGATTAAGCTTACATACAAGATGCTCTTTGCCCTTAGCAATGAATCCCTCTGGTTGCTTCATGTAGATGTTTTCCTCAAGACTTCCATTAAGGAAAGCTGTCTTGACATCCATCTCCCACAGCTCATAATCCAAATAAGCTGCTATGCATAAGAGAATCCACATAGACTTAAGCATGGCTACCGGCGAAAAAGACTCCTCATAATCGATACCCTCTTTCTGAGTATACCCCTTCACAACAAGCTTTGCTTTGAAGGTCTCAACCTTCCCATATATTCCTCTCTTTCTCTTGTAGATCCACTTGCATCTAATGGTTTTTATACCATTGGGTGGTTCTACTAGCAACCAAACTTGATTTGAATCCATAGATTCAATCTCAACATTCATTGCACTTTGCCAAGATACTGCATCTTTATCTTGGATTGTCTTGGTATATGTCCAGGGATCAGGTTCATGTTAGTCAGGGACCAAATCAGAAGATTTTCCCAAGAACATGAATCTATCAGGCTGTCTCACAACCCTCCCACTACGATAAGGTATCACCTGTGTATCCTCTGTGACACTCAGTGCAGTGACATGTGGTATATCCTCTTGTACCGGTGGTACTAAAGAAGTGACTTCCCCTTTTAACTCCTCCAGAACAATTTTACTCTTGGGCTTGTGGCTCATCACATAGTCTTCCTCTAGAAATCTGGCGTTCGTGCTAACGATCACCCTCTGATCTCTAGGACTATAAAACAATCCACCCTTCGTTCCCCTTGGATAGCCAACGAACAAGCATACTTCTGTATGAGGTTCCAACTTGCCAGCATCTGCCTTCAGCACATGTGCTGGACTCCCCATTTCCGAATATGTCATAGACTAGACTTTTGCCCAGTCCACAACTCTGTGGGAGTAGAAGGAACTTGATTTAGATGGAACCAAGTTCAAAATGTACACCACCGTATCTAAAGCATATCCCCAGAATGAATCTGGCAAGTCAGAATAACTCATCATCGATCTAACCATTTCCATAAGAGTCCTATTCCTTCGCTCTGCTACACCGTTCTGCTGGGGTGTGCCAGGTGCAGTCAATTGGGATTGAATCCCAGCCTCTGATAAGTAGTTCCTAAACTCTCCCATGAGGTACTCACCACCACGATCAGATCGTAGTGTCTTGATACTTTTACCTTGACGTTTCTCCACATCACCCTTGAATTCTTTGAACTTGTCAAAGCATTCAGACTTGCGGCGCATCAGGTAAATGTATCCATATCTTGAGTAATCATCTATAAAAGAGACGAAATACTCAAAACCACCTCTAGCCTGGATAGACATAGGACCACACAAATCAGAATGAACCAATTCTAACACATCTTTGGCTCTATACCCCTTGACCTTAAAAGGCCTCTTGGTCATCTTACCTTCCAAGCAAGATTAACAGGTTGGGAGATCCTCTACCACCAATGTACCCAAAGGTCCATCAGTTATCAACCTTTGAATTCTGCTTAGGTTAATGTGACCAAGCCTACGATGCCAAAGATATATTTGGTTCATCTTTGAAGGTTCTTTTCTCTTATTAGAATTAGAAGATGAGTTATTAACTTCAATTTGCATCGTGGGAGGTTTTGGTTCATGTGTGTACAAATTTCCTATCAATGCACCCGAACAGATAATGTCCCTATTCCTTCTTATAACAACTCTGTCATTAAAAGAAATAGAATATCCATCCATAAACAATTTAGAAACTGAAACTAAGTTCTTTCTAAATAAAGGTACATAAAGGGAATTTTCCAGAACCTTAGTTTTATTTTTCTCATGATATAAATAAAACATCTCCCACTGCAATAGCCGCCAACTTCATGGCATTGCCCAAGTAAATGGTAATCTCCCCTTTAGCTTGTCGTCAGGTTTCCTGGATCCCCTGCAAAGTATTGCAGACATGATCAGTGGCTCCCGTATCTACACACCAGGTGCCGGTAAATAACACCGCTAACCATATTTCAATGACTAGACCAAAGGATATATCTATGTTCTTCTTTGGATTGGGACAGTCCTTCTTCCAATGTCCATTCTGCGTGCAAGTGAAGTACTTGGCTTTCGACTTCTTCACTCCTCCCTGAGATCCTCCCTCCACCTTTGCTTCACCTTATTTCTTCTTCTTCTTGCCTTTCGGCTTAGAAGTAGAAACCTTCAGAGCAATGATGGCCTGAGGACACTCTTTGAAGAGTGCATACTTGTACTCCTTATCAGATAAGACAATATCTAGATTCTTTTCCAATCAACATTATTTGGGTACAGTAAGTTTATTTCCTTTAGTATCATAGTAAGTGGACTGAAAGTCATTTTTGAAAATTCTAAGGATCACATAGATCATTACTGTAGATTTCAAAAAATTATTGATTCCTCAAACAATAAAATTTCAAAATCAACCAACACCTCAAAACATCGAGAATATCGTATGCCATGATAGTGTGGACGTATACGAATTCTACATTTGTAAGAGGAGGTTTTACCCATTAATTTTACTATCTTGTCAACCTAACTTTTTGACATGTAAAATTAATAGTTGGTTTCTCTTTGGCCCTACAAACAAAAGTAGTGACTCAGATGGGGAGGATACTTATATTTGTATCTAAGTGTTCACCATTACTCTGTACCAAGGTAATTTTCTCGGGTTATGTGCCTTACGATGGGCAAGTACACACACTCCTTAATAATTTCCTATAACCATATTCGACCTTGTGATCCGCAAACAAACCCATCCGATGGGGAGGAAGGCACTCAGAGCCGACGCGCAAGTTTGTTTGCATCACTTGTCAAATCGTAATGGAGGCCATGGGAATTTAAAAAAATTCCCTCTCCCACTTAGTAATTTGAAATTGAGAAATTTTCCTAGCCTACGACATGCATATCAAACAAAATGAAACAAATATGAAAAATAAATTATTTTCCAACTATTATGGCTTTTGTCTTCAATATGACTCCGGTCGCATCACCATCTAGTCCGCTCCTCCTACGCCATTTACGAGCCATCCGGAGATCCGAGCCGAGACTAAAACCTATTTTAATTTACATCCATTGATCTTATACTCCACGAGGGAGTGTACATGAAATCTAGATCAAAAGTAAAATAAAATAAAGAGTGGCTAAACAATGCCATATTTAATTTACAAAAACAAAATACTAGCCTCGTCAACCCCGAGGATTTAACAAAATAAATATTTACACACATACAATCACATACACACATATGGCCATAGTAGTCAGATCTTATGCCTGCAACCAAATACTTAAACTACACATATCCTACTATTATCCGACACATATAATACCTGAAAAAGTGCAACAAAATTAACCAAATCCTTAACACACAAAACTGGAAACCTTGGCTCTGATACCAATTTAATGGTTTTAACTTATCGAGTCCGTGAGGGGAAACTTCGCTTCCTACTTCACCTTGGTAGCTTGTCCATGGAGATCCCTTCGATGTCCCCGGATTAAAAAAAAATTAATCCTAGACAAAAGGGATTGCCCAAACCACCAAGTCATCGTCGTGTTATTCGTTTAGAGTGGTCACTTGAACAAACTAGTTGTTCAAGCGACCATCGTCTATTCTACGAGTAGCCGCGGAATAGACGATGTCCGGATCACCGGTTTTTATGTTTATGCTCGGGATCCAAGTATTATTTAGCCATATACAGATTTATATCATGCTCAAAAATGAAAAACAAATACAAACATGTAACATATAAAAATTAGAGAATCGATATACCTCTCGATCTTCTAATGTATGTCCTTCCTCCTTTCAGACGTCGTGTGGGCGACGCTCTACCAAAAGTCGAAGCTCCTAGATTGTAAATCTTCCTTCCGTGCTCATCCAAACTAAGAGGAAGAATAGAAACAAGGCTCATCTCTTTCCTATAGCTCACCAACAAACAACAAGGAGAGTGCTTGCCGCCGGCCAACAAGGAGAAGGAGATAATGGTGGAAACCGGCCAAGACACCAAGGGAAAGCCCTATATCTTGTTTCCACCACCTAAGGAGAAGGAGAAGGGGTCTTTGGATGCCGCCCAAGGGCTGGGATAGGGCTGTGGGCGCCGGCCACCAAAGGATGAAGAAGAAAGAAAACTTCCTTATTTGGTGCCACCCAAGCCTCCTAAACCCTAAGCCTCCAAACCCTAATCCTTGCTCTCCTTATGACCGACCATTGAAGAGGGGAAGAAGAATAGGATGAGGTAATGCAAAGGTAAAGAGGAGAAGAATAGGGGTCGGCCAACCTTTGGAGGACGAAGCAACACCTCCTTGAGTTGCCGCCCACTCTAATCCCCAAAACCCTAACCCAAGCCACCACTCCCAATCCTAATCTAATTAGGATTGGTTGCCGCCCAAGGGACAAACCCTAATCCCCTCATCCATCCTTATTATTTCCTCCCACTTATTAATCTCTATTTATAGAGTTGGGCTCAAGCCATGATTTAATCTCCTCCATTGGTTCTAGGGATTTAATCTCAACCGTCAGATCTAGAGATTTAATCTCAACCGTCGGATCTAGAGATTTAATCTCCACCTTTGGATCTAGAGTTCTATTTCTATCCTTTGGATCTAAGCTTCATGAGTTGTTAATAGGCTACATTAGGGACCATGAGGACGAGTTAGATAATGGCCACCCATGGATCAAGCTCACATAAAGTCCGAACCACTAATGATGATCCAATCCACTAAAGGATCATCATTGATCTACCTCACCAACCCCCATATGATAATATGGGCTCCATATATTATTTGTACATTTTCTCCCCATGTTTAAGATCTCAAATGTCCATCGATTAATTAATTTAATGACCATTAATTATTCAACATCTAACTCCTTGAGTAGTACCACTCAACCTTTTCATCATGTCGGACCAAGTCCACCTGCAGGGTTTACATGATGAACCTTATGAGTGTTGGTGCAGTAGGCACCTAAGTCGAACCTAAGTTTTGATTATAGCAAACGATACAAAGTTAAGCATATATTGTTATCTCATGAGCTAAATCAAGTGTGCAGAAAAGCCTCAACGCTGGAGCTGAAGGCTAGCGACACCCGGAGGAAGCCGCGGTGGTCGGGCGACACTCAAGAGACTTCGGAGGGAGCCGAAGGAATTGAGTGGAAGGCCGGAAGCAAAAGCAACACGTAAAGTATCGAGGTAAGCTCGAGTGAGTAAAGTGAAGTGAGGTCGTGTCCTTTGTACGGGGACGTCCTTAGGCGACGATCCAACCCAAGACTTCCCATGGAAGGTCTATGTTGAGATCGGACGGCAAGTGGCCGTCGAATTCACTTATATTTTGAGCTAACTCTTCATTGTAGTCAAAAATCCTGGCCATCAGTTCAACTGGCCAGTTCAACCGGGCCAGTTCAACCGTCCAGTTCAACCGATGGTCAAAAATCAGCCTCGAGGAGTCAATCTTTATCACCATTTTTCAAGGAGTTTTGTGCCCAATTCCTATTGGTTGAAGACCCATTCGATGAGGGGCTTAAAGGCTATAAAAGGAGGGCTTGTCCTAGGGTTTTTCATCAATTAAAAAGCTTCCAAGTGCTTCCGATAAGCTCCGACTCTCCGACATCCCTACGACGAAGCGCTGCCGAGACGACGACTAGAGCTTCAACCTTCAACCTTTAAAGTCGTCGATAATGAAAGTTCTAAATTGTATTTCAGTTTATTTCTTTTAGTAAAGCTTTAAATCATATCAAGGAGAGGGGGAGTGTCCCTCTACCTTGAGTCTTTATCGAGTTTTGTATTCGTTTAACTCCTATCTCCAACGAGGAGGAGTTTGGTTAGTATTTTGCCCTCCGTGCGTGGTCAAGGACAACCAGGGCCTTGGAGTAGCAGCCGTAGGCTACGAACCAAGTAAAAACCCTCGTGTTTTTATTTATTTATTGTTATCTTTCCACTGCATTTTACTCATACCTTAACGAACGATTACGAAAAAGTTTTTATCGCTATTCACCCCCCCTCTAGCGAACCTCATCGATCCAACAATTGGTATCAGAGCCGGGGGTTGGTAAGATTTGGTGAAACCACCAATCTAGCCTTTTTTTATTTTTATTTTAATTCTTTTTTTTTTATTTATTTCGCCTTGTTAAGTTTTTCTCCCGCACTACTAATCCAAGACGCGAGTCTTGGTACTTGTTTTCGTGTTTTTGTCGTTGTTAGTTTCTTCGTCTCCGTCTATTTGTGTCTTTTGTTATAATGGCCCATCTCAAGGGTTTTAGCACCGTCCGACCTCCGTTTTACAATGGAGATGACTTCCATTATTGGAAGGGTCGGATGGAATGCTTTCTCAAAACCCAAATCGAGATGTGGATCATAATCCAAACGGGTTTCACACTTCTGACTAATGAAGTGGGTGACTCCTTGGATTATGATCAATGGACCATTGCGACAAAATGACAAGTCGAAGCCGACGCCAAGGCAACACAAATCCTCCAATGCGGCCTATCCAAGGAGGAGCTAAATCGCGTCGGCCCCTTCATAATCGCAAAAGATCTTTGGACGAAACTAGTGGAGCTACACGAAGGGACCGACGAAGCCAAGGTATGTAAGCGTGATCTTCTTTTCAATAAACTATATAACCTAAAAATGCAGGAACACGAGTCCGCGACGCAACTTCACGCCCGAGTCCAGGACATCGTCAACAACCTACATGCAATCGGGCAAAAGGTCAAAAACCGCGACCTTATAAGGTATGTTCTAAACTCTTTTCCGAGGACTACCTTGTGGGCATCCATGGTCGATGCCTACAAGGTCTCCAAGGACCTTTCTAAAATTAGGTTAGATGACCTCTTTTCCGATTTCGAATTACATGAACAATCCAACTCGGAACCCGAGAGGGGTATAGCCTTGTTTGCAGGTTCAAAGAAAAAGAAAATCGCAAGCAAGCCACCACCAACCGAGGAGGAAGACGAGTCCAAAGAAGATGAAGACCACGTCTTCATGGCGAAATCAATTGAGTCGGACACGGAGACCGAGCCTGAACTTGAGTCAGAACCTGAGGATGACTCGGACTACGAAGCTACCTTCAAGTCAAGCCACGGATACGCATCCGGTTCAAAAGATACCCTTAAAGTAAGTAAAACTTTATTTAATACTTTACATAATACGGTTAGGTTTTTGTCTAGGAAGTTAGCTAAGTCTGAGTCCAAGGTCGAGACCCTTGTTGAGGAGGTTAAACTCCTCAAACATGAGGTCTCCCTAACCTCTTCGACTAGTCGAGTTCAAGAGAAGGACTCAACTCGAGTTGAAAAGCTCGAAGTTGAGAACTCTCTCTTGAAAAGTCAAGTCGAAGATCTTAGGAACACGTTGGAAAGGTTCACTTCGGGATCCAATGGACTTGACCTCCTACTTGGATCTCAAAGGGCCGTGTACAACAAGACTGGACTAGGGTTTAACTCAAACACGACTAATAGGTCGTATATGTCGATTGTAAGTCGACATAGGAAACATGTCCAAGCATGGGTCCCTAAGAACCTTTTGATTTCAACTCTAGGATCCAACCCGTACTGGATTCCCAAGGACCAAATCCACTATGTGGATAGACCGAACCGATTCAACGGTCTAGGGGGAGCCAGTACAAAACATGTTTGTGCTTTAACTTAGAAATTGCATGTTTTAACTTAGAATGTTTGTGCTTTAACTTAGAAATTGCATGCTTTAACTTAGAAAGTTTGTACTTTAAAACTTGTGAACTCACATAGAACATGAACATAATCAACTTTGAAAAGATTGAGCCTCGGGGAGCCTCTAAAATTCTTCGAAAAGATTGAGCCTCGGGGAGCCTCTTTTCAAAAACATAACCAACTAAAATTCTTCGAAAAGATTGAGCCTCGGGGAGCCTTTTTTTCAAAAATAACCAGTTAGACTAGGAAATAATCTAAGGTGAGTCAAGTCATTATTTTCTTGAACATGGCTTTGTCTAAGGAAGTGGTCGATGATCCGATAAAAGAAGGCCCCTGTGCCTCGCCACGACCTGGAAGCCATGATCTTGAAAAGGTAAACTTGACAAGCCTAGGGTCAAATCCAAATCTAACATAAAATTACTTGAACCTAAATACACTTAATCAACTTAATTGGAAATCATCTCACAAAAAACACATAAGTATAACATGCTTGATCATATAGACACAGGTGAGATGACCTAGGTTTAACAACTTACAACCAATTTTTTTTTTTAAAAAAATATCTAACATCCAATCCAACCACCTTGTGTGTAGGATCAATGGATGTTGGACAGCGGTTGCTCCCGACACATGACCGGGGATCAACTCAAATTCACAAAGCTTCGATTCAAACGACAAGGATCGGTAGCTTTTGGGAATAACGGCAAGCTCAAAATCATCGGATCAGGTGATATCGAGCTTAACTCGAATTTTATTATTAAAAATGTATTACTTGTAGAGAATTTCGAATATAACCTGCTTAGCGTAAGCCAATTATGTGACAATAACTATAAGGTCATATTTTTAGAAAATGAATGTGTAATTAAAACAAATAAAACAGCTAAAACAATACTCAAAGGAACTAGGACAAATAACATTTATACAATTAACTTAATCAATTCCTCAGCCAAATGTCTTATGACACTGGAAGAGGAATCATGGTTGTGGCACCGACGACTCGGTCACTCGCACCCAAGACTCGTCCACAAGATGAGTCAGAGTGGCTTAGTCAGAGGCTTACCCAACCTCAACAATTTGGTTAATAAAGTCTGTAATGCTTGTCAACAAGGAAAACAACCTAGGACACAACACAAGTTAACTAACCAAGAACGAACCTCAAGTGTACTTGAGCTCCTACATATGGATCTATTCGATTCACATGGATCCAAGTCACTCAATAAAAGTCAATATTGCTTAGTCATAATTGACGAGTACTCCAGGTTTACCTGGGTTAGGTTCATCAAACATAAAAATGATACCCTAGATCAATTAATCAATCTATTCAAATTAATCGAGAATCAAAAAGACCTTAAGGTTAAAAGACTTAGAAGCGATCATGGTGGTGAATTCGAAAATCAAAAGTTCACCGACTTCTGTAACCTAAACGGATACCACCATGAATTCTCTTGCCCTAGGACCCCTCAACAAAATGGCCTAGTGGAGCTGAAAAACCGAACTCTATAAGAAGCCGCTAGGACCATGTTGAACGAATACGACCTACCCGATAGGTTTTGGTCAGAAGCCATGAGTACGGCATGCTATGTCCAAAATAGGATCCTTATGGTAAAAAGGCACCTTAAGACCTCGTACGAGATTTATCACGATAAAATACCTAACATCAAGTACTTTAAGGTATTTGGGTGTAAGGTACATATCCTAAACACTAAGGATTACTTAGGGAAATTTACATCCAAAACCACGACCGGAACCTTTCTAGGATACTCGACTACAAGTCGAGCTTATAGAGTATATAACCACGACACCCTTAGAGTCAAAGAGACTATTAATGTAGTGTTCGATGAAGTGCCCAAACCTACAAAACCCTTAATGACCCCAAGTGTTGAGCCCACTGATACCAAACTCGTCTCCGACCCTGAGATCGAGTCTAATCCACATGAACCAACTTCTCTTGTCGACCAAGTGACAAGTGATCCTAGTCAAACTAGTGTTCAACCAAATCACTCTATTGATCAAGTGATAGATGACTCCAACCAAACTAGAACTCAAATGAGTCATCCTATGGATCAAGTTGTAGACTCAAACCCAAATCCAACTAGGACTCAAACGAATCATCCTATCGACCAAGTGATAGGAGATCCTAATCTAGGAGTTCGAACTAAAGCATCCTATAGGAACCTTAGTGAAATTTCCTTAATTTCAAAGATAGAACCCAAATCAATTGAACAAGCTCTTCTTGATCCCGATTGGATTATTGCAATGCAAGAAGAGCTAGCTCAATTTACTAGGAATGAAGTGTGGGAATTAGTACCACCACCTAAAGACAAAATGATAATTGGAACAAGGTGGGTGTTTCGAAATAAGCTTGATGATAAAGGTGAAGTAGTTAGAAACAAGGCTAGGTTAGTCACCAAAGGGTTTAGTCAAGTCGAAGGATTAGATTATGACGAAACCTATGCCCCAGTAGCTAGACTCGAATCCATTCAAATGTTGCTAGCTTATGCCGCACATCGAGGATTTAAGCTGTTTCAAATGGATGTTAAGTCGGCATTCCTAAATGGATACATTAAAGAAGAAGTTTATGTTAGACAACCCCCCGGATTCGAAAATCTAGATAAACCCGACCATGTTCTAAAACTTAAGAAAGCTCTCTATGGACTTAAACAAGCTCCTCGAGCTTGGTACGAGAGACTTTCAATCCATCTTAAGTCAAAAGGGTTTAACCAAGGCTTAGTTGACCCAACTCTCTTCGTAAAAACCTTAGGCAAAGAAATATTCATAGCTCAAATTTACGTAGACGATATAATTTTTGGAACCTCTAACTCAGCCTTACTAAACGAGTTCGTTTCACTCATGGAAAGTGAGTTCGAAATGAACTTGGTAGGCGAGTTAAGTTTCTTTTTAGGTCTACAAATTAAACAAACTAAGGATGATATATACCTATATCAACAGAAATACACTAAGGAGTTAATTAAAAGATTTGGAATGCAAGACGCTAAGATAATAAACACCCCAATGGCGATTAATGGTAACATAGGAGAAGCCCCTGAAAGTAAGTCCATTGACTTAAAGTACTATAGGAGCGCGATAGGAAGTCTCCTATACTTAACTGCGAGTCGACCCGACATCCTATTCGCAGTAAGTATGTGCGCCAGGAGTCTCACCTAACCCTAGTTAAGCGTATCCTTAGATATCTTAAGGGTACACTTAACGTTGGTATTTGGTACCCTAGATCTACGGAGTTCGAACTAATCGGCTACTCCGATTTGGATTATGCCGGTAGTAAGCTCGATAGAAAAAGTACGAGTGGTTGTTGTCAACTTCTCGACTCGAGTCTAGTAAGTTGGTGCAGTAGGAAGCAACACTGTGTCGCTTTATCTACAACCGAAGCCGAATACATCGCGATGGGTGAGTGTGTCACGCAGCTTCTTTGGATGAAGCACACCCTCCGCGACTTTAAGTTAGACTTTACGAATACTAAACTTCATGTAGATAACATTAGTTCAATTAATCTTACAAAGAATCCGATATGTCACTCTAGGACCAAACATATAGAGGTCAAACACCATTTCATTCGAGAACATGTGGCCAACGGAGCAATACAACTCGAATACGTCGAATCGAAGTCTAACTTGGCAGACCTATTTACTAAACCCCTACCCGAAGCCGAATTTAGTCTATTAAGATGAAAATTGGGCATGTACGTAATAGAATAGGTACATGCAAATTATATGTTCTTACTACTATTTCTTTAATTTCATTTTTATGGAACTAGCATAGGACATACCTTAGATATCATGCACCTATAGATTTAAGGAGCCAGTACATCTCACAACACATAGGACTAATGTGTTTGTGTACTTAGCCACGTAGATGGGCGTGAGATGTTAGGACCTTACTCCTGGTTCCAGATGTAGAGCTAGTGCATCGCTATGAACCACGGAGTATAATCATACATACTAACCGACTCTGACCTGGACTGGTTGATCTTTCATATCAATCAAGTCAAATATGAGTCGAACATTTTATAGATGAGCTTATTTTCAGTATATTTTTTTTATAAAAAATGGAGAACATGCTTGGACTTTAAATTTAACACTTATTTTGTTTTCCACACACCCCTTACTCTTTTCGATATACGGCAAAAGGGGGAGAAAAAGGCCAAAGTTAAGGGGTCAAAATTTTTTTTTAACTCTTACTTCATATTTAAACCAAAAGTTAAAACTTAGTTAACTTTTAACAAAAGGCCAAAGAATTCTTAACTTAAACTTATTTTTTAAACTTTATACCGTTAATATTTTACTTAAGGGGGAGAAAGGGCTTAACTAAAACGTTTTACTAAGGCCAACTTTAAGTAATGTTAATTACTTAAAGCAACCCTCAAGGGGGAGGATTAAGGTCTTTCTTCAAGACTCACCCTCGGTCAAGGGGGAGGTTTCCTCAAGGGGGAGTACTTGAAAAAAATCCTTACTACTCCAACTTAATCTTCATATTTTTTTTTTTGTTTCTCATGCACATTATTCTTCTTCATGCTTGCTATTTACTTAACTTTGTATGTGGGTTTGCCATAAATCAAAAAGGGGGAGATTGTTGGTGCAGTAGGCACCTAAGTCGAACCTAAGTTTTGATTATAGCAAACGATACAAAATTAAGCATATATTGTTATCTCATGAGCTAAATCAAGTGTGCAGAAAAGCCTCAACACTGGAGCTGAAGGCTAGCGACACCCGGAGGAAGCCGCGGTGGTCGGGCGATACTCAAGAGACTTCGGAGGGAGCCGAAGGAATTGAGTGGAAGGCCGGAAGCAAAAGCAACACGTAAAGTATTGAGGTAAGCTCGAGTGAGTAAAGTGAAGTGAGGTCGTGTCCTTTGTACGGGGACGTCCTTAGGCGACAATCTGACCCAAGACTTCCCATGGAAGGTCTATGTTGAGATCGGACGGCAAGTGGCCGTCGAATTCACTTATATTTTGAGCTAACTCTTCATTGTAGTCAAAAATCCTGGCCATCAGTTCAACGGCGATTCAAGCGGGCGATTCAATTCAGCGATGGTCAAAAATCAGCCTCGAGGAGTCAAGCTTTATCACCATTTTTCAAGGATTTTTGTGCCCAATTCCTATTGGTTGAAGACCCATTCGATGAGGGGCTTAAAGGCTATAAAAGGAGGGCTTGTCCTAGGGTTTTTCATCAATTAAAAAGCTTCCAAGTGCTTCCGATACGCTCCGACTCTCTGACATCCCTACGAAGCTGCCTCCAACCTTTAAAGTCGCTTAACGAAAGTTCTAAATTGTATTTCAGTTTATTTCTTTTAGTAAAGCTTTAAATCATATCAAGGAGAGGGGGAGTGTCCCTCTACCTTGAGTCTTTATCGAGTTTTGTATTCGTTTAACTCCTATCTCCAACGAGGAGGAGTTTGGTTAGTATTTTGCCCTCCGTGCGTGGTCAAGGACCACTAGGGCCTTGGAGTAGTAGTCGTAGGCTACGAACCAAGTAAAAACCCTCGTGTTTTTATTTATTTATTGTTATCTTTCCGCTGCATTTTACTCGTACCTTAACGAACGATTACGAAAAAGTTTTTATCGCTATTCACCCCCCCCCCCCTCTAGCGAACCGCATCGATCCAACAATGAACTCCTCAAGGGGACATCATCATCCTAATATATAGGACACGGTTTCCTCCTATAATCAACGACACACCATATAAATAATATCATTTCCCAACTTACCGAGCCTATCGATTTAATCTATAAATCTCGCCCATTGCTAAATCAAAGAGATGACTACTAAGTATATGTGCCCGTTATTATATTGGGATTAAGAGCATGTACTAAATAATATCTGAGGTCCGATTCGATTATGTAGTCTGTAATAAATTGAATCACCTCTAAGTCGGTCCTGCTCAATACACACAAAGTGCACTAGTGTAATTCTATGGTCAAGACAAACCAATACCAAATCACACTACAACCATTCCGATGGTTTGTCCAAAGTCATCTCGGTTGTGAGCCTTTACTTATACTTTACAAGGAGTCGATAACATGATCTCCCGTGTGACACCACACACCATGTTATCTACAATGTAATGTATTAGACAATATTTCATAAAAATATGCAAACAATGATCGTGTGATTCTTATTTCAAAAATAAAGATATTCATAGAAAAGATAGACTTTTCAGTATACATCCCTACAATGTTATCTTCATCTAACATCAAAACATAGCATGAACTCATCTAGCATAGCATAGAACATGTTATCTTCATCTAACATCAAAACATGGCATGAACTCATCTAGAGCATAGCATAGAACATGTTATCTTCATCTAACATCAAAACATGGCATGAACTCATCTAGAGCATAGCATAGAAAAACCATTAGGGGTCCAAAGGGGCTTGGCCGAGAGTTCTATGTGGGTTTGAAGATCAACCACTTAACCAAACCTATCTAGAAACCTATCATCTTCATATTCATACAAAGTATAGCATGGACCATCATGGAAAGCACAAGGAATGGTCTTGGCCGAAAGTTTCTTGAAGTTTTTGAGATCTAACACTTAACCAAACCTATCTAGCAACCTATCATCATCATATTCATACAAGGTATAGCATGGATCATCATGGAAAACACAAGGAATGGTCTTGGCCGAAAGTTTCTTGGAGTTTTTAAGATCAAACACCTAACCAAAACTATCTAGCAACCTATCATCATCATATTCATACAAGGTATGACATGGATCATCATTGAAAGCATAAGGAAGGGTCTTGGCCGAAAGTTCATGAAGGGTTTTACTTAATAACATCAATCGAAACAACTTGTATGCAGGTGAGGGGATACTTACCTATAAATCTAAACACACCTATATAATCTGATCAAAACATATTCTTTATCATTTATCAAACATTTAACATGATCATACTCCCAAAACTCATATAGGAAGCCTTTCAAGACATTCAATCATGCTCTTTGTCTCCAAAACTTATAGGGGAAGCATCTTTGTGATCTTATGTCTTGATTCAACATGAAATATACTTAAAATACCTAAAAATCTAAACAAACATAATCTGGACAGAACATATAAATTCTAATAAAACATGGTGATAGAAGTTAAATGGGCATATCAAAGAGTTATTATGCTATAGGTGAAAGATAGCATCTTTGTGATCTTAGACCTTGCTTAAAAAAGACATATACCTTAACTATAAATCTGATCACACACATATATCATCTGATCCAAACATATAATCTTCAAAACATAGAAAAATAAGCTATATAAAACAATCGAAGAGCTACTTGTACTGCAGGTGAGAGATACTTACATCCTCTCACTATCGTACTAGTATACCGCTAGGGTTTTTAGGAGATGAAGACCTTCCCTTGTTCCTTAGCCTTAGGAGTGATCCTCTAGCATATACTAAGCCTTTGTATCCCCTTGAAACCCTCTCAAAAACACCAAACAAGGGCATTAGGGTATCGGTGAAGGAGGAAGAAGGAGGGAACATTTCGGTGGAGTTGGATCTTCTAGCAATACTAAGACTTGTGGGAACTCCTCTTGGAAAACCCCTCTTGAGAATCCCTACACAAGAAGCCCTAGAGCTTTGGATGAAAAGGAGAGGAAGGAGAATGAGAAATTCGGCCAAGGATGAGGAAGAAGGAGAATGAAGAAGGAAAGTGGGGTTTTTCTTCCTCTCTTGTCTTAATTCTCCTCTTTAATACCTAGGGAATGAACACTCTTCATCCTTTCATGGGGAGATGAACCAACTCCTCATCTTCCCATCTATATTCTTTGTATATTCTTTATATATTTTATCCATGAATCATCCTATGGTCTAGTGGTGTCAAGGTTACCTCCCTATTAGGAGGTTCATGGTTAAAATCCCACCTATACTCATCTTTTATTTTATTTTATTTTAAACCTTTTATGGGCGTTAAAACCCATATAACTACATTGAATGGTCTAGAATTTTATGGGTGTTACAATCCTTCATACCTATAAAAGTTTCATCCTCGAAACTTAGAACAACTTTGGATACTTTTGTTTCATGTCATCCTCGCGTTCCTAAGTTGCTTCTTCAAATTTTTTGATTTTTACCATATGACTTTCACTAAGGGTACTTCTTTGGTTCTCTATTTCTTGATTTCTCGATCTATTATCTAAATAGGTCAACTTTCATAACTTAAATCTTCTTGAACTTGTACCATTTGTGGCTTAATCACATGGTCTTAGGAAATCTATGCAATCTGATCACCTCCTCAACATACAAGTGGGCTAGTTGTTCTATTGAGTACGATACTAGATTGCCAGAAAATGGGGAGATTTTGTCAATCTTTCAACAATCACCTAAATAGCTTCATGACCATTAGTTGTTTTGGGTAGTCCTACTATGAAATCCATAGTTATATCTTCCCACTTCCATTCTGGGATTTAAATAGGATACAAAACTCTTGTAGTTGTCCCTGGAGTTCCGTAACCACATGCATAAGATCAGGTGGGGGTACTGTCTCATCGACTCTATTACTGCGTCTTCCAGCCATGCTTATCTTCATATATTATAATAAGGCCAGCATAAGATTATCATACATATATTCATTCATATTTAAACTAAAAACATTCCTTATCATACACTTATCTTCATATATTATCATAAGGCTAGCATAAGATTATCATACATATATTCATGCATATTTAAACTAAAAGCATTCCTTATCATACATAAGCATAAGATTATCATATCTATATTCATGCATATTTAAGCTAAAAGCATTTCTTATCATACATGAAAGAAATAGAGTAGACATAGAATTTCTTACTTGGAGAGGTAGGATAGGAGCTTGATGTGTGTGTAGTAGAAAGACAGATCTGCTCTGATACCAACATGTCACGCCCGCCCTTTCCAAGGGTTGGAGGGGCGGCGCGACGCGATCGTACATACATGCATTACAACGGAAGACTACATATACCTCTTACAGCTGAAGACTTTAGACTTATTTTTTTTCTTTATTTTAACATAAGCATGCATCATCATTTCATAAATACTTGTTCCAGTTCATGACATTCATCTTAAAGAAAACGTGCATAAGTATGGGAAACATAACAGATCTCCTCCACCATGCCACTACCACACACACCTTGCCCCTCCTGCTGCTCCCTTTAGTTTAGCCATTCTTTACCCTTATCTGCAGTACAAGGGAACATAAAACTATAAGCACATAGGCTTAGTAAGATCCTGTCCTACTCACAAAAACCATACGTCAAGCATTAAGCATAGAGTAGGGACATGATCATAGAAGCTCATATAAGCATAACATTCATATAAATGTACACGAACATATAAACAAGCATAGCATGCGTATAAACATACCAGAACATGAACATAGCATTCGTATAACATTCAATAACATAAGAAAACATATCATGCATATAAACATTCTAGAACATAAGCATAGCATTCATATTAACATCTAAGAACATAAACAACATAACATGCATATAACATACCAGAACATAAGCATAGCATTAATATAAACATCTAAGAACATAAGTAAACATAACATGCATATAACATACCAGAACATAAGCATATCATTAATATAAACATCTAAGAACATAAGTAAACATAACATGCATATAACATCATATGATCTAGACATGAAATAATGGTATTGAAGGTGGATGCTTCGTAGGCTCATTGGCTCCCATGTCCCCGGATTAAAATTTTCACTAATGAAAGAATTAATCCGGATGGGATGAGCTTCCTTAGCACAACCATTTCATCGTCGTGCTAACAACTTGAGTGGCCGCTTGAACAAACTAGTTGTTCAAGCAACACAACTCTTCTAGTTGGTTAGCCGCGGAAGAGACGACGAACGGATCGCCGATTTTTGTGTTTGTCTTCGGGGTCCATGATTATACAATATATTTACTAATTTACACATGCATAATCAAAACATAAAAGAACAAGCTCAGATATGTAAATAAAGTTAAAATAACTTTATACCTCACGATCTTCTACCGTATGTCCTATCCTTCTCGTGGACGACGTGTGGACGAAGATCCTCCACGAGTAGAAGCCTTCTAGATCGCTTTCTTCTCCACCTTGTCCGCTACGAACAAAGAGAAGAAACAACAAATACCTTCCTATCTAGAACTAGCCACCAAATTAGGGAATGTGGTGCAACCGCCGTCCAAGGAACAATTGGATGATGCGCTGGCCAACTTCAAGAAGTGTTGCCGCCAGCCACTCTAGGATGAAGGGAGGAAGATGAATGTCGGCCACCTATGGAAGGAGAACCACCGGCCAAGGAAGAAGGGAGAGGCCTCTAGGATGGGCGCCGGCCAAGTGTTGATGGAGGAGGATGGGCGCCGGCAATCAACTAGAAGGAAGAGTTGCCGCCACTTGTTTTGCTCCAAAACCCTAGCCACCCAAAAACCCTAGCTGCCCACTTTTGGATGAGCCAAAACCCTAATTCCTCAATCAATTAATTATTGTCGCCCAACCCTAAGCTTTCCTTTTATAGAGTTAGGCTTAGGACTCCTTTAATCTCCACCGTCGGATCTAGGGATTTAACCTCCACCGTCGGATCTAGGGTGTTATCCCAATCGTCGGATCTAGGGTTTCATCTCAACCGTTGGATCTAGGATTTCATCCCAACCGTCAGATCTAGGATTTCATCCCAACCGTTGGATCTAGGGTTTTATCCCAACCGTCGGATCTAGGGATTTAATCTCAACCGTTGATTCTAGGGTTTCATCCTAACCATCGGATCTAGGGATTTAATCCCAACCGTTGGTTCTAGTGTTTCATCCTAACCATCGAATCAAGGGATTTAATCCCAACCATTGGTTCTAGGTTTTGTTTTACATTCTTGGATCTAGACTTCACAAGGATTATATTAGGCTACGATAGGGACCATAAGGAGGAGTTGGGTCTTGGCCACCCGATGGATCGGAACCACACAAACTTGATCCATCAATGATGTTCCATTCCACTAGAGGATCATCATTGAACACTCCTCCATACAGCTTCCTTGGCTGCCTCAGAGGCTGCCACATACTCAGCTTCCATGGTAGAGTCCGCCACGCATTTCTGCTTGACACTCCTCCATACTATGGCTCCACCTCCAAAAGTAAACACAAACCCTGAGGTAGACTTACTCTTGTCCCTATCTGATTGGAAATCCGAATCCGTGTAACTCACAGGGACTAATTGATCTGCCCGGTAAATCAGCATATAATCCCTAGTCCTTCTCAGGTACTTCAATATATGATTTACCGCAGTCCAATGTCCCTATCCAGGATTACTCTGATATCTTCTAACCATGCCCACGGCAAAGCAGATATCCGGTCTTGTACATAGCATATCATACATAAGCCTTCCTACTGCCGAAGCATAAGGAACCGCCTTCATGTCCTCTATCTCCTTTGATGTTTTGGGACACATCTCTTTAGATAAAGGAACTCCATGCCTAAAAGGTAGAAAACCTTTCTTGGAGTTCTGCATGCTAAAACGAGCAAGGATAGTGTCAATGTATGAAGCTTGAGACAAGCACAACATCCTTTTCTTGCGATCCCTTATAACTTTGATCCCAAGGGTGTGTCCCACTTCTCCCAAGTCCTTTATATCAAACTGTTTGGACAACCATACCCTTACATCTGATAACACTTTGATATTGTTGCCAACTAACAAAATGTCATCTACGTATAGTACAAGAAACACCACTACGTTTCCGTCACATCTCTTGTATACACAAGGCTCATCCGGACTTTGAATAAATCCATATGACTGGATTACCTCATCAAAGCGGATGTTCCAAGATCTAGAAGCTTGCTTCAATCCATAAATGGACCGATTAAGCTTACATACAAGATGCTCTTTGACTTTAGCAATGAATCCCTCTGGTTGCCGCATATAGATATTCTCCTCAAGACTTCCGTTAAGGAAAGCTGTCTTGACATCCATCTGCCAAATCTCATAGTCCATATGAGCAGCTATAGATAAGAGAATCTGGATAGACTTAAGCATAGCTACCGACGAAAAGGTCTCCTCATAATCGATACCCTCTTTCTGAGTATACCCTTTCGCAACAAGCCTAGCTTTGAAGGTCTCAACCTTCCCGTCTACTCCTCTCTTTCTCTTGTAAATCCACTTGCATCCAATGGTTTTTACACCATCGAGTGGTTCTACTAGCTTCCAGACCTGATTAGAATCCATAGATTCTATCTCTGAATTCATCTCTTTTTGCCAAGATACCGCATCTCTATCTTGGATTGCCTCGTCATATGTCCAGGGATCAGGTTCATGTTCCCCAGGGACTAAGTCCGAAGACTCTCCCAAAAACATGAATCTATCGGGTTGTCTAACAACCCTCCCACTACGACAAGGTGCCTCATGTGTATGCTCTGTGACACGCGGTGTAGTGACTTGTGGTGTCTCCTCTTGTACCGGTGGTACTGAAGTCGGGACTTCCCCTGTCAACTCCTCAAGAACAATCCTACTCTTGGGCTTGTGGTTCATTACATAATCCTCCTCTAGAAATCTGGCGTTCGTGCTAACGATCACCCTCTGATCTCTAGGATTATAAAACAAACCACCTTTCATTCCCTTAGGGTAGCCAACAAACATGCACACTTCTGTACGAGGTTCCAACTTACCAGCATCAACCTTCAGCACATGTGCTGGACTCCCCCATATTCGAATATGTCTCAGACTAGACTTTCGCCCAGTCCACAATTCTATAGGGGTAGAAGGTACTGATTTAGATGGAACCAAGTTCAGAGTGTACATTGCCGTATCCAGTGCATACCCCCAGAACGAAACAGGTAACTCAGAATAACTCATCATTGATCTGACCATCTCCATAAGAGTTCTATTCCTTCGCTCCTCTACACCATTCTGCTGGGGTGTGCCAGGTGCAGACAATTGGGATTGAATTCCAGCCTCTGATAAGTAACTCCTAAACTCTCCCAAGAGGTACTCGCCACGATGATCAGATCGTAATGTCTTGATACTTTTACCTTGACGGTTCTCCACATCAGCCTTGAATTCTTTGAACTTGTCAAAGCATTCAGACTTGCGGTGCATCAAGTAAATGTATCCATACCTTGAATAATCGTCTATAAAAGAGACGAAGTATTCAAAGCCACCTCTTGCCTGGATAGACATAGGACCGCACAAATCAGAATGAACCATTTCCAACACATCTTTGGCTCTATACCCCTTGGCCTTGAAAGGCCTCTTGGTCATTTTACCTTCCAAGCAAGATTCGCAGGTTGGGAGATCCTCCACCACTAATGAACCCAAAGGTCCATCAGCTATCAACCTTTGAATTCTGCTAAGGTTAATATGACCAAGCCTTAGATGCCAAAGATATGTTTGGTTCATTTGCGAAGGTTCTTTTCTCTTATTAGACTTAGAAGATGAGTTATTGATCTCTATATGCATCGTGGGAGTTTTCGGTTCAAGAGTATATAAATTGCCAACCAATGTACCAGAACAGATAATCTCCCTATTCCTTTTTATAACCACTTTGTCATTAAAAGAAACAGAATACCCATCCATAAACAATTTAGAAACTGAAATTAAATTCTTTCTAAAAGTAGGTACATAAAGACAATTTCTCAAAACCAAAACTTTATTCCTATCAAAAGATAAATAAACGTCTCCCACTGCAATAGCCGCCACCTTTGAAGCATTGCCCATGAAGACGGTAATCTCTCCCTCAGCTAGTCGTCGGGTTTTCTGGAACCCCTGCAAAGTATTGCAGACATGATCAGTGGCTCCTGTATCTACACACCAGGCACTGGTAGATAACACCGCTAAACATGTTTCAACAACTAAACAAGAAGATATACCTGTGTTCTTTCGGCGAGGACAGTCCGCCTTCCAATGTCCAGTCTGCTTGCAAGTGAAGCACTTGCCTTTCGGCTTCTTCACTCCTGCCTGAGGTCCCACTGCCACTTTCTTCACTCCACCTTGCTTCTTCTTCTTCTTACCTTTCAGTTTAGAGGAAGAAACCTTCTGAGCGACCATGGCATGAGCACTTTGACGAAAAAGCCCCTCTGCCGCCTGGAGTTCTGTCAGAAGCTCCGCCAACGAATACAACCTCTTGTTCATGTTGTAGTTGAGGCGGAACTGCTCAAAACTCCTAGGCAGAGACTGGAGAATGATATCGACCTGGGTTTCCCCATCGATCTCAGCTCCGAGGACTTCCATCTCATTAAGATGAGCCATCATCTTGAGAACATGATCCCTAAAGGGTGTTCCCTCGACCATGGTGGTCGTCATCAAGTTTCTCATTGCCTCCTGTCTAGCCGCCCTACTCTGATGTTCGAAAAGTTCCTTGAGA
This sequence comes from Wurfbainia villosa, assembly GCA_025175895.1. Lineage (NCBI taxonomy): Eukaryota > Viridiplantae > Streptophyta > Magnoliopsida > Zingiberales > Zingiberaceae > Wurfbainia > Wurfbainia villosa. The sequence continues at coordinate 45,099,697 of CM045999.1, read as the reverse complement.
TTGAACATCATGTCATAAACAGTGGCTATGGCCTGATGTTGATGTTGCAGCATATTTGACATAGATGCCAAAATGTAACACCGCGCCATCTCATCTGCCTTAACCCATTTCTTATAACGTTCTTTCTCCTTTTCATCAGAGTCATCGGTGGGCTTAGGAGGACAAACCTCGAAGAGTATAAATTTGTACTCCTCCGCAGTTAAGACAATATCCAGGTTTCTTTTCCAATCAATGTAGTTTGGACCAGTAAGTTTGTTTTCTTTTAAAATCACAGCAAATGGGTTGAAAGCCGTTTGAAAATCCTAAAAATCACAATGATCAAAATATTAGATTTCAAATATTATTGATTCCTCAAAACAATAAAATCCCGAAATCAACCAACACCTCAAATCACCGAGAATGTCGCAAGCCACGCAGTGTGGACGTATACGAATTCTACATTTGTAAGAGGAGGTTTTACCCATTAATTTTATTATCTTGTCAACCTTACTTTTTGACAAATAAAATTAATAGTTGGTTCCTCTTTGGCCCTACAAATAAAAGCAGTGACTCCGATGGGGAGGATACCTTTATTTGCATCTAAGTGTGGACCATTACACGATACTGAGGAAATTATTTCGGATTATGTGCCATACCGCTGTGGAAGTACACATGCTCCTAGATAATTTCCTATAACCATTATTTGACCTAGTGATCCGCAAACAAACCCGTCCGCAGGGAGGAAGGCACTCAGAGCCAACACACAAGTTTGTTTGCATCACACGTCAAATTGTAATGCAAGTCGCGGGAATTAATTAAAATGTCCCTCTCCCACTTAGTAAATTACAAATGAGGAATTTTAAATCATACACAACATGCATATAAAAAAAATAAGCAATAAATATGGAAAAAACAGAATTTTTCCAACTATTATGGCATTGTCCTCCAATATGCATCCCGTCGTGTCGCCACCTCGTCTGCTCCATCTTTTCCCGTGCGCAAGTCACCAAAGAGTTCCGAGCCGAGATAAAACATTTTAATTTACATCCATCGATCTTATACTCCACGAAGGAGTGTACAAATAATCTAGATCGAATGTAAACTAAAATGAGCGGCTAAACAATGCCGTATTTAATTACAAAAATTAAATACTGATCTAGCCTCGCCAACCCCGAGGATTCAAATAATAAATTTTTACATACATCCATTCACATACATACACATGACCATAATAGTCGGATCTTATGCCTGCAACCAAAGAGTTAAACTACGCATATCCTACTATAATCCGACACATATAATATATGAAAAATGCATAAAAAATTAACCGAATCCTAAACACACAAAACTGGAAACCGTGGCTCTGATACCACTTGAAGGTGGATGCTTCATAGGCTCATTGGCTTCCATGTCCCCGGATTAAAATTTTCACTAATGAAAGAATTAATCCGGATGGGATGAGCTTCCTTAGCACAACCATTTCGTCGTCGTGCTAACAACTTGAGTGGTCGCTTGAACAAACTAGTTGTTCAAGCAACACAACTCTTCTAGTTGGTTAGCCGCGGAAGAGACGACGAACGAATCGCCGGTTTTTGTGTTTGTCTTCGGGGTCCATGATTATACAACATATTTACTAATTTACACATGCATAATCAAAACATAAAATAACAAGCTCAGATCTGTAAATAAAGTTAAAATAACTTTATACCTCACGATCTTCTACCGTATGTCCTATCCTTCTCGTGGACGACGTGTGGACGAAGATCCTCCACGAGTAGAAGCCTTCTAGATCGCTTTCTTCTCCACCTTGTCCGTTGCGAACAAAGAGAAGAAACAACAAATACCTTCCTATCTAGAACCGGCCACCAAATTAGGGAATTTGGTGCAACCGCCGGCCAAGAAACAATTGGATGATGCGCCGGCCATCTTCAAGAAGTGTTGCCGCCGGCCACTCTAGGATGAAGGGAGGAAGATGAATGCCGGCCACCTATGGAAGGAGAACCGCCGACCAAGGAAGAAGGGAGAGGCCTCTAGGATGGGCACCGGCCAAGTGTTGATGGAGGAGGATGGGCGCCGGCAATCAACTAGAAGGAAGAGTTGCCGCCCACTTGTTTTGCTCCAAAACCCTAGCCACCCAAAAACCCTAGCCGCCCACTTTTGGATGAGCCAAAACCCTAATTCCTCAATCAATTAATTATTTCCGCCCAACCCTAAGCTTTCCTTTTATAGAGTTAGGCTTAGGACTCCTTTAATCTCCACCGTCGGATCTAGGGATTTAACCTCCACCGTCGGATCTAGGGTTTTATCCCAACCGTCGGATCTAGGGTTTCATCTAAAACGTCGGATCTAGGAATTCATCCCAACCGTCGATTCTAGGATTTCATCCCAACCGTTGGATCTAGGGTTTTATCCCAACCGTTGGATCTAGGGATTTAATCTCAACCGTCGATACTAGGGTTTCATCCTAACCATCGGATCTAGGGATTTAATCCCAACTGTTGGTTCTAGTGTTTCATCCTAACCATCGGATCTAGGGATTTAATCCCAACCATTGGTTCTAGGTTTTGTTTTACATTCTTGGATCTAGACTTCACAAGGATTATATTAGGCTACGATAGGGACCATAAGGAGGAGTTGGGTCTTGGCCACCCGATGGATCGGAACCACACAAACTTGATCCATCAATGATGTTCCATTCCACTAGAGGATCATCATTGAACTACCTCACCAACCCCCATAAATCAATATGGGCTCCATATATTATTTGTACATTCATCTCCCCGTGTTTAAGATATCGAATGTCCGTCAATTAATTGATTTACTGACCATCAATTAATTAATATCTAATTCCTCGAGTAGTACCACTCAACCTTATCATCATGTTGAATAAGTCAACTAGCTGGGTTTACATGATGAACCTTATGAGATCCTCAAGGAAACATCATCAACCTAATATATAGGACACGATTTCCTCCTATAATCAACGGCACACCATGTAAATAATATTATTTCCCAACTTACCGAGCATATTGATTTAATCCATCTAAATCTCACCCTCTGGTAAATCAAAGAAATAAATACTAAGTACATGTGCCCGTTATTATATCGGGATTAAGAGCATGTACCGTTTCAGTTACATGTGCTACTTGATTATCGATCGGCCAATAGGTGAATCACCTCTATGCCAGTCTGCTCGATACACCTAAGTGTACTAGTGTAACTCTATGTTGAACAACATACAAGCTACACTACAACCATGCCAATGGTTTGTCCAAAACCATCTTGGTTGTGAGCCTCTACTTATATTTTACAAGGAACTGATAACATGATCTTCTGTGCCACACCAAGCACCATGTTATCTACAATGTAAAATATTAGACAATATCCACACATATAAATATATAAAGTGCAAACAATGATCATGTGATTCTTATTTCAAAATAAAATGTTCATACAAAAAGAGCTAGGCTTTCAGTATACATTCCAACAGGTATATGCAGGATGCTCTTTGAAAACATATATATTATAGGTATGTAAACATAATCTCAACATATTGGGCCCAGCATTGTACCACATACATCATCACCATAGCGTGCATCCCTAATAAATCCGAGGTAACTAATCCCGAACCCACTAGAGTACTAGGCCCGTACTTTGTCCATCAGCCTAGGGGCAACATAACATAGAAGCTCATCCTAAGCATGTACTTATGACCGTCGGCCTAGGGCATCTGGGAGCCCATCCCGTACTGAGTCCGTACTACGACCGTCGACCCAGGGGCACGTAGGAGCCCATCTCTTGGACCTTGTTAGGGTCCTGGTACAAGGCATGCAAAAAGTAAAATAGCATATCATGTTCCTTATCATAACATATCATATTTCTTTTCATAAACATATGATATTCCTTACCGTGGCATATCATGTTTCTTCTTCATAGCATAACATATTTCTTCTTTATAACATATCATATTGCTTTTCAGAACATATCATGTTCCTTCTTCATAACATATCATATTTCTTTTCATACATATCATGTTCCTTCTTTATAACATATCATACATTCATACAATTTACATGGCAATGAGCATAACATGATCATAGATTTAACATGGTAATGAGCATAACATAATCATGCATTCCTACAATTAACATGGACATTTGGTAGTGCCATAAACAAATCATGCTAAGCAACTTGAGCAAGGACTACTTAACATCATGCTAAAAGCACACACATATAGGGCATGGCATAAACATCATGAACAAGCATAACATGGTGTGATCTAAACTTCATGGAGTTCTACCAAAATTTTAAACCCTAAACAACTTGTACATGATCTAACTAACCACATATTAATTCTATCACCTATAAATCATGGCATGAAAGGCCCTTAGGAGTTTAAATGAGTCTTGGCCGAGAGCTTCAAGGAATCCTAATATCTATTTCTTAAATCTAGCTTAGCTATCAACATGTTACCTTCATCTACATTAAAAACATAGCATGACAACTTATAGATCATAGCATGATAGACCTAAATGGGTCTTGGCCGAATGTTTCAAGGAACTATAAGGATGAACCACTTAAATTTAGGCCGAAGTGGTCATTTTTCCAATCATAGAAGGCCTCTGTGCCTCGCCACGACCTAGAAGCCATGATCTTTAAAAGGTGACTTGATGAGCCTAAGGTCAAATCCGAATCTAATGCAAGGTTGACAAGTGTTCAAATCATTAAATTTAAATCAAGTAAAATTAGAAGTCATCTCACAAGAACATATAGGGTTAACATTCTTGATCATGTAGACATGGGTGAGATGATTTAGGTTAATAATTTTCAACCAATCTTTAATAAATCCAATATTCGATCCAACTACCTTGCGTGTGAAAGTGTAAATTTTGCTTCCCACTTCAACTCGGTCGTTTGTTCATGGCGATCCCTTCTACGTCCCCGGATAAAAAAAATTATCCTTGACAAGAGGGATTACCCAAGCAACCATTTCATCGTCGTGCTATTCGATTAGAGTGGTCACATGAACAAACTTGTTGTTCAAGCCACCAACCTCTATTCTACGAATAGCCGCGGAATAGACGATGTACGGATTGCTGGCTTTTTTGTTTATGTTCGGGGTCCAAGATATATTAGCCACAAAATAGAATATATCATGCATATATAATTGAAAACAATCATAAACATGTTACATAAGAAAATAGACAATTATTATACCTCTCGATCTTCTATCGTATGTCCTTCCTCCTTTTGGACGTCGTGTGGGTGACGATCTACCAAATGTCGAAGCTCCTAGATCACCAATCTTCCTTCCTTGCTCACTCCGAACAAGAGGAAGAATAGAAACAAAACCCTTCTCCTTCCTTTATCCAACCAGCAAGCACCAAGCTAGATGCTTGCCGCCGGCCAACAAGGAAAAGGGGTGAAAAGGATGGATGCCCGCCAAGAGCTCCAACAGAGGACTCTAAGCCTTGTTTCCACCGGCCAAGGAGAAGGAGAAGGGCTAGTTTTGATGCCGGCCAAGGGAGGGAAGGGTTGTATGGGTGCCGGCCACCAAGGAAGAAGAAGAAGATAAGGAAAAGCTTTCCTTATTTGGTGCCGCCAACTCCCTAACCCTAATCTCCAATGCTTCCCGCCCCTTGCCCTAATCCTATCTCTAATGGGATTCTTCTTGCTGCCCACCCCCTCCTCTCCTTTTATAAAGTTAGGGATAAGCCTTGTTTTAATCTCCACCATTGGTTCTTGGGATTTAATCTCAATCGTCGGATCTAGAGATTTAATCTCTAACTTTGATCTAGAGTTTTGTTTTCATCCATTGGATCTAGGCTTCATGAGGTTTTAATAGGCTATAATAGAGACCTTGAGGAGGAGTTGGATCTTGGCCACCCAATGGATCAAGCCCACATAAAGTCTGATCCATTTATGATAATCCAATCCACTAAAGGATTATCATTGATCTACCTCACCAACCCCATAAGTTAATATGGGCTCCATATATTATATGTACATTTTCTCCCCGTGTTTAAGATCTCGAATGTCCGTCGATTAATTAATTTACTGACCATTAATTAATCAACATCTAATTCCATGAGTAGTACCACTCAACCTTTTTAACATGCCGGACCAAGTCCACCTGCAGGGTTTACATGATGAACCTTATGAGCTTCTCAAGAGGACATCATCATCTTAATATATAAAACACGGTTTCCTCCTATAATCAATGACACACCATATAAATAATATCATTTTCCAACTTACCGAGCCTATCGATTTAATCTATAGATCTCACCCATTGGTAAATCAAATAAATGAATACTAAGTATATGTGCCCGTTATTATATCGGGATTAAAAGCATATACAATATAATATCTGAGGTCCGATTTGATTATGTAGTCAGCAATAAATCGAATCACCTCTAAGTCGGTCCTGCTCAATACACACAAAGTGTACTAGTGTGATTCTATGGTCAAGACAAACCAATACAAAATCACACTACAACTATACCAATGGTTTGTCCAAAGCCATCTCGGTAGTGAGCCTATACTTATACTTTACAAGGAGCCGATAACATGATCTCCCGTGTGACACCACACAACATGTTATCTACAATGTAATGTATTAGACAATATGCATCACCATAAATTTGCAAACAATGATCATGTGATTCTTATTTCAAAATAAAGATGTTCATACAAAAGATAGACTTTTCAGTATACATCCCAACAATCTCCCACTTATACTAAAAGACTATGTTGTCCTCAAACTGCCATACATCTTATCCCCATTCCTTCCACATGCCTATCAAAAGCTCTCGCCGAAAGGGCCTTAGTGAAAGGATCTTCCAGGTTATCCGCCGATGCAATCTTAGCCACAACAACTTCTCCTCTCTTTACGATTTCTCATATCAGGTGGTACTTATGCTCTGTGTTTACTTGCCTTATTGGCTCGTGGTTCCTTCGAGTTTGCAACTGCACCACTATTATCACAATAAATTGTGATAGTTCTGGGCAAACCAGGAATCAAATCCATGTCCATCAGAAAGTTCCTGAGCCACACAGCTTCTTTGGCACCTCAGAGGCTGCCACATGCTCAACTTCCATGGTAGAGTCCGCCACACATTTCTGCTTGACACTCCTCCATACAATGCCTTCACTTCCTAAAGTAAACACAAAACCTGAGGTAGACTTACTATTATCCCTATCTGATTGGAAGTCAGAATCTGTGTAACCGACAAGGAGTAATTGGTCTGCCTGGTAAACTAGCATATAATCCCTAGTCCTTCTCAGGTACTTCAATATATGCTTTATCGCAGTCCAATGTCCCTATCCTGGATTACTCTGATATCTGCTAACCATGCCCACGGTAAAGTAGATATTTGGTCTCGTACTTAGCATCGCATACATGAGGCTTCCTACTGCCGAAGCATAAGGAACCGCCTTCATCTCCTCTATCTCCATATATGTTCTAGGACACATCTCCTTAGATAAAGGAACTCCATGCCTGAAAGGTAGAAAACCTTTCTTAGAGTTTTGCATGCAAAAATGATCCATAATAGTGTCTATGTATGAAGCTTGAGATAAGCACAACGTCCTTTTCCTGCGATCCCTTATAACTTTGATCCCAAGGATGTGTCTCACTTCTCCCAAGTCCTTCATATCAAACTGTTTGGACAACAATACCCTTACGTCCGATAACACCTTGACATTGTTGCCAATTAACAAAATGTAATCTACGTATAGTACAAGAAATACCACTACGTTTCCGTCACATCTCTTGTATACACAAGACTCATTCGGACTTTGAATAAATCCATAAGACTGGATTACCTCATCAAAGCGGATGTTCCAAGACCTTGAAACTTGCTTTAATCCATAAATGGACCGATTAAGCTTACATGCAAGATGCTCTTTGCCCTTCGCAATGAATCCCTCTGGTTGCTTCATATAGATGTTTTCCTCAAGACTTCCATTAAGGAAAGCTATCTTGACATTCATCTGCCACACCTCATAATCCATATGAGCTGCAATACATAAGAGAATCTGGATAGACATAAGCATGGCCACCAAAGAAATGGTCTCCTCATAATCGATACCCTCTTTCTGAGTATACCCCTTCGCAACAAGCATCATTTTGAAGGTCTCAACCTTCCCGTCATTTCCTCTCTTTCTTTTGTAGATCCACTTGCATCCAATGTTTTTTACACCATCGGGTGGTTCTACTACCTCCCATACCTGATTCGAATCCATAGATTCAATCTCAGTATTCATTGGATTTTGCCAAGATACCGCATCTTTATCTTGGATTGCCTCGTCATATGTCCAGGGATCAGGTTCATGTTCGCTAGGGACCAAATTAGAAGATTCTTCCGAGAACATGAATCTATTAGGCTGTCTCACAACCCTCCCACTACGATGAGGTATCACCTGTGTATCCTCTGTGACACGCGGTGCAGTGACTTGTGGTATATCCTCTTGTACCGGTGTTACTGAAGAAGTGACTTCCCCATTTAATTCCTCCAGAACAATCTTACTCATGGGCTTGTGGTTCATCACATAGTCTTCCTCTAGAAATATGACATTCGTGCTAACAATCACCTTCTGTTCTCTAGGACTATAAAACAAACCACTTTTCGTTCCCCTAGGATAGCCAATGAACATGCGTACTTCTATACGAGGTTCTAACTTACCAACATCCGCCTTTAGCACATGTGCTGGACTCCCCCAAATCAGAATATGTCTTAGACTAGGCTTTCGCCCAGTCCACAATTCTGTGGGTCTAGAAGGCACTGATTTAGATGTGACAAAGTTTAGAATATACACTGTCGTATCTAGAGCATATCCCCAGAACGAATCTAGCAACTCTGAATAACTCATCATCGATCTAACCATCTCCGTAAGAGTCTTATTCCTTTGCTCTGCTACACCATTCTGCTGGGGTGTGCCACGTGCAGACAATTGGGATTGAATCCCAGCCTCTGATAAGTAATTCCTAAACTCTCTCAAGAGGTACTCACCACCACGATCAGATCGTAGTGTCTTGATACTTTTACCTTGACGTTTCTCCGCATCAGCCTTGAATTCTTTGAACTTGTCAAAGCATTCAGACTTGCGGCGCATCAAGTAAATGTATCCATATCTCGAATAATCGTCTATAAAAGAGATGAAATACTCAAAACCACCTCTAGCCTGGATAGACATAGGACCACACAAATCAGAATGAACCAATTCTAACAAATCTTTGGCTATATACCCCTTGGCCTTAAAAGACCTCTTGGTCATTTTACCCTCTAAGAAAGATTCGTAGGTTAGAAAATCTTCCACCACTAATGAACCCAGAGGTCCATCAGCTATCAACCTTTGAATTCTGCTTAGGTTAATATGACCAAGCCTAAGATGCGAAAGATATGTTTGGTTCATCTTCGAAGGTTCTTTTCTCTTATTAGAATTAGAAGATGAGTTATTAGCTTCTATTTGCATCGTGGGAGCTTTTGGTTCAAGTGTGTATAAATTTCCTATCATTGCACCTGAACAGATAATGTTCCTATTTCTTTTTATAAAAACTCTGTCATTAAAAGAAATAGAATATCCATTCATAAACAATTTAGAAACCGAAATTAAATTCTTTCTAAATAAAGGTACATAAAGGAAATTCTTAAGAACCAAAAGTTTATTTTTCTCAAAAGATAAATAAACCTCTCCCACTGTAACAGCTACCACCTTCGTGGCATCGCCCAAGTATATGGTAATCTCCCCCTCAGCCATTCGTCTGGTTTCCTAGAACCCTTGCAAAGTATTGCAGACATGATCAGTGGCTCCCGTATCTACACACCAGGTGCCAGTAGAAAACACTGCTAAACATGTTTCAACGACTAGACCAAAAGATATACGTTTGTTCTACTTGCGATTGGGGCAGTCCTTCTTCCAGTGTCCAGTCTGCTTACATGTGAAGCACTTGCCTTTCAGCATCATCACTCCTCCCTGAGTTCCTCCCACCGCCTTTGCCCCAACTTGTTTCTTCTTCTTCTTGTCTGTCGGCTTAGAAGTAGAAACCTTCTGAGTAAGCATGGCATGTGCCTGAGCACTTTGACAAAATAGCTCCTCTGCCGCCTGGAGTTCTGTCAGAAGCTTCGCCAATGAATAAAACCTCTTGTTCCTGTTGTAGTTCAGGCGAAACTGCTCAAAACTCCTAGGTAGAGACTAGAGAATGATATCGATCTTGGTTTCCCCATCAATCTCAGCTCCAAGGACTTCCAACTCATTTAAATGAGCCATCATCTTGAGAACCTGATCTCTCACGAGTGTTCTCTCAATCATGGTGGTCGTCATCAAGTTCCTCATGGCTTCCTGCCTAGCATCCCGATTCTGGTGTCCAAAAAGTTCTTTGAGATTGAGCATCATGTCATAAGCAGTGGGCATGGCTTAATGCTGATGTTGCAGTAAATTTGACATAGATGCCAAAATGTAACACCGCGCCATCTCAACCGCCTTAATCCACTTCGTATAACTCTCCTTCTCCTTTTCCCTAGAATCATCCGCAGGCTTAAGAGGGCACTCTTCGAGGAGTACATATTTTTATTCCTCAGCAGTCAAGACAATGTCAAGATTCCTCTTCCAATAAACATAGTTGGGTCCAGTAAGTTTATTCTCTTTCAGTATCACAGCAAGTGGGTTGAAAGTCATTTTGAAAGAAAACCTAAGAATCACATAGATCAAAACATTAGATTTCAAAAAATTATTGATTCCTCAAACAATAAAATTTTAAAATCAACCAACACCTCAATACACCGAGAATATCGTATGCCATGATAGTGTGGACGTATATGAATTCTATATTTGTAAGAGGAGGTTTTACCCATTAATTTTACTATCTTGTCAACCTAACTTTTTGACAAGTAAAATTAATAGTTGGTTGCTCTTTGGCCCTACAAATAAAAGCAGTGACTCCGATGGGGAGGATACTTATATTTGTATCTAAGTGTTCACCATTACTTGGTACCAAGGTAATTATCTCGGGTTATGTTCCTTCCGATGGGAAAGTATATACGCTCCTTAATAATTTCCTATAACCATATTTGACCTTGTGATCTGCACACAAACTCATCCGATGGGGAGGAAGGCACTCAGAGCCGACGCGCAAGTTTGTTTGCATCACATGTCAAATCGTAATGGAGGCCGTGGGAATTTAAAAAAATATCCCTCTCCCACTTAGTAATTTGAAATTGAGGAATTTTCTAGCATACGACATGCATATCAAACAATAAGTAATAAATATGAAAAATAAAAATTTTCCAACTATTATGGCTTTTGTCTTCAATATGTCTCTCATCATATCACCATCTCATCCGCTCCTCCCTACGCCATGTACAAGCCATCCGGAGATCTGAGCTGAGAAAAAATATTTTAATTTACATCCATCGATCCTATACTCCACGAGAGAGTGTACATGAAATCTAGATCAAAAGTAAACTAAAATAAAAAGAGTGGCTAAACAATGACGTATCTAATATACAAAAATTAAATACTAGCCTCGTCAACCCCGAGGATTCAACAAAATATACAATTACACACATACAATCACATACACACATATGGCCATAATAGTTGGATCCTATGCCAGCAACCAAAGAGTTAACCTACGCATATCCTACTATTATCCGACATATATAATATATGAAAAGTGCATAAAAGTAACCGAATCCTAAACACACAAAACCGAAAACCGTGGCTCTGATACCACTTGAAGGTAGGAAACTTCGCTTCCCACTTCAACTCGGTCGCTTGTTCATGGCGATCCCTTCTACGTCCCCAAATAAAAAAAATTTATCCTTTACAAGAGGGATTACCCAAGCAACCATTTCATCGTCGTGCTATTCAATTAGAGTGGTCACTTGAACAAACTTGTTGTTGAAGCCACCAACCTCTATTCAACGAATAGCCGTGGAATAGACGATATATGGATCGTCGACTTTTGTGTTTATGTTCGGGGTCCAAGTTATATTAGCCACAAAATAGAATATATCATGCATATATAATTGAAAACAATCATAAACATGTTACTTAAGAAAATAGACAAGTATTATACCTCTCGATCTTCTATCGTATGTCCTTTCTCCTTTTGGACGTCGTGTGGGCGACGATCTCCCAAAAGTCGAAGCTCCTAGATCACCAATCTTCCTTCCTTGCTCACTCCGAACAAGAGGAAGAATAGAAACAAAACCCTTCTCCTTCTTTTAGCCAACCAACAAGCACCAAGATAGATGCTTGCCGCCGGCCAACAAGGAAAAGGGATGAGAAGGATGGATGTCGGCCAAGAGCTCTAAGGGAGGACTCTAAGCCTTGTTTCCACCGGACAAGGAGAATAATATGGGCTGGTTTTGACGCCGGCCAAGGGAGGGAAGGGCTGTATGGGCACTGGCCACCAAGGAAGAAGAAGAAGATAAGGAAAAGCTTTCCTTATTTGGTGCTGCCAACTCCCTAACCCTAATCTCCAATGCTTGCCGTCCCTTGCCCTAATCCTATCTCTAATGGGATTCTTCTTCCCGCCCACCCCCTCCTCTCATTTTATAGATTTAGGGATAAGCCTTGTTTTAATCTCCACCATTGGTTCTAGGGATTTAATCTCAACCGTCGGATCTAGAGATTTAATCTCAATCGTCGGATCTAGAGATTTAATCTCTACCTTTGGATCTAGAGTTTTGTTTTCATCCATTGGATCTACGATTCATGAGGTTTTAATAGGCTAAAATAGTGACTATGAGGAGGAGTTGGATCTTTGCCACCGAATGGATCAAGCCCACATAAAGTCTGATCCATTAATGATAATCCAATCCACTAAAAGATTATCATTGATCTACCTCACCAACCCCCATAAGTTAATATGGGCTCCATATATTATATGTACATTTTCTTTCCGTATTTAAGATCTCGAATGTCCGTCAATTAATTAATTTACTGACCATTAATTAATCAACTTCTAATTCCATGAGTAGTATCACTCAACCTTTTCATCATGCCGGACCAAGTCCACCTGCAGAGTTTACATGATGAACCTTATGAGTTCCTCAAGGGGACATCATCATCCTAATAAATAGGACACAGTTTCCTCCTATAATCAACTGCACACCATATAAATAATATCTGTTGGTGCAGTAGGTACCAAAGTTGAACCTGAGTTTTGATTATAGCAAATGATACAAAGTTAAGCTCATGTCGTTATCTCACGAGCTGAATCGAGTGTGCAGAAAATTGCTATAGCTGGAGCTGAAGGCTAGAGACACCCAGAGGAAGCCGCGGTGGTTGGGCGACACTCGAGTGACTTCGGAGGGAGCCGAAGGAATCGAGTGGAAGGCCGAAAGTGAAAGTGACACAGTAAGTATCGAGGTAAGCTCATGTGTGTGCGAGAGTAAGTGAGGTCGTATTCTCTTTACGGGGATGATCTTAAGAGTAGATCTGACCAAAGACATCCTATAGGTGGTCTAGGTCGAGATCAGACGGTCGAAGGCCATCGAAATAATGTTTTTGTTAAGCTAACTTTGCCTTGCAGCTAGCATCAGTCAACTGCCAGCTTGGAGGACTCGACTGCCATCCAACAGTCGACTGCCTGAGGTAAGCATTCGACTGATGCTGCCATCAGTCGACTGATGATGGCCATTATCCGACTGATGGTCAAGGATCAGTCTCGAGGAGTCAAGGCTTATTACCTCATTTCAAGGGGAGTGGTGCTCAAATGTGATTGGCTAGGTTCCTCTCGAAAAGGGGCTCAAAGGCTATGAAAGGAGGACCTATCCTAGGGTTTCCTCATCAATTCTAAGCTTCCAAAAGCCTTCGCCAAGCTAGAACTTTCCAACAACGAAGTGATTCTTCTCCGACATCTAGGTTTTAATTTCTTTCTTTTTGTAACATCGGTTTAAGTTTTTATTTCAGTTCATTACTGTAATTTCTCGGGGCTTTTATCGTAACGAGGAGAGGAGGAGTGTTCCTCTACCTCAAGCTTTGTTTTTTTTGTATCGATTAACTCCTACCTCTAACGAGGAGGAGTTCTTTAGTGTTTTTGCCCTCCGTACGTGGTCAAGGACCACTAGGGCCTTAGAGTAGTAGCCGAAGACTATGAACCAAGTAAAAATATTTGTCTCCTTTTATTTATTGCTTATCTTTCCACTGCAAATTAATTATTTACTCTAGTTTTAACGAACGAACAAAAAGAAAAGGTTTTATCACTATTCACCCCTCCTCTAGTGATCTGCTTCATTGTCATGGAACTAGCATAGGACATACCTTAGATATCATGCAACTATAGATTTAAGGAGCCAATACATCTCACAACACATAGGACTAATGTGTTTGTGTACTTAGCCACGTAGATGGGCGTGAGATGTTTGGACCTTACTCCTTGTTCCAGATGTAGAGCTAGTGCATCGCCATGAACCACGGAGTATAATCATATATATTAAGCGACTTTGACCAGGATTTGTTGATCTTTCATATCAATCAAGTCAAATAAGAGTCGAACATTTTATAGATGAGCTTATTTTCAGTATATTATTTTCAAAATTGTAGGATATTTGACGCCACTAGAGGGGGGGTGAATAGCGTTTGACCGTTGTATAGATGGAAAACGTTCGCGTGCTTGTCTACAATTTTCGTTAGCGCAGCGGAAACAAAGATAATAAAGCAATAACGAAAACACAAACACACAAACGCAAGGATATAACGTGGTTCGGAACCGAACCGGTTCCTACTCCACGGATCGAGCTCTAAAGAGCTCTAGCGATGCCAATGCAATCACTAACAAAAAATACTCCTTCTCGACACAAGTCAGAGGTGGAGAAACCTCTTACAAACTATTCTTACAACAATAAGAAATAGATACAAGCAATTACAACAATGAAATATAATGCAAGTAAAGAAAACTAGTTTACAAGAGCACTTTGGTTGCCTTGGACTAGCCTTGAAGGACTGGAAGAGCACCAACAATTCCCCTTCAAATCGCCCAAGAAAACTCTTGCTTCAATCCTCCACGAATAGCTGCTTTTAACCTGCATCGGGCTGGATTTCCGCCTATCAGTCGACTGCCATATGTCACCAGTCGACTGATGCCACTGTTGTCGTGAGACAACGACTCGATCCATGCTGGAAAAACTCTAACGGATCTCTTGGCGATCGGATCAACATTGGCGATCGCCGCCGCCGCGCCATGCCGGTTGATCGGCTCTGGCGTTCAATGCTCGACATTGGGAGCGATCATTGCAGACCCTTAGCGATCGGGGTGTGGACCATGAGGTTTTAACCCAAGTATGGTGCCCCCATACTTGCTAGACCACCCTTAGCCTAGACCTAAGCCTTCTAGCCACCTCTATCAGCCTCACGCCTCTCGGATCCCTCCAAGTCATCCATGACTTTTTCATCCATCGCGCTAGCCTCCAGGTGCTTCCCTCGGCTATGTCATGCTAACGGTGTCTACACCGCCAAGGCACATTAGACTTACGCCGCCAAGACTCCGCTTGGACTTTACGCCGTCAACCATTGGACTTATGCTTCCAAGACTTCACCCTTGGACTTTACGCCGCCAATATCAATCCCCTTGGACTTCTCAAATGCCAAGACTCAAGCTTGGAATTTCCCTTGCCAACCCATGTTGGACTTTCCATGCCAAGACCCATGCTTGTACTTTTCCTTGTGCCAAGTACTCAAGACTTGGACTTTCCCAAATGCCAAGTGTCCCACTTGGACATTCCATGCCAAGTACCCATGACTCGGACTTTACCTTACCAAGACCCATGCTTGGACTTTCCCTTAATCACATGGTCAACCCTAGTCAACCATCAAGATCTCCCTCGAGTCAAACTCGAGTCTGGTCAATTATAACCTGGGTCGATTGCTCCAACAATCTCTCCAATATATTAACCGACATCAATGTCCAACATCAATGTCAAACCACTTTGTCAAACATCCTATGTCAAACATCAAAACATCACTCGAGTCAAACTCAAGTATGGTCAATCGTGACCTGGGCCGATTGCACCAACAATCTCCCCCTTTTTGATGTTTGACAAAACAAACCTTGAGTTATTCCCCTAACTCAAATTCCCTTACCAATTATCCCAAATTGGTAGTTTTACCTTCTCCCCCTTTTTGACATACATCAAAAAGGTTTTCTCTCCAACGAGGTCAATGTCTCATGTCCCAATGAGATCTTACAATCTCCCCCTTGATCCAAAAATAAATACCTAGGATGCCTACCATCTTCCTAGTGATAAGTCACATATCACTCAAGAGAGGCAATCCTATACTCTCTCCTAATTTCCAAATTGGGTATCAAAAACCCATCAATTTTCCCAATTGATGATACTCTCCCAATAACTTCTCCTCTTCAAGGAGAAAAACACATCCATCATCCCAAGATGGATACCTCCCCCTAAAGGCTTGCTCCCCCTTGACCATTGCACCAACAATGTCCTTGGGAAGCCCCTAAGCCAATAGGAACTCTAAACCATTAAAATTAAGGTTCTAAGTTCAACATAGAACTTTCAGTCACCCTAAATTTGATACTTTGACCTAACACAACTCCTAATCCATATCCAATGGATTTTCACCCTTTATAATGCTTCCTAAAGCATATCCTAGGGTTAGGAGTGATTAGGAACCTTTTCCATAGCTGAACACGGGCTAAACAAACCTTGTTAACCCAAAATCAGACCTGGCAGTCGACTCCTGACAGTAATCAGTCGACTGCCACCCATACCAGTCGACTGCCACCAAGGGAAGTCGACTGATAGCTGAAATTTCTGAATTTCAGCTACTAGAATCGAGATTTGGAAAAGCATAAGTAATTCTACGTAATTTGAAAAATAATAAAATTTGATACGTATATTACTTATAGTCATTACAATGGGTGAAAAATATTTGAAACTTATTTTACCCATAAAATAGTGAGTTTGATACAAAACTCAAAACCATTGAAATTTTCAATGTTTTGGCTCTATTTTGTATCAACTTCATCAATGGTGATTGCTATCAAAAGATAGACTTCACCAAGGTTTTCTAAATTAATTTTAAAATGATTTCAAAACCATGTCTTGGATCATATTCCTTGGGCTCTATGCACATGACTTGTACACAAGCTTTCCTAATGATCCACTATTGAAATTAGATGAGTTTTAGTTCATCTAGATGCAAAAACTATGCACCTTGAACTTAACTCATATCCTAGCATCTCACATGTACCTAGGGTGTATAAATACACATACATGTCAATTGGATGTGAGATGTGGGTTTTGGTTATCCTAATCTAGGGTTTCATGCATTCTCTAAGGCAACCCTACTTGATTCCCTTATAAATGGGACTTCAAGTCATGCCATAGTCCTTAATTCAATTTCAACCAAATTGTCTTAAATGCATGAATGATTATGTCATTAGAAATGATATAAATAAGCATGCTCATAATCATGATGTCATGGCATAAGATGAAATCCAAAAAAACACATGACATTTGAAACCTTAATCCTAAACATGAACATGACATATAAAATGATTAAAATAAACATGATGTTATGGCATGTTATATGGCAAACAAAACATGGCATATAAAATATATAGGTATAGTAATACCTAAATTTTAATATTAATTGCCATTTGATATAATTAGGTTTATTTTTCCATATTAATCTAAATTTTCCCAAATGTGCCAAAAACCCAAATTGACACATTAAAACCTCTAAAACTAAATTGTGCCAATTTGATCAAATTATCAAACTTCTTAATTAATATTGGCACATCCTAAAAACCTTTAGGATTCAAATCAAACCACATTCTCAAGATAACCATAACCTTGAAAATGACCTAAAATGCCACCTTTATCATGGTTGAGTTAACTACCCATCCAATCAAGGTTGGCACACCCTAAACCCATCTAGCGTGAATCAATCACGCTCTTAGGAACCCAAAACCGATTTGAGCTCCTAGGGTTGATTAGGTATTCCTTAGGGATAACCTCCCTAAATACCTTCCTAATGACCCTCCTAGGCTTGTTAGCCTTGGTCATTTGGGTCTTACCTAGGTTGACTCTAGGGGTAACTCCCCTTGCAACCTTCTTAGTGGCCTCCCTAGGTTTCCTAGAAACCCTAGCCACTAGGCACAACCTTTGGTCAACCTTAGGGATGACTTCCCTATTGACCTTGGTCTTCCTAGACCTAGTTTGTGTTCCATAGTCAAATGGAACACTATGATAAGCCACCTTAGGCTTAGGTTTGTGACCCAAACCTTGCTTGCCCTTGGTTGACTTTTGAGTCTTAGGTCCTAGATGTTGATTTTGAGATATTGACCTAGAAGTTTGACTAATTGACCCTTGCATTTGATTTTGCATAAAATTAAGGGTCTTTTCAAGTTTTTCAAGCCTTGACCTCAAGGCTTGGTTCTCTAATTCTAATTGCCAAATTTTAGAATTTTTATTTAATCCTTGGGCGTGGTTCTTCCTAGGCATATGCCTATTCCATTTGGGATTAAGACCTAGGTGCTCTTGCACCTTTCTAATGGTCTCCCTAGGTAAAGTTTTTCTAGAGTTATTTGACCTAGGTTTGTCCTTAGATAAGTTGTTTTTAGGGACATTAGTCCCAAATTTCTCCCTATTATCTAAGTAGACATTCTTAGCTCCTAAGCAAAAATACTTGTTCCTATTAGCATGCTTTTCATAAATTGCAAGTGAATTGAAATCCCTAGCATGCTTTTGCTTGTAAATTGAAGAAGGAGCAAAATTAGAAGTTACCCTAGGGTTTGCCTTAGCTCCCCCTACATATGATGCTCCATTTTGAGTCTTCTTGTCCCTCTTCTTGCATTGACTCTGGAAATGTCCCGGTTGTCGGCACATGAAGCAAATTACTTGTTCTTTGCTCTTTTGCGTTGAGGGACCGGCATCCTTGACCTTTGGAGCCGGTGGAGCTTTCCTATTCTTCTTTGGGCACTTGCTCTTATAGTGCCCGGTTTCCCTACACTCAAAACATATTATATGCATTTTATTATTAACACATATGTTTGAGTTACCTAGGTTAATGGAGACCGGAATTGGACTTTGGGCTTCTTCATCTTTACCGGATGTCGAAGCTTCTTCTTGATGTTCCGGTGTGGAAGTTATCTCCTCCCCCTCAATCCTTGAGGTGGATGCTTCTTCCACTTCCTCCACCTCTTCTGATCCGGATGTTGATTCCCTATCAACATCCGAATCCTCACTTCCTTGTGAGGATGATGCATTAGCCTCTTCGGTCTCTTCCTCTTGGACCGATTGTGAGCCTTCATGATATTTTGCCACTTGACTCCAAAGCTCTTTGGCATCCTTGTACTCACCTAGCTCACACATAATTTTATTAGGAATCAAATCAACCAAGAATTTAATTACCTTTGTATTCTTTTCGAACTCTTGGATTTGTTCCTCGGTCCACTTCTTCATCTTGAGAATTCCTCCCTTGGGCCCTTTTGGATATTGAAATCCCTCCATCAAAATGCCCCACTCTTCAAAGTCCTTCATCATCAAGAATTCATCAATCCACACCTTCCATTGATTGAATCCATCTCGTCCATAGAAGGTATAAGGTATAGGTGTGTTGATATCCCATCCAAGCTTGTCTTGGAATTCCATCTTCACCCTCTAGCGTCTTGCTCTCGGTTGTTAATCCGTTGAAGAGCCACCAGGCTCTGATACCAATTGTAGGATATTTGACATCGCTAGAGGGGGGGTGAATAGCGTTTGACCGTTGCGTAGATGGAAAATGTTCGCGTGCTTGTCTACAATTTTCGTTAGCGCAGCAGAAACAAAGATAATAAAGCAATAACGAAAACACAAACACACAAACGCAAGGATATAACATGGTTCGGAACTGAACCGGTTCCTACTCCACGGATCGATCTCTAAATAGCTCTAGCGATGCCAATGCAATCACTAAGCACAAATACTCCTTCTCGACACAAGTCGGAGGTGGAGAAACCTCTTACAAACTATTCTTACAACAATAAGAAATAGATACAAGAAATTACAACAATGAAATATAATGCAAGTAAAGAAAACTACTTTACAAGAGAACTTTTGTTGCTTGATCATTGGTTGCCTTGGACTAGCCTTGAAGGACGGGAAGAGCACCAATAATTCCCCTTCAAATCGCCCAAGAAAACCCTTGCTTCAATCGTCCACGAATAGCTGCTTTTAACCTGCATCGGGCTGGATTTTCGCCTATCAGTCGACTGCCATAAGTCACCAATCGACTGATGCCACTGTTGTCGTGAGACAACGGCTCGATCCATGCTGGAAAAAATCTAATGGATCTCTTTGGCGATCATTGCCAACATTGGCGCGATCGCTTGCTCGAGTCGATCGCCACGGCCACGGGCATTCTGTGCTCGACATTGGACAAGTAGTCGACTCGACCCTTGGCGTCATTGCTGGCACCACGATCAAGCTATAATGAGCGATCAGTATTTCTCTAAATCGAACTCAAGTCGACTCACGGCAGTCGAACCGGCCATAATTCCAATCGACTACCAACCTCAAAAAATGGGGTTTTAACCCAAGTATGGTGCCCCCATACTTTCTAGACCACCCTTAGCCTAGACCTAAGCCTTCTAGCCACCTCCATCAGCCTCACGCCTCTCGGATCCCTCCAAGTCATCCATGACTTGTTCATCCATCGCGCTAGCCTCCAGGTGCTTCCCTCGGCTATGTCATGCTAACGGTGTCTACACCACCAAGGCACATTAGAATTATGCCGCCAAGACTCCGCTTGGACTTTATGCCGCCAACCATTGGACTTATGCTTCCAAGACTTCACCCTTGAACTTTACGCCGCCAATATCAATCCCCTTGGACTTCTCAAATGCCAAGACTCAAGCTTGGACTTTCCCTTGCCAACCCATGTTGGACTTTCCATGCCAAGACCCATGCTTGGACTTTTCCTTGTACCAAGTACTCAAGACTTGGACTTTCCCAAATGCCTAGAGTCCCACTTGGACTTTCCATGCCAAGTACCCATGACTCGGACTTTACCATGCCAAGACTCATGCTTGGACTTTCCCTTAATCACATGGTCAACCCTAGTCAACCATCAAGATCTCCCTCGAGTCAAACTCGAGTCTGGTCAATTATAACCTGGGTCGATTGCTCCAACAATCTCACCAATATATTAACCGACATCAATGTCCAACATCAATGTCAAACCACTTTGTCAAACATCCTATGTCAAACATCAAAACATCACTCGAGTCAAACTCGAGTATGGTCAATCGTGACCTGGGCCGATTGCACCAACAAAAATAATATGGAACATGCTTGGACTTTAAATTTAATACCTATATTTTTTCAAACACCCCCACTCTTTTCGATATATGGCAGTTAAGGGATCAAAAGGCCAAAGTTAAGGGATCAAAAGTCTTGATAACTTAACTCACTTCATACTTATTCACATGGCCAAAAGTTAACTTAACACACTTCATACTTATTCACATGGACAAAAGTTAAGTAAATGTTTACTTAACTTTAAGTTTTGAAAAGTTAAGGGATCAAAAGGCCAAAGTTAAGGGATCAAAATTCTTGATAACTTAACTCACTTCATACTTATTCACATGGCCAAAAGTTAAGTAAATGTTTACTTAACTTTAAGTTTTGAAAATTTACTTAACTTTAATTTGTGCATCTTAACTTGTTTGAGTTAACAAAAAGGAAATAAAGGCCAACTTAAGAGAACTCTTAACTTAAACTTATTTTTAATACTATGGCCAAACAATAATGCTTTACTTAAGAAAGGGGGAGAAAGGGTAAGGTTAAGAAGTCCTCTTAACTTAAACATTTTACTATGGCCAACTTTAAGTAATGTTAATTACTTAAACTCTTCCTAGATAGCAACCATCAATGGGGAGGATTAAGGTCTTCTTTCAAGACTCACCCTCGGTCAAGGGGAAGGTTTCCTCAAGGGGGAGTACTTGAAGAAAATCCTTACTACTCCTACTTAATCTTTATTATTCTAGTTTCTCATGCATATTATAATTCTTCATGCATATTATCTTCTTAACTTTGTATGTGGGTTTGCCATATATTAAAAAGGGAGAGATTGTTAGTGTAGTAGGCACCTAAGTCAAACCTGAGTTTTGATTATAGCAAACGATACAAAGTTAAGTTCATATTATTATATCATGAGCTAAATCGAGTGTGCAGAAAAGTGTCAACACTGGAGCTGAAGGCTAGCGACTCCCGGAGGAAGCCATGATGGTCAGACAACACTCGAGTGATTTCGGAGGAAGCCGAAAGAATCGAGTGGAAGGCCAGAAACAAAAGCGACACAGTAAGTATTCAGGTAAGCTCGTGTGTGTGTGAGCATAAGAGAGGTCGTATCCTCCTTACGAGGATGGACTTAAGCGTAGATCCGACCAAAGTCATCCTAGGGATGGTCTAGGTCAAGATCAGACGGTCGGCGGTCGACGAAATAATGTTTTTGTTAAGCTAACTTTGACTTGCAGCTAGCATCAGTCGACTGTCAGCTTGGAGGACTCGACTGCCATCCATCAGTCGACTACCTGCGATCAGCATTCGACAGATGCTGCCATCAGTCGATTGATGATGCCCATCAGTCAACTGATGGTCAAGGATCAGCTTCAAGTAGTCAAGGCTTATCACCTCATTTCAAGGGAATTGGTGCTCAAATTTCATTGGCTGAAGTTCCTCTCGAGAATGGGCTCAAAGGCTATAAAAGGAGGGCTTCTCCTAGGGTTTTCTCATCAATTCTAAGTTCCCAAAAGCCTCCGCAACATTGCAACTCTCCGACAACGAAGTGTTACTTCTTCGACGCTCTAAGTTTAAGTTTTTATTTTTTTCGTCGGTATAAGCTTCAATTCAGTTTATCTCTTTTCATATTATTGTCTCAGAGTTTTTATCGTAACGAGGAGAGGGGGAGTGTCCCTCTACCTCAAGCTTTTTGTGATTTCTTGTATTCGATCAACTCCTACCTCCAACGAGGAGGAGTTCGTTTAGTGTTTTACCCTCCGTGCATGGTCAAGGACCACTAGGGCCTTTGAGTAGTAGCCGAAGGCTATGATCCAAGTAACAAATCCACTTGTCTCTTTTATTTGTCATTTATCTTCTGCTGCATTTAATTGTCTACTCGAACGAATTCGTACGAAAAGTTTCTATCGCTATTCACCCCCCCCCCCTCTAGCGATCCGCTCGATCCAACAGGGGTGAGTACAACCACTCAGTGGGTGGATAGAAAATAGTGCATAATCATAATGGACTTAATGGACATAGTGGAAATAATGGACATAATGGAAGTCAAAGGAAACAAAATAGAGTAACCCAAACCTCAGAGTATCGATATCAGTTTGCAACTAACATAGTCAATAGTCAGTAGTATAACAAATACACATGCAACATATACAACCAACTTCAATCTACAAGCAATACACATCAAGATACTGTGACAAAGCCTCATGGCTCTCAAGGTAATACCAAGGGGCACTATCTGTGAGCTACCTCGAATGGACTCGTGGGCCAATAAGCAATATACAAAGCACTGTCTACATGCAACCACATGCTACCACGAACGGGACTCGAGGGTAGACAGGGAATATAAAGACTCAATGTCTGCGTGCAACGACATGCTACCATGAATAAGTCTCGTGGGAAGACAGAGTATATAGCATTCTAGTTATTGACTGCAGGCAACAACATGCTACCACAAATGGGTCTCATGGGCAGTCAGAGTATATGACTATATAGTTATCAACTGTATGCAACAACATGATACCATGAATGGGTATAATATGCAGTCGATTATCCTAGGTTGTTAAGCCTAAGGTTATCTAACACATCTAGCATGGAATGTCTATTAAAGTCAATAAAAATCGTCAATCTACTAATAAGCCCATCGAGGTAGTCAAGCGAGGGTTTCAAAACCTCTAATATAAAACGTCTATCAAAGTCGATAAAGACCATCAATCTACTAATAAACACATCGTGGTGGTTAAGCCTAGGGTTCCAACCCTTCTAACATTAAATGCCTTTGAAGGCCAATAAAGATAATAAATCTACCAATAAATACATCGAAGTGGTTAAGTCTCGGATTCCAACATATAAAATATAAAACGCCTATTAAGCCCGATAAAAATACTAAACCCACTAATGAACACGTCGAGATGGTTAAGCCTAAATTATACCATTTCTACCAGTTCAATCATTCATGCAACAACATGCTATCACGAACAGGTCTTGTGAGTACTTAAGATGTAAGGTAGCTATCTAGCTACACATGATATTCAAATCCAATTATCACTAACTCTGAATGGATAATGCAAGAGTATAACTTTATGGTAGATTATCTCAAACATGATTGGGAGACATGATCGACCACAGGTATACAAAGCATCCATAGGAAAGATCTACTGTAGACTCTTTCAATCACGAATGGAAGATATAGTTGGCAGTCGAGATATGAGAAATCATATATACCCACTAAGGATTAATCTCACCTTAATCATACTACCTCTACTAGTCTAATCAAAATTTCAACTAAGGTAAAAACTAAATAAACATATACCAGTAGCATCTACTAATAAGCACGCCCGGGTTATTACGCCTAGGGTTCCAATACCTAGGGTTCTATTAATGTTGTTTCATTCCTTAGATTCGCTCCTAAGGAATAACCTCATCTAAGTTATACTATCTCTACTAGTCTCAATCATGGTATCAACTGCAGCAATACATAACCAAATAAGCACATAATAGTGATATTCAATAAACAACAGCATAAGCATACTAATGGAAACTAATAGCCCAAAGTCAAATAGGGTATTAAAGGGGTCAAGCAAGTACAAGGTCAAGGCAATACTAGAAAGAGCATCAAGTACAAATATGATATAAGCTAAGTAAGAAACGTAACCACAATAATCATGCACTAAAATCTAAAGAGGTCATAGAACCTATATATACCTTCTAAGAATTTATCTCATCGTAGTCATACTACCCCACTAGTCCAATCATAATATCAATCCAACAAATAATAGGTAAGCATATATCAGTAGTATCTACCAATTTATATCGCAACAATAAATAGGCACGTATAACAGTAATATCAATCAATAACTACATGCTAATGATGAGCAAGCAACCTAGAATCCAACGGTCCAGCAAATATAGGGTTAAAGCTGTTCTATAAAACATGTAAAGTGTAACTACAATATAAACTAAGTAAACAATGTAACCAATATAACCATGCACTAAATTCTAATGAGATCACAGAACCACCCAGTTGATCTATAGAACATATTGGTTGTCTTCACATTCGACTATTTACCTCAAATCAGAACCCTACAAACATAGAATACATAACATAACTAAGTTCTACTATAATTCCAATAGTAGAGTCAAATTGATTCATTAACCCATTGATTAGCCCATCAATCCGCTTTCAATGAATTATGATCTATCACCTTACCCAAATTCTCTACTAGTCAACTTGTTAGTTAATATACTTTAATCCATATTAATCAACCAATTGAAATCATTTGTATCATCTTCTGACCAGCGATCAGAGCCATGGGCTCGATGGAGAACATTTCGAGAGCAAGCCAGTGACCTCAATCGATTGGAAGTACGCGCATCTGCCCTATCCGCCTCCATTGCTCCCATCAACTTCGGAGGAGGTAGTTCTGGTGCTGGCGGTGGCGGCGAGCATTGTTCGCGGTCGAGAGAAAGGTGAACAGGCGGAGTCAAAAAAGAGGGTAGCATGTGGTTGACATTTGGTCATGCGTCGCTCCGGCAAAACATCGTGTCGATAGCGTCGGACATTGCCCTTCGGTTGGCCATCGGTGGTGGTACTCGTGGTGGAGGCAAGGGGTGGTTTCAGCGAAAGCGATTGGCAACAGTGGGGTTGCTGCTAGATCCGGGCACATGACGAAAGGCGGCGGGTGTCGTGCGCAAGAGCGAGATAGCTGTCGTCACCAACAGTACTATTATGAGACAATGGCTTAATCCTCGTTGGTATCCAAGCCAATGGTTACACTGGAAGTCGACTGCCATTATCCAACAATTGACTGCCAGGGTCGTAGTCGACTAACCATTCGGCTACTGAGCATTCTGCTCCCATAACCCCGACCAGCAGTCGACTGCCATCCATGGCAATCGACTGCTCAAGCCAGCATTGGGCAGTCGACTGCCAGGCTATTTCCTACTGTCGAACACCAGTCGACTCTGAGTAGTTCGACTGGCTATAATCCTAGTCGACTGTATGAGTCAACTCAGCTACCAAGTGTCAAAACAATTAAACATTCGACTGGTCCAAAGTCCCAGTCAACTGATAACCTCAACCATGAGATTTATCCCCAAGTATGATGCCCTCATACTTGCTAGACCACCCTTAGCCTAGGCCTAAGCCTTCTAGCCACCACCATCAGTCTCACGTCTATCGGATTCCTCCAAGTCATCAATGACTTGTTCATCCATACGCTAGCCTTCAGGTGCTTTCATCGGCTATTATCATGCTAATGTGGTCTATCTCACCAAGGCACATTGGGCTTACGCTTCCAAGACTACCGCTTGGACTTTACGCTGCCAACCATTGGACTTATAGTGCCAAGACTCCACCCTTGGACTTTACGTCGCCAATATCACCCCTTGGACTTTCCTTGCCAACCCATGTTGGACTTTCCAATTACCAAGACTCAAGCTTGGACTTTCCCTTGCCAAGACCCATGCTTGGAATTTCCATGCCAAATACCCAAGACTTGGACTTTCCATGCCAAGTACTCAAGACTTGGACTTTCCCATAACAATCACGTTGTCATACATTTTGTCAAACATCAAAATACTACTCGAGTAAAACTCGAGTCCGATCAATTGTGACCTGGGCCGATTGCACCAACATTTAGTTAGAATTAGCCATTTGACTTCAACCCCAAGTACCCTAACTACTCCTAATCCTAGGATATCCTTAGGAAAGCATTGGAAGGGTAAGAATTTTAGTGACAATAAATAGGGGAGTCATTTAGGGTAAAGATTGAATTTTAAGGGAATTAAAATTCAAGTTTGAATCTTTTAGCCATTTTACTTCAACCCCAAGTGCCCTAACTACCCCAAATCATAGGATATGCTTAGGAAAGCATTAGAAGGGTAAGAATTTCAGAGAAAATGAATAGGAGAGTCTTTTAGGGTAAAGATTGAATTTTAAAGGAGTTAAAGTTAAAGTTTTAATCTTTACCCTTATTTTTTATGGTTTATAATTCCTATATGATTAGGAAACCTCCAAGGACATTATTGGTGCAATGGTCTAGGGGGATAAGCCTTTAGGGGACTGTGTCCATCAAGGGATGATGGATGCATTTTTTACCAAAGGCGGAGAAGTGAAAAATATTCTTCATTTAGTGATAAGTGTGTATCACTAGGGAGAATGAAGGCATGTAGGATAATTTTGACACAAGGGAGAGAATGAAGGATCACATTGAAAGATGAGAGACTTTTTGATGTGTAACAAAGGGGGAGAGTTGACAGGGGTTAAGTTAGGCTCAAGATGCTTAGTGCAAAAAGATGTCCTATAAACCCAAATATACACAAAACCCCAAAATTAAAAATTTTAAATTCTGAAGTTGGGAACTCTTCATTATTCTTGGGCATAAGAAGTGGTAAG
Organism: Wurfbainia villosa; assembly: GCA_025175895.1. Classification (NCBI taxonomy): domain Eukaryota; kingdom Viridiplantae; phylum Streptophyta; class Magnoliopsida; order Zingiberales; family Zingiberaceae; genus Wurfbainia; species Wurfbainia villosa. The sequence continues at coordinate 45,072,070 of CM045999.1, read as the reverse complement.
TTGGCCTCATGGGTAAACCTAACTTGAAGGTGTTGTCAAACATTAAAAAGGGGGAGATTGTTAGTGTAATCGGCCTAGGTCATGATTGACCAGATTCGAGTGGAACTCGAGTAGTGTTTTGATATTTGAAATTGTGTTTTAGTGTAGATGAAAGCATGACTATGGGATGGTATTGGACATCCATAATCATATGCAGATGAGTGAAATCCAAGTCAATCAAGGGTGACCGGACACTTGGTGTTGGAAAGTCCAACTGGAAGTTGGCAAGGGAGTCCAAGTTGGTCAAGGTAGACCAGACACTTGGCTTGAGGAGAGTGAAGTCTTGGTAGGTCAAGAGTGACCGGATGACTAGGCAAGGGAAGACTCGGTTGATCAAGGAGATCGAGCTTGGCAGTGGAAGTCATGGTAGGTGACAGTTGATTGGATGCTAGGCAAGCGAGGAAAGTTCAAGTATGGATGCTTGCCAAAGGGGAAGTCCAAGTATGAATACTTGGCAAGGGAAAGTCCAAGGATGAAGCCTTGACAGTGGAAGTCTTGGAGGCATGCCCTCTTGACAATTGAAGGCCTAAAGGTGCAACCTCTTGGCAATGGAGAAGTCTCGGAGGTGCAACCTCTTGATAAAGGTAGACCCGTTAGCATCATAAAGCCGACGGAAGCACTTGAATGCTAGCGCTTGGATGAACGAATTGTGGAGAACTCGGATGGATCTTAGGAGCATGAGGCTGATGGAAGTGGCTAAAAGGATTAGGTCGAGCATAAGGGTACCCATTGACATGATAGATAATGGAAGCATCTGAAGGCTAGCACTAAGGATGAATGATTCATGGAGGACTCGGATGGACCCTAAGATCGTGAGGTTGATGGAGGTGGCTAGAACGCTTAGGTCTAGGCCAAGGGTGGTTAATCATGGGCCAAACCTCATGTTTGATGTTTAATAGTCGACTGGTCCAGTGTGGCCAACTCCTGCTGTGGGGCTCGATTTTTATCCTAGGTGCTCAACAGTCGACTGGTTGTTTAGCCCAGTCGACTGGTCTAGTACAAAATTGACTTCTGCTGTGGGGCTCGAATTTCAGACTGGGTGATCGGCACTGTGCGACTCGAGAATGAGGCATGGTGCTCAACAATCGACTACTGAGCAAGAGAAGTCGACAACCCAAAAGAAATCAGGAATCAACCTAGATAGTCGGGCGATGGGAGAAATAGTGTTCCAATAATTAGTTGACTACTTTGGTAGATCACTTGACTTGGACACAATATCAATCATTCAGAAGTGAGGTGAGGCACGCTCAACCAACAACTAGACTGTCGACTGCAATCAACTAGGGTTGTGTGCAATTTACTATCATGTATCCATTAAGTGGTGATCCAGAGAAACGACGATGTCAATAGTCATTGGATTTGAGCGTGATCGCCAAGGCGATGAGCAATGCGTCGGCAAAAGGAGGATGTGATGTGAGCAAAACATATAGAGTTTTAGGAGTAGTTTTCGCTCACATCTCGTGGTATTTTATATTTGATTCTTCCATATTTCAATCTATTTTGCATGAATTTCCTATTTTCTGGTTCAGAGATCTGCTCTTGGTACTCTTGTGTGCAGGATAGCATTCTACGGGGGAAATTGCACACTTTTGGAGTGAAAAGAAGGCATTTGGCAGCTAGAATAGAAGGACACACGCCCTGGCCCTATGAATCCACATGGCTCGCACGCCAGTGCAACACACGACCTAGCCATGTGAATCCACACAGTCGTGTGGCACTGGGCGATTTCAATGCGATTCTGTTATTTTCTATGTTTCGGGGAGATTCGGCCTGATGTCTATATAAAGGAACCAACACCCAAATCCAAGGGGGGAGGCACGATGATCGGACAACACTCTGATGCCCTAAAATTCATTGGAAACTCGGAACGGGGAGAAAGGAAGCCGCTCAGGATCAAATTCTATGCTCCAACGCTGGAGAGAAGAACCAAAGAGCACTGTAATTTATTTTCTATACATCTGCATTGTAATGATGGATTCAATCATGCCTTGTGTTTCTTCTCTTTCGTTTATGGAGTAGATACTTCGATTATAGGATTAGGGAGTAGTTTGTATACGTAGAACATGTTATTTCAAATATATTTCTGTTCGTGATTTCATATTTGCAATTGGTGATTGTTTAGATCGATAACTGTTGGTTTTGATCTTCTATTTATTGTGCGTAGCTGGTACGAGGGGTGACAACCCTCGTATCAAAGATTTTGGAGAATTAAGGAGGAACCTATTGGCCTCATCTCCGGTAACCGTGGATAGAATGGTGTGATAGAGTCCGAAACGGGACACGTTCTGACTCGTCACAGGGATTGATTCGGCATCCTCGTACCGCCTATCCCATCCTAAAGCCAGGGGTCGACCTAGTATGGCAGAGGTAGTTCTCGATAGATGCGAAGGCTCATCAGGGAAGTGTATGATGTCCCTTCCACAAGACCATAGTTAGATGTTTAGATAATACCCAATTGATAGCGTGTTCTGCGACACACAAGAAAAATCGAAATCCTAGAATTCCCCTAAAAGACTCGTATCTACCCTTCTCTTCTTTCGTGTGACACTGTACTAGAGTTAGGACTGTCGACAAACCTCATACGCACAACCCTTAACATTAAACTCCGAACAATAACGTCCACTAAACAATCGGTACTCAAATCTTAGTCCCTGTGGGATCAATAATCTTTTTATTACTTGACGACATTCGTACACTTGCGGGCATTGATCACGATCGCGCGCTTCGAGTCCTCGATAGTTTCCATCGTGAGATTTGAGGTTGCATTCGCGTGCATCAAGTTTTTGGCACCGTTGCTGAGCACTGATTAATTCGATATCGAATTGAAAGTGGACAGTTGGATCGGACCTAGTTTAGGTTTATTTCCCTAGTTTTTATTCCTTTCCAATTTAATTTGGTTCAAATTTAGATTTTAGTTTTCTTCTAGCTATGGTTATTTTCTAGCAGTTTTTTTCCTTTTAGTTTAATCATAGTTCTATCAACTTTAGTCTCCTGTTTTGCCATTGTTGTTCCTTTCCTTATTCATATTTTCTCATAGATAAACATGCATGCTTGTTCTCATGATTATGGTCAAGTTAATTCTATAAGTTTTGGTAACATTTATTGTGAGCATTGTGGTGAAACATGGCATACCATTAATGCTTGTCCGGATATATTTGAGCCTTCACGATTTGAATAAGAAGATGTCACCTATGATTACAACCAGTGGCCACGAGAAGAATCCTATTTATATAGTTATGACCTTGTCTACTTGAACCCTTAATATTATTTCCCTAGTGAGCACGAGAGATATGAATCACCATGTGAATTTTATCCAGAACCAAGTCCCCTCTTAGAAGCTTTGCTAGCCATTTTCACTAGGGAATGCAAGGAGCATAACCGACAATTTGCGGAGATTATGCAACGAGATCTAGCAAGAGAAGAAACCAAATGACGAGAAGGTGGCTTTGATGACTGGATTACACCTAATATAGCATAGACTCACTTTGAACAAATGGATGAGGAAAACGTAGATGACATGGGAAGTTAAGAAGGATAATCCATACAATCACCACTTGAAGGAGAACTTGAGGATTATATAATTGATACTTTAATCGAGGAGTGCATTGCTTTAATCAAAACACCTCCTAACCTCAACGACCCAGAAGAGCCTGCTTTAACCCTTACCGAAACTTTAGTTAACAATAACAAATCTCATCTAGTGATTTGTGATGATAAAATTTCATTCGACCTAATAGAGTCTACAAATCAATCTTTTGGTGAGGATGTCCGTGGTGAGTTATGTTATTTACAACATTTGGATAAAATGAAATACTATGATCAAACTTCTGATAATTTTGTGAAGATAAGCATGTTCATTCTTGAACCAAGGAAGACAGCTAGTAAATATCTTATCCCTCCACAAGTAAGATTTAAGAGATGTGGTGATGGAGGATTCCAAGGTAGGAGGGATAAAGAGAGTAAGTATCTTGCCCCTCCACGAGCCAGATTTAAGAGATATGGTGATGAGGGACCACAAGGGAGGAGGCGTAAGTGAGCAAATATCTTGCTCCCCCATGAGCAAGATTCAAACGCATCAAGAAGGGGAGGAAGAAAAATCTTCTTGGGCCACTAGAGCCAAGATGAGACGCAGGAGTGTGGTCGAGCTAAAAGACCTTGAACAAAGCGCTTCTTGGGAGGCAACCCAAGTTTAGTTTTTACTTGTTTTTGACTTTATTGCATTTGTTAGATTTTAATTTCTAGCATTTATCATTTTTTGCAAATAAAATCAGATTAGAAAGAACTTGCTAGGTAGAAGCAAAAATTGTTTTGAGCCCACCTAGTCCACGACAAGAGCCAGCACCCGCACCACCATATTTTTCTACTTTTGAGCAGGATACAGGCACATTCGCCTACGATTTCTCCAAGTTGCGATCATGCCTCAATGACATTTATGCCAAGAAGCAGATGCAGAGGCAGTGATGGGAGGAGCAGAGCGCTTACACGCAGGCATAGTTTCATGACTTACGGGAACACTTCCAGCGGGCCGAGGAGTTCTACGATGAGGCACGTATATACTTAAAGGAGGAGGCTACCCAGCGCCATGAGGAGGATGCCTACCATCAGGAGGTCATGCGGCACATGCATGCCCAGCAGACACAGTGGGCCCGGGAGGAGTTGAAGGGTTTAGCTTATCGAGTCCATGAGGGGAAACTTCGCTTCCCACTTCACCTTGGTCGTTTTGTTCATGGCGATCCCCTCGATGTCATCGGATTAAAAAATTTAATCCTAGACAAAAAGGATTGCCCAAACAACCAAGTCATCGTCGTGCTATTCATTTAGAGAGGTTACTTGAACAAACTTGTTGTTCAAGCGACCATCCTCTATTCTACGAGTAGCCGCGGAATAGACGATGTTCGGATCGCCGGTTTTTGTGTTTATGCTCGGGATCCAGGTATTATTTATCCATTTACAGATTAATAACATGCTTATAATTGAAAACCCAAAACAAGCAAGAAACAAAAGAGAAAAGAGAATAGATATACCTCTTGATCTTCTAATGTATGACCTTCCTCATTTTGGACGTCGTGTGAGCGACGATCTACCAAAAGTCAAAGCTCCTAGATCATAAATCTTCCTTCCTTGCTCTTCCAAAGTAAGAGGAATAATAGAAACAAGGTTTTTCTCCTCCCTAAAATCAACCAACAAGGAGCACACAAACTCCTTGCCGCCGGCCAACTAGAAGGAGGAGAAGATGATGGAAAACAACCAAGAGACCAAGGGAAGCCCTATATCTTGTTTCCACCACCTAAGGTGAAGAGAGGTGTAACGCCCGCCCTTATCTGCTCTCAGGGCGGCGCTACTGTTACTCCTTTTTTTTTTTTTAAACATACTACATATGGATCCTCTCACAACCTACGTACTTTAACAGGTCATCATAACTTAAACCTTCTTTTGCACATGCATCACATATCATATTCATCATTAGCATGTTAACATATCTTTCCTAACATGCATACATAAAGATTCGTTCATGAGTTCTAACATTTCCAACCTTCTTAAGTAGATGATACTCATTAAACACAAGTCTTATAAGCAGAAGCAATGTCTTAAGTTGTTCTTAGAGCATATAAATACAAGCAGATAGTATAGGGTCTTCTTCCACCATGCCACTATCACACTCACTTGGCCCCTCCTGCTACTTCCTCTAGCGCAGACTTCCTTTATCTGCAGTATATGGACAACATGAACTATAAGCATATAGCTTAGTAAGATCCTTGCCTACTCACAAAAGCCACAAACTTCATCAAGCAATTAGAACATGAGCATACTAGCGTAAAGGACCTAAGCATTTCATGGCGACACTAATCAACAACATATCCTTGTAATAAAAACTGAGCATGGCATAGAAAGCATAATTAATCTAAGCAGGGCATAATTTGAACATAAGCATTATAACTACATAAAACTAAGCATGCATGAAAGACATATTCATAAGCGTTTTAAAACTTAACAATAAGCATTCCTAACCTAAGCATTCGTAACATCCTACATCTTAAACCTACATAAAGTACATAGGCACAAACATTCTTCAACTTAACCATGACCATTCATCAGGGAATCCAATCATGCATAAAGGACATAATCATAAGCATTTGTTTAACTTGGACATAAACATTTGTAATAACATAAATCCTAAACTTGTAGAAAGAACATAATCGCAAGTATTCATAAACTTAACCATAACATTCACCACATCATAAAATTCTAAACTAGCATGAAGTACATAGTCGCAACATTCTTAAACTTAACTCTAAACATCATAACTTCATAACATCTAGCATGCATAAAGGACATAGTTCGCAAACATTCAGGGTATTTAACATAAGCATACACAATATCCTGAAAGTCTTTTCTTTTCAAAACATATACTTATAGATACTTCCATATCATCATAACTTCATAACATCTAGCATGCATAAAAAAATGTAGTTCGCAAGCATTCAGAGTATTTAACATGAGCATACACAATAACCATAAAAGTCTTTTCTTTTCAAAACATATACTTATAGATACTTCCATATCATCATAACTTCATAACATCTAGCATGCATAAAAAAAAAACGTAGTTCGTAAGCATTCAGAGTATTTAACATGAGCATACACAATAATCATAAAAGTCTTTTCTTTTCAAAACATATACTTATAGATACTTCAATATCATCATAACTTGTTTGGGGGGCCCCAGGTTAAGTACCACATAATGCGCGTTCCCTAGTAGGCTGGGGTAGCGAGCCACCAGTCCTACTAGAGCAAGACCTCTTACGTCTTACCAGGGCAAGACCTCTTAGGTCTTCTTATGTCCCTATGGATTTGATTAACGACCACCTGACGGGTCGGGTACTTAACCTCTTACAAAGTAAAATACTTAATTCCTTTCTTTTCTTGTCATAGTATAAAGAATGCTCTTGATCCCCAACATAAAAAGGGAAGCATCTTAATCTTATCTTATCATAAGGAGAGCTCTTGATCCCTACTTGAAAGGGAAGCATCTCCATTTTATCTTATCTCAAGGAGAGCTCTTGATCCCTACTTGAAAGGGAAGCATCTCCATCTTATCATAAGGAGAGCTCTTGGTCCCTACTTGAAAGGGAAGCATCTCCATCTTATCATAAGGACACATGCATTCATAACATAAGAGTACCCTAAAGGGGTCCTAAAGTATAAACATGTTCATCATACAAGCATATTTCGTGGCACATTACATCATAAACATGAAGCATATTTCCTTGGCATATTCATGGCATATTAAATCACAAAAACATGTTCATCACCTAAGCATATTTCATGGCACATTACATCATCAACATGTAGCATGTTTCCTAAGCATATTCAAGGCATATTAAATCATAAAAACATGTTCATCACCTAAGCCTATTTCATGGCACATTACATCATAACATGAAGCCTATTTCTTTGGCATATCCATGGCATATTAAATCATAAAAACATGTTCATCACCTATGCATATTTCATGGCACATTATATCATACAAGAACCATACCCTTAGCACAACTACATGCGGGGGGGGGGGGGGGGGGGGTGTTTTCATGAAACCCGAACCCTAAAACCATGGGTTGGCCGAATCTTGTAAGGGGCTCGAGCTTGGGTTTTGTCCCCTAAAGTTCACTCATGAAGCCTTATAACTAATCATAGTATCATTAGGGATATTTTCATGCAACCCTAACCCTACTTTCATTGGTTGGCCGAATCTTGTAAGGTTAGATCTTTGGACTTTTGTCCACTAAAGTTCATTCATAAGCATTATTACTTACCCTAGTGTCATTAGGAACATTTTCATGCAACCCTAACCCTAATTATATGGGTTGGCCGAAACATGGAATGGGTTCCAACTTAGGTTTTGTCCCCTAAAATTCATTCATAAGCATTATCATGGCCTAATCCTCATAAGAGGGAGTTGTCATAAAAACCCTAACCCTAAAAGGCCTTGGTGGCCGAAACCTATAAGGGCACCAAGTTAGAATCTTTGTCCCCTAAAAGGTCCTATAATGAGCATACAACCTATAGAAGTTCCCTAGAAACATTTTCATTAATCTTAGCCCAAGAAAACTTGATTGGCCAAAACCTACAAGGGCTACAACTTCATCGTTCTTACATGAAATTTAACCTACGAAACTAATACACTGCAGGTGAGGGGAAACTTACATCCTTCGCTTTGCTTGAGAGATGACCTAATGGAGGTCACCTAGCTTTCTCCTAGCTTGAAAGGGGGTCTCGGCTAAAGGGTGGAGAGGGAGATGGGTTTCGGTGAGGATGAAGAGGAGAGGAAGAAAATGGCCAAATGGAAACTTCCTTCTTCTTTATAAAGGGAGGAAGAGAAGTTTATCTTTTCTTTGTCATGCCTCTTCACTTACCCTTCTTCCACTTATCTATAAATTTACCTCTTCCTCTAATGATATAATTCTATTGGGCTTATGGTTAGTGGGTGCATCTATAGGGTTTGGCTATCTCTAGAGGTTTGGGGTTCAATTCCTAGGCTTTGCATCCTCTTTTTTTTTTTCTTTTGGCTTATTTTCTTTTATTTTTCCAAAAAAAACCCACATAAAGCCTATCATCATAAATCCAAAATTCTCGTAAAATTGCTAGAAATTTTACGGGCGTTACAAGAGGAGGGGCTTTAGCCGCCGGCCAAGGGCTGGAAAAAGGATGGAAGGGTTGCTGGACGCTGGCCAATGAAGGAGGAAGATGAAAGCAATCACCTTCCTTAATTGGTGCCACCCTAGCTTCCAAACCCTAACCCTAATCCTATCTCAACTAGGATTCCTCTCCCTTGCCGCCCAAAAACCCTAGCTCTCTTGATGTTGTTGACGCCAACTCCCTTGCCCTCCTTTTATAGAGTTAGGGATAAGTCATGAATTAATCTCCTCCATTGGTTCTAGGGATTTAAACTCAACCATCGGATCTAGAGATTTAATCTCAACCGTCGGATCTTAGAGATTTAATGTCTACCTATGTGAAAGGTTTTGCCCCGGAAGCTCTCATACCAATTTAATGGTTTTAGCTTATCGAGTCCGTGAGGGGAAGCTTCACTTCCCACTTCACCTCGGTCGTTTGTTCATGGCTATCCCTTCGATGTGCCCGGATTAAAATTTTAATCCTACACAAAAGGGATTGCCCAAACAACCAAGCCATCGTTGTGCTATTCGTTTAGAGAGGTCACTTGAACAAACTCGTTGTTCAAGCGACCATCCTCTATTCTACGAGTAGCCACGGAATAGACGATGTCCGGATCGCCAGTTTTCGTGTTTATTCTCGGGATCCAAGTATTATTTATCCATTTACAGATTTATAACATGCTTATAATTGAAAAACAAAAACAAGCAACAAACAAAAGAAGAAAGTAGAATAGGTATACCTCTCGATCTTCTAATGTATGACCTTCCTCCTTTTGGACGTCGTGTGGGCAACGATCTACCAAAATTCGAAGCTCTTAGATAGCAAATCTTCCTTCCTTGCTCTTCCAAAGAAAGAGGAAGAATAGAAACAAAGCTCATCTCCTTCCTATAGCCAACCAACAAACAACATAAGAAATCCTTGCCGCCGACCAACAAGGAGAAGGAGATAATGGTGGAAACCGGCCAAGACACCAAGGGAAAGCCCAATATCTTGTTTCCACCACCTAAGGAGAAGGAGAAGGGGTCTTTGGATGCCACCCAAGGGCTGGGATAGAGCTGTGGGCGCCGGGCACCAAGTGATGAAGAAGAAAGAAACCTTCCTTATTTGGTGCCACCCAAGCCTCCTAAACCCTAAGCCTCCAAACCCTAATCCTAGCTCTCCTTTTGGTCGGCCATGAAAGTGGGGAAGAAGAATAGGATGAGCTCATGCCAAGTTAGAGAGGAGAAGAATAGTGGCCAGCCAACCTTAGGAAGAAGAAGAAAACCCTCATCCACTTGTGGCCGCCCATCCTTAGCTCCCAAAACCCTAGCCACCCAAACGTAATCCTAAACCAACTAGGATTCCTAGCCTCCAAAGGAAGCAAACCCTAATCCTTTTATCATTAAGTTGCCGTCCAAGCCAATAAGCCTTATTCATAGAGTTGGGTTTATGCCTTGGATTCATCTCCTCCATTGGTTCTAGGGATTTAATCTCAACCGTCGGATCTAGAGATTTAATCTCAACCGTTGGATCTAGAGATTTAATCTCCACCTCTGGATCTAGAGTTTTGTTTCTATCCTTTGGATCTAAGCTTCATGTGGTGTTAATAGGATACATTAGGGACCATGAGGAGGAGATGGGTCTTGGCCACCCATGGATCAAGCCCACATAAAGTCCGATCCACTAATGATGATCCAATCGACTAAAGGTTCATTATTGATCTACCTCACTAACCACCATATGATAATATTGGCTCCATATATTATTTGTACATTTTCTCCCCGTGTTTAAGATATCGAATGTCCGTCGATTAATTAATTTACTGACCATTAATTAATCAAAATCTAACTCCATGAGTAGTACCACTCAACCTTTTTATCATGTCGGACCAAGTCCACCTGCAGGGTTTACATGATGAACCTTATGAGCTCCTCAAGGGGACATCATCATCCTAATATATAGGACACAATTTCCTCCTATAATCAACGACACACCATATAAATAATATCATCTCCCAACTTACCGAGCCTATCGATTTAATCTATAAATCTCACCCATTGGTAAATCAAAGTGATGAGTACGAAGTATATGTGCCCGTTATTATATCGGGATTAAGAGCATGTACTAAATAATATCTGAGGTCCGATTCGATTATGTAGTCAGCAATAAATCGAATCACCTCTAAGTCGGTCCTGCTCAATACACACAAAGAGCACTAGTGTGATTCTATGGTCAAGACAAACCAATACCAAATCACACTATAACCATTCCGATGGTTTGTCCAAAGCCATCTCGGTTGTGAGCCTTTTCAAGTGGCCGATAACATGATCTCCTGTGTGACACCACACACCATGTTATCCACAATGTAAAGTTTTATACAATATTGCATAACCATAAACAAACAATGATCATGTGATTCATATTTCAAAAATAAAGATGTTCATAGAAAAGATAAACTTTTGAGTATACATCCCTACAATCTCCCACTTATACTAAAAGACTATGCTGTCCTCATACTGCCAAACATCTGATTTTCCTTCCCTCCACATGCCTATCAAAGCTCTCGCTAGAAGGGCCTTAGTGAAAGGGTCTACCAGGTCATCCTCTGATGCAATCTAGGCGACAGCAACTTCTACCTCCTTTACGATTTCTCGTATTAGGTGGTACTTGCGCTCTATGTGTTTACTAGCCTTATGGGCTCGTGGTTCTTTCGAGTTTGCAACTGCACCACTATTATCACAATAAATTGTGATAGTTCTGGGCAAATCAGGAATCACATCCAAGTCCATCAAGAAGTTCCTGAGCCATACAACTTCTTTGGCCGCCTCAGAGGCTGCCACACACTCAGCTTCCATGGTGGAGTCCGCCATGCATTTCTACTTAACACTCCTCCATACAATGGCTCCATCTCCCAAAGTAAACACAAAACCTGAGGTAGACTTACTGTTATCCCTATCAGATTGAAAGTCAGAATCCGCGTAACCCACAGGGAGTAATTGGTCTGCCCGGTAAACCAACATATAATCCCTAGTCCTTCTCAGGTACTTCAATATATGATTTACCATAGTCCAATGTCCTTGTCCTGGATTACTCTGATATCTACTGACCATGCCCACAGCAAAGCAGATATCTGGTCTCGTACAGAGCATCACATACATGAGGCTTCCTACTGCCGAAGCATAAGGAACTGCCTTCATCTCTTCTATCTCCTCAGATGATCTAGGACACATCTCCTTAGATAAAGGAACTCCATGCCTGAAAGGTAGAAAACCCTTCTTGGAGTTCTGCATGCTAAAACGTTCCATAATCGTGTCTATGTATGAAGCTTGGGATAAGCACAACATCTTTTTCCTGGGATCCCTTATAACCTTGATCCCAAGGATGTGTCCCACCTCTCCCAAGTCCTTCATATCAAACTGTTTGGATAACCATACCCTTACATCTGATAACACCTTGATATTGTTGCCAATCACCAAAATGCCATCTACGTATAGTACAAGAAATACCACTACGTTTCCGTCACATCTCTTGTATACACAAGACACATCCGGACTTTGAATAAATCCATAAGACTGGATCACCTCATCAAACCGAATGTTCCAAGACCTCGAAGCTTGTTTCAATCCATAAATGGACCGATTAAGCTTACATACAAGATGCCTTTTTCCCTTAGCAATGAATCCCTCTGGTTGCTTCATGTAGATGTTTTCTTCAAGACTTCCATTAAGGAAAGCTCTCTTGACATCCATCTGCCACACCTCATAATCCATATGAGCTGCTATGCATAAGAGAATCCGGATAGACTTAAGCATGGCTACCGGCGAAAAGGTCTCCTCATAATGGATACCCTTTTTCTGAGTATACCCCATCGCAACAAGCCTCGCTTTGAAGGTCTCAACCTTCCCATCTATTCCTCTCTTTCTCTTGTAGATCCACTTGCATCCAATGGTTTTTACACCATCGGGTGGTTCTACTAGCTCCCAGACCTGATTTGAATCCATAGATTCAATCTCAGCATTCATTGCACTTTGCCAAGATACTGCATCTTTATCTTGGATTGCCTCGTCATATGTCTAGGGATCAGGTTCATGTTCGCTAGGGACCAAATCAAAAGATTCTACCAAGAACATGAATCTATCAGGTTGTCTCACAACCCTCCCACTACGACGAGGTATCACCTGTGTATCCTCTGTGACACGCGGTGCAATGACATGTGGTATATCCTCTTGTACCGGTGGTACTAAAGAAGTGACTTCCCCTTTTAACTCCTCTAGGACAATTATACTCTTGGGCTTGTGGCTCGTCACATAGTCTTCCTCTAGAAATCTAGCGTTCATGCTAACGATCACCTTCTGATCTCTAGGACTATAAAACAATCCACACTTCGTTCCCCTAGGATAGCCAACAAACAAGAGTACTTCTGTACTAGGTTCCAACTTACCAGCATCTGCCTTCAGCACATGTGCTGGACTCCCCCATATCTGAATATGTCTTAGACTAGGCTTTCGCCCAGTCCACAACTCTATGAGAGTAGAAGGCACTGATTTAGATGGAACCAAGTTCAGAATGTACACCGCCGTATCTAGAGCATATCCCCAAAACGAATCTGGCAAGTCAGAATAACTCATCATTGATCTAACCATCTCCATAAGTGTCCTATTCCTTCGCTCTGCTACACCATTCTGCTGGGGTGTGCCAGGTGCAGTCAATTGGGATTGATTCCCATCCTCTGATAAGTAGTTCCTAAACTCTCCCAAGAGGTACTCACCACCACAATCAGATCGTAGTGTCATTCATATCTTGAATAATCGTCTATGAGAAAGATGAAATATTCAAGACTACCTCTTGCCTGGATAGACATAGGACCATACGAATCAGTATGAACAAATTCTAACACATCTTTGGCTCTATACCCCTTGGCCTTATAAGGCCTCTTGGTCATCTTACCCTCCAAGCAAGATTCACAGGTTAGGAGATCCTCCACCACTAATGAACCCAAAGGTCCATCAGCTATCAACCTTTGAATTCTGCTTAGGTTAATGTGACCAAGGCTAAGATGCCAAAGATATGTTTGGTTCATCTTCGAAGGTTCTTTTCTCTTATTGGAATTAGAAGATGAGTTATTAACTTCAATTTGCATCGTGGGAGGTTTTGGTTCAGGTGTATACAAATTTCCTATCAATGTACCTGAACAGATATTCTCCCTATTCCTTTTTATAACAACTCTGTCATTAAAAGAAATAGAATATCCATCAATAAAAAATTTAGAAGCTGAAATTAAATTCTTTCTAAATAAAGGTTCATAAAGGGAATTTTCCTGAACCTATGTTTTATTTTTCTCAAGAGATAAATAATACTTCTCCCACTGCAATAGCCGCCATCTTCATGGCATTGCCCAAGTAAATGGTAATCTCTCTTTTAGCTAGTCGTCGGGTTTCCTGGAACCCTGCAAAGTATTGCAGACATGATTTGTGGCTCCCGTATCTACACACCAGGTGTCGATAGATAACACCACTAATCATGTTTCAACGACTAGTCCAAAGGATATATCTTTGTTATGGTTTGGATTAGGACAGTCCTTCTTCCAATGTCCATCCTGCTTGTAAGTGAAGTACTTGCCTTTCGGCTTCTTCACTCCTCCCTGAGATCCTCCTACCACCTTTGCTCCACCCTGTTTCTCCTTCTTCTTGCCTTTCGGCTTAGAAGTAGAAACCTTTTTGAGCAACCATGGCTTGAGGACACTCTTCGAAGAGTGCCTACTTGTACTCCTTAGTAGATAAGACAATATCTAGACTCTTTTCCAATCATCATAATTTAGGTACAGTAAGTTCATTTCCTTTAGTATCATAGTAAGTGGGCTGAAAGATATTTTTGAAAATCCTAAGAATCACATAGATCATTATTGTAGATTTCAAAAAATTATTGATTCCTCAAACAATAAAGTTTCAAAATCAACAAACACCTCAGAACACCGAGAATATTGTATGCCACGATAGTGTGGACGTATACGAATTCTACATTTGTAAGAGGAGGTTTTACCCATTAATTTTACTATCTTGTCAACCTAACTTTTTGACAAGCAAAATTAATAGTTGGTTCCTCTTTGGCCCTATGAATAAAAGCAGTGACACCGATGGGGAGGATACTTATATTTGTATCTAAGTGTTCACCATTACTCGGTACTAAGGTAATTGTCTTGGGTTATGTGCCTTACGATGGGCAAGTACACACGCTCCTTAATAATTTCCTATAACCATATTCGACCTTGTGATCCGCAAACAAACCCATCCGATGGGGAGGAAGGCACTCAGAGCCGACGCGCAAGTTTGTTTGCATCACATGTCAAATCGTAATGGAGGCCGTGGGAATTTTTAAAAAAATTCCCTCTCCTACTTAGTAATTTGAAATTGAGGAATTTTCCTAGCCTACGACATGCATATCAAACAAAAAGAAATAAATATGAAAAATAAATTATTTTCCAACTATTATGGTTTTAGTCTTCAATATGACTCTCGTCGCATCGTCATCTCGTCTGCTCCTCCTACGCCATCTACGAGCCATGCGGAGATCCGAGCCGACACTAAAACTTATTTTATTTTACATCCATCGATCCTATACTCCACGAGGGAGTGTACATGAAATCTAGATCGAAAGTAAAATAAAATAAAGAGTGGCTAAACAATGCCGTATTTAATTTACAAAAACTAAATACTAGCCACGTCAACCCCGAAGATTCAACAAAATAAATATTTACAAACATACAATCACATACACACATATGACCATAATAGTCGGATCTTATGCCTGCAACCAAAGAGTTAAACTACGCATATCCTACTATTATCCAACACATATAATATTTGAAAAAGTGCATAAATATTAACCGAATCCTAAACACACAAAATCAGAAACCTTGGCTCTTATACCAATTGAAGGGTTTTGCCCCGGAAGCTCTCATACCAATTTAATGGTTTTAGCTTATCGAGTCAGTGAGGGGAAGCTTCGGTTCCCACTTCACCTCGGTCATTTGTTCATGGCGATCCCTTCGATGTCCCCGGATTAAAAATTTAATCCTAGACAAAAGGGATTGCCCAAACAACCAAGCCATCGTCATCCTATTAGTTTAGAGAGGTCACTTGAACAAACTCGTTGTTCAAGCGACCATCCTCTATTCTACGAGTAGTCGCGGAATAGACGATGTCCGGATCGCCGGTTTTTGTGTTTATGCTTGGGATCCAAGTATTATTTAGCAATTTACAGATTTATAACATCCTTATAATTGAAAAACAAAAACAAGCAACAAACAAAAGAAGAAAGTAGAATAGGTATACCTCTCGGTCTTCTAATGTATGACCTTCCGCCTTTTGGACGTCGTGTGGGCGACGATCTACAAAAAGTCGAAGCTCCTAGATCGCAAATCTTCCTTCCTTGCTCTTCCAAAGCAAGAGGAAGAATAGAAACAAAGCTCATCTCCTTCCTATAGCCAACCAACAAGCAACATAAGAAATGCTTGCCGCCGGCCAACAAGGAGAAGGAGATAATAGTGGAAACCGACCAAGACACCAAGGGAAAGCCCTATATCTTGTTTCCACCACCTAAGGAGAAGGAGAAGAGGTATTTGGATTCCACCCAAGGGCTGGGATAGGGCTGTTGGTGCCGCCCACCAAGGGATGAAGAAGAAATAAACCTTCCTTATTTGGTGCCACCCAAGCCTCCTAAACCCTAAGCCTCCAATCCCTAATCCTAGCTCTCCTTTTGGTCGGCCATGGAAGAGGGGAAGAAGAATAGGATGAGCTCATTCCAAGGTAGAGATGAGAAGAATAGTGGCTAGCCAACCATAGGAAGAAGAAGGAAACCCTCATCCACTTGTGGCCGCCCACCCTTAGCTCCCAAAACTCTAGCCACCCAAACCTAATCCTAAACCAACTAGGATTCCTAGCCTCCAAAGGAAGCAAACCCTAATCCCCTTATCATTAAGTTTTCGTCCAAGCCAATAAGCCTTATTTATAGAGTTGGGTTTATTCCTTGGATTAATCTCCTCCATTGGTTCTAGGGATTTAATCTCAACCGTCGGATCTAGAAATTTAATCTCAACCGTCGGATCTAGAGATTTAATCTCCA
The DNA here is from genome assembly GCA_025175895.1 of Wurfbainia villosa. NCBI lineage: Eukaryota > Viridiplantae > Streptophyta > Magnoliopsida > Zingiberales > Zingiberaceae > Wurfbainia > Wurfbainia villosa. The sequence continues at coordinate 45,055,255 of CM045999.1, read as the reverse complement.
CCTTTGGATCTAGAGTTTTGTTTCTATCCTTTGGATCTAAAATTCATGAGGTGTTAATAGGCTACATTAGAGACCATGAGGAGGAGTTGGGTTTTGGCCACCCATGGATCAAGCCCACATAAAGTCCGATCAACTAATGATGATCCAATCCACTAAAGGTTCATCATTGATCTACCTCACCAACCCTCATATGATAATATGGGCTCCATATATTATTTGTAAATTTTCTCCCCGTGTTTAAGATCTCGAATGTACGACAATTAATTAATTTACTGACCATTAATTAATCAACATCTAACTCCTTGAGTAGTACCACTCAACCTTTTTCATCATGCCGGACCAAGTTAAACCTGCAGGGTTTACATGATGAACCTTATGAGCTCCTCAAGGGGAAATCATCATCCAAATATATAGGACACGGTTTCCTCCTATAATCAACGACACACCATATAAATAATATCATCTCCAAACTTACCGAGCCTATTGATTTAATCTATAAATCTCACCCATTGGTAAATAAAAGAGATGAGTACTAAGTATATGTGCCCGAAATTATATCGGGATTAAGAGCATGTACTAAATAATATATGAGGTCCAATTCGATTATGTAGTCAGCAATAAATCGAATCACCTCTAAGTCGGTCCTTCTCAATACACACAAAGTGCACTAGTGTGATTCTATGGTTAAGACAAACCAATACCAAATCACACTACTACCATTCCGGTGGTTTGTCTAAAGTCATCTCGGTTGTGAGCCTTTACTTATACTTTTCAAGGGACCTATAACATGATCTCCTGTGTGACACCACACACCATGTTATCTACAATGTAAACTATTAGACAATATTGCATAACCATAAACAAACAATGATCATGTGATTCTTATTTAAAAAATAAAGATGTTCATAGAAAAGATAGACTTTTCAGTATACATCCCTACACTATGGATCTTAGAATTTTGTTTCTATCCATTGGATCTAAGCTTCATGAGGTGTTAATAGGCTACATTATGGACCATGAGGAGGAGTTGGATCTTGGCCATCCATGGATCAAGCCCACATAATGTCCGATCCACTAATGATGATCAAATCCACTAAATGATCATCAATGATCTACCTCACCAACCCCCATATGATAAAATGGGCTCCATATATTATTTGTATATTTTCATCCCATGTTTAAGATCTCGAATGTCCGTCGATTAATTAATTTACTGACCATTAATTAATCAACATCTATCTCCATGAGTAGTACCACTCAACCTTTTCATCATGCCGGACCAAGTCCACCTGCAGGGTTTACATGATGAACCTTATGAGCTCCTCAAGGGGACATCATCATCCTAATATATAGGACACAGTTTCCTCCTATAATCAATGACACACCATATAAATAATATCATCTTCCAACTTACCGAGCCTATCGATTTAATCTATAAATCTCGCCCATTGGTAAATCAAAGAGATGAGTACTAAGTATATGTGTCAGTTATTATATCAGGATTAAGAGCATGTACATATTAATATCTGAGGTCCGATTCGATTATGTAGTCAGCAATAAATCGAATCACCTCTAAGTCGGTCCTGCTCAATACACACAAAGTGCACTAGTGTGATTCTATGGTCAAGACAAACCAATACCAAATCACACTACAACAATTCCGATGGTTTGTCCAAAGCCATCTCGGTTGTGAGCCTTTACTTATACTTTACAAGGAACCGATAACATGATCTCCCGTGTGACACCACACACCATGTTATCTACAATGTAATGTATTAGACAATATTGCATAACCATATAAATTTGCAAACAATGATCATGTGATTCTTATTTCAAAATAAAGATGTTCATAAAAAAGGTAGACTTTTCAGTATACATCCCTAGAATCTCCCACTTATACTAAAAGGCTATGTTGTCCTCATACTTCCATACATCTAATTCCCCTTCCCGCCACATGCCTATCAAAGCTCTCGCTAGAAGGGCCTTAGTGAAAGGTGTAGGGAGTCGCTTCGGAGGCTCATTGGCTCCCATGTCCCCGGATTAAAATTTTCACTAATGAAAGAATTAATCCGGATGGGATGAGTTTCCTTAGCACAACCAATTCATCGTCGTGCTAACAACTTGAGTGATCGCTTGAACAAACTAGTTGTTCAAACAACACAACTCTTCTAGTTCGTTAGCCGCGGAAGAGACGACAGACGGATCGCCGGTTTTTGTGTTTGTCTTCGGGGTCCATGATTATACAAAATATATACCAATGCACACTTGTATAATCAACACATAAAAGAACATGCTAAGATCAGAAAATAAAGTTATAAAACTTTTATACCTCACGATCTTCTACCGTATGTCCTATCCTCCTCGTTGAAGACGTGTGGGCGAAGATCCTCCACGAGTAGAAGGCTTCTAGATTGCGTTCTTCCCTTCCTTGTTCGCTGCGAACAAAGTGAAGAACCAACAAAACTTTTCCTTGCTAGAACCGACCACCAAGCAAGGGAGTTTGATGTAACCGCCGGCCAAGGAATGAATGGGTGAAGCGCCGGCCACCAATGTATGGAGAACTACCGGCCACCTTGGAGAGAATGGAGGAATGAACGTCGGCCAACCTTGAAGAGAGGTTGCCGCCGGCCAAGGAATGAGAGAGGGAATAAAGAGGATGGGCGCCGGCCACAACTTGATGGAAGAAGATGGGCGCCGGCCACACTTTGTTGGAAGAAGATGGGCGCTGGCTTCTTGTCCAAGAGTTGCCGCCCAAGCCAAAGCTTCCAAACCCTAGCCGCCCAACCTAAAACCCTAACTCCAATTTGAACCATTACTTGCCGCCCAACCTAAGCCCTCTATTTATAGAATTGGGCTTAAGCCTCCTTTAATCTCCACCGTCGGATCTAGGGATTTAATCTCCACCGTCAGATCTAGGGTTTTATCCCAACCGTCGGATCTAGGGTTTCATCCCAACCGTCGGATCTAGGATTTCATCCCAACCTTCGTATCTAGGGTTTCATCCCAACCGTCAGATCTAGGGTTTTATCCCAACCGTCAGATCTAGGGATTTAATCCCAACCATTGATTCTAGGGTTTCATCCTAACCATCGGATCTAGGAATTTAATCCCAACCATTGATTCTAGGGTTTCATCCCAACCATCGGATCTAGGAATTTAATCCCAACCGTTGGTTCTAGAGTTTTGTTTTACATCCTTGGATCTAGACTTCATGAGGATTATATTAGGCTACGAGAGCGACCATAAGGAGGAGTTGGATCTTGGCCACCCGATGGATCGGAACCACACAAACTTGATCCATCAATGATGTTCCATTGCAGTAGAGGATCATCATTGAACTACCTCACCAACCCCCATAAATTAATATGGGCTCCATATATTATTTGTACATTCATCTCCCCGTGTTTAAGATATCGAATGTCCGTCAATTAATTGATTTACTGACCATCAATTAATTAACGTCTAACTCCTCAAGTAGTACCACTCAACCTTATCATCATGTTGACTAAGTCAACCAGCTGGGTTTACATGATGAACCTTATGAGCTCCTCAAGGGGACATCATCAACCTAATATATAGGACACGGTTTCCTCCTATAATCAACGACACACCATGTAAATAATATCATTTCCCAACTTACCGGGCATATTGATTTAATCCATCTAAATCTCACCCTCTGGTAAATCAAAGAAATAAATACTAAGTACATGTGCCCATTATTATATCGGGATTAAGAGCATGTACAACATAATATCCGTGGTCCGATTCAATTATGTAGTCAACAATTAATTGAATCACCTATATGTCGGTCCTGCTCAATACACCTAAGTGTACTAGTGTAACTCTATGTTCAAGACAAAACAATACCAAGCTACACTACAACCATGCCAATGGTTTGTCCAAAACCATCTTGGTTGTGAGCCTCTACTTATATTTTACAAGGGACTGATAACATGATCTTCTGTGCCACACCAAGCACCATGTTATCTACAATGTAAAATTTTAGACAATATGCACACACATATAATAAATATATAAAGTGCAAACAATGATCTTGTGATTCTTATTCCAAAATAAAATGTTCATACAAAAAGAGCTAGGCTTTCAGTATACATTCCAACAATCTCCCACTTATACTAAAAGACTATGTCGTCATCACACTGCCATACATCTGATCACCATATCCTCCACATGCCTATCAAACGCTTTCGCTGGAAGGGCCTTAGTGAATGGATCCGCCAGGTTATCCTCTGTTGCAATCTTTGCGACAGCAACTTCTCCTCGCTTTACGATCTCTCGTATAAGGTGGTACTTGCACTCTATGTGTTTACTTGCCTTGTGGGCTTGTGGGCTTGTGGGCTTGTGGGCTTGTGGTTCCTTCGAGTTTGCAACTGCACCACTGTTATCACAATAAATTGTGATAGTTCTGGGCAAACCAGGAATCACATCCAAGTCCATCAAGAAGTTCCTGAGCCATACAGCTTCCTTGGCTGCCTCAGAGGCTGCCACATACTCAGCTTCCATGGTAGAGTCCGCCACGCATTTCTTCTTGACACTCCTCCATACTATGGCTCCACCTCCAAAAGTAAACACAACCCCCGAGGTAGACTTACTCTTGTCCCTATCTGATTGGAAATCTGAATCCGTGTAACCCACAGGGACCAATTGATCTTCCCGGTAAACTAGCATATAATCCCTAGTCCTTCTCAGGTACTTCAATATATGCTTTACCGTAGTCCAATGTCCCTATTCTGGATTACTCTGATATTTGCTAACCATGCCCACGGCAAAGCAGATATCTGGTCTCGTACATAGCATAACATACATAAGGCTTCCTATTGCTGAAGCATAAGGAACCACCTTCATGTCCTCTATCTCCTTTGATGTTTTGGGACACATCTCTTTAGATAAAGGAACTCTATGCCTAAAAGGTAGAAAACCTTTCTTGGAGTTCTGCATGCTAAAACGAGCTAGGACCGTGTCTATGTATGAAGCTTGAGATAAGCACAACATCCTTTTCTTGCGATCCCTTATAACTATGATCCCAAGGATGTGTCCCACTTCTCCCAAGTCCTTCATGTCAAACTGTTTGAACAACCATACCCTTACGTCTGATAACATTTTGATATTGTTGCCAACTAACAAAATGTCATCTATGTATAGTACAAGAAACACCACTACGTTTCTGTCACATCTCTTGTATACACAAGGCTCATCCGGACTTTGAATAAATCCATATTACTGGATTACCTCATCAAAGCAGATGTTCCATGATCTAGAAGCTTGCTTCAATCCATAAATGGACCGATTAAGCTTACATACAAGATGCTCTTTGACTTTAGCAATGAATCCCTCTGGTTGCCGCATATAGATGTTCTCCTCAAGACTTCCGTTAAGGAAAGATATCTTGACATCCATCTGCCAAATCTCATAATCCATATGAGCAGCTATAGGTAAGAGAATCCGGATAAACTTAAGCATAGCTATCGGTGAAAAGGTCTCCTCATAATCGATACCCTCTTTCTGAGTGTACCCTTTCGCAACAAGCCTAGCTTTGAAGGTCTTAACCTTCCCGTCTACTCCTCTCTTTCTCTTGTAGATCCACTTGCATCCAATGGCTTTTACACCATCGGGTGGCTCTACTAGCTCCCAGACCTGATTAGAATCCATAGATTATATCTCTGAATTCATTTCTCTTTGCCAAGATACCGCATCTCTATCTTGGAGTGCCTCGTCATATGTCCAGGGATCAGGTTCATGTTCACAAGGGACTAAGTCCGAAGACTATCCCAAAAACATGAATCTCTCGGGTTGTCTAACAACCCTCCCACTACGACGAGGTGCCTCCTGTGTATGCTCTATGACACGCGGTGTAGTGACTTGTGGTATCTCCTCTTGTACCGATGGTACTGAAGTCAGGACTTCCCCTGTCAACTCTTCAAGAACAATCCTACTCTTGAGCTTGTGGTTCATTACATAATCCTCCTCTAGAAATCTGGCATTCGTGCTAACGATCACCCTCTGATGTCTAGGATTATAAAACAAACCACCTTTCGTTCTCTTAGGGTAGCCAACAAACATGCACACTTTTGTACGAGGTTCCAACTTACCAGCATCAGCCTTCAGCACATGTGCTGGACTCCCCCATATCCGAATATGTCTTAGACTAGGCTTTCGCCCAGTCCACAATTCTACAGGGGTAGAAGGTACTGATTTAGATGGAACCAAGTTCAGAGTATACATTGCCGTATCCAGTGCATTCCCCCAGAACGAAACAGGTAACTCAGAATAACTCATCATCGATCTGACCATCTCCATAAGAGTCCTATTCCTTCGCTCCGCTACACCATTCTGCTGGGGTGTGCCAGGTGCAGACAATTGGGATTGAATCCCAGCCTCTGATAAGTAATTCCTAAACTCTCCCAAGAGGTACTCACCACCACGATCAGATCGTAGGGTCTTGATACTCTTACCTTGACGGTTCTCCACATCAGCCTTGAATTCTTTGAACCTGTCAAAGCATTCAGACTTGCGACGCATCAAGTAAATGTATCTATATCTTGAATAATCGTCTATAAAAGAGACGAAATATTCAAAACCACCTCTTGCCTGGATAGACATAGGACCACACAAATAAGAATGAACCAATTCTAACACATCTTTGGCTCTATACCTCTTGGCCTTGAAAGGCCTCTTGGTCATTTTACCTTCCAAGCAAGATTTGCAGGTTGGGATATCCTCCACCACTAATGAACCCAAAGGTCCATCAGTTATCAACCTTTGAATTCTGCTTAGGTTAATATGACCAAGCCTTAGATGCCAAAGATATGTCTGGTTCATTTGTGAAGGTTCTTTTCTCTTATTAGAATTAGAAGATGAGTTATTGACTTCTATATGCATCGTGGGAGTTTTCGGTTCAAGAGTATATAAATTGCCCACCAATGTACCAGAACAGATAATCTCCCTATTCCTTTTTATAACCACTTTGTCATTAAAAGAAACAGAATATCCATCCATAAACAATTTAGAAACTGAAATTAAATTCTTTCTAAAAGTAGGTACATAAAGACAATTTCTCAAAACCAAAACTTTATTCCTATCAAAAGATAAATAAACGTCTCCCACTGCAATAGCCGCCACCTTTGAAGTATTGCCCATGAAGACGGTAATCTCTCCCTCAGCTAGTCGTCGGGTTTCCTGGAACCCCTGCAAAGTCTTGCAGACATGATCAGTGGCTCCTGTATCTACACACCAGGCACTGGTAGATAACACCGCTAAACATGTTTCAACAACTAAACAAGAAGATATACCTTTGTTCTTTCGGCGAGGACAGTCCGCCATCCAATGTCCAGTCTGCTTGCAAGTGAAGCACTTGCCTTTTGGCTTCTTCACTCCTGCCTGAGGTCCCACTGCCACTTTCTTTGCTCCACCTTGCTTCTTCTTCTTCTTACCTTTCAGTTTAGAGGAAGAAACCTTCTGAGCGACCATGGCTTGAGCACTTTGATGAAAAAGCCCCTCTGCCGCTTGGAGTTCTGTCAGAAGCTCCGCCAACAAATGCAACCTCTTGTTCATGTTGTAGTTGAGGTGGAACTGCTCAAAACTCCCAGGCAGAGACTGGAGAATGATATCGACCTGGGTTTCCCCATCGATCTCAACTCCGAGGACTTCCATCTCATTAAGATGAGCCATCATCTTGAGAACATGATCCTTAACGGGTGTTCCCTCGATCATGGTGGTCGTCATCAAATTTCTCATCGCCTCCTGTCTAGTTGCCCTACTCTGATGTCCGAAAAGTTCCTTGAGATTGATCATCATGTCATAAGCTGTGGCCATGGCCTGATGCTGATGTTGCACCACATTTGACATAGATGCCAAAATGTAACACCGCACCATCTCATCTGCCTTGATCCATTTCTTATAACGTTCTTTCTCCTTTTCATCAGAGTCATCGGAGGGCTTAGGAGGACAGACCTCGAAGAGTACAAATTTGTACTCCTTCGCAGTTAAGACAATATCCAGATTTCTTTTCCAATCAATATAGTTTGGTCCAGTAAGTTTATTTTCTTTTAATATCACAGCAAGTGGGTTGAAAGCCATTTGAAAATCCTAAAAATCACAATGATCAAAATATTAGATTTCAAATATTATTGATTCCTCAAAGCAATAAAATTCCAAAATCAACCAACACCTCAAATCACCGAGAATATCGCATGCCACGCTATGTGGACGTATACGAATTCTACATTTGTAAGAGGAGGTTTTACCCATTAATTTTATTATCTTGTCAACCTTACTTTCTGACAAATAAAATTAATAGTTGGTTCCTCTTTGGGCCTACAAATAAAAGCAGTGACTCCGATGGGGAGGATACTTTTATTTGCATCTAAGTGTGCACCATTACACGATACTAAGGGAATTATTTCGGATTATGTGCCTTACCGCTGTGGAAGTACACATTCTCCTAGATAATTTCCTATAACCATTATTTGACCTAGTGATCCGCAAACAAACCCGTCTGTAGGGAGGAAGGCACTCAGAGGCGACACACAAGTTTGTTGCATCACACGTCAAATTGTAATGGAGGCCGCGGGAATTAATTAAAATATCCCTCTCCCCCTTAGTAAATTGAAAATGAGGAATTTTAAAGCATACACAACATGCATATAAAACAAATAAGCAATAAATATGGAAAACAATAGAATTTTTTCCAACTATTATCGCATTTTTCACCAATACGCATCTCGTCATGTCGCCACCTCGTCCGCTCCATCTTTTCCCGTGCGCATGTCACCAAAGAGATCCGAGCCAAGATATATCATTTTAATTTACATCCATCGATCCTATACTCCACGAAGGAGTGTAGAAATAATCTAGATCGAAAGTAAACTAAAATGAGCGGCTAAACAATGTCGTAATTAATTACAAAAATTAAATACTAATCTAGCCTCGTCAACCGCGAGGATTCAAATAATATACATACAATCACACACAAAACACTCACATACAACCAAATAGCCATAATAGTCGGATCTTATGCCTGCAACCAAAAAGTTAGCCTACGCACATCCTACTATTATACGGCATACTCAATATAAGATATGTGCATGAAAGTAACCGAATCCAAAACACACAAAACCGGAAACCGTGGCTCTGATACCAATTGTAGGGAGTCGCTTCGGAGGCTCATTGGCTCCCATGTCCCTGGATTAAAATTTTCACTAATGAAAGAATTAATCCGGATGGGATGAGTTTCCTTAGCACAACCAATTCGTCGTCGTGCTAACAACTTGAGTGATCGCTTGAAAAAACTAGTTGTTCAAGCAACACAACTCTTCTAGTTCTTTAGCCGCAGAAGAGACGACGGACGGATTGCCGATTTTTGTGTTTGTATTCGGGATCCATGATTATACAAAATATATACCAATGCACACTTGTATAATCAACACATAAAAGAACATTCTATGATTAGAAAATAAAGTTATAAAACTTTTTTACCTCACGGTCTTCTACCGTATGTCCTATCCTCCTCGTGGACGACTTGTGGGCGAAGATCCTCCACGAGTAGAAGGCTTCTAAATCGCGTTCTTCCCTTCCTTGTTCGCTGCGAACAAAGAGAAGAACCAACAAAACTTTTCCTTTCTAGAACCGGCCACCAAGCAAGGGAGTTTGATGTAACCGCCGGCCAAGGAATGAATGGATGAAGCGCCGGCCACCAATGTATGGAGAACCGCCGGCCACCTTGGAGAGAATGGAGGAATGAACGCCGGCCAACCATGAAGAGAGGTTGCTACCGGCCAAAGAATGAGAGAGGGAACAAAGAGGATGGGCGCCGGCCACAACTTGATGGAAGAAGATGGGCGCCGGCCACACTTTGTTGGAAGAAGATGGGTGCCGGCTTCTTGTCCAAGAGTTGCCGCCCAAGCCAAAGCTTCCAAACCCTAGCCGCCCAACCTAAAACCCTAACTCCAATTTGAACCATTACTTGCCGCCCAACCTAAGCCCTCTATTTATAGAATTTGGCTTAAGCCTCCTTTAATCTCCACCATCGGATCTAGGGATTTAATCTCCACCGTCGGATCTAGGGTTTTATCCCAACCGTCGGATCTAGGGTTTCATCCCAACCGTCGGATCTAGGATTTCATCCCAACCTTCAGATCTAGGGTTTCATCCCAACCGTCGGATCTAGGGTTTTATCCCAACCGTCGGATCTAGGGATTTAATCCCAACCGTCGATTCTAGGGTTTCATCCTAACCATCGAATCTAAGAATTTAATCCCAACCATTGGTTCTAGGGTTTCATCCCAACCATCGGATCTAGGGATTTAATCCCAACCGTTGGTTCTAGAGTTTTGTTTTACATCCTTGGATCTAGACTTCATGAGGATTATATTAGGCTACGATAGGGACCATAAGGAGGAGTTGGATCTTGGCCACCCGATGGATCGGAACCACACAAACTTGATCCATCAATGATGTTCCATTCCACTAGAGGATCATCATCGAACAACCTAACCAACCCCCATAAATTAATATGGGCTCCATATATTATTTGTACATTCATCTCCCCGTGTTTAAGATATCGAATGTCTATCAATTAATTGATTTACTGACCATCAATTAATTAACTGTTGGGAGTATGGGGAATACAATCAAAGTCCCACATTGGTAAGACATGGAAAAGATCATGTGCTTATAAGAAAAAAGATATCTCCATTGGTATGAGTCCTTTTGGGTAAAGCCCAAAAATAAAAACCATGAGGGCTTAGACCCAAAGTGGACAATATCATACCATTGTGGAGATATGTGGAGCTTATAAGCACTAACAATTGGTATCAGAGCCATGGTCCATGTCAAGCCATGAACCTCGAACGAAGGAAGTTGAGCTCCCACGTCCGGATCAAGAGAACCAGACATTAGGAAGGAAGTCTAGTTGGGTCGGGGGGACCGAACAACTGGCAGGAAGTCCTGGTGGGTTGAAGATCGAACATCAAGCAGAGAAAATCCTTCGAGGAGGGATAGGCTTGAGGGGGGGCCCAATGTGGTCCTTCGTTTGAGGGGGGGATTGTTGGGAGTATGGGGAATACAATCAAAGTCCCACATTGGTAAGACATGGAAAAGATCATGTGCTTATAAGAAAAAAGATATCTCCATTGGTATGAGGCCTTTTGGGTAAATCCCAAAAATAAAAACCATGAGGGCTTAGACCCAAAGTGGACAATATCATACCATTGTGGAGATATGTGGAGCTTATAAGCACTAACATTAACGTCTAACTCCTCGAGTAGTACCACTCAACCTTATCATCATGTTGACTAAGTCAACCAGCTGGGTTTACATGATGAACCTTATGAGCTCCTTAAGGGGACATCATCAGCCTAATATATAGGACACGATTTCCTCCTATAATCAACGACACACTATGTAAATAATATCATTTCCCAACTTACCGGGCATATTGATTTAATCCATCTAAATCTCACCCTCTGGTAAATCAAAAAAATAAATACTAAGTACATGTGCCCGTTATTATATCGGGATTAAGAGCATGTACAACATAATATCCGAGGTCTGATTCAATTATGTAGTCAGCAATTAATTGAATCACCTCTATGTCGGTCCTGCTCAATACACCTAAGTGTACTAGTGTAACTCTATGTTCAAGACAAAATAATACCAAGATACACTACAACCATGCCAATGGTTTGTCCAAAACCATATTGGTTGTGAGCCTATACTTATATTTTACAAGGGACTGATAACATTATCTTCTGTGCCACACCTAGCACCATGTTATCTACAATGTAAAATATTAGACAATATGCACACACATATAATAAATATATAAAGTGATTACAATGATCATGTGATTCTTATTCCAAAATAAAATGCTCATACAAAAAGAGCTAGGCTTTCAGTATACATTCCAACAAAAGGGTCTACCAGGTCATCCTCTGATGCAATCTAGGCGACATCAACTTCTACCTCCTTTACAATTTCTCGTATCAAGTAGTACTTGTGCTCGATATGTTTACTAGCCTTATGGGCTCGTGGTTCCTTTGAGTTTGCTACTGCACCATTATTATCACAATAAATTGTCATAGTTCTGGGCAAACCAGGAATCACATCCAAGTCCATCAGAAAGTTCCTGAGCCACACAGCTTCTTTCGCCGTCTCAGAGGCTGCCACATGCTCAGCTTCCATGGTGGAGTCCGCCATGCATTTCTGCTGGACACTCTTCCATACAATGGCTCGACCTCCCAAAGTAAACACAAAACCTGAGGTAGACTTACTGTTATCCCTATCTGATTGGAAGTCATAATCCATGTAACTCATAGGGAGTAATTGGTCTGCCCGGTAAACTAGCATATAATCCCTAGTCCTTCTCAAACACTTCAATATATGCTTTAGAACATATATACCAATGCACACTTGTATAATCGCCACATAAAAGAACATTCTATGATTAGAAAATAAAGTTATAAAACTTTTATACCTCACGGTCTTCTACCGTATGTCCTATCCTCCTCGTGGACGACTTGTGGGCGAAGATCCTCCACGAGTAGAAGGCTTCTAAATCGCGTTCTTCCCTTCCTTGTTCGCTGCGAACAAAGAGAAGAACCAACAAAACTTTTCCTTTCTAGAACCGGCCACCAAGCAAGGGAGTTTGATGTAACCGCCGGCCAAGGAATGAATGGATGAAGCGCCGGCCACCAATGTATGGAGAACCGCCGGCCACCTTGGAGAGAATGGAGGAATGAACGCCGGCCAACCATGAAGAGAGGTTGCTACCGGCCAAAGAATGAGAGAGGGAACAAAGAGGATGGGCGCCGGCCACAACTTGATGGAAGAAGATGGGCGCCGGCCACACTTTGTTGGAAGAAGATGGGTGTCGGCTTCTTGTCCAAGAGTTGCCGCCCAAGCCAAAGCTTCCAAACCCTAGCCGCCCAACCTAAAACCCTAACTCCAATTTGAACCATTACTTGCCGCCCAACCTAAGCCCTCTATTTATAGAATTTGGCTTAAGCCTCCTTTAATCTCCACCATCGGATCTAGGGATTTAATCTCCACCGTCGGATCTAGGGTTTTATCCCAACCGTCGGATCTAGGGTTTCATCCCAACCGTCGGATCTAGGATTTCATCCCAACCTTCAGATCTAGGGTTTCATCCCAACCGTCGGATCTAGGGTTTTATCCCAACCGTCGGATCTAGGGATTTAATCCCAACCGTCGATTCTAGGGTTTCATCCTAACCATCGAATCTAAGAATTTAATCCCAACCATTGGTTCTAGGGTTTCATCCCAACCATCGGATCTAGGGATTTAATCCCAACCGTTGGTTCTAGAGTTTTGTTTTACATCCTTGGATCTAGACTTCATGAGGATTATATTAGGCTACGATAGGGACCATAAGGAGGAGTTGGATCTTGGCCACCCGATGGATCGGAACCACACAAACTTGATCCATCAATGATGTTCCATTCCACTAGAGGATCATCATCGAACAACCTAACCAACCCCCATAAATTAATATGGGCTCCATATATTATTTGTACATTCATCTCCCCGTGTTTAAGATATCGAATGTCTGTCAATTAATTGATTTACTGACCATCAATTAATTAACGTCTAACTCCTCGAGTAGTACCACTCAACCTTATCATCATGTTGACTAAGTCAACCAGCTGGGTTTACATGATGAACCTTATGAGCTCCTTAAGGGGACATCATCAGCCTAATATATAGGACACGATTTCCTCCTATAATCAACGACACACCATGTAAATAATATCATTTCCCAACTTACCGGGCATATTGATTTAATCCATCTAAATCTCACCCTCTGGTAAATCAAAAAAATAAATACTAAGTACATGTGCCCGTTATTATATCGGGATTAAGAGCATGTACAACATAATATCCGAGGTCTGATTCAATTATGTAGTCAGCAATTAATTGAATCACCTCTATGTCGGTCCTGCTCAATACACCTAAGTGTACTAGTGTAACTCTATGTTTAAGACAAAATAATACCAAGATACACTACAACCATGCCAATGGTTTGTCCAAAACCATATTGGTTGTGAGCCTATACTTATATTTTACAAGGGACTGATAACATTATCTTCTGTGCCACACCTAGCACCATGTTATCTACAATGTAAAATATTAGACAATATGCACACACATATAATAAATATATAAAGTGATTACAATGATCATGTGATTCTTATTCCAAAATAAAATGCTCATACAAAAAGAGCTAGGCTTTTAGTATACATTCCAACAAAAGGGTCTACCAGGTCATCCTCTGATGCAATCTAGGCGACATCAACTTCTACCTCCTTTACAATTTCTCGTATCAAGTAGTACTTGTGCTCGATATGTTTACTAGCCTTATGGGCTCGTGGTTCCTTTGAGTTTGCTACTGCACCATTATTATCACAATAAATTGTCATAGTTCTGGGCAAACCAGGAATCACATCCAAGTCCATCAGAAAGTTCCTGAGCCACACAACTTCTTTCGCCGTCTCAGAGGCTGCCACATGCTCAGCTTCCATGGTGGAGTCCGCCATGCATTTCTGCTGGACACTCTTCCATACAATGGCTCGACCTCCCAAAGTAAACACAAAACCTGAGGTAGACTTACTGTTATCCCTATCTGATTGGAAGTCATAATCCATGTAACTCATAGGGAGTAATTGGTCTGCCCGGTAAACTAGCATATAATCCCTAGTCCTTCTCAAACACTTCAATATATGCTTTACCGCAGTCCAATGTCCCTGTCTTGGATTACTCTGATATCAGCTGACCATGCCCACGGCATAGCAGATATCTCGTCTCATACATAACATTGCATACATGAGGCTTCCTACTGTCGAAGCATAATAAACCGCCTTCATATCCTCTATCTCCTTAGATGATCTAGGACACATCTCCTTAGATAAAGGAACTCCATGCCTGAAAGGTAGAAAACCCTTCTTGGAGTTTTGTATGCTAAAACACTCCATAATCGTGTCTATGTATGAAGCTTGGGATAAGAATAACATCCTTTTCCTGTGATCCCTTATAACCTTGATCCCAAGGATGTGCCCCACCTCTCCCAAGTGCTTCATATCAAACTGTTTGGACAACCATACCCTTACGTCCGATAACACCTTGATATTGTTGTCAATCAACAAAATGTCATCTACGTATAGTACAAGAAATACCACTGTGTTTCCGTCACATCTCTTGTATACACAAGACTCATCCAGACTTTGAATAAATCCATAAGACTGGATCACCTCATCAAAGAGGATGTTCCAAGACCTCGAAACTTGCTTCAATACATAAATGGACCAATTAAGCTTACACATAAGATGCTCTTTGCCTTTAGCAATGAATCCCTTTGGTTGCATCATGTTGATGTTTTCCTCAAGACTTCCATTAAGTAAAGCTCTCTTGAAATCCATCTGCCACCACTCATAATCCATATGAGCTGCTATGCATAAGAGAATCCGGATAGACTTAAGCATGGCTACCGGTGAAAAGGTCTCCTCATAATCGATACCCTCTTTCTGAGTATACCCCTTCGCAACAAGCCTCGCTTTGAAGGTCTCAACCTTCCCATCTATTCCTCTCTTTCTCTTGTAGATCCACTTGCATCCAATGGTTTTTACACCATCGGGTGGTTCTACTAGCTCCCAGACCTGATTTGAATCCATAGATTCAATCTCAGCATTCATTGTACTTTGCCAAGATACTACATCTTTATCTTGGATTGCCTCGTCATATGTCCAGGGATCAGGTTCATGTTCGCCAGGGACCAAATCAGAAGATTCTCGCAAGAACATGAATCTATCAAACTGTCTCACAACCCTCCCACTATGACAAGGTATCACCTGTGTATCCTCTGTGACACGCAGTGCAGTGACATGTGGTATATCCTCTTATACCGATGGTACTAAAGAATTGACTTCCCCTTTTAACTCCTCTAGAATAATTTTACTCTTGGGCTTGTGGCTCATCACATAGTCTTCCTCTAGAAATCTGGGGTTCATACTAACGATCACCCTCTGATCTATAGGACTATAAAATATACCACCCTTCGTTCCTCTAGGATACCCAACGAACATGCGTACTTCTGTACGAGGTTCCAACTTACCAGCATCTGCCTTCAGCACATGTGCTGGACTCCCCATATCTGAATATGTCTTAGACTAGGCTTTCGCCCAGTCCATAATTCTGTGGGAGTAGAAGGCACTGATTTAGATGGAACCAAGTTCAATATGTACACCGCCGTATATAGAGCATATCCCGAGAACGAATCTGGCAACTTAGAATAACTCATCATCGATCTAATCATCTCCATAAGAGTCCTATTCCTTCGCTCTGCTACACCATTCTGCTGGGGTGTGCCAGGTGCAGTCAATTGGGATTGAATCTCATCCTCTGATAAGTAGTTCCTAAACATTCCCAAGAGGTACTCACCACCACGATCAAATCGTAGTGTCATCCATATCTTGAATAATCGTCTATGAAAGAGACGAAATATTAAAGACCACCTCTTGCCTAGATAGTCATAGGACCACACAAATCAGAATGAACCATTTCTAACACATCTTTGGCTCAATACTCCTTTGCCTTAAAAGGCCTCTTGGTCATTTTATCCTCCAAGCAAGATTCGCAGGTTGGGAAATCTTCCACCACTAATGAACCCAAAGGTCCATCAGCTATCAACCTTTGAATTCTACTTAGGTTAATATGACTAAGCCAAAGATGCCAAAGATATGTTTGGTTCTTCTTCGAAGGTTCTTTTCTCTTATTGGAATTAGAAGATGAGTTATAAACTTCAATTTGCATCGTGGTAGATTTTGGTTCAAGTGTATACAAATTTCCTATCAATGTACCTGAATAGATATTCTCCCTATTCCTTTTTATAACAGCCCTGTCATTAAATGAAATAGAATATCCATTCATAAACAATTTAGAAACTAAAACTATGTTCTTTCTAAATAAAGGTACATAAAGGAAATTTTCCAAAACCTAAGTTTTATTTTAGTCAAGAAATAAATAAAACTTCTCCCACTGCAATAGCCGCCACCTTCATGGCATTGCCGAAGTAAATGGTAATCTCCCCTTTAGCTAGTCGTCGGGTTTCTTGGAACCCCTACAAAGTATTGCAGACATGATTAGTGGCTCCCGTATCTACACACTAGGTGCCGATAGATAACACCGCTAATCATGTTTCAACGACTAGTCCAAAGGATATATCTTTGTTCTGCTTTGGATTGGGGCAGTCCTTCTTCCAATGTCCATCCTTCTTGTAAGTGAAGTACTTGCCTTTCGGCTTCTTCACTCCTCCCTGAGATCCTCCCACCACCTTTGCTCCACCTTGTTTCTCCTTCTTCTTGCCTTTAGGCTTAGAAGTAGAAACCTTTTTGAGCAACCATGGCTTGAGGACACTCTTCGAAGAGTGCATACTTGTACTCCTTAGCAGACAAGACAATATCTAGATTCTTTTCCAATCATCATAATTATGTACAGTAAGTTTATTTTCCTTTAGTATCAAAGCAAGTGGACTGAAAGTCAATTTTGAAAATCCTAAGAATCACATAGATCATTACTGTAGATTTCAAAAAATTATTGATTCCTCAAACAATAAAATTTTAAAATCAACCAACACCTCAAAACATCGAGAATATCGTATGCCACGAGAGTGTGGACGTATACGAATTCTACATTTGCAAGCGGAGGTTTTACCCATTAATTTTACTATCTTGTCAAGCTAAATTTTTTACAATTAAAATTAATAGTTGGTTTCTCTTTGGCCCTACAAATAAAAGCAGTGACTTCGATGGGGAGGATACTTATATTTTTATCTAAGTGTTCACCATTACTCGGTACCAAGGTAATTATCTCGGGTTATGTGTCTTCTGATGGGGAAGTACACACGCTCTTTGATTTCCCTATAACCATATTTGACCTTGTGATCTGCAAACAAACTCATCCGATGGGGACGAAGGCACTCAGAGCCGACGCGCAAGTTTGTTTGCATCACTTGTCAAATCGTAATGGAGGCCTTGGGAATTAAAAAAAATTTCCCTCTCCCACTTAGTAATTTGAAAATGAGGAATTTTCCTAGCCTACGACATGCATATCAAACAAAAAGCAATAAATATGAAAAATAAATTATTTTCCAACTATTATGGCTTTTGTCTTCAATATGTCTCCCGTCGCATCACTATCTCGTCAGCTCCTCCTATGCCATGTACGAGCCATCTTGAGATCCGAGCCGAGACTAAAACCTATTTTAATTTACATCCATCGATCCTATACTCCACAAGGGAGTGTACATGAAATCTAGATCGAAAGTAAAATAAAATAAAGAGTGCCTAAACAATGTCGTATTTAATTTATAAAAACTAAATACTAGCCTCGTCAACCCCGAGGACTCAACAAAATAAATATTTAAACATATACAATCACATACACATATGGCCATAATAATCGGACCATATGCCTGCAACCAAAGAGTTAAACTACGCATATCCTACTATTATCTGGGACATATAATATTTGAAAATGTGCATAAAAATTAACCGAATCCTAAACACACAAAACCGGAAACCTTGGCTCTGATACCAATTGAAGGGTTTAGCTTATCGAGTCCGTGAGGGGAAACTTCGCTTCCCACTTAACCTTGGTCATTTTGTTCATGGCGATCCCCTGGATGACCCCGGATTAAAAAATTTAATCCTAGGCAAAAAGGATTGCCCAAACAACCAAGTCATCGTCGTGCTATTCGTTTAGAGAGGTCACTTGAACAAACTTGTTGTTCAAGCGACCATCCTCTATTCTACGAGTAGCCGCGGAATAGACGATGTCCGGATCGCCGGTTTTTGTGTTTATGCTCGGGATCCAAGTATTATTTAGTCATTTACAGATTTATAACATGCTTATAATTGAAAACCAAAATCAATCAAGAAACAAAAGAGAAAATAGAATAGATATACCTCTTGATCTTCTAATGTATGACCTTCCTCCATTTGGACGTCGTGTGGGCGATGATCTACCAAAAGTCAAAGCTCCTATATCGCAAATATTCTTTCGTTGCTCTTCCAAAGCAAGAGGAAGAGTAGAAACAAGGTTTTTCTCCTCCCTAAAATCAACCAAAAAGGAGCACACAAACTCCTTGCCGCCGGCCAACTAGAAGGAGGAGAAGATGATGGAAAACAACCAAGACACCAAGGGAAGCCCTGTATCTTGTTTCCACCACCTAAGGAGAAGAGAGGAGGGGCTTTGGCCACCAACCAAGGGCTGGAAAAAGGCTGGAAGGGCTGTTGAATGCTATATAATGAAGGAGGAAGATGAAAGCAATCACCTTCCTTAATTGGTGCCGCCCTAGCTTCCAAACCCTAACCCTAATCCTATCTCAACTAGGATTCCTCTCCCTTTCCGCCCAAAAACCATAGCTCTCTTGATGTTGTTCACGCCAACTCCCTTGCCCTCCTTTTATAGAGTTAGGGATAAGTCATGAATTAATCTCGTCCATTGGTTCTAGGGATTTAATCTCAACCGTCGGATCTAGAGATTTAATCTCAACCATCGGATCTTAGAGATTTAATCTCTACCTATGGATCTTAGATTTTTGTTTCTATCCATTAGATCTAAGCTTCATGAGGTGTTAATAGGCAACATTAGGGACCATGAGGAGGAGTTGGATCTTGGCCACCCATGGATCAAGCCCACATAAAGTCCGATCCACTAATGATGATCCAGTCCACTAAAGGATCATCATTGATCTACCTCACCAACCCCCATATGATAATATGGGCTCCATATATTATTTGTACATTTTCTCCCCATGTTTAAGATCTCGAATGTCCATTGATTAATTAATTTACTAACCATTAATTAATTAACATCTATCTCCATGAGTAGTACCACTCAACCTTTTCATCATGCCGGACCAAGTCCACCTACAGGGTTTACATGATGAACCTTATGAGTTCCTCAAGGGGACATCATCATCCTAATATATAGGACACAGTTTCCTCCTATAATCAACGGCACACCATATAAATAATATCATCTCCCAACTTACCGAGCCTATCGATTTAATCTATAAATCTTGCCCATTGGTAAATCAAAGAGATGAGTACTAAGTATATGTGCACGTTATTATATCGGGATTAAGAGCATGTACAAATTAATATCTGAGGTCCGATTCGATTATGTAGTCAGCAATAAATTGAATCATCTCTAAGTCGGTCCTGCTCAATACACACAAAGTGCACTAGTGTGATTCTATGGTCAAGACAAACCAATACCAAATCACACTACAACCATTCTGATGGTTTGTCCAAAGTCATCTCGGTTGTGAGCCTTTACTTATACTTTACAAGGAGTCGATAACATGATCTCCCGTGTGACACCACACACCATGTTATCTACAATGTAATTTATTAGACATTATTGCATAACCATATAAATATGCAAACAATGATCATGTGATTCTTATTTCAAAATAAATATGTTCATACAAAAGGTAGATTTTTCAGTATACATCCCTACAGGAGTAGCACAGGGCAGTCGTTTCATCCACTAGCTCTCATATCGACCACATGTACTTGTGGCATCAGTGGCTTAGCACCAGATTCTCCCTGGATCCCGAGATGTTGAGGCTACTGGACTTCCCACCTCGACCATCATATTAGAGGTATAGCTTCATACAAGTTTGGGGGGACCCCAGGTTTTGATTTATTTTGTTTTTAGAAGTAGTTTCTTTCCTGATATTTATTTTTTAGTTAGCATTCATTTGTTAATGCATAGGTTGTTTAGTTTCTTTCAACACTTAGTTTTTGTTATCTATAAGCTGCCTAAGTAGTATTTTTAAAGTTTTCTTCATGAGTTGTTTCCATGGGTAGCTTAACTTCATTTACCTCGTGGTATTTTATTTTATTTAATTTGCTCTAATGAATGTTCTATGCTTACACTGGTTAGCTTTTATTTTTACACCTACACATGTCGAATATTCTGAAAGGGAGAATCTAGTACATACCTAGTTAAGATTCATCTCAGTAGTCTAGTACTTTGAAATTCATAGGTAACTCTAGATTTAGCATTTTAGTTATTGGAGATGCTCGAATTGTAGAAGCCCATTCAGAATAATCAAAATCCCAAGAGAGAGAGAAAAGAAAATAAAAAAAATTGAATAAGAAAAGAAAAAGAGTGTAAGAAAAATTGAAAAAGATTATTAGGGATAAAAAACAGTTGTTGTGGGTGGAAATGGTTAGGTGCCCCTTTAATACCGAGTTAGGTTACTAGGGAAACACCTACAAATTTCTCTCAATACCAAGCACGCCTTTGAGACTTTGTGCTAGATCTAGAGAACGACCCTCACTTTGGGTAGGTAAGAGCCTAAGAGTCGGAGACCTTAGGAAAGCTATAGGATGACGACTTAACTTACCATGGAACGAGTATGCCCTAAGAAGATTTGCTTAGCACGTGCACAAGTAGCTAACTTAGTGATTTTTTAGAACATATCTATTTTGCTTTGATTGAAAATACCACTTGATAAATCTAGTTGACAAGCTAAGTATGGAACAATGCTTTTTAAAATTTCATGGTACTAAGGTTTGCTTGGGGACAAGCAAAGACTTAAGTCTAGGGGAAGTGATGTGAGCAAAACATATAAGGTTTTAGGAGTAGTTTTTGTTCACATATAGTGGCATTTTATATTTGATTCTTGCATATTTCAATTTATTTTGCATGCATTTCCTATTTTTTGGTTCGGAGATTTGCTCTTTGTACTCTTGTGTGCAGGATAGCATTCTACGGGAGAAATGATGCACTTTTTGAGTGAAAATGAGGCATTTGGCAACTAGATTAGAAGGACACACGCCCTGGCCCCATGAATCCACACAGCTCGCACCCCAGTGCCACACACGGGCTGGACATGTGAATCCACATGGTCATGTGGCGTTGGGCGATTTCGATGCTATTCTATTATTTTCAAGGTTTCGGGGAGATACGACCTGATGTCTATATAAAGGAAGCTATGCCAAAATCCTAGGGGGAGGCACGACGGTCGGGACAGCACTCTGACACCCTAAAAAGCTTCAGAAATCGCAACGGGGAGAAAGGAAGCCGATCGAGGATCAAATTTTGCACTCCAACGCCGGAGAGAAGAACCAAAAAGCACTGTAATTTATTTTCTATACATCTTCTACAATGTAATGATGGATTCAATCATGCCTTGTGTTTCTTCTCTTTCATTTATGGAGTAGATACTTCGATTTTAGGATTAGGGAGTAGTTTGTGTGCGTAGAACATGTTATTTCAAATATACATCTATTCGTGATTTCATATTTGCAATTGGTGATTGTTTAGATCGATAACTGTTGGTTTTGGTCTTCTATTTACTGTGCATAGTCGGTACGAGGGGTGACAACCCTCGTATCAAAGATTTAGGAGAATTAAGGAGGAACCTAGGGGTTGTCCTCATCTCCGATAACCGTGGATAGAATGATGTGATAGAGTCCAAAACGGGACACGTTTTGACTCGTCATAGGGATTGATTCGGCATCCTCGTACAGCCTATCCCATCCTAAAGCCAGGGGTTGAACTTGTATAGCAGAGGTAGTTTCCGATAGATGTGAAGGCTCATTGGGGAAGTGTATGATGTCCCTTCTACAAGACCATAGTTAAACATCTAGATAATATCCAATTGATAGTGTTTTCTGCGACACACAAGCTAAACCAAAATCCTAGAATTCCCATAAAAGACTCATAGTTACCCTTCTCTTCTTCCGTGTGACACCATACTAGAGTTAGGATCGCCGACAAACCTCATAAGCACAACCCTTAACGTTAAACTCCGAACAATAACATCCACTGAATAATCTGTACTCAAATCTCAGTCCCTGTGAGATCGATAATCATTTTATTACTTGACGACATCCATGAACTTGCGGGCGTTGAGGTCGAGCTCATGCTTCGAGTCCTCGACGGTTTCTGTCGCGAGATTTAAGGTCATGTTCGCGTGCATCAGTATGTGGAGGAGTTCTTTGCAGCGGTTCTTTGAGGAATTTGAAGGGGAAAAGCTGCTGCTTTCTAGACCTTGACGACATTCCAAAACAACAAAATGAGATCAAACAAAAGCATTTTTCATGTAAATTTTTTTTTTTGTATTTTCTTTGACTTGTATTTGGTTTCTTGTTTTGTAGAAACTCTTGTACGAGTTTTCTCCACCTCTGGTATGTTGTCGAGATGGAGAAGAGTTCATATTGAGGGTAGATCACTATAACACCGCCGTGGAGTAGGAACTTGAGTTCCTAACCACGAAAAACATTGTGTCTTGTGGTTGTGCTAGTTTCTTTCGTATTTGTTTCTGTTTATTTTGTTTCCACTGCGCTAATGCTTAGTAGATATGAGCACAATCGAAACGATCAAATGTCAAAGAATCGAGTGATCGCTATTCAACCCCCTCCTCTAGTGTGCCAATGATCCTAACAGCCTTCATGCACAACACACAACCACTGCACAACAAAAACACAACCACTTTACAACCAACCCCTCATACTTCTTCACAAGAAGTATATAAAATGGGGGAGAGAAGAAGATGGGTTAATGGGGTTAAGTTTGTGTAGGTTGATGCTTCGGAGGCTCATTGGCTCCCATATCCCCGGATTAAAATTTTCACTAATGAAAGAATTAATTCGGATGGGTTGAACTTCCTTAGCACAACCTATTCGTCGTCATGCTAACAACTTGAGTGGTCACTTGAACAAACTAGTTGTTCAAGCAACACAACTCTTCTAGTTGGTTAGCCGCGGAAGAGACGACGGATGGATCGCCGGTTTTTGTGTTTGTCTTCGGGGTCCATGATTATACAATATATATTCATACACATACATGCATAATCAAAATATTAAAGAATATATTCAGATCTGTAAATAAAGTTAAAATAACTTTATACCTTACGATCTTCTATCGTATGTCCTATCCTTCTCGTGGACAACGTGTGGACGAAGATCCTCCACGAGTAGAAGCCTTCTAGATAACTTTCTTCTCTACCTTGTCCGCTGCGAACAAAGAGAAGAAACCACAAATACCTTCCTATCTAGAGCCGGCCACCAAATTATGGAACTTGGTGCAACCGCAGGCCAAGGAAACAATTGGGTGAAGCGCCGGCCAACTTGAAGAGGAGTTGTCGCTGGCCACCAAGGAGAAAGGAAGGAGGAAGACCACCGGCCACCAATGGAAGGAGAACCGGCGGCTAAGGAAGAAGAGAAAGGCCTTAATGATGGGCTCCAGCCAAGTATTGATGGAGGAAATTGGGCGCCGGCAACAACTAGAAGAAAGAAGAAAGTTGCCGCCCACTTTTGCTCAAAACCCTAGCCGCCCACTTCTCCAAAAACCAAACCCTAATTCTCTAATTCAAATCCTTGATTATTATTGCCGCCCAACCCTAAGCATCTATTTATAGAATAGGGCTTAAGCCTCCTTTAATCTCCACCATCGGATCTATGGATTTAATCTCCACCGTCGGATCTAGGGTTTTATCCCAACCGTCGGATCTAGGGTTTAATCCCAACCATCGGATCTAGGATTTCATCCCAACCTTCGGATCTAAGGTTTCATCCCAACCGTCGGTTCTAGGGTTTCATCCCAACCGTCGGATCTAGGTATTTAATCCCAACCGTCGATTCTAGGGTTTCATCCTAACCATCGGATCTAGGGATTTAATCCCAACCGTTGGTTCTAGGGTTTCATCCAACCATCAGATCTAGGGATTTAATCCCAACCGTTGGTTCTAGGTTTTGTTTTACATTCTTGGATCTAGACTTCATAAGGATTATATTAGGCTACGATAGGGACCATAAGGAGGAGTTGGGTCTTGGCCACCCGATGGATCGGAACCACACAAACTTGATCAATCAATGATGTTCCATTCCACTAGAGGATCATCATTGAACTACCTCACCAACCCCCATAAATCAATATGGGCTCCATATATTATTTGTACATTAATCTCCCCGTGTTTAAGATATCGAATGTCCGTCAATTAATTGATTTACTGACCATCAATTAATTAACATCTAATTCCTCGAGTAGTACCACTCAACCTTATCATCACGTTGACTACGTCAACCAGCTGGGTTTACGTGATGAACTTTATGAGCTCCTCAAGGGGACATCATCAACCTAATATATAGGACACGGTTTCCTCCTATAATCAATGGCACAACATATAAATAATATTATTTCCCAACTTACCGGGCATATTGATTTAATCCATCTAAATCTCACCCACTGGTAAATCAAAGAAATAAATACTAAGTACATGTGACCGTTATTATATCGGGATTAAGAGCATGTACAACATAATATCCGAGGTCCGATACAATTATGTAGTCAGTACTAAATTGAATCACCTCTATGTTGGTCCTGCTCAATACACCTAAGTGTACCAGTGTAACTCTATGTTCAAGACAAAACAATACCAAGCTACACTACAACCATGCCAATGGTTTGTCCAAAACCATCTTGGTTGTGAGCCTTTACTTATATTTTACAAGGGACTGATAACATGATCTTTTGTGCTACACCAAGCACCATGTTATCTACAATGTAAAATATTAGACAATATGCATACATATATAATGAATATATAAAATACAAACAATGATTATGTGATTCTTATTTCAAAATAAAATGTTCATACAAAAAGAGCTAGGCTTTTAGTATACATTCCAACAATCTCCCACTTATACTAAAAGACTATGCCGTCATCACTCTGCCATACATCTGATCCCCATGTCCTCCACATGCCTATCAAACGCTTTCGCTGGAAGGGCCTTAGTGAATGGATCCGCCAGGTTATCCTCTGATGCAATCTTGGCGACAACAACTTCTCCTCGCTTTACGATCTCTCGTATGAGGTGGTACTTGCGCTCTATGTGTTTACTCGCTTTATGGGCTAGTGGTATCTTCGAGTTTGCAATTGCACCACTGTTATCACAATAAATTGTGATAGTTCTGGGCAAACCAGGAATCACATCCAAGTCCATCAAGAAGTTCCTGAGCCATACAGCTTCCTTGGCTGCCTCAGAGGCTGCCACATACTCAGCTTCCATGGTAGAGTCCGCCACGCATTTCTGCTTGACACTCCTCCATACTATGGCTCCACCTCCAAAAGTAAACACAAACCCCGAGGAAGACTTACTCTTGTCCCTATCTGATTGGAAATCCGAATCCGTGTAACCCACAGGGACTAATTGATCTGCCCGGTAAACGAGCATATAATCCCTAGTCCTTCTCAGGTACTTCAATATATGATTTACCGCAATCCAATGTCCCTGTCCAGGATTACTCTGATATCTACTAACCATGCCCACGGTAAAGCAGATATCCGGTCTCGTATATAGCATAGCATACATAAGGCTTCCTACTGCCGAAGCATAAGGAACCGCCTTCATGTCCTCTATCTCCTTTGATGTTTTGGGAGACATCTCTTTAGATAAAGGAACTCCATGCCTAAAAGGTAGAAAACCTTTCTTGGAGTTCTGCATGCTAAAACGAGCAAGGATAGTGTCAATGTATGAAGCTTGAGATAAGCATAACATCCTTTTCTTGCGATCCCTTATAACTTTGATCCCAAGGATGTGTCCCACTTCTCCCAAGTCCTTCATATCAAACTGTTTGGACAACCATACCCTTACGTCTGATAACACTTTGATATTGTTGCCAACTAACAAAATGTCATCTACGTATAGTACAAGAAACACCACTACGTTTCTGTCACATCTCTTGTATACACAAGGCTCATCCGGACTTTGAATAAACCCATATGACTGGATTACCTCATCAAAGCGGATGTTCCAAGATCTAGAAGCTTGCTTCAATCCATAAATGGACCGATTAAGCTTACATACAAGATGCTCTTTGCCTTTAGCAATGAATCCCTCTGGTTGCCACATATAGATGTTCTCCTCAAGACTTCCGTTAAGGAAAGCTGTCTTGACATCCATCTGCCAAATCTCATAATCCATATGAGCAGCTATAGATAAGAGAATCCGGATAGACTTAAGCATAGCTATCGGCGAAAAGGCCTCCTCATAATCGATACCCTCTTTCTGAGTATACCCATTCGCAACAAGCCTAGCTTTGAAGGTCTCAACCTTCTCGTCTACTCCTCTCTTTCTCTTGTAGATCCACTTGCATCCAATGGTTTTTACACCATGGGGTGGTTCTACTAGCTTCCAAACCTGATTAGAATCCATAGATTCTATCTCTGAATTCATCGCTCTTTGCCAAGATACCGCATCTCTATCTTGGATTGCCTCGTCATATGTCCAGGGATCAGGTTCATGTTCACCAGGGACTAAGTCTGAAGACTCTCCCAAAAACATGAATCTCTCGGGTTGTCTAACAACCCTCCCACTACGACGAGGTGCCTCCTGTGTATGCTCTGTGACACGCGGTGCAGTGACTTGTGGTGTCTCCTCTTGTACCGGTGGTACTGAAGTCGGGACTTCCCCTGTCAACTCCTCAAGAACAATCCTACTCTTTGGCTTGTGGTTCATTACATAATCCTCCTCTAGAAATCTGGCATTCGTGCTAACGATCACCCTCTGATCTCTAGGATTATAAAATAAACCAGCTTTCGTTCCTTTAGGATAGCCAACAAACATGCACACTTCTGTACGAGGTTCCAACTTACCAGCATCAGCCTTCAGCACATGTGTTGGACTCCCCCATATCCGAATATGTCTCAGACTAGGCTTTCGCCCAGTCCACAATTCTACAGAGGTAGAAGGTACTGATTTAGATGAAACCAAGTTCAGAGTGTACATTGTATGTATCGTGCATACCCCCGAGCAAGCAGGTAACTCAGAATAACTCATCATCGATCTGACCATCTCCATAAGAGTCCTATTCCTTCGCTCCGCCACACCATTATGCTGGGGTGTGCCAGGTACGGACAATTTGGATTGAATCCCAGCCTCTGATAAGTAACTCCTAAACTCTCTCAAGAGGTACTCGCCACCACGATCGGATCGTAATGTCTTGATACTTTTACCTTGACGGTTCTCCACATCAGCCTTGAATTCTTTGAACTTGTCAAAGCATTCAGACTTGCGGCGCATCAAGTAAATGTATCCATACCTTGAATAATCGTTTATAAATGAGACGAAGTATTCAAAGCCACCTCTTGCCTGGATAGACATAGGACCGCACAAATCAGAATGAACCATTTCCAACACATCTTTGGCTCTATACCCCTTGGCCTTCAAAGGCCTCTTGGTCATTTTACCTTCCAAGCAAGATTCGCAGGTTGGGAGATCCTCCACCACTAATGAACCCAAAGGTCCATCAGCTATCAACCTTTGAATTCTGTTAAGGTTAATATGACCAAGCCTTAGATGCCAAAGATATGTTTGGTTCATTTGCGAAGGTTTTTTTCTCTTATTAGACTTAGAAGATGAGTTATTGATTTCTATATGCATCGTGGGAGTTTTTGGGTCAAGAGTATATAAATTGCCAACCAATGTACCAGAACAGATAATCTCCCTATTCCTTTTTATAACCACTTTGTCATTAAAAGAAACAGAATATCCATCCATAAACAATTTAGAAACTGAAATTAAATTCTTTCTAAAAGTAGGTACATAAAGACAATTTCTCAAAACCAAAACTTTATTCCTATCAAAAGATAAATAAACGTCTCCCACTGCAATAGCCGCCACCTTTGAAGCATTGCCCATGAAGACGGTAATCTCTCCCTCAGCTAGTCGTCGGGTTTCTTGGAACCTGCACAAGTATTGCGGACATGATCGATGGCTCCTGTATCTACACACGAGACCGCTAAACATGTTTCAACAACTAAACAAGAAGATATACCTTTGTTCTTTGGCGAGGGCAGTCGCCTTCCAATGTCGATCTGCTTGCAAGTGAAGCACTTGCCTTTGGCTTCTTCACTCTCTGCTGAGGTCCCATGCCACTTTCTTCGCTCCACCTTGCTTCTTCTTCTTACCTTTCGGTTTAGAGAAAGAAACCTTACGGCGACCATGGTTTGAGCACTCTGGTGAAAAAGCCCCTCTGCGCCTAGAGTTACAGCCGGAAGCTCCAGTGAATACAACCTTTTGTTCATGTTGTAGTTGAGGCGGAACTGCTCAAAACTCCTAGGCAGAGACTGGAGAATGATATCGACCTGGGTTTCTCCATCTATCTCAGCTCCGAGGACTTCCATCTCATTAAGATGAGCCATCATCTTGAGAACATGATCCCTAATGGGATTTCCCTCGATCATGGTGGTCGTCATCAAGTTTCTCATTGCCTCCTGCCTAGCCGCCCTACTCTGATGTCCGAAAAGTTCCTTGAGATTGAACATCATGTCATAAGCTGTGGCTATGGCCTGATGCTGATGTTGCAGCACATTTGACATAGATGACAAAATGTAACACCGCGCCATCTCATCTGCCTTAACCCATTTCTTATAACGTTCTATCTCCTTTTCATCAGAGTCATCGGAGGGCTTAGGAGGACAGACCTCGAAGAGTACAAATTTGTACTCCTCCGCAGTTAAGACAATATCCAGGTTTCTTTTCCAATCAATGTAGTTTGGACCAGTAAGTTTGTTTTCTTTTAAAATCATAGCAAGTGGGTTGAAAGCCATTTGAAAATCCTAAAAATCACAATGATCAAAATATTAGATTTCAAAAATTATTGATTCCTCAAAACAATAAAATCCCGAAATCAACCAACACCTCAACACACCGAGAATATCGCATGCCACGATAGTGTGGACGTATACGAATTCTACATTTGTAAGAGGAGGTTTTACCCATTAATTTTATTATCTTGTCAACCTTACTTTTTGACAAATAAAATTAATAGTTGGTTCCTCTTTGGCCCTACAAATAAAGCGGTGACTCTATGGGGAGGATACTTTTATTTGTATCTAAGTGTGCACCATTACACGATACTAAGGGAATTATTTTGGATTATGTACCTTACCTCTGTGGAAGTACACATGCTCCTAGATAATTTCCTATAACCATTATTTGACCTAGTGATCCGCAAACAAACCCGTCCTCAGGGAGGAAGGCACTCAGAGCCGACACACAAGTTTGTTGCATCACACGTCAAATTGTAATGGAGGCCGCGGGAATTAATTAAAATGTCCCTCTCCCACTTAGTAAATTGCAAATGAGGAATTTTAAATCATACACAACATGCATATAAAACAAATAAGCAATAAATATGGAAAAAACAGAATTTTTCCAACTATTATGGCATTGTCCTCCAATATGCATCCCATCGTGTCACCACCTCGTCCGCTCCATCTTTTGCCGTGCGCAAGTCACCAAAAAGTTCCGAGCCGAGATAAATCATTTTATTTACATCCATCGATCCTATACTCCACGAAGGAGTGTACAAATAATCTAGATCGAAAGTAAACTAAAATGATCGGCTAAAAAATGTCATATTTAATTACAAAAATTAAATACTAATCTAGCCTCGTCAACCCCGAGGATTCAAATAATAAATTTTTACACACATCCATTCACATACACACACATGGCCATAATAGTCGGAGCTTATGCCTGCAACCAAAGAGTTAAACTACGCATATCCTACTATTATCCGGCAGATATAATATATGAAAAAGTGCATAAAAAATTAACCGAATCCAAAACACACAAAACCGGAAACCGTGGCTCTGATACCAGTTGTAGGTTGATGCTTCGGAGGCTCATTGGCTCCCATATCCCCGGATTAAAATTTTCACTAATGAAAGAATTAATCCGGATGGGTTGAGCTTCCTTAGCACAACCTATTCGTCGTCGTGCTAACAACTTGAGTGGTCACTTGAACAAACTAGTTGTTCAAGCAACACAACTCTTCTAGTTGGTTAGCCGTGGAAGAGATGACGGATGGATCGCCAGTTTTTGTGTTTGTCTTCGGGGTCCATGATTATACAATATATATTCATACACACACATGCATAATCAAAATATTAAAGAATATATTAAGATCTGTAAATAAAGTTAAAATAACTTTATACGTTACGATCTTCTATCGTATGTCCTATCCTTCTCGTGGACGACGTGTGGACGAAGATCCTCCACGAGTAGAAGCCTTCTAGATCACTTTCTTCCCTACCTTGTCCGCTGCGAACAAAGAGAATAAACCACAAATACCTTCCTATCTAGAGCCGGCCACCAAATTATGGAACTTGGTGCAACCGCCGGCCAAGGAAACAATTGGATGAAGCGCCGGCCAACTTGAAGAGGAGTTGCCGCCGGCCACCAAGGAGAAAGGAAGGAGGAAGACCACCGGCCACCAATGGAAGGAGAACCGCCGACTAAGGAAGAAGAGATAGGCCTTAATGATGGGCGCCGGCCAAGTATTGATGGAGGAAATTGGGCGCCGGTAACAACTAGAAGGAAGAAGAAAGTTGCCGCCCACTTTTGCTCCAAACCCTAGCCGCCCACTTCTCCAAAAACCAAACCCTAATTCTCTAATTCAAATCCTTGATTATTATTGCCGCCCAACCCTAAGCATCTATTTATAGAATAGGGCTTAAGCCTCCTTTAATCTCCACCGTCAGATCTAGGGATTTAATCTCCACCGTCGGATCTAGGGTTTTATCCCAACCGTCGGATCTAGGGTTTAATCCCAACTATCGGATCTAGGATTTCATCCCAACCTTCGGATCTAAGGTTTCATCCCAACCATCGGTTCTAGGGTTTCATCCCAACCGTCGGATCTAGGGATTTAATCCCAACCGTCAATTCTAGGGTTTCATCCTAACCATCAGATCTAGGGATTTCATCCCAACCGTTGGTTCTAGGGTTTCATCCAACCATCGGATCTAGGGATTTAATCCCAACCGTTGGTTCTAGGTTTTGTTTTACATTCTTGGATCTAGACTTCATAAGGATTATATTAGGCTACGATAGGGACCATAAGGAGGAGTTGGGTCTTGGCCACCCGATGGATCGGAACCACACATACTTGATCCATCAATGATGTTCCATTCCACTAGAGGATCATCATTGAACTACCTCACCAACCCCCATAAATCAATATGGGCTCCATATATTATTTGTACATTAATCTCCCCGTGTTTAAGATATCGAATGTCCGTCAATTAATTGATTTACTGACCATCAATTAATTAACATCTAATTCCTCGAGTAGTACCACTCAACCTTATCATCACGTTGACTAAGTCATCCAGCTGGGTTTACTTGATGAACTTTATGAGCTCCTCAAGGGGACATCATCAACCTAATATATAGGACACGGTTTCTTCCTATAATCAACGGCACACCATGTAAATAATATTATTTCCCAACTTACCGGGCATATTGATTTAATCCATCTAAATCTCACCCACTGGTAAATCAAAGAAATAAATACTAAGTACATGGGCCCGTTATTATATCGGGATTAAGAGCATGTACAACATAATATCCGAGGTCCGATTCAATTATGTAGTCAGTACTAAATTGAATCACCTCTATGTCGGTCCTGCTCAATACACCTAAGTGTACCAGTGTAACTCTATGTTCAAGACAAAACAATACCAAGCTACACTACAACCATGCCAATGGTTTGTCCAAAACCATCTTGGTTGTGAGCCTTTACTTATATTTTACAAGGGACCGATATCATGATCTTCTGTGCCACACCAAGCACCATGTTATCTACAATGTAAAATATTAGACAATATGCACACATATATAATGAATATATAAAATGCAAACAATGATCATGTGATTCTTATTTCAAAATAAAATGTTCATACAAAAAGAGCTAGGCTTTTAGTATACATTCCAACAGTTTGTGTCTTGAAGAATAGGTTTCACATTCAAAACTATTTTTCTATTAATTATTATTTTTAAGTAAATTTAAAATTGAGCTAGCCTATGTCAAACGTAAATTTCATGAACCTATAGATCTAGGTAAGCCTTTTTATCTCACAAACACTTAAGATTAACTATTTGTGTTTTGAGCCACGAAGATGACCATGAGATGCTAGTACTACACCACCAGTTCTATATGTAGATTAAGTGCATCGACATGAACTAGAAGGGGTTTAAAATAAAATGGATCACTTCGGTGACTAACTCTTAACTAAATTTGATGATATATTCAATATTATTCTAGTTTTCTAAAACAAGAGTTAGACAATTTTTTTAAGAACAATATCTAGATGTTTATATTCAATATATTATTTTTCAAAAATTGTCCAATTACAAGTAGGGATTCATGCTTGGAAATTTGCTTTCTTAGGGTTAATTTGAATGCATCATTTCTAAGCAACATAGAGGGAGAGGCTATTCAATTTATTTTAAAAGAATGCTATTTTCAAAACACAAGAGAAAAAATAAAAATTTATTTAAGGGGGAGTTTCAATATTTTTGAAAAATTTTATATGTCTTTAAGGGGAGTTTCAATAATTTTGAAAACATTTATATGTATTTAAGGGGAGTTTCAATAATTTTGAAAACTTTATATGTCTTTAAAGGAGAGTTTCAATAATTTAGAAAAATTTTATATCTTTAAGGAGAGTTTCAATACAACAACAACAATAATAACAACAACAAAGCCTTATCCCACTAGGTGGGGTCGGCTATATGGATCCTTCTACGCCATTGAACTCTGTCCCCTACTATATCATCATCAATATTTAAATAAATTTTATCTTGTTTTATTGTTGCTAACCAAGTCTTTTTTGGTCTTCCTCTTCCTCGTTTGATGTGTATATTTAGCATCATTTCACATCGCCTAACTGGAGCATTTATTGGTCGTCTAAGTACATGTCTGTACCACCTTAAATGTGTCTCTCGAAGCTTTCCTTCCATAGATACAACACCAACTTTTTCTCTAATGCTCTCATTTCTTATCCTGTCCATCCTTGTATGTCCTCACATCCACCTTAACATCCTCATCTCTGCAACTCTCATCTTTTGCTCATGTGCTTGAGTCGTAGCGCAACATTTAGCTCCATATAACATAGTAGGTCTAATCGCTATTTTGTAGAACTTCCCTTTAAGTTTTAGAGGTACTTTACGATCAGATAAAACACCTGACGATTTCCTCCATTTCAACCATCCTGCTTATATTCTATGTAAGACATCTCTCTCCATCCCTCCATCATCTTGCAAAAATGATCCCAAATATTTAAATCTCTCAGTTCAAGATAACTCATCATCTCCTATCTTAACACTTGCCTCATTACATCTAATATTGCTAAATTTAAATTCCATTTATTCTATCTCTACTCTACTAAGCTTAAAACCTTTCACTTCTAGTGTTTCCCGCCAAGATTCTAGTTTAGCATTTACTCCTTCACATGTCTCATCTACCAAAATAATATCATCTACAAACAACATACACCACGGTACTTTGTCTTGAATGTGTCCAGTAAGTTCATCCATAATTAGTGTAAAAAGATAGGGACTTAAAGCTGATCCTTGATGTAGCCCTATCTTTATTGGAAATGCTTCAGTTAATCCACCTGAAGTCTTCACTCTGGTCGTTATTTCCTCATACATATCCTTAATTAGTTCAATATATGTTACACTAACACCTCTTTTTTCTAAAATTCTTCATATTATTTCTTTAAGGAGAATTTCAATAATTTTGAAAAAATTTATATGTCTTTAAGGAGGAGAGAAAACATGCTTAAAATTTAAAATTTAGAAAAAGAAATTTTAAACTTAAGTGAGATTGTGTTTGAACAACTTTAAAGTTATTAGGAGTTGTGGCTTAACACTTTGACTTATTATTTCTTTTGTTGTTTTGATGTATGCCAAAGAGAGAGAGAAAGTATGTTTAATGTAATAATTAAATTAAATGCATTTCATGTGAACTTAGATCATTTTTGTTTTTTATATATTTCTTCTAACTTTAAATCGGTGTGTTGTCATACATCAAAAAGGGAGAGATTATTGGTTCCAAGAGCACCACTCCTGGGTTTTGATGTATAAATCATGGTTTAAAGTTAGGAATTACTTGTGATTAGATATGAATGTTAAGCGTGCAAGCTTAACAGGAAAGTCTTAGTAGGTCAGACTAACCGGATACATGGAAGAAGTCCTAATGGATTAGAAAAATCAAACACCATGCAGGGAGTACAGATGGGTCGAGTGGACAACACATCTAGTAGAAAACAAGTTGGATCAAGAGAACTGGACAACTAATAGGAAGACTAACTGGGTCAAGAGGACCAGACAGCTGATAAGAAGCCCTGGTGGGTCAAAATCAGACATCAAGCAATTTAAGTTGATACATGTTGGAAAGACTAGATGTTTGGCAGGTAAGCTCTTGAATAGAGAGGTAAGACCGAATCCTTGGTTGAGAACAAAGATAGGTGTTGATCCGACGGCGAGTCAGAGTTGGACTCCAAAGTTGAGATTGGGTAGTATTACTACTTCCAATACATTTTATATTATGATTGTGCTAATTTTGTGTAATAGAACTCTAGGCTGGCGCCTCATGGTCCAGTCGATTGGGATGCCAAGTTAGCAAGACAAGCTAGCGATCGTTGGATATCAGGCGACATAGTTGGCAAGTATTCTAGGCCACTGCTGTAGGTCCAGTTGACTGGGATAGGAAAATACCAAAACTGCATCAGAGTGAATTAGGGTGACTTTGAGTTGCCTTGACCAGGTCCAGGCAATTGAAAATGTTGAGTTGCCATTTTAAGAGGCTGATGTGGAGGTAACTTGGAGGTCGTCTAGGCACCTAGAAAAGGCTTATAAAAGAAATAGAGAGGTAGCTTTGCAATATACTAATTTGATTCTTCCTAAAGCGCTCCATTCGACTATTCGACTTGCATGTCGAGAAGCTCCTTTGTGCTGCCCAAACGCCACTCCGATAATTGAGATCCATCTTCATACATTCTCAAGATTGTCGGTATAACATTTGTATTGCTTTTATATTATTATTATAGGGAAGGTGATTTTCACCTCACCCTTATTTCCACTATACGAACCCTCTCCGAGTTCGAAAGTTTTTGAATTAGATGGTATTTAGTGCATTACCCGATGAGGGAGCCCTACTAAGTGTTACAGGCCTTGGAGTAGCAATCGAGCTCAGTTTGTGAACCAAGTAAAAAAGTTTGCATACTTGTCTTTAATTTTATATTTCCATTGAATTACTTTTTTGTTTAAAATATAAATAAAAAATGTCTTTTAAAAATAATTAAAGAATATTTTCAATCAGAGATTACCCTCCCCCCTCTCAGAAGTTTCGATCCTACATGGAATAAGTATTTGGAACAAAAGAAATCACACAAACTGAAATACGGGAGGGTCATTCCTATTAGGCACGATCGTGTCTCATTATGGGAGAAGACACAGCAAGGTCGCGCGTCAAGAACAAAGTCATGCTTCTTTTCCCATTTTTTCTAGAGTAGAGCATGATCGAGACTTGTGAAAAATACACAACTATATCTCAGTCCAAGCAGGCATGGCCATACACATGGTCATGTCGCACCACTTTAAAAAGGGTATGGGCCATGTTTTTCCCCAAATCTCACCCATGCATCTTCTCTCAAAGCCCTAGCTCCCGTTCTCTCTTCGTTTCAACCCTAAGGAGCATGATTTTGGCTGCCATTCTTCATCAAGAATCAACTCTGAAGCAAGAATGAAGAGGTCAAGATGCAGAGAAGCTTGTTCCTCAAGAGGCCAAAGCAAGGATAAGGGCAAGAAGAAGGTAGATGACGGTAATAGTCCTATGGACATTATTTTCCGTGATGAACTTCAAAAGTCTAAGTTTGAAATGCTTTCCAAGCATAAAGTAATTCCCACGCATTATATTGATGAATCATTGCTAGAAACCCTAGGCCTACTATATGTCATATGGTTATTTAGCAATATAAGTTGGGAAGAACTCATGAGGATTAAGTGCCTAACTTACACTAGGATCACATTAGAATTTTTTATTTTAATGGATGCGGAGATATTATCGGGCATGGGTTGCAAAGAAGGTAAAATAACTTTTAGACTATTTAATGAAGAGTATGAGTGGAGCTTAAAATAGTGGAATTATTTCTTTGGCTTACCAAGTGGTGGACAGAGGACACTCAAGGAATTTAACGCATGATCTTTTTGGAAATCAACTGACTAGAGAAACCTCCTATAACCCATCAAGGTCAAAAGCCTCCCAACTTCAAAATCCTATATTTAGATACATCCACTAATTCATTGCCAATACAATTTTTGACAAAGGAGAGAGTGAAAGGGTAGTACTGAAGGGAAAACCTTTGCTTCCCACCGCTTCGGTCGCTTGTGCATGGCGATCCTATCACACGTCCCCGGATTAAAAAAATTAATCCATACAAAGATGGATTACCTAAGAAACCGATTCGTCATCGTGCTATTCGATTTGAGTGGGCGCTTGAACAAACTTGTTGTTCAAGCAACCTAAATCTTTTCCTCGATTAGACGTAGAATAGATGATGTACGGATCGCCGATTTTTGCATTTATCTTCGGGGTCCATGATCATACAATTATAATCCAATTACATAGAACAAGAAAGAAAACTAAACAAGAATTATACCTCATGTTTACCTCTTGATCTTCTATTGTATGACCTATCCTCTTCTTGGATGTTGTGTGGGCAACCATCTTCCAAGAATTGAAGCCTCCTAGATCACGTATCTTCCTTTCGCTGCTCTCTCTGAACAAAGGAAGATACAAACTCTCTTCTTCTCCTATCTAGCGGCGACCACCAAGCCTCCTTGCTTGGTTGTTGTTGCCGGCCAAGGAGAGGGAAAAGGTGTACCGGCCAAGAAAGCTCTCTTGTTGCCATCGGCACAAGGAGAGGAAGAAGATGGGCGTCGGCCAAGGGTTGAAGGAAGGAGTGCCTGCCTTCAAGAGATGAAGAAGAGGCGTCGGCTAAACCTTAGGAAGAGAGGAAAACAAAAACCCTAACTCTTCCACTTGTTGCGGCCGCCCAAAGCCAATTCCAAACCCTAGCACTTCCAAATTCTAGTTGCCGCCCAAGCCTTTCCATCCCCTTTTATAGATCTAGGCTTCACGACGTATTTATAATAGGCTACAATAGGGATCATGAGGAGGAGTTGGATCTTTGCCACCCAATGGATCCAAAACTATACAAACTCGATCCATTAATGATGATCCATTCCACTAGAGGATTATCATTGATCTACCTCACCAACCCCCATAAATAAATATGGGCTCCATATATTATTTGTACAAATATCTCCCCGTGTTTAAGATATCGAATGTCTGTTAATTAACTAATTTACTGACAATTAATTAATTAACATCTAACTCCATGAGTAGTACCACTCAACCTCATCATCATGCTGGACCAAGTCCACCTGCACGATTTACATGATGATCCTTATGAGCTCCTCAAGGGGACATCATTATCCTAATACATAGGACACGGTTTCCTCCTATAAACAACAATACACCATGTTAATAATATTATTTCCTAACTTTTCGAGCCTATCGATTTAACCCATAAATCTCGCCTATTGAAAAGTCAAAGAAATAAATACTAAGTACATGTGCCTGTTATTATATCGGGATTAAGATTATATACACCATAATATCTGAGGTTCGATTCAATTATATAGTCAGTATAAATTGAATCACCTCTAAATTGAAGTTGCTCAATATACACAAAGTGTACTAGTGTAATTCTATGGTCAAGATAAACCAATACCAAATTACACTACAACCATGCCAATGGTTTGTCCAAAACCATCTTGGTTGTGAGCCTCTACTTATACTCTACAAGGAACTGATAGCATGATCTTCTGTGTGACACCACACACCATGTTATCTACAATGTAAAGTATGAGACAATATGCACATAAAATGTAAACAATGGTCATGTGATTCTTATTTCAAAATGAAGATGTTCATACAAAGGCTAGGCTTTCAATATACATCCCAACAATCTCCCACTTATACTAAAAGACTATGCTGCCATCAAACTGGCATACATATGAATCCCATTCCCTCCACATGCCTATCAAAATCTCTCGCTGGAAGGGCCTTAGTGAAAGGATCTACCAGGTTATCCTCTAATGCAATCTTGGTGACAGCAACTTCTCCTCGCTTTACGATCGCTCGTATGAGGTGGTACTTGCGCTCTATGTGTTTACTTGCCTTATGGGATTGTGGTTCCTTCGAGTTTGCAACTGCACCATTGTTATCACAATAAATTGTAATAGTTCTGGCCAAACCATGAATCACATCCAAGTCCATCAAGAAGTTCCTGAGCCATACAACTTTTTTGGCTGCCTTAGAGGCTGTCACATACTCAGCTTC
This sequence comes from Wurfbainia villosa, assembly GCA_025175895.1. NCBI lineage: Eukaryota > Viridiplantae > Streptophyta > Magnoliopsida > Zingiberales > Zingiberaceae > Wurfbainia > Wurfbainia villosa. The sequence continues at coordinate 45,015,937 of CM045999.1, read as the reverse complement.
CATGGTAGAGTCCGCTATGCATTTCTGCTTGACACTCCTCCATATAATGGCTTCACCTCCCATGGTAAACACAAAACCCGATGTAGGCTTACTGTTATCCCTATCTAATTGGAAGTAAGAATCTGTGTAACTCATAAGGAGTAATTGATCTGCCTGGTATACCAGCATATAATCCCTAGTCCTTCTCAAGTACTTCAATATATGTTTTACCATAGTCAAATGTCCCTGTCCTGGATTACTCTGATATCTACTAACCATGTCCACGACAAAGCAGATATCCTGCCTCGTTCATAACATAGCATACATGAGGCTTCCTATAGCCGAAGAATAAGGAACCACCTTCATCTCCTCTATTTCCTTTGATGTTCTTGGACACATCTCTTTAGATAAAAGTACTCCATGCCGAAAAGGTAGAAAACCTTTCTTGGAGTTCTACATGCTAAAATGAGCTAAAATAGTATCTATGTATGAAGCTTAAGATAAGCACAACATTCTTTTCTTACGATCCCTTATAACCTTGATCCCAAGGATGTGTTCCACTTCTCCCAAGTCCTTCATATCAAATTGTTTGGACAACCATACCCTTACGTCAGATAACACTTTGACATTATTGCCAATGAGCAAAATGCCATCTACGTATAGTACAAGAAATACCATTATATTTCCGTCACATCTCTTGTATACACAAGACTCATCCGGACTTTGAATAAATCCATATGACTGGATTACCTCATCAAAGTGGAAGTTCCAAGATCTCGAAGCATGCTTCAATCCATAAATGGACCGATTAAGCTTGCACACAAGATGCTCTTTGCCCTTTGCAATGAATCCCTCTGGTTGCTCCATATAGATGTTTTCTTCAAGGCTTCCATTAAGGAAAGTTGTCTTAACATCCATTTGCCAAACTTTATAATCCATATGAGCAGGTATAGACAAGAGAATCTGAATAGACTTAAGCATGGCTACCGGCGAAAAGGTCTCCTTATAATTGATACCCTCTTTCTGAGTATACCCTTTCGCAACAAGCCTTGCTTTATAGGTCTCAACATTCCCATCTGTTCCTCTCTTTTTTTTGTAGATCCACTTGCATCCAATGGCTTTTACACCATTGAGTGGTTCTACTAGCTCATAGACCTGATTTGAATCCATAGATTCTATCTCAGAATTCATCACCCTTTGGCATGATACCGCATCTTTATCTTAGATTGCCTCGTCATATGTCCAGGGATCAGATTCATGTTCGCCAGGGACCAAATCAAAAGATTCTCCCAAGAACATAAATCTCTCAGGTTGTCTAACAACCCTCCCACTACGATGAGGTATCACCTATGTATCCTCTATGACATGTGGTGCAGTCACTTATGGTATGTCCTCTTGTACCGTTGGTACTGAAGTAGTGACTTCCCCTCTTAATTCCTCCAGAACAATCTTACTCATGGGCTTATGGTTCATTGCATAGTCTTCCTCTAAAATTGGGTATTCATGCTAACGATTACCCTCTGATATCTAGGACTATAGAACAAACCACCTTTCGTTCCTCTAGTATAGCCTACAAACAAGCACACTTCTGTATGAGGTTCTAACTTACTAACATCTCCCTTCAGCACATTGCTGGACTCCCCTAAATCCGAATATGTCTCAGACTAGGCTTTCGCCCAGTCCACAATTCTGTGGGAGTAGAAGGTACTGATTTAGATGGTACCAAGTTCAGAATATACACTGTCGTATCCATAGCATTCCCCCAGAATGAATGTGGTAACTCAGAATAACTCATCATCGATCTAACCATCTTCATAAGAGTCATATTCCTTCGCTCTACCACACCATTCTACTGGGGTGTAGTAGGTGCACACAGTTTGGATTGAATCCCAGCCTCTGATAAGTAACTCCTAAACTCTCCCAAGAGATACTCACCACCATGATCAGATCGTAGTGTCTTGATACTTTTACCTTGACGTTTCTCCACATCAGCCTTGAATTCTTTGAACTTGTCAAAGCATTCAGACTTGCGGTGCATCAAGTAAATGTATCCATATCTTGAATAATCGTCTACAAAAGAGACGAAATATTCAAAACCACCTCTAGCCTGGATAGACATAGGACCACACAAATCAGAATGAATCAATTCCAACACATCTTTGGCTCTATGCCCCATGGCCTTGAAAGGCCTCTTGGTCATTTTACCTTCCAAGCAAGATTCACAGGTTGAGAAATCTTCCACCACTAATGAACCAAAATGTTGATCAACTATCAACCTTTGAATTCTACTTAGGTTAATATAACCTAACCTTAGATGCCAAAGATACGTTTGGTTCATTTTCGAAGGTTCTTTTCTCTTATTAGATTTAGAAGACGAGTTATTTATTTCTATTTGCATCGTGGGAGATTTTGGTTCAAGAGTGTATAAATTTCCTACCAATGCACCAGACCAGATAATCTCCCTATTCCTTTTTATAACAACTCTATTATTAAAAGAAATAGAATATCCATCCAAAAAAAATTTAGAAACTAAAATTAAATTCTTTCTAAATGAAGAAACATAAAGGCAATTTCTCATATCCAAAGTTTTATTCCTATCAAAAAATAAATAAACATCTCCCACTACAGTAGCCGTCACCTTCATAGCACTGCCCCATGTAGATGGTAATCTCCCCCTCAGCTAGTCGTCTGGTTTCCTGGAACCCCTACAAAGAGTTATAGACACGATCAGTGGCTCCCGTATCTACACATCGGATACCAGTAGATAATTCAACGACTAAACCAAAAGATAAACCTTTGTTCTTCTTTCGGTTAGGGCAGTCCGCCTTCCAATGTCTAGTCTGCTTGCAAGTGAAGCACTTCCCTTTCGGCTTCTTCACTCTTCCCTGAGATCCTCCCACCACCTTTGCTGCACCTTGTTTCTTCTTCTTCTTGCCTTTCGTCTTAGAAGTAGAAACCTTCTGAGCAACCAAAGCCTGAGAACTCTGACAAAAAAGTCCCTCTACTGCCTGGAGTTCTGTCAGAAGCTCCGCCAATGAATACAACCTCTTATTCAAGTTGTAGTTGAGGCGAAACTGCTCAAAACTCCTAGGTAGAGATTAGAGAATGATATCGACCTGGGTTTCCCCATCGATCTCTGCTTCAAGGACTTCCAGCTCATTCAAATGAGTCATCAACTTGAGAACATGATCCCTCAATCATGGTGGTCGTCATCAAGTTCCTCATAGCTTCCTGCCTTGCATCCCAATTCTGGTGTTCGAAAAGTTCCTTGAGATTGAGCATCATGTCATAGGCAGTATTCATGGCTTGATGTTGATGTTGCAATACATTTGACATGGAAGCCAAAATGTAACACTGCATCATCTCATCAGCCTTGATCCACTTCCTATAACTCTCTTTTTCCTTTTCACCAGAATCATCCGTAGGCTTAGGAGGATACTCTTCGAAGAGTACATATTTGTACTCCTTAGCAGTTATGACAATGTTTAGATTCCTTTTACCATCAACATAGTTAGGTCCAGTAAGTTTGTTTTCTTTCAGATTCACAGCAAGTGATTTGAAAGTCATTTTGAAAAAAACAAAGAATCACATAAATCAAAAACATTAGATTTCAAAAATATATTGATTCCTCAAACAATAAAATTTTAAAATCAACCAACACCGAGAATATCATATGCCACGATAGTGTGGACGTATACGAATTCTACATTTGTAAGAGGAGGAATTACCCATTAATTTTATTATCCTGTCAACCTTACTTTTTGACAAATAAAATTAATAATTGGTTCCTCTTCGGACCTACAAATAAAAGAAGTGACTCCGATGGTTAGGATACTTTTATTTGCATCTAAGTGTTTACCATTACTCGATACTAAGGTAGTTATCTCGGATTATGTGCCTTCCGATGGGGAAGTACACACGCTCCAAAATAACTTCTTATAACCATATTTGACCTAGTGATCCACAAAACAAGCTCATTCGATATGGAGGAAGGCACTCAGAGCCAACGCGCAAGTTTGTTCGCATCACATGTCAGATTGTAATGGAAGCTGCGGGAATTAAAAAAATATCCCTCTTCCACTTAGTAATTTAAAATTGAGGAATTTTAACAATGCAAGCACAACAAGCATATAAATCAAAAGCAATAAATATGAAAAATAACAAATTTTCCAACTATTATGACTTTTGTTCTTCAATATGCCTCCAATCGTATTGGCACCTCGTCCGCTCCTCCCTACGCCATGTACAAGCCATCCTCTCGAAGGGGATCCGAGCAGAGAAAAATTATTTTAATTTACATCCATCGATCCTATACTCCACAAAAGAGTGTACATGAAATCTAGATCGAAAGTAAACTAAAATAAAAGAGTGGCTAAACAATGATGTACTTAATTACAAAAATTAAATACTAGCCTCATTAACCCCGAGGATTCAAATAATATTATAATTATATACACACAATCACATACAACCACATATGGCCATAATAGTTGGATCTTATGCATGCAAACAAAAAGTTAGCCTACGCACATCCTATTATTATCCGGCACATATTATATATGATAAGTGCATAAAAGTAACCAAATCCAAAACACACAAAATCGGAAACTGTGGCTTTGATACCACTTGAAAGGAAAACCTTTACTTCCCACTGCTTCGGTCGTTTGTGCATGGTGATCCTATCACACGTCCCCGGATTAAAAAAAAAGTTAATCTAGATGATGATAGATTACCCAAGCAACTGATCCATCATCGTGCTATTCGATTTGAGTGGTCACTTGAACAAACTTGTTGTTCAAGCAACCTAACTCTTTTCCTCGATTAGCCACGGAATAGATGATGTACGGATTGTCGGTGTTTATGTTTATCTTCGGGGTCCATGATCACACAATTATAATCCAATTATATAGAATAAGAAAGAAAACTAAACAAGAATTATACCTCTTGTTTACCTTTTGATTTTCTATTGTATAACCTATCCTCTTCTTGGACGTTGTGTGGGCAACGATCTTCCAAGAATTGAAGCCTCCTAGATCACGTATCTTCCTTTCGTTGCTCTCTCCGAACAAAGGAAGATACAAACTCCCTTCTTCTCCTATCTAGCGCTGACCACCAAGCCTCCTTGCTTGGTTTTTGCCACCGGCCAAGAAGAGGGAAAAGGTGTGCCAGCCAAGAGAGCTCTCTTATTGTCGCCGGCCAAAGGAGTGGAAGAAGATGGGCGCCAACCAAGGGTTGAAGGAAGGAGCGTCGACCTTCAAGAGATGAAGAAGTGGCATCGGCTAAACCTTAGGAAGAAAGGAAAACAAAAACCCTAACTCTTCCACTTGTTGTCTTCGCCCAAAGCCAACTCCAAACCCTAGCACTTCCAAATTCTAGTTTCCACCCAAGCCTTTCCATCCCCTTTTACAGATCTAGGCTTCACGAGGTATTTATAATAGGCTACAATAAGGACCATGAAGTGGAGTTGGATCTTGGCCACCCAATGGATCTGAACTACACAAACCCGATCCATTAATGATGATTCATTCCACTATAGGATTATCATTGATCTACCTCACCAACCCCCATAAATAAATATGGGCTCCATATATTATTTGTACAAATATCTCCCCGTGTTTAAGATATTGAATGTCCATTAATTAATTAATTTACTGATAATTAATTAATTAACATCTAACTCCATGAGTAGTACCACTTAACCTCATCATCATGCTGGACCAAGTCCACCTGCAGGATTTACATGATGATCTTTATGAGATCCTCAAGGGGACATCATCATCCTAATACATAGGACATGGTTTCCTCCTATAATCAACATCACACCATGTAAATAATATTATTTTCCAACGTACTGGGCCTATCAATTTAACCCATAAATCTCGTCCATTGGTAAATCAAAGAAATAAATACTAAGTACATGTGCGCGTTATTATATCGGGATTAAGAGCATGTACACCATAATATCTGAGGTTTGATTCAATTATATAATCAGTATAAATTGAATCACCTCTAAATTGGTCCTACTCAGTACACACAAAGTATACTAGTGTAATTCTATGGTCAAAATAAACTAATACCAAATTACACTATAACCATGCCAATGGTTTGTCCAAAATTATCTTGGTTGTGAGCCTCTACTTATACTCTACAAGGAACTAATAACATAATCTTCTGTGTGATACCTCACACCATGTTATCTACAATGTAAAGTATCAGACAATATGCACATAAAATGCAAACAATGATCATGTGATTCTTATTTCAAAATGAAGATGTTCATACAAAGGCTAGGCTTTCAGTATACATCCCAACAAGTACATGCCTGTGACCTTGTGTGCATGTGGAATATGTTATAAGGAGATAATTTTGTGGATGTCGAATCCCATTTTATCAAGCACTTTGTTAAGATAGGGAAGGCACCAAAGGGGAATATAATCATTGGGGGTTTGATCACTCACCTTTCTAATACTTTAGGGTATGATTGTAGTGGGTTGGACAGAGTGGAATGAAATCATAACATAGATCTAGGGGTGTACCTTGCCACCAAGATGATTGTAAGAGAAGGTAATTCATTTTATTTTGTAAGAAGAAACTTGGCACCCCTTAGACTTCTCAACCCTGATCAAATAGCTATAACAAACTCCAATAATTGGCATCTTGATCGAGAAACCCCGACCCCACTATAGGAGGGCCCTTCCATAGTTTCACCTCCTCCACTTCAAGCATTTATCGATCGACCTCCTCCTAGTGAACACTAAACCATGAGGGATGAGTTTCCACACCCAAGATTTGAACCTGCAAGGCATTCTTTTTATTCTTTTGATCATGCTGCAAGTCAAACAACTTATGATTTCTCAGATTTCTATCTGAACCTCGACGCTATCCATGTAGAGCAACAAACACAGAGTAAGTATTAGGAAGAGCAGCGAACATTTACTCGAGATGAATTCCAAGAATTAAGGGGTCATTTTCAAAGGGTGGATAATCCTACGGGCATGTGTAGGAGTATTTCAATTAAGAGGTTGTGTATCTGCAAGAGGCAAGATAATTCATGAGAGATGCTAGGCTACAATGGGCATGGTGAAGGTAGGAAACTTCGCTTCCTGCTTCAACTCGGTTGCTTGTTCATGGTGATCCCGTCGTCGTCCCAGGATTAAAAATTTAATCCATGAAAATTAGGGATTACCCAAGCTACCATTTCATCATCATGCTATTCGATTAGAGTGGTCACTTGAACAAACTTGTGGTTCAAGCAACCTACCTCTATTCTCTGAATAGCCGCGGAATAGACGATGTACGGATTGTCCAAGTCAATTTTGCCACATAACAAAAACATGCAACATACAAAGGAACAAAAGGAAAACAATACAAAATTTATACCTCTCGATCTTCTATTGTATGTCCTTCCTCCTTTTGGACGTCGTGTGGGCAACGATCTTCCAAAAGTTGAAGCCTCCTAGATCGCGATCTTCCTTTCCTTGCTCACTCCGAACAAGAGGAAGTATAGAAACAAAACTCTTCTACTTCCTTTAACCAACCACCAAGCACCAACCTGAAGGGTTTTGCTTATCGAGTCCGTGAGGGGAAACTTCACTTCCAACTACACCTTGGTTGTTTGTTCATGGCGATCCCATCGATATCCCCAGATTAAAATATTCAATCCTAGACAAAAGGGATTGCTCAAACAACCAAGTCATCGTCGTGCTATTAATTTAGAGAGGTCACTTGAACAAACTCATTGTTCAAGCGACCAACCTCTATTCTACGAGTAGCCGCGGAATAGACGATATTCGGATCACCGAATTTTGTGTTTATGTTCGGGATCCAAGTATTATTTGGACACAAAATAGAATATAACATTCATATAATTGAAAAACAAATATAAGCATGTTACACATGAAGATAGATAAGTGATATACCTCTCGATCTTCTATTGTATGACCCTCCTCCTTTCGGACGTCGTGTGGGCGACGATCTACCAAAAGTTGAAGCTCCTAGATCACCAATCTTCTTTCCTTGTTCACTCCAAACAAAGGAAGATCATAAAAACTAAACTCTTCTCTTATCTAGGATCAACCATCAAGCTCCAAGCTTGATGCTTGCCGCCGGCCCAAAGAGATAAAGACTAGAAGTGTAGGCACCGGACAAAAGCTTCATGGAAAGAATCCCTAGATCTTGTTTCTACCAGCCAAGGAGAAGAAGAGGAATAGGTTGAGCTCCGTCCAAGGTGTATAAGAAAAGGACGGGTGCCGGCCACCAAGGAAGAAGAAGAAAAACCTTTTCCATTGTTGCCGCCCACCCCTTCTCAAACCCTAGCCTCCCAATCCCAATCCTAACCCAACTAGGATTCCTTGCCACCCAAGGGAAGCAAACCCTAATCTCCTAAGCCATAGATCAAGGGGAGAAGGTTGGACACCGGCTAAAACAAAGAGAGAAGAGGGAAGAAGGGAGCCAGCCACCTCAAGGAAGAAGAAGAAGAAAAAATCTTTCCTTAATTGTGGCCACCCAAAACACTAATCTTCCCTTGCCCTTGCCGCCCAAAACCCTAGCCCCCTTTCCTCTCATTGATTTTTTCCGACCACCCTTAAGCCCATATATATAGAGTTAGGCTGAAGGCTTGATTTAATCTCCACCATTGGTTATATGGATTTAATCTCAACCGTCGGATCTAGAGATTTAATCTCAACCGTCGGATCTAGAGATTTAATCTCTACCTTTGGATCTAGAGTTTTGTTTTCATCCATTGGATCTAAGCTTCATGAGGTGTCAATAGGCTATAATAGAGACCATGAGGAGGATTTGGATCTTGGCCACACATGGATCTAGCCCACATAAAGTCCGATCAACTAATGATAATCCAATCCACTAAAGGATTATCATTGATCTACCTCACCAACCCCCATATGATAATATGGGCTCCATATATTATTTGTACATTTTCTCCCCGTGTTTAAGATCTCGAATGTCTATTAATTTATTAATTTACTATCCATTAATTAATCAACATCTAACTCCATGAGTAGTACCATTCAACCTTTTCATCTTGTCGGACCAAGTCCACCTGCAAGGTTTACATGATGAACCTTATGATCTCCTCAAGGGGAGATCATCATCCTAATATATAGGACACGGTTTCCTCCTATAATCAACGACACACCATATAAATAATATCATTTCCCAACTTACCGAGCCTATCAATTTAATCTATAAATCTGTTAGTAATATATGAGAGATGTCCTAAGGCAATCGCCTTATGTATGAACCATTTATATGATAAATGAAGATTCACTATTTGAGTATACATGTTTTATGTATTTGATTTGATCGTAAACTCATTTACTGAATGTCTATGATACGATTCACAGCATGAGAGAATTTGTGATTGGATCATAACTAGTGAGTATGTCTACATGTGTAATTGTGATGTATCGGAATTATCCCAAGTCGATGAATTGATGGATTTGGACACCATCAATTCTGTCGAGACTAGCACGAGGTATACTCCTTGGTGTATCCAAGCAGCTGATTCTCACTGGCTGGAGACATTGTGATGTCCGGAGTTAATCGTGGATGCTAGTTATGGTAACTAGTTCATTGGAGTGACCAGCCGTAAGACTTCATATGGTTCTCTGCATATATAGATATGTCAATGAAGTTCTTACTGTGGCTTAGGTGCGATGTTCCTTTGACTTACGGTATTCAAGTCATCTTGATCATGGAGACTTATGCTTTGACATCTTAAGCAAACATCTCTAAGGAGATGTGGACCCGAGATGATTGGGTATAAGTCGAAATGATCGAAGGTGTTTGAATAGCCTATAAAGAATTCACCACTCCTTGCGAGGAGATGCATACCCATGGCCTCTCGTCGGATTGTTACTAAAGTCTTTGGCCAAAGCATTTCATGTTTAGAGTAAGGTACTCTTCGATAAATGTGGAGTAACTAGAATCCGTAGGATGAGGAATTGATACTTGGGCTAGGTGTTACGTAGTCAGCCTAGTGGGGACTGACACTATAGACCATGTCCTGAACCAAGTGGGTATAAGATGAGTGAAGGGAATGGGGCACAAATCATTCGAGCTGCTGAAAGGTTTCAGAAATAGTTCTGGATCAACCGTTGATCTTTTCAGTTAATTGGGGATCATGATGTACTACTAGGTGCCACTCATGATCGTTCTATAATTAATGGTTAATTATAGATGGCCAACATAAACCGAGAACCTATTTGGTCACACGCAAAACGAGCGTAATCCGAAGGATTTAAAACGAGCTTGAGAATGGGATTCTCAGACCGAGAGAAACAAGGTTTGGTTGGACCAAACATAAAGCGAGCATGAAATTGTTTCAGTCGCAATGGAAGCGTGGATGGGCCGAGTCTTATGAAGACGTAATGGATCGTAATGGATGAACCAAAATGGTTTGGTTCTAATACAATGGAGGAGAATAAATCAAAGAGTTTGGTTTATTTTAAACGAATAAACCAAAAGTTGGTTCGGTTCGTTTTAACTTAAAATAAACCATCATGGTTTGGTTTATTTTAACTTATCTTAATGGAGCGGGTTAACAGGCCTAATGGTTATGATCCAATAACCATTAAGATAATTAGAACTCTACAAAAGAGGGCTTAAGGGATAATTAAGCTCTAATCCAAAAACCCCTAGCCCTAAGGTTGCCGCCCACCTCCTCCTTGGAGCTCTCGGCGCCCAACCCTATTCTTGCCCAAGCTCCTCCATCCGGTGTCGAGGCTGCTTCCTTGATCTTCTTCAAGTTTGGCATCAAGGTGAGCTCTATCTCCCTTGGTTGGCCGGCACCTATCACCTCCACCAAAGCTCAGTTTTCTGGACAGCTTGTTCTCCTCTCATCGGAGCGTCGTTTGGATGACGGTTAGAACTCCGACAGCGGCTAACATACCGGGGATTTGATATCCGGTAATCCTCTGAGGTGGAGGAAGAAGGATTCGTCAATTGGTTGACGAATACCTCTCCGGAGAAGCGAGTTTTGAGAAGTCGTATTAGGATCCGAATTTGGATTCGGATCGTGATCATCTCTCGATCACGTCGTCTTCAACACGAGGCTAGTAACCCATACGAAGATGAAGCTCGTGGCTTAGCAAAGTCATCCCGAGGAACTCGGCGTGGATACGGATAGAGACGATTCTAGCGAGGATCGTTCCGGTTGATGCCGTTCCCGCTACACGTCATACGAAAGGTATAACGTAGATAAATTTCCTTTTATTGCAAATTTAAATTTACGGTTATGTCTACACTTGTTTTAATATGCATGCGTGTGTTGTGTGTGTTGTAATAAATGTAGATTTATTATTTTTATTGCTTCCTCTGTGTTCATGTTTACGAAACGTGATCGAACACACACACGCCGCGGTGCCGGAAACCCAACAGTGGTATCAGAGCCCAGGTTGTGTTTCGACATAATCGTAAAAATGGTTTTGCGATAGTTATAATGTATTTCTGGAAATTTTCTAATTTTGGAAATTTAGAAGTATTTATGGAAATTTTTCAATTTTGGAAAGTCTAGAAGTATTTATGGAAATCTTCCACTTTTGGAAAGTTGGAAGTATTTATGGAAATTGATATTTTCCATAAATAAAATATTTGATTAGATTCTGGAAATTTGTTTCCTAATTTAATCATGATTTGATTTGAAAAATCAAATCTTAAAATATTTTATTTCCATAAGTAGTTTTAATGATTTAGGAAATTGGTTTCCTAAATAGATTTTCCTTAATCAAATAATTCCATGAATAAAATATGTGATTAGATTTGGAAATTTGTTTCCTAATTTAATTATGATTTGATTTGGAGAATCAAATCTTAAACATATTTTATTTCCATAAATAATTATGACATATAAGGAAATATATACATGACATAATTGTATGCCATGTAATTGCATTAGATGCATAACATTATGTCATGCGTGTCATGACATGTAGATGTATGCAATGTATGTCATGTCATGTAGATAATAGTTATTTGCATGCAAAGAGGATGAGACATAAAACCCTTAAACAATATTAAAGCCTACACCTTCCATTAATATGGTTAGAACCAGAGTTCCGTTTCTTGTTTGGGTTGTTGGACTCTCTCAAGCAGCTCGAACACGAACATGTTCAAACCATGGAATAGTTTAATACTAATATGGTAAGAGTCAGAGGTCAATCGTTAGCTTTGGTTGTTGGACTCTCTCCAAGCTGGGCTAATTGGTTGAATGCGCTCTAACCATATTAAAACTATTTCCCGATTAATGGGTTGGCTTTAACCTGGAGCATCGGCTTGTTGGACTCTCTCCAAGGTCGATGTAAAGGGAGGTGAAGTTGGGTGCTATGCATATGATGCATACTTGTTAATGTGTTAACAACCCGATGTATGTGTGAACATTCAATTAGTTGATAGCACATAGTGATAGTTGCATATACGTGATATGCAATTGGTATAGTTGATACCTACCGTCGTAGTTATGAATGGCTTGTTGGACTCTCTCCAAGGTTGTTCATAACTATGATGGATATCAGCCCATTCGGAGATGGACCTACGATCTCCTGAAGTGATTTTGGGGTTTTTGAAATTCAAAAAATGAATGGGATTTATAAATGTATATTGATGCATTTTAAAAATCATTTTCTCATATATGCTTGTTTTGTATTTCTAAGATTGATCATGATGTCTTTGAATTTGCATTCCATTTTGGATTCGAATAAATTAGTGGTAGAACTTCTTGGGTGGCTTAGAAGCTTGAGAATTGTTCTCAAGGTTGAAAAGCTTGCAAATATCCTCGAAGCGCCTCTTCCCGCCCATCTTAGTGACGATGCAACTCTGTACCAATTGTTGGCCTATCAGAAACATGTGAGTGATTTTGAACAAATGAGTTGCATCATGCTAGCCGCGATGGAACCCAAGCTACGAAAGCAGCATGAGCATATGGATGCTCATATCGTAGTCTTTCATCTTTGTGAGTTGGTTGATGAGCAAGTGAGATTCGAAAGGTTCGAAGTCTCAAAGCTCCTCTTCACCTCTGAGATGCTAGAAGGTTCATCTGATGCTTGCTCAATATCTTTGAAACTGTGGAGTCTTAGAAGCATGAGCGGGGAGGTCTTTGTTAGTTGATTCCTCGAAGAAAGGTTCTAAGAGGAAGTCAAAGGAACAGCAGAAGGGAAAGAAGAGAAGGGCTAAGAAGGTAGAACTAGCACAAAAGGAAACTTGCCATCATTATGGCAAGGAGAGCCATTTGCGAAGAAAGTGCAAGATTTATCTTGAGTCCGTGAAGAAGAATAAGGCATCGGATGCCCCATCTTCTTCAGATATCTTCATTATTGATTGTCATTCTATTTCCTCAAACACTTGGGTATTGGATACTGGGTGTGGCTCACATATATGTAATGACATATATGGGCTAAGGAATAGAAGAAGACTCGTCAAGGGAGACTCAAATTTGCGTGTTAGGAATGGAGCAAAGGTTGCTGTAGTCGCCATTGGAACGCATTTGTTGAAACTCCCTACAGGACTTGTCTTAGAACTGGACAATTGCTTTTATGTTCCTTCATTTATAAAGAACATCATTTCTATTTCTTGTTTAAATAGAAATCGGTACCATTTGACTTTTAGTAACAATTGTTGTTACATAACTTTGAATGGAGTTCTTTATGGGACTGGAAGTTTAAGTAATGGTGTTTATACGTTGGACGTATCCAGTGACATCTTCAATATCGAAGCGAGCAACAAGCGTGCTCGAAAGGATAATCAATTAGACTCCCATATGTAGCATTGTCGTCTTGGCCATATAAGCAAGAAACCCATGTCCGAATTACACCGATGTGGAATTCTATAATCGTTTGAATTGGATCCATACGATACATGCGAATCATGCTTAAAAGGCAAGATGACTAAGTTACCTTTTACTAGAAAAGGTGAACGAGTGGGAGAGTTACTAGGTCTAATACATACTGATGTATGTGGACCTATGTCAACTCAAGCATTAGGAGGTTATAGCTACTTCATTACCTTCATCGATGATCACTCACGGTTTGGGTATGTGTTCTTGATGAAACACAAGTCTGAAGCCTTTGAAAGGTTCAAAGAATTCAGAAATGAAGTAGAGAAACAACATGACAAGAGTATTAAAATACTTTGATCGGATCAAGGTGGTGAATACTTGAGTCAAGAGTTTCTTGATTACCTAAGAGACAATGGTATATTGTCTCAATGGACTCTGCCCTATACACCACAGCATAATGGTGTATCTGAGAGGCGTAACCGAACCTTGTTGGACATGGTCAGGTCAATGATGAATCATGCAACTCTTCCCAAGTCCTTTTGGGGCTATGCACTTCAGACAGCTGTTTACTTGTTAAACAGAATGTCTACCAAGGTAGTCTCAACTACTCCATATGAGATATGGAATAGTAAGAAACCTCATGTATCTTACTTGAAGATATGGGGTTGTCCTGCTTATGTGAAGCGGACAGTATCAGACAAATTGGATGCTAAGTCTGATAAATGTCTATTTATTAGATACCCTAAGGAAACAAGGGGTTACCAATTCTATCATCCTGTGGAACAAAAGGTGTTTGTTTCAAGGCATGCTGTGTTTCTAGAGAAAGAGTTTCTCTTGTAAGAAAACAGTGGGAGTGTCGTCGAGCTTGAGGAGGCTCGAGAGACTCAAATAGACATTGATGAGATACCTGGTGAAGCACAACAGCCGACAACTCATAGTGATGAGCAATCGGCTGGACCTATTGTAACACCACATCTTCGTAGATCTGGTAGAACATGCAATATTCCTGAGAGATATGGATTTCTCGTAAGTGAATCGAACGACGTGTTACTCATTGATGATGAGGAGCCTACCAGTTATGAAGAAGTGCTGACAAGTTCAGAAAGGGATAAGTGGCTTGGTGCCATGAAGTCGGAAATGGATTCCATGTATGAAAACCAAGTTTAGAACTTGGTTGACCCACCTGAAGGCATAAAGCCTATAGGGTGCAAGTGGGTTTTCAAGAAGAAAACCGACATGGATGGTAATGTGATTACCTATAAGGCTAGATTGGTGGCGAAAGGATATCGTCAAAAATAAGGCGTTGATTATGACAAAATCTATTTGCCTGTAGCTATGCTTAAATCCATTCGGATGCTCCTGGCCATAGCGGCTCATTATGATTATGAGATATGACAGATGGATGTGAAAATAGCTTTCCTTAATGGAAACCTGCTCGAGGACGTGTATATGATACGATGAGGTTTCACATCGATTGATAAAACCAAGGTATGCAAATTGCGACGGTCCATTTATGGATTGAAGCAAGCATCCAGGAGCTGGAATATCCGTTTTGATGAGACAATCAAAAAGTTTGATTTCTCACAAAATCCAGACGAACCTTGTGTGTACAAGAAGGTTAGTGGGAGTGCAGTCATGTTCCTAGTATTGTATGTCGATGACATACTACTTATAGGAAATGATGTTTCAATCTTACAGTCAGTGAAGGTTTGGTTATCTAAGACATTCTCCATGAAAGACCTGGGAGAAGCAACCTACATCCTCGGGATTAAGATCTATAGAGATAGATCGAAACGGTTGCTTGGTCTTTCGCAGTCTACATATATAGACCGAGTGCTAAAGAGGTTTAGCATGTCGGAATCCAAGAAAGGTTTCTTACCCATCAGGCATGGGGTACACCTTTCGAAGTCTATGTGTCCGCGCAGAGAAGACGAGAGGATTTGCATGAGTAAGATTCCCTATGCATCCGCAATAGGATCTATCATGTATGCTATGTTATGTACAAGGCCCGATGTATCGTACGCTCTGAGTGTCACGAGCAGACACCAGTCCGATCCAGGAATGGATCATTGGGCGACTGTTAAGACGATCCTTAAGTACTTGAGAAGAACTAAGGATGTGTTCCTAATATATGGAGAAGGGTACATAGTGATACGTGGGTATACGGATGCCAGATCCAAATAGACAAGGATGATTCCATATCCAGACAGACAAGGATGATTCCATGTCTTAGTCTGGGTATGTATTCACCTGGAATGGAGGCGCAATAAGTTGGAAAGGTTCCAAGCTTGACACTATAGCGGATTCTGCCACTAAGGCAGAATACATTGCAGCTTTGGAAGCAGCAAAGGAAGCGGTTTGGATCAAGAAGTTCATCTCTGAACTTGATGTCGTCTCATCAATGATCCAAACATGTGCTTCGCCGCTATCATCTTATCAGAGAGATCATCAGTAGGAACGAAATACAAATCGAGAAAATTCCCACTGAAAGGAACTTAGCGGATCCCTTGACTAAGGCATTACCTCAAAATAAGTTTGAGGGTCATGTTCGAGCTTATGGTATTGGTATCTGTAGCGATTGGCATTAGGCCAAGTGGGAGTCTGTTAGTAATATATGAGAGATGTCCTAAGGCAATCGCCTTATGTATGAACCATTTATATGATAAATGAAGATTCACTATTTGAGTATACATGTTTTATGTATTAGATTGGATCTTAAACTCATTTACTAAATGTCCACGATACGATTCACTGCATGAGAGAATTTGTGATTGAATCACAACTAGTGAGTATCTCTACATGTGTAATTGTGATGTATCGGAATTATCCCTAGTCGATGAATTGATGGATTTGGACACCATCAATTCTGTCGAGACTAGCACGAGGTATACTCCTTGGTGTATCCAAGCGGTGATTCTCCTTTGGAGACATTGTGATGTCGGAGTTAATCGTGGATGCTAGTTATGGTAACTAGTTCATTGGAGTGACCAGCCGTAAGACTTCATATGGTTCTCTGCATATATAGATATGTCAATGAAGTTCTTACTGTGGCTTAAGTGCGATGTTCCTTTGACTTGCAGTATTCAAGTCATCTTGATCATGGAGACTTATGCTTTGACATCTTAAGCAAACATCTCTAAGGAGATGTGGACCCGGGATGATTGGGTATAAGTCGAAATGATCGAAGGTGTTTGAATAGCCTATAAAGGATTCATCACTCCTTGCGAGGAGATGTATACCCATGGCCTCTCATCGGATTGTTACTAAAGTCTTTGGCCAAAGCATTACATGTTTAGAGTAAGGTACTCTTCGATACATGTGGAGTAACTAGAATCTATAGGACGAGGAATTGATACTTGGGCTAGGTGTGACGTAGTCAGCCTAGTGGGGACTGACACTATAGACCATGTCCTGAAACAAGTGGGTATAAGATGAGTGAAGGGAATGGGGCACGAATCATTCGAGCTGCTGAAGGGTTTCAGAAATAGTTCTGGATCAACCGTTGATCATTTCGGTTAATTTGGGATCATGATGTACTACTAGGTGCCACTCATGATCGTTCTATAATTAATGGTTAATTATAGACGACCAACATAAACCGAGAACCTATTTGGTCTCACGCAAAATGAGCGTAATCCGAAGAATTTAAAACGAGCTTGAGAATGGGATTCTCAGACCGAGAGAAACAAGGTTTGGTTGGACCAAACATAAAGCGAGCATGAAATTGTTTCAGTCGCAATGGAAGCGTGGATGGGCCGAGTCTTATGAAGACGTAATGGATCGTAATGGATGAACCAAAATGGTTTGGTTCTAATCCAATGGAGGACAATAAACCAAAGGGTTTGGTTTATTTTAAACGAATGAACCAAAAGTTGGTTCGGTTCGTTTTAACTTAAAATAAACCATCATGGTTTGGTTTATTTTAACTTATCTTAATGGAGCGGGTTAACGGGCCTAATGGTTATGATCCAATAACCATTAAGAGAATTAGTTCTCTACAAAAGAGGGCTTAAGGGATAATTAAGCCCTAATCCAAAAACCCCTAGCCCTAAGGTTGCCGCCCACCTCCTCCTTGGAGCTCTCGGCGCCAACCTATTGCCGCCGCCCAAAGCTCCTCCAAACGGCATCCAGAAGGCTGGTTCCTTCCCCCTCGCCAGCGTCGAGCTGATGCCGGTTAATGCTCCGGTGATCTCCTTCAAGTTTGGCATCAAGGTGAGCTCTATCTCCCTTGGTTGGTCGGCGCCTATCACCTCCACCAAAGCTGTCCAGTTTTCTGGACAGCTTGTTCTCCTCTCGTCGGAGCGTCGTTTGGACGACGGTTAGAGCTCCGACAGCAGCTAACTTATTGGCGATTCGATATCCGGTAATCCTCTGAGGTGGAGGACGAAGGATTCGTCAATTGGTTGACGAATACCTCTCCGGAGAAGCGAGTTTTGAGAACTCGTATTAGGATCCGAATTTGGATTCGGATCGTGATCATCTCTCGATCACGTCGTCTTCAACACGAGGCTAGTAACCTGTACGAAGACGAAGCTCGTGGCTTAGCGAAGTCATCCCGAGGAACTCGGCGTGGATACGGATAGAGACGATTCTAGCGAGGATCGTTCCGGTTGATGTCGTTCCCGCTACACGTCATACGAAAGGTATAACATAGATAAATTTCCTTTTATTGCAAATTTAAATTTACGGTTATGTCTACACTTGTTGTAATATGCATGCGTGTGTTGTGCATGTTGTAATAAATGTAGATTTATTATTTTTATTGCTTCCGCTGTGTTCATGTTTACGAAAAGTGATCGAACACACACACGCCGCGATGCCGGAAACCCAACAAAATCTCGCCCATTGGTAAATCAAAGAGATGAATACTAAGTATATGTGTCCGTTATTATATTGGGATTAAGACCATGTACTAAATAATATATTAGGTCCGATTCGATTATGTATTCAGCAATAAATCGAATCACCTCTAAGTTGATTCTGCTCAATACACACAAAGTGCACTAGTGTGATTCTATGGTCAAGACAAACCTATACCAAATCACACTACAACCATTCCGATGGTTTGTCCAAAGTCATCTCGGTTGTGAGTCTTTACTTATACTTTACAAGGAGCCGATAACATGATCTCCTGTGTGACACCACACACCATGTTATCTACAATGTAATGTATTAGACAATATTGCATAACTATAAAAATGAAAACAATGATCATGTGATTCTTATTTCAAAATAAAGATGTTCATACAAAAGGTAGACTTTTCAGTATACATCCCTACAGAAGGCACTCAGAGCCGATGTGCAAGTTTGTTTGCATCACATGTCAAATTGTAATGGAGGTCATGGGAATTTTTTTAAAAAATATCCCTCTCCCACTTAGTAATTTAAAATGAGGAATTTTCCAAGTACACAACATGCATATCAAATAAGAAACAATAAATATGAAAAAAAAATATTTTCCAACTATTATGGCTTTTGTTTTCCAATATGCCTCCCGTCATGTTGCCATCTCGTCCGCTCCTCCATACACATGTAAAAGCCATCCGGAGATTTGAGCCGAGAAAAATTATTTTAATTTACATCCATCAATCCTATACTCCACAAAGGAGTGTACATGAAATCTAGATCGAAAGTAAACTAAAATAAAAGAGTGGCTAAACAATGTTGTACTTAATTACAAAAATTAAGTACTAGCCTCGTCAACCCCGAGGATTCAAATAATATTACAATTACACACATCCCATCACATACACACACATATGACCATAATAGTTGGATCTTATGCCTGCAACCAAAAACTTAGCCTACGCACATCCTACTACTATCCGGCACATACAATATATGATAAGTGCATAAAATTAATCGAATCTTAAACACACAAAACCTAAAACCGTGGCTCTGATATGACTTGAGGGGAATTGCTTCTCGCTTCGGTCACTCATGCATGGCGATCCTATCTACGTCTCCGGATTAAAAAAAAAATCCTTGATGAAGACGGATTACCCAAGCAACCGATCCATCATCGTGCTATTTGATTCGAGTGGTCTCTTGAACAAACTTGTTGTTCAAGCAACCTAACTCTTTTCCTCGATTAGGCACGAAATAGATGATGTATGGATCGCCGGTTTTTGTGTTTATCTTCGGGGTCGAAGTAAAGTAGCCACATACAATTATAAACAAATTGCAAAGGAACCAAAGGAAACCAAAAAAAGAATGATACCTCTTGTTTACCTCTTGGTCTTCTATTGTATGACCTATCCTCCTCTTGAACGTTGTGTGGGCAACGATCCTCCAAGAGTTGAAACTTCCTAGATCTCTTTCTTCCCTTCCTTGTTCGCTCCGAACAAAGGGAAGAATACTCGGCTCCCTTCTTATCCTTGCTTGCGCCAACCACCAAGCACCAAGCTTGGTTTCCGCCGACCCTAAGGAGAGGGAGAGGATGTGCCGACAAAGATTGATATATTGCCGCCGGCCAAAGGAGAGGGAGAGGCACTGGCCAAGTCTTGATGATGGGTCTTGTTGCAGCCGGCCAAAAGGAGAAGTCAACCCTAGGTTGCCGCCACCCAAGATGAGAAGCAAACCCTAGCCACCTCCAATCCCAACCAACAAACCCTAGCCAAAACCTAGTTGCCGCCCAAAGCTTTGGAAGCAAACCCTAGAATCTCTAATTCTTTATTGCCGCCCAAGCCTTGTCCTCCTTTATATAGATTTAGCCCAAGCCTCCTTTTAATCGTGTCCGTTGGATCTAAGTTTCATGAAGGTTTTAATAGGCTACAATAGAGACCATGAGGAGGAGTTGGATCTTGGCCACCCAATGGATCTATCCCACATAAAATTCGATCCATTAATGATAATCCATTCCACTAGAGGATTATCATTGATCTACCTCACCAACCCCCATAAATAAATATGGGGTCCATATATTAATTGTACAAATGTCTCCCTGTGTTTAAGATATCGAATGTCCATCAATTAATTAATTTACTGATAATTAATTAATCAACATCTAACTCCATGAGTAGTATCACTCAAACTTTTCATCATACCGGACCAAGTCCACCTGCAGGGTTTACATGATGATCCTTATGAGCTCCTCAAGGGACATCATCATCCTAATACATAGGACACGGTTTCCTCCTATAATCAATGACACACCATATAATTAATATCATTTCCCAACTTACTGAGCCTATCAATTTAATCTATAAATCTCTCTCATGGGTAAATCAAAGAAATAAATACTAAGTACTGTTAGTGAAATCCCAAGAACCAATCATTTGATGATTGTTGTATGAACTTTATTGTATCATATTCCTATTTATAAAGGCATGGTTATTATATTTACTTGTATTGGTGCCAAATAACTAAATATAATAACGTCCTTGAGTAGTAGGTTCTTGTCTATATCAATCAATTGGTTGAATCGATAATGAGATGATATAGAGAACACTACTCTTAATCATTCCTAGTCAAGTATTAACATTCAGGGACAATGTTAATGCATATAGACTAGCATGTAGGTCAACACGATGACTTGATCTCACAAGTCATGGATATGAGTTATCAAGTTGACACATGGGTATGCATTGGAGAATGTATACTGAATGACCCACCATGAGAAAGTATCATGGATCGTTATATGAGTGTCATATACTTTCTCATGTGGCTATTAGTATGACTATTAGTCCTTAGACCTGAAGTCACCATGGTTCCCTACATAAGGAGTTGCATACTTTTGCTTCATCAAACGTCACCCGTAAATGGGTGGACTATAAAGGCGATTACTGGGTATGTGACAAATTATGCGGAGGGATGTGAGTGATGTAGATGAGATCTATCCCTCCAATATGACGGGGGTGACATCGATATTCTTGATAGTGTGAGACCACGAAGTGCATGGCAATGCCCAAATGAGTCAATATGAGATATTGAGCTCATTTGATTAGAGTGAGTCTACTTGAAGTTCAAGATATAGATTGTACCGAGGATGACACGGTCTATGCCTTAATTGGTCAATCTAGATGTCAAGGATAGAGGGACATTGTCACATATTGTGAGAGTCACAATTAGGAGTCACAAAGGTGATGTTGGAGCTCAACATTCTTGTAACTTGGGTAGCAATGATGTGTTGCTAGATACCGCTCATTTCTTATGTTCCTAAATCGGTTTAGGGACATTGCCAATGTTACAAGAACCTATAGGGTCACACACAAAGAGCAATTAGATGGAGATTAGGTTCATATGATGAACCATGAGAATTAGGTTCATGTGATGAACCAAATTGGATTAAGAGTAATCCTAATTAGACTAATTGAGTTGGACTCAATTTGATTCAAGTGTTGAATGAGTCTAATTTAGATTTGATTCATCAAATCAATCTAAATTAATTATTAGAGATTCATTAAATTAAATTGACTTGAATCAAATGGTTGGATTTGATCAACCATGGGAGATAAGAGGTCAAGTTTGACTTGACTTGAGGGAAGATGAAAGGTCAAGTTTGACTTTACCAAATGCCATGTCATGATGATGACTTGGCATGGCTGGCCAATGATGATGCTCCACATTATCATTGACTTATCAATTGGTGCCACCTCATGAGGGAGACCAAGAGCCATTGGCTCTTGGAGTTACATGCATGCATGTAACCCCCCAAGACATGAAGTGGTCGACCACTATTCTTATTAGATTAGAATTGATTTGGCGAGTTACTCCAACTTCATCTTCTTCCTTAGATCATCCTCTCAAGCTCCCCTCTCCTCCTTGGCCAAACCATCCTAAGGGTGCTAGCACACTCAAGGTTGTGTTTTCTCCACCTATTGTTTGTGTGGATACCAATAGAGGAGTGTACACTTGACACTCTAGAGTTCCGGCAAGCTATTTGGACGAGCGGGATTTGCGAAGGGCGTCGCTTCGAGGGTAACACTCTCAACTTCTAGATCTAAGGTAGATCTAGGTTTACTTAGCACATACATGTTTTTATTTTAATATATCTTCGCACGGATCTGTGGCTGGACTTCCGGGGTTTCCGCAACGCAAAAAGCGGTTTTTGCAGCTCAGAAAGTCAAACAAGTACATGTGCCCATTATTATATCAGGATTAAAAGCAAGTACACCATAATATCCGAGGTCCAATTCAATTATGTAGTAGTAATAAATTTAATCACCTCTAAGTTGGTCCTGCTCAATACCACAAAGTGTACTGATGTGAGCAAAACATATAGGGTTTTAGGAGTAGCTGGGGTATGCTAGGTGCAGAGAATTGGGATTGAATCCCAGCCTCTGATAAGTAATTCCTCAACTCTCCCAAGAGGTACTCACCACCACGATCAAATCGTAGTGTCTTGATACTTTTACCTTAACGTTTCTCCACATCAACCTTGAATTCTTTGAATTTGTCAAAGTACTCAGACTTGTGGCGCATCAAGTAAATGTATCCATACCTTGAATAATCATCTATAAAAGAGACGAAATATTCAAAGCCACCTCTTACCTGGATAGACATAGAACCACACAAATCAGAATGAACCAATTCCAACACATCTTTGGCTCTATACCCCTTGTCCTTGAAAGGCCTCTTGGTCATTTTACCTTCCAAGCAGGACTCGCAGGTTGGGAAGTCTTCCACCACTAATGAACTCAGAGGTCCATCAGCTATCAACCTTTGAATTCTGCTTAGGTTAATATGACCAAGCCTTAGATGCCAAAGATATGTTTGGTTCATTTTCGAAGGTTCTTTTCTCTTATTGGAATTAGAAGATTAGTTATTCACTTCTATTTGCATCGTGGGAGCTTTTGGTTCAAGTGTATATAAATTTTCTATCAATGCACCAAAACAGATAATCTCCCTATTCATTTTTATAACAACTATGTCATTAAAAGAAATAGATTATCCATCCATAAATAATTTAGAAATTGAAATAAAATTCTTTCTAAATAAAGGTACATAAAGGCAATTTTTCAGAACCAAAATTTTATTCCTATCAAAAGATAAATAAACATCTCCCACTGCAACAACTGCCACCTTCGTGGCATCACCCAAGTAGATGGTAATCTCCCCTTTAGCCAGTCGTCTGGTTTCCAGGAACCCTTGTAAAGTATTGCAGACATGATCAGTGGCTCCCGTATCTACACACCAGGTGCCGGTAGATAACACCGCTAAACATGTTTCAAAGACTAGACCAAAAGATATACCTTTGTTCTGCTTCCGGTTGGGGCAGTCCTTCTTCCAGTGTCTAGTCTGCTTGCAAGTGAAGCACTTACCTTTCGGCTTCTTCACTCCTCCCTGAGTTCCTCCTGCCACCTTTGCCCCAGCTTGTTTCTTCTTCTTCTTGCCTTTCGGCTTAGAAGTAGAAACCTTTTGGGCAACCATGGCCGATGCATGAGCACTCTGACGAAAAAGCCCCTCTGCCGCCTGGAGTTCTGTCAGAAGCTCCGCCAACGAATACAACCTCTTGTTCATGTTGTAGTTCAGAAGAAACTGCTCAAAACTCCTAGGTAAAGACTGGAGAATGATATCGACCTGGGTTTTCCCATCGATCTCAGCTCTGAGGACTTCCAGCTCATTCAAATGAGCCATCATCTTGAGAACATGATCCCTTACGGGTGTTCCCTCGATCATGGTGGTCGTCATCAAGTTCCTCATGGCTTCCTGCCTAGCAGCCCGATTCTGGTGTTCGAAAAGCACTTTGAGATTGAGCATCATGTCATAAGCAGTGGGCATGGCTTCATGCTGATGTTGCAGTACATTTTACATAGATGCCAAAATGTAACACTGCGCCATCTCATCGGCCTTAATCCACTTCTTATAACTCTGCTTCTCCTTTTCCCTAGAATCATCCGCAGGCTTAGAAGGGCATTCTTCGAGGAGTACATATTTGTATTCCTCAGCAGTCAAGACAATGTCAAGATTCCTCTTCTAATCAACATAGTTGGGTCCAGTAAGTTTATTTTCTTTCAGTATCACAGCAAGCGGGTTGAAAGTCATTTTGAAAAAACCTAAGAATCACACAGATCAAAACATTAGATTTCAAAAAATTATTGATTTCTCAAACAATACAATTTTAAAATCAACCAACTCCTCAAAACACCGAGAATATCGTATGCCACGATAGTGTGGACGTACACGAATTCTACATTTGTAAGAGGAGGTTTTACCCATTAATTTTATTATCTTGTCAACCTAACTTTTTGACAAATAAAATTAATAGTTGGTTCCTCTTCGGCCCTATAAATAAAATCAGTGACTCCGATGGGTAGGATACATATATTTGTATCTAAGCGTTCACCATTACTCGGTACCGAGGTAATTATCTAGGGTTATGTGCCTTCCGATGGGGAAGTAGACACGCTCCTTAATAATTTCCTATAACCATATTCGACCTTGTGATCCCCAAACAAACTCATCCGATGGGGAGGAAGGCACTCAGAGCCGACGTGCAAGTTTGTTTGCATCACATGTCAAATTGTAATGGAGGCCGTGGGAATTTATAAAAATGTCCCTCTCCCACTTAGTAATTTAAAATTGAGGAATTTTCTAGCCTACGACCTGCTTATCAAACAATAAGCAATAAATATGAAAAAATATTTTCCAACTATTATGGCTTTTGTCTTCAATATGCCTCCCGTCGTATCGCCATCTCGTCCGCTCCTCCCTACGCCATGTACAAGCCATCCAGCGATCCGAGCCGAGAAAAAAAACTATTTTAATATACATCCATCGAACCTATACTCCACGAGGGAGTGTACATGAAATCTAGATCGAAAGTAAACTGAAATAAAAAGAGTGGTTAAACAATGCCATATCTAATTACAAAAATTAAATACTAGCTTCGTCAACCCCGAGGATTCAACAAAATATACAATTACACACATAGAATCACATACACACATATGGCCATAATAGTTGGATCCTATGCCTGCAACCAAAAAGTTAACCTATGTACATCTAACTATTATCCGGCACATATAATATATGAAAAGTGCATAAAAGTAACCGAATCCTAAACACACAAAACAGGAAATCGTGGCTCTGATACCACTTGAAGGTAGGAAACTTCGCTTCCTGCTTTAACTCGGTCACTTGTTCATGGCGATCCTGTCATCGTCCCCATATTAACAATTTAATCTATGACAATTAGGGAATACCCAAGCTATCGTTTCATCGTCGTGCTATTCGATTAGAGTGGTCACTTGAACAAACTTGTTGTTCAAGCAACCTACCTCTATTCTACAAATAGCCACGGAATAGACGATGTACGGATCGTCAGTTTTTGTGTTTGTATTCGGGGTCCAAGTTAATTTAGCCACATAATAAAAACATGCAACATACAAAGGAACAAAAGGAAAACAAAACAAAATTTATACCTCTCGATCTTCTATTGTATGTCCTTCCTCCTTTTGGACGTCATGTGGGCGACGATCTTCCAAAAGTCAAAGCCTCCTAGATCACGATCTTCCCTTCCTTGCTCGCTCCGAACAAGAGGAAGTATAGAAACAAAACTCTTCTCCTTCCTTTAACCAACCACCAAGCACCAACCTTGATGCTTGTCGTCGGCCAAAAGGAGAAGACAAGAGGGATTTCACCTTACCAATCGTAATTTCACCCCTCCAACTCCCATGTCATGTTATAGCAGTATCATTTAAGGCTCCCCCTTAATTGAAGCTTTATTTCAAATTTTCAAAATGTTGGAAGATCAATGGCCGGGTAGAGGGGGGGTGAATAGCCTCTTGATCGTAGACGATGAAATGTGTTCGCTTAATTGTCTACAAATACTATTAGCACAGTAGAAAACAAAGTAATTAAGACAAAAAAAATAAGCAAAGAGAAAGCAAGAAAGAAAACGCTAACAACTTGATGTAACGTGGTTCACGGTGCTTACCGCTAATCCATGACCCGATTTGTTCCAGGTTAATCACTCCTTACCGAATCCACTAGATCTTTCCTTTTTCCCAAGCAAGGTGGAGGTAACCCTTCTTACAACACAACACTCCTTCTTACAATATGATTGAAATAAATGGAATGAGAAGGAGTAGAACTCATGTAGGGCACTTAGGGGATAATTGAGAGCTTGAAGATTAACCTCCCCAAAGCCCACACCCTCTCTTTTTATAGAGAGGAGTGAATTCTTCCCGTTGGGGTTTCATCAGTCGACTGCCGCCTTTGCAACGGCTTCTGACGATGTCTAATCCGCGATCGTCACCGTCCAATGGAAACCTTGGCAGTCGAATGATGTCTTCATCATTCGACTAATGACCTCGTAGTCGACTAATCAGTTGGCTACGAGTGCTTTTGTGCCCGTTCGAACTCCAGCAGTCGACTGCCATCCATGGCAGTCGACTGCCAGTAGTCCACTACTAATGTACTAGTCTGACTGCTGATCAGGCAGCTCCGCCACACACCAATTGAACTCAATCGACTTGGATCAGTTCGACTGCCCATTCATGGAAATAGACTGGTGCCAGGTAAACCTCAAACAAGAGACTTGTTTGAGTATCCGACGGTCGCGTAAAACCTCAACCCACTCGGTTGAGAATCCGACACTTGACTTAGCCATTCAGCCAAGTTCACCTATGAGTTATGTTACATTTCGCTCATTCTCTCATCTCCCTTAAAGTCCCTCGCCGAAGTTATCTTCATCCGGCCACGTCCCTCGGATGCACCAAGTGCACGACATCGCAATGCCATCCTTCGTGTCTCACCCTGAAGTCTACTTCCTTTGGCTTCACTCCTAAGCTCCTCGTCCAACGGTCCCTCAGATGTGTTAGGGCAATCAACCCTTGGATGATGTGTTTTGATGTGTGTGGCAAAGATTTAAGTTAGGTTATTTGTGGATTTGATATGTGTGTTTAAGTCGTTTAGGACTTAGTAATTCACACATGGTTAGCTTGACAAAGCATTGGCAAGATCACCATATCCTGACTCGGTCCTTTAGTCGGTGAAGGATGACATTGTGAAGTCGTGGGCTTGGTGCATCCGTGGGACCGTCGGACGAGGAGAATTAGAATGAAGCCAAGGAAGCCGACTTTGTTGGGATGTATACTGAAAATTCTATCATTTGTATGAACATCTTTATTTTGAAATAGGAATCACATGATCATTGTTTGCATATTTATCGGTATGCATATTTTCTAATACATTACATTGTAGATAACATGGTGTGTGGTGTCACATGGGAGATCATGTTATTGGCTCCTTGTAAAGTATAAGTATAGGCTCACAACCAAGATGGTTTTGGACAAACCATTGGTATCGTTGTAGTGTGAGTTGGTATTGGTTTGTCTTGACCATAGAATCACACTAGTACACTTTGTGTGTATTGAGCAGGACCGACATAGAGGTGATTCGATTTATTGCTGACTACATAATCGAATCGGACCTCAGATATTATATTGTACATACTCTTAATCCAAATATAATAACAGGCACATATACTTAGTATTCATTTCTTTGATTTACCAATGGGCGAGATTTATAGATTAAATCAATAGGCTCGGTAAGTTGCGAAATAATATTATTTATATAGTGTGTCGTTGATTATAGGAGGAAACTGTGTCCTATATATTAGGATGATGATGTCCCCTTGAGGAGCTCATAAGGTTCATCATGTAAACCCTGCAGGTGGACTTGGTCCGGCCTGATGATAAGGTTGAGTGGTACTACTCATAGAGTTAGATGTTGATTAATTAATGGTCAGTAAATTAATTAATCGAAGGACATTCGAGATCTTAAACAAGGGGAGAAAAATGTACATATAATATATGGAGCCCATATTAACTTATGGGGGTTGGTGAGGTAGATCAATGATAATCCTTTAGTGGATTGGATTATCATTAATGGATCGGACTTTATGTGGGCTTGATCCATTGGGTGGCCAAGATCTAACTCCTCCTCATGGTCCCTATTGTAGCCTATTAATACCTCATGAAGCCTAGATCCAATGGTTGAAAACAAAACTCTAGATCCAAAGGTAGAGATTAAATCTCTAGATCCGACGGTTGAGATTTAATCTCTAGATCCGACGGTTGAGATTAAATCCCTAGAACCAATGGTGGAGATTAAAACAAGGCATATCCCTAACTCTATAAAAGGATAGCATGGGGTGGGATGCAAGAAGAATTCCAATTGAGATAGGATTAGGGTTTGGGAGGCTTAGGGTTTGAAGGCTTGGGCGGCACCAAATAAGGAAATTATTTCCTTTCTTCTTCTTCTTCCTTGGTGGCCGACGCCCATCTCTTTCTTCCCTCCCTTTGCGGGCATCCAAACCTAGTCCTTCTCCTCTCCTTGGCCGGTGGAAACAAGGCTTAGGGTCTTCCCTTAGAGCTCTTGGCCGGCAACTATCTTCAACATCTTTTCCTTGTTGGCCAGCGACAATCACCTAGGTTGGTGTTTGTTAGTTGGCTAAAGGAAGGAGAAGGGTTTTGTTTCTTAGTCTTCCTCTTGTTCGGAGCGAGCAAGGATGGAAGATTGGTGATCTAGGAGCTTCAACTTTTGGTAGATCGTCGCCCAAATGACGTCCAAAAATAGGAAGGACATACAATAGAAGACCAAGAGGTATAACGTTTGTTTATATTCTTTTCTAAGTTGTCTATATATGTTCTTCAATTATATGAATGTTATATATTCTATTTTGTGGCTAAATATACTTGGACCTCGAATATAAACACAAAAGCCGGATATCCATACATCGTCTATTCCGCGGCTATTCGTAGAATAGAGGTTGGTGGCTTGAACAACAAGTTTGTTCAATTGACTACTCTAAATCGAATAGCACGATGATGAAATGGTTGCTTGGATGATCCCTTTTGTCTAGGATTAAATTTTTTAATCCGGGGACATCGATGGGATTGCCATGAACAAGTGATCGAGTTGAAGTGGGAAGCGAAGTTTCCTATCTTCAAGTGGTATCATAGCCATGGTTTCCAATTTTGTGTGTTTTGGATTCGGTTACTTTTATGCACTTTTCATATATTATATGTGCTGGATAATAGTAGGATATGCGTAGGTTAACTCTTTGGTTACAGGCATAGGATCGAACTATTATGGTCATATGTGTGTATGTGTGTAATTGTATATTTTGTTGAATCCTCGGGGTTGACAATGTTAGGGCAATCTCTTTCCGTAATATGGTTTTGATGGTGTGGCAAAGGGTTTAACTTAGTGTGTTATGTTGATTTGATATGTGTGTTGAAGTCATGCAGGACTTAGTAATTCGCACATGGAGCCTTGGCGGGTTCACCCTCATAACCTCGGTCCTTAAGTCGGTGAAGGATGACTTTGCGGAAGTCGTGCGCTTGGAGCATCCGAGGGACCGCCGGACGAGATGACTTGAAGTGAAGCCAAGGAAGCAGACTTCGGAGGCAAGAGACGCGAAGGAGCATTGCAGAGCCGTGCGCCTGATGCTGCCGAGGGACGTGGCCGCGAACGAAGAGAGCTTCGGCGAGGGACTTCGAGTGAGATGAGAGAATGAGTGAAATGTAAGTAGCTCATTAGGTGAACTTGGTCGAATGGCTGAGTGTCGGAGACTTGACCACAAGGGTTAAGGTTTACCCGACCGCCGGAAGCTCAAACTTATGTTAAGTTTGAGTTTCACACGGCACCAGTCGACTGCCATGTAATGGCAGTCGACTGCTCTGAGTCGAGTGGGTTCGACTGGTATCCGACTGATGGGTTTATGCCCAGCAGTCGACTGCCAGAGGATATCGCGGGCACAGAACCGCTCGTAGCCGACTGGGCAGTCGACTACGGAGGCAGCAGTCGACTGGTGAGGTCCATCAGTCGACTGCCAAGAGTTCCATTGGACTACAACGGTCGGGATCCGACGTGTTCGGAGGCCATTGTAGTGATAGCAGTCGACTGCCAAGGGTAGCAGTCGACTGGTGGCGGCCAACGGGAAGAAATCAGCCCTCTCTATAAAAAGAGAGGGTGTGAGCCTTTGAGAGGCTAATGCTTATGCTCTAAGTGATCTTCCTAGTGCCCCACAAGCTCTAAACTCTTCTTACTTGTTTTTACTTCATTCTTATTGTAAGAAGAGTGATCTTGATTGTAAAGGTTACCTCTACCTAGCTTGGTGCAAAGGAGAGACCAATAGTGATTGGCTTTGGAGGAGTGATTCACCTCGGACGAATCGGAATCGTGGATTAGCGGTGTAGCCGTGAACCACGTTACATCTTCTTGTTAGCGTTTGTATTTTCGTTTATTGCTTTGTCTTTATTGTTTATGCTTCCGCTTGCGCTAATGATTGTGTAGAGGAGCAAACGAACGAGAGAATTCCGACATCCAACAAAAACGGGCTATTCACCCCCCTCTAGCCGGTCGTACCGATCCCCTACAAGTGGTATCAGAGCCAAGGAAAGCTTGTCGAGGACTAACCGCCACAACAAGCAACTTTCAAAAATGGCCGGCTCAAACATCCACCCACCGAAGTTCGACGGCGAATTCTCTTGGTGGAAAAAGAGAATGGAGGTATTCTTCGAGACCGATCTTGATATTATGCTTATAATGGAAAATGGTTTCGAGTTGCCTAGGGATGAAAGGGGTGAACCAATTGAAAAATCACGTTGGACTAAGAAGCAAAGAGAGGAGCACCTTGCAAACTCAAAGGCAAAACATCATCTTCTCAATGTGCTCCCTCAACAAGAGATCAACCGGATCGGAGAATGTGCTAGCGCCAAAGAGATGTGGGAAAAGCTTGTAGAACTCCATGAAGGCACATCCGAGGCCAAGCTAGCTAGGAGAGACCTCCTCCGCTCCCAACTCTCAAACATCAAATTAGAAAAGGGAGAAAAGGTAACTTCCCTACATTCTAGATTTAAAGAAATATTAATTGGGCTAACAAGTGTAGGAGAAAAGCTCTCCAACCGGGATATGGTAATGAAGGCCATAGATGCCTTTCCCCGGTCCTCAAGATGGAGCTCCATGGTGGATTCGTTTTACATCTCCAAGAACTTGGAAGTAAGTACCATGGAGGAATTTTTCTCAACAATGGAGCTCCACGAAACTAGGCTTGAAAGAATACAAGAAGAGCCTAGAATTCAACCTTCAAGAGGAGTAGCTTTGATAGCGAACAAGGGGAAGAAGAAGATGGAAATTCCCTCCTCCTCCGATGACGAAGCGTCTTCCTCCTCTTCCTTGGATAGCACCGAAGAAGCCTATATGGTAAGGAAGGTAAGACATGCATTTAAGAATTTTAGATTTGATAAATCTCATGATAGGAATAGAAGACCATGGGGGAAGGTCATATGCTACAATTGCCAAGGAGAGGGGCACATAAGGGACAATTGTCCTCTCCTAAACAAGAGCAAGGAAGAGAGGAAAAAGAAAGAAGAAAAGAAGAAGAAAAAGGGGAGCAAGAAAAAAAAGGAAGAGGAGAAGAAGACAAAAGAAAAGGGGAAGACCAAAGCTCTAAAGGCAAGGACTTGGGATGACCCATCCTCATCCTCCTCATCATCATCGGATGAGGAGAATGCCTTTGTCACAAATTTGGCCTTGATGGCCTTTGATGACTTGGATTGCTCTTCATCCGAAAATGAAGGATCAAGCTCAAGAGGAGAGAGCTCAAGTGAAGGGGGAGCTTCTACATCCTCCTCA
The DNA here is from genome assembly GCA_025175895.1 of Wurfbainia villosa. Lineage (NCBI taxonomy): Eukaryota > Viridiplantae > Streptophyta > Magnoliopsida > Zingiberales > Zingiberaceae > Wurfbainia > Wurfbainia villosa. The sequence goes on along the minus strand of CM045999.1, from coordinate 44,983,578 downwards.
TCCGAAGAAGAAGAAGAGGATATGGAAACTATGGTAACGAAAGCCTCCTAAGAAAATAGTTTCCATAATTTCTAGTTTCACTAAGGACTTATTTGGAATGAAAAAGAAAAAAAAAAGCATGCTTAATCAAATTAAGGCATTGGAAAATAAGCTAGAAAATGCATGCTTAAATGATAATATTTCTTCTAGCTTAAATGATGCATGCTCACATGACCTTTATGTGCCATTAGATGTTAGTGATGCATGTATAAATGAAAATAGGGCCTTAAGGGAAAAGGTAGATTATTTAACAAAAGCCCTAGAAAAATTCACAATTGGCGCCAACACATTGAACATGATCTTAGGGAGCCAAAGAGCTAGCTTCAACAAAAAGGGCCTAGGTTATAAAGAAAAGAAAAATGAAAAGGCCTACAAATGCCTAATTGCTAGGGGACAAGATAAGAAGAAAGTAATTGCTAGGAAATGGATTCCTAAGGAATTTCTAGTGAACCCCATAGGCAAGAATCTATTTTGGGTTCCAAAATCCATCCTTAAGGGTTAGAAAACCCCTAGGGTAGTCAACCATATGCAATTGACCTATATCATATTTTGGTTGACTTAGGATGGCGGGACAACATTTTTAAATAGTGTTGGGTGATGATAACGTGCCCATAAATAGATAATAATGCTTAAATCATGATGATTAATGTAATTGCTATGTATGTTTGAAATCATGATTTATGATTTTAATATTTGGCTCGTAATCATGAGAAATAGGGTTGAATCATGCATTAGTGATACTTTGCTTATTATCATCATATAATACCTAATGCATGATTATTATTCAATGAATACATGTATTTCATGATCATAATGTAAAATTAATTGACATATTGCCCAAAGATCATGGTTGGATATTTCATATGTTTTCAAAACAATTTCTTAATCTAAAATCTATGTATTCATGTTTTGAAACAATTCAAAACAAGACTAGGTGTTTGGATACTCTTATGATAAAAAAAACCTAGTAGTTTTTAAAGCTTATGGATTTTTGGCAAATACATGGAAATATAATGATTTTTCATGAAAACCTATTTTTCACTGATAGATATACTTAAAAGAAATGTGTTCCCAAAATTTCATGATTTTTCAAATTTTCTGGAATTTTTAATGCATTTCTGAAATTCGCCCAGAAAATCAGAATTTCGGAATCCATTGTGCCAGTCGACTGCCATACTGATAGCAGTCGACTGATAACCTGAAAAACAGCCCAATATTTTCTGATTTCAGATTTTAATCAAGTTTTTGGGTTTCTCTTTCTACTATACTTGATGCCATGAGTTTATAAATTAGGATTAATCTTTTTTATGGTGTCAAAGGGGGAGAAATGTATGTTTAAGTAAAGGGGAACATATTTAGGGGGAGAAATGATTATGCTTATGATAGGGGGAGAACATTTTTATGGGGAGTTTCATGGATTAAGGGGGAGTTGCATGTTGCTATATCATGTTTATCTTTACATGCTTTCTTACCTTAGAATTTATATCAAATGTTTTTACCTAACTTAAACGGATTGTCACACATCAAAAAGGGGGAGATTGTTAGGGCAATCTCTTGCCGTAATATGGTTTTGATGGTGTGGCAAAGGGTTTAAGTTAGCGTGTTATGTTGATTTGATATGTGCGTTGAAGTAATGCAGGACTTAGTAATTCGCACATGGAGCCTTGGCGGGTTCACCCTCACAACCTCGGTCCTTGAGTCGGTGAAGGATGACTTTGTGGAAGTCGTGCGCTTGGAGTATCCGAGGGACCGCCGGACAAGATGACTTGAAGTGAAGCCAAGGAAGCAGACTTCGGAGGCAAGAGACGCGAAGGAGCATTGCAGAGCCGTGCGCCTGATGCTGCCGAGGGACGTGGCCGCGAACGAAGAGAGCTTCGGCGAGGGACTTCGAGTGAGATGAGAGAATGAGTGAAATGTAAGTAGCTCATTAGGTGAACTTGGTCGAATGGCTGAGTGTCGAAGACTTGACCGCAAGGGTTAAGGTTTACCCGACCGCCGGAAGCTCAAACTTATGTTAAGTTTGAGTTTCACACGCACTACCGATCGACCATGTAATGGCAATGATCGCTTCAGTCGAGTGAGTTCGACCGTATCCGATCGATGGGTTTATGCCCAATGATCGATCGCCATGGAATGGCAATGACCGCCAGAGGATATCGCGGCATGAAACCGCTCGTAGCCGATCGGGCCGATCGCGAAGGCAGGCCGATCCGGGTGAGGTCCATCACCGATCGCTAAGAGTTCCGTTGGACTACAACGGTCGGGATCCGACGTGTTCGAGGCCGCAGGACGGCAGCCGCCGAGGCGCAATGATCGGGTGGCGCTAACGGGAAGAAATCAGCCCTCTCTATAAAAAGAGAGGGTGTGAGCCTTTGAGAGGCTAATGCTTATGCTCTAAGTGATCTTCCTAGTGCCCCACAAGCTCTAAACTCTTCTTACTTGTTTTTACTTCATTCTTATTGTAAGAAGAGTGATCTTGATTGTAAAGGTTACCTCCACCTAGCTTGGTGCAAAGGAGAGACCAATAGTGATTGACTTTGGAGGAGTGATTCACCTCGGACGAATCGGGATCGTGGATTAGCGGTGTAGCCGTGAACCACGTTACATCTTCTTGTTAGCGTTTGTATTTTTGTTTATTGCTTTGTCTTTATTGTTTATGTTTCCGGTTGCACTAACGATTGTGTAGACGAGCAAACGAACGAGAGAATTCCGACATCCAACGAAAAAGGGCTATTCACCCCCCTCTAGCCGGCCGTACCGATCCCCTACAGACAAGGCTAGTATTTAATTTTTGTAATTAGATACGTCATTGTTTAGCCACTCTTTTTATTTTAGTTTACTTTCGATCTAAATTTCATGTACACTCCCTCGTGGAGTATAGGATCGATGGATGTAAATTAAAATATTTTTTCTCGGCTCAGATCTCCGGATGGCTTGTACATGGCGTAGGGAGGAGCGGACGAGATGGTGATACGACGGGAGACATATTGAAGACAAAAGCCATAATAGTTGGAAAAAATTTTATTTTTCTTTTTTATTGCTTATTGTTTGATATGCATGTCGTAGGCTAGAAAATTCCTCAATTTCAAATTACTAAGTGGGAGAGAGATATTTTTATAAATTCCCACGGCCTCCATTATGATTTGACATGTGATACAAACAAACTTGCGCGTCGGCTCTTAGTGCCTTCCTCCCCATCGGATGAGTTTGTTTACGGATCACAAGGTCGAATATGGTTATACGAAATTATTAAAGAGCGTGTGTACTTCCCCATCGGAAGGTACATAACCCGAGATAATTACCTTGGTGCCGAGTAATGGTGAACACTTAGATACAAATATAAGTATCCTCCCCATTGGAGTCACTGCTTTTATTTGTAGGGCCAAAGAGGAACCAACTATTAATTTTACTTGTCAAAAAGTTAGGTTGACAAGATAGTAAAAATAATGGGTAAAACCTCCTCTTACAAATGTAGATTTCGTATACGTCCATACTATCGTGGCATACGATATTCTCGGTGTTTTGAGGTGTTGGTTGATTTTAAAATTTTATTGTTTGAGGAATCAATAATTTTTTGAAATCTAATGTTTTAATCTATGTGATTCTTAGGTTTTCTTTCAAAATGACTTTCAACCCACTTGTTGTGATATTGAAAGAAAATAAACTTACTGGACCCAACTATGTTGATTGGAAGAGGAATCTTGACATTGTCTTGACTGCTGAGGAATAAAATATGTACTCCTCGAAGAGTGCCCTCCTAAGCCTATAGATGATTCTGGGGAAAAGAAGAAGGAGAGTTATAAGAAGTGGATCAAGGCCGATGAGATGGCGCGGTGTTACATTTTGGCATCTATGTCAAATGTACTGCAACATCAGCATCAAGCCATGCCCACTACTTATGACATGATGCTCAATCTCAAAGAGCTTTACGGACACTAGAATGGGGCTGCAAGGTAGGAAGCCATGAGGAACGTGATGACGACCACCATGATCGAGGGAACACCCGTAAGAGATCATGTTTTCAAGATGATGGCTCATTTGAATGAGTTGGAAGTCCTTGGAGCTGAGATCGATGGGGAAACCCAGGTCTATATCATTCTCCATTCTCTACCTAGGAGTTTTGAGCAGTTTCGCCTTAACTACAACTTGAACAAGAGGTTGTATTCATTGGCGGAGCTTTTGCCAAAACTCCAGGCGACAGAGGGGCTATTTCGTCAGAGTGCTCAGGCACAAGACATGGTTTCCCAAAAGGTTTCTACTTCTAAGTCGGAAGGCAAGAAGAAGAAGAAACAAGATGGGGCAAAGGCGGTGGGAGGAACTCAGGGAGGAGTGAAGAAGTCGAAAGGCAAGTGTTTCACTTGTAAGCAGACTGGATACTGGAAGAAGGACTGCCCCAACCGCAAGCAGAACAAAGGTATATCTTTTGGTCTAATCGTTGAAATATGTTTAGCGGTGTTATCTACCGGCACCTGGTGTGTAGATACAGGAGCCACTGATCATGTCTTCAATACTTTGCAGGGGTTCCAGGAAACCTGACGACTGGCTGAGGGGGAGATTACCGTATACTTGGGCGATGCCACGAAGGTGGCGGTTGTTGTAGTTGGAGATGTTCATTTATCTTTATAGAAAAATAAAGTTTTGGTTTTTAAGAATTGCGTTTATGTACCTTTATTTAGAAAGAATTTAATTTCAGTTTCTAAATTGTTTATGGATGGATATTCTATTTCTTTTAATGACAGAGTTGTTATAAAAAGGAATAGGGAGATTATCTGTTCGAGTGCATTGATTGGAAATTTATACACACTTAAACCAAAAGCTTCCACGATGCAAATAGAAGTTAATAACTCATCTTCTAATTCCAATAAGAGAAAAGAACCTTCGAAAATGAACCAAACATATCTTTGGCATCTTAGGCTTGGTCATATTAACCTACGCCGAATTCAAAGGTTGATAGCTGATGGACCTCTGGGTTCATTAGTGGTGGAAGATTTGTAGGGGATCGATACGCCCGGCTAGAGGGGGGTGAATAGCCCTTTTCGTTTGGATGTCGGTATTTGCCCTTCTACAAAACTAATTAGCGCAAGCGGAAGATTAATAAAGACAAACAAATAGAAATACGAGAAAACAATCGCTAACAAAGAATGTAACGTGGTTCACGGCTATGCCGCTAATCCACGATCCCGATTCGTCCGAGGTGAATCACTCCTCCAAAGCCAATCACTATTGGTCTCTCCTTCGCACCAACCTAGGTGGAGGTAACCTTTACAATCAAGATCACTCTTTTTACAATAAGAATGGAGTAAAAGCAAGTAAGAAGAGTTTAGAGCTTGTGGGGCACTAGGAAGATCACTTAGAGCATAAGCATTAGCCTCTCAAAGGCTCACACCCTATCTTTTTATAGAGAGAGCTGATTTCTTCCCGTTGGCCGCAACCAGTCGACTGCTGCCCTTGGCAGTCGACTGCCATCACTACAACGGCCTCCAAACACGTCGGATCCCGACCGTTGTAGTCCAACGGAACTCTTGGCAGTCGACTGATGGACCTCACCAGTCGACTGCTGCCTCCGTAGTCGACTGCCCAGTCGGCTACGAGCGGTTCTATGTCCGCAATATCCTCTGGCGATCGCCATTCCATGGCCGATCAGGGCATAAACCCATCGATTGGATACCTCAAACTACACTCGATTGGAAGCGCCGACCGCCATGACTTGGCAATGATCGGTGTTGTAAAACTCAAACTTAACATAAGTTTGAGCTTCCGGCGGTCGGGTAAACCAAAACCCTTGCGGTCAAGTTTCCGACACTCAGCCATTCGGCCAAGTTCACCTAATGAGCTACTTACATTTCACTCATTCTCTCATCTCACTCGAAGTCCCTCGCCGAAGCTCTCTTCATTCGCGGCCACGTCCCTCGCCAGCATCAGGCGCACGGCTCTGCAATGCTCCTTCGCGTCTCTTGCCTCCGAAGTCTGCTTCCTTGGCTTCACTTCAAGTCATCTCGTCCGTCGATCCCTCAGATGCTCCAAGCGCACGACTTCCGCAAAGTCATCCTTCACCGACTCAAGGACCGAGGTTGTGAGGGTGAACCCGCCAAGGCTCCATGTGCGAATTACTAAGTCCTGCACGACTTCAACGCACATATCAAATCAACATATCAAACTAACTTATACCCTTTGCCACACCATCAAAACCATATTACGGCAAGAGATTGCCCTAACAATCTCCCCCTTTTTGATGTGTGGCAATCCGTTTAAGTTAGGTAAAAACATTTGATATAAATTCTAAGGTAAGAAAGCATGTAAAGATAAACATGATATAGCAACATGCAACTCCCCCTTAATCCATGAAACTCTCTATACAAATTTTCTCCCCCTATCATATATTTCTCCCCCTAAAATAATTAACTTAAACATAATTATTTCTCTCCCTTTGACACCATAAAAAAGATTAACACTGAGTTAAAAGCACATGATATCAAGTCTAATAGAAAGAAAATGCCACAAGTTGAATTAAAATCGGATATTCAGGTCATCACGAATCGTTCTGCATTACTAGTCGACCGCACATCAGTATTCGAGATTTTTGATTTCTGGGGTGAATTTCAGAAATGCATTAAAAATTCCAGAAAATTCGAAAAATCATGAAATTTGGGGAACACATTTCTTTTAAGTATATCTATCAGTGAAAAATATGTTTTCATGAAAAATCATTATATTTCCATGTATTTGCCAAAAATCCAAAAGCTTTAAAAACTACTAGGTTTTTTATCATAAGAGTATCCATTTTAACACCTATTCTTGCATCCAATTGTTTCAAAACATGAATACATATATTTTAGATTAAGAAATTGTTTTGAAAACATATGAAATATCCAACCATGATCTTTGGGCAATATGTCTATGAATTAAACATAAGCCTTCCCCATGATTGGTCTATTATTGCTATGTTGATACTTTAAATGACCATCTAAATGCCATAGGCATTAGTGGACATTTGTATCATCCTAACATCTCACCCATGCTAAGTTTGCAATCAAGTTAGCCTATAGTGAGTGTGAGATGCATCCTAGGGGGTATTTGTGTATACTTAACCAATATATTCATGCAATTCTATCATGGTTAAGTATCATCCTAACACTCTACATGATCACAAAGACATATATGAATTAATTTTACATTATAATCATGAAATACATGTATTCATTAAATAATAATCATGCATTAGATATTATATGATGATAATAAGCAAAGTATCACCTAAAGCATGATTCAATCCTATTTCTCATGATTACGTGCCAAATATTAAAATCATAAATCATGATTTCAAACATACATAGCAATTACATTAATCATCATGATTTAAGCATTATTATCTATTTATGGGCATGTTATCATCACCCAACACTATTCTAAAAATGTTGTCCCGCCATCCTAAGTCAACCAAAATATGATATAGGTTAATTCCATATGGTTGACTACCCTAGGGTTTTCCTAACCCTTAAGGATGGATTTTGGAACCCAAAATAAGTTCTTTCCTATTGGGTTCACTAAGTATTCCTTGGGGATCCATTTCCTAGCTATTACTTTCTTCTTATCTTGTCCCCTAGCTATTAGGCATTTGTAGGCCTTTTCATTTTTCTTTTCCTTGTAGCCTAGGCCCTTTTTGTTGAAACTAGCTCTTTGGCTCCCTAAGATCATGTTCAATGTGTTGGAGCCAATTGTGAATTTTTCTAGGGCTTTTGTTAAATAATCTACCATTTCCCTTAAGGCCCTATTTTCATCTATGCATGCATCATTAACATTCAAAGGAATATAGTCATGTGAACATGCATCATTTAAGCTAGAAGAAATATTATCATTTAAGCATGCATTTTCTAGCTTATTTTCCAATGCCTTAATTTGATTAAGCATGCTTTTATTTTTTTTTTTTCATTCCAAATAAGTCCTTAGTTAAACTAGAAATTATGGAAACTATTTTCTTAGGAGAGGCTTTCGTTACCATAGTTTCCATATCCTCTTCTTCTTCGGATGATGAGGATGTAGAAGCTCCCCCTTCATTTGAGCTCTCCCCACTTGAGCTTGATCCTTCATTTTCGGATGAAGAGCAATCCAAGTCATCAAAGGCCATCAAGGCCAAATTGGTGACAAAGGCATTCTCCTCATCCGATGATGATGCGGAGGATGAGGATGGGTCATCCCAAGTCCTTGCCTTTAGAGCTTTGGTCTTCCCCTTTTCTTTTGTCTTCTTCTCCTCTTCCTTCTTTTTCTTGCTCCCCTTTTTCTTCTTCTTTTCTTCTTTCTTTTTCCTCTCTTCCTTGCTCTTGTTTAGGAGAGGACAATTGTCCCTTATGTGCCCCTCTCCTTGGCAATTGTAGCATATGACCTTCCCCCTTGGTCTTCTATTCCTATCATTTGATTTATGAAAATGAAAACCTTTTAAAGCACGTCTTACCCTCCTTACCATATAGGCTTCTTCGGTGCTATCCATGGAGGAGGAGGAAGACGCTTCGTCATCGGAGGAGGAGGATATCTCTATCTTCTTCTTTCCCTTATTTGCCAACAATACTACTCTCCTTGAAGGTTGTATTTTTGGCTCTTCTTGTATTCCTTCAAGCCTAGATTCATGTAATTCCATAGTGGAGAAAAATTCATCTAGAGTACTTATCTCTAGATTCTTTGAAATGTAAAATGAGTCCACCATTGAACTCCACTTGGATGACTGAGGGAAAGCATCTATGGCCTTCATTATCATATCACGATTGGAGAGCCTTTCTCCTACACTTGTTAGTCCATTTAAAATTTCTTTGAATCTAGAATGCAAAGAAGTTACCTTTTCTCCCTTTTCTAATTTAATGTTGGATAGTTGGTGTAGGGGATCGGTACGGTCGGCTAGAGGGGGGGGGGGTGAATAGCCCTTTTCGTTTGGATGCCGGTATTTGCTCGTCTACAAAACTAATTAGCGCAAGCGGAAGATTAATAAAGACAAACAAATAGAAATACGAGAAAACAATCGCTAACAAAGAATGTAACGTGCTTCACGGCTACGCCGCTAATCCACGATCCCGATTCGTCCGAGGTGAATCACTCCTCCAAAGCCAATCACTATTGGTCTCTCCTTCGCACCAAGCTAGGTGGAGGTAACCTTTACAATCAAGATCACTCTTCTTACAAATAGAATGAAGTAAAAACAAGTAAGAAGAGTTTTGAGCTTGTGGGGCACTTGGAAGATCACTTGGAGCATAAGCATTAGCCTCTCAAAGGCTTACACCCTCTCTTTTTATAGAGAGGGCTGATTTCTTCCCGTTGGCGCCGCGGCCATTGCCGATCACGCCCTTGGCGATCGCTATCACTACAACCTCCGAACACGTCGGATCTTGGCCGGGTTGTAGTCCGCGAGAACTCTTGGCGATCGGTGATGGACCTCACCGATCGGCTGCGCTCCGTAGTCGACTACCCGATCGGCCACTGGCGGTTGTGCGTTCGTGATATCCTCGGCAATGACTGCCGGGCATAAACCCATCGACGGATACCAAACTCACTCGACTTAGAGCGATCATGCGATTACATGCGATCGGTGTGCCGTGTGAAACTCAAACTTAACATAAGTTTGAGCTTCTGGCGGTCGGGTAAACCTTAACCCTTGCGGTCAAGTCTCCGACACTCAGCCATTCGGCCAAGTTTACCTAATGAGCTACTTACATTTCACTCATTCTCTCATCTTACTCGAAGTCCCTCGCCGAAGCTCTCTTCGTTCGCGGCCACATCCCTCGGCAGCATCAGGCGCACGGCTCTGCAATGCTCCTTCGCGTCTCTTGCCTCCGAAGTCTGCTTCCTTGGCTTCACTTCAAGTCATCTCGTCCGGCGGTCCCTCGGATGCTCCAAGCGCACGGCTTCCGCAAAGTCATCGTTCACCGACTCAAGGACCGAGGTTGTGAGGGTGAACCCGCCAAGGCTCCATGTGCGAATTACTAAGTCCTGCACGACTTCAACGCACAAATCAAATCAACATAATACAATAACTTAAACCCTTTGCCACACCATCAAAACCATATTACGGCAAGAGATTGCCCTAACAATCTCCCCCTTTTTGATGTGTGGCAATCCGTTTAAGTTAGGTAAAAAAACATTTGATATAAGTTCTAAGGTAAGAAAGCATGTAAAGATAAACATGATATAGCAACATGCAACTCCCCCTTAATCCATCAAACTCTCTATGCAAATTTTCTCCCCCTATCATATATTTCTCCCCCTAAAATAATTAACTTAAACATAATTATTTCTCCCCCTTTGACACCATCAAAAAGATTAACACTAAGTTATAAGCTCATGGCATCAAGTATAAAGAGAAACATACACTAAAATCAGTCAAAACCTGATAAAATCAGGTTCTTTGTTCATTCACGATCCATCGATCGCTATCGATTATGATGGCACAAAGGAATCGAATTTCGATTTTCGTGATGAATTTAAATGCAATTAATTCCAGAAAATTTGAAAAATCATGAAATTTGGGGAACATATTTCTTTTAAGTATATCTATCAGTGAAAAATAGGTTTTCATGAAAAATCATTAAATTTCTACATATTTGCCAAAAATCCAAAAGCTTTAAAAACTACTAGGTTTTTGATCATAAGAGTATCCATTTTAACACCTAGTCTTGCATCCAATTGTTTCAAAACATGAATACATGTATTTTAAAGTAAGAAATTGTTTTGAAAACATATGAAATATCCAACCATGATCTTTGGGCAATATGTCTATGAATTAAACATAAGTCTTCCCCATGATTGGTCTATTATTGCTATTTTGATACTTTAAATGACCATCTAAATGCCATAGGCATTAGTGGACATTTGTATCATCCTAACATCTCACTCATGCTATGTTTTCAATAAAGGTAGCCTATGGTGAGTGTGAGATGCATCCTAGGGGGTATTTGTGTATACTTAACCAATATATTCATGCAATTTTATCAAGGTTAAGTATCAACCTAATAATCCTCATGATCATAAAGGCATATATGAATGAATTCTACATTATGATCATGAAATACATGTATTCATTGAATAATAATCATGCATTAGGTATTATATGATGATAATAAGCAAAGTATCACCTAAAGCATGATTCAACCCTATTTCTCATGATTACGTGCCAAATATTAAAATCATAAATCATGATTTCAAACATACATAGCAATTACATTAATCATCATGATTTAAGCATTATTATCTATTTATGGGCACGTTATCATCACCCAACACTATTCTAAAAATGTTGTCCCGCCATCCTAAGTCAACCAAAATATGATATAGGTCAATTCCATATGGTTGACTACCCTAGGGTTTTCTTAACCCTTAAGGATGGATTTTGGAACCCAAAATAAGTTCTTGCCTATTGGGTTCACTAGATACTCCTTGGGGATCCATTTCCTAGCTATTACCTTCTTTTTATCTTGTCCCCTAGCAATTAGGCATTTGTAGGCCTTTTCATTTTTCTTTTCCTTGTAGCCTAGGCCCTTTTTGTTGAAGCTAGCTCTTTGGCTCCCTAAGATCATGTTCAATGTGTTGGAGCCAATTGTGAATTTTTCTAGGGCTTTTGTTAAATAATCTACCTTTCCCTTAAAGCCCTATTTTCATTTAAACATGCATCACTAACATCTAATGGCACATAAAGGTCATGTGAGCATGCATCATTTAAGCTAGAAGAAATATTATCATTTAAGCATGCATTTTCTAGCTTATTTTCTAATGCCTTAATTTGATTAAGCATGCTTTTATTTTTCTTTTTCATTCCAAATAAGTCCTTAGTTAAACTAGAAATTATGGAAACTATTTTATTATGAGAGGCTTTCGTTACCATAGTTTCCATATCCTCTTCTTCTTCTTCGGATGAGGAGGATATAGAAGCTCTCCCTTCACTTGAGCTTGATCCTCTTGAGCTTGATCCTTCATTTTCGGATGAAGAGCAATCCAAGTCATCAAAGGCCATCAAGGCCAAATTGGTGACAAAGGCATTCTCCTCATCCGATGATGATGAGGAGGATGAGGATGGGTCATCCCAAGTCCTTGCCTTTAGAGCTTTGGTCTTCCCCTTTTCTTTTGTCTTCTTCTCCTCTTCCTTCTTTTTCTTGCTCCCCTTTTTCTTCTTCTTTTCTTCTTTCTTTTTCCTTTCTTCCTTGCTCTTGTTTAGGAGAGGACAATTGTCCCTTATGTGCCCCTCTCCTTGGCAATTGTAGCATATGACCTTCCCCCTTGGTCTCCTATTCCTATCATTTGATTTATAGAAATGAAAACCTTTTAAAGCACGTCTTACCCTCCTTACCATATAGGCTTCTTCGGTGCTATCCATGGAGGAGGAGGAAGACGCTTCGTCATCGGAGGAGGAGGAGATCTCTATCTTCTTCTTCCCCTTATTTGCCAACAATGCTACTCCCCTTGAAGGTTGTATTTTTGGCTCTTCTTGTATTCCTTCAAGCCTAGATTCATGTAATTCCATAGTGGAGAAAAATTCATCTAGAGTACTTACCTCTAGATTCCTTGAAATGTAAAATGAGTCCACCATTGAACTCCACTTGGATGATCAGGGGAAAGCATCTATGGCCTTCATTATCATATCGCGATTGGAGAGCCTTTCTCCTACACTTGTTAGTCCATTTAAAATTTCTTTGAATCTAGAATGCAAAGAAGTTACCTTTTCTCCCTTTTCTAATTTAATGTTGGATAGTTGGGAGCGGAGGAGATCTCTCCTTGCTAGCTTTGCCTCGGATGTGCCTTCATGAAGCTCAATTAGCTTCTCCCACATCTCCTTGGCGCTTAGGCATTCTCCTATTCGGTTGATTTCTTGTTGGGGGAGCACATTGAAGAGATGATGCTTGGCTTTTGAATTTGCAAGGTGCTCTTCCCTTTGCCTTTTGGTCCACCTAGATTTCTCTATTGGCTTCCCTTCTTCATCCCTAGGCAAAACGAAACTGGATTCCATTGTAATCATAATGTCAAAACTGCTTTGAAAATACCTCCATTCTTCCACTGCTTAATTCTCCTTCAAACTTCGGAGGATGGATGTTGGAGCCGGCCATTTTGAAAGTTGCTTGTTGTGGCGGTTAGTCCTCGACAAGCTTTCCTCGGCTCTGATACCACTTGTAGGGGATCGGTACGGCCGGCTAAAGGGCGGGTGAATAGCCCTTTTCATTTGGATGCCGGTATTTGCTCGTCTACAAAACTAATTAGCGCAAGCGGAAGACTAATAAAGACAAACAAATAGAAATATGAGAAAACAATCGCTAACAAAGAATGTAACGTGGTTCACGGCTACGCCGCTAATCCACTATCCCGATTCGTCCGAGGTGAATCACTCCTCCAAAGCCAATCACTATTGGTCTCTCCTTTGCACCAAGCTAGGTGGAGGTGACCTTTATAATCAAGATCACTCTTCTTACAAATAGAATGAAGTAAAAACAAGTAAGAAGAGTTTAGAGCTTGTGGGGCACTAGGAAGATAACTTGGAGCATAAGCATTAGACTCTCAATGGCTTACACCCACTCTTTTTATAGAGAGGGCTGATTTCTTCCCGTTGGCCGCCACCAGTCGACTGCCGCCCTTGGCAGTCGACTGCTGTCACTACAACGGCCTCCGAACACGTCGGATCCCGACCGTTGTAGTCCAACGGAACTCTTGGCAATGATCGATGGACCTCATCACGATCACGCCTCCGTAGTCGACGCCCACTCGGCCACGGCGGTTCTGCGTCGTGATATCCTAAGGCGATCCGATCATTTCTTGGCGATACCAACCGCTGGGCATAAACCCATCGATCAGATACCAGTCGAACTCACTGATTAGCCGATCGCCATTACATGGCGATCGGCCGATCGTGTGAAACTCAAACATAACATAAGTTTGAGCTTCCGGCGGTCGGGTAAACCTTAACCCTTGCGGTCAAGTCTCTGACACTCAGCCATTTGGCCAAGTTCACCTAATGAGCTACTTACATTTCACTCATTCTCTCATCTTACTCGAAGTCCCTCGCCGAATCTCTCTTCGTTCGTGGCCACGTCCCTCGACAGCATCAGGCGCACGGCTCTGCAATGCTCCTTCACGTATCTTGCCTCCGAAGTCTGCTTCCTTGGCTTCACTTCAAGTCATCTCGTCCGGCGGTCCCTCGGATGCTCCAAGCGCACGGCTTCCGCAAAGTCATCCTTCACTGACTCAAGGACCGAGGTTGTGAGGGTGAACCTGCCAAGGCTCCATGTGCGAATTACTAAGTCCTGCACGACTTCAACACACATATCAAATCAACATAATACACTAAATTAAACCCTTTGCCACACCATCAAAACCATATTACGGCAAGAGATTGCCCTAACAGTTGGGAGCGGAGGAGATCTCTCCTTGCTAGCTTTGCCTCGGATGTGCCTTCATGAAGCTCAATTAGCTTCTCCCACATCTCCTTGGCGCTTAGGCTTTCTCCTATTCGGTTGATTTCTTGTTGGGGGAGCACATTGAAGAGATGATGCTTGGCTTTTGAATTTGCAAGGTGCTCTTCCCTTTGCCTTTTAGTCCACCTAGATTTCTCTATTGGCTTCCCCTCTTCATCCCTAGGCAAAACGAAACCGGATTCCATTGTAATCATAATATCAAAATCCGTTTCGAAAAATACCTCCATTCGCTTCTTCCACCAAGCGAATTCTCCTTCAAACTTCGGAGGATGGATGTTGGAGCCGGCCATTTTGAATGTTGCTTGGTGTGGCGGTTAGTCCTCGACAAGCTTTCCTCGGCTCTGATACCACTTGTAGGGGATCAATACGCCCGGCTAGAGGGGGGTGAATAGCCCTTTTCGTTTGGATGCCGGTATTTGCTCTTCTACAAAACTAATTAACGCAAGCGGAAGATTAATAAAGACAATAAAATAGAAATACGAGAAAACAATCGCTAACAAAGAATGTAACGTGGTTCACGGCTACGCCGCTAATCCACGATCCCGATTCGTCCGAGGTGAATCACTCCTCCAAAGCCAATCACTATTGGTCTCTCCTTTGCACCAAGCTAGGTGGAGGTAACCTTTACAATCAAGATCACTCTTCTTACAATAAGAATGGAGTAAAAGCAAGTAAGAAGAGTTTAGAGCTTGTGGGGCACTAGGAAGATCACTTAGAGCATAAGCATTAGCCTCTCAAAGGCTCACACCCTCTCTTTTTATAGAGAGAGCTGATTTCTTCCCGTTGGCCGCCACCAGTCGACTGCTGCCCTTGGCAGTCGACTGCCGTTACTACAACGACCTCCGAACACGCCGGATCCCGACCGTTGTAGTCCAAGAACTCTTGGCGATCCGATGGACCTCACCACGATCGCCGCCTCCGTAGTCGATCGCCACGGCCACGAGTGGTTCTGCGTCTGTGATATCCTCGGTAGTCGATCGCCATTCCATGGCGATGACCGGGCATATAAACCCATCACGGATATACCGAACTACACTCGACCAGAGGAGCGACCGCCATGACTTGGCAAAATGATCGGTGCGTGTAAAACTCAAACTTAACATAAGTTTGAGCTTCCGGTGGTCGGGTAAACCTCAACCCTTGCAGTCAAGTTTTCGACACTCAGCCATTCGGCCAAGTTCACCTAATGAGCTACTTACATTTCACTCATTCTCTCATCTTACTCGGTCCTCAAGCTCTCTTCGTCGCGCCACGCCCTCGAACATTAGGCGCACGACTCTGCAATGCTACTTCGCGTCTCTTGCCTCCGAAGTCTGCTTCCTTGGCTTCACTTCAAGTCATCTCATCCGGCGGTCCCTCAGATGCTCCAAGCGCACGGCTTCCGCAAAGTCATCCTTCACCGACTCAAGGACCGAGGTTGTGAGGATGAACCCGCCAAGGCTCCATGTGCGAATTACTAAGTCCTGCACGACTTCAACGCACATATCAAATCAACATATCAAACTAACTTAAACCCTTTGCCACACCATCAAAACCATATTACGGCAAGAGATTGCCCTAACAAGATTTCCCAACCTGTGAATCTTGCTTGGAGGGAAAAATGACCAAGAGGCCTTTTAAGGACAAGGGGTATAGAGCAAAAGATGTGTTAGAATTGGTTCATTCTAATTTGTGTGGTCCTATGTCTATATAGGCTAGAGGTGGTTTTGAGTATTTCGTCTCTTTTATAGACAATTATTTAAGATATGGATACATTTACTTGATGTGCCGCAAGTTTGAATGCTTTGACAAGTTCAAAGAATTCAAGGTTGATGCGGAGAAACGTCAAGGTAAAAGTATCAAGACACTACAATTTGATCGTGGTGGTGAGTTCCTCTTGGGAGAGTTTAGTAATTACTTATCAGAGGCTGGAATTCAATCCCAATTGTCTGCACCTGGCACACCCCAGCAGAATGGTGTAGTAGAGCGAAGGAATAGGACTCTTATGAAGATGGATAGATCGATGATGAGTTATTCTGAGTTGCCAGATTCGTTATGGGGATATGCTCTAGATACGGCAGTGTACATTCTGAACTTGGTACCATCTAAATCAGTGCCTTCTACTCCCACCGAATTATGGACTGGGCGAAAGCCTAGTCTAAGACATATTCCGATTTAGGGGAGTCCAGCACATGTGCTCAAGGCAGATGCTGGTAAGTTGGAACCTCGTACAGAAGTATGCATGTTTGTGGCCTATCCTAGAGGAAAGAAAGGTGGTTTGTTTTATAGTCGTAGAGATCAGAGGATGATCGTCAGCACGAACGCTAGATTTCTAGAGGAAGACTATGTGATGAACCACAAGCCCATGAGTAAGATTGTTCTGGAGGAATTGAAAGAGGAAGTCACTTCTTTAGTACCACCGGTACAAGAGGATTTACAATAAGTCACTGCACCGCGTGTCACTGAGGATACACAGGTAATACCTCGTCGTAGTGGGAGGGTTGTGAGACAGCCTGATAGATTCATGTTCTTGGGAGAATCTTCTGATTTGGTCCCTGACGAACATGAACCTTATCCCTAGATATATGATGAGGCAATCCAAGATAAAGATGCAGTATCTTGGCAAAGTGCAATGAATACTGAGATTGAATCTATGGATTCGAATCAGGTCTGGGAGCTAGTAAAACCACCCGATGGTATAAAAACCATTGGATGCAAGTGGATCTACAAAAGAAAGAGAGGAATAGACGGGAAGGTTGAGACCTTTCAAGCGAGGCTTGTTGCGAAGGGGTATACTCAGAAAGAGGGTATCGATTATGAGGAAACCTTTTCGCCGGTAGTCATGCTTAAGTCTATCCGGATTCTCTTATGCAATGTAGCTCATATGGATTATCAGGTGTGGCAGATGGATTTCAAGACAACTATCCTTAATGGAAGTCTTGAGGAAAACATCTATATGAAGCAACCAGAGGGATTCATTGCAAAGGGAAAAGAGCATCTTGTGTGTAAGCTTAATCGGTCCATTTATGGATTGAAGCAAGCTTCGAGGTCTTGGAACATCCTCTTTGATGAAGTAATCTAGTCTTGTGGATTTATTTAAAGTTCGGATGAGTACAAGAGATGTGACGGAAACGTAGTGGTATTTCTTGTACTATACGTAGATGACATTTTGTTAATTGGCAAAAATGTCAAGGTGTTATCGGACATAAGGGTATGGTTGTCCAAACAGTTTGATATGAAGGACTTGGGAGAAGTGGGACACATCCTTGGGATCAAGGTTATATGGGATCGCAAGAAAAGGATGTTGTGCTTATCTCAAGCTTCATACATAGACACTATTATGGATCATTTTAGCATGCAAAACTCCAAGAAAGGTTTTCTACCTTTCAAGCATGGAGTTCCTTTATCTAAGGAGATGTGTCCGAGAACATCTGAGGAGATAAGGGAGATGAAGGTGGTTCTTTATGCTTCGGCGGTACGAAGCCTCATGTATGTGATGCTATGTACGAGACCAGATATCTGCTTTGTCGTGGGTATGGTCAGCAGATATCAGAGTAATCCAGGGCAGGGACATTGGATAGCGGTAAAGCATATATTGAAGTACTTGAGAAGGACTAGAGATTATATGCTAGTTTACCAGGCAGACCAATTACTCCCTGTGGGTTATATAGATTCTGACTTCCAATCAGATAGGGATAACAGTAAGTCTACCTCAGGTTTTGTATTTACTTTGGGAGGTGGAGCCATTGTATGGAGGAGTGTCAAGCAGAAATGCATGGCGGACTCTACCATGGAAGCTGAGTATGTGGCGGCCTTTGAGGCGGCCAAAGAAGCTGTGTTGCTCAGGAACTTCCTGATGGACTTGGATGTGATTCCTGGTTTGCCCAGAACTATCACAATTTATTGTGATAATAGTGGTGCAGTTGCAAACTCGAAGGAACCATGAGCCCATAAGGCAAGTAAACACATAGAGCGTAAATACCACCTGATACGAGAAATCGTAAAGAGAGGAGAAGTTGTTGTGGCCAAGATTGCATCGGAGGATAACCTGGCATATCCTTTCACTAAGGCCCTTCCGGCGAGAGCTTTTGATAGGCATGTGGAGGGAATGGGAATAAGATGTATGGCAGTTTGAGGACAACATAGTCTTTTAGTATAAATGGGAGATTATTGGGATGTATACTAAAAAGTCTATCTTTTGTATGAACATCTTTATTTTGAAATAGGAATCACATGATCATTGTTTGCATATTTATGGTTATGTATATTGTCTAATACATTACATTGTAGAGAACATGGTGTGTGGTGTCATATGGGAGATCATGTTATCGACTCCTTGTAAAGTATAAGTATAGGTTCATAACCAAGATGGCTTTAGACAAACCAATGGTATGGTTGTAGTGTGAGTTGGTATTGGTTTGTCTTAACAATAGAATCACACTAGTACACTTTGTGTGTATTGAGCAGGACCGACTTAGAGGTGATTCGATTTATTGGTGACTACATAATCTAATCGGATCTCAGATATTATATTGTACATACTCTTAATCCCAATATAATAACGGGCACATATACTTAGTATTCATTTCTTTGATTTACCAATGGGCGAGATTTATAGATTAAATCGATAGTCTCAGTAAGTTGGGAAATGATATTATTTATATGGTGTGTCGTTGATTATAGGAGGAAATCATGTCCTATATATTAGGATGATGATGTCCCCTTGAGGAGCTCATAAGGTTCATCATGTAAACCCTGCAGGTGGACTTGGTCTGGCATGATGATAAGGTTGAGTGGTACTACTCATGGAGTTAGATGTAGATTAATTAATGGTCAGTAAATTAATTAATCGACGGACATTTGAGATCTTAAACACGGGGAGAAAAATATACATATAATATATGGAGTCCATATTAACTTATGAGGGTTGGTGAGGTAGATCAATGATAATCCTTTAGTGGATTGGATTATCATTAATGGATCAGACTTTATGTGGGCTTGATCCATTGGGTGGCCAAGATCCAACTCCTCCTCATGGTCCCTATTGTAGCCTATTAATACCTCATGAAGCCTAGATCCAATGGTAGAAAACAAAACTCTAGATTCAAAGGTAGAGATTAAATCTCTAGATCTGACGGTTGAGATTAAATCTCTAGATCCAACGGTTTATATTAAATCGCTAGAACCAATGGTGGAGAATAAAACAAGGCATATCCCTAACTCTATATAAGGAGAGCATGGGGTGGGCGGCAAGAAGAATTCCAATTGAGATAGGATTAGGGTTTGGGAGGCTTAGGGTTGGAAGACTTGGGCGGCACCAAATAAGGAAATTATTTCCTTTCTTCTTCTTCTTCCTTGGTGGTCGGCGCCCATCTCTTTCTTCCCTCCCTTGGCCAACATCCAAACCTAGTCCTTCTCCTCTCCTTGGCTGGTGGAAACAAGGCTTAGGGTCTTCCCTTAGAGCTCTTGGCCAGCAACTATCTTCATCATCTTCTCCTTGTTGGCCGGCGACAAGCACCTAGGTTGTTATTTGTTAGTTGGCTAAAGGAAGGAGAAGGGTTTTGTTTCTTAGTCTTCCTCTTGTTCAGAGCAAGCAAGGAAGGAAGATTGGTGATCTAGGAGCTTCATCTTTTGGTAGATCGTCGCCCACACGATGTCCAAAAGGAGGAAGGACATACAATAGAAGACCAAGAGGTATAACATTTGTTTATATTCTTTTGTAAGTTGTTTATATTTGTTCTTCAATTATATGAATGTTATATATTCTGTTTTGTGGATAAATATACTTGGACCCCGAATATAAACACAAAAACCGGTGATTCGTACATCGTCTATTCCGCGGCTATTCGTAGAATAGAGGTTGGTAGCTTGAACAACAAGTTTGTTCAAGTGACTACTCTAAATCGAATAGCACGATGATGAAACAGTTGCTTGGGTTATCCCTTTTGTTTAGGATTAAATTTTTTAATCTAGGGGCATCGATGGGATCACCATGAACAAGCGATCGAGTTAAAGTGGGAAGCAAAGTTTCCTACCTTCAAACTTTAGGGCGAGACGCGAAGGATGACATTGCGAAGTCGTGCTCTTGGTACATTCGAGGGATGTGGCTGGACAAAGAGAGCTACAAGGCAAAGGACTCCATGGGAGATGACAGTGAACGATTGTAACTTGGGAAGGGGTAGCTCATAGGTGAACTTGGTCGAATGGCTATGTCAATTGTCGGATGCTCAACCAAAGGTTGGTTTAAGGTTTTACCTGACACCAGTCGACTACTATAGGTAGCAGTTGACTACTCTAGGTCAATTGGACTCGATTGGTGTTCGACTGAACTGGTTCTGGCCGAACAGTTGACTACCAAGGGATGGCAGTTGACTTCCGACACCATCAGTCGACTGCCAAGGGACGACAGTCGTCTGATAGAGGCAAGTTCGGGCATAGAAGCTTTGGTAATCGAGTGATCTCGTCGACCACTCATCTGTTGGCTCCATCAGTCGACTGATGGGAATATCAGTCGACTGATGTGGGAGCTATTGGTTAGAATCCAACATGGATGAAGCCATTGTGAGGCAATGACTATAGTAGCAGTCAACTGATGGTTGCATCAGTCGACTGCTCAGTGCCCAATGGGAGGAATGACCTCTTCCCTATAAGAAGGGGCCTTGGGTCACTTGGGATGGTCAATGCTTGAACTCCAATCATACTCCCAAGTGCTTAAATGTTTTCTTCCCTCTTTCTTGCTATTATTTCAATCATATTGTAAAGAGGAAGATTGTGTAAGAAAAGTTTACCTCCACCTAGCTTGGTGCAAAGGAGAGACTAGTGGAATTGGTTTAGGCATGATTCACCTGGAACGAATCAAACCGTGGACTAGCAGCAAGGGTCATGAACCACGTTATGTTTTCGGTGTTTGCGTTTGTTCTCTCTTTGTCTTTTGCATTAGCTTAATTATTTTTGTTTAGCAAATATTTCGTTGCGCTATCCTTGTACGTAGTTAATTAAGCGATCAAACTCCACCATCTACGAAGAAGGATATTCACCCCCCTCTAGCCGGCCATCGATCCTCCAACAAGTGGTATCAGAGCGAGGAGCTTGTCGAGGACTAATCGCCAACACAAGCATGACAAGAGATGGTCGGCTCCAACATTCATCCGCCTAAGTTCGAAGTAGAATTTGCTTGGTGGAAAAAGCAAATGGAGGTATTTTTCGAAACCAACTTCGATATTATGTTAATAATGGAAAACGATTTCTAGATGCCTAGGGATAAAGAGGGGAGACTACTAGAGAAGTCAAAATGGATAAAGAAACAAAGGGAGCAACACTTGGAGAATTTGAAAGTCAAACATCATCTATACAATGTGCTCCCCCAACAAGAGATCAACCATATTGGAGAGTGCGCAAGCACCAAGGAGATGTGGGAAAAGCATGTAAAATTTCATGAGGGCACTTCCGAGGCAAGGCTTGCAAGTGTTAGTGAAAGCCCTAGAGTCAATCATGTGATGATTGTTGTATGGACTTTATTGTATCATATTCCTATTTATAAAGGCATGGTTATTATATTTACTTGTATTGGTGCCAAATAACTAAATATAATAATGTCCTTGAGTAGTAGGTTCTCATCTATATCAATCGATTGGTTGAATCGATAATGAGATGATATAGAGAACACTACTCTTAATCATTCCTAGTCAAGTATTAACATTCAGGGACAATATTAATGCATAGAGACTAGCATGTAGGTCAACATGATGACTTGATCTCACAAGTTATGGATATGAGATATCATGTTGACACATGAGTATGCATTGGAGAATGTATACTGAATGACCCGCCATGAGAGAGTATCATGGATCGTTATATGAGTGTCATATACTTTCTCATGTGGCTATTAGTATCACTATTAGTCCTTAGACCAGAAGTCACCATGGTTCCCTACATAAGGAGTTGCATACTTTGGCTTCGTCAAACGTCACCCGTAAATGGGTAGACTATAAAGGCGATTACTGGGTATGTGATAAATTATGCGGAGGGATGTGAGTGATGTATATGGGATCTATTTCTCCTATATGATGGGAAAGACATCGTTATTCTTGATAGAGTGAGACCACGAAGTGCATGGCCATGCCCAAATGAGTCAATATGAGATATTGAGCTGATTTGATTAGAGTGAGTCTACTTGGAGTTCAAGATATAGATTGTACCAAGGATAACACGGTCTATGCCTCAATTGGTCAATCTAGATGTCAAGAATAGAGGGACATTGTCACATATTGTGAGAGTCACAATTAGCAGTAACAAAAGTGATGTTAGAGTTCAACATTCTTGTAACTTGGGTTGCAATGATGTGTTGCTAGATACCGCTCATTCTTATGTTCCTAAATCGGTTTAGGGACATTGCCAACGTTACAAGAACTTATAGGGTCACACACAAAGGGCAATTAGATAGAGATTAGGTTCATATGATGAACCATGAGGATTAGGTTCATGGGATGAACCAAATTGGATTAAGAGTAATCCAAATTAGACTAATTGAGTTGGACTCAATTTAATTCAAGTGTTGAATGAGTCTAATTTAGATTTGATTCATTTAGTCAATTTAAATTAATGAATAGAGATTCATTAAATCAAATATATTGGAATCAAGTGGTTGGATTTGATCAACCATGGGAGATAAGAGTTCAAGTTTGACTTGACTTGAGAGGGAAGATGAAAGGTCAAGTTTGACTTGACCAAATGCCATGTCATGATGATGACTTGGCATGGCCGGCCAATGATGATGCTCCACATCATCATGGACTTATCATGTGGTGCCACCTCATGAGGGAGACCAAGAGACATTGGCTCTTGGAGTTACATGCATGCATGTAAGCCCCCAACTTGAAGTGGTCGGCCACTATTCATCATGGGTGGATTCATTTTGTGAGTTACACTCCAACTTCATCTTCTTCCTTGGATCATCTTCCTCTCAAGCTTGCTCTCCCATCCCTCATCTTTGTCGAACCATCCAAAGGGTGCTAGCACACTCAAGGTTGTGTTTTTCTCCACCTATTGCTTGTGTGGATACCAAAAGAGGAGTGTGCACTTGACACTCTCGAGTTCCGACGAAGCTTTTGGATGAGCGGGATAAGCGAAGGGCGTCGCTACGAGGGTAATGCTCTCACCTTCTAGATCTAAGATAGATCTAGGGTTTTATAAGCACATATATGTTTTATTTTAATATATCTTCGCACGGATCCGTGGCCAGACTTCCGGGGTTTCCACAATGCAAAAAGCGGTTTTTGTGGCTCGGAAAGTCCAACAGTGGTATCAGAGCCACGTGCGAAGCATGTATGTGTTTCATTTTTGTAGTTTTTATATTGGATATAAAAATTACAGATTTTTATGTTTCTGTAAATTTCCTATTTTTAATGAATTTTTGGGTATTTTTCTCGAAAAGTCGAAGCAACGAGTGTTGGGACACTTGTAGGCTTCCACCATCGAGAAAAACTCTCCGAAACGGTGAGTTCTCGCTTTAGGTTTTTGGGAAAATGACTTAAGTCGCTGTAAGATCATAGTAGGGAAACTCGCAAAGTTTATTTTGTGAGTAGGGACGCTGCCCCAATCCCCGAAAGGGGCCTTGTCCCACGATCGCGCCCGGAAACCGCTTAGCGGGACCGTTACGGAGAGGTGACTCATAAAATTGAAAAAAATAGGAAAAATTATAGAAATTTTCTGTATAAATACATAATTTAGAATTATGTATAATTCTGTGATTGTCATGGCCCAAGAACCCCAATATGATTGGATGATGATGTGTTGTAATTCATAATATGGCCTGCGTGCCGTTTTTGTGGTTGTGCATGTTGTATAGTATATGCGACCTATGCGTCGTACCTCTTCTTTTGAAATTCTAGTTGTGAATAGTTTTAGACTCGAATGTAACTCGAGTTTCATATTTGTAATGTACAAAATGCAGCGGTGGAAAGTCCACTTGTAGACGAAGTTACGAGAAGGGTGCCGACGACACATGGCGGTCAAAGAAAGCGCTTGGAGAAGCTGCTAGCCCTAGGTTGACCGTCAGATTTTCTCATTGGCTTGAGAAGATCGTAGTAGGGCCATGACCACATCACAGTTAATTATATATGTTGGTGCAGTAGGCACCTAAGTCGAACCTAAGTTTTGATTATAGCAAACGATACAAAAGTTAAGCATATATTGTTATCTCATGAGCTAAATCAAGTGTGCAGAAAAGTCTCAACGCTGGAGCTGAAGGCTAGCGACACCCGGAGGAAGCCGCGGTGGTCGGGCGACACTCAAGAGACTTCGGAGGGAGCCGAAGGAATTGAGTGGAAGGCCGGAAGCAAAAGCAACACGTAAGTACTGAGGTAAGCTCGTGTGTGCGAGCGTAAGTAAGGTCGTATCCTCTTTATGGGGATGATCTTAAGCGTAGATCCGACCAAAGACTTCTTATAGATGGTCTAGGTCGAGATCGGATGGTCGACGACCATCGAAATTATGTTTTTGTTGAGCTAACCTTGCCTTGCAGCTAGCATCAGTCGACTGCTGGTCAAAGGATCAGCCTCGAGTAGTCAAGAGTTATCACCATTTTTCAAGGGGTTTTGTGCCCATTTGTGATTTGCTAAAGACCCATTCGATGAGGGGCTCAAAGGCTATAAAAGGAGGGCCAAACCTAGGGTTTTTCATCAATTCAAAAGCTTCCAAGTGCTTCCGATACGCTCCGACTCTCCGACATCCGTACGATGAAGCGCTGCCGAGACGACGACTAGAGCTTCAACCTCCAACCTTTAAAGTCGTCAGTAACGAAAGTTCTAAATTGTATTTTAGCTTATTCCTTTTAGTAAAGCTTTCATTATAACGAGGAGAGGGGGAGTGTCCTTCTACCTCGGGCTTTTTGTATCCGTCTAACTCCTACCTCCAACGAGGAGGAGTTCTTTAGAAGTTTGCCCTCCGTACGTGGTCAAGGACCACTAGGGCCTTGGAGTAGTAGCCTTCGACTACGAACGAAGTAAATCTCTTGTGTCTATTGTCTCCTTTACTTATTGTTTTGTTTATCTTTCCGCTGCATATAAGTTTTTTTTAAAAACGAATTCGTACTAAAAAGTTTCTATTGCTATTCACCCCCCCTCTAGCGATCCGATCGATCCAACAATATATATATATATATATATATATATATTTGATTTTGGTTGTATGTATGTGATGCATGCTAGTAGAATAATGCTTGTATGTATATGATGCATGCTAGGATATTTTTCTTGTATGTATATGATGCATGCTAGAATAATGCTTGTATGTATGTGATGCATGCTAGTGTAGGATAATAAAGGCCTCAATGTGCATATGATACACATTACGATTAGATTAGATCTTAATCGAATCAACTCGTAAATGCCTACCAAGTCCTTGATACCCATCACTTCCTCGA
Organism: Wurfbainia villosa; assembly: GCA_025175895.1. Lineage (NCBI taxonomy): Eukaryota > Viridiplantae > Streptophyta > Magnoliopsida > Zingiberales > Zingiberaceae > Wurfbainia > Wurfbainia villosa. Next base: position 44,957,703 of record CM045999.1, on the reverse strand, counting down.
TCATTTGTAGTTGTTGAATATGCCAAAGAAGAGCAACGCATATTATCTTGGTAGGGTGCGGAGGGACAATCTTGGTCCCGCCTATCATTGCTTGGGTTAGAGTAAGCTCAATTAGATTGAGTAAAACTAGTTAACTCAATTGGATCGAGTAGAACTATAGGCATATTCCAACCGTTGGAAAGATAGGATAAGATCACATTTACACTAAATCTTGGGCTATTTAGCCAAAGCTAACTCAAGGTCTTTTGTAAATGTGGGTCTTGATTCTATAAACAAGCTCATATTCCAACCGCAACGCAAAAAGTGGTTTTTGCGGCTCGGAAAGTCCAACAACAAGAAGGGACCTCCTCTGATCACAATTAAGCAACATCAAATTAGAAAAAGGAGAAAGGTACTTTCTTTACATTCTTGACTCAAGGAAATAATAATCAGTTTAACAAGTGTAGGAGAAAAGCTTTCAAACCAGGACATGATAATGAAGGCGATAGATGCATTCCCCTAGTCTTCAAAGTGGAGCTCTATGGTGGACTCCTTTTATATTTCGAAGAATCTAGAGGTAATCACTCTAGAACAGTTTTTCTCCACCATGGAGTTGCATGAGACTAGGCTTGAAGGAATAATAGATGAGCCAATCAAGCCATCAAGGGGTTTAGCACTAGTAGCGAAAAAAGGAAAGAAGAAGAAGAAGGTGTTGGGATGTATATTGAAAAGTCTATCTTTTGTATGAACATCTTTATTTTTTAAATAAAAATCACATGATCATTGTTTGAATATTTATGGTTATACATATAGTCTAATACATTACATTGTAGATAATATGGTGTGTAGTGTCACACGGGAGATCATGTTATCAGTTCCTTGTAAAGTATAAGTAAAGACTCACAACCGAGATGGTTTTGGACAAACCATTGGTATGGTTGTAGTGTGATTTGGTATTGGTTTGTCTTGATCATAGAATTACACTAGTACATTTTGTGTCTATTGAGCAGGACCAACTTAGAGGTGATTCAATTTATTGCTGACTATATAATTGAATCGGACCTCGGATATAATGGTGTACATGCTCTTAATCCCGATATAATAATGGGCACATGTACTTAGTATTTAATTCTTTGATTTACCAATGGGCGAGATTTATAGATTAAATCGATAGGCTCGGTAAGTTGGGAAATGATATTATTTACATGGTGTATCGTTGATTATAGGAGGAAACCGTGTCCTATATATTAGGTTGATGATGTCCCCTTGAGGATCTCATAAGGTTCATCATGTAAACCCTGCAAGTGGACTTGGTCCGGCATGATGATAAGGTTGAGTGTTACTAATCATGGAGTTAGATGTTGATTAATTAATTGTCAGTAAATTAATTAATTGACGGACATTTGATATCTCAAACACGGGGAGATATTTGTGCAATTAATATATGGAGCCCATATTTTTTTATGGGGGTTGGTGAGGTAGATCAATGATAATCCTCTAGTCGAATGGATTATCATTAATGGAACAGACTTTATGTGGGATTGATCCATTTGATGGCAAAGATCCAACTCCTCCTCATGGTCCCTATTGTAGCCTATTAAAACCCTGATGACGCCTAGATCCAATGATGGAAAATGAAATTCTAAATCCGACGGTGGAGATTAAACCTCTAGATCCGACGGTTGAGATTAAATCTCTAGATCCGACGGTTGAGATTAAATCTCTAGATCTGACGGTGGAGATTAAAAGGAGGCTCATGCCTAACTCTATAAATATGGGCTTAGGGATTGGGCGTGGACATCATAAGACAAGGGTTAGGGTTTTGGAGTTGTCTTGAGAGGAGAGGTGGGCGGCAACCCTTGGGTTTCCTCTTCCTATTGGGCGGTGGCAAAAAATTCTAGGGTTTTGGGCTCCTCTTGGCCTGCGACATCTCAACCACCCTCTCTCTCTCTAGATCAGCAGAAACTCCTCCCTCTCTCTCTCTCTCTCTCTAGGTTGGGCGACGCTCCTACATCCACTCCTTGGTCGGCGACAACATCAAGCTTGGAGCTTGGTGGTCGGTTCTAGATAGGAGAAGGAGTTTTGTTTTATTCTTCCTTTTGTTCGGAGCGCGTAAGGAAAGGAAGATCGCGATCTAGGAGGCTTCGACTTTTGGAAGATCATCGCCCACACGACGTCCAAAAGGAGGAAGAACATACAATAGAAGATCAAGAGGTATAAGCTTGTTACTTTGATTTGTGTTCTTTTGTATTACGTATATAATTGTTTACAATTATATGTGGCTAATTTACTTGGACCCCGAAGACAAACACAAAAACCGGCGATCCGTACATCATCTATTCCGTAGCTAATCGAAGAGAAGAGGTAGGTTACTTGAACAACAAGTTTGTTCAAGTGACCACTCTAATCGAATAGCACGATGATGGATCAGTCGCTTGGGTAATCCCTCTTCATCAAGGATTAATTTTTTTTAATCCGGGGGCATAGATGGGATCACCATGCACAAGCGACCGAATCGAAGTGGGAAGCGAAGTTTCCACCTTCAAGTGGTATCAGAGCCATGGTTTCCTATTTTGTGTGTTTTAGATTCGGTTAATTTTTATGCACTTATCATATATAGTATGTGTCGGATGATAGTAGGATGTGTGTAGGCTAACTTTTTGGTTGCAGGCTTAAGATCCAACTATTATGGCCATATGTGTGTGTATGTGATTGCATGTGTGTAATATTATCTGAATCCTCAGGGTTGACGAGGCTAGTATTTAATTTTTATAATTAAGTACAACATTGTTTAGCCACTCTTTTTATTTTAGTTTACTTTCGATCTAGATTTCTGTTGGATCGAGCGGATCACTAGAGGGGAGTGAATAGCGATAAAATTTTTCTTGCATTTCGTTCATTAAAACAATAGTAGACACAGCGGAAGATAAAAGTAAACACAAGAGACAATAGTATTTTTTTACTTGGTTCATAGCCTTCGGCTACTACTCCAAGGCCCTAATGGTCATAGACCATGTACGGAGGGAAATTCACTAAAACACTCCTCCTCGTTGGAGGTAGGAGTTTGACGATTACAAAAACCTTCGAAAACAAAAGATAGAGAGACAAACCCTCTCTTCTATTAAGGTAAAATGCAATGATAGAAAACCACGATTAACAATAGGAATTGCAATATGAAAGAGATGACAATTTAAAGTTATACCAATAACTAGAGAATAGAAATTAAGCATGGGTTGTTGACAGCACTTCGTCGTTGTAGAGTCGTCGGAGAGTCGTAGCATTGTGGAGGCTTTAGAGCACTTTGAATTGATAAAATGGTGAGAAATGGACCTTCTTTTATAGCTCTAGAAGTCCCCTCCTTGAGCACATCAAGATCCTACATCAATGGCCAACTCACCCTAAAGAAAGGGATGAGTTTTGACTCATCTCGAAGTTGATCCTTGATAAACGGTTGAATTGATTTCTTGGCCGGTTGAACTGATGGCTCAGCAGTTGAATTGATGCTATGCCGGTTGAATTGATGGGTCAGCAGTTGAACTGATCCTTGGCCGGTTGAACTGATTGCCAGAATTTTCGACTATAATAAAGAGTTAGCTCGAAATATAAGTGAATTCGATGGCCACATGCCATCTGATCTCAACATATACCTTCCATGGGAAGTCGCAGTCGGATCGTCGCCTAAGGATGTCCCCGTATAGAGGACTCTACCTTACTTACGCTCACTCACATGATCTTACCTCAACATTTACCTTTGAAGCCTTGCTTTCGGTCTCCACCTGATTCCTTCGGCTCCCTCTGAAGTCCTCCCAGTGTCGCCCGACCACTACAGTTCTCTCTGAGTGTCGCTGACCATCGGCTTAGCTTAGCATTTCTGCATACTTGATTCAGCTCGTGAGATAACAAAATGCACTTAACTTTGTGTATCAAAACTTAGGTTTGATTCAGGTGCCTACTGCACCAACAATCTCCCCCTTTTTGATCTATAGCAAACAACACAAAGTTAAGTAAAATAAATTAAGTGCATTAAGCAAAATGAGTATGAGATATGCATGAATGAGCTGGAGAATATAAAAACTCTTTTTCAAGTGCTCCCCCTTGAGGAATCCTCCCCCTTGACCGAGGGTGAGTACTTGAGAAAGAGTTTTAACTCTCCCCCTTTCTCCCCTTATTTAAGTCATTAGAATATGTACTAAGTTTTGTTATAAAAAAAATGACCCCTTAACTTAAAAATTAAGTTAAGTTAAGTAAACATTTACTTAACTTGGGTCTTTAGAATATGTACTAAGTAAGTTACCAAAAAATGAAACATTTACTTAACTTGGGTTATTAGAATATGTACTTAGTAAGTTACCAAAAAAAAGACCCCTAGCAAGTTACCAAAAAATAAACCCTTAACTTTGGCCTTTTCTCCCCCTTTTGACATAAATCAGAAAGAGCAGGGGGTTTTGAAAAACACAATTTTGAATATAGTTGTAAGTCCAAGCATGTTCCAAATAAATTTTGAAAATAGAATACTGAAAATAAGATCAGCTATGAAATATTCGACTCATTTTTTACTAGATTGATATGAAAGATTAACTAGTCCTGATCAGAGTCGGTTAATATGTATGATTATACTCCGTGGTTCACGGCGATGCACTAGCTCTACATCTGGAACCAGGAGTAAGGTCCTAACATCTCATGCCCATCTACGTGGCTAAGTACACAAACACATTAGTCCTATATGTTGTGAGATGTATTGGCTCCTTAAATCTATAGGTTCATGATATCTAAGGTATGTCCTATGCTAGTTCCATAAAAATGAAAAAGTAAGAAATAGTAGTAAGAAAATATAATTTGCAAGTTCCTATTCTACTACGCACATGCTGAATTTTCATCTTAAGAGACTGAATTCGGCTTCGGGTAGGGGTTTAGTAAATAGGTCTGCCAAGTTGGACTTCGATTCGACATATTCGAGTTGTATGGCTCCGTTTGCCACATGTTCTCGAATGAAATGATGTTTGACCTCTATATGTTTGGTCCTAGAATGGCATATCAGATTCTTAGTTAGGTTAATTGAGCTAATGTTATCTACGTGGAGTTTAGTGTTTGTAAAATCATACTTAAAGTCTCGAAGAGTGTGCTTCATCCAAAGAAGCTGAGTAACACACTCACCCATCGCGATATTTTCGGCTTCGGTGGAAGATAAGGCAACACAATGTTGCTTACTACTACACCAACTTACTAGACTCGAGCCGAGAAGTTGACAACAACCAATGTACTCTTTCTATCGAGCTTACTACCGGCATAGTTCGAATCGAAGTAGCCAGTTAGTTCAAACTCGGTAGATCTAGGGTACGAAATACCGACATTAAGTGTACCCTTTAGATATCTAAGGATACGCTTGACTAGAGTTAGGTGAGACTCCTTGGCACAGGTTTAGAATCTCGCGCACATACTTACTGCAAATAGGATATCAGGTCGGCTCATAGTTAAGTAAAGGAGACTCCCTATTATGCTCCTATAGTATTTTAAATCATTTGAATTTCCAATTACATCTTCTTCTATATTCACATTAGTTGCCATTGGGGTATTAATAATTTTAGCGTCTTGCATTCCAAAGTATTTAATTAATTCCCTAGTATATTTGCGTTGATGTAGGTATATTCCATCTTTAGTTTTTTTAATTTGTAGACCTAAGAAGAAACTTAACTCACCTACTAAATTCATTTCAAATTTACTTTCCATAAGTGAAATGAATTCATTCAGTTGGATCGAGTTGGTGGTTTCGAAAATAATATCATATACGTAGATTTGGGCTATGAATATGTCTTTACCTAAGGTTTTTACGAAAAGGGTTGGGTCAACTACACCTTGGTTAAATCCTTTGGACTTAAGATAAACCGAAAGTCTCTCGTACCAAGATCGAAGAGCTTTTTTAAGTCCATAGAGTGCTTTCTTTATCCTAAGGACACGATCGGGCTAATCTAGGCTTTCGAAACCGGGGGGTTGACTAACATAAACCTCTTCTTTAATGTATCCATTCAAGAATGCTGACTTTACATCCATTTGAAACAACTTAAATCCTCGATGTGCAGCATATGCTAATAACATTCGAATTGACTCTAATCTTGATACTGGGGCATAGGTCTCGTCGTAATATAAACCTTCGACTTGACTAAACCCTTTAGCGACTAATCTAGCTTTATTTCTAACTACTTCACCTTTATCATCAAGTTTATTACTAAACACTCACCTTGTTCCAATGATTGTTTTATCTTTAGGTGGTGATACTAATTCCCATATTTCATTCCTAGTGAATTGAGCCAGCTCTTCTTGCATTGCAATAATCCAATCGGGATCAAATAGAGTTTGGTCAATAGTTTTGGGTTCAATTTTGGAAATCAAGGATATTTGACTAAGGTTTCTGTATGAGGCTCTAGTTCGAACTTCAAGACTTGGATCACCTATCGCTTGGTCGATAGGATGATTCGTTTGAGTCCTAGTTTGGTTTGGGTTTGGGTCATCTACCACTTGATCAATAATATGACTCGATTGAGTACTTGTTTGGTTTGATTCATCTACCACTTGGTCAATAGAATGACTTGGTTGACTTAGTTTGGGATTAATACTAGACTTGATCTCCGGATCGGAGTTGAGTCTGGTATGAATCGGCTCGCTAATTGGGGTTGCCGGGGGTTTTGTAGGTTCGTGTCCTTCATCAAATACTACATTGATAGTCTCCTCGACTCTAAGGGTGTCATGGTTATATACTCTATAAGCTCTACTTGTAGTCGAGTATCCTAGGAAGATTCCGGTCGTGGTTTTGGATGTAAATTTCCCTAGGTAATCCTTAGTGTTTAGGATATGTACCTTACACCCAAATACCCTAAAGTACTTGATGTTAGGTATTTTATCATGATAAATCTCGTATGAGGTCTTAAGGTGCCTCTTTACCATAAGGATCTTATTTTGGACATAGCATGTCGTACTTACGGCTTTCTCCCAAAACCTATCGGGTAGGTTATACTCGTTTAACATTGTTCTAGCGGCTTCTTGTAGAGTTCTATTTTTACGTTCTACTAGGTCATTCTGTTGTAGGGTTCTAGGGCAAGAGAACTCATGGTGGTATCCATTTAGGTTACAGAATTCTGTAAACCTGTGGTTCTCGAATTCACTACCATGATCAGTCCTAAGTCTTTTGATTTTAAGGTTTTATTGATTTTCTATTAGTTTAAATAGGATGATTAATTTATCTAGGGTATCACTTTTGTGTTTGATGAACCTAACCCAAGTAAATCTAGAATAGTCATCAATTATGACTAAGCAGAATTTACTTCCATTAAGTGACTTAGCTCTATGTGAATCAAATAGATCCATGTGTAGGAGCTCAAGAACACTTTTGGTTCGTTCTTGATTAGTTAGTTGATGTTGTGTCCTAGATTGTTTACCTTGTTAGCAAGCATTACATATTTTATTATCCAAGTTATTGAAGTTAGGCAAACCTCTGACTAAGTCACTCTGACTCATCTTGTAGATGAGTCTTGGGTGTGAGTGACCAAGTCGTCGGTGCTACAACCATGATTCCTCTTGCCGTGTCATAAAACACTTGGTTGAGTAGTTAGTTTGATTAATAGTGTAAATATTGTTATTTCTGGTTCCCTTAAGGATTGGTTTAGAAGTTTCATTTGTATTAATTACACATTCATTTTCTAGAAATATGACCATACCATTATTATCACACAATTGGTTTACACTAAGTAAATTGTATAGAAAATTTTCTACCAATAAGACATTTTTAATAATAAAGTTAGAGTTGAGCTCAATATCACCTGATTCGATGATTTTGAGCTTGTCGTTGTTTCCGAAGGCTACCGATCCTTGTCGTTAGAATCGAAGCTTCAAAAACTTGAGTTGATCCCCGGTCATGTGTTGGGAGCAACCACTGTCCAACATCCATTGATCCTACACGCAAGGTAGTTGGATCGGATATTGTATTTATTAAAGATTGGTTGAAGATTATTAACCTAAATCATCTCACCCATGTCTAAATGATCAAGCATGTGAAGGGTTTTGCTTATCGAGTCCGTGAGGGGAAACTTCGCTTCCCACTTCACCTCGGTAGCTTGTCCATGGCGATCCCTTCGATGTCCCCAGATTAAAAAAAATTTAATCCTAGACAAAAGGGATTGCCCAAACCACCAAGTCATCGTCGCGTTATTCGTTTAGAGAGGTCACTTGAACAAACTAGTTGTTCAAGCGACCATCCTCTATTCTACGAGTAGCCACGGAATAGACGATATCCGGATCGTCGGTTTTTATATTTATGTTCGGATTCCAAGTATTATTTAGCCATTTACAGATTTATAACATTCTTATAATTGAAAAACAAAAATAAGCAACAATCAAAAGAGAAAAGAGAATAGATATACCTCTTGATCTTCTAATGTATGTCCTTCCTCCTTTTGGACGTCGTGTGGGCGACAATCTACCAAAAGTCGAAGCTCCAAGATCGCAAATCTTCCTTCCTTGCTTTTCCAAAGCAAGAGGAAGAATAGAAACAAGGTTTTTCTCCTCCCTTAAACCAACCAACAAGGAGCACACCAAACCCTTGCCACCGGTCAACTAGAAGGAGGGGAAGATGATGGAAAACAACCAAGACACCAAGGGAAGCCCTATATCTTGTTTACACCACCTAAGGAGAAGAGAGGAGAGGCTTTTGCCGCCAGCCAAGGGCTGGGAAAAGGCTGGAAAGGCTGCTGGACGCCGGCCAATGAAGGAGGAAGAAGAAAACAACACCTTCCTTATTTGGTGCCGCCCTAGCCTCCAAACCCTAACCCTAATCCTATCTCAACTAGGATTCCCTTCTCTTGCCGCCCAAGCCTACATCTCTTAGATTGTAGTTCACGCCAACTCCCATGCCCTCCTTTTTTTAGTGTTAGGGATAAGTCATGAATTAATCTCCTCCATTGGTTCTAGGGATTTAATCTCAACCGTCGGATCTTAGAGATTTAATCTCTACCTATGGATCTTAGAGTTTTGTTTCTATCCATTGAATGTAAGCTTCATGTGGTGTTAATAGGATACATTAGGGACCATGAGGAGGAGTTGGATCTTGGCCACCCATGGATCAAGCCCACATAAAGTCTGATCCACTAATGATGATCCAACCCACTAAAGGATCATCATTGATCTACCTCACCAACCCCCATATGATAATATGGGCTCCATATATTATTTGTACATTTTCTCCCCGTGTTTAAGATCTCGAATGTACGTCATTTAATTAATTTACTTACCATTAATTAATCAACATCTAACTCCTTGAGTAGTACCACTCAACCTTTTCATCATGCCAGACCAAGTCCACCTGCAGGGTTTACATGATGAACCTTATGAGCTCCTCAAGGGGACATCATAATCCTAATATATAGGACACGGTTTCCTCCTATAATCAACGACACATCATATAAATAATATCATCTCCCAACTTACCGAGCCTATCGATTTAATCTATAAATCTCGCCCATTGGAAAATCAAAGAGATGAGTACTAAATTTATGTGCCCGTTATTATATCGGGATTAAGAGCATGTACTAAATAATATCTGAGGTCCGATTCGATTATGTAGTCAGCAATAAATCGAATCACCTCTAAGTCGGTCCTGCTCAATACACACAAAGTGCACTAGTTTGATTCTATGGTTAAGACAAACCAACACCAAATCACACTACAACCATTCCGATGGTTTGTCTAAAGCCATCTCGGTTGTGAGCCTTTACTTATACTTTTCAAGGGGTCGATAACATGATCTCCTATGTGACACCACACACCATGTTATCTAAAATGTAAAGTATTAGACAATATTGCATAACCATAAAAATATGCAAACAATGATCATGTGATTCTTATTTCAAAATAAAGATGTTCATACAAAAGATAGACTTTTTAGTATACATCCCTACAATCTCCCACTTATACTAAAAGACTATGCTGTCTTCAAACTGCTATACATCTGATCCCCATTTCCTCCACATGCCTATCAAAAGCTCTCGTCGAAAGTGCCTTAGTGAAAGGATCTGGCAGGTTATCCTCTGATACAATATTGGCCACAGTAACTTCTCCTCTCTTTAAGATTTCTTGTATCAGGTGTTACTTGCGCTCTATGTGTTTACTAGTCTTATGGGCTCGTGGTTCCTTCGAGTTTGCAACTGCACCACTATTATCACAATAAATTGTGATAGTTCTGGGCAAACTAGGAATCACATCCAAGTCCATCAGGAAGTTCTTGAGCCATACAGCTTCTTTGGCTGCCTTAGAGGCTGCCACATACTCAGCTTCCATAGTGGAGTCTGCCACGCACTTCCTCTTGACACTCCTCCATACAATGGCTCCACCTCCCAAAGTAAACACAAAACCTGAGGTAGACTTGTTGTTATCCCTATCAGATTGGAAGTCGAAATCCGTGTAACCCACAGGGAGTAATTGGTCTGCCCGGTAAACCAGCATATAATCCCTAGTCCTTCTCAGGTACTTCAATATATGCTTTACCACAGTCCAATGTCCCTGTCCTGGATTACTCTGATATCTGCTGACCATGCCCACGACAAAGCAGATATCTGGTCTCGTAGAGAGCATCACATACATGAGGCTTCCTACTGATGAAGCATAAGGAACCACCTTCATCTCTTCTATCTCCTCAGATGATCTAGGACATATCTCCTTAGATAAAGGAACTCCATGCCTGAAAGGTAGAAAACCCTTCTTGGAGTTCTGCATGCTAAAACGCTCCATAATCATGTATATGTATGAAGCTTAGGATAAGCACAACATCGTTTTCCTGCGATCCCTTATAACCTTGATCCCAAGGATGTGTCCCACCTCTCCCAAGTCCTTCATATCAAACGGTTTAGACAACCATACCCTTACGTCCGATAACACCTTGATATTGTTGCCAATCAACAAAATTTCATCTACGTATAGTACAAGAAATACCACTACGTTTCCGTCACATCTCTTGTATACACAAGACTCATCCAGACTCTGAATAAATCCATAAGACTGGATCACTTCATCAAAGTGGATGTTCCAAGACCTCGAAGCTTGTTTCAATCCATAAATGGACCGATTAAACTTACATAGAAGATTCTCTTTGCCCTTAGCAATGAATCCCTCTGGTTGCTTCATGTAGATGTTTTCCTCAAGACTTCCATTAAGGAAAGCTGTCTTGACATCCATCTGCCACACCTCATAATCCATATGAGCTGCTATACATAAGAGAATCCGGATAAACTTAAGCATGGCTATCGATGAAAAGGTCTCCTAATAATCGATACCCTCTTACTGAGTATACCCCTTCGCAACAAGCCTCTCTTTGAAGGTCTCAACCTTCCCATCTATTCCTCTCTTTCTCTTGTAGATCCACTTGCATCCAATGGTTTTTATACCATCAGGTGGTTCTACTAGCTCCCACACCTGATTTGAATCCATAGATTCAATCTCAACATTCATTGCACTTTGCCAAGATACTGCATCTTTATCTTGGATTGCCTCGTCATATGTCCAGGGATCAGGTTCATGTTCGCCAGGGACCAAATCAGGAGATTCTCCCAAGAACATGAATCTATCAGGCTGTCTCACAACCCTCCCACTACGACGAGGTATCACCTGTGTATCCTCTGTGACACGCGGTGCAGTGACATGTGGTATATCCTCTTGTACCGATGGTACTAAAGAAGTGACTTCCCTTTTGAACTCCTCCAGAACAATTTTACTCTTGGGCTTGTGGCTCATCACATAGTCTTCCTCTAGAAATCTGGCGTTCGTGCTAATGATCACCCTTTGATCTCTAGGACTATAAAACAAACCACCCTTTGTTCCTCTAGGATACCCAACGAACATGCGTACTTATGTACGAGGTTCCAACTTACCAGCATCTGCCTTCAGCACATGTGCTAGACTCCCCCATATCCGAATATATCATAGACTAGGCTTTCGCCCAGTCCACAATTCTGTGGGAGTAGAAGGCTCTAATTTAGATGGAACCAAGTTCAGAATGTACACCGTCGTATCTAGAGCATATCCCCAGAACGAATCTGGCAAGTCAGAATAACTCATCATCGATCTAACCATCTCCATAAGAGTCCTATTCCTTCGCTCTGCTACACCGTTCTGGTGGGGTGTGCCAGGTGCAGTCAATTGGGATTGAATCCCAGCCTCTGATAAGTTGTTCCTAAACTCTCCCAAGAGGTACTCACCACCACAATCAGATCGTAGTGTCTTGATACTTTTACCTTGACATTTCTCCACATCAGCCTTGAATACTTTGAACATGTCAAAGCATTCAGACTTGCAGTGCATCAGGTAAATGTATCCATATCTTGAGTAATCGTCTATAAAATAGATGAAATACTCAAAACCATCTCTAGCCTGGATAGACATAGGACCACACAAATCAGAATGAACCAATTCTAACACATCTTTGGCTCTATACCCCTTGGCCTTAAAAGGCCTCTTGGTCATCTTACCCTCCAAGCAAGATTCATAGGTTGGGAGATCCTCCACCACTAATGAACCCAAAGGTCCATCAGCTATCAACCTTTGAATTCTGCTTAGGTTAATGTGACCAAGCCTAAGATGCCAGAGATATGTTTGGTTCATCTTCGAAGGTTCTTTTCTCTTTTTAGAATTAGAAGATGAGTTATTAACTTCAATTTGCATCGTGGGAGGTTTTGGTTCAAGTGTGTACAAATTTCCTATCAATGCACCCAAACAGATAATGTCCCTATTCCTTCTTATAACAACTCTGTCATTAAAAGAAATAGAATATACATCCATAAACAATTTAGAAACCAAAATTAAATTCTTTCTAAATAAGGGTACATAAAGGCAATTCTTAAGAACCAAAAGTTTATTTTTCTTAAAAGATAAAAGAGACCTTCATGGCATCGCCCTAAGCACACAGTAATCTCCTCACCAGTCGTCTGGTTTCCTAGAACCCCTGCAAAGTATTGCAGACATGATCAGTGGCTCCCGTATCTACACACCAGGTGCCGGTAGATAACACCGCTAAACATGTTTCAACGATTAGACCAAAAGATATACCTTTGTTCTTGTGGTTGGGGAAGTCCTTCTTCCAGTGTCCAGTCTGCTTACAAGTGAAGCACTTACCTTTCGGCTTCTTCACTCCTCCCTGAGTACCTCCCACCGCCTTCGCCCCAGTTTGTTTCTTCTTCTTCTTGCCTTTCGGCTTAGAAGTAGAAACCTTCTGGGTCACCACGACATATGCCTGAGCACTCTGACGAAATAGTCCCTTTGTCACCTGGAGTTCTGTCAGAAGTTCTGCCAATGAATACAACCTCTTGTTCATGTTGTACTTAAGGCGAAACTACTCAAAACTCCTAGGTAGAGACTAGAGTATGATATCGACCTGGGTTTCCCCATCGATCTCAGCTCCTAGGACCTCTAACTCATTCAAATGAGCCATCATCTTGAGAACATGATCCCTCACGGGTGTTCCCTCGATCATGGTTGTCGTCATCAAGTTTCTCATGGCCTCTTGCCTCGCAGCCCAATTCTGGTGTCCGAAAAGCTCCTTGTGGTTGAGCATCATATCATAAGCAGTGGACATGACTTGATGTTGATGTTGCTGTACATTTGATAAAGATGCCAAAATGTAACACCGCACCATCTCATCGGCCTTGATCCACTTCTTATAGCTCTCTCTCTCCTTTTCCCCAAAATTATCTGTAGGCTTGGGAGGGCACTCTTCGAGGAGTACATATTTGTATTCCTCAGCAGTCAAGACAATGTCTAGATTCCTCTTCTAATCAATATAGTTTGGTCCAGTAAGTTTGTTCTCTTTTAGTATCACAGCAAGTGGGTTGAAAGTCATTTTGAAAGCAAACCTAAGAATCACATAAATCAAAACATTAGATTTCAAAAAATTATTGATTCCTCAAACAATAAAATTTTAAAATTAACCAACACCTCAAAACACCGAGAATATCGTATGCCACGATAGTGTGGACATATACGAATTCTACATTTGTAAGAGGAGGTTTTACCCATTAATTTTACTATCTTGTCAACCTAACTTTTTGACAAGTAAAATTAATAGTTGGTTCCTCTTTGGCCCTACAAATAAAAGCAGTGACTCCGATGGGGAGGATACTTATATTTGTATCTAAGTGTTCACCATTACTCGGTACCAAGGTAATTATCTTGGGTTATGTGCCTTACGATGGGCAAGTACACACGCTCCTTAATAATTTCCTATAACCATATTCGACCTTGTGATCCGCAAACAAACCCATCCGATGGGGAGGAAGGCACTCAGAGCCGACGCACAAGTTTGTTTGCATCACTTATCAAATTGTAATGAAGGTCGTGGGAATTTTTAAAAATTCCCTCTCCCACTTAGTAATTTGAAATTGAGGAATTTTCCTAGCCTACGACATACATATCAAACAAAAAGCAATAAATATGAAAAATAAAATTATTTTCCAACTATTATGGCTTTTGTCTTCAATATGTCTCCCGTCGCATTGCCATCTCGTCCGCTCCTCCTACGCTACGTACGAGCCATCCAGAGATCCGAGCCGGGACTAAAACCTATTTTAATTTACATCCATCGATCCTATACTCCACGAGGGAGTGAACATGAAATCTAGATCGAAAGTAAAATAAAATAAAGAGTGGCTAAACAATGTCGTATTTAATTTACAAAAACTAAATACTAGCCCCGAGGATTCAACAAAATAAATATTTACACACATACAATCACATACACACATATGGCCATAATAGTTGGATCATATGGCTACAACCAAAGAGTTAAACTACGCATATCCTACTATTATCCGACACATATAATATATGAAAAAGTTCATAAAAATTATCTGAATCCTAAACACACAAAGTCAGAAACCTTGGCTCTGATACTAATTGAAGAGTTTTGCTTATCGAGTCCGTGAGGGGAAACTTCGCTTCCCACTTCACCTCGGAAGCTTGTCCATGGAGATCCCTTCGATGTCCCCGGATTAAAAAAATTTAATCCTAGACAAAAGGGATTGCCCAAACCACCAAGCCATCATCGTGCTATTTGTTTAGAGAGGTCACTTGAACAAACTAGTTGTTCAAGCGACCATCCTCTATTTTACGAGTAGCCGCAAAATTATGCTCGGGATCCAAGTATTATTTAGCCATTTACAGATTTATAACATGCTTATAATTGAAAAACAAAAACAAGCAACAATCAAAAAGAAAAGAGAATAGATATACCTCTTGATCTTCTAATGTATGTCCTTCCTCCTTTTGGACGTCGTGTGGGCGACGATCCACCACAAGACGAAGCTCCAAGATCGCAAATCTTCCTTCCTTTCTTTTCCAAAGCAAGAGGAAGAATAGAAACAAGGTTTTTCTCCTCCCTTAAACCAAACAACAAGGAGCACACCAAACCCTTGCCGCCGGCCAACTAGAAGGAGGGGAAGATGATGGAAAACAACCAAGACACCAAGGGAAGCCCTATATCTTGTTTCCACCACCTATGGAGAAGAGAGGAGAGGCTTTTGCCACCGGCCAAGGGATGGGAAAAGGCTGGAAAGGCTGTTGGATGCCGGCCAATGAAGGAGGAAGAAGAAAACAACACCTTCCTTATTTGGTGCCGCCCTAGCCTCCAAACCCTAACCCTAATCCTATCTCAACTAGGATTCCCTTCTCTTGCCGCCCAAGCCTAGCTCTCTTAGATTGTTGTTCACGCCAACGCCCATGCCCTCCTTTTATAGAGTTAGGGATAAGTCATGAATTAATCTCCTCCATTGGTTCTAGGGATTTAATCTCAACCGTTGGATCTAGAGATTTAATCTCAACTGTCGAATCTTAGAGATTTAATCTCTACCTATGGATCTTAGAGTTTTGTTTCTATCCATTGGATCTAAGCTTCATGAGGTGTTAACAGGATACATTAGGGACCATGAGGAGGAGTTGGATCTTGGCCACCCATGGATCAAGCCCACATAAAGTCCGATCCACTAATGATGATCCAATCGACTAAAGGATCATCATTGATCTACCTCACCAACCCCAATATGATAATATGGGCTCCATATATTATTTGTACATTTTCTCCCCGTGTTTAAGATCTCGAATGTCCATCGATTAATTAATTTACTGAGCATTAATTAATCAACATCTAACTCCTTGAGTAGTACCACTCAACCTTTTCATCATGCTGGACCAAGTCCAACTGCAGGGTTTACATGATGAACCTTATGAGCTCCTCAAGGGGACATCATCATCCTAATATATAGGACACGGTTTCGTCCTATAATCAATGACACACCCTATAAATAATATCATCTCCCAACTTAACGAGCCTATCTATTTAATCTATAAATCTCGCCCATTGGTAAATCAAAGAGATGAGTACTAAATATATGTGCCCGTTATTATATCGGGATTAAGAGCATGTACTAAATAATATCTGAGGTCCGATTCGATTATGTAGTCAGCAATAAATCGAATCACCTCTAAGTCGGTCCTGCTCAATACACACAAATTACACTAGTGTGATTCTATGGTTAAGACAAACCAACACCAAATCACACTACAACCATTCCGATGGTTTGTCCAAAGCCATCTCGGTTGTGAGTCTTTACTTATACTTTTCAAGGGGCCAATAACATGATCTCCGGTGTGACACCACACACCATGTTAACTACAATGTAAAGTATTAGACAATATTGCATATCCATAAAAATATGCAAACAATGATCATGTGATTCTTATTTCAAAATAAAGATGTTCATACAAAAGATAGACTTTTTAGTATACATCCCTACAGCATGTTAACCCTATATGTTCTTATGAGATGACTTCCAATTTTACTTGATTTAATTTTAATGATTTGAACACTTGTCAACCTTATGTTAGATTCAGATTTGACCTTATGCTCATCAAGACACCTTTTCAAGATCATGGCTTCTAGTTCGTGGCGAGGCACAAAGGCCTTCTTTGATCGGAACAATGACCACTTCCTTAGACAAAGCTATTTTCATGAAAATAGAGACTTGACTCACCTAAGACCACTTCCTGGTCTAACTAGTCTAGGATACGGCGAGGTAGCTTCAACTAGTTCCACTCGATCAAGTACATCGAACTAGATATGCCTTATCTAGCCCGAATACAGAAGACTCAACTTTCCTAGCGTACTATCATCTTGCCGCGTCCTGGTACTATGTTATCAAGTATTTACGAGTTATAGTCCTATCTAGACATTCTAAAAAAAAAAAGCAAACTAAATAAAGAACCTAAGCATGCAATTTCTGAGTTACAATACAAACAAGTTTCGTACTTGCTCCCCCTAGACCGTTGAATCGGTTCGGTCTCTCCACATAGTGGATTTGGTCCTTGGGAACCCAGTACTGGTTCGATCCTAAGTTTGAAATCAAGGCAGTCTTAGGGACCCATGCTTGGACACGTTTTCTATGTCGACATACAATCGACATATACGACTTGTTGGTCTTATTTGAGTTAAACCCGAACTTGTTGTATACGGCCCGTTGCGATCCAAGTAGGAGGTCAAGTCCTTTGGATCCCAAAGTAAACCTTTCCAATGTGTTCCTTAGATCTTCGATTTGACTCTTCAAGAGTGAGTTCTCAACTTCGAGCTTTTCAACCCGAGTTGAGTCTGCCTCTCAAACTCGACTAGTCGAAGAGGTTAGGGAGACCTCGTGTTTGAGGAGTTTAACTTCCTCAACCAAGGTCTCGACCTTCGAATCAGACTTAGCTAATTTCCTAGTTAAGAACTTAATTGCACTATAAAGCATACTAATAAGGGATCGACTTACCTTGAGTGTATCTTTTGAACCGGATGCGTATCCGTGGCTTGTCTTGAATAGCGCTTCGCAGTCCGACTCGTCTTCGATTTCAGATTCGTGTTCCAATTCCGACTCCATCTCCGATTCAACCGGTTTAGCCATGAGGACGCGATCATCATCTTCTTCCTCAGACGCTTCTTCCCATGTAGTGTTTGTTGGATCGAGAAGCGTCGCTAGAGGGGGGGGTGAATAGCGATCGTAAATCTTTTCTTTTTCGTTCGTTCGATACGCAAAGTAAGCACAGCGGAAAATAAATGAACACGTTTATTTTACTTGGTTCACAACCCAGCGGTTGCTACTCCAAGGCCCTATCGGTCCTAGACCGCGTACGGAGGGCAAAGCACTAAAACGTCTCCTCCTCGTTGGAGGTAGGAGACAACGATTACAAAAACCGAATATACGAGGATGAGGCAACAAGCCTACCTCACCTCGTTATGAAGATAAAAATACAGAATATAATATCAAAAATATTACTTGAATCTGCTGCCGACGAAGAAGATCAAAACTTGGCGTCGCGTCGGCGTTATGACGGTGTTGAAGCGTTGGCGTTGTAGGAGCACTTGATGAATAATTGATGTGATTTGGAGATGAATCCTCCCCTCCTTTTATAGACTTTAGCCTCTGAATTTGTCTCCTATTTCTTTGGAACGGATCATGAATTTTTCCAAATTTTTATCGCTGGCGCGTGCCAAACGTTATCCGCTTTTGACCTAGCGCAAAGTGAATCGCCGCCATCGATCGATGATACCTCTCATCGATCGATGATGATCGATCGATGCATCTCATCACCAATCGAGCGATAATGATCGCGCCTAATGTCTAGCAATGATCACACCGCCACTTCCTGCAGTAAGAGATTAGCTCGGAAAATGATAAATACGACGGTTTCTAACCGTCCGATCTCGACCTAGACCTTCCACAGGAAGTCTTAGTCGAATCGTCGCCTACGGTCGTCCCCGTAAAGAGGACACGACCTTACAATCTCTCACTCACACGAGCTTACCTCGATAGTAGCTCTCGCTTCCGGCCTTCCACTCGATTCCTTCGGCTCCCTCCGAATTCACTCAAGTGTCGCCCGACCACCACGGCTTCCTCCGGGTGTCGCTAGCCTTCAGCTCCAGCTTTAGTACTTTTCTGCACACTTGATTTAGCTCGTGAGATAACAATATAAACTTAACTTTGTGTCTTTGCCATAATCAAAACACAGGTTCGATTATCTAGTGCCCCTGCACCAACAGTGTTGAGTGCCTTTTTGTCTTTTGGTGCTTTGCTCTTGAGCTTTGAGAATTTGGACTTGATGTGTCCAAACCTGTTGTATTCGTAACACCTAATATTAGAACTTTTAGGCTTACCTTCGTTGGGTCAAGTGACAGTTCACTTTTGGCCCTTGACTATCCTCCGAACTAGGTTGACTAGTTCGGCCTCCATTTCTGGGTCGACCTCCGATTCGGACTCATCTTCTTCTTCCTTTGGGGGTGGCTTGCTCGTGGTTTTCTTCCTCGAACCTACAAAAAGTGCTATACCCTTCTCGGGTTCTGAGTTAGACTGCTCATGAAGTTCAAAATTAGAAAATAACTCCTCTAACCTAAGTTTTGAAAGATCCTTGGAGACCTTGTAGGTATCGACCATGGATGCCCACAAGGTAGTCCTAGGAAAAGAGTTAAGAACATACCAAATAAGGTTGCAGTTTTCGACCTTTTGCCCGATCGTGTGTAGGTTATTAACTATGTCTTGAACGCGAGCGTGAAGTTGCGTCGCCGTTTCGTGTTCCTGCATATTTAGATTATATAATTTATTAAACAAAAGATTGCGCTTACATACCTTGGCATCATCGGTCCCTTTGTGTAGCTCCACTAGTTTTGTCTAAAGATCCTTTGTGATGATGAAGGGGTCGACACGAATAAGCTCCTCCTTGGACAAGCCGTATTGGAGGATTTGAGTCACCTTGGCATCGGCTTCGACTTTTCTTTTTGGAGCATTGGTCCATTGATCATAATTCAAAGATTCACCCACTTCGTTAGTCGGAAGTGTGAATCTCGTTTGGATTATGATCCACATCTCGATTTGGGTCTTAAGAAAGCACTTCATCCGACCCTTCCAATAACGGAAGTCATCTCCATTCTAAAATGGAGGACGGATGGTGCTAAACCATTGATACAAAAACAAACAAGAGAATGAAGACGAAAAACCTAACAACAACACAAACAATCGAAATGTACCAAGACTCGCGTCTTGGATTAGTAGTGCGGGAGAAAAATGAAACGAATGAAATAAATTCGAAATAAACAGAATAAAAAAGAAAAAAATCTGTAAAAAAAAATAGATTGGTGGTTTCACCAAATCTAAGTACCCCCGGCTCTGATATCAATTGTTGGATCGAGCGGATCGATAGAGGGGGGGGTGAATAGCGATAAAACTTTTCTTGCGTTTTATTCGTTAAAACAATAGTAGACACAGCGGAAGATAAAAGTAAACACAAGAGAAAAAAGTATTTTTTACTTGGTTCGTAGCCTTCGGTTACTACTACAAGGCCCTAATGGTCTTAGACCGTGTACGGAGGGCAATTCACTAAAACACTCCTCCTCGTTGGAGGTAGGAGTTTGACGATTACAAAAACCATCAAAAACAAAAGATAGAGAGACAAACCCTCTCTTCTATTAAGGTAAAATGAAACGATAGAAAACCTCGATTAACAATAGGAATTGCAATATGAAAGAGACGACAATTTAAAGTTATACCAACAACTAGAGAATAGAAATTAAGCCAGGGTTATTGACAACACTTCGTCGTTGTAGAATCATGGGAGAGTCGCAGCGTTGTGGAGGCTTTAGGGCACTTTGAATTGATAAATTGGTGAGAAATGGACCTTCTTTTATAGCCCTAGAAGTCCCCTCCTTGAGCACATCAAGATCCTACATCAATGGCCACCTCACGCTTGAAGAAAGGGATGAGTTTTGACTCATCTCGAAGTTGATCCTTGACCATCGGTTGAACTGATTTCTTGGGTGGTTGAACTGATGGCTCAGCAGTTGAACTGATGCTTGGCCGGTTGAACTGATGGCTCAGCAATTGAACTGATCCTTGGCCGGTTGAACTGATTGCCAGAATTTTCGACTGTAATAAAGAGTTAGCTTGAAATATAAGTGAATTCGATGGCCACTTGTCGTCCGATCTCAACATAGACATTCCTTGGGTAGTCTTGGTCGGATCGTCGCCTAAGGATGTCCCTGTATGGAGGACTCGACGTTACTTACGCTCACTCCCACGAGCTTACCTCAACATTTACCTTTGAAGCCTTGCTTTCGGTCTCCACCTGATTACTTCGGCTCCCTCAGACGTCCTCCCGGTGTCCCCCGACCACTACGGTTCTCTCCGAGTGTCACTGACCTTCGGCTTAGCTTAGCATTTCTGTATACTTGATTCCGCTCGTGGGATAACAAAATTCACTTAACTTTGTGTATTTGCTATAATCAAAACTTAGATTCGATTCAGGTGCCTACTGCACCAACAATCTTCCCCTTTTTCTTCTATGGCAAACCAACACAAAGTTAAGTAAAATAAATTAAGTGCATTAAGCAAAATGAGTATGAGATATGCATGAATGAACAGGAGTATATAAAAACTCTTTTTCAAGTGCTCCCCCTTGAGGAATCCTCCCCCTTGACCGAGGGTGAGTACTTGAGAAAGAGTTTTAACTCTCCCCCTTTCTCCCCTTATTTAAGTCATTAGAATATGTACTAAGTTAAGTTTCCAAAAAATGACCCCTTAACATAAAAATTAAGTTAAGTTAAGTAAACATTTACTTAACTTGGGTCATTAGAATATGTACTAAGTATGTTACCAAAAAATGAAACATTTACTTAACTTGGGTCATTAGAATATGTACTAAGTAAGTTACCAAAAAAATGACCCCTAGTAAGTTACCAAAAAATAACCCCTTAACTTTGGCCTTTTCTCCCCCTTTTGCCATAAATCAGAGAGAGCAAGGGGTTTTGAAAAACACGATTTTGAATATAGTTGTAAGTCCAAGCATGTTCCAAATAAATTTTGAAAATAGTATACTAAAAATAAGCTCATCTATAAAATATTTGACTCATATTTGACTTGATTGATATGAAAGATCAACCAGTCCTGATCAGAGTCGGTTAATATGTATGATTATACTCCGTGGTTCATGGCGATGCACTAGCTCTACATATGGAACTAGGAGTAAGGTCCTAACATCTCACTCCCATCTACGTGGCTAAGTACACAAACACATTAGTCATATGTGTTGTGAGATATATTGACTCCTTAAATCTATAGGTGCATGATATCTAATGTATGTCCTATGCTAGTTCCATAAAAATGAAAAAGTAAGAAATAGTAGTAAGAAAATATAATTTGCAAGTTCCTATTCTACTACGCACATGCCCAATTTTCATCTTAATAGATTGAATTCGGCTTCGGGTAGGGGATTAGTAAATAGGTTTAGCAAGTTGGACTTCGATTCGACGTATTCGTGTTGTATAGCTTCGTTGGCCACATGTTCTCGAATAAAATGATGTTTAACCTCTATATGTTTGGTCCTCGAATGACATATCGGATTCTTAGTTAGGTTAATTGAGCTAATGTTATCTACATGGAGTTAAGTGTTTGTAAAATATAACTTAAAGTCTCGGAGAGTGTGCTTCATCCAAAGAATCTGAGTAACACACTCACCCATCTCAATGTATTCAGCTTCAGTGGTAGATAAGGCAACACAATGTTGCTTCCTATTGCACCAACTTACTAGACTCGAGCCGAGAAGTTGACAACAACCCCTCGTACTCTTTCTATCGAGCTTACTACCGGTATAGTCCGAATCGGAGTAGCCGGTTATTTCGAACTCTATAGATCTAGGGTACCAAATACCTACATTAAGTGTACCATTTAGATATCTAAGGATACGCTTGACTAGAGTTAGGTGAGACTCCTTGGCACAGGTTTGGAACTTCGCACACATACTTACTTCAAATAGGATATAAGGTCGGCTCGCAGTTAAGTAAAGGAGACTCCCTATTATGCTCCTATAGTATTTTAAATCATTTGAATTTCCGAGTACATCTTCTTCTATATTCACATTAGTTTCCATTGAAGTATTAATAATTTTAGCGTCTTGCATTCCAAAGCGTTTAATTAATTCCCTAGTATATTTGCGTTGATGTAGGTATATTCCATCTTTAGTTTGTTTAATTTGTAGACCTAAGAAGAAACTTAACTCACTTACTAAATTCATTTCAAATTCACTTTCTATAAGTGAAATGAATTCATTCAGTAGGATCAAGTTGGTGGTTCCGAAAATAATATCATCTACATTGATTTGGGCTATGAATATGTCTTTACCTAAGGTTTTTACGAAAAGGGTTTGGTCAACTATACCTTGGTTAAATCCTTTGGATTTAAGATAAACCGAAAGTCTCTCGTACCAAGCTCAAGGACCATGTTTAAGTCCATAGAGAGCTTTCTTTAACCTAAGGACATGATCAGGCTTATCTAGGCTTTCGAAACCGGGGGGGGTTGACTAACATAAACCTCTTCTTTAATGTATCCATTCAAGAATGTTGACTTTACATCCATTTGAAACAACTTAAATCCTCGATGTGTAGTATATGCTAATAACATTCGAATGGACTCTAATCTAGCTATTGGGGCATAGGTCTCGTCGTAATGTAAACCTTTGACTAGACTAAACCCTTTAGCGACTAAGCTTGCTTTATTTCTAACTACTTCACCTTTATCATCAAGTTTATTCCTAAACACCAAACTTGTTCCAATGATTGTTTTTGTTGGTGCAGTAGGCACCTAAGTCGAACCTGAGTTTTGATTATAGCAAACGATACAAAGTTAAACTTATGTCGTTATCTCACGAGCTAAATCAAGTGTGCAGAAGATTGCTAAAGCTGGAGCTGAAGGCTAGCGACACTCGGAGGAAGCCGAGTGGTTGGGCGACACTCGAGTGACTTCGGAGGGAGCCAAAGGAATCGAGTGGAAGGCCGGAAGCAAAAGCGACATGGTAAGTATCGAGGTAAGCTTGTGTGTACGAGCGTAAGTGAGGTCGTACCCTCCTTACGGGGATGGTCTTAAGCGTAGATCCGACCAAAGACATCCCATCGATGGTCTAGGTTGAGATTGGACGGTCGAAGGCCGTCGAAATAATGTTTTCTTTGAGCTAACTTTGCCTTGCAGCTAGCATCAGTCGACTGCCAACTTGGAGGACTCGATTGCCCTTCATCAGTCAACTGTCTACTGTCAGCACTCGACTGATGCTACCATCAGTCGACTGATGATGGCCATCAGTCGACTGATGGTCAATGATCAGCTTCGAGGAGTCAAGGCTTATCACCCCATTTCAAGGAGGTTTTGTGTCCATTTGTGATTGGTTGAAGACCCATTCGATGAGGGGCTCAAAGGCTATAAAAGGAGGGCTTGTCTTAGGGTTTTTGATCAATTAAAAAGGCTTCCAAGTGCTTCCGATACACTCCGACTCTCCGACATCCCTACGACGAAGCGCTACCGAGACGACGACTAGAGCTTCAACCTCCAACCTTTGAAGTCGTCGGTAACGAAAGTTTAAATTGTATTTCAGTTTATTTTTTAGTAAAGCTTTCATTATAACGAGGAGAGGGGGAGTGTCCCTCTACCTCGAGCTTTTGTCATTTTGTGTATCCGTCTAACTCCTACCTCCAATGAGGAGGAGTTCTTTAGTAGTTTGCCCTCCGTACGTGGTCAAGGACCACTAGGGCCTTGGAGTAGTAGCCTTCGGCTACAAACCAAGTAAAACCCTTGTGTCTATTGTCTCGCTTGTTTAGTTTTTATCTTCCGCTGTGTCTACTCGCATTTTAACGAACGATTTTGAACGAAAAATTTCTATCGCTATTCACCCCCCCCCCCTCTAGCGATCCGCTCGATCCAACAATTGGTATCAGAGCCGAGGGCACTCTGATTCGGTGCAACCACCAATCGAGCAATTTTCTTTTCGTATTTATTGTTTTAAGATTTCTCCCACACTACTAATCCAAGACCAAGTCTTGGTACATAGTTTTTTGTTGTGTTTTTTGCAAGTACTAATCGCCTTCGGAGTACCTCACGATCAAACGAGCATAACTTTTGCTACAAGGGGACTCACGAAATGATCTACCCACCAAATCGAAGCTCTCTGAGAGATCTACACTTCTTACCCAAGTTTACCCCTGTAACAAGCTGTTTTCATCCTCAAAAATCGACGTTTAGTAGCTTTTTGGGGACATCGAAGGTTGTGAGTACTTACTTTTTATTTAGTTTCTTATTTCTTTGCTTAACTTTCTATTTCTCATTTGTTTCTTTTTATTTCCCGCACCACTAATCCAAGGCGAAGTCTTGGAACCCTTTTTCATGTTTTTTGTATTTTTTTTGTGCAAGGTTTTCCTTCCAAATTGCCCATCTCGAGGGTTTTAACACCGTCCGACCTCCGTTTTACAACGGAGATGACTTCCGTTATTGGAAGGGTCAGATAGAATGCTTTCTTAAAACTCAAATCGAGATGTGGATCATAATCCAAACGGGATTCACACTTCCGACTAACGAAGTGGGTGAATCCTTGGATTATGACCAATGGACCATTGCGACAAAAAGACAAGTCGAAGCCGACGCTAAGGCAACTCAAATCCTTCAATGCGGCCTATCCAAGGAGGAGCTAAATTGCGTCAGCCCCTTCATAAGCGCAAAGGATCTTTGGACAAAACTTGTGGAGCTACATAAAGGGACCGATGAAGCCAAGGTATGTAAGCGTGATCTTCTATTCAATAAACTATATAACCTAAAAATTCAGGAACACGAGTCCGCGACGCAACTCCACGCCCGTGTCCAAGACATAGTCAACAACCTACACACAATCGAGCAAAAGGTCGAAAACTGCGATCTTATAAGGTATGTCCTAAACTCTTTTCTGAGGACTACCTTGTGGGAATCCATGGTCGATGCCTACAAGGTCTCCAAGGATCTTTCTAAACTTAGGTTAGATGAACTTTTTTTTTATTTTGAACTTCTTGAGCAGTCTAACTCGGAACCCGAGAAGGGTATAGCACTTTTTGCAGGTTCGAGGAAGAAAACTGCAAGCAAGCCACCCCCGAAGGAAGAAGAGGATGAGTCGGATTCGGAGGTCGACTCGAAAATGGAAGCCGAACTAGTCAACCTAGTTCAGAAGATAGTCAAGGGCCGAAAACGAGCCGTCACTCGACCCAACGAAGGTAAGCCTAAAAGTTCAAACTTAAGATGTTATGAATGCAACAGGTT
Organism: Wurfbainia villosa; assembly: GCA_025175895.1. Taxonomy (NCBI): domain Eukaryota; kingdom Viridiplantae; phylum Streptophyta; class Magnoliopsida; order Zingiberales; family Zingiberaceae; genus Wurfbainia; species Wurfbainia villosa. Next base: position 44,931,574 of record CM045999.1, on the reverse strand, counting down.
TGGACACATTAAGTCCGAGTGTCCAAAACTCAAGAGCAAGGCACCAAAACATAAAAAGGCACTCAACGCTACTTGGGAAGAAGCCTCCGAGGAAGAAGACAACGATCGAGTCCTTATGGCTAAACCGGTGGAATCGGAGACGGAGTCAGAATCGGAACCAGAATCAGAAACCGAAGACGAGTCGGACTACGAAACACTATTCAAGATAAGCCACGGATACGCATCCGGTTCAAAAGATACACTTAAGGTAAGTCGGTCTCTTATTACTACTCTTTATAGTGCAATTAAGTTTTTAAATAAAAAGTTAGCTAATTTCGAGTCCAAGGTCGAGACCCTGGTTGAGGAAGTTAAACTCCTCAAACATGAGGTCTCCCTAACCTCTTCGACTAGTCGAGTTCAAGAGAAGGACTCAACTCGAGTTGAAAAACTCGAAGTTGAGAACTCACTCTTGAAAAGTCAAGTCGAAGATCTTAGGAATACGTTGGAAAAGTTTACTTTGGGATCCAAAGGACTTGACCTCCTACTTGGATCGCAAAGGGTCGTGTACAACAAGGTTGGGCTAGGGTTTAGCTCAAACATGACCAATAAGTCGTATATGTCAATCGTAAGTAGACATAGAAAACGTGTCCAAGCATGGGTCCCTAAGACCACCTTGATTTCAAACTTAGGATCAAACCAGTACTGGGTTCCTAAGGACCAAATCCACTATGTGGAGAGACCGAATCGATTCAACAGTCCAGGGGGAGCTAGTACGAAATTTGTTTGTGTTTTAACTTAGAAATTGCATGCTTATGTTTTTATTTAGTTTGATTTTCCTTTTTAGAATGGTTAGATAGGACTATAACTCGTCAATACTTGATAACATAGTACCAGGACACGGCGAGATGATAGTGCGCTAGGAAAGCAGAGTCTTGTGTATTCAGGCTAGATAAGGCGTATCTAGTTCGGTGCACTTGACCGAGCGGAACTAGCTGAAGCTACCTCGCCGTATCCTAGACTAGTTAGACCAGGAAGTGGTCTTAGGTGAGTCAAGTCTCTATTTTCTTAAAAATGGCTTTGTCTAAGGAAGTGGTCGTTGTTCCGATCAAAGAAGGCCTCTGTGCCTCGCCACGACCTGGAAGCCATGATCTTGAAAAGGTGACTTGATGAGCCTAAGGTCAAATCCGAATCTAACGCAAGGTTGACAAGTGTTTAAGTCATTAAACTTAATGCAACTAAAAAATTGGAAGTCATCTCACAAGAACATATAGGATTAACATGTTTGATCATATAGACATGGGTGAGATGATTTAGGTTAATAATCTTCAACCAATTTTTAATAAATCCAATATCCGATCCAACTACCTTGCGTGTAGGATCAATGGATGTTGGACAGTGGTTGCTCCCGACACATGACCGGGGATCAACTCAAGTTTTCGAAGCTTCGATTCAAACGACAAGGATCGGTAGCCTTCGGAAATAATGGCAAGCTCAAAATCATCGGATCAGGTGATATTGAGCTCAATTCAAATTTTGTTATTCAAAATGTTTTATTAGTAGAAAATTTTCAATATAATTTACTTAGTGTAAGCCAATTGTATGATAATAACTATAAGGTCATATTTCTAGAAAATGAATGCGTAATTAATACAAACGAAACCTCTAAAACAATTCTTAAAGGGAGTAGAAATAACAACATTTACACTATCAACTTAACTAACTTCTCACCTAAGTGTCTTAAGACACGGCAAGAGGAATCGTGGTTGTGGCACCGACGACTCGGTCACTCACACCCAAGACTCATCCACAAGATGAGTCAGAGTGATTTAGTAGAGGTTTGCCTAACCTCAACAACTTGGATAATAAAATATGTAATTCTTGTCAACAAGGTAAACAATCTAGGACACAACATCAACTAACTAGTCAAGAACGAACCAAAAGTGTGCTTGAGCTCCTACACATGGATTTATTTGATTCACACGGAGCTAAGTCACTTAACTGAAGTAAATTTTGCTTAGTCATAATTGATGACTACTCTCGATTTACTTGGGTTAGGTTCATCAAACATAAAAATGATACCCTAGATCAATTAATCAATCTATTTAAGTTAATATAAAATCAACAAAGCATTAAAATCAAAAGACTTAGGACTGATCATGGTGGTGAATTCGAAAACCATAGGTTTACAGAATTCTGTAACCTAAATGGATACCACCACGAGTTCTCTTGCCCTAGAACTCCACAACAAAATGGCCTAGTAGAACGCAAAAATAGAACCCTACAAGAAGCCGCTAGGACAATGTTAAATGAGTATAACCTACCCGATAGGTTTTGGGCGGAAGCCGTGAGTACGACATGCTATGTCCAAAATAAAATCCTTATGGTAAAAAGGCACCTTAAGACCTCATACGAGATTTATCACGATAAAATACCTAACATCAAGTACTTTAGGGTATTTGGATGTAAGGTACATATCCTAAACACTAAGGATTACCTAGGGAAATTTACATCCAAAACCACGACCGGAATCTTTCTAGGATACTCGACTACAAGCTGAGCTTATAGAGTATATAACCACAACACCCTTAGAGTCGAGGAGACTATCAATGTAGTATTTGATGAAGGACACGAACCTACAAAACCCCCGGCAACCCCAATTAGCGAGCCGACTCATACTAGACCTAACTCTGATTCGGAGATCAGGTCTAGTGTTAATCCTAACCTAAGTCAACCAAGTCACTCTATCGACCAAGTGATAGATGACTCCAACCAAACTAGAACTCAAACAAGCCATCCTATGGATCAAGTTGTAGACTCAAACCCAAATCCAACAAGGACCCAAACAAATCATCCTATCGACCAAGTGATAGGTGATCCAAGCCTAGGAGTTCGAACTAGAGCCTCATACAGAAACCTTAGTCAAATATCTTTGATTTCTAAAATTGAACCCAAAACTATTGACCAAGATCTTCTTGATCCCGATTGGATTATTGCAATGCAAGAAGAGTTGGCTCAATTCACTAGGAACGAAGTATGGGAATTAGTACCACCACCTAAAGATAAAACAATCATTGGAACAAGGTGGGTGTTTAGAAATAAAATTGATGATAAAGGTGAAGTAGTTAGAAATAAAGCTAGACTAGTTGCTAAATGGTTTAGTCAAGTCGAAAGTTTAGATTACGACGAGACCTATGCCCCAGTAGCTAGATTAGAGTCCATTCGAATGCTATTAGCATACGCAGCACATCGAGGATTTAAATTGTTTCAAATGGATGTGAAATCTGCATTCTTAAATGGATACATTAAAGAAGAAGTTTACGTTAGTCAACCCCCCGGTTTCGAAAGTTTAGACAAACCCGATCATGTCCTTAGGTTAAAGAAAGCTCGTTATGGACTTAAACAAGCTCCTCGAGCTTGGTACGAGAGACTTTCATTTTATCTGAAGTCCAAAGGTTTTTTCCAAGGTGTAGTTGACCCAACTCTTTTCGTAAAAACCTTAGGTAAAGACATATTCATAGCCCAAATCTACGTAGATGATATTATTTTCGGAACCACCATCTCAATCCTACTAAATGAGTTCATTTCACTTATGGAAAGTGAATTTGAAATGAATTTAGTAGGTGAGTTAAGATTCTTTTTAGGTCTACAAATTAAACAAACTAAAGATGGAATATACCTACATCAACGCAAATATACTAGGGAATTAATTAAACTGTTTGGAATGAAAGATGCTAAAATTATTAATACCCAAATGGCAACTAATGTCAATATAGAAGAAGATTTAATCGGAAACTCAATTGATTTAAAATACTATAGGAGCATAATAGGGAGTCTCCTTTACTTTGTTGGATCGAAATGAGCGCTAGAGGGGGGGGGTGAATAGCGATAGAAATTTTTTCTTTTTCGATGTTCATGTTAAAAACTCATGAGATAATTAATCGCAGCGGAATGTAAATGTAAAAACAAGAGAGACAAAGGTTTTACTTGGTTCTTAGCCGTAGGCTACTACTCCAAGGCCCTAGTGGTCCTTGACCACGCACGGAGGGCAAATTACTAAATAAACTCCTCCTCGTTGGAGGTAGGAGTTAATCGATACAAAAAAAACTTGAGGTAGAGGGACACTCCCCCTCTCCTCGTTACAATAAAAAAAAGCTTCGAAGAATGTAAATGAGCAACGACACTAAAATTAAAGTCGACGTACAAAAATAAAGGAAATGAAACCTAGACGTCGGAGAAGAAGAAGCACGTTGTTGTCGGTAGCTTTGCGGAGACTTTTTGGAAGCTTAGAATTGTTGTTAAAACCCTAGGTTTGGCCCTCCTTTTATAGCCTTTGAGCCCCTTTTCGAGTGGGTCTTCAACCAATCACAAATGGACACCAAACCGCTTTGAGGTGGAGTGATAAGCCTTGACTCCTCGAATCTGATCATTGACCATCACGATCGATGGCCATCATCACGATCGATGGCGATCGGCGATCGATTGATGACCTTCAGCAATGATCGATACACGCAATGAGTCCTCCAAGTCGTGGCAATGATCGATGCTTGCTGCAAGTCAAAGTTAGCTCAATAAAAACATAATTGTGATGGTCGTCGACCATCCGATCTCGACCTAGACCATCTATAAGATGTCTTTGGTCGGATCTACGCCTAAGATCATCCTCAGAAGAGGATACTCACTTACTTACTCGCACACACGAGCTACCTCGATACTTTACGTGTGTTGCTTTTGCTTCCGCCTTCCACTCGATTCCTTCGGCCTCCTCCAAATCACTCGAGTGTCGCCTGACCACCGCGCTTTCTCCGGTGTCGCTAGCCTTCACCTCCAGCTATATCAATCTTCTCGCAGACACTCTGATTCAGCTCGTGAGAAACAAAATAGACTTAACTTTGTGTCTTTGCTATAATCAAAACACAGTTCGATTTTAGGTGCCTCACTGCACCAACAATCTCCCCTTTGATATATGGCAAAACACACAAAGTTAAGGAAATTAAGTGCATGAAACAAGAAAGACAAGAAGCAAAAGTAGGAGTAGTAAAAATATTTCTCAAGTTCTCCCTTAGAGGAACCTCCCCTTGACCGAGGGTGAGTACTTGAAAAGACTTTAGTTCTCCAAACACAAAAGTTAAGTTAGGCTTCTTAGAGTCAAAAATAAGTGCAAGTTAAGTAATCAAAAGTTAAGTCAAAAGGTTAATTATTCAAAAGGTTTAACTTTTGATTTCTTAACTTGGGCCTTTAAAGTTTTCAATTCAAGAGTTGAAACCTAAACCTTACTCCCCTTAACTTAGGCCGAATCAAAGTTTTGTTAAGTTATCAATTTCAAAAATTTGAAATTGAACTTTGGCCTTTTCTTGAACCTTAACTTTGGCCTTTTCTCCCCTTTTGACATAAATCAAGGAAAAGTGGGGTTTTAAGAAAACCCTAAGTCCAAGCATGATGATTTTAAAAATAGTATGTGAAAATAATTCATCTAAATGTTCAACTCTAGTTTGACTTGATTGAAATGATATTATCAACAAGTCGATTAGAGTTGGTTAATATTAGTTGCATATTTATACTCCGAGGTTCATATTGACGCACTTGATCTACATCTTGAACTCGAGTAGGGTCCTAACATCTCACGCCCATCTACGTAGTACACAAACACATTAGTCCTATGTGTTGTGAGATGTACTGCTCCTTAAATCTATAGGTGCATGATATCTAAGGTATGTCCTATGCTAGTTCCATCAAAATGAAAAATAAGAAATAGTAGTAAGAAAATATAGTTTGCAAGTTCTTATTCTATTACGACATGCCCAATTTTCGCCTCTTAATAGACTAAATTCGCTTCGGGTAGGAGTTTAGTAAATAGGTCCGCTAGGTTAGATTTTGATTCGACGTACGAGTTGTATGGCTCCGCTGGCCACATGTTCTCGAATGAAATGGTGTTTGACTTCTATATGTTTGGTCCTAGAGTGACATATTGGATTCTTGGTAAGATTAATTGAACTAATGTTATCTACGTGAAGTTTAGTATTCGTAAAGTCTAACTTAAAGTCATGAGAGTGTGCTTCATCCAAAGAAGTTGAGTGACACACTCACCCATCGCGATGTATTCGCCGGTGGTAGATAAGGCAACACAATGTTGCTTCCTATGCACTAACTCACTAGACTCGAGCAGTAGTTGACAACAACCACTCGTGCTCTTTCTATCGAGTTTACTACTGCATAATCCGAATCGAGTAGCCGATTAGTTCAAACTCGGTAGATCTAGGATACCAAATACCGACATTAAGTGTACCCTTTAGATATCTAAGGATACGCTTAACTAGGGTTAGATGAGACTCCTTAGCGCAGTGTTTGAAATCGCGCACATACTTACTGCAAATAAGATATCGTCTTGGCCATTAAGCTACAGAGACTCCTATTACACTCCTATAGTATTTTAAGTCAATGGACTTACTTTCTAGGTCTTCTCTATGTTAACATTAATCGCCATTGGGGTGTTTATTACCTTAGCGTCTTGCATTCCAAATCTTTTAATTAACTCCTTAGTGTATTTTTGTTGATATAGGTATATACCATCTTTAGTTTGTTTAATTTGTAGACCTAAAAAGAAACTTAACTCGCCTACCAAGTTCATTTCGAACTCACTTTCCATGAGCGAAACGAACTCGTTTAGTAAGGTTGAGTTAGAGGTTCCAAAAATTATATCGTCTACGTAAATTTGAGCTATGAATATTTCTTTACCTAAGGTTTTTACAAAGAGAGTTGGGTCAACTAAGCCTTGGTTAAACCCTTTTGACTTAAGATGAATTGAAAGTCTCTCGTACCAAGCTCGAGGAGCTTGTTTAAGTCCATAGAGAGCTTTCTTAAGTTTTAGAACATGGTCGGGTTTATCTAGATTTTCGAATCCGGGGGGTTGGCTAAAATAAACTTCTTCTTTAATGTATCCATTTAGGAATGCCGACTTAACATCCATTTGAAACAGCTTAAATCCTCGATGTGTGGCATAAGCTAGCAACATTCGAATGGATTCGAGTCTAGCTACTGGGGCATAGGTTTCGTCGTAATCTAAGCCTTCGACTTGGCTAAATCCTTTGGCGACTAACCGAGCCTTGTTTCTAACTACTTCACCTTTATCATCAAGCTTATTTTGAAACACCCACCTTGTTCCAATTATCATTTTGTCTTTAGGTGGTGGTACTAATTCCCACACATCGTTCCTAGTAAATTGAGCTAGCTCTTCTTGCATTGCAATAATCCAATCGGGATCAAGAAGAGCTTGTTCAATTGATTTGGGTTCTATCTTTGAAATTAAGGAAATTTGACTAAGGTTCCTATAGGATGCTCTAGTTCGAACTCCTAGATTAGGATCTCCTATCACTTGATCGATAGGGTGGTTAGTCTGAGTCCTAGATTGGGTTGGGTTTGTGTCACCTAATGATTGATCAATGGGGTGACTTGGTTGAACACTAGTTTGGTTGGAGTCATCTATCACTTGATCAATAGAGTGACTAGGTTGACATAAGTTAGGATTAACACTAGACCTGATCTCCGGATCAGAGTAAGGTCTAGTATGAATCGACTCGCTAATTGGGGTTGCCGGGGGTTTTGTAGGTTCATGTCCTTCATCAAATACTACATTGATAGTCTCCTCGACTCTAAGGGTGTCGTGGTTATATACTCTATAAGCTCTACTTGTAGTCGAGTATCCTAGAAAGATTCCGGTCGTGGTTTTGGATGTAAATTTCCCTAGGTAATCCTTAGTGTTTAGGATATGTACCTTACACCCAAATACCCTAAAGTACTTGATGTTAGGTATTTTATCGTGATAAATCTCGTACGAGGTCTTAAGGTGCCTCTTTACCATAAGGATCCTATTTTGGACATAGCAAGCCGTGCTAACGGCTTCTGCCCAAAACCTATCGGGTAGGGCGGATTCGTTCAACATGGTCCTAGCGGCTTCTTGTAGAGTTCGGTTTTTCCGCTCCACTAGGCCATTTTGTTGAGGGGTCCTAGGGCAAGAGAATTCATGGTGGTATCCGTTTAGGTTACAGAAGTCGGTGAACCTTTGATTTTCGAATTCACCACCATGATCGCTTCTAAGTCTTTTAACCTTAAGGTCTTTTTGATTCTCGATTAATTTGAATAGATTAGTTAATTGATCTAGGGTATCATTTTTATGTTTGATGAACCTAACCTGTAAACTCGAGTAGTCGCCAATTATGACTAAGCAATATTGACTTCTATTGAGTGACTTGGCTCCATGTGAATCGAATAGATCCATATGCGATAAGCTCAAGTACTCTTGAGGTTCTGCTTCTGGTTAGTTAACTTGTGTTGTGTTCTAGGTTGTTTTCCTTGTTGACAAGCATTACTGATTTTATTAACCAGTTGTTGAGGTTGGGTAAGCCTCGACTAAGCCACTCGACTCATCTTGTGGATGAGTCTCGTGTGAGTGACCGAGTCGTCGGTGCCACAACCATGATTCCTCTTCTGTGTCATAAGACACTTAGTTGAGGAGTTGAGTTAAGTTGATCGTATAAATGTTGTTATTTCTAGTTCCTTTAAGAATTGTTTTAGAGGTTTCATTTGGTATTAATTACGACATTCATTTTCTAGAAATATAACCTTATAGTTATTATCACACAATTGGCTTACACTAAGTAAGTTATATTCAAAATTCTCTACAAGTAATACATTTTTAATAACAAAATTAGGTTAAGCTCGATATCACGATCCGATGATTTTGAGCTTGCCGTTATTCCCAAAGGCTACGATCCTTGTCGTTTGAATCGAAGCTTTGCGAATTTGAGTTGATCCCGGTCATGCCGGGAGCAACAATTTGTCCACATCCATTGATCCTACACACAAGGTGGTTGGATTGGATGTTAGATTTTTGTTAAGAAAATTGGTTGTAAGTTGTTAACCTAGGTCATCTCACGAGTCTATATGATCAAGCATGTTATACTTATGTGTTTTGTGAGATGACTTCAATTAAGTTGATTAAGTGGATTTAGGTTCAAGTAATTTTATGTTGAGATGATTTCCAATTAAATTGATTAAGTGAATTTAGGTTCAAGTAGATTTAGGTTCAAGTAGATTTAGGTTCAAGTGATTTTATGTTGAGATGATTTCCAATTAAAGTGATTCAAGTGATTTAGGTTCAAGATTTTATGGAGATGATTCAGATTAAGTGTAGGTTCAAGTGATTTTATGTTAGATTTGGATTTAACCCAAGGCTTATCAAGTTTACCTTTTAAGATCATGGCTTCTATCGAGCACACTTCTTTTATCGGATCATCGACCACTTCCTTAGACAAAGCCATTTTCGAAAATGATGACTTGACTCACCTAAAATTATTTCCTCGTCTAACTAGTTATTTTTTGAAAAGAGGCTCCCGAGGCTCAATCTTTTGAAGGATTTTAGTTGATTATTTGAAAAGAGGCTCCCAGAGGCTCAATCTTTTCAAGTTGATTATTTAGTTCTAAGTGATTTCACAAGTGAAAAAAACAAAAACAACAAAAAAAAAATCTAAGCATTCAATTTCTAAGTTAAAACACAAACAGGTTTTGTACTGGCTACCCTTAGACCGTTGAATCGGTTCGGTCTATCCACCTAGTGGATTTGGTCCTTGGGAACCCAGTACGAGTTGGATCCTAGAGTTGAAATCAAAGTGGTCTTAGGGAACCATGCTTGGACACATTTTTTATGTCTACTTACGATTGACATATACGACTTATTGGTGTTTGAGTTAAACCCTAGTCGGCCTTGTTGTACCACGGCCCTTTGCGATCCAAGTAGGAGGTCAAGTCCTTTGGATCCCAAAGTAAACCTTTCCAACGTATTCCTAAGATCTTGACTTGACTTTTCAAGTGAGTTCTCAACTTGAGTTTTCACAACCCGAGTTGAGTCCTTCTCTTGAACTCGACTAGTCGAAGAGGTTAGGGAGACCTTGTGTTTGAGGAGTTTAACTTCCTCAACCAGGGTCTCGACCTTGGACTCGGACTTAGCTAACTTCCTAGACAAAAACCTAACCGTATTATGTAAGGTATTAAATAAAGCTCGACTTACTTTAAGGGTATCTTTTGAGCCAGGATGCGTATCAGTGGCTTGACTTGAAGGTAACCGTAGTCGAGTCATCCTCGAGTTCGACTCAAGTTCGGGTTCGGTCTCCGGACTCAATTGATTTCGCCATGAAGGCGTGGTCTTCGTCTTCTTGGATGGCCTTCTTCCCATGTCGCGTTGAGGGCCTTCTTGTGCTTAGGTGCTTGGTGGTTGAGCTTAGGGCACTCGGACTTGATATGTCCAAACCTGTTGCAACCATAACAACTAATATTAGAACTTTTAGGCTTACCTTGGTTGCTTCGAGTAGTGGTTCGCTTTCGTCCCTTGGATATCCTTGAGCTAGGTTCATTAGTTGGCGATCCAACTCGGGTCAACTTCTTCTTCGGACTCATCTTCCTCCTCGGTTGGTGGTGGCTTGCTTGCGATTTTCTTCTTCTTTGAACCTGCAAACAAGGCTATACCCCTCTCGGGTTCCGAGTTGGATTGTTCATGTAATTCGAAATCCGAAAAGAGTTCGTCTAACCTAATTTTAGAAAGGTCCTTGGAGACCTTATAGGCATCAACCATGGATGCCCATAAGGTAGTCCTCGGAAAAGAGTTTAGGACATACCTAATAAGGTCGCGGTTTTCGACCTTTTGCCCGATTGCGTGTAGGTTGTTGACTATGTCTTGGACACAGGCGTGGAGTTGCGTCGCGGACTCGTGTTCCTGCATTTTTAGTGTGTACAATTTATTGAATAACAAATCACGTTTGCAAACCTTAGCTTGATCCGATCCTTCGTGTAACTCGATTAGCTTTGTCCAAAGATCCTTTGCGCTTATGAAGGGGACGACGCGATTTAGCTCCTCCTTGGACAAGCCACATTGGAGGATTTGTGTTGCCTTGGCATCGGCTTCGACTTGTCGTTTTGTTGCAACGGTCCATTGATCATAATCCAAGGAGTCACCCACTTCATTAGTCGGAAGTGTGAAACCTGTTTGGATTATGATCCACATCTCGATTTGGGTTTTGAGAAAGCATTCCATCCAGGCCTTTCGATGCTTAAATCATCTCCGTTGTAAAGCGGAGGTGGGCCCGGTGCTAAAACCCTCGAGATGGGCCATTAGAACAAAGACAAGGAGACTAAAATGAAAACCTAGCGACAAAAACAAAAACACGAAAGTACCAAGACTTGCGTCTTGGATTAGTAAGTCTTGAAATAAATAACAAGCGAAAAATAGAAAGTTAGAAATAAACAGAAATAAAGAAAAATAAATCTGTAAAAAAGCTAGATTGGTGGTTTCACCCAAATCTTAGCAACCCGACTACGATACCAATTGTTGGATCGATTTGGATTCGGCTAGAGCGTGAATAGCGATAAAAACTTTTTTTCTTCGTTAAAAAGCGATAATTAATTAAGCGCGAGAAATATAAATAAAATAAATGAGAATAGTTTTACTTGGTTAAAGGCGAGGCTACTACTCGAGCCCTAGTGGTCCTTGAAAGGTCATGGAGAAAAAATTCTAACTCCTCCTCGTTGGAGGTAGGAGTTAATCGATACAAAAACAAAAAGAAGGTAGAGGACACTCCCCTCTCCTAAGTATGATAAAAAAGCTTGAATAATTGACAAATACAAATTAAAGATGTATACAGCGACTAAATTAATGAAAGAACCTAGGCGTCGAGAAGAAGCACACGTTGTGTTGCGGTGAGGCTGCGGAGACTTTTGGAAGCTTATTGAATTGTGAAAAACCCTAGGTTTGGCCCTCCTTTTATAGCCTTTGAGCCCCTTTTAGTGGGTCTTCAACCAATCACAAATGGGCACAAAACTCCTTGAGGTGGGTGATAAGCCTTGACTCCTCGAATCGATCATTGACCATCGATCGATGATGGCCATCATCGATCGGGTTGGCGATCGGTCGATCTTGACTTCGATCGGCAGTTGATCGGTCAGCCTCAAATGATCGGTCGATGCTAGTAGTCAAAGTTAGCTCAAAAAACATTTATGGTCGGTAATACCATCCGATCTCGACCTAGACCATCTATAAGATGTCTTTGGTGGATCTATGCTTAAGATCATCCCCGTAAAGAGGATCGACCTTACTCGCTCGCACACGAGCTTACCTCGATACTTCGTGTCGCTTTGCTTCGGCCTTCCACTCGATTCCTTGGCTCCCTCGAAGTAACTCGAGTCGCCCATTCACCGCGGCTTCCTCCGGGTGTCGCTAGCCTTGACTCGGCTATATCAATCTTACGCACACTCGATTCAGCTCGTGAGATAACAAAATAGACTTAACTTTGTATATCGTTTGCTATAATCAAAACAGGTTCGACTTGATTGCCTTTGCACCAACATATACTTGCCAAGAAAGTAGTAGATAAACACAGTACACTTCGATTGAGATCTAGATGATTTCGAACACATCCATTTACTTTTCATCCATGGCTCGAGTGAAGAGTGATCAGTATGTTGTTGTCAACTTGTTCAATTAATCTTACAAAGAATCCGATATGTCACTCTAGGACCAAACATATAGAGGTCAAACACCATTTCATTCGATAACATGTGGCTAACGGAGCCATACAACTTGAATACATCGAATCAAAGTCTAACTTAGCAGACCTATTTACTAAACCCCTACCCGAAGCCGAATTTAGTCTATTAAGACGAAAATTGGGCATGTGCGTAGTAGAATAGGAACTTGCAAATTATATTTTCTTACTACTATTTCTTAATTTTCATTTTTTATGGAATTAGTATAGGACATACCTTAGATATCATGCACCTATAGATTTAAGGAGTCAATACATCTCACAACACATAGGACTAATGTGTTTGTGTACTTAGCCACGTAGATGGGCGTGAGATGTTAGGACCTTACTCCTGGTTCCAGATGTAGAGCTAGTGCATCGTTATGAACCACGGAGTATAATCATACATACTAACTGACTCTAACCAGGACTGGTTGATCTTTCATATCAATCAAGCCAAATATGAGTCGAAAATTTTATAGATGAACTTATTTTCAGTATATTATTTTCAAAATAATGTGGAACATGCTTGGACATTATATTTAACACTTATTTTTGTTTTCCACACGCACCCTCACTCTTTTCGATATATGGCAAAAGGGGGAGAAAAAGGCCAAAGTTAAGGGGTCAAATCAAATTTTTTTTTATAACTTAACTCTTACTTTATATTTAAACCAAAAGTTAACTTTAAGTTTTGAAAACTTATTAAGACCAAGTTAAGATAATTCTTAACATAAACTTATTTGTGCCATCAACGTTTTACTCATTTTTAATGTTTTACTTAAGGGGGAGAAAAGGCCAAGTTAAGAAGAACTCTTAACTTAAACGTTTTACTAAGGCCAACTTTAAGTAATGTTAAGAAACCCTCAAAGGGGGAGGATTAAGGTCTTTCCTCTAGACTCCCCCTCGGTCAAGGGGGAGGTTTCCTCAAGGGGGAATGCTTGAACAAAATCCTTACTACTCCAACTTAATCTTCTTTATTTTGTTGTTGTTTGTTTCTAATACATGTTGGGTTTCCGGCACAGCGGCGTGTGTGTGTTCGATCATGTTTCGTAAACATGAACACAGCGGAAGCAATAAAAAATAATAAATACTCCTATTTATTACAACACACACAACACACGCATGCATATTACAACAAGTGTAGACATAACCGTAAATTAAATTTGCAATAAAAGAAAATTATCTACGTTATACCTTTCGTATGACGTGTAGCGGGAACGGCATCAACCGGAACGATCCTCGTAAGAATCGTCTCTATCTGTATCCACGCCGAGCTCCTCGGGATGACTTCGCTAAGCCACGAGCTTTGTCTTCGTACGAGTTACTAGCCTCATGTTGAAGACGACGTGATCGAGAGATGATCATGATCCGAATCCAAATTCGGATCCTAAAACGAGTTCTCAAAACTCGCTTCTCCGGAGAGGTATTCGTCAACCAATTGACGAATCCTTCGTCCTCCACCTCAGAGGATTACCGGAGATCAAATCCCCGTAAGTTAGCCGCTGTCGGAGCACTCAACCGTCGCCCAAACGAACGCCCGACGAGAGAGAAGAAGCTGTCCAGAAAACTGGACAGCTTGGTGGAGGAGTAGGCGCCGGCCAAAACAAGGAGAGAAAAAGCTCACCTTGATGCAAGGAGGAAGGAAGCAGCTTCTAGCCGCCGTTTGGAGGAGCTGGCACAAGCTGGGCGGCAGCTTAGGGTTGGGCGCCAAATCACTCAAGGGTGAGGTGGGCGGCAACTACCATTAGAGTTTTTGGATTAGGTTTAAGCCCTATTTTATAGAGAACTAATTCTCTTAATGGTTAATGGATCATATCCATAAAGCCCGTTAACCCGCTCCAGGAAGATAAGGTAAAATAAACCAAACCATGATGGTTTATTTTAAGTTAAAACGAACTTAACCAACTTTTGGTTCATTCGTTTAAAATAAACCAAACCCTTTGGATTATTCTCATCCATTGGATTAGAACCAAACCATTTTGGTCCATCCATTATGTCTTCATAAGACACGGCCCATCCACGCTTCCATTGCGACTGAAACAATTTCATGCTCGCTTTATGTTTGGTCCAACCAAACATAGTTTCTCCTGGCCCGAGAATCCCATTCTCAAGCTCGCTTTAAATCCTTTGGATTACACTGCAGCGTGTGACCAAATAGGTTCTCGGTTTATGTTGTCCGCCTATAATTAACCATTAATTATAGAACGATCATGAGTGGCACCTAGTAGTACATCATGATCCCCAATTAACTAAAAGATCAACCTGATCCGTAACTATTTCAAACCCTTCAAGAGTCTCGAATGAATCGTGCCCCATTCCTTCACTCATCTTATACCCACTTGGTTCAGTGACATGGTCTATAGTGTCGGGCCCCTCACTAGGTCGACTACGCCACACCTAGCCCAAGTATCATTTCTCGCCCCACGGATTCTAGTTACTCCACATGTATCAAGAGTACCTTACTCTAAACATGTAATGCTTTGGCCAAAGACTTTAGTAACAATCCGACGAGAGGCCATGGGTATACATCTCCTCGCAAGGAGTGGTGAATCTTTATAGGCTATTCAAACACCTTCGATCACTTCGACTTATACCCAATCATCCCGGTCCACATCTCCTTAGAGATGTTTGCTTAAGATGTCAAAGCATAAGTCTCCATGATCAAGATGACTTGAATACCGCAAGTCAAAGGAACATCGCACTTAAGCCACAGAAGAACTTCATTGACATATCTATATATGCAGAGAACCATATGAAGTCTTACTACCGTCACTCCAATGAACTAGTTACCATAACTAGCATCCACGATTAACTCGACATCACTATGTCTCCACCAAAGGAGAATCACCGCTTGATACACCAAGGAGTATACTTAGTCTCGGCAGTAATCGATGGTGTCCAGAATCCATCAATTCATCGACTAGGATAATTCGATACATCACAATTACACATGTAGAGATACTCACTAGTTGTGATCCAATCACAAATTCTCTCATGCCGAATCACATCGTGACATTCAAGAAATGAGTTTAAGATCCAATCAAATACATAAACATGTATACTCAAATAGTGAATCTTCATTTATCATATAAATGGTTCATACATAAGGCGATTGCCTTAGGACATCTCTCATATATTACTAACAGACTCCCACTTGGCCTAATGCCAATCGCTATGGTATCCAATACCATAAGCTCTAACATGACCCTCAAACTTACTTTGAGGTAATGCTTTAGTCAAAGGATCCGCTAAGTTCCTTTCAGTGGGAATTTTCTCGATTTGTATTTTGTTCCTACTGATGATCTCTCTGATAAGATGATAGCGGCGAAGCACATGTTTGGATCATTGATGAGACCACATCAAGTTCATAGATGAACTACTTGATCCAAACCGCTTCCTTTGCTGCTTCCAAAGCTGCAACATATTCTGCCTTAGTGGCAGAATCCGCTATAGTGTCAAGCTTGGAACCTTTCCAACTTATTGCGCCTCCATTTTAGGTGAATACATACCCAGACTGAGACATGGAATCATCCTTGTCTGTCTGGAGCTGGCATCCGTATACCCACGTATCACCATGTACCCTTCTCCATATATTAGGAACACATCCTTAGTTCTTCTCAAGTACTTAAGGATCGTCTTAATAATACCACCCAATGATCCATTCCTCGATCGATCGTATCCGCCGTGACACTCAAAGCATACGATACATCGGGCCTCGTACATAACATAGCATACATGATAGATCCTATTGCGGATGCATAGGGAATCTTACTCATGCAAATCCTCTCGTCTTCTGTGCGCGGACACATAGACTTCGAAAGGTGTACCCCATGCCTGATGGGTAAGAAACCTTTCTTGGATTCCGACATGCTAAACCTCTTTAGCACTCGGTCTATATATGTAGACTGCGAAAGACCAAGCAACCGTTTCGATCTATCTCTATAGATCTTAATCCCGAGGATGTAGGTTGCTTCTCCCAGGTCTTTCATGGAGAATGTCTTGGATAACCAAACCTTCACTGACTGTAAGATTGAAACATCGTTTCCTATAAGTAGTATGTCATCGACATACAATACTAGGAACACGACTGCACTCCCACTAACCTTCTTGTACACACAAGGTTCGTCTGGATTTTGTGAGAAATCAAACTTTTTGATTGTCTCATCAAAACAGATATTCCAGCTCCTGGATGCTTGCTTCAATCCATAAATGGATCGTCGCAATTTGCATACCTTGGTTTTATCAACCGATGTGAAACCCTCAGGCTGTATCATATACACGTCCTCGAGCAAGTTTCCATTAAGGAAAGCTGTTTTCACATCCATCTGCCATATCTCATAATCATAATGAGCCGCTATGGCCAGGAGCATCCGAATGGATTTAAGCATAGCTACAGGCAAATAGGTTTCGTCATAATCAACACCTTGTTTTTGACGATATCCTTTCGCCACCAATCTAGCCTTATAGGTAATCACATTACCATCCATGTCGTTTTTCTTCTTGAAAACCCACTTGCACCCTATAGGCTTTATGCCTTCAGGTGGGTCAACCAAGTTCCAAACTTGGTTTTCGTATATGGAATCCATTTCCGACTTCATGGCACCAAGCCACTTATCCCTTTCTGAACTTGTCAGCACTTCTTCATAACTGGTAGGCTCCTCATCATCAATGAGTAACACGTCGTTCGATTCACTTACGAGAAATCCATATCTCTCGTGAATATTATGTGTTCTACCAGATCTACGAAGATGTGGTGTTACAATAGGTCCACCGATTGCTCATCACTATGAGTTTTACCGTCAGGCTTCACCGTATCTCATCAATGTCTATTTGAGTCTCTCGAGCCTCCTCAAGCTCGACGACACTCCCACTATTTTCTTGCAAGAGAAACTCTTTCTCTAGAAACACAGCATGCCTTGAAACAAACACCTTTTGTTCCACAGGATGATAGAATTGGTAACCCCTTGTTTCCTTAGGGTATCCAATAAATAGACATTTATCAGACTTAGCATCCAGTTTGTCTGATACTGTCCGCTTCACATAAGCAGGACAACCACATATCTTCAAGTAAGATACATGAGGTTTCTTAAAATTCCATATCTCATATGGAGTAGTTGAGACTACCTTGGTAGGCATTCTATTTAACAAGTAAACAGTTGTCTGAAGTGCATAACCCCAAAAGGACTTGGGAAGAGTCGCATGATTCATCATTGACCTGACCATGTCCAACAAGGTCCGGTTACGCCTCTCAGATACACCATTATGTTGTGGTGTATAGGGCGGAGTCCATTGAGACAATATGCCATTGTCTCTTAGATAATCAAGAAACTCTTGACTTAAGTATTCACCACCTCAATCCGATCGAAGTATTTTAATACTTTTGTCATGTTGTTTCTCTACTTCATTTCTGAATTCTTTGAACCTTTCAAAGGCTTCAGACTTGTGTTTCATCAAGAACACATACCCAAACCGTGAGTGATCATCGGTGAAGGTAATGAAGTAGCTATAGCCTCCTAAAGCTTGAGTTGACATAGGTCCACATACATCAGTATGTATTAGACCTAGTAACTCTCCCACTCGTTCACCTTTTTCCCGTAAAAGGTAACTTAGTCATCTTGCCTTTTAAGCATGATTCGCATGTATCGTATGAACCCAATTCAAACGATTCCAAAATTCCACATCGGTGTAATTCGGACATGCATTTCTTGCTTACATGGCCAAGACGACAATGCCACATGTAGGAGTCTATTTGATTATCCTTTCAAGCACTCTTGTTGCTCGCTTCGATATTGCAAATGTCACTGGATACGTCCAACATATAAACACCATTGCTTAAAGTTCCAGTCCCATAAAGAACCCCATTCAAAGTTATGTAACAACAATTGTTACTAAACGTCAAATGGAAACCATTTCTATTTAAACAAGAAATAGAAATGATGTTCTTTATCAACAAAGGAATATAAAAGCAATTGTCCAGTTCTAAGACAAGTCCTGTAGGGAGTTTCAACAAATACGTTCCGATGGCGAGTGCAGCAACCTTTGCTTCATTCCCAACACGTAAATTTTACTCTCCCTTGACGAGTCTTCTTCTATTCCTTAGCCCATGTATGTCATTACATATATGTGAGCCACACCCAGTATCCAATACCCAAGTGTCTAAGGAAATAGAATGACAATCAATAAAGAAGATTTCTGAAAAAGATGGGGCATCCGATGCCTTATCCTTCTTCACGGACTCTTGATAAACCTTGCAATTTCTTCTCGAATGGCTCTCCTTGCCATAATGATGGCAAGTGCCCTAGTTCTCGCTTTTTAGCCTTTTCTTCTTCCCTTCTGTTGTTCCTTTGACTCCCTCTTAGAACCTTTCTTCGAGGAATCAACTAACAACACTGTCCCCTACTCATGCTTCTCAGAAGGCTCCACAGTCTTCAGCATGTTGAGCAGTACCACAGATGAACCTCCTTGCATCTCAGAGGTGAAGAGGAGCTTGGAGACTTCGAACCTTTCGAATCTCACTTGCTCATCAACCAACTCACAGAGATGAAGGACTACGATATGAGCATCCATATGCTCATGCTGCTTTCGTAGCTTGGGTTCCATCGCGGCTAGCATGATGCAACTCATTTGTTCAGAATCACTCACATGTTTCTGATAGGCCAACAATTGGTCCAAAGTTGCATCGTCACTAGATCAAGTGAAGAGGCGCTTTCGAGGACATACACAAGTTTTTCACGAGAACAATTCTCAAGTTTCTAAGCCACCCAAGAAGTTCGACCTACCAATTTATTTGAATCCAAAATGGAATGCAAATTCAAACACATCATGATCAATATATTAACTTAGAAATACAAAACGAGCATATATGAGAAAGATGATTTTAAAAATGCATCAATATACATTTATAAATCCCATTCATTTTTCGAATTTCAAAAACCCCAAAATCACTTCGGGAGATCGTAGGCCCATCTCCGAATGGGCTGATATCCATCATAGTTATGAACAACCTTGGAGAGAGTCCAACAAGCCATTCATAACTACGACGGTAGGTATCATCTATACCGATTACATATCACGTATATGCAACTATCACAATGTGCTATCAACTATTTGAATGTTCACACATACATCGGGTTGTTAACACATTAACAAGTATGCATCATATGCATATCACCCAACTTCACCTCCCTTTACATCGACCTTGGAGAGAGTCCAACAAGCCGATGCTCCAGGTTAAAGCCAACCCATTAATCAGGACATAGTTTTAATATGGTTAGAGCGCATTCAACCAATTAGCCCAGCTTGGAGAGAGTCCAACAACCAAAGCTAATGATTGACCTCTGACTCTTACCATATTAGTATTAAACTATTCCATGGTTTGAACATATTCAGGTTCGAGCCGGGCTTGGAGAGAGTCCAACAACCCAAACAAGAAACAGAACTCTGGTTCTAACCATATTAATGAAAGGTGTAGGCTTTAATATTGATTAAGGGTTTTTATATCTCATCCTCTTTGCATGCAAATAACTATTATCTACATGGCATGGCATACATGGCATACATCTACATGTCACGACACGCATGGCATAATGTTATGCATCTAATGCAATTACATGGCATACAATTATGTCATGTATATAATTTCCTTATATGTCATAACTATTTATGGAAATAAAATATGTTTAAGATTTGATTCTCCAAATCAAATCATAATTAAATTAGGAAACAAATTTTCAAATCTAATCACATATTTTTATTCATGGAATTATTTGATTAAGGAAAATCTATTTAGGAAACCAATTTCCTAAATCTTTAAAACTACTTATGGAAATAAAATATTTTAAGATTTGATTTCCCAAATCAAATCATGATTAAATTAGGAAACAAATTTCCAGAATCTAATCAAATATTTTATTTATGGAAAATATAAATTTCCATAAATACTTCCAACTTTCCAAAAGTGGAAGATTTCCATAAATACTTCTAGACTATCCAAAATTGAAAAATTTCCATAAATACTTCTAAATTTCCAAAATTTAGAAAATTTCCAGAAATACATTATGACTATCGCAAAACCATTTTATGATTATGTCAAAACACAACCTGGCTCTGATACCACTGTTGGGTTTCCGGCACCGCGGCGTGTGTGTGTTCGATCATGTTTCATAAACATGAACACAGCGGAAGCAATAAAAAATAATAAAAACTCCTATTTATTACAACACACACAACACACACATGCATATTACAACAAGTGTAGACATAACCGTAAATTAAATTTGCAATAAAAGAAAATTATCTACGTTATACCTTTCGTATGACGTGTAGCGGGAACGGCATCAACCGGAACGATCCTCGTAAGAATCGTCTCTATCCGTATCCACGCCGAGCTCCTCGGGATGACTTCGCTAAGCCACGAGCTTCGTCTTCGTACGAGTTACTAGCCTTGTGTTGAAGACGACGTGATCGAGAGATGATCACGATCCGAATCCAAATTCGAATCCTAAAACGAGTTCTCAAAACTCGCTTTTCCGGAGAGGTATTCATCAACCAATTGACGAATCATTCGTCCCCCACCTCAGAGGATTACCGGAGATCAAATCCCCGGTAAGTTAGCCGCTGTCGGAGCACTAACCGTCGTCCAAACGACGCTCCGACGAGAGGAGAAGAAGCTGTCCAGAAAACTGGACAGCTTGGTGGAGGAGTAGGCGCCGGCCAAAAACAAGGAAGCCAAGTGCTCACCTTGATGCCAAACCTAAGGGGCAGCTTAGGGTTGGGCGCCGAAATCACAAAGGGTGAGGTGGGCGGCAACTACCATTAGGGTTTTTGGATTAGGGTTTAAGCCCTATTTTATAGAGAACTAATTCTCTTAATGGTTAATGGATCATATCCATAAAGCCCGTTAACCCGCTCCATTAAGATAAGTTAAAATAAACCAAACCATGATGGTTTATTTTAAGTTAAAACGCACCGAACCAACTTTTGGTTCATTCGTTTAAAATAAACCAAACCCTTTGGTTTATTCTCATCCATTGGATTAGAACCAAACCATTTTGGTCCATCCATTATGTCTTCATAAGACACGGCCCATCCACGCTTCCTTTGCGACTGAAACAATTTCATGCTCGCTTTATGTTTGGTCCAACCAAACATAGTTTCTCTCGGTCTGAGAATCCCATTCTCAAGCTCGTTTTAAATCCTTTGGATTACACTCGTTGTGCGTGTGACCAAATAGGTTCTCGGTTTATGTTGGCCGTCTATAATTAACCATTAATTATAGAACGATCATGAGTGGCACCTAGTAGTACATCATGATCCCCAATTAACCGAAAAGATCAACGGTTGATCCAAAACTATTTCTGAAACCCTTCAGTAGCTCGAATGAATCGTGCCCCATTCCCTTCACTCATCTTATACCCACTTGGTTCAGGACATGGTCTATAGTGTCAGTTCCCACTAGGCTGACTACGTCACACCTAGCCCAAGTATCATTTCCTCGTCCTACGGATTCTAGTTACTCCACATGTATCGAAGAGTACCTTACTCTAAACATGTAATGCTTTGGCTAAAGACTTTAGTAACAATCCGACGAGAGGCCATGGGTATACATCTCCTCGCAAGGAGTGGTGAATCCTTTATAGGCTATTCAAACACCTTCGATCACTTCGACTTATACCCAATCATCCCGGGTCCACATCTCCTTAGAGATGTTTGCTTAAGATGTCAAAGCATAAGTCTCCATGATCAAGATGACTTGAATACCGCAAGTCAAAGGAACATCGCACTTAAGCCACAAGAAGAACTTCATTGACATATCTATATATGCAGAGAACCATATGAAGTCTTACTACCGGGTCACTCCAATGAACTAGTTACCATAACTAGCATCCACGATTAACTCCGGACATCACTATGTCTCCAGCCAGTGAGAATCAGCTGCTTGGATACACCAAGGAGTATACCTCGTGCTAGTCTCAACAGAATTGATGGTGTCCAGATCCATCAATTCATCGACTAGGGATAATTCCGATACATCACAATTACACATGTAGAGATACTCACTAGTTGTGATCCAATCACAAATTCTCTCTTGCTGTGAATCACATCGTGGACATTCAGTAAATGAGTTTAAGATCCAATCAAATACATGAAACATGTATACTCAAATAGTGAATCTTCATTTATCATATAAATGGTTCATACATAAGGCGATTGCCTTATGACATCTCTCATATATTACTAACAATACACATTATTCTTCATGCTTGCTATTTACTTAACTTTGTATGTGGGTTTGCCATAAATCAAAAAGGGGGAGATTGTTGGTGCAGTAGGCACCTAAGTCGAACCTGAGTTTTGATTATAGCAAACGATACAAAGTTAAACTTATGTCGTTATCTCACGACCTGAATCGAGTGTGCAGAAGATTGCTAAAGCCGAGTGATAGCTAGCGACACCCGTGAGGAAGTGGGTGAGGCGACACTCGAGTGACTTCGGAGGGAGCCGAAGGAATCGAGTGGAAGGCCGGAAGCAAAAGCGACATGGTAAGTATCGAGGTAAGCTCGTGTGTGCGAGCGTAAGTGAGGTTGTATCCTCCTTGCGGGGATGGTCTTAAGCGTAGATCCGACCAAAGATATCCCATCGATGGTCTAGGTCGAGATCGGACGGTCGAAGGTCGTCGAAATAATGTTTTCTTTGAGCTAACTTTGCCTTGCAGCTAGCATCGATCGATCACGAGGACTCATTGCCCTTCATCACCGATCTCTCATCGAAGACTCGATCGATGCTACCATCAGTCGACTGATGATGGCCATCAGTCGACTGATGGTCAATGATCAGCTTCGAGGAGTCAAGGCTTATCACTCCATTTTAAAGAGGTTTTGTGTCCATTTGTGATTGGTTGAAGACCCATTCGATGAGGGGCTCAAAGGCTATAAAAGGAGGGCTTGTCTTAGGGTTTTTCATCAATTAAAAAGGCTTCCAAGTGCTTCCGATATGCTCCGACTCTCCGACATCCCTACGATGAAGCGCTACCGAGACGACGACTAGAGCTTCAACCTCCAACCTTTGAAGTCGTCGGTAACGAAAGTTTAAATTGTATTTCAGTTTATTTTTTAGTAAAGCTTTCATTATAACGAGGAGAGGGAAAGTGTCCCTCTACCTTGAGCTTTTGTCATTTTGTGTATCCGTCTAACTCCTACCTCCAACGAGGAGGAGTTCTTTAGTAGTTTGCCCTCCGTACGTGGTCAAGGACCACTAGGGCCTTGGAGTAATAGCCTTCAGCTACGAACCAAGTAAAACCCTTGTGTCTATTGTCTCGCTTGTTTTGTTTTTATCTTCCGCTGTGTCTACTCGCATTTTAACGAACGATTTTGAACGAAAAATTTCTATCGCTATTCACCCCCCCCCCCCTCTAGCGATCCGCTCGATCCAACAGTTTTATCTTTAGATGGTGATACTAATTCCCATACTTCGTTCCTAGTGAATTGAGCCAGCTCTTCTTACATTGCAATAATCCAATCGGGATCAAAAAGAGCTTGGTCAATAGTTTTAGGTTCAATTTTGGAAATCAAGGAGATTTGACTAAGGTTTCTATATGGGGCTCTAGTTAGAACTCCTAGACTTGGATCACCTATCACTTGCTCGATAAAATGATTCGTTTGAGTCCTAGTTGTGTTTGGGTTTGGGTCATCTACCACTTGATCAATAGGATGACTCGATTGAGTCCTTGTTTGGTTTGAGTCATCTACCACTTGGTCAATAGAATGACTTGGTTGACTTAGGTTGGGATTAATACTAGACTTGATCTCCGGATCAGAGTTGAGTCTGGTATGAATCGGCTCGCTAATTGGTGTTGCCGGGGGTTTTGTAGGTTCGTGTCTTTCATCAAATACTACATTGATAGTCTCCTCGACTCTAAGGGTGTCATGGTTATATACTCTATAAGCTCTATTTGTAGTTGTGTATCCTAGGAAGATTCTGGTCGAGGTTTTGGATGTAAATTTCCGTAGGTCATCCTTAGTGTTTAGGATATGTACCTTACACCCAAATACCCTAAAGTACTTGATGTTAGGTATTTTATCATGATAAATCTTGTATGAGGTCTTAAGATGCCTCTTTAGCATAAGGATCCTATTTTAGACATAGCATGCTGTACTTATGCCTTTCGCCCAAAACCTATCGGGTAGGTTATACTCGTTTAATATTGTCCTAGCGGCTTCTTGTAGGGTTCTATTTTTACGTTCTACTAGGCCATTCTGTTATGGGGTTCTAGGATAAGAGAACTCATGGTGGTATCCATTTAGGTTACAGAATTCTGTAAACCTGTGGTTCTCGAATTCACTACCATGATCAGTCCTAAGTCTTTTGATTTTAAGGTTTTGTTGATTTTCTATTAGTTTAAATAGGTTGATTAATTGATCTAGGGTATCACTTTTGTGTTTAATGAGCCTAACCCAAGTAAATCTAGAATAGTCATCAATTATGACTAAGCAAGATTTTACTTCCATTAATTGACTTAGCTCCGTGTGAATCAAATAGATCCATGTGTAGGAGCTCAAGAACACTTTTGGTTTGTTCTTGATTAGTTAGTTGATGTTGTGTCCTAGATTGTTTACCTTGTTGACAAGCATTACATATTTTATTATCCAAGTTATTGAAGTTAGGCAAACCTCTGACTAAGTCACTCTGACTCATCTTGTGGATGAGTCTTGGGTGTGAGTGACCGAGTCGTCAGTGCCACAACCATGATTCCTCTTGTCGTGTCATAAGACACTTGGTTGAGGAGTTAGTTAGATTAATAGTGTAAATATTGTTATTTCTGGTTCCCTTAAGGATTGTTTTAGAAGTTTCATTTGTATTAATTACGCATTCATTTTCTAGAAATATGACCTTATAGTTATTATCACACAATTGGCTTACACTAAGTAAATTATATTAAAAAATTTCTACCAATAAGACATTTTGAATAATAAAGTTAGAGTTGAGCTCAATATCACCTGACCCAATGATTTTGTGCTTGCCGTTGTTTTCGAAGGCTACCGATCCTTGTCGTTTGAATCGAAGCTTCGAAAACTTGAGTTGATCCCCAGTCATGTGTTGAGAGCAAACACGTTCCAACATCCATATATCCTACATGCAAGGTAGTTGGATCAGATATTGGATTTATTAAAGATTAGTTGAAGATTATTAACCTAAATCATCTCACCCATGTCTACATGATCAAGCATGTTAACCCTATATGTTATTGTGAGATGACTTCCAATTTTACTTGATTGAATTTTAATGATTTAAACACTTGTCAATCTTGCCTTAGATTCAGATTTGACCTTAGGCTCATCAAGACACCTTTTCAAGATCATGGCTTCCAGGGCGTGGCGAGGCACAAATGCCTTCTTTGATCGGAACAACGACCACTTCCTTAGACACAGCCATTTTCAAGAAATTAGAGACTTGACTCACCTAAGACCACTTCCTAGTCTAACTAGTCTAGGATATGGTGAGGTAGCTTCAGGTAGTTCCACTCGGTCAAGTGCATCGAACTAGATACGCCAAATCTAGCCTGAATACACAAGACTCCGCTTTCCTAGCGTACTATCATCTCGTCGCGTCCTGGTACTATGTTATGAATTATTGATGAGTTATAGTCCTATCTAGCCATTCTAAAAAGAAAAATCAAACTAAATAAAGAACCTAAGCTTGCAATTTCTAAGTTAAAATACAAACAAGTTTCGTACTAGCTCCCCCTAGACCGTTGAATCGGTTCGGTCTCTCCACATAGTGGATTTGGTCCTTGGGAACCCAGTACTGGTTCGATCCTAAGTTTGAAATCAAGTCATTCTTATGGACCCATGCTTGGACACATTTTTTTTGTCGACTTACAATCGACATATACGACCTGTTGGTCGTATTTGAGCTAAATCCTACCCCGGCCTTGTTGTATATGGCCCGTTACGATCCAAGTAGGAGGTCAAGTCCTTTGGATCCCAAAGTAAACCTTTCCAACGTGTTCCTAAGATCTTAGACTTGACTCTTCAAGAGTGAGTTCTAAACTTCGAGCTTTTCAACCCAAGTTGAGTCCTCCTCTTGAACTCGACTAGTCGAAGAGGTTAGGGAGACCTCGTGTTTGAGGAGTTTAACTTCCTCAACCAGGGTCTCAACCTTGGACTCGAACTTAGCTAATTTTCTAGTTAAGAACTTAATTGCACTATAAAGCGTACTAATAAGGGAACGACTTACCTTGAGTGTATCTTTTGAACAGGATTCGTGTCCGTGCCTTGTCTTGAATAGAGCTTCGGAGTTCAACTCATCTTCGGTTTCAAATTCATGTTCCGATTCCGACTCCATCTCCGATTCAATCAGTTTAGCCATGAATATACGATCATCATCTTCTTCCTCGGACGCTTCTTCCCATGTAGTGTTGATTGCCTTTTTGTGTGTTGCTACTTTGCTCTTGAGCTTTGGGCATTTGGACTTGTTGTGTCGAAACCTGTTGCATTCGTAACACCTAATATTAGAACTTTTAGGCTTACCTTCATTGGGTCGAGTGACGGTTCACTTTCAGCCCGTGACTATCCTCCAAACTAGGTTGACTAGTTCGGCCTCCATTTCCAAGTCGACCTCCGATTCGGACTCATCTTCTTCTTCCTTCGGGGGTGGTTTGCTCGCGGTTTTCTTCCTCGAACCTGCAAAAAGTACTATACCCTTCTAGAGTTCTGAGTTAGACTGCTCATGAAGTTTGAAATCAAAAAATAACTCATCTAACCTATGTTTTGAAAGATCCTTGGGGACCTTGTAGGCATCGACCATGGATGCCCACAAGGTAGTCCTAGGAAAAGTTAAGAACATACCTAATAAGGTCGCTATTTTCGACCTTTGCGCTGATCGTGTGTAGGTTATTGACTATGTCTTGAACGCGAGCGTGAAGTTGCATTGTCGTTTCGTGTTTCTGCATTTTTAGATTATATAATTTATTAAACAAAAGATCGCACTTACATACCTTGGCTTCATCGGTCCCTTCGTGTAGCTCCACTAGTTTTGTCCAAAGATCCTTTGTGCTGATGAAGGGGCCAACGCGATTAAGCTCCTCCTTGGACAAGCACATTGGAGGATTTAAGTCGCCTTGGCTTCGGCTTCAACTTGTCTTTTTGTAGCATTGGTTCATTTGACATAATCCAAAGATTCACCCACTTCGTTAGTCGGAAGTGTGAATCCTATTTTGATTATTATCCACATCTTGATTCGTGTCTTAAGAAAACACTCCATCCGACCCTTCCAATAACAGAAGTCATCTCCATTGTAAAACGAAGGTCGGACGGTGCTAAAACCCTCGAGATGGGCCATTGATACAAAAATGAACAAGAGAATGAAGACGAAAAACCTAACAACGACACAAACAATCGAAATGTACCAAGACTCGCGTCTTGGATTAGTAGTGCAAGAGAAAAACTAAACGAATGAAATAAATTTGAAATAAACAGAATAAAAATGAAAAAAAAACTGTAAAAAAAAAACTAGATTGGTGGTTTCACATAATCTTAGTACCCCCGACTTTGATACCAATTGTTGGATCGAGCGGATCGCTAGAGGGGGGGTGAATAGCGATAAAACTTTTCTTGTGTTTCGTTCGTTAAAAAAATAGTAGACACAGCCGAAGATAAAAGTAAACACAAGAGACAATAGTGTTTTTTACTTGGTTCGTAGCCTTCGGCTACTACTCCAAGGCCCAAACGGTCCTAGACCGTGTACGGAGGGTAATTCACTAAAACACTCCTCCTCGTTGGAGGTAGGAGTTTGACGATTACAAAAACCTTCGAAAACAAAAGATAGAGAGACAAACCCTCTCTTCTATTAAGGTAAAATGCAACGATAGAAAACCTCAATTAACAATAGGAATTTCAATATGAAAGACATGACAATTTAAAGTTAAACCAACAACTAGAGAATAGAAATTAAGCGAGGGTTATTGACAGCACTTCGTCGTTGTAGAGTCGTTAGAGAGTCGCAGCGTTGTAGAGGCTTTAGGGCACTTTGAATTGATAAAATGGTGAGAAATGGACCTTCTTTTATAGCCCTAGAAGTCCCCTCCTTGAGCACATGAAGATCCTACATCAATGGCCACCTCACCCTTGAAGAAAGGGATGAGTTTTGACTCATCTCGAAGTTGATCCTTGACCATCGGTTGAACTGATTTCTTAGGCGGTTGAACTGATGGCTCAGCAGTTGAACTGATGCTTGGCCAGTTGAACTGATGGCTCAGCAGTTGAAATGATCCATGGCCGGTTGAACTGATTGCCAGAATTTTTGACTATAATAAAGAGTTAGCTCGAAATATAAGTGAATTCGACGGCCACTTGTCGTCCAATCTCAACATAGACCTTCCATGGGAAGTCTTGGTCGAATCGTCGCCTAAGGATGTCTCTGTATGGAGGACTCGACCTTACTTACGCTCACTCATACCAGCTTACCTCAACATTTACCTTTGAAGCCTTTCTTTCGGTCTCCACCTGATTCCTTCGGCTCCCTCCGAAGTCCTCCCGGTGTCGCCCGACCACTATGGTTCTCTCCGAGTGTCGCTGACCTTCTGCATAGCTTAGCATTTCTGCATACTTGATTCTGCTCGTGAGATAACAAAATGCACTTAACTTTGTGAATTTGCTATAATCAAAACTTAGGTTCGATTCAGGTGCCTACTGCACCAACAATCTCCCACTTTTTGGTCTATGGCAAACCAACACAAAGTTAAGTAAAATAAATTAAGGGCATTAAGCAAAATGAGTATGAGATATGCATGAATGAGCAGGAGTATATAAAAACTCTTTTTCAAGTTCTCCCCCTTGAGGAATCCTCCCCCTTGACCCAGGGTGAGTACTTGAGAAAGAGTTTTAACTCTCCCCCTTTCTCCCCTTATTTAAGTCATTAGAATATGTACTAAGTTAAGTTACCAAAAAATGACCCCTTAACTTAAAAATTATGTTAAGTTAAGTAAACATTTACTTAACATGGATCATTAGAATATGTACTAAGTAAGTTACCAAAAAATGAAACATTTACTTAACTTGGGTCATTAGAATATGTACTAAGTAAGTTACCAAAAAAATGACCCCTAGTAAGTTACCAAAAAATAACCCCTTAACTTTGGCCTTTTCTCCCCCTTTTGCCATAAATTAGAAAGGGAAGGGGGTTTTGAAAAACAAAATTTTGAATATAGTTGTAAGTCCAAGCATGTTCCAAATAAATTTTGAAAATAGTATACTAAAAATAAGTCGATCTATAAAATATTCGACTCATATTTGACTTGATTGATATGAAAGATCAACCAGTCCTGATCAGAGTCGGTTAATATGTATGATTATACCCCGTGGTTCATGGCGATGCACTAGCTCTACATCTAGAACCAGGAGTAAGGTCCTAACATCTCACGGTCATCTACGTGGCTAAGTACACAAACACATTAGTCCTATGTGTTGTGAGATGTATTGGCCCCTTAAATCTATAGGTGCATGATATCTAAGGTACGTCCTATTCTAGTTCCATAAAAATGAAAAAGTAAGAAATAGTAGTAAGGAAATATAATTTTCAAGTTCCTATTCTACTACGCACATACCCAATTTTCGTAATAGACTGAATTCGACTTCGGGTAGGGATTTAGTAAATTGGTCTGCCAAGTTGGACTTCGATTTGACGTATTCGAGTTGTATGGCTCCGTTGGCCACATGTTCTCGAATGAAATAATGTTTGACCTCTATATGTTTGGTCCTAGAATGACATATCGGATTCTTAGTTAGGTTAATTGAGCTAATGTTATCAACGTGGAGTTTAGTGTTTGTAAAATCTAACTTAAAGTCTCGAAGAGTGTGCTTCATCCAAAGAAGCTGAGTAACACACTCACCCATCGCAATATATTCGGCTTCAGTGGTAGATAAGGCAACACAATGTTGCTTCCTACTGCCAACTTACTAGACTCGAGCCGAGAAGTTGACAACAACTACTCGTACTCTTTCTATCGAGCTTACTACCGGCATAGTCCGAATCGGAGTAGTCGGTTAGTTCGAACTCGGTAGATCTAGGGTACCAAATACCGACATTAAGTGTACCATTTAGATATCTAAGGATACGCTTGACTAGAGTTAGGTGAGACTTCTTGGCACAGGTTTGGAACCTCGCGCACATACTTACTACAAATAGGATATCAGGTCGGCTCACAGTTAAGTAAAGGAGACTCCCTATTATTCTCCTATAGTATTTTAAATCAATTGAATTTTCGATTACATCTTCTTCTATATTCACATTAGTTGCCATTGGGGTATTAATAATTTTAGCGTCTTGCATTCCAAAGCATTTAATTAATTCCCTAGAATATTTGCATTGATGTAGGTATATTCCATCTTTAGTTTGTTTAATTTGTAGACCAAATAAGAAATTTAACTCACCTACTAAATTCATTTCAAATTCACTTTCCATAAGTGAAATGAATTCATTAAGTGAAATAATATCATCTACGTAGATTTGGGCTATGAATATGTCTTTACCTAAGGTTTTTACGAAAAGGGTTGGGTCAACTACACCTTGGTTAAATCCTTTGGACTTAAGATAAATCGAAAGTCTCTTGTACCAAGCTTGAGGAGCTTGTTTAAGTCCATAGAGAGCTTTCTTTAACCTAAGGACATGATCGGGCTTATCTAGGCTTTCGAAACCAGGGGATTGACTAACATAAACCTCTTCTTTAATGAATCCATTCAAAAATGTTGACTTTACATCCATTTGAAACAACGTAAATCCTCGATGTGCAACATATGCTAATAACATTTGAATGGACTCTAATCTAGCTATTGGGGCATAGGTCTCATCGTAATGTAAACCTTCAACTTGACTAAACCCTTTAGCGACTAATCTAGCTTTATTTCTAACTACTTCACCTTTATCATCAAGTTTATTGTTAAACACCCACCTTGTTCCAATGATTGTTTTATCTTTAAGTGGTGATACTAACTCCCATACTTCATTCCTAGTGAATTGAGCCAGCTCTTCTTGCATTGCAATAATCCAATCAGGATCAAGAAGAGCTTGGTCAATAGTTTTGGGTTCAATTTTGGAAATCAAGTAGATTTGACTAAGGTTTCTGTATGAGGCTCTAGTTCGAACTCCTAGACTTGGATCACCTATCACTTTGTCGATAGGATGATTCGTTTGAGTCCTAGTTTGGTTTGGGTTTGGGTCATCTACCACTTGATCAATAAGATGACTCGATTGAGTCCTTGTTTGGTTTGAGTCATCTACCACTTGGTCAATAGAATGACTTGGTTGACTTAGGTTGGGATTAATACTAGACTTGATCTCTGGATCGGAGTTGAGTCTGGTATGAATCGGCTCGCTAATTGGGGTTGCCGGGGGTTTTGTAGGTTTGTGTCCTTCATCAAATACTACATTGATAGTCTCCTCGACTCTAAGGGTGTCATGGTTATATACTCTATAAACTCATCTTGTAGTCGAGTATCCTAGGAAGATTCCGGTCGAGGTTTTGGATGTAAATTTCCCTAGGTAATCCTTAGTATTTAGGATATGTACCTTACACCCAAATATCCTAAAGTACTTGATGTTAGGTATTTTATCATGATAAATCTCGTATGTGGTCTTAAGGTGTCTCTTTACGATAAGGATCCTATTTTGGACATAGCATGTCGTACTTACGGCTTTCGCCCAAAACCTATCGGGTAGGTGATACTCGTTTAACAATGTCTTAGCGACTTCTTGTAGGGTTCTATTTTTACGTTCTACTAGGCCATTCTGTTGTGGG
Source organism: Wurfbainia villosa (assembly GCA_025175895.1). Lineage (NCBI taxonomy): Eukaryota > Viridiplantae > Streptophyta > Magnoliopsida > Zingiberales > Zingiberaceae > Wurfbainia > Wurfbainia villosa. The sequence continues at coordinate 44,899,234 of CM045999.1, read as the reverse complement.
GTTCTAGGGCAAAAGAACTCATGGTGGTATCCATTTCGGTTACATAATTTTGTAAACCTGTGGTTCTCGAATTCACCACCATGATCAGTCCTAAGTCTTTTGATTTTAAGGTTTTGTTGATTTTCTATTAGTTTAAATAGGTTGATTAATTGATCTAGGGTATCACTTTTGTGTTTGATGAGCCTAACCCAAATAAATCTAGAATAGTCATCAATTATGACTAAGCAAAATTTACTTCCATTAATTGACTTAGCTCCGTGTGAATCAAATAGATCCATGTGTAGGAGCTCAAGAACACTTTTGGTTCGTTCTTGATTAGTTAGTTGATGTTGTGTCTTAGATTGTTTACCTTGTTGACAAGCATTACATATTTTATTATCCAAGTTATTGAAGTTAGGAAAACCTCTGACTAAGTCACTCTGACTCATCTTGTGGATGAGTCTTGGGTGTGAGTGACCGAGTCGTCGGTGCCACAACCATGATTCCTCTTGCCGTGTCATAAGACACTTGGTTGAGGAGTTAGTTAGATTAATAGTGTAAATATTGTTATTTCTGGTTCTCTTAAGAATTGTTTTAGAAGTTTCATTTGTATTAATTACGCATTCATTTTCTAGAAATATGACCTTATAGTTATTATCACACAATTGTCTTACACTAAGTAAATTATATTGAAAATTTTCTACCAATAAGACATTTTGAATAATAAAGTTAGAGTTGAGCTCAATATCACCTGATCCAATGATTTTGTGCTTGCCGTTGTTTTCGAAGGCTACCGATCCTTGTCGTTTGAATTGTAGCTTTGAAAACTTGAGTTGATCCCCGATCATGAGTCGGGAGCAACCACTGTCCAACATCCATTGATCCTACATGCAAGGTAGTTGGATCGGATATTGGATTTATTAAAGATTGGTTGAAGATTGTTAACCTAAATCATCTCACCCATGTCTATATGATCAAGCTTGTTAACCCTATATGTTCTTGTGAGATGACTTCCAATTTTACTTGATTTAATTTGAATGATTTGAACCCTTGTCAACCTTTCATTAGATTCAGATTTGACCTTAGGCTCATCAAGACACCATTTTAAGATCATGACTTCCAGGTCGTGGCGAGGCACAGAGGCCTTCTTTGATCGGAACAACGAGCACTTCCTTATACAAAGTCATTTTCAAGAAAATAGAGACTTGACTCACCTAAGACCACTTCCTTGTCTAACTAGTGTAGGATACGGCGAGGTAGCTTTAGCTAGTTCCACTCGGTCAAGTGCATCTAACTAGATATGTCTTATCTAGCCCGAATACACAAGACTCCGCTTTCCTCGCGTACTATCATCTCACCGCGTCCTAGTACTATGTTGTCAAGTATTGACGAGTTATAGTCCTATCTAGCAATTCTAAAAAGAAAAATCAAACTAAATATAGAACCTAAAAATGCAATTTCTAAGTTAAAATACAAACAAGTTTCGTACTAGCTCCCCCTAGACCGTTGAATAGGTTCAATCTCTCCACATAGTGGATTTGGTCCTTGGGAACCCAGTACTGGTTCGATCCTAAGTTTGAGATCAAGGAGGTCTTAGGGACCCATGCTTGGACACGTTTTTTATGTCGACTTACAATCGACATATATGACTTGTTGGTCGTATTTGAGCTAAATCCAAGCCCGACCTTGTTGTATATGGCCCTTTGCGATCCAAGTAGGAGGTCAAGTCCTTTGGATCCCAAAGTAAACCTTTCCAACGTGTTCCTAAGATCTTCGACTTGACTCTTCAAGAGTGAGTTCTCAACTTCGAGCTTTTCAACCCTAGTTGAGTCTTCCTCTCGAACTCAACTAGTCGAAGAGGTTAGGGAGACCTCGTGTTTGAGGAGTTTAACTTCCTCAACCAGGGTCTTGACCTTGGACTCGGACTTAGCTAATTTCCTAGTTAAGAACTTAATTGCACTATAAAGCGTACTAATAAGGGATCGACTTACCTTAAGTGTATCTTTTGAACCGGATGTGTATCCTTGACTTGTCTTGAATAGCGCTTTGCAGTCCCACTCGTCTTCGGTTTCAAATTCGTGTTCCGGTTCCGACTCCATCTCCGATTCAACCAGTTTAGCCATGAGGACATGATCATCATCTTCTTCCTCGGACGCTTCTTCCCATGTAGCGTTTAGTGCCTTTTTGTGTTTTGGTGCTTTGCTCTTGAGCTTTGGGCATTCGGACTTGATGTGTCCAAACCAGTTGCATTCTTAACACCTAATATTAGAACTTTTAGGCTTACCTTCGTTGGGTCGAGTGACGGTTCGCTTTCGGCCCTTGACTATCCTCCGAACTAGGTTGACTAGTTCAGCCTCCATTTCCGGGTCGACCTCCAATTCGGACTCATCTTCTTCGTCCTTCGGGGGTGGCTTGCTCGCGATTTTCTTCCTCGAACTTCCAAAAATTGCTATACCCTTCTCAGGTTCTGAGTTATACTGCTCATGAAGTTCAAAATCAGAAAATAACTCATCTAACCTAAGTTTTGAAAGATTTTTGGAGACCATGTAGGCATCGACCATGGATGCCCACAAGGTAGTCCTAGGAAAAGAGGTAAGAACATACCTAATAAGGTCACGGTTTTCGACATTTTGCCCGATCGCGTGTAGGTTATTGACTATGTCTTGAACGCGAGCATGAAGTTGCATCGCCGTTTCATGTTCCTGCATTTTTAGATTATATAATTTATTAAACAAAAGATCGTGGTTACATACCTTGGCTTCATCAGTCCCTTCGTGTAGCTCCACTAGTTTTGTCCAAAGATCCTTTGTGCTAATAAAGGTGTCGACGCGATTAAGCTCGTCCTTGGACAAGCCGCATTGGAGGATTTGAGTTGCCTTGGCGTCGGCTTTGACTTGTCTTTTATTATCATTGGTCCATTGGTCATAATCCAAACATTCACCCACTTCGTTAGTCGGAAGTATGAATCTCGTTTGGATTATGATCCACATCTCGATTTGGGTCTTAAGAAAGCACTTCATCCGACCCTTCCAATAATGGAAGTCATCTCCGTTGTAAAATGGAGGTCGGACGGTGCTAAAACCCTCGATATGGGCCATTGATACAAAAACAAACAAGAGAATGAAGACGAAAAACCTAACAACAACACCAACAATCGAAATGTACCAAGACTCACGTCTTGGATTAATAGTGTGGGAGAAAAACTAAACGAATGAAATAAATTTGAAATAAACAGAATAAAAATGAAAAAAATCTGTAAAAAAAACTAGATTGGTGGTTTCACCAAATCTTAGTACCCCCGGCTCTGATACCAATTGGTGGATCGAGCGGATCGCTAGAGGGGGGGTGAATAGCGACAAAACTTTTCTTGCATTTCGTTCGTTAAAACAATAGTAGACATATTAGAAGATAAAAGTAAACACAAGAGACAATAGTATTTTTTACTTGGTTCATAGCCTTCGGCTACTACTCTAAGGCCCTAACGGTCCTAGACCGTGTACGGAGGGCAATTCACTAAAACACTCTTCCTCGTTGGAGGTAGGAGTTTGATGATTACAAAAACCTTCGAAAACAAAAGATAGAGAGACAAACCCTCTCTACTATTAAGGTAAAATGCAACGATAAAAAACCTTGATTAATAATAGGAATTGCAATATGAAAGAGACGACAATTTAAAGATATACCAACAACTATAGAATAGAAATTAAACCAGGGTTGTTGATAGCACTTCCTCTTTGTAGAGTCTTCGGAGAGTCGCAACGTTGTGGAGGCTTTAGGGCACTTTGAATTTATAAAATGGTGAGAAATGGACCTTCTTTTATATCCCTAGAAGTCCCCTCCTCGAGCACATCAAGATCCTATATCAATGGCCACCTCACCCTTGAAGAAAGGGATGAGTTTTGACTCATCTCGAAGTTGATCCTTAACCAGCGATTGAACTGATTTCTTTGCCGGTTGAACTGATGGCTCAACAATTGAACTAATGCCTGGCTAGTTGAACTGATGGCTCAACAGTTGAACTAATCCCTGGCCGGTCGAATTGATTGCCAAAATTTTTTACTGTAATAAAGAGTTAGCTCGAAATATAAGTGAATTCGATGACCACTTGCCGTCCGATCTCAACATAGACCTTCCATGGGAAGTCTTGGTCAGATCGTTGCCTAAGGATGTCCCCGTATGGAGTACTCCACCATACTTACGCTCACTCACATGAGCTTACCTCAACATTTACCTTTGAAGCCTTGCTTTCGGTCTCCACCTGATTCCTTCGGCTCCCTCCGGAGTCCTCCCGGTGTCGCCCGACCACTACGGTTCTCTCCGAGTGTCGCTGACCTTCGGCTTAGCTTAGCATTTCTGCTTACTTGATTCAACTCGTGAGATAACAAAATGCACTTATCTTTGTGTATTTGCTATAATCAAAACTTAGGTTCGATTGAGGTGTCTACTGCACCAACAATTTCATGTACACTCCTTTGTGGAGTATAGGATTGATGGATGTAAATTAAAATAATTATTCTTGGCTCTGATCTCCGAATGACTTGTACATGGCGTAGGGAGGAGCGGACGAGATGGCGATACGATAGGAGGCATATTGGAGAACAAAAGCCATAATAGTTGGAAAATATTTTTTTCATATTTATTTCTTCTTGTTTGATATGCATGTTGTGTGCTAGGAAAATTCCTCAATTTTAAATTACTAAGTGGGATAGGGATATTTTTTTTAATTCCCACGTCCTCCATTACGATTTGACATGTGATGCAAATAAACTTGCGTGTCGGCTCTGAGTGCCTTCCTCTCTATCAGATGAGTTTGTTTTGTGGATCCCAGGGTTAAATATGGTTATAGGAAATTATTGAGGAGCGTGTGTACATCCCCATCGGAAGGCACATAACCCGAGATAATTGTCTTGGTACCAAGTAATGGTGCACACTTAGATGCAAATAGGAGTATCCTCCCCATCGGAGTCACTGCTTTTATTTGTAGGGACAAAGAGGAACCAATTATTTATTTTATTTGTCAAAAAGTTAGGTTGACAAGATAGTAAAATTAATGGGTAAAACCTCCTCTTACAAATGTAGAATTTGTTGGGTTTTCGGCACCGCGGCGTGTGTGTGTTCGAACAGTTTCGCAAACATGTGCACAACGGAAGAAATAAAAATAATAAATCTACATTTATTATAACACACACATCACACGCATGCATAGTACAACATGTGTAGACATAACCGTAAATTTAAATTTGCAATAAAAGGAAATTTAACTACGTATACCTTTCGTATCACGTGTAGCGGAAACGGCATCAACCGGAATGATCCTCGCTAGAATCGTCTCTATCCGTATCCACGCCGAGTATCTTCGGGATGACTTCACAAAGTCACGAGCTTCATCTTCGTATGGTTTACTAGCCTCGTGTTGAAGACGACGTGATCGAGAGAGGATCACGATCCGAATCCAAATTCGGATCCAAAGACGAGTCCTCAAAACTCGCTTCTCCGGAGAGGTATTCGTCAACCGTTTGACGAATCCTTCGTCCTCCACCTATGAGGATTACCGGAGATCGAATCCCTGGTACGTTAGGCACTGTCGGAGCTCTAACCATCGTCCAAATGACACTCCGACGAGAGGGAAACAAGCTGTCCAGAAAACTGGACAGCTTTGGTGGAGGAATTAGGGCCAGCCAAAAAGGTAGGATGAAGCTCACCTTGATGCCAAACCCAAAGGAGATCACCGTAGAGTTGCCGGAGGATCGCCGGCCAAAGCTTGGATGCCGGCAACAATTTGGACGGCGGAACAAGGGGCTGGGCGGCGGCAATGGAGGTGTTGGCGCCGAAAATCTCCAATGAGATGAGATGGGCGGCAACTTAGGTTAGGGTTTTGGATTGGATTAGGGATTAACAACACCTTAAGCCCTCTTTTATAGAGAACTAATTCTCTTAATGGTTATTGGATCATAACGATAAGGCCCGTTAACCCGTTCCATTAATATAAGTTAAAATAAACCAAACCATGATGGTTTATTTTAAGTTAAAACGAACCGAACCAACTTTTGGTTTATTCATTTAAAATAAACCAAACCCTTTGGTTTATTCTCCTCCATTGGATGAGAACCAAACCATTTTGGTTCATCCATTATGTATTCATAAGACACGGCCCATCCACGCTTCCATTGCGACTGAAATGATTTCATGCTCCCTTCTTGTTTGGTCCAACCAAACCTAGTTTTTCTCGGTCTAAGAATCCCATTCTCAAGCTCGTTTTAAATCCTTCGGATTACGGTCATTGTGCTTGTGACCAAATAGGTTCTCGGTTTATGTTGGTCGTCTATGATTAACCATCAATTACAGAATGATCATGAGTGGCACCTAGTAGTACATCATAATCCCCAATTAACCGAAAAGATCAATGGTTGATCCAGAACTATTTCTGAAACCCTTCAGCAGCTCGAATGAATCGTTCCCCATTCCCTTCACTCATCTTATACCCACTTGGTTCAGGACATGGTCTATAGTGTCAGTCCCCACTAGGCTGACAACGTCACACCTAGCCCAAGTATCATTTCCTCGTCCTACGGATTCTAGTTACTGCACATGTATCGAAGAGTACCTTACTCTAAACATGTAATGCTTTGGCTAAAGACTTTAGTAACAATCCGACGAGAGGCCATGGGTATACATCTCCTCGCAAGGAGTGGTGAATCTTTTATAGGCTATTCAAACACCTTCGATCACTCCGACTTATACCCAATCATCCTGGGTCCACATCTCCACAGAGATGCTTGCTTAAGATGTCAAAGCATAAGTCTTTATGATCAAGATGACTTGAATACCGTAAGTCAAAGGAACATCGCACTTAAGCTACAGTAAGAACTTCATTGACATATTTATATATGTAGAGAACCATATGAAGTCTTACTGCTGGTTACTCCAATGAACTAGTTACCATAACTAGCATCCACGATTAACTCCGGACATCACAATGTCTCCAGCCAGTGAGAATCAGCTGCTTGGATACACCAAGGAGTATACCTCGTGCTAGTTTCGACAGAATTGATGGTGTCCAAATCTATCAATTCATCGACTAGGGATAATTCCGATACATCACAATAACACATGTAGAGATACTCACTAGTTGTGATCCAATCAAAAATTCTCTCATGTTGTGAGTCGTATCGCGGACATTCAGTAAATGAGTTTAAGATCCTATCAAATACATGAAACCATGTATACTCAAATAGTGAATCTTCATTTATCATATAAATGGTTCATACATAAGGCGATTGCCTTAGGACATCTCTCATATATTACTAACAGAATTCGTATACGTCCACACGATCGTGGCATACGATATTCTCGGTGTTTTGTGGTGTTGGTTGATTTTAAAATTTTATTGTTTGAGGAATCAATAAATTTTTGAAATCTAATGTTTTGATCTATGTGATTCTTAGGTTTTTCAAAAATGACTTTCAACCCGCTTGCTGTGATACTGAAAGAAAATAAACTTACTGGACCCAATTATGTTGATTGGAAGATGAATCTTGATATTTTCTTGACTGCTGAGGAGTACAAATATGTACTCTTCGAAGAGTGTCCTCCTAAGCCTGCGGATGATTCTGGGGAAAAGGAGAAGGAGAGTTATAATAAGTGGATAAAGGTTGATGAGATGGTGCGGTGTTACATTTTGGCTTCTATGTCAAATGTATTGCAACATCAGCATCAAGCCATGCCTACCGCTTATGTCATGATGCTCAATCTCAAGGAGCTTTTCGGACACCAGAATCGGGCTGCTAGGCAAGAAACCATGAGGAACATGATGACAACCACCTTGATTGAGGGAACACCCGTGAGGGATCATGTTCTCAAGATGATGGCTCATTTGAATGAGCTGGAAGTCCTTGGAGCTAAGATCGATGGGGAAAGCCAGGTCGATATCATTCTCCAGTCTCTACCTAGGAGTTTTGAGCAATTTCGCCTGAATTACATAATGAACAAGAGGTTGTATTCATTGGCAGAGCTTCTGACAGAACTCCACGCAGCAGAGGGGTTTTTTCGTCAGAGTGCTCAGGCTCATGCCATGTGTTAGTGCAATCGGCCCAGGTCACGATTGACAAGACTCGAGTTTGACTCGAGTGATGTTTTGATGTTTGACAAAGTAAGTTGAAATTGATGTTTGACATTAATGTTTGTTGATGTTTTGGAGAGATTGTTTATACAATCAACCCGGGTTAGGTTTAACTGGACTCGAGTTTGACTTGAGGGAGACTTTGATGGTTGACTAGGGTTGACCATGTGATTATGGAAATGTCCAAGTCATGGGTATTTGGCATGGAAAGTCCAAGTGGGACAATTGGCATTTGGGAAAGTCAAAGCTTGAGTCTTGGCATTTGAGAAGTCCAAGGGGTTTGATATTGGCGGCATAAAGTCCAAGCGGGAGTCATGGCAACATAAGTCCAATGGTTGGCGGCGTAAAGTCCAAGCGGAGTCTTGGCGGCACAGGTCCAATGTGCCTTGGCGGTGTAGACACCGTTAGCAAGACATAGCCGATGGAAGCACCTGGAGGCTAGCGCGATGGATGAACAAGTCATGGATGACTTGGAGGGATCCGAGAGGCGTGAGCCTGATGGAGGTGGCTAGAAGGCTTAGGTATAGGCTAAGGGTGGTCTAGCAAGTATGGGGGCACCATACTTGGGCTTAAACCTCATGTTTGAAGTGTGTCAGTCGACTGATATCATGTGGCAGTCGACTAGCATAGTCAACTAGGGTTTGACTGCGGGAATAGGCCTTGTAGTCGACTGCCATAAGTGGGCAGTCGACTGATAGGCTGAGCAGTCGACTGATCTTGCGATCAGTCGACTGGTGCTCAATATTTCGGGCATAGAATGGAGTCTCACTCGACCGCTGGGATGAGCAGTCGAGTGATGGCTTGAATAGTCGACTGATGCTCATGATCAGTCGACTGATGTCCTAGCCATTGGATTTTTCCAACGTGGATTACACCGTTATCTCACAGCAACAGTGTGATTAGTCGACTGATGGTCCCGAGCAGTCGATTAATTAATTTACTGACCATTAATTAATCAACATCTAACTCCATGAGTAGTACCACTCAACCTTTTCATCATGTCGGACCAAGTCCACCTGCAGGGTTTACATGATGAACCTTATGAGCTCCTCAAGGGGACATCATCATCCTAATATATAGGACACGATTTCCTCCTATAATCAACGGCACACCATATAAATAATACCATTTTCCAACTTACCGAGCCTATCGATTTAATCTATAAATCTCGCCCATTGGTAAATCAAAGAGATGAATACTAAGTATATGTGCCCGTTATTATATCGGGATTAAGAGCATGTACTAAATAATATCTGAGGTCCGATTCGATTATGTAGTCAGCAATAAATCGAATCATCTCTAAGTCGGTCCTGCTCAATACACACAAAGTGCACTAGTGTGATTCTATGGTCAAGACAAACCAATACCAAATCACACTACAACCATTCCAATGGTTTGTCCAAAGCCATCTTGGTTGTGAGCCTTTACTTATACTTTACAAGGAGCCGATAACATGATCTCCTGTGTGACACCACACACCATGTTATCTACAATGTAATGTATTAGACAATATTGCATAACTATAAAAATGCAAACAATGATCATGTGATTCTTATTTCAAAATAAAGATGTTCATACAAAAGGTAGACTTTTCAGTATACATCCCTACAATCTCCCACTTCTACTAAAAGACTATGATGTCCTCATACTGTCATACATCTGATTCCCCTTCCCTCCACATGCCTATCAAAGCTCTCGCTAGAAGGGCCTTAATGAAAGGGTCTACCCGGTCATCCTCTGATGCAATTTAGGTGACAACAACTTCTACCTCCTTTATGATTTCTCGTATCAGGTGGTACTTGCACTCTATGCATTTACTTACCTTATGAGCTCGTGGTTCCTTCGAGTTTGCAACTGCACCACTATTATCACAATAAATTGTGATAGTTCTGGGCAAACTAGGAATCACATCCAAGTCCATCAAGAAGTTCCTGAGCCATACAGCTTCTTTGGCCACCTCAGAGGCTGCCACATACTCAGCTTCCATGGTGGAGTCCGCCATGCATTTCTGCTGGACACTCCTCCATACAATGGCTCCACCTCCCAAAGTAAACACAAAACCTGAGGTAGACTTACTGTTATCCCTATCTGATTGGAAGTCGCAATCCATGTAACCCACAGAGAGTAATTGGTCTGCCCGGTAAACTATCATATAATCCCTAGTCCTTCTCAGGCACTTCAATATTTGCTTTACCGCAGTCCAATGTCCCTATCCTGGATTACTCTGATATCTGCTGACCATGCCCATGGCAAAGCAGATATCTGGTCTCGTACATAGCAACGCATACATGAGGCTTACTACTGCCGAAGCATAAGGAACTGGCTTCATTTCCTCTATCTCCTCAGATGATCTAGGACACATCTCCTTTGATAAAGGAACTCCATGCCTGAAAGGTAGAAAACCCTTCTTAGAGTTCTGCATTCTAAAACGATCCATAATCGTGTCTATGTATGAAGCTTGGGATAAGCACAACATCCTTTTCCTGCAATCCCTTATAACCTTGATCCCAAGGATGTGTCCCACCTCTCCCAAGTCCTTCATATCAAACTGTTTGGAGAACCATACCCTTACGTCCGATAACACCTTGATATTGTTGCCAATCAACAAAATGTCATCTACGTATAGTACAAGGAATACCACTACATTTCTATTACATCTCTTGTATACACAAGACTCATTCAAACTTTGAATAAATCCATAAGACTGGATTACCTCATCAAAGCGGATGTTCCAAGACCTCGAAGCTTGCTTCAATCCATAAATGGACCGATTAAGCTTACATACACGATGCTCTTTGCTAAGATAGTGTATTTTTATCTTGGATTGCCTCGTCATATGTCCAGGGATTAGGTTCATGTTCACCATGGACCAAATCAGAAGATTCTCCCAAGAACATGAATCTATCAGGCTGTCTCACAACCCTTCCACTATGACAAGGTATCACCAGTGTATCCTCTGTGACACGCGGTGTAGTGACATGTGGTATTTCCTCTTGTACCGGTGGTACTAAAGAAGTGACTTCCCCTGTTAATTTCTCCAGAACAATTTTACTCTTGGGCTTGTGGCTCATCACATAGTCTTCCTCTAGAAATCTGGCGTTCGTGCTAACGATCACCCTTTGATCTCTAGGACTATAAAACAAACCACCCTTCGTTCCTCTAGGATACCCAACGAACATGCGTACTTATGTATGAGGTTCCAACTTACCAACATCTGCCTTCAGCACATGTGCTAGACTCCCCCATATCCGAATATGACTTAGACTAGGCTTTCGCCCAGTCCATAATTCTGTGGGAGTAGAAGGCACTGATTTAGATGGAACAAAGTTCAGAATGTACACCGTTGTATCTAGAGCATATCCCTAGAACGAATCTGGCAACTCAGAATAACTCATCATCGATCTAACCATATCCATAAGAGTCCTATTCCTTCGCTCTGCTACACCGTTCTGCTGGGGTATGCCAGGTGCAGTTAATTGGGATTGAATCCCAGCCTCTGATAAGTAGTTCCTAAACTCTCCCAAGAGGTACTCACCACCACAATCAGATCGTAGTGTCTTGATACTTTTACCTTGACGTTTCTCCACATCTGCCTTGAATTCTTTGAACTTGTCAAAGCATTCAGACTTGCGGCGCATCAGGTAAATGGATCCATATCTTGAGTAATCATCTATAAAAGAGACGAAATACTCAATACCACCTCTAGCCTGGATAGACATAGGACCACAAAAATCGGAATGAACCAATTCTAACACATCTTTGGCTCTATACCCCTTGGCCTTAAAAGGCCTCTTGATCATTTTACCCTGCAAGCAAGATTCGCAGGTTGGGAAATCTTCCACCACTAATGAGTTCAAAGGTCCATCAGCTATCTGTTGGGTTTCCGGCACCGCGACGTGTGTGTGTTCGATCACGTTTCGTAAACATGAACACAGCGGAAGCAATAAAAATAATAAATCTACATTTATTACAACACGCTCATGCATATTACAACAAGTGTAGACATAATCGTAAATTTAAATTTGCAATAAAAGGAAATTTATCTACGTTATACCTTTCGTATGACGTGTAGCGGGAACGACGTCAACCGGAACGATCCTCGCTAGAATCGTCTCTATCCGTATCCACGCCGAGTTCCTCGGGATGACTTCGCTAAGCCACGAGCTTCTTCTTCGTACGGGTTACTAACCACGTGTTGAAGACGACGTGATCGAGCGATGATCACGATCCGAATCCAAATTCGGATCCTAATACGAGTTCTCAAAACTCGCTTCTCCGGAGAGGTATTCGTCAACCAATTGATGAATCCTTCGTCCTCCACCTCAGAGGATTACCGGAGATCGAATCCCCGGTAAGTTAGCCGCTGTCGGAGCTCTAAACGTCGTCCAAACGATGCTCCGACGAGAGGAGAACAAGCTGTCCAGAAAACTGGACAGCTTTGGTGGAGGTGATAGGCGCCGGCCAACCAAGGGAGATAGAGCTCAGCTTGATGCCAAACTTGAAGGAGATCACCGGAGCACTAACCGGCAGCAGCTCGACGCCGGCGAGGGGGAAGGAAGCAGCCTTCTGGATGCCGGTTGGAGGAGCTTTGGGCGGCGACAATAGGTTGGCGCCGAGAGCTCCAAGGAGGAGGTGGGCGGCAACCTTAGGGCTAGGGGTTTTTGGATTATGGCTTAATTATCCCTTAAGCCCTCTTTTATAGAGAACTAATTCTCTTAATGGTTATTGGATCATAACCATTAGGCCCGTTAACCCGCGCCATTAAGATAAGTTAAAATAAATCAAACCATGATGGTTTATTTTAAGTTAAAACGAACCGAACCAACTTTTGGTTCATTCGTTTAAAATAAACCAAACCCTTTGGTTTATTCTCCTCCATTGGATTAGAACCAAACCATTTTGGTTCATCCATTATGTCTTCATAAGACACGGCCCATCCATGCTTCCATTGCGACTGAAACGATTTCATGCTCGCTTCATGTTTGGTCCAACCAAACCTTGTTTCTCTCGGTCTGAGAATCCCATTCTCAAGCTCGTTTTAAATCCTTTGGATTACGCTCGTTGTGCGTGTGACCAAATAGGTTCTCAGTTTATATTGGCCATCTATAATTAACCATTAATTATAGAACGATCATGAGTGGCACCTAGTAGTACATCATGATCCCCAATTAACCGAAAAGATCAACGGTTGATCCAGAACTATTTCTGAAACCCTTCAGTAGCTCGAATGAATCGTGCCCCATTCCCTTCACTCATCTTATACCCACTTGGTTCAGGACATGGTCTATTGTGTCAGTCCCCACTAGGCTGACTACGTCACACCTAGCCAGAGTATCATTTCCTCGTCCTACGGATTCTAGTTACTCCACATGTATCGAAGAGTACCTTACTCTAAACATATAATGCTTTGGCCAAAGACTTTAGTAACAATCCGACGAGAGGCCATGGGTATACATCTCCTCGCAAGGAGTGGTGAATCCTTTATAGGCTATTCAAACACCTTCGATCACTTCGACTTATACCCAATCATCCCGGGTCCACATCTCCATAGAGATGCTTGCTTAAGATGTCAAAGCATAAGTCTCTATGATCAAGATGACTTGAATACCGCAAGTCAAAGGAACATCGCACTTAAGCCACAGTAAGAACTTCATTGACATATCTATATATGCAGAGAACCATATGAAGTCTTACGGCTGGTCACTCCAATGAACTAGTTCCCATAACTAGCATCCACGATTAACTCCGGACATCACTATGTCTCCAGCCAGTGAGAATCAACTGCTTGGATACACCAAGGAGTATACCTCATGCTAGTCTCGACAGAATTGATGGTGTCCAAATCCATCAATTCATCGACTAGGGATAATTCCGATACATCACAATTACACATGTAGAGATACTCACTAGTTGTGATCCAATCACAAATTCTCTCATGCTATGAATCGTATCGTGGACATTCAATAAATGAGTTTAAGATCCAATCAAATACATAAAACATGTATACTCAAATAATGAATCTTCATTTATCATATAAATGGTTCATACATAAGGCGATTGCCTTAGGACATCTCTCATATATTACTAACACTATCAACCTTTGAATTCTGCTTAGGTTAATATGACCAAGCCTAAGATGTCAAAGATATGTTTGGTTCATCTTTGAAGGTTCTTTTCTCTTATTGGAATTAGAAGATGAGTTATTAACTTCTATTTGCATCGTGGGAGCTTTTGGTTCTAGTGTATACAAATTTCCTATCAATGTACCTGAACAAATATTCTCTCTATTCCTTTTTATAACAACTCTGTCATTTAAAAGAAATAGAATATTCATCCATAAACAATTTAGAAACTGAAAATAAATTCTTTCTAAATAAAGGTACATAAAGGGAATTTTCCAAAACCAAAGTTTTATTTTTCTCAAAAGATAAATAAAACTTCTCCCACTACAATAGCCGCCACCATTATGGCATTGCCCAAGTAAACGGTAATCTCTCCCTCAACTCGTTGTCTAGTTTTCTGGAACCCCTGCAAAGAATTGTAGACATGATCAGAGGCTCCCGTGTCTACACATCAGGTGTCGGTAGATAACACCGCTAACTATGTTTCAATGACTAGACCAAAGGATATACCTTTGTTCTTGCTTCGGATTGGGACAATCCTTCTTCCAATGTCTATCCTGCTTGCAAGTGAAGTACTTGCCTTTCGGCTTCTTCACTCCTCCCTGAGATCCTCCCACCACCTTTGCTCCACCTTATTTCTTCTTCTTCTTGCCTTTCGGCTTAGAAGTAGAAACCTTCTGAGCAACCATGGTCTTAGCCTGAGCAAGCCTTTCTGTCGACTGGAGAATGATATCGACCTGGGTTTCCCCATCGATCTCAGCTCCAAGGACTTCTAGCTCATTCACGGGCTTAGGAGGACACTTTTCGAAGAGTATATACTTGTACTCCTTAGCAGTTAAGACAATATCTAGATTCTTTTCCAATCAACATAATTTGGGTACAGTAAACTTATTTTCCTTTAGTATCACAACAAGTGGACTGAAAGTCAATTTGAAAATCCTAAGAATCACATAGATCATTACTGTAGATTTCAAAAATTATTGATTCCTCAAACAATACAATTTTAAAATCAACCAACACCTCAAAACATCGAGAATATCGTATGCCACGATAGTGTGGACGTATACGAATTCTACATTTGTAAGAGGAGGTTTTCCCCATTAATTTTACTATCTTGTCAACCTAACTTTTTGACAAATAAAATTAATAGTTGGTTTCTCTTCGGCCCTACAAATAAAAGTAGTGACTCCAATGGGGAGGATACTTATATTTGTATCTAAGTGTTCACCATTGCTTTGTACCAAGGTAATTATCTCGGGTTATGTGCCTTACGATGGGGAAGTACACACACTCCTTAATAATTTCCTATAACCATATTCGACCTTGTGATCCGCAAACAAACTCATCCGATGGGGAGGAAGGCACTCAGAGCCGATGCGCAAGTTTGTTTGCATCACATGTCAAATCGTAATGGAGGTCGTGGGAATTTTTATAAAAATATACCCTCCCACTTAGTAATTTGAAAATGAGGAATTTTCCTAGCCTACGACATGCATATCAAACAAAAAGCAATAAATATAAAAAATAAATTATTTTCCAACTATTATGGCTTTTGTCTTCAATATGTCTCCCGTCGCAACGCCTTCTCGTCCGCTCCTCCTACGCCATGTACAAGCCATCCGGAGATCCGAGCCGAGACTAAAACCTATTTTAATTTACATCCATCGATCCTATACTCCATGAGGGAGTGTACATAAAATCTAGATCGAAAGTAAAATAAAATAAAGAGTGGAAAAACAATGTCGTATCTAATTTACAAAAAATCAAATACTAGCCTCGTCAACCCCGAGGATTCAACAAAATAAACATTTACACACATACAATCACATACACATATATGGCCATAATAGTCGAATCTTATGCGTGCAACCAAAGAGTTAAACTACACATATCCTACTATTATCCGGCACATATAATATATGAAAAGTGCATAAAAATTAACTGAATCCTAAACACACAAAACCGGAAACCTTTTCTCTGATACCAATTGAAGGGTTTTGCTTATCGAGTCCATGAGGGGAAACTTCGCATCCCACTACACCTTGGTTTTTTGTTCATGGCGATCCCATCGATGTCTCCGGATTAAAATTTTTAATCCAAGACAAAAGGGATTGCTCAAACAACCAAGTCATCGTCGTTCTATTCGTTTAGAGAGGTCACTTGAACAAACTCATTGTTCAAGCGACCAACCTCGATTCTACGAGTAGCCACGGAATAGATGATATTCGGATCGCTGGTTTTTGTGTTTATGTTCGGGATCCAAGTATTATTTGGCCACAAAACAGAATATAACATTCATATAATTGAAAAACAAATATAAGCATGTTACACATGAAGATAGATAAGTGATATACCTCCCGCTTTTCTATTGTATGACCCTCCTCCTTTCGGACACCGTGTGGGCGACGATCTACCAAAAGTTGAAGCTCCTAGATCACCAATCTTCCTTCCTTGTTCACTCCGAACAAAGGAATATCATAAAAACTAAACTCTTCTCTTATCTAGGACCAACCATCAAGCTCCAAGCTTGATACTTGCCACCGCCCCAAAGAGATGAAGACTAGAAGTGTAGGCACCGTGCAAAAGCTTCAAGGAAAGAATCCCTAGCTCTTGTTTCCACCGGCCAAGGAGAAGAAGAGGAATAGGTTGAGCTCCGGCCAAGGTGTATAAGAAAAGGATGGGCGCCGGCCACCAAGGAAGAAGAAGAAAAACCTTTTCCATTGTTGCTGCCCACCCTTTCTCAAACCCTAGCCTCCCAATCCCAATCCTAACCCAACTAGGATTCCTTGCCACCCAAGGGAAGCAAACCCTAACTCCTAAGCCATAGATCAAAGGGAGAAGGTTGGACGCCAGCCTAAACAAAGAGAGAAGAGGGAAGAAGGGAGCCGGCCACCTCAAGGAAGAGGAAGAAGAAAAAATCTTTCCTTAATTGTGGCCACCCAAAACCCTAATCTTCCCTTGCCCTTGCCGCCCAAAACCCTAGCCCCCTTTCCTCTCTTTGATTTTTGCCGCCCACCCTCAAGGCCATATATATAGAGTTAGGCTTAAGGCTTGATTTAATCTCCACCATTGGTTCTAGGGATTTAATCTCAACCATCGGATCTAGAGATTTAATCTCAATCGTCGGATCTAGAGATTTAATCTCTACCTTTGGATCTAGAGTTTTGTTTTCATCCATTGGATCTAAGCTTCATGAGGTGTTAATAGGCTACAATAGGGACCATGAGGAGGAGTTGGATCTTGGCCACCCATGGATCAAGCCCACATAAAGTCTAATCCACTAATGATAATTCAATCCACTAAAGGATTATCATTGATCTATCTCACCAACCCCCATATGATAATATGGGCTCCATATATTATTTGTACATTTTCTCCCCATGTTTAAGATCTCGAATGTCCGTCGATTAATTAATTTACTGACCATTAATTAATCAACATCTAACTCCATGAGTAGTACCACTCAACCTTTTCATCATGCCGGACCAAGTCCACCTACAGGGTTTACATGATGAACCTTATGAGCTCCTCAAGGGGACATCATCATCCTAATATATAGGACACGGTTTCTTCCTATAATCAACGATACATCATATAAATAATACCATTTCCCAACTTACCGAACCTATCGATTTAATCTATAAATCTCTCCATTGGTAAATCAAAGAGATAAATACTAAGTATATGTGCCCGTTATTATATCGGGATTAAGAGCATGTACTAAATAATATCTGAGGTCCGATTCGATTATGTAGTCAGTAATAAATCGAATCACCTCTAAGTCGGCCCTGCTCAATACACACAAAGTGCACTAGTGTGATTCTGTGGTCAAGACAAACCAATACCAAATCACACTACAACCATTCCGATGGTTTGTCCAAAGTCATCTCGTTTGTGAGCATTTGCTTATACTTTACAAGGAGTCGATAACATGATCTCCTATGTGACACCACACACCATGTTATCTACAATGTAATGTATTAGACAATATTGCATAACTATAAAAATGCAAACAATGATCATGTAATTCTTATTTCAAAATAAAGATGTTCATACAAAAGGTAGACTTTTCAATATACATCTCTACAGAAGGCACTCAGAGCCGACACGCAAGTTTGTTTTCATCACATGTCAAATTGTAATGGAGGTCATGGGAATTTTTAAAAAAAATATCCCTCTCCCACTTAGTAATTTAAAATGAGGAATTTTCCAAGTACACAACATGCATATCAAATAAGAAACAATAAATATGAAAAAAAATATTTTCCAACATGCATATCACCGTCATGTTGTCATCTCGTCTGCTCCTCCATACACATGTACAAGCCATCCGGAGATTTGAGCCGAGAAAAATTATTTTAATTTACATCCATCGATCCTATACTCCACAAAGGAGTGTACATGAAATCTAGATCGAAAGTAAACTAAAATAAAAGAGTGGCTAAACAATTTTGTACTTAATTACAAAAATTAAATACTAGCCTCGTCAACCCCGAGGATTCAAATAATATTACAATTACACACATCCCATCACATACACACACATATGACCATAATAGTTGGATCTTATGCCTGCAACCAAAAATTTAGCCAACGCACATCCTACTACTATCCGGCACATACAATATATGATAAGTGCATAAAAGTAACCAAATACTAAACACACAAAACCTAAAACCGTGGATCTGATACGACTTGAGGGGAATTGCTTCCCGCTTCGGTTGCTCATGCATGGCGATCCTATCTACGTCCCTGGATTAAAAAAAATAATCCTTGACGAAGATGGATTACCCAAGCAACCGATCCATCATCGTGCTATTCGATTCGAGTGGTCTCTTGAACAAACTTGTTGTTCAAGCAACCTAACCCTTTTCCTCGATTAGCCATGGAATAGATGATGTACGGATCACCGGTTTTTGTGTTTATCTTCGCTGTCCAAGTAAAGTAGCCACATACAATTATAAACAAATTGCAAAGGAACCAAAGGAAACCAAAACAAGAATGATACCTCTTGTTTACCTCTTGGTCTTCTATTGTATGACCTATCCTCCTCTTGAACGTTGTGTGGGCAACGATCCTCCAAGAGTTGAAACTTCCTAGATCACTTTCTTCCCTTCCTTGTTCACTCCGAACAAAGGGAAGAATACTCGACTTCCTTCTTCTCCTTGCTTGCGCCAACCACCAAGCACCAAGCTTGGTGTCCGCCGGCCCTAAGGAGAGGGAGAGGATGTGCCGGCCAAGATTGATATCTTGCCACCGGCCAAAGGAGAGGGAGAGGCACTGGCCAAGTCTTGATGATGGGTCTTGTTGCAGCCGTCCAAAAGGAGAAGCCAACCCTAGGTTGCCGCCACCCAAGATGAGAAGCAAACCCTAGCCACCTCCAATCCCAACCAACAAACGCTAGCCAAAACCTAGTTGCCGCCTAAAGCTTTGGAAGCAAACCCTAGAATCTCTAATTCTTTATTGCCGCCCAAGCCTTGGCCTCCTTTATATAGATTTAGCCCAAGCCTCCTTTTAATCGTGTCCGTTGGATCTAAGTTTCATGAGGGTTTTAATAGGCTACAATAGAGACCATGAGGAGGAGTTGGATCTTGGCCACCCAATGGATCTAGCCCACATAAAATTCGATCCATTAATTATAATCCATTCCACTAGAGGATTATCATTGATCTACCTCACCAACTCCCATAAATAAATATGGGCTCCATGTATTAATTGCACAAATGTCTCCCCGTGTTTAAGATATCGAATGTCCATCAATTAATTAATTTATTGATAATTAATTAATCAACATCTAACTCCATGAGTAGTACCACTCAACCTTTTCATCATACCAGACCAAGTCCACCTGCAGGGTTTACATGATGATCCTTATGAGCTCCTCAAGGGAGATCATCATCCTAATACAGAGGACACGGTTTCCTCCTATAATCAATGGCACACCATGTAAATAATATCATTTCCCAACTTACTGAGCCTATCAATTTAATCTATAAATCTCGCCCATTGGTAAATCAAAGAAATAAATACTAAGTATTGTTAGTGAAAGCCCTAGAGCCAATCATTTGATGATTGTTGTATAGACTTTATTGTATCATATTCCTATTTATAAAAGCATGGTTATTATATTTACTTGTATTGGTGCCAAATAACTAAATATAATAATGTCCTTGAGTAGTAGGTTCTTATCTATATCAATAGATTGGTTGAATCGATATTGAGATGATATAGAGAACATTACTCTTAATCATTCCTAGTCTAGTATTAACATTCAGGGACAATGTTAATGCTTAGAGACTAGCATGTAGGTCAACATGATGACTTGATCTCACAAGTCATGGATATGAGATATCAAGTTGGCACATGGGTATGCATTGGAGAATGTATACTGAATGACCCGCCATGAGAAAGTATCATGGATCGTTATATGAGTGTCATATACTTTCTCATGTGGCTATTAGTATGACTATTAGTCATTAGACCTGAAGTCACCATGGTTCCCTACATAAGGAGTTACATACTTTGGCTTCGTCAAACGTCACCCCTAAATGGGTGGACTATAAAGGCGATTACTGGGTATGTAACAAATTATGCGGAGGGATGTGAGTGATGTAGATGGGATCTATCCCTCCTATATGACGGGGGTGACATCGATATTCTTGATAGAGTGAGACCACGAAGTGCATGGCCATGCCCAAATGAGTCAATATGAGATATTGAGCTCATTTGAATAGAGTGAGTCTACTTGGAGTTCAAGATATAGATTGTACCGAGGATGACATGGTCTATGCCTCGATTGGTCAATCTAGATGTCAAGGATAGAGGGACATTGTCACATATTGTGAGAGTCACAATTAGTAGTCACAAAGGTGATGTTGGAGCTCAACATTCTTGTAACTTGGGTAGCAATGATGTGTTGCTAGATACCGCTCATTGCTTATGTTCCTAAATCGGTTTAGGGACATTGCCAATGTTACAAGAACCTATAGGGTCACACACATAAGAGAAATTAGATGGAGATTAGGTTCATATGATGAACCATGAGGATTAGGTTCATGGGATGAACCAAATTGGATTAAGAGTAATCCAAATTAGACTAATTGAGTTAGACTCAAGTTGATTCAAGTGTTGAATGAGTCTAATTTATATTTGATTCATCAAATCAATTTAAATTTATGAATAGAGATTCATTAAATTAAATTGACTTGAGTCAAGTGGTTAGATTTGGTCAACCATGAGAGATAAGAGGTCACGTTTGACTTGACTTGAGAGGGAAGATGAAAGGTCAAGTTTGACTTGACCAAATGCCATGTCATGATGATGACTTGGCATGGTCGGCCAATGATGATGCTCCACATCATCATTGACTTTGTCAATTGGTGCCACATCATGAAGGAGACCAAGGGTCATGGGAGTTACATGCATTGGAGAATGTATACTAAATAACCCGCCATGAGAAAGTATCATGGATTTGTTGGGGATCGAGACGTCCGGCTAGAAGGGGGTGAATAGCCCTCGTTCGTTGGATGTCGTGTTTTGCTCATCTACAAAACGTTAGCGCAAGCGGAATATGTAAATACAAAAAGATAAAGACAAAGAAAATAGAAATAACAATACAACCAATGCAAACACCGAGATGTAACGTGGTTCCCGGCTACGCCGCTAATCCACGGTCTGATTCGTCCACGGTGAATCACTCCGCAATCTATCCACTAGATCTCTCCTTTGCACAAAGCTAGGTGGAGGTAACCTCTTTACACAAAAACACTCCTCTTACAAATATAATGGAAATAAGCTCAAGTAAGAGGATGGAAAGTTTTAGGGAACTTTGGGAGAGTATTAGAGCATAAGCATTAGCCTCCCAAAGCTCCATCCCCTTCCTTTTTATAGAGGAAGAGGGTTTCTTCCCGTTAACACAGAAGCAGTCGACTGATTCTCTCGATCAGTCGACTGGTCCTGTAGTCGTTGCCAAATAACGGCCGCTTTCCACGTTGGATTCTATCCAACGGTATTGGCATCAGTCGACTGATGGCACCCATCAGTCGACTGATGTCAATCAGTCGAGTGCTCCGCGAGATCGACTCCATTCTCGCTGCGCGGTGTCATCACCGACCGCCGCCCCTTGGCGCTGATCGACAGTTATCCCGATCGCCCATGCCGGCAATGATCGATCAACTTGATTCAGACTTAAACCGGGCCGATCGAACCATCGATTGAGCCGATCCGCCATGACATGGCAGTCGACTGGTGTCGGGAAATCCCATCCGACACTTAGCCAAATGGTCAAGTTTCACCTAAGAGCTACCCCTTCCTGGGTTACATTCGCTAACTCTCATCTCTCGGAGTCCCTCGCCTTCGAAGTTCTCTTCGTTCGCGGCCACGTCCTTCGGCAGCATCAGGCGCACGGCTCTGCAATGCTCCTTCGCGTCTCTTGCCTCGAAGTTTACTTCCTCCGGCTTCACTCCAAGCTCCTCGTCCGGCGGTCCCTCGAATGCTCTAAGCGCACGACTTCCGCAAAGCTATCCTTCACCGACTCAAGGCCCGAGTCATGAGATGTGAAACTCGCCACGACTCCATGTATGAATTACTAAGTCCTGCACGACTTCAACGCACATATCAAATCAACATAACAAACTAACTTAAACCCTTTGCCACACACATCAAAACCTAATCATGGCAAGAGATTGCCCTAACAATCTCCCCCTTTTTGATGTGTGGAAATCCGTTTAAGTTAGGTAAAAACATTTGATAAAAATTCTAAGGTAAGAAAGCATGTAAACATAAACATTGATATAGCAACATGCAACTCCCCCTTAATCCATGAAACTCTCTCTACAAATTCTCCCCCTATCATAATTAACTTAAACATAATATTTTCTCCCCCTTTGACACCATCAAAAAGATTAATACTAAATTATAAACTCATGGCATCAAGTCTAATAGAAGGAAAATACCAAACATTAGTCTAAAACCTGAATTCAGCCTTTACTGTTCTGATTTTCAGGCCATTAGTCGACTTGTTCAGACTACCAGTCAACTGGCACGTGAATTTCAGAACTTTCTGATTTTCGGACCGAATTTCAGAAATGCATTAAAAATTCCAGAAAATTCGAAAAATCATGAAATTTGGGAAAAATATTTCTTGTAAGTATATCTATCAATGAAAAATAGTTTTTCATGAAAAATCATTATATTTTCTGATATTTGCCAAAAATCCAAAAGCTTTAAAAACCACTAGGTTTTTTATCATTCTAGTATCAAGTTTAACACCTAGTTTTGCATCAAATTATTTCAAAACATGAATACATAGATTTTAAAGTAAGAAATTGTTTTGAAAACATATGAAATATCCAACCATGATCTTTGGGCAATATGTCTATGAATTAAACATAAGCCTTCCTCATGATTGGTCTATTATTGCTATTTTGATACCTTAAATGACCATCTGAATGCCATAGACATTAGTGGACATTTGTATCATCCTAACATCTCACTCATGCTAAGTTTTCAATCATGGTAGCCTATAGTGAGTGTGAGATGTATCCTAGAGGGTATTTGTATACACTTAACCATTTATATTCATGCAATTCTATCAAGGTTAAGTATCACCCTAACAATCCACATGATCATAATGACATATATGAATGAATTCTACATTATGATCATGAAATACATGTATTCATCAAATTATAATCATGCATTAGGTATTATATCATGATTATAAGCAAAATATCACCTAATGCATGATTTAACCTATTTCTCATGATGATGTGCCAAATCATAAATCATGATTACAAACATACATAGCAATTACATTAATCATCATGATTTAAGCATTATTAACTATTTATAGGCACGTTATCATCACCTAACACTATTTAAAAATGTTGTCCCGCCATCCTAAGTCAACCAAAATATGATATAGGTCAATTGCATATGGTTGACTACCCTAGGGTTATCCTAACCCTTAAGGATGGATTTTGGAACCCAAAATAAGTTCTTGCCTATGGGGTTCACTAGATACTCCTTGGGGATCCATTTCCTAGCAATTACCTTCTTCTTATCTTGTCCCCTAGCAATTAGGCATTTGTAGGCCTTTTCATTTTTCTTTTCTTTATAACCTAGGCCCTTTTTGTTGAAGCTAGCTCTTTGGCTCCCTATGATCATGTTCAAGGTGTTGGAGCCTATACTGAATTTTTCTAGGGCTTTTGTGAAGTAATCTACCTTTTCCCTTAGAGCCCTATTTTCATCCATGCATGCATCACTAACATTAAATGGCATATATTCATGTGAGCATGCATCATCATGGTAAGAAGAAATATTTTCATTTTCATTTAAGCATGCTTTTTCTAGTTTATTTTCTAAGTCCTTAATTTGATCTAACATGCTCTTATTTTTCTTCTTTGCTCTAAATAAATCCCTAGTTAAGCTAGAAACCATGGAAACTATTTTCTTAGGAGTTAAATTTGTTACCATAGTTTCCATATCCTCTTCTTCTTCTTCGGATGAGGATGTAGAGGCTCCCCCTTCACTAGAGCTCCCTCCACTTGAGCTTGATTCTTCATTTTCGGTGGAGGAGCAATCCAAGTCATCAAATTCCATCAATGCTAGGTTGGTGACAAATGTATTTTCTTCCTTGGATGATGATGAAGATGAGGAGGAAGGGTCATCCCAAGTCTTTTCTTTGAATGCCTTGGACTTTCCCTTTTCCTTTGCTTTCTTCTCCTCTTCCTTTTTCTTCTTGCTCCCCTTTTTCTTCTTCTTTTCTTCTTTCTTTCTCTTTTCTTCCTTGCTCTTGTTTAGGAGGGGACAATTGTCCCTTATGTGCCCCTCTCCTTGGCAATTGTAGCATATGACCTTCCCCCTTGGTCTTCTATTCCTATCATTAGACTTATTAAATCTAAAACCTTTTAATGCACGTCTTACCCTCCTTACCATATACGCTTCTTCCGTGCTATCCATGGAGGAGGAGGAAGAGGCTTCATCATCGGAGGAGGAGGGGATCTCTATCTTCTTCTTCCCCTTGTTTGCTATCAAAGCTACTCCTCTTGAAGGTTGGATTCTTGGCTCTTCTTGTATTCCTTCAAGCCTAGATTCATGTAATTCCATAGTGGAGAAAAATTCATCTAGAGTACTTACCTCTAGATTCTTTGAAATATAAAATGAGTCCACCATTGAACTACACTTGGATGATCGGGGAAAGGCATCTATGGCTTTCATTATCATATCCCGGTTGGAGAAATTTTCAACTACACTTGTTAGCCCAATTAAAATCTCTTTAAACCTAGAATGCAATGAAGTTACCTTTTCTCCCTTTTCTAATTTAATGTTGGATAATTGGCAGCGGAGGAGATCTCTCCTTGCAAGTTTAGCCTCCGAAGTGCCTTCATGAAGCTCTACTAGCTTCTCCCACATCTCCTTGGCACTTAGGCAATCTCCAATTCTATTTATTTCTTGTTGAGGAAGCACATTGTATAGATGGTGCTTGGCTTTTGAGTTTGCAAGGTGCTCCTCTCTTTGCCTCTTGGTCCACCTTGACTTCTCTATTGGCTTCCCCTCTTCATCCCTAGGCAAAACAAAAGCGGATTCCATTGTAATCATAATATCAAAATCCGTTTCAAAAAATACCTCCATTCGCTTCTTCCACCAAGCGAATTCCCCTTCGGACTTCGGTGGATGAATGTTTGAGCCGGCCATCTTTTTGTAGTGCTCTCGCGGCGGTTAGTCCTTGAAGAGCGACCTTAGATCTGATACCACTTGTTGGGGATCGGGACGTTCGGCTAGAGGGGGGTGAATAGCCCTCGTTCATTGGATGTCGTATTTTGCTCATCTACAAAACGTTAGCGCAAGCGGAATATGCAAATACAAAAAGATAAAGACAAAGCAAATAGAAATAACAATACAACCAATGCAAACACTGAGATGTAACGTGGTTCACGGCTACGCCGCTAATCCACGGTCCGATTCATCCACGGTGAATCACTCCACAATCTATCCACTAGATCTCTCCTTTGCACAAAGCTAGGTGGAGGTAACCTCTTTACACAAAAACACTCCTCTTACAAATATAATGGAAATAAGCTCAAGTAAGAGGATGAAAAGCTTTAGGGAACTTTGGGAGAGTATTAGAGCATAAGCATTAGCCTCCCAAAGCTCCATCCCCTTCCTTTTTATAGAGGAAGAGGGTTTCTTTGTGTTAACACAGGAGCAGTCGACTGATGCTCTCGATCAGTCGACTGGTCCTGTAGTCGTTGCCCAATAACGGCCACTTTCTATGTTGGATTCTATCTAACGGTATTGGCATCAGTCGACTGATGGCACCCATCAGTCAACTGATGTCAATAAGTCGAGTGCTCTGCGAGATCGACTCCATTCTATGCCCATGCACAGTGTTATCAGTCGACTACCGTCCCTTGGCAGTCGACTGATCAAGCCATCAGTCGACTGCCCATGCCGGTGTTGGATCGAGAAGCGTCGCTAGAGGGGGGGTGAATAGCGATCGTAAATCTTTTCTTTTTCGTTCGCAAAGTAAGCACAGCGGAAAATAAATGAACACGTTTATTTTACTTGGTTCACAACCCAGCGGTTGCTACTCCAAGGCCCTATCGGTCCTAGACCGCGTACGGAGGGCAAAGCACTAAAACGTCTCCTCCTCGTTGGAGGTAGGAGACAACGATTACAAAAACCGAATACACGAGGATGAGGCAACAAGCCTACCTCACCTCGTTATGAAGATAAAAAACACAGAATATAATATCAAAAATATTACTTGAATCTGCTGCCGACGAAGAAGATCTGAGGTTGTCGTCGCGTCGGCGTTATGACGGTGTTGAAGCGTTGGCGTTGTAGGAGCACTTGATGAATAATTGATGATCTTTGGAGATGAATCCTCCCCTCCTTTTATAGACTTTAGCCTCTGAATTTGTCTCCTATTTCTTTGGAACGGATCATGAATTTTTCCAAATTTTTATCGCGAAGTGGCCGCGTCAAACGTTATCCGTTTTGACCTAGCGCAAAGCCGTCGCCATCGTCATCGATCGATGCCTCTCATCGATCGATGATGACGATCGATGATCTCATCGATCACCGATAACGATGATCGCCCAATGTCCGGATCATTGCCGGCTAATCACTTCCCTGCAGTAAGAGATTAGCTCGGAAAATGATAAATACGACGGTTTCTAACCGTCCGATCTCGACCTAGACCTTCCACAGGAAGTCTTAGTCGAATCGTCGCCTACGGTCGTCCCCGTAAAGAGGACACGACCTTACAATCTCTCACTCACACGAGCTTACCTCGATAGTAGCTCTTGCTTCCGGCCTTCCACTCGATTCCTTCGGCTCCCTCCGAATTCACTCAAGTGTCGCCCGACCACCACGGCTTCCTCCGGGTGTCGCTAGCCTTCAGCTCCAGCTTTAGTACTTTTCTGCACACTTGATTTAGCTCGTGAGATAACAATATAAACTTAACTTTGTGTCTTTGCCATAATCAAAACACAGGTTCGATTATCTAGTGCCCCTGCACCAACAGCCGGCAGTCGACTGATCAACTTGATTCAGCTGACTTAAACCAGTCAATCGAACCATCGACTCAGAGCAGTCGACTGCCATGACATGGCAGTCGACTGGTGTCGGGAAATCTCATCCGACACTTAGCCAAATGGCCAAGTTTCACCTAAGAGCTACCCCTTCCCGGGTTACATTCGCTCACTCTCATCTCTCGGAGTCCCTTGCCTTCAAAGTTCTCTTCGTTTGCGACCACGTCCCTCGGCAGCATCAGGCGCACGACTCTGCAATGCTCCTTCGCATCTCTTGCCTCGAAGTTTACTTCCTCCGGCTTCACTCCAAGCTCCTCGTCCGGCGGTCCCTCGGATGCTCCAAGCGCACGGCTTCCGCAAAGCTATCCTTCACCGACTCAAGGCCCGAGTCATGAGATGTGAAACTCGCCACGGCTCCATGTGCGAATTACTAAGTCCTGCACGACTTCAACGCACATATCAAATCAATATAACAAACTAACTTAAACCCTTTGCCACACACATCAAAACCTAATCATGGCAAGAGATTGCCCTAACAGGATTGTTATATGAGTGTCATATACTTTCTCATGTGGCTATTAGTATGACTATTAGTCCTTAGACCTGAAGTCACCATGGTTCCCTACATAAGGAGTTGCATACTTTGGCTTTGTCAAACGTCACCCGTAAATGGGTGGACTATAAAGGTGATTACTGGGTATGTGACAACTTATGCGGAGGGATGTGAGTGATGTAGATGGGATCTATCCCTCCTATATGACGGGGGTGACATCGATATTCTTGATAGAGTGAGACCACGAAGTGAATGGTCATGCCCAAATGAGTCAATATGAGACATTGAGCTCATTTGATTAGAGTGAGTCTACTTGGAGTTCAAGATATAGATTGTACCGAGGATGACACGGTCTATGCCTCAATTGGTCAATCTAGATGTCAGGGATAGAGGGACATTGTCACATATTGTGAGAGTCACAATCAGTAGTAACAAAGGTGATGTTGGAGCTCAACATCCTTATAACTTGGGTAGCAATGATGTGTTGCTAGATACCGCTCATTGCTTATGTTCCTAAATTGGTTTAGGGACATTGCCAATGTTACAAGAACCTATAGGGTCACACACAAAGAGCAATTAGATGGAGATTAGGTTCATATGATGAACCATGAGGATTAGGTTCATGTGATGAACCAAATTGGATTAAGAGTAATCCTAATTAGACTAATTGAGTTGGACTCAATTTGATTCAAGTGTTGAATGAGTCTAATTTAGATTTGATTCATCAAATCAATTTAAATTAATGAATAAAGATTCATTAAATTAAATTGACTTGAATCAAATGGTTGGATTTGATCAACCATGGGAGATAAGAGGTCAAGTTTGACTTGACTTGAGAGGGAAGATGAAAGGTCAAGTTTGACTTGACCAAATGCCATGTCATGATGATGACTTGGCATGGCCGTCCAATGATGATGCTCCACATCATCATTGACTTATCAATTGGTGCCACCTCATGAGGGAGACCAAGAGCCATTGACTCTTGGAGTTACATGCATGCATGTAACCCCCCAAGACATGAAGTGGTCGACCACTATTCTCATTACATTAGAATTGATTTGGTGAGTTACTCCAACTTCATCTTCTTCCTTGGATCATCCTCTCAAGCTCCCCTCTCCTCCTTGGGCGAACCATCCTAAGGGTGCTAGCACACTCAAGGTTGTGTTTTTTCCACCTATTGCTTGTGTGGATACCAATAGAGGAGTGTACACTTGACACTCTAGAGTTCCGACAAGCTATTTGGATGAGCGGGATTTGCGAAGGCCGTCGTATCGAGGGTAACACTCTCAACTTCTAGATCTAAGGTAGATCTAGGTTTACTTAGCACATACATGTTTTTATTTTAATATATCTTCGCACGGATCCGTGACCAGACTTCCAGGGTTTCCGCAATGCAAAAAGCAGTTTTTGCGGCTCGAAAAGTCCAACAAGTACATGTGCCCATTATTATATCAGGATTAAAAGCATGTACACCATAATATCCGAGGTCTGATTTAATTATGTAGTCAGCAATAAATTTAATCACCTCTAAGTTGGTCCTGCTCAATACACATAAAGTGTACTGATGTGAGCAAAACATATAGGGTTTTATGAGTAGTTTTCGCTCACATCTCATTACATTTTATATTAGTTTCATGCATATATCACTCTATTTTGAATGCATTACCTATTTTCTGGTTCAGAGGTATGCTCTTTGTACTTTTGTGTGCATGATAGCATTTTGGGGGGAAAAGGTGCACTTTCAGAGCAAAAGGACATTTTGCATCAAGATGTAGAATGGGACAAGGCCAGGGCATGTGGCTACACACGGACGTGTCCAATGGGCGAGATCAGCCACCCCAGGCCCACACACGGCCTGACCGTGTGTTTCCACATGGCCTGGCCATGTGTTTCCACACGGCCGTGTGGCAGCGTGCTAGATTTGTGTGACTAGGGTTTTTTCGGATTTTGCAGCAGTCCGAGGTGATGTCTATATAAGGATGGCTCCATCTAAACCCTGGGGGGAGGCACGACGGCTAGGATGACATGTCGAAGCTCTAAAATGCTTTGGGAACTCGCAACGGGGAGGAGGAACGTCGTCGGAGGTCCACGCCTTGCACTTCAACACCTGAGAGAAGACCACAAAAGCATTGTAATCCTTTGTTCTTGCATTTTATTCCTTATGTATTCGAACATAAATATGCTTTGTGATTCTTCCTTCATATACATGGAGTAGTACTTTCGATTCTATAATTAGGGAGTAGCTTGTGTGCATATTACAATGTTGGTTCATGTTAAATTCTGCCTTTGAGTTTGATTTGATAATTGGTAGTTGTTTTTACTATATCTATGCGTGTTTGGTTTTCTATCTATTGTGCTTAGTTGATACGAGGTGTGACAGCCCTTGTATTTAAGATTTAGGGAATTTTATATAAGGAACCTAGGGGTAAACCTGATCTCCTGTAACTGTGGGTAGAAGGGTGCGGTGGAATCGAAAACGGTTCATCGTAGGGATTGATTTGGCATCCTCATACTATCTATCCCATCCTTTTAGGCAAAGATAGCTCCCGGTAGATGCGGCGACTCATCGGGAGAGTGTATGGAGACCGTCTGAACAATTACAACCATTGAATATATTGATATTCGAATCTCATTCCCTGTGGGATTGATAATCTTTATTACTTGACGACATCCGTGCATTTGCGGGCGTTGAGCGCGAGCGCACACTTTGAGTCTTCAACGGTCTCCATCGCAAGATTTGAGGTCGCATTCATGCGCATCAAGTTTTTGGCATCGTTGCCGGGGACTGATCGATTCGATATCAAATCGAACGGTGGTAAATTGGATCGGACTTAGGATTAGATTTATTTACTTGCTTTATTTTCTTTCTAGTTTACTTTATTTTCTTTAGTCTTATATCTTTCATATTTAGCTTTAGTTTTTAATTTCTATTATTTTATTTTATTTAATTCTAGCGGTAGTTGTTTTTATTTCCTTTTTGCATCTTAGATTTTATTACCTAGATTGTTCTATTTTCTGCATTTAGAATTAGTTAGCACTCCTAATTTTGTGGCTTGGTTCGTTGTATGCTTAGACGATTAGGATCAGAAGGTCTAATTCCGATCGACTTAGAAATTGAGCGAACCTTTCATCGTCGGAGAGCAGAGCAACGAAGGATGGAGGATCAAGCCGCATCCGAAGTAAACATAGGTAGTCGACCTCTACGGGACTACGCAGCTCCTAGCGCTAGAGGATTCAGGCCGAGTATAGCTGGACCATCTATTTTGGCAAATATCTTTGAGCTAAAGCCGACACTTATACATATGGTCCAGTAGAGCCAATTCGGGGGAGTTGCGACTGAAGACCCGAACCGGCACCTTGAGGCATTTCTTGAAATTTGCTTGACGATGAAAATGAACGAGTCCCTACTGACGTGATCTGCCTGAGCCTTTTCCCATTTTTACTGTGGGATAAGGCTAAGGCATGGCTTCACTCTCTATCTTCTGGTAGCATCACTACATGGGAGCAATGTGAGCAGCAGTTTCTAAATAAATACTTACCACCAAGTAAGACTACTCACATGCGCCATCTCATCACGAGCTTTCGCCAAAAGGAGGGGGAGTCCATGTTCGAAGCTTGGGATCGCTACAAGGGGCTACTCTACCAATGCCCCCACCACGGACTAGAAAGGTGGCTGGTGATCCACATTTTCTACAATGGGATCACTTACACCACGAAGATGTCCCTAGATTCTGCCGCAGGAGGAGCACTGATGAACAAGACCATAGAGGAGGCAGAGGAGCTTATCGAAGAGGTGGCCAAGAACCACCATCAATGGGCTTCCGAACGTGGTCAACCAACACCTACAGTGGGACGATACACTGTCAACTCCATGGACCACCTAGCAACAAGGATGGTTGCGCTCAACAAATGATTTGAATCTATGAATCCTTCATCTGCATGCACCGCCATTGACTTCAGAGAGGGAACGACAACATATCGAGAGGACCACCATGGAGGGCAAGAAATCCTAGACGAGCAAATCGAGCACTGCGATGCGGTTAGGGATAATGACCAAAGGCCCAATAACCAATACTCCAATACCTACAATCCCGGATGGAGGAATCACCCGAATTTCTCCTATAAGAATAACTCGGGAAACTCCCAACCATTAGGGGGGTATGGGCAATAGTAGGGCAATGGGCAGCGACCATAAAAGTCCAGACTGGAACTGATGATGGAGGACTTCATCGCTACCCAAACTAAGGCCAATGAGGAATTTTGACACCAACATTAGAAGTCTGAAGAATCACTCAGAGACTTGAAGGCCACCGTTGACGGCCTTGCAAGTAATACCATGATGTTGGAGACGCAAGTGGCCCAGATAGCCCAAACTGTGTCGCAACCTATGAAGAGCTCTCCGGTGAGTCAAAGTAAAGAGGAAGGAGTGGGGAAGAGTAGCAAATTTGCCAAGGGGTGTGCAGCCATGATTACCACCCTACCTGACCAAGCTAAGTTTGAAGAGAAAATTCCACTACAGCTTAAAGACCCCGGTGAATTTGTTATCCCCTGCTCAATTTATGGGGAGAGCTTCGACGAAGCGCTATGCAACTTGGGGTCATCAGTCAGTGTGATGCCTTATGTATACTATTTGAAAATGGGACTAAATGGGCTCCAACCAGTAAATCTTGGTATTCATATGGGGGATGAGTCAATCAAGGAGCCCATCGGCCTGCTACCATACGTGCCTGTGGTGATTGAGGATTTCGTGATACCCACGGACTTCATCATACTGGACACAGGACCAAATCCCCATAATCCCATCATTCTAGGAAGGCCATTTCTAGCGACTGTAGGGGCATACATAGACATAAAGGCACACCAGATCTCCATGGAGGTAGATGGGGAGATCAGCCTTTCGGAGCACAAAGCCCCCTACCTCGACAGCTTCACGTTTAGCAGAATGAAGTCAGAACCTCCATATGAAGATCCTGAGACGGATGAATGGAGGTTCACTGAACCTCCAAAGCCAAGTAGATAGTGGAGTGCGATCGAGCTAAATGACCTTAAACAAAGCGCTTCTTGGGAGGCAACCCAAGTTTAGTTTTAGATTTCCCTTTTTGATTGCATTGTATGCATTTGTTTAATTTTAGTTTTGATTTCCATCCCATTTTGGGTTAGGACTAGAGAAGAACTTTGCTAGGAAAAAATAAAATCCATATTAACCTACACGGCGAAAGGTGTGAGAGAATTCGGGCTCTGATGCAAAATGGGGCGAGAAATGGGAACACACAGCCTGGCCATGTGTTTTCCCACGGTCGTGCCCGACCGACCCGAGGCGCACATGGCCTGGTCGTGTGTTTTCACACAGCCATGTTGCGCGAGGTTAAAAGGGGCGAGCCATGTGTTTTCACCCCATTTGCACCGTATGCTTCGAAAGCTCTTGCCCTAGACGTGTGATTTCATCTTCCCCACCATCTAGAAGCACTTTTAACCTCAAAGGAAGCCAAAAGAAGCAAATATGAGGAGGACCAAGCATGTAGCACCTCGATCAGATGCCTCGGAGCGATGAACAAGGAGAGTCGACGCCCCTCAAGCTCCGAAGGAGGATAACGCCCTACCCACTCTTCTTTTTCACAATAATGAACATAGAGATAGATATAATGTGCTCTCTACTCATAAGCTCACTGCTACTAGGTACTTAGATGAAGATTTGCTAGAGTATTTAGGGTTATTGGGTGATATTAAAGCTTTATTTGTAAAAATGGGGTGGGAAGAGATGATGGGAATAAGACACCCAACCTACCCTAGGATAGTTCTAGAATTTTTAAGTTCCTTAGAGGTGGAAATTTTAACGGGTGGAGAGAGCGAGGAGGGTAGGATAACTTTTAGGCTTTTTAACATTGAGCATGAGTGGACCCTTCACCAATGGAACTCATGCTTTGGCTTGCCGAGTGGGGGAGAAAGAAGACTCCCTATTGGGTTCAACTCTCGGATAGTTTGGACTGAGTTGACGGGGGAGCACGCTTATGAACCATCTAGGGCCAAAGCGTCGTGCCTCCAAAACCCCATTTTCCGATACCTCCACCGCATCATGTCCAGTACTATATTTGGTCGTGGGGAGAGTGATGGTGTAGTTAGGGCTAGCGAGTTGCTTTGCCTCTGGGACATGCTACAAGAAAGGAGTAGCATCGATGTAGGGTCCCACTTCATCAGACACTTAGTGAAGATGGGCAAAGCAGCACGAGGATGTTGGGTTTCCGGCACCGCGGCGTGTGTGTGTTCGATCATGTTTCGTAAACATGAGCACAGCGGAAGCAATTAAAAAATAATAAATCTATATTTATTACAACACACACAACACACGCATGCATATTACAACAAGTGTAGACATAACCGTAAATTATGATTTGCAATAAAAGGAAATTAAACTACGTTATACCTTTCGTATGACGTGTAGCGGGAACGGCATCAACCGGAACGATCCTCGTAAGAATTGTCTCTATCCGTATCCACGCCGAGCTCCTCGGGATGACTTCGCTAAGTCATGAGCTTCGTCTTCGTACGGGTTACTAGCCTCGTGTTGAAGACGACGTGATCGAGAGATGATCACGATCCGAATCCAAATTCGGATCCTAAAACGAGTTCTCAAAACTCGCTTCTCCGGAGAGGTATTCGTCAACCAATTGACGAATCCTTCGTCCTCCACCTCAGAGGATTACCGGAGATCAAATCCCCAGTAAGTTAGCCGCTATCGGAGCACTAACCGTCGTCCAAACGATGCTCCGACAACAAAGAAACAAACTGTCCAGAAAAACTGGACAGCTTTTGGTGGAGGAATAGAGGCCGGCCAAGGAGAGATGGAAGCTCACCTTATCACCGAACCTAGAGAAGATCACCGGAGGGTCGCCGGAGGTTCACCGGCTGAAGCTTGGTCTTCGGCAACAAGTTGGATGGCGGCACAAGAGGTTGGGCGGCGGCACAATTAGGGTTGGCGCCAAAAACCTCCTTCAAGGGGTGGGCGGCAACTCCAAGGGCTAGGGTTTTGACTGATTAGGGTTTAACAATCCCTTAAGCCCTCTTTTATAGAGAACTAATTCTCTTAATGGTTAATGGATCATATCCATAAAGCCCGTTAACCCGCTCCATTAGGATAAGTTAAAATAAACCAAACCATGATGGTTTATTTTAAGTTAAAACGAACCGAACCAAGCTTTGGTTCATTCGTTTAATATAAACCAAACCCTTTGGTTTATTCTCATCCATTGGATTAGAACCAAACCATTTTGGTCCATCCATTATGTCTTCATAAGACACTGCCCATCCACGCTTCCATTGCGACTGAAACAATTTCATGCTCGCTTTATGTTTGGTCCAACCAAACATAGTTTCTCTCGGTCTGAGAATCCCATTCTCAAGCTCGTTTTAAATCCTTTGGATTACACTCAGTGTGCGTGTGACCAAATAGGTTCTCGGTTTATGTTGGCCGTCTATAATTAACCATTAATTATAGAACGATCATGAGTGGCACCTAGTAGTACATCATGATCCCCAATTAACCGAAAAGATCAACGGTTGATCCGTAACTATTCTCAAACCCTTCAAGAGCTCGAATGAATCGTGCCCCATTCCCTTCACTCATCTTATACCCACTTGGTTCAGACATGGTCTATTGTGTCACCTCCCACTAGGTGACTCACGCCACACCTAGCCCAAGTATCATTTCCTCGTCCCTACGGATTCTAGTTACTCCACATGTATCGAAGAGTACCTTACTCTAAACATGTAATGCTTTGGCCAAAGACTTTAGTAACAATCCGACGAGAGGCCATGGGTATACATCTCCTCGCAAGGAGTGGTGAATCCTTTATAGGCTATTCAAACACCTTCGATCACTTCGACTTATACCCAATCATCCCGGGTCCACATCTCCTCAGAGATGTTTGCTTAAGATGTCAAAGCATAAGTCTCCATGATCAAGATGACTTGAATACCGCAAGTCAAAGGAACCTCGCACTTAAGCCACAGTAAGAACTTCATTGACATATCTATATATGCAGAGAACCATATGAAGTCTTACGGCTGGTCACTCCAATGAACTAGTTACCATAACTAACATCCACGATTAACTCCGGACATCACAATGTCTTCAGCCAGTGAGAATCAGCTGCTTGGATACACCAAGGAGTATACCTCGTGCTAGTCTCGACAGAATTGATGGTGTCCAAATCCATCAATTCATCGACTAGGGATAATTCCGATACATCACAATTACACATGTAGAGATACTCACTAGTTGTGATCCAATCACAAATTCTCTCATGCTGTGAATCGTATCGTGGACATTCAGTAAATGAGTTTAAGATCCAATCAAATACATTAAACATGTACACTCAAATAGTGAATCTTCATTTATCATATAAATGGTTCATACATAAGGCGATTGCCTTAGGACATCTCTCATATATTACTAACAGACTCCCACTTGGCCTAATGCCAATCGCTACGGTATCCAATACCATAAGCACGAACATGACCCTCAAACTTATTTTGAGGTAATGCCTTAGTCAAGGGATCCGCTAAGTTCCTTTCAGTGGGAATTTTCTCGATTTGTATTTCGTTCCTACTGATGATCTCTCTGATAAGATGATAGCGGCGAAGCACATGTTTGGATCATTGATGAGACCACATCAAGTTCAAAGATGAACTTCTTGATCCAAACCGCTTCCTTTGCTGCTTCCAAAGCTGCAATGTATTCTGCCTTAGTGGCAGAATCCGCTATAGTGTCAAGCTTGGAACCTTTCCAACTTATTGCGCCTCCATTCCCGGTGAATACATACTCAGACTGAGACATGGAATCATCCTTGTCTGTCTGGAGCTGGCATCCGTATACCCACGTATCACCATGTTCCCTTCTCCATATATTAGGAACACATCCTTAGTTCTTCTCAAGTACTTAAGGATCGTCTTAACAGCCGCCCAATGATCCATTCCTGGATCGGATTGGTATTTGCTCGTGACACTCAGAGCGTACGATACATCGGGCCTCGTACATAACATAGCATACATGATAGATCCTATTGCGGATGCATAGGGAATCTTACTCATGCAAATCCTCTCGCCTTACGTGCGGACACATAGACTTGAAGGTGTTCCCATGCCTGATGGGCGCGATAACCTTTCTTGGATTCCGACATGCTAAACCTCTTTGCACTCGGTCTATATATGATGCGAAGACCAAGCAACCGTTTCGATCTATCTCTATAGATCTTAATCCCAAGGATGTAGGTTGCTTCTCCCAGGTCTTTCATGGAGAATGTCTTGGATAACCAAACCTTAACTGACTGTAAGATTGACACATCATTTCCTATAAGTAATATGTCATCGACATACAATACTAGGAACACGACTGCACTCCCACTAACCTTCTTGTACACACAAGGTTCGTCTGGATTATGTGAGAAATCAAACTTTTTGATCGTCTCATCAAAACGGATATTCCAGCTCCTGGATGCTTGCTTCAATCCATAAATGGATCGTCGCAATTTGCATACCTTGGTTTTATCAATCGATGTGAAACCCTCAGGCTGTATCATGTACACGTCCTCGAGCAGGTTTCCATTAAGGAAAGCTGTTTTCACATCCATCTGCCATATCTCATAATCATAATGAGCCGCTATGGCCAGGAGCATCCGAATGGATTTAAGCATAGCTACTGGCGAATAGGTTTCGTCATAATCAACACCTTGTTTTTTTTTTTGACGATATCCTTTCGCCACCAATCTAGCTTTATAGGTAATCACATTACCATCCATGTCGGTTTTCTTCTTGAAAACCCACTTGCACCCTATAGGCTTTATGCCTTCAGGTGGGTCAACCAAGTTCCAAACTTGGTTTTCATACATGGAATCCATTTCCGACTTCATGGCACCAAGCCACTTATCCCTTTCTGAACTTGTCAGCACTTCTTCATAACTGGTAGGCTCCTCATCATCAATGAGTAACACGTCATTCGATTCACTTACGAGAAATCCATATCTCTCAGGAATGTTGCGTGTTCTACCAGATCTACGAAGATGTGGTGTTACAATAGGTCCAGTCGATTGCTCATCACTATGAGTTGTCGGCTGTTGTGCTTCACCAGGTATCTCATCAATGTCTATTTGAGTCTCTCGAGCCTCCTCAAGCTCGACGACACTCCCACTGTTTTCTTGCAAGAGAAACTCTTTCTCTAGAAACACAGCATGCCTTGAAACAAACACCTTTTGTTCCACAGGATGATAGAATTGGTAACCCCTTGTTTCCTTAGGGTATCCAATAAATAGATATTTATCAGACTTAGCATCCAATTTGTCTGATACAGTCCGCTTCACATAAGCAGGACAACCCCATATCTTCAAGTAAGATACATGAGGTTTCTTACTAGCCCATATCTCATATGGAGTAGTAGAGACTACCTTGGTCGGGACTCTGTTTAACAAGTAAACAGCTGTCTGAAGTGCATAACCCCAAAAGGACTTGGGAAGAGTCGCATGATTCATCATTGACCTGACCATGTCCAACAAGGTCCGGTTACGCCTCTCAGATACACCATTATGTTGTGGTGTATAGGGCGGAGTCCATTGAGACAATATGCCATTGTCTCTTAGATAATCAAGAAACTCTTGACTTAAGTATTCACCACCTCGATCCGATCGAAGTATTTTAATACTCTTGTCATGTTGTTTCTCTACATTTCTGAATTCTTTGAACCTTTCAAAGGCTTCAGACTTGTGTTTCATCAAGAACACATACCCAAACCGTGAGTGATCATCGGTGAAGGTAATGAAGTAGCTATAGCCTCCTAAAGCTTGAGTTGACCTAGGTCCACATACATCAGTATGTATTAGACCTAGTAACTCTCCCACTCGTTCACCTTTTCCAGTAAAAGGTAACTTAGTCATCTTGCCTTTTAAGCATGATTCGCATGTATCGTATGAATCCAATTCAAACGATTCCAGAATTCCACATCGGTGTAATTCGGACATGCGTTTCTTGCTTATATGGCCAAGACGACAATGCCACATATAGGAGTCTATTTGATTATCCTTTCGAGCACGCGTGTTGCTCGCTTCGATATTGAAATCGTCACTGGATACGTCCAACGTATAAACACCATTGCTTAAAGTTCCAATCCCATAAAGAACTCCATTCAAAGTTATGTAACAACAATTGTTACTAAAAGTCAAATGGAACCCATTTCTATTTAGACAAGAAATCGAAATGATGTTCTTTATCAACAAAGGAATATAAAAGCAATTGTCCAGTTCTAAGACAAGTCCTGTAGGGAGTTTCAACAAATACGTTCCGATGGCGAGTGCAGCAACCTTTGCTTCATTCCCAACACGTAAATTTGACTCTCCCTTGACGAGTCTTCTTCTATTCCTTAGCCCATGTATGTCATTACATATATGTGAGCCACACCCAGTATCCAATACCCAAGTGTCTAAGGAAATAGAATGACAATCAATAAAGAAGATTTCTGAAGAAGATGGGGCATCCGATGCCTTATCCTTCTTCACGGACTCAAGATAAATCTTGCAATTTCTTCGCCAATGGCCCTCCTTGCCATAATGATGGCAAGTTTCCTTTTGTGCTAGTTCTACCTTCTTAGCCCTTCTCTTCTTTCCCTTCTGCTGTTCCTTTGACTTCCTCTTAGAACCTTTCTTTGAGGAATCAACTAACAAGACTCCCCTCGCCATGCTTCTCAGAAGACTCCACAGTCTTCAGCATATTGAGCAGTACCACAGATGAACCTCCTAGCATCTCAGAGGTGAAGAGGAGCTTTGAGACTTCGAACCTTTCGAATCTCACTTGCTCATCAACCAACTCACAAAGATGAAGGACTACGATATGAGCATCCATATGCTCATGCTTCTTTCGTAGCTTGGGTTCCATCGTGGCTAGCATGATGCAACTCATTTGTTCAGAATCACTCACATGTTTCTGATAGGCCAACAATTGGTCCAAAGTTGCATCGTCACTAGGACGGGCGGGAAGAGGCGCTTCGAGGATATACACAAGCTTTTCACCTTGAGAACAATTCTCAAGTTTCTAAGCCAGTCCAAGAAGTTCGGCCCAGTCAATTTATTTGAATCCAAAATGGAACGCAAATTCAAAGACATCATGATTAATCTTAGAAATACAAAACGAGCATATATGAGAAAGATGATTTTAAAATGCATCAATATACATTTATAAATCCCATTCATTTTTCGAATTTCAAAAACCCTTAAAATCACTTCGGGAGATCGTAGGTCCATCTCCGAATGGGCTGATATCCATCATAGATAAGAACAACCTTGGAGTGAGTCCAACAAGCCATTCTTAGCTATGATGGTGGGTATCAAGTATACCGATTACATATCATGTATATGTAACTATCACAATGTGCTATCAACTAATTGAATGTTTACACATACATTGGGTTGTTAACACATTAACAAGTATGCATCATATGCATAGCACCCAACTTCACCTCTCTTCACATCGACCTTGGAGTGAGTCCAACAAATCGATGCTCCAAGTTAAAGCCGACCCATTAATCGCGAAATAGTTTTAATATGGTTAGAGCGCATTCAACCAATTAGCCAGGCTTGGAGTGAGTCCAACAACCCAAACTAACGATTGACCTCTGACTCTTACCATATTAGAGTTAAACTATTCCAATGATTTGAACATGTTTAGGTTCGAGCTGGGCTTGGAGTGAGTCCAACAACCCAAACAAGAAATAGACCTCGGGTTCTAACCATATTAATGGAAGGTGTAGGCTTTAATATTGAGTTAGGGTTTTTATGTCTCATCCTCTTTGCATGCAAATAACTATTATCTACATGGCATGGCATACATCTACATGTCACGACACGCATGGCATAATGTTATGCATCAATGCAATTACATGGCATACAATTATGTCATGTATATATTTCCTTATATGTCATAACTATTTATGGAAATAAAATATGTTTAAGATTTGATTCTCCAAATCAAATCATAATTAAATTAGGAAACAAATTTCCAAATCTAATCACATATTTTATTCATGGAATTATTTGATTAAGGAAAATCTATTTAGGAAACCAATTTCCTAAATCATTAAAACTACTTATGGAAATAAAATATTTTAAGATTTGATTTCAAATCAAATCATGATTAAATTAGGAAACAAATTTCCAGAATCTAATCAAATATTTTATTTATGGAAAATATCAATTTCCATAAATACTTCCAACTTTCCAAAAGTGGAAGATTTCCATAAATACTTCTAGACTTTCCAAAATTGAAAAATTTCCATAAATACTTCTAAATTTCCAAAATTAGAAAATTTCCAGAAATACATTATGACTATCGCAAAACCATTTTACGATTATGTCGAAACACAACCTGGGCTCTGATACCACTGTTGGGTTTCCGGCATCGCGGCGTGTGTGTGTTCGATCATGTTTCGTAAACATGAGCACAGCGGAAGCAATTAAAATAATAAATCTATATTTATTACAACACACACAACACACGCATGCATATTACAACAAGTGTAGACATAACCGTAAATTATGATTTGCAATAAAAGGAAATTAAACTACGTTATACCTTTCGTATGACGGTAGCGGGAACGGCATCAACCGGAACGATCCTC
Organism: Wurfbainia villosa; assembly: GCA_025175895.1. Taxonomy (NCBI): domain Eukaryota; kingdom Viridiplantae; phylum Streptophyta; class Magnoliopsida; order Zingiberales; family Zingiberaceae; genus Wurfbainia; species Wurfbainia villosa. Next base: position 44,857,269 of record CM045999.1, on the reverse strand, counting down.
GTAAGAATCGTCTCTATCCGTATCCACGCCGAGCTCCTCGGGATGACTTCGCTAAGTCATGAGCTTCGTCTTCGTACGGGTTACTAGCCTCGTGTTGAAGACGACGTGATCGAGAGATGATCACGATCCGAATCCAAATTCGGATCCTAAAACGAGTTCTCAAAACTCGCTTCTCCGGAGAGGTATTCGTCAACCAATTGACGAATCCTTCGTCCTCCACCTCAGAGGATTACCGGAGATCAAATCCCGGGTAAGTTAGCCGCTGTCGGAGCACTAACCGTCGTCCAAACGACGCTCCGACAACAAAGAAACAAACTGTCCAGAAAAACTGGACAGCTTTTGGTGGAGGAATAGAGGCCGGCCAAGGAGAGATGGAAGCTCACCTTATCACCGAACCTAGAGGAGATCACCGGAGGGTCGCCGGAGGTTCACCGGCTGAAGCTTGGTCGCCGACAACAAGTTGGACGGCGGCACAAGAGGTTGGGCGGCGGCACAATTAGGGTTGGCGCCGAAAACTTCCTTCAAGGGGTGGGCGGCAACTCCAAGGGCTAGGGTTTTGACTGATTAGGGTTTAACAATCCCTTAAGCCCTCTTTTATAGAGAACTAATTCTCTTAATGGTTAATGGATCATATCCATAAAGCCCGTTAACCCGCTCCATTAGGATAAGTTAAAATAAACCAAACCATGATGGTTTATTTTAAGTTAAAACGAACCGAACCAACCTTTGGTTCATTCGTTTAATATAAACCAAACCCTTTGGTTTATTCTCATCCATTGGATTAGAACCAAACCATTTTGGTCCATCCATTATGTCTTCATAAGACACGCCCATCCACGCTTCCATTGCGCATCAAACAATTTCATGCTCGCTTTATGTTTGGTCCAACCAAACATAGTTTCTCTTGGCCCGAGAATCCCATTCTCAAGCTCGCTTTAAATCCTTTGATTACACTCGTGTCGGTGACCAAATAGGTTCTCGGTTTATGTTGGCCGCCTATAATTAACCATTAATTATAGAACGATCATGAGTGGCACCTAGTAGTACATCATGATCCCCAATTAACCAAAAGATCAACTTGATCCGTAACTATTTCAAACCCTTCAAGAGCTTCGAATGAATCGTGCCCCATTCCCTTCACTCATCTTATACCCACTTGGTTCTGACATGGTCTATTGTGTCACCTCACTAGGTCGACTACGCCACACCTAGCCCAAGTATCATTTCCTCGCCCCACGGATTCTAGTTACTCCACATGTATCGAAGAGTACCTTACTCTAAACATGTAATGCTTTGGCCAAAGACTTTAGTAACAATCCGAGAGGCCATGGGTATACATCTCCTCGCAAGGAGTGGTGAATCTTTATAGGCTATTCAAACACCTTCGATCACTTCGACTTATACCCAATCATCCGGGTCCACATCTCCTCGAGATGTTTGCTTAAGATGTCAAAGCATAAGTCTCCATGATCAAGATGACTTGAATACCGCAAGTCAAAGGAACCTCGCACTTAAGCCACAGTAAGAACTTCATTGACATATCTATATATGCAGAGAACCATATGAAGTCTTACGGCTGGTCACTCCAATGAACTAGTTACCATAACTAGCATCCACGATTAACTCGACATCACAATGTCTTGACCGGTGAGAATCACCGCTTGGATACACCAAGGAGTATACTCGTAAGAGTCTCGACAGAATTGATGGTGTCCAAATCCATCAATTCATCGACTAGGGATAATTCCGATACATCACAATTACACATGTAGAGATACTCACTAGTTGTGATCCAATCACAAATTCTCTCATGCTGTGAATTGTATCGTGGACATTCAGTAAATGAGTTTAAGATCCAATCAAATACATTAAACATGTACACTCAAATAGTGAATCTTCATTTATCATATAAATGGTTCATACATAAGGCGATTGCCTTAGGACATCTCTCATATATTACTAACAGAGGAGAGATTAATGTGGGAGGCCTACTTACCCACATTTGCCATCGGATGGGGTACGATTACACTACATTAGAGAGTATAGAGGGGAGCCCTAGGATCGACCTAGGAGTGTGCATGGTCATGAAGATGATTGTGAGAGGAGGCTCCTTATGCTTTGTAAGGAAAAATCTGATGACCCTTAGGCTCCTCGACCCTGATCGTACCACCATCACTACACGCGCCAACTAGCATTTGGACCTGATAGTGGAGTCCCCTTCACATGAGGGACCATGCACATCGGTGCCCATCTCTCCACCTTTATATCACTCTCCCTCTAGTCCACACATGCATAGGAGCCCACCTAGTCCACGCCAACATGAGCATGCTCCTGCACCATCACCTTTTTCTACTTTTGAGCAGGATGCAAGTATGTCGGCTTATGATTTCTCGGAGTTCCAATCGTGCCTCGACGACATTTACACTGAGCAGCAGACGCAGAGGCAGCGATGGGAGGAGCAGAGCGCCTACCAGCAGGCGGAGTTCTAGGGATTCTGGGAGTACTTCTAGCATGCTAAGGAGTTCTATGATGAGGCCCACATATACTTTCAGAAGGAGGTTGTTCATCGCTAGGATGAAGCCGCCTACCATAGGGAGATGCGGCAGCAGCACATGCATGCCCAGCAGGCGCAGTGGGCTAGGGAGGAGGAGCACCGAGCAGCTGCTGCATCCACCAGCTCCCAGATCAACCACATGTACATGTGGAATCAGCGGCTCAGTAGTAGGTTCTCCCAGGATCCAGAGATGCCCAGGCTCCCAGACTTTCCACCTCGTCCACCATATTCGAGGTATATTTTCGTTTAAGTCTGGGGGGGACGCCAAAGTTTATTTTGTTTTGTTTCCTAGCAGTAGTTTCTTTTCTAGTGCTTTCATTCATTTATTCATGCATGGGTTGTTGAGTTTCTTTCAGTACTTAGTTTTTGTTATCTGTAAAGCTTCCTCAGTAGTATTTTAAAAAAAAAGTCTTCATCATGAGTTGTTTCCATGAGTAGTGTAACTTCATTTATCTCGCGGTACTTTATTTTATTTGCTCTAATGAATGTTCTAGACTTACACTGGTCAGCTTCTATTTTTACACCTACACATGTCGAACACTCTCAAAGGGAAAATCTAGTACATATCTAGTTATGATTCATCTCAATAGTCCAGTACTTTAGAATTCATAGGTGACTCTAGGTTTAGCATTTTAGTAACTAGAGATGCTTGGATTGTGTAAGCCCATTCGGAAAAATCAAAATCCCGGTAAGTAAAAAAAAAAGATAGAAAGAAAAAGAAATGAAAAAGAAAAAAAAAGAGAAAGGAAAAAAAAAAGAAAAGAGATTATGAGGGATAAAAAACAGTTGTCGTGGGTGGAAATGGTTAGGTGCCCCTTTAAGACCGAGTTAGGTTACTGGGACAACACCTATCAATTTCTCTCAATACTGAGCATGCCTTTGAGACTTTATGCTAGATCTAGGGAACGACCCTCGCTTTGGGCAGGTAAGTGCCTAAGAGTCGGAGACCTTAGGAAAGTTATAGGACGACGATTTAACTTCCCATGGAACGAGTATCCCCTAAGAAGATTCGCTTAGCACATGCACGAGAAGCTAACTTAGTGAATTTCGTAGAACATATCTATTTTGCTTTGATTGAAAATACCACTTGATAAATTTAGTTATCATGCTAAGTATGGAACAATATCTTTTTAAAATTTCATGGCACTGAGGTTTGCTTGAGGACAAGCAAAGATTTAAGTTTGGGGGAAGTGATGTGAGCAAAACATATAAGGGTTTTAGGAGTATTTTTCGCTCACATCTCATTACATTTTATGTTACTTTCATGCATATGTCACTCTATTTTGCATGCATTTCCTATTTTCTGGTTCGGAGGTCTGCTCTTTGTACTTTTGTGTGCAGGATAGCATTTCGGCGGAAAAAGGTGCACTTTCAGAGTAAAAGAAGGACATTTTGCAGCTAGACGCAGAATGGGGCATGACCAAAGCATGTGGCTACACACGGTCGTGTCCAATGGGCAAGATCAGCCACCCAAGGGCCGCACACGGCCTGGCCGTGTTTTTCCACACGGTCATGTGGCAGCCTGCCAGATTTGCGTGACTAGGGTTTTTCCTGGTTTTGCAGCGGTCCGAGGTGATGTCTATATAAGTATGGCTCTGCCCAAACCCTGGGGGGAGGCACAATGGCTAGGATAGCATGTCGAAGCCCTAAAAAGCTTCAGGAACTTGCAACGGGGAGGAGGAACGTCATCGGAGGTCGACCCCTTGCACTTCAATGCCGGAGAGAAGGCCATGAAAGCATTGTAATCCTTTGTTCCTGCATTATATTCCTTATGTATTCGAGCATAAACATGCTTTGTGATTCTTCCTTCATATACATGGAGTAGTACTTTCGATTCTAGGATTAGGGAGTAGCTTGTGTGCACATTACAATGTTGGTTCGTGTTAAATTCTGCCTTTGAGTTTGATTTGACAATTGGTAGTTGTTTTTACTATATCTATGCGTGTTTGGTTTTCTATCTGCTGTGCTTAGGCGATACGAGGTGTGACAACCCTCATATTTAAGATTTAGGGGATTTTATATAAGGAACCTAGGGGTAAACCTGATCTCCTATAACTATGGGTAAAAAGGTGCGGTGGAATCGGAAATGGTTCATCGTAGGGATTGATTTGGCATCCTTGTACCGTATATCTCATCCTTTTAGGCAGAGATAGCTCCCGGTAGATGCGGCGGCTCATCGACAGAGTGTATGATGTCCCTTCTATAAAACCATAGATAAACATCTAGACAACACCAATTGACTGTTGGGATGTATACTGAAAGCCTAGCTCTTTTGTATGAACATTTTTTTTGAAATAAGAATCACATGATCATTGTTTGCACTTTATATTTATTATATGTGTGCATATTGTCTAATACTTTACATTGTAGATAACATGGTGCTTGGTGTGGCACAGAAGATCATGTTATCAGTCCCTTGTAGAATATAAGTAGAGGCTCACAACCAAGATGGTTTTGGACAAACCATTGGCATGGTTCTAGTGTAGCTTGGTATTGGTTTGTCTTGAACATAGAGTTACACTAGTACACTTAGGTGTATTGAGCAGGACCGACATAGAGGTGATTCAATTTATTGCTGACTACATAATTGAATCGGACCTCGGATATTATGTTGTACATGCTCTTAATCACGATATAATAACGGGCACATGTACTTAGTATTTATTTCTTTGATTTACCAAAGGGTGAGATTTAAATGGATTAAATCAATATGCCCGGTAAGTTGGGAAATGATATTATTTACATGGTGTGTCGTTAATTATAGGAGGAAACCGTGTCCTATATATTAGGTTGATGATGTCCCCTTGAGTAGCTCATAAGGTTCATCATGTAAACCCTACAGGTTGACTTAGTCAACATGATGATAAGGTTGAGTGGTAATACTCGAGGAGTTAGATGTTAATTGATTGATGGTCAGTAAATCAATTAATTGACGGACATTCGATATCTTAAACACGGGGAGATGGATGTACAAATAATGTATGGAACCCATATTAATTTATGGGGGTTGGTGAGGTAATTCATAGATGATCCTCTAGTGGAATGGAACATCATTGATGGATCAAGTTTGTGTGGTTCTGATCCATCGGGTGGCCAAGATCCAACTCCTCCTCATGGTCCCTATTGTAGCCTATTAAAACCTCATGGAGCCTAGATCCAATGATGGAAAACAAAACTCTAGATCCGACGGTGGAGATTAAATCCCTAGATCCGACGATTGAGATTAAATCTCTAGATCCGACGGTTGAGATTAAATCCCTAGAACCAACGGTGGATATTAAAACAAGGCTTAAGCCTAACTCTATAAAAAGGGGGCTTAAGTTGGGCGGCAAGAAGGTTGGTTGTTTTTGGAGATTAGGGTTTTTCCTATCATTAGCTTGGGCGACAAGAAATCCTAGGAAGGTTAGGGTTTGGTTGGGCGGCTAGGGTTTGGGAGGTGGAGTGGGCGGAAACAATAAGAGAGGTTCCCTTCTTCTTCCAAAGGGGTTGTCGGCACCTATCTCTCTTCCCTCTACCTTGGTCGGCGCTCAACCTATTCCTTCTCTCCTCTTCACTCCATCTAGGGCCGGCGGCACAAAGGGGTTGTAGGGTCTTCTATTGCTCCCCTTTGGCCGGTCTTTCTCTCATCCTTTTCCTCTTGGCCGGTGGCACTAGGAGCTAGGGATTGTTCTCTTGTTTGGTTCCTTTTTTGGCCATCTTGTTCTCTCTTTTCTTGGGGCTGGCGGCATCAAGCTTTTGTGGCTTGGTGGTTTGCTCAAGCAAGAAGGGAAGGAGAGTTCTTCTTTCTTTTGATTGAAGAAGATCTAGGAAGCTTCAACTTGTGGAGGATCTTTGCCCACACGAAGTCTACAAGGAGGTTAGGACATACGATAGAAGATCGAGAGGTATAAAAGTTTTACAAGTTTTATTATCGATCTTTGCATGTTATTATTAATATGTTTGTATGTGTTGATTATACATGTCTACATCCATATATATTTGTATAATCATGGACCCCGAAGATAAACATAAAAACCGGCGATCCGTCCATCATCTCTTCCGCGGCTAACCGACTAGAAGAGTTTTCTTGCTTGAACAACTAGTTTGTTCAAGCGATAGCTCAAGTCATTAACACGACGACGAATTGGTTGAACTTAGGAAACTCATCCCATCCGGATTAGTTTTCATTAGTGAAAATTTTAATCCGGGGACATGGGAGTCGACGAGCCTCCGAGCATGCCATCAAATTGGTATCAGAGCCACGGTTTTCGGTTTTGTGTGTTTTGTATTCGGTTACTTTCATGCACTTATAATATATTGTGTATGTCGGATGATAGTAGGATGAGCGTAGGATAACTTTTTGGTTGCAGGCATAAGTTCCAACTATTATGGCTATATATGTGTGTATGTGATTGCATGTGTGTGTGATTGTATATTATTTGAATCCTCGGGGTTGACGAGGCTAAATTAGTATTTAATTTTTGTAATTAAATACGACATTGTTTAGCCACTCATTTTAGTTTACTTTCGATCTAGATTATTTGTACACTCCTTCGTGGAGTATAGGATCGATGGATGTAAATTAAAATAGTTTATCTTGGCTCGGATCTCTTTGTTGACTTGCGCACGGGAAAAGGTGGAGCGGACGAGGTGGCGACACGACGGGACGCATATTGGAGAACAATGCAATAATAGTTGGGAAAATTCTATTTTTTTTCCATATTTATTGCTGATTTGTTTTATATGTATGTTGTGTGTGCTTGAAAATTCCTCACTGTCAATTTACTAAGTGGGAGAGGGACATTTTAATTAATTCCCGCGGCCTCCATTACAATTTGACGTGTGATGCAACAAACTTGCGCGTCGGCTCTGAGTGCCTTCCTCCCCATCGGATGAGTTTGTTTGCGGATCACTAGGTCAAATAATGGTTATAGGAAATTATTTAGGAGCGTGTGTACTTCCCCATCGGTAAGGCACATAATCCGAGATAATTCCCTTAGTATCGTGTAATGGTGCACACTTAGATGCAAATATAAAGTATCCTCCCCATCGGAGTTACTGCTTTTATTTGTAGGGCCAAAGAGGAATCAACTATTAATTTTATTTGTCAAAAAGTAAGGTTGACAAGATAATAAAATTAAAGGGTTAAACCTCCTCTTACAAATGTAGAATTCATATACGTCCACACTATCGTGGCATGTGATATTCTCGGTGTTTTGAGGTGTTGGTTGATTTCGAAATTTTATTGTTTGAGGAATCAATAATTTTTTGAAATCTAAAGTAATGATCTATGTGATTCTTAGGATTTTCAAAATGAGTTTCAGACCACTTACTATGATACTAAAGTAAATAAACTTACTGTTCCCAAATAATGTTGATTGGAAAAGAATCTAGATATTGTCTTATCTCCTAAGGAGTACAAGTATGCACTCTTCGAAGAATGTCCTCAAGCCATGGTTGCTCAAAAAGGTTTCTACTTCTAAGCCGAAAGGCAAGAAGAAGGAGAAACAAGGTGGAGCAAAGGTGGTGGGAGGATCTCAGGGAGGAGTGAAGAAGCCGAAAGGCAAGTACTTCACTTACAAGCAGGATGGACATTGGAAGAAGGATTGTCCCAATCCGAAACAGAACAAAGGTATATCCTTTGGTATAGTCGTTAAAACATGGCTAGCGGTGTTATCTACCGACACCTGGTGTGTAGATACAGGAGACACTGATCATGTCTGCAATACTTTGCAGGGATTCCAGGAAACCCGATGACTAGCTGAGGAAAAGATTACCGTCTTCATGGGCAATGCTTCAAAGGTGGCGGCTATTACAGTGGGAGACGTTTATTTATCTTTTGATAGGAATAAAATTCTGGTTTTGAGAAATTATCTTTATGTACCTACTTTTAGAAAGAATCTAATTTCAATTTCTAAATTGTTTATGGATGGATATTCTGTTTCTTTTAATGACAAAGTTGTTATAAAAAGGAATAGGGAGATTATCTGTTCTGGTACATTGGTTAGGAATTTGTACACTCTTGAACCGAAAACTCCCACGATGCATATAGAAGTGAATAACTCATCTTCTAAGTCTAATAAGAGAAAAGAACCTTCGGAAATGAACCAGACATATCTTTGTCACCTAAGACTTGGTCATATTAACCTGAGTAGAATTCAAAGGTTGATAGTTGATGGACCCTTGGGTTTATTAGTGGTGGAAGATCTCCCAACCTGCGAGTCTTGCTTGGAAGGTAAGATGACCAAGAGGCCTTTTAAGGCTAAGGGGTATAGAGCCAAAGATGTATTGGAATTGGTTCATTCTGATTTGTGCGGTCCTATGTCTATCCAGGCTAGAGGTAGCTTTGAATACTTTGTCTCTTTTATAGACGATTATTCAAGGTATGGATACATTTACTTGACGCGCCGCAAGTCTGAATGCTTTGACAGGTTCAAAGAATTCAAGGCTGATGTGGAGAACCGTCAAGGTAAAAGTATCAAGACACTACGATCTGATCGTGGTGGCGAGTACCTCTTGGGAGAGTTTAGGAGTTACTTATCAGAGGCTGGGATTCAATCCCAATTGTCCGCACCTGGCACACCCCAGCAGAATGGTGTGGCGGAGCGAAGGAATAGGACTCTTATGGAGATGGTCAGATCGATGATGAGTTATTCTCAGTTACCGGATGTAGGGGGTTGCTTCGGAGGCTCATTGGCTCCCATGTCCCCGGATTAAAATTTTCACTAATGAAAGAATTAATCCGGATGGGATGAGTTTCCTTAGAACAACCAATTCGTCGTCGTGCTAACAACTTGAGTGGTCGCTTGAACAAACTAGTTGTTCAAGCAACACAACTCTTCTAGTTGGTTAGCCGCGGAAGAGACGACGGACGGATCACCGATTTTTGTGTTTGTCTTCGGGGTCCATGATTATACAAAATATATACATACGCACACATGTATAATCAACACATAAAAGAACATGCTCAGATCTGAAAATAAAGTTGTAAAACTTTATACCTTACGATCTTCTACCGTATGTCCTTTCCTCCTCGTGGACGACATGTGGACGAAGATCCTCCACGAGTAGAAGCCTTCTAGATCGTGTTCTTCCCTTCCTTGTCCGCTGCGAACAAAGAGAAGAACCAACAATACCTTTCCTTTCTAGAACCGGCCACCAAGCTAGGGAGTTTGATGCAACCGCCGGCCAAGGAACAATGGATGAAGCGCCGGCCACCAATGCAAAGGGAACCGCCGACCACCTTGGAGATTGGAGAAGTGCCGGCCACCAAGGAGAAAGGGAGGAGGAAGAGCGCTGGCCTAGGAATAGAGGAGGAAGATAGATAGGTGCCGCCAACCTTAGGAAGAAGAAGGGTTCTTCTTCTCTTGATGCCGCCCAAGCTCCTTCCAAAACCTAGCCGCCCAAGCCATTGTTCTCCTAGGGTTTCTTGCCGCCCAAGATTGGAGAGGCAAAACCCTAATTTTTCCTTGAACCAAAAAAAATTATTCTTGCCGCCCAACCTAAGCTTTCCTTTTATAGAGTTAGGCTTAGGACTCCTTTAATCTCCACCGTCGGATCTAGGGTTTTATCCCAACAGTCGGATCTAGGGTTTCATCCCAACTGTCGAATCTAGCATTTCATCCCAACCGTTGGATCTAGGGTTTCATCCCAACCATCGATTTAGGATTCCATCCTAACCATCGGATCTAGGGATTTAATCCCAACCGTTGGTTCTAGGATTTCATCCTAACCATCGGATCTAAGGATTTAATCTCAACCGTTGGTTCTAGGGTTTCATCCCAACCATCGGATCTAGGGATTCATCCCAACAGTCGGTTCTCGGTTTTGTTTTACATCCTTGGATCTAGACTTCACGAGGATTATATTAGGCTATGATAGGGACCATAAGGAGGAGTTGGATCTTGGCCACCCGATGGATCGGAACCACACAAACTTGATCCATCAATGATGTTCCATTCCACTAGAGGATCATCATCGAACTACCTCACCAACCCCCATAAATCAATATGGGCTCCATATATTATTTGTACATTCATCTCCCCGTGTTTAAGATATCGAATGTCCGTCAATTAATTGATTTACTGACCATCAATTAATTAACATCTAATTCCTCGAGTAGTACCACTCAACCTTATCATCATGTTGACTAAGTCAACCAGCTGGGTTTACATGATGAACCTTATGAGCTCCTCAAGAGGACATCATCAACCTAATATATAGGGCACGGTTTCCTCCTATAATTAATGACACACCATGTAAATAATATCATTTCCCAACTTACCGGGCATATTGATTTAATCCATCTAAATCTCACCCTCTGGTAAATCAAAGAAATAAATACTAAGTACATGTGCATGTTATTATATCGGGATTAAGAGCATGTACAACATAATATCCGAGGTTCGATTCAATTATGCAGTCAGTACTAAATTGAATCACCTCTATGTCGGTCCTGCTCAATACACCTAAGTGTACCAGTGTAACTCCATGTTCAAGACAAAACAATACCAAGCTACACTACAACCATGCCAATGGTTTGTCCAAAACCATCTTGGTTGTGAGCCTCTACTTATATTTTACAAGGGACTGATAACATGATCTTCTGTGCCACACCAAGCACCATGTTATCTACAATGTAAAATATTAGACAATATGCACACACATATAATAAATATATAAAGTGCAAACAATGATCATGTGATTCTTATTCCAAAATAAAATGTTCATACAAAAAGAGCTAGCCTTTCAGTATACATTCCAACAATCTCCCACTTATACTAAAAGACTATGTCGTCATCACTCTGCCACACATCTGATCCCCATATCCTCCACATGCCTATCAAACGCTTTCGCTGGAAGGGCCTTAGTGAATGGATCCGCCAGGTTATCCTATGATGCAATCTTGGCGACAGCAACTTCTCCTCGCTTTACGATCTCTCGTATAAGGTGGTACTTGCGCTCTATGTGTTTACTCGCCTTATGGGCTCATGGTTCCTTCGAGTTTGCAACTGCACCACTGTTATCACAATAAATTGTGATAGATCTGGGCAAACAAGGAATCACATCCAAGTCCATCAAGAAGTTCCTGAGCCATACAGCTTCCTTGGCTGCCTCAGAGGCTGCCACATACTCATCTTCCATGGTAGAGTCCGCCACGCATTTCTGCTTGACACTCTTCCATACTATGGCTCCACCTCCAAAAGTAAGCACAAACCCCGAGGTAGACTTACTCTTGTCCCTATCTGATTGGAAATCTGAATCCGTGTAACCCACAGGGACTAATTGATCTGCCCGGTAAACCAGCATATAATCCCTAGTCCTTCTCAGGTACTTCAATATATGCTTTACCGCAGTCCAATGTCCCTGTCCAAGATTACTCTGATATCTGCTAACCATGCCCACGGCAAAACAGATATCCGGTCTCATACATAGCATAGCATACATAAGGCTTCCTACTGCCGAAGCATAAGGAACCGCCTTCATGTCCTCTATCTCCTTTGATGTTTTGGGACACATCTCTTTAGATAAAGGAACTCCATGCCTAAAAGGTAGAAAACCTTTCTTGGAATTCTGCATGCTAAAACGAGCAAGGATAGTGTCAATGTATGAAGCTTGAGATAAGCACAACATCCTTTTCTTGCGATCCCTTATTACCTTGATCCCAAGGATGTGTCCCACTTCTCCCAAGTCCTTCATGTCAAACTGTTTGGACAACCATACCCTTACGTATGATAACACTTTGATATTGTTGCCAACTAACAAAATGTCATCTACATATAGTACAAGAAACACCACTACGTTTCTGTCACACCTCTTGTATACACAAGGCTCATCCGGACTTTGAATAAATCCATATGACTGGATTACCTCATCAAAGCGGATGTTCCAAGATCTAGAAGCTTGCTTCAATCCATAAATGTACCGATTAAGCTTACAAACAAGATGCTCTTTACCTTTAGCAATGAATCCCTCTGGTTGCCGCATATAGATGTTCTCCTCAAGACTTCCGTTAAGGAAAGCTGTCTTGACATCCATCTGCCAAATCTCATAATCCATATGAGCAGCTATAGATAAGAGAATCCGGATAGACTTAAGCATGGCTACCGGCGAAAAGGTCTCCTCATAATCGATACCCTCTTTCTGAGTATACCCTTTCGCAACAAACCCTGGGGGGAGGCACAATGGCTAGGATAGCATGTTGAAGCCCTAAAAAGCTTCAGGAACTTGCAACGGGGAGGAGGAATGTCATCGGAGGTCGACGCCTTGCACTTCAACGCCGGAGAGAAGGCCATGAAAGCATTGTAATCCTTTGTTCCTGCATTTTATTCCTTATGTATTCGAGCATAAACATGCTTTGTGATTCTTCCTTCATATACATGGAGTAGTACTTTCGATTCTAGGATTAGGGAGTAGCTTGTGTGCACATTACAATGTTGGTTCGTGTTAAATTCTGCCTTTGAGTTTGATTTGACAATTGGTAGTTGTTTTTACTATATCTATGCGTGTTTGGTTTCCTATCTGCTGTGCTTAGGCGATACGAGGTGTGACAACCCTCATATTTAAGATTTAGGGGATTTTATATAAGGAACCTAGAGGTAAACCTGATCTCCTGTAACTATGGGTAAAAAGGTGCGGTGGAATCGGAAATGGTTCATCGTAGGGATTGATTTGGCATCCTCGTACCGTCTATCTCGTCCTTTTAGGCAGAGATAGCTCCCGGTAGATGCGGCGGCTCATCGACAGAGTGTATGATGTCCCTTCTATAAAACCATAGATAAACATCTAGACAACACCAATTGACTGTTGGGATGTATACTGAAAGCCTAGCTCTTTTGTATGAACATTTTTTTTTGAAATAAGAATCACATGATCATTGTTTGCACTTTATATTTATTATATGTGTGCATATTGTCTAATACTTTACATTGTAGATAACATGGTGCTTGGTGTGGCACAGAAGATCATGTTATCAGTCCCTTGTAGAATATAAGTAGAGGCTCACAACCAAGATGGTTTTGGACAAACCATTGGCATGGTTCTAGTGTAGCTTGGTATTGGTTTGTCTTGAACATAGAGTTACACTAGTACACTTAGGTGTATTGAGCAGGACCGACATAGAGTTGATTCAATTTATTGCTGACTACATAATTGAATCGGACCTCGGATATTATATTGTACATGCTCTTAATCACGATATAATAACGGGCACATGTACTTAGTATTTATTTCTTTGATTTACCAAAGGGTGAGATTTAAATGGATTAAATCAATATGCCCGGTAAGTTGGGAAATGGATTTAAATGGATTATTGCTAACCGACTAGAAGAGTTTTCTTGCTTCAACAACTAGTTTGTTCAAGCGATCGCTCAAGTCATTAGCACGACGACGAATTGGTTGAACTTAGGAAACTCATCCCATCCGGATTAGTTTTCATTAGTGAAAATTTTAATCCGGGGACATGGGAGCCGACGAACCTCCGAGCATGCCATCATTGACAGCATTGTTTTGTGATACACAAGCGAAACCAAAGTCCTAGAATCATCTTTGAAGACCTCGGCACACTCCCTTCCTCCTCCGTGTGACACCGTATAGAGTAACGTCCACCGACAACCCTCATTAATCAAAACCTCTTAGAGTTACGTCCGAATAATTACAACCACTGAATATATTGATATTCGAATCCCAGTCCCTGTTGGATCGGTAATCTTTATTACTTGACGACATCTGTGCACTTGTGGGCGTTGAGCGCAAGCGCGCACTTTGAGTCTTCGACGGTCTTCATCACGAGATTTGAGATCGCGTTCATGCGCATCATGTACTAGTGTAACCAATACCAAATTACACTACAACCATACCAATGGTTTTTCCAAAACTATCTCAGTTGTGAGCCTCTACTTATACTCTACAAGGAACTGATAACATGATCTTCCGTGTGACACCACACACCATGTTATCTACAATGTATTGTATCAAAAAATATACATAACCATAAATATACAAACAATGATCATGTGATTCTTATTTCAAAAATAAAGATGTTCATACAAAGAATAGACTTTTCAGTATACATCCCAACATCTCATTTATACTCCTAAGTGCTCTACACGATTTTCCACTCCTCTTCTTGTGTTTATTTCAATCTTATTGTAAGAGGGAGTGATTCTTGTAAAGAAGTTTTACCTCCACCTTGCTTGAGCTAAAGGAGAGACTAGTGATGTTGGTTGAGGGGTGATTCACCTGAATAAATCATCTGTGGATTAGCGGCAAGGGTCGTGAACCACGTTACACTATCTTGTTTTATCTTAATTGTCTTGTTTAGCATCATATTTCCACTGCGCTAATAGTATTTGTAGACGATTAAGAAGTGAACGAAGTCCATCATAGACGAAAAGCTATTCAATCCCCCTTCTAGCCGGACCACAATCCTCCAACAAGCGGTATCATAGCCAAGGTTGCTTGCCAACGGACTCACCGCTGAAACAAACACAACAAAATGGTTGGCTCCAACATCCATCCGCTCAAATTCGAAGGGGACTTCGCTTGGTGGAAAAAGTGAATGGAGGTATTTTTTTCGAAACGAATTTTGATATTATGGTTATTATGTAAACCAATTTCGTTATACCTAGGTATGAAGAAGGGAAGCCAATCAAAAAATCAAGGTGGACCAAGAAGCAAAGAGAGGAGTACCTTGCGAATTCGAAAGCCAAGCATCACCTCTACAACGTGCTCCCTCAACAAGAAATCAATAGGATTGGAGAGTGCGCTAGTGCCAAAGAGATGTGGGAAAAGCTAATGGAAATTCATGAAGGCACATCCGAAGCCAAGCTTGTAAAAAGGGACCTCCTCCGCTCTCAACTAAATAACATCAAATTAGATAAAGGGGAGAAGGTATTATCACTACACTCTAGATTTAAAGAAATAATTAATGGATTGTCAAGTGTAGATGAAAAGCTCTCCAACTGGGACATGATAATAAAAGTCATAGATGTCTTTCCCCGGTCATCAAAGTGGAGCTCAATGGTGGACTCCATCTACATATCAAAGAATCTAGAGGTAAGTACTCTAGAAGAATTTTTCTCTACTATGGAGCTTCATGAAACTAGACTTGAAGGTATAGTAGAAGAACCAAGGAGCCAACCGAGGGGAGTGGCACTAGTAGCAAACAAAGGAAAGAAGAAGATGTCCTCGCCATCCTCATCGGAAGATGAATCATCCTCTTCAATGGATAGCAATGAGGAGGCCTACATGATAAGAAAGGTGATACATGCTCTTAAAAGTTTTAAATTTAACAAATCTCATGATAGGAGAAGAAAGAAGATTATATGCTACAATTGCCAAGGAGAGGGACATATGAGGGATGAGTGTCCTCAATTAAACAAGAGCAAGGAAGAGAATAAAAAGGATGGCAAGAAGAAAGGCAAAAAAAAAAAGAAGTGAAGAAGTCCAAGGAAAAGGAGAAGTCAAAGCCCCGTAATCTTAAAGCCACATGGGATGATCCATCATCATCAGAGGAAGAAGATATTGTCTCACATTTTGCGCTAATGGGGATTGATGATGTAGCCTCCACCTTATCCGAACAAGAAGAAACAATCTCAAGTGAGGAGGAGAGCTCAAGTGTAGGGGGAGCATCATCCTCATCGGATTCAGAACAAGAAGATTGGGTAAGTGAGGTAACAAATCTCCCTCCCAAAAAGGTTATTTCAATAATTTATAGTTTAACTAGGGATTTATTGAGGGCTAAAAAGAAAAACAAATCCATGCAAAATGAAATTAAAGATCTAGAAAATAAATTGAAAAATTCATGATCACATGAAAATATTTCTTCTTCTAGTATTAATGATGCATGCTTAGAAGAAAATAGGGTTTTAAGGGAAAAGGTAGATTTCCTTACTAAAGCCTTAGAGAAATTCACAATTGGCTCCAATACTCTAAATATGATCATTGGGAGCCAAAGGGCTAGTTTCAACAAGAAGGGCCTAGGATATAATGAAACAATGAATGAGAAGGCTTACCATTGCCTAATTGCTAGGGGTTAATCTAAAACAACAATGGTAGCTATGAAATGGATTCCAAAGGAGTACTTGGTGAACCCTATTGGAAAGAATTTATATTGGGTTCCCATGTCCATCCTTACAGGTTAGAGAAATCTAGGATAGTCAACCACACTTGATTTTATTTTATATCATATTAAATGGTTGACTTATGATGGTGTGGGTAGTTGACTTGTGGTTAGGTGTATTATATGACTTATGTGATTCATGATCATAATATCTAATATTGTGATAATACTTGATTTATGATCATGATATGCAATTATGATAATATGTGTTTTTATGATGGATATTTTTGTATTATATATACTTAACCTTGATAGAATTGCATGAAATTTATGGTTAAGTATAAATACCTTTAGTCACATCTCATATTCACCATAAGGCTAACTTGATTGATAATATAGCAATGGGTGAGATGTTAGGATGATACAAATGACTCACTTATGCTTATGACATTTTTGATGGGTCATTAGGAGTATCATAACATAACAATCATAAACCAACCATGGGGAAAGCATATGTTTAATTCATGGGCATATTACCCAAAGATCATGGTTGGATATTTTTTAAATGATTTAAAACCATTTCATGTTTTGAAAACTAAGGGTTCATGCTTTGAAAAGTTTCTAAGGAAAAACTAGCTTTCAAGTTGATACAAATTTGAGACATTTTAAAACTTTTGAGTTTTTGCTTAATTTTCGAAAATAGAATGAATATTCTTGAAAAATAATTTTTCATTGATAAAGAGACTTATGAGAAATATGTTCCCCAAATTTCATGTTTTTTTGAATTTTTTGGAATTTTTAGTGTATTTCTGAACTTTGGTTCAGAAATCAGAAAAGGTTGAAACTTAGGTGTCAGTCGACTATTTGTCTGAACCAGTCAACTGATGGAACTGTGCACAGCCTATTTTGGGTGTTTTCAGCATATTTTAGTATTTTTCTTCCATTAGACTTTGATACCTCGTTATATAACATGTGTAAATTATTTTTTATGGTGTCAAAGGGGGAGAAGTGTGAAGTTTAAGTTAATCATGCTAGGGGGAGCATTAGCATGTGTTAAGGGGGAGTTACTGTTAGAGATCTTTGGAAGGCTAGAGGGGGGTGAATAGCCTCTTTTCGTTTCTACAAGCAAAGTTAGCGGAAGCAAAGCAAATACTAAATGAAATTAAGAGACTCAAAGCACAATCACTATCAAGAAAGAGATAACGTGGTTCGAAGATTAAACTCCTACTCCATGGCGATCCTTAAGGTGGATCAATCCAAAGAGTCTCCACTAAGAAAGCTTTTTTTACAACACTCTCTCCTCTTCTTTACAAATGTTGAAGATGAAGATTAGAGAGGAGGAGGATTAGAACACATAGAAAGCTTAGAAAATTGTGGGAAGCTTGAGAGTGAAGATGGAAGATAAGGACTAGCCTCTTCAAGCACCCCATGCCCTCTTTTTATAGAGAGAGGGTTGTTTTTCCCATTGAGCCTCGATCAGTCGACTGCCGTCGAAGCCAATGGCTTCTAACGAGGCGGATCTGCTGGGATTCGCAGCCGCCATTTCCAACGACAGGCTGATCAGTCGACTGATCGCTCCATCAGTTGACTGATGGATCGATCAATTGAGTGATCCCCACGATGAGTCGAGTCCGACTCCATTTTGTTGGCAATAACGCTAACCTAGGTAATGATCGATGGCCACCGAACTTGGCCATCTTCAGTCGAGTGACTGATCAGTCGAGTGACTGATCAGTCGACTGAGACATGTCTTCAGTCGACTGATACTTCAAGTATGATGAAAATCATACTTGAAACTAACTCCCTAGACCTAGACTCAACCTTCTAGTTCTTCTTTTAGCCTTGCGGCTCTAGGATCCCTCCGAGTCCGCGACTCCGTCATCCTCTCGCTAGCTTCCAAGAGCTTCCCTCGGTTTAGTCATGTCTTGGGTTTCTCTTTTGCCAAAGTACGCATGGACTTTACACCGCCAAGACTACATGCTTGGACTTACGCTGCCAAGACTTGCCTTTGGACTTCCTTTGCTAAGGTCCACTTGGACTTTACGCTTCCAAGACTCCATGCTTGGACTTACACCGCCAAGACTTGCCTTTGGACTTCCCTTGCCAAGATCACACTTGGAATTTTCTTTTACCAAGTCTTCATACTTAATTTTCCTGTCACTTAAATATATTCACAATTAGATCACAAATATTGCCTAACTTAGATGATTATCCAAACATCAAAACATATAAATGGTTGGGACACTGTTGCACCAACAATCTTCCCCTTTTTGATGTTTGGCAATCATTTAAGTTAGGTCTTCAAATATTCTCAAAAATAAACATCATATATTATCATATATCATATATCATAATATACCAATGTGAATTCTAACTTAAATCTTCGTTCTCCCCCTTTGACATACATAAAAAAGAGAAGGATTCATATTCATGAAATAATTGAATTGATTATGTCTTGAACTAAGGTTATGTCCGGGCAATTTTGTAGGGCGATTTTGCCAGGGCAGTTTGCAGTTTTACCAGGGTAGTTTCGCCAGGGCAGTTTGTAGTTTTGCCAGGGCAGTTTTGCCAGGGCAGTTTGGCTAGGGAAGTTTCTCCAGGGAAGTTTGCAGTTTCGCTAGGGTAGTTTGGCCAAGGCAGTTTTGCCAGGGCAGTTTGGCCAGAGAAATTTCGCCAGGGCAGTTTTGCCAGGGCAGTTTTGCTAGGCTTAAATTAAGGGCAATTTTGAAGCGGTTCGTTTAAGCTCTCAATCCTAAACTTTAATCCAAGACATGGTTTTTATGTGTGAATAGCATGTGGAGCAAAGCATAAACAAGAAGTATGAAACTATGTCCTCACTTTGCACCAACAATATAAATTTAGGAGATGAAAATATTTTATTATGAAGCTCCCCCTAAAATAATGCATCAATCAGTCATATACCCTTTTAATTACTTAACATACCATATGGTTAGGACACTTAAGAGTACATTTAAGACCAAGAAATAGGGCTGATTTGTAGAAAAATCAGACTGGCAGTCGACTGAAATCTGGCGTAGTCGACTGCCACACCTGAAATATCATTTTCAGCATTTTCAGCCTATCTTCAGAAATGCGCCAAAATTTCAAGAAACATCGAAAAATCATGAAATTTTGTGTACACATTTCTGAAATTATTTTCAATCAACGAAAAATAATTTTAAAAATATATGTTTTCCAGATTTTGAAAATGATACAATTTTGACAACCAGCAAAAGCTTTAAGTATTTTGCAAACTTTGTATTACTTTTGCTTAGCAATTGAAAACTGTTTTTCAAAGTATGATAAACATAGTTTAAAATATATTTTGTTTGACTTTTCTAATCATATTCTTAGAGCTATATGCACATCAATTGTTCAAAAGCCTTCCCAATGATTGGTCTAATGGAGGATTAATGTCTCTAGATGACATTTTGGTTCATAGTAATGCATCATAACAAGCATGATGAATCAAATGCATCTTCCTAACATCTCACATGTTGTCTAAGTAGCTCGATACAAAAATCATGATTTCTTAAGTACTTTGTGAGATGCTTAAAGGTATATGATACTACTGGCAACATTTTCATATAAATCTAGATAAAAGGGTTAACGTGTAACCCCGGATCCGATCCAAAATATTCGGCTTGGCGAGGGGAAAAGGAAGAATGATTCGGACGCGAATAGCATAAGCAATTGGCACGGGAGAATTAGTAGAAGCAATTGGCACGGGAGAGTTAGCAGAAGCAATTGGCACGGGAGAGTTAGCAGAAGCAATTGGCACGGGAGAGTTAGCAGAAGCAATTGGCACGGGAGAATTAGCAGAAGCAATTGACACGGGAGAGTTAGCAGAAGCAATTAGCACGGGAGAGTTAGCAGAAGCAATTGGCACGGGAGAGTTAGAAAAAGCAATTGGCACGGGAGAGTTAACAGAAGCAATTGGCACGGTAGAATTAGCAGAAGCAATTGGCACGGGAGAGTTAGCAGAAGCAATTGGCACGGGAGAGTTAGCAGAAGCAATTGGCATGGCAAAGAAGAGACGGAAGGCACTTCGCTAAGGGGTCGGCTCAACCTGATCGATCCGAAGGAAGTTTGGCACAGGGAAAAGAGGAATTGGTTCGGGTTGATGAGGAGCCCTAGGGCTAGGTCACCCGTGGGCCATAGACCTAAGCTAGCTTCACCTAAAGTGGATGGTTGAGGGAGACAGTCTAACCTAGCTACCTGAAAAATAGAGGAAGAGGCGTTATGCAATGGTTGGGGAGGCCCCCACACAATATTCCGAGGAGCCTTCGTTCCTCATATCTGTAACAGAATTATTCTTCAGGTGGAGGTGGTGGCCACATGTACAATGGAGACAGCCCACGACGTTACGATGGGGAAGAAAGGAGGATAAAAGGGAGGGAGCAAAGAGGAAAAAGGGTATCCGCAATTATACCAACCCAGCAAGAAGGAAGAAGACGCCAGAAGAAGAGAGGGGGACAACCATCTCGCCGGAGAAGAAGGGCAGTGATTTGTTGTTGTTACATCTTTTGTGTTCGTTCTGGTCTGGTGAGATCATTGTAAGAGGTTCTTTTCCTCCACCTCCAGAAATTTCTTTTCTGTAAAGGAGGACCTTCATAGTGAAAGTGCTTGGGCACTGCCCCCATGAGAATGCTCACCTCCGTGGAGTAGGAATCCTTATTCCGAACCACGTTACATCTTGTGTCTGAATTTCAATTGCTAGTGCTGGTTTTTGCATTTCATCTACTTCATCTTCTAACTCTCTACTGATTGCAGCCTATGAGAACCCTCTGAGATCTCCCTCAGTGCTTCACTGCATTGAAAAAGGAGTGAACAGATTTTCCCCGTCGCATCAGTTGGCGCCGTCTGTGGGAACATTGAGCTAGACGTCGAGATGCAACCTGAAGAAGTACCACAACCTGCTACCTCTACAGCAGAGGAGCGTCCCATCACCCTTCTACCATCGCAGATGAAGGCCCTGATGGATGACGCTATTACAGAAGCCCTCGCTAGGGAAAGGAGAAGGACCGAGTATCTGCATCCGCATTCCGGTGAACCTTATTCCAGAGGCCCACCCGCAGAAATGTCTCCTCCATCTCGTACAACCATCAATGGGGAAATATTGCCTGGAGGAGGACTTGGGGGGAGAATGCCTCAGAACACTATGCCCTTCACCCAAACACGCAGGGAAGAACAGGGCGAAAGTCAATCAACCAAACCTCCAGAAGTATACGAGCCCAGTCCCTTTACAATGGACATTCTCTCTGAAGTCCCTCCGTCCTACTTCTGGAATCCTCAGATCGATAAGTATGATGGTTCGACGGATCCTGAAGAGCACATATCTCAGTTCGACGGAGCGGCCTCGCTCCATTGTTATACCGATGCTCTCAAATGCCGAGTTTTCCGGACCACCTTAACCGGCTCGGCACAAAAGTGGTTTAATACTCTGCCCCCAGGATCCGTCACTTGTTTCGCTGATTTCCGGGAAATGTTCAGCCGGGAGTTTGTCATCTGCAAGGCGTATAAACATGACGCCTCCATGTTAATGCATATCACCCAGGGACCCTCGGAATCCCTTAGAGGATACCTCCACCGATTCACTTCTGTGGCTAGGGGAATCCCCTCGGCCAGATCTGAATCTTTCAGAGGCGCTGTTCAGCACGAGTTGAAGGAGGGACCCTTCCTCAGTTCCTTGTTAAGACAACCCGCGGATAGTTATGAGGAGCTACTAAGTCGTGCGGAACAATTTATCCGTGAAGAAGAAGGATTAAGGGTGCGGAGAGCTGAACGGGTGGTCACAGTAGTCTCAACTGAAAGAGCTCGCCCCGCTGCTCCTCAAGAGCCCCCTCGGTGGGAATATGTGGGACCTTTTCGACAGGAGGCTTCGAGGCCTCGTCCCATGCTGTAGGGTGTTCGCCCTGTGCCGCCGTTACAAATCATGGCCGCTGAAGTTCTTCCTCCTGCGAGGACTTGGAAGGAACAAGAGATGGAATTCTATGATCAACAGGGTCTGCTACAACGACCCTTAGGGTACAGGGGGATCTCACGTAACCCCCCTACCCCATTCTTCTATCAATATCATATGGAATATGGCCACACTAGTGGTTGATGTTTTAAGTTACAGGAGGAGTTGGATCGCCTCCACACGGCATATCCGCAAATGCGGTTCTGGGCAGGAGGACCGGCACGGCGAGGCCCCCGACCCAATGTAACCCGTCCAGGGCCATATAATCAACCGCCTCAAGTCACATTCCCCCAAACACCGTCCCAGGAGGTTGTTTCTCAGGGAGGCCCATCTGGTGAGGGCCCTTCGTCCAATCTAGATAACGCCCCCACACGGGGGGGTATCCATGTTATAGCTGGAGGACCTACCAACGGGGACTCTAATTGGGCGAGGAAATCCTACACCCGCCTCATGGAGAGTTTGGCCATCGTCACCGACCAAACTATTCAAGTTGCATCGCCCGTTTCATTCGGGCCAGAAGATCTACGAGGCGTCTTGCTGCCACACACGGATGCCTTAGTTATTCGTATCTCCCTAGCCAATTATGAGGTGGCTAGGGTACTGGTTGACTCGGGAAGCTCCATCAATATCCTCTTTCAGGAAGCTTTCAGACAGATGCAGCTGGGAAATGCCCAGCTAGAAGATGTGGCCACCCCCCTCTTTGGATTCGTAGGGCATGTGATCCACCCTGCAGGGCAGATTTCATTGTCCCTGACTCTGGGTGTAAAACCCAGCCAAAAAACTAGTATAATCCCTTTCCTTATTATGGACGCTCCATCCACTTATAATGCTATTCTTGGGCGCCCTTTCCTCACCCTTTTTTAGGCAGTAGCTTCCCCATATCACCAAAAGTTGAAATTTCCGGTGGGACAATTGGTGGGAGAAGTTCATGGAGAATAAAAGGCCTCCAGAAGCTGCTACGTACAAATGGTTCGGGATGATCAAAAGAAAGCCCGAACCGATGAGCCCAAAAGCAAAGCTATTATCATTTCGGATGTCTGCATCCTGGAGGAATCCCCACCCAAGACTGGCAAAGGGGAGGAAGGAGAACTGGAGGAAATCGCCCCAGGAAAGGCCACACGGATAGCACAACAGCTGGAAGCCAAGGAAGAGTTGGTGGCTTGCCTGAAGGAGAACAAGGACATCTTTGTGAGAGATGTGCATGATCTCACAGGGATCAACCCTCAAGCGGCTGAACACCATCTCAATATCACCCAAGGAGCTCGACCCGTCCAACAGAAGAGGCAATATTTTGGACCGAAAAAGGATAAAGTCATAGCCGAAGAAGTGGAAAAACTGCTAAAAGCGGGTCATGTAAAGGAAATCCAGTTTCCCGAGTGGGTTTCCAATGTAGTCTTGGTCCCCAAGCCCGCAGGGCAGTGGAGGATGTATATCGATTTCCGTGATTTAAATAAAGTGTACCCTAAAGACTGCTACCCCTTGCCTCGTATTGATCAATTGGTAGACTCCACTGTGGGATATGAAGTGGTGTCCCTAATGGATGCCTATCAAGGATATCATCAAATACCTTTGGCCAAAGAAGATCAAAAGAGGGTTAGTTTTGTGATTACAGGAGGGTTATACGCTTACGTGGTAATGTCGTTCGGATTAAAGAACGCAGGGGCAACCTATCAGCGCCTCATGGACAAGATCTTTGCGGAGCAAAAAGGGAAAAATATGGAAGTCTATGTGGATGATATATTAGTTAAATCGAAGACCACTCGGGATCTAGTCAAGGACTTAAATGAAACCTTCGCTACATTGAGACGGTTTAATATGAAGCTAAACCCTAACAAATGCCTGTTCGGGGTAAAAAGTGGCAAGTTCTTGCGGTACATAGTGACTGAGAAGGGGTTGCAAGCCAACCCTGAGAAGGTACAGGCATTATGCAACATGAAATCACCCGCTAATGTGCGAGAAACCCAAAAGTTGGTGGGCAGGATTGTTTCTTTATCCCGATTCATAGCTAGATTGGCAGACAAAGGGTTGCCTTTCTTCAAGATTTTGCGTAAAGCTACTAAATTTCAGTGGGATGATCAATGCGAACAGGCTTTCCAGGAGTTGAAGAAATATTTGGCTGGACTCCCATTGCTAGCCAAACCAATAGCTGGAGAACCATTATGGATGTATTTGGCTGTCTCGGAGGGAGCTATTAGTTCGGTTTTATTGAAACAAGAAGGCTCTCACCAGCAACCTATTTATTATACCAGCCATATCCTAAAGGGGGTTGAATTCCGTTATACCAAGTTAGAGAAGCTGGCATATATCCTAGTATTAACTGCTCACAATTGAGGCTGTACTTTTTGGCTCATCCCATCACCGTTTTAACTCACAGCGAATTGGGCAAGGTCGTCACTAAGCCTAATTTCTCCGGAAGATTGGCCAAATGGGTGGTAGAACTAAGTGAGTATGATATTCACTACCAACCCCAAACAGTTATCAAGGCCCAAGCACTCGCTTATATTTTGGCAGAGGTACCTTATGGCTCGGAAGATGGATCGACAGAGAAAGATGAGGGATCAGGTGCATGGAATATATTCGTAGACGGTTCTTCAGGATCTACAGGCAGCGGCATCGGTGTTCTATTAATTTCCCCTGATGGTGAAGAAACTCGCCTAGCCGTTCGCCTGGGATATCGGGCATCCAATAATGAAGCGGAATATGAAGTCACTCTAGCGGCATTGCAGGCTGCTAAAGCAGTAGGGGCTTCTTCAATTGTAATCCATTCGGATTCCCAGTTGGTAATATCACAACTTCAAGGTTCTTTCATGTCGAGGAAAGGTCAAGATAAGTACTTGAAGGCTTTTGAAAAGGAAAAAGCTCAATTCCGTCAAGTCCTCTTAAAGCAAATCCCGCGGGAGAATAATGGGAAGGCAGATGAATTGGCTCGGATGGCCAGTGCTATGGAAGGAGTGAAGTCCCGGGAAACGATCCATGCGGAAATCCATACTTCCTTCGCAGTATGCAACGTGGAGGAAGATGCACCCGAATCAAGCCTAATTCCTGATTGGAGGACTGACATCATATCTTATTTACAACAGGGGAAGGTCCCTGAAGAAAAAGCAGCGGCATCCATTTTAATGAGCCGAGCAAAACGGTTTACCCTTCTAAATGGGGACTTATACAAGACTTCTTTCGGACGACCCTTATTGAAGTGCTTGGGAAGTGAGGATGCGGAATGGGTACTCCGAGAGATTCATGAAGGTTGCTGCAGCAATCATTTAGGAGGAAGAGCTTTAGCAAGGAAGGCCTTATTAGCAGGATATTTTTGGCCTACTCTCCAGCAAGATGCTGCTCGCATAGTGCAAGCCTGCATTGCTTGTCAGAAGCATAGCGACCGTTCCGAATGGCCGACTGAGTTAATGAAAGTCGTGGTCTCTTCATGTCCTTTTGATCAATGGGGAATGGATATAGTGGGTCCGATGCCAGTGGCACCTTTACAGAAGAAGTTTTTGTTAGTGGCTGTACATTATTTTTCCAAATGGGTGGAGGCAGAGCCCCTAGCCAAAATTACTGAGAATGCTGTGATACAGTTCTTATGGAGAAATATTGTTTGTTGATACGGTATTCCTCGAAAAATAGTCAGTGACAACGGACGACAGTTCCAAGGGAAAAAGATCCAAGAGTGGTGCCAAAGTCTCAACATCCAGCAGGCTTTCACTTCAGTAGCTCACCCTCAGGCTAACGGGCAAGTGGAGGTGACTAACAGAATTCTCATTCAAGGATTAAAGACCAAATTGGGGGCTCAGAGGGGAAATTGGATAGAAGAATTACCAGGAGTCCTGTGGGCCTATCGAACAACACCCAAGACAGCAACAGGGGAAACTCCCTTCAATTTAGTGTACGGGACGGAAGCTATTATTCCGGTCGAAGTTCTATTAAATAGCACTCGAATAAAGGCGTATGAACCAAATCAGAACCAACTTATCCGAAGCGTTGAATTGGATTTGGTGGAAGAAAAGCGAGAGATGGCACGGAGGCAGGCTGAATTTTACAAGCAAAGAGTGCAGTGAGCCTTTAATAAGAAAGTGATGCCTCGAAGATTTCAAGAAGGGGATTGGGTTTTGCGTAAAGTTAATCCTGCTGGAGACCTGGGAAAGCTAGCGCCGAATTGGGAAGGACCCTATGAAGTAACGCGCGGCGTAGCTGGATCCGCATATTATCTGAAAGATGACCAAGGCAAAGAACTTCTGCGACCCTAGAATGCCATTCATTTAAAGCTTTTTCACACTGTATGAGAATTCAGGAATAGAAGAAGAGGAATTATGAGACTCCAAAGGGGTGTACTTATTGACTTGGTTGCATTAATTAGATGCAAAGTACCCTTCGAATATCATTAATAAGTCATTTGTCAGTGTAATGCGGTACTGATTGATAAATCCTGAAAAAGAGAAAGAAAAATGGAAAGGAAACTCCCGTTTCAAAATAATATATCGAATTACAACTTAAAACGGTCGGGGGGATAACGGCAGAAGCCAGCCTCCCAATTTAAAGAGAATGAAGGATAAGTTGGAGGAGGTAATCCTTGATCAGCATATTGCCGAACCGCTTCATTAAATCCATCCTGATAAGTAGCACATAATAAAATGATGAGTCGCTCCTGGCGGTTCGGACGGTTAGGGCTCCGGTCCCGATGCAGCCTCTCACATTTTTCTTGTTGTTCTTGAAGATTTCGGAGCACGTCCACATAGCGTCGCGACACCTCCATAATAGCATCGGCCAGGATGGAAACATCGTCGGCTCGGGAACATTGGTCCTGCTGTACAAGGTGCGCCATCTCCACCATATTTTGGCGCATTGAGGCTGAAATTCCCTCCACTGCTTCAGAATAAGATTTGGTTCGGGCGAGTTCAGTGCTCAGTCTTTAGAGGGAAGTCTCCTGCCTACGTAGACGGGCATGAGCATGCGCCTGGGAATTTATGAGGGATGAGTTTTCTTGTACCTCCTTGCATAAACGGGTGCGGAGGTCCCCTATCTTATCCTGTGCTTGCCGGTGTTGAACCTGAAGATGAGCAATGGTGTCGGAGTCTTGTTACTTCCCCTGGAGGAGCTCTGCTACCCGCCCTTGAAGACGTATTAATTCCTGAGCGGATGAAGACCCCTCATCAAAAGGAGCCGGTTGGACTTCCCGTTGGGGAACGGGTGGCTCCATACCCACTCGCTGTTGTTCCTGTAATGCTACAATGATATCAGCATCCTTTCGAATGCGTTGGCGAGATTCGGCTAATTGCTCCTGGCACAGCTGCAATTGTTGTAATAGGAGTCGTTCTTGATTCTGAGCCTTCGCCAAATCTTCCCTTTGCTGTCGCTCCCATTCCAGAGCTTGAGCTCGATATTGATGAAGGGAGCGATCCAACTCTTGATGGTTGGTCAGGGCCTGCATGCCAGTCGTAGAAAAGAAATGGGTTAATAAGACAAAGATAAGGAGGCTAATTGAGGAAACATACTAAATCCAGAGCATGGCGTAGGCCTTCCATGCGAGGAACCACTTCCTCTAAGTTCAGGATCCGAAGACTCCTGGGAGAAAGGGAAGAAGATGGGATGGATGATACTGAGATGGGAAGCTCGCTTATAATGGGAAGAGTGGGGGTGATATCTATGGGAGGAGAAGGGCTCTTCAAGCGATGAGGGGAGGGGAAAGTTGGCAGGAAGGGGATATCAACCGCCATGGGTTCAGAAAAGGAAGTGTATTCAGGGGTAAGAGAAGACAGGGATGAGCCAGCCTCTGTCATTGGCTGACATGGAGGTACATCCTCCCTGTGTTATCCTCTCAGGAGGGAGGAAGGCGAAGGCGACTCGAGCGAAGGAGAGAAGGAGTAGGAGAGCTAGGGTTTGTGAATACCGGAGGGAGTGAGGAAGGAATAAACATCCTGGTTTCCTCTGAGGAGGAGATAACAAGGGTTGGAGGAGGAGGAGGAGAAGAAAAACTAGGTGAAGCAGGTGTGGTGGTGATTAGAGGAGGTGAAGAGGAAGACGAAGCTGATGGCTGACCGACACTCCTCTTGCGGTGTGGATAACGGCTCGCTATCTCCTAGAAGAAAGAGGAATGCATTTTGAGGGCCTGAGAATAAGGAAGGAGGGCTGGAAAAAGGGATCGAAGCCAAGGAGTGTGGCGGCGGAGGAACGAACAAGCAAAGAAAAGGGAGACGAAAAGGCGAAGGGATGAAGATAGCAAGAGAAATGAAGACAAAGGATCCCCTATAAAAGGAAGGAAGAATGGGCCTATACCCATTATTGGGCCCCTCATCTGTGGTAAAGAAGGCCCTAAGTGAAAGTGAAAAAAGGGTTTCTTTTTATAAATGGCTCATTATGTACTAAAGCCCTCATTTGCTTGGGAAGGAGCGGGTATAGGTGTTGCCCTCCAACAGGAAAGCTAAAATAGGAATGATATGAAGACCTTGTCTCCTTTATGCTGATGGTCTTTGAACCATATATACTTAAATTTTTATCCCCGCGAAGCGGAAGATATCCCCGTGTGGTGGTGGAACGGAAGAGCCGAAATTCATTCGGTTATACTTAAATTTTTATCCCCACGAAGCGGAAGATATCCCCGTGTGGTGGTGGAACGGAAGAACCGAAATTCATTCGGTTATACTTAAATTTTTATCCCCGAGAAGCGGAAGAAATCCCCGTGTGGTGGTGGAACGGAAGAACCGAAATACCTCGGTTATATGTTATACTTAAATTTTTATCCCTGCGAAGCGGAAGATATCCCCGTGTGGTGGTGGAACGGAAGAACCGAAATTCATTCGGTTATACTTAAATTTTTATCCCCGCGAAGCGAAAGATCTCTCCGTGTGGTGGTGGAACGGAAGAACCGAAATTCATTCGGTTATACTTAAATTTTTATCCCCGCGAAGAAGAAGATATCCCCGTGTGGTGGTGGAACGGAAGAACCGAAATTCATTCGGTTATACTTAAATTTTTATCCCCGCGAAGCGGAAGATATCCCCGTGTGGTGGTGGAACGGAAGAACCGAAATTCATTCGGTTATACTTAAATTTTTATCCTCGCGAACCGGAAGATATCCCCGTGCGGTGGTGGAACGGAAGAACCGAAATTCATTCGGTTATACTTGAATTTTTATCCCCGCGAAGTGGACGATATCCCCGTGAGGTGGTGGAACGGAAGAACCGAAATTCATTCGGTTATACTAAAATTTTTATCCCCGCGAAGCGAAAGAAATCCCCGTGTGGTGGTGGAACGAAAGAACCGAAATACCTCGGTTATATGTTATACTTAAATTTTTATCCCCACGAAGCGGAAGATATCCCCGTGTGGTGGTGGAACGGAAGAACCGAAATTCATTCGGTTATACTAAAATTTTTATCCCCGCAAAGCGGAAGATATCCCCGTGTGGTGGTGGAATGGAAGAACCGAAATTCATTCGGTTATACTTAAATTTTTATCCCCGCGAAGCGGAAGATATCCCCGTGTGGTGGTGGAACGGAAGAACCGAAATTCATTCAGTTATACTTGAATTTTTATCCCCGCGAAGCGGAAGATATCCCCGCGAGGTGGTGGAACGGAAGAACCAAAATTCATTCGGTTATACTTAAATTTTTACCCCCGCGAAGCGAAAGATATCCCCGTGTGGTGATGGAACGGAAGAACCAAAATTCATTCGGTTATACTTAAATTTTTTATCCCCGCGAAGCGGAAGATATCCCCGTGTGGTGGTAGAACAGAAGAACCGAAATACCTTGGTTGCGCATTATATACAAATTTTTATCCTCGCGAAGCGGAAGAAATCCCCGTGTGGTGGTGGAACGGAAGAACCGAAATACCTCGGTTATATGTTATATTTAAATTTTTATCCCCGCGAAGCGAAAGATATCTCCGTGTGGTGGTGGAACGGAAGAACCGAAATTCATTCTGTTATACTTAAATTTTTATCCCCGCGAAACGGAAGATATCCCCGTGTGGTGGTGGAACGGAAGAACCGAAATTCATTCGGTTATACTTGAATTTTTTTCCCCGCGAAGCGGAAGATATCCCCGTGTGGTGGTGGAACGGAAGAACCGAAATGCCTCGGTTGTGCATTATATACAAATTTTTATCCCCGCCAAGCGGAAGAAATACCCGTGTGGTTGTGGAACGGAAGAACCAAAATACCTCGGTTGTATATTATATATAAATTTTTATCCCCGCGAAGCGGAAGATATCCCCGTGTGGTGGTGGAACGGATGAACCGAAATATCTCGGTTATATGTTATACTTAAATTTTTATCCCCGCGAAGCGGAAGATATCCCCGTGTGGTGCCGGAACGGAAGAACTGAGGTCTCGTCAGGAATGTATAACTTTTTGTCCCCGTAAAGTGGGGGAAGTTGAAGTCCTTGTTTAACTTTATATTGTTTTATTCCGGTAAAATAGCAGAGTCGATTCATTTAATGGTTCTATATTTCTGGTAGGGTGAAAAGGCAGGAGAACCGAAATATGCCTCAACTATATGTCAGTACGAAAAGAAGTAAAGCACGACACAACTCAGAAGATACGGGAAGAAGAAGATAAACAGGGAAAAGTTCATTGATGCGAAAAAATTACATATTTCAAGTCATTGACAAGAGGGAAACAACAAAAAGAAACCCTTATACATCTAGGGTATTACAGTTCTTTGTTGGGAGGAACGAATGGAGCTCCTTTGTGCGGTCGAGGTTGGCACAGTAATTGTCGGTGGTAAGATTGCTGCAGGAAGATTTGCTTGGCCAGTTCCTTTTGGGACCCGACCAGTTGTTGACACAGGGAGCGATTACTGGCGAAAGTTTCCTTCAGCCGTTGTTGTAAATACTTCACTTGCTCCTTCAGTCTAGATATGTAGCGGTGTTCGTTTATCTGTTCATCAGCAGTAGAGGAACTGCTGCCCTGTTCAGATATTCTGTCCATGGCAAATAAAATAAAAGGGAAAGGATGGAAGCTATCAGGTAAGGGGCGGAGGTTTTTGTAGCGATGAAGGGGAAGAGTGCATTTATTGGTAGAAGAAATAGGGACAGTAAATGCCAGTAGATAAGAGGAAACGTGGGGGCAGTAGGGGGAAGGTCGACGGGATTATAACTGTAATTAAGAGGGTCCAAATCCCTTGGCGATGATAGAAGAAGGTATGTTCAGACCAGATCACAGTCCTTTTGAAGACAGAAACCTTACTTCTGCGAGAGAAAGACAAAAGCAAACATCAAGTTCCCTCCCTCGTTTTTATTGATATATTTGAAATGATTACATTAAATTGATCTATACAGATTTTCTCTGATTACTCCTAACAGACGAAGCGGGAAAGGTCTCTTTAGGGGGAGAGGGCGCCAAGATGACCCGCCTATGACGGAGGAAATGGTCATGGACCTTCATCGAAGAGAAGGATGAGCTTCACGGGGGATCGGGATGAAAGCCGCTACCGTGGAAGTGGAGGAAGTTCTGCATGGTACTGGGGTCTCCCATCAGATACTCCTGTGAAGGAAGGATTCCACATTCTATTGCGGAAGGAAGGGAAGGGAGCATGAAAGGACCTCCCTGTAGGAGGGGTTGGAGTTGGAGTGTGAGGCAGAAAAGGAAGAGGACAAAAAGCGGCGGCAATGAGCGGTCTCGAATCTTCAATGTCTTCGTAACCCAAATGAGCTCGAAAGATTCTGAATTTGAAGAAATTTCGATGGGGTGCCCCTCTGAAGCCATGATAGTGAGATAGGAGGACGAAGACATGGAGGGCAATGATTTATAATGGAAGGGAAGCGATGGCAGAAGTTCTTGGGAAGGGGAAGAAGACGAAGAGATTGATATAGTTTCCGAAGCAGTAAAAGGAATGGGGAAAACCAACAGGCAAGATTCATTTAAAGCAAATCCCCGAGACAAAATCGAGACGGATATGAATGATATCGGGCCCAACCCTTCAAGCAAATCCTCGAACCAAAATCGGGTCGGATATGAATAATGTCGTTCAAAACCTCCCCAATAAGTCTCCCAAACTAACAAGGTGATTGCGCCATACGACACGGGAAAAGAAATAACGGTATGAAAAGGGAGTAGTTTAAGATTAGTCCAG
Organism: Wurfbainia villosa; assembly: GCA_025175895.1. Classification (NCBI taxonomy): domain Eukaryota; kingdom Viridiplantae; phylum Streptophyta; class Magnoliopsida; order Zingiberales; family Zingiberaceae; genus Wurfbainia; species Wurfbainia villosa. The sequence continues at coordinate 44,824,645 of CM045999.1, read as the reverse complement.
AATTCCCGACCCGTCAAGAAGCATGACAAGATGATGACAACTACACAGATGGACAAATTCATCATTCAGAAGCAAAAAAGAAGCTATGGACAAAATTATTAAAGGAGAAAATAGTAGAAATTACAACTCAAAGAGTTCGGGCGAACATTTAGCTAGCGCCTCCGTGGGATCTAAATAGCTAGTGTCCGTGCCAAGAGGCGGGTATCCTTGTTCATCTTTTTGAGCTGAGGACCCCTCAAAACCTAGTATAAATAAATCCACCCCCTTCTTGACGTAGCGTCCTTTAAGGTCGACTTCTTGCTCCTTCAGTTGGTCTTGATATTGAACCACCTGAGCTTGACTTTCCGCTAATTTAGCCGCCAAAGCATCTCTTTCGGTGGCTGCCTTTATAGCTTGTTGTCCTAAGGATGAAAGAGCTTCAAAATACTCCTGTTGGAGGGTAGATTGTTGTCGAGCCACCGGCAATAAGGTTTGGGGAAGAGTTGCCACCATGGAGGAGAGCTCCTGACACTTCTCACTTCTCTCGCGTAATCCTGTGCTTGACGCTTCTGTGATTGCCGTTGGCGCTTTTGTTGCCAAGTCAGATAATAGTAGCCGAGGAGTCAGATCCTGATCATGGCGCCCTAAGATATCCCTTAGACGCTCACCCGCTACCACCGATCGTAGGAAGAGGCGTTGTTCAAGTTCTTCATTTTTTCGTTGCAGTTCTTCCTTCTCGCTTTGGACCAGGGCCAATTGCATCATTGCATCTTCACATTGGCCCCTTAGGTCCGCATCCTTGGCCTCTTGCTCGCTTAACTGCCGAACGAGCTCTTTTTGTTGCGTTACGGCGGCGAAGTGGCGAGTCTCCACGCTAGATTGGAACCGAGCCAGCTGGACCACCATGTTGTGCTGTTGGGATGAAGCCTGGAAGAAAGGAAATCAATGTTAGTATATGCCGATGTATAAAGACATATGTCAGAGATAAGAAAGGGATAAGAGATACCTCCTCCAACAGCTTGCCCACTTGCTCGCAGGGGCCTTGTACGCCCGACTGATTGAAAAATTTAACCTCCGAGGGATGCCGAATCTTCAGCAGGGATCCCAACATGGCCCTTGGAGGAACGGGAAGGGAAGGATCCTCCCCTTCAGAGGAAGGTGGGGGTCTAATATGACGAAGGGGTGTAGGAGCAGCCCTTGAGTCAGAAGGCACAAGAGCTTGGAGGGGCTCCGTATGGGAAGGTGGGGGTGAATTTTGTGCAGAAGGGGAGGAATGAAGAAAATGGGAGGGAGAATCCCCTCCTTGAGGAGATGGGGAAGGGACAGGGGAGGTATTGCCTCCCCTTCTTGGCTCATAAATGGCTAGGGATTGAGACCCTAGCTGGTCGGAAGATGAGGGGAGAAGAGCCGATGAACTTGAGGCTCCTTTCTTAACGAGCCGCAGTTTTTTCCGAGGGGAGGATGGCGCGGCTATTGATTTACCTCTTTTAGTCGAGGGTTTCTTCTTTTTGGCAGCCTCAATTGCCTCTCCTTCTACCAAAGCCTTCTGCATTAGAGTATCTGCAAAGTATACTGGTAAGAAAGATGAATAATATAGAAAGGAAATCATATTGCAGGGTAAGTATCACCCTACCTACAACAACCAAAGTCGTCAAAGGTAGAGGAGACAATCCAAAGTGGCTCAAAAGGGGAATTTCTATCAGGTGGTTTGAGCAGTAATGTAACTCTCCTAATACTCTATAAACCTCCGGGAAGGGGCATTTGGTTCTCATTTTTCGGAAAGGAGGCAATTCGGGAAGATCTACCTTCCAAGTATCAGAATAGGGTAGAGATTTTGGAAGCTGTGCAAAAAAGTAGAATTCTTCCCATCCCTTGTGGGAAGTAGGCAGGTTCACTAAAAATTGGCAATCTGAACAGCTAGATAAATAGAAGAGACCTGCCTTGGAAGATTTCAATTGGAAAAAGCAGTGGAATATTTCAGGGGTTAGGGGAAGGTTTAGGTGTCGAAACACCATGGAAGCTCCTGATAAGATGCGGAAGGAATTAGGGGTGAATTGGTTTAAAGGAAGTTTGTAAAAATGTAGGATATCTAGGTAACTAGAAGGCGCTGGTAGACATAGACCATTAAGAAATTGTTCAGAGAAAAAACACGTCGAACCGGGAGGAGGATTATTAGGCCGGTGTAGTTTAGTAGTGAAACAACACTTTATGGAAGGATCTATGTAGTCGTTCTTAATAGTAAAGAAATAATGGTTGCAATCTAATTGAGTTATGGTATGTTCATACCAGGCGGGGGAAGGGATGGTCCTAGGAGCCATGGGTGTGAACAAAGCAGAGCACTTACTCGGAGGTTAAGGAAGAATCGTGTGGGAAAAGAAGGACTGAGTCGCCGAAACGCCGCCGGTGAAGATCACGGAAGAAGAAGAACAGACTGAATTGTTAAACACACTAAAATGATACCCAAAAGGAGAAGGCGGGGGTTTATATAGGGTTTTTAGTGACGATTCAACTGCACGAAAGGAGAAGGAGAAGCGGGGCCCATGGGCCCGTCGGGCCGCCTCAGGTATACATAGGGGAGCTATAAGGGAAGGAGCAAATTCAAGTTAAGAAATAAAGAATAGGGCAGAAACTATATATACACTTGTAAAGTCAAGCTTATAACTTCGCTTGACTATTTTTTGGGGTTGACTAATGATACTACTGGCAACTTTTTCATATAAATCTAGATAAAAGGGTTAACGTGTAACCCCGGATCCGATCCAAAATATTCGGCTTGGCGAGGGGAAAAGGAAGAATGATTCGGACGTGAATAGCATAAGCAATTGGCATGAGAGAGTTAGCAGAAGCAATTGGCACGGGAGAGTTAGCAGAAGCAATTGGCACGGGAGAGTTAGCAGAAGCAATTGGCACGGGAGAGTTAGCAGAAGCAATTGGCACGGGAGAATTAGTAGAAGCAATTGGCACGAGAGAATTAGCAGAAGCAATTGACACGGGAGAGTTAAGCGTACAATTGGCACCCGAGAGAGTTATTTGACGCCCGCTAAGGGGTCGGCTCAACCTGATCGATCCGAAGGAAGTTTGGCACAGGGAAAAGAGGAATTGGTTCGGGTTGATGAGGAGCCCTAGGGCTAGGTCACCTGTGGGCCATAGACCTAAGCTAGCTTCACCTAAAGTGGATGGTTGAGGGAGACAGTCTAACCTAGCTACCTGAAAAATAGAGGAAGAGGCATTATGCAATGGTTGGGGAGGCCCCCACACAATATTCCGAGGAGCCTTCGTTCCTCATATCTGTAACAGAATTATTCTCCATGTGGAGGTGGTGGCCACGTGTACGATGGAGACAGCCCACGACATTACGATGGGGAAGAAAGGAGGATAAAAGGGAGGGAGCAAAGAGGAAAAAGGGGATCCACAATTATTCCAACCCAGCAAGAAGGAAGAAGACGCCAGAGGAAGAGAGGGGGATAACCATCTCGCCGGAGAAGAAGGGCAGTGATTTGTTGTTGTTACATCTTTTGTGTTCGTTCTGGTCTGGTGAGATCATTGTAAGAGGTTCTTTTCCTCCACCTCCGGAAATTTCTTTTCTTTAAAGGAGGACCTTCATAGTGAAAGTTCTTGGGCACTGCCCCCGGTGAGAAAGCTCACCTCCGTGGAGTAGGAATCCTTATTCCGAACCACGTTACATCTTGTGTCTGAATTTCAATTGTTGGTGCTGGTTTTTGCGTTTCATCTACTTCATCTTCTAACTCTCTACTAATTGCGGCCTGTGAGAACCCTCTGAGATCTCCCTCAATGCTTCACTGCATTGAAAAAGGAGTGAACAGATTTTCCCATCGCATCAGTATAGTCCTAGAGTTTCTATAGGATCATGCAAGACTAAACCTCTATTTTACCATGCACATCCCAAGTTCTCTCCTTAGTGATGAATACTCCGCTTCGGGGAGATCCTTAGTGAAAATGTCGGCTAGGTTGGACTTGGATTCTATGTAATTGAGTTCAATGTCCCCCTTAGCCACATGATCTCTAATGAAGTGATGCTTCACTTCAATGTGCTTAGTCCTAGAGTGATGTACCAGATTTTTGGTCAAATTTATGGTACTCACATTATCACAATAAACTTTGACATTGGAGTAATGTAGTTCATAATCTTCCAAAGTGTGTCTTATCCAAAGTAATTGAGGCACACAACCACCCATAGCCACATATTCGGCCTCTAAGGTTGACAAAGCAACACAAGGTTGCTTTCTACTACTCCAACTCACTAGGAAGGATCCAAGAAATTGGCATCCACCGCTAGTACTCTTCCGATCCAACTTGCAACCTGCATAGTCGGAGTCGGTGTACCCAACCAAATCAAAAGACTTAGTCCTAGGGTACCAAAGTCCTACATTTAGTGTGCCTTTGATATATCTTAGAATTCTCTTAACGGCCACTAAATGGGACTCTTTGGCAAAAGATTGGTATCTTGCACACATACTTACCGCAAATAAAATGTCGGGTCTACTAGAGGTTAAGTATAAAAGACTACCAATCATGCTCATATATATCTTAAGGTCAATTGATTTTCCTTCATGATCATTATCTATTTTTGCATTGGTTGCCATGGGAGTTGAAACTACCTTAGTTTTTTCCAAACCAAATTTCTTGATCATTTCTTTGGCATATTTGGTTTGGTATACATAGTTTCCTTCATTTGTTTGTTTAACTTGTAAACATAAGAAGAATTTCAATTCTCCAACTAGACTCGCTCATTTCAAATTCATTTTTCATATTTTTGATGAAATCTTGAAGGAGTTCATCATTGGTTAACCCAAAAATTATGTCATCTACATATACTTGGGCTACAAATATATCTTTTGATTTTGATTTAATAAAGAGAGTTGGATATATTTTACCCCTTCTTAATCCTTTAGACACTAAGAAAGATGACAATCTTTTATACCAAGCCCGAGGAGCTTGTTTTAACCCGTATAAGACTTTTCTAAGCTTATATACATGGTTAGGGTAATCTATATTTTCAAACCCGGAAGGTTGTTCTACATATACTTCTTCCTTAATGAACCCATTTAGGAATGCCGATTTTACATCAATTTGATGGAGTTTAAAACCCATGTACGAGGCATATCCTAATAGGATTCTAATGGATTCTAACCTAGCAACCTGGGCATATGTTTCATCATAATCTAGTCCTTCAACTTGATTGAAGTCCCTTGCAACTAACCTTGCCTTATTCCTTGTTATATTGCCTTAATCATCTAGTTTGTTCATAAAGACTCATCTTGTAGTAATGATGGTACTATCATTGGGTCTAGGAACTAACTCCCATACTTGACTCCTTTCAAATTGAGCCAATTCATCTTGCATTTCTAAAATCCAATCCGGATCAAGTAATGCATCATTGATTGTTTTGGGCTCAATTTGGGAGATGAGAGCTATGTGACTAGAGGAAGTTCTATGGAATGACCTAGTTCTAACACCTTGAGATAATTCTCCTACAACTTGATCAAGAGGATGATTTTGATTAATTCTTAATGTTCTAGGAGGTGTATTGAATTGATTTTGATCATGATTATCCTCAATCCTTCTTTCATCATCCGAATCTCTTCTTGCTCCCCCTTGATTATTACTCTCTAATTCTCCCCCTTGATTATTACCCCCTAAGGTCATGTTTTAAAATTTTTGGGTAATTTCTTGATTTTTATCATTGATATCATCATCAATGGGGGATTTCCTAGGGTAAGTAGTAGAGGTTTCATCAAATTGAACATTTAAAGACTCCTCAACTATTTGGGTTCTTTTTTTATATACTCTATAGCCCCTACTAGTAGATGAGTATCCAACTAGGATTCCCTCATCCGCTTTAGACTCAAATTTTCCCAAATTGTCTTTGGTGTTTAAGATATAGGTTTTACATCCAAAGACCCTAAAGTAGTGAATTGTTGGAATTGAGACATTCCATAATTCAAATGGAATTTTCCCTAAAAACCTATGGATTTGGACTCTATTTTGGATATAGCAAGCGGTATTAACCACTTCCGCCCACAAGTAGCTAGGTAATGAGTATGCATTATGTTGGATCGATGCGGTTCGCTAGAGGGGGGGTGAATAGCGATAAAAACTTTTTCTCGTTTCTTTCGTTAAAACTCGAGAGAAAATTAATTGCAGTGGAAATGTAAAGTAAATAGAGACAAATAGGTTTTACTTGGTTCGTAGCCTTCGGCTACTACTCCAAGGCCCTAATGGTCCTTGACCACGCACGGAGGGCAAATACTAAACGAACTCCCTCTCGATGGAGATAGGAGTTAAACGAATACAAAAACTCAAGAAAGACTCAAGGTAGAGGGACACTCCCCCTCTCCTTGATATGATTTAAATCTCGAAATAAAAACAACTTATACAAATTTAAAGATTATACCGACGACTTCAAAGATTGGAGGTTGAAGCTCTAGTCGTCGTCTCGGCAGCGCTTCGTCGTAGGGATGTCGGAGAGTCGGAGCGTATCGGAAGCACTTGGAAGCTTTTGAATTGATGAAAAACCCTAGGTTTAGCCCTCCTTTTATAGCCTTTGAACCCCTCATCGAATGGGTCTTTATCCAATCACAAATGGGCACAAAATCCCTTGAAAAATGGTGATAACTCTTGACTACTCGAGGCTGATCCTTTGACCAAGAATGATCGATGGCCATCACCAATGATCACTGGCAAGATCAGTCGAGTGCTAGCCGTAGTCACTCGACTGATGGACGGCATGAGCTTAACTTTGTATCGTTTGCTATAATCAAAACTCAGGTTCGACTTAGGTGCCTACTGCACCAACAATCTCCCCCTTTTTGATTTATGGCAAACCCACATACAAAGTTAAGAAAATTAAACGCATTAAGAAAAGATATTCATGAATGAGCTGGAGTGTTAAGAGCATGAATGAACAGTAGTATATATAAAAACTCTTTTTCAAGTGCTCCCCCTTGAGGAATCCTCCCCCTTGACCGAGGGTGAGTACTTGAGAAAGAGTTTTAACTCTCCCCCTTGATGTTTGCTACTAAAAAAAAATAAGTAACCGAAATTACTTAACATTGGCCATAGTATTTAAAATAAGTTTTAAGTTAAGAAATCAAAAAAAAAATGATTTCTTAACCTTGGCCTTTACTTTCGTTTTGTTAACAAGTTAACTTAAAGTTAAGTAATTTATTTGTTAACAAAAACAAGTTAACTAAATATGTTTAAGTTAAGAGTTCCCTTAACTTGTTTTGTTAACTTAAAGTTGGCCATAAAAAAAAATTGTTGATCCCTTAACTTTGGCCTTTTTCTACCCCTTTTGCCGTATATCGAAAAGGGTAAGGGGTGTGTGGAAAACAAAATAAGTGTTAAAGTCCAAGCATGTTCCCTATTTTTTTTATATATATAAAAAACTATACTGAAAATAAGCTCATCTATAAAATGTTCGACTCATATTTGGCTTGATTGATATGTAAGATCAACCAGTCGTGGTCAGAGTCGGTTAGTATGTATGATTATACTCCGTGGCTCATAGCAATGCACTAGCTCTACATCTGGAACCAGGAGTAAGGTCCTAACATCTCACGCCCATCTACGTGGCTAAGTACACAAACACATTAGTCCTATGTGTTGTGAGATGTACTAGCTCCTTAAATCTATAGGTGCATGATATCTAAGGTATGTCCTATGCTAGTTCCATAAAAATGAAATAGTAGTAAGAACATATAATTTGCATGTACCAATTCTATTACCCACATGCCCAATTTTCGTCTTAATAGACTAAATTCGGCTTCGGGTAGGGGTTTAGTAAATAGGTATGCTAAGTTAGACTTCGATTCGACGTATTTGAGTTGTATGGCTTCGTTGGCCACATGTTCTCGAATGAAATGGTGTTTAACTTCTATATGTTTGGTCCTATAGTGACATATCGGATTCTTTGTAAGATTAATTGAACTAATGTTGTCTACGTGAAGTTTATTATTCGTAAAGTCTAACTTAAAGTCGCGGAGAGTGTGCTTCATCCAAAGAAGTTGAGTGACACACTCACCCATCGCAATGTATTCGGCTTCGGTGGTAGATAAAGCGACACAGTGTTGCTTCATACTGCACCAACTTACTAGACTCGAGCCGAGTAGTTGACAACAACCACTCGTGCTCTTTCTATCGAGTTTACTACTGGCATAATCCGAATCGGAGTAGTCGATTAGTTCGAACTCCGTAGATCTAGGGTACCAAATACCGACGTTAAGTGTACCATTTAGATATCTAAGGATACGCTTAACAAGGGTTAGGTGAGACTCCTTAGCACAGGTTTGAAACCTGGCGCACATACTTACTGCGAATAGGATGTCGGGTCGACTCGCAGTTAAGTATAGGAGACTTCCTATCACGCTCCTATAGTACTTTAAGTCAATGGTCTTACTTTCTAGTCTTCTCCTATGTTAACGTTAATCGCCATTGGGGTGTTTATTACCTTAGCGTCTTGCATTCCAAATCTTTTAATTAACTCCTTAGTGTATTTTTGTTGATATAGGTATATACCATCCTTAGTTTGTTTAATTTGTAGACCTAAAAAGAAACTTAACTCGCCTACCAAGTTCATTTCGAACTCACTTTCCATGAGTGAAACGAACTCATTTAGTAAGGCTGAGTAAGAGGTTCCAAAAATTATATCGTCTACATAAATTTGAGCTATGAATATTTCTTTACCTAAGGTTTTTACGAAGAGAGTTGGGTCAACTAAGCCTTGGTTAAACCCTTTTGACTTAATATGGATTGAAAGTCTCTCGTACCAAGCTCGAGGAGCTTGTTTAAGTCCATAGAGAGCTTTCTTAAGTTTTAGAACATGGTCGGGTTTATCTAGATTTTCGAATCTGGGGGGTTGGCTAACATAAACTTCTTCTTTAATGTATCCATTTAGGAATGCCGACTTAACATCCATTTGAAACAGCTTAAATCCTCGATGTGCGGCATAAGCTAGCAACATTCGAATGGATTCGAGTCTAGCTACTAGGGCATAGGTTTCGTCGTAATCTAATCCTTCGACTTGACTAAACCCTTTGGCGACTAACCTAGCCTTGTTTCTAACTACTTCACCTTTATCATCAAGCTTATTTCGAAACACCCACCTTGTTCCAATTATCGTTTTGTCTTTAGGTGGTGGTACTAATTCCCACACATCATTCCTAGTAAATTGAGCTAGCTCTTCTTGCATTGCAATAATCCAATCGGGATCAAGAAGAGCTTGTTCAATTGATTTGGGTTATATCTTTGAAATTAAGGAAATTTGACTAAGGTTCCTATAGGATGCTCTAGTTCGAACTCCTAGATTAGGATCTCCTATCACTTGGTCGATAGGATGATTCGTTTGAGTCCTAGTTGGATTTGGGTTTGAGTCTACAACTTGATCCATAGGATGACTCGTTTGAGTTCTAGTTTGGTTGGAGTCATCTATCACTTGATCAATAGAGTGATTTGGTTGAACACTAGTTTGACTCGGATCACTTGTCATTTGGTCGACAAGAGAAGTTGGTTGATGTGAGTTTGGTATCAGTGGGCTCAACACTTGGGGTCATTAAGGGTTTTGTAGGTTCGGGCACTTCATCGAACACTACATTAATAGTCTCTTCGACTCTAAGGGTGTCATGGTTATATACTCTATAAGCTCGACTTGTAGTCGAGTATCCTAGAAAGATTCCGGTCGTGGTTTTGGATGTAAATTTCCCTAGGTAATCCTTAGTGTTTAGGATATGTACCTTACACCCAAATACCCTAAAGTACTTGATGTTAGGTATTTTATCGTGATAAATCTCGTACGAGGTCTTAAGGTGCCTTTTTACCATAAGGATCCTATTTTGGACATAGCATGTCAGACTCACGCTTCGCCTAAAACCTATCGGGTAGGTCGTATTCGTTCAACATGGTCCTAGCGGCTTCTTGTAGAGTTTGGTTTTTCCGCTCCACTAGGCCATTTTGTTGAGGGGTCATAGGGCAAGAGAATTCATGGTGGTATCCGTTTAGGTTACAGAAGTCGGTGAACCTTTGATTTTCGAATTCACCACCATGATCGCTTCTAAGTCTTTTAACCTTAAGGTCTTTTTGATTCTCGATTAATTTGAATAGATTGATTAATTGATCTAGGGTATCATTTTTATGTTTGATGAACCTAACCCAGGTAAACCTGGAGTAGTCGTCAATTATGACTATGCAATATTGACTTCTATTGAGTGACTTGGCTCCATGTGAATCGAATAGATCCATATGTAGGAGCTCAAGTACACTTGAGGTTCGTTCTTGGTTAGTTAACTTGTGTTGTGTCCTAGGTTGTTTTCCTTGTTGACAAGCATTACAGATTTTATTAACCAAGTTGTTGAGGTTGGGTAAGCCTCTGACTAAGCCACTCGACTCATCTTGTGGACGAGTCTTAAAAGTAGTGACCGAGTCGTCGATGCCACAACCATGATTCCTCTTACTGTGTCATAAGACATTTGGCTGAGGATTTGATTAAGTTAATTGTATAAATGTTATTTGTCCTAGTTCCTTTGAGTATTGTTTTAGCTGTTTTATTTGTTTTAATTACACATTCATTTTCTAAAAATACGACCTTATAGTTATTGTCACATAATTGGCTTACACTAAGCAGGTTATATTCAAAATTCTCTACAAGTAATACATTTTTAATAATAAAATTCGAGTTAAGCTCGATATCACCTGATCCGATGATTTTGAGCTTGCCGTTATTCCCAAAGGCTACGGATCCTTGTCGTTTGAATCGAAGCTTTGTGAATTTGAGTTGATCCCCGGTCATGTGTCGGGAGCAACCGCTGTCCAACATCCATTGATCCTACACACAAGGTGGTTGGATTGGATGTTAGATTTTTTTTTATTTTTTATTTTTAAAAAAATTGGTTGTAAGTTGTTAAACCTAGGTCATCTCACCTGTGTCTATATGATCAAGCATGTTATACTTATGTGTTTTTTGTGAGATGATTTCCAATTAAGTTGATTAAGTGTATTTAGGTTCAAGTAATTTTATGTTAGATTTGGATTTGACCCTAGGCTTGTCAAGTTTACCTTTTCAAGATCATGGCTTCCAGGTCGTGGCGAGGCACAGGGGCCTTCTTTTATCGGATCATCGACCACTTCCTTAGACAAAGCCATGTTCAAGAAAATGATGACTTGACTCACCTAAGATTATTTCCTAGTCTAACTGGTTATTTTTGAAAAGAGGCTCCCCGAGGCTCAATCTTTTCGAAGTTGATTATGTTCATGTTCTAAGTGAGTTCACAAGTTTTAAAGTACAAACTTTCTAAGTTAAAGCATGCAATTTCTAAGTTAAAGCACAAACATTCTAAGTTAAAACATGCAATTTCTAAGTTAAAGCACAAACATTCTAAGTTAAAACATGCAATTTCTAAGTTAAAGCACAAACATGTTTTGTACTGGCTCCCCCTAGACCGTTGAATCGGTTCGGTCTATCCACATAGTGGATTTGGTCCTTGGGAATCCAGTACGGATTGGATCCTAGAGTTGAAATCAAAAGGTTCTTAGGGACCCATGCTTGGACATGTTTCCTATGTCGACTTAAATCGACATATATGACCTATTAGTCGTGTTTGAGTTAAATCCTAGTCCAGCCTTGTTGTACACGGCCCTTTGAGATCCAAGTAGGAGGTCAAGTCCTTTGGATCCCGAAGTGAACCTTTCCAACGTGTTCCTAAGATCTTCGACTTGACTTTTCAAGAGAGAGTTCTCAACTTCGAGCTTTTCAACTCGAGTTGAGTCCTTCTCTTGAACTCGACTAGTCGAAGAGGTTAGGGAGAACTCGTGTTTGAGGAGTTTAACCTCCTCAACAAGGGTCTCGACCTTGGACTCGGACTTAGCTAACTTCCTAGACAAAAACCTAACCGTATTATGTAAAGTATTAAATAAAGTTCGACTTACTTTAAGGGTATCTTTTGAACCGGATGCGTATCCGTGGCTTGACTTGAAGGTAGCCAGAGTCCGAGTCATCCTCGTGTTCTAACTCAAGTTCGTGCTGGCCTCCGTGTCCGACTCAATTGATTTCGCCATGAAGACGTGGTCTTCGTCTTCTTCGGATGACGCTTCTTCCCATGTCGCGTTGAGGGCCTTCTTGTGCTTAGGTGCTTGGTGGTTGAGCTTGGGGCACTCGGACTTGATATGTCCAAACCTGTTGCACTCATAACACCTAATATTGGAACTTTTAGGCTTACCTTGGTTGGGTCGAGTCGTGGTTCACTTTCGTCCCTTGGCTATCCTTCGAGCTAGGTTCATTAGTTCGGCAGTCAACTCCAGGTCAACTTCTTCTTCGGACTCGTCTTCCTCCTCGGTTGGTGGTGGCTTGCTTGCGATTTTCTTCTTCTTTGAACTTGTAAACAAGGCTATACCCCTCTCGGGCTCCGAGTTAGACTGCTCATGAAGTTCAAAATCCGAAAAGAGTTCATCTAACCTAATTTTAGAAAGGTCCTTGGAGACCTTATAGGCATCGACCATGGATGCCCATAAGGTAGTCCTCGGAAAAGAGTTTAGGACATACCTTATAAGGTCGCGGTTTTTGACCTTTTGCCCGATTGCGTGTAGGTTGTTGACGATGTCCTGGACTTGGGCGTGAAGTTGTGTCGCGGACTCGTGTTCCTGCATTTTTAGATTATAAAATTTATTGAACAAAAGGTCGCGCTTACATACCTTGGTTTCATCGGTCCCTTCGTGTAGCTCCACTAGTTTTGTCCAAAGATCTTTTGCGCTTATGAAGGGGCCGACGCGATTTAGCTCCTCCTTGGATAGGCCGCATTGATGGATTTCGCTGTTAGCGTCCGGCCGACTTGTTTTTTTGTCGCAATGGTCCATTGGTCATAATCCAAGGAGTCACCCACTTCATTAGTCGGAAGTGTGAAACCCGTTTGGATTATGATCCACATCTCGATTTGGGTTTTAAGAAAGCATTCCATCCGACCCTTCCAATAACGACAGTCATCTCCGTTGTAAAACAGAGGTCGGACGGTGCTAAACCCTTCGAGATGGGCCATTAGAACAAAGAACACAAGGAGACGAAGGAAAAAAAACTAGCAACGACAAAAACACACAAAAAGTACCAAGACTCGGCCTTGGATTAGTAGAAAAGGAGTAAATTTAACAAAGCGAAATAAATCTGAAATAAAAAGAAAAAGAAAAATAAATCTGTGAAAAATGGCTAGATTGGTGGTTTCACCAAATCTTAGCAACCCCCGGCTCTGATACCAATTGTTGGATCGATGCAGTTCGCTAGAGGGGGGGGTGAATAGCGATAAAAACTTTTTTCTCGTTTCTTTCGTTAAAACTCGAGAGAAAATTAATTGCAGCGGAAATGTAAAGTAAATAGAGACAAATAGGTTTTACTTGGTTCATAGCCTTCGGCTACTACTCCAAGGCCCTAATGGTCCTTGACCACGCACGGAGGGCTAATACTAAACGAACTCCCTCTCGATGGAGATAGGAGTTAAACTAATACAAAAACTCAAGAAAGACTCAAGGTAGAGAGGACACTCTCTCCTTGATATGATTTAAAGCTCGAAATAAAAACAACTTATACAAATTTAAAGATTATAGACGACTTCAAAGATTGGAGGTTGAAGCTCTAGTCGCTGCCCCTGCCGTCGTCAGAGGGATGCTCTGGAGAGCTGAGCGTATTGAAGCACTTGAAGCTTTTGAATTGATGAAAAACCCTAGGTTTGGCCCTCCTTTTATAGCCTTTGAGCCCCTCATCGAATGGGTCTTTAGCCAATCACAAATGGGCACAAAACCACTTGAAAAATGGTGATAACTCTTGACTACTCGAGGTTGATCCTTTGACGGTGATCACGGCAAGATCGATCGAGTGCTAGCCGTAGTCACTGACCGATGATGTAGAGTCGAGTCCTTCAGTTGGCAATGACCGACCGGCTGCAAGGCAAAGTTAGCTTAAGGAAAACATTATTTCGATGGTCGTCGACCGTCCGATCTCAACCTAGACCACCTATGAGTTGTCTTGGGTCGGATCTACGCTTAAGTCTTTCCCCGTAACGAGGATACGACCTTACTTTCACTCGCACACACGAGCTTACCTCGATACTTACGTGTTGCTTTTACTTCCGGCCTTCCACTCAATTCCTTCGGCTCCCTCCGAAGTCACTTGATTGTTGCCCGACCACCGCGGCTTCCTCCGGGTGTCGCTAGCCTTCAGCTTCCAGCTATAGCAATTTTCTGCACACTCGATTCAGCTCGTGAGATAACAACATGAGCTTAACTTTGTATCGTTTGCTATAATCAAAACTCAGGTTCGACTTAGGTGCCTACTGCACCAACACATTAAGCATAGTCCTAGCATCTTCTTGTAGAGCACGATTTTTCCTTTCCACCACGCCATTTTGTTGAGGTGTTCTAGGACAAGAAAATTTGTGTTTTTACCCTTGTTCTAAGCAAAATTTGGAGAAACTAGAATTCTCAAATTCTCCACCGTGATCACTACGGATCCGGTTGATTTTGAGATTTCTCTCATTCTCTACTCTTTTGCTAATACCTATGATTGTTTCTAGGGTATTGTCCTTATGTTTCATGAAATACACCCAAGTATACCTAGAAAAATCGTCTACTATAACTAAGCAATATTTGCTACCATTTAATGAAGGAGTACTATGACAATCAAATAAATCTAAATGAATGAGTTCTAAAGGTAATGAAGTACTAATTAAATTTTTACCTTTGTGTGATGACCTTGATTGTTTCCCTTCTTGGCATGCATCACACATCTTATTATTCATGTACTTCACTTTTGGCAATCCCTTCACTAGGTTCAATTTTGATACTTTGGATATGTTCTTCATGTTGATATGCCCTAATCTCCTATGTCATATCCAACTCTCTTCTTCTTTTACCATAAGACACTTATGGGAAATGTTAGTGGCATATGATAAATCAACATAAAAAATGTTTGATTTCCTATATCCAACTAGCATGCAATCATTTAATTTCTTATGTCTTATAAGGCATTTAGAAGAGTCAAATTGAACATCAAAATTTGCATCACATAATTGACTTACACTAAGCAAGTTAAACATCATGTTTTCAACTAATAGTACTTTATGAATGGCAAGATTTGGGGATACCTCAATTGTGTATTTTCCTATAATTTTAAGTTTTCCACTATTTCCAAAGACACTTTCCCCTTGCTAATGTGATTAATTGTTGAGAATTTGCTCTCATCACCGGTCATTTGTTTTGAGCAACCACTATCAACAATCCACAAGCTTGGTCTTCCTAGCTATACAACATGAAAAATACAAGTCTTAGGCACCCAAATCTTAGGACCGGTAGCATTAACTATATAGCTCTTATGAACCCATGCCTTTCTAACCTTGCTCCTAATGGTTGATTTTCTACTAACAAGGGAGGTAAAAACTACTTCCTTCTCCTTAGGCCTATATCCTATTTCGGCCTTGTTGTAAATAGCCCTTTGATCCTTAATTATCATATCTAGGTATTTGGAGACATTTGTAAATTTTTCTAAGCATGCTCTTAGTTCACCTATTTCTTTTCTTAGTTCATCATTTTCATTCCTAAGTGAACATGCATCATCACACGAAGGTTCTACATCTCTAATTTTCCTAATTTCTACTTTTAAGTCCTTAATCCTAGATTTTGATCTATTTAAAGCGTTTTAAAGACATGCAATAGTTTTGTAAAGCAAATCTATCCTAGGGGAGTCTTTTACCTCATTGTCACTAGAGGATGATTCATCACTTGAGGAGGAGGATGACTCTTCACTTGAGCTTTCGGCTTCATCCTCCATGGCCATGAGTGCAAAGTTGCGGGTGATGTGGCAAAGCTCATCATTATCCGATGTATCTTCCAAGCTTTGTGTATCCCATGTTTGGGCGACCATGGCTTCCTTCTTCTTCTTCTCCTTCTTTTCCGTCTTCTTCTTTTTCCTTATCCTCCTTCGTTTTTAGGTTTGGGCAATTCGGCTTGAAGTGCCCTTTCTTGTTGCAACCATAACAAGTTACATTAGATGTAGAAGTTAAAACACTAGAGGTTTTACCTTTGGAGGATTGGAACATTCTCCTCACATCCTTCTTGGTGAGTTTTCTTGACCTCCCACCAAACTTCTTTACCTAGTGAGCCACCTCACTAGCCGATAGCTCCTCATCGCTACTTGAAGATTCCTCCTCTGACTCGGATGAAGAGGAAACTGTAGGTTGATGCTTCGGAGGCTCATTGGCTCCCATATCCCCGGATTAAAATTTTCACTAATGAAAGAATTAATCCGGATGGGTTGAGCTTCCTTAGCACAACCTATTCGTCGTCGTGCTAACAACTTGAGTGGTCACTTGAACAAACTAGTTGTTCAAGCAACACAACTCTTCTAGTTGGTTAGCCGCGGAAGAGACGACGGATGGATCGCCGGTTTTTGTGTTTGTCTTCGGGGTCCATGATTATACAATATATATTCATACACACACATGCATAATCAAAATATTAAAGAATATATTCAGATCTGTAAATAAAGTTAAAATAACTTTATACCTTACGATCTTCTATAGTATGTCCTATCCTTCTCGTGGACGACGTGTAGACGAAGATCCTCCACGAGTAGAAGCCTTCTAGATCACTTTCTTCTCTACCTTGTCCGCTGCGAACAAAGAGAAGAAACCACAAATACCTTCCTATCTAGAGCCGGCCACCAAATTATGGAACTTGGTGCAACCGCCAGCCAAGGAAACAATTGGATGAAGCGCCGGCCAACTTGAAGAGGAGTTGCCGCCGGCCACCAAGGAGAAAGAAAGGAGGAAGACCACCGGCCACCAATGGAAGGAGAACCGCCGGCTAAGGAAGAAGAGAAAGGCCTTAATGATGGGCGCCGGCCAAGTATTGATGGAGGAAATTGGGCGCCGGCAACAACTAGAAGGAAGAAGAAAGTTGCCGCCCACTTTTGCTCCAAACCCTAGCCGCCCACTTCTCCAAAAACCAAACCCTAATTCTCTAATTCAAATCCTTGATTATTATTGCCGCCCAACCCTAAGCATCTATTTATAGAATAGGGCTTAAGCCTCCTTTAGTCTCCACCGTCGGATCTAGGGTTTTATTCCAACCGTCGGATCTAGGGTTTAATCCCAACCATCGGATCTAGGATTTCATCCCAACCTTCGGATCTAAGGTTTCATCCCAACCGTCGGTTCTAGGGTTTCATCCCAACCGTCGGATCTAGGGATTTAATCCCAACCGTCGATTCTAGGGTTTACGTTGACCATCAATTAATTAACATCTAATTCCTCGAGTAGTACCACTCAACCTTATCATCACGTTGACTAAGTCAACCAGCTGGGTTTACGCGATGAACTTTATGAGCTCCTCAAGGGGACATCATCAACCTAATATATAGGACACGGTTTCCTCTTATAATCAACGGCACACCATGTAAATAATATTATTTCCCAACTTACCGGGCATATTGATTTAATCCATCTAAAACTCACCCACTGGTAAATCAAAGAAATAAATACTAAGTACATGTGCCCGTTATTATATCGGGATTAAGAGCATGTATAACATAATATCCGAGGTCCGATTCAATTATGTAGTCAATACTAAATTGAATCACCTCTATGTCGGTCCTGCTCAATACACCTAAGTGTACCAGTGTAACTCTATGTTCAAGACAAAACAATACCAAGCTACACTACAACCATGCCAATGGTTTGTCCAAAACCATCTTGGTTGTGAGCCTTTACTTATATTTTACAAGGGACTGATAACATGATCTTCTGTGCCACACCAAGCACCATGTTATCTACAATGTAAAATATTAGACAATATGCACACATATATAATGAATATATAAAATGCAAACAATGATCATGTGATTCTTATTTCAAAATAAAATGTTCATAGAAAAAGAGCTAGGCTTTTAGTATACATTCCAACAATCTCCCACTTATACTAAAAGACTATGCCATCATCACTCTGCCATACATCTGATCCCCATGTCCTCCACATGCCTATCAAACGCTTTTGCTGGAAGGGACTTAGTGAATGGATCCGCCAGGTTATCCTCTGATGCAATCTTGGCGACAGCAACTTCTCCTCGCTTTACGATCTCTCGTATGAGGTGGTACTTGCGCTCTATGTGTTTACTCGCCTTATGGGCTCGTGGTTCCTTCGAGTTTGCAACTGCACCACTGTTATCACAATAAATTGTGATAATTCTGGGCAAACCAGGAATCACATCCAAGTCCATCAAGAAGTTTCTGAGCCATACAGCTTCCTTGGCTGCCTCAGAGGCTGCCACATACTCAGCTTCCATGGTAGAGTCCGCCACGCATTTCTGCTTGACACTCCTCCATACTATGGCTCCACCTCCAAAAGTAAACACAAACCCCGAGGTAGACTTACTCTTGTCCCTATCTGATTGGAAATCCGAATCCATATAACCCACAGGGACTAATTGATCTGCCCGGTAAACCAGCATATAATCCCTAGTCCTTCTCAGGTACTTCAATATATGTTTTACCGCAGTCCAATGTCCCTGTCCAGGATTACTCTGATATCTGCTAACCATGGCCACGGCAAAGCAGATATCCGGTCTCGTACATAGCATAGCATACATAAGGCTTCCTACTGCCGAAGTATATGGAACCGCCTTCATGTCCTCTATCTCCTTTGATGTTTTGGGACACATCTCTTTAGATAAAGGAACTCCATGCCTAAAAGGTAGAAAACCTTTCTTGGAGTTCTGCATGCTAAAACGAGCAAGGATAGTGTCAATGTATGAAGCTTGAGATAAGCATAACATCCTTTTCTTGCGATCCCTTATAACTTTGATCCCAAGGATGTGTCCCACTTCTCCCAAGTCCTTCATATCAAACTGTTTGGACAACCATACCCTTACGTCTGATAACACTTTGATATTGTTGCCAACTAACAAAATGTCATCTACGTATAGTACAAGAAACACCACTACATTTCCGTCACATCTCTTGTATACACAAGGCTCATCCGGACTTTGAATAAACCCATATGACTGGATTACCTCATCAAAGCGGATGTTCCAAGATCTAGAAGCTTGCTTCAATCCATAAATGGACCGATTAAGCTTACATACAAGATGCTCTTTGTCTTTAGCAATGAATCCCTCTGGTTGCCGCATATAGATGTTCTCCTCAAGACTTCCGTTAAGGAAAGCTGTCTTGACATCCATCTGCCAAATCTCATAATCCATATGAGCA
This sequence comes from Wurfbainia villosa, assembly GCA_025175895.1. Taxonomy (NCBI): domain Eukaryota; kingdom Viridiplantae; phylum Streptophyta; class Magnoliopsida; order Zingiberales; family Zingiberaceae; genus Wurfbainia; species Wurfbainia villosa. The sequence continues at coordinate 44,805,413 of CM045999.1, read as the reverse complement.
GCTATAGATAAGAGAATCCGGATAGACTTAAGCATAGCTACCGGCGAAAAGGTCTCCTCATAATCGATACCCTCTTTCTGAGTATACCCTTTCGCAACAAGCCTAGCTTTGAAGGTCTCAACCTTCCCGTCTACTCCTCACTTTCTCTTGTAGATCCACTTGCATCCAATGGTTTTTACACCATCGGGTGGTTCTACTAGCTCCCAGACCTGATTAGAATCCATAGATTCTATCTCTGAATTCATCGCTCTTTGCCAAGATACCGCATCTCTATCTTGGATTGCCTCGTCATATGTCCAGGGATCAGGTTCATGTTCACCAGGGACTAAGTCCGAAGACTCTCCCAAAAACATGAATCTCTCGGGTTGTCTAACAACCCTCCCACTACGACGAGGTGCCTCCTGTATGCTTTGTGACACGCTGCGTGACTTGTGGTGTCTCCTCTTGTACGGTGGGCCTCGACTTCGCCAACTCTTCAAGAACAATCCTACTCTTGGGCTTGTGGTTCATTACATAATCCTCCTCTAGAAATCAAGGCTCGTGCTAACGATCACCTCCGATCTCTAGGATTATAAAATAAACCAACTTTCGCTCCTTTAGGATAGCTAACAAACTGCACACTGCACGAGGTTCCAACTTACCAAAGATCGCCTTCAAAGACATGTGCTAGACTCCCCATATTCGAATATGTCTCAGACTAGGCTCGCCACCCACAATTCTACAGGTAGAAGGTACGATTTTGATGGAACCAAGTTCAGAGTGTACATTGTCATCCAAAGGCATACCCCCTAACTAAACAGTAACTCGTAATAACTCATCATCGATCCGACCATCTCCATAAGAGTCCTATTCCTTCGCCTCCGCTACACCATTCTCTGGGTGTGCCAAAGTGCATAATTGGGATTGAATCCCACTCCGATAAGTAACTCCTAAACTCTCCCAAGAGGTACTCGCCACCACGATCAGATCAGAATGTCTTGATACTTTACCGACGCTTCTCCACATCACCTTGAATTCTTGAACTTGTCAAAGCATTCAGACTTTCATGGCGCATCAAGTAAATGTATCCATACTTGAATAATCGCCTATAAAAGAGAGAAAGTATTCAAAGCCACCTCTTGCCTCGATAGACATAGGACACAAATCGAATGAACCAATTCTAACACATCTTTGCTCTATACCCTTGGCCTGAAGGCCTCTTGGTCATTTTACCTTCCAAGCAAGATTCGCAGTTGGGAGATCCTCCACCACTAATGAACCCAAAGGTCCATCACCTATCAACCTTTGAATTCTCGCTTAGGTTAATATGACCAAGCCTTAGATGCCAAAGATATGTTTGGTCTATTCATAAGGTTCTTTTCTCTTATTAGACTTAGAAGATGAGTTATTGATTTCTATATGCATCGTGGGAGTTTTTGGTTCAAGAGTATATAAATTGCCAACCAATGTACTGTATCAGATAATCTCCCTATTCCTTTTATAACCACTTTGTCATTAAAAGAAATGTAATATCCATCCATAAACAATTTAGAAATCAAATTAAATTCTTTCTAAAAGTAGGTACATAAAGACAATTTCTCAAAACCAAAACTTTATTCCTATCAAAAGATAAATAAACGTCTCCCACTGCAATAGCCGCCACCTTTGAAGCATTGCCCATGAAGACGGTAATCTCTCCCTCAGCTAGTCGTCGGGTTTCCTGGAACCCCTGCAAAGTATTGCAGACATGATCAGTGGCTCCTGTATCTACACACCAGACACTGGTAGATAACACCGCTAAACATGTTTCAACAACTAAACAAGAAGATATACCTTTGTTCTTTCGGCGAGGATAGTCCGCCTTCCAATGTCCAGTCTGCTTGCAAGTGAAGCACTTGCCTTTCGGCTTCTTCACTCCTGCCTGAGGTCCCACTGCCACTTTCTTCGCTCCACCTTGTTTCTTCTTCTTCTTACCTTTCGGTTTAGAGGAAGAAACCTTCTGAGCGACCATGGCTTGAGCACTCTGACGAAAAAGCCCCTCTGCCGCCTGGAGTTCTGTCAGAAGCTCCGCCAACGAATACAACCTTTTGTTCATGTTGTAGTTGAGGTGGAATTGCTCAAAACTCCTAGGCAGAGACTGGAGAATGATATCGACCTGGGTTTCCCCATCGATCTCAGCTCCGAGGACTTCCATCTCATTAAGATGAGCCATCATCTTGAGAACATGATCCCTAACGGGTGTTCCCTCGATCATGGAGGTCGTCATCAAGTTTCTCATTGCCTCCTGCCTAGCCGCCCTACTCTGATGTCCGAAAAGTTCCTTGAGATTGAACATCATGTCATAAGCTGTGGCTATGGCCTGATGCTGATGTTGCAACACATTTGACATAGATGCCAAAATGTAACACCACGCCATCTCATCTGCCTTAACCCATTTCTTATAACGTTCTATCTCCTTTTCATCAGAGTCATCGGAGGGCTTAGGAGGACAGACCTCAAAGAGTACAAATTTGTACTCCTCCGTAGTTAAGACAATATCCAGGTTTCTTTTCCAATCAATGTAGTTTGGACCAGTAAGTTTGTTTTCTTTTAAAATCACAACAAGTGGGTTGAAAGCCATTTGAAAATCCTAAAAATCACAATAATCAAAATATTAGATTTCAAAAATTATTGATTCCTCAAAACAATAAAATCCTGAAATCAACCAACACCTCAAATCACCGAGAATGTCGCATGCAACTCTGTGTGGACGTATACGAATTCTACATTTGTAAGAGGAGGTTTTACCCATTAATTTTATTATCTTGTCAACCTTACTTTTTGACAAATAAAATTAATAGTTGGTTCCACTTTGGCCTTACAAATAAAAGCAGTGACTCCTATGGGGAGGATACTTTTATTTGTATCTAAGTGTGCACCATTACACGATACTAAGAGAATTATTTTGGATTATGTGTCTTACCTCTGTGGAAGTACACATGCTCCTAGATAATTTTCTATAACCATTATTTGACCTAGTGATCCGCAAACAAACCCGTCCTCAGGGAGGAAGGCACTCAGAGCCGACACACAAGTTTGTTGCATCACACGTCAAATTGTAATGGAGGTCATGAAATTAATTAAAATGTCCCTCTCCCACTTAGTAAATTGCAAATGAGGAATTTTAAATCATACACAACATGCATATAAAACAAATAAGCAATAAATATGGAAAAAATAGAATTTTTCCAACTATTATGCCATTGTCCTCCAATATGCATCCCGTCGTGTCGCCACCTCGTCCGCTCCATCTTTTGTCGTGCGCAAGTCACCAAAAAGTTCTGAGCCGAGATAAATCATTTTATTTACATCCATCGATCCTATACTCCACGAAGGAGTGTACAAATAATCTAGATCGAAAGTAAACTAAAATGATCAGCTAAACAATGCCGTATTTAATTACAAAAATTAAATACTAATCTAGCCTCGTCAACCCCGAGGATTCAAATAATAAATTTTTACACACATCCATTCACATACACACACATGGCCATAATAGTCGGAGCTTATGCCTGCAACCAAAGAGTTAAACTACGCATATCCTACTATTATCCGGCACATATAATATATGAAAAATGCATAAAAAATTAACCGAATCCTAAACACACAAAACCGGAAACCGTGGCTCTGATACCAGTTGTTGGTTGATGCTTCGGAGGCTCATTGGCTCCCATGTCCCCGGATTAAAATTTTCACTAATGAAAGAATTAATCCGGATGGGTTGAGCTTCCTTAGCATAACCTATTCGTCTTCGTGCTAACAACTTGAGTGGTCACTTGAACAAACTAGTTGTTCAAGCAACACAACTCTTCTAGTTGGTTAGCCGCGGAAGAGACGACGGATGGATCGCCGGTTTTTGTGTTTGTCTTCGGGGTCCATGATTATACAATATATATTCATACACACACATGCATAATCAAAATATTAAAGAATATATTCAGATCTGTAAATAAAGTTAAAATAACTTTATACCTTACGATCTTCTATCGTATGTCCTATCCTTCTCGTGGACGACGTGTGGACGAAGATCCTCCACGAGTAGAAGCCTTCTAGATCACTTCCTTCTCTACCTTGTCCGCTGCGAACAAAGAGAAGAAACCACAAATACCTTCCTATCTAGAGCCGGCCACCAAATTATGGAACTTGGTGCAACCGTCCGCCAAGGAAACAATTGGATGAAGCGCCGGCCAACTTGAAGAGGAGTTGCCGCCGGCCACCAAGGAGAAAGGAAGGAGGAAGACCATCGGCCACCAATGGAAGGAGAAACACCGGCTAAGGAAGAAGAGAAAGTCCTTAATGATGGGCGCCGGCCAAGTATTGATGGAGGAAATTGGGTGCCGGCAACAACTAGAAGGAAGAAGAAAGTTGCCGCCCACTTTTGCTCCAAACCCTAGCCGCCCACTTCTCCAAAAACCAAACCCTAATTCTCTAATTCAAATCCTTGATTATTATTGCCGCCCAACCCTAAGCATCTATTTATAAAATAGGGCTTAAGCCTCCTTTAATCTCCACCGTCGGATCTAGGGATTTAATCTCCACCTTCGGATCTAGGGTTTTATCCCAACCGTCGGATCTAGGGTTTAATCCCAACCATCGGATCTAGGATTTCATCCCAACCTTCGGATCTAAGGTTTCATCCCAACCGTCGGTTCTAGGGTTTCATCCCAACCGTCGGATCTAGGGATTTAATCCCAACCGTCGATTCTAGGGTTTCATCCTAACCATCGGATCTAGGGATTTAATCCCAACCGTTGGTTCTAGGGTTTCATCCAACCATCGGATCTAGGGATTTAATCCCAACCATTGGTTCTAGGTTTTGTTTTACATTCTTGGATCTAGACTTCATAAGGATTATATTAGGCTATGATAGGGACCATAAGGAGGAGTTGGGTCTTGGCCACCCGATGGATCGGAACCACACAAACTTGATCCATCAATGATGTTCCATTCCACTAGAGGATCATCATTGAACTACCTCACCAACCCCCATAAATCAATATGGGCTCCATATATTATTTGTACATTAATCTCCCCATGTTTAAGATATCGAATGTCCGTCAATTAATTGATTTACTGACCATCAATTAATTAACATCTAATTCCTCGAGTAGTACCACTCAACCTTATCATCACGTTGACTAAGTCAACCAGCTGGGCTTACGTGATGAACTTTATGAGCTCCTCAAGGGGACATCATCAACCTAATATATAGGACACGGTTTCCTCCTATAATCAACGGCACACCATGTAAATAATATTATTTCCCAACTTACTGGGCATATTGATTTAATCCATCTAAATCTCACCCACTGGTAAATCAAAGAAATAAATACTAAGTACATGTGCCCGTTATTATATCGGGATTAAGAGCATGTACAACATAATATCCGAGGTCCGATTCAATTATGTAGTCAGTACTAAATTGAATCACCTCTATGTCGGCCCTGCTCAATACACCTAAGTGTACCAGTGTAACTCTATGTTCAAGACAAAACAATACCAAGCTACACTACAACCATGCCAATGGTTTGTCCAAAACCATCTTGGTTGTGAGCCTTTACTTATATTTTACAAGGGACTGATAACATGATCTTCTGTGCCACACCAAGCACCATGTTATCTACAATGTAAAATATTAGACAATATGCACACATATATAATGAATATATAAAATGCAAACAATGATCATGTGATTCTTATTTCAAAATAAAATGTTCATACAAAAAGAGCTAGGCTTTTAGTATACATTCCAACAGAAACCTCCTTCTTCTCCTTCTTCTTCTTGTCCTTCTTACCTTCAACAAGAGCTATACCTTTTTCTTTTGAAGAAGTTTTAGCATGCTCATGTAGCTTAAATTCACAAAAGAGTTCATCTATCTTAACTAAAGAGAGATCCCTAGAGACCTTATAGGCATCTACCATTGATGCCTATAACGTTGTTCTAGGAAAGGCTTGAAGTACATACCTCACAAGGTCTCATTTGTCGACCTTCTCACCTATTACATGTAGTCCGTTAAGTACCTCCTTGAAGCGACCGTGCATTTGGCTCACGGTCTCATTTATTTTCATATTGAAATTTTGGAGTTGACCTATCAAAAGGTCCGTTTTTGCTCTTCTTGTTTCCTTAGATCCCTCATTGAGCTCAATTAGCTTCTCCCAAAGCTCCTTTGTCGATTCAAAAGGTCCCACTTTACTTAGTTTCTCCTTAGACAAACCACATTGAAGTGTGGTTGTTGCTTTGGCATTAGCTTGAGCCTTCTTGGTCATATCCCTCGTCCAATCCTTAGTTGGTATAGGCGCTCCGTGTTCATAGACCGACTTCTCGAATCCATCTACAACACTAAACTAATTTTCAATATCGTTCATAAGATAATATTCCATCCTACCTTTCCAATATCTGAAATCGTTGTCGTCGAAGAATGGAGGTCTTGTCGTGCTATACCCCTCTTGAAAAGACATTGTACTCCGGTTGATGGTTAGATATTCCGATGTGATTCGGGCTCTGATACCACTTGTTAGAGATCTTTGGAAGGCTAGAGGAGAGTGAATAGCCTCTTTTGGTTTCTACAACCAAAGTTAGCGGAAGCAGAGTAAATACTAAATGAAATTAAGAGACTAAAAGCACAATTGCTAACAAGAAAGAGTTTAGGTGGTTCGGAGATTAAGCGCCTACTCCACGGCGATCCTTAAATTGGATCAATCCAAAGAGTCTCTACTAAGAAAGCTTTCTTTACAACACTCTCTCCTCTTCTTTACAAGTGATGAAGATGAAGATTAGAGAAGAGGAGGATTAGAACACTTAGAAAGCTTAGAAAATCATGGGAAGCTTGAGAGTAAAGTTGGAAGATAAGCACTAGCCTCTTCAAGCACCCCATGCCCTCTTTTTATAGAGAGAGGGATGTTTTTCTCGTTGAGCCTCGATCAGCCGACTGCAGCCGAAGCCAACGGCTTCTGACGAGGTGGATCCGTAGGGATTCGCAGCCGCCATTTTCAATGGCAGGCTGATCAGTCGACTGATCACTCCATCAGTCGATTGATGGATCGATCAGTCGAGTGATCCCCGCGAGGAGTCGAGTCCGACTCCATTCTATGCCAGATGCCAACTTGATCAGTCCACTGTCGAGGGTTGGCAGTCGACTAATGGCATAATCAATCGATTGCTAACCATAGGCAGTCAACTGATGGCCACCGAACTTGGCCATCTTCAGTCGAGTGACTGATCAGTCGACTGAGACATGTCTTCAGTCGACTAATACTTCAAGTATGATGAAAATCATACTTGAAACTAACTCCCTAGACCTAGACTCAACCTTCTATCTCTTCCTTTAGCCTTGCGCCTCTAGGATCCCTCCGAGTCCACGACTCCTTCATCCTCGCGCTAGCTTCCAAGAGCTTCCCTCAATTTTGTCATGTCTTGGGTTTCTCTTTTGCCAAAGTACACTTAGACTTTATGCCGCCAAGACTACATGCTTGGACTTACGCTGCCAAGACTTGCCTTTGGACTTCCTTTGCCAAGGTCCGCTTAGACTTTACGCCGCCAAGACTCCATGCTTGGACTTACGCCGCCAAGACGTGCCTTTGGACTTCCCTTGCCAAGATCACACTTAGACTTTTCTTTTACCAAGTCTTCATACTTGGATTTTCTTATCCCTTAAACATGTTCACAATTAGATCACAAATATTTCCTAACTTAGATGATTATCCTAACATCAAAACATATAAATGCTTGGGCCATTGTTGCACCAACAGTTACTTGTATTAAGGGGGAGTGTTTGATACTCATATTTTTTTCATGCTTTCTTGCCTTATGTATTTTGTTAATATTTTACCTAACTTAAACGGATTGCCACACATCAAATGGGGAGATTGTTAGGGCAATCAACCCATATATGATGTGGTTTTGATGTGTGTGGCAAAGGGTTTAAGTTAGGTTGATTATGTTGATTTGATATGTGTGTTTAAGTTGTGCAGGACTTAGTAAATCACACATGGTTAGCTTGTTGTTAGCATTGGTGGGTTCACCATCTCATGGCTCGGGTCCTTGAGTCAGTGAAGGATGGCATTGCGAAAGTCGTGCGCTTGGTGCATCCAAGGGACCGTCAGACGATGAGCATTGGAGTGAAGCCAAAGGAAGCAGACTTCAGGGTGAGACACGAAGGATGGCATTGCGAAGTCATGCGATTGGTGCATTCGAGGGACGTGGCCGGACAAAGAGAGCTTCGGTGAGGGACTCCAAGGGAGATGAGAGATTGAGCGATTGTAACGATAGCTCATAGGTGAACTTGGATGAATGGCTAAGTCAAGAGTCAGATGTTCAAACTTAGGTTTAAAGTTTTACCAAACATTTGGTTAAGTCAGATGCTCAAATAAATGTTTTTTTGAGATTTTACCCGACACCAGTCGACTGCTATAGATAGTAGTCGACTGCTCTGGGTCGATGGCACTCGACTAGTATTCGACTGTTTGGTTTCTGGCTCAACAATCGACTGTTAGGGTTTGACAGTCGACTGTCGCACCATCAGTCGACTGTCGCACCATTAGTCGACTTCCAAAGGATGACAGTCAACTGATCAAGGTGGTCGCAGGCACAGAAGGTTTGAAAGTCAACTGATTGCTAGATAAGTCGACTAATGGGTTGGTCAGTCGACTGATAGAGGAGACATTTGATGTGTCGACCATGATTCATTCGGGTCAGAAGCTATTAGAACGGCCAGCCATCGACTGATGGAGCCATCAGTTGACTGCCGCCTGCCCAACGGGAAGAAACCCTTCTTCTCTATAAAAAGAAGGGTTGGGGGCTATTGGGAGGTTAATGCTTAACTCCCATTCATACTCTTAAGTGCTCTACATGATTTTCCACTCCTCTTCTTGTGTTTATTTCAATTTTATTGTAAGAGGGAGTGATTCTTATAAAGAAGGTTTACCTCCACCTTGCTTGGGCTAAAAGAGAGACTAGTGAAGTTAGTGGAGGGGTGATTCACCTGAACGAATCGTCCCTGGATTAGCGACAAGGGTCGTAAACCACGTTACACTATCTTGTTTTATCTTAATTGTCTTGTTTAGCATTATATTTCTACTGCGCTAATAGTATTTGTAGATGATTAAGAAACGAACTAAGTCCATCGTACACGAAAAGCTATTCAACCCCCCTTCTAACCGGGCCACAATCCTCCAACATGAAAATCCATTGAAAATGGATTAAGAGAATTGTTTAGGGTGTGTATCAAATTAAGGGAGGCGAAAGTTCAATGTTGAATCATTTCCCTTAATTTCGATTGTTTAGTGTTCCTATCGGCTTAGGGACTCTCCAAGGACAATGTTGGTGCAATGGTCAAGCGGGAGCAAGCCTTTAGGGGGAGGTTATCCATCTTGGGATGATGGATGTATTTCTCCTCATGAGAGGAGAATTGGGGGATTAACTCTCTTAAGTGATATGGGACTTATCACTAGGAAGAGTGAAGGCATGCTAGATGTGTTTTTGGACCAAGGGAGAGATTGTAAGATCTCATTGGGATATGAGACATTGAAATTCTTGAGGAGAACCTTTTTGATGTATGTCAAAAAGGGAGAGAAAGTACCAATTGGGGTTAGTTGGAATTCTCAAAGGTGATAATTGCCAATTGGGGATAATTGGTAGACTTGAGTTAGGGAACCTAACTCAAAGGTGTTTGGGGTTTTGTCAAACATCAAAAAGGGGGAGATTATTCGTACAATTGCCCCAGGTCACGATTGATCGGACTCTAATTTGACTCGAGTAGTATTTTGATGTTAGACAAAACATATGACATGTCATTGTCATGGGAAGACCAAGTGTGTAGCCTTGGCCACGTAAGTCCAAGTGTGTAGCCTTGGCGGTGAAAGTCCAAGCATGGGGCTTGGCATTGGAAGTCCAACATGGAGTTGGAAAGGGAAGACCAAGTGTGTAGCCTTGGCCACGTAAGTTCAATTGTGTAGTCTTGGTAGTGAAAGTCCAACATGGGTTGGCATTGGCATTTGGGAAGTCTAAGGGGTAGTTTGGCAGCATAAGGCTAATCGGTAGGCTTGGGAGCTTAAGTCCATATGTACCTTGCCGGTGTAGACATCGAGAGCATGACAATAGCCGAAGGAACCACTTGGAGGCTAGTTTATGAATGAATAAGTCATGGATGACTTGGAGGGATCTGTGCATGGATGAACAAGTCATGGACGACTTGGAGGGATCTGATAGGTGCGAAGCTAGTAGAGGTCGCTAGAAGGCTTAGGTCTAGGCTAAGAGTGTCTTTGGTTAAACCTCATGGATGAGGTGAACTTGCCCAAGTGACTTAGGTCAAGTGTTGGATGCTCAAACATATTGTTTGAGGTTTTACCCGATGGTCGGATGCTAAAACAACTTGTGTTTGAGGTTTTACTCGACACCAGTCGACTGGTGGTACATCCCTATTGATTGGTGAGAGTCGACTAGCGTTCGACTGCATTGAATTCCATAGTAGTCGACTGCCAGAATTGGGCAGTCGACTGATGGCTTCAGTAGTCGACTGCCATGGATGGTAGTCGACTGTTGGTTGAGGATGCGAGAGCAGAATGCTCGGTAGTCAAATAATCAGTCAACTATGAGGCTGGCAGTCGACTTATGGTAACTAGCAATCGACTGCCAGTGTATCCATTGGGTGGATGTCAATGTGGATTAGGTCATTGTCTCACAATCGCTACAGAAGAAGTCGACTGTCAAGCGTGGAATCAACCCGAGATAATCATAATAGGTGGAGCTTGGAGAGGATTTCCACAATGTTTTTTGGTGAGATTTTAGAGGGGAATTGCTGCTGCATTCTAGACCTTCAAGAGAAAACCAAAGCAAGCAACAAGAAAGCATTCAAAGTAAAGAGTTATAAAGTGTTTCTTTACTTGTATTTCTTATTGTCTTTGTATTCACTTGTATCTTGAATATTACTGTTGTAATTGCTTGGACGAGATTTCTCCACCTCCGACGTATTGTCGAGAAGGAGTTTGAGTAGTGGCGGTGTCATCACTCGAGCTCATTGAGCTCACCCCGTTGAGTAGGAACCCTAAGGTTCTGAACCACATATATCCTTGCGTATTTTGTGTGATTGTGTATTTGTCTTCATATTTGTATTGTATTTCATATTTTCGCTGCACTAACGATTTATATAGACGATCAAGAATGAACGAAGTCCATCGTACATGAAAGGCTATTCAACCCCCCTTCTAGCTGGGCCATGATCCTTCAATATATATTCTTATTGTGTTGTTGCATTTGTTTGAGCTATACTTGCGGCATATGTATGTTCATCATTTTGCATACTATTTGCATATTCTATACTGTTGTTGTGGAGTACAGTGTATGAGTTGGGTCAGACTATTGTGTGCATTTGATCAGCATCATGTTGTTATATAGGATGGACCAGGTTCGTTGATGTATTTGTTTATAGGATGTTTCGTATAGCAGGGTGTTGATTACAGGGGTGGTATTATTCTTCTATGTTGTATGTGTTATATTATGGTATATGTGTTCAGGTTGTATGTGTTGGGATGTATACTGAAAGCCTAGCTCTTTTGTATGAACATCTTTATTTTGAAATAAGAATCACATGATCATTGTTTGCACTTTATATTTATTATATGTGTGCATATTGTCTAATATTTTACATTGTAGATAACATGGTGCTTGGTGTGGCACAGAAGATCATGTTATCAGTTCCTTGTAGAATATAAGTAGAGGCTCACAACCAAGATGGTTTTGGACAAACCATTGGCATGGTTGTAGTGTAGTTTGGTATTGTTTTATCTTGAACATAGAGTTACACTAGTACACTTAGGTGTATTGAGCAGGACCGACATAGAGCTGATTCAATTTATTGCTGACTACATAATTGAATCGGACCTCGGATATTATGTTGTACATGCTCTTAATCCCGATATAATAATGGGCACATGTACTTAGTATTTATTTCTTTGATTTACCAGAGGGTGAGATTTCTATGGATTAAATCAATATGTCCGGTAAGTTGGGAAATGATATTATTTACATGGTGTGCCGTTGATTATAGGAGGAAACCGTGTCCTATATATTAGGTTGATGATGTCCCCTTGAGGAGCTCATAAGGTTCATCATGTAAACCCCGAGTTGACTTAGTCAACATGATGATAAGGTTGAGTGGTACTACTCGAGGAGTTAGATGTTAATTAATTGATGGTCAGTAAATCAATTAATTGACGGACATTCGATATCTTAAACACGGGGAGATGGATGTACAAATAATATATGGAACCCATATTAATTTATGGGGGTTGGTGAGGTAGTTCGATGATGATCCTCTAGTGGAATGGAACATCATTGATGGATCAAGTTTGTGTGGTTCCGATCCATCGGGTGGCCAAGACCCAACTCCTCCTCATGGTCCCTATCGTAGCCTAATATAAACCTCATGAACTCTAGATCAAATGATGGAAATTAAATCTCTAGATCCGACGGTTGGGATTAAATCCCTAGAACCGACGGTTGAGATTAAATCTCTAAATCCGATGGTTGAGATTAAAACCCTAGAACCGACGATGGAGATTAAAGGGGAGGGAAAGGAAAGGGGAGGGAAAGGAAAGGGGAGGGAAAGGAAAGGAAAGGGAGAGGAAAGGTTGGATAAGGTGGGCGGCAAGTTTAAAAGATTGATAAAAAAAATTTTCCTAATTCTATGCCACTTTGGGCGGCAAGATTAGAATTAGTTAAAAAAAAAAAATTTAAGATTAGAATTGGTGAAATTTTTTTTTCCTATGCCACCTTGGGCGGCAAGATTATAGGAAGAAAAAATTTACTAATTCCTTGCTACCCTTGGGCAGCAAGAAAATTGGGAATTAGTTCCTATATTTTTGGCTACCTCATCAATAACCAACTTTCTCCTAAGTTCTATAAATAGGGGCTTAGGCTTGGGCAGAAAAAAGTTGTTTTGGATGATGGAAATTAGGGTTTAGTCTCTCTTTGCTTGGGCGGCAAGTAACCCTAAGGAGGAAACCCTAATTAGGGTTTGGCTCATTGGGTTGGGCGGCCAAGGTTTGGAAGGAGAGTGGGCGGCAACTTGTGGAAGAGTTCTTCTTCTTCCTAGGGTAAGTGGATGGTTCTAGATCTCCTCCTTCCACCTTGGTTGGGCGGCAACAAGGAGGAGGATTGTTTTCCTTTCTTTTCTCCAAGTGTTGGCCGGCGCCCATACCCTTGGTGTTTCTCTTTCGGTTGGCTTCCATACTCCATTCCATCTTCTCTTTGAAGAAACCCTAGATTTTTCCTTTCCTTTGTTGGGCGGCTAGGTTATGGAGGGGAAAGTGGGCGGCAACTATAGGAGAGGATATCTTCTTCTTCTTCCTAGGGTGTTGCCGACTCCTAGATCTTTTCCCTCTACCTTTGTCGGCGCTCAACCTATTCCTCTCATCCTCTTCTTATTCTCTTTGGACCGGCGGCAAGCATCATGCTTGGAGCTTGATGGTTGGTCCTAGATAAGAGATGAGTTTTGTTTCTATTTTGTTCTCTCTATTCTTGGGGCCGGCGACATCAATCCTTTGTGGATTGGTGGTTGCGTCAATCAAGAAGGGAAAGAGAGTTCTTCTTTCTTTGGATTGAAGAAGATCTAGGATGCTTCAACTTGTGGAGGATCTTCGCCCACACGAAGTCTACAAGGAGGTTAGGACATACGATAGAAGATCAAGAGGTATAAAAGTTTCACAACTTTTACTATTGTTCTTTGCATGTTCTTATTGATATGCTAGCTTATGTTCTTTATGTTAGTATATGTTGATTATACTAGTTTACATTTGTATGTATTTGTATAATCATGGACCCCGATAAGAAACACAAAAACCGGCGATCCGTCCGTCGTCTCTTCCGCGGCTAACTGACTAGAAGAGTTGATTGCTTGAACAACAAGTTTGTTCAAGCGATCGCTCGAGTCGTTGGCACGACGACGAATTGATTGTTCTTAGGAAACTCATCCCATCCGGATTAGTTTTCATTAGTGAAAATTTTAATCCGGGGACATGGGAGCCGATGAGCATTCCGAGGACTAGCACATCGCCAACATTTGGTATCAGAGCCACGGTTTTCGGTTTTGTGTGTTTTGGATTCGGTTACTTTTCACGCACTTATCATATATTGTGTATGCCGGATAATAGTAGGATGTGCGTAGGCTAACCTTTTGGTTGCAGGCATAAGATCCGACTATTATGGCTATATGTGTGTATGTGATTGCATGTGTGTGTGATTGTATATTATTTGAATCCTCGGGGTTGACGAGGCTAAATTAGTATTTAATTTTTGTAATTGAATATGACATTATTTAGCCACTCTTTATTTTATTTTACTTTCGATCTAGATTTCATGTACACTCCCTCGTGGAGTATAGGATCGATGGATGTAAATTAAAATGTTTTATCTCGGCTCGGAACTCTTTGGTGACTTGCGCACGGGAAAAGATGGAGCGGACAAGGTGGCGACACGACGGGACGCATATTGGAGAACAATGCCATAATAGTTGGAAAAATTCTGATTTTTCCATATTTATTGCTGATTTGTTTTATATGCATGTTGTGTGTGCTTGAAAATTCCTCATTTTCAATTTACTAAGTGGGAGAGGGATATTTTAATTAATTCCCGCGGCCTCCATTAAAATTTGACGTGTAATGCAAACAAACTTGTGTGTTGGCTCTGAGTGCCTTCCTCCCCGAGGACGGGTTTGTTTGCGGATCACTAGGTCAAATAATGGTTATAGGAAATTATCTAGGAGCGTGTGTACTTCCACAGAGGTGAGGCACATAATCCAAAATAATTCCCTTAGTATCGTGTAATGGTGCACACTTAGATGCAAATAAAAGTATCCTCCTCATAGGAGTCACTGCTTTTATTTGTAGGGCTAAAGGGGAACCAACTATTAATTTTATTTGTCAAAAAGTAAGGTTGACAAGATAATAAAATTAATGGGTAAAACCTCCTCTTACAAATGTAGAATTCGTATACGTCCACACAGAGTGGCATGCGAAATTCTCGGTGTTTTGAGGTGTTGGTTGATTTCGGAATTTTATTGTTTTGAGGAATCAATAATATTTGAAATCTAATGTTTTGATCATTGTGATTCTTAGGATTTTCAAAATGACTTTCAGTCCACTTATTGTGATACTAAAGGAAATAAACTTACTGTACCCAAATAATGTTGATTGGAAAAGAATCTAGATGTTGTCTTATTTGCTAAGAAATACAAGTATACACTCTTCAAAGAGTGTCCTCAAGCCATGGTTGCTCAAAAAGGTTTCTACTTCTAAGCCGAAAGGCTAGAAGAAGGAGAAACAAGGTGGAGCAAAGGTGGTGGGAGGATCTCAGGGAGGAGTGAAGAAAGTAGAAAGGCAAGTACTTCACTTACTAGCGATGGACATTGGAAGAAGGATTGTCCCAATCCAGAAGCAGAGCAAAAGTATAACCTTTGGTCTAGTCGTTGAAACATGGTTAGTGGTGTTATCTACCGGCACCTGGTGTGTAGATACGAGAGCCACTAATCATGTCTGCAATACTTTGCAGGGGTTCCAGGAAACCCGACGACTAGCTAAAGGGGATATTACCATTTACTTGGGCAATGCCATGAAAATGGCGGCTATTGCAGTGGGAGATATTTTATTTATCTTTTGAGAAAAATAAAGTTTTTGGTTCTTAAGAATTTTCTTTATGTACCTTTATTTAGAAAGAATTGTTTTCGATTTCTAAATTATGGATGGATAATTTATTCCTTTTAATGACAGATTTGTTATAAAAGGAATAGGGACATTATCTATTCAGGTACATAGAAAGGAAATTAATAATTTGAACCACAAGCTCCCACGATGCAAATTGAAGTTAATAACTCATCTTCTAATTCCGATAAGAGAAAAGAACCTTCGAAGATGAACCAAACATATCTTTGGGATCTTAGGCTTGGTCATATTAACCTGAGCAGAATTCAAAGGTTGAAAGCTGATGGACCTTTGGGTTCATTAGTGGGGGAGGATCTCCCAACCTGCGAATCTTGCTTGGAGGGTAAGATGACCAAGAGGCCTTTCAAGGCCAAGGGGTATAGATCCAAAGATGTGTTGGAATTGGTTCATTCTGATTCATATGGTCCTATGTCTATCCAGGCAAGAGGTAGTTTTGAATAATTCGTTTTTTTTCATAGACAATTATTCAAGAAGATACTATGATTTGATCGTAGTGGTGAATACCTCTTGGGAGAGTTTAGGAACTACTTATCAGAGGCTAGGATTCAATCCCAATTGACTGCACCTGGCACACCCCAGCAGAACGGTGTAGCAGAGCGAAGGAATAGGACTCTTATGGAGATGGTTAGATCGATGATGAGTTATTCTGATTTGCAAGATTCGTTCTGGGGATATGCTCTAGATACGGCGGTGTACATTTTAAACTTGGTTCCATCTAAATCAGTGCCTTCTACTCCCACAGAATTGTGGACTGGGCGAAAGCCTAGTGTAAGACATATTCAGATATGGGAGTCCAGCACATGTCTTTGAAGGCGAATCTTGGTAATTGAAACCTAAATGCAATGCATGTTCGTTGGCTATCCCAAGGGGACGAAGGGTGGTTTGTTTTATAGTCCTAGAGATCAGAGGGTGATCATTAGTACGAATGCCAGATTCCTAGAGAAGGACTATGTGATGAACCACAAGCCCACGAGTAGGTTTGTTCTTGTGGAGTTGACATGGGAAGTCGCGACTTCAGTACCACCAGTACAAGAGGATATACCACATGTCACTGCACCGCGTGTCACTGAGGATACACAGGTGATACCTCATCGTAGTGGGAGGGTTGTGAGACAGCCTGATAGATTCATGTTCTTGGGAGAATCTTCCTATTTGGTCCCTGGCGAACATGAACCTGATCCCTAGACATATAACGAGGCAATCCAAGATATAGATGCAACATCTTTGCAAAGTGCAATGAATACTAAGATTGAATCTATGGATTCAAATCAGGTCTGGGAGCTCCTATGCATAGCGTACCATATGGATTATGAGGTGTGATGTATGGATGTCAAGACACCTTTCCTTAATGGAATATTAAAGAAAACATCTATATGAAGCAACCAGAGGGATTCATTGCTAAGGGCAAAGAGCATCTTGTATGTAAGCTTAATCGGTCCATTTAGGGATTGAAGCAAGCGTCGAGGTCTTGGAACATCCGCTTTGAGGAGGTAAATCCAGTCTTATGGATTTATTCAAAGTTCGGATGAGTCTTGTGTATACAAGAGATGTGACGGAAACGTAGTGGTATTTTTGTACTATACGTAGATGACATTTTGGTGGTTGGCGACAACATCGAAGTGTTATCAGACGTAAGGGTATGGTTGTCCAATGAGTTTGATATGAAGGACTTGGGAGAGGTGAGACACATCCTTGGGATCGAGGGATCGCTGGAAAAGGATGTTGTACTTATCCCAAGCTTCATACATAGACATGATTTTGGATCGTTTTAGCATGCAAAACTCCAAGAAGGGTTTTCTACCTTTCAGGCATGGAGTTCCTTTATCTAAGGAGATGTGTCCTAGATCATCTGAAAAGATAGAGGAGATATAGGCAGTTCCTTATGCTTCGGCGGTAGGAAGCCTAATGTATGCTATGTACGAGACCAGATATCTACTTTGCCGTAGGCATGGTCAGCAGATATCAGAGTAATCCAGGACAGGGACATTGGACTGCGGTAAAGCATATATTGTTGTGCCTGAGAAGGACTAGAGATTATATGCTAGTTTACCGGGCAGACCAATTACTCCCTGTGGGTTACAGAGATTCTGATTTCCAATCTGATAGGGATAACAGTAAGTCTACCTCAGGTTTTGTGTTTACTTTTGGAGGTGGAGCCATAGTATGGAAGAGTGTCAAGCAGAAATGCGTGGTGGACTCTACCATGGAAGCCGATCAGATGGGCACTCTTAGGCGCCAAAGAAGCCGGGTGGCTCAGAACTTCTCGATGGACTTGGATGTGATTCCTGGTTGCCTGAACTATCACAATTTATTGTGATAATAATGGTGCAATTGCAAACTCAAGGAACCACGAGCCCATAAGGCTAGTAAACACATAGAGTGCAAGTACCACCGACGAGAAATCGTAAAGGAGGTAGAAGTCTTGCCGCCAAGATTGCATCGAGGATGACTGTAGACCCTTTCACTAAGGCCCTTCTAGCGAGAGCTTTGATAGGCATGTGGAGGAAGGGGAATCGATGTATGGCGATGAGGACAAAGATAGTCTTTTAGTATGAGTGGGAGATTGTTGGGATGTATACTGAAAGCCTAGCTCTTTTGTATGAACATCTTTATTTTGAAATAAGAATCACATGATCATTGTTTGCACTTTATATTTATTATATGTGTGCATATTGTCTAATATTTTACATTGTAGATAAAATGGTGCTTGGTGTGGCACAGAAGATCATGTTATCAGTTCCTTGTAGAATATAAGTAGAGGCTCACAACCAAGATGGTTTTGGACAAACCATTGGCATGGTTGTAGTGTAGTTTGGTATTGTTTTATCTTGAACATAGAGTTACACTAGTACACTTAGGTGTATTGAGCAGGACCGACATAGAGGTGATTCAATTTATTGCTGACTACATAATTGAATCGGACCTCGGATATTATGTTGTACATGCTCTTAATCCCGATATAATAACGGGCACATGTACTTAGTATTTATTTCTTTGATTTACCAGAGGGTGAGATTTCTATGGATTAAATCAATATGCCCGGTAAGTTGGGAAATGATATTATTTACATGGTGTGTCGTTGATTATAGGAGGAAACCGTGTCCTATATATTCGGTTGATGATGTCCCCTTGAGGAGCTCATAAGGTTCATCATGTAAACCCTGCAGGTTGACTTAGTCAACATGATGATAAGGTTGAGTGGTACTACTCGAGGAGTTAGATGTTAATTAATTGATGGTCAGTAAATCAATTAATTGACGGACATTCGATATCTTAAACACGGGGAGATGGATGTACAAATAATATATGGAGCCCAAATTAATTTATGGGGGTTGGTGAGGTAGTTCGATGATGATCCTCTAGTGGAATGGAACATCATTGATGGATCAAGTTTGTGTGGTTCCGATCCATCGGGTGGCCAAGACCCAACTCCTCCTCATGGTCCCTATTGTAGCCTAATATAAACCTCATGAACTCTAGATCAAATGATGGAAATTAAATCTCTAGATCTGATGGTTGGGATTAAATCCCTAGAACCGACGGTTGAGATTAAATCTCTAAATCCGACGGTTGAGATTAAAACCCTAGAACCGACGGTGGAGATTAAAGGAGAGGGAAAGGAAAGGGGAGGGAAAGGAAAGGAAAGGGAGAGGAAAGGTTGGATAAGGTGGGCGGCAAGTTTAAAAGATTGATAAAAAAAATTTTCCTAATTCTATGCCACTTTGGGCGGCAAGATTAGAATTAGTTAAAAAAAAAAATTTTAAGATTAGAATTGGTGAAATTTTTTTTTCCTATGCCACCTTGGGCGGCAAGATTATAGGAAGAAAAAATTTACTAATTCCTTGCTACCCTTGGGCGGCAAGAAAATTGGGAATTAGTTCCTATATTTTTGGCTACCTCATCAATAACCAACTTTCTCCTAAGTTCTATAAATAGGGGCTTAGGCTTGGGCAGAAAAAAGTTGTTTTGGATGATGGAAATTAGGGTTTAGTCTCTCTTTGCTTGGGCGGCAAGTAACCCTAAGGTGGAAACCCTAATTAGGGTTTGGCTCATTGGGTTGGGCGGCCAAGGTTTGGAAGGAGAGTGGGCGGCAACTTGTGGAAGAGTTCTTCTTCTTCCTAGGGTAAGTGGATGGTTCTAGATCTCCTCCTTCCACCTTGGTTGGGCGGCAACAAGGAGGAGGATTGTTTTCCTTTCTTTTCTCCAAGTGTTGGCCGGCGCCCATACCCTTGGTGTTTCTCTTTCGGTTGGCTTCCATACTCCATTCCATCTTCTCTTTGAAGAAACCCTAGATTTTTCCTTTCCTTTGTTGGGCGGCTAGGTTATGGAGGGGAAAGTGGGCGGCAACTATAGGAGAGGATATCTTCTTCTTCTTCCTAGGGTGTTGCCGGCTCCTAGATCTTTTCCCTCTACCTTTGTCGGCGCTTAACCTATTCCTCTCATCCTCTTCTTATTCTCTTTGGACCGGCGGCAAGCATCATGCTTGGAGCTTGATGGTTGGTCCTAGATAAGAGATGAGTTTTGTTTCCATTTTGTTCTCTCTATTCTTGGGGCCGGCGACATCAATCCTT
Organism: Wurfbainia villosa; assembly: GCA_025175895.1. Lineage (NCBI taxonomy): Eukaryota > Viridiplantae > Streptophyta > Magnoliopsida > Zingiberales > Zingiberaceae > Wurfbainia > Wurfbainia villosa. The sequence continues at coordinate 44,785,110 of CM045999.1, read as the reverse complement.
TGTGGATTGGTGGTTGGGTCAAGCAAGAAGGGAAAGAGAGTTCTTCTTTCTTTGGATTGAAGAATATCTAGGATGCTTCAACTTGTGGAGGATCTTCGCCCACACGAAGTCTACAAGGAGGTTAGGACATACGATAGAAGATCAAGAGGTATAAAAGTTTCACAACTTTTACTATTGTTCTTTGCATCTTCTTATTGATATGCTAGCTTATGTTCTTTATGTTAGTATATGTTGATTATACTAGTTTACATTTGTATGTATTTGTATAATCATGGACCCCGATAAGAAACACAAAAACCGGCGATCCGTCCGTCGTCTCTTCCGCGGCTAACCGACTAGAAGAGTTGATCGCTTGAACAACAAGTTTGTTCAAGCGATCGCTCGAGTCGTTGGCACGACGACGAATTGATTGTGCTTAGGAAACTCATCCCATCCGGATTAGTTTTCATTAGTGAAAATTTTAATCCGGGGACATGGGAGCCGATGAGCATTCCGAGGACTAGCACATCGCCAACAGTATGGGTTGTATCATTGCAGATCTTCGGGTATGTTAGTACCTTACGTTATGTTCAGTTGATCAATTGGTCTGTTTATGGATTGATTATATTTATGTAGGGATATATACTAAAAATTCTATCTTTTCTATGAACATCTTTATTTTTGAAATAAGAATCACATGATCATTGTTTGCATATTTTTATGCATATTATTTAATACGTTACATTGTAGATAACATAGTGTGTGGTGTCACACGTGAGATCATGTTATCGGCTCCTTGTAAAGTATAAGTAAAGGCTCACAACCGAGATGGCTTTGGACAAACCATCGGAATTGTTGTAGTGTGATTTGGTGTTGGTTTGTCTTGACCATAGAATCACACTAGTGCACTTTGTGTGTATTGAGCAGGACCGATATGTAGGTGATTCGATTTATTGCTGACTACATAATCAAATCGGACCTCAGATATTATTTAGTACATGCTCTTAATCCCGATATAATAACGGGCACATATACTTAGTAGTCATCTCTTTGATTTACCAACGGGCGAGATTTATAGATTAAATCGATAGGCTCGGTAAGTTGGGAGATGGTATTATTTATAAGGTGTGTCGTTGATTATACGAGGAAACCGTGTCCTATATATTAGGATGATGATGTCCCCTTGAGGAGCTCATAAGGTTCATCATATATTAGGATAACCTCCCTTACCCTTAACTATCATTTCCCATGTTCGTCTAATAGCATAACCCTGCTGGGCTTTTTGTTATTGGATGCATCTTTAGGGCTTAGGTTTCTACTAGAGGTTTGGGGTTCAATTCCTAGGCCATGCATCCTTTTTGGCTCTATTTCTTTTATTTTTTTTTTTGAAAGAGCCCACATAAAGCCCATTATAATCATACAAAAATTCTTATAAAATTTCTAGAGCTTGGGATGAAAAAGGGAGGAAGGGGAAATGGGAAATTCGGCCAAGTATGAGGAAGAAGGAGAATGAAGAAGGAAAGTGGGGTTTTACTTCCTCTCTTCTCTTAATTCTCCTCTTTAATACCTAGGGAATGAACACTCTTCATCCTTTCATGGGAGGGGATGAACCAACTCCTCATCTTCCCATCTATATTCTTTGTATATTCTTTATATATCTTATCCATGAATCATCCTATGGTCTTGTACATTCTTTATATATCTTATCCATAAATTATCCTAGGGTCTAGTGGTGTCAAGGCTACCTCCCTATTAGGAGGTTCATGGTTCAAATCCTACCTATAACCATCTTTTATTTTATTTTATTTTAAACCTTTTATGGCCTTAAAACCTATATAATTACTTTGCATAGTTTAAAATTTTACGGGCGTTACAATCCTTCATACCTATAAAAGTTTCGTCCTCGAAACTTAGAACAACTCCGGATACTTTTATTTCATGTCATCCTCGCATTCCTAAGTTGCTTCTTCAAACTTTTGATTTTGTCATATGACTTTCACTAAGGGTACTTCTTTGGTTCTCTATTTCTTGATTTCTCGATCTATTATCTGAATTGGTCGACTTTCATAACTTAAATCTTCTTGAACTTGTACCGTTTATGGCTCGATCACATGGTCTTATGAACTCTATGCAATCTGATCACCTCCTCAACATACAACTGAGCTAGTTGTTCCATTGAGTACGATACTTGATTGCCAGAAAATAGGCAGATTTTTGTCAATCTTTCAACAATCATTTAAATAGCTTCATAACCATTAGTTGTTTTGGGTAGTCCTACTATGAAGTCCATAGCTATATCTTCCCACTTCCATTCTGGGATTTGAATAGGCTACAGAACTCCTGTAGCTGTCCCTAGAGTTCCGTAACCACATGCATAAGATCAGGTGGGGGTACTATCTCATCAGCTCTACTACTGCATCTTCCAGACATGTTTATTTTCATATATTAAAGTAAAGCTAGTATAAGTTTTCGTTCGTTTATCTACGCATAATTAGACTAAAGCTAGCATAAAGTTATCATTCATGTTTTCATGCATATTTTAAGCTAAAGGCATTTTATATCATACATGAACAAAATAAGCTAAGGCATTTTATATCATACCTGAACAAAATAAGCTAGGGGCATCTCATATCATACACGAACAAAATAAGCTAAGGGAATCTCATATCATACATGAACAAAATAAGCTAAAGGCATTTTATATCATACATGAACAAAATAAGCTAAAGGCATTTTATATCATACATAAACAAAATAAGCTAAGGCATTTTATATCATACATGAACAAAATTAACAAAATTAGAGTAGACATAGAATTCTTACGTGGAGCGGCAGGATTTGGAGCTTGATGTGTGTGTAGTGGAAAGGCAGATTCGCTCTGATACCAACCTGTCACGCCCGCCCTTTTTTTCCAAGGGTCCGGAGGGGCGCCGCGTGACGCGACCGTACATACATACACTTCTTACTACTTACAGTGGAAGACTTTGGATACATTTTTTTTTTCTTTTAAACATAAACATGCATTGATGTATATAGATACTTCTTCTTAACATAGAGCATGCATCATAACATATATAGATACTTCTTCTTAACATAGAGCATGCATCTTAACATATATAGATACTTCTTCTTAACATAGAGCATGCATCATTATTTCATAGGTACTTAGTGCTTAGTTCTAGTCCATAAACATCATCATCATAAGGGGACATAATAAGGACATCCATAAACATCATCATCATAGGGAAACATATATAAAAGGACATAACGGATCTTCTCCACCATGCCACTACCACACACATTTGGCCCCTCCTGCTGCTCTCTTTTAGTTTATCCATCCCTTACCCTTATCTGCAGTACGAGGGAAAGATAAACTATAAGCACATAGGCTTAGTAAGATCCTGTCCTACTCACAAAAACCATACATCGACATTAATCATGGCATGTAACATTCATAACATGTAAGCAACATAACATGTAACATACATGGCGTAAGCAACTTAACATGTAGCATAAGTAACATAAGTAACATAACATGTAACATACATATCATAGCAGCATATCATGTAAATATATGACTTAATCAAACATAACATACAACATGTGTAACATAGCAACATATACATGTCATATCAACATAACATACAACCTATATATGACATATCAAACATAACATACATCACATGTAACATAGCAGCATAAACCTGACATATCAACATAGCATGTGAACCTAACAATCAAATCATGTAAACATATGCAGGATGCTTTTTGAAAACATATATTATAGGTACGTAACATAAATCTCAACATATTTGGGCCCGGCATTGTACCACTTCTTCTTCATAATAGCGCGCATCCCTAAATAGACCCGAGGTAGCAAGTCTCGAACCTACTAGGTTACTAGGCCCGATCTTAGTCCGTCGACCTAGGGCAATCGTCATAGCGTAGAAGCCCATCCTAGGCCCGAGTCTTACTCCATCGACCTAGGGCATCTTGGAGCCCATCCCGTACTAGGCCCGATCTTAGTCCGTCGACCTAGGGGCAATCATACATAGAAGCCCATCCTAGGCCCGATCTTAGTCTGTCGGCCTAGGGCATCTTAGGAGCCCATCCCTTTGGACCTTGTTAAGGTCTTGGTACAAGCCATGCAGAAGGTAAAATACTTATATGCTTTTATTATAACATAGTTTATTTCATTTTGCACACATAGCATACTTCATTTCCTAACACATCATACTTCACTTCGTGAACATATCATTTTTCATTTTATCAACATATCATACTTCATTTCACAATCATATCATATTCATTTCATGAACACTTCATTTCATAATCATATCATATTCATTTCATGAACATATCATTTTTCATTTCATAATCATATCGTATTCCATTTCATAACATGTCTTAAATATCACATACACATAGGGCATGGCATGAGGCATAAACATCAAGAGTAAGTAAACACTAACCTAAAGCATGTTATCTTCATCTAACATCATTTAATATCACAAGTCAACATGAATTCACCCAAACATAAAACACATGTTAACCTAACCTAGACCATGTAAAGGACAATGGTTGGTTCATGGGGCTTTTAGGGTTAAACCTCTAACCTAATCCATCTAACATACTAACATTATCATATGCATACAAAACATGGTACAAAACTTCATTGAATCATCAAAATAAAAGGGTGGCCGAATGGTTCAAGGGGCTTTTAGGGTTAGACTTTTAACCTAATCCAATTAACTTACTAACAACATCATATGCATACAAACACTAACAACATCATATGCATACAAACATGGATTAAAACTTCATTGAATCACCAAAATAAAGGGGTGGCCGAATGGTTCAAGGGGCTTTTAGGGTTAAACTTTTAATCTAATCCAATTAACATACTAACAACATCATATGCATACAAAACATGGATTAAAACTTCATTGAATCATCAAAATAAAGGGGTGGCCGAATGGTTCAAGGGGCTTTTAGGGTTAAACTTTTAATCTAATCCAATTAACATACTAACAACATCATATGCATACAAAACATGGATTAAAACTTCATTGGAACATCAATACAAGGGGGGTGGCCGAATGGTCTATGTAGGTTTTTAGGGCTAGTATTTTAACCTAATCTCTCTAACATACTAACAACATCATATGCATACAAACATGGATTAAAACTTCATTGGAACATCAATACAAGGGGGTGGTCGAATGGTCTATGTAGGTTTTTAGGGCTAGTCTTTTAACCTAACCTCTCTAACATACTAACATCATCATATGCATACAAAATATGGAATAAAACTTTAATTAATCACCAAAAACATATGTTGGCCGAACATATCATAGGGGTTTCTACACAAAACAATCAACCGAAAGCTACTCGTATGCAGGTGAGGGATACTTACATCCTTCGCTTTGCTTTTAGTTGGAAGATGACCTAAGGGAAGCCAAACCTAGCCTTCTTCTTGCTTGGATGAATTTCGGAAAATGGAAAGGGAGAAGATAGGTTTCGGTGAGGAAGAAGAAGAAAAGGAGAAGATGCCAAATTTGATTTCTCATGTCTCCTCATTCCCCTATTTATTCACTTGAAGTGTCCCTTAGCCTCCCTTACCCTTAACTATCATTTCCCATGTTCCTCTAATAGCATAACTCTGCTGGGTTTTTGGTTATTGGATGCATCTTTAGGGCTTAGGTTTCTACTAGAGGTTTGGGGTTCAATTCCTAGGCCATGCATCCTTTTTGGCTCTATTTCTTTTATTTTTTTTTGAAAGAGCCCACATAGAGCCCATTATATGTTGGGTTTCCGGCACCGCGGCGTGTGTGTGTTCGATCACGTTTCGCAAACATGAACACAGCGGAAGCAATAAAAATAATAAATCTACATTTATTACAACACACACAACACACGCATGCATATTACAACAAGTGTAGACATAACCGTAAATTTAAATTTGCAATAAAAGGAAATTTATCTACGTTATACCTTTCGTATTACGTGTAGCGGGAACGGCATCAACCGGAATGATCCTCGCTAGAATCGTTTCTATCCGTATCCACGCCGAGTATCCTTAGGATGACTTCGCTAAGCCACGAGCTTCGTCTTCATATGGGTTACTAGCCTTGTGTTGAAGACGACGTGATCGAGAGATGATCACGATCCGAATCCAAATTCGGATCCAAAACCGAGTTCTCAAAACTCGCTTCTCCGGAGAGGTATTCGTCAACCAATTGACGAATCCTTCGTCCTCCACCTCAGAGAATTACCGGAGATCGAATCCCCGGTAAGTTAGCCGCTGTCGGAGCTCTAACCGTCGTCCAAATGACGCTCCGACGAGAGAATAACGAGCTGTCCAGAAAAACTGGACAGCTTTGGTGGAGGAGATAGGCGCCGGCCAACCAAGGGAAGAAAAGGCTCACCTTGATGCCAAACCTATAGGAGATCACCGGAGGGTCGCCGGAGGATCACCGGCTGAAGCTTGGTCGCCGACAAGGAGCTGGACGGCGGCACAACAAGCTGGGCGGCAATGGAGGTTGGGCGGCAATGAAGGTTGGGCGGCAACTCCAAGCTAGGGTTTTGGATTAGGGCTTAATTATCCCTTAAGCCCTCTTTTATAGAGAACTAATTCTCTTAATGGTTATTGGATCATAACCATTAGGCCCGTTAACCCGCTCCATTAAGATAAGTTAAAATAAACCAAACCATGATGGTTTATTTTAAGTTAAAAACAACCAACTTTTGGTTCATTCGTTTAAAATAAACCAAACCCTTTGGTTTATTCTCCTCCATTGGATTAGAACCAAACCATTTTGGTTCATCCATTATGTCTTCATAAGACACGGCCCATCCACGCTTCCATTGCGACTGAAACAATTTCATGCTCGCTTCATGTTTGGTCCAACCAAACCTTGTTTCTCTCGGTCTAAGAATCCCATTCTCAAGCTCGTTTTAAATCCTTTGGATTACGCTCGTTGTGCGTGTGACCAAATAGGTTCTCGGTTTATGTTTGTCGTCTATAATTAACCATTAATTATAGAACGATCATGAGTGGCACCTAGTAGTACATCATGATCCCCAATTAACCGAAAAGATCAACGGTTGATCCAGAACTATTTCTGAAACCCTTGATGCTCGAATGAATCGTGCCCCATTCCCTTCACTCATCTTATACCCACTTGGTTCGGACATGGTCTATAGTGTCATCCCCACTAGGTCGACTCGTCACCTAGCCCAAGTATCATTTCCTCGTCCTCACATTCTAGTTACTCCACATGTATCGAAGAGTACCTTACTCTAAACATGTAATGCTTTGGCCAAAGACTTTAGTAACAATCCGACGAGAGGCCATGGGTATACATCTCCACGCAAGGAGTGGTGAATCCTTTATAGGCTATTCAAACACCTTCGATCACTTCGACTTATACCCAATCATCCCGGGTCCACATCTCCTCAGAGATGTTTGCTTAAGATGTCAAAGCATAAGTCTCCATGATCAAGATGACTTTAATACCGCAAGTCAAAGGAACATCGCACTTAAGCCACAGTAAGAACTTCATTGACATATCTATATATGCAGAGAACCATATGAAGTCTTACGGCTGGTCACTCCAATGAACTAGTTACCATAACTAGCATCCACGATTAACTCCGGACATCACTATGTCTCCAGCCAGTGAGAATCAGCTGCTTGGATACACCAAGGAGTATACCTCGTGCTAGCCTCGACAGAATTGATGGTGTCCAAATCCATCAATTCATCGACTAGGGATAATTCCGATACATCACAATTACACATGTAGAGATACTCACTAGTTGTGATCCAATCACAAATTCTCTCATGCTGTGAATCGCATCGTGGACATTCAGTAAATGAGTTTAAGATTCAATCAAATACATTAAACATGTATACTCAAATAGTGAATCTTCATTTATCATATAAATGGTTCATACATAAGGCGATTGCCTTAGGACATCTCTCATATATTACTAACAGACTCCCACTTGGCCTAATGTCAATCGCTACGGTATCCAATACCATAAGCTCTAACATGACCCTCAAACTTACTTTGAGGTAATGCCTTAGTCAAAGGATCCGCTAAGTTCCTTTCAGTGGGGTTTTTCTCGATTTGTATTTTGTTCCTACTGATGATCTCTCTGATAAGATGATAGCGGCGAAGCACATGTTTGGATCATTGATGAGACCACATCAAGTTCAGAGATGAACTTCTCGATCCAAACCGCTTCCTTTGCTGCTTCCAAAGCTGCAATGTATTTTGCCTTAGTGGCAGAATCCGCTATAGTGTCAAGCTTGGAACCTTTCCAACTTATTGCGCCTCCATTCCAGGTGAATACATACCCAGACAAAGACATGGAATCATCCTTGTCTGTCTGGAGCTGGCATCCGTATACCCACGTATCACCATGTACCCTTCTCCATATATTAGGAACGTATCCTTAGTTCTTCTTAAGTACTTAAGGATCGTCTTAACAGTCACCCAATGATCCAATCTGGATCGGGATCTCTCGCCGTGACACTCAGAGCATACGATACATCGGGCCTCGTACATAATATAGCATACATGATAGATCCTATTGCGGATGCATAGGGAATCTTACTCATGCAAATCCTCTCGTCTTCTGTGCGCGGACACATAGACTTCGAAAGGTGTACCCCATGCCTGATGGGTAAGAAACCTTTCTTGGATTCCGACATGCTAAACCTCTTTGCTTTTCGGTCTATATATGTAGATCGCGAAAGACCAAGCAACTGCTTTCGATCTATCTCTATAGATCTTAATCCGAGGATGTAGGTTGCTTCTCCCGTGTCTTTCATGGAGAATGTCTTGGATAACCAAACCTTCACCATCGTAAGATTGAAACATCGTTTCCTATAAGTAGTATGTCATCGACATACAATACTAGGAATCTGTTGCACTCCCACTAACCTTCTTGTACACACAAGGTTCGTCTGGATTTTGTGAGAAATCAAACTTTTTGATTGTCTCATCAAAATGGATATTCCAGCTCCTGGATGCTTACTTCAATCCATAAATGGATCGTCGCAATTTGCATACCTTGGTTTTATCAACCGATGTGAAACCCTCAGGCTGTATCATATACACGTCCTCGAGCAGGTTTCCATTAAGGAAAGTTGTTTTCACATCCATCTGTCATATCTCATAATCATAATGAGCCGCTATGGCCAGGAGCATCCGAATGGATTTAAGCATAGCTACAGGCGAATAGGTTTCGTCATAATCAACACCTTGTTTTTGACGATATCCTTTCGCCACCAATCTAGCCTTATAGGTAATCACATTACCATCCATGTCGGTTTTCTTCTTGAAAACCCACTTGCACCCTATAGGCTTTATCCCTTCAGGTGGGTCAACCAAGTTCCAAACTTGGTTTTCATACATGGAATCCATTTCCGACTTCATGGCACCAAGCCACTTATCCCTTTCTGAACTTGTCAGCACTTCTTCATAACTGGTAGGCTCCTCATCATCAATGAGTAACACGTCGTTCGATTCGCTTACGAGAAATCCATATCTCTCAGGAATGTTGTGTGTTCTACCAGATCTACGAAGATGTGGTGTTACAATAGGTCCAGCCGATTGCTCATCACTATGAGTTGTGCCATTTGTTGTAATGTCTATTTGAGTCTCTCGAGCCTCCTCAAGCTCGACGACACTCCCCTTTGTTTTCTTGCAAGAGAAACTCTTTCTCTAGAAACACATGCCTTGAAACAAACACCTTTTGTTCCACAGATGATAGAATTGGTAACCCCTTGTTTCCTTAGGGTATCCAATAAATAGACATTTATCGGACTTAGCATCCAATTTATGCGATCTTGTCGCTTCACATAAGCAGGACAACCCCATATCTTCAAGTAAGATACATGAGGTTTCTTACTATTCCATATCTCATATGGAGTAGTTGAGACTACCTTGGTAGGCATTCTGTTTAACAAGTAAACAGCTGTCTGAAGTGCATAGCCCCAAAAGGACTTTGGGAAGAGTTGCATGATTCATCATTGACCTGACCATGTCCAACAAGGTCCGGTTACGCCTCTCAGATACACCATTATGCTGTGGTGTATATGGCGGAGTCCATTGAGACAATATAACATTGTCTCTTAGATAATCAAGAAACTCTTGACTTAAGTATTCACCACCTCGATCCGATCAAAGTATTTTAATACTCTTGTCATGTTGTTTCTCTACTTCATTTCTGAACTCTTTAAACCTTTCAAAGGCTTCAGACTTGTGTTTCATAAAGAACACATACCCAAACCGTGAGTGATCATCGGTGAAGGTAATGAAGTAGCTATAGCCTCCTAATGCTTGAGTTGACATAGGTCCACATACATCAGTATGTATTAGACCTAGTAACTCTCCCACTCGTTCACCTTTTCCAGTAAAAGGTAACTTAGTCATCTTGCCTTTTAAGCATGATTCGCATGTATCGTATGAATCCCATTCAAACGATTCCAGAATTCCACATCGGTGTAATTCGGACATGCATTTCTTGCTTACATGGCCAAGACGACAATACCACATGTAGGAGTCTAATTGATTATCTTTTCGAGCACGCTTGTTGCTCGCTTCGATATTGAAAATATCACTGGATACGTCCAACGTATAAACACCATTGCTTAAAGTTCCAGTCCCTTTAAAGAACTCCATTCAAAGTTATGTAACAACAATTGTTACTAAAAGTCAAATGGTACCCATTTCTATTTAAACAAGAAATAGAAATGATGTTCTTTATCAACGAAGGAACATAAAAGCAATTGTCCAGTTCTAAGACAAGTCCTACAGGGAGTTCCAACAAATACGTTCCGATGGCGAGTGCAGCAACCATTGCTCCATTCCCAACACGTAAATTTGACTCTCCCCTTGACGAGTCTTCTTCTATTCCTTAGCCGATGTATGACATTACATATATGTGAGCCACACCCAGTATCAAATACCCATGTGTCTGAGAAAATAGAATGACAATCAATAAAGAAGATTTCTGAAGAAGATGGGGCATCCGATGCCTTATCCTTCTTCACGGACTCAAGATAAATCTTGCACTTTCTTCGCAAATGGCTCTCCTTGCCATAATGATGGCAAGTTTCCTTTTGTCCTAGTTCTACCTTCTTAGCCCTTCTCTTCTTTCCCTTCTGTTGTTCCTTTGACTTCCTCTTAGAACCTTTCTTCGAGGAATCAACTAACAGCATCGTCCCCTGCTCATGCTTCTCAGAAGACTCCACAGTCTTCAGCATATTGAGCAGTACCACAGATGAACCTTCTAGCATCTCAGAGGTGAAGAGGAACTTTGAGACTTCGAACCTTTCGAATCTCACTTGCTCATCAACCAACTCACAAAGATGAAGGACTACGATATGAGCATCCATATGCTCATGCTGCTTTCGTAGCTTGGGTTCCATCGCGGCTAGCATGATGCAACTCACCATTTCAGAATCATTCACATGTTTCTGATAGGCCAACAATTGGTCCAGAGTTGCATTGTCACTAGGACGGGCGGGAAGAGACGCTTCGAGGACATTCGCAAGCTTTTCCACCTTGAGAACAATTCTCAAGTTTCTAAGCCAGTCCAAGAAGTTCGGCCCAGTCAATTTATTCGAATCCAAAATGGAACGCAATTCAAAGACATCATGATCAATCTTAGAAATACAAAACGAGCATATATGAGAAAGATGATTTTAAAATGCATCAATATACATTTATAAATCCCATTCATTTTTCGAATTTCAAAAACCCCAAAATCACTTCGGGAGATCGTAGGTCCATCTCCGAATGGGCTGATATCCATCATAGTTATGAACAACCTTGGAGAGAGTCCAACAAGCCATTCATAACTACGACGGTAGGTATCAATTATACCGATTGCATATCACGTATATGCAACTATCACAATGTGCTATCAACTAATTGAATGTTCACACATACATCGGGTTGTTAACACATTAACAAGTATGCATCATATGCATAGCACCCAACTTCACCTCCCTTTACATCGACCTTGGAGAGAGTCCAACAAGCCGATGCTCCAGGTTAAAGCCAACCCATTAATCAGGACATAGTTTTAATATGGTTAGAGCGCATTCAACCAATTAGCCCAGCTTGGAGAGAGTCCAACAACCAAAGCTAACGATTGACCTCTGACTCTTACCATATTAGTATTAAACTATTCCATGGTTTGAACATATTCAGGTTCGAGCCGGGCTTGGAGAGAGTCCAACAACCCAAACAAGAAACAGAACTCTGGTTCTAACCATATTAATGGAAGGTGTAGGCTTTAATATTGATTAAGGGTTTTTATGTCTCATCCTATTTGCATGCAAATAACTATTATCTACATGGCATGGCATACATGGCATACATCTACATGTCACGACACGCATGGCATAATGTTATGCATCTAATGCAATTACATGACATACAATTATGTCATGTATATAATTTCCTTATATGTCATAACTATTTATGGAAATAAAATATGTTTAAGATTTGATTCTCCAAATCAAATCATAATTAAATTAGGAAACAAATTTCCAAATCTAATTACATATTTTATTCATGGAATTATTTGATTAAGGAAAATCTATTTAGGAAACCAACTTCCTAAATCATTAAAACTACTTATGGAAATAAAATATTTTAAGATTTGATTTCCCAAATCAAATCATGATTAAATTAGGAAACAAATTTCCAGAATCTAATCAAATATTTTATTTATGGAAAATATCAATTTCCATAAATACTTCCAACTTTCCAAAAGTGGAAGATTTCCATAAATACTTCTAGACTTTTCAAAATTGAAAAATTTCCATAAATACTTCTAAATTTCCAAAATTTAGAAAATTTCCAAAAATACATTATGACTATCGCAAAACCAATTTTACGATTATGTCGAAACACAACCTGGGCTCTGATACCACTGTTGGGTTTCCGGCACCGCGGCGTGTGTGTGTTCGATCATGTTTCGTAAACATGAGCACAGCGGAAGCAATTAAAAATAATAAATCTATATTTATTACAACACACACAACACACGCATGCATATTACAACAAGTGTAGACATAACCGTAAATTAAAATTTGCAATAAAAGAAATTTATCTACGTTATACCTTTCGTATGACGTGTAGCGGGAACGGCATCAACCGGAACGATTCTCGTAAGAATCGTCTCTATCCGTATCCACGCCGAGCTCCTCGGGATGACTTCGCTAAGTCACGAGCTTCGTCTTCGTACGGGTTACTAGCCTCGTGTTGAAGACGACGTGATCGAGAGATGATCACGATCCGAATCCAAATTCGGATCCTAAAATGAGTTCTCGAAACTCGCTTCTCTGAAGAGATATTCGTCAACCGTTTGACGAATCCTTCGTCCCCCACCTCAGAGGATTACCGGAGATCAAATCCCCGGTAAGTTAGTCGCTGTCGGAGCACTAACCGTCGTCCAAACGACGCTCCGACAACAAAGAAACAAGCTGTCCAGAAAAACTGGACAGCTTTTGGTGGAGGAATAGAGGCCGGCCAAAGGAGATGTGGAGCTCACCTTATCACCGAACCCACAAGAGATCACCGGAGGGTCGCCGAACATGGCTGAATCTTGGATGCCGGCGGCAAGGAGGTGGCAGCAGCTCCATGAAGTTGGCGGCAACACCATGTTGGGCGGCAACAACAAAAGGAGGCTAGGGTTGGGCGGCCAAAACTTCATTAGAGTTTTTGGGTTAGGGTTTAACCCCTATTTTATAGAGAACTAATTCTCTTAATGGTTAATGGATCATATCCATAAAGCCCGTTAACCCGCTCCATTAAGATAAGTTAAAATAAACCAAACCATGATGCTTTATTTTAAGTTAAAACGAACCGAACCAACTTTTGGTTCATTCGTTTAAAATAAACCAAACCCTTTGGTTTATTCTCATCCATTGGATTAGAACCAAACCATTTTGGTTCATCCATTACGTCTTCATAAGACGCGGCCCATCCACGCTTCCATTGCGACTGAAACGATTTCATGCTCGCTTTATGTTTGGTCCAACAAAACCTAGTTTCTCTCGGTCTGAGAATCCCATTCTCAAGCTCGTTTTAAATCCTTTGGATTACACTCGTTGTGCGTGTGACCAAATAGGTTCTCGATTTATGTTGGCCGTCTATAATTAACCATTAATTATAGAATGATCATGAGTGGCACATAGTAGTACATCATGATCCCCAATTAACCGAAAAGATCAACGGTTGATCCAGAACTATTTCAAACTCAAAGAGTCTGAATGAATCGCGGCCCATTCCTCTACTCATCTTATACCCACTTGGTTCGTGATATGGTCTATAGTGTCACCCTCACTAGGTCCGACTACGCCACACCTAGCCCAAGTATCATTTCTCGTCCCCACGGATTCTAGTTACCCACATGTATCAAGAGTACCTTACTCTAAACATGTAATGCTTTGGCCAAAGACTTTAGTAATAATCCGACGAGGCCATGGGTATACATCTCCTCACAAGGAGTGGTGAATCTTTATAGGCTATTCAAACACCTTCAATCACTCGACTTATACCCAATCATCCTGGTCCACATCTCCTCGTAGAGATGTTTGCTTAAGATGTCAAAGCATAAGTCTCCATGATCAAGATGACTTGAATACCGCAAGTCAAAGGAACATCGCACTTAAGCCACAGTAAGAACTTCATTGACATATCTATATATGCAGAGAACCATATGAAGTCTTACGGCTGGTCAATCCAATGAACTAGTTACCATAACTAGCATCCACGATTAACTCCGGACATCACTATGTCTCCAGCTAGTGAGAATCAGTTGCTTGGATACACCAAGGAGTATACCTCGTGCTAGTCTCAACAGAATTGATGGTGTCCAAATCCATCAATTCATCGACTAGGGATAATTCCGATACATCACAATTACACATGTAGAGATACTCACTAGTTGTGATCCAATCACAAATTCTCTCATGCTGTGAATCGCATCGTGGACATTCAGTAAATGAGTTTAAGATCCAATCAAATACATTAAACATGTATACTCAAATAGTGAATCTTCATTTATCATATAAATGGTTCATACATAAGGCGATTGCCTTAGGACATCTCTCATATATTACTAACAGATAGTTGATGGACCTCTGGGTTCATTAGTGGTGGATGATTTCCCAACCTGTGAATCTTGCTTGGAGGGTAAGATGACCAAGAGGCCTTTTTAAGACCAAGGGGTATAGAGCAAAAGATGTGTTAGAATTGATTCATTCTGATTTGTGTGGTCCTATGTCTATCCAGGCCAGAGGTTGTTTTGAGTATTTCATCTCTTTTATAGACGATTACTCAAGATATGGATATATTTATCTGATGCGCCGCAAGTCTGAATGCTTTGACAAGTTCAAAGAATTCAAGGTTGATGTGGAGAAACGTCAAGGTAAAAGTATCAAGACACTACGATCTAATCGTGGTGGTGAGTACCTCTTGGGAGAGTTTAGGAACTACTTATCAGAGGTTGGTATTCAATCCCAATTGACTGCACCTGGCACACCCCAGTAGAATGGTGTAGTAGAGCGAAGGAATAGGACGCTTATGGAGATGGTTAGATTGATGATGAGATATTCTGACTTGCCAGATTCGTTATGGGGATTTGCTCTAGATACGACGGTGTACATTTTGAACTTGGTTCCATCTAAATCAGTGCCTTCTACTCCCACAGAATTATGGACTGGGCGAAAGCCTAGTCTAAGACATATTCGGATATGGGGGAGTCCAGCATATGTGCTAAAGGCAGATGCTGGCAAGTTGGAACCTCGTACAAAAGTACGCTTGTTCATTGGCTATCCTAGAGGAACGAAGGGTGGATTGTTTTATAGTCCTAGAGATCATAGGGTGATCGTTAGCATGAATGCTAGATTTCTAGAGGAAGACTATGTGATGAGCCATAAGCCCAAGAGTAAAATTGTTCTGGAGGAGTTAAAAGGGGAAGTCACTTCTTTAGTACCACCGGCACAAGAGGATATACCACATGTCACTGCACCGCGTGTCACAGAGGATACACAGGTGATACCTCATCGTAGTGGGAGGGTTGTGAGACAGCCTGATAGATTCGTGTTCTTGGGTGAATCTTCTGATTTGGTCCCTGGCGAACATGAACCTGATCCCTAGACATATGACAAGGCAATCCAAGATAAAGATGCAGTATCTTGGCAAAGTGCAATGAATGCTGAGATTGAATCTATGGATTCAAATCAGGTCTGGGAGCTAGTAGAACCACCCGATGGTGTAAAAACCATTGGATGCAAGTGGATCTACAAGAGAAAGAGAGGAATAGATGGGAAGGTTGAGACCTTCAAAGCGAGGCTTGTTGCGAAGGGGTATACTCAGAAAGAGGGTATCGATTATGAGGAGACCTTTTCGCCGGTAGCTATGCTTAAGTCTATCCGGATTCTCTTATGCATAGCAGCTCATATGGATTATGAGGTGTGGTAGATGGATGTCAAGACAACTTTCCTTAAATGGAAGTCTTGAGGAAAACATCTATATGAAGCAACCAGAGGGATTCATTGCTAAGGGCAAAGAGCATCTTGTATGTAAGCTTAATCGGTCCATTTATCGATTGAAGCAAGCTTCGAGGTCTTGGAACATCCACTTTGAGGAGGTAAATCAGTCTTATGGATTTATTCAAAGTTCGGATGAGTCTTGTGTATACAAGAGATGTGACGGAAACGTACTGATATTTCTTGTACTATACCTAGATGACATTTTGGTGATTGGCAATAATATCAAGGTGTTATCAGACGTAAGGGTATGGTTGTCCAAACAGTTTGATATGAAGGACTTGGGAGAAGAGGGACACATCCTTGGGATCAAGGTTATAAGGGATCGGAGGAAAAGGATGTTGTGCTTATTCCAAGCTTCATACATAGACAAGATTATGGATCGTTTTAGCATTCAAAACTTCAAGAAGGGTTTTCTACCTTTCAGGCGTGGAGTTCCTTTATCTGAGGAGATGTGTCCTAGATCATCTGAGGAGATAGAGGAGATGAAGGCGGTTCCTTATGCTTCGGCAGTAGGAAGCCTCATGTATGCGATGCTATGTATGAGACCAGATATCTGCTTTGTCGTGGGCATGGTCAGCAGATATAAGAGTAATCCAGGATAGGGGCATTGGACTACGGTAAAGCATATATTGAAGTGCCTCAGAAGGACTAGGGAATATATGCTAGTTTACCGAGCAGACCAATTACTCCCTGTAGGTTACATGGATTGCGACTTCCAATCAGATAGGGATAACAGTAAGTCTACCTCAGGTTTTGTGTTTACTTTGGGAGGTGGAGCCATTATATGGAGGAGTGTCCAGCAGAAATGTGTGGCGGACTCCACCATGGAAGCTGAGTATGTGGCAGCCTCTGGGGCGGCCAAAGAAGTTGTGTGGCTCAAGAACTTCCTGATGGACTTGGATGTGATTCTTGGTTTGCCCAGAACTATCACAATTTATTGTGATAATAGTGGTGCAATTGCAAACTCGAATGAACCACAAGTCCATAAGGCTAGTAAACACATAGAGCGCAAGTACCACCTGATACGAGAAATCGTAAAGGAGGTAGAAGTTGTTGTCACCTAGATTGCATCAGAGGATGACCTGGTAGACCCTTTCACTAAGGCCCTTCTAGAGAGAGTTTTGATAGACATGTGGAGGGAAGGGGAATCAGATGTATGGCAGTATGAGGACAGCATAGTCTTTTAGTATAAGTGAGAGATTGTAGGGATGTATACTGAAAAGTCTATCTTTTCTATGAACATCTTTATTTTTGAAATAAGAATCACATGATCATTGTTTGTATATTTTTATGTATATTGTCTAATACGTTACATTGTAGATAACATGGTGTGTGGTGTCACACGGGGGATCATGTTATCGGCTCCTTGTAAAGTATAAGTAAAGGCTCACAATCGAGATGGCTTTGGACAAACCATCGGAATGGTTGTAGTGTGATTTGGTGTTGGTTTGTCTTGACCATAGAATCACACTAGTGCACTTTGTGTGTATTGAGCAGGACTGACATGGAGGTGATTCGATTTATTGCTGACTACATAATCGAATCGGACCTCAGATATTATTTAGTACATGCTCTTAATCCCAATATAATAATGGGCACATATACTTAGTAGTCATCTCTTTGATTTACCAATGGGCGAGATTTATATATTAAATCGATAGGCTCGGTAAGTTGGGAGATGATATTATTTATATGGTGTGCCGTTGATTATAGGAGGAAACTGTGTCCTATATATTAGGATGATGATGTCCCCTTGAGGAGCTCATAAGGTTCATCATGTAAACCCTGCAAGTGGACTTGGTCTGGCATGATGAAAAGGTTGAGTGGTACTACTCTAGGAGTTAGATGTTGATTAATTAATGGTCAGTAAATTAATTAATCGACGAACATTCGACATCTTAAATACGGGGAGAAAATATACAAATAATATATGGATCCCATATTATCATATGGGGGTTGGTGAGGTAGATCAATGATGAACCTTTAGTGGATTGGATCATCATTAGTGGATCGGACTTTATGTGGGCTTGATCCATGGGTGGCCAAGATCCAACTCCTCCTCATGGTCCCTAATGTAGCCTATTAACACCACATGAAGCTTAGATCCAATGGATAGAAACAAAACTCTAATATCCATAGGTAGAGATTAAATCTCTAAGAGCCGACGGTTGAGATTAAATCTCTAGATCCGACGGTTGAGATTAAATCGCTAGAACCAATGAAGGAGATTAATTCATGACTTATCCCTAACTCTATAAAAGAATGTCAAGGGAGTTTGCATGGAATTTTTTGATGAGAGCTAGGGTTTTTGGGCAGCAAGGAAGAGGAATTCTAGTTGAGATAGGATTAGGATTTGGGTTTGGAGGCAAGGGTGGCACCAAATATGGAAGGTATTCTTCTCTTCTTCTTCCTCTTTTGGCCAACGTCCAGCACCTCTCAAGCCTCTTTTCCTGCCTTGGCCGGTGCCCAAAAGCTCCCTTCTCCTTCTCCTTAGGTGGTGGAAACAAGATATAGGGCTTCCCTTGGTGTCTTGGTTGTTTTCCACCATCTTCTCCTTCACCTAGTTGGCCGGCGGCAAGGATAGTTTTAGTTCCTTGTTGGTTGTTTCTAGAGAGGAGAAAAACCTTGTTTATATTCTTCCTCTTGCTTTGGAAGAGCAAGGAAGGAAGATTTGCGATCTAGGAGCTTTGACTTTTGGTAGAGCATCGCCCACACGATGTCCAAAAAGAGGAAGGTCATACATTAGAAGATCAAAAGGTATATCTATTCTCTTTTCCCTTTTGTTTATTACTTGTATTTATTTTTCAATTATAAGCATGTTATAAATTTGTAAATGGCTAAATAGTACTTGGATCCTGAGCATAAACACAAAAATCAGCGATCCGGACATCGTCTATTCCGCGGCTACTCGTAGAATAGAGGATGGTTGCTTGAACAACTAGTTTGTTCAAGTGACCCCTCTAAACGAATAGCACGACGATGACTTGGTGGTTTGGGCAATCCCTTTTGTCTAGGATTAAATTTTTTTAATCTGGGGACATCGAAGGGATCGCCATGGACAAGCTACCGAGGTGAAGTGGGAAGCGAAGTTTCCCCTCACGAACTCGATAAAGAAAACCCTTCAAGTTATACTACTGGTTTTTTGTTATTACCTTTAAGACTGTATATCTGTTGATCTCCATCTGTATACCTGTTGATCTCCATTTGTATACTTCTTGATCTCCATTGGTTATATGTTGTTCATGCACTATATTTCATATTACCACTGAGTTTTATACTCACCACCACAGACCCTGGGTTTTCTTGTCGTCCAGGTAACAGGTAGAAGATCACTTCGGTGCTCGGAGCTCCGCCAGTTGATCCCATCTCACAACGAGTGTATGGATTTTATTCCATATTGTTGTATTATTTTGGATTGTTTGTTTTGAAATTTTATCCTATGTTGTTTCTGCATTTTGAGTGTATGGTTGTGTTGTATGTATTTGGCCTTTACTATGGATTTGATTTGGATGTTGGTTTCGACTATGTTTTCTTGTTGTGTCAAAGTCGTACCAGTATGCATATATTTGAGTTCTTGCATCTTTATTATTTGTTGGTGTATTTTGCTGTATTTTATGGCTTATCAGTGATAGCAGCTATTTGGGTCATGTATTGGTAGTTTATCTTACATTGTCATAAGAGGGTACCATACGGTTGACGGACAAATATACTCTCGGGGTGTGACAACACAAGATCTAGATCTCACCAAACAAAGATAGTTTGGAATGTATGAATGTTTGTTGATGTTTTGTTTCATATATTCATATATATTGAATCATGTGATAATATTTTTATTTAGATTATGCTTAAATGATCTATCATGTTTGTTTAGATAGTTTAGCATGTCTAAATAAAATAATTAGATTGACATTAGATGTTCAATCTCATGATTTCTTATCTTTGTCATGCCTTTAAGATCTTGCTTAAAGAGTTAGATAGTATTGCATGCTTAAATTAAAAGAGCATGCTTATGTTTATTTTGAAAAATCTATATGAACACTCCTTTTGATTTAATTGTTAAATCATAAATAAAATTTAATTTGTATTGCATATAGGGGTGTAAAAACACAACATGTAAATGCTTAATTTGCGTGTATTAACTATGATATCCTAGATTTGTAGGATAGAGCTTGAGGATGACATAGTGATCCAACACATGCCTGGTCCGACACGGCTATGTTAGGTTATGTATTATCTATTTCGATTTGTCTAAGTGTGGCAAGAATGTGCTAAGCCTTGACAAGGTCGTGGGAGGTTCTGTAGCCTCTGCTTCATGCCCTTTTGGCTTGGTCCAACCAAGTTGGTCCAACCAGGTATAACCTCTCCCTTTGAAAATCGCATTCTCAAACGTGTTTTATATAACTAAATCACCCGTATTAAGTGTGATCTAATATATTCCCGATTATGACGGTCCTTTATAATTAACCTATTAATTTTGAAAAGATCATGAGTGACACCTAACAGTACATCATGATCCCCAATTGACCGGAAAGTCAAAAAATGATTTTAGAACATTTCTGAATCCTTCAACAACCACAATTATTTATGTCTTATTCCTTTCACTCATCTTATACCAACTTGATTTAGGACATAGTTTATGTGCTCGTCCCCACTAGGTTAACTACGTCACACCTATCCCAAGTTTAGTTCATTGCCCTATAGATTCAAGTTACTCCCTACATGTGTCCATGAAATTCGTTCTTCTTGACATGTGTGCTTTGACTAAAGAGTTTTGAGTAACAATCCTAACAAGAGGCCTAGAGTATACATCTCTTTTAGTAGGAGTGTTGAATCCTCGATGGACTATTCAAACATCTTCGATTAGTTTGACTTATATCCAATCAACTGGGAATGACACCTTCTTTTGAGTTGGTTGTGAAGCAGTTAAAGTATAATTCATCATGACAAAGATGACTTGAATACCTCAAGTTTAAGGAAACTTGCGCTCGAGTTGCAATGAAATCTTCATTGACATAAAGAGCCATAAGATTCATGGCAAGTACTTCAATGAACTAGTTACCCTAACTAGTATCTACATGTTCACTCTCATCATCCCTATAGTTCTATTCAGTGAATGTCGAATGCTTGGATAAATCAAGAAATATAACACATGTTAGTCTTACAGAATTGATGATATTCAATCTCATCAATTCATCGACTAGAAATTGTTTCAATACTTACATAATTACACATGATGAGATACTCACTAATTTTGATCCAATCACAATATCTCTCATGCTATGTATCATTTTGTGAACATTAATAAATGGATTTAAGATCAAATCGGATACACAAAAAATGTACATCCAAATAGTGAATTTATTAATCAAACATCTAAGAAGATTGTCTTAGGATATCTCTCAAATATAACAAGGAAGACCCAACACTACATGCCCTTGGAATATTGGTGCAACAAGGCGGTGTTGGAGGATCGGTGGTAGGCTAGAAATGGTGAATAGCCCAATTCACGTAGACGATGGAAGTCATTCGTTCTTGTGTGTCTACAATCTCGTTAGCATAGTGGAATGATAATAAAATGAATACAAGAATACAACACACGCACAAACACAATGATATACGTGGTTCAGAACCTTATGGTACCTACTCCATGGGGTGAGCTCAACGAGCTTGAGTTATGCGCACAACACTAACCAAACTCCTTCTCAACAATAAGTCGGACGTGGAGAAACCACGTACAAGA
The DNA here is from genome assembly GCA_025175895.1 of Wurfbainia villosa. Classification (NCBI taxonomy): domain Eukaryota; kingdom Viridiplantae; phylum Streptophyta; class Magnoliopsida; order Zingiberales; family Zingiberaceae; genus Wurfbainia; species Wurfbainia villosa. The sequence goes on along the minus strand of CM045999.1, from coordinate 44,762,803 downwards.
AATTACACTAAGTAATACAAGAAAATACAAATACAACAATGAAATACGTAAAGAAAACATTACAACAAGGGATTTGAACTCTTGTTTGTTGCTTGCTTTGGATTGCGCTTGAAGGACTGGAATGCAGCAGCAATTCCCCTTCAAAATCATCCCAAAAAATCTTGCAAAATCTTCCTTCTCGAGCTCCATTTATAACCTGCATCGAGCTGATTTTGCGCTAATCAGTCGACTGATCGTGACCATCAGTCAACTGCTCCTGTAGTCATTGTCTCACAACGACTCAATCCACGCTGGTCAAGTTCCAACGAATCCATCATCAGTCGATTGATCATGCCCATCAGTCGACTGATGAACCCATCAGTTGAGTGCTCGATGCGATCACTCGACTAGAAAACCTATTCACCTGATCGGTCATTGCCATCCCTCGGCGTGATCGATGGTGTTAATAGTCGACTATCAACCCTTAGCGATCTCGATCGCTCGCCATAAGCACATCAGTCGATTGCTATCGACTTGGAGTAGTCGACTGGTACCTATACCAGTCGACTGATGTCGGATAAAACCTCAAACACCAAGTTGTTTGAGCATCCGACACTCAGTCTTAGCCACTTGGCCAAGTCCACCTCATCCTCTCATGGAGTTCCCCACCGAAGCTCTCTTTCCTCGGCCTACATCTCTCAGATGCACCAAGCGCATGACTTCGCAATGACATCCTTCGCATCTCTTGGCCTCGAAGTCTGCTTCCCTTGGGCCTCATTCTATTTACTGCCCGTTCGACGGTCCCTCAGATGCACAAAGCGCACGACTTCGCAATGCCCTCCTTCACCGACTCAAGGACCCCGTGTTAGTTATAGCCCTAGAACCAAACATGTGATGGTTGAATAGGGAACATTTTGTATCATATTCTATAAAGGCAAAGGATTGGTTATTATATTTACATCTTGCTTGTGCCAGCTAAATTAAATATAATAATGCCCTAGAAAAGTAGGTTCTTATCTACAGCACATCAATTGGCAGAATTGATTATGAGAGCCTGTAGAGAACACTTTCCTAAATGTTCCTAGTCAAGTATTAATATGCAAGGGCAATATTAATACATAAAGACTAGCATGTAGGTCAATTGATGACTTGATCTCACAAGTCATGGATATATGATATCAAGTTGACACATGGGTATATATTAGAGAATATATACTGAACTGACCCGCCATGAGAAAGTTTCATGGATCGTCATATGAGTGTCATAAACTTTCTCATGTGACTATTGGTATGAATAGTCCTCAAACCTGAAGTCACTACGGTTCCCTACATAAGGAGTTATGTACTTTGGTATCGTCAAACGTCACCCGTAACAGGGTGGACCATAAAGCGATTCTTGGGTATATAACAAATTATGCGAGAGGATGTGAGTGATGTAGATGGGATCTATCCCTCCCATATACGGAGTGATATCTCCGTGGTTTTTGATTGAGTAGAACTACTAAAACGCATGGCCATGCTCGAATGAGTCCATATGAGATATTGAGCTCATTTGTTTGAGTTAGTTTACTCAGGGATCAAGAAACACATAGATTGATCGAGGATGACACGGTCTATGCCTCATTGGTCAATCTGATATCAAGGATAGAAGGACACGGTCATACATTATAGTAGTCATGGAAAGGTTAGTCGGATCTTGACTTATCTCGTAACTTGGGTAGCAATGATGTATTGCTAGATGTCGCTCATTGCTTGTGTATCTAAAAGAGTTTAGATCCACTGCCAACGTTATGAGAGCCTATAGGGTCACACACAAAGAGCATGATGATTAGAAGAATTAGTGCATTCTAGTTTGACTAGAATAATTTGGGAATAAGCTTAAGTACAAAATGGTTTTTGGACTTTAAGCTTAAAGAGAATTTTAGTTTATTGATTTAATGAGATTAATTCAATATGCTAAGCTTAATTGATTTAATAAGATTAATTCAATATGTTACCTTATTGATTTAATGAGATTAATTCAATATGTTACCTTATTGATTTAATGAGATTAATTCAATATGATAACATAAGCTTATTGAATTAATAAGATTAATTCAACATCCATGAATGCAACATAAGCATGCCACCTAAGCATGCCACATAAGCATGCCACCTAAGCATGCCACCTAAGCTTGATTAGTTGGACTGAGACAAAGGGTTTTGACCCTTGGATTTCCTCCACATGTGGCCGGCCAAAACCAGGAGGATAACTCCTTGTTTAATTATCTTTCAATGCCATTGATTGCATTGAATGTGATAGGAGATGAAAGGTTTTTCAAATCCTATAAAACACCCCATGGGGTGGCCGGCCAAAGGAGTTGAGTGAGAGCTTAAGGCTTGGTGAGAGCTTGGTGGGAGAGGCTTTTGTTGTGTGGTTTTGTGAGTGTAAGCTAGCAAGAAGAGTAGTCTTCTTCTTCCTTTCTCTTCTTCCCTACCTTCCTCTCCTTTAGGGACTTCTCTAGCAAGAAGTAAAGGAGAGATCTTCTAGTTTTCTTTTGTGAGACAAGAGCTTGCTCGTGTGGATACATATAGAGGCACGGACATTTGAACGTGCTAAAAGATCCAACACATCCAAGGAAAGCGGATTGCAAAGGGCACGCAACAAAGGTAGAACTCTCCTATAAGATAGGTTTTCTTTTGAGAAATTTATTTTTGTATGAGTTTTTCTTTCGCAAGGATCACTTGGAAGGGATCCTAATTTTTCTGTTGCGCATATGCTATTTTGCATAAAGAGATCCCAACAAAGGGTATCGAGCCACTTATGCAAAGATCGTATAAAAATAGGTTTTCTCTATTTTATATATAATATAGAAGTAGGATAAATTTTATTATGAGTTGATAATTGCATTAGCAATTTATCAAACATAATAAAATATCCGATGTCTTTTAAAAGTTAAAAATGACATGGTGCATGGTTATGGCCTAGTCCCAAAATGTTTGTGAATGTGTGTTGTAATTCTTAATACGCTGCAGTCGTGCCTTTCTCCTAAAATCTTGTTGTAAAATTAGTTTTAGACTGAATGTAACTCAGTATTTCTCCTTTGTAATATACACAACAAAGATGGAGGGTCCATTGGAAGATGATGTTACAAGGAGGAAGTCAACAACACACGACAACCAAAAGGAAGCACTTGGGAGAAGATGCTATCCCTAGGTTGACTAATCAATCTTCTCATTGGCTTGAGAAGATTGTAGAATAAGGGCCATAACCATGACACGCTTAGTATGCTAATATGTATGTGATGCATGTTAATTTAGCTTATATGTGATGTATGCTAATATGTATGTGATGCATGTTTAAGTTTATTTCTTAATAAGTCTAAACGATATGCCTACCAAAGTTTGGTACTCACTACTTCCTCGATCATTTGTTATTGGGTTTGCCAAAGCAAAGCAATGCATTTTATCTTGGAAGAGTGCGAGTGGACAATCGTGATGTCCCGCTATCAAACTTGGTTAAGACTTAATTAAGTTTTTTAAAGTAGAGGCATATATTAGCTTTGAACATAAGTTTAAAAATTAGTTTTGTGTGATTTCCGAACATCAGCTTTGTCTTAGAAGTGGTCGTTGCTCCGATATCCAAGAAGGCCTCTGTGCCCCACCGGAAGCTGGTTTAGGAATAAGCACTAAACTAATCTAAACTTAACCAAAGCTATTAAAGAGTTACATCAGATGTAATTGGCAAAAGATTGCCTACCTAATCATACTATGTCTTGGGCGATTAGCCAAAGCTAACTCAAGACGAATTATGATGTGGATCTTTTATCCCATATAAATTTATAGCTAAATAGAAGCTAATGATGTAAGCAAAATGTGTTTGCCTACATCAATAATTAGCTCATATCAAAGCTATGAGAATTTAGTGGGAGCCTCATTTAATTAAAGGCCTAATTAAATGACTTAGGTATGATACTAAATTTTGCATATTAATGTTGTAGATCACCATGTCATCTAACACGACACACCCTCAACTCATGATCTATCCTTGAGAAAGACAAGCTCAATGGAGCTAACTTTCTAGATCGGTATAGGAACTTGAGGATTATCCTCAAGCAAGAACGTAAAGATGTCCTAGAGCAGCCTATCCTCGAAACACCGCCACTGCGCCACTGTCTTGAAAAGGATGCTTATAAGAAGCATCAAGATGACGCATTAGATGTGTCATGTCTTATGCTTGCCACCATGAACTCTGAGCTTCAGAAGAAACATGAGAACATGGATGCCTATGATATGGTTGAGCATTTAAAACAACTATATCAAGGACAAGCTAGGCACGAGCGTTTTGAAGTGTCTAAGGCTCTTTTTGCATGCAAGATGCAAGAAGGAACACCTGTAGGAACTCACGTACTTAAAATGATTGGGTACGTTGAGAACCTTGAAAGACTAGGTTTTCCATTGAGCCAAGAATTGGCAACCGATGTTATCCTGCAATCGTTGCCGGAAGCATATAATCAATTCGTCATGAATTATAACATGAATGAAATTGATAAACCTTTGCCTGAGATTCTCGATGTTAAGAATCACGAACCGAATCTCAAAAAGAAAGTTAGTAATGTACTAATGGTCAAGAAGGGCAAAGGTAAGCGCAAAGGCAAGGGTAAGACCCAAGCCAAAAGCAAGGCCAATTCATCCACTTCAAAGGGTAAAGGTAAAGTACCTAAGGAAGGGGACTGTTTCCATTGCGGTGAGACTGGACACTGGAAGCGGAACTGCAAAGTCTACCTTGAGGAAGTAAAGAATAAAAGAAGTGGGACTTCTGCCTCAGGTATACACGTTATAGAAGTTAATCTATCTATTTCTTCTACATGGGTATTAGATACCAGATGTGCATCTCACATTTGTACTAATGTGCAGGGACTGAGAAATAGTAGACTAATGGCAAAAGGCGAAGTGGACCTACAAGTAGGCAATGGCGCAAAAGTTGCTGCTGTAGCTGTAGGAACATATTCTTTGTCTTTGCCCACTGGGCTTATCTTAGAACTAGAGGAGTGCTTTTATGTACCTGCATTAACAAAGAACATAATCTAGATCTTGTTTAGACAAGAAAAACTTTTCTTTTATAATAAAGGACAAATGTTGTTCCATTTATTTGAATGAAATGTTCTATTGTAATGCACCACTTATGAATGGTCTCTATGTTCTAGATTTAGAAAACCCAATTTATAACGTAAATACCAAACGGTTCAAATCGAATAATTTGAACCAAACATATCTCTGGCACTGTCGCCTAGGTCACATAAATGAAAAACGCATATCCCAACTCCATAAAGATGGATTATTTGACTCATTTGATTTTGAATCATATGAGATATGTGAATCTTGTCTTTTAGGAAAGATGACTAAAACTCCATTTAGTGGACATGGCGAGAGAGCGACGGACTTGTTAGGACTCATACATACTGATGTATGTGGCCCTTTCAATGTCGAAGCCAGAGGAGGCTATAAGTACTTTATTACTTTCACTGATGATATGAGTAGATTTGGCTACTTATATTTGATGAGACATAAGTCAGAATCCTTTGAAAAGTTCAAAGAATTCAAGAATGAAGTACAAAACCAACTTGGTAAGCGTATTAAGCTACTTCGATCAGATCGAGGTGGTGAATATCTTAGTCAAGAATTTCGTCATCACCTGGCTGAGTGTGGGATAATATCCCAACTCACTCCACCTGGAACACCACAATAGAATGGTGTATCTGAAAGGAGAAATCGTACTCTATTAGATATGGTACGATCAATGATGAGCCAGACTGATCTACCTACTTTCTTTTGGGGTTTAGCTCTAGAGACAGCCGCTTTCACACTTAATTGCGTCCCATCAAAAGCCGTAGAAAAGACACCATACACGTTATGGACTGGAAAGAGTCCCAAAATGTCTTTTATAAAGATTTGGGGTTGTGAAGCTTATGTTAGACGTCAGGTCTTAGATAAACTAGGACCCAAATCAGATAAGTGTTATTTTGTAGGATATCCCAAGGAAACTAAGGGATATTACTTTTACAATCCCACACATGGCAAGGTGTTTGTTGCTAGAAATGTTGTCTTTCTAGAAAGAGAATTTATTTCTAGAAAAACTAGTGGGAGTAAAATTCATCTTGAAGAAATTCGGGATGAAGATAACACTAAGGCTTCGATGGAAAATGAACAGGCACCACAAAGTGTTGTGGATGAGGAAATTGTTGCCCAAAGAGTTGTGGAGCAAACACCTGTTCAAGTAGACCAACCTCTTCATAGATCTGATAGGATCCGTCGTCAACCCGAGAGATATTCTTTTCTCTTGATTGAAAACGGTGAAGTATTGCTTGTCGATCTTGACGAGCCTACATCCTATCAAGAAGCTATGATGAGCCCAGATTCCAAGAAATGGCTAGAGGCCATGAGATCCGAAATGGAATCCATGTACACTAACCAAGTATGGACTTTGGTTAAACCACCTGAAGGGGTAAAACCTATTGGGTGTAAGTGGGTCTTTAAAGTAAAGACTGACATGGATGGTAATAAGCTTACCTATAAAGGTAGATTGGTGGCTAAAGGATTCAAACAAATTCATGGTATTGACTATGATAAAACCTTTTCACCAGTTGCGATGCTTAAATCCATTCGGATCATACTTGCTATTGCAGCCTACCACGATTATGAGATCTGGCAGATGGATGTCAAAACCGCTTTTCTGAATGGAAAGCTACTCGAGGATGTGTACATGACACTGCCTCAGTGTTTTGAAGATCCAAAGCATCCTGGAAAGGTATGCAAACTGCAAAGGTCCATTTATGGACTAAAGCAAGCCTCTCGAAGCTGGAATCTTCGATTCGATGATGTAATCAAGGAGTTTGGTTTCATCAAGAATGAAGATGAACCTTGTGTCTACAAGAGAAATAGTGGGAGCACAGTTGTATTTCTTGTCCTATATGTAGATGACATACTTCTCATCGGAAATGATATTCCCTCACTCCAGTCTGTGAAGATGTGGTTAGGGAATTGTTTCTCGATGAAAGACTTAGGTGAAGCTGCCTATATTTTAGGCATCAAGATCTATAGAGATAGATCTAAAAGATTACTTGGCCTAAGTCAGAGTACATACATTGATAAAGTGCTAGATCGTTTTGCTATGCAAAATTCTAAGAAAGGATTTCTGCCTTTATCACATGGTGTGAGTCTTTCGAAGACTCAATGTCCCTCTTCTAAGGAGGAGAGAGATCGCATGGATAAGATCCCTTATGCATCTGCTATAGGGTCTATCATGTACGCCATGCTTTGTACTGCTCGACATCTCGTATGCTTTGAGCATGACGAGTAGATACGATACCGATCCAGAAAGTCATCGGATAGCAATAAAAATATTCTTAAATACTAAGAACGAAAGAATATTTCCTCGATATTCGAGGCAATGAGGAGCTAGTCAGAAGGGTTACAAAGTGATGCAAGCTTCCAAATGCATAAGGATGACTATAGATTGCAATCGGGTACGTGTTTTGCTCGAATGGTGGAGCCGTGAGTCGGAAAAGTTCAAGCAGACACAGCTTGGCCGATTCTACAATGAAGTCGAGTATATTGTCGTCTCGATGCAAAGAAAGGAGGCTATTTGGCTCCGCAAGTTCATCAGTGAACTTTGAGTAGTTCCTAGCATTGCAGATCCAATAGACCTCTATTGTGACAACAATGGGGCTATTGCACAGGCTAAGGAACCTCGATCACATCACGACCAAACACATATCGCGCGCCCATCTCATTCGAGAGATCATCGATAGAGGAGATGTGAGGATATGCAGAGTACACTAAGCTAACATCGCAGATCCATTGACCAAGGCTTTGGCACAGAGGAAGCATGATGGTCACACTAGGTCACTAGGTATTAGATATCATAGTGATTGGTACTAGTGCTAGTGGGAGATTGTTAGTTATAGCCCTAGAACCAAACATGTGATGGTTGAATAGGGAACATTTTGTATCATATTCTATAAAGGCAAAGGATTGGTTATTATATTTACATCTTGCTTGTGCCAGCTAAATTAAATATAATAATGCCCTAGAAAAGTAGGTTCTTATCTACAGCACATCAATTGGCAGAATTGATTATGAGAGGCTGTAGAGAACACTTTCCTAAATGTTCCTAGTCAAGTATTAATATGCAAGGGCAATATTAATACATAAAGACTAGCATGTAGGTCAATTGATGACTTGATCTCACAAGTCATGGATATATGATATCAAGTTGACACATGGGTATATATTAGAGAATATATATATGAATCGACTCACCATGAGAAAGTTTCATGGATCCATATGAGTGTCATAAACTTTCTCATGTGACTATTGGTATGAATAGTCCTCAAACCTCAAGTCACTACGGTTCCCTACATAAGGAGTTATGTACTTTGGTATCCCAAACGCTTACCCGTAAATAGGTGGACCATAAAGGCAATTATCGGGTATATAACAAATTATGCGGAGGGATGTGAGTGATGTAGATGGGATCTATCCTCCCATATGACGGAGTGATATCTGTGGGCCCCTTGATTGAGTAGAACTACTAAAACGCATGGCCATGCTCGAATGAGTCAATATGAGATATTGAGCTCATTTGTTTGAGTTAGTTTACTCAGGGATCAAGAAACACATAGATTGATCGAGGATGACATGGTATATGCCTCATTGGTCAATCTGATATCAAGGATAGAAGGACACGGTCATACATTATAGTAGTCACGGAAAGGTTAGTCGGATCTTGACTTATCTCGTAACTTGGGTAGCAATGATGTATTGCTAGATGTCGCTCATTGCTTGTGTATCTAAAAGAGTTTAGATCCACTGCCAACGTTATGAGAGCCTATAGGGTCACACACAAAGAGCATGATGATTAGAAGAATTAGTGCATTCTAGTTTGACTAGAATAATTTGGGAATAAGTTTAAGTACAAAATGGTTTTTGGACTTTAAGCTTAAAGAGAATTTTAGTTTATTGATTTAATGAGATTAATTCAATATGCTAAGCTTAATTGATTTAATAAGATTAATTCAATATGTTACCTTATTGATTTAATGAGATTAATTCAATATGATAACATAAGCTTATTGAATTAATAAGATTAATTCAACATCCATGAATGCCACATAAGAATGCCACCTAAGCATGCCACATAAGCATGCCACCTAAGCATGCCACATAAGCATGCCACCTAAGCTTGATGAGTTGGAAGGAGACAAAGGGTTTTGACCCTTGGATTTCCTCCACATGTGGCCGGCCAAAACAAGGAGGATAACTCCTTGTTTAATTATCTTTCAATGCCATTGATTGCATTGAATGTGATAGGAGATGAAAGGTTTTTCAAATCCTATAAAACACCCCATGGGGTGGCCGGCCAAAGGAGTTGAGTGAGAGCTTAAGGCTTGGTGAGAGCTTGGTGGGAGAGGCTTTTGTTGTGTGGTTTTGTGAGTGTAAGCTAGCAAGAAGAGTAGTCTTCTTCTTCCTTTCTCTTCTTCCCTACCTTCGTCTCCTTTAGAGACTTCTCTAGCAAGAAGTAAAGGAGAGATCTTCTAGTTTTCTTTTGTGAGACAAGAGCTTGCTCATGTGGATACATATAGAGGCACGGACATTTGAACGTGCTAAAAGATCCAACACATCCAAGGAAAAGCGGGATTGCAAAGGGCACGCAACAAAGGTAGAACTCTCCTATAAGATAGGTTTTCTTTTGAGAAATTTATTTTTGTACGAGTTTTTCTTTCGCAAGGATCACTTGGAAGGGATCCTAATTTTTCCGTTGCGCATATGCTATTTTGCATAAAGAGATCCCAACACCCCGAGCCTATAAGACTAGTGACCTTGACAAGTCCTCAAGACTTCCCATTGCCAAGGCTACACACTTGGACTTACCAACACCAAGCCATATGCTTGGATTTTTCCCAACACCAAGCCCCATGCTTGGACTTTTCACCACCAAGGCTACACACTTAGATTTATGTGGCCAACCCATGTTGGACTCCCCATGACAATCCCATGTCATACATTTTGTCTAACATCAAAATATAGTTTGAGTCAAACTTGAGTCCAGTCAATTGTGACTTGGGTCAATTGTACCAACAATATCTCCCTTTTTTATGTTTGACAAAACCTCAAACTCAAGTCTACCAATTATCCCCAATTGGCAATGCTCACATCCCAATGAGAATTCCAACTAACCCCAATTGGTAACTTCTTCCCCTTTTTGACATACATCAAAAAGGTCCTCCCCAAGGGTATGAATGTCTCATATCCCAATGAGATCTTACAATCTCTCCCTTGGAGGAAAACATGACTTCAATCTTTCTAGCAATAAGTCTCATATCACTTAAGAGAGACAATCCTCTAATTTTCCAGTCATGAGGAAAAATACACATCCATCTTCCCATGATGGATACCTCCCCCTAAAGGCTTACTCCCCCTTGACCATTGCACCAACAATGTCCTCGGAGAGTCCCTAAGCCAATAGGAACACTTAAACAATCAAAATTAAGGCACAAGTTCAACATTGAACTTCCATACACCTTAAAATTGGTACTCACCCTAAACGCCTCTTCTAATCCATATCCAATGGATTTCCACCCTTTCTAATGCTCTCCAAAGCATGTCCTAGGGTTAGGAGTAGTTAGGAAATAAAAGCATAGCTGAACATGGGCCTAACATGTAGGGCCAATGATGGTTGGCTAGAGAGGGGTGAATAGCCTTCTTTCATCGTAGATGGAAATCGTTCGTTGATCGTCTACAAAACTATTAGCGCAAGTGGAATATACTAATATGAACAATTAAAGACAAAGCAAAGGAAGAATATAAATACAAACACTAACACCACAATGTAACGTGGTTCACAGCTTCGCCGCTAATCCACGGTCTGATTCGTCCAAGGTGAATCACGCCTCAATCTATCCACTAGATCTCTCCTTTGCACCAAGCTAGGTGGAGGTAACCTCTTTTGCACAAGAGCACTCCTCTTACAAATATAATGTAAATAACTCAAGTAAGAGGATTGAAAATCTTTAGGGCACTTTTGGGAGAGTTTAGAGCATGAACATTAGCCTCCCAAAAGCCCACACCCTCTCTTTTTATAGAGAGGGTTGATTTCTTCCCGTTGACCGCCATCAGTCGACTACTGCCCTTGGCAGTCGACTGTTGCCACTACAACGGCCTCTGAACATGTCAGATCCTGACTGTTGTAATTCAACAGAAACCTTGGCAGTCGACTGATGTATCCATCAGTCGATTGATGCCTTCGTAGTCGACTGCCCAGTCGGCTACGAGAGGTTCTGTGCCCCAAACCCTCTCGACAAGTCGACTGCTGCCATCAATAGTCGGATCGATGGTCTTGCGATGGATCGCTGCCATCGATCAATCGATAGTCTTGGCGATCGCCATCCATGGCGCGATCGATAGCACATGAATCAAACTTGTATACCAATCGAGTCACAATCGACTTGGAGCAGTCTACTACCATGACATGGCAGTCGACTGATGTCGGGAAATCCCATCCGACACTTTGCCAATTGGCCAAGTTTCACCTAAGCATACCACCCCGTCCCAGGTTACATTTGCTCACTCTCATTCCTTGAAGTCCCTCGCCTTTGAAGTTGTCTTCGTCCGGCCACATCCCTCGGATGCGCCAAGCGCACGACTCTGCAGCGCCATCCTTCGCGTCTCACCCTGAAGTCTACTTCCTCCGGCTTCACTCCAATCTCCTCGTTCGGTGGTCCCTCGGATGCTCCAAGTGCACGACTTCCGCAAAGTCATCCTTCACCGACTCAAGGACTGAGTCATGAGAGGTGAAACTCGCCAATGCTCCATGTGTCAATTACTAAGTCCTGCAAGACTCCAACAAACATCAAATCCAAACATCCTAAACTAAACCCTTTGTCACACACATCAAAACCATATCACGGGTTGATTGCACTAACAATCTCCCCCTTTTTGATGTGTGGAAATCCGTTTAAGTTAGGTAAACAAATAACAATAATCATAAGCAAGTAAAGCATGTAAATAAAAACATTAGTATAACAACTCCTCCATAAACATGCAACTCCCCCTTAAGACATGCTAAGCTTCCCTATTAGCATGATTAACTTATGTTGGTGCAATCGGCCCAGGTCACGATTGACCAGGACTCAAGTTTGACTCGAGTGATGTTTTGATGTTTCGACAAAAACATATGACAATATAATTGTCATGGGAAAGTCCAAGTCTTGAGTACTTGGCATGGGAAGTCCAAGTGGGACACTTGGCATTTGGTAAAGTCCAAGCATGGTTCTTGGCAAGGAAAAGTCCAAGCTTGAGTCTTGGCATTGGAGATGTCCAAGGGTTTGATATTGGCAGCATAAAGTCCAAGCGGGAGCTTGGTAGCATAAGTCCAATGATTGGCGGCGTAAAGTCCAAGCGGAGTCTTGGCGGCGTAAGTCCAATGTGCCTTGGCGGTGTAGACACCGTTAGCATGACATAGCCGATGGAAGCACCTGAAGGCTAGTGCGATGGATGAACAAGTCATGGATGACTTGGAGGGATCCGAGAGACGTGAGGCTGATGGAGGTGGCTAGAAGACTTAGGTCTAGGCTAAGGGTGGTCTAGCAAGTATGGGGGAACCATACTTGGGCTAAAACCTCATGTTTGAGGTGTGCCAGTCGACTGGTGCCATGTGGCAGTCGATTGGACCGAGTCAACTAGGGTTTGACTGCGGGTTATGGCCTAGCAGTCGACTGCCAGAGGTGTCAGTCGACTGATGGCTCGAGCAGTCGACTGATCGTGTGATCAGTCGACTGGTGCTCGAGAAATCGACCATAGAATAGAGTCGAGGCTCGACTGGTAGAGTGAGGACTCCATCATTCGACTAATGGGTATGATCAGTCGACTGATGGTAGATCCGTTGGACTTATCCAACGTGGATCTAGCCGTTGTCTCACGATAACAGTGGCATCAGTCGACTGATGGTCCCTATCAGTCGACTGATTGACCTTTTCCAGCACAGGTTGAAGCTATATAAGGAGCTCGTGATGGAGGAAAAGATTATGATTTTCTTGGGCGAAATTGAAGGGGGAAGTTGGTGCTTTCCAGTCCTTCAAAGCTAGTTCAAGGCAATCAAAGATCAAGCAATCCAAAGCTCTTGTAAAGTGTTTTTCCTTTACTTGCATTTGTATTTTATATTGTATTTGCTTGTATCTAATTGATTATTGTTGTAATCATTATTGTACGAGGTTTCTCCGCCTCCGGATTGTTCCGAGAAGGAGTGTTTATTAGTGGTTGCATGTGCATCACTAAAGCTCGTAGAACTCGATCCGTGGAGTAGGAACCGTGCGGTTCCGAACCATGTTATATCGTTGTGTTAGTGTGTTGTGCATTTCGTTATCATTATTACTTTTCTATTTCCGTTGCGCTAACGAAATTGTAGAAACAAACGCGAACAAATTATATCTACGAACGAATTCTACGCTATTCACCCCCCTATAGCGGCGTTAAATATTCTACAATTGGTATCAGAGCCTGGTGGCTCTTCAACGGATTAACAACCGGGAGCAAGACGCTAGAGAGTGAAGATGGAATTCCAAGACAAGCTTGGATGGGATATCAATACACCTATCCCTTATACCTTCTATGGACAAGAATGATTCAATCAATGGAAGGTGAGGATTGAAGAATTCTTGATGATGAAGGACTTTGAAGAGTGGGGCATTTTGATGGAGGGATTTCAATATCCAAAAGGGCCCAAGGGAGGAATTCTCAAGATGAAGAAGTGGACCGAGGAACAAATCCAAGAGTTTGAAAAGAATACAAAGGTAATTAAATTCTTGGTTGATTTGATTCCAAATAAAATTATGTGTGAGCTAGGTGAGTACAAGGATGCCAAAGAGCTTTGGAGTCAAGTGGCAAAATATCATGAAGGCTCACAATCGGTCCAAGAGGAAGAGACCGAAGAGGCTAATTCATCATTCTCACAAGGAAGTGAGGAGTCAATCTCCGGATCGGAGAAAGAAGAAGTGGAAGAAGTATCCACTTCTAGGATTGAGGAGATTAGAGCATCCTCAACACCGGAGCAACAAAAAGTAACATCTACATCCGGTCAAGAGGAAGAACAAGCTCAAGAGATCCTCACCACCGAACTAGGTAACTCAAACACTCAAATTTCAAATAAAATCCATATATTGTGTTTTGAGTGTAGGGAGTATGGGCACTACAAGAGCAAGTGCCCAAAGAAGGTTAAGAAGACTCCTCCGGTGCCTAAAAGTCAACAAAAGTCAAAGGATGCCGGTTCCCCATCATCTAAAAATAAGGAGCATATCATTTGCTTCAAATGTCGGCAATCGGGACATTATCGAAATCAATGTCCTAGGGGGAGCAAGAAGATCCAAGAAGGAGTATCACAAGTAGAGGGAGCTACTAAGGCAAACCCTAAGGTATATTTTCATAATGCTCATTCTTTAAATTCTAAGCAAAAGCATGCTAGAGTTAATTCAAATAATGTTGCTATTACTCATGAATCGAAGCATGCTAGGAATGATAAATCTAGGCCTATTTCAAAGAAGGAGAAATTTGGGACTAATGTCCCTAGAAATATCTTTCCTAAGAAAGTAATTAAGAAAATCGAAAATCATCTAGGTATTAATTCCAATAAGAGTAAACATATGTCTAAGGCAAATGATAATTCCCAAAAACCTAATCAAAAATCATTTGGGCAATTAGAATTAGAGAACCAAGCTTTAAGGTCAAGGCTTGAAAAACTATAAAAGACCCTAAATAAACTACAAAATCAATTTCAAGGGTCTAATGGTCAAAGTCAAGGGTCAAGATCTCAAAGTCAACATTTAGGACCCAAAAGACAAAAGTCAACCGAGGGAAAGAAAGGTTTGGGTCACAAACCTAAGCCTAAGGTGACTTATCATTGTGTTCCATTTGACTATGGAACACAAACTAGGTCTAGGAAGACCAAGGTTGCACGGGGAGTTACCTCTAGAGTCAACCTAGGTAAGACCGCAATGACCAAGGCTAACAAGCCTAGGAGGGTCATTAGAAAGGTATCTAGGGAGGTTATCCCTAAGGAATACCTAATTAATTCAATGAGCTCAAATAGATTTTGGGTTCCAAAGAGCGTGATTGATTCACGTTAAATGGATTAGAATGTGCTAACCATGATTGGATGAGTAGGTAACTCAACCATGGTAAAGGTGGCATTTTAGGTTATGGGTGCCTTGGAAAAACATTTGAGCTTTAATCCTAAAGGGTTTTAGGATGTGCCAATATAGTTTTTGAAAAACATGAAAATCAATAAAATTGGCACAATCTAGATTTAGAGATCATAGTGTGTAACTTTGATTGTTGGCACACTTTAAAAGTTCATGTAAAAGTAACATCAAGAGTGATACTCAAGTGTCACACAACTTGATGTCTTGTACTCACCATGCTTCATATGTTTTGTCATATGTTTGCATGGAAGGAATGTCTAGGATGGATTGCATCTCACAAAACAAGTCTTTTACCTTGATTGTGTATTTTAACTCTTAGAAAGGGTGAGATGTTAGGATTTGGAAATCATTGAATGTTAATGTTTGCAAAATATGAAATAAAACATTAAAATATATTAACGAATACATGAATATAATTATAACATCAATATGTTCGATATACAAGAATAAACATAATAAAATGGAATAAATTAATGAGAAATCGAGATTTTCAAAATTTGAAGAAATCGGAATATCGATCGATCTGATTATCATCGATCGTGATAACAACTAAAGCGATACGATCACGGTCATCGATCAGTGCTAGCTTCATGACTCATTGCTTGAACATCGATCGGTGATGGGATCATCGATCATTGTTGGTACTTCTCGAGGCGAAGGGTCATCGATCGAGTGCTCGGCGAGCGATCGGTGATCGCATCGATGGGCGATATTCTTGTATACGTCACGAAGGTTCGTGATCGATTCTTTGAGATGGATCGATCACGGCTTCTCGGTAAACCCGGTAATAAACCACGATCGGTCGTGATCGCACATCGATCATTGCATCGTCGAACCGCTAGGGTTCGGCGTCTTCACGTGACGCGCCGGCTTTTCCTCTCATCTCCGATCGCCATCTCCTTATCCGACCAACCCTTCCGGACGTGCCAGCCGCCCAAGCTTTTAGGTTTGATAGTTAACCCCTTTTTCTTGCGTGTTTCACTTATTTCAAGCCTTAGTTCACTCATTTAGGGTTTGGTTCCTTGTTTCCGATTAGGATTCCGGCGTTTGAGTCCTCCGGCGAACTTTCCGACGACCCCTTTAGCGATATCTAAGCATCCCATCGCCACATCTCCAAATGGCGCATAAGTAACATTCTTCTTACCCAATCCCTAATTTGCCTTTCCATTATAATTTAGTTTTTATTTAATCATGTATTATTGTCCTTGCATGTCATATCATTACATTGCATTCATAATAGGAGAGCCCATAGGAATGATCCACCCGAGGGTGAATCTCGATTGTACCAACCTATGTTGGTTAGGTACATCGATAGGGACTTTTTCAATTGTCATTGTAGTGATGTCATGGAATTAATTGCATACTATAATCTCATGAAAGTTGTTTTATGCACGCATCCCATTAATGATGACCTCCTTAAGGAGTTTTATCAAAACCTGAAAAAGGTAGACGACGGCCCTACCTACACTACTCGCATTGCAAAACGCGAGTTAGAGTTCACTCCTGCGATACTGCAGGAGTTTCTCGAGTGTAAGCCCTCAGATGACACCTTTATTTTTTACCCTACCATGGATTTCCCTTTACCCGAGCCCTTTGACCATATCTCTATGTAGTCCATGCATGGGCATATCTTTGGTTATCCTCGTCCACCGGCCCAGAATTTATTCCCTATCACTGAGTTATCTGCACCTGACAATGTACTTTACAAGGTCATTGTTGGGTGTTTTCTTCCTATCGTCACTCGGGGTCTGGCCAAGATTCGGCCTCCTCATCTTTTTCTTCTATACGCCATGCGTCATAGGTTAGATATTAACTTTGCATTAAACATGTTTCACTGCATCGTGCATTTCACTTCCCCTGTACAAGGGAAAGTGCATATGCCATATGGTCATATTATCACAGCATGGCTAGATTCAATAGGCATTAACATCCACAGGGGTTCTCTGAGAGTGCTATCTGAGGTGTACGACTGTATATCAGTTCCTAACTTCTCGTTAGTAAAGCTACGGATGGGGCCTGGACAGATGGAGTTGGCGCCTCGACAACCACCCAGGGCACGCAGAGAGCCTCCTCCGGTACCCAGAGAGGCGATAGAGGACTACGAGGATGCAGACGCCGCTGATGAGGATGATCAGATGCCGGCAGATGCATCAGCGACGGGTCCATCAGATCGTCGTGGCCAGCTGGAGTCCAGATTTCAGGACTATCAGCAATCGATTGACTCTAGGCTGTCAGAGATATTGGCAGGCCAAGCATCCTTCGGCGCACGTCTTGATCGGATGGAGGAGTCCCAAAGCCGCATCGAGCAGTGTCAGCTCGATATGTTAGAGATGGTGCGGGCCTGGACCTTGA
Organism: Wurfbainia villosa; assembly: GCA_025175895.1. Lineage (NCBI taxonomy): Eukaryota > Viridiplantae > Streptophyta > Magnoliopsida > Zingiberales > Zingiberaceae > Wurfbainia > Wurfbainia villosa. Next base: position 44,745,239 of record CM045999.1, on the reverse strand, counting down.
GTCAGCAGCCTCCTCCACCGCCACCTCCTGTAGACGATTAGATATTGAGGATATTAGATTTTCTGTGGTTGTCAGTTTTTGTAGTGAGATTGAGCATAGCCAATCTCCATTTTGAATGTAAAAGACTAAAATTTTTTTTAAGTTAAATGAAATTTTTGTTTCTGAAAATTTTGTGTGTTTGGATGAGTACTTGTATTATTGTATTTCTTATGAAAGTTGACATGAAATTGCATCCTATCATATACCATGTCATGTCATTGTTTAAGATTATTTTAGATGTCATGTGTTCTTAAAGTTCATCATATGTCATGACATCATGATCATTGGTCATGTTTTTATTTTGCCATCACTATGCCATGATCATTTCATGCATTAATTTGATTGAACATTGATTTAAGGAAAATGGCATGACTTGAAGTCTCACTTATAAGGGAATCAAGTAGGGTTGCCTAGGAAATGCATGAAACCCTAGATAAAGTGAATCAAAACCCACATCTCACATCATATTGACATGTATGTGTATTTATACACCCTAAATACATGTGAGATGCTAGGATAATAAGTTAGGTTCAAAATGCATGGGTAGTGCATCTAGATGAACTCAAACTTATTTTAATTATCACCAAGAATCATAAGAAAAGCTAATATACAAGCTATGTATATTTAGCCAATAAATTATGGTTCAAAATAGGCTTTCAAAAATATTTTAAAATCAATTTGGAAAACCTTTGTGAAATCTATCTTTTGATAGCCATCATCATTGTAGAAGTTGATACAAAGTGGATCAAAAATTTTAAAGTCTTTAATAGTTTTGAACTTTGTACCAATCTCCTATTTCTATGGTAAAAATATTTTTCCAAAATTTTTCACCTATTGTATTGGTCATAAGTATTATACGTACCAAATTTCATGATTTTTTGATATATGTATAATTATTTATGATTTTCTGAAATTCAACTCTGATAATTGAAATTCGGAAATTTCAGTTATCAGTCGACTGCCATTGGTGGCAGTCGACTGATGGAGGTGCCAGTCGACTGATTTCTGAATCACTCGACTGGTAGCCTGATTTCGGGGTAAACAAGGTTGTTTAACCCGATTTCAGCTACGGTTATGGTCCCTAATCACTCCTAACCCTAGGATATGCTTTGGGTAGCATTATAAAGGGTGAAAATCCATTGGATATGGATTAGGAGAAGTGTTTAGGGTTTGTATCAATTTTAAGGTGTTGGAAAGTTCAATATTGAATTTCTAACCTTAATTTAGATGGTTTAGAGTTTCTATTGGCTTAGGGACTTCCCAAAGACATTGTTGGTGCAATGGTCAAGGGGGAGCAAGCCTTTAGGGGGAGGTATCCATCTTGGGATGATGGATGTGTTTTTCTCCTTGAAGAGGAGAAGTTATTGGGAGAATATGACATCAATTGGGAAATTGATGGGACTTTTGAGAGACCCAATTTGGAAATTGGGAGAGTAAATGGGATTGCCTCTCTTGAGTGATATTGGACTTATCACTAGGAAGATGGTAGGCATCCTAAGTATTTTTGGACCAAGGGGGAGATTGTAAGATCTCATTGAGAGATGAGACATTGACCTCCTTGGAGAGGAAACCTTTTTGATGTTAGTCAAAAAGGGGGAAAATGTTTAGGGGAGAACATTTTGGGAGTATTTACCAATTTGGGATAATTGGTAAGAGACTTGAGTTAGTGGTCTAACTCAAATGATTTGTTTGGTTTTTGTCAAACATCAAAAAGGGGGAGATTGTTGGTGCAATCGGCCCAGCTCACGATTGACCAGGACTCGAGTTTGACTCGAGTGATGTTTTGATGTTTCGACAAAAACATATGACAATATAATTGTCATGGGAAAGTCCAAGTCTTGAGTACTTGGCATGGGAAGTCCAAGTGGGACACTTGGCATTTGGTAAAGTCCAAGCATGGTTCTTGGCAAGGGAAAGTCCAAGCTTGAGTCTTGGCATTTGAGAAGTCCAAGGGTTTGATATTGGCGGCGTAAAGTCCAAGCGGGAGCTTGGCAGCATAAGTCCAATGATTGGTGGCGTAAAGTCCAAGCGGAGTCTTGGCGGCGTAAGTCCAATGTGCCTTGGCGGTGTAGACACCGTTAGCATGACATAGCCGATGGAAGCACCTGAAGGCTAGCGCGATGGATGAACAAGTCATGGATGACTTGGAGGGATCCGATAGACGTGAGGATGATGGAGGTGGCTAGAAGGCTTAGGTCTAGGCTAAGGGTGGTCTAGCAAGTATGGGGGAACCATACTTAGGCTAAAACCTCATGTTTGAGGTGTGTCAGTCGACTGGTGTCATCTGGCAGTCAACTGGACTGAGTCAACTAGGGTTTGACTGCGGGTTATGACCTAGCATGATCGCCGAGGTGGGCGTTCGATGGTTGAGCGCGATCGATCGTGATGATCGGACCGGTGCTCGAGAAATCGGCCACAGAATAGAGTCGAGACTCGACTGGTCGAGTGAGGACTCCATCAGTCGACTGATGGGTATGATCAATCGACTGATGGTAGATCCATTGGACTTATCCAACGTGGATCTAGCCGTTGTCTCACAACAACAGTGGCATCAGTCGACTGATGGTCCCTATCAGTCGACTGATTGACCTTTTCCAGCATAGGTTGAAGCTATATAAGGAGCTCGTGATGGAGGAAAAGATAGCGATTTTCTTGGGTGAAATTGAAGGGGGAAGTTGGTGCTTTCCAGTCCTTCAAAGCTAGTTTAAGGCAATTCAAAATCAAGCAAACCAAAGCTCTTGTAAAGTGTTTTTCCTTTACTTGCATTTGTATTTTATATTGTATTTGCTTGTATCTAATTGATTATTGTTGTAATCATTATTGTACGAGGTTTCTCCGCCTCCGGATTGTTCCGAGAAGGAGTGTTTATTAGTGGTTGCATGTGCATCACTAGAGCTCGTAGAGCTCGATCCGTGGAGTAGGAACCGTGCAGTTCTGAACCACGTTATATCGTTGTGTTAGCGTGTTGTGCATTTCGTTATCGTTATTACTTTTCTATTTCCGCTGCGCTAATGAAATTGTAGAAACAAACGCGAACAAATTCCATCTACGAACGAATTCTACGCTATTCACCCCCCTCTAGCGGCGTCAAATATTCTACAACTTAAACTTCCCTTTTTCTCCCCCTTTGACACCATCAAAAATATTTTCCAAATGTCATAATCCAAGGTATCAACTCTAAGGAGGGAAAACTACCAAAAACCAAACAAAACCTAATAAAATCATGTTATTGTGCTCGAGCATAGTACATTAGTCAACTGCTATCAGCATGGCAGTCGACTGGCACAAGGAAATCAGGTTTTTTTATTTTCTTGACGAAATTCAAAAATGTACTATAAATTCCAAAAAATTCAAAAAATTGTGAAATTTTGAAAACACATTTCATTTTAAGTCCTTTATCAGTAAAAAATGAGTTTTCATGAAAATTAATTATATTTTCAATGATTTGCCAAAAATCCAAAAGCTTCAAAAACAACTAGTGTTTTGATCAAGTTTGTATCCATTTTAACACCTAGTTTTGCTTTAGATTGTTTTAAAACAGGAACACACAGATTTTATAAAGTAAGAAATTGTTTTGAAAATATATGAAATATCCAACCATGATCTTTGGGAAATATGTCTATGAATTAAACATAAGCTTTCCCCATGATTGGTCTATTATTGCTATTTTGATACTTTAAATGACCATCTAAATGTCATAGGCATTAGTAGACCATTTGTATCATCCTATCATCTCACTCATGCTAAGTTTTCAATCAAGGTAGCCTATGGTGAGTGTGAGATGTATCCTAAAGCTATTTGTATATACTTAACCTTCAATTTCATGCAATTCTACCCAAGGTTAAGTATCATCCTAACAACCCTCATGATCATAAAGACATATATGTGTTGATTTCATATTATGATCATGAAACAAAAGTATTCCTCAAATTGTAATCATGCATTAGGTATGAAATCATGATAAAAGGTCAAATATCACCTAGAGCATGATTTAAGCCCTTATTGCCCATGACTATGTGTCAAATATCAAGATCATAAATCATGATTGCAAACAAGTATAACAATTACATTAACTATCATGATTTAAGCATTATTATCAATTTATGGGCACATTATCATCACCCAACACTATGCTAAAAAACTTAGTCCCGCCATCCTAAGTCAACCAAAATATGATATAGGTAAATTCCATATGGTTGTCTATCCTAGGGTTTTCCTAACCCTTAAGGATGGATTTTGGAACCCAAAACAAGTTCTTTCCTATTGGGTTCACTAAAAATTCCTTAGGGATCCATTTTCTAGCTATTGTTTTCTTTTTATCTTGACCCCTAGCAATTAAACATTTATAGGCCTTTTCATTTTTATTCTCCTTATTTCCTAGGCCTTTCTTATTAAAACTTGCTCTTTGGCTCCCTATGATCATATTAAGAGTGTTGGAGCCAATTGTAAATTTTTCTAGGCCCTTGGTCAAGTGGTCTACCTTTTCTCTCAATGCCCTATTTTTCTCTATGCATGCATCATTAACATCAAATGGCATATAAAGATCATGTGAGCATGCATCATCATAACTAGAAGAAATATTATCATTAATAGTTAAGCATGCTTTTTCTAATTTTTTCTTCTAAGTCCTTAATTTGATCTAGCATGCATTTGTTCTTTTTCTATGCCCTAAACAAGTCCTTAGTGAGGCTAGATATCATGGAAACTATTTTCTTGGGTGAGAGATTTGTTACCATAGTTTCCATGTCTTCTTCTTCGGATGCAGAGGATGATAAAGAGCCTCCCCCTTCACTAGAGCTCTCATCACTTGAACTTGCTTCTTCATTTTCATAGGAGGAAATGCCTAGGTCATCAAACGCCATCAAAGCAAGGTTGGTGACAAAAGCATTCTTCTCTTCCGATGATGATGAGAAGGAAGGGTCATCCCATGTCCTTGCCTTTAGTGCCTTGCCCTTCCCCTTTTCTTTGGCCTCCTTCTCCTCTTCCTTCTTCTTGCTCCCCTTCTTCTTTTCTTCTTTCTTTCTCCTCTCTTCTTTGCTCTTGTTTAGGAGGGGACAATTATCCCTTATGTGTCCCTCTCCTTGGCAATTATAGCAAATCACCTTCCCCCTTGGTCTTCTCCTCCTATTATTAGATTTATTAAATTTAAAATTCTTCAAAGCACGCCTTACCTTCCTTACCATGTATGCTTCTTCCGTGCTATCCATGGAGGAGGAGGAGGATGTTTCATCGGAGGAGGAGGGAGTCTCCATCTTCTTCTTCCCTTTGTTGGCTAACAATGCCACTCCTCTCGATGATTGAATTTTTGGCTCTTCTACTACTCCTTCGAGCCTTGTTTCGTGGAGCTCCATTGTTGAGAAAAATTCCTCAAAGGTGCTAACTTATAGGTTCTTGGAGATGTAAAAGGAATCCACCATTGAGCTCTATCTTGAGGACCGGGGAAAGGCATCTATAGCCTTCATTACCATATCCCGGTTGGAGAGCTTTTCCCCTACACTTGTCAAACCGGTTAGAATTTCCTTAAACCTAAAGTGTAGGGATTTTACCTTCTCTCCCTTTTCAAGTTTGATATTTGATAGTTGGGAGCGAAGTACATCTCTCCTTGCTAGCTTGGCCTCGGATGTACCTTCATGAATCTCTATGAGTTTCTCCCACATCTCTTTGGCGCTAGCACATTCCCCTATCCGATTCACTTCTTATTGGGGGAGTACGTTGTAGAGTTGATGTTTGGTTTTTGAGTTCGCCAAGTACTCTTCCCTTTGCCTCTTACTCCACCTTGATTTTTCCAATGGCTCCCCTTCTTCATTCCTAGGTATTTTGAAGCCATTTTCCATTATTAATAGAATTTCGAAATCGGTTTCGAAAAATACCTCCATTCGCTTCTTCCACCAAGCGAATTTCCCCTCGAACTTCGGCGGATGAATGTTTGAGTCGGACATCTCTTGATGAAGTGCTTGTAGCGTCGGTTAGTCCTCAACAAGCACCTTGGCTCTGATACCACTTGTAGGGTCAATGAAGGCCGGCTAGAGGGGGGGTGAATAGCCTTCTTTCATCGTAGATGGAAATCGTTCATTGATCGTCTACAAAACTATTAGCACAAGCGGAATATACTAATATAAACAATTAAAGACAAAGCAAAGGAAGAATAGAAATACAAACGCTAACACCACAATGTAACGTGGTTCACAGCTTCACCGCTAATCCACAGTCTGATTCGTCAAAGGTGAATCACGCCTCAATTTATCCACTAGATCTCTCCTTTGCACCAAGCTAGGTGAAGGTAACCTCTTTTACACAAGAACACTCCTCTTACAAATATAATGAAAATAAACTCAAGTAAGAGGATTGAAAATCTTTAGGGTACTTTTGGGAGAGTTTAGAGCATGAACATTAGCCTCCCAAAATTCCACACCCTCTCTTTTTATAGAGAGGGCTGATTTCTTCCCGTTGGTCGCCATCAGTCGACTGCTGCCCTTGGCAGTCGACTGTCACCACTACAATGGCCTCCGAACATGTCAGATCCTGACCATTGTAGTTCAATGGAAACCTTGGCAGTCGACTGATGTATCCATCAATCGACTGATGCCTTCGTAGTCGACTGCCTAGTCGGCTACGAGAGGTTCTGTGCCCCAAACCCTCTCGACCAGTTGATTGCTACCATCAGTAGTCCACTGATGGTCTTGGCAGTCGACTGATGATCATGGCAGTCGACTGCCAATCCATGATAGTCGACTGATGGCACATGAACCAGACTCATATACCAGTCGAGTCACAATCGACTTGGAGCAGTCGACTGATGTCGGGAAATCCCATCCGACACTTTGCCAATTGGCCAAGTTTCACCTAAGCGTACTACCCCGTCCCGGGTTACATTCGATCACTCTCATTCCTTGAAGTCCCTCTCCTTTGAAGTTGTCTTCGTCCAGCCACGTCCCTCGGATGCACCAAATGCACGTCTCTGCAGCGCCATCCTTCGCGTCTCACCCTGAAGTCTACATCCTCCAACTTCACTCCAATCTCCTCGTCCGGTGGCCCCTCGGATGCTTCAAGCGCACGGCTTCCGCAAAGCCATCCTTCACCGACTCAATGACCGAGTCATGAGAGGTGAAACTCGCCAATGCTCCATGTGCAAATTACTAAGTCCTGCAAGGCTCCAACGCACATCAAATCTAAACATCCTAACTTAAACCCTTTGTCACACACATCAAAACTATATCACGGGTTGATTGCACTAACATAACAGACCTTATTTACCCAAAATCATCTTGACAGTCGACTCTGACAGTAATCAGTCGACTTCCATTAAGCGGCAGTCAACTGGTAACTGAAAAATCCAAATTTCAGTTATCAAAAATGGTTTTCAAAAATTCATAAGTAATTATACATACAGTGAAAAATTATGAAAATTCATATGCATAATACTTATAACAATCAATATGGGTGAAAAATATTTGAAAATTATTTTACCCACAAAATAGTGATATTGATACAAAGTTCAAAATTTAACAAAAGCTTCAATATTTGAGCCCTCTTTATATCAACATCATCAATAGTGATTTCTATCAAAATATATATTGCACCAAGGTTTTTCAAAATGGTTTTGAAATGATTTTAAAACTTTGTATTCAATTTCCTAACATCTCACATATATCTAATATCAAATAACACCCAAGGCAATTTGATGTTAGATGTGGGTTTTGTTATCCTTAAACTAGGGTCTCATGCAATTTACTAGGCAATACTATTTGATTCCCTTATGCATGGGACTTCAAATCATGTCATAGTCCTTAAATCAATTTTAAATCATGCATGAGTAATGATTATGACATAATTGATAATATAAGCAAACATGTGTCAATAATCATGATGTCATGGCATGTGAATGAAATCTAAGCATACATGACACAAAAACATAACCCTAAATATGATCATGACATTTTACATGATAAAAGTAAATATGATGTCATGTCGTGGCATATGGCAAGTAAATCATAGCAAGTAAAAAATAAAGGTATAAATACCTAGATTTTAGTATTAATTGCCATTTGATATAATTAAATCAATTTTCCCATAATACAACCCATTTCCCTAGTGTGCCAAAAACCCAAAATGGCACACCATGACCTATAAACCTAAAGTGCCAATTTTAATCAATTTTCAACTTCTCAAAACACATTAACACATCCTAAAGTGTCAACTCTACCATGGCTAGATTAACTACCCATCCACTTAGGGTTGACACACCCTAACCCATCTAGCGCGAATCGATCACGCTTCTAGGAACCCAATATCTATTGGAGCTCCTTGGGTTAACTAGGTATTCACTAGGGATAACTTCCCTAGATACCTTCCTAATGATCCTTTTTGGCTTTGAAGCCTTAGTCAATTGGGTCTTTCCTAGGTCAACTCTAGAGGTGACTCTCCCTTTGACCTTCTTAGTGACTACCTTGGATTTCTTTGAATTTTTAGCCACTAGACAAACATCATGGTCAGTTTTAGGGATGACTTCCCTATTAACCTTGGTTTTCCTAAACCTAGATGTTGTTCCATAATCAAATGGAACATTGTGGTAGGACTTAGGTTTGTAACCCAAATCTCTCTTGCCCATGGACGGTTCTTGTCTCCTAGGTCTTAGATTTTGATCATTAGACCCCTTAAATGATTTTGTCATTCTTGCTAGGGTCTTCTCCAATTTTTCAAGCCTTGACCTCAAGGCTTGGTTTTCTAATTCTAATTTCTCCAATTTTGAATTTTCATTCTTTCTTTGGGAAGGACTCTTCCTAGGCATATGCCTAGACTTTTTGGGGTTAATATCCAAATTTTCTTCAATTCTCCTAATGGACTCCCTAGGTAGAATTGGTCTAGAGTTATGGTGTCTAGGTTTGTCCTTAGGTAAATCAACATGTTTGGCACCTAGGCAAAAGTATCTATTCCTACTAGCATGCTTTTCATGATGAACAATAGCAATATTACTAACATGCTTCTTAACTCTAGAGATTGAAGGTGCATTAATTAAATTTACCTTAGGGTTAGCTTTGGAAGATCCCCCTACATGAGATGCCCCTTCTTTTTCTCCTTAGGGCATTGGCTCCTATAATGTCCATTTTTATGGCATTTGAAGCACACCATGTGCTTCTTGCTTCTAATTGTTGGGACACCGGCATCTTTCACCTTTGGCACCGGTTGAGCCTTCTTAATCTTCTTTGGACACTTACTTTTATAGTGTCCTTGCTCCCTACACTCAAAGCATACGATGTGACTTTTATTTTTAATTACAATGCATGAGTTACCTAGGGAGGTGGAAGCCTCTTGATCTTCACTTCTCCCGGATATAGATGCTTCTTCTCGTTCTTGTTCCGGGATGGAAGACTTCTCCTCCCCCTCAATGCTAGAGGTGGAGGTTTCCTCCAATTCTTCAACATCCTCGGATCCGGATGTTGATGGACATTCTACTTCGGCTTTTTTCTCTACTTGTGCCGGTTCGGAATTTTCATGGAATTTGACCACCTTATCCCATAATCCCCATATTCACCTATCTTGCACAAGATATGGTTAGGTATTAATTTAATTATCATTTTTGTTACCTTAACCGTTGTCTTGAATTGTTGTCATTGCTCATCGGTCCACTTTGATTTTACCAACGGCTTGTTGTCTTCACCCCCAGGTACTTCAAAATCATTTTCAATTGTTAGCATCATATCAAAATTGGTTTCGAAATATACCTCCATCCTTTTCTTCCACCAAGAAAAATCTCCTTCGAATTTCGGTGGATGGATGTTGATGCCGACCATCTTGTCGTGCTTGTGTTGGCGATTAGTCCGCGACAAGATCCTCACTCTGATACCACTTGTTGGAGGATCGGTGGCTAGCTAAAGGGGGTGAATAGCCCAATTCGCGAAGACAATGGAAGTCGTTCGTTCTTGCGTGTCTACAATCTCATTAGTGCAGCGGAATGATAATAAAATGAATACAAGAATACAACACATGCACAAACACAATGACATACGTGGTTCGGAACCTTAGGGTTCCTACTCCACGGGGTGAGCTCAACGAGCTCGAGTTATGCGCACGAAACTAACCAAACTCCTTCTCGACAACAAGTTGGAGGTAGTGAAACCTCGTACAAGCAATTACACTAAGTAATACAAGAAAATACAAATACAACAATGAAATACGTAAAGAAAACTTTACAATAATGGATTTGAACTCTTGTTTGTTGCTTGCTTTGGATTGCTCTTGAAGGGCTGGAATGCAGCAGCAATTCCCCTCCAAAATTGCCCCAAAAACTCTTGCAAAATCTCCCTTCTCGAGCACCATTTATAACATGCATCGAGATGATTTTGCGCCAATCAGTCGACTGATCATGACCATCAATCGACTGCTCCTGTAGTCGTTGTCTCACAATGACTCGATCCACGCTTGACAAGTTCCAACAGATCCATCATCAGTCGACTGATCATGCCCATCAGTCGACTGATGAACCCATCAGTCAAATTCTCGACGCAATCACTCGACTGGAAAACCTTTTATGCCTGAATTTACCCTGATCAGTTGACTGCCATCCCTCGATAGTCGACTGATGGTGTCGGCAGTCGATTGTTGTCATGCCCACCCTTTCCAGGGGTTCGGAGGGGCGGCGCGATGTGATCGTACATACATGCATTACAGCGGAAGACTACATATACTTCTTACAGCGGAAGACTTTAGACTTATATATTTTTTTTCTTCTTTAAAACATAAACATGCGTCATCATTTCATAAATACTTCTTTTTAAACATAAAGCATGCATTATCTTTTCATAAGTACTTAGTTCAAGTTCATAAAAATCATCTTAAAGGAAAACATGCATAAGGAAACATAACAGATCTCCTTCACCATGTCACTACCACACACACTTTGCCCCTCCTGCTGCTCCCTTTAGTTTAGCCACCCTTTACCCTTATCTGCAGTACAAGGGACATAAACTATAAGCACATAGGCTTAGTAAGATCCTGTCCTACTCACAAAAACCATACGTCAAACATTAAGCATAGAGTAGTGACATGATCATATAACACATATAAGCATAACATTCATATAAACATACAACGACATATAACCTAACATAACATGCATATAAACATACAAGAACATAAGCAAGCATAACATGCATATAACATACCAGAACATAAGCATAGAATTCATATAAACATCTAAGAACATAAGCAAACATATCATGCATATAACATACCAGAACATAAGCAAGCATAACATGCATATAAACATACAAGAACATAAGCAAGCATAACATGCATATAGACATACAAGAACATAAGCAAGCATAACATGCATATAAACATAAGCATAACATAAATATAACATCATAATGATCCAGACATGAACTAAGGATATATGCAGGATGCTCTTTGAAAACATATATTATAGGTATTTAAACATAATCTCAACATATTGGGCCCGACATTGTACCACATCATCATCATCATACTAGGCTCGTACTATGTCCATCGACCTAGGGGCAACATAACATAGAAGCTCATCCTAAACCCATACTTATGACCGTCGGCCTAGGACATCTGGGAGGCCATCCCCTGGACCTTATTAGGGTCCTGGTACAAGCCATGCAGAAAGTAAAATATATATCATGCTTCTTATCATAACATATCATATTTCTTTTCATAAACATATCATATTCCTTCTTCATAGCATATCATGTTCCTTCTTCATAACATATCTTTTTCTTTTCTTTTCATAACATATCATATTCCTTCATCATAACATATCATATTTCTTTTCATACATATCAAGTTCATTCTTTATAACATATCATACATTCACACAATTCACATGGCAATGAGCATAACATGATCATACATTTAACATGGTAATGAGCAGAAATTTATCATGCATCCCTACTATTAACATAGACATATGGTAGTGACATAAACCAATCATGCTAAACCACTTGAGCAAGGACTACTTAACATCATGTTAACATTACACACATATAGGGCATGGCATAAACATCATGAACAAGCATACATGGAGTGATCTAAACTTCATGGAGTTCTACCAAAGTTTTAAACCCTAAACAACTTATATATGATCTAACTAATCACATATTAATTCTTTCACATATAAAGCATGGCATGGAAGGCACTTAGGAGTTTAGATAAGTCTTGGCCGAGAGTTTCAAGAAAACCTAAGATCCATTTCTTAAATCTAGCTTAGCTTTCACATGTTACCTATATCTACATTCAAAACATAGCATGACAATTTATAGATCATAGCATGATAGACCTAAATGGGCCTTGGCCGAATGGTTCAAGGAACTTAAAAGATCAACCACTTAAATTTAGGTTAGCTAACAACATGTTACCTTCATCTATATTCATAACATAGCATGACAACTTATAGATCATAGCATAATAGACCTAAATGGGTCTTGGCCGAATGGTTCAAGGAACTTAAAGGATCAACCACTTAAATTTAGGTTAGCCAACAACATGTTATCTTCATCTAACATCAAAACATAGCATGAACTCATCTATAGCATGGCATAGAACATGTTATCTTCATCTAACATCAAAACATGGCATGAACTCATTTAAAGCCTAGCATAGAACATGTTATCTTCATCTAACATCAAAACATATGATGAACTCATCTAGAGCATGGCATAGAAAAATACATTAGGGGTCCAAAGGGGCTTGGCCGAGAGCCCTAGGAGGGTTTGAAGATCAACCACTTAACCAAACCCATCTAGAAACCTATCATCATCATATTCATACAAGGTATAGCATAGAACATCATGGAGAGCACAAGTAATGGTCTTGGCTGAAAGTTTCTTGGAGTTTTTAAGATCAAACACTTAACCAAACCTATCTAGCAACCTATCATCATCATATTCCTACAAGGTATGGCATGGTTCATCATTGAAAACACAAGTAAGGGTCTTGGCCGAATGGTTCATGAAGGGATTTACATAATAACATCAATCGAAACAACTTGTATGCAGGTGAGGGGATACATACATCCTTCGCTTTGTTAATAGTTGGAAAATACCCTAGGTTGTACCAAGATTAGAGCCTTGTCCTAGCTTGGTTAGTTTTCGATAATGGAAGAGGAGAAGAGTAGGTTTTGGTGAGGAAGAAGAAGAGGAGAAGTGGAGAATGAAAAATGGCTTTTCTCTTATCTCCTCATTCCCTATTTATTCACTTGAAGGTGTCCCTTAGCCTCCCTTACCCTTAACTTTCATTTCCCATATTCCTCTAATAGCACAACCCTGCTGGGCTTTTGGTTATTGGATGCATCTAAGGGCTTAGCTATTTACTATAGGTTTGGGGTTCGATTCCTAGGCCATGCATCCTTTTTGGCTCTATTTCTTTTATTTTTTTAAAAGAGCCCACATAAATCCCATTATAATCATGCAAAAATTCTTGTAAAATTGCTAGGAATTTTACGGGCGTTACAACTTCAAACCCTTGGTAGTTGATTGTTCGGCCAGAAGCACATCAGTCGAACACCAGTCAATTGCTATCGACATAGAGCAGTCGACTGGTACCTATACCAGTTGGCTGATATCGGGTAAAACCTCAAACACCAAGTTGTTTGAGCATCCGAGACTCAGTCTTAGCCACTTGGCCAAGTCCACCTCATCCTCTCACGGAGTTCCCCACCGAAGCTCTCTTTTCTCGGCCTATGTCCCTCAGATGTACCAAGCGCACGACTTCGCAATGTCATCCTTCATGTCCCTTGCCCTCAAAGTCTACTTCCCTTGGGCCTCACTCCATTTGCTCTCCGTCCGATGATCCCTCGGATGCACTAAGCGCACAACTTTGCAATGTCATCCTTCACCGACTCAAGGACCCTGACCCTATGAGACTAGTGACCTTGCCAAGTCCTCAAGACTTTTCATTGCCAAGACTACACACTTGGACTTACCAACACCAAGCCCTATGCTTGGATTTTCCCAGCAACAAGCCCCATGCTTGGACTTTTCACCACCAAGGCTACACACTTGGATTTACGTGGTCAACCCATGTTGGACTTCCCATGACAATCCCATGTCATACATTTTGTCTAACATCAAAATACAGTTCGAGTCAAACTTGAGTCCAGTCAATCGTGACCTGGGATGATTGCACAAACAGGTGGCATTCTCGAATTTACACGGATGGTCCTTAGAATCAGAAGAACCATTGTACTCAATAGCATGAGAAGGAAAAAAATGTTGGGGCAACTCCTCTCTCAGAATATCCTTTGTGAAGGGCATCTGTCTCCCTGCTACCCTTTGTGCAATAGTGGGTTGCTCGAGCTCATCACAAGCGGGTTGCTTACCAGGGCGATGAATCGTGAGCTTGTTGTTAATGGGTAGGCAGTTGGAATAGGAAGTAGATGTATCCCTTTTCAAGCTTTGGGCCTCGAAGGGAGTTCTAGCCAACTTACCAATCAAGGTCATATTTTTGTCTTCTTCTTTCGGTGAGCTCTAATGCAAGACTACATCAACTATGGCTACAACCTACTGCGTCAAGTCTTCTCGATAACTCGGGTCTGCAAAAGACCCTTATGAGTTCTCCTGTGTCAAATTTGAAGTCGACATAACCTCCACTTGCTATTTAGGCACAACCATCTCACAACTTTTTTCTTAATTTAATGGGCTTTCTCTTCAGCATGCTTAAACTCCTCCCCTTCCCTTACCTCAAGAGAGTAGAGTAGTCAGTCTTCAAAAATGTTGATACGGATCAAGTTCTATAAAGGAAGAGAATGTTAGAGGTGGGACGGTTTTACCAACGCGACCCCTCCGATGCTCAAGTTAGTGTCCACTAAGAAAAAGAGAAATGTTGTAGAGTATAGATGAGAGAAAGAACAAGTGGAGAAGACTCTGGGAAGAAGATTTTTCTTTACATTCCAAAATGGAGAAAAAATCATCTCCTTCTCCCTTACCTTCATCGTCTTTATATAGTAGCTTGACACTGCCTTGCTGACAAGCTTTTCCACCTATTATATTCTTTGGAGGATTGTTGTGGAATAATCATTATATAGAATCACCATCTGTTTTGACATGCTCCTTCTTTACTATAAGTTGAGGATTGTAGGACCGTTGGCGTCGCTAGAAGGGGGGATGAATAGCGATAATCGTCTCTTCGATTCGTTGTGCTCATCTACAGTTGTTAGTATGCAATGGAAACATGAATACAAGTACAAAAACACACGATAAGCATAATACACAGAATTTATGTGGTTTGGAACCCTAGTTCCTACTCCACGGTCGAGCCCCTAGTCGGCTCTAGTGATGCACACCACTAGTATAATACTTCTCCTTCTTGGTGACACACCAGAGGTGGAGAAATCTCTTAATATAGATTTTCAGATGTTTACACGAAACTTCCAGCCGTAGGAGATAAAGAAGAAACTGATTACAAGAGTTGCAGTGAAAACTAGAGCGCTTCTTCTTTTCAGAATCTTTGATTGCCTTTAAGGATGATCAAAACTTGGAGGATCAAGGAAATCTCGCTAGAGTAATCGCTTCCAAGGTTGTCGTGAATAGTAAACACTTTTATTAATGAAAAGAAGTCATGTAAACCTTTTAAATTGAGCCTAATTAGTGTAGGGATGTATACTGAAAAGTCTATCTTTTGTATGAATATCTTTATTTTGAAATAAGAATCACATGATCATTGTTTGCATTTTTATGGTTATGCAATATTGTCTAATATATTACATTGTAGATAACATGGTGTGTGGTGTCACACAGGAGATCATGTTATCGGCTCCTTGTAAAGTATAAGTAAAGGCTCACAACCGAGATGACTTTGGACAAACCATCGGAATGGTTGTAGTGTGATTTGGTATTGGTTTGTCTTGACCATAGAATCACACTAGTGCACTTTGTGTGTATTAAGCAGGACCGACTTAGAGGTGATTCGATTTATTGCTGACTACATAATCGAATCGGACCTCAGATATTATTTAGTACATGCTCTTAATCTCGATATAATAACGGGCACATATACTTAGTATTCATCTCTTTGATTTACCAATGGGCGAGATTTATAGATTAAATCGATAGGCTCGATAAGTTGGGAGATGATATTATTTATATGGTGTGACATTGATTATAGGAGGAAACCGTGTCCTATATATTAGGATAATGATGTCCCCTTGAGGAGCTCATAAGGTTCATCATGTAAACCCTGCAGGTGGACTTGGTCCGGCATGATAAAAAGGTTGAGTGTTACTACTCATGGAGTTAGATGTTGATTAATTAATGGTCAGTAAATTAATTAATTGACGGACATTCGAGATCTTAAACACGGGGGGGAAATGTACAAATAATATATGGAGCCCATATTAACTTATGGGGGTTGGTGAGGTAGATCAATGATAATCCTTTAGTGGATTAGATTATCATTAGTGGATCGGACTTTATGTGGGCTTGATCCATGGGTGGCCAAGATCCAACTCCTCCTCATGGTCCCTATTGTAGCCTATTAACACCTCATGAAGCTTAGATCCAATGGATAGAAACAAAACTCTAGATCCAAAGGTAGTGATTAAATCTCTAAGATCCAACGGTTGAGATTAAATCTCTAGATCCGACGGTTGAGATTAAATCCCTAGAACCAATAGTGGAGATTGAACCAAGGCTTATCCCTAACTCTATAAAAGGGTGGACTAGGGGTGGGCGGCAAGATACAATTTAGAGGAAAGGGGGCTAAGGTTTTGGGCGGCAAGAGCAAGGGAGGCTTAGGGTTTTGGGTGGCCACAATTAAGGAAAGATGTTTCTTCTTCTTCTTCTTCCTTAGGTAGCCGACACCCTTCTTCCTCTTCTCTCCTTGGTTTGGTCGGCATCCAACATTCTCCCTTTCATCTATGGCTAATGATGGATGGCATTAGGGTTGCTTCCCTTGGGCAGCAACAATTCCTAGTTGGGATAGGATTAGGAGTGGGCAGCTAGGGTTAGGGTTTGGGTGTTGGTGGTGGGCGACAACAAGTGGAGGAAGCCTCTTCTTCTTCTTCCTAAGGTTGGTCGACCACTATCCTTGTTCCCTCTACCTTGGCCAGAGCTCAACCTATTCTCCTTCCCTTCATCCTTGGCCGGAAATTAGGAGAGCTTAGGTTAGGGTTTGGGCGACAACAAGGAGGAGGATTGCTTTCCTTTCTCTTCTCCATGTGTTGGCCGGCGCCCATGCCCTCTTTGATTCTCCTTTGTCCGGTTTCCATAATCCATGTTCTCTTCCTTGGCCGGCGGCAACATCGAGTTTGTTGACTTGGTGGCCAGTTCTAGATAGGAAGATGAGTTTTATTTTATGATCTTCCTTTGTTTGGAATGAACAAGGAAAGGAAGATTGGTTATCTAGGAGGCTTCAACTTTTGGTAGATCGTCGCCCACATGACGTCCGAAAGGAGGAAGGACATACAATAGAAGATCAAGAGGTATAACAAGAGGTATAATGTTGTTTATTTTGATTAGTGTTCTTTTGTATTATGTTTATAATTGTTTCTCAATTATATGCATGTTATATGAGGTTGTTTACTTTATATATTCTATTTTGTGGTTAAATAATACTTGGATCTCGAACATAAACATAAAAACTGGTGATCCGGACATCGTCTATTCCGCGGCTACTCGTAGAATAGAGGATGGTCGCTTGAACAACGAGTTTGTTCAAGTGATCTCTCTAAACGAATAGCACGATGATGACTTGGTTGTTTGGGCAATCCCTTGTGTCTTGGATTAAATTTTTTAATCTGGGGACATCGGTGGGATTGCCATGAACAAACGACCGAGGTGAAGTGGGAAGCGAAGTTTCCCCTCAAGGACTCGATAAGCAAAACTCTTCAATTGGTATCAGAGCTTCCGGGCAAAACCTTCAATTGGTATCAGAGCCAAGGTTTCTGGTTTTGTGTGTTTAGGATTCAGTTAATTTTTATGCACTTTTCATATATTATATGTGCCGGATAATAGTAGGATATGCGTAGTTTAACTCTTTGGTTGTAGGCATAAGATCCGACTATTATGCCCATATGTGTGTATGTGATTGTATGTGTGTAAATGTTTATTTTGTTGAATCCTCGGGGTTGATGAGGCTAGTATTTGATTTTTTATAAATTAGATACGACATTGTTTAGCCACTCTTTATTTTATTTTACTTTCGATCTAGATTTCATGTACACTCCCTCATGGAGTATAGGATCGATGGATGTAAATTAAAATAGGTTTTAGTCTCGGCTCAGATCTCCGGATGGCACGTACATGGCATAGGAGGAGCGGACGAGATGGTGATGCGACGAGAGACATATTGAAGACAAAAGCCATAATAGTTGGAAAATAATTTATTTTCCATATTTATTGCTTTTTGTTTGATATGCATGTCGTAGGCTAGGAAAATTCCTCAATTTCAAATTACTAAGTGAGAGAGGGAAATTTTTATAAATTCCGACGGCCTCCATTACGATTTGACATGTGTTGCAAACAAACTTGCGTGTCGGCTCTGAGTGCCTTCCTCCCCATCGGATGAGTTTGTTTGCGGATCACAAGGTCGAATATGGTTATAGGAAATTATTAAGGAGTGTGTGTACTTTCCCATCGTAAGGCACATAACCCGAGATAATTACCTTGGTACCAAGTAATGGTGAACACTTAGATACAAATATAAGTATCCTCCCCATCGGAGTCACTTCTTTTATTTGTAAAGCCGAAGAGAAACCAACTATTAATTTTACTTGTCAAAAAGTTAGGTTGACAAGATAGTAAAATTAATGCGTAAAACCTCCTCTTACAAATGTAGAATTCGTATACGTCCACACTATCGTGGCATACGATATTCTTGGTGTTTTGAGGTGTTGGTTGATTTTAAAATTTTATTGTTTGAGGAATCAATAATTTTTTAAAATCTAAAGTAATGATCTATGTGATTCTTAGGATTTTCATAAATGACTTTCAGTCCACTTGTTGTGATACTAAAGGAAAATAAGTTTACTGTACCCAAATTATGTTGATTAGAAAAGAATCTAGATATTGTCTGAACTGCTGAGGAGTACAAATATGTACTTTTCAAAGAGTATCCTCCTAAGCCCGCGAATGAGCTGGTAGTCCTTGGAGCTGAGATCGATGGGGAAACACAGGTCGATATCATTCTCCAGTCGACAGAAAGGCTTGCTCAGGCTAAGGCCATGGTTGCTCAGAAGATTTCTATTTCTAAGACGAAAGGCAAGAAGAAGAAGAAACAAGGTGAAGCAAAGGTGGTAGGAGGATCTCAAGGAGGAGTGAAGAAGCCGAAAGGCAAGTACTTCACTTACAAGCAGGATGGACATAGGAAGAAGGACTGTCCCAATCCAAAACAGAACAAAGGTATATCTTTTGGTCTAGTCGTTGAAACATGGTTAGCGGTGTTATCTACCAGCACCTGGTGTGTAGATACGGGAGCCTCTGATCATGTATGTAATACTTTGCAAGGGTTCCAGGAAACCCGACGACGAGCTGAGGGAGAGATTACCGTTTACTTGGGCAATGCCATGAAGGTGGTGGCTATTGTAGTGGGAGATGTTTTATTTATCTTTTGAGAAAAATAAAATGTTGGTTCTGGAAAATTCCCTTTATGTACCTTTATTTAAAAAGAATTTATTTTAAATTGTTTATGGATTGATATTCTATTTCTTTTAATGACAGAGTTGTTATAAAAGGGAATAGGGAGAAATCTTTTCAGGTACATTGATAGGAAATTTGTATGAACCAAAATCTACCACAATGCAAATAGAAGTTAATGACTCATCTTCTAATTCCAATAGGAGAAAAGAACCTTCGAAGATGAACCAAACATATCTTTGGCATCTTAGGCTTGGTCACATTAACCTAAGTAGAATTCAAAGGTTGATAGCTGATGGATCTTTAGGTTCATTAGTAGTGGAGGATTTCCCAACCTGCGAATCTTGCTTGGAGGATAAAATGACCAAGAAGCCTTTTAAGGCCAAGGGGTATAGAGCCAAAGATGTGTTAGAATTGGTTCATTTTGATTTATATGGTCCTATGTCTATCCAGGCTAGAGGTGGTTTTGAATATTTTGTTTTTTTTATAGATGATTATTCAAGATATGGATGACACTACGATTTGCTCGTGGTGGCGAATATCTCTTAGGAGAGTTTAGGAACTACTTATCAGAGGATGGGATTCAATCCCAATTGACTGCACCAGGCACACCCCAGCAGAACGGTGTAGCAGAGCGAAGGAATAGGACTCTTATGGAGATGGTTAGATCGATGATAAGTTATTCTAAGATTGTCAGATTCGTTCTGGGGATATGCTCTAGATACGGCGGTGTACATTCTGAACTTGGTTCCATCTAAATCAGTGCCTTCTACTCCCACAGAGTTATGGACTGGGCGAAAGCCTAGTCTAAGACATATTCAGATATGGGGGAGTCCAGCACATGTGCTGAAAATAGATGTTGGTAAGTTGGAACCTCGTACAGAAGTATGAATGTTCGTTGGCTATCCTAGAGGAACGAAGGGTGGTTTGTTTTATAGTCCTAGAGATCATAGGGTGATCGTTAGCACGAATGCCAGATTTCTAGAGGAAGACTATATGATGAACCACAAGCCCAAGAGTAAAATTATTCTGGAGGAATTAAAAGGGGAAGTCACTTCTTCAGTACCACCGGTACAAGAGGATATACCACAAGTCACTCCACCGCGTGTCACAGAGGATACACAGGTGATACCTCATCGTAGTGGGAGGGTTGTGAGCCAGCCTAATAGATTCATGTTCTTGGGAGAATCTTCTAATTTGATTCCTGGCGAACATGAACCTGATCCCTGGACATATGACAAGGCAATCCAAGATAAAGATACAGTATCTTAGCAAAGAGTATCTTGTATGTAAGCTTAATCAGTCCATTTATGGATTTAAGCAAGCTTCGAGGTCTTGGAACATCCACTTTGATAGGTAATCCAGTCTTATGGATTTATTCAAAGTTCGGATGAGTCTTGTGTATACAAGAGATGTGACAGAAACGTAGTGGTATTTCTTGTACTATACGTAGATAACATTTTGGTGATTGGCAACAATATCAAGGTGTTATCGGACGTAAGGGTATGGTTGTCCAAACAGTTTGATATGAAGGACTTGGGAGAGGTGGGAGACATCCTTGGGATCAAGGTTATAAGGGATCGCACGAAAAGGATGTTGTGCTTATCCCAAGCTTCATACATAGACATGATTATGGATCGTTTTAGCATGCAGAACTCCAAGAAGGGTTTTCTACCTTTTAGGCATGGAGTTCCTTTATCTAAGGAGATGTGTCTTAGAACATCTGAGGAGATAGAGGAGATGAAGGCGGTTCATTATGCTTCAGCAGTAGGAAGCCTCATATATGCGATGCTATGTACGAGACCAGATATCTGCTATGCCGTGGGCATGGTCAGCAGATAACAGAGTAATCCAGGACAGGGACATTGGACTGCGGTAAAGCATATATTGAAGTGTCTGAGAAGGACTAGGGATTATATGCTAGTTTACCGGGAAGACCAATTACTCCCTGTGGGTTACACGGATTCTGACTTCCAATATGATAGGGATAACAGTAAGTCTACCTCAGGTTTTGTGTTTACTTTAGGAGGTGGAGCCATTGTATGGAGGAGTGTCAAGCAAAAATGCGTGTCGGACTCCACCATGGAAGCTGAGTATGTGGCAGCCTCTGAGGCGGCCAAAGAAGTTGTGTGGCATAGGAACTTCCTGATGGACTTGGATGTGATTCCTGATTTGCCCAGAACTATCACAATTTATTGTGATAATAATGGTGCAGTTGCAAACTCGAAGGAAACACGAGCTCATAAGGCAAGTAAATACATAGAGCACAAGTACTACCTGATACGAGAAATCGTAAAGGAGGTAGAAGTTGCTGTCACCTAGATTGCATCAGAGGATGACCTGGCAAACCCTTTTCACTAAGGCCCTTCTAGAGAGAGCTTTGATAGGCATGTGGAGGGAAGGGGAATCAGATGTATGGCAGTATGAGGACACATAGTCATTTAGTATAAGTGGGAGATTGTAGGGATGTATACTGAAAAGTCTATCTTTTGTATGAACATCTTTATTTTGAAATAAGAATCACATGATCATTGTTTGCATTTTTATAGTTATGCAATAATGTCTAATACATTACAATGTAGATAACATGGTGTGTGGTGTCACACGGGAGATCATGTTATCGGCTCCTTGTAAAGTATAATTAAAGGCTCACAACCAATATGACTTTGGACAAACCATCGGAATGGTTGTAGTGTGATTTGGTATCGGTTTGTCTTGACCATAGAATCACACTAGTGCACTTTGTGTGTATTAAGCAGGACCGACTTAGAGGTGATTCGATTTATTGCTGACTACATAATCGAATCGGACCTCAGATATTATTTAGTACATGCTCTTAATCCCGATATAATAACGGGCAAATATACTTAGTATTCATCTTTTTGATTTACCAATGGGCGAGATTTATAGATTAAATCGATAGGCTCGATAATTTGGGAGATGATATTATTTATATGGTGTGTCGTTGATTATAGGAGGAAACTGTGTCCTATATATTAGGATGATGATGTCCCCTTGAGGAGCTCATAAGGTTCATCATGTAAACCCTGCAGGTGGACTTGATCTAGCATGATGAAAAGGTTGAGTGGTACTACTCATGGAGTTAGATGTTGATTAATTAATGGTCAGTAAATTAATTAATCGACGGACATTCGAGATCTTAAACACAGAGAGAAAATGTACAAATAATATATGGAGCCCATATTAACTTATGTGAGTTGGTGAGGTAGATCAATGATAATCCTTTAGTGGATTAGATTATCATTAGTGGATCGGACTTTATGTGGGCTTGATTCATGGGTGGCCAAGATCCAACTCCTCCTCATGGTCCCTATTGTAGCCTATTAACACCTCATGAAGCTTAGATCCAATGGATAGAAACAAAACTCTAGATCCAAAGGTAGGGATTAAATCTCTAAGATCCGACGGTTGAGATTAAATCTCTAGATTCGACGGTTAAGATTAAATCCCTAGAACCAATGGTGGAGATTAAACCAAGGCTTATCCCTAACTCTATAAAAGGGTGGTCTAGGGGTGGGCGGCAAGATACAATTTAGAGGAAAGGGGGCTAGGGTTTTGGGCGGCAAGAGCAAGGGAGGCTTAGGGTTTTGGGTGGCCACAATTAAGGAAAGATGTTTCTTCTTCTTCTTCTTCCTTAGGTGGCCGGCACCCTTCTTCCTCTTCTCTCCTTGGTTTGGTCGGTGTCCAACATTCTCCCTTTCATCTATGGCTAATGATGGATGGCATTAGGGTTGCTTCCCTTGGGAGGCAACAATTCCTAGTTGGGATAGGATTAGGAGTGGGCGGCTAGGGTTAGGGTTTGGGTGTTGGTGGTGGGCGGCAACAAGTGGAGGAAGCCTCTTCTTCTTCTTCCTAAGGTTGGTCGGCCACTATCCTTGTTCCCTCTACCTTGGTCGGAGCTCAACCTATTCTCCTTCCCTTCATCCTTGGCCGGAAATTAGGAGAGCTTAGTTTATGGTTTGGGCGGCAACAAGGAGGAGGATTGCTTTCCTTTCTCTTCTCCATGTGTTGGTCGGCTCCCATGCCCTCTTTGATTCTCCTTTGGCCGGTTTCCATACTCCATGTTCTCTTCCTTGGCCGGCGGCAACATCGAGTTTATTGACTTGGTGGCCGGTTCTAGATAGGAAGATGAGTTTTGTTTTATGATCTTTCTTTGTTCGGAATGAACAAGGAAAGGAAGATTGGTGATCTAGGAGGCTTCAACTTTTGGTAGATCGTCGCCCACACGATGTCCGAAAGGAGGAAGGACATACAATAGAAGATCAAGAGGTATAATCTTGTTTATTTTGATTAGTGTTCTTTTATATTATGTTTATAATTGTTTCTCAATTATATGCATGTTATATGAGGTTGTTTACTTTATATATTCTATTTTGTGGTAAAATAATACTTGGATCCGGAACATAAATACAAAAACCGACGATCCAGACATCGTCTATTCCGTGTCTACTCGTAGAATAGAGGATGGTCGCTTGAACAATGAGTTTGTTCAAGTGATCTCTCTAAACGAATAGCACGACGATGACTTGGTTGTTTGGGCAATCCCTTGTGTCTAGGATTAAATTTTTTAATCTGGGGACATCGATGCGATCACCATGAACAAACGACCGAGGTGAAGTGGGAAGCGAAGTTTCCCCTCACAGACTCGATAAGAAAAACCCTTCAATTGGTATCAGAGCTTCCGGGTAAAACTTTAATTAGGACTTTTCTGGCCCGGGCAGTCGAGTCGCCTCGACTGGCGCATCGACTGCAGCATTAACTTGCATTTAATGAGGTTCCAACGGTAAGTTTTTCACCATAATTTGAGTTATTTTTTCGTTGTAACATAGGTCCAGTCGAGGTGATGGTTCATCACCTCGACTGTTAGGCTTTAGTCGAGCCTTCAGTCGATAAGCCCTTGCATCTGTTCGATTGAACCAAAGCTCCAGTCGAGGCACCGCCTCGACTACTGTAGGTTTTTCCTTCGAACACGCAGGCCCCAGTTGAGACACTAATCGACTGCCGCTTGCTTCTGTTCATGAGAAACAACCCCAGTTGAGGTGCCGCCTCGGCTGCTACGGTCTTCTCAGTGCTTTGCAGGCCAATCGAGGTGATGCCTCGACTGATGAGGTAATCAGTCGAGGTGCTGCCTCGACCACTGCCTTGACTCTTGACCATTTCAACTTGTCTAGAATTGAAACCACGCCTAAGAACGGGTCTACCCTATACCCTTTACCAGATGCTTGTGAACCACTATTCATAGGTCTTCCATGCCAAGAATTGCTTCCGGGACTTCGTGCCAAGACTCCTCGTCTGGGTCTTCATGGCAGGACTCCTCATTTGGGTCTTTATGCCAGGACTCCTCATTTGGGTCTTCACTTGCCAGAACTCCTCGTCCGGGTCTTCACTTGTTAGGACTCCTCGTTCAGGTCTTCACTTGCTAGGACTCCTCGTCCGGGTCTTCACTTGCCAAAACTCCTCGTCCGGGCCTTCACTAGCCAGGACTCCTCGTCCGAGTCTTCACTAGCCAGGACTCCTCGTCATACAAGAAACTTCCTGAAAATACATCTCAACCAAACCGCATTAGATAACACATAATTATCACCTTGACTTAAACCCTTGTCAAAACACCAAAACATCATTTGGGCCTTATTGCACCAACAATCTCCCCCTTTTTGATGTTTGACAACATGGTTTAAGTTTAGGTGATGCAATTATAGCGAAATATAATATTCTCATATTTGTACAAAAATTTCAGTATTTAAGAACTTCATCAAATCAAGATGTGTAATAAGACTTTCATTTCAAATGAGATATAGATTTGCAATGAATTTCAAAACTTCCATATAAGAAAGGTTAAAGGTTAACGATGCCTACTTCAGCTTAAACTCCACTTATTCCACTTATCTTCCACCTTAAACTTAAAACCCACTCATCTCTCCCCCTTTGGCAAACACACAAAAAGAGCAATCTATAAGATCACTCCCCCTGAATTCATTACCCTCAGTTATCCAATGCACCAACAATATATTTTAACAAAGTAGATATCGATCATGCATATATATTGAAAGGTATAGACAACCAGAAAAATATTGGTAGAATTTCCCCTAAAAATTGTTGTGATAAACTTGTTCATAACATCTAAATACACAAGAACAATCATATTCGATAACAAAATATATGCAGTCAACATTTTATACATATAACTCAAGTGTTAACCAAACATCCTGATATATATTTTTCTCGAATTCAAAAGTTTAATACATATATAAAAAAAACCGATGTCCCAAAAACTACATGGTTGGTGACGATGGTCTCGATGAATCCGTCATCATGACACGTAGGAGAGTAAGAATCTTCTATTGTTGGGCAGAGACTTCTGAAAACCACATATCCATCCTGGTTTGAAGCTCCTCGAATCTAGTATCAAACGTCATACTAAGGTCCTTGTATTTTGTATCAACTGAATCCACGAACTCAGCATAATCTATGCGCAGTTTCTCAAGCTGTGCAGACACGGAGGAATACGGTTTGTCAGTTAGGGCTGGATGTTCTTCTTCGCCTTCTTCTGCTCCCATGTCCCACCTCTCACCAGCCTGGTGTCCATCAGCCCACTCAACACTTCTACCTACTTGGGACATGTCGACCAATGAAAAATTTCTCCACTTCATGAAATCGAAGTCCGTCATTTGCTTAATTTTGCCCCTGCTTGTGTTGATGCCTATAGATTCTAGCCAAAATGTGATAATATGTCCAAAAGGCATGTAAATTTTCTTTTGGACTAGAGTTTTGAAGTGGACTATGCAGAGAAAGATGATTAATGCAATGTTAAAGTCTAAACGATTCTTTAGGAGATGTAGAGTCAGTAAATGATGTGGTCTGACCTTAGCTTGACCCCTAGTAACAATGGGAAGGATGCAACCTACAATGACCTTATATAGGACATTATCAGGGGCAACTAATTGTTGGAATGTATACTGAAAGCCTAGCTCTTTTTGTATGAACATTTTATTTTGAAATAAGAATCACATGATCATTATTTGAATTTTATATATTCATTATATATGTGTGCATATTGTCTAATATTTTACATTGTAGATAACATGGTGCTTGGTGTGGCACAGAAGATCATGTTATCAATACCTTGTAAAATATAAGTAAAGGCTCACAACCAAGATGGTTTTGGACAAACCATTGGCATGGTTGTAGTGTAGCTTGGTATTGTTTTATCTTGAACATAGAGTTACACTAGTACACTTAGGTGTATTGAGTAGGACCGACATAGAGGTGATTCAATTTAGTACTGACTACATAATTGGATCGGACCTCGGATATTATGTTGTACATGCTCTTAATCCCGATATAATAACGGGCACATGTACTTAGTGTTTATTTCTTTGATTTACCAGTGGGTGAGATTTAGATGGATTAAATCAATATGCCCGGTAAGTTGGGAAATAATATTATTTACATGGTGTGTCGTTGATTATAGGAGGAAACCGTGTCCTATATATTAGGTTGATGATGTCCCCTTGAGGAGCTCATAAGGTTCATCATGTAAACCCAGCTGGTTGACTTAGTCAACATGATGATAAGGTTGAGTGGTACTACTCGAGAATTAGATGTTAATTAATTGATGGTCAATTCAATTAATTTATCTTAAACACGGGGAGATTAATGTACAAATAATATATGGAGCCCATATTGATTTATGGGGGTTGGTGAGGTAGTTCAATGATGATCCTCTAGTGGAATGGAACATCATTGATGGATCAAGTTTGTGTGGTTTCGATCCATCGGGTGGCCAAGACCCAACTCCTCCTTATGGTCCCTATCGTATCCTAATATAATCCTTGTGAAGTCTAGATCCAAGAATGTAAAACAAAACCTAGAACCAACGGTTGGGATTAAATCCCTAGATTCGATGGTTGGATGAAACCCTAGAATCGACGGTTGAGATTAAATCCCTAGATCCGATGGTTGGGATAAAACCCTAGATCCGACGGTTGGGATGAAATCCTAGATCCGACGGTTGGGATGAAATCCTAGATCCGACGGTTGAGATGAAACCCTAGATCCGACGGTTGGGATAAAACCCTAGATCCGACGGTGGAGGTTAAATCCCTAGATCCGACGGTGGAGATTAAAGGAGTCCTAAGCCTAACTCTATAGAAGGAAAGCTTAGGGTTGGGCGGCAAGTATTGATTTGGAATTGGAGTTAGGGTTTGGCTCATCCACAAGTGGGCGGCTAGGGTTCCTTGGGCGGCTAGGGTTTTGGAGCAAAGCTTGGGCGGCAAGCTTCTTCCTTCAAGTTGATTGCCGGCGCCCATCCTCCTCTATCATTCCTTGGTCGGCGCCCATCATAGAGCCCTATACCTTCTTCCTTGGCCGGCGGTTCTCCTCCCATTAGTGGCCGGTTCTCCTCCTCCTCCCCTTCTCCTTGGTGGCCGGCGGCAACTCATCTTCAAGTTGGCCGGCGATTCATCCAATTATTCCTTGGCCGGCGGTTGCACCAAATTCCCTAATTTTGTGGCCAGTTCTAGATAGGAAAGGTATTTGTTGTTTCTTCTCTTTGTTCGCAGCGGACAAGGTAGAGAAGAAAGCGATCTAAAAGGCTTCTACTCGTGGAGGATCTTCGTCCACACGTCGTCCACGAGAAGGATAGGACATACGGTAGAAGATCGTGAGGTATAAAGTTATTTTAACTTTATTTACAGATCTGACCATATTCTTTAATATTTTGATTATGCATGTGTGTGTATGAATATGTATTGTATAATCATGGACCCCGAAGACAAACACAAAAACCGGCGATCCATCCGTCTGTTAGTGCTTATAAGCTCCACATATCTCCACAATGGTATGATATTGTCCACTTTGGGCCCAAGCCCTCATGGTTTTGTTTTTGGGCTTTACCCAAAAGGCCTCATACCAATGGAGATATCTTTTTTCTTATAAGCACATGATCTTTTCCATGTCTTACCAATGTGGGACTTTGATTGTATTCCCCATACTCCCAACAATCCCCCCCTCAAACGAAGGACCACATTGGGCCCCCCCTCAAGCCTATCCCTCCTCGAAGGATTTTCTCTGCTTGATGTCCGATCTTCAACCCACCAGGACTTCCTGCCAGTTGTTCGGTCCCCCCGACCCAACTAGACTTCCTTCCTGATGTCTGGTTCTCTTGATCCGGACGTGGGAGCTCAACTTCCTTCGTTCGAGGTTCATGGCTTGACATGGACCATGGCTCTGATACCAATTGTTAGTGCATATAAGATCCACATATCTCCACAATGGTATGATATTGTCCACTTTGGGCCCAAGCCCTCATGGTTTTGTTTTTGGGCTTTACCCAAAAGGCCTCATACCAATGGAGATATCTTTTTTCTTATAAGCACATGATCTTTTCCATGTCTTACCAATGTGGGACTTTGATTGTATTCCCCATACTCCCAACACCGTCGTCTCTTCCGCGGCTAACCAACTAGAAGAGTTGTGTTGCTTGAACAACTAGTTTGTTCAAGCGACAACTCAAGTTGTTAGCACGACGACGAAATGGTGTTGTTAAGGAAGCTCATCCCATCCGGATTAATCCTTTCATCAGTGAAAATTTTAATCCGGGGACATGGGAGCCAATGAGCCTCCGAAGCGACTCCCTACACTAATGCCATGGTCGGAAATAGGTTAAGACCAGGTTGTCGGGATTTTTTAAAGAAATACTCATGAATGGCATTTATGGAGTATCCCTCAATAGGTTCTTGAATGCTTGGAAAGCATTCAAGGGTTGAGTTTGACTCTCGGCACTCTAGAAATGCCCTAAGGATATCAAGAGTGAATGATATGTCCCTTTTGGCCACTCTACTTTTATAGATGAGCCTATCACCTGTAGGCTGTAGGTTATTGTAGAATTCACTAACTAAGTCAACATTGATGTCATGATCACAATAGACTAGTTTATTGAGCCCATAGTAGTCAACTATTTGTATGACATTTTGGGCATACCTATCAAAGAAATCCTTATCCAATGACCTAGTATGCATCAGCTTAAATTTGTGGGTGACGAAAGTATGATGATGGTGTGCGGAGGGAAATCGGGGATCCGAAGACGGATTCTCCCAGGGTGTTTCCCTCCTACTGGTCTTGCATATCTTACGTTTTTATCTAATGAATGCAAAAAATCATGACCAAAATGCAAAATGAAGGCAATATGATGGTATGATGCAAGACACAAGTTAACACCTGATTAGTTAACCCAGGTAATTTCTAAATCTTGAAAACAAAGAGAAGGGTTTAGAATTTTACTTAGGTGTCATTTTCGTTGATCAGGAAGGTTGAGATCTCGAGGGATTTGAAAGACAAAGGAACCTTCTATGAGATGACCTTCTCTGGCAAGAGAAAATGCGGTGAACCCTAGGTTTGGAGAAATTGACGATTAGGGTTAGGGATTGATCGAGAGAAGAAATGAGATGCTGGAGAACTTACTCGAGGTCGGTTAGGGTTCAAAGGAGGTTTTCTAAGCTTTGGTCATCGTCGATCTTGCCAGAAATGAGAGAGGCTACGGTGAGGGTGATGGGATCGAAATCGCGGCGAGAACAATCGGGTCTGGGAGAGGTGGATAGCGAGTTTCCTTATATATTCTTGAGTCGAGCAGTCGAGGCAATAAGTTGAACGCCTCGACTGTTAAATCAGTCAAGGCGCTAGTCGAGTATGCCTCGCTTCTGTGCTTTCATCCAACGGACAGTTGAGGCACCAGTCGAGTGTGCCTCGCTTCTGTGCTTTCATCCGGACAGACAATCGTAGCGTGGGTCGAGTTTAACTCGATTCTTTACCTGACTTCTTAAACTGGCCTGACTTCTTAAACCGTCCTAACTTCTTAAACTATCCTGACTTCTAAACCACCCTGAAATCTAAGACGCCCTAAATTTTAAATCGTCCTGAAATCTAACCGCTCTGAAATATAAATTAGTCTGAAATTTTAAAGTGGCCTGGAATTAAACCAGTCTGGAATTAAATCAGCCTGAATTAAACCAGTCTAGAATTTAAACCGGTCTAAAATTATATCAGTCTGAAAATTCCTTAAAACTGGTCTAGATTTCCACAAAACTGGTTTGGATTTCCACAAAATTGGTCTGGATTTCCACAAAACTTGTTTGGATTTCCACAAAACTGGTCTAGATTTCCATAAAACTAGTCTGGTTTTCCTCAAAACTGGTCTGGATTTCCGAAAGTCGCTCAATTTAAAACTTTGGCAAGTTTCTATAGGCCTGTCAAAATGTCCAGTCGAGGCACTGGTCGAGCGTGCCTCGATTCTGTTCGCTGGTGGCTGCAACCGAGGGTGTCAGTCGAGGCACTGGTCGAGTGCGCCTCGCTTTTGTTTGCTCGCAACAGCTAGCAGTCGAGGCAGATACTAAAATACCTCGACTGTTAATCTGACATTTCGTTTTCTAAGGTATTTAAGTTTTAAGTTCGCTGTATTTAAATCCCTAAACCATTTTCCAAGTGTTATTACACTTAATAGACAATCTCTAACATATTTTTGATGTCCAACCAATTTGACTTGGTTGGAATGTCCAATTATGATATTAGAACCGCATACACATGAATTATGTATTGGTCTTCCCCATAATTTGTCAACTTAATGATTTATGCAATTTTCAACCTCATTACTAAAGTCATGCATCATAACAAGCATTTTGAGTAAATTGGTTGCTCCTAACATCTCACCCCTATCTAGCAATACACAAGCATAGTTAATCCTATAGTTTGTGTGAGATGTTTCCCCAAGGTATCCCAAAATTTATTTTCTCATTTATTTTATACTTATGAATTAGTCCTTATGATCAAGGAGAGTTTTCACTCAGCGGCACACATTCCTATCTCTCTTCTTAAATAGCTAAATTCATTTTCTGGAAGAGGTTTTGTGAAAATATCAGCAAGATTCGCCTTAGACTCAACATAATTGAGTATAATATCTCCTCTTTCTACATGATTCCTAATGAAGTGATGTCTCACTTCAATGTGTTTTGTTCTGGAATGATGGACTGGGTTTTTTGTTAAGTTTATCGTGCTAATATTATCACAAAGCAATTGCATGTTCTTATATGAAAAACCATAATCTTCCAAGGTGTAAGTCATCCATAACAATTGTGACACACTCTCTCCCATGGCTATGTACTCAGCCTCAGTGGTGGAGAGAGCAACACAATGTTGCTTTCGACTTTACCAACCAACTAATGCTGAACCTAAGAATTGATATCCCCCGCTAGTACTTTTCCTATCTAGTTTGCATTCTGCATAATCTGAATCTGTATAGCCTACTAAATCAAAAGACTCAGTTCGGGGATACCACAATCCAACTGATATGGTTGCTTTAAGATATCTCATAATTCTTTTAACAGCAACCCAATGAGACTCTTTCGCACACGATCGATATCATGCACACATACCTACAGCAAATACTATATCAGGTCTACTTGCTGTAAGGTATAAAAGACTACCTATGACACTCCTATAAAGCTTTAAATCAATAGGTTTTCCATCTACATCACTATCTAAATGAGTGTTTTGTGCCATTGGAGTGAAAACCTCCTTAACATTTTCCATGTTGAATCTTTTCAGCAACTCCATGGCATATTTTGATTGATAGACATGAATTCCTTATTTGGTTTGTTTGATTTGAAGTCCAAGAAAAAATGTCAATTCTCCTACTAGACTCATCTCAAACTCACTCTCCATGTGTTCTATGAATTCATTGAGGTAATCCCTATTGTTTGAACCACGAATTATGTCATCAACATAAATCTGAGCTACAAATATATCTTCACCATTTATTTTTAGAAATAGTGTGAGATAAATTTGACCTCTTCTAAAACCCCTCTCAACTAGAAAAGTTGACAACCTTTCGTACCAAGCACAAGGTGCTTGTTTCAGCCCATAAAGAGCCTTCTTAAGCTTATGCACGTGATTTGGAAATGCAGAATTTTTAAATCCCGGTGGTTGTTCAACATAGACTTCCTCCTTTATAAAACCATTCAAAAATACTGACTTCACATCCATTTGATATAATTTGAATCCTTTATATGTTGCAAACACATTCTAATCTAGCCACGGGTGCATAAGTCTCACTATAATCAAGTCCCTCAACTTGATTGTACCCTTTGGCAACTAACCTAGTTTTATTTCTAACTATTTCTCCCTTATCATTCATTTTATTTTTGAATACCCATTTGCTTCCTATTATGGTAGCTTGATCAGGTCTTGGGACTAAGTCCCAAACTTGACTTCTGTCAAATTGTCCCAATTCATCTTGCATTGCTATAATCCAGTCCGGATCAAGCAAAACTTCATCAATTACTTTTGGTTCAATTTCAGAGATTAATGCTACTTGATTCACTTCATTCCTAAAGTATGATCTTGTCCTCACCCTATGATGAATGTCTCCAACAACTTGGTCTAGGGGATGACTATTGACCATTCTAGTGGATCTTGGTACTTGAGATGTTGCTTGAACCACACAAATTGGCACAAGCTCAAATGATGATCCTTCTGACTTGATTTTTCATTATCAGCATCAGATTTTACTCCCCCTACATTAGTATTCTCATTTAAACTCAATCTCTTGAGTTCGAACTCAACTTCATTGCTCTTATCCTTAGAGTCACTTTGCTCTTTACATTCTTCAAAAACTACATTTCATGATTCCTCAACCAAATTCGTTCTTTTGTTATAAACTCAATAAGCCTTACTAGTGAGAGAGTATCCTAAAAGGACACCTTCATCTACTTTTGCAGTGAATTTTCCTAGATGATCCTTAGTGTTTAATAAATACCTTGCAACCAAATACCCTTAGATGTTTTATTATTGGTGATTTTCCAAACCATAGTTCATGAGGCATTTTTCCTAAAAATCTATGTATCAAAACTCTCTTTTGAACATAGCATGCAGTATTAATCGCCTCAGCCCACAAGTAACTAGGAAGAGCATACTCATTTAGCATACTCCTCACAGCTTCTTGTAAAACTCTATTCTTCCTCTCTACCACACCATTTTATTGTGGTGTCCTAGTAGTGGAAAACTTGTGTTTATACCCTTTTTCTAAACAAAAATCCTTAAACCTCATATTTTTAAATTCTCCTCCATGATCACTTCTAATTGTTTTAATTGTTGCATTTTTCTCATTCTCAATTCTTCTACAAAAGGAAATAAAAATTTCTAATATTTGATCCTTATGTTTGAGAAAGAAAGTCCATGTATATCTAGTAAAGTCATCTACTACTACCAAGCAATATCTACTACCATTCAAAGATTTAGTTGAGCTACTATCAAACAAATCCATATGCAATAAATCTAAAGCACTTGATGTACTTACAAAGGTTTTGTTTTTGTGTGAAGCTCTTATTTGTTTACCTTTTTGACACGCATCACATAATTTGTCCATTTCATATTTGAGCAATGGTAGTCCTCGCACAAGCTCTTCCTTGGCCAATCTCTTAATATTCTTCATGTTGACATGTGCAAGTCTTCGATGCCATAGCCATGAGTTATCTACTTTGGACAACAAACACTTCACACGCATGTTAGTAGCACTACTAAACTAAACTTGATAGATATTTTCCTTCCTAGTCCCTACTAGCATGATAGTATTGGATTCATTATGTTTAATTAAGCATTGAGTTGAATAAAATTCTAGTCTATATCCTTCATCACATAATTGACTAACACTCAACAAATTAAAAGGCATTCCTTTAACTAGCAGGACATTCTTAATCCTAAATTGTTCAGAAATAACAATATCTCCTACTCCTATGACTTTTAGTTTGCCACTATTACCAAAAGAAACAGTACCTTTACTTCTGCTTTTAATTGAAGCAAACTTTGAGGAATCTCCGGTCATGTGCTTAGAACATCCGCAATCCACAACCCATATCATCGGACACTCCCCCTCGACCAGTACCTAATCAAACACGAAATACAAGATCTTTTGGAACCCAGATATTGGGTCCATTAGCATTCACAACATATTGTTTAGGAACCCAAGCTTTAGTTACTTTTGCCTTAATAACATGAGTTCTACTAATAAGGGCATGAAGCTAAATTCCTTTTGTTTTGGTTTATAGCCTATCCCGGCTTTGTTGTAGACTTCCCTTTGGGCATCTAAAATCATGTTCAGAGTTTTGGAGCTTGTTGTGAATTTTTTAAGTGTGCACTTGAGATCATCAACTTGTGCTCTTAATGATGTGTTCTCTTCTCTAAGTTCTTCTACTTGAGAAGTATCATTCCTATGTTCTGCAGAAATAGGATTTTGGTTTCTAAGTTCCTCTACTTCCGATTTCAACATTTTAACATTATTTTTTATCTACTCAAAGCATTGGTCAAGCATGCTATTGTTTCATACAGTTTATCGAACTTGGGAGATGTTATCTCATCATCATCAGATGATGATGTGTCCTCCGGTGAAGATTCATTCTGACTTTCATTTTCCTATAAATCTGAGTTGTCAAAATCCATCAGTGCAGCGTGCTTGGTCCCTCTTGTCTTGACTTCGTCCTCTGAGGAGCTAGAAGAAGACTCATCCCATATTGCCCTCAATGCCTTCTTTTTCCTAAGCATGTCCTCTTTCTTTGTCAGGTCAGAACACTCACTTTTAATGTGACCCTTCCTGTTACATTCAAAGCAAACAACATTAAATTTTCCTCTGTACTTATGTGAAGTCTTACCCTTCTTCTTGTCTATGAAAATTTTCTTCACATCCTTCTTGTTGTATTTCCTGCTTCTCCTCATCATTCTCCTCACGAAATTTGCTATCTCGCTGGATGAGGACTCATCATCACTATCACTGTTTGTCTCGGATGAGGATGAGGATGACTCCCTCTTCTTCTCCTTTTTCTTATTCTCCTTGCCCTTGTCCTCCTTGTATTGCTCACCTGCAACAAATGCAATACCTTCCTCTTTTGGACCCTTATTAGTTTGCTCATGCAGTTCCATTTCACAAAATAGTTCATCTAATTTTACTATGGATAAATCCCTTGATACTTTATAGGCATCTACCATAGATGACCATAAAGCATTTCGGGGAAATGATTTAAGAACATACCTGATCATGTCTCGGTTTTCTAAATCCTCTCCAACTGAATGTAGACCATTTAACAGCTCCTTGAACCTTCCAAGTTTTTCACCAACAGTCTCGCCGTCCCTCATAACAAAATTCTGCATCTGATTCATGTAAAGGTCTCGTTTCGCTATTCTTGAGTCCCTTGTACCTTCATTTATATTGGGGATCGAAACGGCCGGCTAGAGGGGGGTGAATAGCCCTCAATCGATGTATGTCGGATTTTGCTCGTCTACAAAACGTTAGCGCAAGCGGAATATGCAAATATAAATAAAGACAGAGCAAAAGATAAACAAACAATACAAACACCGAGATGTAACGTGGTTCACGGCTACGCCGCTAATCCACGGTTCGATTCGTCCACGGTGAATCACTCCGTCAAAGCCAATCACTATTGGTCTCTCCTTTGCACCAAGCTAGGTGGAGGTAACCTTTACAATCAAGATCACTCTTCTTACAATAAGATTGAAGTAAAAGCAAGTAAGAAGAGTAGGGAATCGTGTATGGCACTTTGGGAGAAGTTTAGAGCTCAAGCATTAGGCTCCCAAAGCCCCATCCTCTTCCTTTTTATAGAGGAAGAGGGTTTCTTCCCGTTGACACAGGAGCAGTCGACTGATGCCCTCGATCAGTCGACTGGTCCTGTAGCCGTTGCCCAATAATGGCTGATTTCCACGTTGGATTCCATCCAACGGCACTGGCATCAATCAACTGATATTACCATCAGTCGACTGGTGCTCGATCAGTCGAGTCCTCAACGAGGTCGACTTCATTATGTGCCCGTGCACAGTGCCATCAGTCGACTGCTCCCCATGAGCAGTCGACTGATCAAGCCATCAGTCAACTGATCAACTTGATCCAGCCACATTAGACTAGTCGATCGAACCATCGACTCAGAGCAGTCGACTGCCATGACATGGCAGTCGACTGGTGTCGGGAAAACTCATCCGACACTTGGCCAAATGGCCATGTTTCGCTTAAGAGCTACCCCTTCCCGGGTTACATTCGCTCACTCTCATCCCTCGGAGTCCCTCGCCTTCGAAGTTCTCTTCGTTCTCGGCCACGTCCCTCGGCAGCATCAGGCGCACGGCTCTGCAATGCTCCTTCGCGTCTCTTGCCTCGATGTCTACTTCTTTCGGCTTCACTCCAAGCTTCTTGTCTGGCGGTCCCTCGGATGCTCCAAGCGCACGGCTTCCGCAAAGCAATCCTTCACCGACTCAAGGACCGAGTCATGAGATGTGAAACTCGCCACGGCTCCATGTGCGAATTACTAAGTCCTGCACGACTTCAACGCACATATCAAATCATCATAACAAACTAACTTAAACCCTTTGCCACACACATCAAAACCTAATCATGGCAAGAGATTGCCCTAACAATCTCCCTCTTTTTGATGTGTGGCAATTCGTTTAAGTTAGATAAGCATTTGATAAAAATTTCTAAGGTAAGAAAGCATGTAAACATAAACATGATATAGCAACATGCAACTCCCCCTTAATCCATGAAACTCTCTCTACAAATTCTCAAAGTAAATTTTCTCCCCCTATCATAATTTACTTAAACATAATCAATTCTCCCCCTTTGACACCATCAAAAAGATTAACACTAAGTTATAAACTCATGGCATCAAGTATAATAGAAGGAAAATACCAAAAATTAGTCTAAAACCTAAATTCGGCCTTAACTAGTCTGATTTTAGCCACCAATGACTCGTCTGTTGGACTACCGAATCGGGCACGCAACTTTCTGATTTTCGGACCGAATTTCAGAAATGCATTAAAAATTCGAATAATCATGAAATTTGGGGAACATATTTCTTGTAAGATTCTTTATCAGTGAAAAATAGGTCTTCATGAAAAATCATTATATTTTCACGTATTTGCCAAAAATCCAAAAGGTTTAAAAACCACTAGGTTTTTGATCATGTGAGTATCAAGTTTAACACCTAGTTTTGGTTCCAATTGTTTCAAAACATGAATACATAGATTTTAGATTAAGAAATTGCTTTGAAAACATATGAAATATCCAACCATGATCTTTGGGCAATATGTCTATGAATTAAACATAAGTCTTCCCCAAGATTGGTCTATTATTGCTATTTTGATACTTTAAATGACCATCTAAATGTCATAGGCATTAGTGGACATTTGTATCATCCTAACATCTCACCCATGCTAAGTTTTCAATCAAAGTAGCCTATGGTGAGTGTGAGATGCATCCTAGAGGGTATTTGTATATACTTAACAATTATATTCATACAATTATATCAAGGTTAAGTATCATCCTAACACTCAACATGATCATAAAGATATATATATGACTTAAATTCTTATTATGATCATGAAACACATGTATTCATTGAATTGTTATCATGCATTAGGTATTATGTCATGATAATAAACAAAGTATCACCTAAAACATGATTTAACCCTATTTCTCATGACTATGTACCAAATATCAAAATCATAAATCATGATTGCACATATACATAGCAATTACATTGATTATCATGATTTAAGCATTATTAACTATTTATAGGCACGTTATCATCACCTAACACTATTTCAAAATGTTGTCCCGCCATCCTAAGTCAACCAAAATATGATATAAGTCAATTGCATATGGTTGACTACCCTAGGGGTTTTCTAACCCTTAAGGATAGATTTTGGAACCCAAAATAAGTTCTTGCCTATGGGGTTCACTAGATACTCCTTAGGAATCCATTTCCTAGCTATTACTTTCTTCTTATCTTGTCCCCTAGCAATTAGGCATTTATAGGCCTTTTCATTTTTCTTTTCTTTATATCCTAAGCCCTTTTCATTGAAGCTAGCTCTTTGGCTCCCTATGATCATGTTCAATGTGTTGGAGCCAATAGTGAATTTTTCTAGGGCTTTTGTCAAATAATCTACCTTTTCCCTTAAAGCCCTATTTTCTTCTATGCATGCATCATTAACATCAAATGGCATATATTTATCATGTGAACATGCATCATCATCATTATCATTAAAACATACTTTTTCTAATTTTTGCTCTAATTCCTTAATTTGGTCAAGCATGCTTTTGTTCTTTTTCTTGGCTCTAAATAAGTCCTTAGTGAGGCTAGAAATCATAGACATAATTTGCTTAGGGGGTAGATTTGTTACCTCACTTACCAAATCCTCTTCTTCGGATGAGGATGTAGAGGAGGCTCCCCCTTCATTTGAGCTCTCCCCACTTGTGCTTGATTCTTCATTTGAGGTGGAGGAGCAATCCAAGTCGTCGATGTAACACCCGCCCTTATCTGCTCTCAGGGCGGCGCTACTTTTTCTTTTTTTTTTTTTATAACATGACATATAGGGATCATTTCACAATCTACGTACTTAACGTGTTTTCATGGCATAAACCTTCTCTTATACATGCATTACCTATCATATTCGTAATAAGCATGTTAACATCTCTTATCTCTTTTTATAACATGCATAACATAAAATATCCATTCATGAGTTCTAGCATATCAAACTTTTATAAGTAACTGAACAGTAACATAACTAAGCAACATTCAACATGGCACTAATAAATCTCAAGTTTTATAAGCGGAAGCAAATATCTTAAGGTGTTCACTGAGCATATAAATATAAGCAGATAGTAATAGGGTCTTTTTCCACCATGCCACTATCACACCCACTTGGCCCCTCCTGCTACTTCCTCTTAGTTCATGTTTCCTTTATCTGCAGTATATGGACAACATGAACTATAAGCATATAGTTTAGTAAGATTCTTGCCTACTCACAAAAGCCACAAACCTCATCGAACAATTAGAAAAACAGGAGCATACTAGCATAAATAGCATAAGTATTTCATAACAACACTATGTATCAACTTACCAATGCAATGAAAACATAAGCATGGCATACAATTTACGTAAGCATGCTAAACATAATTAAATCTAAGCAGGGCATAAATTAAACATAAGCATTCATGATATCATCAACCCTAACATGCATAAAGGACATAGTCCTAAGCATTCTTAAACTTAACGTAAGCATTCATAATTTCATAAATCATAGACAAGCATCAAGGACATAATCATAAGCATTCTTAAACTTGACATGAGCATTCATAATTTCATAAATCAAAGACAAGCATCAAGGACATAATCATAAGCATTCTTAAACTTGACTTAAGCATTCATAATTTCATAAATCATAGACAAGCATCAAGGACATAATCATAAGCAT
This sequence comes from Wurfbainia villosa, assembly GCA_025175895.1. Classification (NCBI taxonomy): domain Eukaryota; kingdom Viridiplantae; phylum Streptophyta; class Magnoliopsida; order Zingiberales; family Zingiberaceae; genus Wurfbainia; species Wurfbainia villosa. Next base: position 44,705,289 of record CM045999.1, on the reverse strand, counting down.
TCTTAAACTTGACTTAAGCATTCATAATTTCATACAAGTCCTTTCTTTTCAAAACATATACATATAGGTACTTCAACATAATTATAACTTGAATGGGGCCCTGTTAAGTACCACATAATGCGCGTTCCCTAATAGGCTGGGGTAGCGAGCCACCAGACCTACTAGAGCAAGACCTCTTACGTCTTACCAGGGCAAGACCTCTTACGTCTTCTTATGTCCCTATGGATTTGATTAACAACCACCTGACGGGTCGGGTACTTAACCTCTTACAAAGTAAAATACTTAATTCCTTTCTTTCTTGTCATATCATAAAGAATGCTCTTAATCCCCAACATAAAAAGGGAAGCATCTCAATCTTATCTTATCATAAGGAGAGCTCTTAATCCCTACTTGAAAGGGAAGCATCTCCATCTTATCTCATTATAAGGAGAGCTCTTAATCCCTACTTGAAAGGGAAGCATCTCCATCTTATCTTATCATAAGGAGAGCTCTTAATCCCTACTTGAAAGGGAAGCATCTCCATCTTAGGCATTTCATAGCATACATGCATTCATAACATAAGAGTACCCTAAAGGGGTCCTAAAGCATAAACATGTTTATCACATAAGCATATTTCACAGGCATATTCATGGCATATTAAATCATAAAACATGTTCATCTCATAGGCATATTTCATGCCATATTACATCATAAACATGTTCATCACATAGGCATGTTTCATAAACATATTTCTTGGCATATTAAATCATACAACATGTTCATCACATAGGCATATTTCATAAACATATTTCTTGGCATATTAAATCATAAAACATGTTCATCTCATAGGCATATTTCATGGCATATTACATCATAAACATGTTCATCACATAAGCATAATTCATGGCATATTATAATCATCCACATAACATAACTTCATAAGGGGGTGTTTTCATGAAACCCTAGCCCTAACCCCAAGGTTGGCCGAAACATGTAGGGGGGTACTAAAATTTGATTCTTGTCACATAAATTCATTCATGAAGGCATACTACATAACATAACTTCATAAGGGGGTATTTTCATGGAACCCTAACCCTAACCCCAAGGTTGGCCGAAACATGTAGGGGGTACTAAAATTTGATTCTTGTCACATAAATTCATTCATGAAGGCATACTACATAACATAACTTCATAAGGGGGTATTTTCATGGAACCCTAACCCTAACCCCAAGGTTGGCCGAAACATGTAGGGGGTACTAAAATTTGATTCTTGTCACATAAATTCATTCATGAAGGCATACCACATAACATAACTTCATAAGGGGGTATTTTCATGGAACCCTAATCCTAACCCCAAGGTTGGCCGAAACATGTATGGCTATAAACTTGGATTTTTGACACCTAAAATCTCCTACATGAAGCTTACAACCTACAAAAATTTTCTTAGTAGCATTTTCATGAAACCCTAACCCAAAAACTTGGTTGGCCGAAACATGTAGGACTCAAAGCTTGGATTTTTGTCACCTAAAAATTCCTACATGAAGCTTACAACCTACAAAAATTTCCTTAGTAGCATTTTCATGAAACCCTAGCCCAAAAACTTGGTTTTCCGAAACATGTAGGGCTCAAAGCTTCATATTTCTTTCATGTAACATGTCCTACAAAACTAATATACTACAGGTGAGGGAATCTTACATCCTTCGCTTGCTTTTAGTTGGTAGATGACCTTATGGAAGCCAAGAACTAGCCTTCTCCTTGCTTGGATGGGGTTCGACCAAAGGGTGAAAATGGAGAGGGGGAGGGATGGTTTTCGGTGAGGAAGAAGAAGAGAAGAGGAGAAATGAAGTTTGGATACTCATGCCCCCTCATTCCCCCCTATTTATTCATTTGAAGAGCCCCTTGATCTCCCTTACACTTAACCATAATTTCTTCTACTCCTCTAATGATATAATCCTATTGGGCTTCTGGTTAGAGGGTGCATCTATAGGGCTTGGCTATCTCTAGAGGTTTGGGGTTCGATTCCTAGTTCTTGCACCCCTTTTTGGCTTATTTTCTTTTATTTTTGAAAAAAGCCCACATAAATCCCATTATCGTCAAGCCAAAAATTCTCGTAAAATGGTTAGAAATTTTATGGGCGTTACAGTTGAAGGCCATCAATGCAAGGTTGGAATAGACTTGTTCCTCTTCTTCGGATGAGGATGAGGAGGAAAGATCATCCCATGTCTTGGCTTTGAATGTTTTGGCCTTCCCCTTTTCCTTTGCCTTCTTTTCTTCTTTCTTCTTGCTCCCCTTTTTCTTCTTCTTTTCTTCTTTCTTCTTCCTCTCTTCTTTGCTCTTGTTTAGGAGAGGACAATTGTCCCTTATGTGCCCCTCTCCTTGGCAATTGTAGCATATGACCTTCCCCCTTGGTCTTCTATTCCTATCATTAGATATATTAAAATGAAAACCTTTTAAAGCACGTCTTACCCTCCTTACCATATATGCTTCTTCCGTGCTATCCATGGAGGAGGATGAGGATGCTTCATCATCGGAGGATGAGGGGATTTTCATCTTCTTCTTCCCCTTGTTGGCCATCAAGGCTACTCCTCTTGAAGTTTGAAACTTTGGCTCTTCTTGTATTCCTTCAAGCCTTGTTTCGTGGAGCTCCATTGTTGAGAAAAACTCCTCCAAGGTACTTACTTCCAAGTTCTTGGAGATGTAAAATGAATCCACCATGGAGCTCCATCTTGAGGACCAGGGAAAGGCATTTATGGCCTTCATTACCATATCCCGGTTGGAGAGATTTTCACCTACACTTGTCAAATCGGTTAGAATTTCCTTAAATCTAGAGTGTAGGGATTTTACCTTCTCTCCCTTTTCGAGTTTGATATTGGACAATTGGGAGCGAAGGACATCTCTCCTTGCTAGCTTTGCCTCGGATGTGCCTTCATGAATCTCTATTAATTTGTCCCACATTTCCTTGGCACTAGCACACTCTCCTATCCGGTTGACTTCTTGTTGGGGGAGGACATTGTATAGGTGATGCTTGGCCTTTGAATTTGCCAAGTATTCTTCTCTTTGCCTCTTGCTCCACCTTGATTTCTCCAATGGCTCCCCATTTTCGTTCCTAGGCAACTCGAAACCGTTTTCCATAATTAAGAGAATTTCAAAGTCGGTTTCGAAGAATACCTCCATTCGCTTCTTCCACCAAGCGAATTCCCCTTCGAACTTCGACGGATGAATGTTCGAGTCGGTCATCTTTTGATGAAGAGCTTGTTGCGGCGGTTAGTCCGGTGACAAGCAACCTTGCTCTGATACCACTAGTTGGGGATCGAAACTGCCGGCTAGAGGGGGGTGAATAGCCCTCAATCGATGTATGTCGGATTTTGCTCGTCTACAAAATGTTAGGGCAAGCGGAATATGCAAATATAAATAAAGACAAAGCAAAAGATAAACAAACAATATAAACACCGAGATGTAACGTGGTTCACGGCTACGCCGCTAATCCACGGTCCGATTCGTCCACGGTGAATCACTCCGTCAAAGCCAATCACTATTGGTCTCTCCTTTGCACCAAGCTAGGTGGAGGTAACCTTTACAATCAAGATCACTCTTCTTACAATAAGATTAAAGTAAAAGCAAGTAAGAAGAGTAGGGAATCGTGTATGGCACTTTGGGAGAAGTTTAGAGCTCAAGAATTAGCCTCCCAAAGCCCCATCCTCTTCCTTTTTATAGAGGAAGAGGATTTCTTCCCGTTGACACGGGGCGGTCGGTGATGCCCTTGATCGGTCGTCACGTAATCGTTGCCAATAACGGCCTTTCCGCGTTGGATTCCATCCAGCGACACGCATCGATCGTGATATTACCATCGATCGGTGGTGCTCGATCAGTCGAGTCCTCAACGAGGTCGACTCCATTCTGTGCCCGTGCACAGTACCATCAGTCGACTACTCCCCACGAGCAGTCGACTGATCAAGCCATTAGTCGATTGACCGTTGTCGACAGTCGACTGATCAACTTGATCCAGCCACATTAGACCAGTCGATCGAACCATCGACTCAGAGCAGTCGACTGTCATGACATGGCAGTCGACTGGTGTCAGGAAAACTCATCCGACACTTGGCCAAATGGCCAAGTTTCACCTAAGAGCTACCCCTTTCCGGGTTACATTAGCTCACTCTTATCCCTCGGAGTCCCTCGCCTTCGAAGTTCTCTTCGTTCTCAGCCACGTCCCTTGGCAGCATCAGGCGCACGGCTCTGCAATGCTCCTTTGCGTCTCTTGCCTCGAAGTCTACTTCCTCCGGCTTCACTCCAAGCTTCTCGTCCGGCGGTCCCTCGGATGCTCCAAGCGCACGACTTTCGCAAAGCAATCCTTCACCGACTCAAGGACCGAGTCATGAGATGTGAAACTCACCACGGCTCCATGTGCGAATTACTAAGTCCTGCACGACTTCAACGCACATATCAAATCATCATAACAAACTAACTTAAACCCTTTGCCACACACATCAAAACCTAATCATGGCAAGAGATTGCCCTAACAATTTAGTTCAATCAATTTGTTCCAGAGCTCTTGTGCGCTGCAGAACGGACCAATCTTGTTGAGCTGGTCCTTCGCCAAACCACATTGCAGAGTTACAGTGGCCTTAGCATTTGCTTGCGCCTTGCGTTTGTGCTCTGCAGTCCACTTTGTAGATTCAAGTATCCTGCCTTCTGCGTCTATCAGTGGTGTGAAGCCTTCGGTCACGGAGAACCACATATGTATCTCAGTTATGAGATAGTACTCCATTCTGCTTCGCCAGTATTGGAAATTGGTTCCATCAAAAAAGGGAGGTCTGTTTGTGTTGTAGCCTTCTTGCATCGCCATTAGAGCTTGCTCTTACAGTTGTGAATTTGAGAAGAGAAGTAGGCTCTAATACCACTTGTAGGACCGTTGGCGTCGCTAGAAAGGGGGATGAATAGCGATAATCGTCTCTTCGATTCGTTGTGCTCGTCTACAGTTGTTAGTACGTAGCGAAAACACGAATACAAGTAAAAAAACACACAACAAGCATAATACACAGAATTTACATGATTCGGAGCCCTAGTTCCTACTCCATGGTCGAGCCCCTAGTCGGCTCTAGTGATGCACACCACCACTATAATACTTCTCCTTCTCGGTGACACACCGGAGGTGGAGAAACCTTTTAATATAAATTTTCAGATGTTTACATGAAACTTACAGCCGTAGGAGATGAAGAAGAAACCGATTACAAGAGTTGTAGTGAAAACTAGAGCGCTTCTTCTTTTCAAAATCTTTAATTGCCTTTAAGGATGATCAAAACTTGGAGGATCAAGGAACTCTCGCTAGAGTAATCACTTCCAAGGTTGTTATGAAGAGTAAACACTTTTCTTAATGAAAAGCAGTCATGTAAACCTTTTAAATCGAGCATGATTAGGGTTTTTCTAGCCTGGGCAGTCGAGTCACCTCGACTGGCGCCTCGACTGGAGCATTAACTCGCATTTAATGAGGTTCCAACGGTAAGTTTTTCACCATAATTTGAGTTATTTGTCTGTTGTAACATAGGTCTAGTCGAGGCGATGGTTCATCACCTCGACTATTAGGCTTTAGTCGAGCCTTCAGTCGATAGGCTCTTGCGTCTGTTTGATTGAACTAAAGCTCCAGTCGAGGCATTGCCTCAACTGCTGTAGGTTTTTCCTTCGAACACGCAGGCCCCAGTCGAGACACTAATCGACAACGACTTGCTTCTGTTCGTGAGAAACAACCCCAGTCGAGGTGCCGCCTCGACTGTTATGGTCTTCTCAGCGCTTTGCAGGTCAGTCGAGGTGACGCCTCGACTGATGAGGTAATCAGTTGAGGTGCTGCCTCGACCACTGCCTTGACTCTTGACCGTTTCAACTCTTCTAGAGTTGAAACCACTCCTAAGAACAGGTCTACCCTGTACTCTTTACCTGATGCCTATGAACCACTGTTCATAGGTCTTCCGTGCCAAGAATTGCTTCCGGGACTTCGTGTCAAGACTCCTCGTCTAGGTCTTCATGTCAGGACTCCTCGTCCGGGTCTTCACTTGCTAGGACTCCTCGTCTGGGTATTCACTTGTCAGGACTCCTCGTCCGAGTCTTCACTAGCCAAGACTCCTCGTCCGAGTTTTCACTAGCTAGGACTCCTCGTCCGGGTCTTCACTAGCTAGGACTCCTCATCCTACAAGAAACTTCCTGAAAATACATCTTAACTAAACCACATGATATAACACATAATTATCACCTTGACTTAAACCCTTGTCAAAACACCAAAACATCATTTGGACCTGATTGCACCAACAAGGATACCAAAATGTTCAATGCGGTTATTTTGTTTTGAAATATATGAGAGATATAATTGAAGGTGTTGCATCTATTGACAAGGCTTCCTTACAGCCAATAGTAATATTAGACATATTTTCAAATTTTCTTATTGAAACATGTGTGTAAAATGATTTGTTCAATTAATTATCATATAGTACTCAAAGTGTTCAATAGTTTACCATGGTTCCAGGTAGCCAAAACCATCTCCGACAGCCTCCAATAGTTTTTTCCAGCTTTGGACAGATTTCCAGCCATCCTGTAGTAATTTCCAGCCTCCCGACATCCACCATCATCTCTAGACAGATTTATAAAGCTTCCTGTAGATTTTTCCAGCACCATACAGCTTTGAACAACATCTTCTAGTCTTCGGACAACTTCCTCCATGAAATTCCAGCAATTCCTTTTCTTTGTGTTTGAATGGTTTCATTGTATTTGTTATCAAGTTGTTAATATTTCCTGCATTTAGTTAATTTGTTACAGTTTAATCATGCTCATTTTGTGTCTGTTGAATTATATCTTCCAGTAGTTTTAGTTTAATTGTTGGCTATGTTTCTGGTTGCATTGTAGGTTTGCTTAGTTTGTTAGTTGGATGATTTCTTTGCAATGTCATTTAGTTTAATTGCTAATTGTGTTCATGCATTAGATTTGGTCTCCTATGGTTGATGTGTTAGTCGTTTTATTTGGTTATTAGTTGAATGTGTTTTTAGTTTACATTGTCTCATGTCTACTACGTGTTCGATGAAAAGTCTCTTTCACTAGTTAGGATTTAGTTGTGACATTAAGGTTGTTCTTTTATTTGGATGCTTTTAGTTGAATTCTCTATTTTATGTTTTCTTAAATTCCATCACAATTGTAGTTTAGTTAGATTAGAGTTTTGAAAATCGTCGCATAACTTCTATAATTTTTTTCAACACAAGTTCCCCTTCAATCGGATGGAGTTTAATGCGGTTATTTTATTTTGTGATATATGAGAGATTTAATTGAAGATGCCGCATCCATTGACAAATCTTCCCTACGATCAATAGAATATTAGACATATTTTCGAATTTTCTTATTGATACATATTTGTAAAATGATTTGTACAATTAATTATCACATAGTACTCAAAGTGTTTAATTTCATTTTTATTCATTTATTCACATGCAGTTCGTAAATCTGTGATAGCTGCAAAGGAAATTGATGAAGTACGTTCGGAGTGGACTGAATGCATACAAGATCACATATTTGATGATTAAGAGATTTAAGTGTACATACCTCTTTTGGTTAGATGTGGTAATCTATAAGTGTTTTGGTTATTATGCATAATACTTTTGGTACAGTACTAAGCATATGATATGTAGTTGTTTTGCTACAGTACTTTTTTATATATATTTTTAAGAGTGCCCATTTAAAATGGGATAATGTGACTTTGTATTTTACATTGCTACAAGTGCGAATGTATATGTGTTTTCTATAATCCTTTTTGATGTTGTATGATTTATATTAAAAACACAATACTATAAATTGACAACGGTTTATTGTTCTTTAGAGTAACCATTAAGAAATGACAACGGTTAATAACCGTTGTCTATGACTCAAAAAATTATAATAAATCCATGCGTTGAGAAAAATATGAGGTTCAAAGACAACGGTTATAACCCGTTGTAATTTTAGTTGAAAGACAAGGTGAAAAATCATTGTCTATGATCCAAAAAATTCGTGATAAATCAACCCGTTGTGAAAAGTGGAGTGCTCAAAGATAACGGTTGAGCGTTCTATTTTTCACAACGGATCGATTTACCACGGATTTTTTGAATTATAGACAATGATTTTTCGCCGTTATCTATTCAAATTTTTATTGTATTGGTAGATTGTCACATGCCATTTGCATTAAGTGTTTGGGAGAACAGATAATACTTAGAAAAATCAATAATGCTTCTAAGAATCAATAGTACTCGAGGGAACATATAGTACTTGGGAGAATAGATAGCGTTCGGAAAAAAAAAAATAGTACTCGAGAGAACAAATAGTGTTTGGGAAGACCGATAGTACTTGGGAAAATAGATAGTGTTCAGGAGAATTAATAGTACTCGGAAGAACAGATGATGTTCGGAAAAATTAATAGTACTCATGGGAATAGATAATGTTCGGTAAAATCAATAGTATTCGGAAGAATTTATAATATTCAAAAAAATCAATAGTATTTGGGAGAACAGATAGTGATCGAAAGAATCAATAGTACTCAGAAGGACATATATTATTTGGAAAGATTAATAGTATTCGGAAGAACAAATAGTAATAAAAAAATTATTAGTACTCGAAAGAATCAATCGTGCTTGGAAGATCTAATAGCGAAAATCTTGAATACCATCGGCGAGCATCCGGTAGAGCTTGACAACTGGATAGAAAATTTCAACGAATAATAGGCGAAGCTCAACCAAACCAATTGCATCAGCACAGTGCATCTTCCGGGCCAATTTTATCAGCAAAAAAGACAATGTGTACACGGTCCATTGCTGTACAGGGGCACACTAGCATAAACTGATCATTCAACTTCACCTGCTGCCAGGTACGCCAAGATTACAGGCTACGAAGTTACTGTGGACCCATCACCCGTTGACGTCTATTGAATCGGCTCTGCATCGGCGAGTCCAGATGTGAAACGTGTAAGAGAGTGGAACCGTGGCATGCTTAGACAGAGCCTACGTGCTCTACCCCACACGTCAGAAACAACTTGCAAACTATTCGGCATTTCCTGGTCAAATTGTGAGGTGGTGTCGCAGATTATATCAAGACTAAAAAGTTGGCCGCCTGATGCGATGGCCTGCATGCATGAACAGTACAGACAAGGCCCTCAAGTGCACGTGAAAGAAATGTCCACACCTGCAGCGATGTGAGAGGGAAAGAGCGGTGTGAGAGGGAAAGAGAGGTAGGGACGAAGCCATAAACGTTTGAATTGCCGTCCTGTCAATCAATCAGTGGGGCATTCATCGCCAGCAAGTCACTGACCCGTCCTTGTCTGTGGTCGCCCTCTCCTGATTAGGACTCATCAAAAAGTTGCACCCTTTCTCTCACTGCATGACATCAATGACATGTTGGTTCGTGGCAGTTCCACGAACTGTACAGAAGCAGTTCGTGGAACCGTCTCGAGCACGCACTCCTTCTCTTGCGTCCAAAGGGGTTGATCAATAATCCAGGCGATCGGTGAGGCGAAGATAGAGGAGTAGAAGCATTCGGCGGATCTTGGTTCGTGGAAACCTGAGGTAATCTCCATCTGTGATTTTTCCTCCGACACAAGAAAAACTCCAAACAGGTATAAATTTATCTACATTGGTATCAGAGCATGTAGTTTACCTATTCAATTTGTTTCTTCTTCACCGAAGAATCGAGTTTCTTCGATGAGATTTGGTCGCTGAAGCGACGCGTGAGCGACGCCCTTCCGATCAAGGCGTCGGAGGCGGCGAATCGACGCGCTTAGCGATCGTGAAGCTATGGGCCGTCAGGCGCCACGCGAGGCGAGAAGGCGCGGCGTTAGACGGCGCCGTCGTGGCGACGACCGGCGACGAACAGCCGAGGCGGCGAGAGGCTGCCGATGCCTCGCGACGCAGCGGCAATCGCGATCGTGGCGCGCTGGCCGTCGGAGCGCATTATCGCCAGAACCCGGACGCCGCTGGCGATCTCGAGAGGCGCTTGCCGACGCGCACGCCGGAGGCATCGGAGGCCGGGCCGAGGGCGACGGGCGGCCGGGCCGTCGAAGCAGACGCGGCCGGTGCTCGCGGATGGCGGCGCCACCGAGGCGGAGCGGCGACCCCTGGCGCGAGGCGACGGCCTGAGTGCGAGCGACAGCGATGCATTGTCAGCGCACAAGGCGAGGCGTAGCGATTAGGGCACAATGACGGAAAATTTTGCTATTTATTAAATAAAAAATAAAATTAATCTGTTTTGTACAGATGTGTTTTTTTTATTAGAAATTTTTTTTTATTTATTAATCTGTTCCAAACAGATTAAATAATTGGGCCAAATTTGATGGGCTTTAAAATTTAGTTGGGCTTAATCGGTAAATTGGGCTTTAAATGGGTCGAATTAATTGGGCTGCATTATTTGGGCCGAATTAATTGGGCTGCATTATTTGGGCCGAATTAATTGGGTAGAATAGAAGGGCCGAATAATTGGGCTTCAGATTTAATTGGGCCAAATTAATTGGGCAGAATTAAATGGGCTTTGAATTTAGCTTGGCTTAATTGGGCCTAATTAAATGGGTCTTGAATCAAATTTTAATTGGACATGAGTTCAATTAATTTGATTTCAACAAAAGACCTAGTGTCTAATTAAATTTACACAAGAATAGTGTAAGGTTGACTTTGATTGACTAAACTCATAACTATGGTTAGATGGATTGTTTTGGAACAATTAGAATCTGACTTGAATGACTTAAGGATAGAACTAGTTTATGACTGTCTAAGGGTCAAAATTGATTGATCAATGGGTCAATTGATTATAGCCTAAAATTCAAGAAGTTTAGTTCTTCTTGATAAATGAGTATTTGTTCTGTGCCTTGATTAATTGAAATATCAGATTTACTTGGTTTTGTCATTTATGTCTATGACATAATTTATTTCAATTTTAGATCGCGGATGTATACCACTATGACTGGCGATGTGTTCTTGAATCGATATAGGGAGGCTATCGAAGATTTGGACTATGACCCTTACCATGGAGTCGTTGGACACATTGGGAAGCTGGACAGACTATTTTGGAAGCTCGAGATGCAGGAGTTTCCAGTGTTAGACAACTCTGTGATTTGGGCGCTTGATTTGTTCATTGCCGATAATCTTCGACGCGATACGACAATTTTGGGGGTTACATGAAGGGCGTGTTTCATATACCCGATTGTACAAGAGCGATAAACTACTTGTTGTGAAGAGGATCTGAAGAAGACCACATGGGAGGATTTTGGTTCTCGGATAGTGAGGTCTTTGAAGGACTCAGTATCGAGGCGACATGTATTTGCCTGTGAGTGTCCCAGAGAGTATTGTAGTTGAGTCGGTCGGAGAGGACATGTCATGATTATTCAAGGCTAGGGCTTGTCCTAGTGGGAGCGATGATCGCTATCTAGTCTATTAGGAGTTGTTTTAGTTTATGAGTAGGAAGAATGTAATTTGTTACATTCTAAGTAGACTTTGTTATTTGTTAACATTGTACAGCATGTTTATTTTAATGATGTGTTCATTTAATGATTAGTTTATTTGATGCTGTTAATTCTACATGATGCATGATTACTGAGTATGCCCTTGATTAGTTCAAATGTGTATATAATGATATGTTCATGTGTAATATCATGCTGTAATAATGATTAATATCATTAAGTGGGATGTATGTAATAAAATATATCAATCTAAGTCTGATTGACACATACAAATGATGAGTGATAACGCAGTTGTCACTTGATTTTGTAAACCAAATCAGATTTATCTTGAGTTTATTTTTGAGATTACATACATAAAAGCATACACTGAGTAACTAAATAATGTGTTTATTTATGTTAGGTTATGGCAACTAAAAACATCATAGCTGAACTGAACAAAGGTGAAAAACTGAATGGGGATAACTATAAGATATGACACCTCAAGATTCAATATGTACTTGAGGAACAAGAAGTTCTAGAGGCTGTTAATCAGGTTTTGATGGAACCTGTTGAGAGTAATATAGCATAGTATAGACGTGGCCTTGATACCTATAAGGTATGGAAAAGGAAGGATTCCACTGCTAAGGGAATATTGATAAGTTCAATGGTGGATGACCTAGTGTTAGAGTATGAGCCATATCCTTCGGCTCATGCAGTCTGGGTAGCCCTTAGAGAGAGATACAGTGGAATAAGTCTGAGTAAGCTTTGGCAGCTGACGATCAGGTTTGACAGCTACAAGAAGCGCCCGAATGCAACGATGGTTCAACATCTCAGGGAGATGTCAATACGATCCGAGCAAAATCGCCGGCCATGAGTTAACCAGATGAACAACAGATTCAGCGGTTATTCGTTCTCTTCCGATTCTTGGGAGACCATGGCGACCTTAACTCACGTGAGAGTATTAAGACTTTCACGATGTCTCACGCATGTCGAATGGAGGTCGAGAGAGTAGAATCCGCGAGGATTCGCTGTTTATTTGCGCAGGCTCACCTTTGGATCATCTGGATCCAAGAAAAATGGTACAAGAAGGAAAGGGAAAGAATAAAACGCGTTATCGCTCGGGAAGGATCAAATCAAGAAGAAGAAGACAGGGAAGAAACCTAAAAGCAAGTTATCTTGCTTTAATTGTGGCAAAAAGGGTCACTTTGCTCGGGAGTGTACTGAGCCTAAGAAGGTAACTTCTAGTCTGTCTTCTGAGCATTTTGTTGCTAGTACTGTGTTGATGTCTGATTCTTATCCTTTGTGGATTATAGATTCGGGAGCAACCAACCATGTAGCTCGAGAGTGGTCACGGTACTGTAGGCAACAAATGGATCTATGTAGGAAACAATGCAAGAGTCGAAGTCAAGGGAGTCGGCACTTGTAAACTCAACCTTCGTGGTGGAAGTACTTTGTTTCTTCATGATGTCCTGTATGCTCCGGAGATTCGAAGGAATCTTGTATCTGTTACTTGTCTTCTTGATTTGGGATACTCTGTAAATTTTTTCAATCGTTGTGTAGAACTTAAGATTGACTCTGTGTCAATCGGATATGATTATTTATCTAATGGTTTTATGGTACTAGATGTGGTGCCTGATGTGAATTGTGCGATTCATAGTTGTTTTTCAAACATTGCTCTTACTAGTAATGCGGATATATCTGATGAGGTTTGGCATGCTAGATTGGGACATATAGGACAAGATCGCATGAATCGATTAGCTAGAGAGGGTTTATTGGGCTCTCGTGCTAAGATTAGCTTGTCTGTATGTGAGCAATGTCTTGCTGGAAAAGCAACTAGGAAACCATTTGGAAAGGCTATTAGAGCAGACTTACCATTGCAATTGATTCATTCGGATATTTGTGGTCCGATGAGTGTGAAGGCTAGGCGTGGAGCTTCCTACTTCATTACATTTATTGATGATTTCACTAGGTATGGTCATGTGTATTTGATTTTTCAAAAATCTGAAGCGTTGGATTATTTCATTCGTTATTTGAACGAAGTTGAGAATCAAACGGAACGTAAGGTTAAGACCTTACGCACTGACCGTGGGGGTGAATATCTGTCTGATTTGTTCAAGACGACATGTAATGATAAGGGGATTATTAGACAACTAACGATCCCAGGAACTCCACAGCAAAATGGGGTTGCTGAAAGAAGAAATAGGACTCTTCTTGAAATGGTTAGGTCTATGATGGCGCAGGCTAATTTGCCGGTCTCCTATTGGGGAGATGCATTACTAGCTGCGGCATATATACTTAACAAAGTGCCTTCAAAATCAGTTCCATCGACCCCATATGAACGTTGGACGGGCAGAAAACCAGATTTGAGCAATCTGAGACCCTGGGGGTCAGCTGCCTACGTTCATAATAGTTCTCACAAATATAGAAAACTAGGACCTAGAGGTAAGAAGTGTATCTTTATAAGATATTCTGATACCTCAAAAGGTTACGTTTTTATAGGTGAGCAACAAGATGGAACAATCTCTGAGATTGAGTCTAGAGATGCCACTTTCCTAGAAACTGAGTTCCCAACAAAGGGTGAAGTTGATAAGACAGTTCCTCTTTTTGAGGAGGATGAGTCGTTATCAACAAGACAGGTGTCTAGTGGGATACCTGAACCTAGTCAACCGAGTGGGAGTAATGTGCCTGATCACGGGGTGACTTCTCAACAGCCCAACTTACGGAAAAGTGTTCGTAAGATCATACCTAAAAGGAGGTTTGATATTGAGAATGAGGCAATGATGACACTCCCAGTTGACGAAGATGAACCTCAATCAGTTGAGGAAGCGTTGGGATGTAGAGTTAGAGATAAGTGGAAAAGTGCAATGGAAGAAGAGATGGAGTCAATGATTCGGAATCAAGTTTGGGAGTTAGTCGATCTTCCTCCTGGCCGAAGGGCTATTGGGAATAAGTGGATTCTCAAAATAAAGAGGAAGTCTGATGGATCGATTAACCGATACAAGGCTCGTTTGGTTGCAAAAGGATTTACCCAAAGAGAGGGTATTGACTTTGAAGAGACATTTTCTCCCGTAGTGAAGTTTGTGTCAATCCGAGTTATTTTGGCCTTTGTGGCACATTATGACTTGGAATTACATCAAATGGATGTCAAAACCGCTTTCCTTAACGGTGAGCTTGACGAGGAAATCTATATGGTTCAGCCAGAAGGTTTCGTTGCTTTAGGCCAAGAGGATAAAGTATGTAGATTGAAGAAATCTATATATGGGCTGAAGCAAGCGTCAAGACAATGGAACATAAGATTTAACAAAGTGGTTTTATCTTATGGTTTCGAAATGATCAATGAGGATCATTGCGTTTTCCTAAAGAAGGAAAAAGGAAAGTATGTCATTTTATCATTATATGTTGATGATATGCTGATAGCAGGAAATGACATAGGTTTTATTGTAGAAGTCAAAAAGTGGTTGTCTTCACAATTTGACACAATAGATATGGGAGAAGCTGAATACATCTTAGGAGTAAAGATCATCCGGGATCGGTCTAAGAGACTTTTGGGTTTGTCATAAGAGTCTTATATTACTAAGATGTTACAACATTACGAATCTGGTGAGCGGACAACATTACGAAAGGTCTGTTTTGAGCAAAAGTATGAGTCCCAAGACTCAAATTTGAAATAGCGACATGAATAAAAAACCATATGCGATGCCATAGGTAGTTTAATGTATACTATGTTGTGTACTCGTCCCGATATCAGCTATGCAGTGGGCTTAGTCAGCCGGTTCCAGTCAAACCCAGGATCGAGACACTGGAAGGCAGTGAAAAGGATTTTCAGATATCTGAAGGCGACGACAGATTATTGTCTCTGTTATCAAGGATCAGATATAAGCCTTAGGGGCTATTCAGATGCAGATTGGGCTGGGGACCTGGATGATAGAAAATCAACATCAGGCTATGCGTTCTTGTTGAATGGTGACGCCATCTCTAGCGAAAGAAACAGAGCTGTGTGGCCTTATCTACAATGGAAGTGAATATGTGGCATGTTCAATTGTCTGCAAGCGATCTGGTTGAGGAGGTTCCTAAAGCATTTGAAACGATGGGAATCGGTGGTATCTGTTGTAGTGATCCAAGCTGCGATAACTTTTTCTAAGGATCCCAAATATCACAGCAAGGGCAAGCATATAGCTATAAAGTACAACTTTATAAGGGATATTGTTGCTAAAAAGAAGGTGATTCTTGAGTATATCCCTACACGAGCTATGCTTGCAGATCCTTTTACTAAGCCAATGACTAGAGAGTCATTTAATGAGCATGTAAAGTCCATGGGACTTCGTAGAATGTAATAGTCTTGTAATGACAATTGAATATAATGATTTGATTGTTTTGAAATGCTAGCCATAATCTATTCAGTGTATGTTATGTTACATTCTAGTGATAAGATCTCGATAAGCATGTTGGCAGGTAATGATTGGTCCTCTCACATGGACAATCATCTTTATTTGTTGCGTATGAATAGAGGTAAGACCGATGCTTATAGGTCAACCTATGTGGTTGTTAGCTTTGGAAGCTGTAAAATTTGTTACATTCCTATAAGTTAGGGTCGTCTTGATATTTGTATCAAGATAAGATCATTTTGTGATAAATGATCGAAGTAAATGAACCCACCATTTACTATACCTGTTTTGAGCCAGATTAGGATTCATGTGTTGAATTCTGGATTAGACATTGGGAATGTCTAGATCGAAATCTGTACGATGTTAATTTGAGGAAAACATGCGCTCTTTATTGGTAAAGAGGAAGACATCGTAGCATGTGCATCATATCACATGTGCTAAGACGACAATAAGGGTAGTAGGAGAATGGATCCCTGTTTCTCTACTATGTGAGCCCTTTGAGATTATATGTTGATCTCAAAATTTGCCCTTTGTGACTATTTAGGTGTCTACTTGAAGTTTTAATCAAGGTTTGCTACTTTAGCATGTCTACCTATGACTATGTATGATTCGGTCTATGGAACATGACTAAGAAAGCGATTGATTAAAATGAATAGATTCACACTAAAAAGGAAGATTAAATAGATTTACATCTAATAAGAATTATTCACTGGTCGACCCATTTCTGTTGTGTATGGAAATGATTATGAATATTTGGAATATGAGACATGCTCTTGACATGATGGTCAATTTAAGGGATTAGAGATGTTCATATTGATGTAAATGAGATTATTTAATCTGGGTAAAAAGCAAGACATGAATGTTTCAGGTAAATAGTTATGTACCACCAGAAATATGATTTTGTATCATTTGGAAAACGACTGTGTGTCACCTGAAAAATGACTGTGTGTCATAAGATAAATGGTTTTGTACCACCTGGAGATGACTCTGTGTCATCGGGAGAATGATTATGTATCATATGTAGAGTGGCTAAGTTAGGTGTAACAACTTCTCTTAGCATGCGTCACTCTATGAGCAGCTATGTAAGGTGTAACAACTTTCTTAGCAATTGAACGCTCAATGTGCTTCAGCATACGAACCATTTTCTAATTTGATGTTTCATTTAGTCTTTGAGACTATTGATCAGTTCTATTAGTCTATTTGGGACAATAGATGATGCTTCGATTTAGTCTATGTGACTAAACACCTCTTCTAAAATGGTCTGTGTGATCATTTAGTCTATGTGAATAAATATCTCTTTCTAAAATGGTCTGTGTAATCATTTTGTCTGTGTGATCATTTTGTCTATGTGACATACCTTGGACGAGTGGGAGATGTTGGTTCGTGGCAGTTCCACGAACTGCACAGAGGCAGTTCGTGGAACCGCCTCGAGCACGCACTCCTTCCCTTAAAAGGGAAGGAGCGTGCGTCCAAAGGGGTTGATCAACAATCCAGGCGATCGGTGAGGCGAAGACAGAGGAGTAGAAGCATTCGGCGGATCTTGGTTCGTAGAAATCTGAGGTAATCTCCATCTGTGATTTTTCCTCCGACACCAGAAAAACTCCAAATAGATATAAATTTATCTACATGACATCAAGTACATTAGTGGTACCAGATTGGATGTGATCGGTGAGGAATCTTTAGCCTGCTCGTCGCCGTAGTTCAGCGTTTAGTCATTATGGTTTATAGCTAACATTGATTCTAAGCCCGGTTATTGTAGGTCCCATATTCACGTAAGGCTTAGGTACGCGACCTATCTGAATATTTATCTCCTCCTTTTTTACTAATTATTAATGTTTACTTAAGAAAAAAATAATATATAACAATGCAGCAGAAATCAACCTCGAAGGCGAGATGTTAAACATGCATCCGAATATTAAATGACGTGGAAGTGACTGAGGAGATTATCGAACCTAAGCAACAAATGTTCAACCTGCACACGCTAACAAAAGCATTAAAAGACGTTGAATTTTTCCAACAAAATTTCTGAAATTTAAATCACACACGAGTAGATATAGAAAGAATGGAAAGACAAGTGCAAATTTTGTTTTAAGAGGTAGATGGAATCTATAACTAAGACGGCGTACGTGTAGTGGCAGGGAGCCATGTCTAGGTATACATTAGATCTATAGTGACAAATAATATGGGAGCTCATTCCCAAATTAGCAAGGAGTATATTCTGACATGGAATAGGTCTATAATGACAAACAACGTGGGAGGTCATTTATAGATATGATCCATACAAGCAGAGGTTCATATCTTGATATGGGTTGGGGCATCAATGATGAATAATATGGAAAGCAATATCGGGCAGAGAATTTAGAGAAGAGAGCTTAGCTAAGGGCAGTAAGGTCTTTTTTCGATCGGCATGCTCGAACTCCTCTCCCCCTCTCAAAAAGCTTGGAACCACCAAGCTAGCGGCCTCCACCGACCGGGCCCTCGGCCATTGTGAGGGAGGTAAATCGCGGGTGGACTTTTGGCCCTTGACTCGGTGGTAAACACAAGGAAGGGTATTTCATCTCGGGAGGGGGGGGGGGGGTTTAGACCCCTCGTCTGGTTTCGAATCCGGGCATCCTCTCAAGCATCACCTTGTGCTTACCATCGAGTCATCCCCGGGGGGACAACTCGAACTCCTCTCCTTTCCTTACTTCGAGAGTGTATATAGCAGTTGATCTTCAAGATTAATATCGATGATCCCATTCTACAAAGGATTAGAACATTAGATGTGGATCAGTTTTACTGACACCCTTCCGACACTCAAGTCAGTGTTCACTAGAGAAAGAGAAATGTTATAGAATAGAGAAGGGAGAAAGAACAACAAACGGAGAAAGCTCAGAGAAGAAGAGTTGTCTCCATGTACCATAATAGAAAAGGAATCATTCCCTTCTCCCTTAACTCCATGGTCTTTATATAGTAGATTAACATTGCCTCCTCGACCATGCTTATTCACTAGTCATATTCCTTGGAGAATTATTATGAGACAACCGTTATACAAAATCACCACCTGTTCTGATATATTTCTTCTTTGCTATAAGTTGAGGAGATCGGAATGTTCCAAGTAGATTGTCACATGTCATATGCGTTAAGTGCTCGAAAGAACAGATAATGTTTTAGAAAATCAATAATGCTCGAGAGAACAATTAGTATTTGAGGGAACAAATAGTGCTTAAGAAAGTCAATATTACTCAAGAGAATAGATAGTGTTAAGAAAAATCAATAGTACTCGAGAGGACAATTAGTGTTCCAGAAGACTAATAGTATTCGAGAGAATCAATAGTACTTGGGAAGACTAATAATGTTTGGGAGATTGGATAGCGAAAATCCCGAATATTATCACATGTCTTCCCTCTCAGCCAGATTGAAGAGCTGAGTCGAATAATGTAAGCTCGTAAAATTTCTAGCAAATTTTATAAGAATTTTTCATGATTATAATAGGTTTTTATGTGGGCTCTTTCAAAAATAAAAAAAAAAATAGAGCCAAAAAGGATGTATGGCCCAGGGTTTGAATCATGAACCTCCAAGCAGATAACTAAACCTTAAGATGCATGTGATAACCAGAAACCCAGCAAAGGTGTGCTGTTAGAAGGGTAAGGGAAATGATAGATAAGGGTAGGGGAGGCAAAGGGACACCTTCAATTGAATAAATAGGGGTAATGAGGAGACAAGAGAACCACAAGTATCCTTCTCTTCTTCCTTAATTTCTTCTTCCTCCATCGAAAACCTCCCTCTCCTTTCTCCCATTTCCGAAAACTCAAGAAGCAAGAAAAGAGCTCTTGTCTTGGCACCACCTAGGGTATATTCTTATACTAAACAAGCGAAAGGATGTAAGTAATCCCCTCACCTGCAGTACAAGTTGTTTCGATTGTTGATTTCTTAAAATCCCTCTTTGAAAGTTTCGGTCAAGACCCCCTTTATGCTTCTAATGATCTTCCATGCCATGTTTTATATGTATATGATGTTAACATATTGATAGATAGGCTTTGAACAAGTTGTTTGAGTGATTGATTTCAAACCCCTCTTTGAAAGTTTCGGCCAAGACCCCCTTTATGCTTCTAATGATCTTCCATGCCATGTTTTATACGTATATGATGTTAACATGTTGATAGATAGGCTTTGAACAAGTTGTTTGAGTGATTGATTTCAAACCCCTCTTTGAAAGTTTCGACCAAGACCCCCTTTATGCTTCTAATGATCTCCATTCCATGTTTTATATGTATAAGATGTTAACATGTTGATAGATAGGCTTTGAACAAGTTGTTTGAGTGATTGATTTCAAACCCCTCTTTGAAAGTTTCGGCCAAGTCCCTATTTATGCCCCATAATGACCTTCCATGCCATGATCTATATGTATTTGATGTTAACATGTTGATAGTTAGGCCTTGTACAAGTTGTTTTAGGGTTTGAATTCTTAAGAGCCCCCATGATGTTTCTGTTAGTAATATATGAGAGATGTCCTAAGGCAATCGCCTTATGTATGAACCATTTATATGATAAATAAAGATTCACTATTTGAGTATACATGTTTTATGTATTTGATTGGATCTTAAACTCATTTACTGAATGTCCACGATACGATTCACAGCATGAGAGAATTTGTGATTGGATCACAACTAGTGAGTATCTCTACATGTGTAATTGTGATGTATCGAAATTATCCATAGTCGATGAATTGATGGATTTGGACACCATCAATTCTGTCAAGACTAGCACGAGGTATACTCCTTGGTGTATCCAAGCAGCTGATTCTCACTGGCTGGAGACATTGTGATGTCCGGAGTTAATCGTGGATGCTAGTTATGGTAACTAGTTCATTGGAGTGACCAGCCGTAAGACTTCCTATGGTTCTCTGCATATATAGATATGTCAATGAAGTTCTTACTGTAGCTTAAGTGCGATGTTCCTTTGACTTGCGGTATTCAAGTCATCTTGATCATGGAGACTTATGCTTTGACATCTTAAGCAAGCATCTCTAAGGAGATGTGGACCCGGGATGATTCGGTATAAGTCGAAGTGATCGAAGGTGTTTGAATAGCCTATAAAGGATTCACCACTCCTTGCGAGGAGATGTATACCCATGGCCTCTCGTCGGATTGTTACTAAAGTCTTTGGCCAAAGCATTACATGTTTAGAGTAAGGTACTCTTCGATACATGTGGAGTAACAAGAATCCGTAGGACGAGGAAATGATACTTGGGCTAGGTGTGACGTAGTCAGCATAGTGGGGACTGACACTATAGACCATGTCCTGAACCAAGTGGGTATAAGATGAGTGAAGGGAATGGGGCACCATTCATTCGAGCTGCTGAAGGGTTTCAGAAATAGTTCTGGATCAACCGTTGATCTTTTCGGTTAATTGGGGATCATGATGTACTACTAGGTGCCACTCATGATCGTTCTATAATTAATGGTTAATTATAGACGTTCAACATAAACCGAGAACCTATTTGGTCACACGCACAACGAGCGTAATCCGAAGGATTTAAAACGAGCTTGAGAATGGGATTCTCAGACCGAGAGAAACTATGTTTGGTTGGACCAAACATGGAGCGAGTATGAAATCGTTTCAGTCGCAATGGAAGCGTGGATAAGCCGTGTCTTATGAAGACATAATGGATGAACCAAAATAGTTTGGTTCTAATCCAATGGAGGAGAATAAACCAAAGGGTTTGGTTTATTTTAAACGAATGAACCAAAAGTTGGTTCGGTTCGTTTTAACTTAAAATAAACCATCATAGTTTGGTTTATTTTAACTTATACTAATGGAGCGGGTTAACGGGCTTTATGGATATGATCCATTAACCATTAAGAGAATTAGTTATCTATAAAAGAGGGCTTAAGGGATAATTAAGCTCTAATCCAAAATCGCCAACCTCCATTGCCGCCCAACCTCTTGTGCCGCCGTCCAAGTTGTTGCCGGCGTCCAAGCTTCGGCCGGTGATCCTCCGGCGACCCTCCGGTGATCTCCTTTAGGTTTGGCATCAAGGTGAGCTTTATCTTCCCTTGGTTGGCCGACGCCTATCTCCTCCACCAAAGCTATCCAGTTTTCTGGACAGCTTGTTCTCCTCTCGTCGGAGCGTCGTTTGGACGATGGTTAGAGCTTCGACAGTGGCTAACTTACTGGGGATTCGATCTCTGGTAATCCTCTGAGGTGGAGGACGAAGGATTCGTCAATCGGTTGACGAATACCTCTCCGGAGAAGTGAGCTTTGAGGACTCGTTTTTGGATCCGAATTTGGATTCGGATCGTGATCATCTCTCGATCACGTCGTCTTCAACACGAGGCTAGTAACCTGTACGAAGACGAAGCTCGTGACTTAGCGAAGTCATCCCGAGGAACTCGGCGTGGATACGGATAGAGACGATTCTAGCGAGGATCGTTCCGGTTGATGCCGTTCCCGCTACACGTCATACGAAAGGTATAACGTAGATAAATTTCCTTTTATTGCAAATTTAAATTTACGGTTATGTCTACACTTGTTGTAATATGCATGCGTGTGTTGTGTGTGTTGTAATAAATGTAGATTTATTATTTTTATTGCTTCCGCTGTGCTCATGTTTATGAAACATGATCGAACACACACACGCCGCGGTGCCGAAAACCCAACAAGTGGTATCAGAGCCCAGGTTGTGTTTCGACATAATCGTAAAAATGGTTTTGCGATAGTCATAATGTATTTTTGGAAATTTTCTAATTTTGGAAATTTAGAAGTATTTATGGAAATTTTTCAATTTTGGAAAGTCTTGAAGTATTTATGGAAATCTTCCACTTTTGGAAAGTTGGAAGTATTTATGGAAATTGATATTTTCCATAAATAAAATATTTGATTAGATTCTGGAAATTTGTTTCCTAATTTAATCATGATTTGATTTGGGAAATCAAATCTTAAAATATTTTATTTCCATAAGTAGTTTTAATGATTTAGGAAATTGGTTTCCTAAATAGATTTTCCTTAATCAAATAATTCCATGAATAAAATATGTGATTAGATTTGAAAATTTGTTTCCTAATTTAATTATGATTTGATTTGGAGAATCAAATCTTAAACATATTTTATTTTCATAAATAGTTATGACATATAAGGAAATTATATACATGACATAATTGTATGCCATGTAATTGCATTAGATGCATAACATTATGCCATGCGTGTCGTGACATGTAGATGTATGCCATGTATGTCATGTCATGTAGATAATAGTTATTTGCATGCAAAGAGGATGAGACATAAAACCCTAACTCAATATTAAAGCCTACACCTTCCATGAATATGGTTAGAACCAGAGTTCTGTTTCTTGTTTGGGTTGTTGGACTCACTCCAAGCCCGGCTCGAACCTGAACATGTTCAAATCATTTGAATAGTTTAACTCTAATATGGTAAGAGTCAGAGGTCAATCGTTAGTTTGGGTTGTTGGACTCACTCCAAGCCTGGCTAATTGGTTGAATGCGCTCTAACCATATTAAAACTATTTCGCGATTAATGGGTCGGCTCTAACTTGGAGCATCGATTTGTTGGACTCACTCCAAGGTCGATGTAAAGGGAGGTGAAGTTGGGTGCTATGCATATGATGCATACTTGTTAATGTGTTAACAACCCGATGTATGTGTGAACATTCAATTAGTTGATAGCACATTGTGATAGTTGCATATACGTGATATGCAATCGGTATAGTTGATACCTACCATTGTAGTTATGAATGGCTTGTTGGACTCTCTCCAAGGTTGTTCATAACTATGATGGATATCATCCCATTCGGAGATGGACCTACGATCTCCCGAAGTGATTTTGGGGTTTTTGAATTTCGAAAAATGAATGGGATTTATAAATGTATATTGATGCATTTTAAAAATCATTTTCTCATATATGCTCGTTTTGTATTTCTAAGATTGATCATGATGTCTTTGAATTTGCGTTCCATTTTGGATTCGAATAAATTGACTGGGCCGAGCTTCTTGGATTGGCTTAGAAGCTTGAGAATTGTTCTCAAGGTTGAAAAGCTTGCAAATGTCCTCGAAGCGCCTCTTCCCGCCCGTCCTAGTGACGATGCAACTCTAGACCAATTGTTGGCCTATCAGAAACATGTGAGTGATTCTGAACAAATGAGTTGCATCATGCTAGCAGCGATGGAACCCAAGCTACGAAAGCAGCATGAGCATATGGATGCTCATATCGTATTCCTTCATCTTTGTGAGTTGGTTGATGAGCAAGTGAGATTCGAAAGGTTCGAAGTCTCAAAGCTCCTCTTCACCTTTGTGATGCTAGAAGGTTCATCTGTGGTACTGCTCAATATGCTGAAGACTGTGGAGTCTTCTGAGAAGCATGAGCAGGGGACGATGCTGTTAGTTGATTCCTTGAAGAAAGGTTCTAAGAGGAAGTCAAAGGAACAGCAGAAGGGAAAGAAGAGAAGGGCTAAGAAGGTAGAACTAGTACAAAAGGAAACTTGCCATCATTATGGCAAGGAGAGCCATTTGCGAAGAAAGTGCAAGATTTATCTTGAGTCCGTGAAGAAGAATAAGGCATCGGATGCCCCATCTTCTTCAGATATCTTCGTTATTGATTGTCATTCTATTTCCTCAAACACTTGGGTATTGGATACTGGGTGTGGCTCACATATATGTAATGACATACATGGGCTAAGGAATAGAAGAAGACTCGTCAAGGGAAAGTCAAATTTGCGTGTTGGGAATGGAGCAAAGGTTGCTGCAGTCGCCATTGGAACGCATTTGTTGAAACACCCTACAGGACTTGTCTTAGAACTGGACAATTGCTTTTATGTTCCTTCGTTGATAAAGAACATCATTTCTATTTCTTGTTTAAATAGAAATCGGTACCATTTGACTTTTAGTAACAATTGTTGTTACATAACTTTGAATGGAGTTCTTTATGGGACTAGAACTTTAAGCAATGGTGTTTATACGTTGGACGTATCCAGTGACATCTTCAATATCGAAGCGAGCAACAAGCGTGCTCGAAAGGATAATCAATTAGACTCCCATATGTAGCATTGTCGTTTTGGCCATATAAGCAAGAAACGCATGTCCGAATTACACCGATGTGGAATTCTGGAATCGTTTGAATTGGATTCATACGATACATGCGAATCATGCTTAAAAGGCAAGATGACTAAGTTACCTTTGTTGGAATGTATACTGAAAGCCTAGCTCTTTTTGTATGAACATTTTATTTTGAAATAAGAATCACATGATCATTGTTTGCATTTTATATATTCATTATATATGTGTGCATATTGTCTAATATTTTACATTGTAGATAACATGGTGCTTGGTGTGGCACAGAAGATCATGTTATCTGTACCTTGTAAAATATAAGTAAAGGCTCACAACCAAGATGGTTTTGGACAAACCATTGGCATGGTTGTAGTGTAGCTTGGTATTGTTTTATCTTGAATATAGAGTTACACTAGTACACTTAGGTGTATTGAGTAGGACCGACATAGAGGTGATTCAATTTAGTACTGACTACATAATTGAATCGGACCTCGGATATTATGTTGTACATGCTCTTAATCCCGATATAATAACGGGCACATGTACTTAGTATTTATTTCTTTGATTTACCAGTGGGTGAGATTTAGATGGAATAAATCAATATGCCCGGTAAGTTGGGAAATAATATTATTTACATGGTGTGCCGTTGATTATAGGAGGAAACCGTGTCCTATATATTAGGTTGATGATGTCCCCTTGAGGAGCTCATAAGGTTCATCATGTAAACCCAGCTGGTTGACTTAGTCAACATGATGATAAGGTTGAGTGGTACTACTCGAGAAAATAAATGTTAATTAATTGATGGTCAGTAAATCAATTAATTGACAGACATTCGATATCTTAAACACGGGGAGATTAATGTACAAATAATATATGGAGCCCATATTGATTTATGGGGGTTGGTGAGGTAGTTCAATGATGATCCTCTAGTGGAATGGAACATCATTGATGGATCAAGTTTGTGTGGTTCCGATCCATCGGGTGGCCAAGACCCAACTCCTCCTTATGGTCCCTATCGTAGCCTAATATAATCCTTGTGAAGTCTAGATCCAAGAATGTAAAACAAAACCTAGAACCAACGGTTGGGATTAAATCCCTAGATCCGATGGTTGGATGAAACCCTAGAACCAACGGTTGGGATTAAATCCCTAGATCCGATGGTTAGGATGAAATCCTAGAATCGACGGTTGGGATTAAATCCTTAGATCCGACGGTTGGGATAAAACCCTAGATCCGACGGTTGGGATGAAACCTTAGATCCGACGGTTGGGATGAAATCCTAGATCCGATGGTTGGGATTAAACCCTAGATCCGACGGTTGGGATAAAACCCTAGATCCGACGGTGGAGATTAAATCCCTAGATCCGACGGTGGAGATTAAAGGAGGCTTAAGCCCTATTCTATAAATAGATGGCTAGGGTTGGGCGGCAAGGAGATCAAGGTTTATAATTGGAATTAGGGTTTGGCTCTTGGATAGTGGGCGGCTAGGGTTTGGAGCTAGGGTGGGCGACAACCATCTTCATCCAAAATTGTTGCCGGCGCCCACCTCCTTCAATCATTCCTTGGTCGGCTCCCTTCATCTTAGCCACTCTCTTCTTCCTTTGCCGGCGGTTCTCCTCCCATTGGTGGTCGGTTCTCTTCCTCCTCCCTATTCTCCAAAGTGGCCGGCGACAACTCTTCTTGAAGTTGGCCGGCGCATCATCCATTGCTCCTTGGCCGGCGGTTGCACCAAATTCCCTAATTTGGTGGCCGGTTTTAGATAGGAGAGGTATTTGCTAGTTCTTCTCTTTGTTCGCAGCGGACAAGGTAGAGAAGAAAGCGATCTAGAAGGCTTCTACTCATGGAGGATCTTCGTCCACACGTCGTCCACGAGAAGGATAGGACATACGGTAGAAGATCGTGAGGTATAAAGTTATTTTAACTTTATGTACAGATCTGAGCATGTTCTTATTTGTTTTGATTATGCATGTGTGTGTATGAATATATATTGTATAATTATGGACCCCGAAGACAAACACAAAAACCGGCGATCCATCCGTCGTCTCTTCCGCGGCTAACCAACTAGAAGAGTTGTGTTGCTTGAACAACTAGTTTGTTCAAGTGACCACTCAAGTTGTTAGCACGACGACGAAATGGTGTTGTTAAGGAAGCTCATCCCATCCGGATTAATCCTTTCATTAGTGAAAATTTTAATCCGGGGACATGGGAGCCAATGAGCCTCCGAAGCATTCTCCCATCAACCTTTTACTGGAAAAGGTGAACGAGTGGGAGAGTTACTAGGTCTAATACATACTGATGTATGTGGACCTATGTCAACTCAAGCATTAGGAGGCTATAGCTACTTCATTACCTTCACCGATGATCACTCACGGTTTGGGTATGTGTTCTTGATGAAACACAAGTCTGAAGCCTTTGAAATGTTCAAAGAATTCAGAAATGAAGTAGAGAAACAACATGACAAGAGTATTTAAATACTTCGATCGGATCAAGGTGGTGAATACTTGAGTCAGGAGTTTCTTGATTACCTAAGAGACAATGGTATATTGTCTCAATGGACTCCGCCCTATACACCACAGCATAATGGTATATCTAAGAGGCGTAACCGAACCTTGTTGGACATGGTTAGGTCAATGATGAATCATGCAACTCTTCCCAAGTCCTTTTGGGGATATGCACTTCAGGCAACTGTTTACTTGTTAAACAGAATGCATACCAAGGTAGTCTCAACTACTCTATATGAGATATGGAATAGTAAGAAATCTCATGTATCTTTCTTGAAGATATGGGGTTGTCCTGCTTATATGAAGCAGACAGTATCAGACAAATTGGATGCTAAGTCTGATAAATGTCTATTTATTAGATACCCTAAGGAAACAAGGGGTTTCCAATTCTATCATCCTGTGGAACAAAAGGTGTTTGTTTTAAGACATGCTGTGTTTCTAGAGAAAGAGTTTCTCTTGCAAGAAAACAGTGGGAATGTCGTCGAGCTTGAGGAGGCTCGAGAGACTCAAATAGACATTGATGAGATACCTGGTGAAGCACAACAGTCGACAACTCATAGTGATGAGCAATCGACTGGACCTATTGTAACACCACATCTTCGTAGATCTAGTAGAACATGCAATATTCCTGAGAGATATGGATTTCTCGTAAGTGAATCGAACGACGTGGTACTCATTGATGATGAGGAGCCTACCAGTTATGAAGAAGTGCTGACAAGTTCAGAAAGGGATAAGTGGCTTGGTGCCATGAAGTCGGAAATGGATTCCATGTATGAAAACCAAGTTTGGAACTTGGTTGACCCACCTGAAGGCATAAAGCCTATAGGGTGCAAGTGGGTTTTCAAGAAGAAAACCGACATGGATGGTAATGTGATTACCTATAAGGCTAGATTGGTGGCGAAAGGATATAAGTCAAAAACAAGGTGTTGATTATGTGAAACCTATTACTTTGTAGCTATCTTAAATCCATTCGGATGCTCACTGGCCATAGCGGCTCATTATGATTATGAGATATGGCGGATGGATGTAAAACGACTTTCCTTAATGGAAACACCTTTCGAGGCGTGTATATGATCTGACGAGGTTTCACATCGGTTGATAAAACCAAGGTATGCAAATTCGACGATCCATTTATGGATTGAAGCAAGCATCCGAGAGTGGAATATCCGTTTTGATGAGACAATCAAAAGTTTGATTTCTCACAAAATCGAGGCGAACCTTGTGTGTACAAGAAGGTTAGTGGGAAGTGCGATCGTGTTCCTAGTATTATATGTCGATGACATATTACTTATAGAAAGCGATGTTTCAATCTTCTGATCAGTTAAGGTTTGGTTATCAGACATTCTCCATGAAAGACACAGGAGAAGCAACCTACATCCTCGGGATTAAGATCTATAGAGATAGATCGAAGCAGTTGCTTGGTCTTTCGCGATCTACATATATAGGCCAAGTGCTAAGAGGTTTAGCATGTCGGAATCCAAGAAAGGTTTCCTACCCATCGGGCATAGGTACACCTTTCGAAGTCTATGTGTCCGGAAGGCGAGAGGATTTGCATGAGTAAGATTCCTATGCATCATAATAGGATCTATCATGTATGCTATGTTATGTCTGAGGCTCGATGTATCGTATGCTCTAAGTGTCACGGCGGATACCGGTCGATCGAGAATGGATCATTGGGTGGTATTAAGGCGATCCTTAAGTACTTGAGAAGAACTAAGGATGTGTTCCTAATATATGGAGAAGGGTACATGGTGATCGTGGGTATCACGGATGCGACTCGAACGAACAAGGATGATTCCATGTCTCGATGCAGGTATGTATTCACCTAGAATGGGCGCAATAAGTTGGAAAGGTTCCAAGCTTGGCGCTATAGCGGATTACGCCACTAAAGGCGAGAATACATTGCGACTTTAGGCGGCAAAAGGCGGTTTGGATCAAGAAGTTCATCTCTGAACTTGATGTGGTCTCATCAATGATCCAAACATGTGCTTCGCCGCTATCATCTTATCGGAGAGATCATCATAGGAGCGAAATACAAATCGAGAAAATTCCCCTTTGAAAGGAACTTAGCGGATCCTTTGACTAAGGCATTACCTCAAAGTAAGTTTGAGGTCATGTTAGAGCTTATGGTATTGGATACCAGTAGCGATTGGCATTAGGCCAAGTGGGAAGTCTGTTAGTAATATATGAGAGATGTCCTAAGGCAATCGCCTTATGTATGAACCATTTATATGATAAATGAAGATTCACTATTTGAGTATACATGTTTTATGTATTTGATTGGATCTTAAACTCATTTCTTGAATGTCACGACGTCGATTCACATAAGAGAATTTGTGATTGGATCACAACTAGTGAGTATCTCTACATGTGTAATTGTGATGTATCGAATTATCCTAGTCGATGAATTGATGGATTTGGACACCATCGATTCTATCGAGACTAGCACAGTATACTCCTTGGTGTATCCAAGCGGTGATTCTCCTTTGGTGGAGACATTGTGATGTCGGAGTTAATCGTGGATGCTAGTTATGGTAACTAGTTCATTGGAGTGACCGGTAGTAAGACTTCATATGGTTCTCTGCATATATAGATATGTCAATGAAGTTCTTACTGTGGCTTAAGTGCGATGTTCCTTTGACTTGCGGTATTCAAGTCATCTTGATCATGGAGACTTATGTTTGACATCTTAAGCAAACATCTCTAAGGAGATGTGGACCCGGGATGATTGGGTATAAGTCGAAGTGATCGAAGGTGTTTGAATAGCCTATAAAGGATTCACCACTCCTTGCGAGGAGATGTATACCCATGGCCTCTCGTCGGATTGTTACTAAAGTCTTTGGGCATTACATGTTTAGAGTAAGGTACTCTTGATACATGTGGAGTAACTAGAATCCGTAGGGCGAGGAAATGATACTTGGGCTAGGTGTGGCGTAGTCGACCTAGTGAGGTGACACTATAGACCATGTCACTGAACCATGTGGGTATAAGATGAGTGAAGGGAATAGGGCACGATTCATTCGAGCTGCTGAAGGGTTTCAGAAATAGTTCTGGATCAACCGTTGATCTTTTCGGTTAATTGGGGATCATGATGTACTACTAGGTGCCACTCTTGATCGTTCTATAATTAATGGTTAATTATAGACGGCCAACATAAACCGAGAACCTATTTGGTCACACGCACAACGAGCGTAATCCGAAGGATTTAAAACGAGCTTGAGAATGGGATTCTCAGACCGAGAGAAACTATGTTTGGTTGGACCAAACATGGAGCGAGCATGAAATCGTTTCAGTCGCAATAGAAGCGTGGATAAGCCGTGTCTTATGAAGACATAATGGATGAACCAAAATGGTTTGGTTCTAATCCAATGGAGGAGAATAAACCAAAGGGTTTGGGTTATTTTAAACGAATGAACCAAAAGTTGGTTTGGTTCATTTTAACTTAAAATAAACCATCATGGTTTGGTTTATTTTAACTTATACTAATGGAGCGGGTTAACGGGCTTTATGGATATGATCCATTAACCATTAAGAGAATTAGTTCTCTATAAAAGAGGGCTTAAGGGATAATTAAGCTCTAATCCAAAATCGCCAACCTCCATTGCCGCCCAACCTCTTGTGCCGCCGTCCAAGTTGTTGCCGGCGTCCAAGCTTCGGCCGGTGATCCTCCGGTGACCCTCAGGTGATCTCCTTTAGGTTTGGCATCAAGGTGAGCTTTATCTTCCCTTGGTTGGCCGGCGCCTATCTCCTCCACCAAAGCTGTCCAGTTTTCTGGACAGCTTGTTCTCCTCTCGTCGGAGCGTCGTTTGGACGATGGTTAGAGCTCCGACAGCGGCTAACTTACCGGGGATTCGATCTCCGGTAATCCTCTGAGGTGGAGGACGAAGGATTCGTCAATCGGTTGACGAATACCTCTCTGGAGAAGTGAGTTTTGAGGACTCGTTTTTGGATCCGAATTTTGATTCGGATCGTGATCATCTCTCGATCACGTCGTCTTCAACACGAGGCTAGTAACCCGTACGAAGACGAAGCTCGTGACTTAGCGAAGTCATCCCGAGGAACTCGGCGTGGATACGGATAGAGACGATTCTAGCGAGGATCGTTCTGGTTGATGTCGTTCCCGCTATACGTCATACGAAAGGTATAACGTAGATAAATTTCCTTTTATTGAAAATTTAAATTTACGGTTATGTCTACACTTGTTGTAATATGCATGCGTGTGTTGTAATAAATGTAGATTTATTATTTTTATTGCTTCCGCTGTGCTCATGTTTACGAAACATGATCGAACACACACACGCCGCGGTGCCGGAAACCCAACAGTTTCGGCCAACCCATGTTTATGCTTGTTAATGATGTTTCATGCCATACTATATATGTATATGATGTTAGAAAGACCTTGTACAAGTTGTATTAGTGTTTGAATTCTTAAGATCCCTCCCTTGGATGTTTCGGCCAAGATATGTTCATGCTCACCAATGATCCCCCTTGCCATATTTTATATATATATTTGATGTTAACATGTTGATGGTTAGGCTTTGTACAAGTTGTTGAACATTTGAATCCCTAAAGACCTCCATTAGGGTTTCGGCCAAACCATGGTTGGGCTACTAATGATTCTCCATGCCATGATCTATATATATTTGATGTTAACATGTTGATAGATAGGCTTTGTACAAGTTGTTTGGGTGTAGACTTCCTAAGACCCTTCCTTAGGGTTTCGGCCAAGACATGCTCATACTCACCAATGATTCCCCTTGCCATGTTTTATATGTATATGATGTTAATATGATGTTAGTTAGGCTTTGTGTAAGTTGTTTGAACATTTGAACCCTTAAAACCTCCACTAGGGTTTCGGCTAAGATCATGTATGTGCCTACTAATGACCTACCATGCCATGATATATCTATATATATAATGTTAACATGTTGATAGTTAGACTTTGTGATAGCATGATTTGTTTATGCCACTACCTTATGTCCATGTTAATTGTCTGAATGTATGATTATGTTATGCTCATTGCGTCATGATGAACAAGTATGTATGATGAAATGCCTAAGAGATGCTTCCCTATGAATGGGGACTAAGAGCACTCTTTATGTTATGAAAAGGAACATGATATGTTATGATAAGGAACATGATATGTTATGATAAGGAATATGATATGTTATGATAAGGAACATGATATATTATGATAAGGAACATGATATGCTATTTTACTTTTGTATGGCTTGTACCGGACCCTAGCAAGGTCCAAGGGATGGGCTCCTACGTGCCCCTGGGTCGACGGTCATAGTACGGACCTAGTACGGGATGGGCTTTTAAGTTGCCCTAGGTTGACGGGCGTAGTACGGGCCTAGGATGGGCTTCTATGTTGCCCCTAGGTCGACGGTCGTAGTACTGACCTAGTACCCTAGTAGGTTGGGGATCAGCTACCTCGGGTCTATTTTGGGATGCGCGCAAAGATGATGATGTATGTGGTACAATGCTAGGCCCCCCATGTTGAGATTATGTTTAAGTACCTATAAAATATATGTTTTCAAAGAACATCTTGCATATACCCTTTTCATGTCTATGAGATTATTATGTTTTACGAATTCTAGTTATATGTTCCTAAATGATCATGTCACTACTCTTATATGAATGTTATGTTTATATGTTCCTAAATGATCATGTCACTACTCTTATATGAATGTTATGCTTATATGTTCCTAAATGATCATGTCACTACTCTTATATGAATGCTATGCTTATATGTTCTTAAATGATCATGTCACTACTCTATGTCTAATTCTTGATGTATGGTTTTTGTGAGTAGGAAAGGATCTCACTAAGCCTATGTGCTTATAGTTTCATGTTTCCCTTGTACCGTAGATAAAGGTAAAGAATGGCTAAACTAAAGGGAGCAGCAGGAGGGGCAAATTGTGTGTGATAGTGGCATGGTGGAAGAGATATGTTTTATGTTCCAAGATTTAGGCATGTTTTCCCTTTAAGTTTTGCATGTTAGTTGTTAAGAGTTGATCACTACTTGATGTTTTGATGGTTGCTACTTGGTGTCTATTATGTTGATTATCATGAACTTGAACTAAGTAGTGTCCTTATGAAATGATTATGCATGCTCCATGTTTCATGCTTTATGTTTTAAAAAAAAGAAAAAAAATAAGTATGTAATTCTTCCGTTGTAAATGCATGTATGTATGATCGCGTCGCGCCGCCCTTCCAACCCCTATAGATTACGAGGAAAGGGCGGGCATGACAGGTTGGTATCAGAGCAGATCTGCCTTTCCACTACACACACATCAAGCTCCTATCATGCCGCTCCAAGTAAGAAATTCTATGCCTACTCTATTTCTTTCATGTATGATAAGAAATGCTTTTAGTTTAAATATGCATGAATATATGTATGATAATCTTATGCTAGCCTTTAGTTTAAATATGCATGAATATATGTATGATAATCTTATGCTAGCCTTATTATAATATATGAGGATAAACATGGCTGAGAGACGCAGTAATAGAGTTGATAAGATAGCACCCTCACCTGATCTTACACATGTGGTTACTGAACTCCAGCGTCAAGTCACAAAGCAACAGCAAGTGATAAATGCTTTAATGAACCAGCGAGGAAACCCTACCGCCCCACTAGCAGGCCCTGGCCCGATAGTTCGACAAGAAGCTTACCTAATCCAGTGGCAGAGGATGAAGCCGGAAAATTTCTCTGGTACTGGTGTGTTGGGTTTCCGGCACCGCGGCGAGTGTGTGTTCGAACATGTTTCGTAAACATGTGCACATCGGAAGAAATAAAAATAATAAATCTAATTTATTAAAACACACACACCACATGCATGTATAGTACAACATGTGTAGACATAATTGTAGTTTTAAATTTTGTAATAAAAGGAAATTTTTTCTACGTATACCTTACGAATCATGTGTAGCGGGAAAGGCATTAATCGGAGCGATCCTCGTAGAATCGCCTCTATCCGTATCCACGCCGAGTATCTTCAGGATGACTTCACAAAGTCACGAGCCTCGTGTCGAAGACGATGTGATCGAGAGAAGATCACAATCCGAATCAAAATTCAGATTCAAAACGAGTCCTCAAAAACTCGCTTCTCCGGAGAGGTATTCGCCAACCGTTTGACGAATCCTTCGTCCCCCACCTATGAGGATTACCGGAGATCTAATCCCCGGCTAAGTAACCACTGTCGGAGCTCCAAACGTCGTCCAAACGACGCTCCGACACGAAATAAACAAGCTGTCCAGAAAACTGGACAGCTTTGGTGGAGGATTAGCGTTGGCCAAATAAGGAAGCTAGATGCTCACCTTGTCGCCGGAATCAAGGAAGATCACCGGAGGATCGCCGGCTGAAGCTTGGACGCCAATAAGGATCTTGGACGGCGGCACAAGGGTGGGCAGCGGCTAGGGTATGGGCGCCGACCACAAGATGAGAAAAGGGAGGGGGCGACAACTTGGATTAGGGCTCTCATTAAACCCTTGAGCCCTATTTTATAGAGAACAAATTCTCCTAATGGTTATTGGTTCATAACCAAAACCCGTTAACCCGCTCCATTAATTTAAGTTAAAATAAACCAAAACGATTTGGCCTATTTTAAGTTAAAATGAACCGAACCAACTTTGGTTCATTCGTTTAAAACAAACCAAACCCCTTTGGTTTATTCTCCATCATTGGATTAGAGCCAAACCAATTTGGTTCATCCATCATGTCTTCAAAAGACACGGCCCATCCATGCTTCCATTGCACCTGAAACGATTTCATGCTCGCTCCTTGTTTGGTCCAACCAAACCTAGTTTCTCTCGGTCTGAGAATCTCATTCTCAAACTCGTTTTAAATCCTTCGGATTACGCTCGTTGTGCGTGTGACCAAATAGGTTCTCGATTTATGTTGGCCATCTATAATTAACCATTAATTATAGAACGATCATGAGTGGCACCTAGTAGTACATCATGATCCCCAATTAACCGAAAAGATCAACGGTTGATCCAGAACTATTTCTGAAACCCGTTAGCAGCTTCAATGAATCGTGCCCCATTCCCTTCACTCATCTTATACCCACTCGGTTCAAGACATGGTCTATTGTGTTAGTCCCCACTAGGTT
The DNA here is from genome assembly GCA_025175895.1 of Wurfbainia villosa. NCBI lineage: Eukaryota > Viridiplantae > Streptophyta > Magnoliopsida > Zingiberales > Zingiberaceae > Wurfbainia > Wurfbainia villosa. The sequence continues at coordinate 44,669,832 of CM045999.1, read as the reverse complement.
GACTACGTCACGCCTAGCCCAAGTATCATTTCCTCATCCTACAAATTCTAGTTACTGCACATGTATCCAAGAGTACCTTACTCTAAACATGTAATGCTTTGGCCAAAGACTTTAGTAACAATACGACGAGAGGCCATGGGTATACATCTCCTCGCAAGGAGTGGTGAATCCTTTATAAGCTATTCAAACACCTTCGATCACTTCGACTTATACACAATCATCCCGGGTCCACATCTCCTTAGAGATGCTTGCTTAAGATGTCAAAGCATAAGTCTTCATGACCAAGATGACTTGAATACCGCAAGTTAAAGGAACATCGCACTTAAGCTGCAGTAAGAACTTCATTGACATATCTATATATGCAGAGAACCATATGAAGTCTTACAGCTGGTCACTCTAATGAACTAGTTACCATAACTAGCATCCACGATTAACTCCGAACATCACAATGTCTCTAGCCAGTGAGAAACAGCTGCTTGGATACACCAAGGAGTATACCTCGTGCTAGTCTCAACAGACTTCGTTCGGTGCATATTGCTGGGCGAATCGGACACGTCAGATTGAATTCTTGAGGCCGTGGCTTCTATTGTTTCGAATTAGCATTGTTTATCTTTGTGTTTAGCTATGAGGGCGATAAAGCCGTCTTCTTCCTCGAGGTAACTTCTTAGATCTAATCAAATACATGAGAACATGTATACTCAAATAGTGAATCTTCATTTATCATAAAAATGGTTCTAACATAAGGCGATTGCCTTAGGACATCACTCACATATTACTAACAAACTCCCACTTGGCTTAATGCCAATCGCTACGGTATTCAATACCATAGGCTCTAACATGACCCTCAAACTTACTTTGAGGTAATGCCTTAGTCAAAGGATCCGCTAAGTTCCTTTCAGTGGGGATTTTCTCGATTTGTATTTCCTTCCTACTAATGATCTCTCTGATCAGATGATAGCGGCGAAGCACATGTCTGGATTGTTGATGAGACCTTGGCTCTTTCGCCTGTGTAATTGGTCCATTGTTGTCGCAGTAGACCGGTATTACTTCAACAATGGCTGGAACCACACCAAGTTCATAAATGAACTTCTTGATCCAAACCACTTCCTTTGCTTCTTCCGAAGCTGCAATGTATTCTGCCTCAGTGGTAGAATCTGCTACAGTGTCTTGTTTGGAACTTTTCCAACTCACTGCACTCCCATTCAAGGTAAACACGTATCCAAATTGAGACCTGAAATCATCCTTGTCTGTCTGGAAGCTGACATCCGTATACTCGCGTATCACCATGTCCCCTTCTCCATATATTAGGAATACATTCTTAGTTCTTCTCAAGTTCTTAAGGATTGTCTTAACAGGCACCCAATGATCCATTCCTGGATCAGACTGATAACTACTCGTGACACTCAGAGCATACGATACTTCAGGCCTCGTACATAATATAGCATACATGATAGATCCTATTGCGGATGCATAGGGAATCTTACTCATGCAAATCCTCTCGTCTTCTGTGCACGGACACATAGACTTTGAAAGGTGTATCCCATGCCTGATGGGTAGGAAACCTTTCTTGGATTCCGACATGCTAAACCTCTTTAGCACTCGGTGTATATATGTAGACTGCGAAAGACCAAGCAACCATTTCGATCTATCTCTATAGATCTTAATTTCGAGGATGCAGGTTGCTTCTCCTAGGTCTTTCATGGAGAATGTCTAGGACAACCAAATCTTAACTGACTGTAAGACTGAAACATCGTTTCCTATGAGTAATATGTCATCGACATACAATACTAGGAACACGACTGCACTCCCACTAACCGTCTTGTACACACAAGGTTCGTCTGGATTTTTTGAGAAATCAAACCTTTTGATTGTCTCATCAAAATGGATATTCCAGCTCTTGGATGCTTGCTTCAATCCATATAAGGACCGTCGCAATTTGCATACCTTGGTTTTATCAACCGATGTGAAACCCTCAGGTTGTATCATATACACGTCCTCGAGCAAGTTTCCATTAAGGAAAGCTATTTTCACATCCATCTGCCATATCTCATAATCATAATGAGCCGTTATGGCCAGGAGCATCCGAATGGATTTAATCATAGCAACAGGCGAATAGGTTTCGTCATAATCAACACCTTGTTTTTGACGATATCCTTTCGGTACCAATCTAGCCTTATAGGTAATCACATTACCATCCATGTTGGTTTTCTTCTTAAAAACCCACTTGCACCCTATAGGCTTTATGCCTTTAGGTGGATCAACCAAGTTCCAAACTTGGTTTTCATACATGGAATCCATTTCCGACTTCATGGCTTCAAGCCACTTATCCCTTTCTGAACTTGTCAGAACTTCTTCATAACTGGTAGGATCCTCATCATCAATGAGTAACATGTCATTCGATTCACTTACGAGAAATCCATATCTCTCAGGAATATTGCGTGTTCTTCTAGATCTACGAAGATGTGGTGTTTCAATAGGTCCAGCCGATTGCTCATCACTATGAGTTATCGGCTGTTGTGCTTCACCAGGTATCTCATCAATGTCTATTTGAGTCTCTCGAGCCTTCTCAAGCTCGACGACACTCCCACAGTTTTCTTGCAAGAGAAACTCTTTCTCTAGAAACACAACATGCATTGAAACAAACACCTTTTGTTCCACAGGATGATAGAATTGGTAACCCCTTATTTCCTTAGGGTATCCAATAAATAGATATTTATCAGACTTAGTATTCAATTTATTTGATACAGTCCGCTTCACATAAGCAGGACAACCCCATATCTTCAAGTAAGATACATTAGGTTTCTTACTATTCCATATCTCATATGGAGTAGTGGAGACTACATTGGTTGGCATTCTGTTTAACAAGTAAACAACTGTCTGAAGCGTATATCCCTAAAAGGACTTGGGAAGATTCGCATGATTCATCATTGACTTGACCATGTCCAACAAGGTCTGGTTACGCCTCTCAGATACACCATTATGCTGTGGTGTATATGGCAGAGTCCATTGAGACAATATACCATTATCTCTTAGATAATCTAGAAACTCTTGACTTAAGTATTCACCACCTCGATCCGATCGAAGTATTTTAATACTCTTGTCATGTTGTTTCTCTACTTCATTTCTGAATTCTTTGAACCTTTCAAAGGCTTCAGACTTGTGTTTCATCAAGAACACATACCCAAACCGTGAGTGATAATCGGTGAAGGTAATGAAGTAGCTATAACCTCCTAAAGCTTGAGTTGACATAGGTCCACATATATCAGTATGTAGTAGATGTTGGATCGATGCGGTTCGCTAGAGGGGGGGGTGAATAGCGATAAAAACTTTTTCGTAATCGTTCGTTAAGGTACGAGTAAAATGCAGCGGAAAGATAACAATAAATAAAAACACGAGGGTTTTTACTTGGTTCGTAGCCTACGACTACTACTCCAAGGCCCTAGTGGTCCTTGACCACGCACGGAGGGCAAAATACTAACCAAACTCCTCCTCGTTGGAGATAGGAGTTAAACGAATACAAAACTCGATAAAGACTCAAGGTAGAGGGACACTCCCCCTCTCCTTGATATGATTTAAAGCTTTACTAAAAGAAATAAACTGAAATACAATTTAGAACTTTCGTTACCGACGACTTTAAAGGTTGGAGGTTGAAGCTCTAGTCGTCGTCTCGGCAGTGCTTCGTCATAGGGATGTTGGAGAGTCGGAGCGTATCGGAAGCACTAGGAAGCTTTTTAATTAATCAAAAACCCTAGGTTTGGCCCTCCTTTTATAGCCTTTGAGCCCCTCATCGAATGGGTCATTAGCCAATCACAAATGGACACTAAACCCCTTGAAAAATGGTGATAACTCTTGACTACTCGAGGCTGATCCTTTGACCAGCAGTTGACTGATGGCCATCACCAGTCGACTGCTGGCAGCATCAGTTGAGTGCTAGCCGTAGTCACTCGATTGATGGACGGCAGTCGAGTCCTTCAGGTTGGCAGTCGACTGATGCTGGCTGCAAGGCAAAGATAGCTTAAGGAAAACATTATTTCGACGGTCGTCGACCGTCCGATCTCGACCTAGACCACCTATGAGTTGTCTTGGGTCGGATCTACGCTTAAGTCTTTCCCCGTAACGAGGATACGACCTTACTTTCACTCGCACACACGAGCTTACCTCGATACTTACGTGTTGCTTTTGCTTCCGGCCTTCCACTCAATTCCTTCGGCTCCCTCCGAAGTCACTTGAGTGTTGCCCGACCACCGTGGCTTCCTCCGGGTGTCGCTAGCCTTCAGCTTCCAGCTATAGCAATTTTCTGCACACTCGATTCAACATGAGCTTAACTTTGTATCGTTTGCTATAATCAAAACTCAGGTTTGACTTAGGTGCCTACTGCACCAACAATCTCCCCCTTTTTGATTTATGGCAAACCCACATACAAAGTTAAGAAAATTAAATGCATTAAGAAAAGATATTCATGAATGAGCAGGAGTGTTAAGAGCATGAATGAATAAAAGTATATATAAAAACTCTTTTTCAAGTGCTCCCCCTTGAGGAATCCTCCCCCTTGACCGAGGGTGAGTACTTGAGAAAGAGTTTTAACTCTCCCCCTTGATGTTTGCTACTAAAAAAAAATAAGTAACCGAAATTACTTAACATTGGCCATAGTATTTAAAATAAGTTTTAAGTTAAGAAATAAAAAAAAAATTGATTTCTTATCCTTGGCCTTTACTTTCGTTTTGTTAACAAGTTAACTTAAAGTTAAGTAATTTATTTGTTAACAAAAACAAGTTAACTAAATATGTTTAAGTTAAGAGTTCCCTTAACTTATTTTGTTAACTTAAAGTTGGCCATAAAAAAATTGTTGATCCCTTAACTTTGGCCTTTCTCTCCCCCTTTTGCCATATATCGAAAAGAGTGAGAGTGTGTGTGGAATAAAAGCAAGTTTGAATTTTAAAGTCCAAGCATGTTCCACATTATTTTGAAAATAATATACTGAAAATAAGTTCATCTATAAAATGTTCGACTCATATTTGGCTTGATTGATATGGAGGGATCAACCACCCTAGTCGAGTCGATTAATATATCGATTATACTCCGTGGTTCATAGCGATGCACTAGCTCTACATCTGGAACCAGGAGTAAGGTCCTAACATCTCACGCCCATCTACGTGGCTAAGTACACAAACACATTAGTCCTATGTGTTGTGAGATGTACTGGCTCCTTAAATCTATAGGTGCATGATATTTAAGGTATGTCCTATGCTAGTTCCATAAAAATGAAATTAAAGAAATAGTAGTAAGAACATATAATTTGCAAGTACCTATTCTATTACGCACATGCCCAATTTTCGTCTTAATAGACTAAATTCGGCTTCGGGTAGGGGTTTAGTAAATAGGTCTGCCAGGTTAGATTTCGAGTCAACATATTCGAGTTGTATGGAGCCGTTGGCTACATGTTCTCGAATGAAATGATGTTTTACCTCTATATGCTTTGTCCTTGAGTGACATATCGGATTCTTTGTAAGATTAATTGAACTAATGTTGTCTACGTGAAGTTTAGTATTCGTAAAGTCTAACTTAAAGTCGCGGAGAGTGTGCTTCATCCAAAGAAGTTGAGTGACACACTCACCCATCGCAATGTATTCGGCTTCGGTGGTAGATAAAGCGACACAGTGTTGCTTCCTACTGCACCAACTTACTAGACTCGGCGGTAGTTGACAACAACCACTCGTGCTCTTTCTATCAAGTTTACTACCGGCATAATCCGAATCGGAGAGGCCGATTAGTTCGAACTCCGTAGATCTAGGGTACCAAATACCAACGTTAAGTGTACCCTTTAGATATCTAAGGATACGCTTAACTAGGGTTAGGTGAGACTCCTTAGCACAGGTTTGAAACCTGGCGCACATACTTACTGCGAATAGGATGTCGGGTCGACTCGCAGTTAAGTATAGGAGACTTCCTATCACGCTCCTATAGTACTTTAAGTCAATGGTCTTACTTTCTAGGTCTTCTCCTATGTTAACGTTAATCGCCATTGGGGTGTTTATTACCTTAGCGTCTTGCATTCCAAATCTTTTAATTAACTCCTTAGTGTATTTTTGTTGATATAGGTATATACCATCCTTAGTTTGTTTAATTTGTAGACCTAAAAAGAAACTTAACTCGCCTACCAAGTTCATTTCGAACTCACTTTCCATGAGTGAAACGAACTTGTTTAGTAAGGCTGAGTTAGAGGTTCCAAAAATTATATCGTCTACGTAAATTTGAGCTATGAATATTGTTAGGGCAATATCTTGCCGTAATATGGTTTTGATGGTGTGGCAAAGGGTTTAAGTTAGTGTGTTATGTTGATTTGATATGTGCGTTGAAGTCGTGCAGGACTTAGTAATTCGCACATGGAGCCGTGGCGAGTTTCACATCTCATGACTCGTGCCTTGAGTCGGTGAAGGATAGCTTTGCGGAAGCCATGTGCTTGGAGCATCCGAGGGACCGCCGGACGAGAAGCTTGGAGTGAAGCCGGAGGAAGTAGACTTCGAGGCAAGAGGCCTTGAGGGCATTGCAGAGCCGTCGCTGATCTTCAGGGGCGTGGCGAGCGAAGAGAACTTGGCGAGGACTCAGAGATGAGTGGCGATTGTAACCGGGAAGGGTAGCTCTTAGGTGAAACTTGGCCCATTTGGCCAAGTGTCGAGGAGTTTTCCGACACGGTCGGCCCGACATGTCATGGCGGTCATTGCTCGAGTGAGTTCAGTGAGTATCCGGTATCGTGATGGGTTTATGCGTGATCGGCCCATCAGAATGAGGCGATCATTGCGAGGATATCGCGAGCCGCAAGAGCTCGTAGCCGGCCAAGTAGGCGTCGACTACGGAAGCGATGCAGCCCTCTCTATAAAAAGAGAGGGTGTGAGCCTTTGAGAGGCTAATGCTTATGCTCTAAGTGATCTTCCTAGTGCCCCACAAGCTCTAAACTCTTCTTACTTGTTTTTACTCCATTCTATTTGTAAGAAGAGTGATCTTGATTGTAAAGGTTACCTCCACCTAGCTTGGTGCAAAGGAGAGACCAATAGTGATTGGCTTTGAAGGAGTGATTCACCTCGGACGAATCGAGATCGTGGATTAGCGGCGTAGCCGTGAACCACGTTACATTTCTTGTTAGCGTTTATATTTTCATTTATTGCTTTGTCTTTATTGTTTATGCTTCCGCTTGCACTAACGATTGTGTAGACGAGCAAAAGAACGAACGAATTACGACATCCATAGGAACGAGGGCTATTCACCCCCCTCTAGCCGGCCGTATCAATCTCCTACAAGTGGTATCAGAGCCAAGGAAAGCTTGTCGAGGACTAACCGCCACAACAAGCAACTTTCGAAATGGCCGGCTCCAACATCCATCCTCCGAAGTTTGAAGGAGAATTCGCTTGGTGGAAGAAGCGAATGGAGGTATTTTTCGAAACGTATTTTGATATTATGATTACAATGGAATCCGGTTTCGTTTTTCCTAGGGATGAAGAGGGGAAGCCAATAGAGAAATCTAGGTGGACCAAAAGGCAAAGGGAAGAGCACCTTGCAAATTCAAAAGCCAAGCATCATCTCTTCAATGTGCTCCCCCAACAAGAAATCAACCGAATAGGAGAATGCCTAAGCGCCAAGGAGATGTGGGAGAAGCTAATTGAGCTTCATGAAGGCACATCCGAGGCAAAGCTAGCAAGGAGAGATCTCCTCCGCTCCCAACTATCCAACATTAAATTAGAAAAGGGAGAAAAGGTAACTTCTTTGCATTCTAGATTCAAAGAAATTTTAAATGGACTAACAAGTGTAGGAGAAAGGCTCTCCAATCGCGATATGATAATGAAGGCCATAGATGCTTTCCCTCGGTCATCCAAGTGGAGTTCAATGGTGGACTCATTTTACATGTCAAAGAATCTAGAGGTAAGTACTCTAGATGAATTTTTCTCCACTATGGAATTACATAAATCTAGGCTTGAAGGAATACAAGAAGAGCCAAAAATACAACCTTCAAGGGGCGTAGCATTGTTGGCAAATAAGGGAAAGAAGAAGATAGAGATCTCCTCCTCCTCCGATGATGAAGCGTCTTCCTCCTCCTCCATGGATAGCACCGAAGAAGCCTATATGGTAAGGAGGGTAAGACGTGCTTTAAAAGGTTTTCATTTTCACAAATCAAATGATAGGAATAGAAGACCAAGGGGGAAGGTCATATGCTACAATTGCCAAGGAGAGGGGCACATAAGGGACAACTGTCCTCTCCTAAACAAGAGCAAGGAAGAGAGGAAAAAGAAAGAAGAAAAGAAGAAGAAAAAGGGGAGCAAGAAAAAGAAGGAAGAGGAGAAGAAGACAAAAGAAAAGGGGAAGACCAAAGCTCTAAAGGCAAGGACTTGGGATGACCCATCCTCATCCTCCTCATCATCATCGGATGAAAAGAATGCCTTTGTCACCAATTTGGCCTTGATGGCCTTTGATGACTTGGATTGCTCATCATCCAAAAATGAAGGATCAAGCTCAAGTGGGGAGAGCTCAAATGAAGGGGGAGCTTCTACATCCTCATCATCCGAAGAAGAAGAGGATATGGAAACTATGGTAACGAAAGCCTCTCCTAAGAAAATAGTTTCCATAATTTCTAGTTTAACTAAGGACTTATTTGGAATGAAAAAGAAAAATAAAAGCATGCTTGTTCAAATTAAGGATTTAGAGCATAAGCTAGAAAATGCATGCTTAAATGATAATATTTCTTCTATCTTAAATGATGCATGCTCACATGACCTTTATGTGCCATTGGATGTTAATGATGCATGCATAGAGGAAAATATGGCCTTAAGGGAAAAGGTAGATTATTTAACAAAAGCCCTAGAAAAATTCACAATTGGCTCCAACACATTGAACATGATCTTAGGGAGCCAAAGAGCTAGTTTCAACAAAAAGGGCCTAGGTTATAAAGAAAAGAAAAATAAAAAGGCCTATAAATGCCTAATTGCTAGGGGACAAGATAAAAAGAAGGTAATAGCTAGGAAATGGATCCCCAAGGAATACTTAGTGAACCCAATAGGAAAGAACTTATTTTGGGTTCCAAAATCCATCCTTAAGGGTTAGAAAACCCCTAGGGTAGTCAACCATATGGAATTGACCTATATCATATTTTGGTTGACTTAGGATGGCGGGACAACATTTTTAGAATAGTGTTGGGTGATGATAACGTACCCATAAATAGATAATAATGCTTAAATCATGATGATTAATGTAATTGCTATGTATGTTAGCAATCATGATTTATGCTATTGATATTTGGCACATAATCATGGGAAATAGGATTGAATCATGCTTTAGGTGATACTTTGTTTATTATCATCATATAATACCTAATGCATGATTATTATTTAATGAATACATGTATTTCATGATCATAATGTGAAATTAATTCATATATGTCTTTATGATCATGATGATTGTTAGGTTGATACTTAACCTTGATAGAATTGCATGAATATATTGGTTAAGTATATACAAATACCCCCTAAGATGCATCTCACACTCACCATAGGCTACTTTGATTGAAAACTTAGCATGGGTGAGATGTTAGGATGATACAAATGTCCACTAATGCCTATGGCATTTAGATGGTCATTTAAAGTATCAACATAGCAATAATAGACCAATCATGAGGAAGACTTATGTTTAATTCATAGACATATTTCTCAAAGATCATGGTTGGATATTTCATATGTTTTCAAAATAATTTCTTACTTTAAAATACATGTATTCATGTTTTGAAACAATTGGATGCAAGACTAGGTGTTAAAATGGATACTCTTATGATCAAAAACCTAGTAGTTTTTAAAGCTTTTGGATTTTTGGCAAATACGTGGAAATATAATGATTTTTCATTAAAACATATTTTTCACTGATAGATATACTTAAAAGAAATGTGTTCCCAAAATTTCATGATTTTTCGAATTTTATGGAATTTTTAATGCATTTCTGAAATTACCAAAAATCGTAATTTGAATCCATTGTGCGATCAGCATCGATAGCGATCGACTGATAACCTGAAAAACAGCCCAATATTTTCTGATTTCAGATTTTAATCAAGTTTTTGGGTTTCTCTTTCTACTATACTTGATGCCATGAGTTTATAAATTAGGATTAATCTTTTTGATGGTGTCAAAGGGGGAGAAATGTATGTTTAAGTAAAGGGGAACATATTTAGGGGGAGAAATGATTATGCTTATGATAGGGGGAGAAATTAAGGGGGAGTTTCATGGATAATGATTATGCTTATGATAGGGGGAGAAATTAAGGGGGAGTTTCATGGATTAAGGGGGAGTTGCATGTTGCTATATCATGTTTATGTTTACATGCTTTCTTTCCTTTAAAATTTATATCAAATGTTTTTACCTAACTTAAATGGATTGCCACACATCAAAAAGGGGGAGATTGTTAGGGCAATCTCTTGCCGTAATATGGTTTTGATGGTGTGGAAAAGGGTTTAAGTTAGTGTGTTATGTTGATTTGATATGTGCGTTGTGTTGGATCGAAAGTGTCGCTAGAGGGGGGGGTGAATAGCGATACGATGTCGTTAAAAAACTTTTGCAATAAGTAAAAAGCAAGTAGAGAGTGCACAGCGGAAATATAAAGTAGACAAGATATTTTTACGTGGTTCACAATCTTTCGATTGCTAATCCACGGCCCTAGTGATCCTTGATCACGTACGGAGGGCAATTCACTAAAACCACTCCTCCTCGTTGGAGGTAGGAGCAACGATTACAAAAAGAAATCAAGGCAAAGGGACACTCCCCCTTTCCTTGTTACGATTAAAGCACAAAGACAATTTAAAGAAGTAGAACTTAAATAAATATACCGACAACTCTTATAAGTAGAAGATGTAGCTTTCGTTGTCGGCGGCACTTCGTCGTAGCAAATGTGAGTAGTAGTAGCGACGTTACGACGGCGTGTTGAGAGCTCTTGAATTCTTGTGATTTGCTTGGCTTGAACATGTCTATTTATGGATATTGATCTATGAATTTAGACATAGGTAGTGTCCAAGGTGAGGTTCTTATAACTCCAAGGATGAGGTGTTTCATCCAACCACCTTGTGCCACCTCCCAGCCTCCTTGTCGCCAACTCAAGGATGAGGTGTTTCATCCAACCACCTTGTGCCACCTCCAACCTCCTTGGGCGCCAACTTGTTGGAGCCATTCAACTTGTGCCACATCATGGGAGCCAACCATCTTGTGCCAACTCACCTTATTTTGGTCGTCCACCACAAGGAAGCTTGGTGATGGTTTGGATGTCCACCTTGATGCCACATCACCCTTTGTACCAAAACACGAGTCAAGTCCAAATTCACCCCTTGAAATTCGAGCTCTTCTCATTTGGAACTTGACTAGCAGTTGGCGTAGTCAAAGGGTTTTGGGATGATACAAGTTAGCTTAAAATATAAAATCGATGGTTCTAACCATCGATCTCGACCTAGACCTTCCATTGGAGGTATTGGGTCGGATCTACGCTCGCGACCTTGCCGCTTTCACACGAGCTTACCTTGTAGCCTCGCTTAGGTCTTCACCCGAGTACCTCGGCTTCCTCCGAAGTCCTCTGGCGTTGCCCGACCACCTCGGTTCCCACCGGTGTCGCGAACCTTCCGCTCAACTTTAGCATTTACGCACACTTAATTGAGCTCGTAAGATAACAAATATACCCTTAACTATTGAGCCTTTTGCCATAATCAAAATACGGTTCGACTTTGGTGCCCATCTTGCACCAACAATCTCCCCCTTTTGATTCATGGCAAACCGACCTAAAAGTTAAGGAAAAATTAAGCATAACAGTAAGCTAGCATAATGATTAAGCATGAATGAGCTAGCATAAAGATTAAATATGAATGAGCTAGCATAATGATTAAGCATGAATGAGCTAGCATAAAGATTAAAAATGAATGAGCTAGCATAAAGATTAAATATGAATGAGCTAGCATAATGATTAAATATGAATGAGCTAGCATAATGATTAAGTATGAATGAGCTAGCATAATGATTAAATATGAATGAGCTAGCATAATGATTAAGTATGAATGAGCTAGCATAAAGATTAAGCATGAGTGAGCTAGAATAAAGATTAAGCATGAGTGAGAAATATTATTGTTTCAAGTTCTCCCCTTTGAGGTAACCTCCCCCTTGACCGAAGGTGAGTTCTTGAAAAATAATTTTTACTCCCCCTTAATAGTTGCTTAAGTAAACGGAATTACTTAATATAAAAGGTAATAATTTTGTTTACTTTCTTCCTTACTTTTGTGACTTTCTCCCCCTTTTGCCTTAACTCAAAAAGTTTGTAAATATATTTTAAGGTTTGTAAGTCCAAGCAAGTTCCCAATATAAATATATATATATTTTTTTTTAAAATAATAATAAGCTTGAAAATATGTTTATCTAAAATGTACAACTCCGGTTGGACTTGATTGATATAGAATGATCAATAAGTCTTGAAGGAGTTGATTAATTTTAAATAATTATACTCCATGGTTCATGTCGATGCACTGAATCTACGTCTGGAACCAGGAGTAAGGTCCTAACATCTCACGCCCGTCTACGTGGCTAAGTACACAAACACATTAGTCCTATGTGTTGTGAGATGTGTTGGCTCCTTAAATCTATAGGTATATGATTTCTAAGGTAAGACTTAGGCTAATTTCATAAAAAGAAGCAAAAGTAGAGTACATATATAGAAAAATTTAAATCCTACTCTATTACGCACATACCTAACTTTCGTCTTAATAAACTAAATTCGGCTTCGGGGAGTGGTTTGGTGAAGATGTCCGCTAGGTTTGATTTGGACTCAACATACTCTAGTTGTATAGTTCCATTAGTTACATGTTCCCTAATGAAGTGGTGTTTAACTTCTATATGTTTTGTCCTAGAATGACATATTGGATTTTTAGTTAAGTTAATTGAACTAATGTTATCTATGTAGGTTTTAATGTTGTTAAAGATTAAGCTAAAGTCTTGGAGAGTGTGCTTCATCCACGAGTGAGACACACTCACCCATCGCAACGTATTCGGCCGGTGGTAGATAAGGCAACGCAATCTTGCTTCCTCTGCACTAACTTACTAGACTCGGTAGGATTTGACAACAACCACTCGTGCTCTTTCTATCGAGTTTACTACCGGCATAGTCGAGTCAGATAGCCGATTAGATTAAACTCGGTAGATCTAGGGTACCAAATACCTACGTTTAGCGTGCCCTTTAGATATCTAAGGATACGCTTGACTAGGGTTAGGTGAGACTCCTTGCAGTTTGTAACCTTGCACATACTTCTCGAATAAAATGTCGGTCTGCTCATGTTAAGTATAGGAGACTTCCTATTAACGCTCCTATAGTATTTTTAGGTCAACGGGTTTTCCTTCTACATCTTCGTTTATATTAACATTAGTTGCCATAGGTGTATTGATTATTTTAGCATCTTGCATTCCAAATCGATTTATTAAGTCCTTAGTATCTTTTTGTTGATGTAAATATATTCCATCTTTAGTTTGTTTAATTTGTAAACCTAAGAAGAAACTTAACTCTCCCACTAAATTCATTTCAAATTCACTTTCCATAAGTGAGATGAATTCGTTTAGCAGGATCGAGTTGGTAGTTCCAAAAATTATATCATCTACATAGATTTGGGCTATAAAGATTTCTTTTCCTATGGTTTTAACGAATAAGGTTGGGTCGACTAAACCTTGGTTGAATCCTTTGGACTTAAGATAGATCGAAAGCCTTTCGTACCAAGCTCTTGGGGCTTGTTTGAGTCCATCTAGGGCTTTCTTAAGTCTAAGGACATGGTCGTTTATCTAGATTTTCGAATCCGGAGGTTGGTAGCGTAAACTTCTTCCTTAATGTATCCATTCAAAAATGCTGACTTGACATCCATTTGAAACAATTTAAAACCTCGATGTGCGGCATATGCTAACAACATTCGGATGGACTCTAGTCAGCTCACGAGGCGTAGGTCTCATCGTAATCTAAACCTTCGACTTGACTAAACCCTTTTGCGACTAACCTAGCTTTATTTCTAACTACTTCACCTTTATCATCAAGTTTATTTCGAAATACCCACCTTGTTCCAATAATTGATTTTTCTTTAGGTGGTGGTACTAATTCCCAGACTTCATGTCTAGTGAATTGAGCTAGCTCTTCTTGCATAGCAATAATCCAGTCGGGATCAAGAAGTGCTTGTTCAATAGTTTTGGGTTCGATTTTTGAAATTAACGAGATTTGACTAAGGTTTCGATATGAAGCTCTAGTTCGAACCCTAAATTTGGATCACCTATAACTTGATTGATAGGATGATTTGTTTGAGTCTTAGTGTGACTCGGGTTAGGGTCATCTATCACTTGGTCGATAGGATGACTTGGGTGAGTTCTAGTTTGACTTGGGTTAGAGTCATCTATCACTTGGTCGATATGATGACTTGGGTTTGGACGAGATTCATGTTCAAGTTCAGAGTCGGGTTCGATATAAGTTGTTTTGCTAGTTGGTTTTGTTAAGGATTGAGCAGGGTTCGTGTCCTTCGTCAAAACTATATTAATGGTTTCTTCGACTCTAAGAGTGTCGTGATTGTATACCCTATAAGCTCTCTTGGTGGTTGAGTATCCTAGAAAGGTTCGATGAGGTTTTGGATTTGAATTTCCCTAGGTAATCCTTAGTGTTTAAGATATGTACCTTGCATCCAAATACCCTAAAGTACTTGATGTTCGGTATTTTATCATGATAAATCGTCTGAGGTCTTTTGGTGCCTCTTTACCATAAGGATCCTATTTTGGACATAGCAAGCCGTACTAACGGCCTCTCCCAAAATCTATCGGGTAGGTTATACTCGTTTAACATTGTCCTAAGCGGCTTCTTGTAGGGTTCTATTTTTCCGCTCGACTAACCCATTTTGTTGTGGGGTTCTAGGACATGAAAACTCATGGTGGTATCCGCTTAGGTTACAATCAGAACCTGTGGTTTCGAATTCACCACCATGATCGCTTCTAAGTCTTTTAATCTTAAGGTTCTTTTGATTTTCGATTAACCTACAAAGATTGATTAGTTGGTCTAGGGTATCATTTTTATGTTTGATAAACCTAACCCAAGTAAATCTAGAATAGTCGCCAATTATGACTAAGCAAAATTGACTACCATTGAGTGACTTAGCTCCATGTGAATCAAATAGATCCATGTGTAGGAGCTCAAGAACACTTTTGGTTCGTTCTTGATTAGTTAATTGATGTTGTGTCCTAGATTGTTTACCTTGTTGACAAGCATTACATATTTTATTATCCAAGTTGTTTAGTTTAGGCAAACCTATAACCAAGCCACTCTGACTCATCTTGTGGGACGAGTCTTGGGTGCGAGTGTCAGTCTTGATTGCCATAACCAAGATTCCTCTTCTTGTGTCATAAGACACTTGGTTGAGGAGTTGGGTAAATTTATTGTGTAGATGTTGCTACTCCTAGTTCCTTTAAGTATTATTTTAGATGTTGCATTTATTTTGATTACGCATTCATTTTCTAGAAATATGACCTTATAATTGTTATCACACAATTGGCTTACACTAAGTAAATTATATTGAAAGTTTTCTACTAATAAGACATTTTGAATTGTAAAGTTAGAGTTGAGCTCAATATCACATGATCCGATGATTTTGAGCTTGCCGTTATTTCCGAAGGCTACCGATCCTTGTCGTTTGAATCGTAACTTCGAAAATTTGAGTTGATCCCCGGTCATGTGTCGGGAGCAACCACTGTCCAACATCCATTGATCCTACATATAAGGTAGTTGGATCGGATATTGGAATTACTAAAGGGTTGTTTGTAAGTTTTTAAACCTAAATCATCTCACCAATATCTACATGATCAAAACATGTTATTCCTATGTGTTATTGTGAGATGACTATCAATTTTACTTGATTAATTTTAATGAATTTAAATTAACCAACATTAGGTTAGATTCGGATTTAGTCTAAGCTCATCAAGTAATCTTTTCAAGAGATTAGCTTCCAGGTCGTGGCGAGGCACAGAGGCCTTCTTTGATCGGAACAACGACCACTTCCTTAGACAAAGCTAATTTCAAGAAATTGATAACTCGACTTACTTGAGACTACATCTTGGTCTAACTAGTTATTTTTGAAAAGAGGCTCCCCGAGGCTCAATCTTTTCGTAGGATTTTAGTTGGTTTATTTTTGAAAAGAGGCTTCCCGAGGCTCAATCTTTTCGCAGGATTTTAGTTGGTTATGAGTCCTATCTAACCATTCTAAAAATAAAGGAAAAACTAAGCATGCAATTTCTAAGACTTAACAAAAATACATTTTGTATTGGCTCCCCCTGGACCATTGAATCGAGTGGGTCTATTCACATAGTGAATTTGGTCCTTGGGAACCCAATACATGTTAGATCCTAAAGTTGAAATCAAAGTGGTCTTAGGGACCCATGCTTGGACATTTTGTTGGGAGTATGGGGAATACAATCAAAGTCCCACATTGGTAAGACATGGAAAAGATCATGTGCTTATAAGAAAAAAGATATCTCCATTGGTATGAGGCCTTTTGGGTAAAGCCCAAAAACAAAACCATGAGGGCTTGGGCCCAAAGTGGACAATATCATACCATTGTGGAGATATGTGGATCTTATATGCACTAACAATTGGTATCAGAGCCATGGTCCATGTCAAGCCATGAACCTCGAACGAAGGAAGTTGAGCTCCCACGTCCGGATCAAGAGAACCAGACATCAGGAAGGAAGTCTAGTTGGGTCGGGGGGACCGAACAACTGGCAGGAAGTCCTGGTGGGTTGAAGATCGGACATCAAGCAGAGAAAATCCTTCGAGGAGGGATAGGCTTGAGGGGGGGCCCAATGTGGTCCTTCGTTTGAGGGGGGGATTGTTGGGAGTATGGGGAATACAATCAAAGTCCCACATTGGTAAGACATGGAAAAGATCATGTGCTTATAAGAAAAAAGATATCTCCATTGGTATGAGGCCTTTTGGGTAAAGCCCAAAAACAAAACCATGAGGGCTTGGGCCCAAAGTGGACAATATCATACCATTGTGGAGATATGTGGATCTTATATGCACTAACACATTTTTCTTATGTTGGTTTACTATAGACATATATGACTTATTGGTTGTATTTGAGTTAAACCCGAGTCCGGCCTTGTTGTACATGGCCCTTTGTGATCCAAGTAAGAGGTCAAGTCCCTTGGATCCCAAAGTGAACCTTTCCAACGTGTTCCTAAGGTCTTCGACTTGTGTTTTCAAAAGCGAGTTCTCAACTTCAAGCTTTTCAACTTGAGTTGAGTCCTCCTCTTGAATACGAGTAGTCGAAGAGGTTAGGGAGACCTCATGTTTGAGAAGGTTAACCTCCTCAATTAGGGTCTCGACCTTGGACTCGGACTTAGCTAGTTTCTTATTTAAAAATTTAATTGCACCATACAAAGTATTAAGTAACGACCGACTTACCCTTAATGATTCTTTTGAACCGGATACGGATCCGTGGCTTGTCTTGAATGGAAGCTCATCATCGGATTCGGACTCGGACTCTTCTTGATTTGAGTCGTGCTCGGTCGGCTTGGCCATTAGAGCTTGGATATCGTCTTCTTCCTCCGACAACTCCTCCCAAGTAGCGTTTTACGCTTTTTGGTCTTTGATGCTATTCTTTAGCTTTGGGCACTCGGACTTGATGTGACCGAACTCGCTTGCACTCATAGCATCTAAAATTAGAAGTATTTGAATTAGGTTTAGGCTTACCTTGAGTTGTTGGTCGCTTGCCTCTTGATCATCTTCCGAACTAGATTGACTAGTTCGGATTCTATTTCGAGTCTACTTCCGATTCGGACTCGCCTTCTTCCTTCGGGGTGGCTTGCTTATGGCTTCTTCTTCTTGGAACTCGCAACTAACGCAATACTCTTCTCGGCCCGACCACGTTAGTTTGCTCATGTAATTCAAGTTCAAAACAATTCGTCTAACCTAATTTTAGAAAGGTCCTTGGAGACCTTGTAGGCATCGACCATGGATGCCCACAAGGTGGTCCTAGGAAACGAGTTAAGAGAATACCTGATAAGGTCGCGATTCTCGACCTTTTGTCCGATGGCATGGAGTTGGTTGACGATGTCTTGGATACGAGCATGTAGTTGAGTTGCGGTCTCGCTTTTCCTGCATTTTCAAGTTATACAATTTATTTAAAAGTAAATCTCTTTACATACCTTCGTGTCGTCGGTGCCTTCGTGTAGTTCCACTAGCTTGGTCCATAAGTCCTTTGCACTAATGAAGGGGCCGACGCGGTTGAGCTCTTCCTTGGACAACCCACATTGCAAGATTTGAGTTGCCTTGGCATCGGCTTCTACTTGTTTTTCATGGAATTTGACCATTGATCGTAACCCAAAGATTCACCATCTTCATTAATAGGAAGTGTGAAACCGGTTTGGATTACGATCCACATCTCGATTTGGGTTTTAAGAAAGCATTCCATCCGACCCTTCCAATAACGAAAGTCATTACCGTTGTAAAACGGGGGTCAAGTGCTAAACCCTTCGAGATGGGCCATTTAAAAACAAGAAGAAGAACGACAAAAGAATCTTGCAAAACACACAGGAAAGAATATTCCAAGACTTTCGTCTTGGATTAGTAGTCTTGGGAAGTAAAAAGATATATAAAATGTAACTTGCAAAAGAAATAAACAATCAAATGCGAATGTCGTTGAAGTTCGGAGGACAACCTTACTCGGATCTAACCCAAGGACAACCTTATCCGGATCCTAAAGCCTCTAATGCAATTCTATATGTAGGAGAAGATAAGCAAGTGAAATAATTATACGAAAACAGAAATAAATAAATAAAAATCTGTAAAAAAAAGGAAAACAAAGCTAGATTGGTGGTTTCACCGAATCTTAGCGCCCCCGGCTCTGATACCAATTGTTGGATCGAAAGTGTCGCTAGAGGGGGGGGGTGAATAGCGATACGATGTCGTTAAAAAACTTTTGCAATAAGTAAAAAGCAAGTAGTGAGTGCACAGCGGAAATATAAAGTAGACAAGATATTTTTACGTGGTTCACAATCTTTCGATTGCTAATCCACGGCCCTAGTGATCCTTGATCACGTACGGAGGGCAATTCACTAAAACCACTCCTCCTCGTTGGAGGTAGGAGCAACGATTACAAAAAGAAATCAAGGCAAAGGGACACTCCCCCTTTCCTTGTTACGATTAAAGCACAAAGACAATTTAAAGAAGTAGAACTTAAATAAATATACCGACAACTCTTATAAGTAGAAGATGTAGCTTTCGTTGTCGGCGGCACTTCGTCGTAGCAAATGTGAGTAGTAGTAGCGACGTTACGACGGCGTGTTGAGAGCTCTTGAATTCTTGTGATTTGCTTGGCTTGAACATGTCTATTTATGGATATTGATCTATGAATTTAGACATAGGTAGTGTCCAAGGTGAGGTTCTTATCCCAACTCAAGGATGAGGTGTTTCATCCAACCACCTTGTGCCACCTCCAACCTTCTTGTGCGCCAACTCAAGGATGAGGTGTTTCATCCAACCACCTTGTGCCACCTCCAACCTTCTTGTGCGCCAACTCAAGGATGAGGTGTTTCATCCAACCACCTTGTGCCACCTCCAACCTCCTTGGGCGCCAACTTGAGGATGAGGTGTTTCATCCAACCACCTTGTGCCACCTCCAACCTCCTTGGGCGCCAACTTGAGGATGAGGTGTTTCATCCAACCACCTTGTGCCACCTCCAACCTCCTTGGGCGCCAACTTGTTGGAGCCATTCAACTTGTGCCACATCATGGGAGCCAACCATCTTGTGCCAACTCACCTTATTTTGGGCGTCCACCACAAGGAAGCTTGGTGATGGTTTGGATGTCCACCTTGATGCCACATCACCCTTTGTACCAAAACACGAGTCAAGTCCAAATTCACCCCCTTGAAATTCGAGCTCTTCTCGAGGCTGGAACTTGACTAGCAGTTGACTGTAGTCAAAGGGTTTTGGACTGCAGTACAAGTTAGCTTAAAATATAAAGTACGATGGTTCTAACCATCTGATCTCGACCTAGACCTTCCATTGGAGGTATTGGGTCGGATCTACGCTTAACGTCCTTGCTTCGCTTTCACACGAGCTTACCTTGTAGCCTCGCTTCCGGTCTTCACCCGAGTACCTCGGCTTCCTCCGAAGTCCCTCTGGCGTTGCCCGACCACCTCGGTTCCCACCGGGTGTCGCAGACCTTCCGCTCAAACTTTAGCATTTCTGCACACTTAATTGAGCTCGTAAGATAACAAATATACCCTTAACTATTGAGCCTTTTGCCATAATCAAAATACCGGTTCGACTTTGGTGCCCACTGCACCAACACGTTGAAGTCGTGCAAGACTTAGTAATTCGCACATGGAGCCGTGGCGAGTTTTACATCTCATGACTCGTGCCTTGAGTCGGTGAAGGATAGCTTTGCGGAAGCCGTGCGCTTGGAGCATCCGAGGGATCGCCGGACGAGAAGCTTGGAGTGAAGCCGGAGGAAGTAGACTTCGAGGCAAGAGACGCGAAGGAGCATTGCAGAGCCGTGCGCCTGATGCTGCCGAGGGACGTGACCGAGAACGAAAAGAACTTCGAAGGCGAGAGACTCTGAGAGATGAGAGTGAGCGATTGTAACCCGGGGAAGGGTAGCTCTTAGGTGAAACTTGGCCATTTGGCCAAGTGTCGGGTGGGTTTTCTCGACACCAGTCGACTGCCATGTCATGGCAGTCGACTACTCTGACTCGAGTGAGTTCGACTGGTATCCGACTGATGGATTTATGCCCAGTAGTCGACTTCCATGGAATGACAATGATCGCCGGAGGATATCACGCAGAATCGCCAGAGCCGACACGGAGAGGCGATAGCCAATCGGTGAGGTCCAGAATGCCGCCAAGAGTTCCGTTGGACTACAACGGTCGGGATCCGACGTGTTCGGAGGCCGTTGTAGTGACGGCAGTCGACTGCCAAGGGCGGCAGTCGACTGGTGGTGGCCAACGGGAAGAAATCAACCCTCTCTATAAAAAGAGAGGGTGTGAGCCTTTGAGAGGCTAATGCTTATGCTCTAAGTGATCTTCCTAGTGCCCCACAAGCTCTAAACTCTTCTTACTTGTTTTTACTCCATTCTATTTGTAAGAAGAGTGATCTTGATTGTAAAGGTTACCTCCACCTAGCTTGGTGCAAAGGAGAGACTAATAGTGATTGGCTTTGGAGGAGTGATTCACCTCGGACGAATCGGGATCGTGGATTAGCGGCGTAGCCGTGAACCACGTTACATTTCTTGTTAGCATTTGTATTTTCATTTATTGCTTTGTCTTTATTGTTTATGCTTCCGCTTGCGCTAACGATTGTGTAGACGAGCAAAAGAACGAACGAATTACGACATCCATAGGAACGAGGGCTCTTCACCCCCCTCTAGCCAGCCATATCGATCTCCTACAAATATTTCTTTACCTAAGGTTTTTACGAAGAGAGTTGGGTCAACTAAGCCTTGGTTAAACCCTTTTGACTTAAGATGGATTGAAAGTCTCTCGTACCAAGCTCGAGGAGCTTGTTTAAGTCCATAGAGAGCTTTCTTAAGTTTTAGAACATGGTCGGGTTTATCTAGATTTTCGAATCCGGGGGGTTGGCTGACATAAACTTCTTCTTTAATGTATCCATTTAGGAATGCCGACTTAACATCCATTTGAAACAGCTTAAATCCTCGATGTGCGGCATAAGCTAGCAACATTCGAATGGATTCGAGTCTAGCTACTGGGGCATAGGTTTCGTCGTAATCTAAGCCTTCGACTTGGCTAAATCCTTTGGCGACTAACCTAGCCTTGTTTCTAACTACTTCACCTTTATCATCAAGCTTATTTCGAAACACCCACCTTGTTCCAATTATCGTTTTGTCTTTAGGTGGTGGTACTAATTCCCACACTTCATTCCTAGTAAATTGAGCTAGCTCTTCTTGCATTGCAATAATCCAATCGGGATCAAGAAGAGCTTGTTCAATTGATTTGGGTTCTATCTTTGAAATTAAGGAAATTTGACTAAGGTTCCTATAGCTTAGTGATTTACTAGGAATAGGTGACTTTTTCATTTTCTTCCATTTCTAACTCAGGAATAGCTGCAGCAGAAACATAAGGAGATGTTTCTATTGTTGTCAGATTTTTATAAAAGGTTACCTGATTACCTTTGATGCGAAGGCCTCCCTGCATGGCGCGGATGAAGTTACATCCGAGGATCATCTGAATATTTTCCCCGAGTTGCATAGGGAAAGAGTATGTATAGGGAATTCGGAATGTATTGTATCCAATTGTCATTTTACCTCCCTTCAATTTTTTCTTGGCTACCGCTTTTGAAGAAATACCGTTAAAATGAACGGTGAATGGGTTTTCTTCCAATGCAGCTGTAGGGACGGAATTCTGATCTACAACACATGTTGTGGCTCCTGTGTCGAGAATAGCACTGAGCTGAAAGGTAGGTAAAGTATGTATCTCAAAACTAACCTTCAGGTTATATAGCATATTTCTTCCACTTTTCGCTTGTCTTGGTTGTTCCGGGAGTGAACATACTTGGTATTCTTGGAGAAGTACATGGAGTTCTTCCTCCTTAGGAGGGAGAAAATATATTTTGCGTACCTCCTGCTCCATCAGCGTTGTTGAGAAGAAGTTGATATTCTTCAGGGAAACTCATACGCCATTGTATCCAGGCTAATTTTTCTGCTTCTCCTAACAGATTTTCAATAAATTCAACCTTGGTTTGGGCATCCGTGAAATTCTGAAGAGATACCAAATTTTTGGTAATCGATTCCCATCGCATAAATACTTCATCAAAAAGTCCAAGTTGAGTGGGAATAATGAATATGGCACCAGTTTGGTGAAATGCTGAAGGTAAGTTCCACCATTCATTCTGCTCCTTGCGTTTGAATCTTCCGCCATGATATCCTTCAAATGTTGGACGAGAGCTTGATCCAGTTTCCAAGTTTGTGGAAGGGGGATAATTTGATGGCCCCATGGTGGTATCAGGAGGCGGGCGGTAGTTTGATACTGCAGAGGAGGAATATATATGTTCAGTGAATTGTGCTAACTGTGGATACTCGACTTCCCATCCTTCTTCTGGTGATTCCTCTGCTACTGCTAAGAATTCTTCATACTCATTGTCAGAATTGTACCTGGGGATCAATTTGCTGTTCTAAGGTGTTAGCTGCTGTTGATCGTCCCGTGAGTCTTCTGCCAACTCGTCGGGCAGCTTGCTGGGCATTGTAGATTCTTCGTTGCCCTCGTCGGTAATTGCGAATTTGATCTTCAATTAAGGGGGTTGGCGTCGTTGCCCCTTCATTTGTGGTAGTGGTCATCATTTCTTGGCCTTTTGTTTCTCTTCTGCAAGAATTTTTAATGGATCTTTGAAAACTAGAATTTTTCCTCGTGCTTCTTTAGGAGCTTCTTTGGGTCCAAGAGTTAAATTTTGGAGTTTTGTTAATAAAGCATCGGGAAGAACACCGCTAGTATTTTCTTGCTGTCGCTCTAAGAGGGTCTTCAAATCACTGCGGATACCTTTGACTTCCTTAGCTATCTGTATGAGTAACTGAATTTGCAAATTATTTTGTTTAATAAGTGCACCAGTAGCTCAAGGATTCTACTTCAGGAGGAGTGGTTATTTCCGTAGCAGCACATACTGCTGCTGGCTCTTCTTCAAGTGTTGTTTTTGATGAAAAATATGTGTCATCTTCATCATCCGAATCACCCCAAGATGGTTTTATGAGGCTCATATCCCATTCTATTTGTTTTGGTGGTGTATATCGTACATAATAATCAAATTTGCCACTGGGCTGTCCCAGAGTATCCCATACCTCCTTTTCATCATCTTCATCTTGTACTAGGACAGAAATAATATGTTCACGCAATTCTTCCTCATCTTTGTCATCATATTCCACAGGTGTAGTGACTGCTGTAGAATAATTATGAAAACTAACAGATATTCTGCCATCCAATAAATTGCGACTACTAACCTCTGAAGGTTGCATAGGGATTATTACTTGCGTTGGTCGAATTACCCAATCCATGCCACGTGATTGTTCTGTTGAATAACGTCTGCCAGGCAGTGCATGTACACCGTGGCTAGTAAGGTAATCCACGACTCCCTGTACTTCATATGCAAAGGCAACATTGGGTGTATTGGATAGCCGCCCAATAAGACCCCTTGTCATTAATAAATTGGCTTCACCGTTTCGCCATGATTCATATCCACGGGTTAGTATGGATAATTGAATATTTCTTCCACTTTTCGCTTGTCTTGGTTGTTCCGGGAGTGAACATACTTGGTATTCTTGGAGAAGTACATGGAGTTCTTCCTCCTCAGGAGGGAGAATTTCTTTTCGTTTTTGATGTTGCAATTGTTGTATTTCCTTCTTTATTCCTTCCTTTTCTAAGATGAGTCTGTCGAACTCCATATTTTCTTGAATGAGTTCCTGATACTTGGCTGCCAATTCTTGCTTTTCTTTTTGTAAATGTTGATATTCCTGGGCCACTTGGATAGCATCCAATCGTATCTGATGGCACTCTCGTTTTTCTAGTTCTTGATCATCCAGTTGACTTTGCAAGCGTTTAATTTCTGCTTCACATTGCTTAATGTAATTTTGTTGTTCACTGACTAAATTGGAAGTATCATACCTGATTGGTGTTGTAGCAACTGGAGTCATACCTGATTGGTGTTGTAGCAACTGGAGTTGTCTTGTTATAATAATAAAGGCTGCACATGCCACAAGCCGTCATTTTGCATAAGGGGCAATGTCGACGATGCCGCCGTTGAGTTGGTTGTTTGCAACATTTACATGCTTCATGTTGGCTGTCAATATCTTCGTTGATTTCCCATATATGATGGCATTTATATTGCTGTTGTGAAACTTGTATCATGCTCCGATAGCCAGTTTCAGGGCCTATCCACCACGTCTTCCCGCTTTCTCTGAGCATAAAAATAGATTCGGACATGAACGGATTCAAGGTATGTTGAAGGTCGTCCAGGTCTTCATCTTCGGAAAGACTAAAGATAGCATCACTAGGGTCTTCGCCTTCATATAACCCATCAGGGACCCAAAAGGCAGTCCATGGAATTGAATCAGGGTGCATAGCGACTTGATGAAATCCTGACTTGAGGTCAAATTTAGAGAAAATCCGCTTGGTGCTGACTCGTTTGAGAATGGTATTGATCCCAGGGAGGCTATACTGATCTTTATGGGTTAGATCATTCAACCTTTTATAATTGAATACCATCCGTTCTTTTCCTTTGATTTCTTGACCAGTTTTTGGATCAACAGAAGTAGTATATGTTCAGTGAATTGTGCTAACTGTGGATACTCGACTTCCCATCCTTCTTCTGGTGATTCCTCTGCTACTGCTAAGAATTCTTCATACTCATTGTCAGAATTGTCAAAATAATCCTCAAAATAACCTTCTGAGTCCATACTTAAGCCCATGGACTGAGGTACAGTGGCCCCTAGGCTTGTATCCTCTGCATGAGTTAGAAATGCTCTTTCCCTATGTAGCTCGGGGAAAATATTCAGATGATCCTCGGATGTAACTTCATCCGCGCCATGCAGGGAGGCCTTCGCATCGAAGGTAATCAGGTAACCTTTTATAAAAATCTGACAACAATAGAAACATCTCCTTATGTTTCTGCTGCAGCTATTCCTGAGTTAGAAATGGAAGAAAATGAATACATTCAGATTCAAGATATGTTTAGCTATACAGCTCATACTACTGAAGATATCCTCAACAAGTTCCAGAAAATTATTACTGCACTAAAGCAGCAAGGCTATATTGGGGATGATCCTCTGAAACACTGGAGTAAAAATAAGGTTCTCTGTGCTCTAGTTCGAACTCCTAGATTAGGATCTCCTATCACTTGATCGATAGGGTGGTTAGTCTGAATCCTAGATTGGGTTGGGTTTGTGTCACTTAATGCTTGATCAATGGGGTGACTTGGTTGAACACTAGTTTGGTTGGAGTCATCCATCACTTGATCAATAGAGTGACTTGGTTGACTTAGGTTAGGATTAACACTAGACCTGATCTCCGGATCAGAGTTAGGTCTAGTATGAATCGGCTCGCTCATTGGGGTTGCTGGGGGTTTTGTAGGTTCATGTCCTTCATCAAATACTACATTGATAGTCTCCTCGACTCTAAGGGTGTCGTGGTTATATACTCTATAAGCTCGACTTGTAGTCGAGTATCCTAGAAAGATTCCGGTCATGGTTTTGGATGTAAATTTCCTTAGGTAATCCTTAGTGTTTAGGATATGTACCTTACACCCAAATACCCTAAAGTACTTGATGTTGGGTACTTTATCGTGATAAATCTCGTATGAGGTCTTAAGGTGCCTTTTTACCATAAGGATCCTATTTTGGACATAGCATGTCAGACTACGGCCACGCCAAAACCTATCGGGTAGGTCGTATTCGTTCAACATGGTCCTAGCGGCTTCTTGTAGAGTTCAGTTTTTCCGCTCCACTAGGCCATTTTGTTGAGGGGTCCTAGGGCAAGAGAATTCATGGTGGTATCCGTTTAGGTTACAGAAGTCGGTGAACCTTTGATTTTTGAATTCACCACCATGATCGCTTCTAAGTCTTTTAACCTTAAGGTCTTTTTGATTCTCGATTAATTTGAATAGATTGATTAATTGATCTAGGGTATCATTTTTATATTTGATGAACCTAACCTGGAGTAAACTCGAGTAGCCGCCAATTATGACTAAGCAATATTGACTTACTTATTGGTGACTTGGCTCCATGTGAATCAGATAGATCCATATCACGGAGCTCAAGTACACTTGAGGTTCGTTCTTGGTTAGTTAACTTGTGTTGTGTCCTAGGTTGTTTTCCTTGTTGACAAGCATTCTGATTTTATTAACCAAGTTGTTGAGGTTAGGTAAGCCTCGACTAAGCCACTCTGACTCATCTTGTGGGCCGAGTCTTGGAGTCTGCAGTGAAGAGTCGTCGGTGCCACAACCATGATTCCTCTTCCTGTGTCATAAGACATTTGGCTGAGGATTTGATTAAGTTAATTGTATAAATGTTATTTGTCCTAGTTCCTTTGAGTATTGTTTTAGCTGTTTTATTTGTTTTAATTACACATTCATTTTCTAAAAATATGACCTTATAGTTATTGTCACATAATTGGCTTACGCTAAGCAGGTTATATTCAAAATTCTCTACAAGTAATACATTTTTAATAACAAAATTCGAGTTAAGCTCGATATCACCTGATCCGATGATTTTGAGCTTGCCGTTATTCCCAAAGGCTATCGATCCTTATCGTTTGAATCGAAGCTTTGTGAATTTGAGTTGATCCCCGGTCATGTGTCGGGAGCAACCGCTGTCCAACATCCATTGATCCTACACACAAGGTGGTTGGATTGGATGTTAGATTTTTTTAAAAAATTGGTTGTAAGTTGTTAAACCTAGGTCATCTCACCTGTGTCTATATGATCAAGCATGTTATACTTATGTGTTTTTTGTGAGATGATTTTCCAATTAAGTTGATTAAGTGTATTTAGGTTCAAGTAATTTTATGTTAGATTTGGATTTGACCCTAGGCTTGTCAAGTTTACCTTTTCAAGATCATGGCTTCAGTCGTGGCGAGAGCACGAGGGCCTTCTTTTATCGGATCATCGACCACTTCCTTAGACAAAGCCATGTTCAAGAAAATGATGACTTGACTCACCTAAGATTATTTCCTAGTCTAACTGGTTATTTTTGAAAAGAGGCTCCCCGAGGCTCAATCTTTTCGAAGAATTTTAGTTGGTTATGTTTTTGAAAAGAGGCTCCCCGAGGCTCAATCTTTTCGAAGAATTTTAGTTGGTTATGTTCATGTTCTAAGTGAGTTCACAAGTTTTAAAGTATAAACTTTCTAAGTTAAAGCATGCAATTTCTAAGTTAAAGCACAAACATTCTAAGTTAAAACATGCAATTTCTAAGTTAAAGCACAAACATTCTAAGTTAAAACATGCAATTTCTAAGTTAAAGCACAAACATGTTTTGTACTGGCTCCCCCTAGACCGTTGAATCGGTTCGGTCTATCCACATAGTGGATTTGGTCCTTGGGAATCCAGTACGGGTTGGATCCTAGAGTTGAAATCAAAAGGTTCTTAGGGACCCATGCTTGGACATGTTTCCTATGTCGACTTACAATCGACATATACGACCTATTAGTCGTGTTTGAGTTAAATCCTAGTCCAACCTTGTTGTACACGGCCCTTTGAGATCCAAGTAGGAGGTCAAGTCCTTTGGATCCCGAAGTGAACCTTTCCAATGTGTTCCTAAGATCTTCGACTTGACTTTTCAAGATAGAGTTCTCAACTTCGAGCTTTTCAACTCGAGTTGAGTCCTTCTCTTGAACTCGACTAGTCGAAGAGGTTAGGGAGACCTCGTGTTTGAGGAGTTTAACCTCCTCAACAAGGGTCTCGACCTTGGACTCGGACTTAGCTAACTTCCTAGACAAAAACCTAACCGTATTATGTAAAGTATTAAATAAAGTTCGACTTACTTTAAGTGTATCTTTTGAACCGGATGCGTATCCGTGGCTTGACTTGAAGGTAGCTTCATAGTCCGAGTCATCCTCAGGTTCTGACTCAAGTTCAGGCTCGGTCTCCGTGTCCGACTCAATTGATTTCGCCATGAAGACGTGGTCTTCGTCTTCTTCGGATGACGCTTCTTCCCATGTCGCGTTGAGGGCCTTCTTGTGCTTAGGTGCTTGGTGGTTCAGCTTGGGGCACTCGGACTTGATATGTCCAAACCTGTTACACTCATAACACCTAATATTAGAACTTTTAGGCTTACCTTGGTTGAGTCGAGTCGTGGTTCACTTTCGTACCTTGGCTATCCTTCGAGCTAGGTTCATTAGTTCGGCAGTCAACTCCGGGTCAACTTCTTCTTCGGACTCATCTTCCTCCTCGGTTGGTGGTGGCTTGCTTGCGATTTTCTTCTTCTTTGATCCTGCAAACAAGGCTATACCCCTCTCGGGTTCCGAGTTGGATTGTTCATGCAATTCGAAATCGGAAAAGAGTTCATCTAACCTAATTTTAGAAAGGTCCTTGGAGACCTTGTAGGCATCGACCATGGATGCCCACAAGGTAGTCCTCGGAAAAGAGTTTAGATTATAAGGTCGCGGTTTTCGACCTTTTGTCCGATTGCGTGTAGGTTGTTGACGATGTCCTGGACTCGGGCGTGAAGTTGCATCGCGGACTCGTGTTCCTGCATTTTTAGGTTATATAGTTTATTGAAAAGAAGATCACGCTTACATACCTTGGCTTCGTCGGTCCCTTCGTGTAGCTCCACTAGTTTTGTCCAAAGATCTTTTGCGCTTATGAAGGGGCCGACACGATTTAGCTCCTCCTTGGATAGGCCGCATTGAAGGATTTGCGTTGCCTTAGCGTCGGCTTCGACTTGTTTTTTTGTCGCAATGGTCCATTGGTCATAATCCAAGGAGTCACCCACTTCATTAGTCGGAAGTGTGAAACCCGTTTGGATTATGATCCACATCTCGATTTGGGTTTTAAGAAAGCATTCCATCCGACCCTTCCAATAACGGAAGTCATCTCCGTTGTAAAACGGAGGTCGGACGGTGCTAAACCCTTCGAGATGGGCCATTAGAACAAAGAACACAAGGAGGCGAAGGAAAAAAACTAGCGACAAAACACACAAAAAGTACCAAGACTCGCGTCTTGGATTAGTAATCTTGAGTAAAATTAACAAAGCTAAATAAATTTGAAATAAACAGAAATACAAGAAAAATAAATCAGAGAAAAAAGGCAAGATTGGTGGTTTCACAAAAACATAGCAACCCCAGGCTCTGAAACCAATTGTTGGATCGATGCGGTTCGCTAGAGGGGTGAATAGCGATAAAACTTTTTCTGAATCGTTCGTTAAAGGTACAGAAAAGCATAGCGGAAAGATAACAATAAATAAAAACACGAGGGGTTTTACTTGGTTCGTAGCCTACGGCTACTACTCCAAGGCCCTAGTGGTCCTTGACCACGCACGGAGGGCAAAATACAAACCAAACTCCTCCTCGTTGGAGATAGGAGTTAAACGAATACAAAACTCGATAAAGACTCAAGGTAGAGGGACACTCCCCCTCTCCTTGATATGATTTAAAGCTTTACTAAAAGAAATAAACTGAAATACAATTTAGAACTTTCGTTACCGACGACTTTAAAGGTTGGAGGTTGAAGCTCTAGTCGTCGTCTCGGCAGCGTTTCGTCGTAGGGATGTCGGAGAGTCGGAGCGTATCGGAAGCACTTGGAAGCTTTTTAATTAATCAAAAACCCTAGGTTTGGCCCTCCTTTTATAGCCTTTGAGCCCCTCATCGAATGGGTCTTTAGCCAATCATAAATGGGCACTAAACCCCTTGAAAAATGGTGATAACTCTTGACTACTCGAGGCTGATCCTTTGACCAGATGATGATGGCCATCACCGATCATTGTTATCGGCCGAGTGCTAGCCGTAGTCACTGTGATGGCGATGACAGTGAGTCCTTCAGTTAGCGGATCGTGATCGCTACAAGGCAAAGTTAGCTTAAGGAAAACATTATTTCGACGGTCGTCGACCGTCCGATCTCGACCTAGACCACCTATGAGTTATCTTGGGTCGGATCTACGCTTAAGTCTTTCCCCGTAACGAGGATACGACCTTACTTTCACTCGCACACACGAGCTTACCTCGATACTTACATGTTGCTTTTGCTTCCGGCCTTCCACTCAATTCCTTCGGCTCCCTCCGAAGTCACTTGAGTGTTGCCCGACCACCGCGGCTTCCTCCGGGTGTCGCTAGCCTTCAGCTTCCAGCTATAGCAATTTTCTGCACACTCGATTCAGCTCGTGAGATAACAACATGAGCTTAACTTTGTATCGTTTGCTATAATCAAAACTTAAGTTCGACTTAGGTGCCTACTGCACCAACAGTAGACCTAGCAACTCTCCCACTCGTTAACCTTTTCCTATAAAAGGTAACTTAGTCATCGTGCCTTTTAAGCATGATTCACATGTATCGTATGAATCCAATTCAAACGATTCCAAAATTCCACATCGGTGTAATTCGGACATGCGTTTCTTGCTTGCATGGCCAAGACGACAATGGCACATGTAGGAGTCTAATTGATTATCCTTTTGAGCATGCTTTTTGCTCGCTTCGATATTGAAAATGTCACTGGATACGTCCAACGTATAAATACCATTGCTCAAAGTTCCAGTTCCATAAAGTATGCCATTCAAAGTTATATAACAATAATTGTTACTAAACGTCAAATGGTAATCATTTCTATTTAAGCAGGAAATAGAAACAATGTTCTTTATTAGAGAAGGAACAAAATAGCAATTGTCCAGTTCTAAGACTAGTCCTGTAGGGAGTTTCAATAAATAAGCAACCTTTGCTCCATTCCCAACATGTAAATTTGACTCTCCCTTGACGGGTCTTCTTCTATTCCTTAGCCCATGTATGTCATTACATATATGTGAGCCACACCAGTATCCAATACCCAAGTGTTTGAGGAAATAGAATGACAATCAATAATGAAGATATCTGAAGAAGATGGGGCATTCGATGCCTTATTCTTCTTCACGAACTCAAGATAAATCTTGTAATTTCTTCGCCAATGGCCCTCCTTGCCATAATGATGGAAAGTGCCCTTTTGAGCTGGTTCTGCCTTTTTAGCCTTTTTCTTCCCCTTCTGCTATTCCTTTGACTTCCTCTTAGAACTTTTCTTCGAGGAATCGACTTACAGCACCGTCCCCTGCTCATGTTTCACAGAAGACTCCATAGTCTTCAGCATGTTGAGCAGTACCATAGATGAACCTTCTTGCATCTCAGAGGTGAAGAGGAGCTTGGAGATTTCGAACCTTTCGAATCTCATTTGCTCATCAACCAACTCATAAAGATGAAAGACTATGGTATGAGCATCCATATGCTCATGCTGCTTTTGCAGCTCAGGTACCATCGTGGCTAGCATGATGCAACTCGCCATTTCAAAATCAGTCACATGTTTCTGATAGGCCAACAATTGATCCAGAGTTGCATTGTCACTAGGACGGGCGGGAAGAGGCGCTTTGAGGACATTTGTAAGCTTTTCAACCTCGAGAACAATTCTCAAGTTTCAAAGCCAGTCTAAGAAGTTCAGCCCAGTCAATTTATTCGAATCCAAAATGGAACGCAAATTCAAAGACATCATGATCAATCGATTAACTTAAAAATACAAAATGAGCATATATGAGAAAATGATTTTAAAATGCATCAACATATATTTATAAATCCCATTCATTTTTTGAATTTCAAAAACCCCAAAATCACTTCAGGAGATCGTAGGTCCCTCTCCGAATGGGCTGATATCCAACATAGATATGAACAACCTTGGAGAGAGTCCAACAAGACATTCATAACTACGATGGTAGGTATCATATATACCGATTGCATATCACATATATGCAACCATCACAATGTGCTATCAACTTATTGAATGTACACACATACATCGGGTTGTTAACACATTAACAAGTATACATCATATGCATAGCACCCAACTTCACCTCCCTTCACATCGACCTTGGAGAGAGTCTAACAAGCCGATGCTCCAGGTTAAAGTCAACTCATTAATCGAGAAATAGTTTTAATATAGTTAGAGAGCATTCAACCAATTAGCCCGGCTTGGAGAGAGTCCAACAACCAAAGCTAATGATTGACCTCTGACTCTTACCTTATTAGTATTAAACTATTCCATGGTTTGAACATGTTCGGGTTCGAGCCGGGCTTGGAGAGATTGCAACAACCCAAACAAAAAATGGAACTCTAGTTCTAACCATATTAATGGAAGGTGTAGGCTTTAATATTGAGTAAGAGTTTTTATGTCTCATCCTCTTTGCATGCAAATAACTATTATCTACATGGCATGACATACATCTACATGTCACGACACGCATGACATAATGATATGCATCTAATGCAATTACATGGCATACAATTATGACATGTACAAAATTTTCTTATATGTCATAACTATTTATGGAAATAAAATATGTTTGAGATTTGATTCTCCAAATCAAATCATGATTAAATTAGGAAATAAATTTCCAAATCTAATCACATATTTTATTTGTGGAAAGTGTTGATTAAGGAAAGTCAATTTAGGAAACAAATATCCTAAATCATCAAAACTACTTATGGAAATAAAATATTTTAAGATTTGATTTCCAAAATCAAATCATGATTAAATTAGGAAACAAATTTCCAAATCTAATCAAATATTTTATTTATGGAAAATATCAATTTCCATAAATACTTCTAACTTTCTAAAAGTAGAAGATTTCCATAAATACTTCTAGACTTTCCAAAATTAAAAAGTTCCATAAATACTTCTAACTTTCCAAAAGTAGAAAATTTCCATAAATACCATTACGACTATCGCAAAATAATTTTACGATTATGTCGAAACACAACTTGGGCTCTGATACCACTGTTGGGTTTCCGGCACCGCGGCGAGTATGTGTTCGAACATGTTTCGTAAACATGTGCACAGCGGAAGAAATAAAAATAATAAATCTAATTTATTACAATACACACACCACACGCATGCATAGTACAAAATGTGTAGACATAATTGTAGTTTCAAATTTTGCAATAAAAGGAAATTTATTCTACGTATACCTTACGTATCACGTGTAGCGGGAAAGACATCAACCGGAGCGATCCTCGCTAGAATCACTTTTATCTGTATCCACACCGAGTATCTTCGGGATGACTTCACAAAGTCACAAGCCTCATCTTTGTATGAGTCACTAGCCTCGTGTCGAAGACGATGTGATCAAGAGAAGATCACAATCCGAATCAAAATTCGGATTCAAAACGAGTCCTCAAAAACTCGCTTCTCCGGAGAGGTATTCGCCAACCCTTTGACGAATCCTTCGTCCTCCACCTCTGAGGATCCGGAGATCAAATCCCCGACAAAGTAGCCACTGTCGGAGCTCCAAATGTCATTCAAACGATGCTCCGACACGAAATAAACAAGCTGTCCAGAAAACTGGACAACTTTGGTGGAGGATTAGCACTGGCCAAATAAGGAAGCTAGATGCTCACCTTGTCGTCGGAGCCAAGGAAGATCACCAGAGGGTCGCCGAAGGATCGCCGGTTGAAGCTTGGATGCAGACAAGGATCTTGGACCGCGGCACAAGGGTGGGCGGCGGCTAGGGTATGGGCCCCGACCACAAGAGGAGAAAAGGGAGGGGGCGGCAACTTGGATTAGGGCTCTCATTAAACCCTTAAGCTCTATTTTATAGAGAAAAAATTCTCCTAATGGTTATTGGTTCATAACCAAAACCCATTAACCCGCTCCATTAATTTAAGTTGAAATAAACCAAAATGATTTGGCCTATTTTAAGTTAAAACGAACCGAACTAACTTTGGTTCATTCGTTTAAAAAAAACTAAATCCCTTTGGTTTATTCTCCACCATTGGATTAGAGCCAAACTAATTTGGTTCATCCATCATGTCTTCATAAGACACGGCCCATCATGCTTCCATTGTGCTTGAAACGATTTCATGCTCGCTCATTGTTTGGTCCAACCAAACCTAGTTTCTCTCGGTCTGAGAATCTTATTCTCAAGCTCATTTTAAATCCTTCGGATTACGCTCGTTGTGCGTGTGACCAAATAGGTTCTCGATTTATGTTGGCCGTCTATAATTAACCATTAATTATAGAATGATCATGAGTGGCACCTAGTAGTACATCATGATCCCAAATTAACCGAAAAGATCAACGGTTGATCCAGAACTATTTCTGAAACCCTTTAGCAGCTTCAATGAATCGTGCCCCATTCCCTTCACTCATCTTATACCCACTCGGTTCAAGACATGGTCTATTGTGTCAGTCCCCACTAGGTTGACTACGTCACACCTAGCCCAAGTATCATTTCCTCGTCCTACGGATTCTAGTTACTGCACATGTATCCAAGAGTACCTTACTCTAAACATGTAATGCTTTGGCCAAAGACTTTAGTAACAATCCGACGAGAGGCCATGGGTATACATTGTAGGGGATCGATTGTTCGGCTAGAGGGGGGTGAATAGCCCTCGAACGTTGGATATCGGTATTTACTCATCTACAAAGAGATTAGCGCAAGTGGAATATGCAAATATAAATAAAGACAACACAAAAGATAGACAAGAAATACAAACACGAGATGTAACGTGGTTCACGGCTACGCCGCTAATCCACGGTCCGATTCGTCCAAGGTGAATCACTCCTCCAAATCTATCCACTAGATCTCTCCTTTGCACAAAGCTAGGTGGAGGTAACCTCTTTTACACAAGGATCACTCTTCTACAATAGAATAGAGATTAGAACAAGTAGAAGAGTAGGGAATCATGTATGGCACTTTGGGAGAAGTTTAGAGCTCAAGCATTAGCTTCCCAAAGCCCCATCCCCTTCCTTTTTATAGAGGAAGAGGGTTTCTTCCCGTTGACACAAGAGCAGTCGACTGATGCCCTTGATCAGTCGACTGGTCCTGTAGCCGTTGCCCAATAACGACCGCTTTCCACGTTGGACTTCATCCAACGGTACTGACATCAGTCGACTGATCTGACCATCAGTCGACTGATGCTCGATCAGTCGAGTGATCAACTGAGTCGACTCCATTCTGTGCCCGTGCACAGTGCCATCATTCAACTGCCATTCCTCGGCTGATCTATATCGACATCGATCATTGCTAGTCTGGCAATGATCGCCAAGCACTAAATCAGTATTATACCATCGATCGAACCATCGACTAGAGCAATTGCCATTCGCTATTCCTGATGACTAGTGTCGGGAAAACCCATCCGACATTTGGCCAAATGGCCAAGTTTCACCTAAGAGCTACCCCTTCCCGGGTTACAATCGCTCACTCTTATCCCTCGGAGTCCCTCGCCTTCGAAGTTCTCTTCGTTCGCGGCCACGTCCCTCGGCAGCATCAGGCGCACGACTCTGCAATGCTCCTTCGCGTCTCTTGCCTCGAAGTCTACTTCCTCCGGCTTCACTCCAAGCTTCTCGTCCGACGGTCCCTCGGATGCTCCAAGCGCACGGCTTCCGCAAAGCAATCCTTCACCAACTCAAGGCCCGAGTGATGAGATGTGAAACTCGCCACGGCTCCATGTGCGAATTACTAAGT
The DNA here is from genome assembly GCA_025175895.1 of Wurfbainia villosa. NCBI lineage: Eukaryota > Viridiplantae > Streptophyta > Magnoliopsida > Zingiberales > Zingiberaceae > Wurfbainia > Wurfbainia villosa. The sequence continues at coordinate 44,633,640 of CM045999.1, read as the reverse complement.
CCTGCATGACTTCAACGCACATATCAAATCAACATAACACCCTAACTTAAACCCTTTGCCACACACATCAAAACCTTATCATGGCAAGAGATTGCCCTAACATACATCTCCTCGCAAGGAGTGGTGAACCCTTTATAGGCTATTCTAACACCTTTGATCACTTCGACTTATACCCAATCATCCCGGGTCTACATCTCATTGGAGATGCTTGCTTAAGATGTCAAAGCATAAGTCTTCATGACCAAGATGACTTGAATACTGCAAGTCAAAGGAACATCGCACTTAAGCTGCAGTAAGAACTTCATTGACATATCTATATATGCAGAGAACCATATGAAGTCTTACGGCTGGTCACTCCAATGAACTAGTTACCATAATTAGCATCCACGATTAACTCCGAACATCACAATGTCTCTAGCCAGTGAGAATCAGCTGCTTGGATACACCAAGGAGTATACCTCGTGCTAGTCTCGACAGATTTGATAGTGTCCGAATCCATAAATTCATTGACTAGGGATAATTTCGATACATCACAATTACACATGTAGAGATACTCACTAGTTGTGATCTAATCACAAATTCTCTCATGTGGTGAATCGTATCGTGGACATTCAGTAAATGAGTTTAAGATATAATCAAATACATGAGAACATGTATATTCAAATAGTGAATCTTCATTTATCATATAAATGGTTCTAACATAAGGCGATTGCCTTAGGACATCTCTCACATATTACTAACATGGTGAACCATGGGACGCCCATGCCTGGTTAAAGACTGTGGAAAGCATCGTAGAGCTACTGGACTGGCCTGAATATGAGAAGATTAAGTGTGCATCGTTTTGCCTTTCGGGAGATGCTCGAATGTGGTGGGAAAGGGTTAAAGTAAAGAGGCAAGTGAATCAAATGAGATGGATGGACTTCGAATATAAATTTTTTGAAGAATTCTTTCATATGCGGGTGACAAACAAGCATTACGACGAGTTCACCGGGTTCCGGCAATGTGACCTATCAGTTAGTGAAGCTGTGAAGAGATTCAACCAGCTCACACGCCTATGCCCAGAGTTGGTCAGTACAGAAAGAGAAAGGGTCAGACTCATACTGAAGATGCTCCGACCCGAGATAGCTCTGAGCGTGGCCGACGGAGTTAATAGACCCCAGACCGCAGAGGAGCTGTTCAGTAGTGCCCTGATCACCGAGCACTACCTGAACAACATTAACCAGCAAAAGAAGGCACTGAATAAAGGCAAGAGTCAAGCCCAGTCAGGAAGTCAGAGAACCCAAAGTACTTGGAAAGGGAACCACAATGGCAAGAGAAAGCAATGGGATGACTCTAAAGGTAGTCTAGCGAACAAGCAGCCCAAGATCCCTCAGTGTACTACATGCCGGAAGATACATCCCGGAGTGTGCTACAGGGGCACGAATAGATTCTACAACTGTGGACGGGAAGGGCATAAAGTCAAGGACTTCCCTACTCAGGTTCAGGCACCTCCTCAGTAGTATACGCAGTACAGGGGTGCTCCTCCACAGCTACACCAGATGCAGGCTGCAATCGAAGGTACTCCGATACGCCAAGGGAGATTGGAAGACCCGCCAGTTACGACGAATGTCAGGGTATTCTCTCTCTCAAAATAAGATGTGGCGAGCACTTCTACGGTTGTCACAGGTCAGATATTTATTTTCTATCAGCATGCTACTATATTATTTGATACTGGGGCAACACACTCGTTTGTCTCTACACCTTTCACGAAGAAGATGGACATGCCACCACAAGCTTTGGATCGTAAGTTCTTAATGACCCTACCCTCGGGAGAAGTGATGCTCTCTACTCATATGCTGCGAGCCGCACCCATCAAAATCGCAGACAGAGAACTCTACTGTGATCTGATAGTGCCCGACATGCAGGATTATGATATCATAATGGGCATGGATTTCTTAAGTATGGTGCTTCGATCGAGTGCCGTAAAAGAAAAGTGGTCTTCCAACAGGAGGAAGAACCTATGTTTGAATTTATTAGAAAGCCAAGGAAAAGAATCGATAAATTTCTATCAGCTCTAAAGGCACGCAAGATGTTAGACAGTGGATGCACTGGGTTTCTAGCACATGCGGTTGATACAAGTCAAGTTGAGTACCAGAAGCTAGAAGAGGTCAGAGTTGTATGCAACTACCCAGAGGTATTCCCAGATGAACTACCAGGGTTAGCCCCTGATAGAGAAATTGAATTTAAGATCGAATTGATTCCTGGTACTAACCCGATCTCTAAAGCACCTTACCGTATGGCGCCGGCTGAATTGAAGGAACTTCAAGGACAGCTACAAGAGTTACTTGACAAGGGACTTATACGCCCAAGTCGCTCTCCATGGGGAGCTCTAGTACTATTTGTAAAGAAGAAAGATGGGTCTATGCGAATGTGCATAGACTACCGAGCGCTAAATAATGTGACGATCAAGAACAGGTACCCTTTACCACGGATTAACAACCTATTCGACCAGTTAAAGGGTGCCACCGTCTTCTCTAAGATTGATCTGAGGTCTGGCTATCATCAAGTGAAAGTGAAACCAGATGATATACCGAAGATGACTTTTCGAACAAGATACATACATTATGAGTTCGTAGTTATATCTTTCGGAGTGACGAATGCACCTGCTATGTTCATGGATCTAATGAATCGGGTATTCTCGACATTCCTCGATAAATTTGTGATTGTTTTCATCGACAATATACTGATATATTCGAGAACCCAAGAAGAGCACGCTGAACACCTGAATATGGTATTGCAGATTCTTCAGGAAAAGCAGCTGTATGCAAAGTTCTCCAAATGCGAGTTCTGGCTCGATCAAGTATCATTTTTGCATCACGTTATATCCAAGCACGGAGTGATGGTAGACCCAATAAAGATTGAAGTTGTGAGTAACTGGAACAGGCCAAAGAATGCCAGCGAAATCAAAAGCTTTCTCGGACTAGCAAGCTACTACAGGATATTTGTAGAGGAATTCTCTAGAATTGCAACCCCTATGACAGTTCTCACCAGAAAGAACAAAAAGTATGAATGGACAAACGCCTGGAAGAAGAGTTTCACAGAATTGAAAAGGAGACTGACCAGTGCTCCAATCCTTGCTCTTCCGGACAATAACGAAGGCTTCGACATGTACAACGACGCTTCCAATTTGGGACTCGGAGCTGTACTCATGCAGAATGGCAAGGTCATTGCCTACACCACTAGGCAACTCAAGGAACATGAAAGGAATTATCCCACTCATGATCAAGACCTAGCGGCCGTGGTCTTTGCTCTCAAAACATGGGAGCATTATCTATATGGAGCTCAGTGTAGGATTTATACATATCACCAGAGTCTGAAATATTTCTTCACACAGAAAGACCTAAACATGAGACAACGCAGATGGCTGAAGATAGTCAAGGACTTTGACTGCGAGATCTTCTACCATCCAGGAAAAGCGAACAAAGTGGCTGATGCACTTAGCAGGAAGTCCTGTGCCACCTTGATGTCTCTATTGGTATTATCTCAGCCCCTAGAAAGAAAAATTATGTGTTACGGGTTTGAAATCATTTCCGGACAGCTTTCTACCATGACGATAGCACCGACGTTGTTTGACGATATATTAGAAAAGCAAGCCCGTGACCCAAGCATCCAAAGGAACAAGCAAGAGGTCCTAGAAGGGAAGGATGATGGATTTCGTATCGCTGAAAGTGGAGTACTATACCTCAGGGATGGCTTATGTATTCCCGACGATCCAGAGTTACGGTAGAGGATATTTGAGGAAGCTCATGGAACACCTTAGGTGATGCATCCTGGATCCACCAAGATGTACCGAGATCTAAAAGGGAAGTTCTGGTGGTTCGTTATGAAAAGAGATGTGGCTCAGTATGTCAGTACCTGCCTGACCTGTCAGAGGGTTAAAGTAGAATACCAGAGACCTGGAGGAACACTGCAGCCAATCCAAATTCCAGAATGGAAATGGGAAGATATTTCTATGGATTTCATCTCAGGACTACCCAAGACGATGAACGGATATGACGCTATATGGGTGATCGTGAATTGACGAAAGTTCCACTTCTTAGCAATTAAGATGACCTAATCAACTGAGCAACTGGCTCAATTATATGCTAGGGAAATTATCAGATTACATGGGATTCCTAAGACCATCATTTCTGATAGAGATGGTCGCTTTATTTCCCATTTTTGGGATGTGTTCAGAAGGCACTTGGCAAGCTATTATTGATCTTGCCTTTCATCCTCGGGATGAGACAGAAAGGGTGAACCAAGTATTGGAGAATATGTTACGAGCTTGCGCCTTGGATTTCAAAGGGAGCTGGTGCCGATACTTATGCTTGGCAGAATTCGCCTACAATAATAGCTACTAAGCTACTATTGGAATGGCACCCTACGAGGCTCTATACGGGAGGAGATGTAAATCTTCTAATGCTAGTATGAGGGTGGTGAAAAGAAGGGGATGGGACTCCAAACAGATTTCGTTGATGACACCACCCGAGCTATACAAAACATCCGCCAAAGAATTGAAACTGCTCAGAGCCGGCAAAAGAGCTATGCAGATATGCGGCGTAGACCGTTGGAATTCGAAGTCGGGGATATGGTATTCCTCAAAGTGGCCCCTATGAAGGGAGTGATGAAATTCGGAAGGAAGGGTAAGCTGAGTCCGCGCTATGTGGGACCGTATCCGATACTGAAGAGATTCGACAAGGTAGATTACGAGCTAGAGCTGCCTCAAGAGATGTCGGCTATTCACAACATGTTCCACGTTTCGATGCTCAAGAAGTGCATTTCTAGTACAGACCAAGTGATTGAGCTACAAATAGTGCAAGTTCAAGAGGACCTGAGTTATGAAAGTTGACCTATCCAGATACTAGATCGAGAAGTCAAAAGACTAAGGAATAAAGAGGTTCCCTTAGTGAAGGTCCCGTGGCAGAATCAACGGTACGAAGAAGCCACCTGGGAACACGAGGAGGACATGAAATAGAAGTATCAAGAGTTGTTCTAAGTTTCGAGGATGAAACTTTTAAAAGGTATGAAGGACTGTAACGCCCGTAAAATTTCTAGCAAATTTTATAAGAATTTTACATGATTATAATGGGCTTTTATGTGGGCTCTTTCAAAAATAAAATAAAAAAGAGCCAAAAAGGATGCATGGCCCAGGGTTTGAACCCAGAACTTCCAAGCAGATAACTAAACCTTAAGATGCATGTGATAATCAGAAACCCAGCAGGGGTGTGCTATTAGAAGGGTAAGGAAAAAGATAGAAAAGGGTAAGGGAGGCAAAGGGACACCTTCAATTGAATAAATAGAGGTAATTAGGAGACAAGAGAACCACAAGTATCCTTCTCTTCTTCCTTTCTTCTTACTCCACCGAAAACCTCCCTCTTCTTTCTCCCATTTCCGAAAACTCAAGAAGCAAGAAAAGAGCTCTTGTCTTGGCACCAACTAGGGTATATCCTTATACTAAACAAGCGAAAGGATGTAAGTAATCCCCTCACCTGCAGTACAAGTTGTTTCGATTGTTGATTTCTTAAAAACCCTCTTTGAAAGTTTTGACCAAGACCCCCTTTATGCTTCTAATGATCTTCCATGCCATGTTTTATATGTATATGATGTTAACATGTTGATAGATAGGCTTTGAACAAGTTGTTTGAGTGATTGATTTCAAACCCCTCTTTGAAAGTTTCAGCCAAGACCCCCTTTATGCTTCTAATGATCTTCCATGCCATGTTTTATATGTATATGATGTTAACATGTTGATAGATAGGCTTTGAACAAGTTGTTTGAGTGATTGATTTCAAACCCCTCTTTGAAAGTTTCGGCCAAGACCCCCTTTATGCTTCTAATGATCTTCCATGCCATGTTTTATATGTATAAGATGTTAACATGTTGATAGATAGGCTTTGAACAAGTTGTTTGAGTGATTGATTTCAAACCCCTCTTTGAAAGTTTCGTCCAAGTCCCTATTTATGCCTCTAATGACCTTCCATGCCATGATCTATATGTATTTGATGTTAACATGTTGATAGTTAGGCCTTGTACAAGTTGTTTTAGGGTTTGAATTCTTAAGAGCCCCCATGAAGTTTCGGCCAACCCAAGTTTATGCTTGTTAATGATGTTTCATGCCAAACTATATATGTATATGATGTTAGTATGATGTTAGAAAGACCTTGTACAAGTTGTATTAGTGTTTGAATTCTTAAGATCCCTCCCTTGGATGTTTCGGCCAAGATATTTTCATGCTCACCAATGATCCCCCTTGCCATGTTTTATATATATATTTGATGTTAACATGTTGATGGTTAGGCTTTGTACAAGTTGTTGAGCATTTGAATCCCTAAAGACCTCCATTAGGGTTTCGGCCAAACCATGGTTGGGCTACTATATGATTCTCCATGCCATGATCTATATATATTTGATGTTAACATGTTGATAGATAGGCATTGTACAAGTTGTTTGGGTGTAGACTTCCTAAGACCCTTCCTTAGGGTTTCGGCCAAGACATGCTCATACTCACCAATGATTCCCCTTGCCATGTTTTATATGTATATGATGTTAGTTAGGCTTTGTGTAAGTTGTTTGAGTATTTGAACACTTAAAACCTCCACTAGGGTTTCGGCCAAGATCATGTATGTGCCTACTAATGACCTACCATGCCATGATATATCTATATATATAATGTTAACATGTTGATAGTTAGACTTTGTGATAGAATGATTTGTTTATGCCACTACCTTATGTCCATGTTAATTGTATGAATGTATAATTATGTTATGCTCATTGCGTCATGATGAACAAGTATGTATGATGAAATGCCTAAGAGATGCTTCCCTATGAATAGGGACTAAGATCACTCTTTATGTTATGAAAAGGAACATGATATGTTATGATAAGAAACATGATATGTTATGATAAGGAATATGATATGTTATGATAAGGAACATGATATGTTATGATAAGGAACATGATATGCTATTTTACTTTTGTATGGCTTGTACCGGACCCTAGCAAGGTCCAAGGGATGGGCTCCTACGTGCCCCTAGGTCGACGGTCATAGTACGGATCTAGTACGGGATGGACTCCTAAGTTGCCCTAGGTCGACGGTCGTAGTACGGGCCTAGGATGAGCTTCTATGTTTTCCCTAGGTCGACAGTCGTAGTACGGACCTAGTACCCTAGTAGGTTCGGGATTAGCTATCTCGGGTCTATTTAAGGATGCGCACAAAGATGATGATTTATGTAGTACAATGTTGGGCCCCCCATGTTGAGATTATGTTTAAGTACCTATAAAATATATGTTTTCAAAGAACATCTTGCATATACCCTTTTCATGTCTATGAGATTATAATGTTTTACGAATTCTAGTTATATGTTCCTAAATGATCATGTCACTACTCTTATATGAATGCTATGCTTATATATTCCTAAATTAACATGTCACTACTCTTATATGAATGTTATGCTTATATGTTTTTAAATGATCATGTCACTACTCTTATATGAATGCTATGGTTTTATGTTCCTAAATGATCATTTCACTACTCTTATATGAATACTATGATTATATGTTCTTAAATGATCATGTCACTACTCTTATATGAATGCTATGGTTTTATGTTCCTAAATGATCATTTCACTACTCTTATATGAATACTATGATTATATGTTCTTAAATGATCATGTCATTAACCTATGTCTAATTATTGATTTATGGTTTTTGTGAGTAGGAAAGGATCTTACCAAGCCTATGTGCTTATAGTTTCATGTTTTCCTTGTACCACAGATAAGGCTAAAGAATGGCTAAACTAAAAGGAGCAGCAGGAGGGGCAAAGTGTGTGTGATAGTGGCATGGTGGTAGAGATCTGTTTTATGTTCCAAGATTTAGGCATGTTTTCCATTTAAGTTTTGCATGTTAGTTGTTAAGGGTTGATCACTACTTGATGTTTTGATGGTTGCTACTTGGTGTGTATTATGTTGATTATCATGAACTTGAACTAAGTAGTGTCCTTATGAAATGATTATGCATGCTCCATGTTTCATGCTTTATGTTTTAAAAAGAGAAAAAAAAAGTTTAAATTCTTTCGTTGTAAATGCATGTATGTATGATCGCGTCGCGCTGCCCTTCCAACCCCTATAGATTACGAGGAAAGGGCGGGTGTGATAGGTTGGTATTAGAGCAGATCTGCCTTTTCACTACACACACATCAAGCTCCTATCCTGCCACTCCAAGTAAGAAATTCAATGCCTACTCTATTTCTTTCATGTATGATAAGAAATGCTTTTAGTTTAAATATGCATGAATATATGTATAATAATATTATGCTAGTCTTTAGTTTAAATATGCATGAATATATGTATGATAATCTTATGCTAGCCTTATTATAATATATGAAGATAAACATGGCTAAGAGACGCAGTAATAGAGTTGATGAGATAGCACCCTCACATGATCTTACTCATGTGGTTACTGAACTTCAACGTCAAGTCACAGAGCAATAGCAAGTGATAAATGCTTTAATGAACTAGCGAGGAAACCCTACCGCCCCACCAGCAGGCCCTGGCTCGATAGTTCGACAAGAATCTTACCTAATCCAGTGGCAGAGGCTGAAGCCGAAAAATTTCTCTGGTACTGGTGAACCATGGGATGCGCAGGCCTGGTTCAAGACTGTGGAAAGCATCATAGAGCTACTGGACTGGCCTGAATATGAGAAGATTAAGTGTGTATCATTTTGCCTTTCGGGAGATGCCCGAATGTGGTGGGAAAGGGTTAAAGCAAAGAGACAAGTGAATCAAATGAGATGGACAGACTTTGAATATGAATTTTTCGAAAAATTCTTCCATATGCGGGTGATAAACAAGCATTACGACGAGTTCACCGGGTTCCGGCAAGGTGACCTATCAGTTAGTGAAGCTGTGAAAAGATTCAACCGGCTCGCACGCCTATGCCCAGAGTTGGTGAGTACAGAAAGAGAAAGGGTCAGACTCATGCTGAAGATGCTCTGACCCGAGATAGATCTGAACGTGGCCGACGGAGTTAATAGACCGCAGACTGTAGAGGAGTTGTTCAGTAGTGCCCTGATCTCCGAGCACTACTTGAACAACATTAACCAGCAAAAGAAGGTACTGAATGAAGGCAAGAGTCAAGCCCAGTTAGGAGGTCAGAGAACCCAGAGTACTTGGAAAGGGAACCACAATTGCAAGAGAAAGCAATGGAATAACTCTAAAGGTGGTCCAACGAACAAGCAGCCCAAGATCCCTCAGTGTACTACATGCCGAAAGATACATCCCGGAGTGTGCTACAGGGGCACGAATAGATGCTACAACTATGGACGGGAAGGGCATAGAGTCAAGGACTACCCTACTCAGGTTCAGGCACCTCCTCAACAATATACCCAGTACATGGGTGCTCCTCCATAGCTACACCAAATGCAGGCTGCAATAGAAGGTACTTCAATAAGCCAAGACAGATTGGAAGCCCCGCCAGTTATGACGAATGCCAGGGTATTCTCTCTCTCAAAATAAGATTTGGAGAGCGCTTCTACGATTGTCACAGGTCAGATATTTATTTTCTGTCAGCATGCTACTGTATTATTTGATACCAAGGCAACACACTCGTTTGTCTCTACACCTTTCACGAAGAAGATGGACATGCCACCACAAGCTTTGGATCACAAGTTCTCAATGACCCTGCCCTCGGGAGAAGTGATGCCCTCTACTCATATGCTGCGAGCTGCACCCTTCAGAATCGTAGAAAAAGAACTCTACTGTGATCTGATAGTGCTCGACATGCAAGATTATGATATCATATTGGGCATGGATTTCTTAAGTAAGTACGTTGCTTCGATCGAGTGTCGTAAAAGAAAAGTGGTCTTCCAGCCGGAGGCAGAACCTATGTTTGAATTTATTGGAGAGCCAAGGAAAAGAATCGATAAATTTCTATCAGCTCTAAAGGCACGCAATATGTTAGATAGTGGATGCACTAGGTTTCTAGTGTTAGTAATATATGAGAGATATCCTAAGGCAATCGCCTTATGTATGAACCATTTATATGATAAATGAAGATTCACTATTTGAGTATACATGTTTTATGTATTTGATTGGATCTTAAACTCATTTACTGAATGTCCACGATACGATTCACAGCATGAGAGAATTTGTGATTGGATCACAACTAGTGAGTATCTCTACATGTGTAATTGTGATGTATCGGAATTATCCCTAGTCGATGAATTGATGGATCTGGACACCATCAATTCTGTTGAGACTAGCACGAGGTATACTCCTTGGTGTATCCAAGCAGCTGATTCTCACTGGCTGGAGACATAGTGATGTCCGGAGTTAATCGTGGATGCTAGTTATGGTAACTAGTTCATTGGAGTGACCAGCCGTAAGACTTCATATGGTTCTCTGCATATAAAGATATGTCAATGAAGTTCTTACTGTGGCTTAAGTGCGATGTTCCTTTGACTTGCGGTATTCAAGTCATCTTGATCATGGAGACTTATGCTTTGACATCTTAAGCAAACATCTCTAAGGAGATGTGGACCCGGGATGATTGGGTATAAGTCAAGTGATCGAAGGTGTTTGAATAGCCTATAAAGGATTCACCACTCCTTGCGAGGAGATGTATACCCATGGCCTCTCGTCGGATTGTTACTAAAGTCTTTGGCCAAAGCATTACATGTTTAGAGTAAGGTACTTCGATACATGTGGAGTAACTAGAACTGTGAGGACGAGGAAATGATACTTGGGCTAGGTGGTCAAACTTAGTGGGGATCGGACACAATAGACCATGTCCAACCAAGTGGGTATAAGATGAGTGAAGGGAATGGGGCACGATTCATTCGAGCCATCAAGGGTTTCGTAAATAGTTCGATCAACCGCTGATCTTTTCTAATTGGGGATCATGATGTACTACTAGGTGCCACTCATGATCGCTCTATAATTAATGGTTAATTATAGACGGCCAACATAAACCGAGAACCTATTTGGTCACACGCACAACGAAAGTGTAATCCAAAGGATTTAAAACGAGCTTGAGAATGGGATTCTCGCATCGAGAGAAACTATGTTTGGTCGACTAAACATAAAGCGAGCATGAAATTGTTTCACTGCAATGGAAGCGTGGATGGGCCGTGGTCTTATGAAGACATAATGGATGGACCAAAATGGTTTGGTTCTAATCCAATGGATGAGAATAAACCAAAGGGTTTGGTTTATTTTAAACGAATGAACCAAAGGTTGGTTCGGTTCGTTTTAACTTAAAATAAACCATCATGGTTTGGTTTATTTTAACTTATCTTAATGGAGCGGGTTAACGGGCTTTATGGATATGATCCATTAACCATTAAGAGAATTAGTTCTATAAAAGATGGGCTTAAGGGATTGTTAAACCCTAACTAATCCAAACCAACCCCTTTGTGCCCAGAAGTTGCCAACCGCCGCTTACGGCGTCAAGCTCAGCCGTGAACCTCCGCGATCTCCTATAGGTTTGGCATCAAGGTGCATCAAGGTGAGCTTTTCTTGTTTTGGCCGGCGCCTACTTCCACCAAGCTGTCCAGTTTTCTGGACAGCTTCTCCTTCCGCCGGAGCCGCTTGGACGACGGTTAGTGCCCGACAGCTAACTTATCGATTTGATCTCGTAATCCTCTGAGGTGGAGGACGAAGGATTCGGCCAAACGGTTGACGAACACCTCTCCGGAGAAGCGAAGTTTTGAGAACTCGCTTTGGATCCGAATTTGATTCGGATCGTGATCATCTCTCGATCACGCCGCCTTCAACACGAGGCTAGTAACCCGTACGAAGACGAAGCTCGTGACTTAGCGGAGTCATCCCGAGGAGCTCGGCGTGGATACGGATAGAGACGATTCTTACGAGGATCGTTCCGGTTGATGCCGTTCCCGCTACACGTCATACGAAAGGTATAACGAGTTTAATTTCCTTTTATTGCAAATTTTAATTTACGGTTATGTCTACACTTGTTGTAATATGCATGCGCGGTGTTGTGTGTGTTGTAATAAATATAGATTTATTATTTTTAATTGCTTCACTGTGTTCATGTTTACTAAACATGATCGAACACACACACGCCATGTGCCTAAAACCCAACAAAGGGTATCGAGCCTGTGTTGTGTTTCACATAATCGTAAAATGGTTTTGCGATAGTCATAATGTATTTCTGAAATTTTCTAAATTTTGGAAATTTAGAAGTATTTATGGAAATTTTTCAATTTTGGAAAGTCTAGAAGTATTTATGGAAATCTTCCACTTTTGAAATGTTGGAAGTATTTATGGAAATTGATATTTTCCATAAATAAAATATTTGATTAGATTCTGAAATTTGTTTCCTAATTTAATCATGATTTGATTTGGGAAATCAAATCTTAAAATATTTTATTTCCATAAGTAGTTTTAATGATTTAGGAAATTGGTTTCTAAATAGATTTTCCTTAATCAAATAATTCCATGAATAAAATATGTGATTAGATTTGGAAATTTGTTTCTAATTTAATTATGATTTGATTTGGAGAATCAAATCTTAAACATATTTTATTTCCATAAATAGTTATGACATATAAGGAAATTATATACATGACATAATTGTATGCCATGTAATTGCATTAGATGCATAACATTATGCCATGTCGTGACATGTAGATGTATGCCATGTATGCCATGCCATGTAGATAATAGTTATTTGCATGCAAAGAGGATGAGACATAAAACCCTTAATCAATATTAAAGCCTACACCTTCCATTAATATGGTTAGAACCAGAGTTCTGTTTCTTGTTTGGGTTGTTGACTTTCCAAGCCCGGCTCAACTCAATATGTTCAAACCATGGAATAGTTTAATACTAATATGGTAAGAGTCGAGGTCAATCGTTAGCTTTGGTTGTTGGACTCTCCAAGCTGGGCTAATTGGTTGAATGCGCCTAACCATATTAAAACTATGTCCCGATTAATGGGTTGGCTTTAACCCGAGCATCGGCTTGTTGGACTCTCTCCAAGGTCGATGTAAAGGAGGTGAAGTTGGGTGCTATATGATGCATACTTGTTAATGTGTTAACAACCCGATGTGTGAACATTCAATTAGTTGATAGCACATTGTGATAGTTGCATATATGGATATGCAATCGTATAGATGATACCTACCGTCGAGTTATGAATGGCTTGTTGGACTCTCTCAAGGTTGTTCATAACTATGATGGATATCACCATTCGAGATGGACCTACAATCTCCAAGTGATTTTGGGGTTTTGAAATTAAAAATGAATGGGATTTATAAATGTATATTGATGCATTTTAAAATCATTTTCTCATATATGCTCGCTTTGTATTTCTAGGTCAATAAATTGATCATGACGTCTTTGAATTTGTGCACTATTTTGGATTCGAACAAACTGACTGGGCCTAACTTCCTGGACTGGCTTAGAAACCTAAGAATTGTTCTCAAGGCGGAAAAGCTTGCATATGTCCTTGAAGAGCCTCTTCCTGACCGTCCTAAGGACGATGCAACCTGCATCAAATGTTGGTCTATCGTAAGCATGTGGCGATTCGAAATGGGCGAGTTGCATCATGCTAGCGGCGATGGTACCATGAGCGGCATGAGCATATGGATGCTAACACTATGGTCTTCCATCTTCATGCGAGTTGTTCGATGAGCAAGCGAGATCCGAAAGGTTCGAGGTCTCTAGGCCCTCTTCACCACGAAGATGCAAGAAGGTTCTGCTCAGAGTACAGTTTGTGCTAAAGATGAACGGGTACATCGAGCGGCTAGCTACCCTCGGTTTTGTGATGGATCATGAGTTAAGTATTGACTTAATTCTGCATTGTTTTCCCAAGAGTTTCTCGCAATTTGTGATGAACTATCGGATGAACAAATTGGAATCCACCATTCCCGAGCTCCTCAATATGCTGAAGACTGTGGAGCCTTCTGTGAAGCATGAGGAGAAGGCGGTCTCATAGTTGATTCCTCAAAGAAAGGTTCTAAGAGGAAGGCAAAAGAACAGAAGAAAGGAAAGAAAAAGGCAAAGAAGGCAGAACCAGCGAAAAAGGGCACTTGCCATCACTGTGGCAAGGAAGGCCACTGGCGAAGAAACTGCAAGATTTATCTTGAGTCCATGAAGAAGAAGAAGGCATCCGATGCCCCATCCTCTTCAGGTATCTTCGTTATTGTTTGTCATTCTATTTCCTTAGACACTTGGGTATTGGATACTGGGTGTAGCTCACATATATGTAATGACATACAGGGGCTAAGGAATAGAAGAAGACTTGTCAGAGGGGAGTCAAATTTATGAGTTGGCAATGGAGCAAAGGTTGCCGCTCGCCATCTGAACTTATTTGGTCAAGCTCTAGTGGACTAGTCTTGAATCGACAATTGCTATTATGTTCCTTCTCTAATAAAGAACATTGTTTCTATTTCCGCTTAAATAGAAATGGTTTCCATTTAACGCTTAGTAACAATTGTTGTTATATAACTTTGAATGGCGACTTTATGGAACCGGAACTTTGAGTAATGGCATTTATACGCTGACGATCCAAAGGACATTTTCAATTTCGAAGCGAGCAACACGCGTGCTCGAAAGGATAATCACATAGACTCCTATATGTGGCATTGTCGTCTTGGCCATATAAGCAAGAAACGCATGTCCGAATTACACCGATGTGGAATTCTGGAATCGTTTGAATTGGATTCATACGATACATGAATCATGCTTAAAAGGCAAGATGACTAAGTTACCTTTACCGAAAAGGTGAACGAGTGGGAGAGTTACTAGGTTTAGTACATACCGATGTATGTGGACCTATGTCAACTCAAGCATTAGGAGGCTATAGCTACTTCATTACCTTCACCGATGATCACTCACGGTTTGGGTATGTGTTCTTGATGAAACACAAGTCCAAGCCTTTGAAAGGTTCAAAGAATTCAGAAATGAAGTAGAGAAACAACATGACAAGAGTATTAAAATACTGATCGGATCGAGGTGGTGAATACTTAAGTCAAGAGTTTCTTGATTATCTAAGAGACAATGGCATATTGTCTCAATGGACTCACCTATACACCACAAAGATAATGGTGTATCCGAGAGGTGTAATCGACCTTGTTGGACATGGTCGTCAATGATGAATCATGCAACTCTTCCCAAGTCCTTTTGGGGTTATGCACTTCAGACAGCTGTTTACTTGTTAAACAGAATGCCTACCAAGGTAGTCTCAACTACTCCATATGAGATATGGAATGGTAAGAAACGTCATGTATCTTACTTGAAGATATGGGGTTGTCCTGCTTATGTGAAGCGGACTGTATCAGACAAACTGGATGCTAAGTCTGATAAATGTCTATTTATTGGATACCCTAAGGAAACAAGGGGTTACCAATTCTATCATCCCGTGGAACAAAAGGTGTTTGTTTCAAGGCATGCTATGTTTCTAGAGAAAGAGTTTCTCTTGCAAGAAAACAGTGGGAGTGCCGAGCTTGAGGAGGCTCGAGAGACTCAAATAGACATTGATGAGATACTCGTGAAGCACAACATGACAACTCATAATGATGAGCAATCTACCGACCTATTGTAACACCACATCTTCAGAGATCCGCAGAACACGCAATATTCCTGAGAGATATGGATTTCTCGTAAGTGAATCGAACGACATGTTACTCATTGATGATGAGGAGCCTACCAGTTATGAAGAAGTGCTGACAAGTTCAGAAAGGGATAAGTGGCTTGGTGCCATGAAGTCGGAAATGGATTCCATGTATGAAAACCAAGTTTGGAACTTGGTTGACCCACCAAGGCATAAAGCCTATAGGGTGCAAGTGGGTTTTCAAGAAGAAAACCGACATGGATGGTAATGTGATTACCTATAAGGCTAGATTGGTGGCGAAAGGATATCGTCAAAAGCAAGGTGTTGATTATGACGAAACCTATTCGCCTGTAGCTATGCTTAAATCCATTCGGATGCTCCTGGCCATAGCAGCTCATTATGATTATGAGATATGGCAGATGGATGTGAAAATAGCTTTCCTTAATGGAAACTTGCTCGAGGACGTGTATATGATACAGCCTGAGGGTTTCACATCGGTTGATAAAACCAAGGTATGCAAGTTGCGACGATCCATTTATGGATTGAAGCAAGCATCCAGGAGCTGGAATATCCGTTTTGATGAGACGATCAAAAAGTTTGATTTCTCACAAAATCCAGACGAACCTTGTGTGTACAAGAAGGTTAGTGGGAGTGCAGTCGTGTTCCTAGTATTGTATGTCGATGACATATTACTTATAGGAAACGATGTGTCAATCTTGCAGTCAGTTAAGGTTTGGTTATCCAAGACATTCTCCATGAAAGACCTGGGAGAAGCAACCAACATCCTTGGGATTAAGATCTATAGAGATAGATCGAAATGGTTGCTTGGTCTTTCGCAGTCTACATATATAGACCGAGTGCTAAAGAGGTTTAGCATGTCGGAATCCAAGAAAGGTTATCTGCCCATCAGGCATGGGGTACACCTTTCGAAGTCTATGTGTCCGCGCACAGAAGACGAGAGGATTTGCATGAGTTAGATTCCCTATGCATCCGCAATAGGATCTATCATGTATGCTATGTTATGTACGAGGCCCGATGTATCGTATGCTCTGAGTGTCACGAGCAGATACCAGTCTGATCCAGGAATTGATCATTGGGCGGCTGTTAAGACGATCCTTAAGTACTTGAGAAGAACTAAGGATGTGTTCCTAATATATGGAGAAGGGGACATGGTGATACGCGGGTATACAGATGCCAGCTTCCAGACAGACAAGGATGATTCCAGGTCTCAGTCTGGATACGTGTTCACCTTGAATGGGGGCGCAGTGAGTTGGAAAAGTTCCAAACAAGAGACTGTAGCGGATTCTACCACTGAGGCAGAATATATTGCAGGCGGCAAAGAAGCGGTTTGGATCAAGAAGTTCGCTCATGAACTTGGTGTGATTCCGCCATTGTTGAAGCAATACCGGTCTGCGACAACAATGGAGCAATTGCACAAAGCGAAAGAGCCAAGGTCTCATCAACGATCCAAACATGTGCTTCACGCTATCATCTTATCGAGAGATCATCGAGGAACGAAATACAAATCGAGAAAATTCCCACCGAAAGGAACTTAGCGGATCCTTTGACTAAAGCATTACCTCAAAGTAAGTTTGAGGGTCATGTTGGTGCTTATGGTATTGATACCGTGAGCGATTGGCATTAGGCCAAGTGGGAGTCCGTTAGTAATATATGAGAGATGTCCTAAGGCAATCGCTTTATGTATGAACCATTTATATGATAAATGAAGATTCACTATTTGAGTATACATGTTTTATGTATTTGATTGGATCTTAAACTCATTTATCAATGTCCACGATACGATTCACAAGATGAGAGAATTTGTGATTGGATCACAACTAGTGAGTATCTCTACATGTGTAATTGTGATGTATCGAATTATCCTAGGCGAATTGATGGATCCGACACCATCAATTCGCTGAGACTAGCACGAGGTATACCCTTGGTGTATCCAAGCAAATGATTCTCACCGGGCCGAGACATAGTGATGTCCGAGTTAATCGTGGATGCTAGTTATGGTAACTAGTTCATTGAGTGACCACCGTAAGACTTCATATGGTTCTCTCGCATATAAAGATATGTCAATGAAGTTCTTACGCGGGCTTAAGTGCGATGTTCCTTCGACTTGTGTATTCAAGTCATCTTGATCATGGAGACTTATGCTTTGACATCTTAAGCAAACATCTCTAAGGAGATGTGGACCCGGATGATTGGGTATAAGTCAAGTGATCAAGGTGTTTGAATAGCCTATAAAGGATTCACCACTCCTGTGAGGAGATGTATACCCATGGCCTCTCGTCGGATTGTTACTAAAGTCTTTGCCAAAGCATTACATGTTTAGAGTAAGGTACTCTTCGATACATGTGGAGTAACTAGAACTGTGATGACGAGGAAATGATACTGGGCTAGGTGTGACGAGTCAACCTAGTGGGATCGGCACAATAGACCATGTCCCAACCAAGTGGGTATAAGATGAGTGAAGGGAATGGGGCACGATTCATTCGAGCCATCAAGGATTTCGTAAATAGTTCGATCAACCGTTGATCTTTTCGGTTAATTGGGGATCATGATGTACTACTAGGTGCCACTCATGATCGTTCTATAATTAATGGTTAATTATAGACGGCCAACATAAACCGAGAACCTATTTGGTCACACGCACAACCAGTGTAATCCAAAGGATTTAAAACGAGCTTGAGAATGGGATTCTCAGACCGAGAGACACTATGTTTGGTTGGACCAAACATAAAGCGAGCATGAAATTGTTTCAGTCGCAATGGAAGCGTGGATGGGCCGTGTCTTATGAAGACATAATGGATGGACCAAAATGGTTTGGTTCTAATCCAATGGATGAGAATAAACCAAAGGGTTTGGTTTATATTAAACGAATGAACCAAAGGTTGGTTCGGTTCGTTTTAACTTAAAATAAACCATCATGGTTTGGTTTATTTTAACTTATCTTAATGGAGCGGGTTAACGGGCTTTATGGATATGATCCATTAACCATTAAGAGAATTAGTTCTCTATAAAAATGGGCTTAAGGGATTGTTAAACCCTAACTAATCCAAACCCTAGCCCCCTTGAGTTGCCGCCACTCCTTGGAGGAGTTAATCGGCGCCAACCCTAAAGCCGCCGCCGCCCAGCTTTGTGCCGCCGCCCAAGACCCTTGCCGCGTCCAAGCTCCAGCCGTGAACCTCCGCCACCTCCGTGATCTCCTATAGGTTCGCATCAAGGTGAGCCTTTTCTCTCCTTGTTTTGGCCGGCGCCTACTCCTCCACCAAGCTGTCCAGTTTTCTGGACAGCTTCTCCTCCTTCATCGGAGCGCCGCTTGACGACGGTTAGTGCTCCGACAGCGGCTAACTTACCGGGGATTTGATCTCCGGTAATCCTCTGAGGTGGAGGACGAAGGATTCGTCAAACGGTTGACGAACACCTCTCCGGAGAAGCGAGTTTTGAGAACTCGCTTTGGATCCGAATTTGGATTCGGATCGTGATCATCTCTCGATCACGTCGTCTTCAACACGAGGCTAGTAACCCGTACGAAGACGAAGCTCGTGACTTAGCGAAGTCATCCCGAGGAGCTCGGCATGGATACGAATAGAGACGATTCTTACGAGGATCGTTCCGGTTGATGCCGTTCCCGCTACACGTCATACGGAAGGTATAACGTAGTTTAATTTCCTTTTATTGCAAATTTTAATTTACGGTTATGTCTACACTTGTTGTAATATGCATGCGTGTGTTGTGTGTGTTGTAATAAATATAGATTTATTATTTTTAATTGCTTCCGCTGTGTTCATGTTTACGAAACATGATCGAACACACACACGCCGCGGTGCCGGAAACCCAACATCTAGTACATGCGATTGATACAAGTCAAGCCGAGGACCAGAAGTTAGAAGAGGTCAGAGTTGTATGCAACTACCCAGAGGTATTCCCAGATGAACTACCAGGGTTATCCCCTCATAGAGAAATTGAATTTGAGATCGAATTTATTCTTGGTACTAACCCGATCTCTAAAGCACCATACCATATGGCGCCGACTGAATTGAAGGAACTTCAGGGACAACTACAGAAGTTACTCGACAAGGGACTTATACGCCCAAGTTGCTCTCTATGGGGAGCTCTAGTACTGTTAGTAAAGAAGAAAGATAGGTCAATGCAAATGTGCATAGACTACCGAGCGCTAAAAAATGTGATGATCAAGAATAGGTACCCTTTACCACGGATTGACGACCTATTCGACCGGTTAAAGGGTGCCACCGTCTTCTCTAAGATTGATTTGAGGTCTGGCTATCATCAAGTGAAAGTGAAACCAGATGATATACCAAAGATGGCTTTCCGAACAAGATACGGACATTATGAGTTCGTAGTTATGCCTTTCGGAGTGACGAATGCACCTGCTATGTTCATGGATTTGATGAATTGGGTATTCTCGGCATTCCTTGAAAAATTTGTGATCATTTTCATCGACGATATACTGATATATTTGAGAACCCAAGAAGAGCACGTCGAACACCTGAATACGGTATTGCAGATTCTTCAGGAAAAGAAGGTGTATGCAAAGTTCTCCAAATGTGAGTTTTGGCTCGATCAAGTATCATTTTTGGGTCATGTTATATCCAAGCACGGAGTGATGGTAGACCCAATAAAGATTAAAGCTATGAGTAACTGGAACAGGCCAAAGAATGCCAGCGAAATCAGAAGCTTTCTCGGACTAGCAAGCTACTACAGGAAGTTTGTAGAGGACTTCTCTAGAATTGCAGCCCCTATGATAGTTCTCACCAGAAAGAACAAAAAGTATGAATGGACGGACGCCTGTGAGAAGAGTTTCACATAATTTAAAAGGAGACTAACCAGTGCTCCAATCCTTGCTCTTCCGGAGAGTAACGAAGGCTTCAACATGTAAAGCGACGCTTCCAAGTTGGGACTCAGAGCTGTACTCATGTAGAATGGCGAGGTCATTGCCTACGCCTCTAGGCAACTCAAGGAATATGAAAGGAATAATCCCACTCACGATCTAGAGCTAGCGGCCGTGGTCTTTGCTCTCAAAACATGGAGGCATTATCTATATGGAGCTCAGTGTAGGATTTATACAGATCACCAGAGTCTGAAATATTTCTTCACACAGAAAGACCTAAACATGAGACAACGCAGATGACTCGAGCTAGTCAAGGACTATGACTGCGAGATCTTCTACCATCCAGGAAAAGCGAACAAAGTGGCTGATGCACTCGGCAGGAAGTCCTGTGCCACCTTGATGTCTCTATCGGTATTATCTCGGCCCCTAGAAAGAAAAATTATGCGTTACGGGGTTGAAATCATTTCTGGACAGCTTTCTACCATGACAATAGCACCGACGCTATTAGACGATATATTAGAAAAGCAAGCCCATGACCCAAGCATCCAAAGGATCAAACAAGAGGTCCTAGAAGGGAAGGATGATGGATTTTGTATCGCTAACAGTGGAGTACTATACCTCACAGATCGCTTATGTATTCCCGACGATCCAAAGTTACGGAAGAGGATATTTGAGGAAGCACACGGAACACCATATGCGATGCATCCTGGATCCACCAAGATGTACCAAGATCTGAAAGGGAAGTTCTGGTGGTTCGGTATGAAAAGAGATGTGGCTTAGTATGTTAGTACCTGCCTGACCTGCCAGAGGGTTAAAGCAAAACACCAGAGACCTGGAGGAAAACTGCAGCCAATCCAAATTCCAGAATTGAAATGGGAAGATATTTCTATGGATTTTATCTCAGGACTACCCAAGACGACGAATGGATATGATGCTATATGAGTGATCGTGGAGAGATTGACGAAGTCTGGCAACTTCTTAGCAATTAAGATGACCTACTCGACTGAGCAACTGGCTCAATTATATGCTAGAGAAATTATCAGATTACATGGGATTCCTTAGACCATCATTTCTGATAGAGATGGTCGCTTTATTTCCCATTTCTGGGAATGTGTTCAGAAGGCTCTTAGCACGAAGCTATTATTCAGTACTGCCTTTCATCCTCAAATCGACGGACAGACAGAAAGGGTGAACAAAGTATTGGAGGATATGTTATGAGCTTGCGCCTTGGATTTCAAAGGGAGCTGGTGCTGATACTTATGCTTGGTAGAATTCGCCTACAATAATAGCTACCAAGATACTATTGGAATGGCGCCCTACGAGGCTCTATATGGGAGGAGATGTAGATCTCCTATATGCTGGTATGAGGGTGGTGAAAAGAAGGGGATGGGACTCCAAATAGATTTCGTTGATGACACGACCCGAGCTATACAGAACATCCGCCAAAGAATTGAAACTGCTCAGATCCGGCAAAAGAGCTATGCAGATATGCGGCGTAGACCATTGAAATTCGAAGTCGGAGATATGGTATTCCTCAAAGTGGCCCCTATGAAGGGAGTGATGAGATTCGAAAGGAAGGGTAAGCTGAGTCCGCGCTATGTGGGATCGTATTCGATACTGAAGAGAGTCAGCAACGTAGCTTATGAGCTAGAGCTGTCTCAAGAGATGACAGCTATTCACAACGTGTTCCACGTTTCGATGCTCAAGAAGTGCATTTCCAGTACAGACCAAGTGATTGAGTCAAAAATAGTCTAAGTTCAAGAGGACCTGAGTTATGAAAGACGGCCTATCCAGATACTAGACCGAGAAGTAAAAAGACTAAGGAATAAAGAGGTGCTCTTAGTGAAGGTCCTGTGGCAGAATCAACGGTACGAAGAAGCCACCTGGGAACGCGAGGAGGACATCAAATAGAAGTATCTAGAGTTGTTATAAGTTTCGAGGACGAAACTTTTAAAAGGTATGAAGGACTATAACGCTCGTAAAATTTCTAGCAAATTTTATAAGAATTTTGCATGATTATAATGGTCTTTTATGTGGGATCTTTCAAAAATAAAAGAAAATAGAGCCAAAAAGGATGCATGGCTCAGGGTTTGAACCCTGAACCTCCAAGCAGATAACTAAACCTTAAGATGCATGTGATAACCAAAAACCCAGCAGGGGTGAGCTGTTAGAAGGGTAAGAGAAATGATAGATAAGGGTAGGGGAGGCAAAGGGACACCTTCAATTGAATAAATAGGGGTAATGAGGAGACAAGAGAACCACAAGTATCCTTCTCTTCTTCCTTTCTTCTTCCTCCACCGAAAACCTCCCTCTCCTTTCTCCCATTTTTGAAAACTCAAGAAGCAAGAAAAGAGCTCTTGTCTTGGCACCACCTAGGGTATATCCTTATACTAAACAAGCGAAAGGATGTAAGTAATCCCCTCACCTGCAATACAAGTTGTTTCGATTATTGATTTCTTAAAAACCCTCTTTGAAAGTTTCGGCCAAGACCCCCTTTATGCTTCTAATGATCTTCCATGCCATGTTTTATATGTATATGATGTTAACATGTTGATAGATAGGCTTTGAACAAGTTGTTTGAGTGATTGATTTCAAACCCCTCTTTGAAAGTTTCAGCCAAGACCCCCTTTATGCTTCTAATGATCTTCCATGCCATGTTTTATATGTATATGATGTTAACATGTTGATAGATAGGCTTTGAACAAGTTGTTTGAGTGATTGATTTCAAACCCCTCTTTGAAAGTTTCGGCCAAGACCCCCTTTATGCTTCTAATGATCTTCCATGCCATGTTTTATATGTATAAGATGTTAACATGTTGATAGATAGGCTTTGAACAAGTTGTTTGAGTGATTGATTTCAAACCCCTCTTTGAAAGTTTCGGCCAAGTCCCTATTTATGCCCCTAATGACCTTCCATGCCATGATCTATATGTATTTGATGTTAACATGTTGATAGTTAGGCCTTGTACAAGTTGTTTTAGGGTTTGAATTCTTAAGATCCCCCATGAAGATTCGGCCAACCCATGTTTATGCTTGTTAATGATGTTTCATGCCATACTATATATGTATATGATGTTAGAAAGACCTTGTACAAGTTGTTTTAGTGTTTGAATTCTTATGATCCCTCCCTTGGATGTTTCGGCCAAGATATGTTCATGCTCACCAATGATCCCCCTTGCCATGTTTTATATATATATTTGATGTTAACATGTTGATGGTTAGGCTTTGTACAAGTTGTTGAGCATTTGAATCCCTAAAGACCTCCATTAGGGTTTCGGCCAAACCATGGTTGCGCTACTAATGATTCTCCATGCCATGATCTATATATATTTGATGTTAACATGTTGATAGATAGGCTTTGTACAAGTTGTTTGGGTGTAGACTTCCAAAGGCCCTTCCTTCGGGTTTCAGCCAAGACATGCTCATACTCACCAATGATTCCCCTTGCCATGTTTTATATGTATATGATGTTAATATGATGTTAGTTAGGCTTTGTGTAAGTTGTTTGAGCATTTGAACCCTTAAAACCTCCACTAGGGTTTCAGCCAAGATCATGTATGTGCCTACTAATGACCTACCATGCCATGATATATCTATATATATAATGTTAACATGATGATGGTTAGACTTTGTGATAACATGATTTGTTTCTGCCACTACCTTATGTCCATGTTAATTGTATGAATGTATGATTATGTTATGCTCATTGCGTCATGATGAACAAGTATGTATGATGAAATGCCTAAGAGATGCTTCCCTATGAATGGGGACTAAGAGCACTCTTTATGTTATGAAAAGGAACATGATATGTTATGATAAGGAACATGATATGTTATGATAAGGAATATGATATGTTATGATAAGGAACATGATATGTTATGATAAGGAACATGATATGATATTTTACTTTTGTATGAATTGTACCGGACCCTAGCAAGGTCCAAGGGATGGGCTCCTACATGCCCCTAGGTCGACGGTCATGGTACGGACCTAGTATGGGATGAGCTCCTAAGTTGCCCTAGGTCGACGGTCGTAGTACGGGCCTAGGATGGGCTTCTAGGTTACCCCTAGGTCGACGGTCGTAGTACGGACCTAGTACCCTAGTAGGTTGGGGATTAGCTACCTCGGGTCTATTTAGGGATGCGCGCAAAGATGATGATGTATGTGGTACAATGCTGGGCCCCCCATGTTGAGATTATGTTTAAGTACCTATAAAATATATGTTTTCAAAGAATATCTTGCATATACCCTTTTCATGTCTATGAGATTATTATGTTTTACGAATTCTAGTTATATGTTCCTAAATCATCATGTCACTACTCTTATATGAATGTTATGCTTATATGTTCCTAAATGATCATGTCACTACTCTTATATCAATGTTATGCTTATATGTTCTTAAATGATCATGTCACTACTCTTTTATGAATGCTATGCTTATATGTTCCTAAATGATCATGTCACTACTCTTATATGAATGCTATGCTTATATGTTCTTAAATGATCATGTCACTACTCTATGTCTAATTCTTGATGTATGGTTTTTGTGAGTAGGAAAGGATCTTACTAAGCCTATGTGCTTATAGTTTCGTGTTTCCCTTGTACCGTAGATAAGGGTAAAGAATGGCTAAACTAAAGGGAGCAGCAGGAGGGGCAAAGTGTGTATGATAGTGTCATGGTGGAAGAGATATGTTTTATGTTCCAAGATTTATGCATGTTTTTCCTTTAAGTTTTGCATGTTAGTTGTTAAGGGTTGACCACTACTTGATGTTTTGATGGTTGCTACTTGGTGTCTATTATGTTTATTATCATGAACTTGAACTAAGTAGTGTCCTTATGAAATGATTATGCATGATCCATGTTTCATGCTTTATGTTTAAAAAAAGAGAAAAAAAAAAGAAGTATGTAATTCTTCCACTGTTAATGCATGTATGTATGATCGCGTCGCGCTGCCCTTCCAACCCCTATAGATTACGAGGAAAGGGAGGGCATGACAAATAAAGTTTGATACGTATATAATAAATGAACCCCATCTATAAGAACATAACAAACCAAGGGAAAAGAGTAATTGAAAGATATTTTCACCTTTTATTTGGAAGTTTTTCGAAGGCTAATATATGCTACAGGGTTTAACCTGAAAATGCCAATAAGATGAGAAATATTGGGGATTACATTGGACTGAGAGAATTGATATATGTTGATGACTTCGGTATTTTGGACCTGCTTCATTAAGGTAGAGATTTCCTAATTCACATCTTTTGTCTCCTCTTATTTATGAGGGCTCACTCCTCACAATCTCTATTCAACTTTGTGGGCCTATCCCTCGAATATCCAACTAAGGCACATCTCATGAGTACCATTAGCCACCCTACGAAATAGTGTGATGATTTCCCTAAGCCTGACATCAGTAGACCCACGATCATAAATGCTGCACCGCTATTGTTCTTTACTTTAGGTTCCAAACCATCTATTCCTACATGCCACTATCATCCTAGGGATTTATGCCTTAACGCCCTACGGTCCCCATTCATTCCTATGCGCACAAGAGTTCTTATCCCTTCTCTTCCCTCCTTTAGCTATCCTGAACATCATTTCCTGTCTCCGCTGAAGCCTATTTAAAATGACCTCCCTGTTGTCACCTACGATTTATCTGCTTATATTTTCACACATTCGGCACCATCCCTTCCTTCCCCTACCAATGTAATGCCCGTAAAATTCTAAACTATTCAAAGTAATTATATGGGATTTAACCCCCATAAAAGGTTTAAAATAAAATAAAATAAAAGATGGTTATAGGTAGGATTTGAACCATGAACCTCCTAATAGGGAGGTAGCCTTGACACCACTAGACCATAGGATGATTCATGGATAAGTTATATAAAGAATATACAAAGAATATAGATGGGAAGATGAGGAGTTGGTTCATCCCCCCATGAAAGGATGAAGAGTGTTCTTTCCCTAGGTTTTAAAGAGGAGAATTAAGAGAAGAGAGGAAGAAAACCCCCACTTTCCTTCTTCATTCTCCTTCTTCCTCATCCTTGGCCGAAATTCCTCATTCTTCTTCCTCCCTTTTTCATCCCAAGCTCTAAGACTTCTTGTGTAGGGATTCTCAAGAGGGTTTTTCCAAGAGGAATTCCTCACAAGTCTTAGTAATGCTAGAAGATCCAACTCCACCGAAATTTTTCCTCCTCCTTCCTCCAACTCCATCCGAAACCCTAAAGCCTTGTTTGGTGTTCTTGAGAGGGTTTCAAGGGGATACAAAGGCTTAGTATAAGCTAGAGGATCACTCCTAAGGCTAAGGAACAAGGGAAGGTCTTCATCTCATAAAAACCCTAGCGGTATACTAGTACAATAGCGAGAGGATGTAAGTAATCCCCTCACCTGCAGTAAAAGTTGCTTCGAGTGTTTGATTTCTTAAGACCTCCCTTAGAAGTTTCAGCCATGTCCAAGAACTAGGGTTAGGAAGAAATTCCAAGCCCCTCTATGGTTGCTAAAAATCCCCCATGTTAGGTAGTATGTGATGGTATTGGTTACCATTCTTAAAACATGCTAATGCTTACTAATGATCTTCCATGCCATGATATATATATATATATATATATATATATATATATATATATATGATGTTGACATGATGATAGTTAGACTTTGTGTTAGTATGTTTGAGTGTTTGATTTCTTAAAACCTCCCTTAGAGGTTTCGGCCATGTCAAAGAACTAGGGTTAGGAAAAAATTCCAAGCCCTTCTATGGTTGCTAAGAATCCCCCATGTTAGGTAGTATGTGATGGTATTGGTTACTGTCCTTAAAACATGCTTATGCTTACTAATGATCTTCCATGACATGATATATATATATATTATGTTGACATGATGATAGTTAGACTTTGTGTAGTATGTTTGAGTGTTTGATTTCTTAAAAACCTCCCTTAGAAGTTTTGGCCATGTCCAAGAACTAGGGTTAGGAAGAAATTCCAATCCCCTCTATGGTTGCTAAAAATCCCTCATGTTAGGTAGTATGTGATGGTATTGGATACCATCCTTAAAATATGCTTATGTTTACTAATGATCTTCCATGCCATGCTATATATATATACATGACGTTGACATGATGATAGTTAGACTTTATGATAGCATGATTTGTTTATGCCACTAACTTATGTCCATGTTAATTGTACTAATGTATGCTTATGTTATGCTCATTGCGTCATGATGTACATGCTTATGTTTCATGTCCACTAGGGCACACCTACGTTATGCATGGCATAAGTATGTATGATGAAATGCTTAAGAGACGCTTCCCTATGAATGGGGACTAAGAGCACTCTTTATGCTATGACAAGGAACATGATATGCTATTTTACTTTTGTATGGATTGTACCGGACCCTAGCAAGGTCCATGGGATGGGCTCCTACGTGCCCCTAGGTCGACGGTCATATTACGGACCTAGTACGGGATGGGCTCCTAAGTTGCCCTAGGTCTACGGTCGTAGTATGGGCCTAGTACCCTAGTAAATTCGGGATTAGCTACCTCGGATCTATTTAGGGATGCACGTAAAATGATGTATGTGCTACAATTCCAGGCCCTCATGTTGAGATTTATGTTTAAGTACCTATAAAATATATGTTTTCAAAGAACATCTTGCATATACCCATTTAATGTCTATGTGATTATCATATTTTTATGAATTCTAGTCCTATGTTCCTAAATGACCATGTCACGACTTTTATATGAATGCTATGCCTATATGTTGTCTAGATGAACATGTCAATATTTTTATGAATTCTAGTCCTATGTTCCTAAATGATCATGTCACGACTTTTATATGAATGCTATGCCTATATGTTGTCTAGATGAACATGTCACTACTCTATGTCTAATCCCTGATGTATGACTTTTGTGAGTAGGAAAGGATCTTACTAAGCCTATGTACTTATAGTTTCATGTTTCCCTTGTACTGCAGAAAAGGGTAAAGAATGGCTAAACTAAAGGGAGCAGCAGGAGGGGCAAAGTGTGTGTGGTAGTGGCATGGTGGAAGAGATCTATTTTAAGTTCCAAGACTTATGCATGTTCTAAAGTTTTGCATGTTAATTGTTAAGAGTTGATCACTACTTGATGTTTTGATGGTTGCTACTTGGTATTAACATAGACTTGTTTTGAGGGTTTATACTTGATGTGAAACTATACTTGTTTGTTTTATGAAACCTTGGCATGTTAAACACTTGATTTAGTTAAAGAATTGCTAAGAACCTTCTTATCCTGATTGAATTGTTAGGTGATAGAGAACTATGTACCTAAATGATACTTTGAATTCCTCATTGATTTCCATGTACTCTATGTTGGGTTTCCGGCACCTCGGCGAGTGTGTATTTGAACATGTTTCGTAAACATGTGCATAGAGGAAGAAATAAAAATTATAAATCTAATTTATTACACCACACACACCACACGCATGCATAGTACAACATGTGTAGACAAAACCATAGTTTCAAATTTTGCAATAAAAGGAAATTTATTCTACGTATACCTGACATATCACGTGTAGCGGGAAAGACATCAACTGGAGCGATCCTCGCTAGAATCGCCTCTATCCGTATCCACGTTGAGTATCTTCAAGATGACTTCACAAAGTCACGAGCCTCGTCTTCGTACGAGTCACTAGCCTCGTGTTGAAGACGATGTGATTGAGAGAAGATCACAATCCAAATCTAAATTCGAATTCAAAATGAGTCCTCAAAAACTCGCTTCTCCGGAGAGGTATTCACCCACCGTTTGACGAATCCTTCGTCCTCCACCTATGAGGATTACCGGAGATCGAATACCCGGCAAGGAAGCCGCTGTCGGAGCTCTAAACGTCATCCAAACGATGCTCCGACACGAAGTAAACAAGCTGTCCAGAAAACTGGACAGCTTTGGTGGAGGTTTAGCGCTGGCCAAATAAGGAAGCTAGATGCTCACCTTGTCGCCGGAGCCAAGGAAGATCACTGGAGGGTCTCTGGAGGTTTGCCGGCTGAATCTTGGACGCCAGCAACAACTTGGACGGCGGCACAAGAAGTGGGCGGCGGCTAGGGCTTGGGCGCCGACCACTAGAGGAGAAGAGGGAGGGGCGGCAACTTTGTATTAGGGCTTCATTAAGCCCTTGAGCCCTATTTTATATAGAACAAATTCCCCTAATGGTTATTGGTTCATAACCAAAACTCGTTTACCTGCTCCATTAATTTAAGTTAAAATAAACCAAACCGATTTGGTCTATTTTAAGTTAAAATGAACCGAACCAACTTTGGTTCATTCGTTTAAAACAAACGAAACTCCTTTGGTTTATTCTCCACCATTGGATTAGAACCAAACCAATTTGGTTCATCCATCATGTCTTCATAAGACACGACCCATCCACGCTTCTATTGCGACTGAAACGATTTCATGCTCGATCCTTGTTTGGTCCAACCAAACCTAGTTTCTCTCGGTCTGAGAATCTCATTCTCAAGCTCGTTTTAAATACTTTGGATTACGCTCGTTGTGCATGTGACCAAATAGGTTCTCGGTTTATGTTGGTCATCTATAATTAACCATTAATTATAGAATGATCATGAGTGGCACCTAGTAGTACATCATGATCCTCAATTAACCGAAAAGATCAACAGTTGATCTAGAACTATTTCTGAAACCCTTCAGCAACTACATTGAATCGTGCCCCATTCCTTTCACTCATCTTATACCCACATGGTTCAGGACATGGTCTATAGTGTCAGTCCCCACTAGGTTGACTATGTCATACCTAGCCCAAGTATCATTTCCTTGTCCTACGGATTCTAGTTACTGCACATGTTTCCAAGAGTACCTTACTCTAAACATGTAATGCTTTGGCCAAAGACTTTAGTAACAATCCGACCAGAGACCATGGGTATACATCTCCTCGCAAGGAGTGGTGAATCCTTTATAGGTTATTCAAACACCTTCGATCACTTCGACTTATACCCAATCATCTCGGGTCCACATCTCCTCAGAGATGCTTGCTTAAGATGTCAAAGCATAAGTCTTCATGATCAAGATGACTTGAATACCGCAAGTCAAAGGTACATCGCATTTAAGCTGCAGTAAGAACTTCATTGACATATCTATATATGCAGAGAACCATATGAAGTCTTACGACTGGTCACTCCAATGAATTAGTTATCATAACTAGCATCCACGATTAACTCTGGACATCACAATATCTCCAGCCTGTGAGAATCAGCTGAATTGGATACACCAAGGAGTATACCTCATGCTAGTCTCGACAGAATCGATGGTGTCCAAATCCATCAATTCATCGACTAGGGATAATTTTGATACATCACAATTACACAAGTAGAGATACTCACTAGTTGTGATCCAATCAAAAATTCTCTCATGCTGTGAATCGTATCGTGGACATTCAGTAAATGAGTTTAAAATCTAATCAAATACATGAAAACATGTATACTCAAATAGTGAATCTTCATTTATCATATAAATGGTTCAAACATAAGGTGATTGCCTTAGGACATCTCTCATATATTACTAACAAATTCCCACTTGGCCTAATGCCAATCGCTACAGTATACAATACCATAAGCTCTAACATGACCCTCAAACTTACTTTGAGGTAATGCCTTAGTCAAAGGATCCGCTAAGTTACTTTCAGTGGGGATTTTCTCGATTTGTATTTCGTTCCTACTAATGATCTCTCTGATCAGATGTTAGCGGCGAAGCACATGTTTGGATCGTTGATGATGTTGGGGATCGAAACGGTCGGCTAGTGTAGGGAGTTGCTTCGGAGACTCATTGGCTCCCATGTCCCCGGATTAAAATTTTCACTAATGAAAGAATTAATCTAGATGGGATGAGTTTCCTTAGCACAACCAATTCGTCGTCGTGCTAACAACTTGAGTGATCGCTTGAACAAACTAGTTGTTCAAGCAACACAACTCTTCTAGTTGGTTAGCCGTGGAAGAGACGACGGACGGATCACCGGTTTTTGTGTTTGACTTCGGGGTCCATGATTATACAAAATATATACTAATGCACACTTGTATAATCAACACATAAAAGAACATGCTTAGATCAGAATATAAAGTTGTAAAACTTTTATACCTCACGATCTTCTACCGTATATCCTATCCTCCTCATGGATGACGTGTGAGCGAAGATCCTCCACGAGTAGAAGCCTTCTAGATCGCTTTCTTCCCTTCCTTGTCTGTTGCGAACAAAGAGAAGAACCAACAAAACCTTTCCTTTCTAGAACTGGCCACAAAGCAAGGGAGTTTGATGCAACCGCCGGCCAAGGAACGAGTGGATGAGCGCCGGCCAACTTGTTGAAGTGTTGCCGCCAGCCACCTAGAGGTTGGAGAAGTGCCAGCCACCAAGGAGTTGGAAAACTGCCGGCCACCAATGAGAAAAGGAGGAGGAAAAGATGAACACCGGAAATGGATGAGAATAGAATGAGGGGCGCCGGCCAAAACCCTAGGGAGAACAAGCTTGCCGCCCACTTCTAGTCGCCCAAAACCCTAGCTCCTCTAGGGTTTGTTGCCGCCCACTTTGAGATGAGCCAAACCCTAATTTCCAATCTCTCTCTTGCCGCCCAAGCCTTAGGCATCTATATATAGAGTTGGGCCTAAGCCTCCTTTAATCTCCACCGTCGGATCTAAGGATTTAATCTCCACCGTCGGATCTAGGGTTTTATCCCAACCGTAGGATCTAGGGTTTCATCCCAATCGTCGGATCTAGGATTTCATCCCAAGCGTCGGATCTAGGTTTTCATCCCAACCATTGGATATAGGGTTTCACCCCAACCGTCGGATCTAGGGATTTAATCCCAACCGTTGGTTCTAGGGTTTCATCCCAACCATCGGATCTAGGGATTTAATCCCAACCGTTGGTTCTAGAGTTTTGTTTTACATCCTTGGATCTAGACTTCTTTAGGATTATATTAGGCTACGATAGGGACCATAAGGAGGAGTTGGATCTTGGCCACCCGATGGATCGGAACCACACAAACTTGATCCATCAATGATGTTCCATTCCACTAGAGGATCATCATTGAACTACCTCACCAACCCCCATAAATTAATATGGGCTCCATATATTATTTGTACATTCATCTCCCCGTGTTTAAGATATCGTATGTCCGTCAATTAATTGATTTACTGACCATCAATTAATTAACATCTAATTCCTCGAGTAATACCACTCAACCTTATCATTATGTTGACTAAGTCAACCAGCTGGGTTTACATGATGAACCTTATGAGCTCCTCAAGGGGACATCATCAACCTAGTATATAGGACACGGTTTCCTCCTATAATCAACGACACACCATGTAAATAATATTATTTCCCAACTTACCGGGCATATTGATTTTAATTCATATAAATCTCACCCTCTGGTAAATCAAAGAAATAAATACTAAGTACATGTGCCCGTTATTATATAGGGATTAAGAGCATGTACAACATAATATCCGAGATTCGATTCAATTATGTAGTCAGCAAATAATTGAATCACCTCTATGTCGGTCCTGCTCAATACACCTAAGTGTACTAGTGTAACTCCATGTTCAAGACAAAACAATACCAAGCTACACTACAACCATGCCAATGGTTTGTCCAAAACCATCTTGGTTGTGAGCCTCTACTTATATTTTACAAGGGACTGATAACATGATCTTCTGTGCCACACCAAGCACCATGTTATCTACAATGTAAAATATTAGACAATATGCACACACATATAATAAATATATAAAGTGCAAACAATGATCAAGTGATTCTTATTCCAAAATAAAATGTTCATACAAAAAGAGCTAGGCTTTCAGTATACATTCCAACAATCTCCCACTTATACTAAAAGACTATGCCGTCATCACACTGCCATACATCTGATCCCCATGTCCTCCACATGCCTATCAAACGCTTTCGCTGGAAGGGCCTTAGTGAATGGATCCGCCAGGTTATCCTCTGATGCAATCTTGGCGACAACAACTTCTCCTCGATTTACGATCTCTCGTATAAGGTGGTACTTGCGCTCTATGTGTTTACTCGCCTTATGGGCTCGTGGTTCCTTCGAGTTTCCAACTGCACCACTGTTATCACAATAAATTGTGATAGTTCTGGGCAAACCAGGAATCACATCCAAGTCCATCAAGAAGTTCCTGAGCCATACAACTTCCTTGGCTGCCTCCAAGGCTGCCACATACTCAGCTTCCATGGTAGAGTCCGCCACGCATTTCTGCTTGACACTCCTCCATACTATGGCTCCACCTCCAAAAGTAAACACAAACCCCGAGGTAGACTTACTCTTGTCCCTATCTGATTGGAAATCTGAATCCGTGTAACCTACAGGGACTAATTGATCTGCCCGGATATAATCCCTAGTCCTTCTCAGGTACTTCAATATATGCTTTACCGCAGTCCAATGTCCCTGTCCAGGATTACTCTGATATCTGCTAACCATGCCCACGACAAAGCAGATATTCGGTCTCGTACATAGCATAACATACATAAGGCTTCCTACTGCCGAAGCATAAGGAACCGCCTTCATGTCCTCTATCTCCTTTGATGTTTTGGGACACATCTCTTTAGATAAAGGAACTCCATGCCTAAAAGGTAAAAAACCTTTCTTGGAGTTCTGTATGCTAAAACGAGCAAGGATAGTGTCAATGTATGAAGCTTGAGATAAGCACAACATCCTTTTCTTGCGATCCCTTATAACTTTGATCCCAAGGATGTGTCCCACTTCTCCCAAGTCCTTCATGTCAAACTGTTTGGACAACCATACCCTTACGTCTGATAACACTTTGATATTGTTGCCAACTAACAAAATGTCATCTACGTATAGTACAAGAAACACCACTACGTTTCCGTCACATCTCTTGTATACACAAGGCTCATCCAGATTTTGAATAAATCCATATGAATGGATTACCTCATCAAAGCGGATGTTCCAAGATCTAGAAGCTTGCTTCAATCCATAAATGGACCGATTAAGCTTACATACAAGATGCTCTTTGCCTTTAGCAATGAATCCCTCTGGTTGCCGCATATAGATGTTCTCCTCAAGACTTCCGTTAAGGAAAGCTGTCTTGACATCCATCTGCCAAATCTCATAATCCATATGAGCAGCTATAGATAAGAGAATCCGGATAGACTTAAGCATAGCTACCAGCGAAAAGGTCTCCTCATAATCGATGCCCTCTTTCTGAGTATACCCTTTCGCAATAAACCTAGCTTTGAAGGTCTCAACCTTCCCGTCTACTCCTCTCTTTTTCTTGTACATCCACTTGCATCCAATGGCTTTTACACCATCGGGTGGTTCTACTAGCTCCCAGACTTGATTAGAATCCATAGATTCTATCTCTAAATTCATCGCTCTTTGCCAAGATACCGCATCTCTATCTTGGAGTGCCTCGTCATATGTCCAGGGATCATGTTCATGTTCACCAGGGACTAAGTCCGAAGACTCTCCCAAAAACATGAATCTTTCGGGTTGTCTAACAACCCTCCCACTACGACGAGGTGCCTCCTGTGTATGCTCTGTGACATGCGGTGTAGTGACTTATGGTATCTCCTCTTGTACCGGTGGTACTGAAGTCGGGACTTCCCCTGTCAACTCCTCAAGAACAATCCTACTCTTGGGCTTGTGGTTCATTACATAATCCTCCTCTAGAAATCTGGCGTTCATGCTAACGATCACCCTCTGATCTCTAGGATTATAAAACAAACCACCTTTCGTTCCCTTAGGGTAGCCAACAAACATGCAAACTTCTGTACGAGGTTTCAACTTACCAGCATCAGCCTTCACCACATGTGCTGGACTCCCCCATATCCGAATATGTCTTAGACCAGGCTTTCGCCCAATCCACAATTCTATAGGGGTAGAAGGTACTGATTTGGATGGAACCTAGTTCAGAGTATACATTGCCGTATCCAATGCATACCCCCAGAACGAAACAGGTAACTCAGAATAACTCATCATCGATCTGACCATCTCCATAAGAGTCCTATTCCTTCACTCCGCTACACCATTCTGCTGGGGTGTGCCAGGTGAAGACAATTGTGATTGAATCCCAGCCTCTGATAAGTATTTCCTAAACTCTCCCAAGAGGTACTTGCCACCATGATCAGATCGTAATGTCTTGATACTTTTACCTTGACGGTTCTCCACATCAGCCTTGAATTCTTTGAACCTGACAAAGCATTCAAACTTGCGGCGCATCAAGTAAATGTATCCATATCTTGAATAATCGTCTATAAATAAGATGAAATATTTAAAACCACCTCTTGCCTGGATAGACATAGGACCGCACAAATCAGAATGAACCAATTCTAACACATCTTTGGCTCTATACCCCTTGGCCTTGAAAGGCCTCTTGGTCATTTTACCTTCCAAGCAAGATTCGAAGGTTGGGAGATCCTCCACCACTAATGAATCCAAAGGTCCATCAACTATCAACCTTTGAATTCTGCTTAGGTTAATATGACCAAGTCTTAGATGCCAAAGATATGTCTGGTTTATTTGCAAAGGTTCTTTTCTCTTATTAGACTTAGAAGATGAGTTATTGACTTCTATATGCATCGTGGGAGTTTTCGATTCAAGAATATATAAATTGCCAACCAATGTACCAGAACAGATAATCTCCCTATTCCTTTTTATAACCACTTTGTCATTAAAAGAAACAGAATATCCATCCATAAACAATTTAGAAACTGAAATTAAATTATTTCTAAAAGTAGGTACATAAAGACAATTTCTCAAAACCAAAACTTTATTCCTATCAAAAGATAAATAAACGTCTCCCACTGCAATAACCGCCACCTTTGAAGCATTTCCCATGAAGATGGTAATTTCTCCCTCAGCTAGTCGTCGGGTTTCCTGGAACCCCTGCAAAGTATTGCAGACATGATCAGTGGCTCCTGTATCTACACACCAGGCACTGGTAGATAACACCGCTAAACATGTTTCAACAACTAAACAAGAAGATATACCTTTTTTCTTTCGGCGAGGACAGTCCGCCTTCCAATGTCTAGTCTGCTTGCAAGTGAAGCACTTGCCTTTCGGCTTCTTCACTCTTGCCTGAGGTCCCACTGCCACTTTCTTCGCTCCACCTTGCTTCTTCTTCTTCTTACCTTTCGGTTTAGAGGAAGAAACCTTCTGAGTGACCATGGCTTGAGCACTTTGACGAAAAAGCCCCTATGCCGCCTGGAGTTCTATCAGAAGCTCCGCCAACGAATACAACCTCTTGTTCATGTTGTAATTGAGGCGGAACTGCTCAAAACTCCTAGGCAGAGACTGGAGAATGATATCGACCTGGGTTTCCCCATTGATCTCAGCTCCGAGGACTTCCATCTCATTAAGATGAGCCATCATCTTGAGAACATGATCCCTAACGGGTGTTCCCTCGATCATGGTGGTCGTCATCAAGTTCCTCATTGCTTCCTGTCTAGCCGCCCTACTCTGATGTCTGAAAAGTTCCTTGAGATTGAACATCATGTCATAAGCTGTGGCTATGGCCTGATGCTGATGTTGCAGCACATTTGACATAGATGCCAAAATGTAACACCGCGCCATCTTATCTGCCTTGACCCATTTCTTATAACGTTCTTTCTCCTTTTCATCAGAGTCATCGGAGGGCTTAAGAGGACAGACCTCGAAGAGTATAAATTTGTACTCCTCCGCAGTTAAGACAATATCCATATTTCTTTTCCAATCAATATAGTTTGGTCCAGTAAGCTTATTTTCTTTTAAAATCACAGCGAGTGGGTTGAAAGCCATTTGAAAATCCTAAAAATCACAATGATCAAAATATTAGATTCCAAATATTATTGATTCCTCAAAACAATAAAATTCCGAAATCAACCAACACCTCAAATCACCGAGAATATCGCATGCCACGACGCTGTGTGGACGTATACGAATTCTACATTTATAAGAGGAGGTTTTACCCATTAATTTTATTATCTTGTCAACCTTACTTTTTGACAAATAAAATTAATAGTTGGTTCCTCTTTGGCCCTACAAATAAAAGCAGTGACTCCGATGGGGAGGATACTCTTATTTGCATCTAAGTGTGCACCATTACACGATACTAAGGGAATTATTTCGGATTATGTGCCTTACCACTGTGGAAGTACACATGCTCTTAGATAATTTCCTATAACCATTATTTGACCTAGTGATCCGCAAACAAACTCGTCTGCAGGGAGGAAGGCACTCAAAGCCAACACACAAGTTTGTTGCATCACACGTCAAATTGTAATGGAGGCCACGGGAATTAATTAAAATATCCCTC
This sequence comes from Wurfbainia villosa, assembly GCA_025175895.1. NCBI lineage: Eukaryota > Viridiplantae > Streptophyta > Magnoliopsida > Zingiberales > Zingiberaceae > Wurfbainia > Wurfbainia villosa. Next base: position 44,595,881 of record CM045999.1, on the reverse strand, counting down.
TCCCACTTAGTAAATTGAAATTGAGGAATTTTAAAGCATACACAACATGCATATAAAAACAAATCAGCAATAAATATGGAAAAAAAAATAGAATTTTTCCAACTATTATGACATTGTTCTACAATACGCATCCCGTAGTGTCGCCACCTTGTCCGCTCCACCTTTTCCCGTGCGCAAGTCACCAAAGAGATCCGAGCCGAGATATATCATTTTAATTTACATCCATCGATCCTATACTCCACGAAGGAGTGTACAAATATTCTAGATCGAAAGTAAACTAAAATGAGCGGCTAAACAATGCCATATTTAATTACAAAAATTAAATACTAATCTAGCCTCGTCAACCCCGAGGATTCAAATAATATACATACAATCACACACAAAACAATCACATACAACCAAATAGCCATAATAGTCGGATCTTATGCCTACAACCAAAAAGTTATCCTACGCACATCCTACTATTATCCGGCATACTCAATATATGATATGTGCATGAAAGTAACCGAATCCAAAACACACAAAATCGAAAACCGTGGCTCTGATACCACTTGTAGGGAGTTGCTTCGGAGACTCATTGGCTCCCATGTCCCCGGATTAAAATTTTCACTAATGAAAAAATTAATCCAGATGGGATGAGTTTCCTTAGCACAACCAATTCATCGTCGTGCTAAAAACTTGAGTGATCGCTTGAACAAACTAGTTGTTCAAGCAACACAACTCTTTTAGTTGGTTAGCCGCGGAAGAGACGACGAACGGATCGCCGGTTTTTGTGTTTGTCTTCGGGGTCCATGATTATACAAAATATATACTAATGCACACTTGTATAATCAACACATAAAAGACCATGCTTAGATCAGAATATAACGTTGTAAAACTTTTATACCTCACGATCTTCTACTGTATGTCCTATCCTCCTCGTGGACGACGTGTGGGCGAAGATCCTCCACGAGTAGAAGCCTTCTAGATCGCGTTCTTCCCTTCCTTGTCCGCTGCGAACAAAGAGAAGAACCAACAAAACCTTTCCTTTCTAGAACCGGCCACCAAGCAAGGGAGTTTGATTCAACCGCCGGCCAAGGAACGAGTGGATGAGCGCCGGCCAACTTGTTGAAGTGTTGCTACCGGCCACCTAGAGGTTGGAGAAGTGCCGGCCACCAAGGAGTTGGAGAACCGCCGGCCACCAATGAGCAAAGGAGGAGGAAGAGATGAACACCGGCAATGTATGAGAATAGGATGAGGGGCGCCGGCCAAAACCCTAGGGAGAACAAGCTTGCCGCCCACTTCTAGCCGCCCAAAACCCTAGCTCCTCTAGGGTTTGTTGCTGCCCACTTTGAGATGAGCCAAACCCTATTTTCCAATCTCTCTCTTGCCGCCCAAGCCTTAGCCATCTATATATAGAGTTGGGCCTAAGCCTCCTTTAACCTCCACCGTCGGATCTAGGGATTTAATCTCCACCATCGGATCTAGGGTTTTATCCCAACCATCGGATCTAGGGTTTCATCCCAACCGTCGGATCTAGGATTTCATCCCAACCGTCGGATCTAGGTTTCATCCCAACCGTTGGATCTAGGGTTTCACCCCAACCGTCGGATCTAGGGATTTAATCCCAACCGTTGGTTCTAGGGTTTCATCCCAACCATCGGATCTAGGGATTTAATCCCAACCGTTGGTTCTAGAGTTTTGTTTTACATCCTTGGATCTAGACTTCTTTAGGATTATATTAGGCTATGATAGGAACCATAAGGAGGAGTTGGATCTTGGCCACCCGATGGATCGGAACCACACAAACTTGATCCATCAATGATGTTTCATTCCACTAGAGGATCATCATTGAACTACCTCACCAACCCCCATAAATTAATATGGGCTCCATATATTATTTGTACATTCATCTCCCCGTGTTTAAGATATCGTATGTCCGTCAATTAATTGATTTACTGACCATCAATTAATTAACATTTAATTCCTCGAGTAGTACCACTCAACCTTATCATCATGTTGACTAAGTCAACCAGCTGGGTTTACATGATGAACCTTATGAGCTCCTCAAGGGGACATCATCAACCTAGTATATAGGACACGGTTTCCTCCTATAATCAATGACACACCATGTAAATAATATTATTTCCCAACTTACTGGGCATATTGATTTAATCCATCTAAATCTCACCCTCTGGTAAATCAAAGAAATAAATACTAAGTACATGTGCCGTTATTATATCGAGATTAAGAGCATGTACAACATATTATCCGAGGTCCGATTTAATTATGTAGTCAGCAAATAATTGAATCACCTCTATGTCGGTCCTGCTCAATACACCTAAGTGTACTAGTGTAACTCCATGTTCAAGACAAAACAATACCAAGCTACACTACAACCATGCCAATGGTTTGTCCAAAACCATCTTGGTTGTGAGCCTCTACTTATATTTTACAAGGGACTGATAACATGATCTTTTATGCCACACCAAGTACCATGTTATCTACAATGTAAAATATTAGACAATATGCACACACATATAATAAATTTATAAAGTGCAAACAATGATCAAGTGATTCTTATTCCAAAATAAAATGTTCATACAAAAAGAGCTAGGCTTTCAGTATACATTCCAACAGCTAGAGGGGGGTGAATAGCCCTCAATCGATGGATGTCGTAATTTACTTGTCTACAAAAGGTTAGCGCAAGCGGAATATAATAAGACAAGACAAGTAAATATACAAGACAAGAATCAAAACGCTAATGTAAGATGTAACGTGGTTCACGGCTATGCCGCTAATCCATGATCCCGATTCGTCTGAGGTGAATCACTCCTCTAAAGCCAATCACTATTGGTCTCTCCTTTGCACCAAGCTAGGTGGAGGTAACCTTTACAATCAAGATCACTCTTCTTACAATAGGAATGGAGTAAAAGTAAGTAAGAAGAGTTTAAAGCTTGTGGGGCACTTGGATGGTCGTTTGGAGTAAGAGCATTAGCCATCCAAAAGCCCACACCCTCTCTTTTTATAAAGAGGAAGCTTTTCTTCCCGTTGGCCGCCATCAATCGACTGTTGCCCTTGGCAGTCGACTGCCGCCACTCCAACGACCTCCGAACACGTCGGATCCCGACCGTTGTAGTCCAACAGAACACTTGGCAGTCGACTGATGGACCTCATCAGTCAACTGCTGCCTCCGTAGTCGACTGCCCAGTCGACTATGAGCGGTTCTGTGGCCAAACTCTTTCGATCGATCGTCGCCCGAATGATCGATATCTGGCAATGATCATACATATGGCGATCCGCTAGCCTCAAAACACTCCGAATACCCGGTCGAACCACGTTCAACTTCAGGGTCCGACGCCATTCCATGGCAATGATCGTGGTGTCGAAATCCCATCCGACACTTAGCCAAATGGGCCAAGTTTCACCTAAGAGCTACCCCTTCGGGTTACATTCGCCACTCATCTCTGGAGTCCTCGCCTTCAGTTCTCTTCGCTCACGGCCACGCCCCTCAAAGACATCAGCGGCTCTGCAATGCTCCTTCACGTCTCTTGCCTCGAAGTCTACTTCCTCCGGCTTCACTCTAAGCTCCTCGTCCGGCGGTCCCTCGGATGCTCCAAGCGCACGGCTTCCGCAAAGTCATCCTTCACCGACTCAAGGACCGAGTCATGAGTTGTGAAACTTGCCACGGCTCCATGTGCAAATTACTAAGTCCTGCACGACTTCAACGCACATATCAAATCAACATAACAAACTAACTTAAACCCTTTGCCACACACATCAAAACCTAATCATGGCAAGATATTGCCCTAACAATCTCCCCCTTTTTGATGTGTGGCAATCTGTTTAAGTTAGGTAAAAACATTTGATAAAAATTTCTAAGGTAAGAAAGCATGTAAACATAAACATGATATAGCAACATGCAACTCCCCCTTAATCCATGAAACTCTCTCTCAAATTTCTCCCCTTATCATAATTTACTTAAACACAATTATTTCTCCCCCTTTGACACCATCAAAAAGATAAATACTAAGTTATAAACTTATGACATCAAGTCTAATGGAAGGAGAATACCAAAAATTGGACTAAAACCTGAATTCGGCCTTTACTGTTCTGATTTTCAGACCATCAGTCGAATGGTTCAGACTACCAGTCGACTGGCACGCGATTTTCAGAACTTTCTGATTTTCAGACCGAAATTCAGAAATGCATTAAAAATTCCAGAAAATTTGAAAAATCATGAAATTTGGGGAACATATTTCTTGTAAGATTCTTTATCAGTGAAAAATAGGTCTTCATGAAAAATCATTATATTTTCACGTATTTTCCAAAAATCCAAAAGGTTTAAAAACCACTTGGTTTTTGATCATGTGAGTATCAAGTTTAACACCTAGTTTTGTATCCAATTGTTTCAAAACATGAATACATAGATTTTAAAGTAAGAAATTGTTTTGAAAACATATGAAATATCCAACCATGATCTTTGAGCAATATGTCTATGAATTAAACATAAGTCTTCCCCATGATTGGTCTATTATTGCTATTTTGATACCTTAAATGACCATCTAAATGCCATAGGCATTAGTGGACATTTGTATCATCCTAACATCTCACCCATGCTATGTTTTCAATCAAAGTAGCCTATGGTGAGTGTGAGATGTATCCTAGAGGTATTTGTATATACTTAACCATTATATTCATGCAATTCTATCAAGGTTAAGTATCACCCTAACAATCCACATGATCATAATAACATATATGAATGAATTACACATTATGATCATTAAATACATGTATTTATCAAGTAATAATCATGCATTATGTATTATATCATGATAATAAGTAAAATATCATTTAAGGCATGATTTAAATCTTATTTCTCATGATTATGTGCCAAATATCAAAATCATAAATCATGATTGCAAACATGAGTAACAATTACATCAACTATCATGATTTAAGCATTATTATCTATTTATGGGCACATTATCATCACCTAACACTATTTCAAAAATGTTGTCCCGCTATCCTAAGTCAACCAAAAATAAGATATAGGTGAATTCCACTTGGTTGACTATCCTAGGGTTTTCCTGACCCTTAAGGATGGATTTTGGAACCCAATACAAATTCTTGCCTATGGGGTTTACTAAATACTCCTTGGGGATCCATTTTCTAGCTATTACCTTCTTCTTATCTTGTCCCCTAGCAATTAGGCATTTATAGGCCTTTTCATTTTTCTTTTCTTTGTATCCTAGGCCTTTCTTATTGAAGCTAGCTCTTTGGCTCCCTATAATCATGTTCAATGTATTTGAGCCAATAGTGAATTTTTCTAGGGCTTTTGTCAAATAATCTACCTTTTCCCTTAAAGCCCTATTTTCTTCTATGCATGCATCATTAACATCAAATGGCATATATTTATCATGTGAACATGCATCATCATCATTATCATTAAAACGTGCTTTTTCTAATTTTTGCTCTAATTCCTTAATTTGGTCAAGCATGCTTTTGTTCTTTTTCTTGGCTCTAAATAAGTCCTTAGTGAGGCTAGAAATCATAGACATAATTTGCTTAGGGGGTAGATTTGTTACCTCACTTACCAAATCCTCTTCTTCGGATGAGGATGTAGAGGAGGCTCCCCCTTCACTTGAGCTCTCTCCACTTGAGCTTGATTCTTCATTTTCGGTGGAGGAGCAATCCAAGTCGTCGAAGGCCATCAATGCAAGGTTGGAATAGACATGCTCTTTTTCATCGGATGAGGAAGAGGAAGAAGGTCCATGTCTTGGCCTTGAATGCTTTGGCCTTCCCCTTTTCCTTTGCCTTCTTTTCCTCTTTCTTCTTGCTCCCCTTTTTCTTCTTCTTTTCTTCTTTCTTCTTCCTCTCTTCTTTGCTCTTGTTTAGGAGAGGACAATTGTCCCTTATGTGTCCCTCTCCTTGGCAATTGTAGCAAATAATTTTCCCCCTTGGTCTTCTATTCCTATCATTAGATTTATTAAATCTAAAACCTTTTAATGCACACCTTACCCTCCTTACCATATATGCTTCTTCTGTGCTATCCATGGAGGAGGAGGAAGAGGCTTCATCATCGGAGGAGGAGGGGATCTCCATCTTCTTCTTCCCCTTATTTGCCAACAATGCTACTCCCCTTGAAGGTTGGATTCTAGGCTCTTCTTGTATACCTTCAAGCCTAGATTCATGTAATTCCATAGTGGAAAAAAATTCATCTAGAGTACTTACCTCTAGATTCTTTGAAATATAAAATGAGTCCACCATTGAACTCCACTTGGATGATCGGGGAAAAACATCTATGGCTTTCATTATCATATCCCGGTTGGAGAGATTTTCACCTACACTTGTTAGCCCAATTAAAATCTCTTTAAACCTAGAATGCAATGAAGTTACCTTTTCTCCCTTTTCTAATTTTATGTTGGATAATTGGGAGCGGAGGAGATCTCTTCTTGCAAGTTTAGCCTCCGAGGTACCTTCATGAAGCTCTACTAGCTTTTCCCACATTTCCTTGGCACTTAGGCAATCTCCAATTCTATTTATTTCTTGTTGAGGAAGCACATTGTATAGATGGTGCTTGGCTTTTGAGTTTGCAAGGTGCTCCTCTCTTTGCCTCTTGGTCCACCTTGACTTCTCTATTGGCTTCCCCTCTTCATCCCTAGGCAAAATGAAACCGGATTCCATTGTAATCATAATATCAAAATCCGTTTCAAAAAATACCTCCATTCGCTTCTTCCACCAAGCGAATTCTCCTTCAAACTTAGGTGGATGAATGTTCGAGCCGGCCATCTTTTGATGAAGTGCTTGTTGCGGCGGTTAGTCCTTGACAAGCGACCTTGGCTCTGATACCACTTGTTGGGGATCAAAACGGCCGACTAGATGGGGGTGAATAGCCCTCAATCGATGGATGTTGTAATTTACTCGTCTACAAAAGGTTAGCGCAAGCGGAATATAATAAGACAATACAAGTAAATATACAAGACAAGAATCAAAATGCTACGCCGCTAATCCACGATCCCGATTCGTCCGAGGTGAATCACTCCTCCAAAGCCAATCACTATTGGTCTCTCCTTTGCACCAAGCTAGGTGGAGGTAACCTTTACAATCAAGATCACTCTTCCTACAATAAGAATGGAGTAAAAGCAAGTAAGAAGAGTTTAAAGCTTGTGGGGCACTTGGATGGTCGTTTGGAGTAAGAGCATTAGCCATCCAAAAGCCCACACCCTCTCTTTTTATAGAGAGGAAGCTTTTCTTCCCGTTGGTCGCCATCGATCACCGCTTGGCAATGCCGTCCTCTAACGCCTCCCGAACAAGTCGGATCCCGACCGTTGTAGTCCAACGGAACACTTGGCAGTCGATTGATGGACCTCATCACCGATCGCCGCCCGTAGTCGATCGCCCACGGCCACGAGCGCTGCGGGCCAAACCCTTTCGATCACGATTATCGCTTTCAGAGTCGATCGCCTACATATGGCGCCGATCGCTGGCCTCAAAACACTCAGTCGAATACTAGTCGAACCACGTTCGACTCAGAGCAGTCGACTGCCATTCCATGGCCGTCGACTGGTGTCGGGAAATCCCATCCGACACTTAGCCAAATGGACAAGTTTCACCTAAGAGCTACCCCTTCCCGGGTTACATTCGCTCACTCTCATCTCTCGGAGTCCCTCACCTTCGAAGTTCTCTTCGTTCGTGGCCACGTCCCTCGGCAGTATCAAGCGCATGACTCTGCAATGCTCCTTCACGTCTCTTGCCTCGAAGTCTACTTCCTCCAGTTTCACTCCAAGCTCCTCGTCCGGCGGTCCCTCGGATGCTCCAAGCGCACGACTTCCGTAAAGCCATCCTTCACCGACTCAAGGACCGAGTCATGAGTTGTGAAACTCGCCACGACTCCATGTGCGAATTACTAAGTCCTGCACGACTTCAACGCACATATCAAATCAACATAACAAACTAACTTAAACCCTTTGCCACACACATCAAAACCTAATCATGGCAAGAGATTGCCCTAACAGATGAGACCTTGGCTCTTTTGCCTGTGCAATTGCTCTATTGTTGTCCCAGTAGACCGCTATTGCTTCAACAATGGCTGGAACCACACCAAGTTCATAAATGAACTTCTTGATCCAAACCGCTTCCTTTGCTACTTCTGAAGCTGCAATGTATTCTGCCTCAGTGGTAGAATCCGCTACAGTGCCTTGTTTGGAACTTTTCCAACTCACTGCGCCCCCATTCAAGGTGAACACGTATCCAGACTGAGCCCTGGAATCATCCTTGTCTGTCTGGAAGCTAGCATCCGTATACCCACATATCACCATGTCCCCTTCTCCATATATTAGGAACATATCCTTAGTTCTTCTCAAGTACTTAAGGATTGTCTTAACAACTGCCCAATGATCTATTCCTGGATCAGACTGGTATCTACTTGTGATACTCAGAGCATACGATACATCGGGCCTCGTACTTAACATAGCATACATGTTAGATCCTATTGCGGATGTATAGGGAATCTTACTCATGCTAATCCTCTTGTCTTCTGTGCGCGGACACATAGACTTTGAAAGGTGTATCCCATGCCTGATGGGTAGGAAACCTTTCTTGGATTCCGACATGCTAAACCTCTTTAGCACTCGGTCAATATATGTAGACTGCGAAAGACCATGCAACTGTTTCGATCTATCTCTATAGATCTTAATCCAGAGGATGTAGGTTGCTTCTCCCAGGTTTTTCATGGAGAATGTTTTGGACAACCAAATCATAACTGACTGTAATACTGAAACATCATTTCCTATAAGTAATATGTCATCGACATATAATACTAGGAACACGACTGCACTCCCACCAACCTTCTTGTACACACAAGGTTCGTCTAGATTTTATGAGAAATCAAACCCCTTGATTGTCTCATCAAAATGGATATTCCAGCTCCTGGATGCTTGCTTCAATCCATATATGGATCGTCATAATTTGCATACCTTGGTTTTATCAACCGATGTGAAACCCTCAGGTTGTATCATATACACGTCCTCGAGCAGGTTTCCATTAAGGAAAGCTATTTTCACATTCATTTGCCATATCTCATAATCATAATGAGCTGCTATGGCCAGGAGCATCCGAATGGATTTAAGCATAGCAACAGGCGAATAGGTCTCGTCAACACCTTGCTTTTGATGATATCCTTTCGCCACCAATCTAGCCTTATAGGTAATCATATTACCATCCATGTCGGTTTTCTTCTTGAAAACCAACTTGCACCCTATATGCTTTATGCCTTCAGGAGGGTCAACCAAGTTCCAAACTTGGTTTTCATACATGGAATCCATTTCCGACTTCATGGCATCAAGCCACTTATCCCTTTCTGAACTTGTCAGAACTTCTTCATAACTGGTAGGCTCTTCATCATCAATGAGTAACACGTCCTTCGATTCACTTACGAGAAATCCATATCTCTCAAGAATATTGCGTGTTCTACCAGATCTACGAAGATGTGGTATTTCAATAGGTCCAGATGATTGCTCATCACTATGAGTTATCGGTTGTTGTGCTTCACTAGGTATCTCATTAATGTCTATTTGAGTCTCTCAAGCCTCCTCAAGCTCGACGACACTCCCACAGTTTTCTTGCAAATGAAACTCTTTCTCTAGAAACACAGCATGCCTTGAAACAAACACCTTTTGCTCAAAAGGATGATAGAATTGGTAACCCCTTGTTTCCTTAGGGTATCCAAGAAATAGATATTTATCAGACTTAACATCCAAATTGTCTGATACAGTCCACTTCACATAAGCAGGACAACCCCATATCTTCAAGTAAGATACATGAGGTTTCTTACTGTTGGAATGTATACTGAAAGCCTAGCTCTTTTTGTATGAACATTTTATTTTGAAATAAGAATCACATGATCATTGTTTGCATTTTATATATTCATTATATATGTGTGCATATTGTCTAATATTTTACATTGTAGATAACATGGTGCTTGGTGTGGCACAGAAGATCATGTTATCAGTACCTTGTAAAAATATAAGTAAAGGCTCACAACCAAGATGGTTTTGGACAAACCATTGGCATTGTTGTAGTGTAGCTTGGTATTGTTTTATCTTGAACATAGAGTTACACTAGTACACTTAGGTGTATTGAGTAGGACCGACATAGAGGTGATTCAATTTAGTACTGACTATATAATTGAATCGGACCTCGGATATTATATTGTACATGCTCTTAATCCCGATATAATAATGGGCACATGTACTTAGTATTTATTTCTTTGATTTACCAGTGGGTGAGATTTAGATGGATTAAATCAATATGCCCGGTAAGTTGGGAAATAATATTATTTATATGGTGTGCCATTGATTATAAGAGGAAACCGTGTCCTATATATTAGGTTGATGATGTCCACTTGAGGAGCTCATAAGGTTCATCATGTAAACCCAGCTGGTTGACTTAGTCAACATGATGATAAGGTTGAGTGGTACTACTCGAAGAATTAGATGTTAATTAATTGATGGTCAGTAAATCAATTAATTGACGGACATTCGATATCTTAAACACGGGGAGATTAATGTACAAATAATATATGGAGCCCATATTGATTTATGGGGGTTGGTGAGGTAGTTCAATGATGATCCTCTAGTGGAATGGAACATCATTGATGGATCAAGTTTGTGTGGTTCCGATCCATCGGGTGGCCAAGACCCAACTCCTCCTTATGGTCCCTATCGTAGCCTAATATAATCCTTATGAAGTCTAGATCCAAGAATGTAAAACAAAACCTAGAACCAACGGTTGGGATTAAATCCCTAGATCCGATGGTTGGATGAAACCCTAGAACCAACGGTTGGGATTAGATCCCTAGATCCGATGGTTAGGATGAAATCCGAGAATCGACGGTTGGGATTAGATCCTTAGATCCGACGGTTGGGATAAAACCGTAGATCCGACGGTTGGGATGAAACCTTAGATCCGACGGTTGGGATGAAATCCTAGATCCGATGGTTGGGATTAAACCCTAGATCCGACGGTTGGGATAAAACCCTAGATCCGACGGTGGAGATTAAATCCCTAGATCCGACGGTGGAGATTAAAGGAGGCTTAAGCCTAATTATATAAATAGAGGCTTAGGTTGGGCGGCAAGAGAGGATTGAAAGAATTAGGGTTAGGCTCTTGGAGAGGTGGGCGGCTAGGGTTTGGAGCTAGGGTGGGCGGCAACCATCTTCATCCAAAGTTGTTGCCGGCGCCCAACTTGCACCATCAATACTTGGCCGGCGCCTAACCTTAAGGCTTTTCTCTTCTTCCTTGGCCGGCGGTTCTCCTCCCATTGGTGGCCGGTTCTCTTCCTCCTCCCTACAAAAGTGGCCGGCGGCAACTCTTCTTGGAGAAGTTGGCCGGCGCATCATCCATTGCTCCTTGGCCGGCGGTTGCACCAAATTCCCTAATTTGGTGGCCGGTTCTAGATAGGAAAGGTATTTGCTAGTTCTTCTCTTTGTTCGCAGCGGACAAGGTAGAGAAGAAAGCGATCTAGAAGGCTTCTACTCGTGGAGGATCTTCGTCCACACGTCGTCCACGAGAAGGATAGGACATACGGTAGAAGATCGTAAGGTATAAAGTTATTTTAACTTTATGTACAGATCTGAGCATGTTCTTATTTGTTTTGATTATGTATGTGTGTGTATGAATATATATTGTATAATCATGGACCCCGAAGACAAACACAAAAACCGGCGATCCATCCGTCGTCTCTTCCGCGGCTAACCAACTAGAAGAGTTGTGTTGCTTGAACAACTAGTTTGTTCAAGCGACCACTCAAGTTGTTAGCACGACGACGAATAGGTTGTGCTAAGGAAGCTCATCCCATCCGGATTAATTCTTTCATTAGTGAAAATTTTAATCCGGGGACATGGGAGCCAATGAGCCTTCGAAGCATCCACCTAACAATTGGTATCAGAGCCACGGTTTTCGGTTTTGTGTGTTTTGGATTCGGTTAATTTTTTATGCACTTTTTCATATATTATATGTGCCAGATAATAGTAGGATATGCGTAGTTTAACTCTTTGGTTGCAGGCATAAGATCCGACTATTATGGCCATGTGTGTGTATGTGAATGGATGTGTGTAAAAATTTATTATTTGAATCCTCGGGGTTGACGAGGCTAGATTAGTATTTAATTTTTGTAATTAAATACGGCATTGTTTAGCCGATCATTTTAGTTTAATTTCGATCTAGATTATTTGTACACTCCTTCGTGGAGTATAGGATCGATGGATGTAAATAAAATGATTTATCTCGGCTCGGAACTCTTTGGTGACTTGCGCACGGGAAAAGATGGTGCGGACGAGGTGGCGACACGACGGGATGCATATTGGATGACAATGCCATAATAGTTGGAAAAATTCTGTTTTTTCCATATTTATTGCTTATTTGTTTTATATGCATGTTGTGTATGTTTAAAATTCCTCGATTGCAATTTACTAAGTGGGAGAGGGATATTTTAATTAATTCCCGCGGCCTCCATTACAATTTGACATGTGATGCAACAAACTTGCGCGTTGGCTTTGAGTGCCTTCCTCCCCATCGGATGGGTTTGTTTGCGGATCACTAGGTCAAATAATGGTTATAGGAAATTATTTAGGAGCGTGTGTACTTCCCCATTGGTAAGGAACATAATCCGAAATAATTCCCTTAGTACCGTGTAATCGTGCACACTTAGATACAAATAAAGGTATCCTCCCCATCGGAGTCACTGCTTTTATTTGTAGGGCTAAAGAGGAACCAACTATTAATTTTATTTGTCAAAAAGTAAGGTTGACCAGATAATAAAATTAATGGGTAAAACCTCCTCTTACAAATGTGGAATTCGTATACGTCCACACTATCGTGGCATGCGATATTCTCGGTGTTTTGAGGTGTTGGTTGATTTCGGGATTTTATTATTTTGAGGAATCAATAATATTTGAAATCTAATATTTTGATGATTGTGATTTTTAGGATTTTCAAATGGCTTTCAACCCACTTGCTATGATTTTAAAAGAAAACAAACTTACTGGTCCAAACTACATTGATTGGAAAAGAAACCTGGATATTGTCTTAACTGCGGAAGAGTACAAATTTGTACTCTTCGAGGTCTGTCCTCCTAAGCCCTCAGATGACGCTGATGAAAAGGAGATAGAACGTTATAAGAAATGGGTTAAGGCAGATGAGATGGCGCGGTGTTACATTTTGGAATCTATGTCAAATGTGCTGCAACATCAGCATCAGGCCATAGCCACAACTTATGACATGATGTTCAATCTCAAGGAACTTTTCGGACATCAGAGTAGGGCGGCTAGGCAGGAGGCTATGAGAAACTAGATGACGACCTCCATGATCGAGGGAACACCCGTTAGGGATCATGTTCTCAAGATGATGGCTCATCTTAATGAGATGGAAGTCCTAGGAGCTGAGATCGATGGGGAAACCCAGGTCGATATCATTCTCCAGTCTTTGCCTAGGAGTTTTGAGCAGTTTCGCCTCAACTACAACATGAACAAAAGGTTGTATTCGTTGGCGGAGCTTCTGACAGAACTCCAGGCGGCAGAGGGGCTTTTTCGTCAGAGTTCTCAAGCCATGGTCGCTCAGAAGGTTTCTTCCTCTAAACCGAAAGGTAAGAAGAAGAAGAAGCAAGGTGGAGCGAAGAAGGTGGAAACAGGACTTCAGGCAGGAGTGAAGAAGCCGAAAGGCAAGTGCTTCACTTGCAAGCAGACTGGACATTGGAAGGCGGACTGTCCTCGCCGTAAGAACAAAGGTATATCTTCTTGTTTAGTTGTTGAAACATGTTCAGCGGTGTTATCTACCAGTGCCTGGTGTTTAGATACAGGAGCCACTGATCATGTCTGCAATACTTTACAGGGGTTCCAGGAAACCCGACGACTAGCTGAGGGAGAGATTACCGTCTTCATGGGCAATGCTTCAAAGGTGGCGGCTATTGCAGTGGGAGACGTTTATTTATCTTTTGATAGGAATAAATTTTTGGTTTTAAGAAATTGTCTTTATGTACCTACTTTTAGAAAGAATTTAATTTCAGTTTCTAAATTGTTTTTGGATGGATATTCTGTTTCTTTTAATGACAAGGTAGTTATAAAAAGGAATAGGGAGATTATCTGTTCTGGTACATTGGTTGGCAATTTATATTCTATTGAACCAAAAACTCCCACGATGCAAATAGAAGTAAATAACTCATCTTCTAAGTCTAATAAGAGAAAAGAACCTTCGCAAATGAACCAAACATATCTTTGACATCTAAGGCTTGGTCATATTAACCTAAGCAGAATTCAAAGGTTGATAGCTGATGGACCTTTGGGTTCATTAGTGGTGGAGGATCTCCCAACCTGCGAATCTTGCTTGGAAGGTAAAATGACCAAGAGGCCTTTTAAGGCCAAGGGGTATAGAGCCAAAGATGTGTTAGAATTGGTTCATTCTGATTTGTGCGGTCCTATGTCTATCCAGGCAAGAGGTGGCTTTGAATACTTCGTCTCATTTATAGACGATTATTCAAGGTATGGATACATTTACTTGATGCGCCACAAGTCTGAATGCTTTGACAAGTTCAAAGAATTCAAGGCTGATGTGGAGAACCGTCAAGGTAAAAGTATCAAGACATTACGATCTGATCGTGGTGGCGAGTACCTCTTGGGAGAGTTTAGGAGTTACTTATCAGAGGCTGGGATTCAATCCCAATTGTCTGCACCTGGCACACCCCAGCAGAATGGTGTAGCAGAGCGAAGGAATAGGACTCTTATGGAGATGGTCAGATCGATGATGAGTTATTCTGAGTTACCTGATTCGTTCTGGGGGTTTGCTCTGGAAACAGCAGCACACATTCTGAACTTGGTTCCATCTAAGTCAGTACCCTCTACTCCCACAGAGTTGTGGATCACAAAGCCTAGTCTAAGACATATTCGGATTTGGGGTAGTCCAGCACATGTGCTGAAGGGAGATGCTGGTAAGTTGGAATCTCGTACAGAAGTGCGCTTGTTTGTTGGCTACCCTAAGGGAACGAAGGGTGGTTTATTCTATAGTCCTAGAGATCAGAAGGTGATCGTGAGTACGAATGCCAGATTTCTAGAGGAAGACTATGTGATGAATCACAAGCCCACGAGTAGGATTGTTCTTGAGGAGATGACAGGGGAAGTCCCGACTTCAGTACCACCGGTACAAGAGGAGACACCACAAGTCACTGCACCGCGTGTCACAGAGCATACACAGGAGGCACCTCGTCGTAGTGGGAGGGTTGTTAGACAACCCGATGATTCATGTTTTTGGGAGAGTCTTGGACTTAGTCCAGTGAACATGAACACGATCCTGGACATATGATGAGGCAATCCAGATAGAGATGCGATCTTGGCAAAGTGCGATGAATTGAGATAGAATCTATGGATTCTAATCAAGTCGAGCTAGTAGAACCACCCAATGGTGTAAAACCATTGGATGCAAGTGGATCTACAAGAAAAAGAGAGGAGTAGACGGGAAGGTTTAAACCTTCAAAGCTAGGCTTGTTGCGAAAGGGTATACTCAGAAAGAGGGTATCGATTATGAGGAGACCTTTTCGCCGGTAGCTATGCTTAAGTCTATCCGGATTCTCTTATCTATAGCTGCTCATATGGATTATGAGATTTGGCAGATGAATGTCAAGATGCCTTTCCTTAATCTAAGTCTTGAGGAGAACATCTATATGCGCCAACCAGAGGGATTCATTGCTAAAGGCAAAGAGCATCTTGTATGTAAGCTTAATCGGTCCATTTATGGATTGAAGCAAGCTTCTAGATCTTGGAACATCCGCTTTGATGAGGTAATCCAGTCATATGGATTTATTCAAAGTCCGGATGAGCCTTGTGTATACAAGAGATGTGACGGAAACGTAGTGGTGTTTCTTGTACTATACGTAGATGACATTTTGTTAGTTGGCAACAATATCAAAGTGTTATCAGATGTAAGGGTATGGTTGTCCAAACAGTTTGATATGAAGGACTTGGGAGAAGTGGGACACATCCTTGGGATCAAAGTTATAAGGGATCGCAAGAAAAGGATGTTGTGCTTGTCTCAAGCTTCATACATTGACACTGTCCTTACTCGTTTTAGCATGCAGAACTCCAAGAAAGGTTTTATACCTTTTAGACATGGAGTTCCTTTATCTAAAGAGATATGTCCCAAAACATCTAAGGAGATAGAGGACATGAAGGCGGTTCCTTATGCTTCGGCAGTAGGAAGCCTTATGTATGCTATGCTATGTACGAGACTGGATATCTGCTTTGCCGTGGGCATGGTTAGCGAATATCGAGTAATCTGAGCGAGGACATTGGGTAAAGCATATATTGAAGTACGAGAAGGACTAGGGATTATATCTTTGGTTTCACAGATCAATTAGTCACTGTGGGTTACAGTTGATTTCTAATCAGATAGGGACAAGAGTAAGTCTACCTCGGGGTTTGTGTTTACTTTTGGAGGTGGAGCCATAGTATGGAGGAGTGTCAGCAATGCGTGGCGGACTCTACCATGGAAGTGAGTATGTGGCGACCTGCAGGCGACCAAGGAAGTTGTATGACTCGGGAACTTCTTGATGGACTTGGATGTGATTCTGGTTTGCCCGAACTATCACAATTTATTGTGATAATAGTGGTGCGATTGCAAACTCGAAGGAACCACGAGCCCATAAAGGCGAGTAAACACATAGGCGCAAGTACCACCTCATCACGAGAGATCGTAAAGCGAGAGAAGTTGCTATCGCCAAGATTGCATCGAGAGGATAACTGGCGGATCCATTCACTAAGGCCCTTCCGGTAGCGTTTGATAGGCATGTGGAGGACATTGGGATCGGATGTATGGCGAGTGATGTGGCATAGTCTTTTAGTATAAGTGGGAGATTGTTGGAATGTATCTTGAAAGCCTAGCTCTTTTGTATGAACATTTTATTTTGAAATAAGAATCACATGATCATTGTTTGCATTTTATATATTCATTATATATGTGTGCATATTGTCTAATATTTTACATTGTAGATAACATGGTGCTTGGTGTGTCACGAAGATCATGTTATCGACCTAAAAATATAAGTAGAGGCTCACAACCAAGATGGTTTAGGACAAACCATTGGCATGGTTGTAGTGTAGCTTGGTATTGTTATATCTTGAACATAGAGTTACACTAGTACACTTAGGTGTATTGAGCAGGACCGACATAGAGGAGATTCAAATTAGAGCTTACTACATAATTGAATCTTACCTCGGATATTATGTTGTACATGCTCTTAATCCCGATATAATAACGGGCACATGTACTTAGTATTTATTTCTTTGATTTACCAGTGGGTGAGATTTAGATGGATTAAATCAATATGCCCGTTAAGTTGGGAAATAATATTATTTACATGGTGTGTCATTGATTATAGGAGGAAACCGTGTCCTATATATTAGGTTGATGATGTCCCCTTGAGGAGCTCATAAGGTTCATCATGTAAACCCAGCTGGTTGACTTAGTCAACATGATGATAAGGTTGAGTGGTACTACTCGAGGAATTAGATGTTAATTAATTGATGGTCAGTAAATCAATTAATTAACGGACATTCGATATCTTAAACACGGAGAGATTAATGTACAAATAATATATGGAGCCCATATTGATTTATGGGGGTTGGTGAGGTAGTTCAATGATGATCCTCTAGTGGAATGGAACATCATTGATGGATCAAGTTTGTGTGGTTCCGATCCATCGGGTGGCAGAGACCCAACTCCTCCTTATGGTCCCTATCGTAGCCTAATATAATCCTTATGAAGTCTAGATCCAAGAATGTAAAACAAAACCTAGAACCAATGGTTGGGATTAAATCCCTAGATCCGATGGTTGGATGAAACCCTAGAACCAACGGTTGGGATTAGATCCCTAGATCCGATGGTTAGGATGAAATCCTAGAATCGACGGTTGGGATTAGATCCTTAGATCCGACGGTTGGGATAAAACCGTAGATCCGACGGTTGGGATGAAACCTTAGATCCAACGGTTGGGATGAAATCCTAGATCCGATGGTTGGGATTAAACCCTAGATCCGACGGTTGGGATAAAACCCTAGATCCGACGGTGGAGATTAAATCCCTAGATCCGACGGTGGAGATTAAAGGAGGCTTAAGCCTAATTATATAAATAGAGGATTAGGTTGGGCGGCAAGAGAGGATTGAAAGAATTAGGGTTTGGCTCTTGGAGAGGTGGGCGGCTAGGGTTTGGAGCTAGGGTGGGCGGCAACCATCTTCATCCAAAGTTGTTGCCGGCGCCCAACTTGCACCATCAATACTTGGCCGGCGCCAAACCTTAAGGCTTTTCTCTTCTTCCTTGGCCGGCGGTTCTCCTCCCATTGGTGGCCGGTTCTCTTCCTCCTCCCTATTCTCCAAAAGTGGCCGGCGGCAACTTTTCTTGGAGAAGTTGGCTGGCGCATCATCCATTGCTCCTTGGCCGGCGGTTGCACCAAATTCCCTAATTTGGTGGTCGGTTATAGATAGGAAAGGTATTTGCTAGTTCTTCTCTTTGTTCGCAGTGGACAAGGTAGAGAAGAAAGTGATCTAGAAGGCTTCTACTCATGGAGGATCTTCGTCCACACGTCGTCCACGAGAAGGATAGGACATACGGTAGAAGATCGTAAGGTATAAAGTTATTTTAACTTTATGTATAGATCTGAGCATGTTCTTATTTGTTTTGATTATGCATGTGTGTGTATGAATATATATTGTATAATCATTGACCTCGAAGACAAACACAAAAACCGGCGATCCATCCGTCGTCTCTTCCGCGGCTAACCAACTAGAAGAGTTGTGTTGCTTGAACAACTAGTTTGTTCAAGCGACCACTCAAGTTGTTAGCACGACGACGAATAGGTTGTGCTAAGGAAGCTCATCCCATCCGGATTAATTCTTTCATTAGTGAAAATTTTAATCCGGGGACATGGGAGCCAATGAGCCTCCGAAGCATCCACCTAACACTTACTATTCCATATCTCATATGGAGTAGTAGAGACTACCTTGGTTGACATTCTGTTTAACAAGTAAACAACTGTCTGAAGTGCATAGCCCCAAAAGGACTTGGGAAGATTCACATGATTCATCATTGACCTGACCATGTCCAACAAGGTCCGGTTACGCCTCTCAGATACACCATTATGCTATGGTGTATATGGCGGAGTCCATTGAGACAATATACCATTGTCTCTTAGATAATCAAGAAACTCTTGACTTAAGTATTCACCACCTCGATCCGATCGAAGTATTTTAATACTCTTGTCATGTTGTTTCTCTACTTCATTTTTGAATTCTTTGAACCTTTCAAAGGCTTCAGACTTGTGTTTCATCAAGAACACATACCCAAACCGTGAGTGATCATCGGTGAAGGTAATGAAGTAGCTATAGCCTCCTAAATCTTGAGTTGACATAGGTCCACATACATTAGTATATATTATACCTAGCAACTCTCCCACTCGTTCACCTTTTCCTATAAAAGGTAACTTAGTCATCTTGCCTTTTAAGCATGATTCACATGTATCGTATGAATCCAATTCAAATGATTCCAGAATTCCACATCGGTGTAATTCGGACATGCGTTTCTTGCTTGCATGGCCAAGACGACAATTCCACATGTAGGAGTCTAATTGATTATCCTTTCGAGCATGCTTGTTGCTCGCTTCGATATTGAAAATGTCACAAGATACGTCCAACGTATAAATACTATTGCTTAAAGTTTCAGTCCCATAAAGAACTCCATTAAAAGTTATGTAACAACAATTGTTACTAAAAGTCAAATGGTACCCATTTCTATTTAAACAAGAAATAGAAATGATGTTCTTTATCAACGAAGGAACATAAAAGCAATTGTCCAGTTCTAAGACAAGTCCTGTAGGGAGTCTCAACAAATACGTTTCGATGGCGAGTGCAGCAACCTTTGCTCCATTCCCAACACGTAAATTTGACCCTCTCTTGACGAGTCTTCTTCTATTCCTTAGTCCATGTATGTCATTACATATATGTGAGCCACACCCAGTATCCAATACCCAAGTGTCTAAGGAAATAGAATGACAATCAATAACGAAGATATCTGAAGAAGATGGGGCATCCGATGCCTTATTCTGTTGGAATGTATACTGAAAGACTAGCTCTTTTTGTATGAACATTTTATTTTGGAATAAGAATCACATGATCATTGTTTGCACTTTATATATTTATTATATGTGTGTGCATATTGTCTAATATTTTACATTGTAGATAACATGGTGCTTGGTGTGGCACAGAAGATCATGTTATCAGTCCCTTGTAAAATATAAGTAAGAGGCTCACAACCAAGATGGTTTTGGACAAACCATTGGCATGGTTGTAGTGTAGCTTGGTATTGTTTTGTCTTGAACATAGAGTTACACTAGTACACTTAGGTGTATTGAGTATGACCGACATAGAGGTGATTCAATTAATTGCTGACTACATAATTGAATCGAACCTCGGATATTATGTTGTACATGCTCTTAATCCCGATATAATAACGGGCACATGTACTTAGTATTTATTTCTTTGATTTACCAGAGGGTGAGATTTAGATGGATTAAATCAATATGCCCGGTAAGTTGGGAAATGATATTATTTACATGGTGTGTTGTTGATTATAGGAGGAAACTGTGTCCCATATACTAGGTTGATGATGTCCCCTTGAGGAGCTCATAAGGTTCATCATGTAAACCCAGCTAGTTGACTTAGTCAACATGATGATAAGGTTGAGTGGTACTACTCGAGGAGTTAGATGTTAATTAATTGATGGTCAGTAAATCAATTAATTGAC
Organism: Wurfbainia villosa; assembly: GCA_025175895.1. Classification (NCBI taxonomy): domain Eukaryota; kingdom Viridiplantae; phylum Streptophyta; class Magnoliopsida; order Zingiberales; family Zingiberaceae; genus Wurfbainia; species Wurfbainia villosa. The sequence goes on along the minus strand of CM045999.1, from coordinate 44,575,060 downwards.
GGACATTCGATATCTTAAACACGGGGAGATGAATGCACAAATAATATATGGAGCCCATATTAATTTATGGGGTTTGGTGAGGTAGTTCAATGATGATCCTCTAGTGGAATGGAACATCATTGATGGATCAAGTTTGTGTGGTTACGATCCATCGGGTGGCCAAGATCCAACTCCTCCTTATGGTCCCTATCGTAGCCTAATATAATCCTCGTGAAGTCTAGATCCAAGGATGTAAAACAAAACTCTAGAACCAACTGTTGGGATTAAATCCCTAGATCCGATGGTTAGGATGAAACCCTAGAATCGACGGTTGAGATTAAATCCCTAGATCCGACGGTTGGGATAAAACCCTAGATCCGACGGTTGGGATGAAACCCTTGATCCGAAGGTTGCGATGAAATCCTAGATCCGACGGTTGGGATGAAACCCTAGATCCGACGGTTGGGATAAAACCCTAGATCCGATGGTGGAGATTAAATCCCTAGATCCGACGGTGGAGATTAAAGGAGGCTTAAGCCCAATTCTATAAATAGAGGGCTTAGGTTGGGCGGCAAGTGGTGGTTCATTTGGATTAGGGTTTTGCCTCTCAAGTGCTTTAGGCGGCTAGGGTTTTTGGAAAGGTTTTGGGCGGCAACTAGAAAGGAGATTAGGGTTTCTTCCTTTGCTCCTTGGTGGCCGGCGCTCACTCCTTCCTTCTCCTAGCTTTGGCTGACCCTCTTCCTTCTCTTTTGTTCCTAGGTGGTCGGCGGTTCTCCAACTCCTTGGTGGCTGGTGCTTCTCCAACCTCTAGGTGGCCGGCGGCAACATTGCAACAAGTTGGGCGGCGCTCATCCATTCACTCCTTGGCCGGCGGTTACATCGAGCTCTTTTGATTGGTGGTCGGTTCTAGAAAGGAGTAGTTTTTTGTTTTGTTCTTCTCTTTGTTCGCAACGAACAAGGAAGGGAAGAACGCGATCTAGAAGGCTTCTACTCGTGGAGGATCTTCGCCCACACGTCGTCCACGAGGAGGATAGGACATACGGTAGAAGATCGTAAGGTATAAAAGTTTTACAACTTTATATTCTGATCTTAGCATGTTCTTTTATGTGTTGATTATACAAGTGTGTGTATGTATATATTTTGTATAATCATGGACCCCAAAGACAAACACAAAAACCGGCGATCCGTCCGTCGTCTCTTCCGCGGCTAACCAACTAGAAGAGTTGTGTTGCTTGAACAACTAGTTTGTTCAAGCGATCACTCAAGTTGTTAGCACGACGACGAATTGGTTGTGCTAAGGAAACTCATCCCATCCGGATTAATTCTTTCATTAGTGAAAATTTTAATCCGGGGACATGGGAGACAATGAGCCTCCGAAGCAACTCCCTTTATATTCTTCTTCACGAACTCAAGATAAATATTGTAATTTCTTCGCCTATGGCCCTCCTTGCCATAATGATGGCAAGTACCCTATTGAGCTAGTTCTGCCTTTTTAGCCTTTTTCTTCCCCTTCTGCTATTCCTTTTACTTCCTCTTAGGACCTTTCTTCGAGGAATCAACTTACAACACCATCCCCTGCTCATGCTTCATAGAAGACTCCACATTCTTCAGCATGTTGAGCAGTACCACAGATGAACCATCTTACATCTCAGAGGTGAAGAGAAGTTTGGAGACTTCGAACCTTTCGAATCTCACTTGCTCATTAACCAACTCATAAAGATGAAAGACTATGGTATGAGCATCCATATGCTCATGCTGCTTCCGCAGCTCAGGTACCATCATGGCTAGCATGATGCAACTCGCCATTTCAAAATCAGTCACATGTTTCTGATAGGCCAACAATTGGTCCAGAGTTGCATTGTCAATAGGACGGGCGGGAAGAGGTGCTTCAAAAACATTTGCAAGCTTTTCAACCTTGAGAATAATTCACAAGTTTCTAAGTCAGTCTAAGAAGTTTGGCCCAGTCAATTTATTCGAATCCAAAATGGAACGTAAATTCAAAGACATCATGATCAATAGATTAACTTAGAAATACAAAATGAGCATATATGAGAAAGATGATTTAAAATGCATCAATATACATTCATAAATCCCATTCATTTTTCGAATTTCAAAAGCCCCAAATTCACCTCGAGAGATCGTAGGTCCATCTTCGAATGGGCTGATATCCGTCATAGATATGAACAACCTTGGAGAGAGTCCAACAAGGCATTCATAGCTACGATGGTAGGTATCAAATATACCGATTGCATATCACATATATGTAACTATCACAATGTGCTATCAACTAATTGAATGTTCACACATACATTGGGTTGTTAACTCATTAACAAGTATGCATCATATGCATAGCGCCCAACTTCACCTCCCTTCACATCGACCTTGGAGAGAGTCCAACAAGTCGATGCTCCAGGTTAAAGCCAACCCATTAATCAAGACATAGTTTTAATATGGTTAGAGCGCATTCAACCAATTAGCCCGGCTTGGAGAGAGTCCAACAACCAAAGCTAACGATTGACCTCTGACTCTTACCATATTAGTATTAAACTATTCCATGGTTTAAACATGTTCGGGTTCGAGCCGGGCTTGGAGAGAGTCCAACAACCCAAACAAGAAACGGAACTCTGGTTCTAACCATATTAATGGAAGATGTAGGCTTCAATATTGAGTAAGGGTTTTTATGTCTCATCCTCTTTGCATGCAAATAACTATTATCTACATGACATGACATACATGACATACATCTACATGTCATGACACGCATGGCATAATGATATGCATCTAATGCAATTACATGGCATACAATTATGACATGTACAAAATTTTCTTATATCTCATAACAATTTATGAAAATAAAATATGTTTGAGATTTGATTCTCCAAATCAAATCATGATTAAATAAGAAAACAAATTTCCAAATCTAATCACATATTTTATTTGTGGAAAGTGTTGATTAAGGAAAGTCAATTTAGGAAACAAATTTCCTAAATCATCAAAACTACTTATGGAAATAAAATATTTTTAAGATTTGATTTTCCAAATCAAATCATGATTAAAATAGGAAACAAATTTCCAAATCTATTCAAATATTTTATTTATGGAAAATATCAATTTCCATAAATACTTCCAACTTTTCAAAAGTAGAAGATTTTCATAAATACTTCTATACTTTCCAAAATTAAAAATTTCCATAAATACTTCTAACTTTTCAAAAGTATAAAATTTCCATAAATACCATTATGACTATCGCAAAATAATTTTACGATTATGTAGAAACACAACCTGGGCTCTGATACCACAGTTGGGTTTCCGGCACCGCAGCGAGTGTGTGTTCGAACATGTTTCGTAAACATGTGCACAACGGAAGAAATAAAAATAATAAATCTAATTTATTACAACACACACACTACACGCATGCATAGTACAAAATGTGTAGACATAATCATAGTTTCAAATTTTGCAATAAAATGAAATTTATTCTACGTATACCTGACATATCACGTGTAGCGGGAAAGACATCAACCGGAGCGATCCTCGCTAGAATCACCTCTATCCGTATCCACGCCGAGTATCTTCAGGATGACTTCACAAAGTCACGAGCCTCATCTTCGTATGAGTCACTAGCCTAGTGTCGAAGATGATGTGATCGAGAGAAGATCACAATCCGAATCAAAATTCGACATCATAGGGATCGATTCGGCATCCTCGTACCGACTATCCTGTCCTAAGTCTAGGGGTCAACTTGGTAATGGAAAAGGTAGCTTCCGATAGATGCAAAGGCTCATTGGGGTAGTGTATGATGTCCTTTCCATAAAATCGTAGCTAGAAACCTAGATAAAACCCAATTGACAACGTGTTCTGCGACACACAAACGAAACTAAAATCCTAGAATCCCTTCCAAAGACTCACAACTAGTTTCTTTCTTCTTTCGTGTGACACCGTATTGAGTTGGGACCACCGTCAACCCTTAAAATCACAACCCTTAGATCTGAATTCTGAACAATAACCTCCACTTACCAAATCGGTACACGAATCTCAGTCCCTGTTGGATCAATAATCTTTTTATTACTCGACGACATCCGTGCACTTGTGGGCGTTGAGCACGAGCGCGCGCTTCGAGTCCTCGACGGTCTCCATCGTGAGATTTGAGGTCGCGTTCATGTGTATCAATCGTCCATGCCACCCTCTAGTGGTTATGTCAGCTTTTCCTTGGCTAGCTTGAAGGTGGCATACGACTACCCATTCCCCCTATATACCTTTTCATCCTTGATTTCTATCAAATCCCTTTAACTAACTCACCCCCAATGTCTTTTGCATTTTGGCTGGGGCGGTTATCATCTTCCATCACCCATAACTTTTTTTTTTCAACTATCATATTCCACTATTGTTTCCAATTGAGGATGGTGGAACTTGGGGTGTTTTATTTTACCAGTCGTCCTGACTGTCAATTCCTTAAAGAGAAGCCTTCCTCTAACAAGGGTTGGAAATGTCTCTTTTTTTATTTATTTATGCAAAGCTTCCTACTCCCCTCGCATACTCTACTACCTATCACACTGAGATTCTTGGGCTTCTCTACCTCCAATATTGTCGTATTTCTTGCCCATTCACCTCCACCTTTAACACCCTCCGAGACCACCCCTACAAGATCCGGGTCCTTCTAGATGATCGTCTACTTTGATATTTCTAGCTCTTTCCCTTCATATCTGATGATCCTACCTTGATAAGTAGTCTCTTCATATCTATTTTACTTATTCTTCAGGAATACTAACTTCATTTTCCTTTTACAGATGACATCATGCAAGCAGCTATTGTTGGGTTTCCGGCACCGCGGCGTGTGTGTGTTCGATCATGTTTCGTAAACATGAGCACAGCGGAAGCAATAAAAATAATAAATACTCCTATTTATTACAACACACACAACACACGCATGCTATTACAACAAGTGTAGACATAACCGTAAATTAAAATTTGCAATAAAAGGAAATTTATCTACGTTATACCTTTCGTATGACGTGTAGCGGGAACGGCATCAACCGGAACGATCCTCGTAAGAATCGTCTCCCTCCGTATCCACGCCGAGCTCCTCGGGATGACTTCGCTAAGTCACGAGCTTCGTCTTCGTACGGGTTACTAGCCTCGTGTTGAAGACGACGTGATCGAGAGATGATCACGATCCGAATCCAAATTCGGATCCAAAACGAGTTCTCAAAACTCGCTTCTCCGGAGAGGTATTCGTCAACCGTTTGACGAATCCTTCGTCCTCCACCTCAGAGGATTACCGGAGATCAAATCCCCGGTAAGTTAGGCGCTATCGGAGCACTAACCGTCGTCCAAACGACGCTCCGATAACAAAGAAACAAGCTGTCCAGAAAAACTGGACAGCTTTTGGTGGAGGAATAGAGGCCGGCCAAGGAGAGATGGAAGCTCACCTTATCACCGAACCTAGAGGAGATCACCAGAGGGTCGCCGGAGGTTCACCGGCTGAAGCTTGGTCGCCGGCAAAGACTTGGACGGTAGCACAAAGCTGGGTGCCAAAATCACCAAGGAGGTGGGCGGCAACTATGTTGGGCGGCCAAGGTTTAGGGTTTTGGATGATTAGGGTTTAACAATCCCTTAAGCCCACTTTTATAGAGAACTAATTCTCTTAATGGTTAATGGATCATATCCATAAAGCCCGTTAACCCGCTCCATTAAGATAAGTTAAAATAAACCAAACCATGATGGTTTATTTTAAGTTAAAATGAACCGAACCAACTTTTGGTTCATTCGTTTAAAATAAACCAAACCCTTTGGTTTATTCTTATCCATTGGATTAGAACCAAACCATTTTGGTCCATCCATTACGTCTTCATAAGACGCAGCCCATCCACGCTTCCATTTGCAAAGCGATTTCATGCTCGCTTTATGTTTGGTCCAACCAAACCTAGTTTCTCTCGGTCTGAGAATCCAATTCTCAAGCTCGTTTTAAATCCTTTGGATTACACTCGTTGTGCGTGTGACCAAATAGGTTCTCGGTTTATGTTGGCCGTCTATAATTAACCATTAATTATAGAACGATCATGAGTGGCACCTAGTAGTACATCATGATCCCCAATTAACCGAAAAGATCAACTGATCCGTAACTATTTCAAACCCTTCATGCTTCGAATGAATCGTGCCCCATTCCCTTCACTCATCTTATACCCACTTGGTTCAGACATGGTCTATTGTGTCTCCCCACTAGGTCGACTACGCCACACCTAGCCCAAGTATCATTTCCTCGTCCCCACGGATTCTAGTTACTCCACATGTATCGAAGAGTACCTTACTCTAAACATGTAATGCTTTGGCCAAAGACTTTAGTAACAATCCGACGAGAGGCCATGGGTATACATCTCCTCGCAAGGAGTGGTGAATCCTTTATAGGCTATTCAAACACCTTCGATCACTTCGACTTATACCCAATCATCCCGGGTCCACATCTCCTTAGAGATGTTTGCTTAAGATGTCAAAGCATAAGTCTCCATGATCAAGATGACTTGAATACCGCAAGTCAAAGGAACATCGCACTTAAGCCACAGTAAGAACTTCATTGACATATCTATATATGCAGAGAACCATATGAAGTCTTACGGCTGGTCACTCCAATGAACTAGTTACCATAACTAGCATCCACGATTAACTCCGGACATCACTATGTCTCCAGCCAGTGAGAATCAGCTGCTTGGATACACCAAGGAGTATACCTCGTGCTCGTCTCAACAGAATTGATGGTGTCCAGATTCATCAATTCATCGACTAGGGATAATTCCGATACATCACAATTACACATGTAGAGATACTCACTAGTTGTGATCCAATCACAAATTCTCTCATGCTGTGAATCGTATCGTGGACATTCAGTAAATGAGTTTAAGATCCAATCAAATACATAAAACATGTATACTCAAATAGTGAATCTTCATTTATCATATAAATGGTTCATACATAAGGCGATTGCCTTAGGACATCTCTCATATATTACTAACAGCTATGATGAGTGCACTTCAAAAATCTACAAAGAGTAAATCAACTGTAGGAGGGTCCTGAGTGATCGCTCTCTATGCGGCTGCCCCCGCTTCGTCACCCTCCGAGCATTCAGATGAGCGAAGTCCCTTGGTTGATGCCCCTGCTTTGGGAGCTGCCCCTATCCAATTGACTTATCACACCTTAGCCAAGCGGCGAAGGGGAGTCATTGAGTCTTCTTCTAGCACTCCCCTCTCGATATCTCTGGAGGGTTCTCCCCACCCTCATCGCTGGTTGCGCCTTATGGGTTCATCCCCTTCTCCTTTAAGGCGTCAACCGAAGAACACTCAAATCGAATCTTTGTGTGAAATGCTTGAGCCTCCTTGCCCCCAAGTCCAACCTTCTCCTCCACGTCCAGTGCTCCCACCATCCCCTACATCTTCCAGACACCACCTCTTCTCAGGAAGTCTACCCTCTACCATCTCTCATGCCTTCCCACACGACCATCCTTCCTTACATATCCTTCACTATTCGAATAGATAAAGTTGAGGTCATGGAGGTTGAGGCACCGAAAGGCCCTACACTAATCCCCGAAGGGCCCCACGTCCCTATTTCATGAGCCTCTAACTCATCTCTAGCTAAACTAACCCCCCCTATGCCTTTTTTTTCCTGACCTTTGAACATTATCTTCTTCAATTCCTTCTACCATTACCTCACCTTTCTTCTCCCACTATCACACTGTAGGGAAATTTCGGATTGTGACATTCACAATATCGCGGGCGAATACTCCACACAACTGCAGTGGAAACAAAAATAAACCGGATCCCTCTAGAGATCCATGCAAAACATATAAATCATTTCGATTAACCTACTTTGTCTAGATCTTATCTAGAAGGAGAAGTGTACCTTCGATGCGAGCCCTTCGCAATCCCGCAAATCCAAGCGTTGTCGGATCTCAATACAGTAAGGACAACCATATCTCCACGGTATCCACACTGACACTCAGCAGTTTTGGATTCATGTTGTGCTAGCAACCCTAGCAAAACACCAAGAACACTTGGAAGAAAGAAGGAGAAGAAGGAGAAGGCTTCCTTGGCTTACACGCCCAACACCCAAAAAGCACCCCCAAGCTTTCACGTTGAAAGCATATCAAAACCCCCAAGCCATCAACTCCATTATCTCCCAATCAATACCATGACCCTTGGTATTCCATTTAATCAATGAATAAAACCTCTCATCTCCTCATCATGAATACTAAGGCCCTTGGTATTCTCTTTCATAATTAATCACATTAATCATGCAAAGTGATAGATGACCCTTGGATTTTCTGCATGATGAATCATCTTCCAAGGTTTAACTTGAGTCTAACTCAAGTTTAACCAGCTTGAGTCTAACTCAAGTCTTGGCCATTTGCTCAATTGTTCTTTTAGTCAACTAAAAGAAACCATCTCCAAAACAGAATGCCATTTGTGTGTGACCCAATAGACTCTTCTAACATTAGCAATGTATCTAAAACCCCCTTTTAGACACATAAGCAATGAGCGACATCTATCAATATATCATTGATACCCAAGTTATAAGAAAGTCGAGATCCGACAACCTTTCTGTGACTATTATCATGTATGACGGTGTCCTTCTATCCTTGATATCTTAGATCAATCAATGAGGCATAGACCGTAACATCCCCTTATCGATCTTTATGTTTCTTGATCCCCAAGTAGACTCACTCAAAAAAATGAGCTCAATATCTCATATTGACTCATTTGAGCATGGCCATACATTTTGTCATCATACTCTATCAAGAGGCGAAAGATATAACTCCCGTCATATGGGAGGGATATATCCCATTTACATCACTCACATCCCTTCGCATAATTCATTATATACCCAGTAATCACCGTTATAGTGCACCCTGTTACGGGTGACGTTAGACGATACCAAAGTACATAACTCGTTATGTAGGGAACCATAGTGACTTCAGGTCTAAGGACTATTCATACCAATAGTCACATGAGAAAGTATATGACTCTCATATAATGATCCATGACACTTTCTCATGGCGGGTCAATTTAGTACATATATTCTTCAATATATATACCCATGTGTCAATGTGATATCACATATCCATGACTTATGAGATCAAGTCATCCATTGACCTACATACTAGTCTCAATGTATCAATATATCCCTTTGTCTATTAATACAATACTTGACTAGGAATGTTAAGTATAGTGTTCTCTACAGCTTCTCATAATCAATTCTCTCAATTGATAAACTATAGATTAGAACCTACTATTCAAGAGCATTATTATATTTATTTAGCTGGCACACGCATAAGGTAAATATAATAATCAATCTTTGCCTATTATTAATGAAATATGATACATATGATCCCTAATCAATCATCTCATGATTGGCACTAAGGGCTGACACTAACACACACCTCCTCTCGAGTTTAAAGAGGTCTATGATATGGTGCCCCTACACCCCCAAATGTGTCCTTCCACTTCCTTGTGAAAATCCATTCGCTTGAGGAGTGTTGACTCCTTAATCAGGCCAAGATTCAACGCTCCCTGGAACGTCTGCTCCATGACCTTTGGTAAATTTCTATACTCATCTATTTTTACCACCCTACCATTCACCATTGTTATTTATGCAAGACAACATGAATTATGATGAATGGTTCACTAGTTGGTGAATTACAAAAGCTAAATGGCCGCTCAGAACATCACTCGACAAGCTCACCTGAATCGAGTGACTCAAGAGCCCACTCGACCTTCACAATGTGACTATTTTTTTTGGATAAGTCAAATATCTATTGCACAATCAATAAGTATAGAGATATATCTTCAGGCGCCACTCATGTCTCATAGGGTATCATACCAGAGTATACATCCAAGGACCTATATACATGAATTTATATACATAGAAAAATTCACTCAACATCTAGCCTCCCCTCATCAATGTAACTATGGTTTCTAACTCTCCATACATAATGGATGGCTGATTACAATGCCAAGTGGTGGGACTTTGTCAACATCCTGCTCCCACGGTAGTGCCTCCCGAAGATGCATATAGCACACCTATAGGTAGATATTTCCTATTGCATATGTTGCAAGCCTTTGATCCTCTTCCATAGCTATCCAATTGGGGGCATGCAAAGAATAGACGCTCATGTGTCTCCAATGTATGACAACAAAAATTGCACTGCCAGTCCTCCAAGTACTCATGTCGATCTCTAGTGGGAAGGTGGTGTTGTGCCAACATCCAGAAGGTAGCCACATGACTCATCATGAGATATGCCTTTCACACTATGTAGGCCCATGGCTTCTTAGTACTACGAGGTCTGAAGAAGTCATATGTCTGAATCGACCCTCCCTCCCATGCAAACCAATCCTCAAGCGCCTATCCTATAGGCACTGGTGTCCCAACTATTGACATTACCAAGTCTCATATAAGTAGTAGTCGCTTGATCAATGGTGAATTTGAGTGAGATTGTGATGCATGAAAACTGCAAGTGCATGATCGTCGTCAAGTAATAAAAGATTATCAATCTCATAGGGATAGGAATTTGATTACCAACTTAATAATTAAACCTAGATCATCTAGACCAAAATTGAAAATTGAGTGTTTTCCTAAACACCTATTGTTGCAATAAAAAACTTGAAGAAATTTGAAGAAGAACCCACATATTCAGGAATTTTGAGAGAAAGAAGATTGGTAATCAAAAGAAAAAGGATGATTCTAGGATTTCAATTTCACCTAAATGATTATGAACATCATATCTATGTCTTGTTCCTTATTCTCAATGGTTGTTCAGGTAGGTGGGATATCCTAATATATCCGATGTGAACTTTTGAAACTACATTGGCGTATATACTCCAATCCATCATCTACTTTCACTGTGACAAAGCCGAGAGATTGTTTTCTCAAGGAGATACTGATGTGAGCAAAACATATAGGATTTTAGGAGTAAGTTTTACTCACATCTTGTTCCATTTTATACTTGTTTCGTGCATATTTCACTTTGTTTTGTATGCATTCCCTATTTTCTGGTTCGGAGATCTGCTCGTACTTTTGTGTGCAAGACAACATTTTACAGAGAAAACGACACATTTTTGGACCAAAAGGAAGTCATTTGGCAGGTAGAATGGAAGGGGGCACGACCTAGCCATGTGAATCCACACGGTCGTGTCCAAACCACGGATTTGGCAACCCAGCGCCACACACGGCCTGGCCGTGTGAATCTACACGGTCGTGTGGTGCTGGATTATTTTGACGCAACTAGGGTTCTTTCGTGGTTGCGGGCAGCGTCGACTTCAAGTCTATAAAAGGAAAGCCACACCCAAACCCTAGGAGGAGGCACGATGGCTGGGACGACATATCGGTGACCTAAAAAGCATCAGAAAACTCGCAACGGGGAGGAAGGAGACGACGAGAGGATCGTAACCTATGCTCCAACATCGAAGAGAAGAACCAAGAGCACTGTAATTCAATTCTCATTCATCTTTTGCATTGTAATGATTAAATCTATTATGCCTTGTGTCCTTTCTTTTCCATTTATGGAGTAAAATTTTTGATTCTAGGATTAGGGAGTACTTTGTGTAACGTAGAACATGCTAGTCGAAAGATAATTTTGTTTATGGATTTTTATTCACAGTTTATGTTGGTTTGATTAGATGAAGATTTGTGTTTTGGTTTTCTATCTATTGTGCATAATCGAAACAAGGGGTGACAACCCTTGTATCAAAGATCTAGGAAAACTAAGTAGGAACCTAGTGGTTGTCCTCATCTCCAATAATCGTAGGCAGAAGAGTATGAAGGAGTAGGGAACGGGACACGTTCCAACTCTTCATAGGGATTGATTTGACATCTTCGTACTGTCTATCCTATCTTAACAAAAGGGTCGGCCTGGTTAGGTATAGGTAGTTCCCGGTAGAAGCGAAAGCTCATCGGGAAAGTGTATTGTAGGGTCGATATGTTGGCCGTCTAGAGGGGGGTGAATAGCCCTCTTTCATCGTGTGGTGGAAGTCATTCTTAATCGTATACAATAAACGGTAGCGCAAGCGGAAAATACAAAGCAAAGACAATTAATAACAAACACAAAGATAAACAAACAATTCACTAACACTGCTATGTAACGTAGTTCACGACTGCGCCACTAATCCACGGTCTGATTCGTCCACGGTCCGATTCATCCACGGTGAATCACTCCGCAACCAATCCACTATTGGTCTCTCCTTTGCACCAAGCTAGGTGGAGGTAACCCTTACAACTCAAGAATACTCCTTCTTTTACAATAGATGTGAAAGAAACTAGAAGAAGGAGTTTAACACTTGTGGAGCACTTGGATAATAGTTTGGAGCATAAACATTAGCCATCCAAAAGCCCACACCCTCTCTTTTTATAGAGAGGGCTAATTTCTTTCGGTTGGCCGTCATCAGTCGACTGCTGCCTTTGACAGTCGACTGCCGCCACTACAACGGCCTCCGAACACATCAGATCCCGACCGTTGTAGTCCAACGGAACCATTGGCAGTCGACTGATGCCTCCGTAGTCGATTGGGCAGTCGGCTACGGGCGGTTCTGTGCCCGCGACTGATGGTCTGCCAATCGACTGCCATTCCATGGCAGTCGACTGCTGGGCTAAAAACCCATCAGTCGAACACCAATCGAACCCCATTCGACTCAGAGTAGTCGACTGCCATTTCATGGCAGTCGACTGATGTCAGAAAATCTCATCCGACACTTAGCCATTCGGCCAAGTTCACCTAATGAGCTACTTTACATTTCACTCATTCTCTCATCTCACTCGAAGTCCCTCGCCGAAGCTCTCTTCGTTCGTGGCCACATCCCTCGGCAGCATCAAGCGCACGACTCTGCAATTCTCCTTCGTGTCTATTTCCTTCGAAGTCTGCTTCCTTGGCTTCGCTTCAAGTCATCTCGTCCGGCGGTCCCTCGGCAGCATCAAGTGCACGGCTCTGTAATGCTCCTCCGACTCAAGCACGAGGTTGTGAGTGATGAACCCGCCAAAGCTTCATGTGTGAATTACTAAGTCCTGCAAGACTCCAATGCACATATCAAATCCAAACATCCTAACTTAAACCCTTTGCCACACACATCAAAACCATACCACGGGTTGATTGCACTTACAATCTCCCCCTTTTTGATGTGTGGCAATCCGTTTAAGTTAGGTATAACATTTGATAAAATATTAAGGAAAGAAAGCATGTAAATAACATGATTAGGAACTCTCCCCCTTAATACATGAAACTCTCTCTAAATACATTCCCCCTTACTTAAACATATATCTTTCTCTCCCTTACTTAAACATATATCTTTCTCCCCCTTTGACACCATCAAAAAGATTAAACAAAGTTTATAAGGCATGGCATCAAGTCTAGAGAGAAACAAAAACCAAAACCAATCAAAAACCTGATAAAATCAGGTTACTGTGCTCGTGCACAGTACATCAGTCGACTTCTATCAGAATGGCAGTCGACTAGCACAAGGAAATCAGGTTTTTTGATTTTCTGGACGAAATTCAGAAATGCACTATAAATTCCAGAAAATTCGAAAAATCATGAAATTTGGGGATTACATTTCTTTTAAGTATCTTTATCAATGAAAAATGAGTTTTCATGAAAAATAATTATATTTTCAATGATTTTCCAAAAATCCAAAAGCTTTAAAAACAACTAGTGTTTTGATCAAGTTTGTATCCATTTTAACACCTAGTTTTGGTTTGAATTGTTTCAAAACATGAACACACAGATTTTAAAGTAAGAAATTGTTTTGAAAACATATGAAATATCCAACCATGATCTTTGGGCAATATGTCTATGAATTAAACATAAGCCTTCCCCATGATTGGTCTATTATTGCTATTTTGATACCTTCAAATGACCATCTGAATGCCATAGGCATTAGTGGACCATTAGTATCATCCTATCATCTCACTCATGCTAAGTTTTGAATCAAGGTAGCCTATGGTGAGTGTGAGATTTATTCTAAAGGTATTTGTATATACTTAACCATTAATTTTATGCATTTCTACCCATGGTTAAGTATCATCCTAACATACTACATGATCATAAAGATATATATGAATTGATTTCACATTATGATCTTGAAACACATGTATTCATCAATTAATAATCATGCATTAGGTATGAATTATGATAATAAGTCAAGTATCACCTAAAGCATGATCTAAACCTTATTGCCCATGACTATGTGCCAAATATCAAGATCCTAAATCATGATTGCAAACATAAATAGCAATTGCATTAACTATCATGATTTAAGCATTATTATCAATTTATGGGCACATTATCATCACCCAACACTATTTCAAAAATTATGTCCCGCCATCCTAAGTCAACTAAAAAGATGATATAGGTAAAGTCCATATGGTTGACTATCCTAGGGTTTTCCTAACCCTTAAGGATGGATTTAGGAACCCAAAATAAGTTATTTCCTATGGGGTTCACTAAATACTCCTTAGGGATACATTTTCTAGCAATTGTCTTCTTTTTATCTTGACCCCTAGCAATTAAGCATTTATAGGCCTTTTCATTTTTATTTTCCTTATATCCTAGGCCTTTTTTGTTGAAGCTTGCCCTTTGGCTCCCTATGATCATGTTAAGAGTGTTGGATCCAATAGTGAATTTTTCTAGGGCCTTGGTCAAGTGATCTACCTTTTCCCTTAGGACCCTATTCTCTTCAATGCATGTATCATTAACATCAAAAGGCATATAAAGATCATGTGAGCATGCATCATCATTATTATCATTAAAACATGCTTTTTATAATTTTTGTTCTAAATCCTTAATTTGATCAAGCATGCTTTTATTTTTCTTTTTGGCTCTAAATAGATCCTTAGTAAGACTAGAAATCATGAAAACTATATTACTTGGTGAGAGGTTCGTTACCATAATTTTCATGTCTTCTTCTTCGGATGAGGATGGTGAAGAAGCTCCCCCTTCACTCGAGCTCTCCTCACTTGAGCTTGCTTCTTCATTTTCAGAGGAGGAGGAGTCTAGGTCATCAAATGCCATTAGGGCAAGGTTTGAGTAGACATGTTCTTCCTCTTCTTCGGATGAAGATGATGATGAGGGATCATCCCATGTCTTTGCCTTTAGTGCTTTGACCTTTCCCTTTTCTTTGGCCTTCTTCTCTTCTTCCTTTTTCTTCTTGCTCCCCTTCTTCTTCTTTTCTTCCTTCTTCGTCCTCTCTTCTTTGCTCTTGTTTAAGAGGGGACAATTATCCCTTATGTGTCTCTCTCCTTGGCAATTGTAGAAAATTATCTTCCCCCTTGGTCTTCTTCTCCTATCATTAGATTTATTAAATTTCAAACTTTTTAATGCACGCCTTACCCTCCTTACCATATAGGCTTCTTCCGTGCTATCCATGGAGGAGGAGGAGGATGCTTCATCGGAGGAGGAGGAAGTCTCTATCTTCTTCTTCTTCCCCTTATTTGCTACTAGGGCTACTCCTCTTGATGGCTTGATACTTGATTCTTCATTTATTCCTTCAAGCCTCATTTAATGGAGCTCCATGGTTGAAAAGAACTCCTCAAAGGTGCTCACTTCTAAGTTCTTTGACATGTAGAAGGAGTTCACCATTGAGCTCCATTTTGATGACGGGGGAAAGGCATCGATTGCTTTCATAAGCATATCCCGGTTCGAAAGTCTTTCTCCTACACTTGTTAGCCCAATCAAAATTTCCTTAAATCGAGAATGTAGTGAAGTTACCTTTTCTCCCTTTTCAAGTTTGATATTCATTAGTTGGGAGCGGAGGAGATCTCTTCTTGCAAGCATGGCCTCCGAGGTACTTTCATGAAGCTCTACTAGCTTCTCCGACATCTCCTTGGAGTTAGTGAAAGCCCTAGAGCCAATCATGTGATGATTGTTGTATGAACTTTATTGTATCATATTCCTATTTATAAAGGCATGGTTATTATATTTACTTGTATTGGTGCCAAATAACTAAATATAATAATGTCCTTGAGTAGTAGGTTCTTATCTATATCAATCGATTGGTTGAATCGATAATGAGATGATATAGAGAACACTACTTTTAATCATTCCTAGTCGAGTATTAACATTCAGGGACAATGTTAATGCGTAGAGACTAGCATGTAAATCAACACGATGACTTGATCTCACAAGTCATGGATATGAGATATCAAGTTGACAAATGGGTATGCATTGGAGAATGTATACTGAATGACCCTCCATGAGAAAGTATCATGGATCGTTATATGAGTGTCATATACTTTCTCATGTGGCTATTAGTATGACTATTAGTCCTTAGTCCTGAAGTCACCATGGTTCCCTACATAAGGAGTTGCATACTTTGGCTTCGTCAAACGTCACCCGTAAATGGGTGGACTATAAAGGCGATTACTGGGTATGTAACAAATTATGCGGAGGGATGTGAGTGATGTAGAAGGGATCTATCACTCCTATATGACGGGGGAGACATCGATATTCTTGATAGAGTGAGACCACGAAGTGCATGCCCATGCCCAAATGAGTCAATATGAGATATTGAACTCATTTGATTAGAGTGAGTCTACTTGGAGTTCAAAATATAGATTGTACTAAGGATGACACGGTCTATGCCTCAATTGGTCAATCTAGATGTCAAGGATAGAGGAACATTGTCACATATTGTGAGAGTCACAATTAGTAGTCACAAAGGTGATGTTGGAGCTCAACATTCTTGTAACTTGGGTAGCAATGATGTGTTGCTAGATATCGCTCATTGCTTATGTTCCTAAATCGGATTAGGGACATTGCCAACCTTACAAGAACCTATAGGGTCACACACAAAGGGCAATTAGATGGAGATTAGGTTCATATGATGAACCATGAGGATTAGGTTCATGGGATGAACCAAATTGGATTAAGAGTAATCCTAATTAGACTAATTGAGTTGGACTCAATTTGATTCAAGTGTTGAATGAGTCTAATTTAGATTTGATTCATCAAATCAATTTAAATTAATGAATATAGATTCATTAAATTAAAATTGACTTGAATCAAATGGTTGGATTTGATCAACCATGGGAGATAAGAGGTCAAGTTTGACTTGACTTGAGAGGGAAGATGAAAGGTCAAGTTTGACTTGACCAAATGCCATGTCATGATGATGACTTGGCATGGCCGGCCAATGATGATGTTCCACATCATCATTGACTTATCATGTGGCGCCACCTCTTGAGGGAGACCAAGAGCCATTGGCTCTTGGAGTTACATGCATGCATGTAACTCCCAAGCCTTGAAGTGGCCAGCCACCATTCCATTAGATGGGAATTCATTTTGTGAGTTACTACAACTTCATCTTCCTCCTTGGATCATCCTCTCAAGCTCCCTCTCTTCCTTGGCCGAACCATCCATAGGGTGATAGCACACTCAAGGGTGTGTTTTCTCCACATATTGCTTGTGTGGATACCAATAGAGGAGTGTACACTTGATACTCTAGAGTTCCGACAAGCTATTTGGACGAGCGGGATTTGCGAAGGGCGTCGCATTGAGGGTAACTTCTTATCATGTAGATCTAGAGTAGATCTAAAGGTATTAAACACATACATGTTAGTTTTATTTTTTATACTTCGCACGGATCCGTGGCCGGGGCTTCTGAGGTTTCCGCAATGCAAAAAAGCGGTTTTTGCGGCTCGAAAAATCCAACAGTGGTATCAGAGCCACGTGCGAAGCATGTATGTGTTTCATTTTTGTAGTTTTTATATTAGATATAAAAATTACAGATTTTTATGTTTCTGTAAATTTCCTATTTTTATAGAATTTTTGGGTATTTTTTTAGAAGAGTCGAAGCAACGAGTGTTGGGACACTAGTAGGCTTCAACCATCGAGAAAAACTCTCCGAAACTGCGAGTTCTCGCTTTTGGTTTTTGCGGCAGCGACTTAAGTCGCTGTAAGATCGTAGTAGGGACACTAGCAAAGTTTATTTTGCAAGTAGGGGCGCTGCCCCTATCCCCGAAAGGGACCTTGTCCGGCGATCGCGCCCGGAAACCGCTTAGCGGGACCGTTACGGAGAGGTGACTCATAAAATTGAAAAAAAAGGAAATATTATAGAAATTTTCTGTAAAAATATATAATTTAGAATTATGTATAATTCTGTGATTGTCATGGCCTAAGAACCCCAATTTGATTGGACGTTAATGTGTTGTAATTCATAATACGGCCTGCGTACCATTTTTGTGGTTGTGCGTGTTGTATAGTGTATGCGACCTGCGTGTCGTGCCTCTTCTTTTGAAATTCTAGTTGTAAATAGTTTTAGACTCGAATGTAACTCGAGTTTCATATTTGTAATGTACAAAATGGAGGGGTGAAAATTCCACTTGTAGAAGAAGTTACGAGAAGGGTGCCGACGACACATGGCGGTCAAAGGAAGCGCTTGGAGAAGCCGCTAGCCCTAGGTTGACCGTTCGATCTTCTCATTGGCTTGAGAAGATCGTAGTAGGTCCATGACCACATCACAGTTGATTATATATATATATATATATATATATATATATATATATATATATATATATATATATATATTATTTTATTTGTATGTATGTGATGCATGCTAGTAGAATAATGCTTGTGTGTATATGATGCATGCTAGGATATTTTTCTTGTATGTATATGATGCATGCTAGAATAATGCTTGTATGTATGTGATGCATGCTAATATGGGATAATAAAGACTTTAATGCGTATATGATACACATTATGATTAGATTAGATCTTAATCAAATCAACTCGTAAATGCCTACCAGGTCCTTGATACCCATCACTACCTCGATCATTTGTAGTTGTTGAATCTGGCAAAGCAGAGCAATGCATATTATCTTGGTAGGGTGCAGAGGGACAATCTTGGTCCCTCCTATCACGGCTTGGGTTAGAGTAAGCTCAATTAGATTGAGTAAAACTAGTTAACTCAATTAGATCGAGTAGAACTATAGGCATATTCCAACCGTTGGAAAGATAGGATAAGATCGCATTTACACTAAATCTGGGGCGATTTAGCCAAAGCTAACTCAAGGTCTTTTGTAAATGTGGGTCTTGATCCTATAAACAAGAGTTGCATAGAGATGTAATCGGTAATGTGTTACCCACCGATCGTACTAAGTCTTGGGCGATTTAGCCAAAGCTAACTCAAGGCTTAGTATGATGTTGATCTTGTCCCGTAAGAATTATAGCTAGTTTGTATGAATCTAGTGATGTGGTTTGACCACATCCATAACTCGATTCTACAAAATTCCTATAATTCAGTGGGAGCATCATTTGATTAAAAGATAAATTAAATGATAAAAGGAATATGATATTAATTCTCTGCATTGTATGTTGTAGATTACTATGTCGACAAACATGAACACTCTCTCTCTGCGTTCTGTCCTTGAGAAGGACAAGCTCAATAGAGCAAATTTCCTGGACTGGTACAGGAACCTGAGAATTGTTCTCACCTAAGAAAGGAAGTTGTACGTCCTGGAGCAGCCCATTCCGGAGGCACCTCCTGCCACTGCCTCGCGAGTTGACAAAGATGCTTACAAGAAGCATCAAGATGATGCATTAGATGTGTCATGTCTAATGCTCACGACCATGAACTCTGAGCTTCAGAAGCAACACGAGTTCATGAATGCTTATGATATGGTTGAACATCTTCATCAACTATATCAAGGACAAGCAAGGCATGAGAGTTATGAAGTCTCTAAGGCATTGTTTGGTTCCAAAATGCAAGATGGGACTCTTGTAGGTCCATATGTACTCAAGATGATTGGGTACGTAGAAAACCTACAGAGATTGGGATTCCCCCATGGCCAAGAGCTGGCCACTGACTTGATCTTGCAGTCTTTGCTGCAAGGCTACAATCAATTTGTCATGAATTACAACATGAATGAAATTGATAAGCCACTGTCTGAGATGCTCAGCATGTTGAGAACTGCTGAGGTCAACCTTAAGAAGGGAAAATCTGACTCCATTTTGATGGTGCAAAAGAAGAAAGGCAAGGGCAAGCCTAAAGGTAAGGGAAAGTCCCAAGCCAAGGGCAAAGGCAAGGAACTAAAACCCAAAGGAGGGGTGGCCAAGGAAGTGATTTGCTTCCACTGTAAGGAAGCTGGACACTGGAAGCGTAACTGCAAGGCATACCTGGAAGATCTTAAGAAGAAGAGAAGTGAGACTTCTACTTCAGGTATAAATGTTATAGAAGTCAATCTATCTATTTCTTCATCATGGATATTAGATATCGGATGTGCATCTCACATTTGTACCAATGTGCAGGCGCTGAGAAATAGTAGGGCATTGACAAAGGGCGAGGTGGACCTACGAGTAGGCAATGGAGCAAGGGTTGCTGCTGTTGCTGTAGGAACTTTTGATCTATCTCTGCCCTCTGGGCTTGTACTAGAATTAGATGAATGTTGTTATGTGCCTTCCTTAACCAAGAACATCATTTTGATTTCTTGTTTGGACAAGAAAGGATTTACATTTATAATAAAAAACAAATGTTGTTCAGTTTATTTAAATGATATGTTCTATTGTAATGCACCTCTAATTAACGAACTCTACTTTCTAGACTTAGAGAGCCCTATCTATAACCTAAGTACCAAAAGGTTCAAGTCAAATGAGTTGAACCAAACCTATCTCTGGCATTGTCGCTTATGTCACATAAATGAGAGTCGCTTATCTCATCTCCATAAGGATGGGCTGCTAGAATCATTTGATTTTGAATCATATGAGACATGCGAGTCTTGCCTTTTAGGCAAGATGACCAAGACTCCTATTAGTGGATACAACGAAAGAGCAACAGACTTGTTAGGACTTATACATAGTGATGTATGTGGCCCTTTCAATGTTGCTGCTAGAGGAGGTTACAGGTACTTCATTACATTTACTGATGACTTAAGTAGATATGGTTGTGTATCTTATAACACATAAATCAGAATCCTTTGAAAAGTTTAAAGAATTCAAGAATGAAGTACAAAAGCAGCTTGGCAAGAGTATTAAGATACTTCGATCAGATCGAGGTGGTGAATACCTTAGCCATGAGTTTCGTGACTATCTAGCTGAGTGTGAGATTCTATCCCAACTCACTTCTCCTGGAACACCACAGTGGAATGGTGTATCCGAAAGGAGGAATCATACCCTATTAGATATGGTACGATATATGATAAGTCATACAGATCTTCCTATATCCTTTTGGGGATATGCTCTAGACACAGCAGCCTTTACCCTTAACCGTGTACCATCCAAGGATGTGATAAAGACACCATATACGATATAGACAGGGAGAAATCCCAAGATGTCTTTCATGAGGATTTGGGGTTGTGAGGCTTACGTTCGACGTCAAGTCTCAGACAAACTGGGACCTAAATCCGATAGGTACTATTTTGTTGGATATCCCAAGGATACAAAGGGATATTACTTCTACATTCCTAGTCAGCACAAAGTGTTTGTAGCAAAGACTGGAGTTTTTTTAGAAAGGGATTTTGTTTCTAGAAAAACTAGTGGGAGTACGTTGGATCTTGAAGAAATTCAAGATAAGGACCATAACATTGAGGCCTTGATGGAGGTTGAATAGGAACCACAAAGTGTTGTGGGTGATGAGATTGTTGCACAAAGAGTTGTGGAACAATCACCTGTTCATGTAGACCTACCTCTTCGCAGGTCTGATAGGGTACGTCGTCAGCCTGAGAGATATTCATTTCTCTTGTCTGACCATGATGACATTATGCTCATTGAGAATGAGCCTACCTCCTATCAGGAAGCTGTGATGAGCCCAGATTCTGAGAAATGGCTAGAGGTCATGAGGTCCGAGATGGAATCCATGTACACCAACCAAGTATGGACTTTGGTTGATCCACCTGAAGGGGTCAAACCCATTGGGTGTAAGTGGGTCTTTAGGAGAAAGACTGACATGGATGGACTTACGCATACCTATAAGGGCCGATTGGTGGCTAAAAGTTTCAAGCAAATTCATGGTATTGACTATGATGAAACCTTTTCTCCAGTGGTGATGTTTAAGTCCATTCGGATCTTGCTTTCTATTGCAGCATACCACGATTATGAGATTTGGCAGATGGATGTCAAAACCGCATTTCTTAATGGAAACTTACTCGAGGATGTGTACATGACACAACCTGAGGGTTTTGAAGATCCACAGCATACTGGGAAAGTATGCAAGCTGCAAAGGTCAATTTATGGGCTAAAGTAAGCCTCTCGGAGTTGGAATCTTCAATTCGATGATGCGATCAAATAGTTTGGTTTCATCAAAAATGAAGATGAACCCTGTGTCTACAAGAGGGTTAATGGGAACACAGTTGTCTTCCTTGTATTATATGTGGATGACATACTACTCATTGGGAATGACATCCCTTCGCTACAGTCTGTGAAGACTTGGCTGGGGACGTGCTTCTCAATGAAGGACTTAGGTGAAGCAACCTGTATTCTAGGCATCAAGATCTATAGAGATAGATCTAAGAGATTGCTTGGCCTAAGTCAGAGTACATACATTGATACGGTATTACTATGGTTTGCCATGCAGAATTCCAAGAAGGGACTTCTGCCGATGTCACATGGTGTGAGTCTTTCGAAGACTCAAAGTCCCTCTTCTAGAGAGGAGAGAGACTGCATGGATAAGATCCCTTATGCATCTGCTATAGGATCTATCATGTATGCCATGCTGTGTACTCGTCCTGATGTCTCGTATGCTTTGAGCATGACGAGTAGATACCAGTCAGATCCAGGTGAGCGTCACTGGATAGCAGTCAAGAATATTCTTAAGTACTTGAAAAGGACTAAAGAGTATTTCTTGATATTTGGAGGTAATGAGGAGGTAGATGTAAAGGGTTACAGCGATGCCAACTTCCAAACTGACCAGGATGATTATAGATCGCAGTCAGGGTTCATGTTTTGCTTGAATGGTGGCGCTATGAGCTAGAAGAGTTCGAAGCAGGACACAGTTACTGATTCTACAACAGAAGCCGAGTATATCGCTGCATCTGAGGCAACAAAGGAGGCAGTTTGGATCCACAAGTTCATTACTGAACTTGGGGTGGTTCCTAGCATTGCAGATCCTATAGAGCTTTATTGTGACAACAATGGAGCGATTGCACAGGTTAAGGAACCTCGCTCACACCAGCGGACCAAACACATACTACGGCGATTCCATCTCAATCGAGAGATTATCGATAGAGGAGATGTGAAGATTTGCAGAGTACCCACATAGGCTAACATCGCAGATCCCTTGACCAAGGCTTTGGCACAGAAAAAGTATGATGGTCACATTAGGTCATTGGGTATTAGATGTAGGGGATCGATATGGCCGGCTAGAGGGGGGTGAATAGCCCTCGTTCGTTGGATGTCGTAATTCTCTCTTTCGTTTGCTCGTCTACACAATCGTTAGCGCAAGCGGAAGCATAAACAATAAAGACAAAGCAATAAATGAAAATACAAACGCTAACAAGAAATGTAACGTGGTTCACGGCTACACCACTAATCCACGATCCCGATTCATCCGAGGTGAATCACTCCTCCAAAGCCAATCACTATTGGTCTCTCCTTTGCACCAAGCTAGGTGGAGGTAACCTTTACAATCAAGATCACTCTTCTTACAAATAGAATGGAGTAAAAACAAGTAAGAAGAGTTTAGAGCTTGTGGGGCACTAGGAAGATCACTTAGAGCATAAGCATTAGCCTCTCAAAGGCTCACACCCTCTCTTTTTATAGAGAGGGCTGATTTCTTCCGTTAGCGCCACGATCACGCACGCCCTTGCGATCATTGCCCGTTACTACAACGGCCTCGAACACGCCGGATCCCGACCGGGTAGTCCAACGGAACTCTTAGCGATCATTCGGACCACTGATCGGCCGATCACGCCTCGTAGTCGATCGCTACGGCCACGAGCGGCTCAGGTTCGCGATATCTCTTCGGCGATCGCCATTCCATGCGATCGGCTGGGCATAAACCCATCGGATACGGTCAAACTCACTCGACTAGGGCCGATCGCCATGACATGGCAATCGACAAGTGTCGGAAAACCCATCCGACACTTGGCCAAATGGCCAAGTTTCACCTAAGAGCTACCTCCCGGGTTACAATCGCTCACTCATCTCTCTGAGTCCTTCGCCTCGAAGTTCTCTCGTTCCCCACGCCCTCGGCGATCGAGAGCACGACTCTGCAATGCTCCTTCGTGTCTCTTGCCTCGAAGTCTATTTCCTCCGGCTTTACTCCAAGATTCTCATCCGGCGGTCCCTCGGATGCTCCAAGCGCACGGCTTCCGCAAAGCTATCCTTCACCGACTCAAGGCACGAGTCATGAGATGTGAAACTCGCCACGGCTCCATGTGCGAATTACTAAGTCCTGCACGACTTCAACGCACATATTAAATCAACATAACACACTAACTTAAACCCTTTTCCACACCATCAAAACCATATTACGGCAAGAAATTGCCCTAACAATCTCCCCCTTTTTGATGTGTGGCAATCCGTTTAAGTTAGATAAAAACATTTGATATAAATTTCTAAGGTAAGAAAGCATGTAAACATAAACATGATATAGCAACATGAAACTCCCCCTTAATCCATAAAACTCCCCATAAAAATGTTCTCCCCCTATCATAAGCATAATCATTTCTCCCCCTAAATATGTTCCCCTTTACTTAAACATACATTTCTCCCCCTTTGACACCATAAAAAAGATTAATCCTAATTTATAAACTCATGGCATCAAGTATAGTAGAAAGAGAACACCAAAAACTTGATTAAAATCTGAAATCATAAAATATTGGGCTGTTTTTCAGGTTATCAGTCGACTGCTATCAGTATGGCAGTCGACTGGCACAATGGATTCCGAAATTCTGATTTTTTGGGCGAATTTCAGAAATACATTAAAAATTCCATAAAATTCAAAAAATCATGAAATTTTGGGAACACATTTATTTTAAGTATATCTATCAGTGAAAAATATGTTTTCATGAAAAATCATTATATTTCCACGTATTTGCCAAAAATCCAAAAGCTTTAAAAACTACTAGGTTTTTGATCATAAGAGTATCCATTTTAACACCTAGTCTTGCATCCAATTGTTTCAAAACATGAATACATGTATTTTAAAGTAAGAAATTATTTTGAAAACATATGAAATATCCAACCATGATCTTTGGGCAATATGTCTATGAATTAAACATAAGCCTTCCCCATTATTGGTCTATTATTGCTATGTTGATACTTTAAATGACCATCTAAATGTCATAGGCATTAGTGGACATTTGTATCATCCTAACATCTCACCCATGCTAAGTTTGCAATCAAGTTAGCCTATAGTGAGTGTGAGATGCATCCTAGGGGGTATTTGTGTATACTTAACCAATATATTCATGCAATTCTATCAAGGTTAAGTATCAACCTAATAGTCCTCATGATCATAAAGGCATATATGAATGAATTCTACATTATGATCATGAAACTCATGTATTCATCAAATAATAGTCATGCATTAGGTATTATATGATGATAATAAGCAAAGTATCACCTAAAGCATGATTCAACCCTATTTCTCATGATTACGTGCCAAATATTAAAATCATGAATCATGATTTCAAACATACATAGCAATTACATTAATCATCATGATTTAAGCATTATTATCTATTTATGGGCACGTTATCATCACCCAACACTATTCTAAAAATGTTGTCCCGCCATCCTAAGTCAACCAAAATATGATATAGGTCAATTCCATATGGTTGACTACCCTAGGGTTTTCCTAACCCTTAAGGATGGATTTTGGAACCCAAAATAAGTTCTTTCCTATTGGGTTCACTAAGTATTCCTTGGGGATCCATTTCCTAGATATTGCTTTCTTCTTATCTTGTCCCCTAGCTATAAGGCATTTGTAGGCCTTTTCATTTTTCTTTTCCTTGTAGCCTAGGCCCTTTTTGTTGAAACTAGCTCTTTGGCTCCCTAAGATCATGTTCAATGTGTTGGAGCCAATTGTGAATTTTTCGAGGGCTATTGTTAAATAATCTACCTTTTCCCTTAAGGCCCTATTTTCATTTATACATGCATCACTAACATCTAATGGCACATAAAGGTCATGTGAGCATGCATCATTTAAGCTAGAAGAAATATTATCATTTAAGCATGCATTTTCTAGCTTATTTTCCAATGCCTTAATTTGATTAAGCATGCTTTTATTTTTCTTTTTCATTCCAAATAAGTCCTTAGTTAAACTAGAAATTATGAAAACTATTTTCTTAGGAGAGGCTTTCGTTACCATAGCTTCCATGTCCTCTTCTTCTTCGGATGATAAGGATGTAGAAGCTCCCCCTTCATTTGAGCTCTCCCCACTTGAGCTTGATCCTTCATTTTCGGATGATGAGTAATCCAAGTCATCAAAGGCCATCAAGGCCAAATTGGTGACAAAGGCATTCTCCTTATCCGATGATGATGAGGAGGATGAGGATGGGTCATCCCAAGTCCTTGCCTTTAGAGCTTTG
Organism: Wurfbainia villosa; assembly: GCA_025175895.1. Taxonomy (NCBI): domain Eukaryota; kingdom Viridiplantae; phylum Streptophyta; class Magnoliopsida; order Zingiberales; family Zingiberaceae; genus Wurfbainia; species Wurfbainia villosa. The sequence continues at coordinate 44,548,585 of CM045999.1, read as the reverse complement.
GTCTTCCCCTTTTCTTTTGTCTTCTTCTCCTCTTCCTTCTTTTTCTTGCTCCCCTTTTTCTTCTTCTTTTCTTCTTTCTTTTTCCTCTCTTCCTTGCTCTTGTTTAGGAGAGGACAATTGTCCCTTATGTGCCCCTCTCCTTGGCAATTGTAGCATATTACCTTCCCCCTTGGTCTTCTATTCCTATCATGAGATTTATCAAATCTAAAATTCTTAAATGCACGTCTTACCTTCCTTACCATATAGGCTTCTTCGGTGCTATCCATGGAGGAGGAGGAAGACGCTTCGTCATCAGAGGAGGAGGGGATTTCCATCTTCTTCTTCCCCTTGTTCTCTATCAAAGCTACTCCTCTTGAGGGTTGAATTCTAGGCTTTTCTTGTATTCCTTCAAGCCTAGTTTCGTGGAGCTCCATCGTTGAGAAAAATTCCTCCAAGGTACTTACTTCAAAGTTCTTGGAGATGTAAAACGAATCCACCATGGAGCTCCATCTTGAGGACCGGGGAAAGGCATCTATGACCTTCATTACCATATCCCGGTTGGAGAACTTTTCTCCTACACTTGTTAGCCCAATTAATATTTCTTTAAATCTAGAATGTAGGGAAGTTACCTTTTCTCCTTTTTCTAATTTGATGTTTGAGAGTTGGGAGCGGAGGAGGTCTCTCCTAGCTAGCTTGGCCTCGGATGTGCCTTCATGGAGTTCTACAAGCTTTTCCCACATCTCTTTGGCGCTAGCACATTCTACGATCCGGTTGATCTCTTGTTGAGGGAGCACATTGAGAAGACGATGTTTTGCCTTTGAGTTTGCAAGGTGCTCCTCTCTTAGCTTCTTAGTCCAATGTGATTTTTCAATTGGTTCACCCCTTTCATCCCTATGCAACTCAAAACCATTTTCCATTATAAGCATAATATCAAAATCGGTCTCGAAGAATACCTCCATTCTCTTTTTCCACCAAGAGAATTCGCCGTCGAACTTCGGTGGGTGGATGTTTGAGCCGGCCATTTTTAAAGTTGCTTGTTGTGGCGGTTAGTCCTCGACGAGCTTTCCTCGGTTCTGATACCACTTGTAGGGGATCGATACGGCCGGCTAGAGGGGGGTGAATAGCCCTCATTCGTTGGACGTCGTAATTCTCTCTTTCGTTTGCTCGTCTACACAATCGTTAGCGCAAGCGGAAGCATAAACAATAAAGACAAAGCAATAAATGAAAATACAAACGCTAACAAGAAATGTAACGTTGTTCACGGCTACGCCGCTAATCCACGATCCCGATTCGTCCGAGGTGAATCACTCCTCCAAAGCCAATCACTATTGGTCTCTCCTTTGCACCAAGCTAGGTGGAGGTAACCTTTACAATCAAGATCACTCTTCTTACAAATAGAATGGAGTAAAAACAAGTAAGAAGAGTTTAGAGCTTGTGGGGCACTAGGAAGATCACTTAGAGCATAAGCATTAGCCTCTCAAAGGCTCACACCCTCTCTTTTTATAGAGAGGGTTGATTTCTTCCCGTTGGCCGCCACCAGTCGACTGCCGCCCTTGGAAGTCGACTGCTGTCACTACAACGACCTCCGAACACGTCGGATCCTGATCGTTGTAGTCCAATGGAACTCTTGGCGATCATCGTTGGACCTCACCACGATCGCTACTCCGTAGTCGTCGCCTTCGGCTACGAGCGGTTCTGCCGCGTTCGCTGATATCCTCTTCAGTACCGCCATTCCATGATCATCCGGGCATAAACCCATCAGTTAGATACCAGTCGAACTCACTCGACTCAGAGCAGTCGACTGGTGTCGGGAAAACCCATCCGACACTTGGCCAAATGGCCAAGTTTCACCTAAGAGCTACCCCTCCCCGGGTTAAAATCGCTCACTCTCATCTCTCGGAGTCCTTCGCCTTCGAAGTTCTCTTCGTTCTCGGCCACGTCCCTCGGCACCATCAGGCGCACGACTCTGCAATGCTCCTTCGCGTCTCTTGCCTCGAAGTCTACTTCCTCCGGCTTCACTCTAAGCTTCTCGTCCGGCGGTCCCTCGGATGCTCCAAGCGCACGGCTTCCGCAAAGCTATCCTTCACCGACTCAAGGCACGAGTCATGAGATGTGAAACTCGCCACGGCTCCATGTGCGAATTACTAAGTCCTGCACGACTTCAACGCACATATCAAATCAACATAACACACTAACTTAAACCCTTTGCCACACCATCAAAATCATATTACGGCAAGAGATTGCCCTAACATTAGATACTACGGTGATTGACACTAGTGCTAGTGGGAGATTGTTAGTGAAAGCCCTAGAGCCAATCATGTGATGATTATTGTATGGACTTTATTGTATCATATTCCTATTTATAAAGGCATGGTTATTATATTAACTTGTATTGGTGCCAAATAACTAAATATAATAATGTCCATGAGTAGTAGGTTCTTATCTATATCAATCGATTGGTTGAATCGATAATGAGATGATATAGAGAACACTACTCTTAATCATTCCTAGTCGAGTATTAACATTCAGGGACAATGTTAATGCGTATAGACTAGCATGTAGGTCAACACGATGACTTGATCTCACAAGTCATGGATATGAGATATCAAGTTGACACATGGTTATGCATTGGAGAATGTATACTGAATGACCCGCCATGAGAAAGCATCATGGATCATTATATGAGTGTCATATACTTTCTCATGTGACTATTAGTATGACTATTAGTCCTTAGACCTGAAGTAACCATGGTTCCCTACATAAGAAGTTGCATACTTTGGCTTTGTCAAATGTCACCCGTAAATGGGTGGACTATAAAGGAAATTACTGGGTATGTAACAAATTATGCGGAGGGATGTGAGTGATGTAGATGGGATCTATCCCTCCTATATGACGGGGGTGACATCGATATTCTTGATAGAGTGAGACCACGAAGTGCATGACCATGCCCAAATGAGTCAATATGAGATATTGAGCTCATTTGATTAGAGTGAGTCTACTTGGAGTTCAAAATATAGATTGTACCGAGGATGACACGGTCTATGCCTCAATTGGTCAATCTAGATATCAAGGATAGAGGAACATTGTCACATATTGTGAGAGTCACAATTAGTAGTCACAAAGGTGATGTTGGAGCTCAACATTCATGTAACTTGGGTAGCAATGATGTGTTGCTATATACCGCTCATTGCTTATGTTCCTAAATCGGTTTAGAGACATTGCCAACGTTACAAGAACCTATAGGGTCACACACAAAGGGCAATTAGATGGAGATTAGGTTCATATGATGAACCATGAGGATTAGGTTCATGAGATGAACCTAATTGGATTAAGAGTAATCCTAATTAGACTAATTGAGTTGGACTCAATTTGATTCAAGTGTTGAATGATTATAATTTATATTTGATTCATCAAATCAATTTAAATTAATGAATATAGATTCATTAAATTAAAATTGACTTGAATCAAATGGTTGGATTTGATCAACCATAGGAGATAAGAGGTCAAGTTTGACTTGACTTGAGAGGGAAGATGAAAGGTCAAGTTTGACTTGACCAAATGCCATGTCATGATGATGACTTGGCATGGCTGGCCAATGATGATGTTCCATATCATCATTGACTTATCATGTGGTGCCACCTCATGAGGGAGACCAAGAGCCATTGGCTCTTGGAGTTACATGCATACAAGTAACTCCCAAGCCTTGAAGTGGCCGGCCACCATTCCATTAGATGGGAATTCATTTTGTGAGTTACTACAACTTCATCTTCCTCCTTGGATCATCCTCTCAAGCTCCCTCTCCTCCTTGGACGAACCATCCATAGGGTGCTAGCACAATCAAGGGTGTGTTTTCTCCACCTATTGCTTGTGTGGATACCAATAGAGGAGTGTACACTTGACACTCTAGAGTTCCGGCAAGCTATTTGGACGAGCGGGATTTGCGAAGGGCGTTGCATCGAGGGTAACTTCTTATCATGTAGATCTAGAGTAGATCTAAAGGTATTAAACACATACATGTTAGTTTTATTTTTTATACTTCGCATGGATTCGTGGTCGGGGCTTCCGAGGTTTCCGCAATGCAAAAAAGTAGTTTTTGCGGCTCGGAAAACCCAACACTTGGTGCTAGCACATTCCCCTATCCTATTGACTCTTGTTGGGGAAGCACATTGAAGAGGTGGTGCTTGGCTTTTGAATTAGCAAGGTGCTCCTCCCTTTGCTTTTTAGTCCACCTTGACTTCTCTATTTGTTCATCCTCTTCATCCCTAGGCATCTCAAAACCGTTTTCCATTATAAGCATAATATCGAAATCGGTTTCAAAGAATACCTCCATTCTCTTTTTCCACCAAGAGAATTCACCTTCAAATTTCGGTGGGTGAATGTTTGAGCCGGCCATCCTTGATTGTGCTTGTTGCGGTGGTTAGTCCGTTGACAAGCATCTTGGCTCTAATACCACTTGTAGGGTCGATATGTTGGCCGACTAGAGGGGGGTGAATAACCCTCTTTTTTCGTGTGGTGGAAGTCATTCTTAATCGTCTACAATAAACGTTAACGCAAGCGGAAAATACAAAGCAAAGACAATTAAGAACAAACACAAAGATAAACAAACAATTCGCTAACACCGCAATGTAACGTGGTTCACGGCTGCGCCGCTAATCCATGGTCCGATTCATCCACGGAGAATCACTCCGCAACCAATCCACTATTGGTCTCTCCTTTGCACCAAGCTAGGTGGAGGTAACCCTTACAACTCAAGAATATTCCTTCTTTTACAATAGATGTGAAATAAATTAAAAGAAGGAGTTTAACACTTGTGGAGCACTTGGATGATAGTTTGGAGCATAAGCATTAGCCATCTAAAAGTCCACACCGTCTCTTTTTATAGAGAGGGTTGATTTCTTCCTGTTGGCCACCATCAGTTGACTGCTGCCCTTGGAAGTTGACTGCCGCCACTACAACGGCCTCCGAACACATCAGATCCCGACCGTTGTAGTCCAACAGAACCCATGGCAGTCGACTGATGCCTTCGTAGTCAACTGGTCAGTTGGCTATGGGCGGTTCTGTGCCCGCGACTGCCTTCATCAGTCGACTGTCATTCCATGGCAGTCGACTGATGGTCTACCAGTCGAATGCCATTCCATGGTAGTCGACTGCTGGGCCAAAAACCCATCAGTCGAACACCAATCAAACCCCGTTCGACTCAGAGCAGTCGACTACCATTTCATGGTAGTCGACTGATGTCAGGAAATCTCATCCAAAACTTAGCCATTCGGCCAAGTTCACCTAATGAGCTACTTTACATTTCACTCATTCTCTCATCTCACTCGAAGTCCCTCGCCGAAGCTCTCTTCGTTCGTGGCCACGTCCCTCGACAGTATCAAGCACACAACTCTGCAATGCTCCTTCGCGTCTCTTGCCTTCGAAGTCTGCTTCCTTGTCTTCACTTCAAGTCATCTCGTCCGGCGGTCCCTTGGCAACATCTAGCGCACGACTCTGCAATGCTCCTTCTCCGACTCAAGCATGAGGTTATGAGTGATGAACCCGCCAAAGCTTCATGTGCGAATTACTAAGTCCTGCAAGACTCCAACGCACATATCAAATCCAAACATCCTAACTTAAACCCTTTGCCACACACATCAAAACCATATCATGGGTTGATTGCACTAACAGGTATGATGTCCCTTCCATAAGACATTAATTAGAGAACAAGTTAACATTTAGTTGATTGTTGGGATGTATACTGAAAAGTCTATCTTTTGTATGAACATCTTTAGTTTGAAATAAGAATCACATGATCATTGTTTGCATATTTTTATGGTTATGCATATTGTCTAATACAATACATTATAGATAACATGGTGTGTGGTGTCACACGGGAGATCATGTTATTGGCTCCTTGTAAAGTATAAGTATAGGCTCACAACCGAGATGGCTTTGGACAAACCATTGGTATGGTTGTAGTGTGATTTGGTATTGGTGTGTCTTGACCATAAAATCACAGTAGTACACTTTGTGTGTATTGAGCTGGACCGACTTAGAGGTGATTAGATTTACTGCTGACTACATAATCGAATCGGACCTCAGATATTATATAGTACATACTCTTAATCCCGATATAATAACGGGCACATATACTTAGTATTCATTTCTTTGATTTACCAATGGGCGAGATTTATAGATTAAATCGATAGGCTCGGTAAGTTGGGAAATGATATTATTTATATGGTGTGCCGTTGATTATAGGAGGAAACTGTGTCCTATATATTAGGATGATGATGTCCCCTTGAGGAGCTCATAAGGTTCATCATGTAAACCTTGTAGGTGGACTTGGTCCGGCATGATGAAAAGGTTGAGTGGTACTACTAATGGAGTTAGATGTTGATTAATTAATGCTCAGTAAATTAATTAATCGACGAACATTAGAGATCTTAAACACAGGGAGAAAATGTACATATAATATATGGAGCCCATATTAACTTATGGGGGTTGGTGAGGTAGATCAATGATAATCCTTTAGTGGATGGGATTATCATTAATGGATCGGACTTTATGTGGGCTTGATCCATTTGTTGGCAAAGATCCAACTCCTCCTCATGGTCCCTATTATAGCCTATTAATACCTCAGGAAGCCTAGATTCAATGGATGGAAACAAAACTTTAGATCCAAAGGTAGAGATTAAATCTCTCGATCCGACGGTTGAGACTAAATCTCTAGATCCAACGGTTGAGATTAAATCCCTAGAACCAATGGTGGAGATTAAAACAAGACTTATCCCTAAACTCTATAAAAGGAGGCTTTAGGGTTGGCGTGGAGAGCAAGAGGCAAAGGGAGAGGCTAGGGTTTTGGGCGGCAAGGAGAATAGGGGTTGGCGCCACCAAATAAGGAAACTATTTCCTTATCTTCTTCTTCGTCAAGCTTGCCGGCGCCCATACAGCCCCTTCCTCACTTTGGCCGGCGTCCAAACTCCCACAATCTCTTCTTTTTGGCCAGTGGAACCAAGGCTTAGTGTCCTCCCTTGGAGCTTTTGCCGGCATTCATATTTTCTCCCTTCTCCTTGTTGGCCGGCGGCAAGCAACTTGCTTGTTGCTTGTTTGTTGGCTAAAGGACGGAGAAGAGTCTTGTTTCTATTCTTCCTCTTGCTCGAAACGAGCAAGGAAGGAAGATTGGTGATCTAGGAGCTTCGACTTTTCGTAGATCGTCGCCCACACGACGTCCGAAAGGAGGAAGGTCATACAATAGAAGATCGAGAGGTATATCGATTCTCTATTTTCATTTGATACATGTTTATACTTGTTTTTCAATTATTTTCATGATATATATTCTGTTTTGTGGCTAAATATACTTGGACCCCGAACATAAACACAAAAGCTAGTGATCCGTACATCGTCTATTCCGCGACTATTCGTAGAATAGAGGTTGGTCGCTTGAACAACAAGTTTGTTCAAGTGACCACTCTAATCGAATAGCACGACGATGACAAGGTTGCTTGGGAAATCCCTCTTATCAAGGATAAATTTTTTTTATCCAGGGATGTAGAAGGGATCGCCATCAACAAGCGACCGAGTTGAAGTGAGAAACGAAGTCTCCCCTTCCAACATTTTGTATCAGAGCCACGGTATCCGATTTTGTGTGTTTAGGATTCGGTTATTTTGATGCACTTTTCATATATTATATGTGCCGGATAATAGTAGGATATGCGTAGGTTAACTCTTTGGTTGCAGCCATAGGATCTAACTATTATGGCCATATGTGTGTATGTGATTGTATGTGTGTAAATGTTTATTTTGTTGAATCCTCGGGGTTGACGAGGCTAGTATTTAATTTTTTATAAATTAGATACGCCATTGTTTAGCCACTCTTTTTATTTTTAGTTTACTTTCGATCTAGATTTCATGTACACTACCTCGTGGAGTTTAGGATCGATGGATGTAAATTAAAATTGATTTTAGTCTCGGCTTGGATCTCCGGATGGCTTGTACATGGCGTATGAGGAGCGGACGAGATGACGATACGACGGGAGACATATTGAAGACAAAAGCCATAATAGTTGGAAAATAATTATTTTTCATATTTATTGCTTATTATTTGATATGCATGTCGTAGGCTAGAAAATTCTTCAATTTCAAATTACTAAGTGGGAGAGGGAATTTTTTTTTTAAATTCCCACGACCTACATTACGATTTGACAAGTGATGCAAACAAACTTGCGCGTTGGCTCTGAGTGCCTTCCTCTTTATTGGATGAGTTTGTTTGCGGATCACAAGGTTGAATATGGTTATAGGAAATTATTAAGGAGTGTGTGTACTTCCCCATCAGAAGGCACATAACCCGAGATAATTACCTTGGTACCGAGTAATGATGAACACTTAGAAACAAATATAAGTATCCTCCCCATTAGAGTCACTGCTTTTATTTGTAGGTCCAAAGAGGAACCAACTATTAAGTTTACTTGTCAAAAAGTTAGGTTGACAAGATAGTAAAATTAATGGGTAAAACCTCCTCTTACAAATGTAGAATTCGTATACGTCCACACTATCGTGACATACGATATTCTCAGTGTTTTGAGGTGTTGGTTGATTTTAAAATTTTATTGCTTGAGGAATCAATAATTTTTTGAAATCTAATGTTTTGATCTATGTGATTCTTAGGTTTTCTTTCAAAATGACTTTCAACCCGCTTGCTGTGATACTGAAAGAGAATAAACTTACTAGACCCAACTATGTTGATTGGAAGAGGAATCTTGACATTGTCTTGACTAGTGAGGAATACAAATATGTACTCCTCAAAGAGTTCCCTCCTAAGTCTGCAGATGATTCTGGGGAAAAGGAGAGAGAGAGTTATAAGAAGTGGATAAAGGCTGATGAGATGACGCGGTGTTACATTTTGGCATCTATGTCAAATGTACTGCAACATCAGCTTCAAGCCATGCCCACTCCTTATGACATGATGCTCAATCTCAAAGAGCTTTTCGGACACCAGAATCGACCTGCAAGACAGGAAGCCATGAGGAACCTGATGACGACCACCATGATCGAGGGAACACTCGTAAGGGATCATGTTCTCAAGATGATGGCTCATTTGAATGAGTTGGAAGTCCTCGGAGCTGAGATCGATGGGGAAACCCAGGTCAATATCATTCTCCAGTCTCTACCTAGGAGTTTTGAGCAGTTTTGCCTGAAATACAACATGAACAAGAGGTTGTATTCGTTGGCGGAGCTTCTGACAGAACTCCAGGCGGCAGAGGGGCTATTTCGTCAGAGTGCTCAGGCGCATGCCATGGTGACCCAAAAGGTTTCTACTTCTAAGCTAAAAGTCAAGAAGAAGAAGAAACAAACTGGAACAAAGGCGGTGGGAGGAACTCAGGGACGAGTGAAGAAGCCAAAAGGCAAGTGCTTCACTTATAAGCAGACTAGACATTAGAAGAAGGACTGCCCCAACCGCAAGCAGAACAAAGGTATATGTTTTGGTCTAGTCGTTGAAACATGTTTAGCGGTGTTATCTACCGACACCTGGTGTGTAGATACGGGAGCCACTGATCATGTTTGCAATACTTTGCAGGGGTTCCAAGAAACCAGACGACTGGCTGAGGGAGAGATTACCGTGTACTTGGGCGATGCCACGAAGGTGGCGGCTATTACAGTGGGAGAAGTTCATTTATCTTTTATGAAAAATAAAGTTTTGGTTCTTAAGAATTGCCTTTATGTACCTTTATTTAGAAAGAATTTAATTTCAATTTCTAAATTGTTTATGGATGGATATTCTATTTCTATTAATGAAAGAGTTGTTATAAAAGGGAATAGGGACATTATCTGTTCAGGTGCATTGATAGGAAATCTATACACACTAGAACCAAAACCTCCCACGATGCAAATTGAAGTTAATAACTCATCTTCTAATTCCAATAAGAGAAAAGAACCTTCGAAGATGAACCAAACAAATCTTTGGCATCTTAGGCTTGGTCATATTAACCTAAGAATAATTCAAAGGTTGATAGCTAATGGACCTCTGGGTTCATTATTGGTGGAAGATTTCCTAACCTGCGAATCTTGCTTGGAGGGTAAAATGACAAAGAGGCCTTTTAAGGCCAAGGGGTATAGAGCCAAAGATGTGTTAGAATTGGTTCATTCTGATTTGTGTGGTCCTATGTCTATCCAGGCTAGAGGTGGTTTTGAGTATTTCGTCTCTTTTATAGATGATTATTCGAGATATGGATACATTTACTTGATGCGCCGCAAGTCTGAATGTTTTGACAAGTTCAAAGAATTCAAGCCTGATGTGGAGAAATGTCAAGGTAAAAGTATCAGGACACTACGATCTGATCGTGGTAGTGAGTACCACTTGGGAGAGTTTAGGAATTACTTATCAGAGGCTGGGATTCAATCCCAATTGTCTACACCTGGCACACCATAGCAGAATGGTGTAGCAGAGCGAAGGAATAGGACTCTTATAGAGATGGTTAGATCGATAATGAGTTATTCTGAGTTGCTAGATTCATTTTGGGGATATGCTCTAGATACGACGGTGTACATTATGAACTTAGTTCCATCTAAATCAGTGCCTTCTACTCCCACAGAATTGTGGACCGGGCGAAAGCCTAGTCTAAGACATATTCGGATTTGGGAGAGTCCAGCACATGTGCTTAAGGCGGATGCTGGTAAGTTGGAACCTCGTATAGAAGTACGCATGTTCGTTGGCTATCCTAGAGGAACGAAAGGTGGTTTGTTTTATAGTCCTAGAGATCAGAGGGTGATCGTTAGAATGAACGCTAGATTTCTATAGGAAGACTATGTGATGAACTACAAGCCCATGAGTAAGATTGTTCTGCGGGAAATAAAAGGGGAAGTCACTTCTTCACTACCATCGGTACAAGAGGATATACCACAAGTCACTGCACCGCGTGTCACAGAGGATACATAGGTGATACCTCGTCGTAGTGGGAGGGTTGTGAGACAGCCTGATAGATTCATGTTCATAGGAGAATCTTTTGATTTGGTCCATGGCGAAAATGAACCTGATCCCTGGACATATGACGAGGCAATCCAAGATAAAGATGCAACATCTTGGCAAAGTGCAAAGAATAATGAGATTGAATCTATGGATTCAAATCAGGTATGGGAGCTAGTTGAATCATTCGATGGTGTAAAAACCATTGGATGCAAGTGGATCTACAAAAGAAAAAGAGGAATAGACGGGAAGGTTGAGACCTTCAAAGCGAGGCTTGTTGCGAAGGGGTATACTCAGAAAGAGGGTATCGGTTATGAGGAGACCTTTTCGCTGGTGGCCATGCTTAAGTCTATCCGGATTCTCTTATGCATTGCAGCTCATATGGATTATGAGGAGTGGCAGATGGATGTCAAGACAGCTTTCCTTAATGGAAGTCTTGAGAAAAACATCTATATGAAGCAACCAGAGGGATTCATTGCGAAGGTCAAAGAGCATCTTGTATGTAAGCATAATCGGTCCATTTATGGATTGAAGCAAGCTTCAAGGTCTTGGAACATCCGATTTGATGAAGTAATCCAGTCTTATGGATTTATTTAAAGTCCGGATGAGTCTTGTGTATACAAGAGATGTGACGGAAAGGTAGTGGTATTTCTTATACTATACGTAGATGACATTTTTTTGATTGACAACAATATCAAGGTGTTATCGGACGTAAGGGTATGGTTATCCAAACAGTTTGATATGAAGGACTTGGGAGAAGTGGGACACATCCTTGGGATCAAGGTTATAAGGGATCGCAGGAAAAGGATGTTGTGCTTATCCCAAGATTCATACATAGACACGATTATAGATCGTTTTAGCATGCAAAACTCTAAGAAGTGTTTTCTACCTTTCAAGCATGGAGTTCCTTTATCTAAGGAGATGTGTCCTAGAACATCTCAGGAGATAGAGGAGATGAAGGCGGTTCCATATGCTTCGGCAGTGGGAAGCCTAATGTATGTGATGCTATGTACGAGACCAGATATCTGCTTTATCGTGGGCATGGCCAATAGATATCAAAGTAATCCAGGACAGGGACATTGGACTGCGGCAAAGCATATATTGAAGTACCTGAGAAGGACTAGGGATTATATGCTAGTTTACCAGTGTACTTCGTTCCAGTTACGTATTGCTAAAGTAAGGTTGACAAGATAGATAAAGCTCGATTTGGCTCCTTAAGTTTTTTGTTTAGTTTGGGAGGTGGAGCCATTGTATGGAGGAGTGTCAAGCAGAAATGCGTGGCGGACTCCACCATGGAAGCTGAGTATGTGGACGCCTCTGAGGTGGCACAAGAAGCTGTGTGCTCAGGAACTTCTTGATGGACTTGGATGTGATTTATGGTTTGCCCAGAACTATCACAATTTATTGTGATAATAGTGGTGCAATTGCAAACTCGAAGGAACCACGAGCCCATAAGGTTAGTGAACACATAGAGCACAAGTACCACCTGATACGAGAAATCGTAAAGAGAGGAGAAGTTGCTGTGGCCAAGATTGCATCGGACGATAACCTGGCAGATCATTTCACTAAGGCCCTTCTGGAGAGAGCTTTTAATAGGCATGTGGAGGGAATGTGGATCAGATGTATGGCAGTTTGAGAACAACATAGTCTTTTAGTATAAGTGGGAGATTGTTGGGATGTATACTGAAAAGTCTATCATTTGTATGAACATCTTTATTTTGAAATAAGAATCACATGATCATTGTTTGCATATTTTTATGGTTATGCATATTATCTAATACATTACATTGTAGATAACATGGTGTGTGGTGTCACACGGGAGATCATGTTATCGACTCCTTGTAAAGTATAAGTATAGGCTCACAACCGAGATGACTTTGGACAAACCATTGGTATGGTTGTAGAGTGATTTGGTATTGGTTTGTCTTGACCATAAAATCAAACTACTACACATTGTGTGTATTGAGCTGGACCGACTTAAAGGTGATTCGATTTATTGCTTACTACATAATTGAATTGGACCTCAGATATTATATTATATATACTCTTAATCCCGATATAATAACGGACACATATTCTTAGTATTCATTTCTTTGATTTACCAATGGGCGAGATTTATAGATTAAATTGATAGGCTCGGTAAGTTGGGAAATGATATTATTTATATGGTGTGTCGTTGATTATAGAAGGAAACCGTGTCCTATATATTAGGATGATGATGTCCCCTTGAGGAGCTCATAAGGTTCATCATGTAAACCCTGCAGGTGGACTTGGTCCGGCATGATGAAAAGGTTGAGTGGTACTACTCATGAAGTTAGATGTTGATTAATTAATGGTCAGTAAATTAATTAATTGACGGACATTTGAGATCTTAAACAAGGGGAGAAAATGTACATATAATATATGGAGCCCATATTAACTTATGGGGGTTGGTGAGGTAGATCAATGATAATCCTTAAGTGGATTGGATTATCATTAATGGATCGGACTTTATGTGGGCTTGATCCATTGGGTGGCCAAGATCCAACTCCTCCTCATGGTCCCTATTGTAGCCTATTAATACCTCATGAAGCCTAGATCCAATGGATGGAAACAAAACTCTAGATCCAAAGGTAGAGATTAAATCTCTAGATCCGACGGTTGAGACTAAATCTCTAGATCCGACGGTTGAGATTAAATCCCTAGAACCAATGGTGGAGATGAAAACAAGGCTTATCCCTAAACTCTATAAAAGGAGGCTTTAGGGTTGGCGTGGAGAGCAAGAGGCCTAGGGAGAGGCTAGGGTTTTGGGCAGCAAGGAGAATAGGGGTTGGCGGCACCAAATAAGGAAACTATTTCCTTATCTTCTTCATCCTCAAGCTTGCCAATGCCCATACAACCCCTTCCTCACTTTGACCAGCATCCAAACTCACTCAATCTCTTCTCCTTGGCCGGTGGAACCAAGGCCTAGGGTCCTCCCTTGGAGCTTTGCCCGGCTTTCATCTTTTCTCCCTTCTCCTAGTTGGCCGGTGGCAAGCAACTTGCTTGTTGCTTGTTGGTTGGCTAAAGGAAGAAGAAGAGTCTTGTTTCTATTCTTCCTCTTGCTCAGAACTAGCAAGGAAGAAAGATTGGTGATCTAAGAGCTTCGACTTTTGGTAGATCGTCACCCACATGACGTCCGAAAGGAGGAAGGTCATACAATAGAAGTCGAGAGGTATATCGATTCTCTATTTTCATTTGTTACATGTTTATACTTGTTTTTCAATTATATGCATGATATATATTATGTTTTGTGGCTAAATTTACTTGGACCCCGAACATAAACACAAAAGCCGACGATCCGTACATCGTGTATTCCGCAGCTATTCGTAGAATAGAGGTTGGTGGCTTGAACAACAAGTTTGTTCAAGTGACCACTCTAATCGAATAGCACGACGATGACAAGGTTACTTGGGCAATCCCTCTTGTCAAGGATAAATTTTATTTATCCGGGGACGTAGAAGGGATCGCCATGAACAGTTACGTATTGCTAGGCCGAGTCTGAAGTGAAATAGCTCCATGACATTTGTGCGCATATTAGTATCTAATCAAATGAAGTCCTAGAATCCCTTTTTGAACCTCGAACAAACCTTCGCTTCCTCTGTGTGACACGGTATTTGAGTTAGGACCACCATCAACCTTGCAACTGTTGGTGCAGGGGCACCTAAGTCGAACCTATATTTTGATTATGGCAAAAGACGCAAAGTCAAGGATATATCGTTATCTCACGAGCTGAATCATGTGTGCAGAAAAGTGCTAAAGCTGGAGCTGAAGGCTAGCGACACCCAGAGGAAGCCACGGTGGTCGGGCGACACTCGAGTGACTTCAGAGGGAGCTGAAGGAATCGAGTGGAAGGCCAGAAGCAAAAGCGACATGGTAAGTATCGAGGTAAGCACGTGTGTGCGAGCGTAAGTGAGGTCGTATCCTCCTTACGGGGATGGTCTTAAGTGTAGATCCGACCAAAGACATCCCATCGATGGTCTAGGTCGAGATTGAACGATCGAAGGCCGTCGAAATAATGTTTTCTTTGAGCTAACTTTGACTTGACGGCAAGCATCGATCATTGCTTGGAGGACTCATTGCTCATCGTCGATCATTAGAGAAGGTCCCTTTGTTGGGATGTATACTGAAAGCTTAGCTCTTTTGTATGAAAATATTTATTTTGAAATAAGAATAACATAATCATTGTTTGCACTTTATTTATATATGTGCATATTGTCTAATACTTTATATTGTAGATAACATGGTGCTTGGGTGTGGCACAGAAGATCATGTTATCAGTCCCTTGTAGAGTATAAGTAAAGGCTCACAACCAAGATGATTTTAGACAAACCATTGGCATGGTTGTAGTGTATCTTGGTATTGTTTTGTCTTGAACATAGAGTTACAATAGTACACTTAGGTGTATTGAGCAGGATCGACATAGAGGTGATTCAATTTATTGCTGACTACATAATTGAATCGGACCTCGGATATTATGTTGTACATGCTCTTAATCCGGATATAATAACGGGCACATGTACTTAGTATTTATTTCTTTGATTTACCAATGGGTGAGATTTAGATGGATTAAATCAATATGTCCGGTAAGTTAGGAAATAATATTATTTACATGGTGTGCCGTTGATTATAGGAGGAAACCATGTCCTATATATTAGGTTGATGATGTCCCCTTGAGGAGCTCATAAGGTTCATCATGTAAACCCTGCAGGTTGACTTAGTCAACATGATGATAAGGTTGAGTGGTACTACTCGAGGAGTTAGATGTTAATTAATTGATGGTTAGTAAATCAATTAATTGACGGACATTCGATATCTTAAACACGGGGAGATGGATGTACAAATAATATATGAAGCCCATATTAATTTATGGGGGTTGGTGAGGTAGTTCGATGATGATCCTCTAGTGGAATGGAACATCATTGATGGATCAAGTTTGTGTGGTTCCGATCCATCGGGTGGCCAAGACCCAACTCCTCCTCATGGTCCCTATCGTAGCCTAATATAAACCTCATGAAGTCTAGATCGAATGATGGAAAACAAATCTCTAGATCCGACGGTTGAGATTAATTCTCTAGATCCGACGGTTGTGATTAATTCTCTAGAACCGACGGTTGAGATTAATTCTCTAGAACCGATGGTTGAGATTAATTCTCTAGATCCGACGGTTGAGATTAATTCTCTAGAACCGACGGTTGAGATTAATTCTCTAGAACCGATGGTTAAGATTAATTCTCTAGATCCGACGGTTGGGATTAAATCTCTAGAACCGATGGTGGAGATTAAAATCTCTAGAACCAACGGTTGAGATTAAATCTCTAGATCCGACGGTTGAGATTAAATCTATAGAACCAATGGAGGAGATTAATCCAAGGCAAAAACCCAACTCTATATATAAGGCTTATTTAGGTTGGTGACAGGATGATGGATGGTTTAGGGGATTAGGGTTTGCTTCCTTTGGAGGCTAAGAAACCCTAGTTTGTTTAGAATTTTTGGGGCTAGGGTTTGGGAGCAAAGATGGGCGGCAACAAGTGGAAGATGAGTTTCTTCTTCTTCCTAAAGCATGGCCGGTCTCTTCCTTCTACCCTCTACCTTGGTCGGTCTACACTCTATCCTTCTTCCCCTCTTCCATGGCCGGCACATAGAAGATGGTTTTCAAAGAGATTAGGGTTTTGCCTTTCCTTTGGTTGGGCGACAAGAAATCCTAGGTTAGGGTTTGGTTGGGCGGCTAGGGTTTGGAAGTTGGAGTGGGCGTCAACTATAGGAGAGGTTCTCTTCTTCTTCCTAAGGTGTTGTCGGGACCTATCTCTATTCCCTCTACCTTGGTCGGCGCTCAACTCATTCCTCTTCTCCTCTTTATTTCATCTTTGCCGGCGACACTAGAAGCTAGGGTTTGTCCCTAGTTTGGTTCTTGGTGGTTTCCATTATGTTCTCTCTATTCTTGGGGCCGGCGGCATCAATCCTTTGTGGATTGGTGGTTGGCTCAAGAAAGAAGGGAAAGAGAGTTCTTCTTTCTTTGGATTGAAAAAGATCTAGGAAGCTTCAACTTGTGGAGGATCTTCGCCCACACGAAGTCTACAAGGAGGTTAGAACATACGATAGAAGATCAAGAGGTATAAAAGTTTTACAACTTTTATTATTGTTCTTTACATGTTCTTATTGATATGCTAGCTTATGTTCTTTATGTTAGTATGTGTTGATTATACTAGTTTACATTTGTATGTATTTGTATAATCATGGACCCCGAAGATAAACACAAAAACCAGCGATCCGTCCGTCGTCTCTTCCGCGGCTAACCGACTAGAAGAGTTGATTGCTTGAACAACAAGTTTGTTCAAGCGATCGCTCGAGTCGTTGGCACGACGATGAATTGGTTGTGCTAAGGAAACTCATCCCATCCGGATTAGTTTTCATTAGTGAAAATTTTAATCCGGGGACATGGGAGCCGATGAGCATTCCGAGGAATAGCACGATTCCAACAACTGGTATCAGAGCCACGGTTTCCGATTTTGTGTATTTAGGATTCGGTTACTTTCATTCACATATCATATATTGAGTATGCCAGATAATAGTAGGATGAGCGTAGGCTAACTTTTTGGTTGCAGGCATAAGATCCGACTATTATGGCTATATGTGTGTTTGTGGTTGTTTGTGTGTGATTGTATGTATATTATTTGAATCCTCGGGGTTGATGAGGCTAGATTAGTATTTAATTTTTGTAATTAAATACGACATTGTTTAGCCACTCTTTATTTTATTTTACTTTCGATCTAGATTTCATCTACACTCCCTCGTGGAGTATAGGATCGATGGATGTAAAATAAAATAGGTTTTATTCTCGGCTCGGATCTCCGGATGGCTCGTACAAGGCGTAGGAGGAGCGGACGAGGTGGCGACACGACGGGACACATATTGGAGAACAAAGCCATAATAGTTGGAAAAAATTCTATTTTTTCCATATTTATTGCTGATTTGTTTTATATGCATGTTGTGTGTGCTTGAAAATTCCTCATTTTCAATTTACTAAGTGGGAGAGGGATATTTTAATTAATTCCCGCGGCCTCCATTACAATTTGACGTGTGATGCAATAAACTTGCGTGTCGGCTCTGAGTGGCTTCCTCCCTGCGGATGAGTTTGTTTGCGGATCACTAGGTCAAATAATGGTTATAGGAAATTATCTAGGAGCGTGTGTACTTCCACAGTGGTAAGGCACATAATCCGAAATAATTCCCTTAGTATCGTGTAATGGTGCACACTTAGATGCAAATATAAAGTATCCTCCCCATCGGAGTCACTGCTTTTATTTGTAGGGCCAAAGAGGAACCAACTATTAATTTTATTTGTCAAAAAGTAAGGTTGACAAGATAATAAAATTAATGGGTAAAACCTCCTCTTACAAATGTAGAATTCGTATACGTCCACACTGCGTGGCATGCGATATTTTCGGTGTTTTAAGGTGTTGGTTGATTTCGGAATTTTATTGTTTTGAGGAATCAATAATATTTGAAATCTAAAATAATGATCCATGTGATTCTTAGGATTTTCAAAATGACTTTCAGTCCACTTATTGTTATACTAAAGGAAATAAACTTACTGTACCCAAATAATGATGATTGGAAAAGAATCCAAGTATTGTCTTATCTGCAAGGAAGTACATGTATGCACTCTTTGAAGAGTATCCTCAAGCCATGGTTGCTCAAAAAGGTTTCTACTTCTAAGCCGAAAGGCAAGAATAAGGAGAAACAAGGTGGAGCAAATGTGGTGGGAGGATCTCAGGGAGGAGTGAAGAAGCCGAAAAACAAGTACTTCACTTACAAGCAGGATGAACATTGGAAGGAGGACTGTCCCAATCCAAAATAGAACAAAAGTATATCCTTTGGTCTAGTCGTTAAAACATGGTTAGCGGTGTTATCTACCGGCACCTGGTGTGTAGATACGAGGGCCGCTAATCATGTCTGCAATACTGGGATACGAGCCACTAATCATGTACGACTACTAAAGGGATATTACCATTTACTGGGCAATGCCATGGCTATTGGGGAGATGTTTTATTTATCTTTTGAGAGAAAATAAAGTTTTGGTTCTTAAGAATTTTCTTTATGTACCTTTATTTAGAAAGAATTGATTTGCTTTCTAAATTATGGATGGATAATCTATTTCTTTAATATGATTTGTTATAAAAGGAATAGGGACATTATCTATTCAGGTACATAGATAGGAAATTTATAACTTGAACCACAAGCTCCCACGGTGCAAATAGAAGTTATTAACTCATCTTCTAATTCCGATAAGAGAAAAAAACATTCAAAAATGAACCAAACATATCTTTTGGCATCTTAGGTTTGGTTACATTAACCTAAGCAGAATTCAATAGGTTGATAGCTGATGGACCTTTGGGTTCATTAGTGGTGGAGGATCTCCCAACCTGTGAATCTTGCTTGGAGGGTAAGATGACCAAGAGGCCTCTCAAGGCCAAGGGGTATAGATACAAAGATGTGTTGGAATTGGTTCATTCTGATTCGTATGGTCCTATGTCTATCCAGACAAGAGGTAGTTTTGAACATTTCATCTTTTTCATAGATGATTGTTCAAGATACGGATGACACTACGATCTGATCGTGGTGGTGAGTACCTCTTGGGAGAGTTTAGGAACTACTTATCAGAGGTCGATTCAATCCCAATTGATCGACCTGCACACCCCAGAATGCAGCGTAGCGAAGGAATAGGACTCTTATGGAGATGGTTAGATCGATGATGAGTTATTCTGACTTGCCAGATTCGTTCTGGGGATATGCTATAGATACGACGGTATACATTCTGAACCTGGTTCCATCTAAATCAGTGCCTTCTACTCCCACAGAATTGTGGACTGGGCGAAAGCCTAGTCTAAGACATATTCAGATATGGGAGTCCAGCACATGTGCTGAAGGCAGATACTGGTAAGTTGGAACCTCGTACAGAAGTACGCATGTTCATTGACTATCCCAGGGGAACGAAGGGTGGATTGTTTTATAGTCCTAGAGATCAGAGGGTGATCGTTAACACGAACGCCAGATTTCTAGAGGAAGACTATGTGATGAGCCACAAGCCCAAGGGTAAAATTGTTCTGGAGGAGTTAAAAGGGAAGTCACTTCTTTAGTACCACCGGTACAAGAGGATATACCACATGTCACTGCACCGCGTGTCACTGAGGATACGCAGATGATACCTCGTCATAGTGGTAGGGTTGTTAGACAACCTTATTGATTCATGTTCTTGGGTGAATCTTCTGATTTGGTCCCTAGAAAATATGAACCAGATCCCTAGACATACGACGAGGCAATCCAAGATATAGATACAACATCTTGGCAAAGTGCAATGAATACTGAGATTGAATCCATGTATTCAAGTCAGGTCTTGGAGCTCTTATGCATAGCAGCTCATATGGATTATGAGGTGTGGCACATGGATGTCAAGACAGCTTTCCTTAATGGAAGTCTTGAGGAAAACTTCCAAATGAAGCGACCAGAGGGATTCATTGCTAAGGGCAAAGAACATCTTGTATGTAAGCTTAATCGGTCCATTTATGGATTGAAGCAAGCTTCGAGGTCTTGGAACATCCGCTTTGAGGAGGTAAATCAGTCTTATGGATTTATTCAAAGTATGGATGAGTCTTGTGTATACAAGAGATGTGACGAAAACGTAGTGGTATTTCTTGTACTATACGTAGATAATATTTTGGTAGTTGGCAACAATATCAGAGTGTTGTCAGACGTAAGGGTATGGTTGTCCAAACAGTTTTGAAGGATTTGGGAGAAGTGGGTCACAACCTTGGGATCAAGGTTGTTGTGCTTATACCAAGCTTCATACATAGACATGATTTTGGATCGTTTTAGCATGCAGAACTCCAAGAAGGGTTTTCTACCTTTCAGGTATGGAGTTCCTTTATCTAAGGAGATGTGTCCTAGATCATCTGAGGTGATAAAGGAGCCAAGGTTCCTTATGCTTCAGCAGAGAAGCCTCATGTATGCTATGTATGAGACAAGATATCCGCTGCCAGGGCATGGTTAGCAGATATCGAGTAATCCGTATCAGTGGACATTGGATCGCGTAAAGCATATATTGTAGTGCCTAAGAAGGACTAGGGATTATATGCAAGTTTACCGGGTAGACCAATTACTCCCTGTGGGTTGTATGGATTGCGATTTCCAATCATATAGGGATAACAATAAGTCTACCTCAGGTTTTGTGTTTACTTAGGGAGGTGGAGCCATTGTATGGAGGAGTGTCCAGCAGAAATGCGTGACGGACTCCACCATGGAAGTTGAGTATGTGGCAGCCTAAAAGGCGGCCAAAGAAGTTGTGTGGCTCAGGAACTTTCTGATGGACTTGGATGTGATTCCTGGTTTGCCCAGAAATATCACAATTTATTGTGATAATAATGGTGCAGTTGCAAACTCGAAGGAACCACGAGCCCATAAGGCTAGTAAACACATAGAGTGCAAGTACCACCTGATACGAGAAATCGTAAAGGAGGTAGAAGTTGCTGTCGCCTAGATTGCATCAGAGGATGACCTGGTAGACCCTTTCACTAAGGCCCTTCTGGTGAGAGCTTTGATAGGCATGTGGAAGGAAGGGGAATCAGATGTATAGCAGTATGAGGACAGCGTAGTCTTTTAGTATAAGTGGGAGATTGTTGGGATGTATACTGAAAGCTTAGCTCTTTTGTATGAACATCTTTATTTTGAAATAAGAATCACATGATCATTGTTTGCACTTTATTTATATATGTGCATATTGTCTAATACTTTAGATTGTAGATAACATGGTGCTTGGGTGTGGCACAGAAGATCATGTTATCAGTCCCTTGTAGAGTATAAGTAAAGGCTCACAACCAAGATGGTTTTGGACAAACCATTGGCATGGTTGTAGTGTAGCTTGGTATTGTTTTGTCTTGAACATAGAGTTACACTAGTACACTTAGGTGTATTGAGCAGGACCGACATAGAGGTGATTCAATTTATTGCTGACTACATAATTGAATCGGAACTCGGATATTATGTTGTACATGCTCTTAATCCCAATATAATAACGGGCACATGTACTTAGTATTTATTTCTTTGATTTACCAATGGGTGAGATTTAGATGGAATAAATCAATATGCCCGGTAAGATGGGAAATAATATTATTTAGATGGTGTGCCGTTGATTATAGGAGGAAATCGTGTCCTATATATTAGGTTGATGATGTCCCCTTGAGGAGCTCATAAGGTTCATCATGTAAACCCTGCAGGTTGACTTAGTCAACATGATGATAAGGTTGAGTGGTACTACTCGAGGAGTTAGATGTTAATTAATTGATGGTTAGTAAATCAATTAATTGACGGACATTCGATATCTTAAACACGGGGAGATGGATGTACAAATAATATATGGAGCCCATATTAATTTATGGGGGTTGGTGAGGTAGTTCGATGATGATCCTCTAGTGGAATGGAACATCATTGATGGATCAAGTTTGTGTGGTTCCGATCCATCGGGTGGCCAAGACCCAACTCCTCCTCATGGTCCCTATCGTAGCCTAATATAAACCTCATGAAGTCTAGATCGAATGATGGAAAACAAATCTCTAGATCCGACGGTTGAGATTAATTCTCTAGATCCGACGGTTGTGATTAATTCTCTAGAACCGACGGTTGAGATTAATTCTCTAGAACCGATGGTTGAGATTAATTCTCTAGATCCGACGGTTGAGATTAATTCTCTAGAACCGACGGTTGAGATTAATTCTCTAGAACCGATGGTTAAGATTAATTCTCTAGATCCGACGGTTGGGATTAAATCTCTAGAACCGATGGTGGAGATTAAAATCTCTAGAACCAACGGTTGAGATTAAATCTCTAGATCCGACGGTTGAGATTAAATCTATAGAACAAATGGAGGAGATTAATCCAAGGCAAAAACCCAACTCTATATATAAGGCTTATTGGGTTGGGTGGCAAGGATGATGGATGGTTTAGGGGATTAGGGTTTGCTTCCTTTGGAGGCTAAGAAACCCTAGTTTGTTTAGAATTTTTGGGGCTAGGGTTTGGGAGCAAAGATGGGCGGCAACAAGTGGAAGATGAGTTTCTTCTTCTTCCTAAGGCTTGGCCGGTCCCTTCCTTCTACCCTCTACCTTGGTCGGTCCACACTCTATCCTTCTTCCCCTCTTCCATGGCCGGCACATAGAAGATGGTTTTCAAAGAGATTAGGGTTTTGCCTTTCCTTTGGTTGGGCGGCAAGAAATCCTAGGTTAGGGTTTGGTTGGGCGGCTAGGGTTTGGAAGTTGGAGTGGGCGACAAATATAGGAGAGGTTCTCTTCTTCTTCCTAAGGTGTTGCCGGGACCTATCTCTATTCCCTCTACCTTGGTCGGCACTCAACTCATTCCTCTTCTCCTCTTTATTTCATCTTGGCCGGCGGTACTAGAAGCTAGGGTTTGTCCCTAGTTTGGTTCCTTGGTGGTTTCCATTATGTTCTCTCTATTCTTGGGGCCGGCGGCATCAATCCTTTGTGGATTGGTGGTTGGCTCAAGCAAGAAGGGAAAGAGAGTTCTTCTTTCTTTGGATTGAAGAAGATCTAGGAAGCTTCAACTTGTGGCGGATCTTCGCCCACACGAAGTCTACAAGGAGGTTAGGACATACGATAGAAGATCAAGAGGTATAAAAGTTTTACATCTTTTATTATTGTTCTTTACATGTTCTTATTGATATGCTAGCTTATGTTCTTTATGTTAGTATGTATTGATTATACTAGTTTACATTTGTATGTTTTTGTATAATCATGGACCCCGAAGATAATCACAAAAACCAGTGATCCGTCCGTCGTCTCTTCCGCGGCTAACCGACTAGAAGAGTTGATTGCTTGAACAACAAGTTTGTTCAAGTGATCGCTCGAGTCGTTGGCACGACGACGAATTGGTTGTGCTAAGGAAACTCATCCCATCCGGATTAGTTTTCATTAGTGAAAATTTTAATCCGGGGACATGGGAGCCGATGACCATTCCGAGGAATAGCACGATTCCAACAAGCACTCGACTGATGCTGCCATCAGTCGACTGATGATGGTCATCAGTTGACTGATGGTCAAAAGATCAGCCTTGAAGAGTCAAGGTTTATCACCACTTTTCAAGGAGGTTGTGTGTTCATTTGTGATTGGTTGAAGACCCATTCGATGAGGGGCTCAAAGGCTATAAAAGGAGGTCCTAACCTAGGGTTTTCTCAATAATTCTACGCTTCCAAAAGCCTCCGCAAAGCTACAACTCTCCGACAACGAAGTGCTTCTTCTCCGACATCTAGGTCTTAACTTCTTTTATTTTTGTAATGTCGGTTTAAACTTTTACTTCAGTTTGTTACTTTAATTCTTTCGGAGCTTTTATCGTAACAAGGAGATGGGGAGTGTCCCTCTACCTCAAGTTTTGTTCTTTATTGTATCGATTAACTCCTACCTCCAACGAGGAGGAGTTCGTTTAGTATTTTGCCCTCCGTGCGTGGTCAAGGACCACTAGGGCCTTGGAGTAGTAGCCGAAGGCTATGAACCAAGTAAAAATAATTGTCTCTTTTATTTATTGTTTATCTTTCCGCTGTAAATTATCTACTCGAGTTTTAACGAACGATTTCGTAAAAGTTTTATCGCTATTCACCCCCTCTAGCGATCTGCTTCGATCCAACAATTGGTATCAGAGCCGGGGGGACTCAGATTCGGTGCAACCACCGGTCGAGCATTTTTTGTTTTCGTATTTATCGTTTTAAGATTTCTCCCACACTACTAATCCAAGACCAAGTCTTGGTACATAGTTTTTGGTTGTGTTTTTGCAAGTATTGATCGCCTTCGGAGTACCTCACGATCAAACGAGCATAACTTTTGCTACAAGTGGACTCACGAAATGATCTACCCACCAAATCGAAGCTCTCGCAGAGATCTACACTACTTACTGGGGTTTTACCCCCGTAACAAGCTGTTTTCATCCTCAAAAATTGATGTTTAGTAGCCTTTCGGCGACATCGAAGGTTGTGAGTACTTACTTTTTATTTAGTTTCTTATTTCTTTGCTTAATTTTCTATTTTTCATTTGTTTCTTTTTATTTACCACACTAATAATCCAAGACCAAGTCTTGGCAAGTTTTGTTGTGTTTTTTTTTGTGTGCAAGTTTTTCTTTATGACCCACATTGAGGGGTACAGCACCATCCGGCCTCCGTTCTTTAACGGAGATGATTTCCGTTATTGGAAAGGTCGGATGAAGTGTTTTCTAAAAACACAAGTCGAGACTTGGATAATCATCCAAACTGGCTTTGCTCTACCCACTAATGATCAAGGCGAGCCTTTGGACTTCGACAAGTGGAACAATGCAACCAAGAGGCAAATCGAAGCCGATGCAAGGGCAACCCAAATATTGCAATGCGGATTGTCTAAGGAAGAGCTCAACCGCATCGGACCCTTCATCAGCGCAAAAGATCTGTGGACAAAACTCATAGAACTACACGAAGGGACTAACGACGTGAAGGTAAGTAAGCGTGGCTTACTACTTGATAAATTGTATAACCTAAAAATGCCGGAATGTGAGACGGCAACGCAACTACACGCTCACGTCCAGGACATTGTCAATGGATTGCACACCATCGGACACAAGGTCAAAAACCGCGACCTCCTAAGGTACGTTCTTAATTCATTTCCTAGGACTACCTTGTGGGCATCCATGGTTGATGCCTACAAGGTTTCTATGGACCTTTCAAAGCTTAGGTTAGACGAGTTATTTTCCGAGTTTGAACTTCACGAGCAAACTAACATGGTCTGGGCCGAGAGAGGTATTGTTCTACTTGCAGGACAAAGAAGCAAGGCACCCACCAAGCAAGAAGATGGACTCGAACCCGAAGACGAATCAGAGTCCGAATCCAAAAAGGTGAAAGCAATAGTGAACGTAGTGCGGAAGATCGTTCGGAGGGAAAGGAGGCTACTAAAAAACAAAAAGAGGGCACAATTCAAATCAAGTCAAAAGAAGGCGTTTCATGCAACATGGGACAATGAAGAAGGTGTCGGCATAGCATGCATGGCAAGACCCGAAGAGTCCGAGTCCGAATCTCAATCAAACTACAACACCGACTCCGAACTCGAGGACTACTTCAAGAAGCAACTCAAAGCCGGACCGAAAGATAAAATTAAGGTTAGCCTCTCACTAATTCATATGCTTTACAATACGATTAAATTGCTAACTAGGAAATTAGCTAAATCCGAGCCTAGGGTCAAGTCCTTGGTTGAGGAGGTTGAAACCCTCAAACAAGAGATACCCCTAAACTCTTCGACTAGTCGAGTTCAAGAGGAGGACTCAACTCAAGTTGAAAAACTCGAAGAAGAGAACTCTCTCTTGAAAGGGCAAGTCCAAGAGCTCGAAGCTCGGTTGAACAAGTTCTCGACGGGGTCCAAGAATCTTAACCGACTTCTTGGAACTCAAAGAGCCGTGTACAACAGAGCCGGACTTGGATATAGCTCAAAGACTACGAATATATCTTACATGTCTATCGTAAACCGTAGTCATCATCGAGTCCAAGCGTGGGTCCCAAAAACTTTATTAAACTCACATATAAGGACCAATAGGTTTTGGATTCCCAAGGATCAAGTTCATTACTTGACCAGACCATATCAGTTCAATGATCCAGGGGGAGCTAATACCAAAATAGTATATCCGATAACCTAAACCTTTTATTCTCTTTAGAATGGTTAGATAGAACTATAACTCGTCAATGCTTGATAACATAGTACCAGGACGTGGCGAGATGATAGTACACTAGGAAAGCGGAGTCTTGTGTATTCGGGCTAGATAAGGCGTATCTAGTTCGGTGCACTTGACCGAGTGGAACTAGCTAAAGCTACCTTGCCGTATCCTAGACTAGTTAGACCAGGAAGTGGTCTTAGGTGAGTCAAGTTACTGTTTTCTCAAAATTGGCTTTGTCTAAGGAAGTGATCATTTTTCCGATCAAAGAAGGCCCCTGTGCCTCGCCACAACCTGGAAGCCAAGATCTTGAAAAGGTGAATTGATGAGCTTAGGATCAAATCCGAATCTAACGCAAGGTTGACAAGTTTCAAATCATTAAAACTTAATCAAGATAAAATTGGAATCATCTCACATAAACATATAAGGTGAACCAATTCTAAGACACTTAGAATGGGTGAGATGAATAAGGAACAATTTCAATTTACATAATCTTTTCAAAAATGTTATCTATTTTTCAAAATATCGAGCTTAAACGTGTACTTATACTCGGACAAAATTCTAAATATACAACCTTCTAGGTCAATGTTTAGCGCCCCCTAACTTTTCTATACCTTATATATTTGATTATGGGGGAGAGCAAACTAACCCTAAGGGTTACATATTTTTTTAAAGTTAATAGCATATAAGTATTGTGAAACTCAAAGTTAATTTTATAAGTATTTTGAAAATCAAACTTAGTTTCCAAAAATTGCATTGTTGGTGCAGAGGGCTATACCTCGAACCAAATTAAATCAAGACACATGCTTGGACTCATGTTAGATAATCATTATGCATGCTACCTTTTCTATTAAAAAACCCCTACTTTTTATATAAAACCCGATACCTTGTTTGATTCATGGCAAAAGGGGGAGAAGAGCATAAGTTAAGGGGGAGAACAAAATTTAAATTTTTGAAAATTAAACTTTTGTTTTAAAACTCACCGAATGTTAAGAGGGAGTTCACTACAAATGAGCGTAACATTTATCTTACTAATTTTCTGCTTTATATTTTCCCTTAACTTTGTGTAAATTTGCCATAGGATCAAAAAGGGGGAGATTGTTGGTGCAGGGGCACCTAAGTCGAACCTATATTTTGATTATGGCAAAAGACGAAAAGTCAAGGATATATCGTTATCTCACGAGCCGAATCAAGTGTGCAGAAAAGTGCTAAAGCTGGAGTAGGTCGAGATCGGACGGTCGAAGGTCGTCGAAATAATGTTTTCTTTGAGCTAACTTTGACTTGCAGTAAGCATCACGATCGCCGACTTGGAGGACTCATTGCCATCAATCGATCAGTAGGTCAAGATTGATCGATCTTGCCATCGATCGTGATGATGGTCATCAGTCGACTGATGGTCAAAAGATCAGCCTCGATGAGTCAAGGCTTATCACCACTTTTCAAGGAGGTTGTGTGTTCATTTGTGATTGGTTGAAGATCCATCCGATGAGGGGCTCAAAGGCTATAAAAGGAGGTCCTAACCTAGGGTTTTCTCAATAATTCTAAGCTTCCAAAAGCCTCCGCAAAGCTACAACTCTTCGACAACAAAGTGTTTCTTCTCCGACGTCTAGGTCTTAACTTCTTTTATTTTTGTAACGTCGGTTTAAGCTTTTACTTCAATTTGTTACTTTAATTCTTTCGGAGCTTTTATCGTAACGAGAAGAGGGGGAGTGTCCCTCTACCTCAAGTTTTGTTCTTTATTGTATCGATTAACTCCTACCTCCAACAAGGAGGAGTTCGTTTAGTATTTTGCCCTCCGTGCGTGGTCAAGGACCACTAGGGCCTTGGAGTAGTAGGCGAAGGCTACGAACCAAGTAAAAAGAATTGTCTCTTTTATTTATTGTTTATCTTCCCGCTGCAAATTATCTACTCGAGTTTTAACGAACGATTTCGTAAAAGTTTTATCGCTATTCACCCCCCCCTCTAGCGATCCGCTTCGATCCAACAGCAACCACAACCCTTAGAATTTAAATCCAAACAACAACACACACTGAACAATCGGTACTTGAATCTCAGTCTATGTGGGATTGATAATCTATTTATTCCTTGACGACATCCGTGAACTTGAGGGCTTTGAGTTCGAGAATGCACTTTGAGTCTTTGACGGTTCCCGTCGTAAGATTTGAGGTCGCATTCACGTGCATCAATTTTTTGGCTCCATTGCCAAGGACTGATTGATTTGATATCGAATCAAGAAGTGGATAGTTGGATCAGACTTAGGGTAGATTTGTTTTAATTTATTTTATCTCAGTTTTAGGTTTTTACTATTTAGATTATGTTTAAATCAGTTTTATTAATTATCTTATAGTTTAGTTCTTCTTAATTTAATTCTGTAAGTCAGACACTTTATTTACTATTTTTCTTTAAGCAGTAGGTATACTCCTAATTAAGTGGCTCGGTTCTTTGTATGCGCAGACATTTAGGATCAGAAAATTTATTTCAGATAGACCTAGAAAACGAAAGAACCTACCATCGCAGGAGATCTGAACAGAAAGGCATGGAGGGTCTTGATGCATCTGTGGTAAATTTATGTAGCTGGCCTTTGCGTGACTATGCAGCCCCAAGCGCTAAAGGATATAGGCCAAGCATAACTGGACCATCAATCTCAGGCAAAAACTTTTAACTGAAACCTGCACTTATACACATGTTCCAGCAGAGCTAATTCGGGGATGCTGCAACTGAAGACCCGAACCTGCACCTAGAGACCTTTTTGTAGGTATGCTTGATGATGAAACTCAATGGAGTACCAGCCGACATGATCCATCTGAGTTGTTTCCCGTTCTCACTATGGGATAAGGCGAAGACATGGCTCCACTCCCATCCTTCAAGAAGCATCACTAGGTGGGAGCAATGTGAGCATCAGTTCTTAAAAATTTTTTTCCCACCAAGTAAGACTGCTCACATGCGCCACTTGATATCTAGCTTCCGCAAGAAAGAAGGGGAGCCCTTTTTCGAAGCCTGAGATTGCTACAAAGGGCTGCTCCATGAATGCCCCCATCATGGTCTAGAGAGGTGGCTGGTGATCCACATATTCTATAATGGGATCACGTACGCCACTAAGGTGTCCCTCAATTCTGCTTTAGGATGAGCCTTAATGAATAAGACTATCGAGGAAGCAGAGGAGCAGATCAAAGAGGTGGTTCATAACAAACATCAATTGGCTTCCGAGCGTAGTCACCCAACGCCTGCAGCCGATTGATATGTTGTCAACTCTATCAACCACTTGGCGGCAATAATGAATGCGCTACGTAGACGGTTTGTATCTCTAACCCTGACATCTGCATGTGCGTGTTGGGATGTATACTGAAAAGTCTATCATTTGTATGAACATATTTGTTTTGAAATAAGAATCACATGATCATTGTTTGCATATTTATGGTTATGAATATTGTCTAATACATTACATTGTATATAACATGGTATGTTGTGTCACACGGGAGATCATGTTATCGGCTCATTGTAAAGTATAAGTATAGGCTCACAACCAAGATGACTTTGGACAAACCATTGGTATGGTTGTAGTGTGAGTTGGTATTGGTTTGTCTTGACCATAGAATCACACTAGTACACTTTGTGTGTATTGAGCAGGACCGACTTAGAGATGATTCGATTTATTGGTGACTACATAATTGAATCGGACCTCAGATATTATATTGTACATACTCTTAATCCTGATATAATAACGGGCACATATACTTAGTATTCATATCTTTGATTTACCAATGGGCGAGATTTATAAATTAAATCGATAGGCTCGGTAATTTGGGAAATGATATTATTTATATGGTGTGACGTTGATTATAGGAGGAAACTGTGTCCTATATATTAGGATGATGATGTCCCCTTGAGGAGCTCATAAGGTTCATCATGTAAACCCTGCAGGTGGACTTGGTCCGGAATGATGATAAGGTTGAGTGGTACTACTCATGGAGTTAGATGTTGATTAATTAATGGTCAGTAAATTAATTAATCGACGGACATTCGAGATCTTAAACACGGGGAGAAAAATATACATATAATATATGGAGCCCATATTAACTTATGGGGGTTGGTGAGGTAGACCAATGATAATCCTTTAGTGGATTGGATTATCATTAATGGATCGGACCTTATGTGGGCTTGATCCATTGGGTGGCCAAGATCCAACTCCTCCTCATGGTCCCTATTGTAGCCTATTAATACCTCATGAAGCCTAGATCCAATGGATGGAAACAAAACTCTAGATTCAAAGGTAGAGATTAAATCTCTAGATCCGACGGTTGAGACTAAATCTCTAGATCCGACGGTTGAGATTAAATCTCTAGAACCAATGTTGGAGATTAAAACAAGGATTATCCCTAAACTCTATAAAAGGAGCCTTTAGGGTTGGCGTGGAGAGCAAGAGGCCAAGGGAGAGGCTAGGGTTTTCGGCGGCAAGGAGAATAGGGGTTGGCGGCACCAAATAAGGAAACTATTTCCTTATCTTCTTCTTCCTCAAGCTTGCCGACGCCCATACTGCCTCTTCCTCACTTTGGCCGGCATCCAAACTCCCTCAATCTCTTCTCCTTGGACGGTGGAACCAAGGCTTAGGGTCTTCCCTTGGAGCTTTGGTCGGCATTCATCTTTTCTCCCTTCTCCTTGTTGGCCGGCGGCAAACAACTTGCTTGTTGCTTGTTGGTTGGCTAAAGGAAGGAGAAGAGTCTTGTTTCTATTCTTCCTCTTGCTCGGAATGAGCAAGGAAGGAAGATTGGTGATCTAAGAGCTTCGACTTTTGGTAGATCGTCGGCCACACGACGTCCAAAAGGAGGAAGGTGATACAATAGAAGATCGAGACGTATATCGATTCTCTATTTTCATTTGTTACATGTTTATACTTGTTTCTCAATTATATGCATAATATATTCTGTTTTGTGGCTAAATATACTTAGACCCCGAACATAAACACAAAATCTGGCGATCCGTACATCGTCTATTCCGCAGCTATTCGTAGAATAGAGGTTGGTGGCTTGAACAACAAGTTTGTTCAAGTGACCACTCTAATCGAATAGCATGATGATGACAAGGTTGCTTGGGCAATCCCTCTTGTCAAGGATAATTTTTTTTTATCCGGGGACGTAGAAGGGATCGCCATGAACAAGAGACCGAGTTGAAGTGGGAAGCGAAGTCTCCCCTCCCAACATTTGGTATCAGAGCCACGGTATGCGGTTTTGTGTGTTTAGGATTCAGTTATTTTTATGCACTTTTCATATATTATATGTGTCGGATAATTGTAGGATATGCATAGGTTAACTCTTTGGTTGCAGGCATAGGATCCAACTATTATGTCCATATGTGTGTATGTGATTGTATGTGTGTAAATGTTTATTTTGTTGAATCCTCGGGGTTAACGAGGCTAGTATTTAATTTTTTATAAATTAGATACGACATTGTTTAGCCACTCTTTTTATTTTTAGTTTACTTTCGATCTAGATTTCATGTACACTCCCTCGTGGAGTATAGGATCGATGTATGTAAATTAAAATAGATTTTAGTCTCGGCTTGGATCTCCGGATGGCTCGTACATGGCATAGGAGGAGCGGACGAGATGACGATACGACGGGAGACATATTGAAGAAAAAAGCCATAATAGTTGGAAAATAATTATTTTTCATATTTATTGCTTATTATTTGATATGCATGTCGTAGGCTAGAAAATTCTTCAATTTCAAATTACGAAGTGGGAGAGGGAATTTTTTTTTTAATTCCCACGGCCTACATTACGATTTGACAAGTGATGCAAACAAACTTGCGCGTCGGCTCTGAGTACCTTCCTCCAAATCGGATGAGTTTGTTTGCGGATCACAAGGTCGAATATGGTTATAGGAAATTATTAAGGAGCATGTGTACTTCCTCATCGGAAGGCACATAACCCGAGAAAATTATCTTGGTACCGAGTAATGGTGAACACTTAAATACAAATATAAGTATCCTCCCCATCAGAGTCACTGCTTTTATTTGTAGGGCCAAAGAGGAACCAACTATTAAGTTTACTTGTCAAAAACTTAGGTTGACAAGATAGTAAAATTAATGGGTAAAACCTCCTCTTACAAATGTAGAATTCGTATACGTCCACACTATCGTGGCATATGATATTCTCGGTGTTTTGAGGTGTTAATTGATTTTAAAATTTTATTGTTTGAGGAATCAATAATTTTTTAAAATCTAATGTTTTGATCTATGTGATTCTTAGGTTTTCTTTCAAAAGTGTCTTTCAACCCGCTTGCTGTGATATTGAAAGAGAATAAACTTACTAGACCCAACTATGTTGATTGGAAGAGGAATCTTGACATTGTCTTGACTGCTGAGGAATACAAATATGTACTCCTCGAAGAGTGCCCTCCTAAGCCTGTAGATGATTCTGGGGAAAAGGAGAAAGAGAGTTATAAGAAGTGGATAAAAGCTGATGAGATGGCGCGATGTTACATTTTGGCATCTATGTCAAATGTACTGCAACATCAGCATCAAGCCATGCCCACTTCTTATGACATGATGCTCAATCTCAAAGAGCTTTTCGGACATTAGAATTGGGCTGCAAGGCAGGAAGCCATGAGGAACCTGATGACGACCACCATGATCGAGGGAACACCCGTAAGAGATCATGTTCTCAGGATGATGGCTCATTTGAAGGAGTTGGAAGTCCTCGGAGCTGAGATCGATGGGGAAACCCAGGTCGATATTATTCTCCAGTCTCTAACTAGGAGTTTTGAGCAGTTTCGCCTTCAGCACAACTTACCAGTATCTGCCTTCAACACATGTGCTGGACTCCCCCATATCCGAATATGTCTTAGACTAGGCTTTCGCCCATTCCACAACTCTGTGGGAGTAGAAGGTACTGATTTAGATGGAACCAAGTTCAGAATGTACATCGGCGTATCTAGAGCATATCCCCAGAATGAATCTGGCAAGTCAGAATAACTCATCATCGATCTAACCATCTCTATAAGAGTTCTATTCCTTCGCTCTGCTACACCGTTTTGCTGGGGTGTGCCAGGTGCAGTCAATTAGCATTGAATCTCAGCCTCTGATAAGTAGTTCCTAAACTCTCTCAAGAGGTACTCACCACCACGATCAGATTGTAGTGTCTTGATACTTTTACCTTGACGTTTCTCTACATCAGCCTGTGGGAGATCCTCCACCACTAATGTACCCAAAGGTCCATCAGCTATCAACCTTTGAATTTTGCTTAGGTTAATGTGACCAAGCCTAAGATGTCAAAGATATGTTTGGTTCATCTTCGAAGGTTCTTTTCTCTTATTGGAATTAGAAGATGAGTTATTAACTTCAATTTGCATCATGGGAGTTTTTGGTTCAAGTGTATACAAATTTCCTATCAAAGTACCTGAACAGATATTCTCCCTATTCCTTTTTATAACAGCTCTGTCATTAAAAGAAATAGAATATCCATCCATAAATAATTTAGAAACTGAAACTAAGTTCTTTCTAAATAAGGGTACATAAAGGCAATTCTCCAGAGCCTAAGTTTTATTTTTCTCAAGAGATAAATAAAACTTTTCCCACTACAATAGTTGCCACTTTCATGGCATTGCCTAAGTAAATGGTAATCTCCCCTTTAGCTTGTCGTCGAGTTTCCTGGAACCCCTGCAAAGTGTTGCAGACACGATTAGTAGCTCTTGTATCTACACACCAGGTGCCGGTAAATAACACCGCTAATGATGTATCAATGACTAGTCCAAAGGATATATCTTTGTTCTGCTTTGGATAGGGACAATCCTTCTTCCATTGTCCATCCTGCTTGCATGTGAAGTACTTGCCTTTCGGCTTCTTCACTCCTCCCTGAGATCCTCCCATCACCTTTGCTTCCCCTTGTTTCTTCTTCTTCTTGCCTTTCGGCTTAGAAGTAGAAACCTTTTTGAGAAACCATGGCTTGAAAACATTCTTCGAAGAGTGCATACTTGTACTCCTTAGCAGATAAGACAATATCTAGATTCTTTTCCAATCAACATTATTTGGGTACAGTAAGTTTATTTCCTTTAGTATCATAGTAAGTGGACTGAAAGTTATTTTTGAAAATCCTAAGAATCACATAAATCATTACTGTAGATTTCAAAAAATTATTGATTCCTCAAACAATAAAATTTTAAAATCAACCAACACCTCAAAACATCGAGAATATCATATGCCACGATAGTGTGGACGTATACGAATTCTATATTTGTAAGAGGAGGTTTTACCCATTAATTTTACTATCTTGTCAACCTAACTTTATGACAAGTAAAATTAATAGTTGGTTTCTCTTCGGCCCTTCAAATAAAAGCAGTGACTCCGATGGGGAGGATACTTATATTTGTATCTAAGTGTTCACCATTACTCGTTACCAAGGTAATTATCTCGGGTTATATGCCGGACCAAGTCCACCTGCAGGGTTTACATTATGAACCTTATGAGCTCCTCAAGGGGACATCATCATCCTAATATATAGGACACGGTTTCCTCCTATAATCAACGACACGCCATATAAATAATATCATCTCCTAACTTACCGAGCATATCGATTTAATCTATAAATCTCGCCCATTGGTAAATCAAAGAGATGAGTACTAAGTGTTGGTGATCGATTGGCCGGCTAGAGGGGGGGGGGGGTGAATAGCCCTCTTACGATGGATGGCGTAATTTGCTCGTCTACAAAGAGATTAGCGCAACGGAAACAACAAAGACAAGCAAATTAAACAAAGAGAAATACAAACAATATAAACACCGAGATTTAATGTGGTTCATGGCTACGCCGCTAATCCATGAACCGATTCGTCCTCGGTGAATCACTCCGCCAAAACCAATCCACTATTGGTCTCTCCTTTGCACCAAGCTAGGTGGAGGTAACCTTTACAATCAAGATCACTCTTCTTACAATAAGAATGAAGTAAAAGCAAGTAAGAAGAGTGGGAAGATGTTTGTAGCACTTTGGGAGAATATTAGAGTTGAAGCATTAGCCTCCCAAAGCCCCATCCCCTTCCTTTTTATAGAGGAAGAGGGTTTCTTCTCGTTGACACAGGAGCAGTCGATTGATATCCCAATCAGTCGACTGATCCTGTAGCCATTGCCCAATAACGGCCGCTTTCCACGTTGTATTTCATCCAACGGTACTGGCATCAGTCGACTGATATTACCATCAGTCGATTGATGCTCGATCAGTCGAGTGCTTCGCAAAGTCGACTACACTCGCTCTTTCGTGCAGTCGATCGATCGCCATTCCTCGGATTGATCGACGTCGACATGAGTCGATCGCCACCCATAGCGATCGCCAAGCACTAAACCCTAGTCTTAAACCAGTCGAACTACGTTCGACTCAGAGCAGTCGACTGCCATTCCATGGCAGTCGACTGGTGTCGGGAAATCCCATCCGACACTTAGCCAAATGGCCAAGTTTCACCTAAGAGCTACTACCCCTTCCCGGGTTACATTGCTCACTTTCATCTCTCAGAGTCCCTCGCCTTCGAAGTTATCTTCGTCCGGCCACGTCCCTCGGATGCGCCAAGCGCACATCCTTCGCGTGTCGCCCTGAAGTCTACTTCCTCCGGCTTCACTCCAAGCTCCTCGTCCGGCGGTCCCTCGGATACTCCAAGCGCACGACTTCCGTAAAACAATCCTTCACCGACTCAAGGACCGAGTCATGAGATGTGAAACTCGCCATGGCTCCATGTTCAAATTACTAAGCCCTGCAAGACTCCAACGCACATATCAAATCACAATAACAACCTAACTTAAACCCTTTGCCACACACATCAAAACCTTATCATGGCAAGAGATTACCCTAACAATCTCCCCCTTTTTGATGTGTGGCAATCCGTTTAAGTTAGGTAAAAACATTTGATAGAAATTTTTAAGGTAATAAGGCATGTAAACATAAACATGATAAAGCAACATGCAACTCCCCCTTAATCCATGAAACTCTCATGTCTATTTCTCCTATTTCTCCCCCTATCATAATTTGCTTAAACATAACCATATCTCCCCCTTTGACAACATCAAAAAGATTAATACTAAGTTATAAACCCATGACATCAAGTCTAATAGAAGGAAAATACCAAAAATTGATTTAAAATCTGAATTCAGCCTTTACTAGTCTGATTTTCAGGCCACCAGTCGACTGGTTCAGACTACCAATCGACTGGCACAAGCATATCGGAATTTCTATTTTTTCTGGACGAATTTCAGAAATGCGTTAAAAATTCCAAAAAATTTGAAAAATCATGAAATTTGGGAAACATATTTCTTGTAAGTATATCTATCAATGAAAAATAGTTGCTTATGAAAAATCATTATATTTTCAAGTATTTTCCAAAAATCCAAAAGCTTTAAAAACCACTAGCTTTTTGATCATTCTAGTATCAAGTTTACCACCTAGTTTTGCATCCAATTGTTTCAAAACATGAAAACACAGATTTTAAAGTAAGAAATTGTTTTGAAACCTTATGAAATATCTAACCATGATCTTTGGGCAATATGTCTATGAATTAAACATAAGCTTTCCCCATGATTGGTCTATTATTGCTATTTTGATACCTTAAATGACCATCTAAATGTCATAGGCATTAGTGGACATTTGTATCATCCTAACATCTCACTCATGCTAAGTTTTCAATCAAGGTAGCCTATAGTGAGTGTGAGATGTATCCTAAAGGTGTTTGTATATACTTGACCATCATATTCATGCAATTCTATCAAGGTTAAGTATCATCCTAACAATCCTCATGATCATAAAGCTATATATGACTTAATTTCACATTATGATCATGAAACACATGTGTTTATTGAATTGTTATCATGCATTAGGTATTATATCATGATAATAAGCAAGTATCACCTAAAGCATGATTTAAGTCCTATTTCTCATGATTATGTGTCAAATATCAAAATCATAAATCATGATTGCAAATATACATAACAATTACATTAATCATCATGATTTAAGAATTATTACCAATTTATAGGCACGTTATCATCACCCAACACTATTTCAAAAATGTTGTCCCGCCATCCTAAGTCAACCAAAGATATGATATAGGTCAAGTCCATATGGTTGACTATCTTAGGGTTTTCCTAACCCTTAAGGATGGATTTTCGAACCCAAAATAGGTTCTTTCCTATGGGGTTCATAAGATACTCCTTGGGGATCCATTTCCTAGCTATTACCTTCTTTTTATCTTGTCCCCTAGCAATTAGGCATTTA
Source organism: Wurfbainia villosa (assembly GCA_025175895.1). Lineage (NCBI taxonomy): Eukaryota > Viridiplantae > Streptophyta > Magnoliopsida > Zingiberales > Zingiberaceae > Wurfbainia > Wurfbainia villosa. The sequence continues at coordinate 44,510,678 of CM045999.1, read as the reverse complement.
TAGGCCTTTTCATTTTTCTTTTCTTTATATCCTAGGCCCTTTTTGTTAAAGCTTGCTCTTTGGCTCCCAATTATCATGTTCAATGTATTTGAGCCAATAGTGAATTTTTCTAGGGCTTTGGTTAAATAATCTACCTTTTCCCTTAAAGCCCTATTTTCATCCATGCATGCATCACTAACATTAAATGACATATATTCATGTGAGCATGCATCATCATGACAAGAAGAAACATTTTCATTTTCATTTAAGCATGCTTTTTCTAGTTTATTTTCTAAGTCCTTAATTTGATCTAGTATGCTCTTATTCTTTTTCTTAGCTCTAAATAAATCCTTAGTAAGACTAGAAATCATGGAAACTATCTTATGGGGTGAAAGGTTAGTTTCCATAGTTTCTATGTCCTCTTCTTCTTCGGATGAGGAGGTAGAGGAGGCTCCCCCTTCATTTGAGCTCTCTCCACTTGAGCTTGATTCTTCATTTTCAGTGGAGGAGCAATCCAAATCGTCGAAGGCCATCAATGCAAGGTTGGAGTAGACTTGTTTCTCTTCTTCAGATGAAGATGAGGAAGGAAGATCATCCCATGTCTTTGCTTTGAATGCCTTGGCCTTCCCCTTTTCTTTAGCCTTCTTCTCTTCTTCCTTCTTTTTGCTCCCCTTTTTCTTCTTCTTTTCTTCCTTCTTTCTCTTCTCCTCCTTGCTTTTGTTCAAGAGGGGACAATTGTCCCTTATGTGTCCCTCTCCTTGGCAATTGTAACAAATGATCTTCCCCCTTGGTCTTCTACTCCTATCATTTGATTTGTTAAATCTAAAACCTTTTAAAGCACGCCTTACCCTCCTTACCATATACGCTTCTTCCGTGCTACCCATGGAGGAGGAGGATGCTTCATCAGAGGAGGAGGGAATCTCCATCTTCTTCTTCCCCTTGTTGGCCATCAAGGCTACTCCTCTTGAAGGTTGGATTCTAGGCTCTTCAACTATTCCTTCAAGTCTTGTTTCATGAAGCTCCATTGTTGAGAAGAACTCCTCCAAGGTGCTCACTTCTAAATTCTTCGAAATATAGAAGGAGTCCACCATGGAGCTCCACTTTGAGGACCGCGGAAAGACATCTATAGCCTTCATGACCATATCCCGGTTTGATAGCTTCTCACCTACACTTGACAAACCGGTTATAATTTCCTTGAAATGAGAATGTAAGGAAAGTACCTTTTCTTCCTTTTCTAGTTTAATGTTGTTGAGTTGGGAGCGGAAGACATCTCTCCTTGCTAGCTTGGCCTCGGATGTGCCTTCATGGAGTTCTACAAGCTTCTCCAACATCTCTTTGGAGCTAGCACATTCTCCGATCCGGTTGATCTCTTGTTGAGGGAGCACATTGAGAAGATGATGTTTTGCCTTTGAATTTGCAAGGTGCTCCTCTCTTTGCTTCTTAGTCCATCATGATTTTTCGATTGGTTCACCCCTTTCATCCCTAGGCAACTCGAAACCATTTTCCATTATAAGCATAATATCAAAATCGGTCTTGAAGAATACCTCCATTCGCTTCTTCCACCAAGAGAATTCCCCTTCAAACTTTGGCAGATGAATGTTCGAGCCGGCCATCTTTTGATGAAGTGCTTGTTGCGGCGGTTAGTCCTCGACAAGCGACTTGGCTCTGATACCACTTGTTGGTGATCGATTGGCCGGCTAGAGGGGGGGGGGTGAATAGCCCTCTTACGATGGATGGCGTAATTTGCTCGTCTACAAATAGATTAGGCAACGGAAGCAACAAAGACAAGCAAATTAAACAAAGAGAAATACAAACAATACAAACACCGAGATTTAACGTGGTTCACGTCTACGCCGCTAATCCACGATCCGATTCGTCCTCGATGAATCACTCCGCCAAAACAAATCCACTATTGGTCTCTCCTTTGCACCAAGCTAGGTGGAGGTAATCTTTACAATCAAGATCACTCTTCTTACAATAAGAATGAAGTAAAAGCAAGTAAGAAGAGTGGGAAGATGTTTGTAGCACTTTGGGAGAAGATTAGAGTTGAAGCATTAGCCTCCCAAAGCCCCATCCCCTTCCTTTTTATAGAGGAAGAGGGTTTCTTCCCGTTGACATAGGAGTAGTCGACTGATGTCCCAATCAGTCGACTGATCCTGTAGCCGTTGCCCAATAACGGTCGCTTTCCATGCTAAATTTCATCCAACGGTACTGGCATCAGTCGATTGATATTACCATCAGTTGACTTATGCTCGATCAGTCGAGTTCTCCGCGAAGTCGACTACATTCTGTGCCCGTGCACAGTGCTGATAATTGACTGTCATTCCTTGGCAGTCGACTGATGTCGACATGAGTCGACTGCCAAGCACTAAACCCTAGTCTTAAACCAGTTGAACTATGTTTGACACAGAGCAGTCGAATGTCATTCCATGGCAGTCGACTGGTGTCGAGAAATCCCATCCGACACTTAGCCAAATGGCCAAGTTTCACCTAAGAGCTACTACCCCTTACCGGGTTACATTCGCTCACTCTCATCTCTTAGAGTCCCTCACCTTCGAAGTTATCTTCGTCCGGCCACGTCCCTTGGATGCGCCAAGTGCACGGCTCTGCAGCGCCATCCTTTGCGTCTCGCCCTGAAGTCTACTTCCTCTGGCTTCACTCCAAGCTCCTCATCCGGCGGTGCCTCGGATGCTCCAAGCGCACGACTTCCGTAAAGCAATCCTTCACCGACTCAAGGACCGAGTCATGAGATGTGAAACTCGCCATGGCTCCATGTGCGAATTACTAAGCCCTGCAAGACTCCAACAAACATATCAAATCACAATAACAACCTAACTTAAACCCTTTGCCACACACATCAATACCTTATCATGGCAAGAGATTACCCTAACACTAAGTATATGTGCCCATTATTATATCGGGATTAAGAGCATGTACTAAATAATATCTGAGGTCCGATTCGATTATGTAGTCAGCAATAAATCGAATCACCTCTAAGTCGGTCCTGCTCAATACACATAAAGTGCACTAGTGTGATTCTATGGTCAAGACAAACCAACACCAAATCACACTACATTCTTTCCGATGGTTTGTCCAAAGTCATCTCGGTTGTGAGCCTTTACTTATACTTTAAAAGGAGCCGATAACATGATCTCTCTTGTGACACCACACACCATGTTATCTACAATGTAACGTATTAGACAATATGCATAAAAATATGCAAACAATGATCATGTGATTCTTATTTCAAAAATAAAGATGTTCATAGAGAAGATAGACTTTTCAGTATACATCCCTGCATTAAAGATGATTATTCGAGATATGGATACATTTACTTGATGCGCCGCAAGTCTGAATGCTTTGACAAGTTCAAAGAATTCAAGGTTGATGTGGAGAAACGTCAAGGTAAAAGTATCAAGATACTATGATCTGATCGTGGTGGTGAGTACCACTTGGGAGAGTTTAGGAATTACTTATCAGAGGCTGGGATTCAATCCCAATTGTCTGCACCAGTCACACCACAGCAGAATGGTATAGCAGAGCGAAGGAATATGACTCTTATGAAGATGGTTAGATCGATGATGAGTTATTCTAAGTTACCAGATTCATTCTGGGGATATGCTCTAGATACGACGGTGTACATTCTGAACTTGGTTCCATCTAAATCAGTGCCTTCTACTCCCATAGAATTATGGACTGGGCTAAAGCCTAGTCTAAGACATATTCGGATTTGAGGGAGTCCAGCACACGTGCTTAAGGCAGATCCTGGTAAGTTGGAACCTCGTACAGAAGTACGCATGTTCGTTGGCTATCCTAGAGGAACGAAAGGTGGTTTGTTTTATAGTCCTAGAGAAGCGAGGGTGATCATAAGCACAAACGCTAGATTTCTAGAGGAAGACTATGTGATGAACCACAAGCCCATGAGTAAGATTGTTCTGCAAGAAATAAAAGGGGAAGTCACTTCTTCAGTACCATCATTATAAGAGGATATACCACAAGTCACTGCACCGAATGTCACAGAGGATACACAGGTGATACCTCGTCATAATGGGAGGGTTGTGAGACAGCCTAACTGATTGATATATTATGTGGAGAATCTTCTAATTTGGTCCCTGGTGAATATGAACCGTATCCCTGGACATATGACGAGGTAATCCAAGATAAAGATGCAGGATCTTGGCAAAGTGCAATGAATACTGAGATTGAATCTATGAATTCAAATCAGGTCTGAGAGCTAGTGGAACCACCCGATGGTGTAAAAACCATTGGATGCAAGTGGATCTACAAAAGAAAGAGAGGAATAGACGGGAAGGTTGAGACCTTCAAAGCGAGGCTTGTTGCGAAGGGGTATACTCAGAAATAGGGTATCGATTATGAGGAGACCTTTTCGCTGGTGGCCATGCTTAAGTCTATCCGGATTCTCTTATGCATTGCAGCTCATATGGATTATGAGGTGTGGCAGATGGATGTCAAGACAGCTTTCCTTAATGGAAGTCTTGAGGAAAACATCTACATAAAGCAACCACAGGGATTCATTGGGAAGGGCAAAGAGCATCTTGTATGTAAGCTTAATCGGTCCATTTATGGATTGAAGCAAGCTTCAAGGTCTTGGAACATCCGATTTGATGAAGTAATCCAGTGTTATGGATTTATTCAAAGTCCGGATGAGTCTTGTGTATACAAGAGATGTGACAGAAACGTAGTGGTATTTCTTGTACTATACGTAGATGACATTTTGTTGATTGACAACAATATCAAGGTGTTATCGGACGTAAGGGTATGGTTGTCCAAACAGTTTGATATGAAGGACTTGGGAGAAGTGGAACACATCCTTGGGATCAAGGTTATAAGGGATCACATGAAAAGGATGTTGTGCTTATCCCAAGCTTCATATATAGACACGATTATGGATCGTTTTAGCATGCAGAACTCCAAGAAGGGTTTTCTACCTTTCAGGCATGGAGTTCCTTTATCTAAGGAGATGTATCCTAGAACATCTAAGGAGATAGAGGAGATGAAGGCAGTTCCATATGCTTTGCCGGTAGGAAGCCTAATGTATGTGATGCTATGTACGAGACTAGATATTTGCTTTGCCGTGGGCATGGTCAGCAGAAATCAGAGTAATCAAGGATAGGGACATTAGACTGAGGTAAAACATATATTAAAGTACCTGAGAAGGACTAGGGATTATATTCTAGTTTACCAGGCAGACTAATTACTCCCTGTGGGTTATACAGAATCAGACTTCCAATCATATAGGGATAACAGTAAGTCTACCTCAGGTTTTGTGTTTACTTTGGGAGGTGGAGCCATTGTTTGGAGGAGTGTCAAGCAAAAATGCGTGGCAGACTCTACTATGGAAGATGAGTATGTGGCAGCCTCTGAGCCGGCCAAAGAAGCTGTATGGCTCAGGAACTTCCTGATGGACTTGGATGTGATTCCTGGTTTTCCCAGAACTATCACAATTTATTGTGATAATAGTGGTGCAGTTGCAAACTCGAAGGAACCACGAGCCCATAAGGCTAGTAAACACATAGAGCGTAAGTACCACCTGATACGAGAAATCGTAAAGAGAGGAGAAGTTGCTGTGACCAAGATTGCATCGGAGGATAACCTGACAGATCCTTTCACTAAGGCCCTTCCGGCGAGAGCTTTTGATAGGCATGTGGAGGGAATGGGGATAAGATGTATGGCAGTTTGAGGACAGCATAGTCTTTTAGTATAAGTGGGAGATTGTTGGGATGTATACTGAAAAGTCTATCTTTTGTATGAACATCTTTATTTTGAAATAAGAATCACATGATCATTGTTTGCATATTTTTATGGTTTTTCATATTGTCTAATACATTACATTGTAGATAACATGGTGTGTGGTGTCACACGGGAGATCATGTTATCGGCTCCTTGTAAAATATAAGTAAAGGCTCACAACCGAGATGACTTTGGACAAACCATTGATATGGTTGTAGTGTGATTTGGTATTGGTTTGTCTTGACCATAAAATCACACTAGTACACTTTCTCTTTTCTAGCTTGGCCTCGGATGTGCCTTCATGGAGTTCTACAAGCTTCTCCTACATCTCTTTGGAGCTAGCACATTCTCCGATCCGGTTGATCTCTTGTTGAGGGAGCACATTGAGAAGATGATGTTTTGCCTTTGAGTTTGCAAGGTGCTCCTCTCTTTGCTTCTTAGTCCATCATGATTTTTCGATTGCTTCACCCCTTTCATCCCTAGGCAACTCGAAACCATTTTCCATTATAAGCATAATATCAAAATCGGTCTCGAAGAATACCTCCATTCGCTTCTTCCACCAAGAGAATTCCCCTTCGAACTTTGGCAGATGAATGTTCGAGCCGGCCATCTTTTGATGAAGTGCTTGTTGCGGCGGTTAGTCCTCGACAAGTGACTTGGCTCTGATACCACTTGTTGGTGATCGATTGGCCGGCTAGAGGGGGGGGTGAATAGCCCTCTTACGATGGATGGCGTAATTTGCTCGTCTACAAAGAGATTAGGCAACGGAAGCAACAAAGACAAGCAAATTAAACAAAGAGAAATACAAACAATACAAACACCGAGATTTAACGTGGTTCACGGCTACGCCACTAATCCACGATCCGATTCGTCCTCGGTGAATCACTCCGCCAAAACAAATCCACTATTGGTCTCTCCTTTGCACCAAGCTAGGTGGAGGTAACCTTTACAATCAAGATCACTCTTCTTACAATAAGAATGAAGTAAAAGCAAGTAAGAAGAGTGGGAAGATGTTTGTAGCACTTTTGGAGAAGATTAGAGTTGAAGCATTAGCCTCCCAAAGCCCCATCCCCTTCCTTTTTATAGAGGAAGAGGGTTTCTTCCCGTTGACATAGGAGTAGTCGACTGATGTCCTAATCAGTCGACTGATCCCGTAGCCGTTGTCCAATAACGGCCGCTTTCCATGTTGAATTTCATCCAACGGTACTGGCATCAGTCGACTGATATTACCATCAGTCGACTTATGCTCGATCAGTCGAGTGCTCCGCGAAGTCGACTGCATTCTGTGCCCGTGCATAGTGCTGACAGTTGACTGTCATTCCTTGGCAGTCGACTGACGTCGACATGAGTCGACTGCCAGTCCATGGCAGTCGACTGCCAAGCACTAAACCCTAGTCTTAAACCAGTTGAACTATGTTCGACACAGAGCAGTCGAATGCCATTCCATGGCAGTCGACTGGTGTCGAGAAATCCCATCCGACACTTAGCCAAATGGCCAAGTTTCACCTAAGAGCTACTACCCCTTACCGGGTTACATTCGCTCACTCTCATCTCTTAGAGTCCCTCACCTTCGAAGTTATCTTCGTCCGGACACGTCCGTCGGATGCGCCAAGCGCACGGCTCTGCAGCGCCATCCTTCGCGTCTCGTCCTGAAGTCTACTTCCTCCGGCTTCACTCCAAGCTCCTCATCCGGCGGTCCCTCAGATGCTCCAAGCGCACGACTTCCGTAAAGCAATCCTTCACCGACTCAAGGACCGAGTCATGAGATGTGAAACTCGCCATGGCTCCATGTGCGAATTACTAAGCCCTGCAAGACTCCAACACACATATCAAATCACAATAACAACCTAACTTAAACCCTTTGCCACACACATCAATACCTTATCATGGCAAGAGATTACCCTAACACTAAGTATATGTGCCCATTATTATATCGGGATTAAGAGCATGTACTAAATAATATCTGAGGTCTGATTCGATTATGTAGTCAGCAATAAATCGAATCACCTCTAAGTCGGTCCTGCTCAATACACATAAAGTGCACTAGTGTGATTCTATGGTCAAGACAAACCAACACCAAATCACACTACATTCTTTCCGATGGTTTGTCCAAAGTCGTCTCGGTTGTGAGCCTTTACTTATACTTTACAAGGAGCCGATAACATGATCTCTCGTGTGACACCACACACCATGTTATCTACAATGTAACGTATTAGACAATATGCATAAAAATATGCAAACAATGATCATGTGATTCTTATTTCAAAAATAAAGATGTTCATAGAGAAGATAGACTTTTTAGTATACATCCCTACATTAAAGATGATTATTCGAGATATGGATACATTTACTTGATGCGCCGCAAGTCTGAATGCTTTGACAAGTTCAAAGAATTCAAGGCTGATGTGGAGAAACGTCAAGGTAAAAGTATCAAGATACTATGATCTGATCGTGGTGGTGAGTACCACTTGGGAGAGTTTAGGAATTACTTATCAGAGGCTGGGATTCAATCCCAATTGTCTGCACCAGTCACACCACAGCAGAATGGTGTAGCAGAGCGAAGGAATATGACTCTTATGAAGATGGTTAGATCGATGATGAGTTATTCTGAGTTTCCAGATTCATTCTGGGGATATGCTCTAGATACGACGGTGTACATTCTGAACTTGGTTCCATCTAAATCAGTGCCTTCTACTCCCACAGAATTGTGGACTGGGCTAAAGCCTAGTCTAAGACATATTCGGATTTGAGGGAGTCCAGCATATGTGCTTAAGGCAGATCCTGGTAAGTTGGAACCTCGTACAGAAGTACGCATGTTCATTGGCTATCCTAGAGGAATGAAAGGTGGTTTGTTTTATAGTCTTAGAGAAGCGAGGGTGATCATTAGCACGAATGCTAGATTTCTAGAGGAAGACTATGTGATGAACCACAAGCCCATGAGTGAGATTGTTCTGCAAGAAATAAAAGGGGAAGTCACTTCTTCAGTACCATCATTATAAGAGGATATACCACAAGTCACTGCACCGAATGTCACAGAGGATACACAGGTGATACCTCGTCATAGTGGGAGGGTTGTGAGACAGCCTAACTGATTGATATGTTATGTGGAGAATCTTCTAATTTGGTCCCTGGTGAACATGAACCGTATCCCTGGACATATGACGAGGTAATCCAAGATAAAGATGCAAGATCTTGGCAAAGTGCAATGAATACTGAGATTGAATCTATGGATTCAAATCAGGTCTGGGAGCTAGTGGAACCATCCGATGGTGTAAAAACCATTGGATGCAAGTGGATCTACAAAAGAAAGAGAGGAATAGACGGGAAGGTTGAGGCCTTCAAAGCGAGGCTTGTTGCGAAGGGGTATACTCAGAAATAGGGTATCGATTATGAGGAGACCTTTTCGCTGGTGGCCATGCTTAAGTCTATCCGGATTCTCTTATACATTGCAGCTCATATGGATTATGAGGTGTGGCAGATGGATGTCAAGACAACTTTCCTTAATGGAAGTCTTGAGGAAAACATCTACATGAAGCAACCACAGGGATTCATTGGGAAGGGCAAAGAGCATCTTGTATGTAAGCTTAATCGATCCATTTATGGATTGAAGCAAGCTTCAAGGTCTTGGAACATCCGATTTGATGAAGTAATCCAGTGTTATGGATTTATTCAAAGTCCGGATGAGTCTTGTGTATACAAGAGATGTGATGGAAACGTAGTGGTATTTCTTGTACTATACGTAGATGACATTTTGTTGATTGACAACAATATCAAGGTGTTATCGGAAGTAAGGGTATGGTTGTCCAAACAGTTTGATATGAAGGACTTGGGAGAAGTGGAACACATCCTTGGGATCAAGGTTATAAGGGATCACAGGAAAAGAATGCTGTGCTTATCCCAAGCTTCATATATAGACACGATTATGGATCGTTTTAGCATGCAGAACTCCAAGAAGAGTTTTCTACCTTTCAGGCATGGAGTTCCTTTATCTAAGGAGATGTGTCCTAGAACATCTAAGGAGATAGAGGAGATGAAGGCGGTTCCATATGCTTTGCCGGTAGGAAGCCTTATGTATGTGATGCTATGTATGAGACCAGATATTTGCTTTGCCGTGGGCATGGTCAGCAGAAATCAGAGTAATCAAGGACAGGGACATTGGACTGAGGTAAAACATATATTAAAGTACCTGAGAAGGACTAGGAATTATATTCTAGTTTACCAGGCAGACTAATTACTCCCTGTGGGTTATACAGATTCAGACTTCCAATCATATAGGGATAACAGTAAGTCTACCTCAGGTTTTGTGTTTACTTTGGGAGGTGGAGCCATTGTATGGAGGAGTGTCAAGCAAAAATGCGTGGCAGACTCCACTATGGAAGATGAGTATGTGGCAGCCTCTGAGCCGGCCAAAGAAGCTGTATGGCTTAGGAATTTCCTGATGGACTTGGATGTGATTCCTGGTTTTCCCAGAACTATCACAATTTATTGTGATAATAGTGGTGCAGTTGCAAACTCGAAGGAACCACGAGCCCATAAGGCTAGTAAACACATAGAGCGCAAGTACCACCTGATACGAGAAATCGTAAAGAGAGGAGAAGTTGCTGTCATCAAGATTGCATCGGAGGATAACCTGGCAGATCCTTTCACTAAGGCCCTTCCGGCGAGAGCTTTTGATAGGCATGTGGAGGGAATGGGGATAAGATGTATGGCAGTTTGAGGATAGCATAGTCTTTTAGTATAAGTGGGAGATTGTTGGGATGTATACTGAAAAGTCTATCTTTTGTATGAACATCTTTATTTTGAAATAAGAATCACATGATCATTGTTTGCATATTTTTATGGTTTTTCATATTGTCTAATACATTACATTGTAGATAACATGGTGTGTGGTGTCACATGGGAGATCATGTTATCGGCTCCTTGTAAAATATAAGTAAAGACTCACAACCGAGATGACTTTGGACAAACCATTGATATGGTTGTAGTGTGATTTGGTATTGGTTTGTCTTGACCATACAATCACACTAGTACACTTTCTTTGTATGCACAGATGTTTAGGATCAGAAAATTTATTTCAGATAGACCTAGAAATCGAAAGAACCTACCATCATAGTAGATCTGAACAGAAAGGCATGGAGGGTCTTGATGCATCTGTGGTAAACTTAGGTAGCCGACCTTTGCAAGACTATGCAGCCCCAAGCGCTAAAGGATATAGGCCAAGCATAACTGGACCATTAATCTCAGCCAACAACTTTTAACTGAAACATGCGCTTATACTCATGGTCCAACAGAGCTAATTCGGGGGTGCTGCAACTGAAGACCCGAATCGGCACCTAGAGACCTTTTTGTAGATATGCTTAACGATGAAACTAAATGGAGTACCAGCCGACATGATTCATCTGAGCTGTTTCTCGTTCTAACTATGGGATAAGACGAAGACATGGCTCCACTCCCTTCCTTGAAGAAGCATCACCAGGTGGGAGCAATGTGACCATCAGTTCTTAAATAAATTGTTCCCACCAAGTATGACTGCTCACATGCGCCACTTGATCTCTAGCTTCCGCCAGAAAGAAGGGGAGCTCTTGTTCGAAGCCTAAGATTGCTACAAAGGGATGCTCCACGAATGCCCCCATCATGGTCTAGAGAGGTGGCTGGTGATCCCACTACAAGAATAATAGGCTATCATGACATTTTTTAACGACATTTATTTTATAGTGTAGTTATAAACATCTTATAATGACACTTATTAAAAATGATTTTTAATTTTTTTAAGTATCTAATTAGATATCTTTTAACGACATATATTATGAATGTCATTATACTTAATAAATATATTAATTTAGGTTTACTAATGTTTAGGTTTTATTAATTTTTTCTCCCAGAGCCATCTCACGCGCACAGCCCTTTCCATCTCCACGGACTTCACCTCTCCGTCGCCGTCACCACCATTGACGTAGCTGTCGACATCACCACCTTCGGACATCAGGAATTTCTTTTGTGACAGGTCAGATCGCAACTGAGCAACCTCGTGACTCTTTATGCAAATGCAGATGGAGTCTCCTCTCCCGACAGGACTCCTCATTGCATAACATTGTCCACCTTAGTGTTGAGCCATATAAACCCGAGCCCTCTTGTTTCCACCTGAAACCTTAGTTGTGCATCACCAATTTTTCATAAATCGTGTCCTTCCTAGAGATTCTCTTCCATGTGTAATCTTTCTCCAGCAATACCTATTGCTCTAGGTTGTTGATTCTTTTTTGAGCTCCCTCTCGCTTTTGCTGTTTGTGACCTCCTCTCCTCAATCAATTTCGAAGAGCTTAGGGAGGACTTGCTAGAACCTGTCAACATCTCCCCCTCCTTTCTTGTAGGTAAGTTTTCCATTTGTGGCAGTCAATGATTTTTTTTTTCTAGCCATTAGTTTTGCTAATCATATTGTTGTAGTCAGCCTCTTCTTTAGATTTTTGTTGGCGGGAGGACACAATTACAATACTATTGCTCCTTTCCTTTTGGGGTTTGTTTGCTTTACCAATAGAAATCATCATTAAGTTGTTGGTGAGTTCCACTCCCTCAACCTTATTTAGATTATAGATTCACAGTAGTAACCCTATTGCTTGATCCAGACAACAACAGACATTCTCAACCTGTCTTAGTGATTAATGGTCTGTTACTGGACCCAACAATAGCAAACAAGAAAGCTCTATTGGAATAGATATCAAGGTTACCAAGCCAAGAAAAGTTAACATCAATGACCAAAATTTGGAATCCTTGTGAAGCTTACTTGGTGGCTCAAATAAGGTATGTACTACTCTTTATAAGATAACTGCAAAAATGGGCAGTAGAACACCACTAACTACAACTGCAAGTGAACCTAGCAGTAGAACAGGAAGCTATGGTTTATTTAGATAAGCAAGGCGGGTAAATGGTACTTCAAGATTCTTTGATGGCACTTCAGGAAGGGAGATCTCCAAGGAAATATCTAGTTTTCCAGGGGGCAACCTAAAGGATTCTGATGATGCATGATGATTTTTGCGTCCACTAGTCAACAGCTGGGATGATGTATTTTGAATCAACTGTTGGCCAATGCTAGCATATGACTTCACCTGGTCAAGTGGAGTATGTTGATCAGCATCTAGCTTCACTTGTTGCAACCTTACAAGTTGGTTATAAGCTCCATACGGAATCTGAATGAGCTCATCATGTGTACCTATTTGACTCAAAAAAAAAAAGAAGACATTTTAGACTTTCCAGTTGGTTATAAGCTCTATACGGTAACTTTTCTTGGCTTGGTAACGTGTCTTAGTCAAAATTTTGGCTTGCCTTTCCAGTTTCTGTACAGCCTCTTGACTTTAATACATATTTTGTAAAAAGTGCAAAGGGGAAAGGTTTACTGATCTTTGTTGCTTAGCCTTTTTTTGTCTTGTGGTTAACTACTTGTCACAAATATTTGATATGTTGTAATGAATAAAAATTCCAGGGTCAATAGCTATAACATCGACCTATTATCCATCATAACAAAGCGTGAATGGAAATATTGAAGTTGGATCTTTCATACGGTTACTATGCTGGAGATAGTGGAAGTGGTAGTGACCCTCAGGTTCAAATCTGATAGATGTTTATAGAAAATTTTTAGACAATTTGTTTACTCTAATGGTAACCAATGTAGATAACGTACACCTAGAGTTTGTTTCAATTGTCAAAGGCATCTGGAGCATACATATTTCAGCCAAATGGTACATTTCCTATAATGGTGTGCAATCAGTGGCTTATCAATCAATATGCTCCAGTCTATGAAATGTGTGTGAATGTCTCACATGGCATGCATGTTCTTGTTGATTGCAATGGAGCTGATGGTGAGGAAAAGAATCTAGAAACTGCATTTCTAAATAAAAAATTTGCTCTTTTGTAGTTGACAGAAAATACATCGGCTCCTAAAACTATTGTTTTTTTTGCAATAAGGTAACAGTTTTCAGATTGTTTAGCTAATTTTATAATTTGTAACTAACTATTGTCTGTAGTAGGTATAACTCTTAAGCATCGAACTAATAGGAAATCTCATTTTAAACTACAATCTGAGAGAAATATGCAGCTATCAGGTATGAGTACAAATCACACAGATCGATATTCAACTAAACGAGGTATTATCTAATTTTATGCATCATAAATTTATTATTTGTTGGAAAGGAAAGTAAACTTTTAATTCATTTTGAGTATTAAATTAACGTAAAATTTTATATATTCTTTTTCCCGTGTGTCTAATTCTTATTTGCTTTATTATTTTACTTGAATTGATACTTTTATAGATGGTGATAATATATCAGGTACCTTAAATAATCAAAGAGGTGCAGATTCAAGTCAATTCTAAATTGATGTGCAAAATAATATCACATATTCAACTGAATAAGGTATTATCTAATTTTTTACATCATAAATTTATTATTTGTTGGAACATGTAAAAATTTCTCTTTGGTTGAAATTTTTTTCTTCTTGGGTTTGAGTTTTTTCTATTGAGTTTGTGTGTACTTACCGTGCATAGGTGAGAATTTATCAATTGTAAGTTCTTGTATTTCTAATTCAGATTCAATTGTATGTTTTATAGATGGTATCAAACATAAACATATAAAATGAGCTAGAACCATTTTATGCATCATAAATTTATTATTTGTTGGAAAGAAAAGTAAATTTTTAATTCATCTTGAATATTAAATTTCCATGTGTCTAATTCTTATTTGTTTTTTACTTGAATTGATACTTTTGTAGATTGTGATAATATACAAGGTTTCTTGATTAATCAAAGTTAATTTGATTTAACAGAGATTATGGCAAAAGGAGTGCTCCATAATATGTATCCAAATACTATAGTAGGAGGACAGACATTAAGACCAAATTGGTGTGAAGTAAGAATACAAATTGTCTTAGATCTCAAAGAGAGTTTAATTAGACCTTATGATATTTTACAAATGTTTGAGGATACACTTGGAGGAATGATAGCTTGGCCTTATCATTTGGTATAATTTTAATCTTTCATTGAAATATTATTAATTTTTATATTTATTGTGTTATTATAATTTTAAATAAATATGAAATATATTTGCAGTTAACAGTAAGCGAAGATCACTATTAGGTGCATATAGAATGATACTTTGTATTTTTTTATTTGGTATGATATCTAATCTTTACCATTATTTCTATTAACTTTGGTTGTTTATTATTTTATTTCAGTACTAATACAAATATATTCATTGTATTTGTAGGTGACAGGTACCTGAATTTTTATACATCAATATTATTGTCGAAGATAGCATGTCTAGTTGATTTTTTTTATAAGACTTTGTTAATTCTAAAATTTAATATTTTGAGTATAGTATGTAGTTAGTTTTGGATGTAAAAGATTCATCAAGACATTTGTAACTTTGACTCAATGATTATGGAATGAATTTAGATTTTCTATTATCACTTTAAATTGTATTTTATAATTCTTTATATTTTGAACATGAGATGAATTGTGATGATGTATAAATATTGGATTCATTCTTACATTAGGGATCATTTTAATGTATTTATAAATTATTATAATGACATTAATAAATGTCATTATAGATTAACTAAGGTGATATTTTAAAATGATTTTATAAATTATCTTTACCGACAATTTTTATTGTCCTTATAAAAAATATAAGACATTTATAAAGGTCAAAATAAATAAGTTTAGGTGACATTTAGTTTTGTCTTTATTACAATGATAATAAGACACACATAGATGTCCTTATTACGATGATAATAAAACATATGTAGATATCCTTAAAATATGATTTTTCTTGACATTTTAGCGTGTCATTATATATCTATATTAAGATACTTTTGATGTTAATATTTATATTGTATAATGACATTATAAAATATCAGGAAAGCGAATCGGGTCTAAGACGACATCACTTTATAGGATATTTTTTAGTGATGTCACTAAAACGTCAGTGTCACGAAAAATATCCTATAAGGACATTTATGAGTGTCCTTAAAGCCTATTATTCTTGTAGTGTCCACATATTCTATAATGGGATCACGTACGCCACTAAGGTGTCCCTCAATTTTACTGTAGGATAAGCCATAATGAATAAGACTATCGAGGAAGCAGAGGAGCATATGAAAGAGGTGGCTCATAACAACCATCAATGGGCTTCCGATAGTAGTCACCCAATGCCTGCAATAATGGATGTATACTCTATCAACCACTTAGCGGCAATAATGGATGCGCTAAGTAAACGATTTGTATCTCTAACCCCTGCATCTGCATGTGCGTGTTGGGATGTATACTGAAAAGTCTATCTTTTGTATGAACATCTTTATTTTGAAATAGGAATCACATGATCATTGTTTGCATATTTATGGTTATGCATATTGTCTAATACATTACATTGTAGATAACATGGTGTGTTGTGTCACACAAGAGATTATGTTATCGGCTCCTTGTAAAGTATAAGTATAGGCTCACGACCAAGATGACTTTGGACAAACCATTGGTATGGTTGTAGTGTGAGTTGGTATTGGTTTGTCTTGACCATAGAATCACACTAGTACACTTTGTGTGTATTGAGCAGGACCGATTTAGAGATGATTCGATTTATTGCTCACTACATAATCGAATCGGACCTCAGATATTATATTGTACATACTCTTAATCCCGATATAATAATGGGTACATATACTTAGTATTCATTTCTTTGATTTACCAATAGGCGAGATTTATAGATTAAATCGATAGGCTCGGTAAGTTGGGAAATGATATTATTTATATAGTGTGCCATTTATTATAGGAGGAAACTGTGTCCTATATATTAGGATGATGTTGTCCCCTTGAGGAGCACATAAGGTTCATCATGTAAACCCTGTAGGTGGACTTGGTCCGGCATGATGATAAGTTTGAGTGGTACTACTCATGGAGTTAGATGTTGATTAATTAATGGTTAGTAAATTAATTAATCGACGGACATTCGAGATCTTAAACACGGGGAGAAAAATGTACATATAATATATGGAGCCTATATTAACTTATGGGGGCTGGTGAGGTAGATAAATGATAATCCTTTAGTGGATTGGATTATCATTAATGGATGGGACATTATGTGGGCTTGATCCATTGGGTGGCCAAGATCCAACTCCTCCTCATCGTCCCTATTGTAGTCTATTAATACCTCATGAAGCCTAGATCCAATGATTGGAAAGAAAACTCTAGATCCAAAGGTAGAGATTAAATCTCTAGATTCGACGGTTGAGACTAAATCTCTAGATCCGATGGTTGAGATTAAATCCCTAGAACAAATGGTGGAGATTAAATCAAGGCTTATCCCTAAACTCTATAAAAGGAGGCTTTAGGGTTGGCATGGAGAGCAAGAGGCCAAGGGAGAGGCTAGGGTTTTGGGCGGCAAGGAGAATAGGGGTTGGCAGCACCAAATAAGGAAACTATTTCCTTATCTTCTTCTTCTTCAAGCTTGTCAGCACCCATACAACCCCTTCCTCACTTTGGCCGGCGTTAAAACTCTCTCAATCTCTTCTGCTTGGCCGGTGGAACCAAGGCTTAGGGTGTTCAAACTCCCTCAATTTTTTCTCCCTTCTCCTTGTTGGCCGGTGGCAAGCAACTTGCTTGTTGCTTGTTGGTTGGCTAAAGGAAGGAGAAGAGTCTTGTTTCTATTCTTCCTCTTGCTCGGAACGAGCAAGGAAGGTAGATTGGTGATCTAGGAGCTTCGACTTTTGGTAGATCGTCGCCCACGCGACGTCCGAAAGGAGGAAGGTCATACAATAGAAGATCGAGAGGTATATCGATTCTCTATTTTCATTTGTTACATGTTTATACTTGTTTTTCATTTATATGCATGATATATATTTGGTTTTGTGGATAAATATACTTGGACCCCGAACATAAACACAAAAGCTGGTGATCTGTACATCGTCTATTCCGCGGGTATTCGTAGAATAGAGGTTGGTCGCTTGAACAACAAGTTTGTTCAAGTGACCACTCTAATCGAATAGCTCGACGATGACAAGGTTGCTTGGGCAATCCCTCTTGTCAAGGATAATTTTTTTTTATCTGAGGACGTAGAAGGGATCGCCTTGAACAAGCGACCGAGTTGAAGTGAAAAGCGAAGTCTCCCCTCCCAACATTTGATAGCATGTTCCATGTCTCACAAGTGAAACCGAAGTCCTAGAATCCCTTTTTGAACCTCGAACCAACCTTCACTTCCTTTGTGTGACACGGTATTTGAGTTAGGACCATCGTCAACCTTGCAACCGCAACCCTTAGAATTTAAATCCGAACAATAACACACACTGAACAATCGGTACTTGAATCTCAGTCTATGTGGGATTGATAATCTATTTATTCCTTGACGACATCCATGCACTTGAGGGCTTTGAGTGTGAGAATGCACTTTGAGTCTTTGATGGTTCCCATCGTAAGATTTGAGGTCGCGTTCATGTGCATCAATTTTTTGGCACCGTTGCCAAGGACTGATTGACTTGATATCGAATCAAGAAGTGGATAGTTGGATCGGACTTAGGGTAGATTTGTTTTAATTTATTTTATCTCAGTTTCAGGTTTTTACTATTTAGATTATGTTTAAATCTGTTTTAGTAATTATCTTTTAGTTTAGTTCTTCTTAATTTAATTCCGTAAGTCAGACACTTTATTTACTATTTTTCTTTAAGCAGTAGGTATACTCCTAATTAAGTGGCTCGGTTCTTTGTATGCGCAGACGTTTAGGATCGGAAAATTTATTTCAGATAGACCTAGAAATCGAAAGAACCTACCATCGTAGGAGATCTGAACAGAAAGGCATGGAGCATCTTGATGCATCTGTGGTAAACTTAGGTACCCGGCCTTTGCGAGACTATGCAGCCCCAAGCGCTAAAGGATATAGGCCAAGCATAACTGGACCATCAATCTCAGGAAACAACTTTTAACTGAAACCTATGCTTATACACATGGTTCAACAGAGCTAATTCGGGGGTGCTGCAACTGAAGACCCGAACCGACACCTAGAGACCTTTATGTAGATATGCTTGACGATGAAACTCAATGGAGTACCATCCGACTTGATCCATCTGAGCTATTTCCCGTTCTCACTATGGGATAAGGCGAAGACATGACTCCACTCCCTTCCTTCAAGAAGCATCACCAGGTGGGAGCAATGTGACCATCAGTTCTTAAATAAATTTTTCCCACCAAGTAAGACTGCTCACATGCACCACTTGATCTCTAGCTTCCGGCAGAAAGAAGGGGGGCCCTTGTTCAAACCCTGAGATTGCTACAAAGGGCTGCTCCATGAATGCCCCCATCATGGTCTAGAGAGGTGGCTGGTGATCCATGTATTCTATAATGGGATCATGTATGCCACTAAGGTGTCCCTCAATTCTGCTGTTGGACGAGCCTTAATGAATAAGACTATCGACGAAGTAGAGGAGCATATCAAAGAGGTGGCTCATAACAACCATCAAAGGGCTTCCGAGCGTAGTCACCCAACGCCTGCAGCCGGTCGATATGCTGTCAACTCTATCAACCACTTGGCAGCAATAATGGATACGCTAAGTAGACGGTTTGTATCTCTAACCCCTCCATCTGCATGTGCATGTTGGGATGTATACTGAAAAGTCTATCTTTTGTATGAACATCTTCATTTTGAAATAATAATCACATGATCATTGTTTGCATATATATGGTTATGCATATTGTCTAATACATTACATTGTAGATAACATGGTGTGTGGTGTCACATGGGAGATCATGTTATCGACTCCTTGTAAAGTATAAGTATAGGCTCACAACCAAGATGGCTTTGGACAAACCATTGGTATGGTTGTAGTGTGAGTTGGTATTGGTTTGTCTTGACCATAGAATCACACTAGTACACTTTGTGTGTATTGAGCAGGACCGACTTAGAGATGATTCGATTTATTGCTGACTACATAATCGAATCAGACCTCACATATTATATTGTACATACTCTTAATCCCAATATAATAACGGGCAAATATACTTAGTATTCATTTCTTTGATTTACCAATGGGCGAGATTTATAGATTAAATCGATAGGCTCGGTAAGTTGGGAAATGATATATATTATATGGTGTGCCATTGATTATAGGATGAAACTGTGTCCTATATATTAGGATGATGATGTCTCCTTGAGGAGCTCATAAGGTTCATCATGTAAACCTTGTAGGTGGACTTGGTCCGGCATGATGATAAGGTTGAGTGATACTACTCATGGAGTTAGATGTTGATTAATTAATGGTCAATAAATTAATTAATCGACAGACATTCGAGATATTAAACACGGGGAGAAAAATGTACATATAATATATGGAGCCCATATTAACTTATGGGGGTTGGTGAGGTAGATCAATGATAATCCTTTAGTGGATTGGAGTATCATTAATGGATCGGACTTTATGTGGGCTTGATCCATCGGGTGGCCAAGATCCAGCTTCTCCTCATGGTCCCTATTGTAGTCTATTAATACCTCATGAAGCCTAGATCCAATGGTTAAAAACAAAACACTAGATCCAAAGGTAGAGATTAAATCTCAAGATCCGACGGTTGAGATTAAATCTCTAGATCCGACAGTTGAGATTAAATCCCTAGAACCAATGGTGGAGATTAAAACAAGGCATATCCCTAACTCTATAAAAGGAGAGCATGGGGTGGGCGGTAAGAAAAATTCCAATAGAGATAGGATTAGGGTTTGGGAAGCTTAGGGTTTGAAGGCTTGGGCGGCACCAAATAAGGAAATTATTTCCTTTCTTCTTCTTCTTCCTTGGTGGCTAACGCCCATCTCTTTCTTCCCTCCCTTGGCTGACCTCCAAACCTAGTCCTTCTCTCCTTGGCTGGTGGAAACAAGGCTAAGGGTCTTCCCTTGGAGCTCTTGGCCAGCAACTATCTTCATCATCTTCTCCTTGTTGGCCGGCGGCAAGCACCTAGGTTGGTGTTTGTGAGTTGGCTAAAGGAAGGAGAAGGGTTTTGTTTCTTAGTCTTCCTCTTGTTCGGAGCGAGCAAGGAAGGAAGATTGGTGATCTAGGAGCTTCAACTTTTGATAGATCATCGCCCACACGACGTCCAAAAGGAGGAAGGATATACAATAGAAGACCAAGAGGTATAACATTTGTTTATATTCTTTTGTAAGTTGTCTATATTTGTTCTTCAATTATATGAATGTTATATATTCTGTTTTGTGGATAAATATACTTGGACCCCGAATATAAACACAAATGCCGGCGTTTCGTACATCGTCTAGTCCGCGACTATTCGTAGAATAGAGGTTGGTGGCTTGAACAACAAGTTTGTTCAAGTGACTACTCTAAATCGAATAGCACGACGATGAAATGGTTGCTTGGGTGATCCCTTTTGTCTAGGATTAAATTTTTTAATCCGGGGACATCGATGGGATCGCCATGAATAAGCAATCGAGTTGAAGTGGGAAGCGAAGTTTCCTACCTTCAAGTGGTATCAGAGCTTCGATTCCGGACAAAACCCTTCAAGTGGTATCAGAGCCACGGGTTCTAGTTTTGTGTGTTTAGTATTCGGTTACTTTTATGGACTTTTCATATATTATATGTGCCGGATAATAGTAGGATATGCGTAGTTTAACTCTTTGGTTGCAGGCATAGGATCTAACTATTATGGCCATATGTGTGTATGTGATTGTATGTGTGTAATTGTATATCTTGTTGAATCCTCGGGGTCGACGAGGCTAGTATTTAATTTTTGTAATTAGATATGACATTGTTTAGCCACTTCCTCGTGGAGTATAGGATCTATGGATGTAAATTAAAATATTTTTTTCTCGGCTCATATCTCTGGATGGCTTGTACATGACGTAGGGAGGAGCGGACGAGATGGCTATACGATGGGAGACATATTGAAGACAAAAGCCATAATAGTTGGAAAATTTTTATTTTTCATATTTATTTCTTATTGTTTGATATGCATGTCGTAGGCTAGAAAATTCCTCAATTTCAAATTACTAAGTGGGAGAGGGAATTTTTTTTAAAATTCCCATGACCTACATTACGGTTTGACAAGTGATGCAAACAAACTTACGCATCGGCTCTGAGTGCCTTCCTCCTTATCGGATGAGTTTGTTTGTGGATCACAAGGTCGAATATGATTATAGAAAATTATTAAGGTGCGTGTGTACTTCCCCATCGGAAGGCACATAACCCGAGATAATTATCTTGGTACCGAGTAATGATGAACACTTAGATACAAATATAAGTATCCTCCCCATCAGAGTCACTGCTTTTATTTGTAGGGCCAAAGAGGAATCAACTATTAATTTTACTTGTCAAAAAGTTAGGTTGACAAAATAGTAAAATTAATGGGTAAAACCTCCTCTTACAAATGTAGAATTCATATATGTTCACACTATCGTGGCATACGATATTCACGATATTTTGAGGTGTTGGTTGATTTTAAAATTTTATTGTTTGAGGAATCAATAATTTTTTGAAATATAATGTTTTGATCTATGTGATTCTTAGGATTTCTTTCAAATTGACTTTCAAACCGCTTGCTATGATACTGAAAGAAAATAAACTTACTAGACCCAACTATGTTTATTGGAAGTGGAATCTTGACATTGTCTTGACTGCTGAGGAATACAAATATGTAATCCTCGAAGAGTGCCCTCCTAAGCCTGCGTATGATTCTGGGGAAATGGAGAAGGAGAGTTATAAGAAGTGGATAAAGGCCGATGAGATGGGAGGTGTTATATTTTGGCATCTATGTCAAATGTACTGCAACATCAACACGAAGCCATGCCCACTACTTATGACATGATGCTCAATCTCAAAGATCTTTTCAGACACCACAATCGGCCTGCAAGGCAGGAAGCCTTGAGGAACCTGATGACGACCACCATGATCGAGGGAACACCCGTAAGGGATCATGTTCTCAAGATGATGGCTCATTTGAATGAGTTGGAAGTCCTCGGAGCTGAGATCGATGGGGAAACCCAGGTCGATATCATTCTCCAGTCTCTACCTAGGAGTTTTGAGCAGTTTCGCCTGAACTACAACATGAACAAGAGGTTGTATTCGTTGGCGGAGCTTCTGACAGAACTCCAGGCGGCAGAAAGGCTATTTCGTCAGAGTGCTCAGGCACATGCCATGGTTACCCAAAAGGTTTCTACTTCTAAGTCGAAAGGTAAGAAGAAGAAGAAACAAGCTGAGGCAAAGGCGGTGGGAGGAACTTAAAGAGGAGTGATGAAGCCAAAAGGCAAGTGCTTCACTTGTAAGCAGACTGGACACTGGAAGAAGGACTGCCCCAATCGCATGCAGAACAAAGGTATATCTTTTGGTCTAGTCATTGAATCATGTTTAGTGGTGTTATCTACCGGCACATGGTATGTAGATATGAGAGCCACTGATAATGTCTGTAATAATTTGCAGGGGGTTCTAGGAAACCAGATGACTAGCTGAGGGGGAGATTACTGTATACTTGGGCGATGCCACGAAGGTGGCAATTGTTGCAGTGGGAGATGTTCATTTATCTTTTGAGAAAATTAAAGTTTTGTTTCTTAAGAATTGCCTTTATGCACCTTTATTTAGAAAGAATTTAATTTCTGTTTCTAAATTGTTTATGGATGGATATTCTATTTATTTTAATGAGAGAGTTGTTATAAAAAGGAATAGGGAGATTATCTGTTCGGGTGCATTGATAGGAAATTTATACAAACTTGAACCAAAAGCTCCCAAGATGCAAATAGAAGTTAATAACTCATCTTCTAATTCCAATAAGAGAAAAGAACCTTCGAAAATGAACCAAACATATCTTCGGCATCTTAGGCTTGGTCATATTAACCTGAGTAGAATTCAAAGGTTGATAGCTGATGGACCTCTATGTTCATTAGTGGTGGAAGATTTCCCAACCTGTGAATCTTGCTTGGAGGGCAAAATGACCAAGAGGTCATTTAAGGCCAATTGGTATAGAGCCAAAGATGTGTTGGAATTGGTTCATTCTGATTTGTGTGGTCCCATGTCTATCCAGGCTAGAGGTGGTTTTGAGTATTTCGTCTCTTTTATAAATGATTATTCGAGATATGGATACATTTACTTGATGCGCCGCAAGTCTGAATGCTTTGACAAGTTCAAAGAATTTAAGACTGATGCAGAGAAATGTCAAGGTAATATATGAACCTTATCCCTGTTAGTAATATATGAGAGATGTCCTAAGGCAATCGCCTTATGAATGAACCATTTATATGATAAATGAAGATTCACTATTTGAGTATACATGTTTCATGTATTTGATTGGATCTTAAACTCATTTACTGAATGTCCACGATACGATTCACAGCATGAGAGAATTTGTGATTGGATCACAACTAGTGAGTATCTCTACATGTGTAATTGCGGTGTATCGGAATTATCCCTAGTCGATGAAATGATGGATTTGGACACCATCAATTCTGTCGAGACTAGCACGAGGTATACTCCTTGGTGTGTCCAAGCAGCTGATTCTCACTGGCTGGAGACATTGTGATGTCCGGAGTTAATCGTGGATGCTAGTTATGGTAACTAGTTCATTGGAGTGACCAGCTGTAAGACTTCATATGGTTCTCTGCATATATAGATATGTCAATGAAGTTCTTACTGTAGCTTAATTGCGATGTTCCTTTGACTTGCGGTATTCAAGTCATCTTGATCATGGAGACTTATGCTTTGACATCTTAAGCAAGCATCTCTAAGGAGATGTGGACCCGGGATGATTGGGTATTAGTCGAAGTGATCGAAGGTGTTTGAATAGCCTATAAAGGATTCACCACTCCTTCCGAGGAGATGTATACCTATTGCCTCTCGTTAGATTGTTACTAAAGTCTTTGGCCAAAACATTACATGTTTAGAGTAAGGTACTCTTCGATACATGTGCAGTAACTAGAATCCGTAAGATGAGGAAATGATACTTGGGTTAGGTGTGACGTAGTCAGCCTAGTGGGGACTGACACTATAGATCATGTCCTAAACCAAGTGGGTATAAGATGAGTGAAGGGAATGGGGCACGATTCATTCGAGCTGCTGAAGGGTTTCAGAAATAGTTCTGGATCAACCGTTGATCTTTTCGGTTAATTGGGGATCATGATGTACTACTAGGTGCCACTCATGATCGTTCTATAATTAATGGTTAATTATAGGCGGCCAACATATAACCGAGAACCTATTTGGTCACGCCCGCAATCCGAAGGATTTAAAACGAGCTTGAGAATGGGATTCTCAGACCGAGAGAAACTAAGTTTGGTTGGACCAAACAAGAAGCGAGCATGAAATCGTTTCAGTCGCAATGGAAGTGTGGATGGGTCGTCTCTTATGAAGACATAATGGATGAACCAAAATGGTTTGGTTCTAATTCAATGGAGGAGAATAAACCAAAGGGTTTGGTTTATTTTAAACCAATGAACCAAAAGTTGGTTCGGTTCGTTTTAACTAAAAATAAACCATCATGGTTTGGTTTATTTTAACTTATATTAATGGAGCGGATTAACGGGCCTTATGGTTATAATCCATTAACCATTAAGATAATTAGTTCTCTATAAAAGAGGGCTTAAGGGATTGTTAAGCCCTAATCCAAAACCCTAACCCTAAGTTGCCGCCCACCTCCATCCTTTGGAGATTCTCGGCGCCAACTCCTTGCCGCCGCCCACTTATCCTCCAACCGGCTTCGAGAAGGAGCTTTCTTTCCCCCTCGCCAGCGTCGAGTTGCTGCCGTTTGGTACTCCGGTGATCTCCCTTGGGTTCGGCGATAAGGTGAGCACTTGGCTTCCCTTGGTTGGCCGGCGCCTACTCCTCCACCAAAGCTGTCCAGTTTTTTGGACAGCTTGTTTTCTTCTCGTCGGAGCATCGTTTGGACGACGGTTAGAGCTCCGACAGTGCCTAACTTACCGGAGATTCGATCTCCGGTAATCCTCTGAGGTGGAGGACGAAGGATTCGTCAAACGGTTGACGAATACCTCTCCGGAGAAGCGAGTTTTGAGGACTCGATTTTGGATCCGAATTTGGATTCGGATCGTGATCATCTCTCGATCACATCGTCTTCAACACGAGGTTGTCCTGCTTATGTGAAGCGAACAGTATCAGACAAATTGGATGCTAAGTCTGATAAATGTCTATTTATTGGATACCCTAAGGAAACAAGGGGTTACCAATTCTATCATCCTGTGGAACAAAAGGTGTTTGTTTCAAGGCATGCTGTGTTTCTAGAGAAAGAGTTTCTCTTGCAAGAAAACAGTGGGAGTGTCATCGAGCTTAAGGAGGCTCGAGAGACTCAAATAGACATTGATGAGATACCTGGTGAAGCACAACAGCCGACAACTCATAGTGATGAGCAATCGACTGGACCTATTGTAACACCACATCTTCGTAGATCTGGTAGAACACGTAATATTCCTGAGAGATATGGATTTCTCGTAAGTGAATCGAACGATGTGTTACTCATTGATGATGAGGAGCCTACCAGTTATGAAGAAGTGCTGACAAGTTCAGAAAGGCATAAGTGGCTTGGTGCTATGAAGTCGAAAATGGATTCCATGTATGAAAACCAAGTTTGGAACTTGGTTGACCCACCTGAAGGCATAAAGCCTATAGGGTGCAAGTGGGTTTTCAAGAAGAAAACCGACATGGATGGTAATGTGATTACCTATAAGGCTAGATTGGTGGCAAAAGGATATCGTCAAAAGCAAGGTGTTGATTATGACGAAACCTATTCGCCTGTAGCTATGCTTAAATCCATTTGGATGCTCCTGGCCATAACGGCTCATTATGATTATGAGATATGGCAGATGGATGTGAAAACAACTTTCCTTAATGGAAACCTGCTCGAGGACGTGTATATGATACAGCCTGAGGGTTTCACATCGGTTGATAAAATCAAGGTATGCAAACTGCGACGGTCCATTTATGGATTGAAGCAAGCATCCAGGAGCTAGAATATCCGTTTTGATGAGACAATCAAAAAGTTTGATTTCTCACAAAATCCAGACGAACCTTGTGTGTACAAGAAGGTTAGTGGGAGTGCAGTCGTGTTCCTAGTATTGTATGTCGATGACATATTACTTATAGGAAACGATGTGTCAATCTTACAGTCAGTTAAGGTTTGGTTATCCAAGACATTCTCCATGAAAGACCTGGGAGAAGCAACCAACATCCTCGAGATTAAGATCTATAGAGATAGATCGAAACGATTGCTTGGTCTTTCGCAGTCTACATATATAGACCGAGTGGTAAAGAGGTTTAGCATGTCGGAATCCAAGAAAGATTTCCTACCCATCAGGCATGGGGTACACCTTTCGAAGTCTATGTGTCCGCGCACAGAAGACGAGAGGATTTGCATGAGTAAGATTCCCTATGCATCCGCAATAGGATCTATCATGTATGCTATGTTATGTACGAGGCTCGATGTATCGTATGCTCTGAGTGTCACGAGCAGATACCAGTCTGATCCAGGAATGGATCATTGGGTGGCTATTAAGACGATCCTTAAGTACTTAAGAAGAACTAAGGATGTGTTCCTAATATATGGAGAAGGGGACATGGTGATACGCGGGTATATGGATGCCAGCTTCTAGACAGACAAGGATGATTCCAGGTCTCAGTCTGGATACATGTTCACCCTGAATGGGGGCACAGTGAGTTGGAAAAGTTCCAAACAAGACACTGTAGCGGATTCTACC
Source organism: Wurfbainia villosa (assembly GCA_025175895.1). Taxonomy (NCBI): domain Eukaryota; kingdom Viridiplantae; phylum Streptophyta; class Magnoliopsida; order Zingiberales; family Zingiberaceae; genus Wurfbainia; species Wurfbainia villosa. Next base: position 44,483,235 of record CM045999.1, on the reverse strand, counting down.
ACTGAGGCAGAATACATTGAAGCTTCGGAAGCAGCAAAGGAAGCGATTTGGATCAAGAAGTTCATTTATGAACTTGGTGTGATTTCGGCCATTGTTGAAGCAATACTGGTATACTGCGACAACAATGGAGTAATTGCACAGGCGAAAGAGCCAGGGTCTCATCAACGATCCAAACATGTGCTTCGCCGCTATCATCTTATCAGAGAGATCATCAGTAGGAACGAAATACAAATCGAGAAAATTCCCACTGAAAGGAACTTAGCGGATCCTTTGACTAAAGCATTACCTCAAAGTAAGTTTGAGGGTCATGTTAGTGCTTATGGTATTGGATACCGTAGCGATTGGCATTAGGCCAAGTTGGAGTCTGTTAGTAATATATGAGAGATGTCCTAAGGCAATCGCCTTATGAATGAACCATTTATATGATAAATGAAGATTCACTATTTGAGTATAATTGTTTCATGTATTTGATTAGATCTTAAACTCATTTACTGAATGTCCACGATACGATTCACAGCATGAGAGAATTTGTGATTGAATCACAACTAGTGAGTATCTCTACATGTGTAATTGCGGTCTATCAGAATTATCCCTAGTCGATGAAATGATGGATTTGGACACCATCAATTCTGTCGAGACTAGCACGAGGTATACTCCTTGGTGTATCCAAGCAGCTGATTCTCACTGGCTGGAGACATTGTGATGTCCAGAGTTAATCGTGGATGCTAGTTATGGTAACTAGTTAATTGGAGTGACCAGCCGTAAGACTTCATATAGTTCTCTACATATATAGATATGTCAATGAAGTTCTTACTGTAGCTTAAGTGCGATGTTCCTTTGACTTGCGGTATTCAAGTCATCTTGATCATGGAGACTTATGCTTTGACATCTTAAGTGAGCATCTCTAAGGAGATGTGGACCCGGGATGATTGGGTATAAGTCAAAGTGATCGAATGTGTTTGAATAGCCTATAAAGGATTCACCACTCCTTGCGAGGAGATGTATACCCATGGCCTCTCGTCGGATTGTTACTAAAGTCTTTGGCCAAAGCATTACATGTTTAGAGTAAGGTACTCTTCGATACATGTGCAATAACTAGAATCCGTAGGACGAGGAAATGATACTTGGGCTAGGTGTGACGTAGTCAGCCTAGTGGGGACTGACACTATAGACCATGTCATGAACCAAGTGGGTATAAGATGAGTGAAGGGAATGGGACACGATTCATTCGAGCTGCTGAAGGGTTTCAAAAATAGTTCTGGATCAACCGTTGATCTTTTCGGTTAATTGGGGATCATGATGTACTACTAGGTGCCACTCATGATCATTCTATAATTAATGGTTAATTATAGACGACCAACATAAACCGAGAACCTATTTTGTCACACGCACAACGAGCATAATCTGAAGGATTTAAAACGAGCTTGAGAATGGGATTCTCAGACCGAGAGAAACTAGGTTTGGTTGGACCAAACAAGAAGCAAGCATGAAATCGTTTCAGTCGCAATGGAAGCGTGGATGGGCCGTGTCTTATGAAGACATAATGGATGAACTGAAATGGTTTGGTTCTAATCCAATGGAGGAGAATAAACCAAAGGGTTTGGTTTATTTTAAACGAATGAACCAAAAGTTGGTTCGGTTCATTTTAACTAAAAAAAAACCATCATGGTTTGGTTTATTTTAACTTATATTAATGGAGAGGGTTAACGGCCCTTATGGTTATAATCCATTAACCATTAAGAGAATTAGTTCTCTATAAAAGAGGGCTTAAGGGATTGTTAAGCCCTAATCCAAAATCCTAGCCCTAAGTTGCCGCCCACCTCCATCCTTTGGAGATTCTCGGCGCCAACTCCTTGCCGCCGCCCACTTCTCCTCCAACCGGCGTCCAGAAGGAGCTTTCCTTCCCCCTCGCCGACGTCGAGCTGCTGCCGGTTGGTACTTCGGTGATCTCCCTTGGGTTCGGCGATAAGGTGAGCACTTGGCTTCCCTTGGTTGGCCGGCGCCTACTCCTCCACCAAAGCTGTCCAGTTTTCTGGACAGCTTGTTTTCTTCTCGTCGGAGCGTCGTTTGGACGACGGTTAGAGCTCCAACAACGCCTAACTTACCAGGGATTCGATCTCCGGTAATCCTCTGAGGTGGAGGTTGAAGGATTCGTCAAATGGTTGACGAATACCTCTCCGGAGAAGCGAGTTTTGAGGACTCAATTTTGGATCCGAATTTGGATTCGGATCGTGATCATCTCTCGATCACATCATCTTCAACACGAGTCTAGTAACCCGTACGAAGACGAGGCTCATGACTTAGCGAAGTCATCCCGAGGATACTCGGCGTGGATACGGATAGAGACGATTCTAACGAGGATCGTTCCGGTTGATGCCGTTCCCGCTACACGTGATACGAAAAGGTATAACGTAGTTAAATTTCCTTTTATTGCAAATTTAAATTTACGGTTACGTCTACACATGTTGTACTATGCATGCGTGTGATGTGTGTGTTGTAATAAATATAGATTTATTATTTTTGTTTCTTCCGCTGTGCACATGTTTACGAAACATGTTCGAACACACACTCGCCACGGTGCCGGAAACCCAACAATCCCTGGACATATGACGAGGCAATCCAAGATAAAGATGCAGTATCTTGGCAAAGTGCAATGAATACTGAGATTGAATCTATGGATTCGAATCAGGTCTGGGAGCTAGTAAAACCACCCGATGGTATAAAAACCTTTGGATGCAAGTGGATCTACAAAAGAAAGAGAGGAATAGATGGGAAGGTTGAGACCTTCAAAGCGAGGATTGTTGCGAAGGGGTATACTCAGAAAGAGGGTATCGATTATAAGGAAACTTTTTCGCCGGTTGCCATGCTTAAGTCTATCCGAATTCTCTTATGCATTGTAGCTCATATGGATTATGAGGTGTGGCAAATGGATGTCAAGACAGTTTTCCATAATGGAAGTCTTGAGGAAAACATCTATATAAAGAAACCAAAGGGATTCATTGCAAAGGGCAAAGAGCATCTTGTGTGTAAGCTTAATCGGTCCATTTATGGATTGAAGCAAGCTTCGAGGTCTTGGAACATCCGCTTTGATGAGGTAATCCAGTCTTTGTTGGTGCAGGGGCACCAGATAATCGAACCTGTGTTTTGATTATGGCAAAGACACAAAGTTAAGTTTACATCGTTATCTCACGAGCTAAATCGAGTATGCAGAAAAGTACTAAAGCTAGAGCTGAAGGCTAGTGACACCCGGAGGAAGCCACGGTGGTCGGGCAACACTCGAGTGACTTCGGAGGGAGCCGAAGGAATCGAGTGGAAGGCCGGAAGCGAAAGTGACACAGTAAGTATCAAGGTAAGCTCGTGTGAGTGAGAGATGGTAAGGTCGTATCCTCTTTACGGGGACGACCGTAGGCGCCGATCTAACTAAGACTTCTTGTGGAAGGTTTATGTCAAGATCGGACGGTTAGAAACTGTCGTATTTATCATTTTCCGAGCTACCCTCTCACTGCAGGGAAGTGGCAAGGGTGGCAGTCGACTGTTGGACATTGGGCAGTCGACCAATGCTCATCAGTTGACTGATGGGAGTCATCAGTCGACTGATGGCGACGAATCAGCCTTTGCGCTAGGTCAAAACGGATAAGGTTTGACGTGGCCACTTCTCGATAAAAATTATACAACTTCGTGATCTATTCCGAAAAAAGAGGAGACATATTCAGAGGCCAAAATCTATAAAAGGAGGGGTGGATTCCAACTCCAATCACATCATCAAGTTTATTCATCAAGTGCTCCTACAACGCCAACGCTCTAACACCGTCATAACGCCGACACGACAACAAGTTCATATCTTCTTCGTCGGCAGCAGCATCTAGTAATATATTTTGATATTGTATTCGTTGTTTTTATTTGTAACGAGGTGAGGTAGGCTTGTTGCCTCATCCTCGTACATTCGGTTTTGTGATCGTTGTCTCCAACCTCCAACGAGGAGGAGACGTTATAGTGCTTTGCCCTCCGTACGCGGTCTAGGACCGATAGGACCTTGGAGTAGCAACCGCTGGGTTGTGAACCAAGTAAAATAAATGTGTCTCTTTATTTTTCACTGTGTTTACTCGTTTAATTGTCTACTCGAACGAAACGAAGAAAAGATTTATGCTCGCTATTCACCCCCCTCTAGCGACGCTTCTCGATCCAACAGTCTTATGGATTTATTCAAAGTCCGAATGAGTCTTGTGTATATAAGAGATATGACGGAAACATAGTGATATTTCTTATACTATACGTAGATGACATTTTGTTAATTGGCAACAATGTCAAGGTGTTATCGGACGTAAGGGTATGGTTGTCCAAAAAATTTGATATGAAGGACTTGGGAGAAGTGGGACACAACCTTGGGATCAAGGTTATAAGGGATTGCAGGAAAAGGATGTTGTGTTTATCTCAAGCTTCATACATAGACACTATTATGGATCGTTTTAGCATGCAAAACTCCAAGAAAGGTTTTCTACCTTTCAGGCATGGAGTTCCTTTATCCAAGGAGATGTGTCCTAGAACATCTGAGGAGATAGAGGAGATAAAGGCGGTTCCTTGTGCTTCGGCGGTAGGAAGCCTCATGTATGCGATGCTATGTACGAGACTAGATATCTGCTTTGCCATAGGCATGGTCAGCAGATATCAGAGTAATCCATCTTAGGGCAATCAACCTGTGATATGGTTTTGATGTGTGTTGCAAAGGGTTTAAGTTAGGTTGTTATTGTGATTTGATATGTGTGTTGGAGTCTTGTAGGACTTAGTAATTCGCACATGGAGCCTTTGGTGGTCCACCACTCACAACCTCGTGCTTGACTCGGAGAAGGAGCATTGCAGAGTCGTGTGCTTGATGCTGCCGAGGGACCGCCGGACGAGATGACTTGAAGCAAAGCCAAGGAAGCAGACTTCGGAGGCAAGAGACGTGAAGGAGCATTGCAGAGCCGTGCGCCTGATGCTGCTGAGGGACGTGGCCACGAACGAAGAGAGCTTCGGCGAGGGACTTCGAGTGAGATGAGAGAATGAGTGAAATGCAAGTAGCTCATTAGGTGAACTTGGCCAAATGGCTGAGTGTCGGAGGCTTGACCGCAAGGGTTGAGGTTTACCCGACCGCCAGAAGCTTAAATGAATGTTAAGTTTGAGTTTCACACGGCACCAGTCGACTGCCATGAAATGGCAGTCGACTGCTCCAAGTCGAACGGGGTTCGACTGATGGGTTTAGGCCCAGCAGTCGACTGCCAGAGGAAGTCGCGGGCACAAAACCTCCCGTAGCCGACTGACCAGTCGACTACGGAGGCAGCAGTCGACTGATGGTTACATCAGTCGACTGCCAAGGGATCCGTTGGACTACAACGATCGGGATCCGACGTGTTCAGAGGACATTGTAGTGGCGACAGTCGACTGCCAAGGGCAGCAGTCGACTGATGGCGGGTAACGAGAAGAAATCAACCCTCTCTATAAAAATAGAGGGTGTGGGGCTTTGGGAGGCTAATGCTTATGCTCTAACCTTTTCCAAAAGCGCCCTAAAGTTTTTTCATCCTCTTACTTTGTTTTATTTACATCATATTTGTAAGAGGAGTGAATTCTTGTTAAGAGGTTACCTCCACCTAGCTTGGTGCAAAGGAGAGAATAGTGGAAGCTTGCGGAGTGATTCACCGTGGACGAATCAGACCGTGGGTTAGCGGCGCAGCCGTGAACCACGTTACATCTTTTGTTAGCGTTTGTATTCTTATTTATATTTGCTTGTCTTGTTTTGCTTCCATTGCGCTAATATTTTTTGTAGACGAGCAAATTCCATCATCGTACGTAGAGGGCTATTCACCCCCCTCTAGCCGGCCAACAGATCGATCGATCCCCTACAAGTGGTATCATAGCCAAGTCGCATGTCGAGGATTAACCGTCGCAACAAGCACTTCATTAAAAGATGGTCGGCTCGAACATTCATCCGCCGAAGTTCGAAGGGGAATTCGCTTGGTGTAAAAAGCGAATGGAGGTATTCTTTGAAATTGATTTCGATATTATGCTTATAATAGAAAACGGTTTTGAGATGCCTAGGGATGAAGAGGGGAGAATACTAGACAAATCAAGGTGGACTAAAAAGAAAAGAGAAGAGCACCTTGCAAATTCTAAGGCTAAGCACCATCTCCTCAACGTACTCCCCCAACAAGAAGTAAACCGGATTGGGGAATGCTCTAGTGCTAAGGAGATGTGGGAGAAGCTAGTAGAGCTTCATGAAGGTACCTCGGAGGCCAAACTTGCAAGGAGAGACCACCTCCGCTCCCAACTAACAAATATCAAACTTGAAAAGTGAGAAAAGGTATCCTCTCGACACTCTAGATTTAAAGAGATAATAACCGGTTTATCTAGTGTAGGGGAGAAGCTTTCAAATAGGGACATGCTCATGAAGGCAATAGATGCCTTCCCTCGGTCCTCAAGATGGAGCTCAATGGTGGACTCCTACATGTCAAAGAATTTAGAAGTGAGCACCTTGGAGGAATTTTTCTCAACCATGGAGCTCCACGAAACAAGGTTTGAAGGAATTATAGAAGAGCCAAGAATTCAAACATCAAGAGGAGTAGCCTTGATGGCAAACAAGGGGAAGAAGAAGATGGAGACTCCCTCCTCCTCCGATGAGGCATCCTCCTCCTCCTCCATGGATAGCACGGAAGAAGCCTACATGGTAAGGAAGGTAAGGCGTGCATTAAAAGGTTTTAAATTTAATAAAACTAATGATAGGAGAAGAAGACCAAGGGGGAAGGTGATTTTCTACAATTACCAAGGAGAGGGACATATAAGGGATAATTGTCCCCTCTTGAACAAGAGCAAAGAGGAGAAGAGAAAGAAAGAAGAAAAGAAGAAGAAGAAGGGGAGCAAAAAGAAGGAAGAGAAGAAGGCCAAGGAAAAGGGGAAGGCAAATGCACTAAAAGCAAGGACATGGGATGATCCCTCTTCTTTGTCATCCTCATCCGAAGAAGGGGAAGAACATGTCTACTCAAACCTTGCCCTAATGGCATTTGACGACCTAGACTCCTCCTCCTCCGAAAATGAAGAAGCAAGTTCTAGTGAGGAGAGCTCGAGTGAAGGGGGAGCTTTGTCTACATCCTCATCATCGGAAGAGGATTTAGTAAGTGAGGTAACAAATCTTTCCCCTAAGAAAATTATGTCAATTATTTCTAGCCTCACTAAGGATTTGTTTAGGGAAAAGAAGAAAAATAAATGCATGCTTGATCAAATTAAGGACTTAGAAAATAAACTAGAAAAAGCATGCTTAAATATTAATGATGACATTTCTTCTAGCCTAAATGATGCATGCTCACATGACTATATACCGTTTGATGTTAATGATGCATGCATTGAAGAAAATAGGGTCCTAAGGGAAAATGTAGATCATTTGACCAAGGCCCTAGAAAAGTTTACAATTGGCTCCAACACTCTTAACATGATCATAGGGAGCCAAAGAGCAAGCTTTAACAAGAAAGGCCTAGGATATAAAGAAAATAAAAATGAAAAAGCCTATAAATGTTTAATTTCTAGGGGTCAAGATAAAAAGAAGACAATTGCTAGAAAATGGATCCCTAAGGAGTATTTAGTGAACCCCATAGGAAAGAACTTATTTTGGGTTCCTAAATCCATCCTTAAGGGTTAGAAAAACCCTAGGATAGTCAACAATGTGGACATTATCTATATAATATTTTGGTTGACTTAGGATGGCGGGACAAATTTTTGAAATAGTGTTGGGTGATGATAATGTACCCCTTAGATAGTTTAAATCATGCTCTAGATGATATTTTACTTTTTATCATGATGTAATACCTAATGCATGATTATAAATTGATGAATATTTTTGTTTCATGATCATAATGTAAAATTAATTCATATATGTCTTTATGATCATGTGGGATGGTAGGATGATACTTAACCTTTGGTAGAATTGCATGAAATTATAGGTTAAGTATATACAAATACTTTTAGGATACATCTCACACTTACCATAGGCTACCTTGATTGAAAACATAGCATGGGTGAGATGATAGGATGATACAAATGGTCCACTAATGCCTATGGCATTTAGATGGTCATTTAAGGTATCAAATAGCAATAATAGACCAATCATGGGGAATGCTTATGTTTAATTCATAGACATATTGCCCAAAGATCATGGTTGGATATTTCATATGTTTTCAAAACAATTTCTTACTTTAAAAGCTGTGTGTTCATGTTTTGAAATAATTCAAACCAAAACTAGGTGTTAAATGTGATACTAACTTGATGAAAAATCTAGTTGTTTTTAAAACTTTTTTTTTTTTGGAAAATCTTTGAAAATATAATGATTTTTCATGGAAAACTATTTTTCATTGATAAATATACTTACAAGAAATGTGTTCCCCAAATTTCACTATTTTTTGAATTTTCTAGAATTTATAGTGCATTTCTGAATTTTGTCCAAAAAATCAGAAAACCTGATTTCCTTGTGCCAGTCGATTGCCATACTGATAGCAGTCTACTGATGTACTGTGCACGAGCACAGTAAACTGATTTTATCAGGTTTTGAGTGATTTTGATTTTTGCTTCTCTCTAGACTTGATGCCATGCCATATAAACCTTGTTTAATCCTTTTGATGGTGTCAAAGGGGGAGAAAGATATATGTTTAAGTAAAGGGGGAATGCATTTAGGGGGAGTTTTCATGTATTAAGGGGGAGAGTTGCTAATCATGTTATTTACATGCTTTCTTTCCTTAATATTTTTATCAAATGTTTTTACCTAACTTAAACGGATTGCCACACATCAAAAAGGGAGAGATTGTTAGGGCAATCAACCCGTGATATGGTTTTGATGTGTGTGGTAAAGGGTTTAAGTTAGGTTGTTCTTGTGATTTGATATGTGCGTTGGAGTCTTGCAGGACTTAGTAATTCGCACATGGAGCCTTGGCGGGTTCACCACTCACAGCCTCGTGCTTGAGTTGGAGAAGGAGCATTACAGAGCCGTGCGCTTAATGCTGCCGAGGGACCGTCGGACGAGATGACTTGAAGCGAAGCCAAGGAAGTAGACTTCGGAGGCAAGATACGCGAAGGAGCATTGTAGAGCCGTGCGCCTGATGCTACCGAGGGAGGTGGCCGCGAACGAAGAGAGCTTCGACGAGGGACTTCGAGTGAGATGAGAGAATGAGTGAAATGTAAGTAGCTCATTTGGTGAACTTGGCCAAATGGCTGAGTGTCGAAGGCTTGACCGTAAGGGTTGAGGTTTACCCGACCGTCGGAAGCTCAAACGAATGTTAAGTTTGAGTTTCACACGGCACCAGTCGACTGCCATGAAATGGCAGTCGACTACTCTATGTCGAACGGGGTTCGACTGGTGTTCGACTGATGGGTTTAGGCCCAGCAGTTGACTACCATGGAAAGGAAGTCGATTGCCAGAGGAAGTCGCGAGCACAGAACCTCTCGTAGCCAACTGACCAGTCGACTACGGAAGCAACAGTCGACTGTTGGTTACATCAGTCGACTGCCAAGGGATCTGTTGGACTACAACGGTCGGGATCCGATGTGTTCGGAGGCCGTTGTAGTGGCGGCAGTCGACTACCAAGGGCAGCAGTCGACTGATGGTGACCAAGGGGAAGAAATCAACCCTCTCTATAAAAAGAGAGGGTGTGGGGCTTTGGGAGGCTAATGCTTATGCTCTAACCTTCTCCCAAAGCGCCCTAAAGTTTTTCCATCCTCTTACTTGGTTTTATTTACATCATATTTGTAAGAGGAGTGAATTTTTTGTTAAGAGGTTACCTCCACCTAGCTTGGTGCAAAGGAGAGAATAGTCGAAGCTTGCAGAGTGATTCACCGTGGATGAATCAGACCGTGGATAAGCGGCGCAGTCGTGAACCACATTACATCCTTTGTTAGCGTTTGTATTTTATTTATATTTCCTTGTCTTGTTTTGTTTCCGTTGCTCTAATATTCTTTGTTCATGAGAAAATTCCATCATCGTACGAAGAGGGCTATTCACCCTCCTCTAGCCGGCCAACACATCGATCGATCCCCTACAATCTAGGGCAGGGACATTGGACTGCGGTAAAACATATATTGAAGTACCTGAGAAGGACTAGGGATTTTATGCTAGTTTACCAGGCTAACCAATTACTCCCTGTGGGTTATACAGATTCCGACTTCCAATTAGATAGGGATAACAGTAAGTCTACCTCAAGTTTTGTGTTAACTTTGGGAGGTGGAGCCATTGTATGAAGGAGTGTCAAGCAGAAATGCATGGCGGACTCTACCATGGAAGCTAAGTATGTGGCGGCCTCTAAGGTGGCCAAAGAAGCTGTGTGGATCAGGAACTTCCTGATGAACTTGGATGTCATTACTGGTTGCCCAGAACTTGTTGGTGCAGTAGGCACCTAAGTCGAACCTGGGTTTTGATTATAGCAAACGATACAAAGTTAAGCTCATATCGTTATCTCACGAGCTGAATCGAGTGTGCAGAAGATTGATATGTTGGGTTTCCGACACCGCGGCTGTGTGTGTTCGATCATGTTTCGTAAACATGAACACAGCGGAAGCAATTAAAAATAATAAATCTATATTTATTACAACACACACAACACACGCATGCATATTACAACAAGTGTAGACATAACCATAAATTAAAATTTGCAATAAAAGAAAATTTATCTACGTTATACCATTCGTATGACGTATAGCGGGAACGACATCAACCGGAATGATCCTTGTAAGAATCGTCTCTATCCGTATCCACGCCGAGCTCCTCGGGATGACTTTGCTAAGCCACGAGCTTCGTCTTCGTACGGGTTACTAGCCTCGTGTCGAAGACGACGTGATCGAGAGATGATCACAATCCGAATCCAAATTCGGATCCAAAACCGAGTCCTCAAAATTCGATTCTCCGGAGAGGTATTCGTCAACCGTTTGATGAATCCTTCGTCCTCCACCTCAGAGGATTACCGGAGATCAAATCCCCGGTAAGTTAGCCGCTGTCGGAGCACTAACCATCGTCCAAACGACGCTTCGACAACAAAGAAACAAGCTGTCCAGAAAAACTGGACAGTTTTTGGTGGAGGAATAGAGGCCGGACAAAGGAGATGTGGAGCTCACCTTATCACCGAACCCACAAGAGATCACCGGAGGGTCGCCGGAGCATCGCCGGCTGAAGCTTGGATGCCGGCGGCAAGGAGGTGGCAGCAGCTCCATGAAGTTGGCGGCAACACCATGTTGGGCGGCAACAAAAAAAGGAGGCTAGGGTTGGGCGGCCAAAACTTCATTAGAGTTTAAGGGTTAGGGTTTAAGCCCTATTTTATAGAGAACTAATTCTCTTAATGGTTAATGGATCATATCCATAAAGCCCATTAACCCGCTCCATTAAGATAAGTTAAAATAAACCAAACCATGATGGTTTATTTTAAGTTAAAATGAACCGAACCAACTTTTGGTTCATTCGTTTAAAATAAACCAAACCCTTTGGTTTATTCTCATCCATTGGATTAGAACCAAACCATTTTGGTCCATCCATTATGTCTTCATAAGACACGGCCCATCCACGCTTCCATTGCGATGAAACAATTTCATGCTCGCTTTATGTTTGGTCCAACCAAACATAGTTTCTCTCGGTCTGAGAATCTCATTCTCAAGCTCGTTTTAAATCCTTTGGATTACACTCGTTGTGCGTGTGACCAAATAGGTTCTCGGTTTATGTTGGCCGTCTATAATTAACAATTAATTATAGAATGATCATGAGTGGCACCTAGTAGTACATCATGATCCCCAATTAACCGAAAAGATCAACGGTTGATCCAGAACTATTTCTGAAACCCTTCAGTAGCTCGAATGAATCGTGCCCCATTCCCGTCACTCATCTTATACCCACTTGGTTCAGGACATGGTCTATATTGTCAGTCCCCACTAGGCTGACTACGTTACACCTAGCCCAAGTATCATTTCCTCGTCCTACGGATTCTAGTTACTCCACATGTATCGAAGAGTACCTTACTCTAAACATGTAATGCTTTGGCCAAAGACTTTAGTAACAATCCGACAAGAGGCCATGGGTATACATCTCCTCGCAAGGAGTGGTGAATCCTTTATAGGCTATTCAAACACCTTCGATCACTTCGACTTATACCCAATCATCCCGGGTCCACATCTCCTCAGAGATGTTTGCTTAAGATGTCAAAGCATAAGTCTCCATGATCAAGATGACTTGAATACCGCAAGTCAAAGGAACATCGCACTTAAGCCACAGTAAGAACTTCATTGACATATCTATATATGCAGAGAACCATATGAAGTCTTACGGCTGGTCACTCCAATGAACTAGTTACCATAACTAGCATCCACGATTAACTCCGGACATCACTATGTCTCCAGCCAGTGAGAATCAGCTGCTTGGATACACCAATGAGTATACCTCGTGCTAGTCTCGACAGAATTGATGGTGTCCAAATCCATCAATTCATCGACTAGGGATAATTCCGATACATCACAATTACACATGTAGAGATACTCACTAGTTGTGATCCAATCACAAATTCTCTCATCGTGAATCGTATCGTGGGCATTCAAGAAATGAGTTTAAGATCCAATCAAATACATAAAACATGTATACTCAAATAGTGAATCTTCATTTATCATATAAATGGTTCATACATAAGGCGATTGCCTTAGGACATCTCTCATATATTACTAACAGACTCCCACTTGGCCTAATGCCAATCGCTACGGTATCCAATACCATAAGCTCGAACATGACCCTCAAACTTATTTTGAGGTAATGCCTTAGTCAAGGGATCCGCTAAGTTCCTTTCAGTGGGAATTTTCTCGATTTGTATTTCGTTCCTACTGATGATCTCTCTGATAAGATGATAGCGGCGAAGCACATGTTTGGATCATTGATGAGACCACATCAAGTTCAAAGATGATCTTCTTGATCCAAACCGCTTCCTTTGCTGCTTCCAAAGCTGCAATGTATTCTGCCTTAGTGGCAGAATCCGCTATAGTGTCAAGCTTGGAACCTTTCCAACTTATTGCGCCTCCATTCTAGGTGAATACATACCCAGACTAAGACATGGAATCATCCTTGTCTGTCTGGATCTAGCATCCGTATACCCACGTATCACCATGTACCCTTCTCCATATATTAGGAACGCATCTTTAGTTCTTCTTAAGTACTTAAGGATCGTCTTAACAGTCACCCAATGATCCATTCCTGGATCAGACTGGTATCTGCTCGTGACCCTCAGAGCATACGATACATTGGGCCTCGTACATAACATAGCATACACGATAGATCCTATTGCGGATGCATAGAGAATCTTACTCATGCAAATCCTCTCATCTTCTGTGCGCGGACACATAGACTTCGAAAGGTGTATCCCATGCCTGATGGGTAGGAAACCTTTCTTGGATTCCGACCTGCTAAACCTCTTTAGCACTCGGTCTATATATGTAGACTGCGAAAGACCAAGCAACCGTTTCGATCTATATCTATAGATCTTAATCCCGAGGATGTAGGTTTCTTCTCCCAGGTCTTTCATGGAGAATGTCTTGGATAACCAAACCTTCACTGACTGTAAGATTGAAACATCGTTTCCTATAAGTAGTATGTCATCGACATACAATACTAGGAATACGACTGCACTCCCACTAACCTTCTTGTACACACAAGATTTGTCTGGATTTTGTGAGAAATCAAACTTTTTGATTGTCTCATCAAAATGGATATTCCAGCTCCTGGATGCTTGCTTCAATCCATAAATAGACCGTCGCAATTTGCATACCTTGGTTTTATCAACTGATGTGAAACCCTCAGGCTGTATCATATACACGTCCTCGAGCAGGTTTCCATTAAGGAAAGCTATTTTCACATCCATCTGCCATATCTCATAATCATAATGAGCCGCTATGGCCAGGAGCATCCGAATGGATTTAAGCATAGCTACAGGCGAATAGGTTTCGTCATAATCAACACCTTGTTTTTGATGATATCCTTTCGCCACCAATCTAGCCTTATAGGTAATCACATTACCATCCATGTCAGTTTTCTTCTTGAAAACCCACTTGCACCCTATAGGCTTTATGCCTTCAGGTGGGTCAACCAAGTTCCAAACTTGGTTTTCATACATGGAATCCATTTCCGACTTCATGGCACCAAGCCATTTATCCCTTTCTGAACTTGTCAGCACTTCTTCATAACTGGTAGGCTCCTCATCATCAATGATTAACACGTCGTTCGATTCACTTACGAGAAATCCATATCTCTCAGGAATATTGCGTGTTCTACCAAATCTACGATGATGTGGTGTTACAATAGGTCCAGCCGATTGCTCATCACTATGAGTTGTCGGCTGTTGTGCTTCACCAGGTATCTCATTAATGTCTATTTGAGTCTCTCGAGCCTCCTCAAGCTCGACGACACTCCCACTGTTTTCTTGCAAGAGAAACTCTTTCTCTAGAAACACAGCATGCCTTGAAACAAACACTTTTTGTTCCACAGGATGATAGAATTGGTAACCCCTTGTTTCCTTAGGGTATCCAATAAATAGACATTTATCAGACTTAGCATCCAATTTGTCTGATACTGTCTGCTTCACATAAGCAGGACAACCCCATATCTTCAAGTAAGATACATGAGGTTTCTTACTATTCCATATCTCATGTGGAGTAGTTGAGACTACCTTGGTAGGCATTCTGTTTAACAAGTAAACAGCTGTCTGAAGTGCATAGCCCCAAAAGGACTTGGGAAGAGTCGCATGATTCATCATTGACCTGACCATGTCCAACAAGGTCCGGTTACGCCTCTCAGATACACCATTATGCTGTGGTGTATATGGCGGAGTCCATTGAGACAATATGCCATTGTCTCTTAGATAATCAAGAAACTCTTGACTTAAGTATTCACCACCTCGATCCGATCGAAGTATTTTAATACTTTTGTCATGTTGTTTCTCTACTTCATTTCTGAATTCTTTGAACCTTTCAAAGGCTTCAGACTTGTGTTTCATCAAGAACACATACCCAAACCGTGAGTGATCATCGGTGAAGGTAATGAAGTAGCTATAGCCTCCTAATGCTTGAGTTGACATAGGTCCATATACATCAGTATGTATTAGACCTAGTAACTCTCCCACTCGTTCACCTTTTCCAGTAAAAGGTAACTTAGTCATCTTGCCTTTTAAGCATGATTCACATGTATCGTATGAATCCAATTCAAACGATTCCAGAATTCCACATCGGTGTAATTCGGATATGCATTTCTTGCTTATATGGCCAAGACGACAATGCCACATATAGGAGTCTATTTGATTATCCTTTCGAGCACGCGTGTTGCTAACCGATATTGAAATAAATCCTTTGGATATGTCCAACGTATAAACACCATTGCTTAAAGTTCCAATCCCATAAAGAACTCCATTCAAAGTTATGTAACAACAATTGTTACTAAAAGTCAAATGGAACCCATTTCTATTTAGACAAGAAATAGAAATGATGTTCTTTATCAACGAAGGAACATAAAAGCAATTGTCCAGTTCTAAGACAAGTTCTACAGGGAGTTCCAATAAATACGTTCGGATGGCGAGTGCAGCAACCGTTGCTCCATTCCCAACACGTAAATTTGACTCTCCCCTTGACGAGTCTTCTTCTATTCCTTAGCCCATGTATGTCATTACATATATGTGAGCCACACCCAGTATCAAATACCCAAGTGTCTGAGGAAATAGAATGACAATCAATAAAGAAGATTTCTGAAGAAGATGGGGCATCCGATGCCTTATCCTTCTTCATGGACTCAAGATAAATCTTGCACTTTCTTCGCAAATGGCTCTCCTTGCCATAATGATGGCAAGTTTCCTTTTGTGCTAGTTCTTCATTCTTAGCCTTTCTCTTCTTTCCCTTCTGATGCTTCTTTGACTTCCTCTTAGAACCTTTCTTCGAGGAATCAACTAACAGCACCGTCCCCTGCTCATGCTTCTCAGAAGACTCCACAGTCTTCAGCATATTGAGCAGTACCACAGATGAACCTTCTAGCATCTCAGAGGTGAAGAGGAGCTTTGAGACTTCGAACCTTTCGAATCTCACTTGCTCATCAACCAACTCACAAAGATGAAGGACTACGATATGAGCATCCATATGCTCATGCTGCTTTCGTAGCTTGGGTTCCATCGCGGCTAGCATGATGCAACTCACCATTTCAGAATCATTCACATGTTTCTGATAGGCCAACAATTGGTCCAGAGTTGCATTGTCACTAGGACGGGCAGGAAGAGACGCTTCGAGGACATTCGCAAGCTTTTCCACCTTGAGAACAATTCTCAAGTTTCTAAGCCAGTCCAAGAAGTTCGGCCCAGTCAATTTATTCGAATCCAAAATGGAACGCAAATTCAAAGACATCATGATCAATCTTAGAAATACAAAACGAGCATATATGAGAAAATGATTTTTAAAATGCATCAATATACATTTATTAAATCCCATTCATTTTTTTTCGAATTTCAAAAACCCCAAAATCACTTCGGGAGATCGTAGGTCCATCTCCGAATGGGCTGATATCCATCATAGTTATGAACAACCTTGGAGAGAGTCCAACAAGCCATTCATAACTACGACGGTAGGTATCATCTATACCGATTGCATATCACGTATATGCAACTATCACAATGTGCTATCAACTATTTGAATGTTCACATATACATCGGGTTGTTAACACATTAACAAGTATGCATCATATGCATAGCACCCAACTTCACCTCCCTTTACATCGACCTTGGAGAGAGTCCAACAAGCCGATGCTCCAGGTTAAAGCCAACCCATTAATCAGGACATAGTTTTAATATGGTTAGAGCGCATTCAACCAATTAGCCCAGCTTGGAGAGAGTCCAACAACCAAAGCTAACGATTGACCTCTGACTCTTACCATATTAGTATTAAACTATTCCATGGTTTGAACATATTTGGGTTCGAGCCGGGCTTGGAGAGAGTCCAATAACCCAAACAAGAAACGGAACTCTGGTTCTAACCATATTAATGGAAGGTGTAGGCTTTAATATTGTTTAAGGGTTTTTATGTCTCATCCTCTTTGCATGCAAATAACTATTATCTACATGGCATGACATACATGACATACATCTACATGTCACGACACGCATGACATAATGTTATGCATCTAATGCAATTACATGGCATACAATTATGTCATGTATATATTTCCTTATATGTCATAACTATTTAAGGAAATAAAATATGTTTAAGATTTGATTCTCCAAATCAAATCATAATTAAATTAGGAAACAAATTTCCAAATCTAATCACATATTTTATTCATGGAATTATTTGATTAAGGAAAATCTATTTAGGAAACCAATTTCCTAAATCATTAAAACTACTTATGGAAATAAAATATTTTAAGATTTGATTTCCCAAATCAAATCATGATTAAATTAAAAAACAAATTTCCAGAATCTAATCAAATATTTTATTTATGGAAAATATCAATTTCTATAAATACTTCCAACTTTCCAAAAGTGGAAGATTTCCATAAATACTTCTAGACTTTCCAAAATTGAAAAATTTCCATAAATACTTCTAAATTTCCAAAATTAGAAAATTTCCAGAAATACATTATGACTATCGCAAAACCATTTTTACGATTATGTCGAAACACAACCTGGGCTCTTATACCACTGTTGGGTTTCCGGCACCGCGGCGTGTGTGTGTTCGATCATGTTTCGTAAACATGAACACAGCGGAAGCAATTAAAAATAATAAATCTATATTTATTACAACACACACAACACACGCATGCATATTACAACAAGTGTAGACATAACCATAAATTAAAATTTGCAATAAAAGGAAATTTATCTACGTTATACCTTTCGTATGACGTATAGCGGGAACGGCATCAACCGAAACGATCCTCGTAAGAATCGTCTCTATCCGTATCCACGCCGAGCTCCTCGGGATGACTTCGCTAAGCCACGAGCTTCGTCTTCGTACGGGTTACTAGCCTCGTGTCGAAGACGACGTGATCGAGAGATGATCACAATCCGAATCCAAATTCGGATCCAAAACCGAGTCCTCAAAACTCGATTCTCCGGAGAGATATTCGTCAACCGTTTGACGAATCCTTCGTCCTCCACCTCAGAGGATTACCGGAGATCAAATCCCCGGTAAGTTAGCCGCTGTCGGAGCACTAACTATCGTCCAAACGACGCTCCGACAACAAAGAAACAAGCTGTCCAGAAAAACTGGATAGTTTTTGGTGGAGGAATAGAGGCCGGCCAAAGGAGATGTGGAGCTCACCTTATCACCGAACCCACAAGAGATCACCGGAGGGTCGCCGGAGCATCGCCGGCTGAAGCTTGGATGCCGGCGGCAAGGAGGTGGCAGCAGCTCCATGAAGTTGGCGGCAACACCATGTTGGGCGGCAACAACAAAAGGAGGCTAGGGTTGGGCGGCCAAAACTTCATTAGAGTTTAAGGGTTAGGGTTTAAGCCCTATTTTATAGAGAACTAATTCTCTTAATGGTTAATGGATCATATCCATAAAGCCCATTAACCCGCTCCATTAAGATAAGTTAAAATAAACCAAACCATGATGGTTTATTTTAAGTTAAAACGAACCGAACCAACTTTTCGTTCATTCGTTTAAAATAAACCAAACCCTTTGGTTTATTCTCATCCATTGAATTAGAACCAAACCATTTTGGTCCATCCATTATGTCTTCATAAGACACGGCCCATCCACGCTTCCATTGAGACTGAAACAATTTCATGCTCGCTTTATGTTTGGTCCAACCAAACATAGTTTCTCTCGGTCTGAGAATCCCATTCTCAAGCTCGTTTTAAATCCTTTGGATTACACTCGTTGTGCGTGTGACCAAATAGGTTCTCGGTTTATGTTGGCCGTCTATAATTAACCATTAATTATAGAACGATCATGAGTGACACCTAGTAGTACATCATGATCCCCAATTAACCGAAAAGATCAACGGTTGATCCAGAACTATTTCTGAAACCCTTCAGTAGCTCGAATGAATCGTGCCCCATTCCCGTCACTCATCTTATACCCAATTGGTTCAGGACATGGTCTATAGTGTCAGTCCCCACTAGGCTGACTACGTCACACCTATCCCAAGTATCATTTCCTCGTCCTACGGATTCTAGTTACTCCACATGTATCGAAGAGTACCTTACTCTAAACATGTAATGCTTTGGCCAAAGACTTTAGTAACAATCTGATGAGAGGCCATGGGTATACATCTCCTCGCAAGGAGTGGTGAATCCTTTATAGGCTATTCAAACACCTTCGATCACTTTGACTTATACCCAATCATCCCGGGTCCACATCTCCTCAGAGATGTTTGCTTAAGATGTCAAAGCATAAGTCTCCATGATCAAGATGACTTGAATACCGCAAGTCAAAGGAACATCGCACTTAAGCCACAGTAAGAACTTCATTGACATATCTATATATGCAGAGAACCATATGAAGTCTTACGGTCACTCCAATGAACTAGTTACCATAACTAGCATCCACGATTAACTCCGGACATCACTATGTCTCCAGCCAGTGAGAATCAGCTGCTTGGATACACCAAGGAGTATACCTCGTGCTAGTCTCGACAGAATTGATGGTGTCCAAATCCATCAATTCATCTACTAGGGATAATTCCGATACATCACAATTACACATGTAGAGATACTCACTAGTTGTGATCCAATCACAAATTCTCTCATGCTGTGAATCGTATCGTGGGCATTCAGTAAATGAGTTTAAGATCTAATCAAATACATAAAACATGTATACTCAAATAGTGAATCTTCATTTATCATATAAATGGTTCATACATAAGGCGATTGCCTTAGGACATCTCTCATATATTACTAACATGATATAGCTGGAGCTGAAGGCTAGCGACACCCGGAGGAAGCCGCGGTGG
This sequence comes from Wurfbainia villosa, assembly GCA_025175895.1. Taxonomy (NCBI): domain Eukaryota; kingdom Viridiplantae; phylum Streptophyta; class Magnoliopsida; order Zingiberales; family Zingiberaceae; genus Wurfbainia; species Wurfbainia villosa. The sequence continues at coordinate 44,463,278 of CM045999.1, read as the reverse complement.
TCGGGCGACACTCGAGTGACTTCGGAGGGAGCCGAAGGAATCGAGTGGAAGGTCGGAAGCAAAAGCAACACGTAAGTATCGAGGTAAGCTCATGTGTGCGAGCGTAAGTGAGGTCGTATCCTCCTTATGAGGATGATCTTAAGCGTAGATCTGACCAGAGACATCCCATCGATGGTCCAGGTCGAGATCGGACGGTCGAAGGCCGTCGAAATAATGTTTTCTTTGAGCTAACTTTGCCTGCGCACTAGCATCGATCGTCATCTTGGAGGACTCATTCGCCACAAATAGTCGACCGCTAAAGGTCGGCCTCGTGATCGATCGCCATCGTGATGATGATGGCCATCAGTCGACTGATGGTCAATAATCAGATTCGAGGAGTCAAGGCTTATCACCCCATTTCAAGGAGATTGGTGCTCAATTTTGATTGGCTAGGGTTCCTCTCGAAAAGGGGCTCAAAGGCTATAAAAGGAGGGCTTGTCTTAGGGTTTTGCAATAAAAAAAAAAAGCTTCAAAGTGCTTCCGATACGCTCTGACTCTCCGACATCCCTACGACGAAGCGCTGCCGAGACGACGACTAGAGCTTCAACCTCCAACCTTTGAAGTCTTCGGTAACGAAAATTTGAATTATAATTCAGTTTATAAGTTGTTCTTCTTTTCATGCTTTAAATCATATCAAGGAGAGGGGAAGTGTCCCTCTACCTTGAGCCTTTTTTCATTTTGTGTATCCATCTATCTCCTACCTCCAACGAGGAGGAGTTTTTTAGTAGATTGCCCTCCGTACGTGGTCAAGGACCACTAAGGCCTTGGAGTAGTAGCCTTCGGCTACGAACCAAGTAAAACCTTTGTGTCTATTGTCTTTTATTTTTGTTTATTTTTCCGCTGCGTATATTTGTCTTGAAACGAATTCGAAAGAAAAATTTCTATCGCTATTCACCCCCCTCTAGCGATCCCATTGATCCAACAATTGGTATCAGAGCCGGGGGTTGCTAAGATTTGGTGAAACCACCAATCTAGCCATTTTTACAGATTTATTTTTTTTTTCTTTTAATTCTGTTTTTTTTATTTTATTCCGCTTTGTTAAGTTTTTCTCCCGCACTACTAATCCAAGACGCGAGTCTTGGTACGTGTTTTTGTGTTTTTGTCGTTGCTAGTTTCTTCGTCTTCGTCTCTTTGTGTCTTTTGTTCTAATGGCCCATCTCGAGGGTTTTAGCACCATCCGACCTCCGTTTTACAACGGAGATGACTTCCGTTATTGGAAGGGTCGGATGGAAGGCTTTCTCAAAACCCAAATCGATATGTGGATCATAATCCAAACGGGTTTCATACTTCTGACTAATGAAGTGGGTGACTCCTTGGATTATGATCAATGGACCATTGCGACAAAATAACAAGTCGAAGCCGACGCCAAGGCAACACAAATCCTCTAATGCAACCTATCCAAGGAGGAGCTAAATTGCGTCGGCCCCTTCATAAGCGCAAAAGATCTTTGGACGAAACTAGTGGAGCTACACGAAGGGACCGATGAAGCCAAGGTATGTAAGCGTGATCTTCTTTTCAATAAACTATATAACCTAAAAATGCAGGAACACGAGTCTGCGACGCAACTCCACGCCCGTGTCCAAGACATAGTCAACAACCTACACGCAATTGGGCAAAAGGTCGAAAACTGCGACCTTATAAGGTATGTTCTAAACTCTTTTCCAAGGACTACCTTGTGGGCATCCATGGTCGACGCCTACAAAGTCTCCAAGGATCTTTCTAAAATTAGGTTAGATGAACTCTTTTCTGATTTCGAATTACATGAGCAGTCCAACTCGGAACCCGAGAGGGGTATAGCCTTGTTTGCAGGTTCAAAGAAGAAGAAAATCGCAAGCAAGCCACCACCAACCGAGGAGGAAGACGAGTCCGAAGAAGAAGTTGACCCAGAGTTGACTGCCGAACTAATGAACCTAGCTCGAAGGATAGCCAAGGGATGAAAGCGAACCACGACTCGACCCAACCAAGGTAAGCCTAAAATTTCTAATATTTGGTGTTATGAGTGTAACAGGTTTGGACATATCAAGTCCGAGTGCCCCAAGCTCAACCACCAAGCACCTAAGCACAAGAAGGCCCTCAACGCGACATGGAAAGAAGCGTCATCCGAAGAAGACGAAGACCACGTCTTCATGGCAAAATCGATTGAGTCAGACACGGAGACCGAACCTGAACTTGAGTCAGAACCTGAGGATGACTCGGACTACGAAGCTACCTTCAAGTCAAGCCACGGATACGCATTCGGTTCAAAAGATACCCTTAAAGTGAGTCGAACTTTATTTAATACTTTACATAATACGGTTAGGTTTTTGTCTAGGAAATTAGCTAAGTCCGAGTCCAAGGTCGAGACCCTTGTTAAGGAGGTTAAACTCCTCAAACACGAGGTCTCTCTAACCTCTTCGACTAGTCGAGTTCAAGAGAAGGACTCAACTCGAGTTGAAAAGCTCGAAGTTGAGAACTCTCTCTTGAAAAGTCAAGTTGATGATCTTAGGAACACGTTGGAAAGGTTCACTTCGGGATCCAAAGGACTTGACCTCCTACTTGGATCTCAAAGGGCCGTGTACAACAAGGTTGGACTAGGGTTTAACTCAAACACGACTAATAGGTCGTATATGTCGATTGTAAGTCGACATAGGAAACATGTCCAAGCATGGGTCCCTAAGAACTTTTTGATTTCAACTCTAGGATCCAACCCGTACTGGGTTCCCAAGGACCAAATCCACTATGTGGATAGACCGAACCGATTCAACGGTCTAGGGGGAGCCAGTACAAAACATGTTTGTGCTTTAACTTAGAAATTATATGCTTAGAATTTTTTTTTTGTTTTGTTTTTGTGAACTCACTTATAACACTACATAACCAACTAAAATCCTTCAAAAAGATTGAGGCTCGGGGAGCCTCTTTTCAAAAATAACCAGTTAGACTAGGAAATAGTCTTAGGTGAGTCAAGTCATCATTTTCTTGAAAATGGCTTTGTCTAAGGAAGTGGTCGATGATCCGATAAAAGAAGGCCCCTGTGCCTCGCCACGACCTGGAAGCCATGATCTTGAAAAGGTAAATTTGACAAGCCTAGGGTCAAATCCAAATCTAACATAAAGTTACTTGAACCTAAATGCACTTAATCAACTTAATTGGAAATCATCTCACAAAAAACACATAAGTATAACATGCTTGATCATATAGACACAGGTGAGATGACCTAGGTTTAACAACTTACAACCAATTTTTTTTTTTTAAAAAAAAAATTCTAACATCCAATCCAACCACCTTGTGTGTAGGATCAATGGATGTTGGACAACGGTTGCTCCCGACACATGACCGGGGATCAACTCAAATTCACAAAGCTTCGATTCAAACGACAAGGATCGGTAGCCTTTGGGAATAACGGCAAGCTCAAAATCATCGGATCAGGTGATATCGAGCTTAACTCGAATTTTGTTATTAAAAAAGTATTACTTGTAGAAAATTTTGAATATAACCTGCTTAGCGTAAGCCAATTATGTGACAATAACTATAAGGTCGTATTTTTAGAAAATGAACGTGTAATTAAAACAAATAAAACAGCTAAAACAATACTCAAAGGAACTAGGACAAATAACATTTATACAATTAACTTAATCAAATCCTCAGCCAAATGTCTTATGACACAGGAAGAGGAATCATGGTTGTGGCACCGACGACTCGGTCACTCGCACCCAAGACTCGTCCACAAGATGAGTCAGAGTGGCTTAGTCAGAGGCTTACCCAACCTCAACAATTTGGTTAATAAAATCTGTAATGCTTGTCAACAAGGAAAACAACCTAGGACACAACACAAATTAACTAACCAAGAACGAACCTCAAGTGTACTTGAGCTCCTGCATATGGATCTATTCGATTCACATGGAGCCAAGTCACTCAATAGAAGTCAATATTACTTAGTCAAAATTGACGACTACTCCAAGTTTACCTGGGTTAGGTTCATCAAACATAAAAATGATACCCTAGATCAATTAATCAATCTATTCAAATTAATCGAGAATCAAAAAAACCTTAAGGTTAAAAGACTTAGAAGCGATCATGGTGGTGAATTTGAAAATCAAAGGTTCATCGACTTCTGTAACCTAAACGGATACCACCATGAATTCTCTTGCCCTAGGACCCCTCAACAAAATGGCCTAGTGGAGCGGAAAAACCGAACTCTACAAGAAGCCGCTAGGACCATGTTGAACGAATACGACCTACCTGATAGGTTTTGGGAAGAAGCCGTTAGCACGGCTTGCTATGTCTAGAATAGGATCCTTATGGTAAAGAGGCACCTTAAGACCTCGTATGAGATTTATCACAATAAAGTACCCAACATCAAGTACTTTAGGGTATTTGGATGTAAAGTACATATCTTAAACACTAAGAACCACCTAGGGAAATTCAAATCCAAAACCTCCACCGGAATCTTATTAGGATACTCAACCACGAGTAGGGCCTATAGGGTATATAACCACGATACCCTTAAAGTCGAAGAGACTATTAATGTAGTGTTCGATGAAGTACCCGAACCTACAAAACCCTTAATGACCCCAAGTGTTGAGCCCACTGATACCAAACTCGTCTCCGACCCTGAGATCGAGTCTAATCCACATCAACCAACTGCTCTTGTCGACCAAGTGACAAGTGATCCAAGTCAAACTAGTGTTAAACCAAGTCACTCAATTGATCAAGCATTAGGTGACACAAACCCAACCCAATCTAGGATTCAGACTAACCACCCTATCGATCAAGTGATAGGAGATCCTAATCTAGGAGTTCGAACTAGAGCATCCTATAGGAACCTTAGTCAAATTTCCTTAATTTCAAAGATAGAACCCAAATCAATTGAACAAGCTCTTCTTGATCCCGATTGGATTATTGCAATGCAAGAAGAGCTAGCTCAATTCACTAGGAATGAAGTGTGGGAACTAGTACCACCACCTAAAGACAAAATGATAATTGGAACAAGGTGGGTGTTTCGAAATAAGCTTGATGATAAAGGTGAAGTAGTTAGAAACAAGGCTAGGTTAGTCGCCAAAGGGTTTAGTCAAGTCGAAGGCTTAGATTACGACGAAACCTATGCCCCAGTAGCTAGACTCGAATCCATTCGAATGTTGCTAGCTTATGCCGCACATCGAGGATTTAAGCTGTTTCAAATGGATGTTAAGTCAGCATTCCTAAATGGATACATTAAAGAAGAAGTTTATGTTAGCCAACCCCCCGGATTCGAAAATCTAGATAAACCCGACCATGTTCTAAAACTTAAGAAAGCTCTCTATGGACTTAAACAAGCTCCTCGAGCTTGGTACGAGAGACTTTCAATCCATCTTAAGTCAAAATGGTTTAACCAAGGCTTAGTTGACCCAACTCTCTTCGTAAAAACCTTAGGTAAAGAAATATTCATAGCTCAAATTTATGTAGACGATATAATTTTTGGAACCTCTAACTCAGCCTTACTAAACGAGTTCGTTTCACTCATGAAAAGTGAGTTCGAAATGAACTTGGTAGGCGAGTTAAGTTTCTTTTTAGGTCTACAAATTAAACAAACTAAGGATGGTATATACCTATATCAACAAAAATACACTAAGGAGTTAATTAAAAGATTTGGAATGCAAGACGCTAAGATAATAAACACCCCAATGGCGATTAATGTTAACATAGGAGAAGACCTAGAAAGTAAGTCCATTGACTTAAAGTACTATAGGAGAGCAATAGGAAGTCTCCTATACTTAAATGCGAGTCGACCCGACATTCTATTCGCAGTAAGTATGTTCGCCAGGTTTCAAACCTGTGCTAAGGAGTCTCACCTAACACTAGTTAAGCGTATCCTTAGATATCTTAAGGGTACACTTAATGTCGGTATTTGGTATCCTAGATCTACCGAGTTCAAACTAACCGGCTACTCCGATTCGGACTATGCCGGTAGTAAGCTTGATAGAAAGAGTACGAGTGGTTGTTGTCAACTTCTCGGCTCGAGTCTAGTGAGTTGGTGCAGTAGGAAGCAACACTGTGTTGCTTTATCTACCACCAAAGCTGAATACATCGCGATGGGTGAGTGTGTCACGCAGCTTCTTTGGATGAAGCACACTCTCCGCGACTTTAAGTTAGACTTTACGAATACTAAACTTCACGTAGATAACATTAGTTCAATTAATCTTACAAAGAATCCGATATGTCACTCTAGGACCAAACATATAGAGGTCAAACACCATTTTATTCGAGAACATGTGGCCAACAGAGCCATACAACTCGAATACGTCGAATCGAAGTCTAACTTGGCCCCTAGCCGAAGCCGAATTTAGTCTATTAAGACGAAAATTGGGCATGTGTGTAGTAGAATAGGAACTTGCAAATTATATTCTCTTACTACTATTTCTTTAATTTCATTTCTATGGAACTAGTATAGGACATACCTTAGATATCATGCACCTATAGATTTAAGGAGCCAATACATCTCACAACACATAGGACTAATGTGTTTGTGTACTTAGCCACGTAGATGAGCGTGAGATGTTAGGACCTTACTCCTGGTTCCAAATGTAGAGCTAGTGCATCGCTATGAACCACGGAGTATAATCATACATACTAACCGACTTTGACCAGGACTGGTTGATCTTTCATATCAATCAAGCCAAATATGAGTCGAACATTTTATAGATGAAATTATTTTCAGTATATTATTTTCGAAATAATGTGGAACATGCTTGGACTTTAAAATTAAAACTTTTTTTTTCCACACACACCCTCACTCTTTTCGATATATGGCAAAAGGGGGAGAAAAAGGCCAAAGTTAAGGGATCATTTTTTTTATGGCCAAGGCTTACTTACTTAACTTCAAGTTAACAAAACAAGTTAAGGGAATTCTTAACTTAAACACATTTAGTTAACTTGTTTTCGTTAACAATACAAAAAGTAATTTACTTAACTCTTAGTTAATTTGTTAACAAAATGAAAGTAAAGGCCAAGGTTAAGAAATCATTTTTTTTTTATTTCTTAACTTAGAATTTATTTTAAACCCTATGGCCAATATTAAGTGATTTTAGTTACTTAATTCTTTTTAGTAGCAAATATCAAGGGGAGAGTTAAAACTCTTTCTCAAGTACTCACCCTCGGCCAAGGGAGGATTCCTCAAGGGGGAGCACTTGTAAAAGAGTTTTTATATACTCCTGCACATTCATGCATATCTCTTACTCAGTTTACTTAATCCACTTAATTTGTCTTTCTTAACTTTGTATGTGGGTTTGCCATAAATCAAAAATGGGGAGATTGTTGCGGTAGGCACCTAAGTCGAACACTGGTTTGATTATAGCAAAGCGATACAAAGTTAAGCTCATATCGTTATCTCACGAGCTGAATCGAGTGTGCGTAAGATTGATATAGCCGAGTGAAGGCTAGCGACACGGAGGAAGCCGTGGTGGTCGGGCGACACTCGAGTGACTTGGAGGAGCCAAGGAATCAGTGGAAGGTCGAAGAAAAACAACACGTAAGTATCGAGGTAAGCTCGTGTGCGGCGTAAGTGAGGTCGTATCCTCCTTACGGGATGATCTTAGCGTAGATACGACCGAGACATCCCATCGATGGTCCAGTCGAGATCGGACGGTCGAAGGCCGTCGAAATAATGTTTTCTTTGAGCTAACTTTGCCTGCGCTAGCATCACGACTCGGCTTGAGGACTCATTGCCCTCAAAAGCGATCATTGTCAAGACTGACCGATGTCGTGATCTTGCCATCGATCGGTGATGATGGCCATCACCGATCGATGGTCAATGATCAGATTCAAGGAGTCAAGGCTTATCACCCCATTTCAAGGAGATTGGTGCTCAATTTTGATTGGCTAGGGTTCCTCTCGAAAAGGGGCTCAAAGGCTATAAAAGGAGGGCTTGTCTTAGGGTTTTGCAATAAAAAAAAAAGCTTCCAAGTGCTTCCGATACGCTCCGACTCTCCGACATCCCTACGACGAAGCGCTGCCGAGACGACGACTAGAGCTTCAACCTCCAACCTTTGAAGTCGTCGGTAACAAAAAGTTTGAATTATAATTCAGTTTATAAGTTGTTCTTCTTTTCAAGCTTTAAATCATATCAAGGAGAGGGGAAGTGTCCCTCTACCTTGAGCCTTTTTTCATTTTGTGTATCCGTCTAACTCCTAACTCCAACGAGGAGGAGTTTTTTTAGTAGATTGCCCTCCGTACGTGGTCAAGGACCACTAGGGCCTTGGAGTAGTAGCCTTCGGCTACGAACCAAGTAAAACCTTTGTGTCTATTGTCTTTTATTTTTGTTTATTTTTCCGCTGCGTATATTTGTCTTGAAACGAATTCGAAAGAAAAATTTCTATCGCTATTCACCCCCCCCTCTAGCGATCCCATTGATCCAACAATTGGTATCAGAGCCGGGGGTTGCTAAGAACCCTGCTGAATTGGGTATACCAATTAGTGTGCAACCATGATTTCGACTTTACCCAAGTAGGGCAGAAAAACAGATTCACTAAGGGATCCAACAATTGGTATCCATGCTGGAGGACCCTGCTGAATTTGTTATACCCTACACGATTTATGGGGAGAGCTTCGATGAAGCACTGTGTGATCTAGAGTCATCAGTTAGTGTGATGCCCTATGCATCCTACTTGGAGATGGGACTAAGTGGTATACAATCGACGAGCATAGGTATTTGCATGGCGGATGACACGATCAAGGAGTCCGTTGGCATGTTAGAACATGTACCTGTGGTGGTTGAGAATTTTGTCATACACATAGATTTTATCATACTGGACACAGGACCAAACCCTCAGAATCCCATCATTTTAGGAAGACCCTTTCTGGAGACTGTGGGAGCATGCATAGACGTGAAGGTTCATAAAGTCTCCTTGAAAGTAGATGACGATATCATCATATTCGACCTATCAGAGTGTAAGGCTCCCATCCTAGATGGGTATACCTCATGCAGGATGACAACCACTTCATAGGAAAATACAGATATTAAAATGAATGAAGGGAGGTTTACGGAGTCTCCAGAGCCGAGTTGAAATAATGGAGTATGATAGAGCTAAAAGACCTTAAACAAAGCGCTTCTTGGAAGGCAACCCAAGCATAGTTTATGCATTTTTTTTATTTGCATTCGTTTGTGTAATTTGAACTTTGATTTATGTTAGTCAACATTTTTTTTGCAAATAAAATTAGATTAGAAAGAACTTGCTAGGTAGAAACAAAAATCGTTTTGAGCCTACAATAGGGGTACGGGAGGCCGTGTGGTTTCACACGACCATACCTCATGAGGAGAGGCCCACATGGCAGGGCATATGGGAAAATTCAGACCCTGATGTGCTCTAGGAGAGAAATAGAGGGGCACACGGCCTGGCCGTGTGAATTCACTTTTGATCCTGCACCTGCACATACCTCTCTTTCTACTTTTGAGCAGGTACATCCGCCTACGATTTCTCCAAGTTCCGATCATGCCTCGACGACATATACACCGAGTAGCAGACACAGAGGTAGCGATGGGAGGAGCAGAGAACCTATATGTAGGTAGAGTTTCAGGTCTTACGTGAGCACTTCCAGCGGGCTGAGGAGTTCTACGACGAGACTCGTATCTATTTCTAGGAGGAGGTCGCATATCGCTAGGAGGTTCGACAGCACATGCATGCCCAGCAGGACCAGTGGGTCGGAGAGGAGGAGCACAGAGTAGCTGCTACATCCACCAGATCTCAGATCGACCACATGTACATGTGGCATCAGTGGCTGAGCACCAGGTTTTCTCAAGAGCCTGACATGTCGAGACTATCGAACTTCCCACCTCGACCACCGTATTAGAGATATTGTTTCATACAAGTCTGGAGGACTCCAAGTTTTGATATGTTTTGTTGCTATCAGTACTTTCTTTCTTGATGCTTGCATTTTAGTTTTAGTTTGCATTCATTTGTTCATGCATAGAGTATTCAGTTCATCACTTAGTTTTTGCTATCTTCAAGCTACCTCAGTAATAATTTTTTTAGATCTCTTCACGAATTGTTTCCATAGGTAGCTTAAGTTCATTTATCTTGTGGTATTTTATTTTATATGCTTTAATGAATGTTCTAGACTTGCATTGATTAGCTTTGTTTTTACACCTACACTTGACGAATATTCTAAAGGGGAGAATCCAGTACATAGATAGTTATGATTCATCTTAGTGGTCTAGAACTTTGGAATCCACAAGTGACTCTAGTTTAGCATTTGTTACTGGAGATGCTCAGATTGTGTAAACCTGTTTGAAAAAATCAAAATCACCCATGAGTATGAGAAGAACGAAGGGTCTATTCGCAAAAAAAAAAAAATAGTTATCGTGGGTGGAAATGATATGGTTAGTTGCCACTTTGAGACCAAGTTAGGTTACTGGGGAAACGCCTACCAATTTCTCTCAATACCGAGCACACCTTTGAGACTTTGTGCTAGATCTAGGGAATGACCCTCGCTTAGGGTAGACTAGTGCCTAAAAGTCAGAAACCTTAGGAAATCTATAAGATGATGACTTAACTTATTGTGGAACGATGCATCCCCAAAGAAGATTCGCTTAGCACATGCACGAGAAGATAACTTAGTGAATTTTTAGAACATCTCTATTTTGCTTTGATTGAAAATACCACTTGATAAATCTAGTTAGCTTGCTAAGTATGGAATGATATTTCTTTTAAAATTTCATGGTACTAAGGTTTGCTTGAGGATAAGCAAAGATTTAAGTCTGGGGGAATTGATATGAGCAAAACATATAGGGTTTTAGGAGTAGTTTGTGCTCAAATTTCGTTACATTTCATACTTATTTTATGCATATTTCACTTTGTTTTGCATTCATTCTCTATTTTCTTGTTCAGAGATATGCTCGTTGTACTTTGTGTGCAGGACAACATTTTACAAGAAAAACTACACATTTTTGGAGCAAAAGGAGGACATTTTGGCAGGTGGAATGGAAGGGGACACGACCTAGCCGTGTGAATCCACACGGTCATGTCCAAACCAAAAATTTGGCTACCCATCGCCACACACAGCCTAGCCGTGTGAATCCACACAGCTGTGTGGCACTGGATTATTTTGACGCGACTAGGGTTCTTTCGTGGTTGCAGCCAGCGCTGACTTCAAGTCTATAATAGAAAATCCACACCCAAACCCTAGGAGGAGGCATGACGGTTGGGATGACATACCGGTGACCAAAAAAGCATCGGAAACTTACAATGAGGAGGAAGGAGACGACGAGAGGATCATAACCTACGCTCCGACATCGAAGAAAAGGACCAACAACACTGTAATTTAATTCCCATTCATCTTTTGCATTGTAATGATTAATTCTATTATGCCTTGTGTCCTTTCTTTTCCATCTATGGAGTAAAATCTTCGATTCTAGGATTAGGGAGTAGTTTGTATAATGTTGAACATGCTAGTCGAATGATAATTCTGCTTATGGATTTTTATTTGCCGTTTATGTTGGTTTGATTTGATGAAGATTTGTGTTTTGATTTTCTATCTATAGTGCATTGCCGATATAAGGGGTAACAACCCTTGTATCAAAGATCTAGGAGAAGTAAGTAGGAACCTAGTAGTTGTCCTCATCTCTGATAACCGTAGGTAGAAGAGTATGAAGGAGTAGGGAATGGGACACACTCCAACTCTTCATAGGGATTGATTTGGCATCCTCGTACCGTCTATCCTATTTTAATGAAAGGGTCGGCTTGGTTAGGTATAGGTAGTTCCCAGTAGAAGTGAAAGCTCATCGAGAAAGGATACGATGTATCTTCCACAAGATGTTAATTAGAGAACCAGTCAACATTTAATTGATAGCATGTTTCATGTCACACAAGTGAAACCGAAGTCCTAGAATCCCTTTTTGAACCTCAAACTAACCTTCACTTCTTCCATGTGACACTGTATTTGAGTTAGGACCACCGTCAACCTTGCAACCACAACCCTTAGAATTTAAATCCGAACAACAACACCCACTGAAAAATCGATACTCGAATCTCAGTCTCTGTGGGATTGATAATCTATTTATTACTTGACGGCATCCGTGCACTTGAGGGCGTTGAGCACAAGCGTGCACTTCGAGTCCTCGGTGATTCTCGTCATAAGATTTGAGGTCGTGTTCGCGTGCATCAAATACCTGTCAAGTGATCCCACAATCCCTGTGTTGCTTACTCCTACTGTGTGGCTTCGATTTGGAATATATCCATTAAGTTCTATGATACCCTACGAGTCCTTGTGATGAATTGATCTACTTTTGCAGCCGATTCCTCCACGTCACAGTTCTCTATGGGTCGGAGGATAAGGTTCACCTTTCGGTCCATCCCCGCACCTCAAGATACAATCTAATGCTTTTGGCATTTATGTTGGGTTAAAACAATAAAGACATAATACCGACAATCGTATCATTGAACAAGGGGTTAAAACAAAGGCATAGACAATTACATAAATAAAAGAACTCGTGAATTTTCTACATATCAATATTCACACATCATCTAGGTTGCTTCCTCATCCTAGAATCTAAGGAATTACTCTATAGATATGGAGTTGCAACCACAAAATATTGTAAGAAGGGAAATTACAATCGAAACTACAAAAGAATTGCAATAGGAAAACTTAGTCGCGATTGGGAAGCATCTTGGATGCTCCTTGTCTTCCAATCCGACCTCCTAGAGTCAATTCTTCCTCTTACTAAAGCTTTTTGGGGCCTTCCTAGGATTCCTCCGTGATCCCCTTTCCTTGAATCATGCTTCCCCATGTATAGGTTGGTTCCCGCTCCCTCCAAATATGAAAAAACCTATTTCCTCAAGTTAAGTGGCGCCGCCACATGGTCGTGTGTGGGACACATGACCCAACTGTGTGTCGCTCTGGAAGTTGCTTTGAGATGAAGCATGGTCATGTGTAAAACAAAAGACTCCAGTCCTTTGTCTAAAAATCTGCCTGGCTGGAGACACAATCGTGTGTAAAACACATGACCTCATGCCTTCGTTTGGGCAAAGTCCCTATCGTGCTCGTCTTACATGGCCCGCCATGTTCATTTTAAGGGTGAAGAACAACCGTGCTATGATCCACTGGAAACTCATGTTCCTCACTGGAAACTTGTCTCGATCCATACTCCTTCTAGAAACATGCCCATGTCTTAGGACTTGGCCAGAGCATGTTCCCTTCACTCCATGCTTCATAGAAGGCTTCATTTTGCTTCCAATTTTGATCCTCTCAGGAGAAAAATAATAAGAGTAGATCTCTAAATAAGAAAATAACTAAGCAGTATAAAGTAAAATAAATATGCAATAAATTTCATATAAATAAAGTAAGATGTGTGCAAAAATGATAAGTAAAATTCTATATAAATTGCACACATCAAAAGCCTCCAAACTTAAATCTTTGTTTATCCTCAAGCAAATTGCAGTGCTCAGTTCAACGCACATAAATCAATGGCTTCAATATCCAACATGTTCACCTAATCCTATCAAGTGGTATTTCAATCAAATCAATCAATTGAGTTCACCAAGTCTACAAAGAAGGTTTTTTTCATGCAAGTGCATATTTTTATCCTATAGTTTTTAAATTCCAATTCAAGTTAATTTGTCATCTCATAATGTTCTTAAGGTCTCCATCTTTTGGTCACTTACCTTCCATAAGTGAGGGTTATCCTCCCAAACTAGCATAATGTCTCAAAGGTGTGCTCGGTATTAAGAGAAATTGATAGGTATCTCCCTAATAACCTAACTCGATCTCAAAAGGGCACCCAACCATTTCCACCCACGATAACTATTTTCTTGCTTTCTTCTTTTATTTGTTTTTTCTCTCTCTCTCTTCTTTATTTTCGATCAAGAAGCTTTTATCTCTCACATTCTCATTGGAATTTTGGTTTTTTCTGTTGGTGCAATCGGCCCAGGTCACGATTGACCAGGACTCGAGTTTGACTCGAGTGATGTTTTGATGTTTGACAAAGTATGTTTGACAAAGTATGTTAGACATAGGTTTGACATTGATGTTTGACATTAATGTCGGTTAATATGTTGGGGAGATTGTTTATACAATCGACCCAGGTTATAATTGACTTGATGGTTGACCAGGGTTGACCATGTGATTATGGGAAAGTCCAAGCATGGGTACTTGGCAATGGAAAGTCCAAGTCATGGGTACTTGGCATTGAAAGTCCAAGTCATGGGTACTTGGCAATGGAAAGTCCAGTCATGGGTACTTGGCATTGAAAGTCCAAGTGGGACACTTGGCATTTGGAAAAGTCCAACATGAGTTGGCAAGGGAAAGTCCAAGCATGGGTCTTGGCAATTGAGAAGTCCAACATGTGTTGGCAAGGGAAAGTCCAAGCTTGAGTCTTGGCACTTGAAGTCCAAGGGGATTGATATTGGCGGCGTAAAGTCCAAGCGGAGTCTTGGCAGCGTAAGTCCAATGTGCCTTGGCGGTGAACACACCGTTAGCATGACAGAGCCGATGGAAGCACCGGGAAGCTAGCGCGATGGATGAACAAGTCATGGATGACTTGGAGGGATCCGAGAGGCGTGAGGCTGATAGAGGTTGCTAGAAGGCTTAGGTCTAGGCTAAGGGTGGTCTAGCAAGTATGGGGACACCATATTTGGGTTAAAACCTCATTCTTGAGGTTGGCGGACCAGCATTATGGCGGTTCATTGACCGCTGAGTCGACGTTGAGTTGACCGCCGGTTAGAGCCGGATGCTCGCGATCACGCTCACTGAAGCGATTGGTGATCGATCGGCCGATCGCCATGGATGCGCGATCGCTGCGATCTTCGAGCAACACGACGCTCCGTAGGCCGTGGCGATCGACTACGGCGTTATCGATCGGCCGATCGCCAATGTTGATGATCGCCAAGAGATCCGTTGGAGTTTTTCCAGCGTGGATCGACCCGTTGTCTCATGACAACAGTGGCATCAGTCGAACTGGGACTTATGGCAGTCGACTGATGGGCGAAAATCCAGCCCGACGCAGGTTATAAAAGCAGCTCGGAAGGAGGGATTTAGCAGCGATTTTCTTGGGCGAAATTGAAGGGGGAAGTTGGTGCTTTCCAGTCCTTCAAAGCTAGTTCAAGGCAATCAAAGATCAAGCAATCCAAAGTTCTTGTAAAGTTGTTTTTCCTTTACTTGCATTGTATTTCTTACTTGTATTTGCTTGCATCTTGTAGATTATTGTTGTAATCTTTTGTACGAGGTTTCTCCACCTCCGACTTGTGTCGAGAAGGAGTATTTGTGATTAGTGAGTGCGTGTGCATCACTAGGGCTCTTTAGAGCTCGACCCGTGGAGTAGGAACCATTCGGTTCCGAACCACGTTATATGTTTGTGTTCGTGTGATTGCTTTTCGTTATTGCTTTTATTATATATATTCCACAAGCACTAACGTAATTGTAGACACGAACGCGATCGATTTCCATCTTCGTACGATCTACGCTATTCACCCCCCCTCTAGCGGGCATTCAATTCCTAACAAGTGGTATCAGAGCCCGGGGCTCTTCTACGGACTAACCGCCGGGAGCTAAAAGGCTAGAGGAAAGATGGAACTCCAAGACAAGCTTGGATGGGACATCAACACACCTATCCCCTATACCTTCTATGGACAAGAAGGGTTTAAACAATGGAAGTCAAGAATTGAAGACTTCCTAATGATGAGGGACATTGAGGAATGGGCTATCTTAATGGAAGGCTTTGAATTGCCAAGAGGACCAAGAGGTGGTTTCCTCAAAAAGAAGAGATGGACCGAAGAGCAAGTCCAAGCCTTCGAGAAAAACACCAAGGTAATAAAGTTTTTGGTTGAGTTAATACCTAACAATATCCTGTATGTTAGGTAATTATATAGATGCCAAGGAGCTATGGAGCCAAGTGGCAAAGCTCCATGAAAACTCATCATCAATCCAAGAAGAAGAAGAAGAAGAAGAGTGCACACCCTTTCAAGCTCAAGCAAGCACATCTCCATCTAAAGAGCTTGAGGAGTCCGGTTGATAGGGAATCAACTTCCGGATTTGTGGAGGAAGTGTAATTAGCATACACTTGTATAATAGAGGAGGAAGAAGTGGTGGAAGAGGTAGAGTTAAGACAAACCTAAACCTATAGTATATAGGGGGAGGAAGTTAGAACATCCACACCGAGCCGAACAAAATAAGGAGGAAGCTTCAACATCCGGTCAAGATGAAGAAGCCCAAAATTCAACTCCGGCACCTATCACGGATCTAGGTAACTCGAGCATTTCAAATAATGATAAAATTCATATTATCTGCTTTGAGTGTAGGGAGCAAGGACATTATAAGAGTAAGTGTCCTAAACGGGTTAAGAAGACTCCACCCGTGCCAAAAATCAAGGAAGTCGGTGCCCAAAGTCAAAGAAGCAAAGAGCACATCATTTGCTTCAAGTGCCATCAAAAGGGGCACTACCGGAGTCAATGCAAGAAAGGGGACAAGAAGACTCAAAATGGAGCATCATATGTAGGGGGAGCTAAGGCAAACCCTAGGGTAACTTCTAATTTTGCTCCCTCTTCAATTTACAAGCAAAAGCATGCTAGGGATTTCAATTCACTTGCAATTTATAAAAAGCATGCTAATAGGAATAAGTATTTTTGCTTAGGAGCTAAGAATGTTTACTTAGATAATAGGGAGAAATTTGGGACTAATGTCCCTAAAAATAATTTACCTAAGAACACCTCTAGGTCATATATCCCTAAAAATATTCTACCTAGGGAATCAATTAAGAAAATAGGGGAACATCTAGGTTTTAATCCAAAATGGACTAGGCATATGCCGAGAAAGTCAAATGCCCATGATTTAAATCAAAACTCTAAAATTGGGCAATTAGAAAAGGAAAATCAAGTCTTGAGGTCAAGGCTTGAAAAACTTGAGAAGACCCTTAAAATTATACAAAATCAATTTAAAGGGTCAAATGATCTAAAGTCAAGGTCCAAAAGTCAAAGTCAACACCAAGGACCTAAGAGTCAAAAGTCAACCAAGGGCAAACAAGGTTTGGGTCACAAACCTAAGCCTAAGGTGGCTTACCATAGTGTTCCATTAGATTATGGAACACCAACTAGGTCTAGGAAGACCAAGGTTACTAGGGAAGTCATCCCTAGAGTTGACCAAAGGGTATGCCTAGTGGCTAGGGTTTCTAGGAAACCTAAGGTGGCTACTAAGAAGGTTGTTAGGGAGGCAATCCCTAAGGTTAACCTAGGCAAGACCCAAATGACCAAGGCTAATAAGCCTAGGAAGGTCATTAGGAAGGTATCTAGGGAGGTTATCCCTAAGGAATACCTAGTTAACCCTAGGAGCTCAAATCGGTTTTGGGTTCCTAAGAGCGTGTTTGATTCACGCTAAGATGGGTTAGGGTGTGTCAACCTTAATTGGATGGGTAGTTAACTCAACCATAACAAAGGTGACACTTTAGGTTATTTTCAAGGTTATGGTTATCTTGAAAATACATTTGAGTCTTTAATCCTAAAAGATTTTAGGATGTGCCAATATTAATTATGAAGTTTGATAAAATGATCATTTTGGCACAATTTAGGTTTAGAGGTTGGTGTGCCATTTTGGGTTTTTGGCACACTAGGGAGATTAGGTTAATATGGCAAAATATGTTTAAATCTCAACAAGTCTCAACAAATGGCAATTAATATTAAAATTTAGGTATTATTATACCTATATATTTTATATGCCATGATTTGTTTGCCATATGCCATGACATGACATCATGTTTACTTTTATCATCTAAATGTCATGATCATGCTTAGGATTAAGTTTTAAAATGTCATGTGTTTTAAAATTTTATCATATGCCATGACATCATGATCATTGGCCATGATTTACTTTGCTATCATTATGCCATGATCATCTTCATGCATCTAAATTGATTAAAATTGATTTAAGGACTATGGCATGACTTGGAGTCCCATTTATAAGGGAATCAAGTAAAGTTGCCTTAGAAAAATGCATGAAACCCTAGTTTAGGGAGAACAAAACCCACATCTCACATCCAATTGACATGTATGTGTATTTATACACCCTAGATACATGTGAGATGCTAGGATATGAGTTGAGTTCAAGGTGCATAGTTTTTGCATCTAGATGAACTAAAACTCATCTAATTTTATTGGTGGATCATTGGGAAAGCTTGTGTACAAGTCATGAACATAGAGCCCAAGGAATGTGATCCAAAATAGGTTTTCAAAAACATTTTAAATTCATTTTGAAAAACCTTGGTGAAGTCTATCTTTTGATAGCAATCACTATTGATGAAGTTGATACAAAATAGGGCCAAAACATTGAAAATTTCAATGGTTTTGAGTTTTGTATCAAACTCACTATTTTATGGGTAAAATAATTTTAAAATATTTTTCACCTATTGTATTTCTTATAAGTAATGTACGTATTAAGTTTCATGAATTTTCAAAATACGTAGAATTACTTATGCATTTTCAAAATTAGATCTGATAGTTGAAATTGAATTTAGATACAATGATCGCCACTTGGTGGCGATCGATGAGAGTGGCAATCGATCGACATTCGTCAGAGTCGAATTTCGGGTTAACAAGGGTTGTTTAGCCCGTGTTCAGCTATGACAAAGGTTCCTAACCACTCCTAACCCTAGGATATGCTTTGGGAAGCATTATGAAGGGTGAAAATCCATTGGATATGGATTAGGAGTTGTGTTAGGTCAAAGTATCAAATTTAGGGTGAGTAAAAGTTCTATGTTGAACTTAGAACCTTAATTTTGATGGTTTAGAGTTCCTATTGGCTTAGGGGCTTTCCAAGGACATTGTTGGTGCAATGGTCAAGGGGGAGCAAGCCTTTAGGGGGAGGTATCCATCGTGGGATGATGGATGTTTTTTTATGGGGAGAATCTTATCAATTGAAAATTGATGGGTGTTTGATACCCAATTTGGAAATTGGGAGAGTGAGATAGGAGTGCCTCTCTTGAGTGATATGGGACTTATCACTAGGAAGATGGTAGGCATCCTAGGTATTTTTGAACAAGGGGGAGATTGTAAGATCTCATTGGGACATGAGACATTGACCTCCTTGGAGAGAAAACCTTTTTGATGTTAGTCAAAAAGGGGGAGAATGTTTGGGGGAGAACATTTGATTTACTTTTTCACTTAAATGTTTGGGGGAGAACATTTGGTGAGTGTTTACCAATTTGGGATAATTGGTAAGGGATTTGAGTTAGTGTTCTAACTCATGGTTTTATTTGGTTTTTGTCAAACATCAAAAAGGGGGAGATTGTTGGTGCAATCGGCCCAGGTCACGATTGACCAGGACTCGAGTTTGACTCGAGTGATGTTTTGATGTTTGACAAAGTATGTTTGACAAAGTATGTTAGACATAGGTTTGACATTGATGTTTGACATTAATGTCGGTTAATATGTTGGGGAGATTGTTTATACAATCGACCCAGGTTATAATTGACTTGATGGTTGACCAGGGTTGACCATGTGATTATGGGAAAGTCCAAGCATGGGTACTTGGCAATGGAAAGTCCAAGTCATGGGTACTTGGCATTGAAAGTCCAAGTCATGGGTACTTGGCAATGGAAAGTCCAGTCATGGGTACTTGGCATTGAAAGTCCAAGTGGGACACTTGGCATTTGGAAAAGTCCAACATGAGTTGGCAAGGGAAAGTCCAAGCATGGGTCTTGGCATGGAAAGTCCAACATGTGTTGGCAAGGGAAAGTCCAAGCTTGAGTCTTGGCATTTGAGAAGTCCAAGGGGTCTGATATTGGCGGCGTAAAGTCCAAGCGGAGTCTTGGCGGCGTAAGTCCAATGTGCCTTGGCGGTGAACACACCGTTAGCATGACATAGCCGATGGAAGCACCTGAAGCTAAGCGCGATGGATGAACAAGTCATGGATGACTTGGAGGATCCGAGAGGCGTGAGGCTGATAGAGGTTGCTAGAAGGCTTAGGTCTAGGCTAAGGGTGGTCTAGCAAGTATGGGGACACCATATTTGGGTTAAAACCTCATTCTTGAGGTTGGCAGTCGACTGGCATTATGGCCGGTTCGACTGCCGTGAGTCGACTTGAGTTCGACTGCCAGGTTAGAGCCGGATGCTCGCGATCCGCTCACCGAGCGATTGGATGATGCGCGATCGCCATGGATGGCCGATCGCTGCCGCGAGTTATCTTGCAAACGCCCGTAGCCGATCGGGCGGCCGATTACGGTGGGCGTTATCGATCGCCAATGTTGATACGATCGCCAAGAGATCCGCTGGAGTTTTTCCAACATGGATCGACCCGTTGTCTCATGACAACGCATCACCGAATCGACTTATGGCAATGATCGATGGGCGAAAATCAGCCCGACGCAGTTATAAAAGCTCGGAAGGAGGGATTTAGCAGCGATTTTCTTGGGCGAAATTGAAGGGGGAAGTTGGTGCTTTCCAGTCCTTCAAAGCTAGTTCAAGGCAATCAAAGATCAAGCAATCCAAAGTTCTTGTAAAGTTGTTTTTCCTTTACTTGCATTGTATTTCTTACTTGTATTTGCTTGCATCTTGTAGATTATTGTTGTAATCTTTTGTACGAGGTTTCTCCACCTCCGACTTGTGTCGAGAAGGAGTATTTGTGATTAGTGAGTGCGTGTGCATCACTAGGGCTCTTTAGAGCTCGACCCGTGGAGTAGGAACCATTCGGTTCCGAACCACGTTATATGTTTGTGTTCGTGTGATTGCTTTTCGTTATTGCTTTTATTATATATATTCCGCTGCGCACTAACGTAATTGTAGACACGAACGCGATCGATTTCCATCTTCGTACGATCTACGCTATTCACCCCCCCTCTAGCGGGCATTCAATTCCCAACATTTTCGAATGTGCTTACACAATTTGAGAATCTCCATTAACTAAAATTTCAATTAAGAGTTACCTATATATGGATTCCCAAGTACTAGTCTAATGAGATGAATCATGACTATCCTTGTACTAGATTAATCCTTCGGAATTCAGTTTAAGTGTATGTGAAAAATTTAAAAAACTACCCAGTAGAACTAGCAGAACATTCATTATCACATGATAAAATTTTACCACATGATATAAAAAATATGAGATGTTAAAGATAATGAAGCACATCAATATTATACCTCACAATAAGTATGCACTGAAGCTCACTATAAAGGCAGCCTCTGCAAGAATTCAACCAAACTACAAGTATCTAAAATGCAAGAAACAAAACTAGCCCGATGTAAAATGAACAAAACAATAAGATAGACATAGAAAAATAAATGAAACTACTGGAACAAAAGACCTAAGAAATCCAATAGCAGGGAAAGTCTTTCTCTCCCCCCCCCCCCCAGACTTAATTTCAAACATACCTCTCAGATGAGCCTCGTCGCGGTGGTCGTGGAAAGAAATGAGGTAGTCTAGCTAGCCTTGCATCGTTAGAGGCTTGGGAGCTCAAATTTTGGTGTCACAAATATAGGTGATTGATCTGTGAATTGGTAGAATCTGTAGCAGCTCGGTAGTCTTCCTCTCGTGTGATGGGATGTATACTGAAAAGTCTATCTTTTGTATGAACATCTTTATTTTTGAAATAAGAATCACATGATCATTATTTGCATATTGATGGTTATGCATATTGTCTCATACATTACATTGTAGATAACATGGTGTGTAGTGTCACACGGTAGATCATGTTATCAGCTCCTTGTAGAGTATAAGTAAAGGCTCACAATCGAGATGGCTTTGGACAAACCATTGGTATGGTTGTAGTGTGATTTGGTATTGGTTTGTCTTGACCATAGAATCACACTAGTACACTTTGTGTGTATTGAGCAGGACCGACTTAGAGGTGATTCGATTTATTGCTGACTACATAATCGAATCGGACCTCAGATATTATATTGTACATGGTCTTAATCCTGATATAATAACGGGCACATATACTTAGTATTCATTTCTTTGATTTACCAATGGGGCGAGATTTATAGAGTAAATCGATAGGCTTGGTAAGTTGGGAAATGATATTATTTATATGGTGTGCCGTTAATTATAGGAGGAAACCGTGTCCTATATACTAGGATGATGATGTCCCCTTGAGGAGCTCATAAGGTTCATCATGTAAACCCTACAGGTGGACTTGGTCCGACATGATGATAAGGTTGAGTGGTACTACTCATGGAGTTAGATGTTGATTAATTAATTGTTAGTAAATTAATTAATCGACGGACATTCGAGATCTTAAACACGGGGAGAAAAATATACAAAAAATATATGGAGCCCATATTAACTTATGGGAGTTAGTGAGGTAGATCAATGATAATCCTCTAGTGGATTGGATTATCATTAATGGATCGGACTTGATGTGGGCTTGATCCATTGGGTGGCCAAGATCCAACTCCTCCTCATGGTCCCTATTGTAGCCTATTAAAATCTCATGGAGCCTAGATCCGATGGTGGAAAACAAAACTCTAGATCCGACGGTTGAGATTAAATATATAGATTCAACGGTTGAGATTAAATCTTTAGATCCGACGATTGAGATTAAATCCCTAGAACCGATGGTGGAGATTAAAGGAGGCTTAGGTCTAACTCTATAAAAGGAGGATAAGGGGTGGGCGGCAAGGAGAATTCATTGAAGAGGGGATTAGAGTTTGGACGGCTAGGGTTTGGAGGCTTGGGCAGGCATAATTAAGGAAAGCTTTGCCAAACATGAAATAAAAAATAATGTTCTTTATCAATGCAGGAATATAAAAATAATCATCCAACTCTAAGACTAGTCTCGTTGGAAGTCGCAACATATAAGTACCCTTGGCTACTGCAGTAACTTTTGCTCCATTGCAATCCTTAGATTTGCTTCTCCCTTAACTAGTCTTCTTCTATTTCTAAGCCCCCGTATGTCATTACATATATGTGAGCCACACCTGGTATCCAATACCCAAGTGCTAGAAGAAACACTATGACATTCAATAACAAATATACCTGAAGTAGATTGGGTATCAGATGCCTTTGTCTACTTCAGTGACTCTAGATACTTCTTGTAGTTTCTCTTCCAATGATCGTCCTTGCGACAATGAGGGTAGGTGCCCTTGAAGGTTATTTCTTTCTTCTTTACCTTCTTCTTCCCTTTAGCTCTGGTCTTCCTCTTATAACCTTTCTTTGAGGAGTCAACCAACATCACATTTGAATATCAATATATTCAGTGGTTGTGATTGTTCAGACATAACTCTAAGAGGTTTTGATTGGTGAGGGTTGTCGGTGGACTTTACTGTATATGGTGTCACACAGAGGAAGAAGGGAGTGTGCCGAGGTCTTCAAAGGTGATTCTAGGACTTCGGTTTCTCTTGTGCATCACAAAACAATGTTGTCAATTGGCGTTGTCTAGACGTTTAGCTATGGTTTTGTGGAAGGGACATTATACACTCTCACGCAGAGCCGCCGCATCTACCGGGAGCTATCTCCACCTAAAAGGACGGCATATATGGTACGAGGATGTCAAATCAATCCCTACGATGAACCATTTCCGATTCCACTACACCCTTCTACCTATAGTTATAGGAGATCAGGTTTACCCCTAGGTTCCTTATATAAAATCCCTTAAATCTTAAATACGAGGGTTGTCACACCTCGTATCGCCTAAGAACAGCAGATAGAAAACCAAACACGTAGATATAGGAAAAACAACTACCAATTTTCAAATCAAACTCAAAGGCAGAATTTAACTTGAACCTACATTGTAATGTGCACACAAGCTACACCATAATCCTAGAATCGAAAGTACTACTCTATGTATATGAAGGAAGAATCACAAAGCATGTTTATGTTCGAATATATAAGGAATAAAATGCAAGAACAAAGGATTACAATGCTTTCATGGTCTAACCAGAATGGTGTAAAGAGGTTGTTAGTGCCTATAAGAATCATATATCTCCACAATGACATGATATTATCCATTTTGGACCGAAGCCCTCATGGTTTTATTTTTGGGATTTATGCAAAAGGCCTCATCCCAATGGAGATATCTTTTCATCTTATAAGCACATGATCTTTTCCATGTCTTACCAATGTGGGACTTTGTTTGTATTGCCAATACTCCAACAATCCTCCCCTCAAACGAAGGACCACATTGACCCCCTCAAGCCTATCTGTCCTCGAAGGACATCCTCTGCTTGATGTTCGATCCTCAAATCACTAGGACTTCCTGCCACCTATCTGGTCCTCCTGACCCAGATGGACTTCCTGGCAGTTGTCCAACCCTTCTGGCCCAATTAGACTTCCTGCCTAGTGTATGGTTCTCTTGATCCAGACATGAGAGCTCAACTTCTTTAATTCTAGGTTCATGGCTTGACATGGACCATGACTCTGATACTAATTTTTAGTGCCTAAAAGAATCATATATCTTCACAATGACATGATATTGTCCACTTTGGGCCCAAGCCCTCATGGTTTTGTTTTTGGGCTTTACCCAAAAGGCCTCATCCCAATGGAGATATCTTTTAATCATATAAACACATGATCTTTTCTATGTCTTACCAATGTGGGACTTTGATTGTATTCCCAATACTCCAACAGAGGCCTGTCGAGAGAATAAGATGGGAGCAACTCGGAAGATAGGGTTGAGGTGAGATAACGGCAAGAAGTTGTAACTAGGGAAGAGTAGGTGTCTCAAGGTAAGGTGTGGGAAGAGAAAAGGGGAGATGCTCCTTGTCATGCTCCGTCGCAAGAGTTAGTTACACGGTATAATAAACCAAGGCACTTAGAAGACCTCACATAAGATTCTCAAGGGTCTCCACTCATTGATATTGTAACATAATTATTCCTCATTGGAGGAGGCCCCTCCACGGGGACAAAATTACGGGTGCAATAGTCGTCTCCAAAGGTAATAGGTATGAAAGGAGAGAATGAAGAAGGAAGAGGGGGATCGATTCCAAGAAAAAGAAGAACTTTGACACGTAGTCTCTCGGCATCTTCCTCTGGGAGACCAGGGTCGAGGAAGGAGATTGGAGATGAAGAAAGAAGATGGAGAGTTTTATTAGCTTTACTCATTCCTTCATTCTACAATCCTTCTTGTTTATGTTATAGGATTGTGGCTCGGCTAGAAGGGGAGATGAATAGCCTCGATGTCATAGTTGGAAATTGCTCGCGTCTTAATCATCTACAAGAGTAATTAGCGCAACAGAATATGCTAAAACAAAAATAATTAAGACTAAAGACAAAGATTAAAAGGTGCAAACACTAACAAAGTAAGTAACGTGGTTCACGACCCTTGCGGCTAATCCACGGATGTTTCATAAGGTGAATCACTAATCTCTCCTTTAGCCCAAAGCAAGGTGGAGGTAAACCTTCTTACACAATCTCTCCCTCTTACAATAGATTTAAAGTAAGAACAAGAAGGAGGAGGAAAACACATTCATAGCACTTGGGAGTATGAATAGGTGTTAAGCATTAACCTCCCAAAGGCACCCAAGCTCTCTTTTTCTAGAGAAAAGGGCTTTCTTCTCGTTGGCCATGCATTAGTCGACTGTCGCTCTAACGGTCGACTCCCAATGGATTTTGACTTGTCGTTGTCATCGTCCAACGGTGGCCTTGGTAGTTGACTGCTGCCTACGTAGTCGACTGATTAGTCAGCTACGAGCGGTTCTATGACCGTGTTCACCCATAACAGTCGACTGTCATCCCTTGGCAGTTGACTGATGGTGCAGTAGTCGACTACAAAACCATAGCAGTTGATTGCTGGGCCAGAAACCCTTCAGTCGAACACAAGTTGACATTCAGTCGACTCAGAGCAGTCGACTGGGGTCAGGTAAAACCTCAAATAAATACGTGTTTGTGTTGAATCGAGAAGCGTCGCTAGAGGGGGGGGGGGGCGAATAGCGATCGTAAATCTTTTCTTTTTCGTTCGTTCGATACGCAAAGTAAGCACAGCAGAAAATAAATGAACACGTTAATTTTACTTGGTTCACAACCCAGCCGTTGCTACTCCAAGGCCCTATCGGTCCTAGACCGCGTACGGAGGGCAAAACACTATAACATCTCCTCCTCGTTGGAGGTAGGAGACAACGATAACAAAACTGAATATACGAGGATGAGGCAACAAGCCTACCTCACCTCGTTATGAAGAAAAACAAAGAATACAATATCAAAAATATTACTTGATTCTGCTGCCGACAAAGAAGATCGAAACTTGACGTCGCGTCAGCGTTATGACGATGTTGGAGCGTTGGCGTTGTAGGAGCACTTGATGAATAAACTTGATGTGATTTGGAGATGGAATCCTCCCCTCCTTTTATAGACTTTAGCCTCTGAATTTGTCTCCTCTTATTTCGAAACGGATCATGAAGTTGTCCAAATTTTATCGCGAAGTGGCCGCGTCAAACATTATCCATTTTGACCTAGCGCAAAAGATGAATCGTCGCCATCAGTCGACTAATGCCTCCCATCAGTCGACTGATGGGCATCAGTCGACTGTTCCATGTCCAGCAGTCGACTGCCAGCTTTGCCACTTCCCTGCAATAAGAGGTTAGCTCGAAAAATGATAAATACGACGGTTTCTAACCGTCCGATCTCGACCTAGACCTTCCACAGGAAGTCTTAGTCGAATCGCCGCCTACGATCGTCCCCGTAAAGAGGACACGACCTTACAATCTCTCACTCACATGAGCTTACCTCGATAGTAGCTCTCGCTTCCGGCCTTCCACTCGATTCCTTCGGCTCCCTCCGAAGTCACTCGAGTGTCGCCCGACCACTGCGGCTTCCTACGGGTGTCGCTAGGCTTCAGCTCCAGCTTTAACACTTTTCTGCACACTTGATTTAGCTCGTGAGATAACAATGTAGACTTAACTTTGTGTCTTTGCCATAATCAAAACACAGGTTCGATTATCTAGTTCCCCTGCACCAACAATCTCTCCCTTTTTGATCTATGGCAAACCAACACAAAGTTAAGGGAAATTAAAGCATAAACCAAGTATAGTAAATGATGAATGTCATTTTCAAAAACTCCCCCTTAACCAAAACTCCCCCTTAACCCTAGGTGAGTTTTGAAAGAGATACTTTAATCCAAAATTAAATAAATTTTGTGTTACTCCCCCTTAACTTTTGCTCTTCTCTCCCTTTTGCCATAAATCAAAATAAATGTTGGGGTTTGTTATGTAAAATAGGGGTTTAAAAACAATATGGTATATGCATGCATCAAGATAAATCAGCTATGAGTCCAAGCATGCGTCTAGCAAGATTAGATAGATTGGTTCGAGGTGTGTCCCTCTGCACCAATAATCTAAAGGTTTGTAATATAACCCTTTAGGGTTAGTTTGCTCTCCCCCTTAGTCAAATATATGAAGTATAAGAGATGTAGGGGGCGCTAAACTTTGGCCTAAGAGTTGTTAAGTACAATAGTTGAGAAAATAAGTAGTATTTTGAAGAGGTTGTTTTAACTATATTTCAATTATTCTTAACATCTCACCTGTGTCTATATGATCAAGCATGTTATACTTATGTGTTTTTGTGAGATGACTTCCAATTAAGTTGATTAAGTGCATTTAGGTTCAAGTAATTTTATGTTAGATTTGGATTTGACTCTAGGCTTGTCAAGTTTACCTTTTCAAGATCATGGCTTCCTGGTCGTGGCGAGGCACAGGGGCCTTCTTTTATCGGATCATCGACCACTTCCTTAGACAAAGCTATTTTCAAGAAAATGATGACTTGACTCACCTAAGACTATTTCCTAGTCTAACTGGTTTTTTTTTTTTTTTTGAAAAGAGGCTCCCCGAGGCTTAATCTTTTCGTAGGATTTTAGTTGGTTATGTACATGTTCTAAGTGAGCTCACACGTTTTAAAGCACAAACTTTCTAAGCTAAAGCATGCAATTTCTAAGTTAAAGCACAAACATGTTTTGTACTGGCTCCCCCTAGACCGTTGAATCGGCTCGGTCTATCCACATAGTGGATTTGGTCCTTGGGAACCCAGTACGGGTTGGATCCTAGAGTTGAAATCAAAAAGTTCTTAGGGACCCATGCTTGGACATGTTTCCTATGTCGACTTACAATCGACATATACAACCTATTAGTCGTGTTTTAGTTAAACCCTAGTCCAGCCTTGTTGTACACGACCCTTTGAGATCCAAGTAGGAGGTCAAGTCCTTTGGATCCCGAAGTGAACCTTTCCAACGTGTTCCTAAGATCTTCAACTTGACTTTTCAAGAGAGAGTTCTCAACTTCGAGCTTTTCAGCTCGAGTTGGGTCCTCTTCTCGAACTTGACTAGTCGAAGAGGTTAGGGAGACCTTGTGTTTGAGGAGTTTGACCTCCTCAACCAGGGTCTCGACCTTGGACTCGGACTTAACTAATTTCCTAGACAAAAATCTAACCGTATTACGTAAAGTATTAAATAAAGTTCGACTCACTTTAAGGGTATCTTTTGAACCGGATGCGTATCCGTGGCTTGACTTGAAGGTAGCTTCGTAGTCCGAGTCATCCTCAGGTTCTGACTCAAGTTCAGGTTCGGTCTCCGTGTCTGACTCAATTGATTTCGCCATGGAAGCTATGTCTTTTCTATTGTTCCAAGTTGCATGGAAGGCTTTCCTTGCTCCCTTTTTCTTTTGGTTCTCATTCTTCAATTTCCTCCTTTCTTGTCGAACTATTCTCCGCACAATGTTGACTATTATGGCCTCCTCTTCGGATTCGGATTCGTCTTCGGGTTCGAGTTCATCTACATGCTTAGTAGGTGGCTTCCTTCTTTGTCCTGCAAGTAGAGCAATACCTCTCTCGGCCCGGACCACATTAGTTTGCTCATGAAGTTCAAACTCAGAAAATAATTCGTCTAACCTAAGCTTCGAAAGGTCCTTAGAGACCTTGTAGACATCGACCATGGATGCCCACAAGGTAGTTCTAGGGAAAGCATTTAAAGCGTACCTTATAAGGTCCCGGTTCTCTATGGCTTGCCCGATCGAATGAAGACCGTTGACGATATCTTGGATCCGCGCATGTAGTTGGGTGGCGGTCTCATGATCCTGCATCTTTAGATTGTACAGTTTATTTAAAAGTAAATCTCTTTTACATACCTTTGCATCGGCCATCCCTTCGTGTAAATCAATCAATTTGTTCCAGAGGTCTTTGGCGCTAATGAATGGTCCGATGCGGTTGAGTTCCTCCTTGGATAAGCCGCATTGCAATATTTGGGTTGCTCTTGCATCGGCTTCGATTTGCCTCTTGGTTGCATTTGTCCACTTGTTGAAATCCAAGGCCTCTCCTTGATCATTGGTGGGTAGAGCAAAGCCGGTTTGGATTATTATCCAAGTCTCGACTTGTGTTTTTAGAAAACACTCCATCTGACCTTTCCAATAACGGAAATCATTTCCGTTAAAGAACGGAGGACGGGTGGTGCTATACCCCTCTATGTGAGCCATTAAATATCTTGCAAAACACAAATAAAAACCAAAGAAAATTCCAAGACTTGGTCTTGGATTAGTAGTGTGGGAAATAATAGGAAATAAACAGAAATAAATAAGGAGAATAAAAAAACTAACAAAAACTCGAAACTTACGACCTTCGATGTCCCCGAAAGGGTACTAAACGTTGGATTTTGGGGCTGGAAACAGCTTATTACGAGGGTAAACCCTGGTAAGAAATGTAGATCTTTCTGAGAGCTTCGATTTGGTAGGTTGATCGTTATGTGAATCCACTTGTGCGAAAAGTTATAGCCGTTTTATCGTCGGCTACTCCAAGAGAGAAAACTTGCAAACACACAACCAAAAGAAACGTACCAAGACTTCGTCTTGGATTAGTAGTGCGGGAGGAAAAAGACCAAAAAAAATACGAATCGAAAAATACGAACAGAAAACCAAAACGTGCTAGATTGGTGGTTTCACCAAATCTTAGCGCCCCCGCTCTGATACAAATTGTTGGATCGAAAAGCGTCGCTAGAGGGGGGGGTGAATAGCGATCGTAAATCTTTTCTTTTTCGTTCGTTCGATACGCAAAGTAAGCACAGTGGAAAATAAATGAACATGTTTATTTTACTTGGTTCACAACCCAGCGGTTGCTACTCCAAGGCCCTATCAGTCCTAGACCGCGTACGGAGGGCAAAGCACTATAACGTCTCCTCCTCGTTGGAGGTAGGAGACAACGATCACAAAACCAAATATACGAGGATGAGGCAACAAGCCTACCTCACCTCGTTATGAAGAAAAACAAAGAATACAATATCAAAAATATTACTTGATTCTGCTGCCGACGAAGAAGATCGAAACTTGACGTCGTGTCAGCGTTATGACGATGTTGGAGCGTTGGCGTTGTAGGAGCACTTGATGAATAAACTTGATGTGATTTGGAGATGGAATCCTCCCCTCCTTTTATAGACTTTGGCCTCTGAATTTGTCTCCTCTTATTTCGGAACGGATCATGAAGTTGTCCAAATTTTATCGCGAAGTGGCCACGTCAAACGTTATCCATTTTGACCTAGCGCAAAGTCGAATCGCCGCCATCACCGATCGATGATGCCTCCCATCACGACCGATGGGCATCGCTTGATCGCTCCATGTCCATCGATCATTGCCCGGCTGGCCACTTCCTTGCAATAAGAGGTTAGCTCGGAAAATGATAAATACGACGGTTTCTAACCGTCCGATCTCGACCTAGACCTTCCAAAGAAAGTCTTAGTCGAATCGCCGCCTACGATCGTCCCCGTAAAGAGGACACGACCTTACAATCTCTCACTCACACGAGCTTACCTCGATAGTAGCTCTCGCTTCCGGCCTTCCACTCGATTCCTTCGGCTCCCTCCGAAGTCACTCGAGTGTCGCTCGACCACCGCGGCTTCCTCCGGGTGTCGCTAGCCTTCAGCTCCAGCTTTAACACTTTTCTGCACACTTGATTTAGCTCGTGAGATAACAATGTAGACTTAACTTTGTGTCTTTGCCAAAATCAAAACATAGGTTCGATTATCTAGTGCCCCTGCACCAACAGTTTGAGCATCCAACGATCGAGTAAACCTCAAACCTCCTGTTGAGAATTAGACACTTCCATTCATCGGGTACACAAGTTTGAGCGTCCGACACTTGACTTAGCCATTCGACCAAGTTCACCTATGAGCTACCATTACATTGGCTCAATCTCTCATCTCCCATGGAATCCCTGGCCGAAGCTCTCTTTGTCCGACCATGTCCCTCGGATGCACTAAGCCCGCGGCTCCTCCAGTGCCATCCTTCGCATCTCGCCCTAAAATATGCTTCCTTTAACTTCGCTCCAATGCTCCTTGTTCGGCGGTCCCTCGGATGCACCAAGCGCATGACTTCCGCAATGTCATCCTTCATTGACTCAAGGACTCGAGCCATGAGATGGTGAAGTCGCTAATGCTTTATCAAGCTAACACATGTGTGATTCACTTAAGTCCTGTACAACTTAAACAAACATATCAAATCTCATAAACAACCTAACTTAAACCCTTTGCCACACACATCAAAACCAAACCATACTTGGGTTGATTGCCCTAATAATCTCCCCCTTTTTGATGTTTGGCAACATGTTTATGTTAGGTAAAACTTTAAAAAAACACTAAGCCAAGGAAAGCATGTAAACATAACATGAGTATCAAAACACTCCCCCTTAATACATACAACTCCCCCTTAAAACATGCTAATTTTCCCCCTAGCATGATTCACTTAAACAATAACATTTCTCTTCTTTTGGCACCATAAAATATATCATAAAAATGTTATACATCATGGCATCAATATCTAAGGGAATAAAAATATGAAAAATAAGATTTTAAAACACAAAAAACTCAGTTTTTGCATGTAGCAATCGACTGACATTCTTCATCAGTCGACTAGTAGCTAAAAGTTCAAAATTCTAATATCTGAAGCCAACTTCAGAAATGCATTTAAAAATCTAGAAAATTTGAAAAATCATGAAATTTGGGGAACATATTTCTCATAAGTCCCTTTATCAAGGAAAAATTGTTTTTTTCATGAAAATTCAATCAATTTTCGAAAATAAGGCAAAAACTCAAAAGTTTGAAAAAGACTCAATTTTGTATCAACTTTAAAGATAGTTTTGCCTTAGAAAATTTTCAAAGCATGAACTCACAGATTATAAAACATAAAATGATTTTAAAACATTTAAAATATCCAACCATGATATTTGGACAATATGTCCATGAATTAAATATAAGCTTTCCCCATGGTTGGTCTATGATTGCTATGTCATAATACTCTAAGTGACCAATCTAAATGTCATAAGCATTAGTGAAACACTTGTATCAACCTAACATCTCACCCATTGCTATGTTTTCAATCAAGTTAGACTTATGGTGAATGTGAGATGTGACTAAGGTATTTGTACTTAACTATAAATTTCATGCAATTTCTACCAAGGTTAAGTATTATCAAAACCACCCAATATCATAAGTCAAAAACTAACACCCACATCATCATAAGTCAACCAAATAACAAGATATGAAATAAGTCAACTTATGGTTGACTATCCTAGGTTTTTCTAACCTCTAAGGATGGACTTGGGAACCTGATGTGAGCAAAACATATAGGATTTTAGGAGTAGTTTTCGCTCACATCTTGTTACATTTCATGTTAGTTTCATGCATATGTTACTTTATTTTGCACGCATTTCCTATTTTCTGATTCGAAGGTCTGCTCGTTGGACTTTTGTGTGCAGGTTATCATTTCGGGTTAAAAAGACGTACTTTTAGAGAAAAAGAAGGATATTTCGTAGCTAGATGCAGAGTGGGACACGGCCAAGGCATGTGGATTCGCACGGTCATGCCCAATGGGTGAGATCAGCACCCTAGGGCCGCACATAGCCTGGTCGTGTGGAAACACGCGGCCGTGTGGCGGCTCGCCATATTTGCGTGACTAGGGTTTTTCCAGATTTTGTAGTGGTCTTAAGTGATATCTATATAAGGATGGCTCCGTCCAACCCCTAGAGGGGAGGCACGACGGCTAGGAAGGCACGCCGAAGCCCTAAAAAGCTTCGGTAACTCACAACGGGGAGGAGGAACACCGTTGGAGGTCCACACCTTGCACTTCAACACCGGATATAAGACCACAAAAATATTGTAATCCTTTGTTTCTGCATTTTATTCCTTATGTATTCGAACATGTTGTAGGCTTCCCAAGCTTTCTAGCCAATGGAGGATGTGTATTAACTTTCATGATTTAAATAAAGCATGCCCTAAATACTGCTACCCCTTGCTTCGTATTGATCAGTTAGTTGACTCCACTATTGGGTATGAAGTAGTATCACTCATGGATGATTATCAAGGGTATCACGAGATCCCCTTAGCTCAAGATGATCAGAAGCAGGTTAGCTTTGTCATAGAAGAAGTATTGTATGCCTATGTGGTGATACCTTTTGGGTTAAAGAATTCAGAGGCCACCTATCAGAGGCTCATAGATAAGATATTTGTTGAGCAGAAAGGCAAAAATGTGAAGGCTTATGTTGATGATATTCTAGTAAAGTCGAAGTTCACTCGGGATCTAGTGTAGGATCTAGATGAAACATATTCTACCCTGAGTCGATACAACAAGAAGTTAAATCCAAAGAAGTGTTTTTTTAGGGTAATGAGTGGGAAGTTTTTGAGATATATTATGATAGAGAAAGGACTGCAGGCTAATCTGTTGGGATGTATACTGAAAAGTCTATCTTTTGTATGAACATCTTTATTTTTTAAATAAGAATCACATGATCATTGTTTGCACATTTTTATGGTTATGCATATTGTTTAATACATTACATTGTAGATAACATGGTGTGTGGTGTCACACGGGAGATCATGTTATCGGCTCCTTGTAAAATATAAGTATAGGCTCACAACCGAGATGACTTTAGACAAACCATTGGTATGGTTGTAGTGTGATTTGGTATTGGTTTGTCTTGACCATAAAATCACACTAGTACACTTTGTGTGTATTGAGCAGGATCGACTTAGAGGTGATTCAATTTATTGCTGACTACATAATTGAATCGAACCTCGTATATTATATTGTACATACTCTTAATCCCGATATAATAACGGGCACATATACTTAGTATTCATTTCTTTGATTTACCAATGGGCGAGATTTATAGATTAAATCGATAGGCTCAGTAAGTTGGGAAATGATATTATTTATATAATGTACCGTTGATTATAGGAGGAAACCATGTCCTATATATTAGGATGATGATGTTCCCTTGAGGAGCTCATAAGGTTCATCATCTAAACCCTGTAGGTGGACTTGGTCCGGCATGATGAAAAGGTTGAGTGATACTACTCATGGAGTCAGATGTTAATTAATTAATGGTCAGTAAATTAATAAATCGATTGACATTCGAGATCTTAAACACAGGGAGAAAATGTACATATAATATATGGAGCCCATATTAACTTATGGGGGTTGGTGAGGTAGATCAATGATAATCCTTTAGTGGATTGGATTATCATTAATGGATCGGACTTTATGTGGGCTTGATCCATTGGGTGGCCAAGATCCAACTCCTCCTTACGGTCCCTATTGTAGCCTATTAATACCTCATGAAGCCTAGATCCAATGGATGTAAACAAAACACTAGATCCAAAGGTAGAGATTAAATCTCTAGATCTGACGGTTGAGATTAAATCTCTAGATCCGACGGTTGAGATTAATTCCCTAGAACCAATGGTGGAGATTAAAACAAGGCTTATCCCTAAACTCTATAAAAGGATCCTTTAGGGTTGGCGCGACAAGAGGTAGGAGCTAGGGCTTGGAGCTTGGCAGCAACAAATAAGGAAATACTTTCCTTCTCTTCTTCTTCTCCATTGGTGCCCGGTGTCCATACATCCCCTCTCCCCTCTTGGCCGGCGTACAAACCAAGCTCTCCTCTTCTCCTTGGCCAGTGGAACCAAGACTTAGGGTCCTCCCTTGGAGCTTTTGGCCGGCAACCATTCTTTCCCCTTCTCCTTGTTGGCCGGCGGCAAGTAACTTCCTTGTTGCTTGTTGGTTGGCTAAAGGAAGGAGAAGAGTCTTGTTTCTATTCTTCCTCTTGCTCGGAATGAGCAAGGAAGGAAGATTGGTGATCTAGGAGCTTCAACTTTTGGTAGATCGTCGCCCACACGACGTCCGAAAGGAGGAAGTGTAGGGATGTATACTGAAAAGTCTACATTTTGTATGAACATCTTTATTTTGAAATAAGAATCACATGATCATTGTTTGCTTATTTTTATGGTTATGCATATTGTCTAATACATTACATTGTAGATAACATGGTGTGTGGTGTCACACGGGAGATCATGTTATCGGCTCCTTGTAAAGTATAAGTAAAGGCTCACAACCGAGATGGCTTTGGACAAACCATCGGAATGGTTGTAGTGTGATTTGGAATTGGTTTGTCTTGACCATAGAATCACACTAGTGCACTTTGAGTTTATTGAGCAGGACCGACTTAAGGTGATTCAATTTATTGCTGACTACATAATTGAATCAAACCTCAGATATTATTATGTACATGCTCTTAATCCCGATATAATAACGGGCACATATACTTAGTATTCATCTCTTTGATTTACCAATGGGCTAGATTTATAGATTAAATCGATAGGCACAGTAAGTTGGGAGATCATATTATTTATATGGTGTGCCGTTGATTATAGGAGGAAACCGTATTCTATATATTAGGATGATGATGTCCCCTTGAGGAGCTCATAAGGTTCATCATGTAAACCTTGCAGGTGGACTTTGTCCGGCATGATGAAAAGGTTGAGTGGTACTACTCATGGAGTTAGATGTTGATTAATTAATGGCCAGTAAATTAATTAATCGATGAATATTCGAGATCTTAAACAGGGCAAGAAAATGTACAAATAATATATGGAGCCCATATTAACTTATGGGGGTTGGTGAGGTAGATCAATGAAAATCCTTTAGTGGATTGGATTATCATTAATAGATCTGACTTTATGTGGGCTTGATCCTTGGGTGGCCAAGATCCAACTCCTTCTCATGGTCCCTAATGTAGCCTATTAACACTTGACGAAGCTTAGATCCAATGGATAGAAACAAAACTCTAGATCCATAGATAGAGATTAAATCTCTAAGATCTGGCGGTTGAGATTAAATCTCTAGATCCGACGGTTGAGATTAAATTCCTAGAACCAATGGTAGAGATTAAAAGGAGGCTCATCCCTAACTCTATAAAAGGAGCTTGAGGGGTTGGCGTGGAGTAATGATCAAGAGAGGCTAAGGTTTTGGAGTTGGTGGCAAAGCTTGGGTTAGGGTTTTGGAGGCTTGGGCGGTACCAAATAAGGAAGGTAATTCCTTTCTTTTTCTTCCATCAAGGTGGCCGACATCCAGCTTTTTTTCCCATCCTTTTCCAGCCATTGTCGGCATCGAAACCTCTCTTCTCCTTCTCCTTGAGTGGTGGAAACAAGACTTAGGGGTTTCCATTGGTGTCTTGGTTGGTTTCCATCATCATCTCCTTCTCCTTGTTGGCCGGTGGCAAGGATTTTCTTTATTCCTTGTTGGTTGGTTTTAGGAAGGAGAAGAACCTTATTTCTATTCTTTCTCTTGCTTTGGAAAAGCAAGGAAGGAAGATTTGCAATCTTGTAGCTTCGACTTTAGGTAGATCGTTGCCCACACGACGTCCGAAAGGAGGAAGGTCATACATTAGAAGATCGAGAGGTATATCTATTCTCTATTCTCTTTTGTTACTTGATTGCTTTTGTTTTTCAACTATGAGTATGATATAAATCTGTATATGGCTAAATAATACTTGGATCCCGATCATAAATACAAAAGTCGGCGATCCGTACATCGTCTATTCTGCAGCTACTCATAGAATAGAGGATGGTCGCTTGAACAACGAGTTTGTTCAAGTGACCGCTCTAAACGAATAGCTGGACGATGACTTGGTTGTTTGGGCAATCCCTTGTGTCTAGGATTAATTTTTTTTTAATCCGGGGACATCGATGGGATCACCATGAACAAACGACCGAGGTGAAGTGGGAAGCGAAGTTTCCCCTCACAAACTCGATAAGCAAAACCCTTCAATTGGTATTAGAGACAAGGTTTCCGGTTTTGTGTGTTTAGGATTTGGTTAATTTTTATGCACTTTTCATATATTATGTGTCGGATAATAGTAGGATATGCATAGTTTAACTCTTTGGTTACAGACATAAGATCCGACTATTATGGCCATATGTATGTATGTGATTGTATGTGTATTTTTTGTTGAATCCTCGGGGTTGACGAGACTAGTTTTTAATCTTTTGTAATTTAGATACGACATTGTTTAGCCACTCTTTATTTTATTTTACTTTCGATCTAGATTTTATGTACACTCCCTCATGGTGTATAGGATCGATGGATGTAAATTAAAATAGGTTTTAGTCTCGGCTTGGATCTCCGGATGGCTTGTACATGGCGTAGGAGGAGCAGACAAGAAGGCATTGCGACGAGAGACATATTGAAGACAAAAGCCATAATAGTTGAAAAATAATTTATTTTTCATATTTATTGTTTTTTGTTTGATATGCATGTCGTAGGCTAGGAAAATTCCTCAATTTCAAATTACTAAGTGGGAGAGGGAAATTTTTATAAATTCCCACGACCTCCATTACGATTTGACAAATGATGCAAACAAACTTGCGCGTCAGCTCTGAGTGCCTTCCTCCCCATCGGATGAGTTTGTTTGCGGATAACAAGGTCAAATATGGTTATAGGGAATTATCAAGGAGCATGTGCACTTCCCCATCGGAAGGCACATAACCCGAGATAATTACCTTGGTACCGAGTAATGGTGAACACTTAGATACAAATATAAGTATCCTCCCCATCGGAGTCACTGCTTTTATTTATAGGGACAAAGAGGAACCAACTATTAATTTTACTTGTCAAAAAGTTAGGTTGACAAGATAGTAAAATTAATGGGTAAAACCTCCTCTTACAAATGTAGAATTCGTATACGTCCACACTATCATGGCATACGATATTCTCGATGTTTTGAGGTGTTCGTTGATTTTAAAATTTTATTGTTTGAGGAATGAATAATTTTTTGAAATCTAATGTTTTGATTTATGTGATTCTTAGTTTTTCTTTCAAAATGACTTTCAACCCACTTGTTGTGATTCTGAAAGAGAACAAACTTACTGGACCCAATTATGTTGATTGGAAGAGGAATCTAGACATTGTCTTGACTGCTGAGGAATACAAATATGTACTCCTCGAAGCGTTCCCTCCCAAGCCTGTAGATGATTATGGGGAAAAGAGAAGAGAGAGCTATAAGAAGTGGGTCAAGGCCGATGAGATGGCGCGGTGTTACATTTTGACATCTATGTCAATTGTATTGCAACATCAACATCAAGGCATGCCCACTGCTTATGATATGATGCTCAATCTCAAGGAACTTTTCGGACACCAGAATCGGGCTGCAAGCAAGAAGCCATGAGAAACTTGATGACGACCTCCATGATCGAGGGAACACCCGTAAGGGATCATGTTCTCAAGATGACGGCTCATTTGAATGAGCTGGAGGTCCTTGGAGCTGAGATTGATGGGGAAACCTAAGTCGATATCATACTACAGTCTCTACCTAGAACTTTTGAGCAGTTTGGCCTGAACTATAACATGAACACGAGGTTGTATTCATTGGCGAAACTTCTGACACAACTCTGTTGGGGATCGATTGGCCGGCTAGAGGGGGGTGAATAGCCCTCCTTCGATGATCGTCGTATTTTGTTCGTCTACAAAACGTTAGCGCAAGCGGAATATACAAATGTAAATAAAGACAAGCAAAATATAAGCAAGCAATACAAACACCGAGATGTAACGTGGTTCACGGCTACGCCGCTAATCCACGGTCCGATTCGTCCACGGTGAATCACTCCGAAACCCAATCACTATCGGTCTCTCCTTTGCACCAAGCTAGGTGGAGGTAACCTTTACAAACACTCC
Source organism: Wurfbainia villosa (assembly GCA_025175895.1). Lineage (NCBI taxonomy): Eukaryota > Viridiplantae > Streptophyta > Magnoliopsida > Zingiberales > Zingiberaceae > Wurfbainia > Wurfbainia villosa. Next base: position 44,424,405 of record CM045999.1, on the reverse strand, counting down.
TCTTACAAATAGAATGGAAATAAGCTTGAGTAAGAGGATGGAAAGCTTTAGGGAACTTTGGGAGAGTATTAGAGCATAAGCATTAGGCTCCCAAACCCTTACCCCCTTCCTTTTTATAGAGGAAGAGGGTTTCTTCCCGTTGACACAGGATCAGTCGACTGATCTCGTAGCCGTTGCCCAATAACGGCCGCTTTCCACATTGGATCCCATCCAACGGTATTGGCATCAGTCGACTGATGGCACCCATCAGTCGACTGGTGCTCGATCAGTCGAGTGCCCAGTCGAGTCGACTCCATTCTGTGCCCGTGCACAGTGCCATCGATCATTGCCATTCCTGGCGATCGGCCTGCATCGACATCGATCATTGCCGATTCCATGGCGATCATTGCCAAGCCCTAAACCGGTCTTATACCAGTCGATCAACCCATCGACTCAGAGCAGTCGACTGCCATGACATGACAGTCGACTGGTGTCGGGAAAACCCATCCGACACTTGGCCAAATGGCCAAGTTTTACCTAAGAGCTACCCTTCCCGGGTTACAATCGCTCACTCTCATCCCTCGGAGTCCCTCGCCTTCGAAGTTCTCTTCGTTCGCGGCCACGTCCCTCGGCAGCATCAGGCGCATGGCTCTGCAATGCTCTTTCGTGTCTCTTGCCTCGAAGTCTACTTCCTCCGGCTTCACTCCAAGCTTCTCGTCCGGCGGTCCCTCGGATGCTCCAAGCGCACGGCTTCCGCAAAGCAATCCTTCACTGACTCAAGGCCCGAGTGATGAGTTGGTGAAACTCGCCATGGCTACATGTGCGAATTACTAAGTCCTGCACGACTTCAACGCACATATCAAATCAACTATACCAACCTAACTTAGACCCTTTGCCACACCATCAAAACCATATCACGGCAAGAGATTGCCCTAACAATCTCCCCCTTTTTGATGTGTGGCAATCCGTTTAAGTTAGGTAAAAACATTTGATATAAATTTTTAAGGAAAGAAAGCATGTAAACATAAACATTTGATAGCAACATGCAAATCCCCCTTAATCCATGAAACTCCCCCTTAATCTCTCCCCCTATCATAAATAACTTAAACATATCCATTTCTCCCCCTTTGACACCATCAAAAATATGAATACTAAGTTAGAAACATATGGCATCAAGTCTAATAGAAAGAAAATACCACAAGTTGATAAAAAATTGGAATTCAGTAGCATCGGTCTGAAATGAGCCATCGATCGGTAGTTCAGATACTACCGATCGTAGCACGTGATTTTCGGAATTTCTGATTTTTCTGGCCGAATTTCAGAAATGCATAAAAAATTCCAGAAAATTTGAAAAATCATGAAATTTGGGGAGCACATTTCATTTAAGTGTATCTATCAGGGAAAAATAGTTTTTCATGAAAAATCATTATATTTCCACATTTTTGCCAAAAATCCAAAAGCTTTAAAAACTACTAGGTTTTTGATCATGATAGTATCAAGTTTAACACCTAGTTTTGGTTCCAATTGTTTCAAAACATGAATACATGGATTTTAAAGTAAGAAATTGTTTTGAAAACTTATGAAATATCCAACCATGATCTTTGGGCAATATGTCTATGAATTAACATAAGCATTCCCCATGATTGGTCTATTATTGCTATTTTGATACTTTAAATGACCATCTAAATGCCATAGGCACTAGTGAACATTTGTATCATCCTAACATCTCACCCATGCTAAGTTTGCAATCAAGTTAGCCTATAGTGAGTGTGAGATGCATCCTAGGGGGTATTTGTATATACTTAACCAACATATTCATGCAATTCTATCATGGTTAAGTATCAACCTAACATCCTACATGATCATAATGACATATATGATTTTAATTTCTCATTATGATCATGAGACTCATGTATTCATCAAATAACAGTCATGCATTAGGTATTATATGATGATAAGCATGATTTAAACCTATTTCTCATGATAACGTGCTAAATTTCAAAAACATAAATCATGATTGCAAATATACATAGGAATTACATTAATCATCATGATTTAAGCATTATTACCTATTTATGGGTACGTTATCATCACCCAACACTATCTAAAAAATGTTGTCCCGTCATCCTAAGTCAACCAAAATATGATATAGGCTAGGTCCATGTGGTTGACTACCCTAGGGTTATTCTAACCCTTAAGGATGGATTTTGGAATCCAAAATAAATTCTTTCCTATTGGGTTCACTAAATATTCCTTGGGGATCCATTTTCTAGCAATTACTTTCTTTTTATCTTGTCCCCTAGCTATTAGGCATTTGTAGGCCTTTTCATTTTTCTTTTCTTTGTATCCTAGGCCTTTCTTGTTGAAACTTGCCCTTTGGCTCTCTATGATCATGTTCATGGTGTTGGAGCCAATAGTGAATTTTTCTAGGGCTTTGGTTAAATAGTCTACATTTTCCCTTAAAGCCCTATTTTCTTCTATGCATACATCATTAACATCCAAAGGTATATAATCATGTGAGCATGCATCATCATGGCAAGAAGAGGTATCATTATTATTTAAACATGCATTTTCTAGCTTATATTCCAAAGCCTTAATTTGATTAAGCATGCTTTTATTTTTCTTTTTCATTCCAAATAAGTCCTTAGTTAAACTAGAAATTATGGAAACTATTTTCTTAGGAGAGGCTTTCGTTACCATAGTTTCCATATCCTCTTCTTCTTCTTCGGATGAGGAAGATGTAGAAGCTCCCCCTTTATTTGAGCTCTCCCCACTTGAGCTTGATCCTTCATTTTCGGTGGAGGAGGAGCAATCCGAGTCATGAAAAGCCATTAGTGCTAGGTTGGAGTAGACGTGCTCTTCTTCTTCGGATGAGGATGAGGAGGCAAGGTCATCCCATGTCTTGGCTTTGAGTGCCATGGCCTTCCCTTTTCCTTTTGCCTTCTTTTCTTCTTCCTTTTTCTTACTTCCCTTCTTCTTCTTTTCTTCTTTCTTCTTCCTTTCTTCCTTGCTCTTGTTTAGGAGGGGACAATTATCCCTTATATGTCCCTCTCCTTGGCAATTATAGCATATGACCTTCCCCCTTGGTCTTCTATTCCTGTCATGAGATTTATCAAATCTAAAATTCTTAAATGCACGCCTTACCTTCCTTACCATGTAGGCTTCTTCCGTGCTATCCATGGAGGAGGTAGAGGCTTCATCGGATGAGGAGGAGGGGACTTCCATCTTCTTCTTTCCCTTATTTGCCAACAAGGCTACTCCCCTTGAATTTTGGACTCTAGGCTCTTCTTGTATACCTTCAAGCCTTGTCTCATGAAGCTCCATGGTTGAAAAGAATTCCTCCAAGGTGCTCACTTCTAGGTTCTTGGAGATGTAAAATGAGTCCACCATGGAGCTCCATTTTGAGGACTGGGGAAAGGCATCTATGGTCTTCATTACCATATCCCGGTTTGATAGCTTCTCACCTACACTTGTTAGCCCAATTAATATTTCTTTAATTCTAGAATGTAGGGAAGTTACTTTTTCTCCCTTTTCAAGCTTAATATTTGATAGTTGGGAGCGAAGGAGATCTCTTCTCGCTAGCTTGGCTTCCGAAGTGCCTTCATGAAGTTCAACCAATCTCTCCCACATCTCTTTGGCACTTGAGCACTCCCCTATTCTATTTACTTCTTGTTGGGGGAGGACATTGTATAGGTGGCGCTTGGCCTTTGAATTCGCCAAGTATTCTTCTCTTTGTCTCTTGCTCCACCTTGATTTCTCCAATGGCTCCCCATTTTCGTTCCTAGGCAACTCGAAACCGTTTTCCATAATTAACAATATTTCAAAGTCGGTTTCGAAGAATACCTCCATTCTCTTTTTCCACCAAGAGAATTCGCCGTCGAACTTCGGTGGGTGGATGTTTGAGCCGGCCATCTTTAGATGAAGTGTTTGTTGCGGCGGTTAGTCCTCGACAAACGACTTGGCTCTGATACCACTTGTTGGGGATCGATTGGCCGGCTAGAGGGGGGTGAATAGCCCTCCTTCAATGATCGTCGTATTTTGTTCGTCTACAAAACGTTAGCGCAAGCGGAATATACAAATGTAAATAAAGACAAGCAAAATATAAGCAAGCAATACAAACACCGAGATGTAACGTGGTTCACGGCTACACCGCTAATCCACGGTCCGATTCGTCCACGGTGAATCACTCCGAAACCCAATCACTATCGGTCTCTCCTTTGCACCAAGCTAGGTGGAGGTAACCTTTACAAACACTCCTCTTACAAATAGAATGGAAATAAGCTTGAGTAAGAGGATGGAAAGCTTTAGGGAACTTTGGGAGAGTATTAGAGCATAAGCATTAGGCTCCCAAACCCTTACCCCCTTCCTTTTTATAGAGGAAGAGGGTTTCTTCCCGTTGACACAGGATCAGTCGACTGATGCCCTCGATCAGTCGACTAATCCCGTAGCCGTTGCCCAATAACGGCCGCTTTCCACGTTGGATCCCATCCAATCGGTGTGGCATCGACCGACTGATGGCACCCATCGATCGGACCGGGTGCTCGATCGATGAGTGCCCAATGAGTCGACTCCATTCTCGCGCGTGCAGTGCCATCGATCGATTGCCATTCCACTGGCGCGAGTTCCATGGCGGCAATGATCGCCAAGCCCTAAACTGGTCTTATACCAGTCGATCAACCCATCGACTCAGAGCAGTCGACTGCCATGACATGGCAGTCGACTGGTGTCGGGAAAACCCATCCGACACTTGGCCAAATTGCCATGTTTCACCTAAGAGCTACCCTTCCCGGGTTACAATCGCTCACTCTCATCCCTCGGAGTCCCTCGCCTTCGAAGTTCTCTTCGTTCGCGGCCACGTCCCTCGGCAGCATCAGGCACACAGCTCTGTAATGCTCCTTCGCGTCTCTTGCCTCGAAGTCTACTTCCTCCGGCTTCACTCCAAGCTTCTCGTCCGGCGGTCCCTCGGATGCTCCAAGCGCACGGCTTCCGCAAAGCAATCCTTCACCGACTCAAGGCCCGAGTTATGAGTTGGTGAAACTCGCCATGGCTCCATGTGCGAATTACTAAGTCCTCCACGACTTCAACGCACATATCAAATCAACAATACCAACCTAACTTAGACCCTTTGCCACACCATCAAAACCATATCACGGCAAGAGATTGCCCTAACAAACTCCAAGCAGTAGAAGGGCTATTTCGTCAGAGTGCTCAGGCGCATGCCGTGGTAACCCAAAAAGTTTCTACTTTTAAGCCGAAAGGCAAGAAGAAGAAGAAACAAACTGGGGCGAAAGCGGTGGGAGGTACTCAGGGAGGAGTGATGAAGCCGAAAGGCAAGTGCTTCACTTGTAAGCAGACTGGACACTAGAAGAAGGACTACCCCAACCACAACAACAAAGGTATATATTTTGGTCTAGTCGTTGAAACATGTTTAGCGGTGTTATCTACTGGCACCTGGTGTGCAGATACGCGAGCCACTGATCATGTTTGAAATACTTTACAGGGGTTCCAGGAAACCAGACGAATGGCTAAGGGGGAGATTACCGTATACTTGGGCGATGCCACAAAGTTGGCGGCTGTTGCAGTGGGAGATATTCATTTATCTTTTGAAAAATATAAACTTTTGGTTCTAAGAATTTCCTTTATGTACCCTTATTTAGAAAGAATTTAATTTCGGTTTCTAAATTGTTTATGGATGGATATTCTATTTCTTTTAATAACAGAGTTGTTATAAGAAGGAATAGGGACATTATCTGTTCGGGTACATTGATAGGAAATTTATACACACTTGAACCAAAACCTCTCACGATGCAAATTGAAGTTAATAACTCATCTTCTAATTCCAATAAGAGAAAAGAACCTTCGAAGATGAACCAAACATATCTTTGACATCTTAGGCATGGACACATTAACCTAAGAAGAATTCAAAGGTTGATAGCTGATGGACCTTTTGGTTCATTAGTGGTGGAGGATCTCCCAACCTGTGAATCTTGCTTGGAGGGTAAGATTCCCAAGAGACCTTTTAGGGCCAAAGGGTATAGTGTTGGAATGTATACTGAAAGCCTAGCTCTTTTTGTATGAACATTTTTTTTTGAAATAAGAATCACATGATCATTGTTTGCACTTTATATATGTTAGCATATTGTCTAATATTTTACATTGTAGATAACATGGTGCTTGGTGTGGCACAGAAGATCATGTTATTAGTCCCTTGTAGAATATAAGTAGAGGCTCACAACCAAGATGGTTTTGGACAAACCATTGGCATTGTTGTAGTGTAGCTTGGTATTGTTTTGTCTTGAGCATAGAGTTACACTAGTACACTTAGGTGTATTGAACAGGACCGACATAGAGGTGATTCAATTTATTGCTGACTACATAATTGAATCGGACCTCGGATATTATGTTGTACATGCTCTTAATCCCGATATAATAACGGGCACATGAAGTTAGTATTTATTTCTTTGATTTACCATAGGGTGAGATTTAGATGGATTAAATCAATATGCCCGGAAAGTTGGGAAATAATATTATTTACATTGTGTGTCGTTGATTATAGGAGGAAACCGTGTCTTATATATTAGGTTGACGATGTCCCCTTGAGGATCTCATAAGCTTCATCATGTAAACCCAGCTGGTTGACTTAGTTAACATGATGATAAGGTTGAGTGGTACTACTCGAGGAGTTAGATGTTAATTAATTGATGGTCAGTAAATCAATTAATTGACGGACATTCGATATCTTAAATACGGGGAGATGTTTGTACAAATAATATATGGAGCCCATATTAATTTATGGGGGTTGGTGAGGTAATTCAATGATGATCCTCTAGTGGAATGGAACATCATTGATGGATCAAGTTTGTGTGGTTCCGATCCATCGGGTGGCCAAGATCCAACTCCTCCTCATGGTCCCTATCGTAGCCTAATATAATCCTAAAGAAGCCTAGATCCAAGGATGTAAAACAAAACTCTAAAACCAACGATTGGGATTAAATCCCTAGAACCGACGGTTGAGATTAAATATCTAGATCCGACGGTTGGGATGAAACCCTAGAACCGACGGTTGAGATTAAATCCCTAGATCCGACGGTTGGGATTAAATCCCTAGATCCAACGGTTGGGATGAAACCCTAGATCCGACGGTTGGGATAAAACCCTAGATCCGACGGTGGAGATTAAATCCCTAGATCCGACGGTGGATATTAAATCCCTAGATCCGATGGTGGAGATTAAAGGAGGATTAAGCCCAATTCTATAAATAGAGGGCTAAGGCTTGGGTGGCAAGAATGGTTTTTTGGATTAGGGTTTTGCCTCTCAAGAGTTTAGGAGGCTAGGGTTTTGGTTTGTGGTTTGGGCGGCAACAAGGAAGGAGATTAGGGTTTCTTCCTTTTCTCCTTGGTGGCTGACGCTCACTCCATCCTCCTCCTTGTTTTGGCTGGCTCTCTTCCTCCTCCTTTTCTCCTTGGTGGCCGGCGGTTCTCCATACATTGGTGGTCGGCGCTTCTCCCATTCATTGGTGGTCGACGGTAACATTGTCACAAGGTTGGCCGGCGCTCAACCATTCACTCCTTGGTTGGCAGTTACATCGAGCTCCTTGGCTTGGTGGCCGGTTCTAGAAAGGAGAAGGAGCTTTGTTTGGTTCTTCTCTTTGTTCGGAGCGAACAAGGAAGAGAATAATGTGATCTAGGAGGCTTCTACTCGTGGAGGATCTTCGCCCACACGACGTCCACGAAGAGGATAGGACATACGGTAGAAGATCGTGAGGTATAAAAGTTTTATAACTTTTTTTTCTGATCTTAGCATGTTCTTTATGTGTTGATTATACTAGTTTGCATTTGTATGTATTTTGTATAATCATGGACCCCGAAGAAAAACACAAAAATCGGCGATCCGTCCGTCATCTCTTCCGCGACTAACCAACTAGAAGAGTTGGGTTGCTTGAACAACTAGTTTGTTCAAGCGATCGCTCAAGTTGTTAGCACGACGACGAATTGGTTGTACTAAGGAAACTCATCCCATCCGGATTAGTTTTTTCATTAGTGAAAATTTTAATCCGGGGACATGAGAGCCAATGAGCCTCCGAAGCAATTACCAAAAAGTGGTATCAGAGCCACGGTTTCCGGTTTTGTGTGTTTTGGATTCGATTACTTTCATTCACATATCATATATTGAGTATGTTGGATAATAGTAGGATGTGTGTAGGCTAACTTTTTGGTTGCAGGCATAAGATCCGACTATTATGGCTATTTGTGTGTATGTGATTGTATATATATTATTTGAATCCTCGGGGTTGACGAGGCTAGATTAGTATTTAATTTTTGTAATTAAATACGGCATTGTTTAGCCACTCATTTTAGTTTACTTTCGATCTAGATTATTTGTACACTCCTTTGTGGAGTATAGGATCGATGGATGTAAATTAAAATAGTTTATCTCGGCTCGGATCTCTTTGGTGACTTGCGCATGGGAAAAGATGGAGTGGACGAGGTGGCGACACGACGGGATGCGTATTGGAGAACAATGCCATAATAGTTGAAAAAATTCTATTTTTTCCATATTTATTGCTGATTTGTTTTTATATGCATGTTGTGTATGCTTGAAAATTCCTCATTATCAATTTACTAAGTGGGAGAGGGATATTTTAATTAATTCCCGCGACCTCCATTACAATTTGACGTGTGATGCAACAAACTTGCGCATTGGCTCTGAGTGCCTTCCTCCCCATCGGATGGGTTTGTTTGCGGATCACTCGGTCAAATAATGGTTATAGGAAATTATTTAGGAGCGTGTGTACTTCCCCATCGGTAAGGCACATAATCCGAAATAATTCCCTTAGTATCGTGTAATGGTGCACACTTAGATGAAAATAAAAAGTATCCTCCCCATCGGAGTCACTGCTTTTATTTGTAGGGCCAAAGAGGAACCAACTATTAATTTTATTTGTCAAAAAGTAAGGTTAACAAGATAATAAAATTAATGGGTAAAACCTCCTCTTACAAATGTAGAATTCGTATACGTCCACACATGCGATATTCTCGGTGTTTTGAGGTGTTGGTTGATTTCGGAATTTTATTGTTTTGAGGAATCAATAATATTTGAAATCTAATATTTTGATCATTGTGATTCTTAGGTTTTTCAAATGGCTTTCAACCCACTTGCTATGATATTAAAAGAAAATAAACTTACTGGAACAAACTATATTGATCGGAAAAGAAACTTGGATATTGTCTTAACTGCAGAGGAGTACAAATTTGTACTCTTCGAGGTCTGTCCTCCTAAGCCCACCGATGACTCTGATGAAAAGGAGAAAGAAAGTTATAAGAAATGGATCAAGGCAGATGAGATGGCGCGGTGTTACATTTTGGCATCTATGTCAAATGTGCTGCAACATCAGCATCAGGCCATGGCCACAGCTTATGACATGATGTTCAATCTCAAGGAACTTTTCGGACATCAGAGTAGGGCGGCTAGACAGGAGGCTATGAGAAACTTGATGACGACCACCATGGTCGAGGGAACACCCGTTAGGGATCATGTTCTCAAGATGATGGCTCATCTTAATGAGATGGAAGTCCTCGGAGCTGAGATCGATGTGGAAACCCAGGTCGATATCATTCTCCAGTCTCTGCCTAGGAGTTTTTGTAGGCGATCGGATGGCCGGCTAGAGGGGGGTGAATAGCCCTTTTCGTTGGACGTCGTAATTCGCTCGTTCGTTTGCTCGTCTACACAATCGTTAGCGCAAGCGGAATAATAAAACAAAACAAGTAAAGACAAAGCAAAACAAACCAATGCTAACAAAGGAATATAACGTAGTTCACGGCTACGCCGCTAATCCACGACCCGATTCGTCCCCGGTGAATCACGCCGCCAAACCAATCACTATTGGCCTCTCCTTTGCACCAAGCTAGGTGGAGGTAACCTTTACAATCAAGCACACTCCCTCTTTTACAATAGATGTGAAGGAAAGCTAAAAGAAGGAGTTTAAATCTTGTGGAGCACTTGGATGGTCGCTTTAGAACTTGAGCATTAACCCACCAGCTCCACACCTCTCTTTATAGAGAGGGTTGATTTCTTCCGTTAGCGCCATCACGATCACGCCTTGGCGATCGCACATTACAACGGCCTCCGAACACGTCGGATGCCGACCGTTGTAGGCCAACGGTATATTTGGCAATGATCGATGGACCTCACGATCGGCGCCCGTAGTCGACCGCCTCCGGCTACGAGCGGTTCTGCGGGTCGAACCATTTCGCGATCGCCGCTTTCAGCTCGATCGATGGTCTTGGCGATCGCCAACCTATGGCGATCGGGCCACAATCCAGCCCGATCGGATACCCGAGCTACACTCGATTAGATCGGCCGACCGCCATGGAATGGCAATGATCGGTGTCGGAAAACCCATCCGACACTTGGCCAAATGGCCAAGTTTCACCTAAGAGCTACCCCTCCCGGGTTACAATCGCTCACTCATTTCTGAGTCCTTCGCCTTGAAGTTCTCTTCGCTCGGCCACGCCCCTCGGCGATCAGCGCGACGGCTCGCAATGCTCCTTCGCGTCTCTTGCCTCGAAGTCTACTTCCTCCGGCTTCACTCCAAGCTTCTCGTCCGGCGGTCCCTCGGATGCTCCAAGCGCACGGCTTCCGCAAAGCTATCCTTCACCGACTCAAGGCACGAGTCATGAGATGTGAAACTCGCCATGGCTCCATGTGCGAATTACTAAGTCCTGCACGACTTCAACGCACATATCAAATAAACATAACACACTAACTTAAACCCTTTGCCACACCATCAAAACCATATTACGGCAAGAGATTGCCCTAACAATCTCCCCCTTTTTGATGTGTGGCAATCCGTTTAAGTTAGGTAAAAACATTTGATATAAATTCTAAGGTAAGAAAGCATGTAAAGATAAACATGATATAACAACATGCAACTCCCCCTTAATCCATGAAACTCTCTATGCAAATTTTCTCCCCCTATCATATATTTCTCCCTCTAAAGTAATTAACTTAAACATACTTATTTCTCCCCCTTTGACACCATCAAAAAGATTAACACTAAGTTATAAGTTCATGGCATCAAGTATAATGAAGGGAAAATATGACAAGTTGATTTAAAATTGGTTACCACTTGTTGATGGCATCAAGTATATTTCTACCACTTGTTGTAGGTTTACAAACTGAATTCGGCCTTCAATATTCTGATTTACAGGCCACCAGTCGACTGCTATCAGTATGGCAGTCGACTGGCACAAAGGAAGCCGAATTTCTGATTTTCTGGATGAAATTCAGAAATGCATTAAAAATTCCAGAAAATTCTAAAAATCATGAAATTCGAGGAACATATTTCTCTTAAGTATATCTATCAAGGAAAAATAGTTTTTCATGAAAAATCATTATATTTTACAAGATTTGCCAAAAATCCAAACACTTGAAAAACCACTAATTTTTGAGTATGTTGGTATCCATTTTAACACCTGATTTTGCATCCAATTGTTTCAAAACATGAATACATGTATTTTAAGGTAAGAAATTGTTTTGAAAACATTAGAAATATCCAACCATGATCTTTGGGCAATATGTCTATTTATTAAACATAAGCCTTCCCCATGATTGGTCTATTATTGATATTTTGATACTTTAAATGACCATCTAAATGCCATAGGCATTAGTGGACATTTGTATCATCCTAACATCTCACCCATGCTAAGTTTGCAATCAAGTTAGCCTATAGTGAGTGTGAGATGCATCCTAGGGGGGTATTTGTATATATATACTTAACCAATATATTCAAGCAATTCTATCATGGTTAAGTATCAACCTAACAACCTACATGATCATAATGACATATATCAATTAATTTCACATTATGATCATGAAATACATGTTTTCATCAAATTATAACCATGCATTAGGCATTATATGATGATAATAAATAAAGTATCACCTAAAGCATGATTTAAACCTATTTCTCATGATGATGTGCCCAATATCAAAATCATAAACCATGATTACACATATGCATAGAAATTACATTAATCATCATGATTTAAGCATTATTACCCTTTTATGGGCACGTTATCATCACCCAACACTATCTAAAAATGTTGTCCCGTCATCCTAAGTCAACCAAAATATGATATAGGTCAAGTTCATATGGTTGACTACCCTAGGGGTTTTCTAACCCTTAAGGATGGATTTTGGAACCCAAAATAGATTTTTGCCTATGGGGTTCACTAGAAATTCCTTGGGGATCCATTTCTTAGCTATTACTTTGTTTTTGTCTTGTCCCCTAGCAATTAGGCATCTATAGGCCTTCTCATTTTTCTTCTCTTTATATCCTAGGCCCTTTTTGTTGAAGCTAGCCCTTTGGCTCCCTATGATCATATTCAAAGTGTTAGAGCCAATTGTGAATTTCTCTAGGGCTTTGGTTAAATAATCTACCTTTTCCCTTAATGCCCTATTTTCTTCTATGCATGCATCACTAACATCTAAAGGCACATAATTATCATGTGAGCATGCATCATCATGGCAAGAAGAAGTATCATTATTATTTAAGCATGCATTTTCTAACTTATTTTCTAAGTCTTTAATTTGATTAAGCATGCTTTTATTTTTCTTTTTCATTCCAAATAAGTCCTTAGTTAAACTAGAAATTATGGAAACTATTTTACTAGGAGAAGCTTTCATTACCATAGTTTCCATATCTTCTTCTTCTTCTTCGGATGATGAGGAGGATGATGATGTGGAGGAGGCTCCCCCTTCACTTGAGCTCTCTCCTCTTGTGCTTGGTCCTTCATTTTCGGAGGAGGAGCAATCCAAGTCGTCAAAGGCCATCAAGGCCAAATTGGCGACAAAGGCATTCTCCTCATCCGATGATGAGGAGGAGGATGAGGAAGGATCATCCCATGTCTTGGCCTTGAATGCTTTGGCCTTCCCCTTTTCTTTTGTCTTCTTCTCCTCTTCCTTCTTTTTCTTGCTCCCCTTTTTCTTCTTCTTTTCTTCTTTCTTTTTCCTCTCTTCCTTGCTTTTGTTTAGGAGAGGACAATTGTCCCTTATGTGTCCCTCTCTTTGGCAATTGTAGCATATGACCTTCCCCCTTGGTCTTCTATTCCTATCATTAGATTTATCAAATCTAAAATTCTTAAATACACGCCTCACCTTCCTTACCATGTAGGCTTCTTCGGTGCTATCCATGGAGGAGGATGAGGCTTCATCATCGAGGAGGAAGGGATCTCTATCTTCTTCCCTTGTTTGCCATCAAAGCTACTCCTCTTGAGGGTTGAATTTTAGGCTCCTCTTGTATTCCCTCAAGCCTAGTTTCGTGGAGTTCCATTGTTGAAAAGAACTCCTCCAAAGTGCTCACTTCTAAATTCTTGGAGATGTAGAAGGAGTCCACCATGGAGCTCCACTTTGAGGACCGGGGAAAGGCATCTATGGCCTTCATTACCATATCCCGGTTGGAGAGCTTTTCACCTACACTTGTCAAACCGGTTAGAATTTCCTTAAATCTAGAGTGTAGAGATTTTACCTTCTCTCCCTTTTCGAGTTTGATATTGGACAATTGGGAGCGAAGGACATCTCTCCTTGCTAGCTTTGCCTCGGATGTGCCTTCATGGATCTCTATTAATTTCTCCCACATTTCCTTGGCGCTAGCACACTCTCCTATCCGGTTGACTTCTTGTTGAGGGAGTACGTTGTATAGATGGTGCTTGGCCTTTGAATTTGCCAAATACTCTTCTCTTTGTCTTTTGCTCCATCTCGATTTTTCCAAAGGCTCCCCATCTTCATTCCTAGGCAACTCGAAACCGTTTTCCATAATTAACAATATTTCAAAATCGGTTTCGAAGAATACCTCCATTCTCTTTTTCCACCAAGATAATTCGCCGTCGAACTTCGGTGGGTGGATGTTGGAGCCGGCCATTTTTAAATGTTGCTTGTAGTGGCGGTTAGTCCTCGACAAGCTTTCCTTGGCTCTGATACCACTTGTAGGCGATCGGATGGCCGGCTAGAGGGGGGTGAATAGCCCTTTCGTCGTAATTCGCTCGTTCGTTTGCTCGTCTACACAATCGTTAGCGCAAGCGGAATAATAAAACAAAACAAGTAAAGACAAAGCAAAACAAACCAATGCTAACAAAGGAATATAACGTGGTTCACGGCTACGCCGCTAATCCACGACCCGATTCGTCCCCGGTGAATCACGCCGCCAAACCAATCACTATTGGCCTCTCCTTTGCACCAAGCTAGGTGGAGGTAACCTTTACAATCAAGCACACTCCCTCTTTTACAATAGATGTGAAGGAAAGCTAAAAGAAGGAGTTTAAATCTTGTGGAGCACTTGGATGGTCGTTTAGAACTTGAGCATTAACCCACCAGCTCCACACCTCTCTTTATAGAGAGGTTGATTTCTTCCGTTGCGCCATCACGATCACGCCCTTGGCGATCATTGCACTACAACGGCCTCCGAACACGTCGGATGCCGACCGTTGTAGGCCAACGGTATACTTGGCGCGATCGATGGACCTCACTCGATCGCCTCCAGTCAATCGCCGATCGTAGCGGTTCTGCGGCGAACCATTTACGGCGGTCATTGCCGCTCAGCTTCGATCGATGGTCTTAGCGATCGATCCAACCTATGGCGATCGATGGCCACAATCCGGCCCGATCGGATACGGTCGAGCTACACTCGATTAGCGATCCGACCGCCATGGAATGGCGATCGTGGTGTCGAAACCCATCCGACACTTGGCCAAATGGCCAAGTTTCACCTAAGAGCTACCCCTCCCGGGTTACAATCGCCACTCTCATTTCTGAGTCCTTCGCCTTGAAGTTCTCTTCGTTCTCCACGTCCCTCGGCGCATCGGAGACGGCTCTGCAATGCTCCTTCGCGTCTCTTGCCTCGAAGTCTACTTCCTCCGGCTTCACTCCAAGCTTCTCGTCCGGCGGTCCCTCGGATGCTCCAAGCGCACGGCTTCCGCAAAGCTATCCTTCACCGACTCAAGGCACGAGTCATGAGATGTGAAACTCGCCATGGCTCCATGTGCGAATTACTAAGTCCTGCACGACTTCAACGCACATATCAAATAAACATAACACACTAACTTAAACCCTTTGCCACACCATCAAAACCATATTACGGCAAGAGATTGCCCTAACAGTTTTGAGCAGTTCCGTCTCAACTACAACATGAACAAAAGGTTGTATTCGTTGGCAGAGCTTCTGACAGAACTCCAGGCGGCAGAGGGGCTTTTTCGTCAAAGCGCTCAAGCCATGGTTGCTCAGAAGGTTTCTTCTTCTAAATTGGAAGGTAAAAAGAAGAAGAAGCAAGGTGGAGCAAAGAAAGTGGCAGTGGGACCTCAGGCAGGAGTGAAGAAGCCGAAAGGCAAGTGCTTCACTTGCAAGCAGACTGAACATTGGAAGACGGACTGTCCTCGCCGAAAGAACAAAGGTATATATTCTTGTTTAGTTGTTGAAACATGTTTAGCGGTGTTATCTACCAGTGCATGGTGTGTAGATATAGGAGCCACTGATCATGTCTGCAATACTTTGCAGGGGTTCCAGGAAATCCGACGACTAGCTGAGGGAGAGATTACCGTCTTCATGGGCAATGCTTCAAAGGTGGTGGCTATTGCAGTGGGAGACATTTATTTATCTTTTGATAGGAATAAAGTTTTGGTTTTGAGAAATTGTCTTTATGTACCTACTTTTAGAAAGAATTTAATTTCAGTTTCTAAATTGTTTATGGATGTATATTCTATTTCTTTTAATGACAAAGTGGTTATAAATAGGAATAGGGAGATTATCTGTTCTGGTACATTGGTTGGCAATTTGTATACTCTTGAACCGAAAACTCCCACGATGCATATAGAAGTAAATAACTCATCTTCTAAGTCTAATAAGAGAAAAGAACCTTCGAAAATGAACCAGATATATCTTTGGCATCTAAGGCTTGGTCATATTAACCTGAGCAGAATTCAAAGGTTGATAGCTGATGGACCTTTGGGTTCATTAGTGGTGGAGGATCTCCCAACCTGCGAATCTTGCTTGGAAGGTAAAATGACCAAGAGGCCTTTCAAGGCCAAGGGGTATAGAGCCAAAGATGTGTTAGAACTGGTTCATTCTGATTTGTGCGGTCCTATGTCTATCTAGGCAAGAGGTGGCTTTGAATACTTCGTCTCTTTTATAGACGATTATTCAAGGTATGGATACATTTACTTGATGCGCCGCAAGTCTGAATGCTTTGACAGGTTCAAAGAATTCAAGGCTGATGTGGAGAACCGTCAAGGTAAAAGTATCAAGACACTACGATCTAATCGTGGTGGCGAGTATCTCTTGGGAGAGTTTAGGAGTTACTTATCAGAGTCTGGGATTCAATCCTAATTGTCTGCACCTGGCACACCCCAGCAGAATGGTGTGGCGGAGCGAAGGAACAAGACTCTTATGGAGATGGTCAGATCGATGATGAGTTATTCTGAGTTACCTGATCCGTTCTGGGGGTTTGCTCTGGAAACGGCAGCACACATTCTGAACTTGGTTCCATCTAAGTTAGTACTTCTACCCTACAGATTGTGTGGATCGGGCGAAAGCCTAGTCTAAGACATATTCTGATTTAGTAGTCCAAAGACATGTGCTGAAGGGAGATGCTGGTAAGTTGGAATCTCGTACAGAAGTACGCTTGTTTGTTGGCTACCCTAAGGGAACGAAGGGTGGTTTGTTCTATAGTCCTAGAGATTAGAAGGTGATCGTGAGTACGAATGCCAGATTTCTAGAGGAGGACTATGTGATTAACTACAAGTCCACGAGTAGGATTGTTCTTGAGGAGTTGACAGGGGAAGTCCCGACTTCAGTACCACCGGTACAAGAGGAGATACCACAAGTCACTACACTGCATGTCACAGAGCATACACAGGAGGCACCTCGTCGTAGTGGGAGGGTTGTTAAACAACCCGAGAGATTCATGTTCTTGGGAGAGTCTTCGGACTTGGTCCCTGGTGAACATGAACCTGATCCCTAGACATATGACGAGGCACTCCAAGATAGAGATGTGGTATCTTGGTAAAGAGCGATGAATTCAGAGATAGAATCTATGGATTCTAATCAGGTCTGGGAGCTAGTAGAACCACCCGATGGTGTAAAAGCCATTGGATGCAAGTGGATCTACAAGAGAAAGAGAGGAGTAGATGGGAAGGTTGAGACCTTCAAAGCTAGGCTTGTTGCGAAAGGGTATACTCAGAAAGAGGGTATCGATTATGAGGAGACCTTTTCACCGGTAGCTATGCTTAAGTCTATCTGGTTTCTCTTTGTAGGGGATCGGTACGACCGGCTAGAGGGGGGTGAATAGCCTTTTTCGTTTGGATGCCGGTATTTGCTCATCTACAAAACTAATTAGCGCAAGCGGAAGACTAATAAAGACAAACAAATAGAAATACAAGAAAACAATCGCTAACAAAGAATGTAACGTGATTCACGGCTACGCCGCTAATCCACGATCCCGATTCGTCCGAGGTGAATCACTCCTCCAAAGCCAATCACTATTGGTCTCTCCTTTGCACCAAGCTAGGTGGAGGTAACCTTTACAATCAAGATCACTCTTCTTACAATAAGAATGGAGTAAAAACAAGTAAGAAGAGTTTAGAGCTTGTGGGGCACTAGGAAGATCACTTAGAGCATAAGCATTAGCCTCTCAAAGGCTCACACCCTCTCTTTTTATAGAGAGAGCTGATTTCTTCCCGTTGGCCGCCACTACCGATCGTCGCCCTTGGTACGATCGTGCCACTACTACAACGGCCTCCGAACACGCCGGATCCTCGACCGCTGTAGTCTAACTAACTTGGCAATGATCGATGGACCTCACCGATCGATCACGCCTCCGTAGTCGATCGCCTACGGCTACGAGCGGTTCTCGTGCCGCGCTGATATCCTTCGGCAATGACCATTCCATGGCATCACGGGCATAAACCCATCATCGGATACTACCGAACTCACTGATTCAGAGCAATGACCGCCATGTCTTGGCAATGATCGGTGTGCGGTAAAACTCAAACTTAACATAAGTTTGAGCTTCCGGCGGTCGGGTAAACCTTAACCCTTGCGGTCAAGTCTCCGACACTCAGCCATTTGGCCAAGTTCACCTAATGAACTACTTACATTTCACTCATTCTCTCATCTCACTCGAAGTCCCTCGCCGAAGCTCTCTTCGTTTGCGGCCACGTCCCTCGACAGCATCAGGCGCATGGCTCTGCAATGTTCCTTCACGTCTCTTGCCTCTGAAGTCTGCTTCCTTGGCTTCACTTCAAGTCATCTCGTCCGGTGGTCCCTCGGATGCTCCAAGCGCACGGCTTCCGCAAAGTCATCCTTCACCGACTCAAGGACCGAGGTTGTGAGGGTGAACCCGCCAAGGCTCCATGTGCGAATTACTAAGTCCTGCACGACTTCAACGCACATATCAAATCAACATAACACACTAACTTAAACCCTTTGCCACACCATCAAAATCATATTACAGCAAGAGATTGCCCTAACAATCTCCCCCTTTTTGATGTGTGGCAATCCGTTTAAGTTAGGTAAAAACATTTGATATAAATTTTAAAGGAAAGAAGACATGTAAACATAAACATGATATAGCAACATGCAACTCCCCCTTAATCCATGAAACTCCCCCTTAATTTCTCCCCCTATCATAAGCATAATCATTTCTCCCCCTAAATATGTTCCCCTTTACTTAAACATACATTTCTCCCCCTTTGACACCATCAAAAAGATTAATCCTATTTTATAAACTCATGGCATCAAGTATAGTAGAAAGAGAAACCCAAAAACTTGATTAAAATCTGAAATTAGAAAATATTGGGCTGTTTTTCAGGTTACCAGTCGACTGCTATCAGTATGGCAGTCGACTGGTACAATGGATTCCGAAATTCTGATTTTCTGGGCGAATTTCAGAAATGCATTACAAATTCCAGAAAATTCGAAAAATCATGAAATTTTGGGAACACATATCTTTTAAGTATATTTGTCAGTGAAAAATATGTTTTCATGAAAATTCATTATATTTCCACGTATTTGCCAAAAATCCAAAAGCTTTAAAAACTTCTAGGTTTTTGATCATAAGAGTATCCATTTTAACACCTAGTCTTGCATCCAATTGTTTCAAAACATGAATACATAGATTTTAGATTAAGAAATTGTTTTGAAAACATATGAAATATCCAACCATGATCTTTGGGCAATATGTCTATGAATTAAACATAAGCCTTCCCCATGATTGGTCTATTATTGCTATTTTGATACTTTAAATGACCATCTAAATGCCATAGGCATTAGTGGACATTTGTATCTTCCTAACATCTCACCCATGCTAAGTTTGCAATCAAGTTAGCCTATAGTGAGTGTGAGATGCATCCTAGGGGGGTATTTGTATATACTTAACCAATATATTCATGCAATTCTATCAAGGTTAAGTATCAACCTAATAATCATCATGATCATAAAGACATATATGAATGAATTCTACATTATGATCATGAAACTCATGTATTCATTAAATAATAGTCATGCATTAGGTATTATATGATGATAATAAGCAAAGTATCACCTAAAGCATGATTCAACCCTATTTCTCATGATTACGTGCCAAATCATAAATCATGACTTCAAACATTCATAGCAATTACATTAATCATCATGATTTAAGCATTATTATCTATTTATGGGCACGGTATCATCACCCAACACTATTCTAAAAATGTTGTCCCGCCATCCTAAGTCAACCAAAATATGATATAGGTCAATTGCATATGGTTGACTACCCTAGGGGTTTTCTAACCCTTAAGGTTGGATTTTGGAACCCAAAATAAGTTCTTTCCTATTGGGTTCACTAAGTATTCCTTGGGGATCCATTTCCTAGCTATTACATTCTTCTTATCTTGTCCCCTAGCTATTAGGCATTTGTAGGCCTTCTCATTTTTCTTTTCCTTGTAGCCTACCCCCTTTTTGTTGAAACTAGCTCTTTGGCTCCCAATAATCATATTTAATGTGTTGGAGCCAATTGTGAATTTCTCTAGGGCTTTTGTTAAATAATCTACCTTTTCCCTTAAGGCCCTATTTTCATTTATACATGCATCACTAACATCTAATGGCACATAAAGGTCATGTGAGCATGCATCATTTAAGCTAGAAGAAATATTATCATTTAAGCATGCATTTTCTAGCTTATTTTCCAATGCCTTAATTTGATTAAGCATGCTTTTATTTTTCTTTTTCATTCCAAATAAGTCCTTAGTTAAACTAGAAATTATGGAAACTATTTTCTTAGGAGAGGCTTTCGTTACCATAGTTTCCATGTCCTCTTCTTCTTCGGATGAGGAGGATGTAGAAGCTCCCCCTTCACTTGAGCTCTCTCCTCTTGAGCTTGATCCTTCATTTTCGGATGAAGAGCAATCCAAGTCATCAAAGGCCATCAAGGACAAATTGGTGACAAAGGCATTCTCCTCATCCGATGATGATGAGGAGGATGAGGATGGGTCATCCCAAGTCCTTGCCTTTAGAGCTTTGGTCTTCCCCTTTTCTTTTGTCTTCTTCTCCTCTTCCTTCTTTTTCTTGCTCCCCTTTTTCTTCTTCTTTTCTTCTTTCTTTTTCCTCTCTTCCTTGCTCTTGTTTAGGAGAGGACAATTGTCCCTTATGTGCCCCTCTCCTTGGCAATTGTAGCATATGACCTTCCCCCTTGGTCTTCTATTCCTATCATGAGATTTATCAAATCTAAAATTCTTAAATGCACGTCTTACCTTCCTTACCTTGTAGGCTTCTTCCGTGCTATCCATGGAGGAGGTAGAGGCTTCATCATCATCGGAGGAGGAGATCTCTATCTTCTTCTTCCCCTTATTTGCCAACAATGCTACTCCCTTTGAAGGTTGTATTTTTGGCTCTTCTTGTATTCCTTCAAGCCAAGATTCATTTAATTCCATAGTGGAGAAAAATTCATCTAGAGTACTTAACTCTAGAATATTTGAAATGTAAAATGAGTCCACCATTGAACTCCACTTGGATGATCGGGGGAAAGCATCTATGACCTTCATTATCATATCGCGATTGGAGAGCCTTTCTCCTACACTTGTTAGTCCATTTAAAATTTCTTTGAATCTAGAATGCAAAGAAATTACCTTTTCTCCCTTTTCTAATTTAATGTTGGATAGTTGGGAGCGGAGGAGATCTCTCCTTGCTAGGATTGCCTCGGATGTGCCTTCATGAAGCTCAATTAGCTTCTCCCACATCTCCTTGGCGCTTAGGCATTCTCCTATTTGGTTGATTTCTTGTTGGGGGAGCACATTGAAGAGATGATGCTTGGATTTTGAATTTGCATGGTGCTCTTCCCTTTGCCTTTTGGTCCACCTAGATTTCTCTATTGGCTTCCCCTCTTCATCCCTAGGCAAAACGAAACCGGATTCCATTGTAATCATAATGTCAAAATCCGTTTCAAAAAATACCTCCATTCGCTTCTTCCACCAAGCGAATTCTCCTTCAAACTTCGGAGGATGGATGTTGGAGCCGACCATTTTGAAAGTTGCTTGTTGTGGTGGTTAGTCCTCGACAAGCTCTCCTCGGCTCTGATACCACTTGTTGGGGATCGGTACGGCCGGCTAGAGGGGGGTGAATAGCCCTTTTCATTTGGATGTCGGTATTTGCTCGTCTACAAAACTAATTAGCGCAAGCAGAAGACTAATAAAGACAAACAAATAGAAATACGAGAAAACAATCGCTAACAAAGAATGTAACGTGGTTCACGGCTACGTCGCTAATCCACGATCCCGATTCGTCCGAGGTGAATCACTCCTCCAAAGCCAATCACTATTGGTCTCTCCTTTGCACCAAGCTAGGTGGAGGTAACCTTTACAATCAAGATCACTCTTCTTACAATAAGAATGGAGTAAAACCAAGTAAGAAGAGTTTAGAGCTTGTGGGGCACTAGGAAGATTACTTAGAGCATAAGCATTAGCCTCTCAAAGGCTCACACCCTCTCTTTTTATAGAGAGAGCTGATTTCTTCCCGTTGGCCGCCACCAGTCGACTGCAGTCACTACAACGGCCTCCGAACACGTCGGATCCCGACCGTTGTAGTCCAACGTAACTCTTGGCAGTCGACTGATGGTCCTCACCAGTCGACTGCTGCCTCCGTAGTTGATCGCCGATCGATACCACGGCGGTTCTCGCCGCGATATCCTCTGGCGATGATCGCCATTCCATGGCGCCAATCGCTGGGCATAAACCCATTAGTCGGATACCAGTCGAACTCACTCGACTCAGAGCAATGATCGCCCATGTCGGCAATGATCTGTAAAACTCAAACTTAACATAAGTTTGAGCTTCTGGCGATCGGGTAAACCTTAACCCTTGCGGTCAAGTCTCTGACACTCAGCCATTCGGCCAAGTTTACCTAATGAGCTATTTACATTTCACTCATTCTCTCATCTCACTCGAAGTCCCTCGCCGAAGCTCTCTTCGTTTGCGGCCACGTCCCTCGACAGCATCAGGCGCACGGCTCTGCAATGCTCCTTCGCGTCTCTTGCCTCCGAAGTCTGCTTCCTTGGCTTCACTTCAAGTCATCTCGTTTGGCGGTCCCTCGGATGCTCCAAGCGCACGACTTCCGCAAAGTCATCCTTCACCGACTCAAGGACCGAGGTTGTGAGGGTGAACCCGCCAAGGCTCCATGTGCGAATTACTAAGTCCTGCACGACTTCAACGCACATATCAAATCAACATAACACACTAACTTAAACCCTTTGCCACACCATCAAAACCATATTACGGCAAGAGATTGCCCTAACACTCTTATCTATAGCTGCTCATATGGATTATGAGATTTGGCAGATGGATGTCAAGACAGCTTTCCTTAAAGAAAGTCTTGAGGAGAACATCTATATGCGGCAACCAGAGGGATTCATTGCTAAAGGCAAAGAGCATCTTGTATGTAAGCTTAATCGGTCCATTTATGGATTGAAGCAAGCTTCTAGATCTTGGAACATCCTCTTTGATGAGGTAATCCAGTCATATGGATTTATCCAAAGTCTGGATGAGCCTTGTGTATACAAGAGATGTGAAGGAAACGTAGTGGTATTTCTTGTACTATACGTAGATGACATTTTGTTAGTTGGCAACAATATCAGAGTGTTATCAGACGTAAGGGTATGGTTGTCCAAACAGTTTGACATGAAGGACTTGGGAGAAGTGGGACACATCCTTGGGATCAAGGTAATAAGGGATCGCAAGAAAAGGATGTTGTGCTTATCTCAAGCTTCATACATTGACACTATCCTTGCTCGTTTTAGCATGCAAAACTCCAAGAAAGCTTTTCTACCTTTTAGGCATGGAGTTCATTTATCTAAAGAGATGTGTCCCAAAACATCAAAGGAGATAGAGGAGATGAAGGTGGTTTCTTATGCTTCGACAGTAGGAAGCCTCATGTATGCTTTGCTATGTACGAGACCAGATATCTGCTTTTCCGTGGGCATGGTTAGCAGATATCAGAGTAATTCTGGATAGGGACATTAGACTGCGGTAAAGCATATATTGAAGTACCTGAGAAGGACTAGGGATTATATGCTGGTTTACCGGGCAGATCAATTAGTCTCTGTGGGATACACGGATTTTGATTTTCAATCAGAGAGGGACAAGAGTAAGTCTACCTCAGGGTTTGTGTTTACTTTTGTAGGTGGAGCCATAGTATGGAGGAGTGTCAAGAAGAAATGCGTGGCAGACTTGACCATGGAAGCTGAGTATGTGGCAGCCTCTGAGGCAGCCAAGGAAGATGTATGGCTCAGGAACTTCTTGATGGACTTGGATGTGATTTCTGGTTTGCCCAGATCTAACACAATTTATTGTGATAACAGTGGTGCAGTTGCAAACTTGAAGGAACCACGAGCCCATAAGACAAGTAAACACATAGAGCGCAAGTACCACCTGATACGAGAGATCGTAAAGCGAGGAGAAGTAGCTGTCGCCAAGATTGCATCAGAGGATAACCTGGCGAATCCATTCACTAAGGCCCTTCCAGCGAAAGCGTTTGATAGGCATGTGGAGGACATGGGGATCAAATGTATGACAGTGTGATGACAGCATAGTCTTTTAGTATAAGTGGGAGATTGTTGGAATGTATACTGAAAGCCTAGCTCTTTTTGTATGAACATTTTTTTTTGAAATAAGAATCACATGATCATTGTTTTCACTTTATATATGTGTGCATATTGTCTAATATTTTACATTGTAGATAACATGGTGCTTGGTGTGGCACAGAAGATCATGTTATCAGTCCCTTGTAGAATATAAGTAGAGTCTCACAACCAAGATGGTTTTGGACAAACCATTGGCATGGTTGTAGTGTAGCTTGGTATTGTTTTGTCTTGAGCATAGAGTTACACTAGTACACAGGTGTATTGAGCAGGACCGACATAGAGGTGATTTAATTTATTGCTGACTACATAATTGAATCGGACCTCGGATATTATGTTGTACATGCTCTTAATCCCGATATAATAACGGGCACATGCACTTAGTATTTATTTCTTTGATTTACCATAGGGTGAGATTTAGATGGATTAAATCAATATGCCCGGTAAGTTGGGAAATAATATTATTTACATGGTGTGTCGTTGATTATAGGAGGAAATTGTGTCCTATATATTAGGTTGATGATGTCCCCTTGAGGAGCTCATAAGGTTCATCATGTAAACCCAGCTGGTTGACTTAGTCAACATGATGATAAGGTTGAGTGGTACTACTCGAGGAGTTAGATGTTAATTAATTGATGGTCAGTAAATCAATTAATTGACGGACATTCGATATCTTAAACACGGGGAGATGTTTGTACAAATAATATATGGAGCCCATATTAATTTATGGGGGTTGGTGAGGTAATTCAATGATGATCCTCTAGTGGAATGGAACATCATTGATGGATCAAGTTTGTGTGGTTCCGATCCATCGGGTGGCCAAGATCCAACTCCTCCTAATGGTCCCTATCGTAGCCTAATATAATCCTAAAGAAGTCTAGATCCAAGGATGTAAAACAAAACTCTAAAACCAACGGTTGGGATTAAATCCGTAGAACCGATGGTTCAGATTAAATCTCTAGATCCGACGGTTGGGATGAAACCCTAGAACCGACGGTTGAGATTAAATCCCTAGATCCGATGGTTGGGATTAAATCCCTAGATCCGATGGTTGGGATTAAATCCCTAGATCCGACGGTTGGGATGAAACCCTAGATCCGACGGTTGGGATAAAACCCTAGATCCGACGGTGGAGATTAAATCCCTAGATCCGACGGTGGAGATTAAAGGAGGCTTAAGCCCAATTTTATAAATAGAGGGCTAAGGCTTGGGCGGCAAGAATGGTTTTTTGGATTAGGGTTTTGCCTCTCAAGAGTTTAGGCGGCTAGGGTTTTGGTTTGTGGTTTGGGCGGCAACAAGGAAGGAGATTAGGGTTTCTTCCTTTTCTCCTTTGTGGCTGGCGCTCACTCCATCCTCCTCCTTGTTTTGGCCGGCTCTCTTCCTCCTCCTTTTCTCCTTGGTGGCCGGCGGTTCTCCATACATTGGTGGCCGGTGCTTCTCCCATTCATTGGTGGCCGGCGGCAACATTGTCACAAGGTGGGCCGGCGCTCAACCATTCACTCCTTGGCCGGCGGTTACATCGAGCTCCTTGGCTTGGTGGCCGGTTCTAGAAAGGAGAAGGAGCTTTGTTTGGTTCTTCTCTTTGTTCGGAGCGAACAAGGAAGAGAAGAACGTGATCTAGGAGGCTTCTACTCGTGGAGGATCTTCGGCCACATGACGTCCACGAAGAGGATAGGACATACGATAGAAGATCGTGAGGTATAAAAGATTTATAACTTTTTTTTTCTGATCTTAGCATGTTCTTTATGTGTTGATTATACTAGTTTTCATTTGTATGTATTTTGTATAATCATGGACCCCGAAGACAAACACAAAAACCGGCGATCCGTCCGTCGTCTCTTCCGCGGCTAACCAACTAGAAGAGTTGGGTTGCTTGAACAACTAGTTTGTTCAAGCGATCACTCAAGTTGTTAGCACGACGACGAATTGGTTATGCTAAGGAAACTAATCCCATCCGGATTAGTTTTTTCATTAGTGAAAATTTTAATCCGGGGACATGGGAGCCAATGAGCCTCCGAAGCAATTACCAAAATATAGAGCCAAAGATGTGTTAGAATTGGTTCATTCTGATTTATGTGGTCCTATGTCTATCCAGGCTAGAGGTGATTTTGAGTATTTCGTCTCTTTTATAGATGAATACTCAAGATATGGATACATTTACCTGATGCGCCGCAAGTCTGAATGCTTTGAGAAGTTCAAAGAATTCAAGGCTGATGTGGAGAAACGTCAAGGTAAAAGTATCAAGACACTACGATCTGATCATGGTGGCGAGTAACTCTTGGGAGAGTTTAGGGATTACCTATTAGAGGCTGGGATTCAATCCCAATTGACTGCACCTGGCACACCCCAATAGAATGGTGTAGTAGAGCGAAGGAATAGGACTCTTATGGAGTTGGTTAGATTGATGATGAGTTATTCTGACTTGCCAAATTCGTTCTGGGGATATGCTCTAGATACGGCGGTGTACATTCTGAACTTGGTTCCATCTAAATCAGTGCCTTCTACTCCCACAGAATTGTGGACTTGGCGAAAACGTAGTCTAAGACATATTCGGATATGGGGGAGTCCAAAGACATTGTGCCAAGGTCATGGTTTCGTGTGTTCGATCATGTTTCGTAAACATGAGCACAGCGGAAGCAATTAAAATAATAAATCTATATTTATTACAACACACACAACACAAGCATGCATATTACAACAAGTGTAGACATAACCGTAAGTTAAAATTTGCAATAAAAGAAATTATCTACGTTATACCTTTCGTATGACGTGTAGCGGGAACGACATCAACCCGAACGATCCTCGTAAGAATCGTCTCTATCCGTATCCACGCCGAGCTCCTCGGGATGACTTCGCTAAGTCACGAGCTTCGTCTTCGTACGGGTTACTAGCCTCGTGTTGAAGACGACGTGATCGAGAGATGATCACGATCCGAATCCAAATTCGGATCCTAAAACGAGTTCTCAAAACTCGCTTCTCCGGAGAGGTATTCGTCAACCAATTGAAGAATCCTTCGTCCTCCACCTCAGAGGATTACCGGAGATCAAATCCCCGGTAAGTTAGGCGCTATCGGAGCACTAACCGTCGTCCAAACGATGCTCCGACAACAAAGAAACAAGCTGTCCAGAAAAACTGGACAGCTTTTGGTGGAGGAATAGAGGCCGGCCAAGGAGAGATGGAAGCTCACCTTATCACCGAACCTAGAGGAGATCACCGGAGGGTCGCCGGAGGTTCACCGGATGAAGCTTGGTCGCCGGCAACAAGTTGGACGGCGGCACAAGAGGTTGGGCGGCGGCACACTAGGGTTGGCGCCGAAAACCTCCTTCAAGGGGTGGGCGGCAACTCCAAGGGCTAGGGTTATGGATTAGGGTTTAAGCCCTGTTTTATAGAGAACTAATTCTCTTAATGGTTAATGGATCATATCCATAAAGCCAGTTAACCCGATCCATTAAGATAAGTTAAAATAAACCAAACCATGATGGTTTATTTTAAGTTAAAACGAACCGAACCAACCTTTGGTTCATTCGTTTAATATAAACCAAACCCTTTGGTTTATTCTCATCCATTGGATTAGAACCAAACCATTTTGGTCCATCCATTATGTCTTCATAAGACACGGCCCATCCACGCTTCCATTGCGATTGAAACAATTTCATGCTCGCTTTATGTTTGGTCCAACCAAACATAGTTTCTCTCGGTCTGAGAATCCCATTCTCAAGCTCGTTTTAAATCCTTTGGATTACACTCGTTGTGCGTGTGACCAAATAGGTTCTCGGTTTATGTTGGCCATCTATAATTAACCATTAATTATAGAACGATCATGAGTGGCACCTAGTAGTACATCATGATCCCCAATTAACCGAAAAGATCAATGGTTGATCCAGAACTATTTCTGAAACCCTTCAGTAGCTCGAATTAATCGTGCCCCATTCCCTTCACTCATCTTATACCCACTTGGTTCAGGACATGGTCTATTGTGTCAGTCCCCACTAGGCTGACTATGTCACACCTAGCCCAAGTATTATTTCCTCGTCCTACGGATTCTAATTACTCCACATGTATCGAAGAGTACCTTACTCTAAACATGTAATGCTTTGGCCAAAGACTTTAGTAACAATCCGACGAGAGGCCATGGGTATACATCTCCTCGCAAGGAGTGGTGAATCCTTTATAGGCTATTCAAACACCTTCGATCACTTCGACTTATACCCAATCATCCCGGGTCCACATCTCCTTAGAGATATTTGCTTAAGATGTCAAAGCATAAGTCTCCATGATCAAGATGACTTGAATACCGCAAGTCAAAGGAACATCGCACTTAAGCCACAGTAAGAACTTCATTGACATATCTATATATGCAGAGAACCATATGAAGTCTTACGGCTGGTCACTCCAATGAACTAGTTACCATAACTAGCATCCACGATTAACTCCGGACATCACTATGTCTCCAGCCAGTGAGAATCAGCTGCTTGGATACACCAAGGAGTATACCTCGTGCTAGTCTTGACAGAATTGATGGTGTCCAAATCCATCAATTCATCGACTAGGGATAATTCCGATACATCACAATTACACATGTAGAGATACTCACTAGTTGTGATCCAATCACAAATTCTCTCATGCTGTGCATCGTATCGTGGACATCCAGTAAATGAGTTTAAGATCCAATCAAATACATGAAACATGTATACTCAAATAGTGAATCTTCATTTATCATATAAATGGATCATACATAAGGCGATTGCCTTAGGACATCTCTCATATATTACTAACAGGCTCCCACTTGGCATAATGCCAATCGCTACGGTATCCAATACCATAAGCTCTAACATGACCCTCAAACTTACTTTGAGGTAATGCTTTAGTCAAAGGATCCGCTAAGTTCCTTTCAGTGGGAATTTTCTCGATTTGTATTTCTTTCCTACTGATGATCTCTCTGATAAGATGATAGTGGCGAAGCACATGTTTGGATCATTGATGAGACCACATCAAGTTCATAGATGAACTTATTGATCCAAACCGCTTCCTTTGCTGCTTCCAAAGCTGCAACGTATTCTGCCTTAGTGGCAGAATCCGCTATAGTGTCAAGCTTGGAACCTTTCCAACTTATTGCGCCTCCATTCTAGGTGAATACATACCCAGACTAAGACATGGAATAATCCTTGTCTGTCTGGAGTTGGCATCCTTATACCCACGTATCACCATGTACCCTTCTCCATATATTAGGAACACATCCTTAGTTCTTCTCAAGTACTTAAGGATCGTCTTAACAGCCACCCAATGATCCATTCCTGGATCAAACTGGTATCTTCTTGTGACACTCAGAGCATACGATACATCGGGCCTCGTACATAACATAACATACATGATAGATCCTATTGCGGATGTATAGGGAATCTTACTCATGCAAATCCTCTCGTCTTCTGTGCGCGGACACATAGACTTCGAAAGGTGTACCCCATGCCTGATGAGTAAGAAACCTTTCTTGGATTCCGACATGCTAAACCTCTTTAGCACTCGGTCTATATATGTAGACTGCGAAAGACCAAGCAACCGTTTCGATCTATCTCTATAGATCTTAATCCCGAGGATGTAGGTTGCTTCTCCCAGGTCTTTCATGGAGAATGTCTTGGATAACCAAACCTTCACTGACTGTAAGATTGAAACATCGTTTCCTATAAGTAGTATGTCATCGACATACAATACTAGGAACACGACTGCACTCCCACTAACCTTCTTGTACACACAAGGTTTGTCTGGATTTTGTGAGAAATCAAACTTTTTGATTGTCTCATCAAAACGGATATTCCAGCTCCTGGATGCTTGCTTCAATCCATAAATGGACCGTCACAAATTGCATACCTTGGTTTTATCAACCGATGTGAAACCCTCAGGCTGTATCATATACACGTCCTCGAGCAAGTTTCCATTAAGGAAAGCTGTTTTCACATCCATCTGCCATATCTCATAATCATAATGAGCCGCTATGGCCAGGAGCATCCGAATGGATTTAAGCATAGCTACAGGAGAATAGGTTTCGTCATAATCAACACCTTGTTTTTGACGATATCCTTTCGCCACCAATCTAGCCTTATAGGTAATCACATTACCATCCATGTCGGTTTTCTTCTTGAAAACCCACTTGCACCCTATAGGCTTTATCCCTTCAGGTGGGTCAACCAAGTTCCAAACTTTGTTTTCATACATGGAATCCATTTTCGACTTCATGGCACCAAGCCACTTATCCCTTTCTGAACTTGTCAGCACTTCTTCATAACTGGTAGGCTCCTCATCATCAATGAGTAACATGTCGTTCGATTCACTTACGAGAAATCCATATCTCTCAGGAATATTGCGTGTTCTACCAGATCTACGAAGATGTGGTGTTACAATAGGTCCAGCCGATTGCTCATCACTATGAGTTGTCGGCTGTTGTGCTTCACCAGGTATCTCATTAATGTCTATTTGAGTCTCTCGAGCCTCCTCAAGCTCGACGACACTCCCACTATTTTCTTGCAAGAGAAACTCTTTCTCTAGAAACACAGCATGCCTTGAAACAAACACCTTTTGTTCCACAGGATGATAGAATTGGTAACCCCTTGTTTCCTTAGGGTATCCAATAAATAGACATTTATCAGACTTAGCATCCAATTTGTCTGATACAGTCCGCTTCACATAAGCAGGACAACCCCATATCTTCAAGTAAGATACATGAGGTTTCTTACTATTCCATATCTCATATGGAGTAGTTGAGACTACCTTGGTAGACATTCTGTTTAACAAGTAAACAGCTGTCTGAAGTGCATAGCCCCAAAAGGACTTGGGAAGAGTTGCATGATTCATCATTGACCTGACCATGTCCAACAAGGTCCTACGCCTCGGATACACCATTATGCCGTGGTGTATAGGGCGGAGTCCATTGAGACAATATGCCATTGTCTCGATAATCAAGAAACTCTTGACTTAAGTATTCACCACCTCGATCCGATCGAAGTATTTTAATACTCTTGTCATGTTGTTTCTCTACTTCATTTCTGAATTCTGTGGACCTTTCAAAGGCTTCAGACTTGTGTTTCATCAAGAACACATACCCAAACCGTGAGTGATCATCGGTGAAGGTAATTAAGTAGCTATAGCCTCCTAATGCTTGAGTTAACATAGGTCCACATACATCAGTATGTACTAGACCTAGTAACTCTCCCACTCGTTCACCTTTTCCCGTAAAAGGTAACTTAGTCATCTTGCCTTTTAAGCATGATTCGCATGTATCGTATGAATCCAATTCAAACGATTCCAGAATTCTACATCGGTGTAATTCGGACATGCGTTTCTTGCTTACATGGCCAAGATGACAATGCCACATGTAGGAGTCTATTTGATTATCCTTTCGAGCACGCTTGTTGCTCCCTTCGATATTGCAAATGTCACTGGATACGTCCAACGTATAAACACCATTGCTTAAAGTTCCAGTCCCATAAAGAACCCCATTCAAAGTTATGTAACAACAATTGTTACTAAACATCAAATGGAAACCATTTCTATTTAAACAAGAAATAGAAATGATGTTATTTATCAACGAAGGAATATAAAAGCAATTGTCCAGTTCTAAGACAAGTCCTACAGGGAGTTTCAACAAATACGTTCCGATGGCGATTGCAGCAACCTTTGCTTCATTGCCAACACGTAAATTTGACTCTCCCTTGACGAGTCTTCTTCTATTCCTTAGCCCATGTATGTCTTTACATATATGTGAGCCATACCCAGTATCCAATACCCAAGTGTCTAAGGAAATAGAATGACAATCAATAAAGAAGATTTCTGAAGAAGATGGGGCATCCGATGCCTTATCCTTCTTCACGGACTCTTGATAAACCTTGCAATTTCTTCGCCAATGACCCTCCTTGCCATAATGATGGCAAGTGCCCTTTAGAGCTAGTTCTACCTTCTTAGCCTTTCTCTTCTTTCTCTTCTGCTGTTCCTTTGACTTCCTCTTAGAACCTTTCTTCGAGGAATCAACTAATAGCATCGTCCCCTGCTCATGCTTCCCAGAAGACTCCACAGTCTTCAGCATATTGAGCAGTACCACAGATGAACCTCCTAGCATCTCAGAGGTGAAGAGGAGCTTTGGGACTTCGAACCTTTCGAATCTCACTTGCTCATCAACCAACTCACAAAGATGAAGGACTACGATATGAGCATCCATATGCTCATGTTGCTTTCGTAGCTTGGGTTCCATCGCGGCTAGCATGATGCAACTCATTTGTTCAGAATCACTCACATGTTTCTGATAGGCCAACAATTGGTCCAAAGTTGCATCGTCACTAGGACGGGCGGGAAGAGTCGCTTCGAGGACATACACAAGCTTTTCACCTTGAGAACAATTCTCAAGTTTCTAAGCCAGTCGAAGAAGTTCGACCCAGTCAATTTATTTGAATCCAGAATGGAACGCAAATTCAAACACATCATGATCAATATATTAACTTAGAAATACAAAACGAGCATATATGAGAAAGATGATTTTAAAATGCATCAATATACATTTATAAATCCCATTCATTTTTTTTCGAATTTCAAACCCCAAAATCACTTCGGGAGATCGTAGGTCCATCTCTGAATGGGCTGATATCCATCATAGTTATGAAAAACCTTGGAGAGAGTCCAACAAGCCATTCATAACTACGATGGTAGGTATCAACTATACCGATTGCATATCACGTATATGCAACTATCACAATGTGCTATCAACTAATTGAATGTTCACACATACATCGGGTTGTTAACACATTAACAAGTATGCATCATATGCATAGCACCCAACTTCACCTCCCTTTACATCGACCTTGGAGAGAGTCCAACAAGCCGATGCTCCAGGTTAAAGCCAACCCATTAATCGGGACATAGTTTTAATATGGTTAGAGCGCATTCAACCAATTAGCCCAGCTTGGAGAGAGTCCAACAACCAAAGCTAACGATTGACCTCTGACTCTTACCATATTAGTATTAAACTATTCCATGGTTTGAACATATTCAGGTTCGAGCCGGGCTTGGAGAGAGTCCAACAACCCAAACAAGAAACAGAACTCTGGTTCTAACCATATTAATTGAAGGTGTAGGCTTTAATATTGATTAAGGGTTTTTATGTCTCATCCTCTATGCATGCAAATAACTATTATCTACATGGCATGGAATACATGGCATACATCTACATGTCACGACACGCATGGCATAATGTTATGCATCTAATGCAATTACATGGCATACAATTATGTCATGTATATAATTTTCTTATATGTCATAACTATTTATGGAAATAAAATATGTTTAAGATTTGATTCTCCAAATCAAATCATAATTAAATTAGGAAACAAATTTCCAAATCTAATCACATATTTTATTCATGGAATTATTTGATTAAGGAAAATCTATTTAGGAAACCAATTTCCTAAATCATTAAAACTACTTATGGAAATAAAATATTTTAAGATTTGATTTCCCAAATCAAATCATGATTAAATTAGGAAACAAATTTCCAGAATCTAATCAAATATTTTATTTATGGAAAATATCAATTTCCATAAATACTTCCAACTTTCCAAAAGTGGAAGATTTCCATAAATACTTCTAGACTTTCCAAAATTGAAAAATTTCCATAAATACTTCTAAATTTCCAAAATTTAGAAAATTTCCAGAAATACATTATGACTATCGCAAAACCATTTTTATGATTATGTCAAAACACAACTTGGGCTCTGATACCACTGTTGGGTTTCCGGCACCGCGGCGTGTGTGTGTTCGATCATGTTTCGTAAACATGAGCACAGCGGAAGCAATTAAAATAATAAATCTATATTTATTACAACACACACAACACACGCATGCATATTACAACAAGTGTAGACATAACCGTAAGTTAAAATTTGCAATAAAAGAAATTATCTACGTTATACCTTTCGTATGACGTGTAGCGGGAACGACATCAACCGGAACGATCCTCGTAAGAATCGTCTCTATCCGTATCCACGCCGAGCTCCTCGGGATGACTTCACTAAGTCACGAGCTTCGTCTTCGTACGGGTTACTAGCCTCGTGTTGAAGACGACGTGATCGAGAGATGATCACGATCAGAATCCAAATTCGGATCATAAAACGAGTTCTCAAAACTCGCTTCTCCGGAGAGGTATTCGTCAACCAATTGACGAATCCTTCGTCCTCCACCTCAGAGGATTACCGGAGATCAAATCCCCGGTAAGTTAGGCGCTATCGGAGCACTAACCGTCGTCCAAACGACGCTCCGACAACAAAGAAACAAGCTGTCCAGAAAAACTGGACAACTTTTGGTGGAGGAATAGAGGCCGGCCAAGGAGAGATGGAAGCTCACCTTATCACCGAACCTAGAGGAGATCACCGGAGGGTCGCCGGAGGTTCACCGGCTGAAGCTTGGTCGCCGGCAACAAGTTGGACGGCGGCACAAGAGGTTGGGCGGCGGCACACCAGGGTTGGCGCCGAAAACCTCCTTCAAGGGGTGGGCGGCAACTCCAAGGGCTAGGGTTATGGATTAGGGTTTAAGCCCTATTTTATAGAGAATTAATTCTCTTAATGGTTAATGGATCATATCCATAAATCCCGTTAACCCGCTCCATTAAGATAAGTTAAAATAAACCAAACCATGATGGTTTATTTTAAGTTAAAACGAACCGAACCAACCTTTGGTTCATTCGTTTAATATAAACCAAACCCTTTGGTTTATTCTCATCCATTGGATTAGTACCAAACCATTTTGGTCCATCCATTATGTCTTCATAAGACATGGCCCATCCACGCTTCCATTGCGACTGAAACAATTTCATGCTCGCTTTATGTTTGGTCCAACCAAACATAGTTTCTCTCGGTCTGAGAATCCCATTCTCAAGCTCGTTTTAAATCCTTTGGATTACACTCGTTGTGCGTGTGACCAAATAGGTTCTCGGTTTATGTTGGCCATCTATAATTAACCATTAATTATAGAATGATCATGAGTGGCACCTAGTAGTACATCATGATCCCCAATTAACCGAAAAGATCAACGGTTGATCTAGAACTATTTCTGAAACCCTTCAGTAGCTCGAATTAATCGTGCCCCATTCCCTTCACTCATCTTATACCCACTTGGTTCAGGACATGGTCTATTGTGTCAGTCCCCACTAAGCTGACTACGTCATACCTAGCCCAAGTATTATTTCCTCGTCCTACGGATTCTAATTACTCCACATGTATCGAAGAGTACCTTACTCTAAACATGTAATGCTTTGGCCAAAGACTTTAGTAACAATCCGACGAGAGGCCATGGGTATACATCTCCTCGCAAGGAGTGGTGAATCCTTTATAGGCTATTCAAACACCTTCGATCACTTCGACTTATACCCAATCATCCCGGGTCCACATCTCCTTAGAGATATTTGCTTAAGTTGTCAAAGCATAAGTCTCCATGATCAAGATGACTTGAATACAGCAAGTCAAAGGAACATCGCACTTAAGCCACAGTAAGAACTTCATTGACATATCTATATATGCAGAGAACCATATGAAGTCTTACGGCTGGTCACTCCAATGAACTAGTTACCATAACTAGCATCCACGATTAACTCCGGACATCACTATGTCTCCAGCCAGTGAGAATTAGCTGCTTGGATACACCAAGGAGTATACCTCGTGCTAGTCTCGACAGAATTGATGGTGTCCAAATCCATCAATTCATCGACTAGGGATAATTTCGATACATCACAATTACACATGTAGAGATACTCACTAGTTGTGATCCAATCACAAATTCTCTCATGCTATGAATCGTATCGTGGACATCTAGTAAATGAGTTTAAGATCCAATCAAATACATGAAACATGTATACTCAAATAGTGAATCTTCATTTATCATATAAATGGTTCATACATAAGGCGATTGCCTTAGGACATCTCTCATATATTACTAACAAAGGCAGATGCTGGTAAGTTGGAACCTCGTACAGAAGTATACTTATTCGTTGGCTATCCTAGAGGAACGAAGGGTGGCTTGTTTTATAGTCCTAGAGATCAGAGGGTGATCGTTAGCATGAATGCCAGATTTCTAGAGGAAGACTATGTTATGAGCCACAAGCCCAAGAGTAAAATTATTCTGGAGGAATTAAAAGGGGAAGTCACTTCTTTAGTACCACCGGTACAAGAGGATATACCACATGTCACTGCACCGCGTGTCACAGAGGATACACAGGTGATACCTCATCGTAGTGGGAGGGTTGTGAGATAGCCTGATAGATTCATGTTCTTGGGAGAATCTTCTGATTTGGTCCCTGGCGAACATGAACCTGATCCCTGGATATATGACAAGGCAATCCAAGATAAAGATGCAGCATCTTGGAAAAGTGCAATGAATGCTGAGATTGAATCTATGGATTCAAATCAGGTCTGGGAGCTAGTAGAGCCACCCGATGGTGTAAAAACCATTGGATGCAAGTGGATCTACAAGAGAAAGAGAGGAATAGATGGGAAGGTTGAGACCATCAAAGCGAGGCTTGATGCGAAGGGGTATACTCAGAAAGAGGGTATCGATTATGAGGAGGCCTTTTCATCGGTAGCCATGCTTAAGTCTATCCGCATTCTCTTATGCATAGCAGCTCATATCGATTATGAGGTGTGCCAGATAGATGTCAAGACAACTTTCCTTAATGGAAGTCTTGAGGAAAACATCTATATGAAGCAACCAGAGGGATTCATTGCTAAGGGCAAAGAGCATCTTGTATGTAAGCTTAATCGATCCATTTATGAATTGAAGCAAGCTTCGAGGTATTGGAACATCCGCTTTGATGAGGTAATCCAGTCTTATCGATTTATTCAAAGTCCGGATGAGTCTTGTGTATACAAGAGATGTGATGAAAACGTAGTGGTATTTCTTGTACTATATGTAGATGAAATTTTTTTGATTGGCAACAATATCAAGGTGTTATCGGACGTAAGGGTATGGTTGTCCAAACAGTTTGATATGAAGGACTTGGGAGAGGTGGGACACATCCTTGGGATCAAGGTTATAAGGGATCGCAGGAAAAGGATGTTGTGCTTATACCAAACTTCATACATAGACACGATTATGGATCGTTTTAGCATGCAGAACTCCAAGAAGGGTTTTCTACCTTTTAGGCATGGCGTTCCTTTATCTAAGGAGATGTGTCCTAGATAATCTGAGGAGATAGAGGAGATGAAGGTTATTCCTTATGCTTCAGCAGTAGGAAGCCTCATGTATGTGATGCTCTGTACGAGACCATATATCTACTTTGCCATGTGCATGGTCAGCAGATATCAGAGTAATCTAGGACAGGGACATTTGACGGGGGTAAAGCATATATTGAAGTACCTGAGAAGGACTAGGGATTATATTCTAGTTTACCAGGCAGACCAATTACTCCCTATGGGTTTTACAGATTTCGACTTCCAATCTGATAGGGATAATAGTAAGTCTACCTGAGGTTTTATGTTTACTTTGGGAGGTGGAGCCATTGTATGGAGGAGTGTCAAGCAGAAATGCGTGGCGGACTCCACCATGGAAGCTGAGTATGTGGCAGCCTCTGAGGCGGCCAAAGAAGCTGTGTGGCTCAGGAACCTCCTGATGGACTTGGATGTGATTCCTGGTTTTCCCAGAACTATCCCAATTTATTTTGATAATAATGGTGCAGTTGCAAACTCGAAGGAACCACGAGCCCATAAGGCTAGTAAACACATAGAGCGCAAGTACCACCTGATACGAGAAATCGTAAAGAGAGGAGAAGTTGCTGTGGCCAAGATTGCATCAGAGGATAACCTGGCAGATCCTTTCACTAAGGCCCTTCCAGCGAGAGCTTTTAATAGGCATGTGGAGGGAATGGGGATCAGATGTATGCAGTTTGAGGACAGTATAGTCTTTTAGTATAAGTGAGAGATTGTAGGGATGTATATTGAAATGTCTACTTTTTGTATGAACATCTTTATTTTGAAATAAGAATCACTTGATCATTGTTTGCATATTTTTATGGTTATGCATATTGTATAATACATTACATTGTAGATAATATGGTGTGTGGTGTCACACGGGAGATCATGTTATCGGCTCCTTGTAAAGTATAAGTAAAGGCTCACAACCGAGATGACTTTGGACAAACCATCGGAATGGTTGTAGTGTGATTTGGTATTGGTTTGTCTTGACCATAGAATCACACTAGTGCACTTTGAGTGTATTGAGCACGACCAACTTAGAGGTGATTCGATTTATTGCCGACTACATAATCGAATCGGACCTCATATATTATTATGTACATGCTCTTAATCCCGATATAATAATGGGCACATATACTTTGTATTAATCTCTTTGATTTACCAATGGGCCTGATTTATAGATTAAATCGATAGGCTCGGTTAGTTGTGAGATGATATTATTTATATGGTGTGTCGTTGATTATAGGAGGAAACCATATCCTATATATTAGGATGATGATGTCCCCTTGAGGAGCTCATAAGGTTCATCATGTAAACCTTGCAGGTGGACTTTGTCCGGCATGATGAAAAGGTTGAGTGGTACTTCTCATGGAGTTAGATGTTGATTAATTAATGGTCAGTAAATTAATTAATCAACGGACATTCGAGATCTTAAACACGGGGAGAAAATGTACAAATATTATATGGAGCCCATATTAACTTATGGGGGATGGTGAGGTAGATCAATGATAATCCTTTAGTGGATTGGATTATCATTAATGGATCGGACTTTATGTGGGCTTGATCCATGGGTGGCCAAGATCCAACTCCTCCTCATGGTCCCTAATGTAGCCTATTAACACCTCATGAAGCTTAGATCCAATGGATAGAAACAAAACTCTAGATCCATAGGTAGAGATTAAATCTATACGATCCGACGTTTGAGATTAAATCTTTAGATCCGACGGTTGAGATTAAATCCCTAGAACCAATGGTAGGGATTAAAAGGAGGCTTATCCCTAACTCTATAAAAGGAGCTTGAGGGTTTGGCGTGGAGTAATGATCAAGAGAGGCTAAGGTTTTGGAGTTGGCGGCAAAGCTAGGGTTAGAGTTTTGGAGGCTTGGGCGGCACCAAATAAAGAAGGTAATTCCTTTCTTCTTCTTCCTTCAAGGTAGCCGGCGTCCAGCTTGTTTTCCCAGCCTTTTCCAGCCATTGTCCGGCGTCCAAACCTCTCTTCTCCTTCTCCTTGAGTGGTGGAAACAAGACTTAGGGGTTTCCCTTGGTGTCTTGGTTGGTTTCCATCATGATCTCCTTCTCCTTGTTGGCCGACTGTAAGGATTTTCTTTCTTCCTTGTTACTTGGTTTTAGGAAGGAGAAGAACCTTGTTTCTATTCTTCCTCTTGCTTTGGAAGAGCAAGGAAGGAAGATTTGCAATCTTGGAGCTTCGACTTTTGGTAGATCGTCGCCCACACAACGTTCGAATGGAGGAAGGTCATACATTAGAAGATCGAGAGGTATATCTATTCTCTATTCTCTTTTGTTACTTGCTTGTTTTTGTTTTTCAACTATGGGTATGATATAAATTTGTATATGGATAAATAATACTTGGATCCTGATCATAAATACAAAAGTCGACGATCCATACATCGTCTATTCCGCAGCTACTCATAGAATAGAGGATGGTAGCTTGAACAATGAGTTTGTTCAAGTGACCTCTCTAAACGAATAGCACGATGATGACTTGGTTGTTTGGGGAATCCCTTGTGTCTAGAATTATTTTTTTTTAATCTGGGGACATCGATGGGATCGCCATGAACAAACGACCAAGGTGAAGTGGGAAGCGAAGTTTCCCCTCACGGACTCGATAAGCAAAACTTTTCAGGAAGGTCATACAATAGAAGATCGAGAGGTATATCGATTCTCTATTTTCATTTGTTACATGTTTATACTTGTATTTCAATTATATGCATGATATATATTCTGTTTTGTGGCTAAATATACTTGGACCCCGTATATAAACACAAAAGTCGGCGATCCATACATTATCTATTCCGCGGCTATTTGTAGAATAGAGGTTGGTCGCTTGAACAACAAGTTTGTTCAAGTGACTACTCTAATCGAATAGCACGACGACGAGAAGGTTGCTTGGGAAATCCCTCTTGTCTAGGATTAAATTATTTTTATCCGGGGATGTAGAAGGGATCGCCATGAACAAGCGACCGGGTTGAAGTGGGAAGCGAAGTTTCCCCTCCCAACATGTGGTATCAGAGCCACGGTTTCCAATTTTGTGTGTTTAGGATTCGGTAACTCCTATGTATTTTTCATATATTATATGTGCCAGATAATAGTAGGATATGCGTAGGTTAACTCTTTGGTTGCAGGCATAAGATCCGACTATTATGGTCATATGTGTGTATGTGATTGTATGTGTGTAATAGTATATTTTGTTGAATCCTCGGGGTTGACGAGGCTAGTATTTAATTATTTGTAAATTAGATATGACATTGTTTAGCCACTCTTTCTATTTTAGTTTACTTTCGATCTAGATTTCATGTACACTCCATCGTGGAGTATAAGATCGATGGATGTAAATTAAAATAGATTTTAGCCTCGGCTCGGATCTCCGAATGGCTCGTACATGGCGTAGGAGGAGCGGACGAGAAGGCAATACGACGGGAGACATATTGAAGACAAAAGCCATAATAGTTGGAAACTTTTTATTTTTCATATTTATTGCTTATTGTTTGATATGCATGTCGTAGGCTAGAAAATTCCTCAATTTCAAATTACTAAGTGGGAGAGGGATATTTTTATAAATTCCCACGACCTCCATTACGATTTGACAAGTGATGCAAACAAACTTGCGCGTCGGCTCTGAGTGCCTTCCTCCCCATCGGATGAGTTTGTTTGCGGATCACAAGGTCGAATATGGTTATAGGGAATTATTAAGGAGCGTGTGTACTTCCCCATTGGAAGGCACATAACCCGAGATAATTACCTTGGTACCGAGTAATGGTGAACACTTAGATACAAATATAAGTATCCTCCCCATCGGAGTCACTGCTTTTATTTGTAGGGCCAAAGAGGAACCAACTATTAATTTTACTTGTCAGAAAGTTAGGTTGACAAGATTGTAAAATTAATGGGTAAAACCTCCTCTTACAAATGTAGAATTTGTATACGTCCACACTATTGTGGCATACGATATTCTCGGTGTTTTGAGGTGTTGGTTGATTTTAAAATTTTATTGTTTGAGGAATCAATAATTTTTTGAAATCTAATGTTTTGATCCATGTTATTCTTAGGTTTTCTTTCAAAATGACTTTCAACCCGCTTGCTGTGATACTGAAAGAGAATAAACTTACTGGACCCAACTATGTTGATTGGAAGAGGAATCTAGACATTGTCTTGACTGCTGAGGAATACAAATATGTACTCCTCGAAGAGTGCCCTCCTAAGCCTGAGGATGATTCTGGCGAAAAGGAGAAAGAGATTTATAAGAAGTGGATAAAGGCCGATGAGATGGCGTGGTGTTACATTTTGACATCTATGTCAAATGTACTACAACATCAGCATCAAGCCATGCCCACTGCTTATGACATGATGCTCAATCTCAAATAGCTTTTCGGACACCAGAATCGGGCTGCTAGGAAGGAAGCCATGAGGAACTTGATGACGACCACCATGATTGAAGGAAACCCATGAGGGATCATGTTCTCAAGATGATGGCTCATTTGAATGAGCTGGAAGTCCTTGGAGCAGAGATCGATGGGGAAACCGAGGTCGATATCATTCTTCAGTCTCTACCTAGGAGTTTTGAGCAGTTTCGCCTGAACTACAACATGAACAAGAGGTTGTATTCGTTGGCGGAGCTTCTAACAGAACTCCAGGCGGCAGAGGGGCTATTTCGTTAGAGTGTTCAGGCACATGCCATGGTGTAGGGATGTATACTGAAAAGTCCATCTTTTGTATGAACATCTTTATTTTGAAATAAGAATCACATGATCATTGTTTGCATTTTTATGGTAATGCAATATTGTCTAATACTTTACATTGTAGATAACATAGTGTGTGGTGTCACACAGGAGATCATGTTATCGGTCCCTTGAAAAGTATAAATAAAGGCTCACAACCGAGATGACTTTGGACAAACCATCAGAATGGTTGTAGTGTGATTTGGTATTGGTTTGTCTTGACCATAGAATCACACTAGTGCACTTTGTGTGTATTGAGCAGAAACGACTTAAGGTGATTCGATTTATTGCTGACTACATAATCAAATCAGACCACAGATATTATTTAGTACATGATCTTAATCCCGATATAATAACGGGCACATATACTTAGTACTCATCTCTTTGATTTACCAATGGGCGAGATTTATAGATTAAATTGATAGGTTTGGTAAGTTGGGAGATGATATTATTTATATGGTGTGTCATTGATTATAGGAGGAAACCGTGTCCTATATATTAGGGTGATGATGTCCCCTTGAGGAGCTCATAAGGTTCATCATGTAAACCCTGCAGGTGGACTTGGTCCGGCATGATGAAAAGATTGAGTGGTACTACTCATGGAGTTAGATGTTGATTAATTAATGGTCAGTAAATTAATTAATCGACGGACATTCGAGATCTTAAACACGGGGAGAAAATGTACAAATATTATATGGAGCCCATATTATCATATGGGGGTTGGTGAGATAGATCAATGATGATCCTTTAGTGGATTGGATCATCATTAGAGGATCGGAATTTATGTGGGCTTGATCCATGGGTGGCCAAGATCCAACTCCTCCTCATTGTCCCTAATGTAGCCTATTAACACCTCATGAAGCTTAGATCCATTGGATAGAAACAAAACTCTAAGATCCATAGGTAGAGATTAAATCTCTAAGATCTGACGGTTGAGATTAAATCTCTAGATCAGACGATTGAGATTAAATCCCTAGAACTAATGGAGGAGATTAATTCATGACTTATCCCTAACTCTATAAAAGGAGGGCATGGGCATTGGCTTGAATTCCAATCAAGAGAGCTAGGGTTTTGGCCGGCAAGAGAAGGAATCCTAGTTGAGATAGGATTAGGTTTAGGGTTTGGAGGCTATGGCAGCACCAAATAAGGAAGGTGTTGTTTTCTTCTTCCTTCTCCATTGGCCGGCATCCAGCTCCTTTCCAGCCCTTTTCTAGCCTTTGGCCGGCGGCCAAAGCCCCTCCTCTCTTCTCCTTAGGTGGTGGAAACAAGATACATGGCTTCCCTTAGTGTCTTGGTTGTTTTCCATCATCTTCCCCTCCTTTTAGTTGGTTGGCGGCAAGGGTTTGGTGTGCTCCTTGTTGGTTGGTTTTAGGGAGGAGAAAAACCTTGTTTCTATTCTTCCTCTTGCTTTGGAAAAGCAAGGAAGGAAGATTTGCGATCTAGGAGCTTCAACTTTTGGTAGAGCGTTGCCCACACGACGTCCGAAAGGAGGAAGGACATACATTAGAAGATCGAGAGGTATATCGATTCTCTAATTTTTATATGTTACATGTTTGTATTTGTTTTTCAATTATGAGCATGATATAAATCAGTATATGACTAAATACTACTTGGATCCCCAGCATAAATACAAAAACCGGCGATCCGGACATCGTCTATTCCGCGGCTACTTGTAGAATAGAGGATGGTAGCTTGAACAACTAGTTTGTTCGAGTGACCTCTCTAAATGAATAGCACGATGATGACTTGGTGGTTTGGGCAATCCCTTTTGTCTAGGATTAATTTTTTTTTTAACCCGGGGACATCGAAGGGATTGCCATGGACAAGCTACCGAGGTGAAGTGGGAAGCGAAGTTTCCCCTCACGGACTCGATAAGCAAAACCCTTCAATTGGTATCAGAGCCAAGGTTTCCGATTTTGTGTGTTTAGGATTCGGTTAATTTTTATGCACTTTTTCATATATTATATGTGCCGGATAATAGTAGGATATGCATAGTTTAACTCTTTGGTTGCAGGCATAAGATCCAACTA
The DNA here is from genome assembly GCA_025175895.1 of Wurfbainia villosa. Taxonomy (NCBI): domain Eukaryota; kingdom Viridiplantae; phylum Streptophyta; class Magnoliopsida; order Zingiberales; family Zingiberaceae; genus Wurfbainia; species Wurfbainia villosa. The sequence continues at coordinate 44,380,288 of CM045999.1, read as the reverse complement.
TTATGGCCATATGTGTGTATGTGATTGTATGTGTGTAAATATTTATTTTGTTGAATCCTCAGGGTTGACGAGGCTAGTATTTAGTTTTTTTAAATTAAATACGGCATTGTTTAGCAACTCTTTATTTTATTTTACTTTCGATCTAGATTTCATGTACACTCTCTCGTGGAGTATAGGATCAATGGATGTAAATTAAAATAGGTTTTAGTCTCGGCTCGGATCTCCGGATGGCTCGTACATGGCGTAGGAGGAGCGGATGAGATGGCGATGTGACGGGAGTCATATTGAAGACAAAAGCGATAATAGTTGGAAAATAATTTATTTTTCATATTTATTGCTTTTTGTTTGATATGCATGTCGTAGGCTAGGAAAATTCCTCAATTTCAAATTACTAAGTGGGAGAGGGAATTTTTAAAATTCTCACGGCCTCCATTACGATTTGACAAGTGATGCAAACAAACTTGTGCGTCGGCTCTGAGTGCCTTCCTCCCCATTGGATGAGTTTGTTTGTGGATCACTAGGTCAAATATGGTTATAGGGAATTATCAAAGAGCGTGTGTACTTCCCCATCGGAAGGCACATAACCCGAGATAATTACCTTGGTACCGAGTAATGGTGAACATTTAGATACAAATATAAGTATCCTCCCCATCGGAGTCACTGCTTTTATTTGTAGGGCCAAAGAGAAACCAACTATTAATTTTACTTGTCAAAAAGTTAGTTTGACAAGATAGTAAAATTAATGGGTAAAACCTTCTCTTACAAATGAAGAATTCGTATACGTCCACACTATCATGGCATACGATATTCTTGGTGTTTTGAGGTGTTGGTTGATTTTGAAATTTTATTATTTGAGGAATCAATAATTTTTTGAAATCTACAGTAATGATCTATGTGATTCTTAGGATTTTCAAAAATGACTTTCAGACCACTTACTATGATACTAAAGGAAATAAACTTAGTGTACCAAAATTATGATGATTGGAAAAGAATCTAGATATTGTCTTATCTGGTAAGGAGTACAAGTATGCACTCTTCGAAGAGTGTCCTCAAGCCATGGTTTCTCGAAAAGGTTTCTGTTGGTGTAGCGAGGCACCGAAATCGAACCTGTGTTTTGATTATAGCAAAGACACAAGGTTAAGTCTATTTTGTTATCTCATGAGTCTACTTGAGTGTGCAGAAACAGGTTAAGCTTGAGTTGGATATCTGCGACACAGTAAGTGCAAGGTAAGACTCGTGTCGGACGAGCTTAAGTGAGGTCGGATCCTCCATTTAGGAGTTGATCTTAGGCGACAATCCGACCCAAAACTTTCCATGAAAGTCTAAGTCGAGATCGGATGGTTAGAAACCATCTAAATCCATCACATTTAATATTTCTACATATTGCTTTGAGCTAACCCTTGTTTAAATTCGAAGTTACTCTAAAATTAGAATTCAAATTTATTCGAATTAGAATTAAAATTAGAACTCGAATTGAAATAAAATTAAATAACTAAAGTATCCTGAAAATGGGCAAAAGGAACTAAAAGCAAGGTGGCAACTAATCTCCCAAATCTTGGGGAGGTGGCCGGTCAAAAGCAAGGTGGAAACTTATCCCTCAATTGGTGGTGAGGTGGCCGGATCTCAAGTGGGCGGACAAGGCTTCAAATAGAGGGGGGTGCTTCACATCTTGATACAACAATTATTACAAAGCTCTCAAACGCCTCCACAACGCCGCTCTTTTACGACGACGCCACTACAACGAAGTGCTGCCAACACGAAGCTACACCGTTAAAGTGTTGGTAATCATTTTAGTCGATTGATTTAAGTTGTGTTTTTCGAGATTTTATATCAAAAAGGAGAGAGGGGCTTGTCTCTCATCCTTGTGTTTTTGTCGAAAGTTTTGTAATCGTAACTCCTACCTCCAACGAGGAGGAGTGTTTTAGTGATTGCCCTCCGTACGTGTTCTAGGACCATTAGGGCCTTGGATTAGCAGCTGGTTGGCTGTGAACTAAGTAAAACTCCTTGTGTTCATCTCTTTTTCGCTACGTTTATCTCTCACTTATCGTTTTTACAACAAAAGAAAAGAAAAACCGTTTTGCGCTATTCACCCCCCCTCTAGCGCTCATTTGATCCTACAATTGGTATCAGAGCTGGGGGCACTCAAATTTGGTGAAACCACCAATTTGAGTAATTTTTATTTCTTTTGTTTCCTTTGTTTCTGTCTACGCTAATTTTTGTGTTTTTTTTAATTTTTCTGATTTTTTTTCCAGACTTTTCTTTAATTTAATTTTATCGCTTTTAATCTTTCTAGTGATCATCCTAACAAAAAAAACTCTTAATTACGATTTTTTAATTCTATTAGTGATTAAAATTAGTTTTTCCCAGAATTAAAAATTCTTTAATTTTCTTTTAAACACTTGAATTTTTCAAACCCTAAAATCTTTATATTTCGTTTTATAAAGTTTTCTTGTTAATCTTAGCATTGAATTAAATCTTATTTCCACTAAAATATATTTTCAATCAAAATTTAATCAATTAAAAACATATTTTAATTTTTAAATCTCATCTAGAATATAAGTTTGGTTTTTCAATATTTTTTACTTAATTTCAACATTAGATTTTTTTTTTCTACAAAATAGTTGTTAATTAATTTTCGAAATTAATTAATTATTTTTTTTACAGAATTAAAATTAATTTTCTAATTAGTTAATCTATTGATTGATTTATTTATCTTTTCTTCTTCCCGCACTACTAATCCAAGACGCAAGTCTTGGGACCTTTGTTGTCTGTGTGTTTTTTTCTTTTTTTTCTCTTCTTACCGTTTCGTGTTAATGGCCCATCTCGAGGGTTTTAGCACCATCCGACCACCGTTTTACAATGGTGACGATTTCCGTTACTGGAAAAGTCGGATGGAGTGCTTCCTAGAAACCCAAATAGAGATGTGGATTGTGATCCAAACCGGGTTCACCCTTCCTACTAATGAAGAAGGTGAATCCTTGGATTACAATCAGTGGTCCATTACAACTAAACGACAAGTCGAGGCAGATGCAAAGGCGACTCAAATCCTGCAGTACGGGCTATCCAAGGAGGAGCTGAACTGAGTCGGACCCTTCATCAGCGCAAGAGATCTCTGGACGAGGCTGATCGAGTTACAAGAAGGATCGGATCAAGCTAAGGTTTGCAAACGTGATTTGTTGTTCAATAAATTGTACACACTAAAAATGCAGGAACACGAGACGGCAACACAATTGACGCCCGTGTCCAGGACATAGTCAACCAGCTGCATTCAATAGGACAGAAAGTTGAAAACCAAGATCTAATAAGGTATGTTCTAAATTCTTTCCCTAGGACCACCTTGTGGGCATCCATGGCCGATGCCTACAAGGTATCTAAGGACCTAGCTAAAGTTAGAATAGACGAATTATTCTCAGATTTCGAATTACATGAGGAGTCCAACTCGGAACCTGAGAGGGGTATAGCCTTGTTTGCAGGTTCAAAGAAGAAGAAAATCGCAAGCAAGCTGTAACTCCCGTAAAATTTCTAGCAATTTTACGAGAATTTTTGGCTTTACGATGATGGGCTTTATGTGAGCATTTTCGAAAATAAAAGGAAAATAAGCCAAAAAGAGATGCAAGGCCTAGGAATTTAACCCCAAACCTCTAGAGATAGCCAAGCCCTATAGATGCACCCACTAACCAGAAGCCCAATAGGATTAGATCATTAGAGGAAGGGGGGAAATTGTAGATAAGTGTGATGGGGGTAAATGAAGAGGCATGGAAAAGAGAAGAGAAACTTCTCTTCCTCCCTTTATAAAGAAGAGGGAAGTTTCCACTTGGCCACTTCTTCTTCTCTTCTTCTTCCTCACCGAAAACCATCTATCCCCCTCTCCATTTTCACCCTTTGGCCGAACCTCATCCAAGCAAGGGAAGGCTAGTTCTTGGCTTCCATTAGGTCATCTACCAACTAAAAGCAAGCGAAGGATGTAAGATTCCCTCACCTGCAATATATTAGTTCTTGTAGGACATGATACATGAAAGGAATAGGATGCTTGATACCCTACATGTTTCGGCCAACCAAGGTTTTTGGGGGCTAGGGTTGCATGAAAATGATTCTAAGATATTTTATAGATTGTATGCTTCATGTAGGAATTTTAGGGACAAAATACAAGTCTTGTTGCCCTTGCAAGTTTCGGCCAACCAAGTATTTTTGGGCTAGGGTTTCATGAAAATGCTTCTAAGAAAAACTTTGATATGTTGTATACTTCATGTAGGAATTTTAGGGACAAAATATAAGTCTTGTTGCCCTTGCAAGTTTCGGCCAACCAAGTATTTTTGGGCTAGGGTTGCATGAAAATGCTTCTAAGAAAAACTTTGATATGTTGTATGCTTCATGTAGGAATTTTAGGGACAAAATACAAGTCTTGGTGCCCTTACAAGTTTTGGCCAACCAAGGTTTTTGGGGCTAGGGTTGCATGAAAATGCTTCTATGGAAATTTTGATATGTTGTATGCTTCATGTAGAAATTTTTAGGTGACAAAAATCCAAGCTTTGTGCCCCAATATGTTTCGGCCACCAATGGTTTTAGGGTTAGGGTTTCATGAAAATACCCCTTATGAAGTTATGTTATGTCATATGCCTTCATGTTTGAATTTATGTAACAAGAATTAAATTTTGGTACCCTACATATTTCGGCCAACATTGGTTTAGGGTTAGGGTTTCATGAAAATACCCCTTATGAAGTTGTATTAGGTGGTATGCCTTCAAGTAGGAGTTTATGTAACAAAAATAAAGAAAATGGTGCCCTACATGTTTCGGCCAACATTAGGTTTAGGGTTAGGGTTTCATGAAAATACCCCTTATGAAGTTGTATTAGGTTGTATGCCTTCAAGAAATATGTTTATGTGATGAACATGATTATGATTTTTATGTGCCATGAAATAAGTTTATGTGAGGAACATGATTATGATTTTTATATGCCATGAAATATGTTTATGTGATGAACATGATTATGATTTTTATGTGCCATTAAATAAGTTTATGTGATGAACATGATTATGATTTTTATATGCCATGAAATATGTTATGTGGATGATTATAATATGCCATGAATTATGCCTATGTGATGAACATGTTTATGATATAATATGCCATGAAATATGCATTTGAGATGAACATGTTTTATGATTTAATATGCCATGAATATGCCTCTGAAATATGCTTATGTGATAAAGATGTTTATGCTTTAAGACCCCTTTAGGGCACTCTTATGTTATGAATGCATGTATGTTATGAAATGTCTAAGATGGAGATGCTTCCCTTTAAAGTAGGGATTAAGAGCTCTCCTTATGATAAGATAAGATGGAGATGCTTCCCTTTCAAGTAGGGATTAAGAGCTCTCCTTATGATAAGACAAGATTGAGATGCTTCCCTGTTTATGTTGGGGATTAAGAGCATTCTTTATGATATGACAAGAAAGAAAGGAATTAAGTATTTTACTTTGTAAGAGGTTAAGTACCCGAATCCGGTGGTAGAGAATCCTGTGGTTGCTGGCCTCGAGAAGAATGAAGAGAGTTCTATAAACAGTCAACTTATTGGCCAGCCTGAGACTACCCTAGTGAGGCCAAGGAAGATAGGACTAAAAATAATTACAACTGCACTAGGGTTTGTCCTAGTGGGAGTCGTAATGAACTATCTTCTCAAGTAGTTGTGGTTTAGATTAGAAATAAGAAATGTTATATGTTAACATTTTTCCTTCTGGTATGAAAGTATGAATAAGAGATGATAAGTTCATTTCTTTCGAAAATACTTATGAGTTCGTAGTTTTGCCCTTCGGAGTAACCGATGCTCCTGCGATGTTCATGGACCTGATGGATCGAGTATTCTCGACCTTCCTCGACAAATTTGTAATCGTTTTCATCGACGATATCCTTATCTACTCTTGAGACCGAGAAGAGCATGCTGAACATCTGAAGACAGTACTACAGATTCTTCAGAAAGAGCAGCTATATGTGAAATTCTCCAAATGTGAGTTCTGGCTCGATCAAGTGGCAGTCTTGGGTCATGTCATCTCTAAAGAAGGAATCATGGTAGACCCAATAAAGATTGAAGCTGTGAGGAACTGGAATAGGCCAAGGAATGCGAGTGAAATCAGAAGTTCTCTCGGGCTAGCAGGCTATTATAGAAAGTTTGTAGAGGACTTCTCTAGAATTGCAGCCCCTAAGACAGCCCTCACCCGAAAGGACCAGCAATACAAATGGACTGAGGACTGTGAGAGGAGTTTTACGGAACTAAAGAGGAGACTAACCAGCGCTCCCATTCTGACTCTCCCTGAAGATAATGAAAGCTTCAATATGTATAGTGACGCTTCTAAACTGGGGCTCGGAGCTGTACTTATGCAAAATGGCAAGGTTATCGCTTACGCCTCTAGACAGCTCAAGGAGCACTAAAGAAATTATCCTACCCATGACTTAGAACTAGCAGCCGTGGTATTCGCTCTGAAAATATGGAGGCACTACTTATACAGAGCTCGGTGCAGGATTTATACAGACCACCAGAGTCTGAGATATTTCTTCACTCAGAAAGACCTAAATATGAGGCAATGCAGATGGCTCGAGCTAGTCAAGGATTATGATTGTGAGATATTCTATCATCCCGGAAAGGGCAACAAAGTGGCAGATGCACTTAGCAGAAAGTCCTGTGCCGCTTTAATGTCCTTATTAATGCTATCTCAGCCCCTGAAAAGTGAAATAATGAATTACGGAATAGAGATTATTTCTGGACAACTTTCCACCATGATGATAGCGCCGACATTGTTCGACGATATATTGGGAAATCAAGATGGTGATTCAGACATCCAGAAGATCAAACAGGAAGTCCTGGAAGGAAGGGATAGTGGATTCCGCATTTCCGACAGTGGACTATTATACCTCCGGGACCGACTATGTTTTCCGGATGATCCGGAACTTCAGAAGAAGATACTCGAGGAATCCCATGGAACACCTTATTCCATGCATCCTGGATCTACAAAAATGTATTAGGACTTAAGAGATAAATTTTAGTGGTTTGGCATGAAAAGGGATGTGGCTCAAGATCGCGACACACTCGACTGCCAGAGGGTTATGCGTAACACCGTAAACACAGGGGATTACTATAGCCGATACAGATTCCAGAGTGGAAATGGGAAGAAATTTCTATGGATTTCATCTCGGGATTACCAAGAACAACAAATGGTTATGATGCTATATGGGTAATCATAGACCGGTTGACAAAGTCTGCCCATTTCCTGGCAATTAAGATGACCTATCCGGTTGAGCAGCTAGCCCAATTATATGCCAAGGAAATTATCAGATTACATGGAGTGCCTAAGGCTATTATTTCTGATCGTGATGGTCGTTTTACCTCCCATTTCTAGGAATGTGTTCAAAAGGCTCTTGGCACTATGTTGAGATTCAAAGATCGCTGTTCCATCCTCGTAATCGACAGACAGGAAAGAGTGAACAGTCTTTGGAAGATATGTTGCGGGCTTGTGCCTTAGACTTTAAGGGGAGTTGGTGTCGATATTTGTGCTTGGCAGAGTTTGCTTACAACATCAGTTACCAGGCTACTATTGGAATGACACCATATGAAGCTCTATACGGGAGAAAATGCAGGTCTCCTATCTGTTGGTATGAGGGTGGTGAAAGGTGGGAAATGGGTCTTCAGGCCGATATTATTGACGATACCACCCGAGCTATACAGAATATTCGTCATAGAATCGAAACTGCTCAGAGTCGACAAAAGAGCTATGCGGATATGCGGCGTAGACCGTTAGAATTCGAAGTCGGGGACCTGGTATTCCTTAAGGTGGCCCCTATGAATGGAGTGATGAGATTCGGAAGAAAGGGTAAATTGAGTCCACGCTACGTGGGACCGTATCCGATATTGCAGAGGGTTGGAAAGGTAGCATAGAAGCTGGAGCTGCCTCAAGAGATGTCGGCTATACACAACGTGTTCCATGTCTCTGTGCTCAAGAAATGCATATCCAGTGTGGACCAAGTGATGGAGCCACAAACAGTACAAGTTCAAGCGGACCTGAGTATGGAAAGTTGGCCCATCCAGATATTAGACCGAGAAGTCAAGAGGCTAAGGAACAAAGAGGTGCCCTTAGTGAAGGTCCTGTGGCAAAATCAACGATACGAGGAAGCTACCTGGGAGCGCGAGGAGGACATGAAGCAGAAGTACCCAGAACTGTTTTAAGTTTTGAGGATGAAACTTTTACAAGGTATGGAGGATTGTAACGCCCGTAAAATTTCTAGCAATTTTACGACAATTTTTGGCTTTATGATGATGGGCTTTATGTGGGCCTTTTCGAAAATAAAAGGAAAATAAGCCAAAAAGAGATGCAAGGCCTAGGAATTGAACCCCAAACCTCTAGAGATAGCCAAGCCCTATAGATGCACCCACTAACCAGAAGCCCAATAGGATTAGATCATTAGAGGAAGGGGGGAAATTGTAGATAAGTGTGATGGGGGTAAATGAAGAGGCATGGAAAAGAGAAGAGAAACTTCTCTTCCTCCCTTTATAAAGAAGAGAGAAGTTTCCACTTGGCCACTTCTTCTTCTCTTCTTCTTCCTCACCGAAAACCATCTCTCCCCCTCTCCATTTTCACCCTTTGGCCGAACCTCATCCAAGCAAGGGAAGGCTAGTTCTTGGCTTCCATTAGGTCATCTACCAACTAAAAGCAAGCGAAGGATGTAAGATTCCCTCACCTGCAGTATATTAGTTCTTGTAAGACATGATACATGAAAGGAATAGGATGCTTGATACCCTACATGTTTCGGCCAACCAAGGTTTTTGGGGGCTAGGGTTGCATGAAAATGATTCTAAGATATTTTATAGATTGTATGCTTCATGTAGGAATTTTAGGGACAAAATACATGTCTTGTTGCCCTTGCAAGTTTCGGCCAACCAAGTATTTTTGGGCTAGGGTTGCATTAAAATGCTTCTAAGAAAAACTTTGATATGTTGTATACTTCATGTAGGAATTTTAGGGACAAAATATAAGTCTTGTTGCCCTTGCAAGTTTCGGCCAACCAAGTATTTTTGGGCTAGGGTTGCATGAAAATGATTCTAAGAAAAACTTTGATATGTTGTATGCTTCATGTAGGAATTTTAGGGACAAAATACAAGTCTTGGTGCCCTTACAAGTTTCGGCCAACCAAGGTTTTTGGGGCTAGGGTTGCATGAAAATGCTTCTAAGGAAATTTTGATATGTTGTATGCTTCATGTAGAAATTTTTAGGTGACAAAAATCCAAGCTTTGTGCCCCAATATGTTTCGGCCACCAATGGTTTTAGGGTTAGGGTTTCATGAAAATACTCCTTATGAAGTTATGTTATGTCATATGCCTTCATGTATGAATTTATGTAACAACAATCAAATTTTGGTACCCCACATATTTCGGCCAACATTGGTTTAGGGTTAGGGTTTCATGAAAATACCCCTTATGAAGATGTATTAGGTGGTATGCCTTCAAGTAGGAGTTTATGTAACAAAAATAAAGAAAATGGTGCCCTACATGTTTCGGCCAACATTAGGTTTAGGGTTAGGGTTTCATGAAAATACCCCTTATGAAGTTGTATTAGGTTGTATGCCTTCAAGAAATATGTTTATGTGATGAACATGATTATTATTTTTATGTGCCATGAAATAAGTTTATGTGAGGAACATGATTATGATTTTTATATGCCATGAAATATGTTTATGTGATGAACATGATTATGATTTTTATGTGCCATGAAATAAGTTTATGTGATGAACATGATTATGATTTTTATATGCCATGAAATATGTTATGTGGATGATTATAATATGCCATGAATTATGCCTATGTGATGAACATGTTTATGATGTAATATGCCATGAAATATGCCTTTGAGATGAACATGTTTTATGATTTAATATGCCATGAATATGCCTCTGAAATATGCTTATGTGATAAAGATGTTTATGCTTTAGGACCCCTTTATGGTACTCTTATGTTATGAATGCATGTATGTTATGAAATGTCTAAGATGGAGATGCTTCCCTTTCAAGTAGGGATTAAGAGCTCTCCTTATGATAAGATAAGATGGAGATGCTTCCCTTTCAAGTAGGGATTAAGAGCTCTCCTTATGATAAGACAAGATTGAGATGCTTCCCTGTTTATGTTGGGGATTAAGAGCATTCTTTATGATATGACAAGAAAGAAACGAATTAAGTATTTTACTTTGTAAGAGGTTAAGTACCCGACCCGTCAGGTGGTCGTTAATCAAATCCATAGGGAGATAAGAAGACGTAAGAGGTCTTTCCCTGGTAAGACGTAAGAGGTCTTGCTCTAGTAGGTCTGGTGGCTCGCTGCCCCAGCCTATTAGGGAACGCACATTATGTGGTACTTAACCTGGGGCCCCCCATTCAAGTTATGATTATGTTAAAGTACCTATATGTATATGTTTTGAAAAGAAAGAACTTTTATGAATGCTTATGTTAAGTTTAAGAATGCTTATGATTATGTCCCTGATGCTTGTCTATGATTTATTAAATTATGAATGCTTATGTTAAGTTTAAGAATGCTTATGATTATGTCCCTGATGCTTGTCTATGATTTATGAAATTATGAATGCTTATGTTAAGTTTAAGAATGCTTATGATTATGTCCCTGATGCTTGTCTATGATTTATGAAATTATGAATGCTTATGTTAAGTTTAAGAATGCTTATGATTATGACCTTTATGCATGTTAGAATTGAGGAAATTATGAATGCTTATGTCAAGTTTAAGAATGCTTATGATTATGTCCTTTATGCATGTTTAGGGTTGATGATTCCATGAATGCTTATGGTTTAATTTATGCCCTGCTTAGATTTAATTATGTTCAGCATGCTATGTAAATTGTATGTCATGCTTATGTTCTCATTACGTTGGTAAGTTGATGCATAGTGTTGTTATGAAATACTTATGCTATTTATGCTAGTATGCTCCTGCTTCTGTTTGTTTGATGAAGTTTGTGACTTTTGTGAGTAGGCAAGAATCTTACTAAGCTATATATGCTTATAGTTTATGTTGTCCATATACTGCAGATAAAAAAAACATGAACTAAGAGGGAGTAGCAGGAGGGGCCAAGTGTGTGTGATAGTGGCATAGTGGAAAATGACCCTATTACTATCTGCCTATATTTATATGCTCCGTGAACACCTTAAGACATTTGCTTCCGCTTATAAGACTTGAGATTTATTAGTACCATGTTGAATGTTGCTTAGTTATGTTACTGTTCAATTACTTATAAAAGTTTGATATGATAGAACTCATGAATAGATCTTCATGTTATGCATGTGGTAAAATGAGATAGGATATGGAACATGCCAAATTATGAATATGAAATGTGATGCATGTTATAAAAGAAGCTATGATATGTTAACATGCTAATTATGAATATGATGTGTTATGCATGCATAAAAAATGGTTTAGGTCATGATAACATGTCTAATTATGTAGATTGTGAAATGATCCCTATATGTCATGTTATAAAAAAAAGAAAAAGAAAAAGTAGCGCTGCCCTGAGAGTTGATAAGGGCGGGCGTTACAGGTTGGTATCAGAGCGGGTTCACCTTTCCACTATCACACATCAAGCCTCCTTCCTGCTATTTCCAAGTAAGTAACTTTATGCATACCTAAGTTTCTTTTATAATGAAGAGTGTCTTCTATCTAGTTAGAAATAATACCTAATCATGTTTTAGTAGAATGGAATCACACTCGTGATTTAGATAGAAATAATACCTCGTCATGTTTTAGTAGAATAGAACCCTACTTGTGACTTAGATAGTAATGATACCTTACCAAGCTTTATATGATGGGAAACATGTCTCTAACCCAGAAATACAACTAGAAAAAAAACTCCTAAAATTACGAAGATTTGATTTTCGTAATTATTTGTGTAAGGTCTATGCTCATATGAATTGAATTAAGCCGGTTTAAATGCGGGTTAGTCGGTTTTATCTTGACTTCATTTTCAATTTCGGATGGCACGCGATGACCACCTTGACCGTCGTGATGTGTTCTGAAACCGACCGAGGAAGCTATTGAAAAGATAGTTTATAAACGATGGTGGGGTCATCGGACACATGAGAAGGCTCGATGGTCTTTTAGGAGACTCGAGCACAGGAGTTTCCGTTCTTGGACAATTATAGGATATGGGCCTTGACGCCTCTCGCCAAATGATTTCATGGTAGTTGCACATCACGTATGGGGCAGCTATGAAGGGCGGATAACATATGCTGAGTTATGTTGGGAACTACTGGAGCAGAAGGTTCAAGAGAAGCCCGTGGTAGAGAATCCGGTGGTAGTTGGCCTCGAGAAGAATGAAGAGAGTTCTATAAACAGTCAACTTATTGGCCAGCCTGAGACTACCCTAGTGAGGCCAAGGAAGATAGGACTAAAAATAATTACAACTGCACTAGGGTTTGTCCTAGTGGGAGTAAGTAATGAACTATCTTCTCAAGTAGTTGTGGTTTAGATTAGAAATAAGAAATGTTATATGTTAACATTTTTTCCTTCGTATGAAAGTATGAATAAGAGATGATAAGTTCGTTTCTTTCGAAAATACTTATGAGTTCGTAGTTTTGCCCTTCGGAGTAACCGATGCTCCTGCGATGTTCATGGACCTGATGGATCGAGTATTCTCGGCCTTCCTCGACAAATTTGTAATCGTTTTCATCGACGATATTCTTATCTACTCGAGAGACCGAGAAGAGCATGCTGAACATCTAAAGACAGTACTACAGATTCTTCAGAAAGAGCAGCTATATGTGAAATTCTCCAAATGTGAGTTCTGGCTCGATCAAGTGGCAGTCTTGGGTCATGTCATCTCTAAAGAAGGAATCATGGTAGACCCAATAAAGATTGAAGCTGTGAGGAACTGGAATAGGCCAAGGAATGCGAGTGAAATCAGAAGTTCTCTCGGGCTAGCAGGCTATTATAGAAAGTTTGTAGAGGACTTCTCTAGAATTGCAGCCCCTATGACAGCCCTCACCCGAAAGGACCAGCAATACAAATGGACTGAGGACTGTGAGAGGAGTTTTTACAGGCCCAAGAGGAGACTAACCAGCGCTCCCATTCGACTCTCCTCAAGATAATGAAAGCTTCGATATGTATAGTGACGCTCTAAATGGGGCTCAAGCACTTATGCAAAATGGCAAGGTTATCGCTTACGCCTCTAGACAGCTCAAGGAGCACGAAAGAAATTATCCTACCCATGACTTAGAACTAGCAGCCATGGTATTCGCTCTGAAAATATGGAGGCACTACTTATACAGAGCTCGGTGCAGGATTTATACAGACCACCAGAGTCTGAGATATTTCTTCACTCAGAAAGACCTAAATATGAGGCAATGCAGATGGCTCGAGCTAGTCAAGGATTATGATTTTGAGATATTCTATCATTCCGGAAAGGGCAACAATGTGGCAGATGCACTTAGCAGAAAGTCCTGTGCCGCTTTGATGTCCTTATTAATGCTATCTCAGCCCCTGAAAAGTGAAATAATGAATTACGGAATAGAGATTATTTCTGGACAACTTTCCACCATGACGATAGCGCCGACATTGTTCGATGATATATTGGGAAATCAAGATGGTGATTCAGACATCCAGAAGATCAAACAGGAAGTCCTGGACGGAAGGGATAATGGATTCCGCATTTCCGACAGCGGACTATTATACCTCCGGGATCGACTATGTATTCCGGATGATCCGGAACTTCAGAAGAAGATACTCGAGGAATCCCATGGAACACCTTATTCCATGCATCCTGGATCTACAAAAATGTATCAGGACTTAAGATATAAATTTTAGTGGTCTGGCATGAAAAGGGATGTGGCTCAGTACGTCAGCACCTGTCTGACCTGCCAGAGGGTTAAGGCAGAACACCAGAAACCTGGGGGATTACTACAGCCGATACAGATTCCAGAGTGGAAATGGGAAGAAATTTCTATGGATTTCATCTCGGGATTACCCAGAACAACAAATGGTTATGATGCTATATGGGTAATCATAGACCGGTTGACAAAGTCTGCCCATTTCCTGGCAATTAAGATGACCTATCCGGTTGAGCAGCTAGCTCAATTATATGCCAAGGAAATTATCAGATTACATGGAGTGCCTAAGGCTATTATTTCTGATCGTGATGGTCGTTTTACCTCCCATTTCTAGGAATGTGTGTAGAAGGCTCTTTGCACTAAGTTGAGATTCAGCACTGCGTTCCATCCTCAGATCGACGGTCAGACAGAAAGAGTGAACCAGGTGCTGGAAGATATGTTGCGGGCTTGTGCCTTAGACTTTAAGGGGAGTTGGTGTCGATATTTGTGCTTGGCAGAGTTTGCTTACAACAACAGTTACCAGGCTACTATTGGAATGGCACCATATGAAGCTCTATACGGGAGAAAATGCAGGTCTCCTATCTGTTGGTATGAGGGTGGTGAAAGGAGGGAAATGGGTCTTCAGGCCGATATTATTGACGATACCACCCGAGCTATACAGAATATTCATCAGAGAATCGAAACTGCTCAGAGCCGACAAAAGTGCTATGCGGATATGCGGCGTAGACCGTTAGAATTCGATGTCGGGGACCTGGTATTCTTCAAGGTGGCCCCTATGAATGGAGTGATGAGATTCGGAAGAAAGGGTAAATTGAGTCCACGCTACGTGGGACCGTATCCGATATTGCAGAGGGTTGGAAAGGTAGCTTACAAGCTGGAGCTGCCTCAAGAGATGTCGGCTATACACAACGTGTTCCATGTCTCTGTGCTCAAGAAATGCATATCCAGTGCGGACCAAGTGATGGAGCCACAAACAGTACAAGTTCAAGAGGACCTGAGTATGGAAAGTTGGCCCATCCAGATATTAGACCGAGAAGTCAAGAGGCTAAGGAACAAAGAGGTGCCCTTAGTGAAGGTCCTGTGGCAAAATCAACGATACGAGGAAGCTACCTGGGAGTGCGAGGAGGACATGAAGCAGAAGTACCCAGAACTGTTTTAAGTTTTGAGGACGAAACTTTTACAAGGTATGGAGGATTGTAACACCCGTAAAATTTCTAGTAATTTTACGATAATTTTTGGCTTTACGATGATGGGCTTTATGTGGGCCTTTTCGAAAATAAAAGGAAAATAAGCCAAAAAGAGATGCAAGGCCTAGGAATTGAACCCCAAAACTCTAGAGATAGCCAAGCCCTATAGATGCACCCACTTACCAGAAGTCCAATAGGATTAGATCATTAGAGGAAGGGGGGAAATTGTAGATAAGTGTGATGGGGGTAAATGAAGAGGCATGGAAAAGAGAAGAGAAACTTCTCTTCCTCCCTTTATAAAGAAGAGGGAAGTTTCCACTTGGCCACTTCTTCTTCTCTTCTTCTTCCTCACCGAAAACCATCTCTCCCCCTCTCCATTTTCACCCTTTGGCCGAACCTCATCCAAGCAAGGGAAGGCTAGTTCTTGGCTTCCATTAGGTCATCTACCAACAAAAAGCAAGCGAAGGATGTAAGATTCCCTCACCTGTAGTATATTAGTTCTTGTAAGACATGATACATGAAAGGAATAGGATGCTTGATACCCTACATGTTTCGGCCAACCAAGGTTTTTGGGGGCTAGGGTTGCCTGAAAATGATTCTAAGATATTTTATAGATTGTATGCTTCATGTAGGAATTTTAGGGACAAAATACATGTCTTGTTGCCCTTGCAAGTTTCGGCCAACAAAGTATTTTTGGGCTAGGGTTGCATTAAAATGCTTCTAAGAAAAACTTTGATATGTTGTATACTTCATGTAGGAATTTTAGGGACAAAATATAAGTCTTGTTGCCCTTGCAAGTTTCGGCCAACCAAGTATTTTTGGGCTAGGGTTGCATGAAAATGCTTCTAAGAAAAACATTGATATGTTGTATGCTTCATGTAGGAATTTTAGGGACAAAATACAAGTCTTGGTGCCCTTACAAGTTTCGGCCAACCAAGGTTTTTGGGGCTAGGGTTGCATGAAAATGCTTCTAAGGAAATTTTGATATGTTGTATGCTTCATGTAGAAATTTTTAGGTGACAAAAATCCAAGCTTTGTGCCCCAATATGTTTCGGCCACCAATGGTTTTAGGGTTAGGGTTTCATGAAAATACCCCTTATGAAGTTATGTTATGTCATATGCCTTCATGTATGAATTTATGTAACAAGAATCGAATTTTGGTACCCTACATATTTCGGCCAACATTGGTTTAGGGTTAGGGTTTCATGAAAATACCCATTATGAAGTTGTATTAGGTAGTATGCCTTCAAGTAGGAGTTTATGTAACAAAAATAAAGAAAATGGTGCCCTACATGTTTCGGCCAACATTAGGTTTAGGGTTAGGGTTTCATGAAAATACCCCTTATGAAGTTGTATTAGGTTGTATGCCTTAGAGACATATGTTTATGTGATGAACATGATTATTATATTTATGTGCCATGAAATAAGTTTATGTGAGGAACATGATTATGATTTTTATATGCCATGAAATATGTTTATGTGATGAACATGATTATGATTTTTATGTGCCATGAAATAAGTTTATGTGATGAACATGTTTATGATTTTTATATGCCATGAAATATGTTATGTGGATGATTATAATATGCCATGAATTATGCCTATGTGATGAACATGTTTATGATGTATTATGCCATGAAATATGCCTTTGAGATGAACATGTTTTATGATTTAATATGCCATGAATATGCCTCTGAAATATGCTTATGTGATAAAGATGTTTATGCTTTAGGACCCTTTTAGGGTACTCTTATGTTATGAATGCATGTATGTTATGAAATGTCTATGATGGAGATGCTTCCCTTTCAAGTAGGGATTAAGAGCTCTCCTTATGATAAGATAAGATGGAGATGCTTCCCTTTCAAGTAGGGATTAAGAGCTCTCCTTATGATAAGACAAGATTGAGATGCTTCCCTGTTTATGTTGGGGATTAAGAGCATTCTTTATGATATGACAAGAAAGAAACGAATTAAGTATTTTACTTTGTAAGAGGTTAAGTACCCGACCCGTCAGGTGGTCGTTAATCAAATCCATAGGGACATAAGAAGACGTAAGAGGTCTTGCCCTGGTAAGACGTAAGAGGTCTTGCTCTAGTAGGTCTGGTGGCTCGCTGCCCCAGCCTATTAGGGAACGCACATTATGTGGTACTTAACCTGGGGCCCCCAATTCAAGTTATGATTATGTTAAAGTACCTATATGTATATGTTTTGAAAAGAAAGGACTTTTATGAATGCTTATGTTAAGTTTAAGAATGCTTATGATTATGTCCCTGATGCTTGTCTATGATTTATGAAATTATGAATGCTTATGTTAAGTTTAAGAATGCTTATGATTATGTCCCTGATGCTTGTCTATGATTTATGAAATTATGAATGCTTATGTTAAGTTTAAGAATGCTTATGATTATGACCTTTATGCATGTTAGAATTGACGAAATTATGAATGCTTATGTCAAGTTTAAGAATGCTTATGATTATGTCCTTTATGCATGTTTAGGGTTGATGATGCCATGAATGCTTATGGTTCAATTTATGCCCTGCTTAGATTTAATTATGTTCAGCATGCTATGTAAATTGTATGCCATGCTTATGTTCTCATTACGTTGGTAAGTTGATGCATAGTGTTGTTATGAAATACTTATGCTATTTATGCTAGTATGCTCCTGCTTTCTGTTTGTTTGATGAAGTTTCTGACTTTTGTGAGTAGGCAAGAATCTTACTAAGCTATATATGCTTATAGTTTATGTTGTCCATATACTGCAGATAAAAAAAACATGAACTAAAAGGAAGTAGCAGGAGGGGCCAAGTGTGTGTGATAGTGGCATGGAGGAAAATGACCCTATTACTATCTGCCTATATTTATATGCTCCGTGAACACCTTAAGACATTTGCTTCCGCTTATAAGACTTGTGATTTATTAGTACCATGTTGAATGTTGCTTAGTTATGTTACTGTTCAATTACTTATAAAAGTTTGATATGATAGAACTCATGAATAGATCTTCATGTTATGCATGTGGTAAAATGAGATAGGATATGGAACATGCCAAATTATGAATATGAAATGTGATGCATGTTATAAAAGAAGCTATGATATGTTAACATGCTAATTATGAATATGATGTGTTATGCATGCATAAAAGAAGGTTGAGGTCATGATAACATGTCTAAGTATGTAGATTGTGAAATTATCCCTATATGTCATGTTATAAAAAAAAAAAAGAAAAAGTAGCGCCGCCCTGAGAGTTGATAAGGGCGGGCGTTACAGGTTGGTATCAGAGCGGGTTCACCTTTCCACTATCACACATCAAGCCTCCTTCCTGCTATTTCCAAGTAAGTAACTTTATGCATACCTAAGTTTCTTTTATAATGAAGAGTGTCTTCTATCTAGTTAGAAATAATACCTCATCATGTTTTAGTAGAATGGAATCACACTCGTGATTTAGATAGAAATAATACCTCGTCATGTTTTAGTAGAATAGAACCCTACTTGTGACTTAGATAGTAATGATACCTTACCAAGCTTTATATGATGGGAAACATGTCTCTAACCCAGAAATACCACTAGAAAAAAAAACTCCTAAAAATACAAAGATTTGATTTTCGTAAATATTTGTGTAAGGTCTATGCTCATATGAATTGAATTAAGCCGGTTTCATATGGGTTAGTCGGTTTTGTACTGACTTCATTTTCAATTTCAGATGGCACGGACGATGACCACCTTGACCCGTCGTGATGTGTTACGAAACCGACTGAGGGAAGCTATTGAAAAGATAGTTTATAAACCTGATGGTGGGGTCATCAGACACATGAGAAGGCTCGATGGTCTTTTTAGGAGACTCGAGCAGCAGGAGTTTCCGTTACTGGACAATTATAGGATATGGGCCTTGGTACGCTCTCTGCCAAATGATTTCATGGTAGTTGCACATCACGTATGGGGCCGCTATGAAGGGCGGATAACATATGCTGAGTTATGTTGGGAACTACTGGAGCAGAAGGTTCAAGAGAAGCCCGTGGTAGAGAATCCGGTGGTAGCTGGCCTCGAGAAGAATGAAGAGAGTTCTATAAACAGTCAACTTATTGGCCAGCCTGAGACTACCCTAGTGAGGCCAAGGAAGATAGGACTAAAAATAATTACAACTGCACTAGGGTTTGTCCTAGTGGGAGTCGTAATGAACTATCTTCTCAAGTAGTTGTGGTTTAGATTAGAAATAAGAAATGTTATATGTTAACATTTTTCCTTCTGGTATGAAAGTATGAATAAGAGATGATAAGTTCGTTTCTTTCGAAAATACTTATGAGTTCGTAGTTTTGCCCTTCGAGTAAAGATGCTCTGCGATGTTCATGGACTGATGGATCGAGTATTCTCGGCCTTCCTTGACAAATTTGTAATCGTTTTCATCGACGATATTCTTATCTACTCGAGAGACCGAGAAGAGCATCTTTGAACATCCAAGACAAGATTACTGATTCTTCGTGAAAGAGCAGCTATATGTGAAATTCTCCAAATGTGAGTTCTGGCTCGATCAAGTGGCAGTCTTGGGTCATGTCATCTCTAAAGAAGGAATCATGGTAGACCCAATAAAGATTGAAGCTGTGAGGAACTGGAATAGGCCAAGGAATGCGAGTGAAATCAGAAGTTCTCTCAAGCGTGCTATTATAGAAAGTTTGTAGAGGACTTCTCTAGAATTGCAGCTATATGACCCTCACCCGAAAGGACCAGCAATACAAATGGACTGAGGACTGTGAGAGGAGTTTTACGGAACTAAAGAGGAGACTAACCAGCGCTCCCATTCTGACTCACCCTGAAGATAATGAAAGCTTCGATATGTATAGTGACGCTTCTAAACTGGGGCTCGGAGCTGTACTTATGCAAAATGGCAAGGTTATCGCTTACGCCTCTAGACAGCTCAAGGAGCACGAAAGAAATTATCCTACCCATGACTTAGAACTAGCAGCCGTGGTATTCACTTTTAAAATATGGAGGCACTACATATACAGAGCTCGGTGCAGGATTTATACAGACCACCAGAGTCTGAGATATTTCTTCACTCAGAAAGACCTAAATATGAGGCAATGCAGATGGCTCGACCTAGTCAAGGATTATGATTGTTGAGATATTCTATCATCCCGGAAAGGGCAACAATGTGGCAGATGCACTTAGCAGAAAGTCCTGTGCCGCTTTGATGTCCTTATTAATGCTATCTCAGCCCCTGAAAAGTGAAATAATGAATTACGGAATAGAGATTATTTCTGGACAACTTTCCACCATGACGATAGCGCCGACATTGTTCGACGATATATTGGGAAAACAAGATGGTGATTCAGACATCCAGAAGATCAAACAGGAAGTCCTGGAAGGAAGGGATAATGGATTCCGCATTTCCGACAGCGGACTATTATACCTCCGGGACCGACTATGTATTCCGAACGATCCGGAACTTCAGAAGAAGATACTCGAGGAATACCATGGAACACCTTATTCCATGCCTCCTGGATCTACAAAAATGTATCAGGACTTAAGATATAAATTTTGGTGGTCTGGCATGAAAAGGGATGTGGCTCAGTACGTCAGCACCTGTCTGACCTGCCAGAGGGTTAAGGCAGAACACCAGAAACCTGGGGGATTACTACAGCCGATACAGATTCCAGAGTGGAAATGGTAAGAAATTTCTATGGATTTCATCTCGGGATTACCCAGAACAACAAATGGTTATGATGCTATATGGGTAATCATAGACCGGTTGACAAAGTCTGCCCATTTCCTGGCAATTAAGATGACCTATCCGGTTGAGCAGCTAGCTCAATTATATGCCAAGGAAATTATCAGATTACATGGAGTGCCTAAGGCTATTATTTCTGATCGTGATGGTCATTTTACCTCCCATTTCTAGGAATGTGTTCAGAAGGCTCTTTGCACTATGTTGAGATTCAGCACTGCGTTCCATCCTCAGACCGACAGTCAGACAGAAAGAGTGAACCAGGTGCTGGAAGATATGTTGCGGGCTTGTGCCTTAGACTTTAAGGGGAGTTGGTGTCGATATTTGTGCTTGGCAGAGTTTGCTTACAACAACAGTTACCAGGCTACTATTGGAATGGCACCATATGAAGCTCTAACGGAGAAATGCAGGTCTCCTATCTGTTGGTATGAGGGTGGTGAAAGGAGGGAAATGGGTCTTCAGGCCGATATTATTGACGATACCACCCGAGCTATACAGAATATTCGTCAGAGAATCGAAACTGCTCAGAGCCGACAAAAGAGCTATGCGGATATGCGGCGTAGACCGTTAGAATTCAAAGTCGGGGACCTAGTATTCTTCAAGGTGGCCCCTATGAATGGAGTGATGAGATTCGGAAGAAAGGGTAAATTGAGTCCACGCTACGTGGGACCGTATCCGATATTGCAGAGGGTTGGAAAGGTAGCTTACAAGCCGGAGCTGCCTCAAGAGATGTCGGCTATACACAACGTCTTCCATGTCTCTGTGCTCAAGAAATGCATATCCAGTGCAGACCAAGTGATCGAGCCACAAATAGTACAAGTTCAAGAGGACCTGAGTATGGAAAGTTGGCCCATCCAGATATTAGACCGAGAAGTCAAGAGGCTAAGGAATAAAGAGGTGCCCTTAGTGAAGGTCCTGTGGCAAAATCAACGATACGAGGAAGCTACTTGGGAGCGCGAGGAGGACATGAAGTAGAAGTACCCAGAACTGTTTTAAGTTTTGAGGACGAAACTTTTACAAGGTATGGAGGATTGTAACGCCCGTAAAATTTCTAGCAATTTTACGACAATTTTTGGCTTTACGATGATGGGCTTTATGTGGGCCTTTTCGAAAATAAAAGGAAAATAAGCCAAAAAGAGATGCAAGGCCTAGGAATTGAACCCCAAACCTCTAGAGATAGACAAGCCCTATAGATGCACCCACTAACCAGAAGCCCAATAGGATTAGATCATTAGAGGAAGGGGGGAAATTGTAGATAAGTGTGATGGGGGTAAATGAAGAGGCATGGAAAAGAGAAGAGAAACTTCTCTTCCTCCCTTTATAAAGAAGAGGGAAGTTTCCACTTGGCCACTTCTTCTTCTCTTCTTCTTCCTCACCGAAAACCATCTCTCCCCCTCTCCATTTTCACCCTTTGGCCGAACCTCATCCAAGCAAGGGAAGGCTAGTTCTTGGCTTCCATTAGGTCATCTACCAACTAAAAGCAAGCGAAGGATGTAAGATTCCCTCACCTGCAGTATATTAGTTCTTGTAAGACATGATACATGAAAGGAATAGGATGCTTGATACCCTACATGTTTCCACCAACCAAGGTTTTTGGGGGCTAGGGTTGCATGAAAATGATTCTAAGATATTTTATAGATTGTATGCTTCATGTAGGAATTTTAGGGACAAAATACATGTCTTGTTGCCCTTGCAAGTTTCGGCCAACAAAGTATTTTTGGGCTAGGGTTGCATTAAAATGCTTCTAAGAAAAACTTTGATATGTTGTATACTTCATTTAGGAATTTTAGGGACAAAATATAAGTCTTGTTGCCCTTGCAAGTTTCGTCCAACCAAGTATTTTTGGGCTAGGGTTGCATGAAAATGATTCTAAGAAAAACATTGATATGTTGTATGCTTCATGTAGGAATTTTAGGGACTAAATACAAGTCTTGGTGCCCTTACAAGTTTCGGCCAACCAAGGTTTTTGGGGCTAGGGTTGCATGAAAATGCTTCTAAGAAAAACTTTGATATGTTGTATGCTTCATGTAGGAATTTTTAGGTGACAAAAATCCAAGCTTTGTGCCCCAATATGTTTCGGCCACCAATGGTTTTAAGGTTAGGGTTTCATGAAAATACCCCTTATGAAGTTATGTTATGTCATATGCCTTCATGTATGAATTTATGTAACAAGAATCAAATTTTGGTACCCTACATATTTCGGCCAACATTGGTTTAGGGTTAGGGTTTCATGAAAATAGCCCTTATGAAGTTGTATTAGGTGGTATGCCTTCAAGTAGGAGTTTATGTAACAAAAATAAAGAAAATGGTGCCCTACATGTTTCGGCCAACATTAGGTTTAGGGTTAGGGTTTCATGAAAATAACCCTTATGAAGTTGTATTAGGTTGTATGCCTTCAAGAAATATGTTTATGTGATGAACATGATTATGATTTTTATGTGCAATGAAATAAGTTTATGTGAGGAACATGATTATGATTTTTATATGCCATGAAATATGTTTATTTGATGAACATGATTATGATTTTTATGTGCCATGAAATAAGTTTATGTGATGGACATGATTATGATTTTTATATGCCATGAAATATGTTATGTGGATGATTATAATATGCCATGAATTATGCCTATGTGATGAACATGTTTATGATGTAATATGCCATGAAATATGCCTTTGAGATGAACATGTTTTATGATTTAATATGCCATGAATATGCCTCTGAAATATGCTTATGTGATAAACATGTTTATGCTTTAGGACCCCTTTAGGGTACTCTTATGTTATGAATGCATGTATGTTATGAAATGTCTAAGATGGAGATGCTTCCCTTTCAAGTAGGGATTAAGAGCTCTCCTTATGATAAGATAAGATGGAGATGCTTCCCTTTCAAGTAGGGATTAAGAGCTCTCCTTATGATAAGACAAGATTGAGATGCTTCCCTGTTTATGTTGGGGATTAAGAGCATTCTTTATGATATGACAAGAAAGAAAGGAATTAAGTATTTTACTTTGTAAGAGGTTAAGTACCCGACCCGTCAGGTGGTCGTTAATCAAATCCATAGGGACATAAGAAGACGTAAGAGGTCTTGCCCTGGTAAGACGTAAGAGGTCTTGCTCTAGTAGGTCTGGTGTCTCGCTGCCCCAGCCTATTAGGGAACGCACATTATGTGGTACTTAACCTGGGGCCCCCCATTCAAGTTATGATTATGTTAAAGTACTTATATGTATATGTTTTGAAAAGAAAGGACTTTTATGAATGCTTATGTTAAGTTTAAGAATGTTTATGATTATGTCCTTGATGCTTGTCTATGATTTATGAAATTATGAATGCTTATGTTAAGTTTAAGAATGCTTATGATTATGTCCCTGATGCTTGTCTATGATTTATGAAATTATGAATGCTCATGTTAAGTTTAAGAATGCTTATGATTATGACCTTTATGCATGTTAGAATTGAGGAAATTATGAATGCTTATGTCAAGTTTAAGAATGCTTATGATTATGTCCTTTATGCATGTTTAGGGTTGATGATGCCATGAATGCTTATGGTTTAATTTATGCCCTGCTTAGATTTAATTATGTTCAGCATGCTATGTAAATTGTATGCCATGCTTATGTTCTCATTACGTTGGTAAGTTGATGCATAGTGTTGTTATGAAATACTTATGCTATTTATGCTAGTATGCTCCTGCTTTCTGTTTGTTTGATGAAGTTTGTGACTTTTGTGAGTAGGCAAGAATCTTACTAAGCTATATGCTTATAGTTTATGTTGTCCATATACTGCAGATAAAAAAAACATGAACTAAGAGGAAGTAACAGGAGGGGCCAAGGGTGTGTGATAGTGGCATGGTGGAAAATGACCCTATTACTATCTGCCTATATTTATATGCTCCGTGAACACCTTAAGACATTTGCTTCCGCTTATAAGACTTGAGATTTATTAGTACCATGTTGAATGTTGCTTAGTTATGTTACTGTTCAATTACTTATAAAAGTTTGATATGATAGAACTCATGAATAGATCTTCATGTTATGCATGTGGTAAAATGAGATAGGATATGGAACATGCCAAATTATGAATATGAAATGTGATGCATGTTATAAAAGAAGCTATGATATGTTAACATGCTAATTATGAATATGATGTGTTATGCATGCATAAAAGAAGGTTTAGGTCATGATAACATGTCTAAGTATGTAGATTGTGAAATGATCCCTATATGTCATGTTATAAAAAAAAAAAAGAAAAAGTAGCGCCGCCCTGAGAGTTGATAAGGGTGATCGTTACAGGTTGGTATCAGAGCGGGTTCACCTTTCCACTATCACACATCAAGCCTCCTTCCTGCTATTTCCAAGTAAGTAACTTTATGCATACCTAAGTTTCTTTTATAATGAAGAGTGTCTTCTATCTAGTTAGAAATAATACCTCATCATGTTTTAGTAAAATGGAATCACACTCGTGATTTAGATAGAAATAATACCTCGTCATGTTTTAGTAGAATAGAACCCTACTTGTGACTTAGATAGTAATGATACCTTACCAAGCTTTATATGATGGGAAACATGTCTCTAACCCAGAAATACCACTAGAAAAAAACTCCTAAAATTACGAAGATTTGATTTTCGTAATTATTTGTGTAAGGTCTATGCTCATATGAATTGAATTAAGCCGGTTTCGTATGGGTTAGTCGGTTTTGTACTGACTTCATTTTCAATTTCAGATGGCACGAACGATGACCACCTTGACCCGTCGTGATGTGTTACGAAACCGACTGAGGGAAGCTATTGAAAAGATAGTTTATAAACCTGATGGTGGGGTCATCAGACACATGAGAAGGCTCGATGGTCTTTTTAGGAGACTCGAGCAGCAGGAGTTTCCGTTACTGGACAATTATAGGATATGGGCCTTGGTACGCTCTCTGCCAAATGATTTCATGGTAGTTGCACATCACGTATGGGGCCGCTATGAAGGGCGGATAACATATGCTGAGTTATGTTGGGAACTACTGGAGCAGAAGGTTCAAGAGAAGCCCGTGGTAGAGAATCCGGTGGTAGCTGGCCTCGAGAAGAATGAAGAGAGTTCTATAAACAGTCAACTTATTGGCCAGCCTGAGACTACCCTAGTGAGGCCAAGGAAGATAGGACTAAAAATAATTACAACTGCACTAGGGTTTGTCCTAGTGGGAGTCGTAATGAACTATCTTCTCAAGTAGTTGTGGTTTAGATTAGAAATAAGAAATGTTATATGTTAACATTTTTCCTTCTGGTATGAAAGTATGAATAAGAGATGATAAGTTCGTTTCTTTCGAAAATACTTATGAGTTCGTAGTTTTGCCCTTCGGAGTAACCGATGCTCCTGCGATGTTCATGGACCTGATGGATCGAGTATTCTCGGCCTTCCTCGACAAATTTGTAATCGTTTTCATCGACGATATTCTTATCTACTCGAGAGACCGAGAAGAGCATGCTGAACATCTGAAGACAGTACTACAGATTCTTCAGAAAGAGCAGCTATATGTGAAATTCTCCAAATGTGAGTTCTGGCTCGATCAAGTGGCAGTCTTGGGTCATGTCATCTCTAAAGAAGGAATCATGGTAGACCCAATAAAGATTGAAGCTGTGAGGAACTGGAATAGGCCAAGGAATGCAAGTGAAATCAGAAGTTCTTTCGGGCTAGCAGGCTATTATAGAAAGTTTGTAGAGGACTTCTCTAGAATTCTCTATGACCCTCACCCGAAAGGACCAGCAATACAAATGGACTTAGGACTGTGAGAGGAGTTTTACGGAACTGAAGAGGAGACTAACCAGTGCTCCCATTCTGACTCTCCCTGAAGATAATGAAAGC
Source organism: Wurfbainia villosa (assembly GCA_025175895.1). Lineage (NCBI taxonomy): Eukaryota > Viridiplantae > Streptophyta > Magnoliopsida > Zingiberales > Zingiberaceae > Wurfbainia > Wurfbainia villosa. Next base: position 44,353,673 of record CM045999.1, on the reverse strand, counting down.
TTCGATATGTATAGTGACGCTTCTAAACTGGGGCTCGGAGCTGTACTTATGCAAAATGGCAAGGTTATCGCTTACGCCTCTAGACAGCTCAAGGAGCACGAAAGAAATTATCCTACCCATGACTTAGAACTAGCAGCCGTGGTATTCGCTCTGAAAATATGGAGGCACTACTTATACAGAGCTCGGTGCAGGATTTATACAGACCACCAGAGTCTGAGATATTTCTTCACTCAGAAAGACCTAAATATGAGGCAATGCAGATGGCTCGAGCTAGTCAAGGATTATGATTGTGAGATATTCTATCATCCCGGAAAGGGCAACAAAGTGGCAGATGCACTTAGCAGAAAGTCCTGTGCTACTTTGATGTCCTTATTAATGCTATCTCAGCCCCTGAAAAGTGAAATAATGAATTACGGAATAGAGATTATTTCTGGACAACTTTCCACCATGACGATAGCACCGACATTGTTCGACGATATATTGGGAAATCAAGATGGTGATTCAGACATCCAGAAGATCAAACAGGAAGTCCTGGAAGGAAGGGATAATGGATTCCGCATTTCCTACAACGGACTATTATACCTCCGGGACCGACTATGTATTCCGGACGATCCGGAACTTCAGAAGAAGATACTCGAGGAATCCCATGGAACACCTTATTCCATGCATCTTGGATCTACAAAAATGTATCAGGACTTAAGATATAAATTTTGGTGGTCTGGCATGAAAAGGGATGTGGCTCAAGACGCCAAAGACTGTCGACTGCCAGAGGGTTAAGGCAGAACACCAGAAACCTGGGGGATTACTACAGCCGATATAGATTCCAGAGTGGAAATGGGAAGAAATTTCTATGGATTTCATCTCGGGATTACCCAGAACAACAAATGGTTATGATGCTATATGGGTAATCATAGACCGGTTGACAAAGTCTGCCCATTTCCTGGCAATTAAGATGACCTATCCGGTTGAGCAGCTAGCTCAATTATATGCCAAGGAAATTATCAGATTACATGGAGTGCCTAAGGCTATTATTTCTGATCGTGATGGTCGTTTTACCTCCCATTTCTAGGAATGTGTTCAGAAGGCTCTTGGCACTAAGTTGAGATTCAGCACTGCGTTCCATCCTCAGACCGACGGTCAGACAGAAAGAGTGAACCAGGTGCTGGAAGATATGTTGCGGGCTTGTGCCTTAGACTTTAAGGGGAGTTGGTGTCGATATTTGTGCTTGGTAGAGTTTGCTTACAACAACAGTTACCAGGCTACTATTGGAATGGCACCATATGAAGCTCTATACGGGAGAAAATGCAGGTCTCCTATCTGTTGGTATGAGGGTGGTGAAAGGAGGGAAATGGGTCGTGATACCACGAGCTATCTGAAATATTCATCAGAGAATCGAAACTGCTCAGAGCCGACAAAAGAGCTATGCGGATATGCAGCGTAGACCGTTAGAATTCGAAGTCGGGGACCTGGTATTCCTCAAGGTGGCCCCTATGAATGGAGTGATGAGATTCGGAAGAAAGGATAAATTGAGTCCACGCTACGTGAAACCGTATCCGATATTGCAGAGGGTTGGAAAGGTAGCTTACAAGCTGGAGCTGCCTCAAGAGATGTCGACTATACACAACGTGTTCCATGTCTCTGTGCTCAAGAAATGCATATCCAGTGCGGACCAAGTGATCGAGCCACAAACAGTACAAGTTCAAGAGGACCTGAGTATGGAAAGTTGGCCCATCCAGATATTAGACCGAGAAGTCAAGAGGCTAAGGAACAAAGAGGTGCCCTTAGTGAAGGTCCTGTGGCAAAATCAACGATACGAGGAAGCTACCTGGGAGCGCGAGGAGGACATGAAGCAGAAGTACCAAGAACTGTTTTAAGTTTTGAGGATGAAACTTTTACAAGGTATGGAGGATTGTAACGCCCGTAAAATTTCTAGCAATTTTACGACAATTTTTGGCTTTACGATGATGGGCTTTATGTGGGCCTTTTCGAAAATAAAAGGAAAATAAGCCAAAAAGAGATGCAAGGCCTAGGAATTGAACCCCAAACCTCTAGAGATAGCCAAGCCCTATAGATGCACCCACTAACCAGAAGCCCAATAGGATTAGATCATTAGAGGAAGGGGGGAAATTGTAGATAAGTGTGATGGGGGTAAATGAAGAGGCATGGAAAAGAGAAGAGAAACTTCTCTTCCTCCCTTTATAAAGAAGAGGGAAGTTTCCACTTGGCCACTTCTTCTTCTCTTCTTCTTCCTCACCGAAAACCATCTCTCCCCCTCTCCATTTTCACCCTTTGGCCGAACCTCATCCAAGCAAGGGAAGGCTAGTTCTTGGCTTCCATTAGGTCATCTACCAACTAAAAGCAAGCGAAGGATGTAAGATTCCCTCACCTGCAGTATATTAGTTCTTGTAAGACATGATACATGAAAGGAATAGGATGCTTGATACCCTACATGTTTCGGCCAACCAAGGTTTTTGGGGGCTAGGGTTGCATGAAAATGATTCTAAGATATTTTATAGATTGTATGCTTCATGTAGGAATTTTAGGGACAAAATACATGTCTTGTTGCCCTTGCAAGTTTCGGCCAACCAAGTATTTTTGGGCTAGGGTTGCATGAAAATGCTTCTAAGAAAAACTTTGATATGTTGTATACTTCATGTAGGAATTTTAGGGACAAAATATAAGTCTTGTTGCCCTTGCAAGTTTCAGCCAACCAAGTATTTTTGGGCTAGGGTTGCATGAAAATGCTTCTAAGAAAAACTTTGATATGTTGTATGCTTCATGTAGGAATTTTAGGGACAAAATACAAGTCTTGGTGCCCTTACAAGTTTCGGCCATCCAAGGTTTTTAGGGCTAGGGTTGCATGAAAATGCTTCTAAGGAAATTTTGATATGTTGTATGCTTCATGTAGAAATTTTTAGGTGACAAAAATCCAAGCTTTGTGCCCCAATATGTTTCGGCCACCAATGGTTTTAGGGTTAGGGTTTCATGAAAATACCCCTTATGAAGTTATGTTATGTCATATGCCTTCATGTATGAATTTATGTAACAAGAATCAAATTTTGGTACCCTACATATTTCGGCCAACATTGGTTTAGGGTTAGGGTTTCATGAAAATACCCCTTATGAAGTTGTATAAGGTGGTATGCCTTCAAGTAGGAGTTTATGTAACAAAAATAAAGAAAATGGTGCCCTACATGTTTCGGCCAACATTAGGTTTAGGGTTAGGGTTTCATGAAAATACCCCTTATGAAGTTGTATTAGGTTGTATGCCTTCAAGAAATATGTTTATGTGATGAACATGATTATGATTTTTATGTGCCATGAAATAAGTTTATGTGAGGAACATGATTTTGATTTTTATATGCCATGAAATATGTTTATGTGATGAACATGATTATGATTTTTATGTGCCATGAAATAAATTTATGTGATGAACATGATTATGATTTTTATATGCCATGAAATATGTTATGTGGATGATTATAATACGCCATGAATTATGCCTATGTGATGAACATGTTTATGATGTAATATGCCATGAAATATGCCTTTGAGATGAACATGTTTTATGATTTAATATGGCATGAATATGCCTCTGAAATATGCTTATGTGATAAACATGTTTATGCTTTAGGACCCCTTTAGGGTACTCTTATGTTATGAATGCATGTATGTTATGAAATGTCTAAGATGGAGATGCTTCCCTTTCAAGTAGGGATTAAGAGCTCTCCTTATGATAAGATAAGATGGAGATGCTTCCCTTTCAAGTAGGGATTAAGAGCTCTCCTAATGATAAGACAAGATTGAGATGCTTCCCTGTTTATGTTGGGGATTAAGAGCATTCTTTATGATATGACAAGAAAGAAAAGAATTATGTATTTTACTTTGTAAGAGGTTAAGTACCCGACCCGTCAGGTGGTCGTTAATCAAATTCATAGGGACATAAGAAGACGTAAGATGTCTTGCCCTGGTAAGACGTAAGAGGTCTTGCTCTAGTAGGTCTGGTGGCTCGCTGCCCCAGCCTATTAGGGAACGCACATTATGTGGTACTTAACCTGCGGCCCCCCATTCAAGTTATGATTATGTTAAAGTACATATATGTATATGTTTTGAAAAGAAAGGACTTTTATGAATGCTTATGTTATGTTTAAGAATGCTTATGATTATGTCCCAGATGCTTGTCTATGATTTATGAAATTATGAATGCTTATGTTAAGTTTAAGAATGTTTATGATTATGTCACTGATGCTTGTCTATGATTTATGAAATTATGAATGCTTATGTTAAGTTTAAGAATGCTTATGATTATGTCCCTGATGCTTGTCTATGATTTATGAAATTATGAATGCTTATGTTAAGTTTAAGAATGCTTATGATTATGTCCCTGATGCTTGTCTATGATTTATGAAATTATGAATGCTTATGTTAAGTTTAAGAATGCTTATGATTATGACCTTTATGCATGTTAGAATTGAGGAAATTATGAATGCTTATGTCAAGTTTAAGAATGCTTATGATTATGTCCTTTATGCATGTTTAGGGTTGATGATGCCATGAATGCTTATGGTTTAATTTATGCCCTGCTTAGATTTAATTATGTTCAGCTTGCTAGGTAAATTGTATATCATGCTTATGTTCTCATTACGTTGGTAAGTTGATGCATAGTGTTGTTATGAAATACTTATGTTATTTATGCTAGTATGCTCCTGCTTTCTGTTTGTTTGATGAAGTTTGTGACTTTTGTGAGTAGGCAAGAATCTTACTAAGCTATATGCTTATAGTTTATGTTGTCCATATACTGCAGATAAAGGAAACATGAACTAAGAGGAAGTAGCAGGAGGGGCCAAGTGTGTGTGATAGTGGCATGGTGGAAAATGACCCTATTACTACCTGCCTATATTTATATGCTCTGTGAACACCTTAAGACATTTTCTTCCGCTTATAAGACTTGAGATTTATTAGTACCATGTTGAATGTTGCTTAGTTATGTTACTGTTCAATTACTTATAAAAGTTTGATATGATAGAACTCATGAATAGATCTTCATGTTATGCATGTGGTAAAATGAGATAGGATATGGAACATGCCAAATTATGAATATGAAATGTGATGCATGTTATAAAAGAAGCTATGATATGTTAACATGCTAATTATGAATATGATGTGTGATGCATGCATAAAAGAAGGTTTAGGTCATGATAACATGTCTAAGTATGTAGATTGTGAAATGATCCCTATATGTCATGTTATAAGAAAAAAAAAGAAAAAGTAGCGCCGCCCTAAGAGCAAATAAGGGCGGGCGTTACACAAGCCACCACCAACCGAGGAGGAAGATGAGTCCGAAGAAGAAGTTGACCCGGAGTTGACTGCCGAACTAATGAACCTAGCTCGAAGGATAGCCAAGGGACGAAAGTGAACCATGACTCGACCCAACCAAGGTAAGTCTAAAAGTTCTAATATTAGGTGTTATGAGTGTAACAGGTTTGGACATATCAAGTCCGAGTGCCCCAAGCTCAACCACCAAGCACCTAAGCACAAGATGGCCCTCAACGCGACATGGGAAGAAGCGTCATCCGAAGAAGACGAAGACCACGTCTTCATGGTGAAATCGATTGAGTCAGACACGGAGATCGAACCTGAACTTGAGTTAGAACCTGAGGATGACTCGGACTACGAAGCTTCCATCAAGTCAAGCCACGGATACGCATCCGGTTCAAAAGATACGCTTAAAGTGAGTTGAACTTTATTTAATACTTTACATAATACGGTTAGGTTTTTGTCTAAGAAATTAGTTAAGTCCGAGTCCAAGGTCGAGACCCTGGTTGAGGAGGCCAAACTCCTCAAACACAAGGTCTCCCTAACCTCTTCGGCTAGTCAAGTTCGAGAAGAGGACCCCACTCGAGCTGAAAAGCTCGAAGTTGAGAACTCTCTCTTGAAAAGTCAAGTTGAAGATCTTAGGAACATGTTGGAAAGGTTCACTTCAGGATCCAAAGGACTTGACCTCCTACTTGGATCTCAAAGGGTTGTGTACAACAAGGCTGGACTAGGGTTTAACTCAAACACGACTAATAGGTCGTATATGTCGATTGTAAGTCGACATAGGAAACATGTCCAAGCATGGGTCCCTAAGAACTTTTTGATTTCAACTCTAGGATCCAACCCGTACTGGGTTCCTAAGGACCAAATCCACTATGTGGATTGACCGAACCGATTCAACGGTCTAGGGGGAGCCAGTACAAAACATGTTTGTGCTTTAACTTAGAAATTGCATGCTTTTTTTTAAAAACTTGTGAACTCACTTAGAACACGTACATAACCAACTAAAATCCTTCGAAAAGATTGAGCCTCGTGGAGCCTCTTTTCAAAAATAACCAGTTAGACTAGGAAATAGTCTTAGGTGAGTCAAGTCATCATTTTCTTGAAAATGGCTTTGTCTAAGGAAGTGGTCGATGATCCGATAAAAGAAGGCCCCTGTGCCTCGCCACGACCTGGAAGCCATGATCTTGAAAAGGTAAACTTGACAAGCCTAGGGTCAAATCCAAATCTAACATAAAATTACTTGAACCTAAATGCACTTAATCAACTTAATTGGAAGTCATCTCACAAAAAACACATAAGTATAACATGCTTGATCATATAGACAAAGGTGAGATGACCTAGGTTTAACTTACAACCAATTTTTTTTAAAAAAAAAATCTAACATCCAATCCAACCACCTTGTGTGTAGGATCAATGGATGTTGGACAGCGGTTGCTCCCGACACATGACCGGGGATCAACTAAAATTCACGAAGCTTCGATTAAAACGACAAGGATCGGTAGCCTTTGGGAATAAAGGCAAGCTCAAAATCATCGGATCAGGTGATATCGAGCTTAACTCGAATTTTGTTATTAAAAATGTATTACTTGTAGAGAATTTTGAATATAACCTGCTTAGCGTAAGCCAATTATGTGACAATAACTATAAGGTCATATTTTTAGAAAATGAATGTGTAATTAAAACAAATAAAACAACTAAAACAATACTCAAAGGAACTAGGACAAATAACATTTATACAATTAACTTAATCAAATCCTCAGCCAAATGTCTTATGACACAGGAAGAGGAATCATGGTTGTGGCACCGACGACTCGGTCACTCGCTCCCAAGACTCGTCCACAAGATGAGTCAGAGTGGCTTAGTCAGAGGCTTACCCAACCTCAAAAATTTGGTTAATAAAATATGTAATGCTTGTCAACAAGGAAAACAACCTAGGACACAACACAAGTTAACTAACCAAGAACGAACCTCAAGTGTACTTGAGCTCCTGCATATGGATCTATTCGATTCACATGGAGCCAAGTCACTCAATAGAAGTCAATATTGCTTAGTCATAATTGACGACTACTCCAGGTTTACTTGGGTTAGGTTCATCAAACATAAAAATGATACCCTAGATCAATTAATCAATCTATTCAAATTAATCGAGAATAAAAAAAACCTTAAGGTTAAAAGACTTAGAAGTGATCATGGTGGTGAATTCGAAAATCAAAGGTTCACCGACTTCTGTAACCTAAATGGATACCACCATGAATTCTCTTGCCCTAGGACCCCTTAACAAAATGGCCTAGTGGAGCGAAAAAACCGAACTCTACAAGAAGCCGCTAGGACCATGTTGAACGAATACGACCTACCTGATAGGTTTTGGGCAGAAGCCGTTAGCACAGCTTGCTATGTCCAGAATAGGATCCTTATGGTAAAGAGGCACCTTAAGATGCTGGTAAGTTGGAACCTCGTACAGAAGTACGCATGTTCGTTGGCTATCCTAGAGGAACGAAAGGTGATTTGTTTTATAGTCCTAGAGATCAGAGGGTGATCGTTAGCACGAACACCAGATTTCTAAAGGAAGACAATGTGATGAACCACAAGCCCATGAGTAAGATTGTTCTGCAGGAAATAAAAGGGGAAGTCACTTCTTCAGTACCACCGGTACAAGAGGATATACGTAGATGACATTTTGTGGATTGACAACAATATCAAGGTGTTATCGGACATAAGGGTATGGTTGTCCAAACAGTTTGATATGAAGGACTTGGGAGAAGTGGGACATATCCTTGGGATCAAGGTTATAAGGGATCATAGGAAAAGGATATTGTGCTTATCCCAAGCTTCATACATAGACACGATTATGGATTGTTTTAGCATGTAGAAATCCAAGAAGGGTTTTCTACCTTTCAGGCATGGAGTTCCTTTATCTAAGGAGATGTATTCTAGAACATCTGAGGAGATAGAGGTGATGAAGTTGGTTCCATATGCTTCAGCAGTAGGAAGCCTCATGTATGCGATGCTATGTACGAGAACAGATATCTGCTTTGCCGTGGGCATGGTCAGCAGATATCAGAGTAATCCAGGACAGGGACATTGGACTGCGATAAAGCATATATTGAAGTACCTGAGAATGACTAGGGATTATATGCTAGTTTATCAAGCAGACCAATTACTCCCTGTGGGTTACACGGATTACGACTTCCAATTAGACAGGGATAACAGTAAGTCTACCTCAGGTTTTGTGTTTACTTTGGGAGGTGGAGCCATTGTATGGAGGAGTGTCAAGCAGAAATGCATGGCGGACTCCACCATGGAAGCTGAGTATGTGGCAGCCTCTGAGGCGGCCAAAGAAGCTATGTGGCTCAATAACTTCTTGATGGACTTGGATCTGATTTCCGGTTGCCTAGAACTATCATAATTTTTTGTGATAATAGTGGTGTAGTTGCAAACACGAAGGAACCACGAGCCCATAAGGCTAGTAAACACATAGAGCGCAGGTACCACATGATACGAGAAATCGTAAAGAGAGGAGAAATTGCTGTGGCCAAGATTGCATCGGAGGATAACCTGGCAGATCATTTAACTAAGGCCCTTCCGGCGAGAGCTTTTGATAGGCATGTGGAGGGAATGAGGATCAGATGTATGACAGTTTGACGACAGCATAGTCTTTTAGTATAAGTGGGAGATTATTGAGATGTATACTGAAAAGTCTATCTTTTGTATGAACATCTTTATTTTTGAAATAAGAATCACATGATCATTGTTTGCACATTTTTATGGTTATTCATATTGTCTAATATATTACATTATAGATAACATGGTGTGTGGTGTCACACGGGAGATCATGTTATCGGCTCCTCGTAAAGTATAAGTATAGGCTCACAACTGAGATGGCTTTGGACTAACCATTGGTATGGTTGTAGTGTGATTTGGTATTGGTTTGTCTTGACCATAAAATCACACTAGTACACTTTGTGTGTATTGAGCAGGACCGACTTAGAGGTGATTCGATTTATTGCTGACTACATAATCGAATCGGACCTCGGATATTATATTATACATACTCTTAATCCCGATATAATAATGGGCACATATACTTAGTATTCATTTCTTTGATTTACCAATGGGCGAGATTTATAGATTAAATCGGTAGGCTCGGTAAGTTGGGAAATGATATTATTTATATGGTGTACCGTTGATTATAGGAGGAAACCATGTCTATATATTAGGATGATGATGTCCCCTTGAGGAGCTCATAAGGTTCATCATGTAAACCCTATAGGTGGACTTGGTCCGGCATGTTGAAAAGGTTGAGTGGTACTACTCATGGAGTTAGATGTTGATTAATTAATTGCAGTAAAATAATTAATCGACGGACATTCGAGATTTTAAACACGGAGAGAAAATGTACATATAATATATGGTGTCCATATTAACTTATGGGGGTTGGTGAGGTAGATCAATGATAATCCTTTAGTGGATTGGATTATCATTAATGGATCGGACTTTATGTGGGCTTGATCCATTGGGTCGCCAAGATCCAACTCCTCCTCATGGTTCCTATTGTTGCCTATTAATACCTCATGAAGCCTAGATCCAATGGATGGAAACAAAACTCTAGATCCAAAGGTAGAGATTAAATCTCTAGATCCGACGGTTGATATTAAATCCCTAGAACCAATGGTGGAGATTAAAACAAGTCTTATCCCTAATCTCTATAAAAGGAGCCTTTAGGGTTGGCATGGAAAAAAATCAAGGGAAGCAAGGTTGTTAGGAGTTGGCGGCAAGAGGTAGGAGCTAGGGTTTGGAGCTTGGCGCCACCAAATAAGGAAATACTTTCCTTCTCTTCTTGTTCTCCATTGGTGGCCAGCATCCATACAACCCCTCTCCCCTCTTGGCCGGCATCCAAACCTAGCTCTCCTCTTCTCCTTGGACGGTGGAACCAAGGCTTAGGGTATTCCCTTGGAGCTTTTGGCCGGCAACCATTCTTTCTCTTTCTCCTTGTTGGCCGGCGGCAAGTAACTTCCTTGTTGATTGTTGGTTGGCTAAAGGAAGAAGAAGAGTCTTGTTTCTATTCTTCCTCTTGCTCGGAACGAGCAAGGAAGGAAGATTGGTGATCTAGGAGCTTCAACTTATGGTAGATCGTCGCCCACACGACGTCCGAAAAAAGGAAGGTCATACAATAAAAGATCGAGAGCTATATCAATTCTCTATTTTCATTTGTTACATGTTTATACTTGCTTTTCAATTATATGCATGATATATATTCTGTTTTGTGGCTAAATATACTTGGACCCTGAACATAAACACAAAAGCCGGCGATCCGTACATTGTCTATTACGCGACTATTCGTAGAATAGAGGTTGGTCGCTTGAACAACAAGTTTCTTCAAGTGACTACTCTAATCGAATAGCACGACGATGACAAGGTTGTTTAGGCAATCCCTCTTGTCTAGGATTAATTTTTTTTTATTCGGGGACGTAGAAGGGATCACCATGAACAAGTGACCGGGTTGAAGTGGAAAGCGAAGTTTCCCCTCCCAACATAATCTCGAAAAGGTTCAAGAATTATATAATATGAAATCACCTACTAATTTGTGGGAAACCCAAAAATTGGTGGGAAGGATAGTATCTTTGTCTTGGTTTATAGCTAGATCAGTAGATAAAGGGTTACCTTTCTTTCGAATTCTACGCAAAACTACCCAATTTCAGTGGGATGAATCATGTGAGCATGCTTTTCAGGAATTGAAGAAATATTTAGCTAACTCCCTTTGTTGGCCAAGCCTATTTCTGGGAAATAATTGTGGATGTACCTAGTTGTATTAGAAGGGGTAGTCAGTTCAGTGTTATTGAAATAGGGAGGTTCTCAACAGTAGCCCATCTACTACACCAGTCACTTATTCAAAGGGGTGGAATTACGGTACACTGAATTGGACATGTTGGCATACATTTTGATATTAATGACTCATAAGTTAAATCCTTATTTCTTACCTCATCCGGTGAAGGTGTTGACCAATAGTGAGTAAGGTCGGGTGGTCACTAAACCCAATTTTCAGGAAGGTTAGTCATGAAGGGTGTGGAACCGAAGCTTTGCTTCGCATCTCGGTCACTTGTGCGTGGCGATCCCATCGACGTCGCCGGATTAAAAAAAATTAATCCAAGACAAAAACGGATTACCCAAGCAACTGATCCATCATCGTGCTATTTGATTAGAGTGGTCTCTTGAACAAACTAGTTGTTCAAGCAACCTAATTCTTTTCCTCGACTTGCTGCGAAATAGATGATGTACGGATCGCCGGTTTTTGTGTTTGTCATCGGGGTCCAAGTAAATTAGCCACATGCAATTACATACATCATACAAAGAAACAAAAGGAAACCAAAACAAGAATTATACCTCTTGTTTACCTCGTGGTCTTCTATCGTATGTCCTATCCTCCTCTTGGACGTTGTGTGGGCAACAATCCTCCAAGAGATGAAGCCTCCTAGACCACATATCTTCCTTTCCTTATTCGCTGTGAACAAAGGAAGATAATAAGCTCCCTTCTTCTCCTATCTTGTTCCGGACACAATCCCTTTGGAGAAAGATCAAGCCACCTTCTCCTCTTTGTTGTTGCCGCCGGCCACCAAGGAGAGGGAGATGGAATTGCCGACCAAGATTGGTATCTTGCCGCCGGCCAAAGGAGAGGAAGAGAGGGTGCTCCGGCCAAAAGAGGAAGAAGAGAGGCTAATCCCTAACCTCCTTGCCGCCGACCCTAGCACTTGGACAATAGGCGCCGCCAAAACAATAAGGATTCAAAACCCTAATGTCTTGCCACCCAAAGCCTCTCCCAAAACCCTAATCTCCCAAAAGATGTTACATGCACAAGCTCTTAGCCCTCCTTTTATAGAGCTAGCTTAAGCCTCCTTTCAATCTCCACCATCGGATCAAGAGATTTAATCTCCACCGTCGGATCTAGGCTTCATGAGGGTTTTAATATGCTACAATAAGGACCATGAGGAGGAGTTGGATCTTCGCCACCCAATGGATTTAGCCCACATAAAGTCTGATCCATTAATGATAATCCATTCCACTAGAGGATTATCATTGATCTTCATCACCAACCCCAATAATTAAATATGGGCTCCATATATTAATTGTACAAATATCTCTCCGTGTTTAAGATCTCGAATGTCCGTCAATTAATTAATATACTGACAATTAATTAATCAACATCTAACTCCATGAGTAGTACCACTCAACCTCATCATCATGCCGGACCAAGTCCACCTGGAGGGTTTACATGATGATCATTATGAGCTCCTCAATGGGACATCATCATCCTAATATATAGGACACGGTTTCCTTTTATAATCAACGACACACTATGTAAATAATATCATTTTCCAACTTACCGAGCCTATCGATTTACTCTAAAAATATCGCCTATTGGTAAATCAAAGAAATAAATACTAAGTACATGTGCTCATTATTATATCGGGATTAAGAGCATCTACACCTTAATATCCGAGGTGTGATTCAATTATGTAGTCAGTAATAAATGTTAGTTATAGCCCTAGAGCCAATCATGTGATGGTTGAAAAGGGAACATTTTGTATCATATTCAATAAAGGCAAAGGATTGGTTATTATATTTACATCTTGCTTGTGCCAGCTAAATTAAATATAATAATGCCCTAGAAAAGTAGGTTCTTATCTACAGCACATCAATTGGCAGAATTGATTATGAGAGGCTGTAGAGAACACTTTCCTAAATGTTCCTAGTCAAGTATTAATATGCAAGGGCAATATTAATATATAAAGACTAGCATGTAGGTCGATTGATGACTTGATCTCACAAGTCATGGATATATGATATCAAGTTGACACATGGGTATATATTAGAGAATATATACTGAATTGACCCGCCATGAGAAAGTTTCATGGATCGTTATATGAGTGTCATAAACTTTCTCATGTGACTATTGGTATGAATAGTCCTCGAACCTGAAGTCACTACGGTTCCCTACATAAGGAATTATGTACTTTGGTATCGTCAAACGTCACCCGTAACAGGGTGGACCATAAAGGCGATTACTGGGTATATAATAAATTATGCGGAGGGATGTGAGTGATGTAGATGGGATCTATCCCTCTCATATGACGAGAGTGATATCGGTGGGCCCCTTGATTGAGTAGAACTACTAAAACGCATGGCCATGCTCAAATGAGTCAATATGAGATATTGAGCTCATTTGTTTGAGTTAGTTTACTCAGGGATCAAGAAACACATAGATTGATCGAGGATGACACGGTCTATGCCTCATTGGTCAATCTGATATCAAGGATAGAAGGACACGGTCATACATTATAGTAGTCACGGAAAGGTTAGTCGGATCTTGACTTATTTCGTAACTTGGGTAGCAATGATGTATTGCTAGATGCCGCTCATTGCTTGTGTATCTAAAAGAGTTTAGATCCACTGCCAACGTTATGAGAGCCTATAGGGTCACACACAAAGAGCATGATGATTAGAAGAATTAGTGCATTCTAGTTTGACTAGAATAATTTGGGAATAAGCTTAAGTACAAAATGGTTTTTGGACTTTAAGCTTAATGAGAATTTTAGCTAATTGATTTAATGAGATTAATTCAATATGTTACCTTATTGATTTAATGAGATTAATTCAATATGATAACATAAGCTTAATTGAATTAATAAGATTAATTCAACATGCATGAATGCCACATAAGAATGCCACATAAGCATGCCACCTAAGCATCCACCTAATCTAGATGAGGTGGAAGGAGACAAAGTGGTTTTTGTCTCCTTAAGTGGCCGACCAAACAAGGAAGCCAACTCCTTTTTGGATTGTGTCTCAATGCAATGGATTGCATTGAATGTGTGGAGGTGAAAGGGTTTTTCCAACCCTATAAAAGACTCCATGGAGTGGCCGGCCATAGTAAGCATTGTGGTTGTGAGAGAGCTTGAGAGCTTGGTGGAAGCTTTGGTTGTGTGGTTTTGTGAGTGTAGGCTAGCAAGAAGAGTAGTCTTCTTTTTCCCTTCTCTTTTTCCCTAGCTTCCTCTCCTTTAGGGACTTCTCTAGCAAGAAGTAAAGGAGAGCCCTTCTAGTTTTTCTTTTGTGAGACAAGAGCTTGCTCGTGTGGATACATATAGAGGCACGGACATTTGAACGTGCTAAAGATCCAACAAACAAAAAGGAAAAGCGGGATTAACAAGGGCACGCAACAAAGGTAATCCTCTCCTATAAGATAGGTTTGGTTTTAGAGAAATTTATTTTGTACGAGGTTTTCTTTCGCAAGGATCACTAGGAAGGGATCCTAATTTTTCCGTTGCGCATATGCTATTTGGCATATAGAAATCCCTACAGTGGTATCAGAGCCACTTGCGAAAGATCGTATAAAAATAGTTTTTCTCTATTTTATATATGATATAGAAGTAGGATGAATTTTATTATGAGTTGATAATTGCATTAGCAAATTTTCAAACATAATAAAATATCCGATGTCTTTTAAAAGTTAAAATTGACATGGTGCATGGTTATGGCCTAGTCCCAAAAAGTTTGTGATTGTGTGTTGTAATTCTTAATACGGCCTGCGTGTCGTGCCTTTCTCCTAAAATTCTTGTTGTAAAATTAGCTTTAGACTCGAATGTAACTCGAGTATTTCTCCTTTTGTAATATACAACAAAGATGGAGGGTCCATTGGAAGATAATGTTACAAGGAGGAAGTCAACAACACAAGACAACCAAAAGGAAGCACTTGGGAGAAGATGCTATCCCTAGGTTGACCAATCAATCTTCTCATTGGCTTGAGAAGATTGTAGAATAAGGGCCATAACCATGACACACTTAGTTTAACTTGTATGTGATGCATGTTTATTTAGTTTATATGTGATGTATGCTAATATGTATGTGATGCATGTTTAAGTTTATATCTTAATAAGTCAAATACGATATGCCTACCAAAGTTTGGTACTCACTACTTCCTCGATCATTTGTTATTGGGTTTGCCAAAGCAAAGCAATGCATTTTATCTTGGAAGAGTGCGAGTGGACAATCGTGATGTCCCGCTATCAAACTTGGTTAAGACTTAATTAAGTTTTTCTTAATTAGTTAAGAAAGTAGAGGCATATATTAGCTTTGAGCATAAGTTTTAAAATTAGTTTTGTGTGATTTCCGAACATCAGCTTTGTCTTAGAAGTGGTCGTTGCTCCGATATCAAAGAAGGTCTCTGTGCCTCGCCACAGCCTGGAAGCTGGTTTAGGAATAAACACTAAACTAATCTAAACTTAACCAAAGCTATTAAAGAGTTACATCAGATGTAATTGGCAAAAGATTGCCTACCTAATTATACTACGTCTTGGGCGATTAGCCAAAGCTAACTCAAGACGAATTATGATGTGGATCTTTATCCCATATAAATTTATAGCTAAATAGAAGCTAATGATGTAAGCAAAATGTGTTTGCCTACATCAATGATTAGCTCATATCAAAGCTATGAGAATTTAGTGGGAGCCTCATTTAATTAAAGGCCTAATTAAATGACTTAGGTATGATACTAAATTTTGCATTTTAATGTTGTAGATCACCATGTCATCTAACACGACACACCCCCTCAACTTGCGATCTGTCCTTGAGAAGGACAAGCTCAATGGAGCAAACTTTCTTGACTGGTATAGGAACTTGAGGATTATCCTCAAGCAAGAACGCAAACTATATGTCCTAGAGCAGTCTACCCCTGAAATACCCGCCCCTGCGGCCACTCGTGCTGAAAAAGATGCTTATAAGAAGCATCAAGATGACGCATTAGATGTGTCATGCCTTATGCTTGCCACCATGAACTCTGAGCTTCAGAAGCAACATGCGAACATGGATGCCTATGATATGGTTGAGCATTTGAAACAACTATATCAAGGACAAGCTAGGCACGAGCGTTTTGAAGTGTCTAAGGCTCTTTTTGCATGCAAGATGCAAGAAGGAACACCTGTAGGAACTCACGTACTTAAAATGATTGGGTACGTTGAGAACCTTGAAAGACTAGGTTTTCCACTGAGCCAAGAATTGGCAACCGATGTTATCCTGCAATCGTTGCCGGAAGCATATAATCAATTCGTCATGAATTATAACATGAATGAAATTGATAAACCTTTGCCTGAGATTCTCAGCATGTTAAGAACTGCTGAACCGAATCTCAAAAGGAAAGTTAGTAACGTACTAATGGTCAAGAAGGGCAAAGGTAAGCGCAAAGGCAAGGGTAAGACCCAAGCCAAAGGCAAGGCCAATTCATCCACTTCAAAGGGTAAAGGTAAAGTACCAAGGGGATCGTTTCCATTGCGTGAGATCGACACTGGAAGCGGAACTGCAAAGTCTACCTTGAGGAAGTAAAGAATAAAAGAAGTGGGACTTCTGCCTCAGGTATACACGTTATAGAAGTTAATCTATCTATTTCTTCTACATGGGTATTAGATACCGGATGTGCATCTCACATTTGTATTAATGTGCAGGGACTGAGAAATAGTAGACTAATGGCAAAAGGCGAAGTGGACCTACGAGTAGGCAATGGCGCAAAAGTTGCTGCTGTAGCTGTAGGAACATATTCCTTGTCTTTGCCCACTGGGCTTATCTTAAAACTAGAGGAGTGCTTATATGTACCTGCATTGACAAAGAACATAATTTCTGTATCTTGTTTAGACAAGAAAAACTTTTCTTTTATAATAAAGGACAAATGTTGTTCCATTTATTTGAATGAAATGTTTTATTGTAATGCACCACTTATGAATGGTCTCTATGTTCTAGATTTAGAAAACCCAATATATAACTTAAATACCAAACGGTTCAAATCGAATGATTTGAACCAAACATATCTCTGGCACTGTCGCCTAGGTCACATAAATGAAAAACGCATATCCCAACTCCATAAAGATCCGTTTCAGTTACGTATTGCTGAATGTTCAGTTTAGATCATAGTATCAAATCCTCACTCAAGATAGCTAAAACTCCATTTAGTGGACATGGCGAAGGCGGCGGACTTATTAGGACTCATACATCTTGATGTATGTGGCCCTTTCAATGTCGAAGCGGAGGAGGCTATAAGTACTTTATTACTTTCACGATGATATGAGTAGATTTGGCTACTTATATTTGATGAGACATAAGTCGAATCCTTTGAAAAGTTCAAAGAATTCAAGAATGAAGTACAAAACCAACTTGGTAGCGTATTAAGCTACTTGATCGGATCGAGGTGGTGAATACCTTAGTCGAGTTTCGTGATCACTGGTGAGTGTGGGATAATATCCCAACTCACTCCCTGGAACACCACAATGGAATGGTGTATCACGAGAGGAGAAATCGTACTCTATTAGATATGGTACGATCGATGATGAGCAGGTGATCTACCTACTTCCTTTTGGGGTTTAGCTCTAGAGGCAGTAGCTTTCACACTTAATCGCGTCCATCAAAAGCCGTAGAAAAGACACCATATCGATATGGAGGAAGAGTCCCAAAATGTCTTTTATAAAGATTTGGGGTTGTGAAGCTTATGTTAGGCGTCAAGTCTCGGATAAACTAGGACCCAAATCGGATAAGTGTTATTTTGTAGGATATCCCAAACTAAGGGATATTACTTTTACAATCCCACACTTGGCAAGGTGTTTGTTGCGAAATCTGTCTTTCTAGAAGAGAATTTATTTCTAGAAAAACTAGTGGGAGTAAAATTCATCTTGAAGAAGTTCAAGATGATAACACTAAGGCTTGATGGAAAATGAGCAGGAACCACAAAGTGTTGTGGATGAGAAATTGTTGCCCAGAGTTGTGGAGCAAACACACATTCAAGTAGACCAACCTCTTCGTAGATCTCGATAGGATCCGTCGTCAACAGAGATATTCTTTTCTCTTGGTTGACAGCGGTGATGTATTGCTTATCGATCTTGGCGAGCCTACATCCTATCAGAAGCTATGATGAGCCAGTTAGAAATGGCTAGAGGCCATGAGATCGAAATGGAATCCATGTACACTAACCAAGTATGGACTTTGGTTGATCCACACGAAGGTAAAACCCATTGGGTGTAAGTGGGTCTTTAAAGTAAGGACATGGATGGTAATAAGCATACCTATAAAGGTAGATTGGTGGCTAGCGATCCAAACAAATTCATGGTATTGACTATGATGAAACCTTTTCACCGGGCCATGATGCTTAAATCCATTCGATCATACTTGCTATCGCACCTACCATGATTATGAGATCCGGCAGATGGATGTCAAAACCGCTTTTCAATGGAAAGCTACCGAGGATGTGTACATGACACACCGAGGGTTTTCAAGATCCAAAGCATCCCGAAAGGTATGCAAACCGCAAAGGTCCATTTATGGACTAAAGCAAGCCTTCAAGTCCGAATCTTCGATTCACGATGATGCAATCAAGGAGTTTGGTTTCATCAAGAATGAAGATGAACCTTGTGTCTACAAGAGAAATAGTGGGAGCACAGCTTGTATTTCTTGTCTTGTATGTAGATGACATACTTCTCATCGGAAATGATATTCCTCACCCACCGTGAAGATGTGGTTAGGAATTGTTTCTCGATGAAAGACTTAGGTGAAGCCTATATTCTAGGCATCAAGATCTATAGAGATAGATCTAAAGATTACTTGGCCTAAGTCGAGTACATACAATAAAGTGCTAGATCGCTTTTGCTATGCAAAATTCCAAGAAAGGATTTCGCTTTATCACATGGTGTGAGTCTTTCAAGACTCAATGTCCTCTTCTAAGGAGGAGAGAGATCGCATGGATAAGATCCCTTTATGCATCCGCCATATAGGGTCTATCATGTACGCCATGCTTTGTACTGTCTCGACGCCTCGATGCGCTTTGAGCATGACGAGTAGATACTACTGGATCCAGTGAAAGTCATCGATAGCAATAAAAATATTCTTAAATACTTACGAAGAACGAAAGAATATTTCCGATATTCGAGGCAATGAGGAGCTAGTCAGAAGGGTTACAAAGTGATGCAAGCTTCCAAATGCATAGACAAGGATGACTATAGATCACAATCGGGTACGTGTTTTGCCCGAATGGTGGAGCCGTGAGTGGAAGAGTTCAAGCAGCAGACACAGCTTGATTCTACAAGAGTATATTGTGCGTCGATGCAAAGAAAGGAGTGTTTGGCTCCGCAAGTTCATCGCTGAACTTGGGGTAGTTCCTAGCAGATCCAATAGACCTCTATTGTGACAACAATGGGGCTATAGTGCTAAGGAACCTCGATCACATCACGACCAAACACATATCGCGGCGCTCCATCTCATTCGAGAGATCATCGATAGAGGAGATGTGAGGATATGCAGAGTACCGAAGCTAACATCGCAGATCCATTGACCAAGGCTTTGGCATACGAGAGGAAGCATGATGGTAACACTAGGTCACTAGGTATTAGATATCATAGTGATTGGTACTAGTGCTAGTGGGAGATTGTTAGTTATAGCCCTAGAGCCAATCATGTGATGGTTGAAAAGGGAACATTTTGTATCATATTCAATAAAGGCAAAGGATTGGTTATTATATTTACATCTTGCTTGTGCCAGCTAAATTAAATATAATAATGCCCTAGAAAAGTAGGTTCTTATCTACAGCACATCAATCGCGTAATTGATTATGAGAGGTCAGAGAGAACACTTTCCTAAATGTTCCTAGTCAAGTATTAATATGCAAGGGCAATATTAATACATAAAGACTAGCATGTAGGTCGATTGATGACTTGATCTCACAAGTCATGGATATATGATATCAAGTTGACACGTGGGTATATATTAGAGAATATATACTGAACTGACCCGCCATGAGAAAGTTTCATGGATCGTTATATGAGTGTCATAAACTTTCTCATGTGACTATTGGTATGAATAGTCCTCGAACTCAAGTCACTACGGTTCCCTACATAAGGAATTATGTACTTTGGTATCACAAACGTCACCCGTAATAGGTGGACCATAAAGGCGACATCGGGTATATAACAAATTATACGGAGGGATGTGAGTGATGTAGATGGGATCTATCCCTCTCATATGACGAGAGTGATATCGGTGGGCCCCTTGATTGAGTAGAACTACTAAAACGCATGGCCATGCTCAAATGAGTCAATATGAGATATTGAGCTCATTTGTTTGAGTTAGTTTACTCAGGACAAGAAACACATAGATTGATCGAGGATGACACGTCATGCCTCATTGGTCAATCGATATCAAGGATAGAAGGACACGATAATACACATTATAGTAGTCACGGAAAGGTTAGTCGGATCTTGACTTATTTCAGAACTTGGGTAGCAATGATGTATTGCTAGATGCGCCATCGCTTGTGTATCTAAAAGAGTTTAGATCCACTGCCAACGTTATGAGAGCCTATAGGGTCACACACAAAGAGCATGATGATTAGAAGAATTAGTGCATTCTAGTTTGACTAGAATAATTTGGGAATAAGCTTAAGTACAAAATGGTTTTTGGACTTTAAGCTTAATGAGAATTTTAGCTAATTGATTTAATGAGATTAATTCAATATGTTACCTTATTGATTTAATGAGATTAATTCAATATGATAACATAAGCTTAATTGAATTAATAAGATTAATTCAACATGCATGAATGCCACATAAGAATGCCACATAAGCATGCCACCTAAGCATCCACCTAAGCTAGATGAGGTGGAAGGAGACAAAGTGGTTTTGTCTCCTTAAGTGGCCGGCCAAACAAGGAAGCCAACTCCTTTTTGGATTGTGTCTCAATGCAATGGATTGCATTGAATGTGTGGAGGTGAAAGGGTTTTTCCAACCCTATAAAAGACTCCATGGAGTGGCCGGCCATAGTAAGCATTGTGGTTGTGAGAGAGCTTGAGAGCTTGGTGGAAGCTTTGGTTGTGTGGTTTTGTGAGTGTAGGCTAGCAAGAAGAGTAGTCTTCTTCTTCCCTTCTCTTTTTCCCTAGCTTCCTCTCCTTTAGGGACTTCTCTAGCAAGAAGTAAAGGAGAGCCCTTCTAGTTTTTCTTTTGTGAGACAAGAGCTTGCTCGTGTGGATACATATAGAGGCACGGACATTTGAACGTGCTAAAGATCCAACAAACAAAAAGGAAAAGCGGGATTAACAAGGGCACGCAACAAAGGTAATCCTCTCCTATAAGATAGGTTTGGTTTTAGAGAAATTTATTTTGTACGAGGTTTTCTTTCGCAAGGATCACTAGGAAGGGATCCTAATTTTTCCGTTGCGCATATGCTATTTGGCATATAGAAATCCCTACAATAAATTGATCACCTCTAAGTCGATCCTGCTTAATACACACAAAGTGTACTAGTATAATTCTATGGTCAAGACAAACCAATACCAAATCACACTACAACCATACCAATGGTTTGTCTAAAACCATCTCGATTGTGAGCCTTTACTCATACTCTACAAGGAACTGATAACATGATCCCCCGTGTGACACTACACACCATGTTATCTACAATGTAATGTATCAAACAATATGCATAACCATAAATATGCAAACAATGATCATGTGATTCTTATTTCAAAAAAAAAGATGTTCATACAAAAGATAGACTTTTCAGTATACATCCCAATAATCTTCCACTTATACTAAAATACTATGTTGTCCTCATACTTCCATACATCTGATTCCCATTCCCTCCACATGCCTATCAAAAGCTCTCGCTTAAAGGGCCTTAGTGAAAGGATCTACCAGGTCTTCCTTTGATGCAATCTAGGCGACAACAACTTCTACTTCCTTTACGATCTCTCGTATCAGGTGGTACTTGTGCTCTATGTGTTTACTTGCCTTATGGGCTCGTGGTTCGTTCGAGTTTGCAACTGCACCACTATTATCACAATAAATTTTAATAGTTCTGGGCAAACCAGGAATCACATCCAAGTTCATCAAGAAGTTCTTGGGCCATACAACTTCTTTGGCTGTCTCAGAGGCTGCCACATACTCAGTTTCTATGGTAGAGTCCGCCACACATTTCTGCTTGACACTCCTCCATACAATGTCTCCACCTCCCAAAGTAAATACAGAACCTGAGGTAGACTTACTGTTATCCCTATCTGATTGGAAGTCTGAATCTGTGTAACCCATAGGGAGTAATTGATCTTACTGGTATACCAGCATATAATCCCTAGTCCTTCTCAGGTACTTCAATATATGTTTTACCGTAATCCAATATCCCTATCCTGGATTACTCTGTTATCTGCAAACTATGCCCACGGCAAAGCAAATATCCGGCCTTGTACATAACATAGCATACATGAGGCTTCCTACTACCGAAGCATAAGGAACCACCTTCATCTCCTCTATCTACTTTGATGTTCTAGGACACATCTCTTTAGATAAAGGAACTCCATGCCTAAAAGGTAGAAAACCTTTCTTGGAGTTCTACATGCTAAAATGAGCCAAAATGGTGTCTATGTATGAAGCTTGAGATAAGCACAACATCCTTTTCCTGCGATCTCTTATAACCTTGATCCTATGGATGTGTCCCACTTCTCCCAAGTCCTTCATATCAAACTGTTTGGACAACCATACCCTTACGTCTGATAACACCTTGACATTGTTGCCAATTAACAAAATGTCATCTACGTATAGTATAAGAAAAACCACTACATTTCCATCACATCTCTTGTATACACAAGACTCATCCGGACTTTGAATAAATCCATAAGACTGGATGACCTCATCAAAGTGGATGTTTCAAGATCTCGAAGCTTGTTTCAATCCATAAATGGACCGATTAAGCTTGCACACAAGATGCTCTTTGCCCTTTGCAATGAATCCCTCTGGTTGCTTCATATAGATGTTTTCCTCAAGACTTTCATTAAGGAAAGTTGTCTTGACATCCATCTGCCACACTTCATAATCCATATGAGCAACAATACATAAGAGAATCCGGATAGACTTAAGCATGGCCACCGGCGAAAAGGTCTCCTCATAATCGATACTCTCTTTCTGAGTATACCCTTTCACAACAAGGAATGCTTTGAAGGTCTCGACCTTCCCGTTTATTCCTCTCTTTCTTTTGTAGATCCACTTGTATCCAATGGTTTTTACACCATTGGGTGTTTCTACTAGCTCCCATACCTGATTTGAATCCATATATTCTATCTCAAAATTCATCGCACTTTGCCAAGATACCGCATCTTTATCTAGATTGCCTTGTCATATGTCCAGGGATCAGGTTGATGTTCGCTAGGGACCAAATCAGAAGATTCTCCTAAGAACATAAATCTCTCAGGCTGTCTAACAACCCTCCCACTACGACGAGGTATCACCTGTGTATCCTCTGTGACACGCGGTGCAGTCACTTGTGGTATATCCTATTGTACCGGTGGTTGTGAAGTAGTGACTTCCCCACTCAATTCCACCAAAACAATTTTACTCATGAGCTTGTGGTTCATCACAAAGTCTTCCTCTAAAAATCTGGCATTTGTGCTAACGATCACCCTCTAATCTCAAGGACTATAGAACAAACCACCTTTCGTTCCTCTAGGATAGCCTACAAACATGCGCACTTCTGTACGAGGTTCCAACTTACCAGCATCTGCCTTCAACACATGTGCTAGACTCCCCCAAATCCGAATATGTCTCAAACTAGGCTTTCGCCCAATCCAGAGCATGTTGGGTTTCCGGCACCGCGGCGTGTGTGTGTTCGATCACGTTTCGTAAACATGAACACAGCCGAAGCAATAAAAATAATAAATCTACATTTATTACAACACACACAACACACGCATGCATATTACAACAAGTGTAGACATAACCGTAAATTTAAATTTGCAATAAAAGGAAATTTATCTACGTTATACCTTTCGTATGACGAGTAGCGGGAACGACATCAACCGGAACGATCCTCGCTAGAATCGTCTCTATCCGTATCCACGCCGAGTTCCTCAGGATGACTTCACTAAGCCATGAGCTTCGTCTTCGTACGGGTTACTAGCCTCGTGTTGAAGACGACGTGATTGAGAGATGATCACGATTCGAATCCAAATTCGGATTCTAATACGAGTTCTCAAAACTCGCTTCTCCGGAGAGGTATTCGTCACCCAATTGATGAATCCTTCGTCCTCCACCTCAGAGGATTACCGGAGATCGAATCCCCGGTAAGTTAGCCGCTGTCGGAGCTCTAACCGTCGTCCAAATGACGCTCCGACGAGAGGAGAACAAGCTGTCCAGAAAACTGGACAGCTTTGGTGGAGGTGATAGGCGCCGACCAACCAAGGGAGATAGAGCTCACCTTGATGCCAAACTTGAAGGAGATCACCGGAGCACTAACCGGCAGCAGCTCGACGCCGGCGAGGGGGAAGGAAGCAGCCTTCTGGACGCTGGTTGGAGGAGCTTTGTGCGGCGGCAATAGGTTGGCGCCGAGAGCTCCAAGGAGGAGGTGGGCGGCAACCTTAGGGCTAGGGGTTTATCGATTAGGGCTTAATTATCCCTTAAGCCCTCTTTTATAGAGAACTAATTCTCTTAATGGTTATTGGATCAAAACCATTAGGCCCGTTAACCCGTTCCATTAAGATAAGTTAAAATAAACCAAACCATGATGGTTTATTTTAAGTTAAAACGAACCGAACCAACTTTTGGTTCATTCGTTTAAAATAAACCAAACCCTTTGGTTTATTCTCCTCCATTGGATTAGAACCTAACCATTTTGGTTCATCCATTATGTCTTCATAAGACTCGGCCCATCCACGCTTCCATTGCGACTGAAACGATTTCATGCTCGCTTTATGTTTGGTCCAACCAAACCTAGTTTCTCTTGGTCTGAGAATCCCATTCTCAAGCTCGTTTTAAATCCTTTGGATTACGCTCGTTGTGCGTGTGACCAAATAGGTTCTCGGTTTATGTTGGTCTTCTATAATTAACCATTAATTATAGAACGATCATGAGTGACACCTAGTAGTACATCATGATCCCCAATTAACCGAAAAAATCAACGGTTGATCCAGAACTATTTCTGAAACCCTTCAGCAGCTCGAATGATTTGTGCCCCATTCCCTTCACTCATCTTATACCCACTTGGTTCAAGGCATGGTCTATTGTGTCAGTCCCCACTAGGCTGACTACGTCACACCTAGCCCTTGTATCATTTCCTCGTCTTACGGATTCTAGTTACTCCACATGTATCAAAGAGTACCTTACTCTAAACATGTAATGCTTTGGCCAAAGACTTTAATAACAATCCGACGAGAGGCCATGGGTATACATCTCCTCGCAAGGAGTGGTGAATCCTTTATAGGCTATTCAAACACCTTCGATCACTTCGACTTATACCCAATCATCCCGGGTCCACATCTCCTTAGAGATGTTTGCTTAAGATGTCAAAGCATAAGTCTCCATGATCAAGATGACTTGAATACCGTAAGTCTAAGGAACATCGCACTTAAGCCACAGTAAGAACTTCATTGACATATCTATATATGCAGAGAACCATATGAAGTCTTACGGCTGGTCACTCCAATGAACTAGTTACCATAACTAGCATCCACGATTAACTCCGGACATCACAATGTCTCCAGCCAGTGAGAATCATCTGCTTGGATACACCAAGGAGTATACCTCGTGCTAGTCTTGACAGAATTGATGGTGTCCAAATCCATCAATTCATCGACTAGGGATAATTCCGATACATCACAATTACACATGTAGAGATACTCACTGGTTGTGATCCAATCACAAATTCTCTCATGCTGTGAATCGTATCGAGGACATTCAGTAAATGAGTTTAAGATCCAATCAAATACATAAAACATGTATACTCAAATAGTGAATTTTCATTTATCATATAAATGGTTCATACATAAGGCGATTGCCTTAGGACATCACTCATATATTACTAACAGACTCCCACTTGGCCTAATTCCAATCGCTACGGTATCCAATACCATAAGCTCTAACATGACCCTCAAACTTACTTTGAGGTAATGCTTTAGTCAAAGGATCCGCTAAGTTCCTTTCAGTGGGAATTTTCTCGATTTGTATTTCGTTCCTACTGATGATCTCTCTGATAAGATGATAGCGGCAAAGCACATGTTTGGATCATTGATAAGACCACATCAAGTTCATAGATGAACTTCTTGATCCAAACCGCTTCCTTTGCTGCTTCCAAAGCTGCAACGTATTCTTCCTTAGTGGCAGAATCTGCTATAGTGTCAAGCTTGGAACCTTTCCAACTTATTGCGCCTCCATTCTAGGTGAATACATACCCAGACTGAGACATGGAATCATCCTTGTCTGTCTGGAGCTGGCATCCGTATACCCACGTATCACCATGTACCCTTCTCCATATATTAGGAACGCATCCTTAGTTCTTCTTAAGTACTTAAGGATCATCTTAACAGCCACCCAATGATCCATTCCTAGATCAGACTGGTATCTGCTCGTGACACTCAGAGCATACGATACATCGAGCCTCGTACATAACATACCATACATGATAGATCCTATTGCGGATGCATAGGGAATCTTACTCATGCAAATCCTCTCGTCTTTTGTGCGCGGACACATAGACTTCGAAAGGTGTACCCCATGCCTGATGGGTAAGAAACCTTTCTTGGATTCCGACATGCTAAACCTCTTTAGCACTCGGTCTATATATGTAGACTGCGAAAGACCAAGCAACCGTTTCGATCTATCTCTATAGATCTTAATCCCGAGGATGTAGGTTGCTTCTCCCAGGTCTTTCATGGAGAATGTCTTGGATAACCAAACCTTCACGATCGTAAGATTGAAACATCGTTTCTATAAGTAGTATGTCATCGACATACAATACTAGAAACACGATCGCCTCCCACTAACCTTCTTGTACACACAAGGTTAAATGCGGATTTTGTGAGAAATCAAACTTTTTGATTGTCTCATCAAAACGGATATTCCAGCTCCTGGATGCTTGCTTCAATCCATAAATGGACCGTCGCAATTTGCATACCTTGGTTTTATCAACCGATGTGAAACCCTTAGGCTGTATCATATACACGTCCTTGAGCAGGTTTCCATTAAGGAAAGCTATTTTCACATCCATCTGCCATATCTTATAATCATAATGAGCCATTATGGCCAGGAGCATCCGAATGGATTTAAGCATAGCTACAGGCGAATAGGTTTCGTCATAATCAACGCCTTATTTTTGACGATATCCTTTCGCCACCAATCTAGCCTTATAGGTAATCACATTACCATCCATGTCGGTTTTCTTCTTGAAAACCCACTTGCACCCTATAGGCTTTATGCCTTCAGGTGGGTCAACCAAGTTCCAAACTTGGTTTTCATACATGGAATCAATTTCCGACTTCATGGCACCAAGCCACTTATCCCTTTCTGAACTTGTCAGCACTTCTTCATAACTGGTAGGCTCCTCATCATCAATGAGTAACACGTCGTTCGATTCACTTACGAGAAATCCATATCTCTCTGGAATATTGCGTGTTCTGCCAGATCTACGAAGATGTGGTGTTACAATAGGTCCAGCCGATTGCTCATCACTATGAGTTGTCGGCTGTTGTGCTTCACCAGATATCTCGTCAATGTCTATTTGAGTCTCTCGAGCCTCCTCAAGCTCGACGACACTCCCACTGTTTTCTTGCAAGAGAAACTCTTTCTCTAGAAACACAGCATGCCTTGAAACAAACACCTTTTGTTCCATAGGATAATAGAATTGGTAACCCCTTGTTTCCTTAGGGTATCCAATAAATAGACATTTATCAGACTTAGCATCCAATTTGTCTGATACTGTTCGCTTCACATAAGCAGGACAACCTCATATCTTCAAGTAAGATACATGATGTTTCTTACTATTCCATATCTCATATGGAGTAGTTGAGACTACCTTGGTAGGCATTCTGTTTAACAAGTAAATAGCTGTCTGAAGTGCATAACCCCAAAAGGACTTGGGAAGAGTCGCATGATTCATCATTGACTTGACCATGTCCAACAAAGTCCGGTTAAGCCTCTCAGATACACCATTATGCTGTGGTGTATAGGGCGGAGTCCATTGAGACAATATACCATTGTCTCTTAGGTAATCAAGAAACTCCTGACTCAAGTATTCACCACCTCGATCCGATCGAAGTATTTTAATACACTTGTCATGTTGTTTCTCTACTTCATTTCTGAACTCTTTGAACCTTTCAAAGGCTTCAGACTTGTGTTTCATCAAGAACACATACCCAAACCGTGAGTGATCATCGGTGAAAGTAATGAAGTAGCTATAGCCTCCTAATGCTTGAGTTGACATAGGTCCACATACATTAGTATGTATTAGACCAAGTAACTCTCCCACTCATTCACCTTTTCCAGTAAAAGGTAACTTAGTCATCTTGCCTTTTAAGCATGATTCGCATGTATCGTATGAATCCAATTCAAACGGTTCCAGAATTCCACATCGGTGTAATTCGGACATGCGTTTCTTTCTTATATGGCCAAGACGGCAATGCTACATATGGGAGTCTAATTGATTATCCTTTCGAGCACGCTTGTTGCTCGCTTCGATATTGAAGATGTCACTGGATACGTCCAACGTATAAACACCATTGCTTAAAGTTCCAGTCCCATAAAGAACTCCATTCAAAGTTATGTAACAACAATTGTTACTAAAAGTCAAATGGTACCGATTTCTATTTAAACAAGAAATAGAAATGATGTTCTTTATCAACGAAGGAACATAAAAGCAATTGTCCAGTTTTAAGACAAGTCCTGTAGGGAGTTTCAACAAATGCGTTCCAATGGCGACTGCATCAACCTTTGCTCCATTCCCAACACGCAAATTTGACTCTCCCTTGATGAGTCTTCTTCTATTCATTAGCCCATGTATGTCATTACATATATGTGAGCCACACCCAGTATCCAATACCCAAGTGTTTGAGGAAATAGAATGACAATCAATAACGAAGATATCTGAAGAAGATGGGGCATCCGATGCCTTATTCTTCTTCATGGACTCAAGATAAATCTTGCACTTTTTTCGCAAATGGCCCTACTTGCCATAATGATGGCAAGTGCCCTTTTGAGCTGGTCCTGCCTTTTTAGCCTTTTTCTTCTTCCCCTTCTGTTGTTCCTTTGACTCCCTCTTAGAACCTTTCTTCGAGGAATCAACTAACAACACCGTCCCCTGCTCATGCTTCTCAGAAGGCTCCACAGTCTTCAGCATGTTGAGCAGTACCACAGATGAACCTTCTTGCATCTCAAAGGTGACGAGGAGCTTGGAGACTTCGAACCTTTCGAATCTCACTTGCTTATCAAATAACTCATAAAGATGAAGGACTACGATATGAGCATCCATATGCTCATGCTGCTTTCATAGCTTGGGTTTCATCGCGGCTAGCATGAAGCAATTTGTCAGTTCAGAATCAGTCACATGTTTCTGATAGACCAACAATTGGTCCGGAGTTGCATCGTCACAAGGATGGGCGGGAAGAGGCGCTTCGAGGACATACGCAAGCTTTTCACCTTGAGAACAATTCTCAAGTTTCTAAGCCAGTCCAAGAAGTTCGGCCCAGTCAATTTATTCGAATCCAAAATGGAACGCAAATTAAAAGACAACATGATTAATTTTAGAAATACAAAACGAGCATATATGAGAAAATGATTTTTAAAATGCATCAATATACATTTATAAATCCCATTCATTTTTTGAATTTCAAAAACCCCAAAATCACTTCGGGAGATCGTAGGTCCATCTCCGAATGGGCTGATATCCATCATAGTTATGAACAACCTTGGAGAGAGTCCAACAAGCCATTCATAACTACGACGGTAGGTATCAACTATACCGATTGCATATCACGTATATGCAACTATCACAATGTGCTATAAACTAATTGAATGTTCACACATACATCGGGTTGTTAACACATTAACAAGTATGCATCATATGCATAGCACCCAACTTCACCTCCCTTTACATCGACCTTGGAGAGAGTCCAACAAGCCGATGCTCCAGGTTAAAGCCAACCCATTAATCGGGAAATAGTTTTAATATGGTTAGAGCGCATTCAACCAATTAGCCCAGCTTGGAGAGAGTCCAACAACAAAAGATAACGATTGACCTCTGACTCTTACCATATTAGTATTAAACTATTCCATGGTTTGAACATGTTCGGGTTCAAGCCGGGCTTGGAGAGAGTCCAACAACCCAAACAAGAAACGGAACTCTGGTTCTAACCATATTAATGGAAGGTGTAGGCTTTAATATTGTTTAAGGGTTTTTATGTCTCATCCTCTTTGCATGCAAATAACTATTATCTACATGGCATGGCATACATGACATACATCTACATGTCACGACACGCATGGCATAATGTTATGCATCTAATGCAATTACATGACATACAATTATGTCATGTATATAATTTCCTTATATGTCATAACTATTTATGGAAATAAAATATGTTTAAGATTTGATTCTCCAAATCAAATCATAATTAAATTAGGAAACAGATTTCCAAATCTAATCACATATTTTATTCATGGAATTATTTGATTAAGGAAAATCTATTTAGGAAACCAATTTCCTAAATCATTAAAACTACTTATGGAAATAAAATATTTTAAGATTTGATTTCCCAAATAAAATCATGATTAAATTAGGAAACAAATTTCCAGAATCTAATCAAATATTTTATTTATGGAAAATATCAATTTCCATAAATACTTCCAACTTTCCAAAAGTGAAAGATTTCCATAAATACTTCTAGACTTTCCAAAATTGAAAAATTTCCATAAATACTTCTAAATTTTCAAAATTAGAAAATTTCCAGAAATACATTATGACTATCGCAAAACCATTTTTACGATTATGTAGAAACACAACCTGGGATCTGATACCACTGTTGGGTTTCCGGCACCGCGGCGTGTGTGTGTTCGATCACGTTTCATAAATATGAACATAGAGGAAGCAATAAAAATACTAAATCTACATTTATTACAACACACACAACACACACAACACACGCATGCATATTACAACAAGTGTAGATATAACCGTAAATTTAAATTTACAATAAAAGAAAATTTATATACGTTATACCTTTCGTATGACGTGTAGCGGGAACGACATCAACTGGAACGATCCTCGCTAGAATCGTCTCTATCCGTATCCATGCCGAGTTCCTCGGGATGACTTCGTTAAGCCACGAGCTTCGTCTTCGTACGGGATACTAGCCTCGTGTTGAAGACGACGTGATCGAGAGATGATCACGATCCGAATCCAAATTCGGATCCTAATACGAGTTCTCAAAACTCGCTTCTTCGGAGAGGTATTCGTCAACCAATTGACGAATCCTTCGTCCTCCACCTCAGAGGATTACCGGAGATCGAATCCCCGGTAAGTTAGCCGCTGTCGGAGCTCTAACCGTCGTCCAAACGACGCTCCGACGAGAGGAGAACAAACTGTCAAGAAAACTGGAAAGCTTTGGTGGAGGTGATAGGCGCCGGCCAACCAAGGGAGATAAGGCTCACCTTGATGCCAAACTTGAAGGAGATCACCGGAGCACTAACCGGCAGCAGCTCGACGCCGGCGAGGGGGAAGGAAGCAGCCTTCTGGACGCCGGATGGAGGAGCTTTGGGCGGCGGCAATAGGTTGGCGCCGAGAGCTCCAAGGAGGAGGTGGGCGGCAACCTTAGGGCTAGGGGTTTATCGATTAGGGCTTAATTATCCCTTAAGCCCTCTTTTATAGAGAACTAATTCTCTTAATGGTTATTGGATCAAAACCATTAGGCCCGTTAACCCGCTCCATTAAGATAAGTTAAAATAAACCAAACCATGATGGTTTATTTTAAGTTAAAACGAACTCAACTAACTTTTGGTTCATTCGTTTAAAATAAACCAAACCCTTTAGTTTATTCTCCTCCAAGTGATTAGAACCAAACCATTTTGGTTCATCCATTACGTCTTCATAAGACTCGGCCCATCCACGCTTCCATTGCGACTGAATCGATTTAATGCTCGCTTTATGTTTGGTCCAACCAAACCTAGTTTCTCTCGGTCTGAGAATCCCATTCACAAGCTCGTTTTAAATCCTTTGGATTACGCTCGTTGTGCGTGTGACCAAATAGGTTCTCGGTTTATGTTGGTCGTCTATAGTTAACCATTAATTATAGAATGATCATGAGTGGCACCTAGTAGTACATCATGATCCCCAATTAATCGAAAAAAATCAACGGTTTATCCAGAACTATTTCTGAAACCCTTCAGCAGCTCGAATGATTCGTGCCCCATTCCCTTCACTCATCTTATACCCACTTGGTTCGGGACATGGTCTATTGTGTCAGTCCCCAATAGGCTGACTACGTCACACCTAGCCCAAGTATTATTTCCTCGTCCTACAGATTCTAGTTACTCCACATGTATCAAAGAGTACCTTACTCTAAACATGTAATGCTTTGGCAAAAGACTTTAGTAACAATCCGACGAGAGGCCATGGGTATACATCTCCTCGCAAGGAGTGGTGAATCCTTTATAAGCTATTCAAACACCTTCCATCACTTTGACTTATACCCAATCATCCCGGGTCCACATCTCCTTAGAGATGTTTGCTTAAGATGTCAAAGCATAAGTCTCCATGATCAAGATGACTTGAATACCGCAAGTATAAGGAACATCGCACTTAAGCCACAGTAAGAACTTCATTGACATATCTATATATGCAGAGAACCATATGAAGTCTTACGACTGGTCACTCCAATGAACTAGTTACCATAACTAGCATCCACGATTAACTCCAGACATCACAATGTCTCCAGCCAGTAAGAATCAGCTGCTTGGATACACCAAGGAGTATACCTCGTGCTAGTCTTGACAGAATTGATGGTGTCTAAATCCATCAATTCATCTACTAGGGATAATTCTGATACATCACAATTACACATGTAGAGATACTCACTAGTTGTGATCCAATCACAAATTCTCTCATGCTGTGAATCGTATCGAGGACATTCATTAAATGAGTTTAAGATCCAATCAAATACATAAAACATGTATACTCAAATAGTGAATCTTCATTTATCATATAAATGGTTCATACATAAGGTGATTGCCTTAGGACATCTCTCATATATTACTAACAGAGCATACCCCCAGAACGAATTTGGCAACTCAGAATAACTCATCATCGATCTAACCATCTCCATAAGAGTCCTATTCCTTCGCTCCGCTACACCATTCTGCTGGGGTGTGCCAGGTGCAGACAATTGGGATTGAATCCCAGCCTCTGATAAGTAATTCCTAAACTCTCCCAAGAGGTACTCACCACCACGATTATATCGTAGTGTCTTGATACTTTTACTTTAACGTTTCTCCCCATCAGCCTTGAATTCTTTGAACTTGTCAAAGCATTCAGACTTGCGGCGCATCAAGTAAATGTATCCATATCTCGAATAATCATCTATAAAAGAGACGAAATACTCAAAACCACTTCTAGCCTGGATAGACATAGGACCATATAAATCAGAATGAACCAATTCTAACACATCTTTAGCTTTATACCCCTTGGCCTTAAAAGGCCTCTTGGTCATTTTACCTTCCAAGCAAGATTCGCAGGTTAGGAAATCTTCCACCACTAATGAACCCAGAGGTCCACCAACTATCAATCTTTGAATTCTACTTAGGTTAATATGATCTAACCTTAGATGCCAAAGATATGTTTGGTTCATTTCCGAAGGTTCTTTTCTCTTGTTAGATTTAGAAGATGAGTTATTTACTTCTATTTGCATCGTGGGAGCTTTTTGTTCAAGGATATATAAATTTCCTATCAATGCACCATAACAGATAATGTCCCTATTCCTTTTTATAACAACTCTATCAGTAAAAGAAATAGAATATCCATCCAAAATAATTTAGAAACCGAAATTAAATTCTTTCTAAATAAAGGTACATAAAGGCAATTTTTTAGAACCAAAGTTTTGTTCCTATCAAAAGAAAAATAAACATTTCCCACTGCAACAACCGCAACCTTCGTGGTATCGCCCAAGTAAATGGTAATCTCCCCCTCAGCTAGTCGTCTGGTTTCCTGGAACCCGTGCAAAGTATTACAGACATGATCAGTGGCTCCCGTATCTACACACCAGGTGTCGGTAGATAACACCACTAAACATGTTTCAACGACTAGACCAATAGGTAGAGATTGGAGAATGATATCGACTTGGGTTTTCCCATTGATCTCAGCTTCAAGGACTTTCAACTCATTCAAATGTGCCATGATCTTTAGAACATGATCCCTCACGGGTGTTCCCTCGATCATGGTGGCCATCATCAAGTTCCTCATGGCTTCTTGCCTAGCATCCCGATTCTGGTGTCTGAAAAGCTCCTTGAGATTGAGCATCATGTCATAAGCAGTGGGCATGGCTTCATGCTTATGTTGCAATACATTTGACATAGAAGCAAAAATGTAACACCGTGCCATTTCATCAACCTTTATCCACTTTTTATAACTCTGGTTCTCCTTTTCCCCAGAATCATCTGCAGGCTTATGAAGACACTCTTCGAAGAGTACATACTTGTACTCATCAGCAATCAAGACAATATCAAGATTCCTTTTCCAATCAACATAATTGGGTCCAGTAAGTTTATTCTCTTTTAGTATCACAACAAGCGGGTTGAAAGTCATTTTTGAAAAACCTAAGAATCACATAGATCAAAACATTAGATTTCAAAAAATTATTGATTCCTCAAACAATAAAATTTTAAAATCAACCAATACCTCAAAACATCGAGAATATCGTATGGCACGGTCGTGTGGACGTATACGAATTCTACATTTGTAAGAGGAGGTTTTACCCATTAATTTTATTATCCTTATAGGGGATCGATTACGGCCGGCTAGAGGGGGGTGAATAGCCCTCGTTCGTTGGATGTCGTAATTCGTTCGTTCTTTTGCTCGTCTACACAATCGTTAGCGCAAGAGGAAGCATAAACAATAAAGACAAAGAAATAAATGAAAATACAAACGCTAACAAGAAATGTAACGTGGTTGACGGCTACGCTGCTAATCCATGATCCCGATTCGTCCGAGGTGAATCACTCCTCCAAAGCCAATCACTATTGGTCTCTCCTTTGCACCAAGCTAGGTGGAGGTAACCTTTACAATCAAGATCACTCTTCTTACAAATAGAATGGAGTAAAAACAAGTAAGAAGAGTTTAGAGCTTGTGGGGCACTAGGAAGATCACTTAGAGCATGAGCATTAGCCTCTCAAAGGCTTACACCCTCTCTTTTTATAGAGAGGGCTGATTTCTTCCGTTAGCGCCACGCGGTCATTGCCGCCCTTGATCGGCGCCATCACTACAACGACCTCCGAACACGTCGGATCCCGACCATTGTAGTCCAACGGAACTCTTGGCAGTCGACTACTGGACCTCACCCGATCATTCGCGCCTCCGTAATCGGCCCGATCATCAGGCGGTTAATGCCCGTGCTATCCTCTGGCATTCGACTGCCATTCCATGGTAGTCGACTGCTGGGCATAAACCCATCAGTTGGATACCAGTCGAACTCACTCGACTCAGAGCAGTCGACTGCCATGACATGGCAGTCGACTGGTGTCGAGAAAACCAATCCGATACTTGGCCAAATGGCCAAGTTTCACCTAAGAGCTACCCTTCCCCGGGTTACAATTGCTCACTCTCATCTCTCGGAGTCCCTCGCCTTCGAAGTTCTCTTCGTTCTCGGCCACGTCCCTCCGCAGCATCAGGCGCACGGCTCTGCAATGCTCCTTCGCGTCTCTTGCCTCAAAGTCTACTTCCTCCGGCTTCACTCCAAGCTTCTCGTCCGGCGGTCCCTCAGATGCTCCAAGCGCACGGCTTCCGCAAAGCTATCCTTCACCGACTCAAGGCACAAGTCATGAGATGTGAAACTCGCCACGGCTCCATGTGCGAATTACTACGTCCTGCATGACTTCAACACACATATCAAATCAACATAACACACTAACTTAAACCCTTTGCCACACCATCAAAACCATATTACGGCAAGAGATTGCCTTAACAATCTCCCCCTTTTTGATGTGTGGCAATCCGTTGAAGGTAGGTAAAAACATTTGATATAAATTTTAAAGGAAAGAAAGCATGTAAAGATAAACATGATATAGCAACATGCAACTCCCCCTTAATCCATGAAACTCCCCCTATCATAAGCATAATTATTTCTCCCCCTAAATATGTTCCCCTTTACTTAAACATACATTTCTCCCCCTTTGACACCATCAAAAAGATTAATCCTAATTTATAAACTCATGGCATCAAGTATAGTAGAAAGAGAAACCCAAAAACTTGATTAAAATCTGAAATCAGAAAATATTGGGCTATTTTTCAGGTTATCAGTCGACTGCTATCAGTATGGCAGTCGACTGGCACAATGGATTCCTAAATTCTGATTTTCTAGGCGAATTTCAGAAATGCATTAAAAATTCCAGAAAATTCAAAAAATCATGAAATTTTGGAAACACATTTCTTTTAAGTATATCTATCAGTGAAAAATATGTTTTCATGAAAAATCATTATATTTCCACGTATTTGCCAAAAATCCAAAAGCTTTAAAAACTACTAGGTTTTTGATCATAAGAGTATCCATTTTAACACGTAGTCTTGCATCCAATTGTTTCAAAACATGAATACATGTATTTTAAAGTAAGAAATTGTTTTGAAAACATATGAAATATCCAACCATGATCTTTGGGCAATATGTCTATGAATTAAACATAAGCCTTCCCCATGATTGGTCTATTATTGCTATGTTGATACTTTAAATGACCATCTAAATGCCATAGGCATTAGTGGACATTTGTATCATCCTAACATCTAAAACATGCTAAGTTTGCAATAAAGTTAGCCTATAGAGAGTGGGAGATGCATCATATGGGTTATTTCTTTATACTTAACCAATATATTCATGCAATTCTATCAAGGTTAAGTATCAACCTAATAATCCTCATGATCATAAAGGCATATATGAATGAATTCTACATTATGATCATGAAACTCATGTATTCATCAAATAATAGTCATGCATTAGGTATTGTATGATGATAATAAACAAAGTATCACCTAAAGCATGATTCAACCCTATTTCTCATGATTACGTGCCAAATATTAAAATCATAAATCATGATTTCAAACATACATAGCAATTACATTAATCATCATGATTTAAGCATTATTATCTATTTATGAGCACGTTATCATCACCCAACACTATTCTAAAAATGTTGTCCCGCCATCCTAAGTCAACCAAAATATGATATAGGTCAATTCCATATGGTTGACTACCCTAGGGTTTTCCTAACCCTTAAGGATGGATTTCGGAAGCCAAAATAAGTTCTTTCCTATTGGGTTCACTAAGTATTCCTTGGGGATCCATTTCCTAGCTATTACTTTCTTCTTATCTTGTCCCCTAGCTATAAGGCATTTGTAGGCCTTTTCATTTTTCTTTTCCTTGTAGCCTAGGCCCTTTTTGTTGAAACTAGCTCTTTGGCTCCCTAAGATCATGTTCAATGTGTTGGAGCCAATTGTGAATTTTTCTAGGGCTTTTGTTAAATAATCTACCTTTTCCCTTAATGCCCTATTTTCATCCATGCATGCATCACTAATATTAAGTGGCATATAGTTATCATGTGAGCATGCTTCATCATGGCAAGAAGAATTATTTTCATTTAAGCATGCATTTTCTAGCTTATGCTCTAAATCCTTAATTTGAACAAGCATGCTTTTATTTTTCTTTTTCATTCCAAATAAGTCCTTAGTTAAACTAGAAATTATGGAAACTATTTTCTTAGGAGAGGCTTTCGTTACCATAGTTTCCATGTCCTCTTCTTCTTCGGATGATGAGGATGTAGAAGCTCCCCCTTCATATGAGCTCTCCCCAGTTGATCCTTCATTTTTGGATGATGAGCAATCCAAGTCATCAAAGGCCATCAAGGCCAAATTGGTGACAAAGGCATTCTCCTCATCCGATGATGATGAGGAGGATGAGGATGGGTCATCCCAAGTCCTTGCCTTTAGAGCTTTGGTCTTCCCCTTTTCTTTTGTCTTCTTCTCCTCTTCCTTCTTTTTCTTGCTCCCCTTTTTCTTCTTCTTTTCTTCTTTCTTTTTCCTCTCTTCCTTGCTCTTGTTTAGGAGAGGACAATTGTCCCTTATGTGCCCCTCTCCTTGGCAATTGTAGCATATGACCTTCCCCCTTGGTCTTCTATTCCTATCATTTGATTTATGAAAATGAAAACCTTTTAAAGCACGTCTTACCCTCCTTACCATATAGGCTTCTTCGGTGCTATCCATGGAAAAGGAGGAAGACGCTTCGTCATCGGAGGAGGAGGAGATCTCTATCTTCTTCTTTCCCTTATTTGCCAACAATGCTACTCCCCTTGAAGGTTGTATTTTTGGCTCTTCTTGTATTCCTTCAAGCCTAGATTCATGTAATTCCATAGTGGAGAAAAATTCATCTAGAGTACTTACCTCTAGATTCTTTGAAATGTAAAATGAGTCCACCATTGAACTCCACTTGGAAGACCGAGGGAAAGCATCTATGGCCTTCATTATCATATCGCGATTGGAGAGCCTTTCTCCTACACTTGTTAGTCCATTTAAAATTTCTTTGAATCTAGAATGCAAAGAAGTTACCTTTTCTCCCTTTTCTAATTTAATGTTGGATAGTTGGGAGCGGAGGAGATCTCTCCTTGCTAGCTTTGCCTCGGATGTGCCCTCCTGAAGCTCAATTAGCTTCTCCCACATCTCCTTGGTGCTTAGGCATTCTCCTATTCGATTGATTTCTTGTTGGGGGAGCACATTGAAGAGATGATGCTTGGCTTTTGAATTTGCAAGGTGCACTTCCCTTTGCCTTTTGGTACACCTAGATTTCTCTATTGGCTTCCCCTCTTCATCCCTAGGCAAAACGAAACCGGATTCCATTGTAATCATAATATCAAAATCCGTTTCAAAAAATACCTCCATTTGCTGCTTCCACCAAGCGAATTCGCCGTCGAACTTCGGAGGATGGATGTTGGAGCCAGCCATTTCAAAAATTGCTTGTTGTGGCGGTTAGTTCTCGACAAGCTTTCCTTGGCTCTGATACCACTTGTAGGGGATCGATTACGGTCGGCTAGAGGGGGTGAATAGCCCTCGTTCGTTGGATGTCGTAATTCGTTCGTTCTTTTGCTCGTCTACACAATCGTTAGCGCAAGCGGAAGCATAAACAATAAAGACAAAGCAATAAATGAAAATACAAACGCTAACAAGAAATGTAACGTGGTTCACGGCTACGCCGCTAATCCACGATCCCGATTCGTCCGAGGTGAATCACTCCTCCAAAGCCAATCACTATTGGTCTCTCCTTTGCACCAAGCTAGGTGGAGGTAACCTTTACAATCAAGATCACTCTTCTTACAAATAGAATGGAGTAAAAACAAGTAAGAAGAGTTTAGAGCTTGTGGGGCACTAGGAAGATCACTTAGAGCATGAGCATTAGCCTCTCAAAGGCTTACACCCTCTCTTTTTATAGAGAGAGATGATTTCTTCCCGTTGGCCGCCACCACGATCGCCACCCTTGGCGGTGGGATCGTCATTACTAAACGGCCTCCGAACACGCCGGATCCCGACCGCTGTAGTCCAACGGAACTCTTGGCGCGATCATGGCTGGACCTCACCGATCGGCCGCCTCCGTAGTCGACGCCTCCGGCCACGAGTGGTTCTGGTTCTGCGCGATATCCTCGGCAATGCCGCCATTCCATGGCCGATCACGGGCATAAACCCATCACGATACCGATCGAACTCACTCGACTGCTCGCCATGACATGGCAATGACCGGGTGTCGAAAAAACCATCCGACACTTGGCCAAATGGCCAAGTTTCACCTAAGAGCTACCTTCCCGGGTTACAATCGCCACTCTCATCTCTGAGTCCTCGCCCGAAGTTCTCTTCAGATGACCGCCACGTCCCTCGGCAGCATCAGGCACACGGCTCTGCAATGCTCCTTCGCGTCTCTTGCCTCAAAGTCTACTTCCTCCGGCTTCACTCCAAGCTTCTCATCCGGCGGTCCCTCGGATGCTCCAAGCACACGGCTTCCGCAAAGCTATCCTTCACCGACTCAAGGCACGAGTCATGAGATGTGAAACTCGCCACGACTCCATGTGTGAATTACTAACTCCTGCATGACTTCAACGCACATATCAAATCAACATAACACACTAACTTAAACCCTTTGCCACACCATCAAAACCATATTACGGCAAGAGATTGCCCTAACAATCCTGTCAACCTAACTTTTTGATAAATAAAATTAATAGTTGGTTCATCTTCGGCCCTACAAATAAAATCAGTAACTCCGATGGGGAGGATACTCCTATTTGCATCTAAGTGTTCATCATTACTCGATACCAAGGCAATTATCTCGGATTATGTGCCTTCCGATGGGAAAGTACACATGCTTTTAAATAATTTCCTATAACCATATTTAACCCTGTGACCCACAAAACAAACTCATCCGATGGGGAGGAAGACACTCAGAGCCGACGCACAAGTTTGTTTGCATCACATGTCAAATCATAAAGGAGGCTGTGGAAATTTTAAAAAATATCCCTCTCCCACTTAGTAATTTAAAGTTGAGGAATTTTTCTAGCATACGACATGCATATCAAACAAGAAGCAATAAATATGAAAAAAAAATATTTTCCAACTATTATGACTTTTGTTCTCCAATATGCCTCCCGTTGTATCGCCATCTCGTCCGCTCCTCCTTACGCCATATACAAGCCATCCGGAGATCTGAGCCAAGAAAAATTATTTTAATTTACATCCATCGATCCTATACTCCACGAAGGAGTGTACATGAAATCTAGATCGAAAGTAAACTAAAATAAACGAGTGGCTAAACAATGTCATACTTAATTAAAAAAATTAAATACTAGCCTCATAAACCTCGAGGATTCAAATAATAATACAATAACACACATCCAATCACATACACACACATATGACCATAATAGTTGGATCTTATGCCTGTAACCAAAAAGTTAGCCTACAAGTAGCCAAAAAGTTATCATCCGACACATACAATATATGATAAGTGCATAAAAGTAACCGAATTGAAAACACACAAAATCAGAAACCATAGCTCTGATACCATTTGAAGGGAGTGGAACTGAAGCTTCGCTTCGCACCTCGGTCACTTATGCATGGCGATCCCATCGACGTCCCCAGATTAAAAAAAATTAATCCAAGATGAAAACGGATTACCCAAGCAACCGATCCATCATCGTGCTATTCAATTAGAGTGGTCACTTGAACAAACTAGTTGTTCAAGCAACCTAATTCTTTTCCTCGACTAGCCGTGGAATAGATGATGTATGGATCGCCGGTTTTTGTGTTTGTCATCAAGGTCTAAGTAAATTAGCCACATAAAATTACATACATCATACAAAGAAATAAAAGAAAACCAAAATAAGAATTATACCTCTTGGTCTTCTATCGTATGTCCTATCCTCCTCTTGGACGTTGTGTGGGAAACGATCCTCCAAGAGATGAAGCCTCCTAGATCACATATCTTGTTTTCCTTGTTCACTCCGAACAAAGGAAGATAATAAGCTCCCTTCTTCTCCTATCTAGTTCCGGACACAATCCCTTTGGAGAAAGATCAAGCCACCTTCTCCTCTTTGTTGTTGTCGCCGGCCACAAAGGAGAGGGAGATGGAATTGTCGGCCAAGATTGGTATCTTGCCGCCGGCCAAAGGAGAGGAGGAGAGGGTGCTCCGGCCAAGAGAGGATGAAGATAGGATAATCCCTAACCTCCTTGCCACCAACCCTAGCACTTTGACAATAGGCGCCGCCAAAACAGTAAGGATTCAAAACTCAAATGTCTTATCACCCAAAGCCTCTCCCAAAACCCTAATCTCCCAAAAGATGTTACATGCCCAAGACCTTAGCCCTCCTTTTATAGAGCTAGGCTTAAGCCTCCTTTCAATCTCCACCGTCGGATCTAGAGATTTAATCTACACCATCGGATCTAGAGATTTAATCTCCACCGTCGAATCTAGGCTTCATGAGGGTTTTAATAGGCTAAAATAGGGACCATGAGGAGGAGTTGGATCTTGGCCACCCAATGGATCTAGCCCACATAAAGTCCGATCCATTAATGATAATCCATTCCACTAGAGGATTATCATTGATCTACCTCACCAACCCCCATAATTAAATATGGGCTCCATATATTAATTGTATAAATATCTCCCCGTGTTTAAGATTTCCAATGTCCATCAATTAATTAATTTACTGACAATTAATTAATCAACATCTAACTCCATGAGTAGTACTACTCAACCTCATCATCATGCCGGACCAAGTCCACCTGTAAGGTTTACATGATGATCCTTATGAGCTCCTCAAGGGGACATCATCATCATAATATATAGGACACGATTTCCTCCTATAATCCACAACACACCATGTAAATAATATCATTTCCCAACTTACCGAGCGTATCGATTTACTCTATAAATCTCGCCCATTGGTAAATCAAAGAAATAAATACTAAGTACATGTGCCCGTTATTATATTGGGATTAAGTGCATCTCCACCATAATATATGAGGTCCGATTCAATTATGTAGTCAGTAATAAATTGTATCACCTCTAAGTCGGTCCTGCTCAATACACACAAAGTGTACTAGTGTAATTCTATGGTCAAGACAAACCAATACCAAATCACACTACAACCATACCAATGGTTTGTTCAAAACATTCTCAGTTGTGAGCCTTTACTTATACTCTACAAGGAACTGATAACATGATCTCTCCTGTGACACTACACACCATGTTATCTACAATGTAATGTATTAGACAATATGCATAACCATAAATATGCCAACAATGATCATGTGATTCTTATTTCAAAAATAAAGATGTTCATACAAAAGATAGACTTTTCAGTATACATCCCAACAAGTCAAGTGGGATATGGAGCTAATTGAATATGATATCCATTATCATCCCCGAACAGTTGTCATTGCTCAGTCGTTAGCTATTTTCCTAGTTGAAGTACCAATGGGCCTGGAGAACAGTTCTATAAAAGAAGAGAAGGGAAAGGGTGCCTAGAATATTTTTTTGGACGGATCTTCCGGGGCCAAGTGAAGTGGAGTCAGAGTGATACTTATATCTCATTCAAATGAACAATCTCGTATAGCCATTCGCTTGGGATATAAGGCATCCAACAATGAGGCAGAGTATGAAGTTATTTTTGTTGGTGCAGGGGCACTAGATAATCAAACTTGTGTTTTGATTATGGCAAAGACACAAAGTTAAGTTTATATCGTTATCTCACGAGCTAAATCGAGTGTGCAGAAAAGTACTAAAGCTAGAGTTGAAGGCTAGCGACACCCGGAGGAAGCTGCGGTGGTCGGGCGACACTCGAGTGACTTCGAAGGGAGCCGAAGGAATCGAGTGGAAGGACGGAAGCGAGAGCTACAGATTAAGTATCGAGGTAAGATCGTGTGAGTGAGAGATGGTAAGGTCGTGTCCTCTTTACGAGGACAACCGTAGGCGGCGATCCGACTAAGACTTCCTGTGGAAGGTCTAGGTCGATATCGGACGGTTAGAAACCGTCATATTTACCATTTTCCGTGCTGACCTCTTACTGCAGGGAAGTGGCCAGGTTGGCAGTCGACTGCTGGACATGGGGAAGTTGACTAATGCTCATCAATCGACTGATGGGAGGCATCAGTCGACTAATGGCGACGAATCAGCCTTTGT
Organism: Wurfbainia villosa; assembly: GCA_025175895.1. Taxonomy (NCBI): domain Eukaryota; kingdom Viridiplantae; phylum Streptophyta; class Magnoliopsida; order Zingiberales; family Zingiberaceae; genus Wurfbainia; species Wurfbainia villosa. Next base: position 44,309,617 of record CM045999.1, on the reverse strand, counting down.
GCTTGGTCAAAACGGATAACGTTTGACGCGATCACTTCGCGATAAAATTTTGTACAACTTCGGGATTTGTTCCAAAACATTAGGAGACATATTTAGAGGCCAAAATATATAAAAGGAGGGGAGGATTCCAACTCCAAAGATTATCAAGATTATTATCAAGTGCTCCTACAACGTCAAAGCTCCAACACCGTCAAAACGCCGACGCGACAACAAGTTCTAATCCTCTTCGTCGGCAAAAGTAGCAAGTAATTTCTTTTATTATTGTATTCTTTGTTTTTATTCATAACGAGGTGAGGTAGGCTTGTTACCTCATCCTCGTACTTCCGGTTTTGTGATCGTTGTCTCCTACCTCCAACGAGGAGGAGACGTTATAGTGCTTTGCCCTTCGTATGCGATCTAGGACTGTTAGGGCCTTGGAGTAGCATCTGTTGTGTTGTGAACCAAGTAAAAATAAACTTGTCTTCTTATTTTTCCGCTGTGTCTACTCATGTTTTAACGAACGTAAACGAAAGAAAAGAAATTCTACGCTCGCTATTCACCCCCCCCCCTCTAGCGACGCTTCTCGATCCAACAATTTTGGCTGGATTATAGGCAGCAAGGGCAATGGGGGATATTTCAATCATAATTCACTCAGATTCTCAATTGGTCGTGCCGCAACTTCAGGGTGCTTTTTCCATCAGAGAAGATAGGTTACAAAAATACTTTACAACTTTTGAAAAAGGAAAGACTCATTTTCGAGAGGTAATCTTGCAGAAAATCATGACAGAGGAAAATCAAAAGGCAGATGATTGGCTAGTCTTTTAGAAGGAGGGAAGCTTCAAGACTCTATTTGTATAGAAGTTCCTGGTTCCTTGGTGGTGTGTAATGTGGAGGGCGTGGTGCAAGGAAGTGATTGTTGACCCGACTGGAGAACTGATATCATGGCTTATTTGCAACATGGGAATATTCTCGCCGAAAGTGGGGCAACATCAGCCATGTTAAGAAGTGTGAAGTGATTCACAATTATTGATGACGCTCTATATAAAACATCTTTTGGCCGACCTTTATTGAAGTATCTTGGGAAGTAGGACGCCGAGTGGGTGCTAAGGGAAATACATGAAGGATGTTGCAGCATTCAGTTGGGAGGAAGGGCGTTAACTAGGAAAGTATTGCTAGCTAGATACTTTTGGCCAACTCTTCATCAAGATGCAACATGCCTAGTGCAAACTTGTCAAGCCTGTCAAAAACATAGCAACAGATCAGAACGACCTACCGAGTTGATGAAAGTTATGGTTGCTTCTTGCTCGTTTGATAAATAGGCAATGGATATAGTTTGCCCGATGCCTACAACCTCTTTACAAAAGAAATTTTTGCTATTGCCAGTAGATTACTTTTCTAAATGGGTGGAAGCTAAACATTTGGCCATGATCACAGAGAATGCGGTGATACAGTTCCTTTGGAAAAATATCATTTGCCTGTATGGAGTTTTGATGCATGCGAACACGACCTCAAATCTCGTGATGGATATTTTCGAGGACTCGAAGCGCGTGCTCGAGCTCAATGCCTGCAAGTGCACGGATGTCGTCAAGTAATAAAAAGATTATCGATCCCATAGGGACTGAGATTCGAGTACCGATTTGTTCAGTGGATGTTATTGTTCAGAAGTCAATCTAAAGGTTGCGATAGGGAGGGTTGTCGGTGGACTAAACTCTAGTACGGTGTCACACGGAGGAAGAAAGGAGCTTGCTGCGAGATCTTTAAAAGGGATTCTAGGACTTCGGTTTCGCTTGTGTGTCACAAAACATGCTATCAATTGGGCGTTGTCTAAACATCTAACTATGGTCTTGTGTAAGGGACATCATACACTCTCCTAATGAGCCACTGCATCTATTGGGAGCTATCTCTGCCTTACAAGGATGGAATAGGCGATATGAGGATGCCAAATCAATCCCTGCGATGAACCGTTTCCAGTTTTATCGCATCCTTTTACCCACGGTTACAGGAGATCAGGTTTACCCCTAGGTTCCTTGTATAAATCTTTTAAATCATAGATATGAGGGCTGTCGCCCCTGGTATTTCCTAAGCACAGTAGATAGAAAACCAAATACACATAGATATTTGTATAAACAAATCCCAATTGCAAATTCAAACTCAAAAATAGAATTCAATTTGTAGCAACATGTCATATGCACACAAGCTAATCCCTACTCCTAGAATCGAAGAAACTACTCTATAGATAGGAGAGGAGAATCACAATGCATATTCATGTTCGAATTAATCATAAATAAAATGTAAGAATAGGAAGTTACAATGTCGATGTGGCCTTCTCTCCGGCGTTGAAGTGCAGAACTTGGATCTTTGGCGGCGTTCTTCCTCCCTGTTGTGAGTTCCCGAAGCTTTTTAGGGCTTCGGTGTGCCATCCCAGCTGTCGTGCCTCTCCCCTAGGGTTTTGGCAAGGCCATCCTTATATAGACATCACATCAGATCGCTGCGAAATCCTGAAAAAACCCTAGCCGCGGCAATCTGCTGGGCCGCCATACGGTCGTGTGTTTCCACACGATCAGGTCGTGTGTGGACCTGGGGTGGCTAATTTTGCCCCTTGGACATGGTCGTGTGTAGCCACATGCCTTGGTCGTGTCCCCTTCTATGTCTAGTTGCAAAATGTCCTTCTTTTGCTCCGAAAGTGCACTTTTTCCCCTGAAATGCTATCCTGCACATAAAAGTACAAAGAGCAGACCTTCGAACCAGAAAATAGGAAATGTATGCAAAACAAAGTGACATATGCATGAAGCTAACATAAAATGTAATGAGATGTGAGCTAAAACTACTCCTAAAACCCTATATGTTTTGCTCACATCACTTCTCCCAGACTTAAATCTTTCCTTGTCCTCAAGCAAACCTCAGTGCCATGAAATTTTAAAAGGATATTGTTCCATGCTTAGCATGTTAACTAAATTTATCAAGTGGTATTTGCAATCAAAGCGAAATAAATATGTTTTAGAAATCCACAAAGTTAGCTCCTCGTGCTCGTGCTAAGCAAATCATTCTTAGGGGATACTCGTTCCATGGTGAGTAAAGTAGTCATCCTATAGTTTTCCTATGGTCTCCGGGTCTCAGGCACTTACCTGCCCAAAGAGAGGGTTGTTCCCTAGATCTAGCACAATGTCTTAAAGGCATGCTCGGTATTGAGAGAAATTAATAGGTGTTTCCCCAGTAACCTAACTCGGTCTCAAAGGGGCACCTAGTTATTTCCACCCACGATAACTATTTTTTTATCCCTCACAATCTCTCTTTTTTTTTATTTCTTTTTCTCTCTCTATCTTATTTTTTGGCTCACTGGATTTTGATTTTTCCGAATGGGCTTACACAATCCGAGCATCTCCAGTAACTAAAATTTCAGTCTTAGGGTCACTTGTGGATTCCAAAGTAATAGACTACTGAGATGAATCATTATTAGGTATGTACTAGACTATCCCTTTCAGAGTGTTCGACATGTGTAGGTGTAAAATTAGAAGCTAACCAATGTAAGTCTAGAATATTTATTCATAGCCAATAAAATAAAATACCATGAGGTAAATGAAGTTACACTACTCATGAAAAAGACTTTAAAAATACTACTGAGGCAGCTTTACAGATAACAAAAACTAAGTGATGAAAGAAACTCAACAACCTATGCATGAACAAATAAATGCTAACAATAATATAAATATCAGGAAATAAACTACTGCTAGAAATAAAATAAAATTTGGGGTACCCCCAGACTTAATTGAAAGTATACCTCTAGTATGGTGGACGAGGTGGAAAGTCTGGAAGCCTCGACATCTCAGGATCCTGGGAGAACCTGCTGTTGAGATGTTGATGCCACATGTACATGTGGTCGATCTGAGAGCTGGTGGATGCAGCTACTGCTCAATGCTTTTCTTTCCAAGCCCACTGTGCCTGCTGGGCATGCATGTGCTGCCGCATCTCATGGCAGTAGGCGACCTCATCCTGGCGACGGGCAGCATCCTCCTGGAAGTAGATGCGGGCCTCGTCATAGAACTCCTCAGCCTGGTGGAAGTGCTCCCGGAAGCCTTGGAACTCCGCTTGCGGCTAGGCTCTTTGCTCCTCCCATCGCTGCCTCTGTGTCTACTGCTCGGCATATATATCGTCGAGGCACAATCGGAACTCTGAGAAATCATAAGCTGATGTACCTGCATCCTGCTCAAAAGTGGAAAAAGGTGGTGGTGCAAGTGCAGGCTCATGTCGACGTGGACTAGGTGGGCTCCTATGCATGTGTGGACTGGAGGGAGAGTGATGTAAAGGGGAAGAGATGGGTGCCGCTGTGGATGGTCCCTCATGTGGCGGGGAATCCACTATCAAGTCCAAGCGCCAGTTGGCGCGCATGGTGATGGTGGTACGATCAGGGTCAGGGAGCCTAAGGGTCGTAAGGTTTTTCCTTACAAAGCATAAGGAGTGCCCTCTCTTACAATCATCTTCATGGCCATACAGACTCCTAGGTCGATCCTAGGGCTCCCCTCTACACTCTCTAATGTGGTGTAATCATACGCCATCCTATGGAAAATGTGGGTAAGTAGGCCCCCCACATTAATCTCTCCTCTCGCTTCTTTGGCCATCTTCACTAAGTGTCTGATGAAGTGAGACCCTACATCGATGCTACTCCTTTCTTGTAGCATGTCCCAGAGGCAAAGTAGCTTGCTAGCTCTTATCACACCGTCACTCTCCCCACGACCAAATATAGTACTGGTCATGATGCAGTGGAGGTATCGAAAAATGAGGTTTTGGAGGCGCTACGCTTTGGCCCTAGAAGGGTCATAAGCGTGCTCCCCTGTCAACTCGGTCCAAAATATCCGAGAGTTAAACCCCATAGGGGTTCTTCTCTCTCCCCCACTCGGCAAGCCAAAGCATGAATTACATTGGTGAAGGGTCCATTCATGCTCAATGTTGAATATTCTAAAGGTGATCCTACCCTCTTCGCATTCTCTACCCGTTAAAATTTCCGCTTCTAAGGAACTCAAAAATTCTAAAGCTTTTCTGGGGTTGGTTGGGTGTCTCATTCCCATTATCTCTTCCCACCCCATTTTTGCAAATAGGGCTTGAATGTAACCCAACAACCCTAATGACTCTAGAAAATATTCATCAAGGTACCTAGTTGCAGTGAGTTTGCGAGTAGAAAGCATGTTATATCTATCCCTATGCTCATTGTTGCCAAAAAGAAGGGTTGGAAGAGCGTTACCCTCCTCCAGAGTATGAGGGGTGTCGGTTCTCCTTGATTGTCGCTCCGAAGCGCCGGATCAAGATGCTACTTGCTTGGTCCTCCTCATCCTTGCTTTTTTTGGCTTCTTTAAAGGTTGGAAAAACTTCTAGGTGGTGGGGAAGAAGAATCCACATGGCTAGGGAAAGAGAAATCGAAGCACACGGTGCTAATGGGGCGAAAACACACGGCTCACCCTACTTAACCCTTGCGCGACACGACCGTGTGAAAACACACGGCCAAGCCGTGTGTTCCCTTTTGTGCATAACGGTCGGAATTTTCTAATACACTTCGCCGTGTAAGCTAATATGAATTTTATTTTTATTTTTACCTAGAAAAGTTCTATTTTGGTCCTAATGCTAACCGAAATGGAAATCAAAGTTCAAATAAACTAAATGCATGCAATACAATCAAAGGGAAACCTAAAAACAAAACTTTGTTTTCCTCCCAAGAAGAGCTTTGTTTAAGGTCTTTTAGCTCAACCACACTCCATTAACAATTTGGCTCCAGAGGTTCAGTGAACCTCCATTCATCCATCTCTAAATCTTCATCTAGTGGCCCCAGCTATATTCTGCTGAAAGTGAAGTCGTCTAGGTAGGGGGCTCTATACTCTGAAAGGCTGAAGAGGATGATCTCCCCATCTACCTCTAGGGAGATTTGGTGTGCCTTAATATCTATGCACGCCCCCACAGTTGCCAGAAAAGGCCTTCCCAAAATGATGGGATTCTGGAGATTGGGTCCTGTGTCTAGTACGATGAAGTCCGTGGGTATCACAAAATTTTTAATCACCACAGGCACCTATGCTAGCATGCCAACAGGTTCCTTGACTGAGTCATCCCCCATACGAATACCAACGTCCACTAGTTAGAGCCCATTCAGTCCCATCTTCAAATAGTATGCGTAGGGCATCACACTGACTGATGACCCCAAGTCGCATGGCGCTTCATCGAAGCTTTCCCCATAAATTGAGCAGGGGATAAGAAATTCACCAGGGTCCTCAAGCTGTCATGGAATCTTATCTTCATTTTCAGCTTAGTCAGGTAGGGTGGTAATCATGGTAGCACACTCCTTAGCGAATCTGTTTCTCGGTGTTATTCTCTCACTGCCCACTCCTTCTTCTTTAGCCTAACTTGGCTGGGGTACTGATGGAGAACTATCTATGGATTTCAACATGGTTTAGGCTATTTGGGCCACTTGTATCTCCAACATTCTTGTGTAACTTGCTAGGTCATCAATGGTGGCCTTCAAGTCTCTGAGTGATTCCTCTATTTTCTGATATTGGCAACGAAATTACTCATTGGCCTTAGTTTGGGTAGCAACAAAGTCTTCCACCATTAATTCTAGTCTAGACTTCTATTATTGCTGCCCATTGCCCTGTTGCTGTCCATACCCTCCAGATGGTTTGAAATTCCTTGAGTTATTCTTATAGGAGAAATTCGGGTGATTCTTCCATTTGGGATTGTAGGTACTAGAGTATGGGTTCTTGGGTCTTAGATTGTAGTTCCCAACCGCATCAACATGCTCAATATACTCTTCTATGGTTCCCTGCCCCTCAATAGTTGTCCTCCCGATATGGTACTGCTCCTTCTCCGAAGTCAATGACCACTCATGCAGATGTAGGATTCAAAGAGTCAAAACATCTGCTAAGAATGTCCATCCTTGCTATTAGGTGGTCAACGGAGTTGACACCATATCGTCCTAGCGTAGGAGCTGGGTGACCATGTTCGGAAGCCCATTGATGGTGGTTCTGGGCCACCTCTTCTATTAGCTCCTCTGCTTCCTCTATGGTCTTATTCATAAGTGCTCCTTCTGTAAGAGAATCCAGGGACATCTTCGCGGCATATGTGATCCCATTGTAGAAGATGTGGATCACCAGCCACCTTTCCAATCAGTGGTGGGGGCATTGGTAGAGTAGCCCCTTATACCGATCCCAAGCTTCGAATAAGGACTCCCCCTCCTACTAACGGAAGCTTGTGATAGGATAGTGCATGTGAGCAGTCTTGCTTGGTAGGAAGTATTTGTTCAAGAACTGCTGCTCACATTCCTCCCATGTAGTAATGCTTCCCGAAGGTAGGGAGTGAAGCCATTGTTGGACTATCCGAGCTGCAAAAATCGCTTTTTGTATTGCGGAAACCTCAAAAGCTGGCCACAGATCTGTGCGAAGATATATAAAAATAAATTCATGTATGTGTTATGGAAACCTAGATCTACCTTAGATCTATATGATGAGAGTCTTACCCTTGTAGCGACGCCCTTCGCTTATCCCGCTCGTCCAAACGCTTTGCCGGATCTCGAAGAGTGTCAAGTGCACACTCCTCTACAAGTATCCACACGGACAAATGGTGGAGAAGACACCTTAGAGTGTGCTAGCACCCTTGAGGAATCTCGGCAAGAAGAGGATGAGGGAGAGAACTTGAAAGGAACAAGGAAGAAGATGATGAAGTTACTTCCAATAACTTCACCCACTATTACAAAAGTGGCCGACCACTTTGTTTTTGGGGGGGTTTCATGCATGCATGTAACTCCAAGAGCCAATGGCTCTTGGTCTCCCTCTTGAGGTGGCACCACATGATAAGTCCATGATGATGTGGAACATCATCATTGGCCGACCCCCATGCCAAGTCACCATGACATGGCAATTGGTCAAGTCAAAATTGACCATTCATCTTCCTTCTCACGTCAAGTCAAACTTGACATATTATCTCCCATGGTTGATCAAATCTAACCACTTGATTCAAGTCAATTTGATTTAATGAATCTCTATTCATTAATTTAAATTGACTCAATGAATCAAATCTAAATTAGACTCATTCAACACTTGAATCAAATTGAGTCTAACTCAATTAGTCTAATTTGGATTACTCTTAATCCAATTTGGTTCATCCCATGAACCTAATTCTCATGGTCCATCATATGAACCTAATCTCCATCTAATTGCCCTTTGTGTGTGACCCTATAGGTTCTTGTAACATTGGAAATACTCCTAAACCGATTTAGGAACATAAGCAATGAGCAGTATCTAGCAACACATCATTGCTACCCAAGTTACAAGAATGTTGAGATCCAACATCACCTTTGTGACAACTAATTATGACTCTCACAATATGTGACAATGTCCCTCTATCCTTGACATCTTGATTGACCAATTTAGGCATAGACCGTGTCATCCTCGGTACAATCTATATCTTGAACTCCAAGTAGACTCACTCTAATCAAATGAGCTCAATATCTCATATTGACTCATTTGGGCATGGCCATGCACTTCGTGGTCTCACTCTATCAAGAATAACGATGTCACTCCCATCATATAGAAGGGATAGATCCCATCTACATCACTCACATCCCTCCACATAATTTGTTACATACCTAGTAATCGCCTTTATAGTCCACCCATTTATGGGTGACGTTTGACGAAGCCAAAGTATGCAACTCCTTATGTAGAGAACCATGGTGACTTCAGGTCCAAGAACTAATAGTCACATGAGAAAGTATATGACACTTATATAACGATCCATGATACTTTCTCATGGCGGGTCATTCAGTATACATTCTCCAATGCATACCCATGTGTCAACTTGATATCTCATATCCATGACTTGTGAGATCAAGTCATCGTGTTGACCTACATGCTAGCCTCTACGCATTAACATTGTCCCTGAATGTTAATACTTGACTAGGAATGATTAAGAGTAGTGTTCTCTATATTATCTCATTATCGATTCAACCAATCGATTGATGTAAATAAGAACCTTCTACTCAAGGACATTATTATACTTAGTTATTTGGTACCAATACAAGTAAATATAATAACCATGCCTTTATAGATAGGAATATGATACAATAAAGTCCATACAACAATCATCACATGATTGACTCTAGGGATTTCATTAACAATCTCCCACTAGCACTAGTGCCAATCACCGTAGTATCTAATACCCAATGACCTAGTGTGACCATCGTGCTTTTTCTGTGCCAAAGCCTTGGTCAAGGGATCTACGATGTTAGCCTCTGTGGGTACTTCACAAATCTTTACATCTCCTCTATCGATAATCTCTCGAATGAGATAGAAGCACTGTAGTATGTGTTTGGTCGGCTGGTGTGAGCGAGGTTCCTTAGCTTGCGCAATAGCTCCATTGTTGTCACAATAGAGCTCTATAAGATATGCTATGCTAGGAACCACCCCAAGCTCAGTAATGAACTTGCGGATCCAAACTGCCTCCTTTGTTGCCTCTGATGCAGCGATATACTCGACCTCTATTATATAATCAGCAACTGTGTCCTGCTTCGAACTCTTCCAGCTCACAGCACCACCATTCAAGCAAAACATGAACCATGACTATGAACTATAATCATCCTGGTCAGTTTGGAAGCTGACATCACTGTAACCCTTTACAACTAGCTCCTCATCACCTCCAAATATCAAGAAATATTTTTTAGTCCTTCTCAAGTACTCAAGAATATTCTTGACTACTATCCAGTGACGCTCACATGGATCTGACTGCTATCTACTCGTCATGCTCAAAGCATACGAGACATTAGGAGGAGTACACAGCATGACATACATGATAGATCCTTTAGCAGATGCATAAGAGATCTTATCCATGTTGTCTCTCTCCTCTCTAGAAGAGGGACTTATTGGGATGTATACTGGAAAGTCTATCTTTTGTATGAACATCTTTATTTTAAAATAAGAATCACATGATCATTGTTTGCATATTTATGGTTATGCATATTGTCTAATACATTACATTGTAGATAACATGGTGTGTAGTGTCACACGGAAGATCATGTTATCAGTTCCTTGTAAAGTATAAGTAAAGGCCCACAACCGAGATGGTTATGGAAAAACCATTGGTATGATTGTAGTGTAATTTGGTATAGGTTTGTATTGACCATAGAATTACACTAGTACACTTTGTGTGTATTGAGCAGGACTGACTTAGAGGTGATTCGATTTATTGCTGAAACATAATCGAATCGGACCTCAGATATTATGTTGTACATGCTCTTAATCCCGATATAATAACGGGCACATATACTTAGTATTCATTTCTTTGATTTACCAATGGGCGAGATTTATAGTGTAAATCAATAGGCTCGGTAAGCTGGGAAATAATATTATTTATATGGTGTGCCATTGATTATAGGAGGAAACCGTGTCCTATATATTAGGATGATGATGTCCCCTTGAGGAGCTCATATGGTTCATCATGTAAACCCTGCAGGTGGACTTGGTCCGGCATGATGATAAGGTTGACTGGTATTACTCATGGAGTTAGATGTTGATTAATTAATTGTTAGTAAATTAATTAATCGAAGGACATTCGAGATCTTAAACACGGGGAGATATATGTACAAATAATATATGGAGCCCATATAAACTTATGTGGGTTGGTGAGGTAGATCAATGATAATCATCTAGTGGAATGGATTATCATTAATGGATCAGATTTTATGTGGGCTTGATCCATTGGGTGGCTAAGATCCAACTACTCCTCATGGTCCCTATCGTAGCCTATTAAAACCCTCATGAAGCCTAGATCCGATGGTGGAGAATAGAACTCTAGATCTGATGGTGGAGATTAAATCACTAGATTCGACGGTGGAAATTAAATCTCCAAGTCCGATGGTTTAGATTAAATATCTAGATCCGACGGTTGAGATTAATTCCTAGATCCGACAATGGAGATTAAATGAAGGCTTAGGCCTAGCTCTATAAAAGGAGGTATAAGGGTGGTCGGCAAGAGCATTGAAAGGGGATTAGGGTTTTGGGCAGCTAGGTTTTTGGAGAAGCATTGGGCAGCTAGAAGTCTTGGGCGGCAAGGCTTACTTCTTCCTAGGTTTTTGGCTGGCGCCCCTCTTCCTCCTTTCAACCTTGGTCGACGCTCTTCCCCTCTTCACCTTCTCCTTGGCCGGTGGAAACAAGGGTTAGGGTTTATCCTTGGAGCTCTTGGCCGGCAGCATCATCAAGTCCCTTGACTTGGTGGCCGGTCTTAGATAGGGAGGAATTTTGTTTCTATACTTCTTCTTGTTCAGAGCGAGCAAGGAAAGAACATCGTGATCTAGGAAGCTTCATCTCTTGGAGGACCGTTGCCCACACAACGTCCAAGAGGAGGATAGGACATACGATAGAAGAACGAGAGGTATAATGCTTGTTTATGTTCTTTTGTATTATCTCTATAATTGTTTTCAATTATATGTGGCTAAATTTACTAGGACCCCGAATACAAACGCAAAAACCAGCGATCCATACATCGTCTATTCCGCGGCTATTCGAAGAAAGAGGTTGGTTGCTTGAACAATAAGTTTGTTTAGGTGACCACTCTAATCGAATAACACGACGATGGAACAGTAGCTTGGGTAATCCCTAATTATCATGGATTAATTTTTTAATCCGGGGACGACGAAGGGATCACCATGAACAAGCAACCGAGTTGAAGTGGGAAGCGAAGTTTCCTACCATCAAGTGGTATCAGAGCCACGGTTTCCAGTTTTGTGTGTTTAGGATTCAGTTATTTTATGCACTTATCATATATTGTATGTGTTGGATGATAGTAGGATGTGCGTAGGCTAACTCTTTGGTTGCATACATAAGATCCAACTATTATGGTCATATGTGTGTATGTGATTGCATGTGTGTAATATTGTTTGAATCCTCGGGGTTGACGAGGCTAGTATTTATTTTTTTATAATTAAGTACGACATTGTTTAGCCACTCATTTATTTTAGTTTGCTTTCGATCTAGATTTCATGTACACTCCTTCGTGGAGTATAGGATCGATGGATGTAAATTAAAATAGTTATTCTCGGCTCAGATCTCTGGATGGCTTGTACATGGCGTAGGGAGGAGCGGACGAGATGGCGATACTACAAGAGACATATTGGAGAAACAAGCCATAATAGTTGGAAAATATTTCTTTTTCATAATTATTGCTTATTGTTTGATATGCATGTCGTAGGCTAGAAAATTCATCAATTTTAAATTACTAAGTGGGAGAGGGATATTTTTATAAATTCCCACGGCCTCCATTACGATTTGACATGTGATGCAAGCAAACTTGCGCGTCGGCTCTGAGTGCCTTCCTCCACATCGGATGAGTTTGTTTGCGGATCACAAGGTCAAATATGTGTTGGTGCAATCGGCCCAGGTCACGATTGACCAGACTCGAGTTTGACTCGAGTGATGTTTTGATGTTTGACAAAGATGTTTGACAAAGATGTTTGACAAGTATGTTTGACATAGGATTGACATTGATGTTGGACATTGATGTCGGTTAATATGTTGGGGAGATTGTTTATACAATCGACCCAGGTTATAATTGACTTGATGGTTGACCAGGGTTGACCATGTGATTATGGGAAAGTCCAAGCATGGGTCTTGGCAAGGTAAAGTCCAAGTCATGGGTACTTGGCATGGAAAGTCCAAGTGGGACACTTGGCAATTGGGAAAGTCCAAGTCTTGAGCACTTGGCATGAGAAGTCCAAGCATGGGTCTTGGCAAATGAGAAGTCCAAGCATAGGTCTTGGCAAATAAAAAGTCCAAGCATGGGTCTTGGCATGGAAAGTCCAACATGGGTTGGCAAGGGAAGTCCAAGGGGTTTGAAATTGGCGGCGTAAAGTCCAAGCGGAGTCTTGGCGGCGTAAGTCCAATGTGCCTTGGCGGTGTAGACACCGTTAGCATGACATAGCCGATGGAAGCACCGGGAAGCTAGCGCGATGGATGAACAAGTCATGGATGACTTGGAGGATCGAGGCGTGAGGTGATGGAGGTGGCTAGAAGGCTTAGGTCTAGGCTAAGGGTGGTCTAGCAAGTATGGGGCACCATACTTGGGTTAAAACCTCATTCTTGAGGTTGGCGGTCGGGCATTATGGCGGATTCATTGCCGAGAGTCGACGAGTTCATTGCCGTTTGAAACTTTAGGGCTCTGGCGATCGGCTGCTCATGAAGCGATCGGCCCGATGTCGCTCAAGCGATCGGCCATATGTGATCATTGCCGGTCGAGTGCGAAACCTGCAGCGCTCGTAGTGGACTAAGCGATCGACTAAGAGCGTTAGCGATCGGCGCAAATGTTAGCGATCGATGGTGAGAATCCGTTGGAACTTGTCCAGCGTGGATTGGCCGTTGTCTCACATTCTGATGTTAGCGATGGGGTGATTTATGGCGATCGTTGCGCGGAAATCGGCCGGCGAGATAAAGGAATCATAGATTGCGGCATCGGTTCTTGGGGAGCTTTCTTGAGGCGATTTGAAGGCGATTTGTGCATTTGAGGCCCTTCAACCTCATCCAAGCAACCAACAAGCAAAGCGCTCAAACCCTAGTTTTGTAAAGTGTTCTTTACATTTCCTTTGTATTTGCTTGTATTTCTTTAGATTATTGTTGTAATCTTGTGTACGAGGTTTCTCCACCTCCGACTTGTTGTCGAGAAGGAGTTTATTGATTAGTGATTGCATTGGCATCGCTAGAGCTCGTTAGAGCTCAATCCGTGGAGTAGGAACCGTGTGGTTCCGAACCACGTTATATGATCATGTTGTGATTGTGTGTCTTGTTATATTTATTTGTTATTACTATTCCGCTGTGCTAACAAGATTGTAGACGATCGAACGCGAAAGAATTCCATCTACGTACGGTGTCACGCTATTCACCCCCCCTCTAGCGGGCATTCAATTCCCAACAAGTGGTATCAGAGCCTGGTGGCTCTTCAACGGATTAACAACCGGGAGCAAGTCGCTAGAGGGTAAAAGATGGAAGTCCAAGATCAATTAGGTTGGGACATCAACACACCGGTGCCCTACACCCTATACGGACGAGAAGGATTCAATTCTTGGAAGTGAAGAATTGAGGATTTTATTATGATGAGAGATTTTGAGGAATGGTCCATTTTGATGGATGGATTTGAATATCCAAGAGGACCAAGAGGTGGATTCCTCAAAAAGAAGAGGTGGACCGAAGAGCAAATTCAAGCATCCGAGAAAAATGATAAGGTGATAAAATTTTTAATTGATTTAATACCTAACAATATCTTGTGTATGTTAGGTAATTATGTAGATGCTAAAGAGTTATGGAGCCAAGTGGCAAAGCTCCATGAAAATTCATCATCGGTCCAAGAAAAAGAAGAAGATGTAGAATGCTCATCGGTCCAATCGGAAGAGGCCGAAGAAGCAAGCTCCTCCTCACAAGCAAGTGAGGATTCGGAAGTTGAAGAAGAGTCAACATCCGGTCAAGAGGAGAGTGTGAAGAATTGGAGGTTGAGAGGCCATCAATCTCCGGAGGTAGAGGTGGAAGAAGCATCCACCTCAAAGATTGAGGGGAGGAAAACCTCCATACCGAACATCAAGAAGAAGCTTCGACATCCGGTCAAGATGAAGAAGCCCAAAGTCCAATTCGGTCTCCACCACCTAGGTAACTCAAGCATGTCAATTAATAATAAAATGAATATTATATGCTTTGAGTGTAGGGAGCAAGGGCACTACAAGAGCAAGTGCCCAAAGAAGGTTAGAGCTCCACCGCACCAAAAGTCAAGGATGCGGTTCCCCAAATATCAAGAGCAAGGAGCATATCATATGCTTCAAGTGCCATCAAGGGACACTAGGAGTCAATGCAAGAAAGGGGAGAAAAAGGCCCAAAATGGAGCATCACATGTAGGGAGCCTCAAGGCAAACCCTAAGGTATATTTCAATAATGCACCTTCTAGATTTAATAGGCAAAAGCATGCTAGAAATAATTTTAATTCTCTTGCAATTTATGAAAAGCATGCTAATAGGAATAAATATTTTTGCTTAGGAGCTAAAAGTGTCCATCTTAATAATAGGAAGAAATTTGGGACTAATGTCCTAAAAATAATTCATCTAAGGATAAACCTAGGTCAAATAACACTAGACCAATTTTACCTAGGAGACCATTAGAAAGGTGCAAGAGCACCTAGGTTTCAATCCTAATGGACTAGGCATATGCCTAGAAAATCCAATGCCCAAGACTTAAATCAAAACTCTAAAATTAGGCAACTAGAAAAGGAAAATCAAGCCTTGAGGTCAAGGCTTGAAAATTTTGAAAAGACCCTTAAAGTTATGCAAAATCAAATGCAAGGGTCAATTAGTCAAACTTGGGTCAAAATCTCAAAGTCAACACTTAGGACCCAAGAAGCAAAAGTCAACCAAAGGCAAGAATGGTTTGGGTCACAAACCTAAGCCTAAGGTGGCTTATCAGTGTGTTCCATTTGACTATGGAACACAAACTAGGTCTAGGAAGACCAAGGTCAATAGGGAAGTCATCCCTAGAGTTGACCAAAGGATATGCCTAGTGGCTGGGGTTTCTAGGAAACCTAAGGTGGCCACTAAGAAGGTTGTTAGGAGGCAATCCCTAAGGTTAACCTAGGCAAGACCCAAATGACCAAGGCTAATAAGCCTAGGAAGGTCATTAGGAAGGTATCTAGGGAAGTTATCCCTAAGGAATATCTAAGTAACCCTAGGAGTTCAAATCGTTTTTGGGTTCCTAAGAGCGTGATTGATTCACGCTAAGATGGGTTTAGGGTGTGTCAACCTTGATTGGATGGGTAGTTAACTCAACCATAACAAAGGTGACACTTTAGGTTATTTTCAAGGTTATGGTTACCTTGAAAATACATTTGAGTTTTTAATCCTAAAAGATTTTAGGATATGCCAATATTAATTATGAAGTTTGATAAAATGATCATTTTGGCACAATTTAGGTTTAGAGGTTGGTGTGCCATTTTGGGTTTTTGGCACACTAGGGAGATTAGGTTAATATGGCAAAATATGTTTAATCCCAACAAATAGGCAATTAATATTAAAATTTAGGTGTTATTATACCTATATATTTTATATGCCATGATTTCTTTGCCATATGCCATGACATGACATCATGTTTACTTTTATCATCTAAATGTCATGATCATGCTTAGGATTAAGGTATTAAATGTCATGTGTTTTTAGATTTCATCATATGCCATGACATCATGATCATTGGCCATGATTTATTTTTCTATTATTATGCCATGATCATTTTCATGCATCTAAATTGATTAAAATTGATTTAAGGACTATGACATGACTTGGAGTCCCATTTATAAGGGAATCAAGTAGAGTTGCCTTAGAAAAATGCATGAAACCCTAGGTTAAGAGAACAAAACCCACATCTCACATCCAATTGACATGTATGTGTATTTATACACCCTGGATACATGTGAGATGCTAGGATATGAGTTGAGTTCAAGGTGCATAGTTTTTGCATCTAGTTGAACCAAAACTCATCTAATTTTATTGGTGGATCATTGGGAAAGCTTGTGTACAAGTCATGTACATAGAGCCCAAGGAATATGATCCAAAATAAGGTTTTGAAAACGGTTTAAAATCATTTTGAAAAACCTTGGTGAAGTCTATCTTTTGATAGCAATCACCATTGATGAGATTGATACAAAGTGAGCTTAAACTTTAAAGTTTTTAGTCACTTTTGGATTTTGTATCAATTTCACTATTTTATGGGTAAAATATTTTTAAAACATTTTTCACCCATTGTTTTGGTCATAAGTATTATACGTATCAAATTTCGTGTTTTTTCGATGTACGTATAATTATTTATGAATTTTTGAATTTCATTCTGATAGTTGAAATTCGGGAATTTCGGCTACCAGTCGACTGCCACTTGGTGGCAGTCGACTGATTACTGTCAGAAGTCGACTGCCAGGTCTGATTTCGGGTTAACAAGGTTTGTTTAGCCCGTGTTCAGCTATGGTAAAGGTTCCTAACCACTCCTAACCCTAGGATATGCTTTGGGAAGCATTATGAAGGGTGAAAATCCATTGGATATGGATTAGGAGTTGTGTTAGGTCAAAGTATCTAATTTAGGGTGAGTAAAAGTTCTATGTTGAACTTAGAACCTTAATTTTGATGGTTTAGAGTTCCTATTGGCTTAGGGGCTTTCCAAGGACATTGTTGGTGCAATGGTCAAGGGGGAGCAAGCCTTTAGGGGAAGGTATCCATCTTGGGATGATGAATGTTTTTTTTTATGGGGAGAATGTTATCAATTGAAAATTGATGGGTGTTTGATACCCAATTTGGAAATTGGGAGAGTGAGATAGGAGTGCCTCTCTTGAGTGATATGGGACTTATCACTAGGAAGATGGTAGGCATCCTAGGTATTTTTGATCAAGGGGGAGATTGTAAGATCTCATTGGGACATGAGACATTGACCTCCTTGGAGAGTAAACCTTTTTGATGTTAGTCAAAAGGAGAGAATGTTTGGGGGAGAACATTTGATTTACATCTTCACTTAAATGTTTGGGGGAGAACATTTGGTGAGTGTTTACCAATTTGGGATAATTGGTAAGGGATTTGAGTTAGTGTTCTAACTCATGGTTTTATTTGATTTTTATCAAACATCAAAAAGGGGGAGATTGTTGGTGCAATCGGCCAGTCACGATTGACGGACTGAGTTTGACTCGAGTGATGTTTTGATGTTAGACAAAGATGTTTGACAAAGATGTTTGACAAGTATGTTTGACATAGGATTGACATTGATGTTGGACATTGATGTCGGTTAATATGTTGGGGAGATTGTTTATACAATCGACCCAGGTTATAATTGACTTGATGGTTGACCAGGGTTGACCATGTGATTATGGGAAAGTCCAAGCATGGGTCTTGGCAAGGTAAAGTCCAAGTCATGGGTACTTGGCATGGAAAGTCCAAGTGGGACACTTGGCAATTGGGAAAGTCCAAGTCTTGAGCACTTGGCATGAGAAGTCCAAGCATGGGTCTTGGCAAATGAGAAGTCCAAGCATAGGTCTTGGCAAATGGAAAGTCCAAGCATGGGTCCTGGCATGGAAAGTCCAACATGGGTTGGCAAGGGAAGTCCAAGGGTTTGAAATTGGCGGCGTAAAGTCAAGCGAGTCTTGGCGGCGTAAGTCCAATGTGCCTTGGCGGTGTAGACACCGTTAGCATGACATAGCCGATGGAAGCACCGGAAGCTAAGCGCGATGGATGAACAAGTCATGGATGACTTGGAGGATCCGAGAGGCGTGAGGCGATGGAGGTGGCTAGAAGGCTTAGGTCTAGGCTAAGGGTGGTCTAGCAAGTATGGGGCACCATACTTGGGTTAAAACCTCATTCTTGAGGTTGGCGGTCGGCCCGCATTATGGCGGTTCGATTGCCGAGTCGACGAGTTATTTGCCGTTTGAGAGCTTTAGGCTCTGGCGATCATTGCTCATGGGCGATCGTGATGATGTCGACAACGATCATTGCCGAGATAGCGATCATTGCCGGTCGAGTGCGAGCCGCAAATGTTGGCAGTCGACTGGTGAGAATCCCGTTGGAACTTGTCCAACATGGATTGAGCCGTTGTCTCACATCTACAGTGTTGGCAGTCGACTAGTGATTTATGGCAATGATCGCCAAAGCGGAAATCCACCGACGCGAGATAAAAGGAAGTCGCTCATGGAGATTGGTGCATCGCCTGGGGAGCTTTCGAGGCGATTTGAAGGCGATTCAGTGTGCATTTCAGGGCCCTTCAACCTCATCCAAGCAACCAACAAGCAAAGCGCTCAAACCCTAGTTTTGTAAAGTGTTCTTTACATTTCCTTTGTATTTGCTTGTATTTCTTTAGATTATTGTTGTAATCTTGCGTACGAGGTTTCTCCACCTCCGACTTGTTGTCGAGAAGGAGTTTATTGATTAGTGATTGCATTGGCATCGCTTGAGCTCGTTAGAGCTCAATCCGTGGAGTAGGAACCGTGTGGTTCCGAACCACGTTATATGATCGTGTTGTGATTGTGTGTCTTGTTATATTTATTTGTTATTACTATTCCACTGTGCTAACAAGATTGTAGACGATCGAACGCGAAAGAATTCCATCTACGTACGGTGTCACGCTATTCACCCCCCCCTCTAGCGGGCATTCAATTCCAAACAATATGGTTATAGGAAATTATTAAGGAGCGTGTGTACTTCCTCATCAGAAGGCATATAACCCGAGATAATTACCTTGGTACCGAATAATGGTGAACACTTGGATACAAATAGAAGTATCCTCCCCATCAGAGTCACTGCTTTTATTTGTAGGGCCGAAGAGGAACCAACTATTAATTTTATTTGTCAAAAAGTTATGTTGACAAGATAGTAAAATTAATGGGTAAAATCTCCTCTTACAAATGTAGAATTCGTATACATCCACACTATCGTGGCATACGATATTCTAGGTGTTTTGAGGTGTTGGTTGATTTTAAAATTTTATTTTTTGAGGAATCAATAATTTTTTAAAATCTAATGTTTTGATCTATGTGATTCTTATGTTTTTTCAAATTGACTTTCAACCCGCTTGCTGTGATACTGAAAGAAAATAAACTTACTGGACCCAATTATGTTGATTGGAAGAGGAATCTTGACATTGACTTGACTGCTGAGGAATAGAAATATGTACTCCTCGAAGAGTGCCCTCCTAAGCCTACAGATGATTCTGGGGAAAAGGAGAAGGAGAGTTATAAGAAGTGGATTAAGGCTGATGAGATGGCACGATGTTACATTTTGGCATATATGTCAAATGTACTACAACATCAGCATCAAGCCATGCCCACTGCTTATGACATGATGCTCAACCTCAAAGAGATTTTCGGACACCAGAATCAGGCTCCTAGGCAGGAAGCCATGAGGAACTTGATGACGACCACCATGATCGAGGTAACACCCGTGAGGGATCATGTTCTCAAGATGATGGCTCATTTGAAGAGATGGAAGTCCTCGGAGCTAAGATCGATGGAGAAATCCAGATCGATATCATTCTCTAGTCTCTACCTAGGAGTTTTGAGTAGTTTCTCCTGAACTTCAACATGAACAAGAGGTTGTATTCGTTGGCGGAGCTTCTGACAGTACTCCAGGCGGTAGAGGGGCTTTTTCGTCAGAGTGCTCTGGCACAGGCCATGGTTGCCAAAAGGTTTCTGCCTCTAAGCCAAAAGGAAAGAAGAAGAAGAAATAAGCTGGGGCAAAGGTGGTGGGAGGAACTCAGGTAGGAGTGAAGAAGCCGAAAGACAAGTGCTTCACTTGCAAGCAAACTGGACACTAGAAGAAGGACTGCCCCAACCGGAAGCAGAACAAAGGTATATCTTTTGTTCTAGTCATTGAAACATATTTAGCAGTGTTATCTATCGGCACTTGGTGTGTAGATACGGGAGCCAATGATCATGTCTGCAATACTTTGCAGGGGTTCCAGGAAACCAGACGACTAGCTGAAGTGGAGATTACCGTAAACTTGGGCGATGCCATGAATGTGGCGCCTATTGCAGTGGGAGATGTTTATTTTTCTTTTGAGAGTAATAAAGTTTTGGTTCTTAAAAATTGCCTTTATGTACCTTTATTTAGAAAGAATTTGATTTCGGTTTCTAAATTGTTTATGCATGGATATTCTATTTCTTTTAATGATAGAATTGTTATAAAAAGAAATAGGGAGATTATCTGTTCTGGTGCATTGATAGGAAATTTATATACGCTTGAACCAAAAGCTCCCACGATGCAAATAGAAGTGAATAACTCATCCTCTAATTCCAATAAGAGACAAGAACCTTCGAAGATGAACCAAACATATCTTTGGCATCTAAGGCTAGGTTATATTAACCTAAGAAGAATTCAAAGGTTGATAGCTGATGGACCTCTGGGTTCATTAGTGGTGGAAGATTTCCCAACCTGCGAATTTTGCTTGGAGGGTAAAATGACCAAGAGGCCTTTTAAGGCCAAGAGGTATAGAGGCAAAGATGTGTTGGAGTTGGTTCATTTTGATTTGTGTGGTCCTATGTCTATCCAGGCAAGAGGTGATTTTGAGTATTTCGTCTCTTTCATAGATGATTATTCAAGATATGAATACATTTACTTGATGCGCCGCAAGTCTGAATGCTTTGAGAAGTTCAAAGAATTCAAGGTTGATGTGGAGAAACGTCAAGGTAAAAGTATCAAGACACTACGATCTGATACTTATTAGAGGCTGGGATTCAATCCCAATTGTCTGCACCTGGCACACCCCAGCAGAATGGTGTAGCAGAGCGAAGGAATAGGACGCTTATGGAGATGGTTAGATCGATGATGAGTTATTCTGAGTCGCTAGATTGGTTTTGGGGATATGCTTTAGATATGACAATGTATATTCTGAACTTAGTACCATCTAAATCAGTGCCTTCTACTCCCATAGAATTGTGAATTGGGAGAAAGCCTAGTCTAAGACATATTCGGATTTGGGGGAGTCCAGCACATGTGTTGAAGGTAGATGCTGGTAAGTTAGAACCTCGTACAGAAGTACACATGTTCGTTGGCTATCCTAGATGAACGAAAGGAGGTTCGTTTTATAGTCCTAGAGATCAGAGGGTGATCGTTAGCATGAACACCAGATTTCTAGAGGAAGACTATGTGATGAACCACAAGCCCAGGAGTAAGATTGTTCTGGAGGAATTGAGAGGGGAAGTCACTACTTCAGTACCATCTCTACTAGAGGATATAACACAAGTCACTACACCGCGTGTCACAGAGGATACACAAGTGATACCTCATTGTAGTGGGAGGGTTATGAGACAGCCTGATAGATTCATGTCCTTGGGAGAATCTTTTGATTTGGTCCCTAGCGAACATGAACCTGATCCCTGGACATATGACGAGGCAATCCAAGATAAAGATGCAATATCTTGGCAAAGAGCAATGAATTATGAGATTGAATCTATGGATTCAAATCAGGTCTGGGAGCTAGTAGAACCACCCAGTGGTGTAAAACCCATTGGATGCAAGTGGATCTAGAAAAGAAAGAGAGGAATAGATGGGAAGGTTGAGACCTTTAAAGCGAGGCTTGTTACGAAGGGGTATACTCAGAAAGGGGGTATCGATTATGAGGTGACATTTTCTCTGGTAGCCATGCTTAAGTCTATCCGGATTCTCTTATGTATTATTGTTCATATGGATTATGAGGTATGACAGATGGATGTCAAGACAACTTTCCTTAATTGAAGTCTTGAGGAAAACATTTCTATGAAGCAACCAGAGGGATTCATTGCAAAGGGCAAAGAGCATCTTGTGTGCAAGCTTAATCGATCCATTTATGGATTGAAGCAAGCTTCGAGATCTTTGAACATCCGCCTTGATGAGGTAATCCAGTCTTATGGATTTATTCAAAGTTCGGATGAGTCTTGTATATACAAGAGATGTGACAGAAACGTAGTGGTATTTATTGTACTATATGTAGATGACATTTTGTTAATTGGCAACAATGTTAAGGTGTTATCAGATGTAAGAGTATGGTTGTCCAAACAGTTTGATATGAAGGACCTGGGAGAAGTGGGACACATCCTTGGGATCAAGGTTATAAGGGATCGTAGGAAGAGGATGTTTTGCTTATCTCAAGCTTCATACATAGACACCATTATGGATCGTTTTAGCATGTGGAACTCCAAGTAAGGCTTTCTACCTTTTAGGCATGGAGTTCCTTTATATAAGGAGATGTGTACTAGAACATCCGAGGAGATAGAGGAGATCAAGGCGGTTCCATATGCTTTGGCAGTAGGAAGACTCATGTATGTTATGCTATGTATGAGACCGGATATCTACTTTGTCATCGGCATGGTTAGCAGATATCAGAGTAATCCAGGATAGGGACATTGGACTGCGGTAAAGCATATATTGAAGTACTTGAGAAAGACTAAAGATTATATGCTAGTTTACCAGGCAGACCAATTACTCCCTGTGGGTTACACAGATTCTGACTTTCAGTCAGATAGGGATAACAGTAAGTCTACCTCAGGTTTTGTGTTTACTTTCAGAGGTGGAGCCATTGTATGGAGAAGTGTCAAGCAGAAATGCATGGCAGACTCTACCATGGAAGCTGAGTATGTGACGGCCTCTGAGGTGGCCAAAGAGGTTGTGTGGCTCAGAAACTTCTTGATGGACTTGGATGTGATTCTTGGTTTGCCCAGAAATATCACAATTTATTGTGATAACGGTGGTGCAGTTGCAAAGTCGAAGGAACCACGAGCCCATAAGGCAAGTAAACACATAGAGCGCAAGTACCACCTAATACGAGAAATCGTAAAGAGAGGTGAAGTTGTTGTGGCCAAGATTGCATCGCAGGATAACCTGGCAGATCCTTTCACTAAGGTCCTTCCAGCGAGAGCTTTTGATAGGCATGTGGAGGGAATGGAAATCAGATGTATGGTAGTTTGAGGATAGCATAACCTTTTAGTATAAGTGGGAGATTGTTGGGATGTATACTGAAAAAGTCTATCTTTTGTATGAACATCTTTATTTTGAAATAAGAATCACATGATCACTGTTTGTATATTTAAGGTTATGCATATTGTCTAATACATTACATTATAGATAACATGGTGTGTAGTGTCACACGGGAGATCATGTTATCAGTTCAATGTAAAGTATAAGTAAAGGCCCACAACTGAGATGGTTATGGACAAACCATTGGTATGGTTGTAGTGTAATTTGGTATTGGTTTGTCTTGACCATAGAATTACACTAGTACACTTTGTGTGTATTGAGCATTACTGACTTAGAAGTGATTCGATTTATTGCTGACTACATAATCGAATCAGTCCTCAGATATTATATTATACATGCTGTTAATCCCGATATAATAATGGGCACATATACTTAGTATTCATTTCTTTGATTTACCAATGGGCGAGATTTATAGAGTAAATCAATAGGCTCGGTAAGTTGGGAAATGATATTATTTATATGGTGTGCCATTGATTATAGGAGGAAATTGTGTCCTATATATTAGGAAGATGATGTCCCCTTAAGGAGCTCATAAGGTTCATCATGTAAACCCTGCAGGTGGACTTAGTCCGTCATGATGATAAGGTTGAGTGGTACTACTCATGGAGTTAGATGTGGATTAATTAATTGTCAGTAAATTAATTAATCGACGAACATTCGAGATCTAAAACACCGGGAGATATATGTACAAATAATATATGGAGCTCATATTAACTTATGGGGGTTGGTGATGTAGATCAATGATAATCTTCTAGTGGAATGGATTATCATTAATGGATCGGAATTTATGTGAGCTTGATCCATTGGGTGGCCAAGATCCAACTCCTCCTCATGGTCCCTATCGTAGCCTATTAAAACCCTCATGAAGCCTAGATCCGATGGTGGAGAATAGAACTCTAGATCCGACGGTGGAGATTAAATCACTAGATCCGACGGTGGAGATTAAATCTCCAAGTCCGACGGTTTAGATTAAATCTCTAGATCCAATGGTTGAGATTAAATCCCTAGATTCGATGGTGGAGATTAAAAGTAGGCTTAGGCCTAGGTCTATAAAAGGAGGCAAAAGGGTGGGCGACAAGTGCATTGAAAGGGGATTAGGATTTTGGGCGGCTAGGGTTTTGGAGAAGCATTGGGTGGCTAGAAGTCTTTGGCCGCATGGCTTCCTTCTTCTTAGGGTTTTGGTCGGCGCCCCTCTTCCTCCTTTCAACCTTGGCCGGCGCTCTTCCCCTCTTCCACTTCTCCTTGGCCGGTGGAAACAAGGTTTAGGGTTTATCCTTGGAGCTCTTGGCCGGCACCCTCTCCCTCCTCTTTTCCTTGGTCAGCGGCATCATCAAGTCCCTTGACTTGGTGGCCGGTCTTAGATAGGGAGGAATTTCCTTTCTATACTTCTTCTTGTTCGGAGCGAGCAAGGAAAGAAGATCGTGATCTAGGAGTCTTCATCTCTTGGAGGACCATTGCCCACACATAGTCCAAGAGGAGGATAGGACATACGATAGAAGATCGAGAGGTATAATGCTTGTTTATGTTCTTTTATATTATGTCTATAATTGTTTTCAATTATATGTGGCTAAATTTACTTGGACCCCGAATACAAATGTAAAAATCGGTGATCCGTACATCGTCTATTCCACGACTATTCGAAGAAAGAGATTGGTTGCTCGAACAACAAGTTTGTTCAACTGACCACTCTAATCGAATAGCACGATGATGGAACAGTAGCTTGGGTAATCCCTAATTGTCATGGATTAATTTTTTAATACGGGGACAACGAAGGGATCACCATGAACAAGCAACCAAGTTGAAGTGGGAAGCAAAATTTCCTACCTTCAAAACTTTGAGTCTTCGAAAGACTCACACCATGTGACATCAACAGAAGTCCCTTCTTGAAATTCTGCATGGCAAACCATAGTAAAACCGTGTCAATATATATACTCTGACTTAGGCCAAGCAATCTCTTAGATCTATCTCTATAGATCTTGATGCCTAAAATATAGGCTACTTCACCTAAGTCATTCATTGAGAAGCACGTCCCCAAGCAAGTCTTCATAGACTGTAGCGAAGGGATGTCATTCCCAATGAGTAGTATGTCATCCACATACAATACAAGCAAGACAACTGTGTTCCCATTAACCCTCTTGTAGACACAGGGTTCATCTTCATTGTTGATGAAACCAAACTATTTGATCGCACCATCGAATCAATGATTCCAGCTCTGAGAAGCTTGCTTTAGCCCATAAATGGACTTTTGCAGCTTGCATACTTTCCCAGTATGCTGTGGATCTACAAAAACTCTCAGGTTGTGTCATGTACACATCCTTGAGCAAGTTTCCATTCAAAAATGCAGTTTTGACATCCATATGCCAGATCTCATAATCGGGGTACGCTGCAATAGCAAGCATGATCCTAATGGACTTAAACATCGCCACTAGAGAAAAAGTTTCATCATAGTCAATACTATGAATTTGCTTGAAACCTTTAGCCACCAATCAACCTTTATAGGTATGCATAAGTCCATCCATGTCAGTCTTTCTCTTAAAGACTCACTTACACCCAATGGGTTTGACCCCTTCAGGTGGATCAACCAAAGTCTATACTTGGTTCGTGTACATCGATTCCATCTCGGATCTCATGGCCTCTAGCCATTTTTCAGAATCTGGGCTCATCACAGCTTCGTGATAGGAGGTAGGCTCATTCTCAATGAGCATAACGTTATCATAGTCAGACAAGAGAAATGAGTATTTCTCGGGCTGACGACGTACCCTATCAGACCTGCGAAGAGGTAGGTCTACTTGAACAGGTGGTTGTTCCACAACTCTTTGTGTAACAATCTCATCACCCACAACACTTTGTGGTTCCTGTTCAACCTCCATCAAGGCCTCAGTGCTATGGTCCTTATCTTGAATTTCTTCAAGATCGAACGTACTCCCACTAGTTTTTCTAGAAACAAAGTCCCTTTCTAGAAATACCCCAGTCTTTGGCACAAACACTTTGTGCTGACTGAGAATGTAGAAGTAATATCCCTTCGTCTCCTTGGGATATCCAACAAAATAACACTTATAGGATTTGGGTCCTAGTTTGTCTGAGACTTGACATCGAACGTAAGCCTCACAACCCCAAATCCTCATGAAAGACATCTTGGGATTTCTCCCTATCCATATCGTATATGGTGTCTTTATCATAGCCTTGGATGGTACACAGTTAAGTGTGAAGGTTGCTGTGTCTAGAGCATATCCCCAAAAGGATATAGAAAGATCTATGTGACTCATCATAGATCGTACCATATCAAATAGGGTATGATTCCTCCTTTCGGATACACCATTCCACTATGGTGTTCCAGGAGGAGTGAGTTGGGATAGAATCCCACACTCAGCTAGATAGTCATGAAACTCATGGCTAAGGTATTCATCACCTCGATGTGATCGAAGTATCTTAATACTCTTGCCAAGTAAGTTTTGTACTTCATTCTTGAATTCTTTGAACTTTTCAAAGGATTCAATTTTATGTGTCATCAGATACACAACCATATCTACTGAAGTCATCAGTAAATGTAATGAAGTACCTGTAACAACCTCTAGCAGCAACATTGAAAGGATTGCATACATCACTATGTATAAGTCCTAACAAGTCTGTTGCTCTCTCGCTGTGTCCACTAAAGGGAGTCTTGGTCATCTTGCCTAAAAGGCAAGACTTGCATGTCTCATATGATTCAAAATCAAATGAGTCCATCAGTCCATCCTTATGGAACTGAGATAAGAGACTCTCATTTATGTGACCTAAGTGACAATGCCAGAGATAGGTTTGGTTCAACTCATTTGACTTTATCCTTTTGGTACTTATGTTATAGATGAGGCACTATTTGGGATGTATACTAAAAAGTCTATCTTTTGTATGAACATCTTTATTTTGAAATAAGAATCACATGATCATTGTTTGCATATTTTTATGGCTATGCATATTGTCTAATACATTACATTGTAGATAACATGGTGTGTGGTGTCACACAGGAGATCATGTTATCGGTTCCTTGTAAAGTATAAGTAAACGCTCACAACCGAGATGGCTTTGGACAAACCATTGGAATGGTTGTAGTGTGATTTGGTATTGGTTTGTCTTGACCATAAAATCACACTAGTACACTTCACGTGTATTGAGCAGGACTGACTTAGAGGTGATTCGATTTATTGCTGAAAACATAATCGAATCAGACCTCAGATATTATATTGTACATACTCTTAATCCCAATATAATAACGGGCATATAGACTTAGTAGTCATTTCTTTGATTTACCAATGGGCGAGATTTATAGATTAAATCGATAGGCTCGGTAAGTTGAGAAATGATATTATTTATATGGTGTGTCGTTGATTATAGGAGGAAACCGTGTCCTATATATTAGGATGATGATGTCTCTTTGATGAGCTCATAAGGTTCATCATGTAAACCCTGCAGGTGGACTTGGTCCGGCATGATGAAAAGGTTGAGTGGTACTACTCATGGAGTTAAATGTTGATTAATTAATGGTCAGTAAATTAATTAATCGATGGACATTCGAGATCTTAAATACGGAGAGAAAATGTACATATAATATATGGAGCCCATATTAACTTATGGGGGTTGGTGAGGTAGATCAATGATAAACCTATAATGGATTGGATTATCATTAATGGATCAGACTTTATATGGGCTTGATCCATTGGGTGGCCAAGATCCAACTCCTCCTCATGGTCCCTATTGTATCCTATTAATACCTCATGAATCTTAGATCCAATGGATAGAAACAAAACTCTAGATCCAAAGGTAGAGATTAAATCTCTAGATCCGACGGTTGGGATTAAATCTCAAGATCCGACGGTTGAGATTAAATCCCTATAACCAATGGTGGAGATTAAAACAAGGCTTATCCCTAACTCTATAAAAATAGGGCAAGGGGTGGGCGGAAACTTGAATCCAACTAGAGATAGGATTAGGGTTTTGGCCGGCAAGGCTTGGAGGCTAGGGTTTAGGGGTTGGCGGCACCAAATAAGGAAGGTCTTTCCTTTCTTCTTCTTCCCTCAAGGTGGCCGGCAACCTAGCTTCCCTTTCTAGCCCTTGGCCGGTGTCCAAAGCATCTCCTCTCCCTCTCTTTGGCCTGCAAAACCTAGCCTTAGGGTTTCCCTTGGAGCTTTGGTTGGCATTCACCTATTCTGCTCTTCCTCCTTGGCCGGCGGCAAGCTCCAACCTTGAAGTTTGGTGGTTGGTTAAAAGAAGGAGAAGAGGCTTGTTTCTATTTTTCCTCTTGCTCGGAATGAGCAAGGAAGGAAGATTAGAGATGTAGGAGCTTCATGTTTTGGTAGATCATCGCCCACACGATGTCCGAAAGGAGGAAGGTCATACAATAGAAGATCGAGAGGTATATCGATTTTCTATTTTTATTTGTTACACGTTTATATTTGTTTTTCAATTATGAGCATGATATATTCTGTTAGTGGCTAAATAATACTTGGATCCCGAACATAAACACAAAAACTGACAATCCGTACATCATCTATTCCGCGGCTATTCGTGGAATAGAGGTTGGTCGCTTGAACAACATGTTTGTTCATGTGACTACTCTAAAGGAATAGCACGACGATGACAAGGTTTCTTGGGTGTTCCCTTTTATCTAGGATTAAATTTTTAATCTGAGGACATCGATGGGATCACCATGAACAAGCGACTGAGTTGAAAGGGGAAGCAAAGTTTCCCCTCACGGATCAACCCAACAATTGGTATCAGAGCCACGGTTTCTGATTTTGTGTGTTTAGGATTCGGTTAATTTTTATGCACTTTTCATATATTATATGTGCTGGATAACAGTAGGATATGCATAGGTTAACTCTTTGGTTGTAGGCATAAGATTTGACTATTATGGCCATATGTGTGTATGTGATTGTATGTGTGTAAATGTTTATTTTGTTGAATCCTCGGGGTTGACGAGGCTTGTATTTAATTTTTTAAATTAGATACGACATTGTTTAGCCACTCTTTCTATTTTAGATTACTTTCGATTTAGTTTTCATCTATGCTCCCTCGTGGAGTATAGGATCGATGGATGTAAATTAAAATAGTTTTTAGTCCCGGCTCGGATCTCCGGATGGCTCATACATGGCGTAGGAGGAACGGACGAGAAGGTGATGCGACGAAAGACATATTGAAGACAAAAGCCATAATAGTTGGAAAATAATTTATTTTTCATATTTATTGCTTATTGTTTGATATGCATGTCGTATGCTAGAAAATTCCTCAATTTCAAATTACTAAGTGGGAGAGAGATATTTTTATAAATTCCCATGGCCTCCATTACGATTTGACAAGTGATGCAAACAAACTTGCATGTCGGCTCTGAGTGCCTTCCTCCCCATCGGATGAGTTTGTTTGCGGATCACAAGGTCGAATATGATTATAGGAAATTATTAAGGAGTGTGTGTACTTCCCCATTGTAAGGCACATAACCCGAGATAATTACCTTGTACAAAGTAATGGTGAACACTTAGATACAAATATAAGTATCCTCCCCATCGGAGTCACTGCTTTTATTTGTAGGGCCGAAGAGAAACCAACTATTAATTTTATTTGTCAAAAAGTTAGGTTGACAAGATAGTAAAATTAATGGGTAAAACCTCCTCTTACAAATGTAGAATTCGTATACGTCCACACTATCATGGTATATGATATTCTCGGTGTTTTGAGGTGTTGATTTTAAAATTTTATTGTTTGAGGAATCAATAATTTTTTTAAATCTAAAGTAATGATCTATGTGATTCTTAGGATTTTCAAAAATGACTTTCAGTCCACTTGCTATAATACTAAAGGAAAATAAACTTACTGTACATAATTATGTTGATTGGAAAAAGGAATCTAGATATTGTCTTAATTGCTGAGGAGTACAAGTATGTACTCTTCGAAGAGTATCCTCTTAAGCCTGCAAATGAACTGGAAGTCCTTGGAGCTGAGATCGATGGGGAAACCCAGGTCGATATCATTCTCCAGCCGACACAAAGGCTTGCTCAGGCTCAGTCCATGGTTGCTCAGAAGGTTTTTACTTCTAAGCCGAAAGGCAAGAAGAAGAAGAAACAAGGTGGAGCAAAGGTGGTGGGAGGATCTCAGAGAGGAGTGAAGAAGCCGAAAGCCAAGTACTTCACTTGCAAGCAGGATGGACATTTGAAGAAGGACTGTCCCAATCTGAAGCAGAACAAAGGTATATCCTTTGGTCTAGTCATTGAAACATGGTTAGCGGTGTTATCTACTGGCACTTGGTGTATAGATATGGGAGCCTTGTTGGGTTTCCTGCACCGCGGCGTGTGTGTGTTCGATCACGTTTCGTAAACATGAGCACAGCGGAAGAAATAAAAATAATAAATCTACATTTATTACAACACACACAACACACGCATGCATAGTACAACAAGTGTAGACATAACCGTAAATTTAAATTTGCAATAAAAGGAAATTTATCTACGTTATACCTTTCGTATGACGTGTAGCGGGAACGGCATCAACCGGAACGATCCTCGCTAGAATCGTCTCTATCCGTATCTACGCCGAGTTCCTCGGGATGACTTCGCTAAGCCACGAGCTTCGTCTTCGTACGGGTTACTAGCCTCGTGTTGAAGACGATGTGATCTAGAGATGATCACGATCAGAATCCAAATTCGGATCATAATAGGAGTTCTCAAAACTCGCTTCTCCGGAGAGGTATTCGTCAACCAATTGATGAATCCTTCGTCCTCCACCTCAGAGGATTACCGGAGATCAAATCCCTGGTAAGTTAGCCGCTGTCGGAGCTCTAACCGTCGTCCAAACGACACTCCGATGAGAGGAGAACAAGCTGTCCAGAAAACTGGACAGCTTTGGTGGAGGTGATAGGCGCCGGCCAACCAAGGGAGATAGAGCTCACCTTGATGCCAAACTTGAAGGAGATCACCGGAGCACTAACCGGCAGCAGCTCGATGCCGGCGAGGGGGAAGGAAGCAGCCTTCTGGACGCTAGTTGGAGGAGCAATGGGCGGCGGTTTAGGGTTGGCGCCGAGAGCTCCCTCAATGGAGTGGGCAGCAACCTTAGGGCAAGGGGTTTTTTATTAGGGCTTAATTATCCCTTAAGCTTTCTTTTATAGAGAACTAATTCTCTTAATGGTTATTGGATCATAACCATTAGGCCCGTTAACCCGCTCCATTAAGATAAGTTAAAATAAACCAAACCATGATGGTTTATTTTAAGTTAAAACGAACCGAACCAACTTTTGGTTCATTCGTTTAAAATAAACCAAACCCTTTGGTTTATTCTCCTCAATTGGATTAGAACCAAACTATTTTGGTTCATCCATTACGTATTCATAAGACTCGGCCCATCCACTCTTCCATTGCGACTGAAACAATTTCATGCTCGCTTTATGTTTGGTCCAACCAAACCTAGTTTCTCTCTGTCTGAGAATCCCATTCTCAAGCTCATTTTAAATCCTTTGGATTATGCTCGTTGTGCGTGTGACCAAATAGGTTCTCGGTTTATGTTGGCCGTCTATAATTAACCATTAATTATAGAACGATCATGAGTGGCACCTAGTAGTACATCATGATCCCCAATTAACCGAAAAGATCAACGGTTGATCCAGAACTATTTCTGAAACCCTTCAGCAGCTCGAATGATTCGTGCCCCATTCCCTTCACTCATCTTATACCCACTTGGTTGAGGACATGGTCTATAGTGTCAGTCCCCACTAGGCTGACTACGTCATACCTAGCCCAAGTATCATTTTCTCGTCCTACGGATTCTAGTTACTGCACATGTATCGAAGAGTACCTTACTCTAAACATGTAATGCTTTGGCCAAAGACTTTAGTAACAATCCGACGAGAGGCCATGGGTATACATCTCCTCGCAAGGAGTGGTGAATCCTTTATAGGCTATTCAAACACCTTCGATCACTTCGACTTATACCCAATCATCCCGGGTCCACATCTCCTTAGAGATGCTTGCTTAAGATGTCAAAGCATAAGTCTCCATGATCAAGATGACTTGAATACCGCAAGTCAAAGGAACATCGCACCTAAGCTACAGTAAGAACTTCATTGACATATCTATATATGCAGAGAACCATATGAAGTCTTACGGCTGGTCACTCCAATGAACTAGTTACCATAACTAGCATCCACGATTAACTCCGAACATCACTATGTCTCCAGCTAGTGAGAATCAGCTGCTTGGATACACCAAGGAGTATACCTCGTGCTAGTCTCGACAGAATTGATGGTGTCCAAATCCATCAATTCATCGACTAGGGATAATTCTGATACATCACAATTACACATGTAGAGATACTCACTAGTTGTGATCCAATCACAAATTCTCTCATGCTGTGAATCATATCGTGGACATTCAGTAAATGAGTTTAAGATCCAATCAAATACATAAAACATGTATACTCAAATAGTGAATCTTCATTTATCATATAAATGGTTCATACATAAGGCAATTGCCTTAGGACATCTCTCATATATTACTAACAGACTCCCACTTGGCCTAATGTCAATCGCTACGGTATCCAATACCATAAGCTCTAACATGACCATCAAACTTACTTTGAGGTAATGCCTTAGTTAAAGGATCCGCTAAGTTCCTTTCAGTGGGAATTTTCTCGATTTGTATTTCGTTCCTACTGATGATCTCTCTAATAAGATGATAGCGGCGAAGCAAATGTTTGGATCATTGATGAGACCACATCAAGTTCAGAGATGAACTTCTTGATCCAAACCGCTTCCTTTGCTGCTTCCAAAGCTGCAATGTATTCTGCCTTAGTGGCAGAATCCGCTATAGCGTCAAGCTTGGAACCTTTCCAACTTATTGCGCCTCCATTCTAGGTGAATACATACCCAGACTGAGACATGGAATCATCCTTGTCTGTCTGGAGCTGGCATCCGTATACCCACGTATCACCATGTACCCTTCTCCATATATTAGGAACACATCCTTAATTCTTCTCAAGTACTTAAGAATAGTCTTAACAGCCACCCAATAATTCATTCCTGGATCAGACTAGTATCTGCTCGTGACACTCAGAGCATACGATACATCGGGCCTCGTACATAACATATCATACATGATAGATCCTATTGCAGATGCATAGGGAATCTTACTCATGCAAATCCTCTCGTCTTCTGTGCGCGGACACATAGACTTCGAAAGGTGTATCCCATGCCTGATGGGTAGGAAACCTTTCTTGGATTCCGACATGCTAAACCTCTTTAGCACTCGGTCTATATATGTAGACTGCGAAAGACCAAGCAACCGTTTCGATCTATCTCTATAGATCTTAATCCCGAGGATGTAGGTTGCTTCTCCCAGGACTTTCATGGAGAATGTCTTGGATAACCAAACCTTAACTGACTGTAAGACTGAAACATCATTTCCTATAAGTAATATGTCATCGACATACAATACTAGGAACACGATTGCACTCCCACTAACCTTCTTGTACACACAAGGTTCGTCTGGATTTTGTGAGAAATCAAACTTTTTGATTGTCTCATCAAAACGGATATTCCAGCTCCTGGATGCTTGCTTCAATCCATAAATGGACCGTCGCAATTTGCATTCCTTGGTTTTATCAACCGATGTGAAACCCTCAGACTGTATCATATACACGTCCTCGAGCAGGTTTCCATTAAGGAAAGTTGTTTTCACATCCATTTGTCATATCTCATAATCATAATGAGCCGCTATGGCCAGGAGCATCCGAATGGATTTAAGCATAGCTACAGGCGAATAGGTTTCGTCATAATCAACACCTTGCTTTTGACGATATCCTTTCGCCACCAATCTAGCCTTATAGGTAATCACATTACCATCCATGTCGGTTTTCTTCTTGAAAACCCACTTGCACCCTATAGGCTTTATGCCTTCAGGTGGGTCAACCAAGTTCTAAACTTGGTTTTCATACATGGAATCCATTTCTGACTTCATGGCACCAAGCCACTTATCCCTTTCTGAACTTGTCAGCACTTCTTCATAACTGGTAGGCTCCTCATCATCAATGAGTAACACGTCGTTTGATTCACTTACGAGAAATCCATATCTCTCAGGAATATTGCGTGTTCTACCAGATCTACGAAGATGTGGTGTTACAATAGGTCCAACCGATTGCTCATCACTATGAGTTGTTGGCTGTTGTCCTTCACCAGGTATCTCATCAATGTCTATTTGAGTCTCTCGAGCCTCCTCAAGCTCGACGACACCCCACTATTTTCTTGCAAGAGAAACTCTTTCTCTAGAAATACAGCATGCCTTGAAACAAACACCTTTTATTCCACAGGATGATAGAATTGGTAACCCCTTGTTTCCTTAGGGTATCCAATAAATAGACATTAATCAGACTTACCATCCAATTTGTCTGATACTGTCCGCTTCACATAAGCAAGAAAACCCCATATCTTCAAGTAAGATTCATGAGGTTTCTTACTATTCCATATCTCATATGGAGTAGTTGAGACTACCTTGGTAGGCATTCTGTTTAACAAGTAAACAGCTGTCTGAAGTGCATAACCCCAAAAGGACTTGGGAAGATTCGCATGATTCATCATTGACCTGACCATGTCCAACAAGGTCCGGTTACGCCTCTCAGATACACCATTATGCTGTGGTGTATATGGCGGAGTCCATTGAGACAATATGCCATTGTCTCTTAGATAATCAAGAAACTCTTGACTTAAGTATTCACTACCTCGATCCGATTGAAGTATTTTAATACTCTTGTCATGTTGTTTCTCTACTTCATTTCTGAATTCTTTGAACCTTTCAAAGGCTTCAGACTTGTGTTTCATCAAGAACACATACCCAAACCGTGAGTGATCATCGGTGAAGGTAATGAAGTAGCTATAGCCTTCTAAAGCTTGAGTTGACATAGGTCCACATACATCAGTATGTATTAGACCTAGTAACTCTCCCACTCATTCACCTTTTCCAGTAAAAGGTAACTTAGTCATCTTGCCTTTTAAGCATGATTCGCATGTATCGCATGAATCCTATTCAAACGATTCCAGAATTCCACATCGGTGTAATTCGAACATGCGTTTCTTGCTTATATGGCCAAGAAGACAATACCACATGTAGGAGTCTAATTGATTATCTTTTTGAGGACGCTTGTTGCTCGCTTCGATATTGAAAATATCACTGGATATGTCAAACGTATAAACACCATTGCTTAAAGTTCCAGTCCCTTAAAGAACTCCATTCAAAGTTATGTAACAACAATTGTTACTAAAAGTCAAATGGTATCCATTTATATTTAAACAAGAAATAGAAATGATGTTCTTTATCAACGAAGAAATATAAAAGCAATTGTCCAGTTCTAAGACAAGTCCTACAGGGAGTTCCAACAAATACGTTCCGATGGCGAGTGCAGCAACCGTTGCTCCATTCCCAACACGTAAATTTGACTCTCCCTTGACGAGTCTTCCACTATTCCTTAGCCCATGTATGTCATTACATATATGTGAGCCACACCCAGTATCAAATACCTAAGTGTCTGAGGAAATAGAATGACAATCAATAAAGAAGATTTCTGAAGAAGATGGGGCATTCGATGCCTTATCCTTCATCACGGACTCAAGATAAATCTTGCACTTTCTTCGCAAATGGCCCTACTTGCCATAATGATGGCAAGTGCCCTTTTGAGCTGGTTCTGCCTTTTTAGCCTTTTTCTTCTTCCCCTTCTGTTGTTCCTTTGACTCCCTCTTAGAACCTTTCTTCGAGGAATCAACTAACAACACCGTCCCCTGCTCATGCTTCTCAGAAGGCTCCATAGTCTTCAACATGTTGAGCAGTACCACAGATGGACCTTCTTGCATCTCAGAGGTGAAGAGGAGCTTGGAGATTTCGAACCTTTCGAATCTCACTTGCTTATCAAACAACTCATAAAGATGAAGGACTACGATATGAGCATCCATATGCTCATGCTGCTTTCGTAGCTTGGGTTGCATCGCGGCTAGCATGATGCAACTTGTCAGTTCAGAATCAGTCACATGTTTCTGATAGACCAACAATTCGTTCGGAGTTGCATCGTCACTAGGATGGGCGGGAAGAGGCGCTTCGAGGACATATGCAATTTTTTCACCTTGAGAACAATTCTCAAGTTTCTAAGCCAGTCCAAGAAGTTCGGCCCAGTCAATTTATTCGAATCCAAAATGGAACGCAAATTAAAAGACAACATGATCAATTTTAGAAATACAAAACGAGCATATATGAGAAAGATGATTTTTAAAAATGCATCAATATACATTTATAAATCCCATTCATTTTTTCGAATTTTAAAAACCCCAAAATCACTTCGAGAGATCGTAGGTTCATCTCCGAATGGGTTGATATCCATCATAGTTATGAACAACCTTGGAGAGAGTCCAACAAGCCATTCATAACTACGACGGTAGGTATCAACTATAGCGATTGCATATCACGTATATGCAACTATCACAATGTGCTATCAACTAATTGAATGTTCACACATACATCGGGTTGTTAACACATTAACAAGTATGCATCATATGCATAGCACCCAACTTCACCTCCCTTTACATCGACCTTGGAGAGAGTCCAACAAGACGATGCTCCAGGTTAAAGCTGACCCATTAATCGCGAAATAGTTTTAATATTGTTAGAGCGCATTCAACCAATTAGCCAGGCTTGGAGTGGGTCCAACAACAATAACTAACGATTGACCTCTGACTCTTACCATATTAGAGTTAAACTATTCCAATGATTTGAACATGTTCAGGTTCGAGCCGGGCTTGGAGTGAGTCCAACAACCCAAACAAGAAACAGAACTCTGGTTCTAATCATATTAATGGAAGGTGTAGGCTTTAATATTGAGTTAGGGTTTTATG
Source organism: Wurfbainia villosa (assembly GCA_025175895.1). Lineage (NCBI taxonomy): Eukaryota > Viridiplantae > Streptophyta > Magnoliopsida > Zingiberales > Zingiberaceae > Wurfbainia > Wurfbainia villosa. The sequence goes on along the minus strand of CM045999.1, from coordinate 44,272,229 downwards.
TCTCATCCTCTTTGTATGCAAATAACTATTATCTACATGGCATGGCATATATGTCATACATCTACATGTCACGACACGCATGGCATAATGTTATGCATCTAATGCAATTACATGGCATACAATTATGTCATGTACATAATTTCCTTATATGGCATAACTATTTATGGAAATAAAATATGTTTAAGATTTGATTCTCCAAATCAAATCATGATTAAATTAGGAAATAAATTTCCAAATCTAATCACATATTTTATTTGTGGAAATATTTGATTAAGGAAAATCAATTTAGGAAACCAATTTCCTAAATCTTCAAAACTACTTATGGAAATAAAATATTTTAAGATTTGATTTCCCAAATCAAATCAAGATTAAATTAGGAAACTAATTTCCAAAATCTAATCTAATATTTTATTTATGAAAATATTAATTTCCATAAATACTTCCAACTTTCCAAAAGTGGAAGATTTCCATAAATACTTCTAGAATTTCCAAAATTGAAAAATTTCCATAAATACTTCTAACTTTCCAAAAGAAGAAAATTTCCAGAAATATCATTATGACTATCGCAAAACCATTTTACGATTATGTCGAAACACAACCTGGGCTCTGATACCACTGTTGGGTTTCCTGCACCGCGGCGTGTGTGTGTTCGATCACGTTTCGTAAACATGAACACAGCGGAAGCAATAAAAATAATAAATCTACATTTATTACAACACACACAACACACGCATGTATAGTACAACAAGTGTAGACATAACCGTAAATTTAAATTTGCAATAAAAGTAAATTTATCTACGTTATACCTTTCGTATGACGTGTAGCGGGAACGAAATCAACCGGAACGATCCTCGCTAGAATCGTCTCTATCCGTATCCACACCGAGTTCCTCGGGATGACTTCGCTAAGCCACGAGCTTCGTCTTCGTACGGGTTACTAGCCTCGTGTTGAAGATGACGTGATCGAGAGATGATCACGATCTGAATCCAAATTCGGATCCTAATACGAGTTCTCAAAACTCGCTTCTCCGGAGAGGTATTCGTCAACCAATTGACGAATCCTTCGTCCTCCACCTCAGAGGATTACGGGAGATCGAATCCCCGGTAAGTTAGCTGCTGTCGGAGCTCTAACCATCGTCCAAATGACGCTCCGACGAGAGGAGAACAAGCTGTCCAGAAAACTGGACAGCTTTGGTGGAGGTGATAGGTGCCGGCCAACCAAGGGAGATAGAGCTCACCTTGATGCCAAACTTGAAGGAGATCACCGGAGCACTAACCGGCAGCAGCTCGATGCCGGTGAGGGGGAAGGAAGCAGCCTTCTGGATGCCGGTTGGAGGAGCAATGGGCGGCGGTTTAGGGTTGGCGCCGAGAGCTCCCTCAATGGAGTGGGCGGCAACCTTAGGGCAAGGGGTTTTTGATTAGGGCTTAATTATCCCTTAAGCCCAATTGTATAGAGAACTAATTCTCTTAATGGTTATTGGATCATAACCATTAGGCCCGTTAACCCGCTTCATTAAGATAAGTTAAAATAAACCAAACCATGATGGTTTATTTTAAGATAAAACAAACCGAACCAACTTTTGGTTCATTCGTTTAAAATAAACCAAACCCTTTGGTTTATTCTCCTCAATTGGATTAGAACCAAACCATTTTGGTTCATCCATTACGTCTTCATAAGACTCGGCCCATCCACGCTTCCATTGCGACTGAAACGATTTCATGCTCGCTTTATGTTTGGTCCAACCAAACCTAGTTTCTCTCTGTCTGAGAATCCCATTCTCAAGCTCGTTTTAAATCCTTTGGATTACGCTCATTGTGCGTGTGACCAAATAGGTTCTCAGTTTATGTTGGCCATCTATAATTAACCATTAATTATAGAACGATCATGAGTGGCACCTAGTAGTACATCATGATCCCCAATTAACCGAAAAGATCAACGGTTGATCCAGAACTATTTCTGAAACCCTTCAGCAACTCGAATGATTCTTGCCCCATTCCCTTCACTCATCTTATACCCACTTGATTGAGGACATGGTCTATAGTGTCAGTCCCCACTAGGCTGACTACGTCATACCTAGCCCAAGTATCATTTCCTCGTCCTACGGATTCTAGTTACTGCACATGTATCGAAGAGTACCTTACTCTAAACATGTAATGCTTTGGCCAAAGACTTTAGTAACAATCCGACGAGAGGCCATGGGTATACATCTCCTCGCAAGGAGTGGTGAATCCTTTATAGGCTATTCAAACACCTTCGATCACTTCGACTTATACCCAATCATCCCGGGTCCACATCGCCTTAGAGATGCTTGCTTAAGATGTCAAAGCATAAGTCTCCATTATCAAGATGACTTGAATACTGCAAGTCAAAGGAACATCGCACCTAAGCTACAGTAAGAACTTCATTGACATATCTATATATGCAGAGAACCATATGAAGTCTTACGGCTGGTCACTCCAATGAACTAGTTACCATAACTAGCATCCACGATTAACTCCGGACATCACTATGTCTCCAGCTAGTGAGAATCAGCTGCTTGGATACACCAAGGAGTATACCTCGTGCTAGTCTCGACAGAATTGATGGTGTCCAAATCCATCAATTCATCGACTAGGGATAATTTCGATACATCACAATTACACATGTAGAGATACTCACTAGTTGTGATCCAATCACAAATTCTCTCATGCTGTGAATCATATCGTGGACATTCAGTAAATGAGTTTAAGATCCAATCAAATACATAAAACATGTATACTCAAATAGTGAATATTCATTTATCATATAAATGGTTCATACATAAGGCGATTGCCTTAGGCCATCTCTCATATATTACTAACAAGCCTCTGATCATGTCTGCAATACTTTGCAGGGGTTCCAGGAAACCCGATGACGAGCTGAGGGAGAGATTACCATTTACTTGGGCAATGCCATGTAGGTGGCGGCTATTGCAGTGGGAGATGTTTTATTTATCTTTTGAGAAAAATAAAACTTTGGTTCTGAAAAATTCCCTTTATGTACCTTTATTTAGAAAGAATTTAATTTTAGTTTCTAAATTGTTTATGGATGGATATTCTATTTCTTTTAATGACAGAGTTGTTATAAAAAGGAATAGGGAGAATATCTGTTGTGGTACATTGATAGGAAATTTGTAAACACTTAAACAAAAAGCTCCCATAATGCAAATTGAAGTTAATAACTCATCTTCTAATTCCAATAAGAGAAAAGAACCTTCGAAGATGAACCAAACATATCTTTGGCATCTTAGGCTTGGTCATATTAACCTAAGAAGAATTCAAAGGGTGATAGCTGATGGACCTTTGGGTTCATTAGTGGTGGAGGATTTCCCAACCTGTGAATCTTGCTTGGAGGGTAAAATGACCAAGAAGCCTTTTAAGGCCAAGAGGTATAGAGTCAAAGATGTATTAGAATTGGTTCATTCTGATTTGTGTGGTCCTATAACTATCCAGGCTTGAGGTGGTTTTGAGTATTTCGTCTCTATTATGTAGGATCGAAGTAGTGTGGATGTGGCCGGTTAGAGGCGGGTGAATAGCCCTCAATCATTCGATGACGTAATTCACTCGTTCTCGTTGCGTTGCTTGTCTACGATTGTTGTTAGCGTAGTGGAATAATAATGATAATAACAATACTAACAACACATAACAATCACAAGCAATACACGAGCATATACGTGGTTCGGAACCGAATGGTTCCTACTCCTCGGGCGAGCTCACCGAGCTCTAGTTATGCACACGACACTAACTAAACTTCTTCTCGACTACACGTCGGAGGTGGAGAAACCTCTCACAAGCTATTATAACAGTAATACTACAAGAAATACAAAGACACAAGAAATACAAGTAAAGAACGCTTTACAACTCTTAGCTTTGAACCCTTTCTTGTTGCTTGCTTTGGATGGCTCTTGAAGGACTGGAATGCAGCAGCAATTCCCCTCCAATCGCTTCCTTAAAATCTTGGCGAAATCCTCCAACTTGAGCTCCATTTATAACCTGCATCAAGCTATTTTTGTGCCCAGCAGTCGACTGCCAAAAAGCCCCAGTCGACTGCCCCTGTAGCTGTTGTCTCACAACGGCCAGATCCACGTCGGATAAGTTCCAACGGATCACCAACCAGTCGACTGCTAGTCCATGGCAGTCGACTGGTGACATAGTAGTCGACTGCCCAATCACCTACGGAGCGTTCTGTGCTCACGACACTCCCATCAGTCGACTGCCATCCCTCGGCAATCGACTGCTGTCGATATCAGTCGACTTTCAATCCATGGCAGTCGACTGCCAAGCACAAAACCCACAGTCTTACACCAGTCAAACCCTAGTCTACGTTGACCAATCGAACCGGCACCTATGTCAATCGACTGCTGTCGGGCAAAACCTCAAACACCAAGTTGTTTGAGCATCCGATCGTCGTGTAAACCCTCAAACATCAAGTTGGAGCCTCCTATACTCAGTCTTAGCCACTTGGCCAAGTCCACATCATCCCTCATGGAGTTGCCCACCGAAGCTCTCTTCCCTCGGCTTACATCTCTCGGATGCGCCAAGCGCACGGCTTCGCAACGTCATCCTTCACGTCTCTTGCCCTCGAAGTATGCTTCCCTTTGGGCTCCCTGTCCGACGGTCCCTCGGATGCACCAAGCGCACGACTTCGCAATGTCATCCTTCACCGACTCAAAGACCCCGAGCCTAGTGAACTTACCATGTCCTCAAGACTTCCCACATGCACCAAGCGCACAGCTTCGTAATACATTTCTCACCAAGCACCATACGCACTTCTTCGCAATGCTTTGGACTTTTCACACACCAAGGTCCATGCTTGGATTTTCTATGCACACCCCATGTTGGACTTTCCCACACCAAGATCCATGTTTGGATTTTCCATGCCAACTCCATGTTGGACTTTCCCATGACAATCCCATGTCATGAGTTTTGTCTATCATCAAAATCCTATCAAGGTACTGCTGGGTCGATTGCACCAATAATCCCCCCATTTTTGATGATTGACATAACTACCATCTCAAGTCTACCAATTCTCTCATATTGGCAATTCTCACATCCCAAATGAGAATTCCAACGAACCCTAATTGGTAACTTGGTAACTTCTTCCCCTTTTTAACATTACATCAAAAAGGACCTCCCCAAGGGTATGAATATCTCATATCCCAATGAGATCTTATAATCTCTCCCTTGGAGGAACACATGCCTACAATCTTTCGAGTGATCCCATATCACCAAAAGAGAGGCAACCCAATTTTCCTCCCATGAGAAAATACACATCCATCTTCCCATGATGGATACCTCCCCCTAGAGGCTTGCTCCCCCTTGACCATGTAGGTAGTTGCTTCGGAGACTCATTGGCTCCCATGTCCCCGGATTAAAATTTTCACTAATGAAAGAATTAATCCGGATGGGATGAGTTTCCTTAGCACAACCAATTCGTCGTCGTGCTAACAACTTGAGTGATCGCTTGAACAAACTAGTTGTTCAAGCAACACAACTCTTCTAGTTGGTTAGCTGCGGAAGAGACGACGGACGGATCGCCGGTTTTTGTGTTTGTCTTTGGGGTCCATGATTATACAAAATATATACTAATGCACACTTGTATAATCAACACATAAAAGAACATGCTTGGATCAGAATATAAAGTTGTAAAAATTTTATACCTCATGATCTTCTATCGTATGTCCTATCCTCCTCGTGGACGACGTGTGGGCGAAGATCCTCCACGAGTAGAAGCCTTCTAGATCACGTTCTTCCCTTCCTTGTCTGCTGCGAACAAAGAGAAGAACCAACAAAACCTTTCCTTTCTAGAATCGGCTACCAAGCAAGGGAGTTTGATGCAACCGCTGGCCAAGGAACGAGTGGATGAGCGCCGGCCAACTTGTTGAAGTGTTGCCACCGGCCACCTAGAGGTTGGAGAAGTGCCGGCCACCAAGGAGTTGGAGAACCGCCAGCCACCAATGAGCAAAGGAGGAGGAAGATATGAACACCGGCAATGGATGAGAATAGGATGAGGGGCACCGACCAAAACCCTAGGGAGAACAAGCTTGCCGCCCACTTCTAGCTGCCCAAAACCCTAGCTCCTCTAGGGTTTGTTTCCGCCCACTTTGAGATTAGCCAAACCCTAATTTCCAATCTCTATTATGCTGCCCAAGCCTTAGCCATCTATATATAGAGTTGGGCCTAAGCCTCCTTTAATCTCCACCGTCGGATCTAGGGATTTAATCTCCACCGTCGAATCTAGGGTTTTATCCCAACCGTCGGATCTAGGGTTTCATCCCAACCGTCGGATCTAGGATTTCATCTCAACCGTCAAATCTAGGTTTTCATCCCAACCATCGGATCTAGGGTTTCATCCCATCTGTCGGATCTAGGGATTTAATCCCAACCGTTGGTTCTAGGGTTTCATCCCAACCATCGGATCTAGGGATTTAACCCCAACCGTTGGTTCTAGAGTTTTGTTTTACATCCTTGGATCTAGACTTCTTTAGGATAATATTAGGCTACGATAGGGACCATTAGGAGGAGTTGGATCTTGGCCACCCGATGGATTGGAACCACACAAACTTGATCCATCAATGATGTTCCATTCCACTAGAGGATCATCATTGAACTAACTCACCAACCCCCATAAATTAATATGGGCTCCATATATTATTTGTACATTCATCTCCCCGTGTTTAAGATATCGTATGTCCGTCAATTAATTGATTTACTGACCATCAATTAATTAACATCTAATTCCTCGAGTAGTACCACTCAACCTTATCATCATGTTGACTAAGTCAACCAGCTGGTTTTACATGATGAACCTTATGAGATCCTCAAGGGGACATCATCAACCTAGTATATAGGACACGGTTTCCTCCTATAATCAACGGCACACCATGTAAATAATATTATTTCCCAACTTACCGGGCATATTGATTTAATCCATCTAAATCTCACCCTCTGGTAAATCAAAGAAATAAATACTAAGTACATGTGCCCGTTATTATATCGGGAGTAAGAGCATGTACAACATAATATCCGAGGTCCGATTCAATTCTGTAGTCAGCAAATAATTGAATCCCCTCTATGTCGGTCCTGCTCAATACACCTAAGTGTACTAGTGTAACTCCATGTTCAAGACAAAACAATACCAAGCTACACTACAACCATGCCAATGGTTTGTCCAAAACCATCTTGGTTGTGAGCCTCTACTTATATTTTACAAGGGACTGATAACATGATCTTCTGTGCCACACCAAGCACCATGTTATCTACAATGTAAAATATTAGACAATATGCACACACATATAATAAATATATAAAGTGAAAACAATGATCATGTGATTATTATTCCAAAATAAAATGTTCATACAAAAAGAGCTAGGCTTTCAGTATACATTCCAACAATCTCCACTTATACTAAAAGACTATGCCGTCATCACACTGCCATACATCTGATCCTCATGTCCTCCACATGCCTATCAAACGCTTTCGCTGGAAGGGCCTTAGTGAATGGATCTGCCAGGTTATCCTCTGATGCAATCATGGGGACAGCAACTTCTCCTCGCTTTACGATCTCTCGTATAAGGTGGTACTTGCGCTCTATGTGTTTACTCGCCTTATGGGCTCGTGGTTCCTTCGAGTTTGCAACTGCACCACTGTTATCACAATGAATTGTGATAGTTCTGGGCAAACTAGGAATCACATCCAAGTCCATCAAGAAGTTCCTGAGCCATACAACTTCCTTGGCTGCCTCCGAGGGTGCCACATACTCAACTTCCATGGTAGAGTCTGCCACACATTTCTGCTTGACACTCCTCCATACTATGGCTCCACCTCCAAAAGTAAACACAAACCCCGAGGTAGACATACTCTTGTCCCTATCTGATTGGAAATCTGAATCCGTGTAACCCACAGGGACTAATTGATCTGCCCGGTAAACCAGCATATAATCCCTAGTCCTTCTCAGGTACTTCAATATATGCTTTACCGCAGTCCAATGTCCCTGTCCAGGATTACTCTGATATCTTCTAACCATGCCCACGACAAAGTAGATATCCGGTCTCGTACATAGCATAACATACATAAGGCTTCCTACTGCCGAAGCATAAGGAACCGCCTTCATGTCCTCTATCTCCTTTGATGTTTTGGGACACATCTCTTTAGATAAAGGAACTCCATGCCTAAAAGGTAGAAATCCTTTCTTAGAGTTCTGCATGCTAAAACGAGCAAGGATAGTGTCAATGTATGAAGCTTGAGATAAGCACAACATCCTTTTCTTGGGATCCCTTATAACTTTGATCCCGAGGATGTGTCCCACTTCTCCCACGTCCTTCATGTCAAACTGTTTGGACAACCATACCCTTACGTCTGATAACACTTTGATATTGTTGCCAACTAACAAAATGTCATCTACGTATAGTACAAGAAACACCACTACGTTTCCATCACATCTCTTGTATACACAAGGCTCATCCAGATTTTGAATAAATCTATATGACTGGATTACCTCATCAAAGCGGATGTTCCAAGATCTAGAAGCTTTCTTCAATCCATAAATGGACCGATTAAGCTTAAATACAAGATGCTCTTTGCCTTTAGCAATGAATCCCTCTGGTTGTTGCATATAGATGTTCTCCTCAAGACTTCCGTTAAGGAAAGCTGTCTTGACATCATCTGCCAAATCTCATAATCCATATGAGCAGCTATAGATAAGAGAATCCGGATAGACTTAAGCATAGCTACCGGCGAAAAGGTCTCCTCATAATCGATGCCCTCTTTCTGAGTATACCCTTTCGCAACAAGCCTAGCTTTGAAGGTCTCAACCTTCCCATCTACTCCTCTCTTTTTCTTGTAGATCCACTTGCATCCAATGGCTTTTACACCATCGGGTGGTTCTACTAGCTCCCAGACTTGATTAGAATCCATAGATTCTATCTCTGAATTCATCGCTCTTTGTCAAGATACCACATCTCTATCTTGGAGTGCCTCATCATATGTCCAGGGATCAGGTTCATGTTCACCAAGGACTAAGTCCGAAGACTCTCCCAAAAACATGAATCTTTCGAGTTGTCTAACAACCCTCCCACTACGACGAGGTGCCTCCTGTGTATGCTCTGTGACACGCGGTGCAGTGACTTGTGGTATCTCCTCTTGTACCGGTGGTACTGAAGTCGGGACTTCCCCTGTTAACTCCTCAAGAACAATCCTACTCTTGGGCTTGTGGTTCATTACATAATCCTCCTCTAGAAATCTGGTGTTCGTGCTAACGATCACCCTCTAATCTCTAGGATTATAAAACAAACCACCTTTCGTTCCCTTAGGGTAGCCAACAAACATGCACACTTCTGTACGAGGTTCCAACTTACCAACATCAGCCTTCAGCACATGTGCTGGACTCCCCCATATCCGAATATGTCTTAGACCAGGCTTTCGCCCAGTCCACAATTCTATAGGGGTAGAAGGTACTGATTTGGATGGAACCAAGTTCAGAGTATACATTGCCATATCCAGTGCATACCCCAGAACGAAACAGGTAACTCAGAATAACTCATCATCGATCTGACCATCTCCATAAGAGTCCTATTCCTTCGCTCCGCTACACCATTCTGCTGGGGTGTGTCAGGTGCAGACAATTGGGATTGAATCCCAGCCTCTGATAAGTAATTCCTAAACTCTCTCAAGAGGTACTCGCCACCACGATCAGATCGTAATGTCTTGATACTTTTACCTTAATGGTTCTCCACATTAGCCTTGAATTCTTTGAACCTGTCAAAGCATTCAGACTTGTGGCGCATCAAGTAAATGTATCCAAATCTTGAATAATCGTCTATAAATGAGATGAAATATTCAAAACCACCTCTTTCCTGGATAGACATAGGACCGCACAAATCAGAATGAACCAATTCTAACACATCTTTGGCTCTATACCACTTGGCCTTGAAAAGCCTCTTGGTCATTTTACCTTCCAAGCAAGATTCGCAGGTTGGGAGATCCTCCACCACTAATGAACCCAAAGGTCCATCAGCTATCAACCTTTGAATTCTGCTTAGGTTAATATGACCAAGCCTTAGATGCCAAAGATATGTCTGGTTCATTTGCGAAGGTTCTTTTCTCTTATTAGACTTAGAAGATGAGTTATTGACTTCTATATGCATCGTGGGAGTTTTCAGTTCAAGAATATATAAATTGCCAACCAATGTACCAGAACAGATAATCTTCCTATTCCTTTTTATAACCACTTTGTCATTAAAAGAAACAGAATATCCATCCATAAACAATTTAGAAACTGAAATTAAACTCTTTCTAAAAGTAGGTACATAAAGACAATTTCTCAAAACCAAAACTTTATTCCTATCAAAAGATAAATAAACGTCTCCCACTGCAATAGCCGCCACCTTTGAAGCATTGCCCATGAAGACGGTAATTTCTCCCTCAGCTAGTCGTCGGGTTTCCTGGAACCCCTGCAAAGTATTGCAGACATGATCAGTGGCTCCTGTATCTACACACCAGGCACTGGTAGATAACACCGCTAAACATGTTTCAACAACTAAACAAGAAGATATACCTTTGTTCTTTCGGTGAGGACAGTCCGCCTTCCAATGTCCAGTTTGCTTGCAAGTGAAGCACTTGCCTTTCGGCTTCTTCACTCCTGCCTGAGGTCCCACTGCCACTTTCTTCGCTCCACCTTGCTTCTTCTTCTTCTTACCTTTCGGTTTAGAGGAAGAAACCTTCTGAGCGACCATGGCTTGAGCACTTTGACGAAAAAGCCCCTCTGCTGCTCGAGTTCACGAAGCTCCCGCCAACGAATACAACCTCTTGTTCATGTTGTAATTGGTAGCGAATCGCTCAAAACTCCTAGGCAGAGACTAGAGAATGATATCGACCTGGGTTTCGCCATCGATCTCAGCTCCGAGGACTTCCATCTCATTAAGATGAGCCATCATCTTGAGAACATGATCCCTAACGGGTGTTCCCTCGATCATGGTGGTCGTCATCAAGTTTCTCATTGCCTCCTGTCTAGCCGCCCTACTCTGATGTCCAAAAAGTTCCTTGAGATTGAACATCATGTCATAAGCTATGGCTATGGCCTGATGCTGATGTTGCAGCACATTTGACATAGATGCCAAAATGTAACACCGCGCCATCTCATCTGCCTTGACCCATTTCTTATAACGTTATTTCTCCTTTTCATCAGAGTCATCGTAGGGCTTAGGAGGACAGACCTCGAAGAGTACAAATTTGTACTCCTCCGCAGTTAAGACAATATCCAGATTTCTTTTCCAATCAATATAGTTTGATCCAGTAAGCTTATTTTCTTTTAAAATCACAGCAAGTGGGTTGAAAGCCATTTGAAAATCCTAAAAATCACAATGATCAAAATATTAGATTTCAAATATTATTGATTCCTCAAAACAATAAAATTCCGAAATCAACCAACACCTCAAATCACCGAGAATATCGCATGCCACGCTGTGTGGACGTATACGAATTCTACATTTGTAAGAGGAGGTTTTACCCATTAATTTTATTATCTTGTCAACCTTACTTTTCGACAAACAAAATTAATAGTTGGTTCCTCTTTGGCCCTACAAATAAAAGCAGTAACTCCGATGGGGAGGATACTCTTATTTGCATCTAAGTGTGCACCATTACACGATACTAAGGGAATTATTTCGGATTATGTGCCTTACCGCTGTGGAAGTACACATGCTCCTAGATAATTTCCTATAACCATTATTTGACCTAGTGATCCGCAAACAAACCCGTCCGCAGGGAGGAAGGCACTCAGAGCCAACACACAAGTTTGTTGCATCACACGTCAAATTGTAATGGAGGCCACGAGAATTAATTAAAATATCCCTCTCCCACTTAGTAAATTGAAATTGAGAAATTTTAAAGCATACACAATATGCATATAAAAACAAATCAGCAATAAATATGGAAAAAAACAGAATTTTTCCAACTATTTTGGCATTGTTCTCCAATATGCATCCCGTCGTGTCGCCACCTCGTTCGCTCCACCTTTTCCCGTGCGCAAGTCACCAAAGAGATCCGAGCCAAGATATATCATTTTAATTTACATCCATCGATCCTATACTCCACGAAGGAGTGTACAAATAATCTAGATTGAAAGTAAACTAAAATGAGTGGCTAAACAATGCCATATTTAATTACAAAAATTAAATACTAATCTAGCCTCGTCAACCCCGAGGATTCAAATAATATACATACAATCACACACTAAACAATCACATACAACCAAATAGCCATAATAGTAGGATCTTATGCCTGCAACCAAAAAGTTAGCCTAAGCACATCCTACTATTATCCGGCATACTCAATATATGATATGTGCATGAAAGTAACCGAATCCAAAACACACAAAATCGAAAACCGTGGCTCTGATACCACTTGTAGGGAGTTGCTTGGGAGACTCATTGGGTCCCATGTCCCCGGATTAAAATTTTCACTAATGAAAGAATTAATCCGGATGGGATGAGTTTCCTTAGCACAACCAATTCGTCATCGTGCTAACAACTTGAGTGATCGCTTAAACAAACTAGTTGTTCAAGCAACACAACTCTTCTAGTTGGTTAGCCGCGGAAGAGACGACGGATGGATCACCGGTTTTTGTGTTTTTCTTCGGGGTCCATGATTATACAAAATATATACTAATGCACAATTGTATAATCAACACATAAAAGAACATGCTTAGATCAGAATATAAAGTTGTAAAACTTTTATACCTCACGATCTTCTACCGTATGTCCTATCCTCCTCGTGGACGACGTGTGGGCGAAGATCCTCCACGAGTAGAAGCCTTCTAGATCGCATTCTTCCCTTCCTTGTCCGCTGCGAACAAAGAGAAGAACCAACAAAACCTTTCCTTTCTAGAACCGGCCACCAAGCAAGGGAGTTTGATGCAACCGCCGGCTAAGGAACGAGTGGATGAGTGCCGGCCAACTTGTTGAAGTGTAGTCGCCGGCCACCTAGAGGTTGGAGAAGTGCCGGCCACCAAGGAGTTGGAGAACCGCCGACCACCAATGAGCAAAGGAGGAGGAAGAGATGAACACCGGCAATGGATGAGAATAGGATGAGGGGAGCCGACCAAAACCCTAGGGAGAATAAGCTTGCCGCCCACTTCTAGCCGCCCAAAACCCTAGCTCCTCTAGGGTTTGTTGCCGCCCACTTTGAGATGAGCCAAACCCTAATTTCCAATCTCTATCTTGCCTCCCAAGCCTTAGCCATCTATATATAGAGTTGGGCCTAAGCATCCTTTAATCTCCAACGTCAGATCTAGGGATTTAATCTCCACCGTCGGATCTAGGGTTTTATCCCAACCGTCGAATTTAGGGTTTCATCCCAACCGTTGGATCTAGGATTTCATCCCAACTGTTGGATCTAGGTTTTCATCCCAACTGTCGGATCTAGGGTTTCATCCCAACCGTCGGATCTAGGGATTTAATCCCAACCGTTGGTTCTAGGGTTTCATCCCAACCATCAGATCTAGGGATTTAATCCCAACCGTTGGTTCTAGAGTTTTGTTTTACATCCTTGGATCTAAACTTCTTTAGGATTATATTAGGCTATGATAAAGACCATTAGGAGGAGTTGGATCTTGGCCACCCGATGGATCGGAACCACCCAAACATGATCCATCAATGATGTTCCATTCCACTAGAGGATCATCATTGAACTACCTCACCAACCCCCATAAATTAATATGAGCTCCATATATTATTTGTACATTCATCTCCCCGTGTTTAAGATATCGTATGTCCGTCAATTAATTGATTTACTGACCATCAATTAATTAACATCTAATTCCTCGAGTAGTACCACTCAACCTTATCATCATGTTGACTAAGTCAACCAGCTGGGTTTACATGATGAACCTTATGAGCTCCTCAAGGGGACATCATCAACCTAGTATATAGGACACGGTTTCCTCCTATAATCAACGGCACACCATGTAAATAATATTATTTCCCAACTTACCGGGCATATTGATTTAATCCATCTAAATCTCACCCTCTGGTAAATCAAAGAAATAAATACTAAGTACATGTGCCCGTTATTATATCGGGATTAAGAGCATGTACAACATAATATTCGAGGTCCGATTCAATTATGTAGTCAGCAAATAATTGAATAACTTCTATGTCGGTCCTGCTCAATACACCTAAGTGTACTAGTGTAACTCCATGTTCAAGACAAAACAATACCAAGCTACACTACAACCATGCCAATGGTTTGTCCAAAACCATCTTGGTTGTGAGCCTCTACTTATATTTTACAAGGGACTGATAACATGATCTTCTATGCCACACCAAGCACCATGTTATCTACAATGTAAAATATTAGACAATATGCACACACATATAATAAATATATAAAGTGCAAACAATGATCATGTGATTCTTATTCCAAAATAAAATGTTCATACAAAAAGAGCTAGGCTTTCAGTATATATTCCAACAGACCATTGCACCAACAATGTCCTTGGAGAGTCCCTAAGCCTATAGGAACATTTAACCAATCAAAATTAAGGCAAAGTTCAACAATGAACTCTCTTCCACCTTAAAATTGATACTCTCCCTAAACCCTTCTCCTAATCCATGTCCAATGGATTTCCACCCTTTTTAATGCTCTCCCAAGCATATCCTAGGGTTAGGAGTGGTTAGGGGACCTTAACCTAGCTAAACATGGGCCTAACCAATAAGATTTACCCGTAATCAGCTTGGGTAGTCAATCAATTCGAAATCACATTGCCACCTCCATCATCGGTAGCCACCATTGCGATCTGATAATGTGATTTTTTTTTAATTTCAGAAATGACTTTCCGAAAATCATAATTAAATATACATAGGTTTAAAAATCTTGAAATTTGGTATGTATATTACTTATCATAATCATTTTGGGTGAAAAATATTAGAAAATTATTTTACCCACTAAATTAAGAGATTGACACAAAGTCCAAAAGTTAAGAAAAGCTTCAATAAAGAGCCCTCTTTGTATCATCCCATTCAATGGTGATAGCTATCAAAAGATAGGCTTCACCAAGGTCTTTTTTTTTTCAAAATGTTTTTGAAACCTTTAATTTCTTTTTCCTAAACATCACACTTGTATCTAGATGTGTAAAACACATACAAGTCATGTTTTTAGTGAGATGTAGGGTTTTGATCTTTAATGGTCTCATGCATATTTCCAGGCAATATTCTTTGATTCCCATCAAATTATGCCATGGTCCTTAATTCCATTTTATTTAATGCATGATGATGATTATGGCATAAATATGATATAGATAAAAGCATATGCCAAAATCATGATGTCATGGCATGTGAGAGACATCTAATCATACATGACATCTAAAGATAATTCTAAACATGATCATGACATTTTTATAGATAAAAATGAAAATAATGTCATGACATGGCAAGGCAAACAAATCATGGCAAGTAAAATATACTAAGGTATAAAATACCTAAGTGTTAAATCCAAATTGCCATTTCTAGGTTTAAGTCCATTTTTGCCTTAATAGCCATTTATCCCTCTAGTGTGCCAAAAACCCAAAATGGCACATCAATACCTCTAAGACCTAATTGTGCCAATTTAAATCATTTTTAACTTCTCAAGCACATTGGCACATTCTAATGTGTCAACTATACTATGGTTAGGTTAACCACCCATCCACTTAGGGTTGACACACCCTAACCCATTTAGCGTGAATCGATCACGCTCTTAGGAACCCAATACCTATTGGAGCTCCTTGGGTTAACAAGGTATTCCCTAGGGATAACTTCCCTAGATACCTTTCTAATGACCCTTTTAGGCTTTAAAACCATAGTCTTTTGGGTCTTTCCTAGGTCAACTCTAGAGGTGACTCCTCCTTTGACCTTCCTAGTGGCTATATTCTATTTGTTTGAGGTCTTAGCCACTAAGCAACCACCATGGCTAGACTTAGGGATAGCTTCCCTATTAGCCTTGGTTTTTCAAGACCTAGAAATAGTTCCATAATCAAATGGAACATTATGATAAGTCTTCTTGGGCTTCGATTTGTGACCCAAACCTTCATTTCCCTTAGACTGTTTTTGAGCCTTAGGTCTTGACTTTTGGACATTTGACCCTAGAATTGAATTTTCTATGATTATAAGGGTTTTCTCCATTCTCTCAAGTCTTGACCTCAAGACTTGGTTCTCTATCTCTAATTTTCCCATTTTTGAATTTTCATTAGGTTTTTGGGAAGACCTCTTCTTTTTAGGCATGTGCCTAGACTTTTTGGGATTAATACCCAAATTTTCTTCTACTCTCCTAATTGATTCCCTAGGCAAACTATTTCTAGAATTATGAGTCCTAGGTTTATCCTTAGTTATATGAACATGCTTGGCACCTAAGCAATAAACCTTATTGTTTCTATTAGCATGCTTTTCATTAATAATGGCAAGAGAACTAAATTAATTCTTGGCATGCTTTTTAACTTTAGAAGTTAAAGGTGTATTATTTAAATTTACCTTAGGGTTAGCTTTAGGAGCTCCCCCTACATGAGATACACCTTCTTGCCCTATCTTCCTCCCCTTAGGGAATTGCCTTCGGTAGTGCCCCTTTTGATTGCATTTAAAGCACACAATGTGTTTTTTGCTCTTAATTGAGGGGACTTCGGCATCGTTTGACTTTGGGTTGACTTTTGGTGTCGATGCCTTTTCCTTAGCCAATTTAGGGAATTTGCTCTTGTAATGCCCTTTCTCCATACACTCAAAGAATATTATGTGATTTTTATTTAAAATAATAACACTTGAGTTACCTAGGGAGGTGGTGGAGGCCTCTTCAATTCTTCCGGAGGTAGAAGCTTCATTTTGATCTTGCTCCGGAATGGAAATTCTTTCCTCCGCCTCAATGCTAGAGGTGGAGGTCTCCACCAAATCATCAACATCTTCAAATGTGGATGGGCTTTCTTCCACGACATCTTCCTCTACTTGTGCCGGTTGGGAATTTTTTTGAAATTTCATTATCTTCTCCCATAATTCCTTTGCATCCCTATAGTCACCCAATCTAGAACAAATATGGTTAGGTAACAAATCACCAAGAAATTTTATTACCTCAAGATTTGTCTTGAAGTCCTTTATTTGGTCTTGGGTCCACCTTGACTTCTCAATTTGCCTATTTCTTTCATCCCTAGGCAATTTGAAACCGTTTTCTAAGATTAGCATAAAATCAAAATCAGTTTCTAGATATACCTCCATTTTTCTTCTCCACCATAGAAAATCTCCTTCGATCTTTGGTGGTGAAAGGTTGTAACCGGCCATTTTGTAGTGCTCTCACGGCGTTTAATCCTTGAAGAGCGACCTTGACTCTGATACCACTTGTAGGATCGAAGTAGTGTGGATGTGGCCAGCTAGAGGGGGTGAATAGCCCTCAATCGTTCGATGACATAATTCGCTCGTTCTCGTTGCGTTGCTTGTCTACGATTATTGTTAGCGCAGTAGAATAACAATGATAATAACAATACTAACAACACATAACAATCACAAGCAATACACAAGCATATACGTGGTTTGGAACCGAATGGTTCCTACTCCATGAGGAAGCTCACCGAGCTCTAGTTATGCACACGACACTAACTAAACTCCTTCTCGACTACATGTCGGAGGTGGAGAAACCTCTCACAAGCTATTACAACAGTAATACTACAAGAAATACAAAGACACAAGAAATACAAGTAAAGAACACTTTACAACTCTTAGCTTTGAACCCTTTCTTGTTGCTTGCTTTGGATGGCTCTTGAAGGACTGGAATGCAGCAGCAATTCCCCTCCAATCGCTTCCATAAAGTCTTGGCGAAATCCTCCAACTTGAGCTCCATTTATAACCTGCATCAAGTTGTTTTCGCTCCCAACAGTCGACTACTAAAAGGCCCCAGTCGACTGCCCCTATAGCTGTTGTCTCACAACGGCCAGATCCACATCGGATAAGTTCCAACGGATCACCTACCAGTCGACTGCCAGTCCATGGAAATCGACTGGTGACCTAGTAGCCGACTGCCCTATCGACTACAAAGCGTTCTATGCTCGTGACATTCCCATCAGTCGACTGTCATCCCTCGCCAGTCTACTGCTGTCGACATCAGTCGACTGCCAAGCATAAAACCCGCAGTCTTACACCAGTCGAACCCTAGTCGAATTGGACTAGTCGAACCGGCACCTATGCCAGTCGACTGTTGTCTGGTAAAACCTCAAACACCAAGATATTTGAGCATCTGACCGTCGGGTAAACCCTCAAACATCAAGTTTGAGCCTCAGACACTCAGTCTTAGCCACTTGGCCAAGTCCACATCATCCCTCATGGAGTTTCCCACCGAAGCTCTCTTCCCTCGGCCTACATCCCTCGGATGCACCAAGCACACGACATCGCAACGCCATCCTTCGCGTCTCTTGCTCTCAAAGTATGCTTCCCTTTGGGCTCACTCCATTCGCTCCCCGTCCGGCGGTCCCTCAGATGCACCAAGTGCATGACTTCGCAATGCGATCCTTCACCGACTCAAGGACCCCGAGCCTAGTGAACTTACCAAGTCCTCAAGACTTCCCACATGCACCAAGAGCATGGCTTCGCAATGCATTTCTCACCAAGCACCAAGCGGACGACTTTTCAATGCTTTGGACTTTTCACACACCAAGCTCTATGCTTGGATTTTCCATGCCAACCCCATGTTGGACTTTCCCTCACCAAGCTCCATGCTTGGATTTTCCATGGCAACTCCATGTTAGACTTTCCCATGACAATCCTATGTCATGAGTTTTGTCTATCATCAAAATCCTATCAAGGTACTGCTAGGCCGATTGCACCGACATATTAAAGACAATTATTCGAGATATGGATACATTTACTTGATGCGCCGCAAGTCTGAATGCTTTGACAAGTTCAAAGAATTCAAGGCTGATGTGGAGAAACATCAAGGTAAAAGTATCAAGATACTACGATCTGATCATGGTGGCGAGTACCTCTTGGGAGAGTTTAGGAATTGCTTATCAGAGGCTGCGATTCAATCCCAATTGTATGCACTTGGCACACCCCAGTAGAATGGTGTAGAAGAGTGAAGGAATAGGACTCTTATGGAGATGGTTAGATCGATGATGAGTTATTCTGAGTTGCCAGATTCATTCTGGGGATATGCTCTAGATACAGAAGTGTAAATTCTGAACTTGGTTCCATCTAAATCAGTGTTATCTACTCCCACAGAATTGTGGAATGGGCGAAAGCCTAGTCTAAGACATTCGGATTTGGGGGTGTCCAGCACATGTGCTGAAGGCAAATACTGGTAAGTTAGAACCTCGTACAGAAGTACGCATGTTCGTTGGCTATCCTAGAGGAGCAAAGGGTGGTTTGTTTTATAGTCCTAGAGATCAGAGGGTGATCATTAGCACGAATGCCAGATTTCTAGAGGAAGACTATGTGATGAGCCACAAGCCCAAGAGTAAAATTGTTCTGGAGGAATTAATAGGGGAAGTCACTTCTTCAGTACCACCGGTATAAGAGGATATACCACAAGTCACTACACCATATATTACAGAGGATACACAGGTGATACCTCGTCGTAGTAGGAGGGTTGTTAGACAGCCTGATAGATTCATGTTCTTGAGAGAATCTTCTGATTTGGTCCCTAGTAAACATGAACCTGATCCTTGGACATATGACGAGACAATCCAAGATATAGATGCAGCATCTTGGCAAAGTGCAATGAATACTAAGATTGAATCTATGGATTCAAATCAGGTCTGGGAGCTAGTGGAACCACCCGATGGTGTAAAAACCATTGGATGCAAGTGGATCTACAAAAGAAAGAAAGGAATAGATGGGAAGGTTGAGACCTTCAAAGCGAGGCTTGTTGCGAAGGGGTATACTCAGAAAGAGGGTATCGATTATGAGGAGACCTTTTCGCCGATAACCATGCTTAAGTCTATCCAAATTCTCTTATGCATAGTAGCTCATATGGATTATGAGGTGTGGCAGATGGATGTCAAGACAACTTTCATGAATGGAAGTCTTGAGGAATACATCTATATGAAGCAACCAGAGGGATTCATTAAGAAGAGCAAAGAGCATCTTGCATGTAAGCTTAATCGGTCCATTTATGGATTGAAGCAAGCTTCGAGGTCATGGAACATCCGATTTGATGAAGTAATCCAGTCTTTTGGATTTATTCAAAGTCCGAATGAGTCTTATGTATACAAGAGATGTGACGTAAACGTAGTGGTATTTCTTGTACTATACGTAGATGGCATTTTGTTGATTGGCAACAATATCAAGGTGTTATCGGACGTAAGGGTATGGTTGTCCCAATAGTTTGATATGAAGGACTTGGGAGAGGTGGGACACATCCTTGGGATCAAGGTTATAAGGGATCGCAGCAAAAGGATGTTGTGCTTATCCCAAGCTTCATACATAGACACGATTATGGATCGTTTTAGCATGCAGAACTCCAAGAAGGGTTTTCTACCTTTCAGGCATGGAGTTCATTTATCTAAGTAGATGTGTCCTAGAACATCTGAGGAGATAGAGGAAATGAAGGCGGTTCCTTATGCTTCGGCGGTAGAAAGCCTCATGTATGCGATGTTATGTAGGAGACCAGATATCTACTATCCCGTGGGCATGGTCAGCAAATATCAGAGTAATCCACAACAGAGACATTGGACTGCGGTAAAGCATATAATGAAGTACCTGAGAAGGACTAGGGATTATATGCTAGTTTACCAGGCAGACCAATTACTCCTTGTGGATTACACGGATTTCGACTTCCAATCTGATTGGGATAACAGTAAGTCTACCTCAGGTTTTGTGTTTACTTTGGAAGGAGGAGCCATTGTATGGAGGAGTGTCAAGCAGAAATGCATGGCGGACTCTACCATGGAAGTTGAGTGTGTGCCAGCCTCTAAGGCGGCCAAAGAAGTTGTGTGGCTTAGGAACTTCCTGATGGACTTGGATGTGATTCCTGGTTTGGCCATAACTATCACAATTTATTGTGATAATTATGGTGCAGTTGCAAACACAAAGGAACCACGAGCCCATAAGGCTAGTAAACACATAGAGCACAAGTACCACCTGATACGAGAAATAGTAAAGAGAGGAGAAGTTGCTGTGGCCAAGATTGCATCGGAGGATAACTTGGTAGATCCTTTCACTAAGGCCCTTCCGACGAGAGCTTTTGATAGGCATGTGGAGGGAATGGGGATCAGATGTATGATAGTGTGAGGACAACATAGTCTTTTAGTATAAGTGGGAGATTGTTTGGATGTATACTGAAAAGTCTATCTTTTGTATGAATATATATCTTTTGAAATAAGAATCACATGATCATTGTTTGCATATTTTTATGGCTATGCATATTGTCTAATACATTACATTGTAGATAACATAGTGTGTGGTGTCACATAGGAGATCATATTATCGGTTCCTTGTAAAGTATAAGTAAAGGCTCACAACTGAGATGACTTTGGACAAACCATTGGAATGGTTGTAGTGTGATTCAGTATTGGTTTGTCTTCACCATAAAATCACACTAGTACACTTCGTGTGTATTGAGCAGGACCGACTTAGAGGTGATTCGATTTATTGCTGACTGCATAATCAAATCATACCTCAGATTTTATATTGTACATACTCTTAATCCCGATATAATAACGGGAACATAGTCTTAGTAGTTTTTTCTTTGATTTACCAATGGGCGAGATTTATAGATTAAATCGATAGGCTCGGTAAGTTGGGAAATGATATTATTTATATGGTGTGCCATTGATTATAGGAGGAAACCGTGTCCTATATATTAGGATGATGATGTCCCCTTGAGGAGCTCATAAGGTTCATTATGTAAACCCTACAGGTGGACTTGGTCCGGCATGATGAAAAGGTTGAGTGGTACTACTCATGGAGTTAGATGTTGATTAATTAATGGTCAGTAAATTAATTAATCGACGAACATTCGAGATCATAAACACGGGGAGAAAATGTAGATATAATATATGGAGCCTATATTAACTTATGGGGATTGGTGAGGTAGATCAATGATAAACCTTTTGTGGATTGGATTATCATTAATGGATCAGACTTTATGTGGGCTTGATCCATTGGGTGGCCAAGATCCAACTCCTCCTCATGGTCCCTATTGTAGCCTATTAATACCTCATTAAGCTTAGATTCAATGGATAGAAACAAAACTCTAGATCCAAAGGTAGAGATTAAATCTCTAGATCCGACGGTTGAGATTAAATCTCTAGATCCGACGGTTGAGATTAAATCCCTAGAACCAATGGTGGAGATTAAAATAAGGCTTATCCCTAACTCTATAAAAGGAGGGCAAGGGGTGGGCGACAACATGAATCCAACTAGAGATAGGATTAGGGTTTTGGGCGGCAAGGCTTGGAGGCTAGGGTTTAGGGGTTGGCGGCACAAAATAAAGAAGGTCTTTCCTTTCTTCTTCTTCCCTCAAGGTGGCCGACGACATAGTTTCCCTTTCCAGCCCTTGGCCGGCATCCAAAGCAGCCCCTCTTCCTCTCTTTGGCCGGCAAAACCTAGGCTTAGGGTTCTCCCTTGGAGCTTTGGTTGGCATTAACCTATTCTCCTCTTCCTCCTTGGCCGGCGGCAAGCTCCAACCTTGGAGTTTGGTGGTTGGTTAAAAGAAGGAGAAGAGGCTTGTTTCTATTTTTCCTCTTGCTCGGAACACGCAAGGAAGAAAGATTGGCAATCTAGGAGCTTCAACTTTTGGTAGATCATCGCCCACACGACGTTCGAAAGGAGGAAGGTCATACAATAGAAGATCGAGAGGTATATCGATTCTCTATTTTTATTTGTTACATGTTTATATTTGATTTTCAATTATGAGCATGATATATTCTGTTTGTGGCTAAATAATACTTGGATCCCGAACATAAACATAAAAACCGGCAATTCGTACATCGTCTATTCCGCAACTATTCGTGGAATAGAGGTTGGTCGCTTGAACAACAACTTTGTTCAAGTGACTACTTTAAACGAATAGCACGACGATGACAAGGTTGCTTGGGTGTTCCCTTTTGTCTAGGATTAAATTTTTAATCAGGGGACATCGATGGGATCGCCATGAACAAGCGACTGAGTTAAAAGAGGAAGCAAAGTTTCCCCTCACGGATCAACCCAACAACTCTCTATGTCTAGAAAGTAAAGTCTGTTCATTAGAGGTGCACTACAATAGAACATATCATTTTAATAAACTGAATAACATTTGTTCTTTATTATAAATATAAATCCTTTCTTGTCCAAACAAGAAATCCAAATTATGTTCTTAGTCAAAGCAGGCACATAACAACATTCATCTAGTTCTAGTACAAGCCCAGAGGGTAGAGATATATCTTAAGTTCCTACAGCAATAGCAGCAACTCTTGCTCCATTGCCTGCTCGTAGGTCCACCTTGCCCTTTGTTAATGCCCTGCTATTTCTCAGCGCCTGCACATTGGTACAAATGTGAGATGCACATCCGGTATCTAATACCCATGATGAAGAAATAGATAGATTTGTTGGGATGTATACTGAAAAGTCTATCTTTTGTATGAACATCTTTATTTTGAAATAAGAATCACATGATCGTTGTTTGTATATTTATGGTTATGCATATTGTCTCATACATTACATTGTAGATAACATGGTGTGTATTGTCACACGGTAGATCTTGTTATCAGCTCCTTGTAGAGTATAAGTAAAGGCTCACAATCGAGATGGCTTTGGACAAACCATTGGTATGGTTGTAGTGTGATTTGGTATTGGTTTTTCTTGACCATAGAATCACACTAGTACACTTTGTGTGTATTGAGCAGGACCGACTTAGAGGTGATTCGATTCATTGCTGACTACATAATCGAATCGGACCTCAGATATTATGTGTAGATGCTCTTAATCCAGATATAATGGGTATTAGGTTCATCGTGTAAACCCTGCAAGTGGACTAGGTCCGGCATGATGATAAGGTTGATTGGTACTACTCATGGAGTTAGATGTTGATTAATTAATTGTCAGTAAATTAATTAATTAACGGAAATTCGAGATCTTAAACACGAAGAGATAGATGTACAAATAATATATGGAGCCCATATTAATTTATGGGGGTTGGTGAGGTAGATCAATGATAATCCTCTAGTGGAATGGATTATCATTAATAGATCAGACTTTATGTGGGCTTGATCCATTGGGTGTCCAAGATCCAACTCCTCCTCATAGTCTCTATTGTAGCCTATTAAAACCTCACAGAGTCTAGATCCGATGATGGAAAATAAAACTCTAGATCCGACGGTGGACATTAAATCTCTAGATCCGACGGTTGAGATTAAATCTCTAGATCTGACAGTTGAGATTAAATCCCTAGAACGGACGTGGGAGATTAAAAGGAGGCTTAAGCTTAACTCTATAAATAAGAGCTTATGGCTTGGGCAGCAACATATAGAAGGGAGATTAGTGTTTTTGCTTCCTTAGCTTGGGCGGCAAAAAAGAAGTGGGCGGCTAGGGTTTTGGAGGTGTCTTTGGCGGCAACACAAGAGGGCTTCCTTTCTTCTTCCTAAGGTGTTGTCGATGCCCATCTTTCTCCCCTCTAACTAGGCCGGTGCTCAACCTATTTCTCTTCCTCTTCTTGGCCGGTGGAAACAAGGGTTAGGGAGGTTCCTTGGACCTCTTGGTCGGCGCCCACTTCCTCCCTTATTCTCTCTTTGGCCGGCAGCAAGCATCAAGCTTGGAGTTTTGTGGTCGGTTAAAGGAAGGAGAAGAGTTTTGTTTTATGATCTTCCTTTGTTCGGAGTGAATAAGGAAAGGAAGATTGGTGATCTAGGAGGCTTCGACTTTTGGAAGATCGTCGCCCACACGATGTCCAAAAGGAGGAAGGACATACAATAGAAGATCGAGAGGTATAATGCTTGTTTATGCTCTTTTGTATTATGTCTATAATTGTTTTCAGTTATATGTGGCTAAATTTACTTGGACCCCGAATACAAATGCAAAAATCGGCGATCTGTCCATCATCTATTCCACGGCTTATCGTAGAATAGAAGTTGGTTGCTTGAACAATAAGTTTGTTCAAGTGGCCACTCTAATCGAATAGCACGATAATGAAACAGTTGCTTGGGTAATACCCTTTTGTCTAGGATTAATTTTTTTTAATCCAGGGACGTAGACAGGATCGCCATGAACAAGCGACCGAGTTGAAGTGGAAAGCAAAGTTTACTCACTTCAAGTGGTATCAGAGCCACGGTTTCTGATTTTGTGTGTTTAGGATTCTATTACTTTTATGCACTTTTCATATATTATATGTGCCGGATAATAGTAGGATGTGCATAGGTTAACTTTTTGGTTGCAGGCATAGGATCCGACTATTATGGCAATATGTGTGTATGTGATTGTATGTGTGTAATTGTATATTATTTGAATCCTAGGGGTTGACGAGGGTAGTATTTAATATTTTTAATTAGATACGACATTGTTTAGCCACTCTTTTTATTTTTGTTTACTTTCAATATAGATTTCATGTACACTCCTTCGTGGAGTATAGGATCGATGGATGTAAATTAAAATAGTTTTTCTCATCTTGGAACTTCGGATGACATGTACATGGCGTAGGGAGGAGCGGATGAGATGGCGATACGACGGGAGGCATATTGGAGACAAAAGCCATAATAGTTGGAAAATATTTCTTTTTCATATTTATTGCTTATTGTTTGATATGCATGACGTAGGCTAGAAAATTCCTCAATTTAAAATACTAAGTGGGAGAGGGATATTTTTATAAATTCCCACAGCCTCCATTACGATTTAACATGTGATGCAAACAAACTTGTGGGTCGGCTCCGAGTGCCTTCCTCTCCATCGGATGAGTTTGTTTGCTGATCACAAGGTCGAATATGGTTATAGGAAATTATTAAGGAGCATGTGTACTACCCCATCGGAAGGCACATAATCCGAGATAATTACCTTGGTATCGAGTAATGGTGAACACTTAGATACAAATAGAAGTGTCCTCCCCATCAGAGTCACTACTTTAATTTGTAGGGCCAAAGAGAAACCAACTATTAATTTTATTTGTCAAAAAGTTAGGTTGACAAGATAGTAAAATTAATGGGTAAAACCTCCTCTTACAAATGTAGAATTCGTATACGTCCACACTATCGTGGCATACGATATTCTCGTTGTTTTGAGGTGTTGGTTGATTTAAAAATTTTATTGTTTGAGGAATCAATAATTTTTTAAAATCTAATGTTTTGATCTATGTGATTCTTAGGTTTTTTCAAAATGATTTTCAACCCGTTTACTGTGATACTAAAAGAAAATAAACTTACTGGACCCAATTATGTTGATTGGAAGAGGAATCTTGATATTGTCTTGACTGTTGAGGAATACAAATATGTACTCCTCAAAGAGTGCCCTCCTAAGCCTGCGGATGATTCTGGGGAAAAGGAGAGTTATAAGAAGTGGATTATGGTCGATGAGATGGCGCGGTATTACATTTTGGCATCTATGTCAAATGTACTGCAACATCAACATCAAGCCATGCCCACTGCTTATGACATGATGCTCAATCTCAAAGAGTTTTTCGAACACCAGAATCAGGCTGCTAGGCAAGGGGCCATGAGGTACTTGATGACGACCACCATGATCGAGGGAACACCCATGAGGGATAATGTTCTCAAGATGATTGCTCATTTGAATGAGTTGGAAGTCCTCGGAGCTGAGCTCGATGGGGAAACCCAGGTCGATATCATCCTCCAGTCTCTACCAAGGAGTTTTGAGCAGTTCCGCCTGAACTACAACATGGACAAGAGGTTATATTCGTTGGCAAAGCTTCTGATAGAACTCCAGGCGATAGAGGGGATTTTTCATCAGACTGCTCAGGCGCATGCCATGGTAGCCCAAAAGGTTTCTACTTCTAAGCCGAAAGGAAAGAAGAAGAAGAAACAAGCTGGGGCAAAAGTGGTGGGAGGAACTCAGGGAGGAGTGAAGAAGACGAAAGGCAAGTGCTTCACTTGCAAGCAGACTGGACACTGGAAGAAGGACTGCCCCAACCGAAAGCAGAACAAATATATATCTTTTGGTCTAGTCGTTGAAACATGTTTAGCGGTGATATCTACCGACACCTGGTGTGTAGATACGAGAGCCACTGATCATGTCTGCAATACTTTGCAGGGGTTCCAAGAAACCAGATGACTAGCTGAGGGGGAGATTACCGTATACTTGGGCATGTACATGGGTTGGCCGTAACCCTAAGGGAGGGTTCTTAAGAGTTTACAAGCTAAACACTTGTGCAAGATCTACTTAACATAATACTAACATCACACACATATAGAGTATGGCATAAACAGCATAACAATCATAACATGGTGTGGTCTAAACTTCATGGGGTTCTAACAAGATTTCAAACCCTAAACAACTTGTACAAGATCTAACTAACCACATGTTAATCTCTATCACATATAGATCATGGCATGGAAGGCCCTTAGGGGCCTAAATGCGTCTTGGCCGAGAGGTTCAAGAGGCTTAAGGATCCCACACTTAAATCTAGCTTAGCTATCAACATATTATCTTCATCTACATTCAAAACATAACATGACTACATATAGATCATAGCATAGAAAACCATTAGGAGCTTCAAATAGGTCTTGACCGAGAGTCTTATTGGGCTTAAAGATGATACACTTAAACCAAGCCTATCTAGAAATATTTTATCATCATATTCATACAAAACATAGCATAGACAATCATGGAAAGAATAAAAAAGGTCTTGTCCGAAAGTTTCTTGAAGCTTGAAGATCAAACCCTTAGACCAAACCTATCTAGCAACCTATTATCATCATATTCATAATAAACATAGCATAGACAACCATGGCAAGCATAAAAGAGGTCTTGGCCGAAAGTTTCATGAAGCTTGAAGATCAAACCCTTAGACCAAACCCATCTAGCAACCTATTATCATCATATTCATACTAAACATAGCATAGACAACCATGGCAAGCATAAAAGAGGTCTTGGCCGAAAGTTTCATGAAGCTTGAAGATTAAACCCTTAGACCAAACCTATCTACCAACCTATTATCATCATATTCATACTAAACATAGCATAGACAACCATGGCAAGCATAAAAGAGGTCTTGGCCAAAAGTTTCATGAAGCTTGAAGATCAAATCCTTAGACCAAACCTATCTAGCAACCTATTATCATCATATTCATACAAAGCATAACATGGACAATCATGGAAAGCATAAGGAAGGTCTTGGCCGAAAGTTTCATGTAAGGATTTTCTTAATAACATCAACCGAAACAACTTGTATGCATGTGAGGGGATACTTACATCCTTCACTTTGTTTAGTAGTAGAAAATACCCTAGGTTGTGCCAAGACTAGAGATTTCTCCTAGCTTAGTTGGTTTTCGAAAAATGGAAGAGGGGGAGCTTAGGGTTTCGGTGAGGAAGAAGAAGAGAAGTGGAGAATGACATTTGTGGTTTCTCTTGTCTCCTCATTCCCCTATTTATTCACTTGAAGGTATCCCTTTGCCTCCCTTGCCCTTATCTATCATTTCCCATATCCTACTAATAGCACAACCCTGCTGGCCTTCTGGTTATTGGATGCACCTTAAGGTTTAGCTATCTACTTGGAGGTTTGGGGTTCAAATCCTTTGCCATGCATCCTTTTTGGCTCTATTTTTTTTATTTTTTTGAAAGAGCCCATACAAAGCCCATTATAATCATGCAAAAATTCTTGTAAAATTGCTAGGAATTTTATGAAAGTTACATCTCAGTCTCTGTAGGATCTATAATCTATTTATTACTTGATGACATCCGTACACTTGCGGGCATTGAGCACGAGCAAACGCTTCGAGTCCTCGACGATTCCCGTCGTAAGATTTGAGGTCATGTTCGCGTGCATCATGTTTTTTACCCGTTGTTGGGGACTGATTGATTCGATATCAAATAAAAAAGTGGATAGTTGTATTAGACTTAGGGTAGATTTGTTTTACTTCAGTTTTTAGTGGCTCAGTTCTTTGTATGCATAGACGTTTAGGATCGGAAAATCTATTTCCGATAGACCCCGAAATCGAAAGAAGCTACCGTCATAGGAGAGTTGAACAGAAAGGCATGGAGGATCAAGACGCATATGTGGTAAACTTAGGTAGCCAGCCTTTGCGAGACTATGCAACACTAATAACTAGAGGATATAGGACAAGCATAAATGGACCATCAATCTCAGCCAACAACTTTGAACTGAAACTTGCACTTATACACATGGTCCGGCAGAGCCAATTTAGGGGTACTGCAACTGAAGATCCAAACCGGCACCTAGAGACCTTTTTGGAGATATGCTTGACGATGAAACTCAATGGAGTACCAACTAACGTGATCCATCTGAGCCTATTCCCGTTCTCACTGCGGGATAAGGCGAAGACATGGCTCCACTCCCTTCCATCAAGAAGCATCACCACGTGGGAGTAATATGAGCAGCAATTCTTAAATAAATGTTTCCCACCAAGTAAGAATGCTCACATGCACTACTTGATCACTAGCTTTCGCTAGAAAGAAGGGGAGTCCTTGTTCGAAGCCTGGGATCACTACAAAGGGTTGCTCCACGAATGCCCCCATCATGGTCTAAAGAGGTGGCTGGTGATTCACATATTCTATAATGGGATCACGTACGCCACTAAGGTGTCCCTCGATTCTACTGCAAGAGGTGACTTAATGAATAAGACTATCGAGGAAGCAGAGGAGCTTATCGAAGAGGTGGCTTAGAACCACCATCAATGGGCTTCCGAGCATAGTTACCCAGCACCTGCAGCAGGTCGATATGCTGTAAGAATGGACGCACTAAGTAGACAGTTTGAATATCTAACCCCTGCATCTACATGTGTGGCCACTACTTTCGGAGAGGGAGTAGTAGCATATTAGGAGAACTATTATGGAGGGCAAGGAAGCTATGAAGGGCAAATTGAGCATGTCGATGCGGTTAGCCACCATAATTAAAGACCCAACAACCCATATTCAAGCACCTACAATCTCGGATGGAGAAACCACCAAAATTTTTCCTATAGGAATAATCCAGGGAATTTCTAACAATCGGGAGAAAATGGACAGTCTCAACCACCTGACACTCATCTTGAAATGATGATAGAGTACTTCATTCGGACAAAACAGGAGGCGAATGGTGAAACAATAAGGTGACATTCCCAAATGGAAACAATTATCGAAGAGTTAAGAACATCTGTAAATGATCTCGCCAACAAGCAAAAGATGCTAGAAATTCAAGCAGCTCAAATTACTAACAAGAACTGTAGAGTATCGGGGAAACTATCGGGAAAGTCGGAGGTCAATCTAGTGGAGCAATACAAGGCGGTGACGTTGCTGAGTGGAAGAATTCTGAAAGAGATGCTGAGTCTGTTAGTTGTTGGACTAGAACTAGGACAAGAAATAAGGGAAACTTCGATGGAGACCGGAAAGGAAGAAGTCAAAAACAAAGATTGGGACCCTACCATGAAAACTCAACCACCCTTGACGGTACCATTCCCCTAGCGACTGACCAACACGAAGAGAGATGTTGAGTTATGTCTGAACATGTTATAGTCGATCTCAGTAGAGGTGTCGATACTTGAAGCGCTGCACCAAATGTCCCAATTCGCAAGATTCATTAAAGAAATTCTGGCACACCGTAGGAAGGTCGAAAAGTATGAAACGGTGGCCCTCATGGAGGAATCAAGTGTCTACCTCTGGAATGAGACCACTCAAAAATTAAAAGATCTGGGGAGTTTCTATATCCCATGTTATATAGGGACGACCTTGATTAGCAAAGCCTTCTGTGACTTGGTCGCTAGTGTGAGCTTGATGCCCTATACCCTTTGCAAAAAGTTCGAGTTGGGGAATTTAAAGTTCACCACAATGACGTTACAGCTGGCCGACCATTCATTTCGATACCCACTGGGGATTCTGGAAGATGTGCTGGCAAAGGTGGGAAATTTAACACTTCCGACCTATTTTGCGATCATGGAGATGGAAGAAGACCCGTAGATCCCTTTCATCCTTGGGCGACCATTTTTTGCAACTACCGGAATGGTCATTTACCTCAAGAATCACAAGCTGACCTTAACAGTAGAAGATGATAAGATGGAATTTGAGCCTGCAAGCATGGGAAGCCAGGGACCCATGTTAGGGAAGTACATTATTCTAGCCAGTGCAAAAGAAGAAAGTGTGTAAAAATTTTCGAGACTAATGAAGCGAGGTTTATGGAGCCTCCGGAGCCAAGTTGAAATGATAGAGTATGGTCGAGCTAAAAGACCCTAAAGAAAGCGCTTCTTGGGAGGCAACCCAAGCTTAGTTTATGTATTTTTTTAATTTTATTTGCATTCTTTTGTGTAATTTGAACTTTGATTTATGTCAATCAACATTTGTTTTGCAAATAAAATCGGATTAGAAAGAACCTGCTATGAAGAAACAAAAATCATTTTGAGCCTACAATAGGGGGTACGGGTGGCCGTGTGGTTTCACACGGCCATACCCCGTGATGAGAGGCCCACACGGTAGGGCATATGGGAGAATTCAGACCCTGATGTGCTATGGGAGAGAAATAGAGGGCCATATGGCCTAGTTGTGTGAATTCACTTTTGAGCCTGCACCTGCACATACCACTTTTTCTACTTTTGAGCAGGATGCAGGTACATCCTCCTATGATTTCTCTGAATTTCGATTGTGCCTTGATGACAAATACGTCGAGTAACAGACGTAGAGACAATGATGGGAGGAGCAGAGAACTTATATATAGGCGGAGTTTCGATGTGAGCAAAATATATAGGGGTTTAGAAGTAGTTTTCGCTCACATCTCATTTCATTTTATGTTTGTTTCATTCATATTTTAATTTGTTTTGCATGCATTTCCTATTTTTTGGTTCGGAGATCTACTCTTTGTACTTTTATGTGCAAGATAGCATTTCATGGGGAAAATGGCACACTTTCAGAGAAAAATGAGCATTTGGCAGCTGGATGTAGTAGGGAACA
Organism: Wurfbainia villosa; assembly: GCA_025175895.1. Taxonomy (NCBI): domain Eukaryota; kingdom Viridiplantae; phylum Streptophyta; class Magnoliopsida; order Zingiberales; family Zingiberaceae; genus Wurfbainia; species Wurfbainia villosa. The sequence goes on along the minus strand of CM045999.1, from coordinate 44,240,194 downwards.
CGGCCAGGGCGTGTGGCTACACACGGCCAAGGCGTGTAGCTACACACGGCCAGGGTGTGTGGCTACACACGGCCAGGGCGTGTGGCTACACACGACCATGTTCGATGCTCGAGTTTGGCCACCACAGGCCTGCACACGACCTGACTATGTGGAAATACACCGCCATGTGGAAACCCAATGTTTTGGCACGATTAGGTCTTTTTTCGAATTTCGTGAAGAGCCGACCAGATATCTATATAAGGAAAGTGACGCCCAAACCCTAGAGGAGAGGCCCAATGCCCGGGATGGCACACCGGTGCCCTAAAAAGCATCGAAAACTCAAAACGGGGAGGAAGGAAGCTGCTCGAGATCCAAATTCTGCACCTCAACGCTAAGGAGAAGAGCACTATCGCATTGTAATCTATATTCTTTCCATGTTTTATCTTGTATATACGAATTCGACAATGCCTTGTGTTTCTTTTCTCATATTCATGGAGTAGATTCTCTGATTCTAGGATTAGGGAGTAGTTTGTGTTGAGTTAGAACAAGTTGGTTCAAATATCTTTTCATTCTTGAATTTATATTTGCAATTAGCATTTAGTTTAGATCTATAGCTATTATTTTGGTTTTCTAGTCACTGTGCTTAGCCGATACGAGGGGTGACAGCCCTCGTATCAAAAATTTAGGTGAATTAAGGAGGAACCTAAGGGTTGTCCTCATCGCCCGTAACTGTGGGTAGAATGATGCGACAGAGTAGGAAACACGCCCCGTTTCCGACTCATCACAAGGATCGATTCGTCATCCTCGTACCGACTATCCCGTCCTAAAGTCAGGGGTTGACTTGGTATGGCAGAGGTAGCTTCCAATAGATGTGAAGGCTCATCAGGGGAGTGTATGATGTCCTTTCCACAAAATCGTGGTTAAAAACCTAGACAAAACTCAATTGACAACGTGTTCTACGACACACAAACGAAACCGAAATCCTAGAATCCCATCTAAAGACTCGTAGCAACCCTTCTCTTCCTCCATGTAACACCGTACTGAGTTTGGACCACCGACGACCTCCTAGGCACAACCATTAGAACTGAATTATGAACAATAACATCCACTGTATAGATAGGTACTCGAATCTTAGTCTCTGTAGGATCGATAATCTATATTATTACTTGACGACACCCTTGAACTTGCGGCATTGAGCGCGAGTGCACGGTTCGAGTCCTCGACGGTCTCCATCGTGAGATTTGAGGTCGCGTTCGTGTGCATCAAGTTTTTGGCGCCGTTGTTGGGGACTGATTTATTCGATATCGAATCAAGAAGTGGATAGTTGGATCGGACCGAGGCTATATTTACTTTCCTTGTTTTATTTTATTTCATTTTTGTTCATTCTGTTACTCTTTCCTTATTTATAATTCCCTGCATATAATAATTCATGCTTTTACTCATGATTATGGTCAATTTAATGCTGTGAGTTTTGGTAACATTTATTGTGAGCATTGTGGTGAAACATAGCATAACATTAATGATTGTCTGGATATATTTGAACCTTCACAATGTGAACAAAAAGATTTCACCTATGATTACAACCAGTGGCCACAAGATGATTCCTATTCATATAGTTATGACCCTGGCTACTTAAACTGTCAATATTGTTCGCCCAAATCTCGACTAGAGCAGAAGATATAAAGCTTTATTCAGACGTAACAAGAGGCGAACACTGAATTTCAGCAGTGGCATTCGTAGATAGAAATGATGATTGAATAATTAAGGTCATCTGTGAATGACATTTCTAGCCGACAAAATAAGTCGGAGATTCAGATAGCATAGATCACCAATCAGTTTGCTAGAACACCGAGTCGATTACCAGGAAGTGAAGAATGATAATCCATTGAATCACCACTAGAAGGAGAACTTGAGGATTATATAATTGATACTTTAATCGAGGAGTGCATTGCTTCTATCAAAACACCTCATAACCTCAAGGATCTAAAAGAGCCTGCCTTAACCCTCACCAAAACTTTAGTTACCAATAACAAAGCCCATCTAGTGATTTGTGATGATAAAATTTCATTCGACCTAATAAAATCTACTAATCAATATTTTGGTGAGAATATGATGTGAGAGAAACATATAGGATTTTAGGAGTAGTTTTCGCTCACATCTCATTACATTTTATGTTAGTTTCATGCATATGTCACTCTATTTTGCATGCATTTTGTATTTTCGGGTTCGAAGGTCTGCGCTTTGTACTTTTGTGTGCAGGATAGCATTTTGAGGGAAAAAGGTGCACTTTCGGAGAAAAAGAAGGACATTTTGTAGCTAGACGCAGAATGGGACACGACCAGGACATGTGGCTACACATGGCCGTGTCCAATGGGTGAGATCAGCCATCCCAGGGCCACACACGGCCGTGTGGTGGCCCGCCAGATTTGCACGACTAGGGTTTTACAATATTTTGCAGTGGTCCGAGGTGATGTCTATATAAGGATGGCTCCGCCCAAACCCTAAGGGAGGAGGCATAACGGCTAGGTGTTGGATCGAAGCGAATCGCTAGAGGGGGGGGGGGTGAATAGCGATAAAACCTTTTTTTTGTTCGTTCGTTAAAACCTGAATAGATAATTAATTGCATCGGAAAGATAAGCAATAAATAAAGGAGACAAATATTTTTACTTGGTTCGTAGCCTTTGGGTACTACTCCAAGGCCCTAGTGGTCCTTGATCACGCACGGAGGGCAAAACACTAAAGAACTCCTCCACGTTAGAGGTAGGAGTTAATCGTTACAAATAAAAGCAAAAAGCTTGAGGTAGAGGGACACTCCCCCTCTCCTTGTTATGATAAAAGATCCGAGATTTGAAAGTAATGAACTGAAATAAACAACTTAAACCGACGTAATAAAAAGAAAACAGTTAAACCTAGACGTCGGAGAAGAAGCAATTTGTTGTCGGAAAGTTGTTGCTTGGCGGAGGCTTTTGGAAGCTTAGAATTGATGAAGAAACCCTAGGATTGGCCCTCCTTTTATAGCCTTTGAGCCCCTTTTCGAGAGGAACTTCACCCAATATAGTTTTGACACATGGCTCCTTGAAAAATGGTGATAAGGCTTGACTCCTCGAGGCTGATCCTTGACCATCAGTCGACTGATGGTCATCATCAGTTGACTGATGGCGCGATCGACCGAATCGCGACCTCGAGTGCAATTGATCGCTGACGGCAGCCATGTCCTCAAGCGGTCGGCCGACTGATGCTAGCTGCAAGGCAAAGTTAGCTTAACAAAAACATTAATTCGATTGCCTCCGACCATCCGATCTCGACCTAGACCACCTATAGGATGTCTTTGGTCGGATCTACGCCTAAGATCATCCCCGTAAAGAGGATACGACCTCACTTACTCTTGCATACACACAAGCTTACCTCGGTACTTACTGTGTTGCTATCGCTTCCGGCCTTCCACTCGATTCCTTCGGCTCCCTCTAAAGTCACTCGAGTGTCGCCCGACCACCGCGGCTTCCTCCGGGTGGCGCTAGCCTTCAACTCCAGCTATAGCTATTTTCTGCACACTCAATTCAGCACGTGAGATAATGACATGAGCTTAACTTTGTATCATTTGCTATAATCAAAACTCAGGTTCGACTTAGGTGCCTACTACACCAACAATCTCCCCCTTTTTGATTTATGGCAAACCCACATACAAAGTTAAGAAAAATAAATTAAGTGCATTAAGCAAAATGAGTATGATATATGCATGAATGAGCAGGAGTATATAAAAACTCTTTTTCAAGTGCTCCCCCTTGAGGAATCCTCCCCCTTCACCGAGGGTGAGAACTTGAGAAAGAGTTTTAACTCTCCCCCTTGATGTTTGCTACTAAAAAATAATTAAGTAACCAAAATTACTTAATATTGGTCATAGTGTTTAAAATAAGTTTTAAGTTAAGAAATCAAAAAGTTGATTTCTTAACCTTGGCCTTTACTTCTGTTTTGTTAACAAGTTAACTTAAAGTTATGTAAATTACATTTTTGTTAACAAGTTAACTAAAGTTAAGTAAGCCTTGGCCATAAAAAAAATTGATCCCTTAACTTTGGCCTTTTTCTCCCCCTTTTGCCATATATCGAAAAAAGTGAGGGTGTGAGTGGAATAATAAGTATTAATTTTAAAGTCCAAGCATGTTCCACATTATTTTGAAAATAAAATACTGAAAATAAGTTTATCTATAAAATGTTCGACTCATATTTGGCTTGATTGATATGAAAGATCAACTAGTCCTGGTCAGAGTCGGTTAGTATGTATGATTATACTCTCTGGTTCATAGCGATCCACTAGCTCTACATCTGGAACCAGGAGTAAGGTCCTAACATCTCACGCCCATCTATGTGGCTAAGTACACAAACACATTAGTCCTATGTGTTGTGAGATGTATTGGCTCCTTAAATCTACAGGTGCATGATATCTAAGGTAAGTCCTATACTAGTTCCATGAAAAATGAAAAATGAAAAATAAGAAATAGTAGTAATATAATTTGCAAAGTCCTATTCTACTACGCACATGCCCAATTTTCATCTTAATAGACTAAATTCGTCTTCGGGTAGGGGTTTAGTAAATAGGTCTGCCAAGTTAGACTTCGATTCGACGTATTCGAGTTGTATGGCTCCGTTGGCCACATGTTCTCGAATTAAATGGTGTTTGACCTCTATATGTTTAGTCCTAGAGTGACATATCAGATTCTTAGTAAGATTAATTGAACTAATGTTATCTACGTGAAGTTTAGTATTTGTAAAGTCTAACTTAAAGTCACGGAGAGTGTGCTTCATCCAAAGAAGCTGAGTGACACACTCACCCATCGCGATGTATTCAGCTTCGGTGGTAGATAAGGCAACACAGTGTTACTTTCGACTGCACCAACTTACTAGACTCGAGCCGAGAAGTTGACAACAACCACTCGTACTCTTTCTATCGAGCTTACTACTGGCATAGTCCGAATCGGAGTAGCCGGTTAGTTCGAACTCGGTAGATCTAGGGTACCAAATAGCGACATTAAGTGTACCCTTTAGATATCTAAGGATACGCTTGACTAGAGTTAGGTGAGACTCCTTGGCACAAGTTTGGAACCTTGCGCACATACTTACTGCAAATAAGATATCGGGTCGGCTTGAAGTTAAGTAAAGGAGACTCCCTATTATGCTCCTATAGTATTTTAAATCCATTGAATTCCCGATTACATCTTCTTCTATATTCACATTAGTTGCCATTGGGGTATTAATAATTTTAGCGTCTTGCATTCCAAAGCGTTTAATTAATTCCCTAGTATATTTGCATTGATGTAGGTATATTCCATCTTTAGTTTGTTTAATTTGTAGACCTAAAAAGAAGCTTAACTCCCCTACTAAATTCATTTCAAATTCACTTTCCATAAGTGAAATGAACTCATTTAGTAGGATTGAGTTGGTGGTTCCGAAAATAATATCATCTACGTAGATTTGGGCTATGAATATGTCTTTACCTAAGGTTTTTACGAAAAGAGTTGGGTCAACTACACCTTGGTTAAAACCTTTGGACTTAAGATAAATTGAAAGTCTCTCGTACCAAGCTCGAGGAGCTTGTTTAAGTCCATAGAGAGCTTTCTTTAACCTAAGGACATGGTCGGGTTTGTCTAAACTTTCGAAGTCAGGGGGTTGACTAACATAAACTTCTTCTTTAATGTATCCATTTAAGAACGCAGATTTCACATCTATTTGAAACAACTTAAATCCTTGATGTGCTGCATACACTAATAGCATTCGAATGGACTCTAATCTAGCTACTGGGGCATAGGTCTCGTCGTAATCTAAACCTTCGACTTGACTAAACCCTTTAGCGACTAGTCTAGCTTTATTTCTAACCACTTCACCTTTATCATCAAGTTTATTTCTAAACACCCACCTTGTTCCAATGATTGTTTTATCTTTAGGTGGTGGTACTAATTCCCATACTTCGTTCCTAGTGAATTGAGCCAACTCTTCTTGCATTGCAATAATCCAATCGGGATCAAGAAGAGCTTGGTCAATAGTCTTGGGTTCAATTTTGGAAATTAAGGAGATTTGACTAAGGTTTCTGTATGAGGATCTAGTTCGAACTCCTAGACTTGGATCACCTATCACTTGGTCAATAGAATGATTTTCTTGAGTCCTAGTTGGGTTTGGGTTTGAGTCTACAACTTGATCAATAGGATGACTCGTCTGAGTTCTAGTTTGCTTAGAGTCATCTGTCACTTGGTCGATAGAGTGGCTTGGTTAACTTAGGTTAGGATTAATACTAGACCTGATCTCCGGATCAGAGATAGATCTAGTATGAATCATCTCGCTAATTGGGGTTGCCGGGGGATTTGTAGGTTCGTGTCCTTCATCAAACACTACATTGATAGTTTCCTCGACTCTAAAGGTGTCATGGTTGTATACTCTATAAGCTCTACTTGTAGTCGAGTATCCTAGAAAGATTCCGATCATAGTTTTGGATGTAAACTTCCCTAGGTAATCCTTAGTGTTTAGGATATGTACCATACACCCAAATACCCTAAAGTACTTGATGTTAGGTATTTTATCGTGATAAATCTCGTATGAGGTCTTAAGGTGCCTCTTTACCATAAGGATCCTATTTTGGACATAGCATGCCGTAATCACGGCTTCCGCCCAAAACCTATCGGGTAGGTTATACTCGTTTAACATTGTCCTAGCGGCTTCTTGTAGGGTTCTATTCTTGCATTTTACTAGGCCATTCTGTTGTGGGGTTCTAGGACAAGAGAACTCATAGTGGTATCCATTTAGGTTACAAAATTCTGTAAACCTATTATTCTCGAATTTACCACCATGATCAGTCCTAAGTCTTTTGATTTTAATGCTTTGTTGATTTTCTATTAATTTAAATAGGTTGATTAATTGATCTAGCGTGTCACTTTTGTGTTTGATGAACCTTACCAAAGTAAATCTAGAGTAGTCATCAATTATGACTAAACAGAATTTACTTCCATTAAGTGACTTAGGCCCGTGTGAATCAAATAGATCCATGTGTAGGAGCTCAAGAACACTTTTGGTTCGTTCTTGATTAGTTAGTTGATGTTGTGTCCTAGATTGTTTACCTTGTTGACAAGCATTACATATTTTATTATAAATATTTTTAAGGTTAGGCAAACCTCTGATTAAGTCACTCTGACTCATCTTGTGGATGAGTCTTGGGTGTGAGTGACCGAGTCATCAGTGCCACAACCATGATTCCTCTTGCCGTGTCATAAGACACTTAGTTGAGGAGTTAGTTAAGTTAATAGTGTAAATATTGTTATTTCTGGTTCCCTTAAGGATTATTTTAGAGGTTTCATTTGTATTAATTACGCATTCATTTTCTAGAAATATGACCTTATAGTTATTATCACACAATTGCCTTACACTAAGTAAATTATATTGAAAATTTTCTACTAATAAAACATTTTGAATAATAAAATTTGAGTTGAGCTCAATATCACCTGATCCGATGATTTTGAGCTTGCCGTTATTTCCGAAGGCTACCAATCCTTGTCGTTTGAATCGAAGCTTCGAAAACTTGAGTTGATCCCCGGTCATATGTCGGGAGCAACCACTGTCCAACATCCATTGATCCTACATGCAAGGTAGTTGGATCGGATATTGGATTTATTAGAGATTGGTTGAAAATTATTAACCTAAATCATCTCACCCATGTCTACATGATCAAACATGTTAACCCTATATGTTCTTGAGAGATGACTTCCAATTTTACTTGATTTAAATTTAATCACTTAAACACTTGTCAACCTTGCGTTAGATTCGGATTTGACCATAGGCTCATCAAGTCACCTTTTCAAGATCATGGCTTCCAAATCGTGGCGAGGCACAGAGGCCTTCTTTGATCGGAACAATGACTACTTCCTTAGACAAAGCCATTTTCAAGAAAATAGAGACTTTACTTACCAAAGACCACTTCCTGGTCTAACTAGTCTAGGATACGGCGAGGTAGCTTCAGCTAGTTTCGCTCGGTCAAGTGCACCGAACTAGATACGCCTTATCTAGCTCGAATACCCAAGACTCCGCTTTCTTAGCGTACTATCATCTCACCGCGTCCTGGTACTATGTTATCAAGTATTGACGAGTTATACTCCTATCTAACCATTCTAAAAAAAAAATCAAATTAAATAAAAACCTCAGCATGCAATTTCTAGGTTAAAACACAAAAAAGTTTCGTACTAGCTCCCCCTGGACCGTTGAATCGATTCGGTCTCTCCACATAGTGGATTTGGTCCTTGGGAACCCAGTACTGGTTCGATCCTAAGTTTGAAATTAAGGTGGTCTTAGGGATCCATGCTTGGACATGTTTTTTATGTTGACTTACAATCGACATATAAGACTTGTTAGTCATATTTGAGCTAAACCCTAGCCCGGCCTTGTTGTACACGACCCTTTGCGATCCAAGTAGAAGGCAAGTCCTATGGATCCCAAAGTAATCCTTTCCAACGTATTCCTAAGATCTTCGACTTGACTCTTCAAGAGTGAGTTCTCAACTTCGAGTTTTTCAACCCGAGTTGAGTCCTCATCTTGAACTCGACTAATCGAAGAGGTTAGGGAGACCTCGTGTTTGAAGAGTTTAACTTCCTAAACCAGGGTCTCGACCTTGGACTTGGACTTAGCTAACTTTCTCGTTAAAAACTTAATTGCACTATAAAGTGAACTAATGATAGACCGACTTACCTTGAGTGTATCTTTTGAACCGGATGCGTATCCGTGGCTTGTCTTGAATAGTGCTTCGCAGTCCGACTCGTGTTCGGTTTCTGATTTAGGTTCCGATTCCGACTCCATCTCCGATTCCACCGGTTTAGCCATGAGAACACGATCATTATCTTCTTCCTCGGATGCTTCTTCCCAAGTAGCGTTGAGTGCCTTTTTGTGTTTTGGTGCTTTGCTCTTGAGTTTTGGGCATTCAGACTTGATATGTCCAAACCTATTGCATTCATAACATCCAATATTTTAACTTTTAGGCTTACCTTCGTTGAGTCGAGTGACGGTTCATTTTCGGACCTTGACTATCCTCCGAACTAGGTTGACTAGTTGGCCTCCATTTCCGAGTCGACCTCCAAATCGGACTCATCCTCTTCTTCCTTCGGGGGTGGCTTACTTGTGGTTTTCTTCCTTGAACCTGTAAAAAGTGCTATACCCTTCTAGGGTTCCGAGTTAGACTGCTCATGAAGTTCAAAATCAGAAAATAGTTCATCTAACCTAAGTTTCGAAAGATCCTTGGAGACCTTGTAGGCATCGACCATGGATGCCCATAAGGTAGTCCTCGGAAAGGAGTTTAGGACATACCTTATAAGGTCGCGGTTTTCGACCTTTTGCCCGATCGCGTGTAGATTGTTGACTATGTCTTGGACGCGGGCATGAAGTTGCATCGCGGACACGTGTTCCTGCATTTTTAGATTATATAGTTTATTAAATAAAAGATCACACTTACATACCTTGGCTTCATCGGTCACTTCGTGTAGCTCCACTAGCTTTGTCCAAAGGTCCTTTGCGCTTATGAAGGGGCCGACGCGATTTAGCTCCTCCTTGGAAAACTGCATTGAAGAATTTGAGTTGCCTTGGCGTCGGCTTCGACTTGTCGTTTTGTCGCAATGGTCCATTGGTCATAACCTAAGGATTCACCCACTTTGTTAGTCGTAAGTGTGAAACCCGTTTGGATTATGATCCACATCTCGATTTGGGTTTTGAGAAAGCATTCCATCCGACCATTCCAGTAACAGAAATCATCTCCGTTGTAAAACGGAGGTTGGACGGTGCTAAAACCCTCGAGATGGGCCATTTGGAAGGGAAACCTTGCACAAAAAATACCAAAAAAAAACACACGAAAAAGGTTCCAAGACTTCGCCTAGGATTAGTAATGTAGGAAATGAAATGAAACAAAAGGAATAAATGAGAAATAACAAACTAAAATAAAAGATGAGCACTTACAACCTTCGATGTCCCAGAAATGGTACTAAACGATTGTTTTTGGGGATGAAGACAGCTTGTTATGAGGGTTTACCTTCATAAGAAGTGTAGATCTCTCCGAGAGCTTCGTTTTGGTAGGTAGCCCATTTCGTGGGTCAACTTGTACAAAAAGTTATGCCCGTTTTACCGTCGGCTACTCCAAAAGCAAATACTTGCAAAACAAAACCAAACGAAGAGTACCAAGACTTCATCTTGGATTAGTAGTGCGGGAGAAAAATTTAAACGAACAAAAAATAAATCTGTAAAAATTGCTAGATTGGTGGTTTCACCAAATCTAAGTGCCCCCGGCTCTGATACCAATTGTTGGATCGAAGTGAATCGCTAGAGGGGGGGTGAATAGCGATAAAACCTTTTTTTTGTTCGTTCGTTAAAACCCGAGTAGATAATTAATTGCAGCGGAAAGATAAGCAATAAATAAAGAAGACAAATATTTTTACTTGGTTCGTAGCCTTCGGCTACTACTCCAAGGCCCTAGTGGTCCTTGACCACGCACGGAGGGCAAAACACTAAATAACTCCTCCTCGTTAGAGGTAGAAGTTAATCGTTACAAATAAAAGCAAAAAACTTGAGGTAGAGGGACACTCCCCCTCTCCTCGTTATGATAAAAGCTCCGAGATTTGAAAGTAATGAACTAAAATAAACAACTTAAACCGATGTAATAAAAAGAAAACAATTAAACCTAGACATCGGAGAAGAAGCAATTCGTTGTCAGAAAGTTGTAGATTGGCAGAGGCTTTTGGAAGCTTAGAATTGATGATGAAACCCTAGGATTGGCCCTCCTTTTATATCCTTTGAGCCCCTTTTCGAGAAGAACTTCACCAAATAGAGTTTTGGCACATGGCTCCTTGAAAAATGGTGATAAGGCTTGAATCCTCGAGGCTGATCCTTGACCATCAGTCGACTGATGGTCATCATCAGTCGACTGATGGCAGCATCAGTCGAATGTTGACCTCAGGCAGTCGACTGTTGGACGGCAGTCGAGTCCTCCAAGCTGGCAGTCGACTGATGCTAGCTGCAAGGCAAAGTTAGCTTAACAAAAACATTAATTCGACGGCCTCCGAACATCCGATCTCGACCTAGACCAACTATAGGATGTCTTTGGTCGGATCTACGCCTAAGATCATCCCCGTAAAGAGGATACGACCTCACTTACTCTCGCACACACACGAGCTTACCTCGATACTTACTGTGTTGCTTTCGCTTCCGGCCTTCCACTCGATTCCTTCGGCTGCCTCCGAAGTCACTCGAGTGTCGCCCGACCACCGTGGCTTCCTCTGGGTGTCGCTAGCCTTCAACTCCAGCTATAGCAATTTTCTACACACTCGATTCAGCTCGTGAGATAACGACATGACCTTAACTTTGTATCGTTTGCTATAATCAAAACTCAGGTTCGACTTGGGTGACTACTGCACCAACACTAGGATGGCACGCCGAAGCCCTTAAAAGCTTCAGGAACTCGCAATAGGGAGGAGGAACGTCGCCGGAGGTCCACGCCTTGCACTTTAACGCCGGAGAGAAGACCATGAAAGCATTGTAATCCTTTGTTCCTGCATTTTATTCCTTATGTATTCGAACATAAACATGCTTTGTGATTCTTCCTTCATTTACATGGAGTAGTACTTTCGATTTTAGGATTAGGGAGTAGCTTGTGTGCAGATTACAATGTTAGTTCATGTTAATTTCTGCCTTTGAGTTTGATTTGACAATTAGTAGTTGTTTTTACTATATCTATGCGTGTTTGGTTTTTTATCTGCAGTGGTTAGCGGTACGAGGTGTGACAACCCTCATATTTATGATTTAGGGGATTTTATACAAGGAACCTAGGGGTAAACCTGAACTCTTGTAACTGTGGGTAGAAGGGTGCGGTGGAATCGGAAATGGTTCATCGTAGGGATTGATTTGGCATCCTCGTAGTGTCTATCCTGTCCTTTTAGGCGGAGATAGCTCCCGGTAGATACGGCGGCTCATCGGGAGAGTCTATGATGTCCCTTCCTCAAAACTATATATAAATGTCTAGACATCACCAATTGAAAGCATTGTTTTGTGATACACAAGTGAAACCGAAGTCCTAGAATCACCTTTAAAGACCTCGGCACACTCCCTTCCTCCTCCGTGTGACACCGTATAGAGTAAAGTCTATCGATAGCCCACACCAATCGAAACCTCTTAGAGTTACATCCGAACAATTACAACCACTGAATATATTGATATTTGAATCCCAGTCCCTGTGGGATCGATAATCTTTATTACTTGACGACATCCGTGCACTTGTGGGCGTTGAGCGCGAGCGCGCACTTTGAGGCTTCGACGGTCTCCATCGTGAGATTTGAGGTTGCGTTCGTTCACATCAAGTTTTTGGCGCCATTGCCGGGGACTGGTCTATTCGATATTAAATCGAGAAGTGGATAATTGGATCGTATTTAGGATAGATTTACTTTTCTTGTTTTATTTTATTTTATTTTATTTCAGTTTTTTTATTCAGTTGCTCTTTTCTTATTTATAATTTCTTGCATATAATGATGCATGCTTTTACTCATGATTATGGTCAATTGAATGCTGTAAGTTTTGGTAACATTTATTGTGAACATTGTAGTGAAACATGCCATACCATTAATGATTTTCCGGATATATTCGAACCTTCACAATTTGAACAAGAAGATGTCACCTACAATTACAACCAGTGGCCACAAGATGATTTCTATTCATATAGTTATGACCCTGGGTACTTAAACCCTCAATATTGTCCGCCTAAATCCCAACTTGAGCAGATGATGGAAGATTTCATTTGAACAGAACTAGTGGTGAACGATGAATTCCGACGGCGGCATTCGCAGACAGAGACTCATTATCATTTCCAAAATGAGAACGAGAGCTATGAGTCACCATGCAAATTTTATCCAGAACCAAGCCCCCACTTTGAAGGCCCACTAGATAATTTTACTAGGGAATGCAAAGAGCATAGCCAACAATTTGCAGAGATAATGGAACGAGATCTAGCTAGAATAGAAACCAAATGACTAGAAGGTGGCTTTAATGACTGGATCACACCTAATAGGGTGGAGACTCACTTTGAGCGAATGAATGAGGAGGGCGTAGATGACATAGGAAGTGAAGAAGGATAATCAATTCAATCACCACTAGAAGAAAAACTTGAGGATTATATAATTGATACTTTAATCGAGGAGAGCATTGCTTCAATCCAAACACCTCCTAACCTCAAGGATCTAGAAGAGCCTACCATAACCCTCAATGAAGCTTTAGCTACCAATAACGAAGCCCATTTAGTGATTTGTAATGTTAAAATTTCATTCGACATAATAGAATCTGCTAACCAATCTTTTGTTGAGGATGTTCATGGTGAGTTATGTTATTTACTACATTTGGACAAAATAGAATATTATGATCAAACTCCTATTGATTACTTGAGGCTAAGCATGTTTAATCTTGAACCAAGGAAGGTAGCTAATAAATACCTTGGCCCTCCACGAGCAAGATTTAAGAGATATGGTGATAAGGGACCACAAGGGAGGAGGTGTAAGGTGAGCAAATATTTTGCTCCCCCACGAGCAAGATTCAAACACCTTAAATGAAACGTAGGAATAAGGTCGAGCTAAAAGACCTTAAACAAAAGTGATTCTTGGGAGGCAACCCAAGTTTAGTTTTTAGGATTTATTTTTATTGCATTCAATTTTTGTTGTAATTCGAACTTTGATTTATGGTATTTATCATTTGTAGGTAAGGAAAGAACTTGCTAGGTAAAAACAAAAGTCATTTTAAGTTTATGCGGTGAAGTGAGTGAGAGAAATCATACCATTGTACACGAGGAGAAAAGAAACAAAGGGCGCACGACCAGGTCGTGTGTTTTAACACGGCTAGGCTGTGTGTTTTCACATGGTCGTGCCCTGAATTCTAGAGTCTCACACGGTCAGGCAGTGTGCTTTCACACGACCATGCCTTGACTTCCAGAGGCGCACATGGTCAGGTTGTGATTTCACACGGTCGTGTCGCACCCCCTAGTCCACATGAAAAGCCTACACCTGCACCATTTTCTTTTCCTACTTTTGAGCAGATGCAGGTACTTCTGCCTATGATTTTTTAGAGTTCCGATCGTGCCTCGATGACATATACGTCGAACAACATACGCAGAGGCAGCGATGAGATGATCATAGCTCCTACACACAGGCTGAGTTTACAGGCTTATGGCAGCACTTCCAGTGGGCCTAGGACTTCTACGACGAGGCTCGTATTTACTTTCAAGAGAAGGATGCTTGACGCCAGGAGGAGGTCACCTACAGCCAGGAGATGCGACAACATATGTGTGCCCAGCAGGCATAGTGGGTCTGGGAGGAGGAGAAAAGAGTGAACGCTGCATCCACCATCTCTCAGATCGACCACATGTACATGTGGCATGAGTGACTTAGCACCAGGTTTTCCCAGGAGCCCGACATGCCGAGACAACTAGACTTCCCGCCTTGACCATAATATTAGAGGTATTGTTTCATATAAGTCTGGGGGAGGGACCCCAAGTTCTGATTTATTTTGTTTCTAGCAGAAGTTTCTTTCATGATATTTGCATTTTAGTTAGAATTCATTTGTTCATGCATAGGTTGTTGAGTTTCTTTCACTGTAAAGCTACCTCAGTAGTATTTTAAAAAAAAGGTCTTCTTCATGAGTTGTTTCCATGAGTAGTGTAACTTCATTTATCTCATGGTATTTTATTTTATTTGCTCTAATGAATGTTCTAGACTTACACTAGATAGCTTTTATTTTCAAACCTACACATGTCGAACACTCTGAAAGAGAGAATATAGTAGGTACCTAGTTATGATTCATCGTAGTAGTCTAGTACTTTGGAATCGATAGGTGACTCTAGGTTTAGCATTTTAGTTACTGGAGATGCTCGGATTGTGTAAGCCCATTCGAAAAAATCAAAAATCCTAGTGAGCAGAAAAATAAAAAGAGAAAAAAGAGAAAAAAGAGAGAGATAGAAATGAAAGAAAATAAAATATATATATATATATAAATATTATGAGGGATAAAAAATAGTTGTGTGGGTTGAAATGGTGAGGTGCCCCTTTGAGACCGAGTTAGGTTATTGGAGAAACACCTACCAATTTCTCTCAATACCGAGCACGACTTTGAGACTTTGTGCTAGATCTAGGGAATGACCCTCGCTTTGGCTAGGTATGTGCCTAAGAGCCAGAGACCTTAGGAAAGCTATAGGATGATGACATAACTCACCATGTTACGAGTATCCCCTAAGAATGATTCGCTTAGCACGAGCACGAGGAGCTAACTTAGTGAATTTCTAGAATATATTTATTTTGCTTTGATTGTAAATACCACTTGATAAATTTAGTTGT
This sequence comes from Wurfbainia villosa, assembly GCA_025175895.1. Taxonomy (NCBI): domain Eukaryota; kingdom Viridiplantae; phylum Streptophyta; class Magnoliopsida; order Zingiberales; family Zingiberaceae; genus Wurfbainia; species Wurfbainia villosa. The sequence goes on along the minus strand of CM045999.1, from coordinate 44,224,841 downwards.
CATTCTAAGTATGGAACAATATCTTCTAAATTTCATGGTACTGAGGTTTGCTTGTGGACAAGCAAAGATTTAAGTATGGGGGAAGTGATGTGAGAGAAACATATAGGGTTTTAGGAGTAGTTTTCGCTCACATCTCATTACATTTTATGTTAGTTTCATGCATATGTCACTCTATTTTGCATGAATTTCTTATTTTCGAGTTCGGAGGTCTGCTCTTTGTACTTTTGTGTGCAGGATAGCATTTCGGGGGATAAAGGCACACTTTTGGAGCAAAAGAAGGACATTTTGTAGCTAGACGCATAATGGGACACGGCCAGGGAGTGTGTCTACACATGACCGTGTCCAATGGGCGAGATCTGCCACCCCAGGGCCACACATGGCCTGGTCGTGCGTTTCCACATGGTCGTGTGGCGGCTCACCAGATTTACGCGACTAGGGTTTTTTTGGATTTTGCAGTGGTCCGAGGTGATGTCTATATAAGGATGGCTTCATCCAAACCCTAAGGGAGGAGGCACAATGGCTAGGATGGCACACCAAAGCCGTAAAAAGCTTCAGGAACTCACAACGGAGAGGAGGAATGCTGCCGAAGGTCCACGCCTTGCACTTCAACGCCGGAGTGAAGACCACAGAAGCAATGTAATCCTTTATGCCTACATTTTATTCATTATGTATTCGAACATAAACATGCTTTTTGATTCTTCCTTCATATACATGGAGTAGTACTTTCGATTCTAGGATTAGAGAGTAGCTTGTGTGCACATTACAATGTTGGTTCATGTTAAATTCTGCCTTTGAGTTGATTTGACAATTGATAGTTGTCTTTACTATATCTATACGTGTTTGGTTTTCTATCTGCTGTGCTTAGTCGATACGAGGTGTGACAACCCTCGTATTTAAGATTTAGGGGATTTTATACAAGGATCCTTGGGGTAAACCTGATCTCCTATTACTGTAGGTAGAAGGGTGTGGTGGAATCAGAAATGGTTCATCATAGGGATTGATTTGGCATCCTCGTACCGTCTATCCTATCCTTTTAGGTGGAGATAGCTCACGGTAGATGTGGTGGCTCATCGGGAGAGTGTATGATGTCCCTTCCACAAAACCATAGATAAACTTCTAGACAACACCAATTGACAGCATTGTTTTGTGATACACAAGCGAAAACGATGTCCTAGAATCACCTTTAAAGACCTCGGCACACTCCCTTCCTCCTCCGTGTGACACCGTATAGAGTAAAGTCCACCGACAACCCTCACTAATCGAAACCTCTTAGAGTTATGTCCGAACAATTACAACCACTGAATATATTGATATTCAAATCCCAGTCTTTGTGGGATCGATAATCTTTATTACTTGACGACATTTGTGCACTTGCGTGCCTTGAGCATGAGCGCACACTTTGAGTCTTCGACGGTCTCCGTCGTGAGATTTGAGATAGCATTCGTGCGAATCAGAATATTTGTGGTGAGTTACATTATTTACAACATATGGATGAAATGAAATTTTATGGTCAAAATCCTAAAAATTCTTTGAGGCTAAGCATGCTTAATCTCGAGCCAAGGAAAGCAGCTAACAAGTATCTTGCCCCTCAACGAGCAAGATTTAAGGGAGATAGTGATGTGACCAAACCATATAGGATTTTAGGAGTAGTTTTCTCTCACATCTCATTACATTTTATGTTTGTTTCATGCATATTTTACATTGTTTTGCATGTATATCCTATTTTCTAGTTCGGAGATCTGCTCTTTGTACTTTTGTGTGCAGGATAGCATTTTATGGGGAAAAGGATGCACTTTCGGAGCAAAAGAAGGACATTTTGTAGTTGGACACAGAACGGGACATGACCAGGGTGTGTGGCTACACACGGTAGTGTCAAAGGGTCGAAATTGGCCACCACGGTGCCACACATGTCCTACCCGTGTGGAAACACACAGTCATGTGGCACTGCGGGATTCTGACGCAATTCAATTATTTTTAAGGTTTTAGGGAGATCTAGGATGATGTTTATATAAAGGAGGCTACACCAAAACCTTAGGGAGGAGGCATGACGGTCGGGACTACACTCCGACGCCCTAAAAACCTTCGGGAACTTGCAACGGGGAGGAATAAAGCCGTCAGAGATCCAAATTATGCACTTCAACGCTGGAGAGAAGAGTCACATCGCATTGTAATTTATGTTCTTTAAATAATTTCAATTGTTTATACGAACATGATCGTGCTTGTGTTTCTCCTCTCTTATTTATGGAGTAGACTCTTCGATTCTAGGACTAGGGAGTAGTTTGTGTTGAGTTAGGACATGTTGGTTCAAATATCTTTTCTTTCTTGAATTTATATTTGCAATTGGCATTTGGTTTAGATTTAAAGGTATTGTTTTTGTTTTCTTTTACTGTGCTAGCCGATACGAGGGGTGATAGCCCTCGTATCTAAGATTTAGGAGAATTAAGGAGGAACCTAGGGGTTAGCCTCATCTCTCGTAATTGTGGGTAGAAGGATGTGATAGAGTAGGAAACACACCCCGTTTTTGACTCGTCACAGGGATTGATTTGGCATCCTCGTACTGACTATCCCGTCCTAAGTCCAGGGGTCGACCTGGTAATGGCAGATATAGCTTTCGATATATGCGAAGGCTCATCGGGGTAGTGTATGATGTCCTTTCTACAAAACATAAGCTAGAAACCTAGACAAAACCCAATTGACAACGTGTTCTGCGACACACAAACGAAACCAAAATCCTAGAATCCCTTCCAAAGTCTCGAAACTAGTTTCTTTCTTCTTCCACGTGACACCGTATTGAGTTGGAAACGCCATCAACCCTCGCAATCACAACCCTTATATTTGAATTCCGAACAATAACCTCCACTTACCAAATCGAAACTTTAATCTTAGTCCCTGTGGGATCGATAATCTTTTTTTTACTTGATGACATCCATGCACTTGCGGGCGTTGAGCACGAGTGCGCGCTTCGAGCCCTCGACAGTCTCCATCGTGAGATTTGAGGTCGCATTTTTAGGGAAGTATACTCAAAAGTCTATCTTTTGTATGGACATCTTTATTTTGAAATAAGAATCACATGATCATTGTTTGCATTTTTATGGTTATGCAATATTGTCTAATACATTACATTGTAGATAACATGGTGTGTGGTGTCACATGGGAGATCATGTTATCGGCTCCTTGTAAAGTATAAGTAAAGGCTCACAACCGAGATGGCTTTGGACAAACCATCAGAATGGTTGTAGTGTGATTTGGTATTGGTTTGTCTTGACCATAGAATCACACTAGTGCACTTTGTGTGTATTGAGCAGGACCGACTTAGAGGTGATTCAATTTATTGCTGACTACATAATCGAATCAGACCTCAGATATTATTTAGTACATGCTCTTAATCCTGATATAATAACGTGCACATATACTTAGTATTCATCTCTTTGATTTACCAATGGGCGAGATTGATAGATTAAATCGATAGGCTCGATAAGTTGGGAGATGATATTATTTACATGGTGTGTCGTTGATTATAGGAGGAAACCGTGTCCTATATATTAGGATGATGATGTCCCCTTAAGGAGCTCATAAGGTTCATCATGTAAACCCTGCAGGTGGACTTGGTCTGGCATGATGAAAAGGTTGAGTGGTACTACTCATTAAGTTAGATGTTGATTAATTAATGGTCAGTAAATTAATTAATCAACAGACATTCGAGATCTTAAACATGGGGAGAAAATGTACAAATAATATATGGAGCCCATATTAACTTATGGGGGTTGGTGAGGTAGATCAATGATAATCCTTTAGTGGATTGGATTATCATTAATGGATCGGACTTTATGTGGGCTTGATCCATGGGTGGCCAAGATCCAACTCCTCCTCATGGTCCCTAATGTAGCCTATTAACACCTCATGAAGCTTAGATCCAATGGATAGAAACAAAACTCTAGATCCAAAGGTAGAGATTAAATCTCTAGATCCGACGGTTGAGATTAAATCTCTAGATCCGACGGTTGAGATTAAATCCCTAGAACCAATGGAGAAGATTAAATCATGGCTTGAGCCCAACTCTATAAATAGAGATTAAAATTGGGCAGCAACTTGATGATGGCTTAAGGGGATTAGGGTTGGCTTCCTTTGGAGGCTAGGAATTCTAGTTTGTTTAGGATTAGGTTAGGGCGGCTAGGGTTTGGGAGCTAGGGGTGGGCGGCGACAAGTGGAAGAGGGTTTTTCTTCTTCTTCCTAAGGTTTTCTGGTTCCTTCCTTCTTCCCTCTACCTTGGCCGGTGCTCATCCTATTCTTCTTTCCCTCTTCCATGGCCGGCAATTAGGAGAGTAAGGATTAGGGTTTGGAGGCTTAGGATTTTGGAGGCTTGGGCGGCACCAAATAAGGAAGTAGTTTCTTTTCTTCTTCCTCTCCGTTGGTGGCCAGCGCCCACAACCTTCTTTACAGCCCTTGGCCGACATCCAAACCCCCTCCTCTCCTTCTCCTTAGGTGGTGGAAACAAGATATAGGGCTTTCCCTTGGTGTCTTGGCCGGTTTCCACCATAATCTCCTTCTCCTTTTTGGCCGGCGGCAAGCACTCTCCTTGTTGCTTGTTGGTTGTTTATAGGAAGGAGAAGAGCCTTGTTTCTATTCTTCCTCTTGCTTTGAAAGAGAAAGGAAGGAATATTGGCAATCTAGGAGCTTCATCTTTTAGTAGATCGTCGCCCACACGACGTCCAAAAGGAGGAAGGTCATACATTAGAAGATCGAGAGGTATATCAATTTTCTATTCTCTTTCGTTACTTGCTTGAATTTGTTTTTCCAATTATGATCATGATATAATTCTGATTATGGATAAATAATACTTGGATCCCGAACATAAACACAAAAACCGGCGATCCGTACATCGTCTTATCCGTGGCTACTCGTAGAATAGAGGATGGTCGCTTGAACAATGAGTTTGTTCAAGTGACCTCTCTAAACGAATAGTACGATGATGACTTGGTTGTTTGAGTAATCCCTTTTGTTTAGGATTAAATTTTTTAATCCGGGGACATCGATGGGATCGCCATGAACAAACAACCAAGGTGTAGTGGGAAGCGAAGTTTCCCCTCACGGACTTGATAAGCAAAACCCTTCAATTGGTATCAGAGCCAAGGTTTCCGGTTTTGTGTGTTTAGGATTCGGTTAATTTGTATGCATTTTCATATATTATATGCTCCGAATAATAGTAGGATATGCTTAGTTTAACTCTTTGGTTACAGGCATAAGATCCGACTATTATGGCCATATGTGTGTATGTGATTGTATGTGTATATTTTGTTTAATCCTCGGGGTTGACGAGGCTAGTATTTGATTTTTTGTAAATTAGATACGACATTGTTTATCCACTCTTTATTTTATTTTACTTTAGATCTAGATTTCATGTACACTCCCTCGTAGAGTATAGGATCGATGGATGTAAATTAAAATAGGTTTTAGTCTCGGCTCGGATCTCCGGATGGCTTGTACATGGCGTAGGAGGAGCAGACGAGATGGCGTTGCGACGGGAGATATTTTAAAAACAAAAGCCATAATAGTTGTAAAATAATTTATTTTTCATATTTATTGCTTTTTGTTTGATATGCATGTCGTAGGCTAGGAAAATTCCTCAATTTTAAATTACTAAGTGGGAGAGGGAAATTTTTATAAATTCCCACGGCCTCCATTACGATTTGACAAGTGATGTAAACAAACTTGCGCGTCGGCTCTGAGTGCCTTCCTCCCCATCGGATGAGTTTGTTTGCGGATCACAAGGTCAAATATGGTTATAGGAAATTATTAAGGAGCGTGTGTACTACCCCATCGTAAGGCACATAACCCGAGATAATTACCTTGGTACCAAGTAATGGTGAACACTTAGATACAAATATAAGTATCCTCCCCATCGGAGTCACTGCTTTTATTTGTAGGGGCCAAGAGAATCCAACTATTAATTTTACTTGTCAAAAAGTTAGGTTGACGAGATAGTAAAATTAATGGGTAAAACCTCCTCTTACAAATGTAGAATTCGTATACGTCCACACTATCGTGGCATATGATATTCTCGGTGTTTTGAGGTGTTGGTTGATTTTAAAATTTGATTGTTTGTGGAATCAATAATTTTTTGAAATCTAAAGTAATGATCTATGTGATTCTTAGGATTTTCATAAATGACTTTCAGTCCACTTGCTATAATACTAAAGGAAAATAAACTTATTGTACCCAAATAATGTTGATTGTAAAAGAATCTAGATATTGTCTTAACTGCTGAGGAGTACAAATATGTACTCTTCGAAGAGGGTCCTCCTAAGCCTGCGAATGAGTTGGAAGTCATTGGAGCTGAGATCGATGGGGAAACCTAGGTCGATATCATTCTCCAATCGACAGAAAGGCTTGCTCAGGCTCAGGCCATGGTTGCTCAGAAGGTTTCTACTTCTAAGCCGAAAGGCAAGAAGAAGAAGAAACAAGATGGAGCAAATGTGGTGGGAGGATCTTAGGGCAAGTACTTCACTTGTAAGCAGGATGGACATTGGAAGAAGGACTGTCCCAATCCGAAGCAAGAACAAAGGTATATCCTTTGGTCTAGTCGTTGAAACATGATTAGCAATGTTATCTACCGACACCTGGTGTGTAGATACGAGAGCATCTGATCATGTCTGCAATACTTTGTAGGGGTTCCAGGAAACCCGACGACGAGCTGAGGGAGAGATTACCGTTTACTTGGGCAATGCCATAATGGTGACGGCTATTGCAGTGGGAGAAGTTTTATTTTTTTTGTGAAAAATAAAACTTTGGTTCTGGAAAATTCCCTTTATGTACCTTAATTTAGAAAGAATTTAATTTCAGTTTCTAAATTGTTTATGGATGGATATTCTATTTATTTTAATGACAGAGTTGTTATAAAAAGGAATAGGTAGAATATCTGTTCAGGTACATTGATAGGAAATTTATAGACACTTGAACCAAAACCTACCACAATGCAAATTTAAGTTAATAACTCATCTTCTAATTCCAATAAGAGAAAAAAACCTTCGAACATGAACCAAACATATCTTTGGCATCTTAGGTTTAGTCATATTAACGTAAGCAGAATTCAATGGTTAATAGCTGATGGACCTCTGGGTTAATTAGTGGTGGAAGATTTCCCAACCTGCGAATCTTGCTTGGTGGATAAAATGACCAAGAGGTCTTTTAAGGCCAAGGGGTATAGAGCCAAAGATGTGTTAGAATTGGTTCATTCTGATTTGTGTGGTCCTATGTCTATCCAAGCTAGAGGTGGTTTTGAGTATTACATCTCTTTTATAGACGATTACTCAATATATGGATACATTTACCTGATGCACCGTAAGTCTAAACGCTATGACAAGTTCAAAGAATTCAAGGCTGATGTGCAGAAACGTCAAGGTAAAAGTATCAAGACACTATGATCTGATCGTTGTGGTGAGTACCTCTTGAGAGAGTTTAGGAACTACTTATCAAAGGCTAGGATTCAATCCCAATTGACTGCACCTGGCACACCCCAGCAGAACGGTGTAGCAGAGCGAAGGAATAAAACTTTTATGGAGATGGTTAGATCGATGATGAGTTATTCTGAGTTGCCGAATTCATTCTGAGGATATGCTCAAGATATGACAGTATACATTCTGAACTTAGTTCCATCAGTGCCTACTACTCCCACAGAATTGTGGATTGGGCGAAAGACGAGTCTAAGACATATTCGGATATGGGGAGTCTGTTAGTAATATATGAGAGATGTCCTAAGGCAATCACCTTATGTATGAACCATTTATATGATAAATGAAGATTCACTATTTGAGTATACATATTTTATGTATTTGATTGGATCTTAAACTTATTTACAGAATGTCCAAGATACGATTCACAGCATGAGAGAATTTGTGATTGGATCACAACTAGTGAGTATCTCTACATGTGTAATTGTGATGTATCAGAATTATCCCTAGTCGATGAATTGATGGATTTGGACACCATCAATTCTGTTGAGACTAGCACGAGGTATACTCCTTGGTGTATCCAAGCAGCTGATTCTCACTGGCTGGAGACATAGTGATGTCCGGAGTTAATCGTGGATGCTAGTTATGGTAACTAGTTCATTGGAGTGACCAGCCGTAAGACTTCATATGGTTCTCTGCATATATAGATATGTCAATGAAGTTCTTACTGTGGCTTAAGTGCGATGTTCCTTTGACTTGCGGTATTCAAGTCATCTTGATCATAGAGACTTATGCTTTGACATCTTAAGCAAGCATCTCTAAGGAGATGTAGACCCGGGATGATTGGGTATAAGTCGAAGTGATCGAAGGTGTTTGAATAGCATATAAATGATTCACCACTCCTTGCGAGGAGATTTATACCCATGGCCTCTCGTCGGATTGTTACTAAAGTCTTTGGCCAAAGCATTACATGTTTAGAGTAAGGTACTCCTCGATGCATGTGGAGTAACATGAATCCGTAGGACGAGGAAATGATATTTGGGCTAGGTGTGACGTAGTCAGCCTAGTGGGGACTAACACTATAGACCATGTCCTGAACCAAGTGGGTATAAGATGAGTGAAGGGAATGGGGCACGATTCATTCGAGCTGCTGAAGGGTTTCAGAAATAGTTTTGGATCAACCGTTGATCTTTTCGGTTAATTGGGGATCATGATGTACTACTAGGTGCCACTCATGATCGTTCTATAATTAATGGTTAATTATAGATGGCCAACATAAATCGAGAACCTATTTGGTCACATGCACAACGAGCATAATCCAAAGGATTTAAAACGAGCTTGAGAATGGGATTCTCAGACCGAGAGAAACAAGATTTGGTTGGACCAAACATGAAGCGAGCATGAAATTGTTTCAGTCGCAATGGAAGCATGGATGGGCCGTGTCTTATGAAGACATAATGGATGAATCAAAATGGTTTGGTTCTAATCCAATGGAGGAGAATAAACCAAAGGGTTTGGTTTATTTTAAACGAATGAACCAAAAGTTGGTTCGGTTCATTTTAACTTAAAATAAACCATCATGGTTTGGTTTATTTTAACTTATCTTAATGGAGCGGGTTAACGGGCCTAATTGTTATGATCCAATAACCATTAAGAGAATTAGTTCTCTATAAAAGAGGGCTTAAGGGATAATTAAGCCCTAATCCAAAAACCCCTAGCCCTAAGGTTGCCGCCCACCTCCTCCTTGGAGCTCTCGGCGCCAACCTATTGCCGCCACCCAAAGATCCTCCAACCGGCGTCCAGAAGGCTGCTTCCTTCCCCCTCGCCGGTGTCGAGATGCTGCCGGTTAGTGCTCCGGAGATCTCCTTCAGGTTTGGCATCAAGGTGAGCTCTATCTTCCTTGGTTGGCCGGCGCCTATCACCTCGACCAAAGCTGTCCAGTTTTCTGGACAGCTTGTTCTCCTCTCGTCGGAGCATCGTTTGGACAACGGTTAGAGCTCCGACAGCGGCTAACTTACCGGGGATTTGATCTCCGGTAATCCTCTGAGGTGGAGGACGAAGGATTCGTCAATCGGTTGACGAATACCTCTCCGGAGAAGCGAGTTTTGAGGACTCGTATTAGGATCCGAATTTGGATTCGGATCGTGATCATCTCTCGATCACGTCGTCTTCAACACGAGGCTAGTAACCCGTACGAAGAAGAAGCTCGTGGCTTAGCAAAGTCATCCCGAGGATCTCGGCGTGGATACGGATAGAGACGATTCTAGCGAGGATCGTTCCGGTTGATGCTGTTCCCGCTACACGTCATACGAAATGTATAACGTAGATAAATTTCCTTTTATTGCAAATTTAAATTTACGGTTATGTCTACACTTGTTGTAATATGCATGCGTGTGTTGTGTGTGTTGTAATAAATATAGATTTATTATTTTTATTGCTTCCGCTGTGTTCATATTTACGAAACGTGATCGAACACACACATGTCATGCGTAAAACCCAACAAAGGGTATCGTGAGCCCAGGTTGTGTTTCGACATAATCGTAAAATGGTTTTGCGATAGTCATAATGTTATTTCTGGAAATTTTATAATTTTGGAAATTTAGAAGTATTTGTGGAAATTTTTCAATTTTTGAAAGTCTAGAAGTATTAATGGAAATCTTCCACTTTTGGAAAGTTGGAAGTATTTATGGAAATTGATATTTTCCATAAATAAAATATTTGATTAGATTTTGGAAATTTGTTTCCTAATTTAATCTTGATTTGATTTGGGAAATCAAATCTTAAAATATTTTATTTCCATAAGTAGTTTTAATGATTTAGGAAATTGGTTTCCTAAATAGATTTTCCTTAATCAAATAATTCCATAAATAAAATATGTGATTAGATTTGGAAATTTGTTTCCTAATTTAATTATGATTTGATTTGGAGAATCAAATCTTAAACATATTTTATTTCCATAAATAGTTATGACATATAAGGAAATATATACATGACATAATTGTATGCCACGTTATTGCATTAGATGCATAACATTATGTCATGCGTGTTGTGACATGTAGATGTATGCCATGCCATGTAGATAATAGTTATTTGCATGCAAAGAGGATGAGACATAAAACCCTTAAACAATATTAAAGCCTATACCTTCCATTAATATGGTTAGAACCAGAGTTCCGTTTCTTGTTTGGGTTGTTGGACTCTCTCCAAGCCCGGCTCGAACCCGAACATGTTCAAACCATGGAATAGTTTAATACTAATATGGTAAAAGTCAGAGGTCAATCGTTAGCTTTGGTTGTTGGACTCTCTGCAAGCTGGGCTAATTGGTTGAATGCGCTCTAACCATATTAAAACTATTTCCCGATTAATGGGTTGGCTTTAACCTGGAGCATCGGCTTGTTGGACTCTCTCCAAGGTCGATGTAAAGGGAGGTGAAGTTGGGTGCTATGCATATGATGCATACTTGTTAATGTGTTAACAACCCGATGTATGTGTGAACATTCAATTAGTTGATAGCACATTGTGATAGTTGAATATACGTGATATGCAATCGGTATAGAAGATACCTACCGTCGTAGTTATGAATGGCTTGTTGGACTCTCTCCAAGGTTGTTCATAACTATGATGGATATCAGCCCATTCGGAGATGGACCTACGATCTCCCGAAGTGATTTTGGGTTTTTTGAAATTCGAAAAATGAATGGGATTTATAAATGTATATTGATGCATTTTAAAATCATCTTTCTCATATATGCTCGTTTTGTATTTCTAGGTCAATAAATTGATCATGATGTGTTTGAATTTGCACTATTTTGGATTCAACAAACCGATCCGGGCCTAACTTCCGGATCGCTTAGAAACTCGAGAATTGTTCTCAAGGCGAAAAGCTTGCATATGTCCTCAAGAGCCTCTTCCCGATCATTCTAAGGACGATGCAACCTGCATCAAAATGTTGGTCTATCGTAAGCATGTGGTGATTCTCGAAATGCGAGTTGCATCATGCTAGCGCGATGGTACCGAGCCAAAAAGCGCATGAGCATATGGATGCTAATACTATAGTCTTCCATCTTCATGAGTTGTTCGATGAGCAAGCGAGATCCGAAAGGTTCGAGGTCTCTAGGCTCCTCTTCACCACGAAGATGCAAGAAGGTTCTGCTCAGAGCTTTGTTCTAAAGATGAACGGGTACATCGAGCGGCTAGCAACCCTCAGTTTTGTGATGGATCATGAGTTAAGTATTGACTTAATTCTGCATTGTTTGCCGAAGAGTTTCTCATAATTTGTGATGAACTATCGGATGAACAAATTAGAATCCACCATTCCCGAGCTCCTTAATATGCTGAAGACTGTGGAGCCTTCTGTGAAGCATGAGGAGAAGGCGGTTCTGTTAGTTGATTCCTCAAAGAAAGGTTCTAAGAGGAAGGCAAAAGAACAGAAGAAAGGAAAGAAGAAAAAGGCAAAGAAGGCAGAACCAGTGCAAAAGGGCACTTGCCATCACTGTGGCAAGGAAGGCCACTGGCGAAGAAACTGCAAGATTTATCTTGAGTCCATGAAGAAGAAGAAGGCATCCGATGCCCCATCCTCTTCAGGTATCTTCGTTATTGATTGTCATTCTATTTTCTTAGACACTTGGGTATTGGATACTAGGTGTGGCTCACATATATGTAATGACATACAGGGGCTAAGGAATAGAAGAAGACTTGTCAGAGGGGAGTCCAATTTGAGAGTTGACAATGGAGCAAAGGTTGCTGCGGTCGCCATCGGAACTTATTTGCTGAAGCTCCCTAGTGGACTAGTCTTGGTACTGGACAATTGCTATTATGTTCCTTCTCTAATAAAGAACATTGTTTCTATTTCCTACTTAAATAGAAATGGTTTCCATTTGACGTTTAGTAACAATTGTTGTTATATAACTTTGAATGGCGTACTTTATGGAACTGGAACTTTGAGTAATGGCATTTATACGTTGGACGTATCCAGTGACATTTTCAATATCGAAGCGAGCAACATGCATGCTCAAAAGGATAATCAAATAGGCTCCTATATGTGGCATTGTCGTCTTGGCCATGTAAGCAAGAAACACATGTCCGAATTACACAAATGTGGAATTCTGGAATCGTTTGAATTGGATTCATACGATACATGCAAATCATGCTTAAAAGGCAAGATGACTAAGTTACCTTTTACTGGAAAAGGTGAACGAGTGGGAGAGTTACTAGGTCTAATACATACTGATGTATGTGGACCTATGTCAACTCAAGCTTTAGGAGGCTATAGCTACTTCATTACCTTCACCGATGATCACTCACGGTTTGGGTATGTGTTCTTGATGAAACACAAGTCTGAAGCCTTTGAAAGGTTCAAAGAATTCAGAAATGAAGTAGAGAGACAACATGACAAGAGTATTAAAATACTTCGATCGGATCGAGGTGGTGAATACTTAAGTCAAGAGTTTCTTGATTATCTAAGAGACAATGGCATATTGTCTCAATCGACTCCGCCATATACACCACAGTATAATGTTGTATCTGAGAGGCGTAACCGGACCTTGTTGGACATGGTCAGGTCAATGATGAATCATGCGAATCTTCCCAAGTCCTTTTGGGGCTATGCACTTCAGACAGCTGTTTACTTGTTAAACAGAATGCCTACCAATGTAGTCTCAACTACTCCATATGAGATATGGAATAGCAAGAAACCTCATGTATCTTACTTGAAGATATGGGGTTGTCCTGCTTATGTGAAGCAGACAGTATCAGATAAATTGGATGCTAAGTCTGATAAATGTTTATTTATTGGATACCCTAAGGAAACAAGGGGTTACCAATTCTATCATCCTGTGGAACAAAAGGTGTTTGTTTTAAGGCATGCTGTGTTTCTAGAGAAAGAGTTTCTCTTGCAAGAAAACAGTGGGAGTGTCGTCGAGCTTGAGGAGGCTCGAGAGACTCAAATATACATTAATGAGATATCTGGTGAAGCACAACAGTCGACAACTCATAGTGATGAGCAATCGGCTGGACCTATTGTAACACCACATCTTCGTAGATCTGGTAGAACACGTAATATTCCTGAGAGATATGGATTTCTCGTAAGTGAATCGAACGACGTGTTACTCATTGATGATGAGGAGCCTACCAGTTATGAAGAAGTGCTGACAAGTTCAGAAAGGGATAAATGGCTTGGTGCCATGAAGTCAGAGATAGATTTCATGTATGAAAACTAAGTTTGGAACTTGGTTGACCCACCTGAAGGCATAAAGCCTATAGGGTGCAAGTGGGTTTTCAAGAAGAAAACCGACATGGATGGTAATGTAATTATCTATAAGGCTAGATTGGTGGCGAAAGGATATCGTCAAAAGCAAGGTGTTGATTATGACGAAACCTATTCGCCTATAGCTATGCTTAAATCCATTCGGATGCTCCTGGCCATAGCAGCTCATTATGATTATGAGATATGGCAGATGGATGTGAAAATAGCTTTCCTTAATGGAAACCTGCTCGAGGACGTGTATATGATACAACCTGAGGGTTTCACATCGGTTGATAAAACCAAGGTATGCAAATTGCGATGGTCCATTTATGGATTGAAGCAAGTATCCAGGAGCTGGAATATCCGTTTTAATGAGACAATCAAAATGTTTGATTTCTCACAAAATCCAGACGAACATTGTGTGTACAAGAAGGTTAGTGGGAGTGCAGTCATGTTCCTAGTATTGTATGTCGATCACATACTACTTATAGGAAATGATGTTTCAATCTTACAGTCAGTGAAGGTTTGGTTATCCAAGATATTCTCCATGAAAGACCTGGGAGAAGCAACCTACATCCTCGGGATTAAGATCTATAGAGATAGATCGAAACAGTTGCTTGGTCTTTCGCAGTCTACATATATAGACCGAGTGCTAAAGAGGTTTAGCATGTCGGAATCCAAGAAAGGTTTCTTACCCATCAAGCATGGGGTACACCTTTCGAAGTCTATGTGTCCGCGCACAGAAGACGAGAGGATTTGCATGAGTAAGATTCCCTATGCATCCGCAATAGGATCTATCATGTATGTTATGTTATGTACAAGGCCCGATGTATCGTATGCTCTGAGTGTCACGAGCAGATACCAGTCTGATCCTCGAATGGATCATTGGGTGGCTGTCAAGACGATCCTTAAGTACTTAAGAAGAACTAAGGATGTGTTCCTAATATGTGGAGAAGGGGACATGGTGATACGCGGGTATACGGATGCCAGCATCCAGACAGACAAGGATGATTCCAGGTCTCAGTCTGGATACGTGTTCACCTTGAATGGGGGCGCAGTGAGTTGGAAAGGTTCCAAACAAGAGACTGTAGCGATTTCTACCACTGAGGCAGAATACATTACAGCTTCGGAAGCAGCAAAGGAAGCGGTTTGGAACAAGAAGTTCGTTCATGAACTTGGTGTGATTCCGGCCATTGTTGAAGCAATACCGGTCTATTGCGACAACAATGGAGCAATTGCACAGGCGAAAGAGTCAAGGTCTCATCAACGATCCAAACATGTGCTTCGCCGCTATCATCTTATCAGAGAGATCATCAGTAGGAACGAAATACAAATCGAGAAAATTCCCACTGAAAGGAACTTAGTGGATCCCTTGACTAAGGCATTACCTCAAAATAAGTTTGAGGGTCATGTTCGTGCTTATGGTATTGGATACCATAGCGATTGGCATTAGGCCAAGTGAGAGTCTATTAGTAATATATGAGGGATGTCCTAAGGCAATCGCCTTATGTATGAACCTTTTATATGATAAATGAAGATTCACTATTTGAGTATACATGTTTTATGTATTTGATTGGATCTTAAACTCATTTACTGAATGTCCACGATACGATTCACAGCATGAGAGAATTTGTGATTGGATCATAACTAGTGAGTATCTCTTCATGTGTAATTGTGATGTATCGGAATTATCCCTAGTCGATTAATTGATGGATTTGGACACCATCAATTCTGTCGAGACTAGCACGAGGTATACTCCTTGGTGTATCCAAGTAGCTGATTCTCACTGGCTGGAGACATAGTGATGTCCGGAGTTAATCGTGGATGCTAGTTATGGTAACTAGTTCATTGGAGTGACCAGCCGTAAGACTTCATATGGTTCTCTGCATATATAGATATGTCAATGAAGTTCTTACTGTGGCTTAAGTGTGATGTTCCTTTGACTTGCGGTATTCAAGTCATCTTGATCATAGAGACTTATGCTTTGACATCTTAAGCAAGCATCTCTAAGGAGATGTGGACCCAGGATGATTGGGTATAAGTCGAAGTGATCGAAGGTGTTTGAATAGTCTATAAATGATTCACCACTCCTTGCGAGGAGATGTATACCCATGGCCTCTCGTCGGATTGTTACTAAAGTCTTTGGCCAAAGCATTACATGTTTAGAGTAAGGTACTCCTCGATACATGTGGAGTATCTAGAATCCGTAGGACGAGGAAATGATACTTGGGCTAGGTGTGACGTAGTCAGCCTAGTGGGGACTAACACTATAGACCATGTCCTGAACCAAGTAGGTATAAGATGAGTGAAGGGAATGGGGCACGATTCATTCGAGCTGCTGAAGGGTTTCAGAAATAGTTATGGATCAACCGTTGATCTTTTCGGTTAATTGGGGATCATGATGTACTACTAGGTGCCACTCATGATCATTCTATAATTAATGGTTAATTATAGACGGCCAACATAAACTGAGAACCTATTTGGTCACACGCACAACGAGCGTAATCCAAAGGATTTAAAACGAGCTTGACAATGAGATTCTCAGACCGAGAGAAACAAGGTTTGGTTGGACCAAACATGAAGCGAGCATGAAATCGTTTCAGTCGCAATGGAAGCGTGGATGGGCCGTGTCTTATGAAGACATAATGGATGAACCAAAATGGTTTGGTTCTAATCCAATGGAGGAGAATAAACCAAAGGGTTTGGTTTATTTTAAACGAATGAACCAAAAGTTGGTTCGGTTCATTTTAACTTAAAATAAACCATCATGGTTTGGTTTATTTTAACTTATCTTAATGGAGCGGGTTAACGGGCCTAATGGTTATGATCCAATAACCATTAAGAGAATTAGTTCTCTATAAAAGAGGGCTTAAGGGATAATTAAGCCCTAATCCAAAAACCCTTAGCCCTAAGGTTGCCGCCCACCTCCTCCTTGGAGCTCTCGGCGCCAACCTATTGCCGCCGCCCAAAGTTCCTCCAACCGGTGTCCAAAAGGCTGCTTCCTTCCCCCTCGCCGGCGTCGAGCTGCTGCCGGTTAGTGCTCCGGAGATCTCCTTCAGGTTTGGCATCAAGGTGAGCTCTATCTTCCTTGGTTGGCCGGCTCCTATCACCTCCACCAAAGCTGTCCAGTTTTCTGGACAGCTTGTTCTCCTCTCGTCGGAGCATCGTTTGGATGACGGTTAGAGCTCCGACAGCGGCTAACTTACCGGGGATTTGATCTCCGGTAATCCTCTGTGGTGGAGGACGAAGGATTCGTCAATCGGTTGACGAATACCTCTCCGGAGAAGCGAGTTTTGAGAACTCGTATTAGGATCCGAATTTGGATTCGGATCGTGATCATCTATCGATCACGTCGTCTTCAACACGAGGCTAGTAACCCGTACGAAGAAGAAGCTCGTGGCTTAGCGAAGTCATCCCGAGGAACTCGGCGTGGATACGGATAGAGACGATTCTAGCGAGGATCGTTCCGGTTGATGTCGTTCCCGCTACACGTCATACGAAAGGTATAACTTAGATAAATTTCCTTTTATTGCAAATTTAAATTTACGGTTATGTCTACACTTGTTGTAATATGCATGCGTGTGTTGTGTGTGTTGTAATAAATATAGATTTATTATTTTTATTGCTTCCGCTGTGTTCATGTTTACGAAACGTGATCGAACACACACACATCGCGGTGTCGGAAACCCAACAGAGTCCAGCGCATTTGCTGAAGGCAGATGCTGGTAAGTTGGAACCTCGTATAGAAGTACGCATGTTCGTTGGCTATCCTAGACGAACAAAGGGTGGTTTGTTTTATAGTCCTAGAGATCAGAGGGTGATCGTTAGCACGAATGCCAGATTTTTGGAGGAAGACTATGTGATGAACCACAAGCCCAAGAGTAAAATAGTTATGGAGGAATTAAAAGGGAAAGTCACTTCTTCAGTACCAC
Source organism: Wurfbainia villosa (assembly GCA_025175895.1). NCBI lineage: Eukaryota > Viridiplantae > Streptophyta > Magnoliopsida > Zingiberales > Zingiberaceae > Wurfbainia > Wurfbainia villosa. The sequence goes on along the minus strand of CM045999.1, from coordinate 44,207,217 downwards.
AAGTACAATAGGATATACCACAAGTCACTGCACCGCGTGTCACAGATGATACACAGGTGATACCTCATCGTAGTGGGAGGGTTGTGATACAGCCTAATAGATTCATGTTTTTGGGAGAATCTTCTGATTTGATCCCTAGCGAACGTGAACCTGATCCCTGGACATATGACGAGGCAATCCAAAATAAAAATACAGTATCTTAGCAAAGAGAATCTTGTATGTAAGCTTAATCGGTCCATTTATGGATTGAAGCAAGCTTCGAGGTCTTGGAACATCTGCTTTGATGAGGTAATCCAGTTTTATAGATTTATTCAAAGTCCGGATGAGTCTTGTGTATACAAGAGATGTGACGGAAATGTAGTGGTATTTCTTGTCCTATACGTAGATGACATTTTGTTGATTGGCAACAATATCAAGGTGTTATCTAACATAAGGGTATGGTTGTCCAAACAATTTGATATGAAGGACTTGGGAGAGGTGGGACACATCCTTGGGATCAAGGTTATAAGGGATCGCAAAAAACGGATGTTGTGCTTATCCCAAGCTTCATACATAGACACGATTATGGATCGATTTAGCATGCAGAACTCCAAGAAGGGTTTTGTACCTTTGAGACATGGAATTCTTTATCTAAGGAGATGTGTCCTAGAACATCTGAGGAGATAGAAGAGATAAAGGTGGTTCCTTATGCTTCGGCAGTTGGAAGCCTCATGTATGTGATGCTATGCACGAGACCAGATATCTTCTTTGTCGTGGGCATGATCAACAAATATCAGAGTAATCCAGGATAGGAACATTGGACTGCGGTAAAACATATATTGAAGTACCTGAGAAGGACTAGGGATTATATGCTGGTTTACCGGGCAGACCAATTTCTCCGTATGGGTTACACAGATTCCGACTTCCAATCTGATAGAGATAACAGTAAGTCTACCTCAGGTTTTGTGTTTACTTTGAGAGGTGAAGCCATTGTATGGAGGAGTGTCAAGCAGAAATGCGTGGCGAACTCCACCATGGAAGCTAAATATGTGGCAGCCTCTGATGCTGCCAAAGAAGTTGTGTGGCTCAGGAACTTCCCGATGGACTTGGATGTGATTCCTGGTTTGCCTAGAACTATCACAATTTATTGTGATAATAATGGTGCAGTTGCAAACTCGAAGAAAACACGAGCTCATAAGGCAAGTAAACACATAGAGCGCAAGTACTACCTAATACGAGAAACCGTAAAGGAAGTAGAAGTTGTTGTCTCCTAGATTGCATCAGAGGATGACCTGGTAGACCCTTTTCACTAAGGCCCATCTAGCGAGAGCTTTGATAGGCATGTGGAGGGAAAGGGAATAAGATGTATGACAGTATGAGGACATCATAGTCTTTTAGTATAAGTGGGAGATTGTAGAGATGTATACTGAAATGTCTATCTTTTGTATGAACATCTTTATTTTGAAATAAGAATCACATGATCATTGTTTGCATTTTTATGGTTATGCAATATTGTCTAATACATTACATTGTAGATAACATGGTGTGTGGTGTCACATGGGAGATCACACTAGTTCTCCTTGTAAAGTATAAGTAAAGGCTCACAACCGAGAAGGCTTTGGACAAACTATCGGAATGGTTGTAGTGTGATTTGGTATTGGTTTGTCTTGACCATAGAATCACACTAGTGCACTTTGTGTGTATTGAGCAGGACCGACTTAGAGGTTATTCAATTTATTGCTGACTACATAATCGAATTGGACCTTAGATATTATTTAGTACATGCTCTTAATCCCGATATAATAACGGGCACATATACTTAGTATTCATGTTTTTGATTTACCAATGGGCGAGATTTATAGATTAAATCGATAGGCTTAGTAAGTTGGGAGATGATATTATTTATATGGTGTGCCGTTGATTATAGGAGAAAATCATTTCCTATATATTAGGATGATGATGTCCCCTTGAGGAGCTCATAAGGTTCATCATGTAAACCCTGCAGGTGGACTTGGTCCGACATGATGAAAAGGTTGAGTGGTACTACTCATGGAGTTATATGTTGATTAATTAATGGTCAGTAAATTAATTAATCAACGGATATTCGAGATCTTTAACACGGGGAGAAAATATACAAATAATATATGGATCCCATATTTACTTATGGGGGTTGTTGAGGTAGATCAATGATAATCCTTTAGTGGATTGGATTATCATTAATGGATCAGACTTTATGTGGGCTTGATCCATGGGTGGCCAAGATCCAACTCCACCTCATGGTCCCTAATGTTGCCTATTAACATCTCATGAAGCTTAGATCCAATGGATAGAAACAAAACTCTAGATCCAAAGGTAGAGATTAAATCTCTAGATCCGACGGTTGAGATTAAATCTCTAGATCCGACGGTTGAGATTAAATCCCTAGAACCAATGGAGGAGATTAAATCATGGCTTGAGCCCAACACTATAAATAGAGATTAAAAGTGGGCGGAAACTTGATGATTGCTTAAGGGGATTAGGGTTTGCTTCCTTTGGAGGCTAGGAATCCTAGTTTGTTTAGGATTAGGTTAGGGCGGCTAGGGTTTGGGAGCTAGGGGTGGGCGGCAACAAGTGGAGGAGGGTTCTTCTTCTTCTTCTTAAGGTTTGGCTGGTTCCTTCCATCTTCCCTCTACCTTGGCCGGTGCTCATCCTTTTCTTCTTCCCCTCTTCCATGGCCAGCAATTAGGAGAGTAAGGATTAGGGTTTGGAGGCTTAGGGTTTTGGAGGCTTGAGCAGCACCAAATAAGGAAGTAGTTTCTTTTCTTCTTCCTCTCCGTTGGTGGCCGGCACCCACAACCTTCTTTCCAGCCCTTGGCCGGCATCCAAACCCCCTCCTCTCCTTCTCCTTAGGTTGTGGAAACAAGATATAGGGCTTTCCCTTGGTGTCTTGGCCGCTTTCCACCATAATCTCTTTCTCCTTGTTGGCCGGCGGCAAGCACTCTCCTTGTTGCTTGTTGGTTTGCTATAGGAAGGAGAAGAGCCTTGTTTCAATTCTTCCTCTTGCTTTGAAAGAGCAAGGAAGGAAGATTTGCAATCTAGGAGCTTCAACTTTTGGTAGATCGTCGCCCACACGACGTCCGAAAGGAGGAAGGTCATACATTAGAAGATCGAGAGGTATATCTGTTCTCTATTCTCTTTTGTTACTTGCTTGTATTTGTTTTTCCAATTATGAGCATGATATAATTCTGATTATGGTGAAATAATACTTGGATCTCGAACATAAATACAAAAACCGATGATCCATACATGGTCTATTCTGCGGCTACTCGTAGAATAGAGGATGGTCGCTTGAACAACGAGTTTGTTCAAGTGACCTCTCTAAACGAATAGCACGATGATGACTTGGTTGTTTGAGCAATCCCTTTTGTCTAGGATTAAATTTTTTAATCCGGGGACATCGATGGGATCGCCATGAACAAACAACCAAGGTGTAGTGGGAAGCAAAGTTTCCCCTCACGGACTTGATAAGCAAAACCCTTCAGCGTTCACATGCATCAGATAGTGATGGAGGACCAAAAGGCATGAGGCGAAAAGTGAGCAAGTATCTTGCTCCCCCACGAGCAAGATTCAAACACATTAGGGGAGGGAGAAAGATCTCCTTTGGCCATCAAAGCCAAGCTAAAGCATAATGGTACGGTCGAGCTAAAGACCATAAACAAGCGCTTCTTGAGAGGCAACCCAAGTTTAGATTTTGTGTTTATTTCTTATTTGTTTGTTGCATTCATTTGTTTTGAACTTTGATTTATATTCGTTTAACATGTTACATTTGAATTAGGACTAGAAAGGACTTGCTAGGTAGAAGCAAAAATCATTTTGAACCTACACGACTCAGCGTGTAAGGAGAATTCAGACCATTGTGCACTTTGAGAGAGAAACAAGGGGCACACGGCTTGGTCGTGTGTTTTCACATGGTCATGCTCCACATTCTAGCATTGCACACAACCTGGCCATGTGTTTTCACATGGCCTTATTGTGCAAGGGAAAAAGGGGTGTCGCACCATGCCTTTCACCCCTGTATATCACTCTCCCTCTAGTCCACACATGTATAGGATGTTGGGTTTCCGGCACCGCGGCGAGTGTGTGTTCGAACATGTTTCGTAAACATGTGCACAGCGGAAGAAATAAAAATAATAAATCTACATTTATTACAACACACACATCACACGCATGCATAGTACAACATGTGTAGACATAACCGTAAATTTAAATTTTGCAATAAAAGGAAATTTAACTACGTATACCTTACGTACCACGTGTAGCGGGAAAGAAATCAACCGGAACGATCCTCGCTAGAATCGTCTCTATCCATATCCATGCCGAGTATCTTCGGGATGACTTCACTAAGTCACGAACCTCGTCTTCGTATGGGTTACTAGCCTCGTGTTGAAGACGATGTGATCGAGAGAAGATCACGATCCGAATCCAAATTCGGATCCAAAAACAAGTCCTCAAAACTCGCTTCTTCGGAGAGGTATTCGTCAACCGTTTGACGAATCCTTCGTCCTCCACCTATGAGGATTACCGGAGATCGAATCCCCGGCAAGGCTACTGCTTTCGGAGCTCCAAACATCATCCAAACGACGCTGGACGCTGGCAAGTGGAGAAGACGGCAGCTGGACGCCGGTTCAAGGAGCTTGATGGTGGGTGGCGGCAAAGGGAGGTGTTGGCGCCGACTTCTCCAAGGAGAGGAAGGTGGGCGGCCAAAACTAGGGTTGCCTCAATTAGGGTTTAACAAAAACCCTTAAGCCCTATTTTATAGAGAATAAATTCTCTTAATGGTTATCGGATCATAACCATTAGGCCCGTTAACCGGCTCCATTAATTTAAGTTAAAATAAACCAAACCATGATGGTTTATTTTAAGTTAAAACGAACCGAACCAACTTTGGTTCATTCGTTTAAAATAAACTAAACCCTTTGGTTTATTCTCCTCCATTGGATTAGAACCATACCATTTTGGTTCATCCAATATGTCTTCATAAGACAGGGCCCATCCACGCTTCCATTGCGACTGAAACGATTTCATGCTCGCTTCTTGTTTGGTCCAACCAAACCTAGTTTCTCTCGGTCTGAGAATCTCATTCTCAAGCTCGTTTTAAATCCTTCGGATTACGCTCGTTGTGCGTGTGACCAAATAGGTTCTCGGTTTATGTTGGTCATCTATAATTAACCATTAATTATAGAACGATCATGAGTGGCAGCTAGTAGTACATCATGATCCTCAATTAACCGAAAAGATCAACGGTTGATCAAGAACTATTTCTGAAACCGTTCAGCAGCTCGAATGAATCGTGCCCCATTCCCTTCACTCATCTTATACCCACTTGGTTCAGGACATGGTCTATAGTGTCAATCTCCACTAGGCTGACTACGTCACACCTAGCCCAAGTATCATTTCCTCATCCTACGGATTCTTGTTACTGCACATCTATCGAAGAGTACCTTACCCTAACATGTAATGCTTTGGCCAAAGACTTTAGTAACAATCCGACGAGAGGCCATGGGTATACATCTCCTCGTAAGGAGTGGTGAATCCTTTATAAGCTATTCAAACACCTTCGATCACTTCGACTTATACCCAATCATCCTGGGTCCACATCTCCTCGGATATGCTTACTTATGATGTCAAAGCATAAGTCTTTATGATCAAGATGACTTGAATACCGCAAGTCAAAGGAACATCGCACTTAAGCTACAGTAAGAACTTCATTGACATATCTATATATGCAGAGAACCATATGAAGTCTTACGGTTGGTCACTCCAATGAACTAGTTACCATAACTAGCATCCACGATTAACTCCGGACATCACAATGTCTCCAGCCAGTGAGAATCAGCTGCTTGGATACACCAAGGAGTATACCTCGTGCTAGTCTCGACAGAATTGATTGTGTCCAAATCCATCAATTCATCGACTAGGGATAATTCCGATACATCACAATTACACATGTAGAGATACTCACTAGTTGTGATCCAATCACAAATTCTCTCATGCTGAGTCGTATCGCGGACATTCAGTAAATGAGTTTAATATCTAATCAAATACATGAAACCATGTATACTCAAATAGTGAATCTTCATTTATCATATAAATAGTTCATATATAAGGCGATTGTCTTAGAACATCTCTCATATATTACTAACAGACTCCCACTTGGCCTAATGTCAATCGCTACGGTATCCAATACCATAAGTTGTAACATGACCCTCAAACTTACTTTGAGGTAATGCCTTAGTCAAAGGATCCGCTAAGTTCCTTTCTGTGGGGATTTTCTCGATTTGTATTTCTTTCCTACTGATGATCTCTCTGATAAGATGATAGCGGCGAAGCACATGTTTGGATCGTTGATGAAACCTTGGCTCTTTCGCCTGTGCAATTGCTCCATTGTTGTCGTAGTAGATCGGTATTGCTTCAACAATGGCTGGAATCACACCAAGTTCATAAATGAACTTCTTGATCCAAACCGCTTCCTTTGCTGCTTCCGAAGCTGCAATGTATTCTGCCTCAGTGGTAGAATCCACTACAGTGTCTTGTTTGGAACTTTTCCAACTCACTGCGCCCCCATTCAAGGTGAACACGTATCCAGACTGAGACCTGAAATCATCCTTGTCTGTCTGGAAGCTGACATCCGTATACCCGCGTATCACCATGTCCCCTTCTCCATATATTAGGAACACATCCTTAGTTCTTCTTAAGTACTTAAGGATCGTCTTAACAACCACCCAATGATCTATTCCTGGATCAGACTGGTATCTGCTCGTGACACTCAGAGCATACGATACATTGGGCCTCGTACATAACATAGCATACATGATAGATCCTATTGCGGATGCATAGGGAATCTTACTCATGCAAATCCTCTCGTCTTCTATGCGCGGACACATAGACTTCGAAAGGTGTACCCCATGCCTGATGGGTAGGAAACCTTTCTTGGATTCCGACATGCTAAACCTCTTTAGCACTCGGTCTATATATGTAGACTGCGAAAGACCAAGCAACCGTTTTGATCTATCTCTATAAATCTTAATCCCGAGGATGTAGGTTGCTTCTCCCAGGTCTTTCATGGAGAATGTCTTGGATAACCAAACCTTAACTGACTGTAAGATCGAAACATCGTTTCCTATAAGTAATATGTCATCGACATACAATACTAGGAACACGACTGCACTCCCACTAACCTTCTTGTACACACAAGGTTTGTCTGGATTTTGTGAGAAATCAAACTTTTTGATTGTCTCATCAAAATGGATATTCCAGCTCCTGGATGCTTGCTTCAATCCATATATGGACCGTCACAATTTGCATACCTTGATTTTATCAACCGATGTGAAACCCTCAGGTTGTATCATATACACGTCCGCGAGCAGGTTTCCATTAAGGAAAGCTATTTTCACATCCATCTGCCATATCTCATAATCATAATGAGCCGCTATAGCCAGGAGCATCCAAATAGATTTAAGCATAGCTACAGGCGAATAGGTTTCGTCATAATCAACACCTTATTTTTGACGATATCCTTTCACCACTAATCTAGCTTTATAGGTAATCACATTACCATCCATGTCAGTTTTCTTCTTGAAAACCCACTTGCACCCTATAGGCTTGATGCCTACAGGTGGGTCAACCAAGTTCCAAACTTTGTTTTCATACATGGAATCCATTTCCGACTTTATGGCTTCAAGCCACTTATCCCTTTCTGAACTTGTCAGCACTTCTTCATAACTGGTAGGCTCCTCATCATCATTGAGTAACATGTCGTTCGATTCACTTACGAGAATTTCATATCTCTCAGGAATATTGCGTGTTCTACCAGATCTACGAAGATGTGGTGTTACAGTAGGTCCAGCCGATTGCTCATCACTATGAGTTATCGGCTGTTGTGCTTCACCAGGTATCTCATCAATGTCTATTTGAGTCTCTCGAGCCTCCTCATGCTCGACGACACTCCCACTGTTTTCTTGCAAGAGAAACTCTTTCTCTAGAAACACAACATGCCTTGAAACAAACACCTTTTGTTCCACAGGATGATATAATTGGTAACCCCTTGTTTCCTTAGGGTATCCAATAAATAGACATTTATCAGACTTAGCATCCAATTTGTCTGATACAGTCTGCTTCACATAAGCTGGACAACCCCATATCTTCAAGTAAGATACATGAGGTTTCTTACCATTCCATATCTCATATGGAGTAGTAGAGACTACCTTGGTTGGCATTCTGTTTAATAAGTAAACAACTATCTGAAGTGCATATCCCCAAAAGGACTTGGGAAGATTCGCATGATTCATCATTGACCTGACCATGTCCAACAAGGTCCAGTTACGCCTCTCAGATACACCATTATGTTGTGGTGTATATGGCGGAGTCCATTAAGACAATATGGCATTGTCTCTTAGATAATCAAGAAACTCTTGACTTAAGTATTCACCACCTTAATCCGATCGAAGTATTTTAATACTCTTGTCATGTTGTTTCTCTACTTCATTTCTGAATTCTTTAAACCTTTCAAAGGCTTCAGACTTGTGTTTCATCATGAACACATACCCAAACCGTGAGTGATCATCGGTGAAGGTAATGAAGTAGTTATAGCCTCTTAAACCTTGAGCGTAACTCTCCCACTCATTCACCTTTTTCTGAAAAAGGTAACTTAGTCATCTTGACTTTTAAGCATGATTCGCATGTATCGTATGAATCCAATTCAAACGATTCCAGAATTCCACATCGGTGTAATTCGGACATGCGTTTCTTGCTTACATGGCCAAGACGACAATGCCACATTTAGGAGTCTAATTGATTATCCTTTCGAGCACGTTTGTTGCTCGCTTCGATATTGAAAATGTCACTGGATATGTCCAACGTATAAATGTCATTGCTCAAAGTTCCAGTTCCATAAAGTACGCCATTCAAAGTTATATAACAACAATTGTTACTAAACGTCAAATGGAAACCATTTCTTTTTAAGCAGGAAATAGAAACAATGTTCTTTATTAGAGAAGGAACACAATAGCAATTGTCCAGTTCCAAGACTAGTCCACTAGGGAGCTTCAGCAAATAAGTTCCGATGGCGACCGCAGCAACCTTTGCTCCATTGCCAACTCGCAAATTTGACTCCCCTATGACGAGTCTTCTTCTATTCCTTAGCCCCTGTATGTCATTACATATATGTGAGCCACACCCAGTATCCAATACCCAAGTATCTAAGGAAATAGAATGACAATCAATAACGAAGATACCTGAAGAGGATGGGGCATCGGATGCCTTCTTCTTCTTCATGGACTCAAGATAAATCTTGCATTTTCTTCGCCAGTGGCCTTCTTTGCCACAGTGATGGCAAGTGCCCTTTTGTGTTGGTTTTGCCTTCTTTACCTTCTTGTTCTTCCCTTTCTTCTGTTCTTTTGCCTTCCTCTTAGAACCTTTCTTTGAGGAATCAACTAACAGAACCGCCTTCTCCTCATGCTTCACAGAAGGCTCCACAGTCTTCAGCATATTGAGGAGCTCAGTAATAGTGGATTCTAATTTGTTCATCCGATAGTTCATCACAAATTGTGAGAAACTCTTGGGCAAAAAATGCAGAATTAAATCAATACTTAATTCATGATCCATCACAAACCCGAGGGTGGCTAGCCGCTCGATGTACCCATTCATCTTTAGCACAAACTGCACTACAGACGAACCTTCTTGCATCTTCGTGGTGAAGAGGAGCCTGGAGTCTTCAAATCTTTCGGATCTCGCTTGCTCATCAAACAACTCATGAAGATGGAAGACCATGGTATTAGCATCCATATGCTCATGCTGCTTTTGCAGCTCAGGTACCATCACCGCTAGCATGATGCAACTCGCCAGCTCAGAATCTGCCACATGCTTCTGATAGACCAACATTTGGTCTGGAGTTGCATCATCCTTAGGATGGTTGGGAAGAGGCTCTTCAAGGACATATGCTAGCTTTTCTGCCTTGAGAACAATTCTCAGATTTCTAAGCCAGTCCAAGAAGTTAGGCCCAGTCAATTTGTTTGAATCCAAAATAGTGCGCAAATTCAAAGACGTCATGATCAATCGATTGACCTAGAAATACAAAACGAGCATATATGAGAAAATGATTTTAAAATGCATCGATATACATTTATAAATCCATTCATTTTTCGAATTTCAAAACCCCCAAAATCACTTCGGGAGATCGTAGGTCCATCTCCGAATGGGCTGATATCCATCATAGATATGAACAACCTTGGAGAAAGTCCAACAAGCCATTCATAACTATGATGGTAGGTATCAACTATACTGATTGCATATCATGTATATGCAACTATCACAATGTGCTATCAACTAATTGAATGTTCACACATACATCGGGTTGTTAACACATTAACAAGTATGCATCATATGCATAGCACCCAACTTCACCTCCCTTTACATCGACCTTGGAGAGAGTCCAACAAGCCGATGCTCCAGGTTAAAGCCAACCCATTAATCGAGAAATAGTTTTAATATGGTTAGAGTGCATTCAACCAATTAGCCCTAATTGGAGAGTGTCCAACAACCAAAGCTAACGATTGACCACTGACTCTTACCATATTAGTATTAAACTATTCCATGGTTTGAACATGTTCGGGTTCGAGCTGGGCTTGGAGAGAGTCCAACAACCCGAACAAGAAACGGAACTCTGGTTCTAACCATATTAATGGAAGGTGTAGGCTTTAATATTGAGTTAGGGTTTTTATGTCTCCTCCTCTTTTCATGCAAATAACTATTATCTACATGGCATGAAATACATGACATACATCTACATGTCCCGACACGCATGGCATAATGATATGCATCTAATGCAATTACATGACATACAATTATGTCATGTATAATATTTCCTTATATATCATATCTATTTATGGAAATAAAATATGTTTAAGATTTGATTCTCCAAATCAAATCATGATTAAATTAGGAAACAAATTTCCAAATCTAATCACATATTTTATTTGTGAAAATAGTTGATTAAGGAAAGTAAATTTAGGAAACCAATTTCCTAAATCATCAAAACTACTCATGGAAATAAAATATTTTTAAGATTTGATTTCCCAAATCAAATCATGATTAAAATAGGAAACAAATTTCCTAAATCTAATCAAATATTTTATTTATGGAAAATATCAATTTCCATAAATACTTCCAACTTTCCAAAAGTGGAAGATTTCCATAAATACTTCTAGACTTTCAAAAATTGAAAAATTTCCATAAATACTTCTAACTTTCCAAAAGTAGAAAATTTCCAGAAATATCATTATGACTATCGCAAAATAATTTTACGATTATGTCAAAACACAACCTGGGCTCTGATACCACTGTTGGGTTTTCGGCACCGCGACGAGTGTGTGTTCGAATATGTTTCGTAAACATGTGCACAGCGGAAGAAATAAAAATAATAAATCTACATTTATTACAACACACACATCACACACATGCATAGTACAACATGTGTAGACATAACCATAAATTTAAATTTTGCAATAAAAGGAAATTTAACTATGTATACCATACGTATCACGTGTAGCGGGAAAGGCATCAACTGGAACGATCCTCGCTAGAATCGTCTCTATTCGTATCCACGCCGAGTATCTTCGGGATGACTTCACCAAGTCACGAGCCTCATCTTCGTACGGGTTACTAGCCTCGTGTTGAAGACGATGTGATTGAGAGAAGATCACGATCCGAATCCAAATTCGGATCCAAAAATAAGTCCTCAAAACTCGCTTCTTCGGAGAGGTATTCGTCAACCGTTTGACGAATCCTTCGTCCTCCACCTATGATGATTACCAGAGATCGAATCCCCGGCAAGGCTACTGCTGTCGGAGCTCCAAACGTCATCCAAACGACGCTCCGACGAGAGGGAAACAAGCTGTCCAGAAAACTGGACAGCTTTGGTGGAGGAGTAGGGCCGGCCAAAAAGGAATGGTGGAAGCTCACTATATTACCGAACCGAAGGGAGATCACCGGAGCTCCTCCGGCAGCAGCTCGACGCCGGCAAATGGAGAAGACGGCAGTTGGATGCCGGTTCAAGGAGCTAGATAGTGGGCGGCGGCAAAGGGAGGTGTTGGCGCCGACTTCTCCAAGGAGAGGAAGGGGGGCGGCCAAAACTAGGGTTGCCTCAATTAGGGTTTAACAAAAACCCTTAAGACCTATTTTATAGATAACAAATTCTCTTAATGGTTATCGGATCATAACCATAAGGCCCGTTAACCCGCTCCATTAATTTAAGTTAAAATAAACCAAACCATGATGGTTTATTTTAAGTTAAAACGAACCGAACCAACTTTGGTTCATTCGTTTAAAATAAACCAAACCCTTTGGTTTATTCTCCTCCATTGGATTAGAACCAAACCATTTTGGTTCATCCATTATGTCTTCATAAGACACGGCCCATCCACGCTTCCATTGCGACTGAAACGATTTCATGCTTACTTCTTGTTTGGTCCAATCAAACCTAGTTTCTCTTGGTCTGAGAATCTCATTCTCAAGCTCGTTTTAAATTCTTCGGATTACGCTCGTTGTGCATGTGACCAAATAGGTTCTTGATTTATGTTGGCCGTCTATAGTTAACCATTAATTATAGAACGATCATGAGTGGCACCTAGTAGTACATCATGATCCCCAATTAACCGAAAAGATCAACGGTTGATCCAGAACTATTTCTGAAACCCTTCAGCAGCTCGAATAAATCGTGCCCCATTCCCTTCACTCTTCTTATACCCACTTGGTTCAGGACATGGTCTATAGTGTCAGTCCCCACTAGGCTGACTACGTCACACCTAGCCCAAGTATCATTTCCTCGTCCTACGGATTCTAGTTACTGCACATGTATCGAAGAGTACCTTACCCTAACATGTAATGCTTTGGCCAAAGACTTTAGTAACAATCCGACGAGAGGGCATGGGTATACATCTCCTCGCAAGGAGTGGTGAATCCTTTATAGGCTATTAAAACACCTTCGATCACTTCGACTTATACCCAATCATCCCGGGTCCACATCTCCTCGGAGATGCTTGCTTAAGATGTCAAAACATAAGTCTTTATGATCAAGATGACTTGAATACCGTAAGTCAAAGGAACATCGCACTTAAGCTACAGTAAGAACTTCATTGACATATCTATATATGAAGAGAACCATATGAAGTCTTACGGTTGGTCACTCCAATGAACTAGTTACCATAACTAGCATCCACGATTAACTCCGGACATCACAATGTCTCCAGCCAGTGAGAATTAACTGCTTGGATACACCAAGAAGTATACCTCGTGTTAGTCTCGACAGAATTGATGATGTCCAAATCCATCAATTCATCGACTAGGGATAATTCTGATACATCACAATTACACATGTAGAGATACTCACTAGTTGTGATCCAATCACAAATTCTCTCGTGCTGTGAGTCGTATCGCAGACATTCAGTAAATGAGTTTAAGATCCAATCAAATACATGAAACCATGTATACTCAAATAGTGAATCTTCATTTATCATATAAATGGTTCATACATAAGGCGATTGCCTTAGGACATCTCTCATATATTACTAACATAGGAGCCCACCTAGTCCATGTCGACATAAGCCTGCACCTGCACCACCACTATTTTCTACTTTTGAGCAGGATGATGCTACATCTGCCTATGATTTTTCAGAGTTCCGATTGTGCCTCGATGACATATATACTTAGCAGCGGATGCAGAGGCAGCGATGGGAGGAGCAGAGGGCCCACATATAGGTAGAGTTTCAGGGCTTCCGAGAGCACTTCCAGTGGGCCGAGGAGTCCTATAACGAGGCCCGCATCTACTTCTAGGAGGAGATTGCCCTTTGCTAAGATGAGGCCACCTACCGCCAAGAGATGCGGCAACACATGCGTGCTCAGCAGGCATAGTGGGCCCGAGAGGAGGAGCACTGAGCAGCCGCTGCATTCACCATCTCTTAGATCGACCACATGTACATATGACATCAGCGGCTCAACACCAGATTCTCCCAGGATCCCGAGATGCTGAAGCTACCGATCTTTCCACCTCATCCACCATACTAGAGGTATGCTTCTCTTAAGTCTGGGGGGCCCAAGTTTAGGAGAATTTATAAAAAGGTCCAAAAGATGATCCAACTCATAAAACATGTAAATAGTCGATAATTAATCACTCGAGAGGATAAAAATAGTGATATTAAGGACCAAAATAACATGACAAATTGGTAGTTATCAATTCCCCCACACTTATGCTTGCACGTCTTGAGCAAGTAAAGAAAACTAAAAGTAAACTGAAAGTATATTTCCCTAGAAATTCCCAAGCATACATAGAAGATCGTCAAAGAAAGTTACTTAGGATTGTCAAATCTCAAAGACTCAAGCAATCATGGACTTAAATCTTATAGGTTAACAAACATGGTGACTTCAATCCATCATTAATAGACTAAGAATGATTAAGCCTCACAAGGTAAGTGGCGGTTTCTCTCGGGCTCATAAGCATGTAATAGTGGAGTTCACTCAAGCTACTCATGGTTTATGAACTACCATATGCTCGCTTTTCTTCTAGCTTCACCACTATATACACATAAGAATGCACAATTACTGAAGGCTTATTAAGAATGTAAGGGAAACATTAAATAAAAGTAATGATGGTGTGAGTGCAAGAAAAATAAATGAAGAAGACAAACAAAATAGTGCAAGATATGGAAATAATGGAATGCTACATAGATGAGTACAAGAAAGCATTGCCCTAAATTTTTTTTTCTTCCAACCTAATAAACATGTAAACAACCCTTATCACATTCTTCAATAAAAAATCTATTCCTAATATATAATAAATCTTTCAATGATTGCAACAAGAGATGTCGTTAAAAAAAATACTATCACACATAAATAAAAATGACACAACATGTCAAAATTTCCACAATATTTTTTTTAATTCAAGGGCACCCAAATGTTCATTCTTTTTTTTTTCAATTTTTTTTATAACATGCAGTACACTTTCCTATGCTCTAAAATATTAAGCTCAGCTAAAAAGATAAAGAGCATGGCGAGCTCATGTGTTAGTGAAAGTCCTAGAGCCGATCATGTGATGATTGTTGTATGGACATGTTGTATCATATTCATATATATATTTATAAAGACATTTCTTTATGGTTATTATACTTACTTGTTTTGGTGCCAAATAACTAAGTATAATAGCATCCTTGAGTAGAAGGTTCTTATCTATATCAATCGATTGGTTGAATCGATAATGAGATGATATAGAGAATACTACTCTTAATCATTCCTAGTCAAGTATTAATATTCAGGGACAATGTTAATGCGAAGAGACTAGCATGTAGGTCAACTCGATGACTTGATCTCACAAGTCATGGATATGAGATATCAAGTTGACACATGGGTATGCATCGGAGAATGTATACTGAATGACCTGCCATGAGAAAGTATCATGGATCGTTATATGAGTGTCATATACTTTCTCATGTGACTATTAGTATGACTATTAGTCCTTAGACCTGAAGTCACCATGGTTCCCTACATAAGGAGTTGCATACTTTGGCTTCGTCAAATGTCACCCGTAAATGGGTGGACTATAAAGGCGATTACTGGGTATGTAACAAATTATACGGAGAGATGTGAGTGATGTAGATGGGATCTATCCCTCCTATATGACGGGAGTGATATCATGAATCTTGATAGAGTGAAACCACTAAGTGCATGGCCATGCCCAAATGAGTCAATATAAGATATTGAGCTCATTTGATTAGAGTGAGTGTACTTAGAGTTCAAGATATAGATTGTACGGAAGATGACACGGTCTATGACTCAATTGATTAATATAGATGTCAAGGATAGAGGGACATTGTCACATATTTTAAGAGTCACAATTAGCAGTCAAATGGCGATGTTGGATCTCAACATTATTGTAACATGGGTAGCAATGATGTATTGCTAGATACCGCTCATTGCTTATGTTTCTAAATCAGTTTAGGAGTATTTCCAACGTTACAAGAACCTATAGGGTCACACACAAAGGGAAATTAGATGGAGATTAGGTCCATATGATGGACGAAGACGATTAGGTTCATGTGATGAACCAAATTGGATTAAGAGTAATCCAAATTAGACTAATTGAGTTGGACTCAATTTGATTCAACTGTTGAATTAGTCTAATTTAGATTTGATTCTTTGAGTCAATTTAAACTAATGAATAGATATTCATTAACTTAAATTGACTTGAATCAAAGGTTATATTTGATCAACCATGAGAGATATGAGGTCAAGTTTGACTTGACTTGAGAGGGAAGATGAAGTTTGACTTGACCAAATGCCACTTCATGGTGACTTGGCATAGGGCTGACCAATGATGATGTTCCACATCATCATGGTAACATCATGGTGTGCCACCTCATGAGGAAGACCAAGAGCCATGCCTCTTGGTATTACATGGATGTTTTTATCCCCCCTTTAGTGGCCGGCCAAAATAGGAGTGAGGCTAATTGAATTCTTCTTCTTCCTTCTTCTTTCTTCTTCTCTCCCTCTCCTCCATTGACGAGACCTCCCAAGAGTTCTAGCACACTCTAAGTGGTTCTCTCCACCTTTTGTCCATGTGGATACGTATAGAGGAGTGTACACTTGACACTCTAAGAGATCCGGCAAACTTTTGGACGAGCGGGATAAGCGAAGGGCATCGCTACAAGTGTAACATTCTTCCCATTTATATCTAAGGTAGATCTAGTTTAGATAAACATGTACATGAATTTTATTTATCTTCGTACGGATCCATGATCATCTTTGGAGGTTTTCGCAACGCAAAAAGCGATTTTTGCGGCTCGGAGAGTCTAACAGTGGTATCAGAGCCACGTGCGAAGCATGTACATGTTTGTATTTGTAATTTTTGTATTTGATATGAAAAGTTAAAGATCTTTAAGTTTCTATAATTTTCTTAATTTTATATATTTTGTGAGTATTTTTCTCGTAGAGTCGAAGCAACAAGTGTTTGGACACTTGTAGGCTTCCACCACCGAGAAAAACTCTCCAAAACGGCAATTATCGTTTTTGTTTTTTGGGACAATGACTTAAGGCGCTGTAAGATCGGTATGGGACACTCGTGAGATTCATTTTGTGAGAAGGGAGGCTGCACCTAACCCTACTAGGGGCATTGTCCTGCGATCGCGCCCGAAAATGGCATAGCGGGACCGCTGCGGAGTTGTGACTCATAAAATTGAAAGAAAAAAGTAGAAAAATTATAGAAATTTATGTAAAATATATATTTTAGAATTATGTATGATATTGTGATGGTCATGGCCCAAAAACTCCGATGTGATTGGATAAAATTGTGTTAAAATTCATAATACGGCTTGTGTTTTAGTATTGTGCATGTTGTATATGATATGCGACCTGCGCGTCGTGCCTCCCTTATTATATTCCTGTTGTAAATATATTTTAGACTCGAATGTAACTCGAGTTTCTTGTTTGTAATGTGTTGGTGCAATCGGCCCAGGTCACAATTGACCAGGACTTGAGCTTGGCTCGAGAGATGTTTTGATGTTAGACAAAAATATATGATAATGTAATTGTCATGGTAAAGTCCAAGTCATGAGTACATGGCATGGAAAGTCCAAGTAAGACACTTGACATTTGGGAAAGTCCAAGTCTTGAGTACTTGGCACAAGGAAATCCAAGCATGGGTCTTGGCTTGGAATGTTCAACATGGCTTGGCAAGGGAAAGTCCAAGCATGGGTCTTGGCATGGAAAGTCCAACATGGGTTGGCAAGGGAATGTCCAAGATTGAGTTTTGGCATTTGAGAAGTCCAAGGGGTTTGATATTGCCGGCGTAAAGTCCAAGCGGAGTCTTGGCGGCGTAAGTCCAATGTGCCTTGGCGGTGTAGACACCTCTAGCATGACATAGCCGATGGAAGCACCTGAAGGATAGCGCGATGGATGAACAAGTCATGGATGACTTGGAGGGATCCGAGAGGCGTGAGGCTGATGGAGGTGGCTAGAAGGCTTAGGTCTAGGCTAAGGGTGGTCTAGCAAGTATGTGAGAACCATACTTGGGCTAAAACCTCATGTTTGAGGTGTGCCAGTCGACTGGTGTCATGTGGCAGTCGACTGGACTGAGTCAACTAGGGTTTGACTCTGAGAATTGCTCTAGCAGTCGACTGCCATAGGTGGGCATGATCGATGGTCAACAATGACCGATCTTGTGATCACCGATCCGATGCTCGTGAAATCGGGCACAGAATGGAGTCGAGACTCAACTGGTCGAGTGAGGCTCCATCAGCCGACTGATGGGTATCATCAGTCGACTGATGATGGATCCTTTGGACTTATCCAGCGTGGATCTAGCCATTGTCTCACGACAATAGTGGCATCAGTCGACTGATGGTCTCGATCAGTCGACTGATCGACTTTTTCCAACACAGGTTGAAGCTTTATAAGGAGCTCATGATGAAGGAAAATGGTATGGTTTCTTGAGGGCTTTTGGGGCGGTTTGCTGCTGCAAATCAGGGTCTCCAAGTTGATATCAAGCAACCAAGCGATCAAGCATTCAAGAGCATTTGTAAAGTGTTTTCTTTACTTGTATTTCTTTTTATTTCATTGTATTTGCTTGTAGAATTTTGATTATTGTTGTAATCATATTGTACGAGGTTTCTTCACCTCCGGATTATTCCAAGAAAGAGTGTTTATTAGTGGTTGTGTGTGCATCACTAGAGCTCGTAGAGCTCGATTCATGGAGTTGGAACCTTGAGGTTCCGAACAACGTTAAACAATTGTATTTGCGTGTTTGTCTTGCTTTTCGTTATTACTATTATTATTCTACTGCACATAATGAGTTTTGTAGAGAGGAACATCAACGAATTCCATTATCGAACGAGCGCTACGCTATTCACCCTCCCTCTAGCGGTCTCAAATATCCTACAATTGGTATCAGAGCCCAGGGCTCTTCTACGGATTAACAACCCGGAGTCAAGACGCTAGAGGAACAAGATGAAATTCAAAAAGAGATTGGGTGACAACATCAACGTTGCGCCTTCCTTCGACCGCAAAGATTTCGCGTATTGGAAAGGTAGAATGATGCATTTTCTAATGTGTGATTTTGATAATTGGATTAGTGTCTTAGTAGGTTTTGACACTCCAAAATACGAAGAAGGAAGAAAAATCAAGAAGAAGAATTGGAGTCAAGAACAACTCCGATACTATAACATCAACAATAAGGTAATGGGTATTTTGCTTAATATAATCCCTAATGATATTCTGATCAAGATAGGGGATTGTAAAGATGCCAAAGAGGTATGGAACAAATTGGAAAAATTCCATGAAGAGCCTCACTCAATCCAAGAAGATGAGGAGGATGAGGAAGAGAGCTCATCCTCACAAGAAAGTGAGGATTCGGAGGTTGAGGAGTGTTCGACATTCGAGGAGGAAGAAGTGGTGAAAGAGGTAGAATTAGAAGAAACCTCAACCTCTAAGATTGAGGGGGAGGGGATTAGAACATCTACACCGGAGCAACCCCAAGAAGCTCCAATTCCGGCACCTTCCACCACCACCCTAGGTAACTCAAACATATCAATTAATAATAAAATGCATATAATATGTTTTGAGTGTAGGGAGCAAGGATACTACAAGCGTAAGTGTCCTAAAAGGATCAAGAAGTCTCCTCCGACACCAAAAGTCAAGGATGCCAGTCCCCAAAGTCAAAAGAACAAGGAGCACGTAGTATGCTTCAAGTGTCATCAAAAGGGGCACTATAGAAGCCAATGCCCTAGGGGGAGCAAAAAGATCCAAGAAGAAGCATCACAAGTAGGGGGAGCTAAAGCTTACCCTAAGGTACATTTTAGTAATGCATCTTCGAATTTAAATGTTAAAAAGCATGCTAGGAATTTTAACTCCCTTGCAATTTATGAAAAGTACGCTAATAGAAACAAATATTTTTGTTTAGGAGCTAAGAATGTCCACTTAGGAAATAAGGAAAAATTTGAGACTAATGTCCCTAAAAATATTCTACCTAGGTAATCAATTAGGAAAATAGGAGAGCACTTAGGTTTTAACCCTAAATGGACTAGACATATGCCTAGAAAGTCCCATGCCCAAGAATTTAATCAAAAAACAATTGGGCAATTAGAGGTTGAAAATCAAGTCTTGAGGTCAAGGCTTAAAAAACTTGAAAAGACCCTTAAAGCTATGCACAATCAAATGCAAGGGTCAATTAGTCAAACTTCTAGGTCAAAATCTCAAAGTCAACACTTAGGACCCAAGAAGCAAAAGTCATCAAAGGGCAAGAAGGGTTTGGGTCACAAACCTAAGCCTAAGATGGCTTACCATAGTGTTCCATTTGATTATGGAACACAAACTAGGTCTAGGAAGACAAGGTCAATAGGGAAGTCATCTCTAAGGTTGACCAAAGGGTGTGCCTAGTGGCTAGGGTTTCTAGGAAACCTAGGGTGGCCACTAAGAAGGTTACAAGGGAAGTTACCCCTAGAGTCAACCTAGGTAAGACCCAAATGACTAAGGCTAACAAGCCTAGGAGGGTCATTAGGAGGGTATCTAGGGAGGTTATCCCTAAGGAATACCTAATTAACCCTAGGAGCTCAAATATGTTTTGGGTTCCTAAGAGCGTGATTGACTCACGCTAGATGGGTTAGGATGTGTCAATCTTGATTGGATGGGTAGTTAACTCAACCATGGTAAAGGTGGTACTTTAGGTTATTTTCAAGGTTATGGTTACCTTGGAAATACATTTGAGCTTTAATCCTAAAAGATTTTAGGATGTGCCAATATTATTTGAGAAGTTTGATAAAATGATCAAATTGGCACATTTTAGGTTTAGATGTCATATTGTGTCATTTTGGGTTTTTGGCACACTAGGGAGATTAGTGATAATATGGCAAAATATACTTAATTATATGAAATGGCAACTAATATTAAAATTTAGGTATCATTATACCTATGTATTTTATTTGTCATGTTTTGTTTGCCATATAACATGCCATGACATCATATTTATTTTTATCATTTATATGTTATGGTTATGTTTAGGATTTAGGATTGAATGTCATGAGTTTAAGTTTTATATCATATTCCATGACATCATGATCATTGGCCATGTTTTTATTTTGCTATCATTATACCATGATCATTTCATGCATTTAATTTAATGAAAATTGATTTAAGGACTTTGGCATGACTTGGAGTCTCATTCATAAGGGAATCAAGTAGGGTTGCCTTAAAAAATGCATGAAACCCTAGATTAAATGAACCAAAACCCACATCTCACATCACATTGACATGTATGTGTATTTATACACTCTAGATACATGTGAGATGCTAGGATATGCGTTAAGTTCAAGGTGCATAGTTTTTGCATCTAGATAAACTAAAACTCATCTAAAATCATTGGTGGATCATTGGGAAAGCTTGTGTACAAGTCATGTACAATGAGCCCAAGGAATATGATCCAAAATAAGGTTTTGAAAACATTTTAAAATCATTTTAGAAAACCTTGGTGAAGTCTATCTTTTGATAGCAATCACTATTGATGAAGTTGATACAAAGTGAGCCAAAACTTCGAAGTTTTCTTCACTTTAGAATTTTGTATCAATTTCAGTATTTTATGGGTAAAATATTTTTCTATTATTTTTCACCCATTGTATTGACTATAAGTTATTATTCGTATAAAATTTCGTGATTTTTTGATATATGAAGAATTACTTATGGTTTTCTTAAATTCGATCCTGATAACTGAAATTCGGAAATTTCAGTTATCAGTCGACTGCCCTTGGTGGCAGTCGACTGGTAGCTAACGGAGTCGACTGCCAATGCTGATTTCGGGAAAACTAGGTTTGTTTAGCCCGTGTTCAGCTGTGGTTAAGGTCCCTAACCACTCCTAACCCTAGGATATGCTTTGCGAAGCATTATAAAGGGTGAAAATCCATTGGATATGGATTAGGAGAATTGTTTGGGGTTTGTATCAAATTTAAGATGGGAGAGTTTATGTTTGAACTTTTAACCTTATTTTTGATGGTTTAGAGTTCCTATTGGCTTAGAGACTTCCCAAGGACATTGTTGGTGCAATGGTCAAGGGGGAGCAAGCCTTTAGGGGGAGGTATCCATCTTGGGATGATGGATGTATTTTTCTCCTTGAAGAGGAGAAGTTATGGGGAGAATGTCATCAATTGGGAAAATTGATGGGTTTTTGAGAGACCCAATTTGGAAATTGGGAGAGTGAATAGGATTGCCTCTCTTGAGTGATATGAGACTTATCACTAGGAAGATGGTAGGCATCCTAAGTATTTTTGGACCAAATGGGGGATTGTAAGATCTCATTGGGACATGAGACATTGACCTCCTCGGAGAAGACCTTTTTGATGTTAGTCAAAAAGGGGGAGAAAATTTGGGGAAGAATAATTTGGAGAAGGTTAAATTACCAATTTGGGATAATTGGTAAGGAGTTTTTAAGTTAGATGATCTAACTCAAATGGTTTGTTTTTGTTTGTTTTTTGTCAAACATCAAAAAGGGGGAGATTGTTGGTGAAATCGACCCAGGTCATGATTGATCTGGACTCGAGCTTGGCTCGAGAGATGTTTTGATGTTAGACAAAACATATGACAATGTAATTGTCATGGTAAAGTCCAAGTCATGAGTACTTGGCATGGAAAATCCAAGTGGGACACTTGGCATTTGGGAAAGTCCAAGTCTTGAGTACTTGGCACAAGGAAAGTCCAAGCATTGGTCTTGGCATAGAAAATCCAACATGGGTGGCAAGGGAAAGTCCAAGCATGGGTTTTGGCATGGAAAGTCCAACATGGGTTGGCAAGGGAAAGTCCAAGCTTGAGTCTTGGCATTTGAGAAGTCCAAGGGGTTTGATATTGGCGGCGTAAAGTCCAAGCGGAGTCTTGGCGGCGTAAGTCCAATGTGCCTTGGCGGTGTAGACACCGTTAGCATGACATAGCCGATGGAAGCACCTGAAGGCTAGCGTGATGGATGAACAAGTCATGGATGACTTGTAAGGATCCGAGAGGCATGAGGCTGATGGAGGTGGCTAGAAGGCTTGAGTCTAGGCTAAGGGTGGTCTAGCAAGTATGGGAGAACCATACTTGGGCTAAAACCACATGTTTGAGGTGTGCCAGTCGATTGGTGTCATGTGGCAGTCGACTAGACTGAATCAACTAGGGTTTGACTGTGAGAATTGCTCTAGCAGTCGACTGTCATAGGTGGGCAGTCGATTGATGGGCTCAACAGTCGACTGATCTTGTGATCAGTCGACTGGTGTTCGTGAAATCGGGCACAGAATGGAGTCGAGACTCGACTAGTCGAGTAAGGCTCCATCAGTCGACTGATGGGTATCATCAGTCGACTGATGATGGATTCGTTGGACTTATCCAGCGTGGATCCAGCCGTTGTCTCACGACAATAGTGGCATCAGTTGACTAATGGTCCCGATCAGTCGACTGATTGACTTTTTCCAGCATAGGTTGAAGCTTTATAAGGAGCTCGTGATGGAGGAAAATGGTATGGTTTCTTGAGGGCTTTTGGGGTGGTTTGCTGCTACAAATTAGGGTGTCCAAGTTGATATCAAGCAACCAAGCGATCAAGCATTCAAGTGCATTTGTAAAGTGTTTTCTTTACTTGTATTGCTTTGTATTTCATTGTATTTTCTTATGGCATTTTGATTATTGTTGTAATCATATTGTACGAGGTTTCTCCGCCTCCGGATTTTTCCGAGAAGGAGTGTTTATTAGTGGTTGCGTGTGCATCACTAGAGCTCGTAGAGCTCGATCCGTGGAGTAGAAACCTTGTGGTTCTGAACCACGTTAAACAATTGTGTTTGAGTGTTTGTCTTGCTTTTAATTTTTACTATTATTATTCTGCTGTGCATAACGAGTTTTGTAGAGACAAACATCAACGAATTCCATTATCAAACGAGCGCTACGCTATTCACCCCCCCTCTAGCGGCCTCAAATATCCTACATAATGTACAAAATTATGCGTTGGAAGGTCCACTCGTAGAAGGAGTTATGAGGAGGGTGCCAACGACACATCGTGGTCAAAGGAGGCGCTTGGAGAAGCCGCTAACCATAGGTTGACTGTCTAATTCTCTCATTGGCTTGAGAAGATCGTAGTAGGGCCATGACCTCATCACAAATTAATTAATTAGTATATATATATATATATATTTGTTTTTGCTTGTATGTATGTGATTCATGCTAATATAGGGTAATTAATGCCTTAATGCGTATATGATACACATTCACGATTAGATTAGATCTTAATCAAGTCAACTCGAAATGCCTACCAAGTTTTGATACCCATCACTACCTCAATCATTTGTTGTTGTTGAATCTGCTAAAGCAGAGCAACGCATTTATCTTGGTAGGGTGCAGTGGGACAATCTTGGTCCCACCTATCAAAGCTTGGGTGAGAATAAGCTCAATTAGATTGAGTGAAACAAGTTAACTCAATTTGATCGGGTAAAACTATAGGCATATTCCAACGATTGGAAAGATAGGATAAGATCACATTTACAATAAATCTTGGGCGATTTAGCCAAAGCTAACCCAAGTTCTTTGTAAATGTGGATCTTGATCCTATAAATAAGAGTTGCATAGAGATGTAATTGGTAATTTGTTACCTACTGATAAAACTAACTCTTGGGCGATTTAGCCAAAGCTAACTCAAGGCGTAGTATGATGAGGATCTTGTCCCGCGAGAATTATAACAAGTTGGTATGAATTCAGTAGTGTGGTTTGACCACATCCATGATTCGATTCTACAAAAGTCCTATAATTCAGTGGGAGCATCATTTTATTAAAGGCCTAATTAAATGATAAATGGAATATGATATTTACTTTCTGCATTATTTTATGTTGTAGATTGCCATGTCATCAAACACGAACACTCTCTCCTTGCGTTCTATCCTTGAGAAGGACAAGCTCAATAAAGCTAATTTCCTGGACTGGTACAGGAATTTAAGAATTGTTCTCAAACAAGAAAGAAAATTGTACGTCCTGGAGTAGCCCATTCTCGAAGCACCTCCTACCACTGCCACGCGAGCTGACCGAGATGTTTACAAGAAGCATCGAGATGATGCATTAGATGTGTCATGCCTCATGCTCGTGACCACGAACTCTGATTTTTAGAAGCAACACGAGTTGATGGATGATTTTGATAAGGTTGAACATCTTCGTCAACTGTATCAACGATAAGCAAGGCACGAGAGATTCGAGATCTCTAAGGTACTATTTCAATGCAAGATGCAAGATGGGACTCCTGTAAGACCATATGTACTCAAGATGATTGGGTACATAGAGAACCTACAGAGGTTGGGATTTCCACTTGGCCAAGAACTAGCCACTGACTTGATCTTGCAATCCTTGCCAGAAATTTACAATCAATTTGTCATGAATTACAACGTGAATAAAATTGATAAGCCACTGCCTGAGATGCTTAGCATGTTGAGAACTACTGAGCTCAACCTTAAGAAGGCAAAGCCGAACTCCATTTTGATGATGCAAAAGAATAAAGGCAAGGGCAAGCCTAAAAGTAAGGGGAAGTCCCAAGCCAAGGGAAAAGGCAAGGTAATGAAATCTAAAGGAGGGGATGCCAAGGATGCTGAATGCTACCACTACGGTCAGACCGGTCATTGGAAGCGGAACTGCAAAGGATACCTGAAAGATATTAAGAAGAAGAGAAGTGAAACTTCTACTTCAGGTATCTATGTTATAGAAGTCAATCTATCTATTTCTTCATCATGGGTATTTGATACCGGATGTACTTCTCACATTTGTACTAATGTACAGGCCCTGAGAAATAGTAGGGCATTGATGAAGGGCGAGGTAGACCTATGAGTAGGCAATGGAGCAAGGGTTGCTGCTGTTGGGATGTATACTGAAAAGTCTATCTTTTCTATGAACATCTTTATTTTGAAATAAGAATCACATGATCATTGTTTGCATATTTTTATGGTTATGCATATTGTCTAATACATTACATTATAGATAACATGGTGTGTGGTGTCACATGGGAGATCATGTTATCGGCTCCTTGTAAAGTATAAGTATAGGCTCACAACCGAGATGACTTTGGACAAACCATTGGTATGGTTGTAGTGTGATTTGGTATTGGTTTGTCTTGACGATAAAATCATACTAGTACACTTTGTGTGTATTGAGCAGGACTGACATAGAGGTGATTCGATTTATTGCTCACTATATAATCGAATCAGACCTCAAATATTATATTGTACATACTCTTAATCCCGATATAATAACGGACACATATATTTAGTATTCATTTCTTTGATTTACCAATGGGCGAGATTTATAGATTATATCGATAGGCTCGGTAAGTTGG
The DNA here is from genome assembly GCA_025175895.1 of Wurfbainia villosa. NCBI lineage: Eukaryota > Viridiplantae > Streptophyta > Magnoliopsida > Zingiberales > Zingiberaceae > Wurfbainia > Wurfbainia villosa. The sequence continues at coordinate 44,180,849 of CM045999.1, read as the reverse complement.
GAAATGGTATTATTTATATGGTGTGCCATTGATTATAGGAGGAAACCGTGACCTATATATTAGGATGATGATGTCCCCTTGAGGAGCTCATAAGGTTCATCATGTAAACCCTGCAGGTGGACTTGGTCCGGCATGATGAAAAGGTTGAGTGGTACTACTCATGGAGTTAGATGTTGATTAATTAATGGTCAGTAAATTAATTAATCGACGGACATTCGAGATCTTAATCACGGGGAGAAAATGTACATATAATATATGGAGCACATATTAACTTATGGGGGTTGGTGAGGTAGATCAATGATAATCCTTTAGTGGATTGGATTATCATTAATGGATCGGACTTTATGTGGGCTTGATCTAATGGGTGGCCAATATCCAACTCCTCCTCATGGTCCCTAATGTAGCCTATTAATACCTCATGAAGCTTAGATCCAATGCATAGAAACAAAACTCTAATTCCAAAGGTAGAGATTAAATCTCTAGATCCGACGTTTGAGATTAAATCTCTAGATCCGACGGTTGAGATTAAATCCCTAGAACCAATGCTGGAGATTAAAACAAGGCTTATCCCTAACTCTATAAAAGGAGGGCAAGGGGTGTACGGCAACTAGAATCCAATTAGAGATAGGATTAGGGTTTTGGGCGGCAAGGCTTGGAGGCTAGGGTTTGGAGTTGGCGGCACCTATTAAGGAAATATTTTCCTAATCTTCTTCTTCCTCAAGGTGGCCGGTGACCTAGCATCCCTTTCCAGACCTTGGTCGGCATCCAAAGAATCCCCTCTCCCTCTCTTTGACTGGTAAAACCTAGGCTTAGGGTTCTCGTTTGAAGCTTTGGTCGACATTCACCTTTGCTCCCTTCTCCTTGTTGGCCGGCGGCAAGCAAATTACTTGTTGCTTGTTGGTTGGCTAAAGGAAGAAGAAGAGTCATGTTTCTATTCTTCCTCTTGCTCGGAACGAGCAAGGAAGGAAGTTTGGTGATCTAGAAGCTTCAACGTTTGGTAGATCATCGCCCTCACGACGTCCGAAAGGAGGAAGGTCATACAATAGAAGATCGAGAGGTATATCAATTCTCTATTCTCTTTTGTAACATGTTTATATTTTTTTTTCAATTATATGCATGATATATATTCTATTTTGTGGCTAAATATACTTGGGCCTCAAACATAAACACAAAAGCCGGCGATCCATACATCGTCTATTCCGTGGCTATTCATGGAATAGAGGTTGGTCGCTTGAACAACAAGTTTGTTCAAGTGACTACTCTAAACGAATAGCACGACGATGACAAGGTTGCATGGGAAATCCCTCTTGTCAAAAATAATTTTTTTTATCCGGGGACATAGAAGGCATCACCATGAACAAGCAACTAAGTCAAAAGGGGAAGCGAAGTTTCCCCTCCCATTAATTGGTATCAGGGCTTTCAGGAAAAACCTTCAATTGGTATCAGAGCTACAGTTTCCGATTTTGTGTGTTTAAGATTCGATTACTCTTATACATTTTTCATATATTATATGTGCCGGATAATAGTAGGATATGCGTAGGTTAACTCTTTGGTTGCAGACATAAGATCCGATTATTATGGCCATATGTATGTATATGATTGCATGTGTGTAATAGTATATTTTATTGAATCCTCGGGGTTGACGAGGCTAGTATTTAATTTTTTGTAAATTAGATACGGCATTGTTTAGCCACTCTTTATTTTATTTTAGTTTACTTTCGATCTAGATTTCATGTACACTCCCTCGTGGAGTATAGGATCGATGGATGTAAATTAAAATAGTATTTTAGTCTCGGCTCGGATCTCCGGATGGCTTGTACATGGCGTAGGAGGAGCGGACGAGATGGCGATGCGACGAGAGACATATTGAAGACAAAAGCCATAATAGTTGGAAAATAATATATTTTTCATATTTATTGCTTATTGTTTGATATGCTTGTCGTAGGCTAGAAAATTCCTCAATTTCAAATTACTAAGTGGGAGAGGGATATTTTTATAAATTCCCACGACCTCCATTACGATTTGACAAGTGATGCAAACAAACTTGCGCGTCGGCTCTGAGTGCCTTCCTTCCCATCGGATGAGTTTGTTTGCGAATCACAAGGTCAAATATGGTTATTGGGAATTATTAAGGAGCGTGTGTACTTCCCCATCTGAAGGCACATAACCCATGATAATTACCTTGGTACCGAGTAATGGTGAATACTTAGATACAAATATAAGTATCCTCCGCATCGGAGTCACTACTTTTATTTGTAGGGCCAAAGAGGAACCAACTATTAATTTTACTTGTCAAAAAGTTAGGTTGACAAGATAGTAAAATTAATGGGTAAAACCTCCTCTTACAAATGTAGAATTCGTATAGGTCCACACTATCGTGGCATACGATATTCTCGGTGTTTTGAGGTGTTGGTTGATTTTAAAATGTAATTGTTTGAGGAATCAATAATTATTTGAAATCTAATGTTTTGATCTATGTGATTCTTAAGTTTTCTTTCAAAATGACTTTCAACCCGCTTGTTGTGATATTGAAAGAGAATAAACTTACTGGACCCAACTATGTTGATTGGAAGAGGAATCTTGACATTGTCTTGACTGCTGAGGAATACAAATATGTACTCCTCGAAGAGTGTCCTCCTAAGCCTGTAGATGATTCTGGGGAAATGGAGAGAGAGTGTTATAAGAAGTGGATAAACATCGATGAGATGGCGCGCTGTTACATTTTGGCATCTATGTCAAATGTATTGCAACATCATCATCAAGCCATGCCCACTGCTTATGACATGATGCTCAATCTCAAAGAGATTTATGGACACCAGAATCGGGCTGCAAGGCAGGAAGCCATGAGGAACCTGATGACAACCACCATGATCGAGGGAGAACCCATAAGGGATCATGTTCTCAAAATGATGGCTCATTTGAATGAGTTAGAAGTCCTCGGAGCTGAGATCGATGGGGAAACCCAGGTCGATATCATTCTCCAGTCCCTACCTAGGAGTTATGAGCAGTTTTGCTTGAACTATAACATGAACAAGAGGTTGTATTCATTGGCGGATCTTCTGACAGAACTCCAGGCGGTAGAGGGGTTATTTCGTCAGAGTGCTCATGTGCATGCCATGGTGACCCAAAAGGTGTCTACTTCTAAGCCGAAAGGCAAGAAGAAGAAGAAATAAACTGGGACAAAGGCAGTGGGAGGAACTCAGGGAGGAGTGAAGAAGCTGAAAGGCAAGTTCTTCACTTGTAAGCAGACTGGACACTGGAAGAAGGACTTCCCCAACCGTAAGCAGAATAAAGGTATATCTTTTGGTCTAGTCGTTGAAACATGTTTAGCGGTGTTGTCTACCGGCACCTGGTGTGTAGATACTGGAGCCACTGATCATGTCTACAATACTTTGCTGGGGTTCCAATAAACCAGATGACTGGCTGAGGGGGAGATTACCGTATACTTGGGCGATGTCACGAAGGTGAAGGCGATTGCAGTGGGAGACGTTCATTTATCTTTTGAGAAAAATAAAGTTTTGGTTCTTAAGAATTGCCTTTATGTACCTTTATTTAGAAAGAATTTAATTTCGGTTTCTAAATTGTTTATGGATGGATATTCTATTTCTTTTAATGACAGAGTTGTTATAAAAAGGAATAGGGACATTATCTGTTCAGGTGCATTGATAGGAAATCTATATACACTTGAACCAAAACCTCCCACGATGCCAATTGAAGTTAATAACTCATCTTCTAATTCTAATAAGAGAAAAGAACCTTCGAAGATGAACCAAACATATCATTTGCATCTTAGGCTTGGTCATATTAACCTAAGCATAATTCAACGGTTGATAGCTGTTGGACATCTGGGCTCATTAGTGGTGGAAGATTTCCCAACCAGCGAATCCTTCTTGGAGGGTAAAATGACCAAGAGGCCTTTTAAGGCCAAGGGGTATAGAGTAAAAGATGTGTTAGAATTGGTTCACTCTGATTTGTGTGGTCCTATGTCTATCCAAGCTAGAATTGATTTTGAGTATTTCATCTCTTTTATAGACGATTATTCATGATATGGATACATTTACTTGATGCGTCACAAGTCTGAATGCTTTGACAAGTTCAAAGAATTCAAGGATGATGTGGAGAAACATCAAGGTAAAAGTATCAAGACACTGCGATCTGATCGTGGTGGTGAGTACCTCTTGGGAGAGTATAGGAACTACTTATCAGAGGCTGGGATTCAATCCCAATTGTCTACACTTGGCACACCCTAGCAGAATGGTGTAGCAGAGCGAAGGAATAGAACTCTTTTGTGTTAGAGATCGTTTGGAAGCTAGAGGGGGGGGTGAATAGCGTAGATGAAATTCGATCCAGTTCGTGTATACAATTTCGTTAGTGCGCAGTGGAAATAGAAATAATAAAAGCAATAACGAAATGGACACAACACAAATCACAACAAGAGCATATAACGTGGTTCGGAACCGAACCGGTTCCTACTCCACGGATTGGGTTCGTACGAACCCTAGCGATGCCACAAACACCACTAACAAATAAAACTCCTTCTTGACAACAGTCAAGGGTGGAGAAACCCCTTACAAGTAATCTTACACCAATAAGATACAAATACAAGCAATTACAATAATGAATAAGAAATGCAAGTAAAGAAGACACTTTACAACACTTGTTTTGATTGCTTGAATGCTTGGTTGCTTGATTGCACTTGGAGACCTGATTTGCACCAACAAATCGCCCCAATAGCCCTCAAGAACCGATCCGAAAATCCTCCATCACGAGCACCTTATAAAGCCTCAACCTGTGCTGGAAAAGGTCTATCAGTCGACTGATCGGGACCATCAGTCGACTGATGCCACTGTTGTCGTGAGACAACGGCTAGATCCACGCTGGATAAGTCCAACAGAACCTTCATCAATCGACTGATCATGACCATCAGTCGACTGATGGAGCCTTCACTCGACCAGTCGAGTCTCGACTCCATTCTGTGCCCGAAATACCGAGCACCAGTGATCGATCACACACGATCGGGCCGATTACTGAGCCATCGGCCGACCGCCCACCTGCAATGATCGCTAGGCCATAACCCACAGTCAAACCCTAGTTGACTCGGTCCAGTCGACTGCCACATGGCACCAGTCGACTGGCACACCTCAAATATGAGGTTTTAGCCCAAGTATGGTTCCCCCATACTTGCTAGACTACCCTTAGCCTAGACCTAAGCCTTCTAGTCACCTCCATCAGCCTCACGCCTCTCGGATCCCTCCAAGTCATCCATGACTTATTCATCCATTGCGCTAGCCTTCAGGTGCTTCCATTGGCTATGTCATGCTAACGGTGTCTACACCGCCAAGGCACATTGGACTTACGCCGCCAAGACTCCGCTTGGACTTTACGCCGCCAACTATTGGACTTATGCTGCCAAGACTACCGCTTGGACATTACGCCGCCAATATCAATCCCCTTGGACTTCAAATGCTAACCCATGTTGGACTTCTCAAATGCCAAGACCATACTTGGACTTTCCTTGCCAACCTATGTTAGACTTCTCAAATGCCAAGACCATGCTTGGACTTTCCCTTGCCAACTCATGTTGGACTTTTACATTGCCAAGACCATGCTTGGACTTTCCAGTCCAAGAACTCAAGACTTGGACTTACCATGACAATTATATTGTCATATGTTTTTGTCAAAACATCAAAACACATCAAGACATCACTCGAGCCAAACTCGAGTCCTGGTCAATCGTGACCTGGGTCGATTGCACCAACATTATGGAGATGGTTAGATCGATGATGAGTTATTCTGAGTTGCCAGATTCGTTCTGGGGATATGCTCTAGATACAGCGGTGTAGATTCTAAACTTGGTTCCATCTAAATCAGTGCCTTCTACTCCCATCGAATTGTGGACAGGGTGAAAGCCCAGTCTAAGACATATTCGGATTTGGGAAAGTCTAGCACATGTGATGAAGGCAGATGCTGGTAAGTTGGAACCTCGTACAGAAGTACGCATGTTCGTTGGCTATCTTAGAGGAACGAAAGGTGGTTTGTTTTATAGTTCTAGAGATCAGAGGGTGATCGTTAACACGAACACCAGATTTCTTGTGGAATACTACGTGATGAACTACAAGCCCGTGAGTAAATTTGTTCTGGAGGAATTAAAAGGGGAAGTCACTTCTTCAGTTCCACCGGTATAAGAGGATATACCACAAGTCACTGGACTGCATGTCACAGAGGATACACATGTGATACCTCGTCGTAGTGCGAGGGTTATGAGATAGCCTGATAGATTCATGTTCTTGGGAGAATCTTCTGATTTGGTCCTTGACGAACATGAACCTGATCCCGGAATCAGGCTATCAGTCGACTCTGTCAGCTACCGATCGATGTGTCCATCGATCGGCGGCATGAAGCAACAATGATGAGTGACTAGCGATCGAGTCCAAACGCGCCATCACGATCGATCAGAGAAGCGATCGATAATCAAAACGATTTTGAAATCAGACTCAACTTCTGGAAATGCATAAGTAATTCTACGTAAATCAAAAAATCACGAAACATGATATGTATATTACTTAACACACATACAATCAGTGAAAAATTTTGGAAAAATATTTTTACCATTGAAATAGGAGATTGGTACAAAGTTCAAAACTATTAAAAACTTTAAAGGTTTTGATCTACTTTGTATCAACTTCTACAATGATGATGACTATCAAAAGATAGATTTCACCAAGGTTTTCTAAATTGATTTTAAGATGTTTTTTGAAAACCTATTTTGAACCATAATTTATTGGCTAAATAAACATAGCTTGTATATTAGCTTTCCTTATGATTCTTGGTGATAATTAAAATAGGTTTAAGTTCATCTAGATGCACTACCTATGCACCTTGAACCTAACTTATTATCCTAGCATCTCACATGTATCTAGGATGTATAAATACACATACATGTCAATGTGATGTGAGATGTGGGTTTGAGTTCACTTTATCTATGGTTTCATGCATTTCCTAGGCAACCCTACTTGATTCCCTTATAAATGGTACTTCAAGTCACGCCATAGTCCTTAAATCAATTTCAATCAAGTTAATGCATGAATGTATGATCATGGCATAAATAATAGCAATATTAAAACATGGCCAATGATCATGATGTCATGACATATGATGAAATTTAAAAACATATGACATCTAAAATAACCCTAAACAATGTCATGACATGGTATATGATAGGATGCAATTTCATGTCATAATATATCAACTTTAATAAGCAATACAATTATACAAATATTCATCCATACACACAAGATTTTTCAGAAACAAAGATTTCATTTAACTTAAAACTTGTCTTTTACATTCAAAATGGAGATTGGCTATGCTCAATCTCACTACAAATATTGACAATGACAGAACATCTAATATCCTCTAATCGTCCGCAGGAGGTGGCGGTGGAGGAGGCTGCTGACTCAAGGTCCAGGCCCGCATCATCTCTAGCATATCGAGCTGATGCTGCTCTATGCGGCTCTGGGACTCCTCCATCCTATCGAGACGTGCGCTGAAGGATGCCTGGCCTGCCAATATCTCTGACAGCCTAGAGTCCACCGACTGCTGATAGTCCTAAAATCTGGACTCCAGTCAGCCACGGCGATCTGATGGACCTGCCGCTGATGTGTCTGCCGGCATCTGGTCATCCTCATCAGTGGTATCCGCATCCTCGTGGTCCTCTGTCGCCTCTCTGGGTACCGGAGGATGCTGTCTGCGTGCCCTGGGTGGTGGTCGTGGCGCCAACTCCATCTGTCCAGCGCCCATCCGTAGCTTTGCTAACGAGAAGTTACGAACTGATATACAGTCGTACACCTCCGATAGCGCTCGCAGAGAACCCCTGTGGATGTTGATGCTTACGGACTCTAGCCATGCTGTGATGATATGACCAAATGGCATATGCACTTTCCCTTGTACAGGGGAAATGAAGTGCACAATGCAGTGGAAAATGTTTAATGCAAAGTTTATATCTAACTGATGACGCATGGCATATAGAAGAAAAAGATGGGGAGGCCGAATCTTGGCCAGACCCCGAGTGACAATGGGAAGAAAACACCCAACAATGACCTTGTAAAGGACATTGTCAGGTGCAGACAACTCAGTGATAGAAAATAGATTCTGGGTCGGTGGACGAGGATAACCAAAGATATGCTCATGCATGGACTCCATAGAGATATGGTCAAAAGGCTCAGGTAAAGGAAAATCCATGGAAGGGTAAAAGATAAAAGTGTCATCTGAGGGCCTACACTCGAGAAACTCCTGCAGTATCGCAGGAGTGAACTCTAACTCGCATTTTGCAACGCGAGTAGTGTAAGTAGGGCCGTCATCCACCTTTTTAAGGTTTTGATAGAATTCCTTAACAAGGTCATCATTAATTGGATGCGTGCATAAGACGATTTTCATTAGATTGTAGTATGCAATTAATTCCATGACATCACTACAATGTCGATTGAAAAAATCTCTATCGATGTACCTAACCAACATAGGTTGGTATAATCGAGATTCACCCTCGGGTGGATCATTCCTATGGGCTCTCCTATTATGAATGCAATGTAATGATATGACATGCAATGGCAATAATACACGATTAGATAAACCTAAATTGTAATGGAAATGAAATTTAGGGCTCGGGAAAAAAAATCGTTACTTAGGCGCCATTTGAAGATGTGGCCGGAGGGAAGACTCAAATATTGCTGGGGGTCGCCGGAAAAGTCGCCGGAGAACTTCAGACGCCGGAACCCTAATCGGAACAAGGAAAAATAATCCCTAAATCACGTGAACTAGGGCTCGAAATAGGTGAAAAATGGAAGAGGAGAGACTTGTCTATCAAACCTAACACTTGGGAGGTTGGCACGGCCGGAAGAGTCGGTCGGAGAGGGAGATGGCGATCGGAGAAGGAAAGGAGAAGAAAGGCTCGTCGCGTGAAGACGCCGAACCCTAGCGGTTCGGCGTTATAAAAATGCGATTGATTGGTGATGTGGAGCATCACGATCGATAGCGTTTATTATGGGTTTACCCAGGGCGATCGGCCGATCCGGCTCAATCGATCAACCTTCAGAACGTACATAGAGCATCACGATCGGTCGATGTTGCTCATCGATCGATGAGCACATCACTCGACTGATGGCCCTCGGCCTCGGTGAACAGTACCATCAGTCGACTGATGGACCTCATCAGTCGACTGATGTTTAATCAGTCGAGTAATGAAGCTAGCACTCGACTGATGGCCGTATCGTATCGCGCTACGATGTTATCCGATCCGATAATCAGATTGTCGATCGATCGATATCTGATTTCCAGTTCTGAAAATCAGAAGATCTCGATTTCATCATCTTAATTATTCCATTTTATCACGTTAGATCTTGTATATCGAATGTATTGATGTTATAGTCTTATTCATGTATTCGTTAATGTATTTTAATGTTTTATTTCATTTTTGCAAACATTAACATTCAATGATTTCTAAAACCTAACATCTCACCCTTTCTAATTGTTAAAATACACAATCAAGGTAAAAGACTTGTTTTGTGAGATGCAATCTATCCTAGACATTCCTTCCATGCAAACATATGGTAAAACATATGAAGCATGGTGAGTACAAGACATCAAGTTGTGTGGCACTTGAGTATCACTCTAGATGTTACTTTTAACATCTTAAACACACATCTCTTGATACATGAACTTCTAAAGTGTGCCAACAATCAAAGTTACACACTATGACATCTAAATCTAGATCGTGTCAATTTTATTGATTTTCATGTTTTTCAAGATATATATTGACACATCCTAAAATTCTTTGAAGTTAAGGCTCAAAGATATTTCCAAGGTAACCATAACCTTGAAAGTAACCTAAGGTGCCACCTTTATCGTGGTTGAGTTAACTACCCATCCAATCAAGGTTGGCACACCCTAAACCCATTTAGCGTGAATCAATCACGCTCTTAGGAACCCAAAACCGATTTGAGCTCCTAGGGTTAATTAGGTATTCCTTAGGGATAACCTCCCTAGATACCTTCCTAATGACCCTCCTAGGCTTATTAGCCTTGGTCATTTTGGTCTTGCCTAGGTTAACCTTAGGGATTGCCTCCCTAACAACCTTCTTAGTGGCCATCCTAGGTTTCTTCGAAACCTTGACCATTAGGCACAGACCTTGGTGAACTCTAGGAATGACTCCCCCATTGACCTTGGTCTTCCTAGACCTAGTTAGTGTCCCATAGTCAAATGGAACACTATGGTAAGTCACCTTGGACTTAGGTTTGTGACCTAAACCATTCTTGCCCTTGGTTGACTTTTGACTCTTAGGTCCTAGATGTTGACTATGACTTCTTGACCTAAGAGTTTGACAATTTGACCCTTGAAATTGATTTTGTATCTTGTTTAGGGTCTTTTCCAATGTCTCAAGCCTTGACCTCAAGGCTTGGTTCTCTAATTCTAATTGCCCAATTTTAGAATTTTTATTTAAATCTTGGGCATTGGACTTTCTTGGCATATGCCTAGTCCATTTTGGATTAAAACCTAGATGTTCTTGTATTTTCTTAATAGATTCCCTAGGTATTGTTTTTCTAGGGACATTAGTCCCAAATTTCTGCTTATTCTTAAGGTGAACATTCTTAGCTCCTAAACAAATATGTTTGTTATTTCTAGCATGCTCTTTATGATACATAACAAAATTGCTAAAATTAGTTCTAGCATGCTTTTTAATATTTAAATTTGATGGAGCATTATTTAAATATACCTTAGGGTTTGCCTTAGTGGCTCCCCCTACTTGTGATTCTCCCCTTTGCCTCTTCTTCTTCTTCTTTAGGCATTGACTCCGGTAATGACCCGGTAGTCGGCATTTGAAGCAAATGACATGCTCCTTGCTCTTTTGACTTGGAGAACCGGCGTTCGTTGACTTTTGTTGACTTTTAGGCGCCGGAGGAGCTTTCTTGATCCTCTTTGGGCATTTGCTCTTGTAATGCCCATACTCCCTACACTCAAAGCACATAATATGATTTTTATTTGAAAATAAAGTGTTTGAGTTACCTAGGGTGGTGGTATGTGCCGGAGTTGAATTTTGAGCTTCCTCATCTTGATCGGATGTTGAAAGCTCGTCTTGAGGTTGCTCCGGTGTAGAGGATGGTCTCTCCTCCTCAATCCTAGAAGTAGATGCTTCTTCCACCTCTTCTACTTCTTCTTTCTCCGATTCGGAAGTTGACTCCATCTCAACTTCCGATTCCTCACTTTCACTTGAGGATGAACTCTCCTTATGGAATCTTGCCAATTTTCTCCATAGCTCCTTGGCATACATGTAATCCCCTAGCTTGCACAAAACCTCATTAGGGATTAAATCTTCCAAAAGTTTCGTTACCTTAACTTCGGTCTTGAGCTTTTGGCATTGCTCTTGGGTCCACTTTTTCAATTTTAGGACATTCCCCTTCTTATCCATAGGGGGTTCAAAGCCTTCAATGAGGATGAACCAATCCTCTATGTTCATCATCAAGAATGTTTCCATTCTTGCTCTCCATGCCGGAAAATCTTCTGGATCATATGGAGGTGGAGTGTTGATTTCCCATCCAAGCTTGTCTTGGAATTCCATCTTCACCCTCTAGCCTTTTGCCTTAGCTCCCGGTTGTTAATCCGTAGAAGAGCCCAGGGCTCTGATACCACTTGTTAGAGATCGTTTGGAAGCTAGAGGGGGGGGGGGTGAATAGCGTAGATGAAATTCGATCCCGTTCGTGTCTACAATTTTGTTAGTGCGCAGCGGAAATAGAAATAATAAAAGCAATAACGAAATGGACACAACGCAAATCACAACAAGAGCATATAACGTGGTTCGGAACCGAACCGGTTCCTACTCCACGGATTGGGTTTGTACGAACCCTAGCGATGCCACAAACACCACTAACCAATAAAACTCCTTCTTGACACAAGTCAAGGGTGGAGAAACCCCTTACAAGTAATCTTACACCAATAAGATACAAATACAAGCAATTATAATAATGAATACGAAATGCAAGTAAAGAAGACACTTTACAACACTTATTTTCATTGCTTGAATGCTTGGTTGCTTGCTTGCACTTGGAGACCTGATTTGCACCAACAAATCATCCCAATAGCCCTCAAGAACCGATCCGAAAATCCTCCATCACGAACTCCTTATAAAGCTTCAACCTGTGCTGGAAAAGGTCTATCAGTCGACTGATCGGGACCATCAGTCGACTGATGCCACTGTTGTCGTGAGACAACGACTAGATCCACGCTGGATAAGTCCAACGGAACCTTCATCAGTCGACTGATCATGACCATCAGTCGACTGATGGAGCCTTCACTCGACCAGTCGAGTCTCAACTCCATTCTGTTCCCAAAATACCGAGCACCAGTCGACTGATCACACGATCACGATCGCTGAAATCATCCCGATCGCCCACCGATCGCTAGGCTATAACCCGCAAATAAACCCTAGTTGACTCGGTCCACCGACCGCCACATGGCACTGGGCCGATCGCACACCTCAAATATGAGGTTTTAGCCCAAGTATGGTTCCCCCATACTTGCTAGACTACCCTTAGCCTAGACCTAAGCCTTCTAGCCACCACCATCAGCCTCATGCCTCTCGGATCCCTCCAAGTCATCCATGACTTGTTCATCCATTGCGCTAGCCTTCAGGTGTTTCCATCGGCTATGTCATGCTAAGGGTGTCTACACCGCCAAGGCACATTGGACTTACGCCGCCAAGACTCCGCTTGGACTTTACACCGGCAACTATTGGACTTATGCTGCCAAGACTACCGCTTGGACTTTCCGCCGCCAATATCAATCCCCTTGGACTTCAAATGCCAACCCATGTTGGACTTCTCAAATGCCAAGACCATACTTGGACTTTCCTTGCCAACCCATGTTGGACTTCTCAAATGCCAAGACCATGCTTGGACTTTCCCTTGCCAACTCATGTTGGACTTTTACATTGCCAAGACCATGCTTGGACTTTCCAGTCCAAGAACTCAAGACTTGGACTTACCATGACAATTACATTGTCATATGTTTTTGTCAAAACATCAAAACACATCAAGACATCACTCGAGCCAAACTCGAGTCCTGGTCAATCGTGACCTGGGTCGATTGTACCAACATTATGGAGATGGTTAGATCGATGATGAGTTATTCTGAGTTGCCAGATTCGTTCTGGGGATATGCTCTAGATACAGCGGTGTAGATTCTGAACTTGGTTCCATCTAAATCAGTGCCTTCTACTCCCACCGAATTGTGGACAGGGTGAAAGCCCAGTCTAAGACATATTCGAATTTGGGGAAGTCCAGCACATGTGCTGAAGGCAGATGCTGGTAAGTTGGAACCTCGTACAGAAGTACGCATGTTCGTTGGCTATCTTAGAGGAACGAAAGGTGGTTTGTTTTATAGTCCTAGAGATCAGAGAGTGATCGTTAGCACGAACACCAGATTTCTTGAGGAATACTACGTGATGAAATAGAAGCCTGTGAGTAAAATTGTTTTGGAGAAATTAAAAGGGGAAGTCACTTCTTCAGTACCACCGGTATAAGAGGATATACAACAAGTCACTTGACCGCATGTCACAGAGGATACACATGTGATACCTCATCGTAGTGGGAGGGTTATGAGATAGCCTGATAGATTCATGTTCTTGGGAGAATCTTCTGATTTGGTCCTTGACGAACATGAACCTGATCCCTGGACATATGACGAGGCGATCCAAGATAAAGATGCAGCATCTTGGCAAAGTGCAATGAATACTGAGATTGAATCTATGGATTCAAATCAGGTATAGGAGCTAGTGGAACCATCTGATGGTGTAAAAACCATTGGATGCAAGTGGATCTACAAAAGAAAGAGAGGAATAGACGGCAAGGTTGAGACCTTCAAAGCGAGGCTTGTTGCGAAGGGGTATACTCAGATAAGGGTATCGATTATGAGGATACCTTTTCGTCGGTAGCCATGCTTAAGTCTATCTGGATTCTCTTATGCATAGCAGCTCATATGGATTATGAGGTGTGGCAGATGGATGTCAAGACAGCTTTTCTTTATGGAAGTCTTGAGGAAAACATCTATATGAAGAAACTAGAGGGATTCATTGCGAAGGGCAAAGAGCTTCTTGTATGTAAGCTTAATCGGTCCATTTATGGATTGAAGCAAGCTTCGAGGTCTTGGAACATCCACTTTGATGAGATGATCCAGTCTTATGGATTTATTTGAAGTCTGGATGAGGAAACATAGTGGTATTTCTTGTACTATACGTAAATGACATTTTGTTATTTGGCAACAATGTCAAGGTGTTATCAGACATAAGGGTATGGTTGTCCAAACAGTTTGATATGAAGGACTTGGGAGAAGTGGGACACATCCTTGGGATCAAGGTTATAAGGGATCGCAAGAAAAGGATGTTGTGCTTATCTCAAGCTTCATACATAGACACTATTATGGATGGTTTTAGCATGTAGAACTCCAAGAAGGGTTTTCTACCTTTCAGGCATGGAGTTCCTTTATCTAAGGAGATGTGTCCTAGAACATCTGAGGAAATATCAGAGTAATTCAGGACAGGGACATTGGACTGCGGTAAAACATATATTGAAGTACCTGAGAAGGACTAGGGATTATATGCTAGTTTACCAGGTAGATCAATTACTCCCTGTGGGTTACACAGATTCCGACTTCCAATCAGATAGGGATAACAGTAAGTCAACCTCAAGTTTTGTATTTACTTTGGGAGGTGGAGCTATTGTATGGAGGAGTGTCAAGCAGAAATGCTTGGCAGACTCCACCAAGGAAGCTGAGTATGTGGCAACCTCTGAGGCGGCCAAAGAAGTTGTGTGGCTCAGGAACTTCCTGATGGACTTGGATGTGATTCCTGGTTTGCCCAAAACTATCACAATTTATTGTGATAATAGTGGTGCAGTTGCAAACTCGAAGGAACCACGAGCCCATAAGGCTAGTAAACACATAGAGCACAAGTACCACCTGATACGAGAAATTGTAAAGAGAAGAGAAGTTGTTGTGGCCAAGATTGCATCGGAGGAAAACCTAGTAGATCCTTTCACTAAGGCCCTTCCAGCGAGAGCTTTTGATAAGCATGTGGAGGTAATGGGGATCAGATGTATGGCAGTTTGAGGACAGTATAGTCTTTTAGTATAAGTGGGAGATTGTTGGGATGTATAATGAAAAGTCTATCTTTTGTATGAACATCTTTATTTTAAAATAAGAATCACATGATTATTGTTTGCATATTTTTATGGTTATGCATATTGTTTCATACATTATATTGTAGATAACATGGAGTGTGGTGTCACACGGGAGATCTTGTTATCGGCTCCTTGTACAATATAAGTATAGGCTCACAACCGAGATGACTTCGGACAAACCATTGGTATGGTTGTAGTGTGATTTGGTATTGGTTTGTCTTGACCATAAAATCACACTAGTACACTTTGTGTGTATCGAGCAGGACCGACTTAGAGGTGATTCGATTTATTGGTGAATACATAATCGAATCAAACTGCAGATATTATATTGTACATACTCTTAATCCTGATATAATAATAGGCACATATACTTAGTATTCATTTCTTTGATTTACCAATGGGCGAGATTTATAGATTAAATCGATAGGCTCGATAATTTGGGAAATGGTATTATTTATATGGTGTGTCGTTGATTATAGGAGGAACCCGTGTCCTATATATTAGGATGATGATGTCCCCTTGAGGAGCTCATAAGGTTCATCATGTAAACCCTGCAGGTGGACTTGGTCCGGCATGATGAAAAGGTTGAGTGGTACTACTCATGGAGTTAGATGTTGATTAATTAATGGTCAGTAAATTAATTAATCGATGGACATTCGATATCTTAAACACGGGGAGAAAATGTACATATAATATATGGAGCTCATATTAACTTATGGGGGTTGGTGAGGTAGATCAATGATAATCCTTTAGTGGATTGGATTATCATTAATGGATCGGACTTTATGTGGGCTTGATCCATTGGGTGGCCAAGATCCAACTCCTCCTCATGGTCCCTATTGTAACCTATTAATACCTCATGAAGCTTAGATCCAATGGATAGAAACAAAACTCTCGATCCAAAGGTAGAGATTAAATCTCTTCATCCAACGATTGAGATTAAATCTCTAGATCCGACGGTTGAGATTAAATCCCTAGAACCAATGATGGAGATTAAAACAAGGCTTATCCCTAACTCTATAAAAGCAGGGCAAGGGGTGGGCGGCAACTAGAATCCAATTAGAGATAGGATTAGGGTTTTGGGCGGCAAGGCTTGGAGGCTAGGGTTTGGAGTTGGCGACACCTATTAAGGAAATATTTTCATTATCTTCTTCTTCCTCAAGGTGACCGGCGACCTTACATCCCTTTCCAACCCTTGGTCGGCATCCAAAGCAGCCCCTCTCCCTCTCTTTGGCCGCTAAATCCTAGGCTTAGGGTTCTCCCTTGGAGCTTTGGTCGGCATTCACCTTTTCTCCCTTCTCCTTGTTGGCCGGTGGCAAGCAAATTGCTTGTTGCTTGTTGGTTGGCTAAAGGAAGGAGAAAAGTCTAGTTTCTATTCTTCCACTTGCTCGGAACGAGCAAGGAAGGAAGTTTGGTGATCTAGGAGCTTTAACTTTTGGTTGATCATCGCCCACACGACGTCCGAAAGGAGGAAGGTCATACAATAGAAGATCGAGAGGTATATCGATTCTCTATTCTCTTTTGTAATATGTTTATATTTGTTTTTTAATTATATGCATGATATATATTCTGTTTTGTGGATAAATATACTTTGGGCTCAAACATAAACACAAAAGCCGGAGATCCGTACATCGTCTATTCCGTGACTATTCGTGGAATAGAGGTTGGTCGCTTGAATAACAAGTTTGTTCAAGTGACTACTCTAATCGAATAACACGACGATGACAAGGTTGCTTGGGCAATCCCTCTTGTCAAGGATAAATTTTTTTATTCGGGGACGAAGAAGGGATCACCATGAATAAGCGACTAAGTCGAAAGGGGAAGCGAAGTTTCCCCTCCCATCAATTACTATCTGAGCTTCCGAGCAAAACCTTCAGCTGCTATTGCTGTAAAAACTTATTTTCTATCTCTGCCCTCTAGCCTTGTACTAGAATTAGATAAATGTTGTTATGTTCTAGCTCTCACAAAGAACATTATTTCAGTTTCTTGTTTAGACAAGAAAGGCTTTTCATTTATAATAAAGAATAAATGTTGTTCCATTTATTTAAATGATATATTATATTGTAGTGCACCTCTGATGAACGGACTCTACATTCTAGACTTAGAGAACCCCATCTATAACATAAGTAGCAAAAGGTTCAAGTCAAATGAGTTGTACCAAACCTATCTCTGGCATTGTCGCTTAGGTCACATAAATGAGAGTCGCTTATCCCAACTCCATAAGGATGGGTTGCTGGACTCATTTGATTTTGAATCATATGAGACATGCGAGTCTTGCCTTCTAGGCAAGATGACCAAGACTCCCATTAGTGGACACAGTGAAAGAGCAGTAGACTTGTTAGGACTTATACATAGTGATGTGTGTGGCCCTTTTAATGTCGCTGCTAGAGGTGGTTATAGGTACTTCATTACATTTACTGATGACTTCAGTAGATATGATTATGTGTATCTGATGACACATAAGTCAGAATCCTTTGAAAAGTTCAAAGAATTCATGAATGAAGTACAAAACTAGCTTGGCAAGAGTATTAAGATACTTCGATCAGATCGAGGTGGTGAATACCTTAGCCATGAGTTTCATGACTATCTAGCTGAGTGTGGGATTCTATCCCAACTCACTCCTCCTAGAACGCCACATTGGAATGGTGTATTCGAAAGGAGGAATCATACCCTATTAGATATGGTACGATCTATGATGAGTCACACAAATCTTCCTATATTATTTTGGGGATATGCTCTAGACACAGCAGCCTTCACACTTAACCGTGTTCTATCCAAAGATGTGATAAAGACACCATATACGATATGGAAATGGAAAAATCCATAGATGACTTTCATGAGGATTTGGGGTCATGAGGCTTACGTTCGACGGTAAGTCTCAGACAAACTGGGACTCAAATTCGATAAGTGCAATTTTGTTGGATATCCCAAGGAAATGAAGGGATATTACTTCTACATTCCCAGTCAGCACAAAGTGTTTGTGGCAAAAATTGAGATATTTCTAGAAAGGGACTTTGTTTCTAGAAAAACTAGTGGGAGTACGTTCGATCTTGAAGAAATTCAAGATATGGACCATAGCACTGAGGCCTTGATGGAGGTTAAATAGGAAGCACAAAGTGTTGTGGATGATGAGATTGTTGCACAAAGAGTTATGGAACAACAACCTATTCAGGTAGACCTACCTCTTCGCAAGTCTGATAGGGTATGTTGTCAGCCTGAGAGATACTCATTTCTCTTGTCTGACCATAATTATGTTATGCTCGTTGAGAATAATCCTACCTCCTATCAGGAAGCTGTGATGAGCCCAGATTCTGAGAAATGGCTAGAGCCCATGAGATCCGAGATGGAATCCATGTACACCAACCAAGTATAGACTTTGGTTGATCCACCTGAAGGTGTCAAACCCATTGGGTGTAAGTCGGTCTTTAAGAGAAAGACTGACATGGATGGACTTACACATACCTATAAGGGCCGATTGGTAGCTAAAGGTTTCAAGTAAATTCATGGTATTGACTATGATGAACCTTCTCTCCAGTTGCGATGTTTAAGTCCATTCGGATCATGCTTGCTATTGCAACGTACCATGATTATGAGATCTGACAGATGGATGTCAAAACTGTATTTTTGAATGGAAACATGCTCGAGGATATCTACATGACAAAACCTGAGAGTTTTGTAGATCCACAGCATACTGGCAAAGTATGCAAGCTACAAAGGTCCATTTATGTGCTAAAAAAAGCTTCTCGGAGCTGGAATCTTCGATTCGATGATGCGATCAAATAGTTTGGTTTCATGAAGAATGAAGATGAACCCTGTGTCTACAAGAGGGATAATGGGAACACACTTATCTTCCTTGTATTGTATGTGGATGACATACAACTCATTGGGAATGTCATCCCTTTGCTACAGTCTATGAAGACTTGGCTGAGGAATTGTTTCTCAATGAAGGACTTAGGTGAAACAGTCTATATTCTATGCATCAAGATATATAGAGATAGATCTAAGAGATTGTTTGCCTAAGTCAGAGTACATATATTGACATGGTATTATTACAGTTTGCCATGCAAAGTTCCAAGAATGGATTTCTGGCGATGTCACATGGTGTGAGTCTTTCGAAGACTCAAAGTCCCTCTTCTATAAAGGAGAAAGACCGCATGGATAAGATCCCTTATGCATCTGCCATAAGATCTATCATGTATGTCATGTTATGTACTCGTCCTGATGTATCGTATGCTTTGAGCATGACGAGCAGATACCAGTCACATCCAGGTGAGTGTCACTAGATAGCAATCAAGAATATTCTTAAGTACTTAAGTAGGACTAAAGAATATTTCTTGATATTTGGAGGTGATAGGGAACTAGCTATAAAGGGTTACACTGATGCCAGCTTCCAAACTAACCAGGATGATTATAGATCGCAGTCAGGGTTCATGTTTTGCTTGAATGGTGGCGCTGTGAGCTAGAAGAGTTCGAAGTAGGACACATTTGTTGATTCTACAACAGAGGCTGAGTATATTGCTGCATCAAAGGTAGTAAAGGAGGCAATTTGGATCCAAAAGTTCATTACTGAGCTTGGGGTGGTTCCTAGCATAGCAGATCCTATAGAGCTCTATTGTGACAACAATGGAGTGATTGCGCAGGCTAAGGAACCTCACTGACACCAGTGGACCAAACACATACTACTGCGCTTCCATCTCATTCGAGAGATTAACGATAGAGGAGATGTGAAGAATTAAAGAGTACCCACAGAGGCTAACGTCGCAAATCCCTTGACCAAGGCTTTGGTACAGAAAAAGCATGATGGTCACAATAGGTCATTGGGTACTTGATACTACAGTGATTGGCACTAGTGCTAGTGGGAGATTATTAGCGAAAGCCCTAGAGCAAATTATGTAATGATTGTTGTATGGACTTATGTTGGGTTTCCGGCACCGCGGCGTGTGTGTGTTCGATCACGTTTCGTAAACATGAACACAGCGGAAGCAATAAAAATAATAAATCTACATTTATTACAACACACACATGCATATTACAACAAATTTAGACATAACAGTAAATTTAAATTTGCAATAAAAGGAAATTTATCTACGTTATACCTTTCGTATGATGTGCAGCGGGAACGGCATCAACCGGAACGATGCTCGCTAGAATCGTCTCTATCCGTATCCACGCCGAGTTCCTCGGGATGACTTCGCTAAGCCACGAGCTTCGCCCTCGTATGGGTTACTAGCCTCGTGTTGAAGACGACGTGATCGAGAGATGATCACGATCCGAATCCAAATTCGGATCCTAATACGAGTCCTCAAAACTCGCTTCTCCGGAGAGTTATTCGTCAACCAATTGACGAATCCTTCGTCCTCCACCTCAGAGGATTACCGGAGATTGAATCCCCGGTAAGTTAGCCTCTGTCAGAGCTCTAACCGTCGTCCAAACGACGCTCCGACGAGAGGAGAAGAAGCTGTCCAGAAAACTGGACAGCTTTGGTGGAGGTGATAGGCGCCGGCCAACCAAGGGAGATAGAGCTCACCATGATGCCAAACTTGAAGGAGATCACTGGAGCACTAACCGGCAGCAGCTCGACGCCAGTGAGGGGGAAGGTCAGCACCTTCTGGACGCCGGTTGGAGCCTCAAGGTGGGTGGCGGCAAGGAGGAGGAGAGTTGGCTCCGAATTTCTCCAAGGAGAGGTGGGCGGCAACTTAGGGTTTTGGATTAGGACTTAATTATCCCTTAAGCCCTCTTTTATAGAGAACTAATTATCTTAATGGTTATTGGATCATAACCATTAGGCCCGTTATCACCCTCCATTAAGATAAGTTAAAATAAACCAAACCATGATGGTTTATTTTAAGTTAAAACGAACCGAACCAACTTTTGGTTCATTCGTTTAAAATAAACCAAACCCTTTGGTTTATTCTCCTCCATTGGATTAGAACCAAACCATTTTGGTTCATCCATTATGTCTTCATAAGACACGGCCCATCCACGCTTCCATTGTGACTGAAACGATTTCATGTTCGCTTCATGTTTGGTCCAACCAAACCTTGTTTCACTCGGTCTGAGAATCCCATTCTCAAGCTCGTTTTAAATCCTTCGGATTACGCTCGTTGTGCGTGTGACCAAATAGGTTCTCGGTTTATGTTGGCCGTCTATAATTAACCATTAATTATAGAACGATCATGAGTGGCACCTAGTAGTACATCATGATCCCCAATTAACCGAAAAGATCAACGGTTGATCCAAAACTATTCCTGGAACCCTTCAGCAGCTCGAATGAGTCGTGCCCCATTCCCTTCACTCATCTTATACCCACTTGGTTCAGGACATGGTCTATAGTGTCAGTCCCCACTAGGCTGACTACGTCACACCTAGCCCAAGTATCAATTCCTCGTCCTACGGATTCTAGTTACTCCACATGTATCGAAGAGTACCTTACTCTAAACATGTAATGCTTTGGCCAAAGACTTTAGTAACAATCCGACGAGAGGCCATGGGTATACATCTCCTCGCAAGGAGTGGTGAATTCTTTATAGGCTATTCAAACACCTTCGATCACTTCGACTTATATGTTGGTGCAGTAGGCACCTAAGTCGAACCAGAGTTTTGATTATAGAAAACGATACAAAGTTAAGCTCATGTTGTTATCTCACGAGCTGAATCGAGTGTGCAGAAAATTGCTATAGCTGGAAGCTGAAGGCTAGCGACACCCGGAGGAAGCCGCGGTGGTCGAACAACACTCAAGTGACTTCGGAGGGAGCCGAAGGAATTGAGTGGAAGGCCGGAAGCAAAAGCAACACGTAAGTATCGAGGTAAGCTCATGTGTGCGAGTGAAAGTAAGGTCGTATCCTCGTTACAGGGAAAGACTTAAGCGTAGATCCGACCCAAGACAACTCATAGGTGGTCTAGGTCGAGATCGGACGGTCGACGACCGTCGAAATAATGTTTTCCTTAAGCTAACTTTGCCTTGCAGCCAGCATCAGTCGACTGCCAACCTGAAGGACTCGACTGTCATCCATCAGTCGAGTGACTACGGCTAGCACTCGCCGATCGCGACGATTGGGTGATGGCCATCAGTCGACTGCTGGTCAAAGGATCAGCCTTGAGTAGTCTAGAGTTATCACCATTTTTCAAGGGGTTTTATGCCCATTTTTGATTGGCTAAAGACCCATTCGATGAGGGGCTCAAAGGCTATAAAAGGAGGGCCAAACCTAGGGTTTTTCATCAATTCAAAAGCTTCCAAGTGCTTCCGATACGCTCCGACTCTCCGACAACCCTACGACGAAGCGCTGTCGAGACGACGACTAGAGCTTCAACCTCCAACCTTTTAAGTCATCGGTAACGAAAGTTCTAAATTGTATTTCAGTTTATTCCTTTTAGTAATGCTTTAAATCATATCAAGGAGAGGGGGAGTGTCCCTCTACCTTGAGTCTTTATCGAGTTTTGTATTCGTTTAACTCCTATGTCCAACGAGGAGGAGTTTGGTTAGTATTTTGCCCTCCGTGCGTGGTCAAGGACCATTAGGGCCTTGGAGTAGTAGCCGTAGGCTACGAACCAAGTAAAAACCCTCGTGTTTTTATTTATTTATTGTTATCTTTCCGCTGCGTTTTACTCGTACCTTAATGAACGATTACGAAAAATTTCTATCGCTATTCACCCCCCCCTTTAGCGAACCGCATCGATCCAACAATTGGTATCAGAGCCGGGGGTTGCTAAGATTTGGTGAAACCACCAATCTAGCCATTTTTCACAGATTTATTTTTCTTTTATTTCTGTTTATTTCAGATTTATTTCGCTTTGTTAAATTTACTCCCGCACTATTAATCCAAGACGCGAGTCTTGGTACTTTTTGTGTGTTTTTGTCGTTGCTAGTTTTTTTTCCTTCGTCTCCTTGTGTTCTTTGTTCTAATGGCCCATCTCGAAGGGTTTAGCACCGTCCGACCTCCGTTTTACAACGGAGATGACTTCCGTTATTGGAAGGGTCAGATGGAATGCTTTCTTAAAACCCAAATCGAGATGTGGATCATAATCCAAACGGGTTTCACACTTCCGACTAATGAAGTGGGTGACTCCTTGGATTATGACCAATGGACCATTGCGACAAAAAAATAAGTCGAAGCCGATGCTAAGGCAACGCAAATCCTTCAATGCGGCCTATCCAAGGAGGAGCTAAATCGCGTCGGCCCCTTCATAAGCGCAAAAGATCTTTGGACAAAACTAGTGGAGCTACACGAAGGGACCTATGAAGCCAAGGTATGTAAGCGCGACCTTTTGTTCAATAAATTGTATAATCTAAAAATGCAGGAACACGAGTCCGCGACACAACTTCACGCCCGAGTCCAGGATATAGTCAACAATCTACACACAATCGGGCAAAAGGTCAAAAACCGCGACCTTATAAGGTATGTCCTAAACTCTTTTCCGAGGACTACCTTATGAGCATCCATGGTCGATGCCTATAAGGTCTCCAAGGACCTTTCTAAAATTAGGTTAGATGAACTCTTTTCGGATTTTGAACTTCATGAGCAGTCTAACTCGAAGCCCGAGAGGGGTTTAGCCTTGTTTGCAGGTTCAAAGAAGAAGAAAATCGCAAGCAAGCCACCACCAACCAAGGAGGAAGACGAGTCCGAAGAAGAAGTTGACCCGGAGTTGACTGCCGAACTAATGAACCTAGCTCGAAGGATAGCCAAGGGACGAAAGCGAACCACGACTCGACCCAACCAAGGTAAGCCTAAAAGTTCCAATATTAGGTGTTATGAGTGCAACAGGTTTGGACATATCAAGTCCGAGTGCCCCAAGCTCAACCACCAAGCACCTAAGCACAAGAAGGCCCTCAACGCGACATGGGAAGAAGCGTCATCCGAAGAAGATGAAGACCACGTCTTCATGGCGAAATCAGCACCGAGTGGAACACGAGGATGACTGGACTACGGGCTACCTTCAAGTCAAGCCACGGATACGCATCCGGTTTAAAAGATACCCTTAAAGTAAGTCGAACTTTATTTAATACTTTACATAATACGGTTAGGTTTTTGTCTAGGAAGTTAGCTAAGTCCGAGTCCAAGGTCGAGACCCTTGTTGAGGAGGTTAAACTCCTCAAACACGAGGTCTCCCTAACCTCTTCGACTAGTCGAGTTCAAGAGAAGGACTCAACTCGAGTTGAAAAGCTCGAAGTTGAGAACTCTTTCTTGAAAAGTCAAGTCGAAGATCTTAGGAACACGTTGGAAAGGTTCACTTCGGGATCCAAAGGACTTGACCTCCTACTTGGATCTCAAAGGGCCGTGTACAACAAGACTGGACTAGGATTTAACTCAAACACGACTAATAGGTCGTATATGTAACGCCCGCCCTTTTCCAGACCCTGAATGTCCGGAGGGGCGGCGCGTGATGCGACCGTACATACTTACATTACATACAGCGGAAGACTTTATGCATACTTCTTAATTCTTACAGCGGAAGACTTTAGACATTTTTTTTTTCTTTTTAAAACATAAACATGCATTGACATATATATATATATATATATATATATATACACTTCTTCTTCTTCACATAGAGCATGCATCATAGCATATATAGATACTTATTCTTACTTCTTCTTTACTTCTTCTTATTAGCATAGAACATGCATCATAACATAGATAGGTACTTAGTGCTTAGTTCAATTTCTTAAACGACACCATCATAAGCAGGCATAATAAGGACAACCATAGACATCATCATCATAGGTAAACACATATATATGTAGACCTAACGGATCTTCTCCACCATGCCACTACCACACACATTTGGCCCCTCCTGCTGCTCCCATTAGTTTATCCATCCCTTCGATCTGAGGGAAAGATAAACTATAAGCACATAGGCTTAGTAAGATCCTGTCCTACTCTAGCATTCATAACATATAAGCAATATAATGTGTAACATACATGGCATCATCAACTTAACATGTAGCATAAGTAACATAAGTAAATATAACATGTATCATCCATAACTTAGCGGCATAACATGAATGTATGCTTAACCAACATAACATGCATCATATGTAACTTAGTAACATAAACATCAAAGCATATCCTCAAACATAACAGGTAACGTATATAACATAAGCATGTAAACATTCCTAACATATCATCAAACATAACATGTAAACATAGATAACATAAGCATGTAAACATAGACATCATATCATATCATCAAGCATAACATGTAAACATAAACATCATATCGTATCATCAAACATAACATGTAAACATAGCATCATATCATATCATCAAACATAACATGTAACGTATCTAACATAAGCATGTAAACATAGACATCATATCATATCATCAAGCATAACATGTAAACATAAACATCATATCGTATCATCAAACATAACATGTAAACATAGCATCATATCATATCATCAAACATAACATGTAACGTATCTAACATAAGCATGTAAACATAACAATCAGCAGGTAAACATATGCAGGATGTTTTGAAAACATATATTTTAGGTACGTAAACATAAATCTCAACATATTTGGGCCCGGCATTGTACCACTTCTTCATTATCATAGCGTGCATCCCTAAATAGGCCCGAGGTAGCAAGTCTCGAACCTAATAGGTTTCTAGGCCCGAGTCTTATTCCATCGACCTAGGGGCAATCGTCATAGCGTAGAAGCCCATCCTAGGCCCGAGTCTTACTCCATCGACCTAAGGCATCTTGGAGCCCATCCCGTACTAGGCCCGAATCTTATTCCATCGACCTAGGGGCAATCATACATAGAAGCCCATCCTAGGCCCGAGTCTTATTCCATCGACCTAGGGCATCTTAGGAGCCCAGCCCTTCTTGGACCTTGTTAAGGTCTTGGTACAAGCCATGCAGAAGGTAAAATACTGTTAGTTAAAGCCCTAGAACCAATCATGTGATGGTTGAATAGGGAACATTTTTGTATCATATTCTATAAAGGCAAAGGATTGGTTATTATATTTACATCTTGCTTGTGCCAGCTAATTTAAATATAATAATGCCCTAGAAAAGTAGGTTCTTATCTACAGCACATCAATTGGCAGAATTGATTATGAGAGGTTGTAGAGAACACTTTCCTAAATGTTCCTAGTCGAGTATTAATATGCAAGGGCAATATTAATACATAAAGACCAGCATGTAAGTCAATTGATGACTTGATCTCACAAGTCATGGATATATGATATCAAGTTGACACATGGGTATATATTGGAGAATATATACTGAACTGACCCGCCATGAGAAAGTTTCATGGATCGTTATATGAGTGTCATAAACTTTCTCATGTGACTATTGGTATGAATAGTCCTTAGACCTGAAGTCACTACGGTTCCCTACATAAGGAGTTATGTACTTTGGTATCGTCAAACGTCACCCGTAACAGGGTGGACCATAAAGGCGATTACTGGGTATGTAACAAATTATGCGGAGGGATGTGAGTGATGTAGATGGGATCTATCCCTTCCATATGACGGGAGTGATATCGGTGGGCCCCTTGATTGAGTAGAACTACTAAAACGCATGGCCATGCTCGAATGAGTCAATATGAGATATTGAGCTCATTTGTTTGAGTTAGTTTACTCAGGGATCAAGAAACACATAGATTGATCGAGGATGACACGGTCTATGCCTCATTGATCAATCTGATATCAAGGATAGAAGGACACGGTCATATATTATAGTAGTCACGGAAAGGTTAGTCGGATCTTGACTTATCTCATAACTTGGGTAGCAATGATGTATTGCTAGATGCCGCTCATTGCTTGTGTATCTAAAAGAGTTTAGGTCCACTGCCAACGTTATGAGAGCCTATAGGGTCACACACAAAGAGCATGATAATTAGAAGAATTAGAGTATTCTAGTTTGACTAGAATAAATTGGGAATAAGCTTAAGTACAAAATGGTTTTTGGACTTTAAGCTTAATGAGAATTTTAGCTAATTGATTTAATGAGATTAATTCAATATGTTACCTTATTGATTTAATAAGAATAATTCAATATGATAACATAAGTTAATTGAATTAATAAGATTAATTCAATATGATAACATAAGCTTAATTGAATTAATAAAGATTAATTCAACATGCATGAATGCCACACAAGAATGCCACATAAGCATGCCACCTAAGCATCCACCTAAGCTAGTTAAGGTGGAAGGAAACAAAATGGTTTTGTCTCCTTAAGTGGCCGGCCAAACAAGGAAGCCAAATCCTTTTTGAGTGTGTCTCAATGCAATGGATTGCATTGAATGTGAAGGAGGTGGAAGGGTTTTTCCAACCCTATAAAAGGCTCCATGGAGTGGCCGGCCATAGTGAGTTTTTGGTGTTGTGGTTGTGAGAGAGCTTGGTGGAAGCTTTAGTTGTGTGGGTTTGTGAGTGTAGGCTAGCAAGAAGAGGAGTCTTCTTCTTCCTTTCTCCTTTTCCCTCTCTTCCTCTCCTTTAGGGACTTCTCTAGCAAGAAGTAAAGGAGAGCTCTTCTAGTTTTCCTTTTGTGAGACAAGAGCGTGCTCGTGTGGATACGTATAGAGGCACGGACACTTGAACGTGCTAAAGATCCAACAAACCGAAAGGAAAAGCGGGATTGCAAAGGGCACGCAACAAAGGTAGAACTCTCCTATAAGATAGGCTTGGTTTAGAGAAATTTATTTTATACGAGTTTGCTTTCGCATGGATCACTTGGAAGGGATCCTATT
The DNA here is from genome assembly GCA_025175895.1 of Wurfbainia villosa. Taxonomy (NCBI): domain Eukaryota; kingdom Viridiplantae; phylum Streptophyta; class Magnoliopsida; order Zingiberales; family Zingiberaceae; genus Wurfbainia; species Wurfbainia villosa. The sequence goes on along the minus strand of CM045999.1, from coordinate 44,152,927 downwards.
TTCCGTTGCGCATATGCCATTTGGCATACGAGATTTCCCTACAAATACTTATATGCTTATTTGTACAACATAGCTTATTTCATTAACATAGCATGGCATACTTCATTTCATAACACATCATGCTTCATTTCATTAACATAGCATAGCATACTTCATTTCATAACACATCATGCTTCATTTCATTAACATAGCATAGCATACTTCATTTCATAACACATCATGCTTCATTGCATTAACATAGCATAGCATACTTCATTTCGTAACACATCATGCTTCATTTCATTAACATAGCATAGCATACTTCATTTCATAACACATCATGCTTCATTGCATTAACATAGCATAGCATACTTCATTTCATAACATATTTCAAATATCGCATACACATAGACATGGCATAAGGCATGGCATCAAAGTAAGTAAACACTAACCTAAGGCATGTTATCTTCATCTAGCATTATTTAATATCACAAGTCAGCATGAATTCACCCAACTTAAAACACATGTTAACCTATTCATTTAACTTAACAACAACTTCATATGCACATAAAACTTGGATTAGACTTCATTTAATCATCCAAGGTTCATGGCGGCCGAATGGTCCATAGGGTTTTCTAGGGTTATCTTTTAACCTAATTCATTTAGCATAACAACAACTTCATTTGCATAAAGAACATGGATTAAAACTTCATTTAGTCACCCAAAAGCATAGGTTGGCCGAATGGTCCATAGGGTTTTCTAGGGTTATCTTTTAACCTAATTCATTTCAACTCCTAACATCATCATATAGTTACCAAAACATAGCATGAAACTTCATTGAAACCCTAAAAGCATGGCTTGGCCGAATGGGTCTTGGTGGCGATTAGGGTTAGCTTTTGTCCTAATTCATTTTAACTCCTAACATCATCATATAGTTACCAAAGCATAGCATGAAACTTCATTGAAACCCTAAAAGCATGGCTTGGCCGAATGGGTCTTGGTGGCCATTAGGATTAGCTTTTGTCCTAATTCATTTTAACTCCTAACATCATCATATAGTTACCAAAGCATTGCTTGAAACTTCATTGAAACCCTAAAAGCATGGCTTGGCCGAATGGGTCTTGGGGGCCATTAGGGTTAGCTTTTGTCCTAATTCATTTTAACTCCTAACATCATCATATAGTTACCAAAACATAGCATGAAACTTCATTGAAACCCTAAAATCATGGCTTGGCCGAATGGGTCTTGGTGGCCATTAGGGTTAGCTTTTGTCCTAATTCATTTTAACTCCTAACATCATCATATAGTTACCAAAACATGGCATGAAACTTCATTGAAACCCTAAAAGCATGGTTTGGCCGAATGGGTCTTGGTGGCCATTAGGGTTAGCTTTTAACCTAAACCCTTTTTCCATCCTACATCATCATCTAGTTACTAAAACATAGCATACAACTTCATGGAAACCTAAAATCATAGCTTGGCCGAATATAACATATAGATTTCTTTTATAAAACATCAAACGAAGCTACTCGTATGCAGGTGAGGGATACTTACATCCTTCGCTTTGCTTTGGGTGGGGAAGATGACCTAAGGAAGATCAAAACCTAGCCTTCTCTTGCTTGGATAGGGTTCGGCCAAAAGAGGGAAATGGAGAGGGAGAGAATTTGGTGAAAAGGAGAAGAAGAAGAAGAGAGGAAGTGGCAAATTAGAACCTTCCCTCTTCTTTATAAAGGGAGGAAGAGAAGTTTCTCTTCTCTTCTTCCATGCCTCTTCATTTGCCTTTATCACACTTATCTATAATCCCCCCCCCCTTCCTCTAATGATGATATCCTATTGGGCTTCTGGTTAGTGGGTGCATCTATAGTGTTTGGCTATCTCTAGAGGTTTGGAGTTCAATTCCTAGGTCTTGCATCCATTTTTGGCTTATTTTCTTTTGTTTTGGAAAAAGGCCCACCCAAGGCCTATGATCATCAAGCCAAAAATTCCTGTAAAATTGCTAGGAATTTTACGGGCGTTACAGTATATGTCGATTGTAAGTCGACATAGGAAACATGTCCAAGCATGGGTCCCTAAGAACCTTTTGATTTCAACTCTAGGATCCAACCCGTACTGGATTCCCAAGGACCAAATCCACTATGTGGATAGACCGAACCGATTCAACGGTCTAGGGGGAGCCAGTACAAAACATGTTTGTGCTTTAACTTAGAAATTGCATGTTTTAACTTAGAATGTTTGTGCTTTAACTTAGAAATTGCATGTTTTAACTTAGAATGTTTGTGCTTTAACTTAGAAATTGCATGCTTTAACCTAGAAATTTTGTACTTTAAAACTTGTGAAATCACTTAGAACATGAACATAATCAACTTCGAAAAGATTGAGCCTCGGGGAGCCTCTTTTCAAAAACATAACCAACTTCGAAAAGATTGAGCCTCGGGGAGCCTCTTTTCAAAAACATAACCAACTAAAATTCTTCGAAAAGATTGAGCCTCGGGGAGTCTCTTTTCAAAAATAACCAGTTAGACTAGGAAATAATCTTAGGTGAGTCAAGTCATCATTTTCTTGAACATGGCTTTGTCTAAGGAAGTGGTCGATGATCCGATAAAAGAAGGCCCCTGTGCCTCGCCATGACCTGGAAGCCATGATCTTGAAAAGGTAAACTTGACAAGCCTAGGGTCAAATCCAAATCTAACATAAAATTACTTGAACCTAAATACACTTAATCAACTTAATTGGAAATCATCTCACAAAAAACACATAAGTATAACATGCTTGATCATATAGACACAGGTGAGATGACCTAGGTTTAACAACTTACAACCAATTTTTTTTTTTAAAAAAAAATCTAACATCCAATCCCACCACCTTGTGTGTAGGATCAATGGATGTTGGACAGCGGTTGCTCCCGACACATGACCGGGGATCAACTCAAATTCACAATGCTTCGATTCAAACGATAAGGATCGGTAGCCTTTGGGAATAACGGCAAGCTCAAAATCATCGGATCAGGTGATATCGAGCTTAACTCGAATTTTGTTATTAAAAATGTATTAGTTGTAGAGAATTTTGAATATAACCTGATTAGCGTAAGCCAATTATGTGACAATAACTATAAGGTCGTATTTTTAGAAAATGAATGTGTAATTAAAACAAATAAAACAGCTAAAACAATACTCAAAGGAACAAGGACAAATAACTTTTATACAATTAACTTAATCAAATCCTCAGCCAAATATCTTATGACACAGGAAGAGGAATCATGGTTGTGGCACCGACGACTCGGTCACTCGCACCCAAGACTCGTCCACAAGATGAGTCAGAGTGGCTTAGTCAGAGGCTTACCCAACCTCAACAACTTGGTTAATAAAATCTGTAATGCTTGTCAACAAGAAAAACAACCTAGAACACAACACAAGTTAACTAACCAAGAACGAACCTCAAGTGTACTTGAGCTCTTGCATATGGATCTATTCGATTCACATGGAGCCAAGTCACTCAATAGAAGTCAATATTGCTTAGTCATAATTGACGACTACTCCAGGTTTACCTGGGTTAGGTTCATCAAACATAAAAATGATACCCTAGATCAATTAATCAATCTATTCAAATTAATCGAGAATCAAAAAGACCTTAAGGTTAAAAGACTTAGAAGCGATCATGGTGGTGAATTCAAAAATCAAAGGTTCACAGACTTCTGTAACCTAAATGGATACCACCATGAATTCTCTTGCCCTAGGACCCCTCAACAAAATGGCCTAGTGGAGCGGAAAAACCGAACTCTACAAGAAGCCACTAGGACCATGTTGAACGAATACGACATACCCGATAGGTTTTGGGCAGAAGCCGTGAGTACAGCATGCTATGTCCAAAATAGGATCCTTATGGTAAAAAGGCAGCTTAAGACCTCATACGAGATTTATCATGATAAAGTACCCGACATCAAGTACTTTAGGGTATTTGGGTGTAAGCTACATATCCTAAAAACTAAGGATTACCTAGGGAAATTTACATCCAAAACCACGACCGGAATCTTTCTAGGATACTCGACTATAAGTCGAGCTTATAGAGTATATAACCACGACACCCTTAGAGTCGAGGAGACTATCAATGTAGTATTTGATGAAGGACATGAACCTACAAAACCCCCAGCAACCCCAATGAGCGAGTCGATTCATACTAGACCTAACACTGATTCGGAGATCAGGTCTAGTGTTAATCCTAACCTAAGTCAACCAAGTCACTCTATTGATCAAGTGATAGATGACTCCAACCAAACTAGTGTTCAACCAAGTCACCCCATTGATCAAGCATTAAGTGACACAAACCCAACCCAATCTAGGATTCAGACTAACCAGCCTATCGATCAAGTGATAGGAGATCCTAATCTAGGAGTTCGAACTAGAGCATCCTATAGGAACCTTAGTCAAATTTCCTTAATTTCAAAGATAGAACCCAAATCAATTGAACAAACTCTTCTTGATCCCGATTGGATTATTGCAATTCAAGAAGAGCTAGCTCAATTTTCTAGGAATGAAGTGTGGGAATTAGTACCACAACCTAAAGACAAAACAATAATTGGAACAAGGTGGGTGTTTCGAAATAAGCTTGATGATAAAGGTGAAGTAGTTAGAAACAAGGCTAGGTTAGTCGCCAAAGGGTTTAGCCAAGTCGAAGGCTTAGATTACGACGAAACCTATGCCCTAATAGCTAGACTCGAATCCATTCGAATGTTGCTAGCTTATGCCGCACATCGAGGATTTAAGCTGTTTCAAATGAATGTTAAGTCGGCATTCCTAAATGGATACATTAAAGAAGAAGTTTATGTCAGCCAACCCCACGGATTCGAAAATCTAGATAAACCCGACCATGTTCTAAAACTTAAGAAAGCTCTCTATGGACTTAAACAAGCTCCTCGAGCTTGGTACGAGAGACTTTCAATCCATCTTAAGTCAAAAGGGTTTAACCAAGGCTTAGTTGACCCAACTCTCTTCGTAAAAACCTTAGGTAAAGAAATATTCATAGCTCAAATTTACGTAGACGATATAATTTTTGGAACCTCTAACTCAGCCTTACTAAATGAGTTCGTTTCACTCATGGAAAGTGAGTTCGAAATGAACTTGGTAGGCGAGTTAAGTTTCTTTTTAGGTCTACAAATTAAACAAACTAAGGATGGTATATACCTATATCAACAAAAATACACTAAGGAGTTAATTAAAAGATTTGGAATGTAAGACGCTAAGGTAATAAACACCCCAACGATGATTAACGTTAACATAGGAGAAAACCTAGAAAGTGATACCATTGACTTAAAGTACTATAGGAGCGTGATAGGAAGTCTCCTATACTTAACTGCGAGTCGACCCGACATCATATTCGCAGTAAGTATGTGCGCCAGGTTTCAAACCTGTGCTAAGGAGTCTCACCTAACCCTAGTTAAGCGTATCCTTAGATATCTAAAGGGTACACTTAACGTTGGTATTTGGTACCCTAGATCTACGGAGTTCGAACTAATCGGCTACTCCGATTCGGATTATGCCGGTAGTAAACTCGATAGAAAGAGCACGAGTGGTTGTTGTCGACTACTCGGCTCGAGTCTAGTAAGTTGGTGCAGTAGGAAGCAACACTGTGTCGCTTTATCTACCACCGAAGCCGAATACATTGCGATGGGTGAGTGTGTCACTCAACTTCTTTGGATGAAGCACACTCTCGAGACTTTGGTTAGACTTTACGAATACTAAACTTCACGTAGACAACATTAGTTCAATTAATCTTACAAAGAATCCGATATGTCACTCAAGGACAAAGCATATAGAGGTAAAACACCATTTCATTCGAGAACATGTAGCCAACGGCTCCATACAACTCGAATATGTTGACTCGAAATCTAACCTGGCAGACCTATTTACTAAACCCCTACCCGAAGCCGAATTTAGTCTATTAAGACGAAAATTGGGCATGTTGGTAATAGAATAGGTACTTGCAAATTATATGTTCTTACTACTATTTCTTTAATTTCATTTTTATGGAACTATCATAGGACATACCTTAAATATCATGCACCTATAGATTTAAGAAGCCAGTACATCTCACAACACATAGGACTAATGTGTTTGTGTACTTAGCCACGTAGATGGGCGTGAGATGTTAGGACCTTACTCCTGGTTCCAGATGTAGAGCTAGTGCATCGCTATGAACCACGGAGTATAATCGTACATACTAACTGACTCTGACTAGGACTGGTTGATCCCTCCATATCAATCAAGCCAAATATGAGTCGAACATTTTATAGATGAACTTATTTTCAGTATATTATTTTCAAAATAATGTGGAACATGCGTGGACTTTAAAATTCAAACTTGCCTTTATTCCACACACACTCTCACTCTTTTCGATATATGGCAAAAGGGGGAGAGAAAGGCCAAAGTTAAGGGATCAATTTTTTGTTATGGCCAACTTTAAGTTAACAAAACAAGTTAAGGGAACTCTTAACTTAAACATATTTAGTTAACTTGTTTTTGTTAACAAATAAATTACTTAAATTTAAGTTAACTTGTTAACAAAATGAAAGTAAAGGCCAAGGTTAAGAAATCAATTTTTTTTTATTTCTTAACTTAAAACTTATTTTAAATACTATGGCCAATGTTAAATAATTTCGGTTACTTATTTTTTTTTAGTAGCAAACATCAAGGGGGAGAGTTAAAACTCTTTCTCAAGTACTCACCCTTGGTCAAGGGGGAGGATTGCTCAAGGGGGAGCACTTGAAAAAGAGTTTTTATATATACTCCTGTTCATTCATGCTCTTAACACTCCTGCTCATTCATGAATATCTTTTCTTAATGCGTTTAATTTTCTTAACTTTGTATGTGGGTTTGCCATAAATCAAAAAGGGGGAGATTGTTGGTGCAGTAGGCACCTAAGTCGAACCTGAGTTTTGATTATAGCAAACGATACAAAGTTAAGCTCATGTTGTTATCTCACGAGCTGAATCGAGTGTGCAGAAAATTGCTATAGCTGGAAGATGAAGGCTAGCGACACCCGGAGGAAGCCGCGGTGGTCGGGCAACACTCAAGTGACTTCGGAGGGAGCCGAAGGAATTGAGTGGAAGGCCGGAAGCAAAAGCAACACGTAAGTATCGAGGTAAGCTCGTGTGTGTGAGTGAAAGTAAGGTCGTATCCTCGTTACGGGGAAAGACTTAAGCGTAGATCCGACCCAAGAAAACTCATAGGTGGTCTAGGTCGAGATCGGACGGTCAACGACCGTCGAAATAATGTTTTCCTTAAGCTAATTTTGCCTTGCAGCCAGCATCAGTCGATTGCCAACCTGAAGGACTCGACTGCCGTCCATCAGTCGAGTGACTACGGCTAGCACTCGACTGATGCTGCCAGTAGTCGACTGGTGATGGCCATCAGTCGACTATTGGTCAAAGGATCAGCCTCGAGTAGTCAAGAGTTATCACCATTTTTCAAGGGGTTTTATGCCCATTTGTGATTGGCAAAAGACCCATTCGATGAGGGGACTCAAAGGCTATAAAAGGAGGGCCAAACCTAGGGTTTTTCATCAATTCAAAAGCTTCCAAGTGCTTCCGATACGCTCCGACTCTCCGACATCCCTACGACGAAGCGCTGCCGAGACGACGACTAGAGCTTCAACCTCCAACCTTTCAAGTCATCGGTAATGAAAGTTCTAAATTGTATTTCACTTTATTCCTTTTAGTAAAGCTTTAAATCATATCAAGGAGAGGGGGAGTGTCCCTCTACCTTGAGTCTTTATTGAGTTTTGTATTCGTTTAACTCCTATCTCCAACGAGGAGGAGTTTGGTTAGTATTTTGCCCTCCGTGCGTGGTCAAGGACCACTAGGGCCTCGGAGTAGTAGCCGTAGGCTACGAACCAAGTAAAAACTCTCGTGTTTTTATTTATTTATTGTTATCTTTCCGCTGTGTTTTACTCATACCTTAATGAACGATTACGAAAAATTTCTATCGCTATTCACCCCCCCCCCTCTAGCGAACTGCATCGATCCAACATTATACCCAATCATCCCGGGTCCACATCTCCTTAGAGATGTTTGCTTAAGATGTCAAAGCATAAGTCTCCATGATCAAGATGACTTGAATACCGCATGTCTAAGGAACATCGCACTTAAGCCACAGTAAGAACTTCATTGACATATCTATATATATGCAGAGAACCATATGAAGTCTTACGGCTGGTCACTCCAATTAACTAGTTACCATAACTAGCATCCACGATTAACTCGGGACATCACAATGTCTCCAGCCAGAGAGAATCAGCTGCTTGGATACACCAAGGAGTATACCTCGTGCTAGTCTCGACAGAATTGATGGTGTCCAAATCCATCAAATCATCGACTAGGGATAATTCCGATACATCACAATTACACATGTAGAGATACTCACTAGTTGTGATCCAATCACAAATTCTCTCATGCTGTGAATCGTATCGTGGACATTCAGTAAATGAGTTTAAGATCCAATCAAATACATAAAACATGTATACTCAAATAGTGAATCTTCATTTATCATATAAATGGTTCATACATAAGGCGATTGCCTTAGGACATCTCTCATACATTACTAACAGACTCCCACTTGGCCTAATGCCAATCGCTACGGTATCGAATACCATAAGCTCTAACATGACCCTCAAACTTATTTTGAGGTAATGCCTTAGTTAAAGGATCCGCTAAGTTCCTTTCAGTGGGAATTTTCTCGATTTGTATTTCGTTCCTACTGATGATATCTCTGATAAGATGATAGCGGCGAAGCACATGTTTGGATCATTGTTGAGACCACATCAAGTTCAGAGATGAACTTCTTGATCCAAACCGCTTCCTATGTTGCTTCCAAAGATGCAATCTATTCTTCCTTAGTGGAAGAATCCGCTATAGCGTCAAGCTTGGAACCTTTCCAACTTATTGCGCCTCCATTCTAGGTGAATACATACCCAGACCGAGACATGGAATCATCCTTGTCTGTCTGGAGCTGGCATCTGTATACCCACGTATCACCATGTACCCTTCTCCATATATTAGGAACGCATCCTTAGTTCTTCTTAAGTACTTAAGGATCATCTTAACAGCCACCCAATAATCCATTCATGGATCAGAATGGTATCTGCTCGTGACACTCAGAGCATACGATACATCGGGCCTCGTACATAACATAGCATACATGATAGATCCTATTGCGGATGCATAGGGAATCTTACTCATGCAAATCCTCTCGTCTTCTGTGCGCGGACACATAGACTTCGAAAGGTGTATCCCATGCCTGATGGGTAGGAAACCTTTCTTGGATTCCGACATGCTAAACCTCTCTTGGTTCGTCTGGATTTTGTGAGAAATCAAACTTTTTGATTGTCTCATCAAAACGGATATTCCAGCTCATGGATGCTTGCTTCAATCCATAAATGGACTATCGCAATTTGCATACCTTGGTTTTATCAACCGATGTGAAACCCTCAGGCTGTATCATATACACGTCCTCGAGCAGGTTTCCATTAAGGAAAGTTGTTTTCACATCCATCTGTCATATCTCATAATCATAATGAGCAGCTATGGCCAGGATCATCCGAATGGATTTAAGCATAGCTACAGGCGAATAGGTTTCGTCATAATCAACACCTTGTTTTTGACGATATCCTTTCGCCACCAATCTAGCCTTATAGGTAATCACATTACCATCCATGTCGGTTTTCTTCTTGAAAACCCACTTGCACCCTATAGGCTTTATACCTTCAGGTGGGTCAACCAAGTTCCAAACTTGGTTTTCATACATGGAATCCATTTCCGACTTCATGGCACCAAGCCACTTATCCCTTTCTTAACTTGTCAGCACTTCTTCGTAACTGGTAGGCTCCTCATCATCAATGAGTAACACGTCGTTCGATTCACTTACAAGAAATCCATATCTCTCAGGAATATTACGTGTTTTACCAGATCTACGAAGATGTGGTGTTACAATAGGTCCCGCAGATTGCTCATCACTATGAGTTGTCGGCTGTTGTGCTTCACCAGGTATCTCATCAATGTCTATTTGAGTCTCTCGAGCCTCCTCAAGATCGACGACACTCCCACTGTTTTCTTGCAAGAGAAACTTTCTCTAGAAACACAACATGCCTTAAAACAAACACCTTTTGTTCCACAAGATGATAGAATTGGTAACCCCTTATTTCCTTAGGGTATCCAACAGATAGATATTTATCAGACTTAGCATCCAATTTGTCTGATACAGTCCGCTTCACATAAGCTGGACAACCCCATATCTTCGAGTAAGATACATGAGGTTTCTTACTATTCCATATCTCATATGGAGTAGTTGAGACTACCTTGGTAGGCATTCTGCTTAACAAGTAAATAGTTGTCTGAAGTGCATAGCCCCAAAAGGACTTGGGAAGAGTTGCATGATTCATCATTGACCTGACCATGTCCAACAAGGTCCGGTTACGCCTCTCAAATACACCATTATGCTGTGGTGTATATTGCGGAGTCCATTGAGACAATATGCCTTTGTCTCTTAGATAATCAAGAAACTCCTGACTCAAGTATTCACCACCTCGATCTGATCGAAGTATTTTAATACTCTTGTCATGTTGTTTCTCTACTTCATTTCTGAATTCTTTGAACCTTTCAAAGGCTTCAGACTTGTGTTTCATCAAGAACACATCCCCAAACCGTGAGTAATCATCGGTGAAGGTAATGAAGTAGCTATAGCCTCCTGAAGATTGAGTTGACATAGGTCCATATACATCACTATGTATTAGGCCTAGCAACTCTCCCACTCGTTCACCTTTTCCCGTAAAAGGTAACTTAGTCATTTTGCCTTTTAAGCATAATTCACATGTATCGTATGAATCCAATTCAAACGATTCCAGAATTCCACATCGGTGTAATTCGGACATGCGTTTCTTGCTTACATGGCCAAGACGACAATGCCACATATAGGAGTCTATTTGATTATCCTTTCGAGCACGCTTGTTGCTCGCTTCGATATTGAAAATATCACTAGATACGTCCAACGTATAAATACCATTGCTTAAAGTTCCAGTCCCATAAAGAACTCCATTCAAAGTTATGAAACAACAATTGTTACTAAAAGTCAAATGGTACCCATTTCTATTTAAACAAGAAATAGAAATGATGTTCTTTATCAACGAAGGAACATAAAAGCAATTGTCCAGTTCTAAGACAAGTCCAATAGGGAGTTTCAACTAATGTGTTCCAATGGCGACTGCAGCAACCTTTGCTCCATTCCCAACACGCAAATTTGACTCTCCCTTGACGAGTCTTCTTCTATTCCTTAGCCCATTTATGTCATTACATATATATGAGCCACACCCAGTATCCAATACCCAAGTGTTTGAGGAAATAGAATGACAATCAATAACGAAGATATCTGAAGAAGATAGGGCATCCGATGCCTTGTTCTTCTTCACGGACTCAAGATAAATCTTGCACTTTCTTCGCAAATGGCTCTCCTTGCCATAATGATGGCAAGTTTCCTTTTGTGCTAGTTCTACCTTCTTAGCCCTTTATTTCATTCCCTTCTGTTGTTCCTTTGACTTCCTCTTAGAACCTTTCTTCGAGGAATCAACTAACAGCACCGTCCCCTGCTCATGCTTCTCAGAAGACTTCACAGTCTTCAGCATATTGAGCAGTACCACAGATGAACCTTCTAGCATCTCAGAGGTGAAGAGGAGCTTTGAGACTTCGAACCTTTCGAATCTCACTTGCTCATCAACCAACTCACAAAGATGAAGGACTACGATATGAGCATCCATATGCTCATGCTCCTTTCGTAGCTTGGGTTCCATCGCGGTCAGCATGATGCAACTCATTTGTTTAGAATCACTCACATGTTTCTGATAGGCCAACAATTGGTCCAGAGTTGCATCGTCACCAGGACTGGCGGGAAGAGGCGCTTCGAGGACATACACAAGCTTTTCCACCTTGAGAACAATTCTCAAGTTTCTAAGCTAGTCCAATAAGTTCGGCCACATCAATTTATTTGAATCCAAAATGGAATGCAAATTCAAACACATCATGATCAATATATTAACTTAGAAATACAAAATGAGCATATATGAGAAAGATGATTTTAAAAATGCATCAATATACATTTATAAATCCCATTCATTTTTTGAATTTTAAAAACCCCAAAATCACTTCGGGAGATCGTAGGTCCATCTCCGAATGGGCTGATATCCATCATAGTTATGAACAACCTTGGAGAAAGTCCAACAAGCCATTCATAACTACGACGGTAGGTATCATCTATACCGATTGCATAACACGTATATGCAACTATCACAATGTGCTATCAACTAATTGAATGTTCACACATACGTTGGGTTGTTAACACATTAACAAGTATGTATCATATGCATAGCACCCAACTTCACCTCCCTTTACATTGACCTTGGAGAGAGTCCAACAAGCCGATGCTCCAAGTTAAAGCCAACCCATTAATCGAGAAATAGTTTTAATATGGTTAGAGCGCATTCAACCAATTAGCCCAGCTTGGAGAGAGTCCAACAACCAAAGCTAACGATTGACCTCTGACTCTTACCATATTAGTATTAAACTATTCCATGGTTTGAACATGTTCGGGTTCGAGCCGGGCTTGGAGAGAGTCCAACAACCCGAACAAGAAACGAAACTCTGGTTCTAACCATATTAATGGAAGGTGTAGGTTTTAATATTGAGTTAGGGTTTTTATGTCACATCCTCTTTGCATGCAAATAACTATTATCTACATAGCATGACATACATGGTATACATCTACATGTCACGACACGCATGACATAATGATATGCATCTAATGCAATTACATGACATACAATTATGTCATGTACAAAATATTCTTATATGTCATAACTATTTATGGAAATAAAATATGTTTAAGATTTGATTCTCCAAATCAAATCATGATTAAATTAGGAAATAAATTTCCAAATCTAATCACATATTTTATTTGTGGAATTATTTGATTAAGGAAAATCTATTTAGGAAATCAATTTCCTAAATCATTAAAACTACTTATGGAAATAAAATATTTTAAGATTTGATTTCCCAAATCAAATCAAGATTAAATTAGGAAACAAATTTCCAAAATCTAATCAAATATTTTATTTATGGAAAATATCAATTTTCATAAATACTTCCAACTTTCCAAAAGTGGAAGATTTCCATAAATACTTCTAGACTTTCCAAAATTGAAAAATTTCCATAAATACTTCTAAATTTCCAAAATTAGAAAATTTCCAGAAATAACATTATGACTATCGCAAAACCATTTTACGATTATGTCGAAACACAACCTAAGCTTTGATACCACTGTTGGGTTTTCGGCAGCGCGACGTGTGTGTGTTCGATCACGTTTCGTAAACATGAACACAGCGAAAGCAATAAAAATAATAAATCTACATTTATTACAACACACACAACACACGCATGCATATTACAACAAGTGTAGACATAACCGTAAATTTAAATTTGCAATAAAAGGAAATTTATCTACGTTATACCTTTCGTATGACGTGTAGCGGGTACGGCATCAACCTGAACAATCCTCGCTAGAATCGTCTCTATTCGTATCCACGCCGAGTTCCTCGGGATGACTTCGCTAAGCCACGAGCTTCATCCTCGTACGGGTTACTAGCCTCGTGTTGAAGACGACGTGATCGAGAGATGATCACAATCCGAATCCAAATTCGGATCCTAATACGAGTCCTCAAAACTCGCTTCTCCGGAGAGGTATTCGTCAACCAATTGACGAATCCTTCGTCCTCCACCTCAGAGGATTACCGGAGATCGAATCTTCGGTAAGTTATCCGCTGTCGGAGCTCTAACTGTCGTCCAAACGACTCTCTGACGAGAGGAGAAGAAGCTGTCTAGAAAACTGGACAGCTTTGGTGGAGGTGATAGGCGCCGGCCAACCAAGGGATATAGAGCTCACCTTGATGCCAAACTTGAAGGAGATAACCGGAGCACTAACCGGCAGCAGCTCAACGCCGGTGAGGGGGAAGGTCAGCACCTTCTGGACGCTGGTTGGAGCCTCAAGGTGGGCGACGGCAAGGATGAGGAGAGTTGGCTCCGAATTTCTCCAAGGAGAGGTGGGCGGCAACTTAGGGTTTTGGATTAGGGCTTAATTATCCCTTAAGCCCTCTTTTATAAAGAACTAATTCTCTTAATGGTTATTGGATCATAACCATTAGGCCCGTTATCCCGCTCCATTAAGATAAGTTAAAATAAACCAAACCATGATGGTTTATTTTAAGTTAAAACGAACCGAACCAACTTTTGGTTCATTCATTTAAAATAAACCAAACCATTTGGTTTATTCTCCTCCATTGGATTAGAACCAAACCATTTTGGTTCATTCATTATGTCTTCATAAGACACGGCCCATCCACGCTTCCATTGCGACTGAAATGATTTCATGCTCGCTTCATGTTTGGTCCAACCAAACCTTGTTTCTCTCGGTCTGAGAATCCCATTCTCAAGCTCATTTTAAATCCTTCGGATTATGCTCGTTGTGCGTGTGACCAAATAGGTTCTCGGTTTATGTTGGCCGTCTATAATTAACCATTAATTATAGAACGATCATGAGTGGCACCTAGTAGTACATCATGATCCCCAAGTAATCGAAAAGATCAATGGTTGATCCAGAACTATTTCTGGAACCCTTCAGCAGCTTGAATGAGTCATGCCCCATTCCCTTCACTCATCTTATACCCACTAGGTTCAGGACATTGTCTATAGTGTCAGTCCCCACTAGGCTGACTACGTCACACCTAGCCAAAGTATCAATTCCTCGTCCTCCGGATTCTAGTTACTCCACATGTATCGAAGAGTACCTTACTCTAAACATGTAATGCTTTGGCCAAAGACTTTAGTAACAATCCGACGAGAGGCCATGGGTATACACCTCCTCGCAACGAGTGGTGAATCCTTTATAGGCTATTCAAACACCTTCGATCACTTCAACTTATACCCAATCATCCCGTGTCCACATCTCCTTAGAGATGTTTGCTTAAGATGTCAAAGCATAAGTCTCCATGATCAAGATGACTTGAATACTGCAAGTCTAAGGAACATCGCCCTTAAGCCACAGTAAGAACTTCATTGACATATCTATATATATGCAGAGAACCATATGAAGTCTTACGGCTGGTCACTCCAATGAACTAGTTTCCATAACTAGCATCCACGATTAACTCCGGACATCACAATGTCTCCAGCCAGTGAGAATCAGCTGCTTGGATACACCAAGGAGTATACCTCGTGCTAGTCTCGACAGAATTGATGGTGTCCAAATCCATCAATTCATCGACTAGGGATAATTCCGATACATCACAATTACACATGTAGAGATACTCACTAGTTGTGATCCAATCACAAATTCTCTCATGCTGTGAATCGTATCGTGGACATTAAGTAAATGAGTTTAAGATCCAATCAAATACATAAAACAAGTATACTCAAATAGTGAATCTTCATTTATCATATAAATGGTTCATACATAAGGCGATTGCCTTAGGACATCTCTCATACATTACTAACAACTTATTGTATCATATTCCTATATATATTTATAAAGGCATTTCTTTATGGTTATTATACTTATATTGGTGTCAAATAACTAAGTATGATAACATCCTTGAGTAGAAGGTTCTTATCTATATCAATCGATTGGTTGAATCGATAATGAGATGATATAGAGAATATTACTCTTAATCATTCCTAGTCAAGTATTAATATTCAGGGACATTGTTAATGCGAAGAGACTAGCATGTAGGTCAACTCGATGACTTGATCTCACAAGTATGAATATGAGAAATCAAGTTGACACATGGGTATGTATTAGAGAATGTATACTGAATGACCCGCCTTGAGAAAGTATCATGGATCATTATATGAGTGTCATATACTTTCTCTTGTGACTATTAGTATGACTATTAGTCCTTAGAACTGAAGTCACCATGGTTCCCTACATAAGGAGTTGCATACTTAGGCTTCGTCAAATGTCACCCGTAAATAGGTGTTGGGTTTCCAGCACCGCGGCGTGTGTGTGTTCGATCACGTTTCGTAAACATGAACACAGCGGAAGTAATAAAAATAATAAATCTACATTTATTACAACACACACAACACACGCATGCATATTACAACAAGTGTAGACATAACCGTAAATTTAAATTTGCAATAAAAGGAAATTTATCTACGTTATACCTTTCGTATGACGTGTAGCGGGAACGGCATCAACCGGAACGATCTTCGCTAGAATCGTCTCTATCCGTATCCACGCCGAGTTCCTCGGGATGACTTCGCTATGCCACGAGCCTCGTCTTCGTATGGGTTACTAGCCTCGTGTTGAAGAAGACGTGATCGAGAGATGATCACGATCCGAATCCAAATTCGGATCCTAATACGAGTTCTCAAAACTCACTTCTCCGGAGAGGTATTCGTCAACCAATTGACGAATCCTTCGTCCACCACCTCAGAGGATTATCCGAGATCGAATCACCGGTAAGTTAGCCACTGTCGGAGCTCTAACCGTCGTCCAAACGATGCTCCGACGAGAGGAGAACAAGCTGTTGGGTTTCCGGCACCGCGGCGTGTGTGTGTTCGATCACGTTTCGTAAACATGAACACAGTGGAAGCAATAAAAATAATAAATACTCCTATTTATTACAACACACACAACACACGCATGCTATTACAACAAGTGTAGACATAACCGTAAATTAAAATTTGCAATAAAATAAATTATCTACGTTATACCTTTCGTATGACGTGTAGCGGGAACGGCATCAACCGGAACGATCCTCGTAAGAATCGTCTCTATCCGTATCCACGCCGAGCTCCTCAGGATGACTTCGCTAAGTCACGAGCTTCGTCTTCGTACGGGTTACTAGCCTCGTGTTGAAGACGACGTGATCGAGAGATGATCACGATCCGAATCTAAATTCGGATCCTCAAACGAGTTCTCAAAACTCGCTTCTCCGGAGAGGTATTCGTCAACCAATTGACGAATCCTTCGTCCCCCACCTCAGAGGATTACCGGAGATCAAATCCCCGGTAAGTTAGCCGCTGTCGGAGCACTAACCGTCGTCCAAACGACGCTCCGACGAGAGGAGAAGAAGCTGTCCAGAAAATTGGACAGCTTGGTGGAGGATATAGGCGCCGGCCAACCAAGGAAAGAAAAACCTCACCTTGATGCCAAACCTATAGGGGATCACCGGAGGGTCGCCGGAGGTTCACCGGCTGATGCTTGGTCGCCGGCAATGACTTGGACGGCGGCACAAAGGATGGGCGGCAGCCACTTAGGGTTGGGCGCCGAATTCACCAACAAGGGTGGGCGGCAACTCTATGTTGGGCGGCAACTCTTGATTAGGGTTTGGGATTAGGGTTTAAGCCCTATTTTATAGAGAACTAATTCTCTTAATGGTTAATGGATCATATCCATAAAGCCCATTAACCCGCTCCATTAAGATAAGTTAAAATAAACCAAACCATGATGGTTTATTTTAAGTTAAAATGAACCGAACCAACCTTTGGTTCATTCGTTTAATATAAACCAAACCCTTTGGTTTATTCTCATCCATTGGATTAGAACCAAACCATTTTGGTCCATCCATTATGTCTTCATAAGACACGGCCCATCCACGCTTCCATTGCGATCAAACAATTTCATGCTCGCTTATGTTTGGTCCAACCAAACATAGTTTCTCTCGGCCCGAGAATCCCATTCTCAAGCTCGCTTTAAATCCTTTGGATTACACTCACAGCGTGGTGACCAAATAGGTTCTCGCTTTATGTTGGCCGCCTATAATTAACCATTAATTATAGAACGATCATGAGTGGCACCTAGTAGTACATCATGATCCCCAATTAACCAAAAGATCAACTGCTGATCCGTAACTATTTCAAACCCTTCAAAGAGCTCGAATGAATCGTGCCCCATTCCCTTCACTCATCTTATACCCACTTGGTTCAGACATGGTCTATTGTGTCAGCCCTCACTAGGTCCGACTACGCCACACCTAGCCCAAGTATCATTTCCTCGTCCCTACGGATTCTAGTTACTCCACATGTATCAAGAGTACCTTACTCTAAACATGTAATGCTTTGGCCAAAGACTTTAGTAACAATCCGACGAGAGGCCATGGGTATACATCTCCTCGCAAGGAGTGGTGAACTTTATAGGCTATTCAAACACCTTCGATCACTCGACTTATACCCAATCATCCCGGTCCACATCTCCTTAGAGATGTTTGCTTAAGATGTCAAAGCATAAGTCTCCATGATCAAGATGACTTGAATACCGCAAGTCAAAGGAACATCGCACTTAAGCCACAAGAAGAACTTCATTGACATATCTATATATGCAGAGAACCATATGAAGTCTTACTACTGGTCACTCCAATGAACTAGTTACCATAACTAGCATCCACGATTAACTCCGACATCACTATGTCTCCAAAAGGAGAATCACCGCTTGATACACCAAGGAGTATACTGCGGTTAGTCTCGATGTAACTGATGGTGTCCAAATCCATCAATTCATCGACTAGGATAATTCCGATACATCACAATTACACATGTAGAGATACTCACTAGTTGTGATCCAATCACAAATTCTCTCATGCCGTGAATCGTATCGTGACATTCAAGAAATGAGTTTAAGATCCAATCAAATACATAAAACATGTATACTCAAATAGTGAATCTTCATTTATCATATAAATGGTTCATACATAAGGCATTGCCTTAGGACATCTCTCATATATTACTAATAGACTTCCCACTGCCTAATGCCAATCGCTACGGTATCCAATACCATAAGCTCTAACATGACCTCAAACTTATTTTGAGGTAATGCCTTAGTCAAGGATCCGCTAAGTTCCTTTCAAGGGGAATTTTCTCGATTTGTATTTCTGCTCCTACCGATGATCTTTCTCGATAAGATGATAGCGCGGGACACATATTTCGATCATCGATGAGACCACATCAAGTTCGTAGATGAACTTCTTGATCCAAACCGCTTCTTCGCCGCCTAAAGTCGCAATTTATTCTCGCCTTAGTGGGCGTAATCACGCTTATAGTGTCAAGCTTGGAACCTTTCCAACTTATTGCGCCTCCATTCTAGGTGAATACATACCCAGATTGAGACATGGAATCATCCTTGTCTGTCTGGAGCTGGCATCCGTATACCCACGTATCACCATGTACCCTTCTCCATATATTAGGAACGCATCCTTAGTTCTTCTTAAGTCCTTAAGGATCATCTTAACAGTCACC
Source organism: Wurfbainia villosa (assembly GCA_025175895.1). Taxonomy (NCBI): domain Eukaryota; kingdom Viridiplantae; phylum Streptophyta; class Magnoliopsida; order Zingiberales; family Zingiberaceae; genus Wurfbainia; species Wurfbainia villosa. The sequence continues at coordinate 44,133,627 of CM045999.1, read as the reverse complement.
CAATGATCCATTCCTCGGATTAGATGGTATCCGCCGTGACACTCGAGCATACGATACATCGGGCCTCGCATAACATAGCATACATGATAGATCCTATCATGGATGCATAGGGAATCTTACTCATGCAAATCCTCTCGCCTTCGTACGGACACATAGACTTCAAAGGTGTACCCCATGCCCGATGGGTAGGAAACCTTTCTTGGATTCCGACATGCTAAACCTCTTTTGCACTCGATCTATATATGTAGACTACGAAAGACCAAGCAACCGTTTTGATCTATCTCTATAGATCTTAATCCCAAGGATGTAGGTTGCTTCTCCCAGGTCTTTCATGGAGAATGTCTTGGATAACCAAACCTTCACTGACTGTAAGATTGAACCATCGTTTCCTATAAGTAGTATGTCATCGACATACAATACTAGGAATACGACTGCACTCCCACTAACCTTCTTGTACACACAAGGTTCGTCTGGATTTTTGTGAGAAATCAAACCTTTTGATTGTCTCATCAAAACGGATATTCCAGCTCCTGGATGCTTGCTTCAGTCCATAAATGGACCGTCACAATTTGCATACCTTGGTTTTATCAACCGATGTGAAACCCTCAGGCTGTATCATATACACGTCCTCGAGCAGGTTTCCATTAAGGAAAGTTGTTTTCACATTCATCTGCCATATCTCATAATCATAATGAGCCGCTATGGCCAGGAGCATCCGAATGGATTTAAGCATAGCTACAGGCGAATAGGTTTCGTCATAATCAACACCTTGTTTTTGACGATATCCTTTTGCCACCAATCTAGCCTTATAGGTAATCACATTACCATCCATGTCGGTTTTCTTCTTGAAAACCCACTTGCACCCTATAGGTTTTATCCCTTCAGGTGGGTCAACCAAGTTCCAAACTTGGTTTTCATACATGGAATCCATTTCCGACTTCATGGCACCAAGCCATTTATCCCTTTTTGAACTTGTCAGCACTTCTTCATAACTGGTAGGCTCCTCATCATCAATGAGTAACACGTCGTTCGATTCGCTTACGAGAAATCCATATCTCTCAGGAATATTGCGTGTTCTACCAGATCTACGAAGATGTGGTGTTACAATAGGTCCAGCCGATTGCTCATCACTATGAGTTGTCGGCTGTTGTACTTCACCAGGTATCTCATTAATGTCTATTTGAGTCTCTCGAGCCTCCTCAAGCTCGACGACACTCCCACTGTTTTCTTGCAAGAGAAACTCTTTCTTTAGAAACACAGCATGCCTTGAAACAAACTCCTTTTGTTCCACAGGATGATAGAATTGGTAATCCCTAGTTTCCTTAGGGTATCCAATAAATAGACATTTATCAGACTTAGTATCCAATTTGTCTGATACAGTCCGCTTCACATAAGCAGGACAACCCCATATCTTCAAGTAAGATACATGAGGTTTCTTACTATTCCATATCTCATATGGAGTAGTTGAGACTACCTTGGTAGGCATTCTTTTAACAAGTAAACAAATGTCTCATGCATAGCCCCAAAAGGACTTGGGAAGAGTTGCATGATTCATCATTGACTGACCATGTCCAACAAGGTCCTAAGACGCCTCTCAGATACACCATTATGCTGTGGTGTATAGGGCGGAGTCCATTGAGACAATATACCATTGTCTCTTAGATAATCAAGAAACTCTTGACTTAAGTATTCACCACCTCGATCCGATCGAAGTATTTTAATACTCTTATCATGTTGTTTCTCTACTTCATTTCTGAATTCTTTGAACCTTTCAAAGGCTTCAGACTTGTGTTTCATCAAGAACACATACCCAAACCGTGAGTGATCATCGGTGAAGGTAATGAAGTAGCTATAGCCTCCTAATGCTTGAATTGACATAGGTCCACATACATCAGTATTTACTAGACCTAGTAACTCTCCCACTCGTTCACCTTTTCCTGTAAAAGGTAACTTAGTCATCTTGCCTTTTAAGCATGATTCGCAAGTATCGTATGAATCCAATTCAAACGATTCCAGAATTCCACATCGGTGTAATTCAGACATGCATTTCTTGCTTATATGGACAAGACGAAAATGCCACATATAGGAGTCTATTTGATTATCCTTTCGAGCACGCGTGTTGCTAACTTTGATATTCAAAATGTCACTGGATACGTCCAACATATAAACACCATTGCTTAAAGTTCCAGTTCCATAAAGAACTCCATTCAAAGTAATGTAACAACAATTGTTACTAAAAGTCAAATGGTACCCATTTCTATTTAAACACGAAATAGAAATGATGTTCTTTATCAACGAAGGAACATAAAAGTAATTGTCCAGTTCTAAGACAAGTCCTACAGGGAGTTCCAACAAATACGTTCCGATGGCGAGTGCAGCAACCGTTGCTCCATTCCCAACACGTAAATTTGACTCTCCCCTTGACGAGTCTTCTTCTATTCCTTAGCCCATGTATGTCATTACATATATGTGAGCCACACCCAGTATCAAATACCCAAGTGTCTAAGGAAATAGAATGACAATCAATAAAGAAGATTTCTGAAGAAGATGGGGCATCCGATGCCTTATCCTTCTTCACGGACTCAAGATAAATCTTGCACTTTCTTCGCAAATGTCTCTCCTTGCCATAATGATGGCAAGTTTCCTTTTGTGCTAGTTCTACCTTCTTAGCCCTTCTCTTCTTTCCCTTCTGCTGTTCCTTTGACTTCCTCTTAGAACCTTTCTTCGAGGAATCAACTAAAGACCGCCCTCGCTCATGCTTCTCGTAAGACTCCAGCCTTCAAAGATATTGAGCAAAGACTACAGATGAACCTCCTAGCATCTCAGAGGTGAAGAGGAGCTTTGAGACTTCGAACCTTTCGAATCTCACTTGCTCATCAACCAACTCACAAAGATGAAGGACTACGATATGAGCATCCATATGCTCATGCTGCTTTCGTAGCTTGGGTTCCATCATGGCTAGCATGATGCAACTCATTTGTTCAGAATCACTCACATGTTTCTGATAGGCCAACAATTGGTCCAGAGTTGCATCGTCACTAGGACGGGCAGGAAGAGGCGCTTCGAGGACATTTACAAGCTTTTCACCTTGAGAACAATTCTCAAGTTTCTAAGCCAGTCCAAGAAGTTCGGCCCAGTCAATTTATTTGAATCTAAAATGGAACGTAAATTCAAACACATCATTATCAATATATTAACTTAGAAATACAAAACGAGCATATATGAGAAAGATGATTTTAAAAATGCATCAATTTACATTTATAAATCCCATTCATTTTTCGAATTTCAAAAACCCCAAAATCACTTCGGGAGATTGTAGGTCCATCTCCGAATGGGCTGATATCCATCATAGTTATGAACAACCTTGGAGAGAGTCCAACAAGCCATTCATAACTACGACGGTAGGTATCATCTATACCGATTGCATATCCCGTATATGCAACTATCACAATGTGCTATCAACTAATTGAATGTTCACACATACATCGGGTTGTTAACACATTAACAAGTATGCATCATATGCATAGCACCCAACTTCACCTCCCTTTACATCGACCTTGGAGAGAGTCCAACAAGCCGATGCTCTAGGTTAAAGCCAACCCATTAATCAGGACATAGTTTTAATATGGTTAGAGTGCATTCAACCAATTAGCCCAGCTTGGAGAGAGTCCAACAACCAAAGCTAACGATTGACCTCTGACTCTTACCATATTAGTATTAAACTATTCCATGGTTTGAACATATTCAGGTTCGAGCCGGGCTTGGAGAGAGTCCAACAACCCAAACAAGAAATAGAACTCTGGTTCTAACCATATTAATGGAAGGTGTAGGCTTTAATATTGATTAAGGGTTTTTATGTCTCATCCTCTTTGCATGCAAATAACTATTATCTACATGGCATGGCATACATGGCATACATCTACATGTCACGACACGCATGGCATAATGTTATGCATCTAATGCAATTACATGGCATACAATTATGTCATGTATATAATTTCCTTATATGTCATAACTATTTATGGAAATAAAATATGTTTAAGATTTGATTCTCCAAATCAAATCATAATTAAATTAGGAAACAAATTTCCAAATCTAATCACATATTTTATTCATGGAATTATTTGATTAAGGAAAATCTATTTAGGAAACCAATTTCCTAAATCATTAAAACTACTTATGGAAATAAAATATTTTAAGATTTGATTTCCCAAATCAAATCATGATTAAATTAGGAAATAAATTTCCAGAATATAATCAAATATTTTATTTATGGAAAATATCAATTTCCATAAATACTTCCAACTTTCCAAAAGTGGAAGATTTCCATAAATACTTCTAGACTTTCCAAAATTGAAAAATTTCCATAAATACTTCTAAATTTCCAAAAATTAAAAAATTTCCAGAAATACATTATGACTATCGCAAAACCATTTTTACGATTATGTCGAAACACAACCTGGGCTCTGATACCATCATGGTTTCCAAGATCACGGGCAGGTGTGTGTTCGATCACGCCAGAAACATGAACACAGCGGAAGCAATAAAAATAATAAATACTCCTATTTATTACAACACACACAACACACGCATGCTATTACAACAAGTGTAGATATAACCGTAAATTAAAATTTGCAATAAAAGAAATTATCTACGTTATACCTTTCGTATGACGTGTAGCGGGAACGGCATCAACCGGAACGATCCTCGTAAGAATCGTCTCTATCCGTATCCACGCCGAGCTCCTCGGGATAACTTCGCTAAGTCACGAGCTTCGTCTTCGTATGGGTTACTAGCCTCGTGTTGAAGACGACGTGATCGAGAGATGATCACGATCCGAATCTAAATTCGGATCCTCAAACGAGTTCTCAAAACTCGCTTCTCCGGAGAGGTATTCGTCAACCAATTGACGAATCCTTCGTCCCCCACCTAGAGGATTACCGTAGATCAAATCCCCGGTAAGTTAGCCGCTGTCGGAGCACTAACCGTCGTCCAAACGACGCTCCGACGAGAGGAGAAGAAGCTGTCCAGAAAACTGGACAGCTTGGTGGAGGATATAGGCGCCGGCCAACCAAGGAAAGAAAAACCTCACCTTGATGCCAAACCTATAGGGGATCATCGGAGGGTCGCCGGAGGTTCACCGGCTGAAGCTTGGTCGCCAGCAATGACTTGGACGGCGGCACAAAGGATGGGCGGCGGCCACTTAGGGTTGGGCGCCGAATTCACCAACAAGGGTGGGCGGCAACTCTATGTTGGGCGGCAACTCTTGATTAGGGTTTGGGATTAGGGTTTAAGCCCTATTTTATAGAGAACTAATTCTCTTAATGGTTAATGGATCATATCCATAAAGCCCGTTAACCCGCTCCATTAAGATAAGTTAAAATAAACCAAACCATGATGGTTTATTTTAAGTTAAAATGAATCGAACCAACCTTTGGTTCATTCGTTTAATATAAACCAAACCCTTTGGTTTATTCTCATCCATTGGATTAGAACCAAACCATTTTGGTCCATCCATTATGTCTTCATAAGACACGGCCCATCCACGCTTCCACTGCGACTGAAACAATTTCACGCTCGCTTTATGTTTGGTCCAACCAAACATAGTTTCTCTCGGTCTGAGAATCCCATTCTCAAGCTCGTTTTAAATCCTTTGGATTACACTCATTGTGCGTGTGACCAAATAGGTTCTAGGTTTATGTTGGTCATCTATAATTAACCATTAATTATAGAACGACATGAGTGGCACCTAGTAGTACATCATGATCCCCAATTAACCGAAAAGATCAACGGTTGATCCAGAACTATTTCTGAAACCCTTCAGCAGCTCGAATGATTCGTGCCCCATTCCCTTCACTCATCTTATACCCACTTGGTTCAGGACATGGTCTATTGTGTCAGTCCCCACTAGGCTGACTACGTCACACTTAGCCCAAGTATCAATTCCTCGTCCTACGGATTCTAGTTACTCCACATGTATCGAAGAGTACCTTACTCTAAACATGTAATGCTTTGGCCAAAGACTTTAGTAACAATCCGACGAGAGGCCATGGGTATACATCTCCTTGCAAGGAGTGGTGAATCCTTTATAGGCTATTCAAACACCTTCGATCACTTCGACTTATACCCAATCATCCCGGGTCCACATCTCCTTAGAGATGTTTGCTTAAGATGTCAAAGCATAAGTCTCCATGATCAAGATGACTTGAATACCGCAAGTCTAAGGAACATCGCACTTAAGCCACAGTAAGAACTTCATTGACATATCTATATATGCAGAGAACCATATGAAGTCTTACGGCTGGTCACTCCAATGAACTAGTTACCATAAATAGCATCCACGATTAACTCCGGACATCACTATGTCTCCAGCCAGTGAGAATCAGCTGCTTGGATACACCAAGGAGTATACCTCGTGCTAGTCTCGACAGAATTGATGGTGTCCAAATCCATCAATTCATCGACTAGGATAATTCCGATACATCACAATTACACATGTAGAGATACTCACTAGTTGTGATCCAATCACAAATTCTCTCATGCTGTGAATCGTATCGTGGACATTCAGTAAATGAGTTTAAGATCCAATCAAATACATAAAACATGTATACTCAAATAGTGAATCTTCATTTATCATATAAATGGTTCATACATAGGGCGATTGCCTTAGGACATCTCTCATATATTACTAACACAAGCTGTCCAGAAAACTGGACAGCTTTGGTGGAGGTGATAGGCGCCGGCCAACCAAGGGAGATAGAGCTCACCTTGATGCCAAACTTGAAGGAGATCACCGGAGCACTAACCGGCAGTAGCTCGACGCCGGCGAGGGGGAAGGAAGCAGCCTTCTGGATTCCGGTTGGAGGAGCTTTGGGCGGCGGCAATAGGTTGGCACCGAGAGCTCCAAGGAGGAGGTGGGCAGCAACCTTAGGGCTAGGGGTTTATGGATTAGGCCTTAATTATCCCTTAAGCCCTCTTTTATTGAGAACTAATTCTCTTAATGGTTATTGGATCATAACCATTAGGCCCGTTAACCCGCTCCATTAAGATAAGTTAAATTAAACCAAACCATGGTGGTTTATTTTAAGTTAAAACGAACCGAACCAACTTTTGGTTCATTCAATTAAAATAAACCAAACCATTTGGTTTATTCTCCTCCATTGGATTAGAACCAAACTATTTTGATTCATCCATTATGTCTTCATAATACATGGCCCATCCATGCTTCCATTGCGACTGAAACGATTTCATGCTCGCTTCTTGTTTGGTCCAACCAAACCTAGTTTCTCTCGGTCTGAGAATCCCATTCTCAAGCTCGTTTAAAATCCTTCGGATTACGCTCGTTGTGCGTGTGACCAAATAGGTTCTCAGTTTATATTGGCCGTCTATAATTAACCATTAATTATAGAACGATCATGAGTGACACCTAGTAGTACATCATGATCTCCAATTAACCGAAAAAATCAACGGTTGATCCAGAACTATTTCTGAAACCCTTCAGCAGCTCGAATGATTCGTGCCCCATTCCCTTCACTCATCTTATACCCACTTGGTTCAGGACATGGTCTATAGTGTCAGTCCCCACTAGGCTGACTACGTCACACCTAACCCAAGTATCAATTCCTCGTCCTACGGATTCTAGTTACTCCACATGTATCGAAGAGTACCTTACTCTAAACATGTAATGCTTTGGCCAAAGACTTTAGTAACAATCCGATGAGAGGCCATGGGTATACATCTCCTCGCAAGGAGTGGTGAATCCTTTATAGGCTATTCAAACACCTTCGATCACTTCGACTTATACACAATCATCCCGGGTCCACATCTCCTTAGAGATGTTTGCTTAAGATGTCAAAGCATAAGTCTCCATGATCAAGATGACTTGAATACCGCAAGTCTAAGGAACATCGCACTTAAGCCACAGTAAGAACTTCATTGACATATCTATATATGCAGAGAACCATATGAAGTCTTACGGCTGGTCACTCCAATGAACTAGTTACCATAACTAGCATCCACGATTAACTCCGGACATCACAATGTCTCCAGCCAGTGAGAATCAGCTGCTTGGATACACCAAGGAGTATACCTCGTGCTAGTCTCGACAGAATTGATGGTGTCCAAATCCATCAATTCATCGACTAGGGATAATTCCGATACATCACAATTACACATGTAGAGATACTCACTAGTTGTGATCCAATCACAAATTCTCTCATGCTATGAATCGTATTGTGGACATTCAGTAAATTAGTTTAAGATCCAATCAAATACATAAAACATGTATACTCAAAAAGTGAATCTTCATTTATCATATAAATGGTTCATACATAAGGCGATTGCCTTAGGACATCTCTCATATATTACTAACAGACTCCCACTTGGCCTAATGTCAATCGCTACGGTATCCAATACCATAAGCTCGAACATGACCCTCAAACTTATTTTGAGGTAATGCAAGGATCCGCTCTGGGAATTTTCTCGATTTGTATTTCGTTCCTACTGATGATCTCTCTGATAAGATGATAGCGGTGAAGCACATGTTTGGATCGTTGATGAGACCTTGGCTCTTTCGCCTGTGCAATTGCTCCATTATTGTCGCAGTAGACCGGTATTGCTTCAACAATTGTCGGAATCACACCAAGTTCATAAACGAACTTCTTGATCCAAACCGCTTCCTTTGCTGCTTCCGAAGCTGCAATGTATTCTGCCTCAGTGGTAGAATCCACTACAGTGTCTTGTTTGGAAGTTTTCCAACTCACTGCGCCCCCATTCAAGGTGAACACATATCCAGACTGAGACCTAGAATCATCCTTATCTGTCTGGAAGCTGGCATCCGTATACCCGCATATCACCATGTCCCATTCTCCATATATTAGGAACACATCCTTAGTTCTTTTCAAGTACATAAGGATCGTCTTAACAGCCACCCAATGATCCATTCCTGGATCGGACTGGTATCTGCTCGTGACACTCAGAGAATACGATACATCGGGCCTCGTACATAACATAGCATACATGATAGATCCTATTGCGGATGCATAGGGAATCTTACTCATGCAAATCCTCTCGTCTTCTGTGCGCGGACACATAGACTTCGAAAGGTGTACCCCATGCCTGATGGGTAGGAAACCTTTCTTGGATTCTGATATGCTAAACCTCTTTAGCACTCGGTCTATATATGTAGACTGCGAAAGACCAAGCAACCGTTTTGATCTATCTCTATAGATCTTAATCCCGAGGATGTAGGTTGCTTCTCCCAGGTCTTTCAAGGAGAATGTCTTGGATAACCAAACCTTCACTGACTGTAAGATTGAAACATCGTTTCCTATAAGTAGTATGTCATCGACATACAATACTAGGAATACGACTGCACTCCCACTAACCTTCTTGTACACACAAGGTTCGTCTGGATTTTGTGAGAAATCAAACTTTTTGATTGTCTCATCAAAATGGATATTCCAGCTCCTGGATGCTTGCTTCAATCCATAAATGGACCGTCGCAATTTCCATACCTTGGTTTTATCAACCGATGTGAAACACTCAAGTTGTATCATATACACGTCCTCGAGCAGGTTTCCATTAAGGAAAGTTGTTTTCACATCCATCTGCCATATCTCATAATCATAATGAGCTGCTATGGCTAGGAGCATCCGAATGGATTTAAGCATAGCTACAGGCGAATAGGTTTCGTCATAATCAACGCCTTATTTTTGATGATATCCTTTCGCCACCAATCTAGCCTTATAGGTAATCACATTACCATCCATGTCGGTTTTCTTCTTGAAAACCCACTTGCACCCTATAGGCTTTATGCCTTCAGGGTGGTCAACCAAGTTCCAAACTTGGTTTTCATACATGGAATCCATTTCCGACTTCATGGCACCAAGCCACTTATCCCTTTCTGAACTTGTCAGCACTTCTTCATAACTTGTTGGCTCCTCATCATCAATGAGTAACACGTCGTTCGATTCACTTACGAGAAATCCATATCTCTCAGAAATATTGCGTGTTCTGCCAGATTTACGAAGATGTGGTGTTACAATAGGTCCAGCCGATTGCTCATCACTATGAGTTGTCGGCTGTTGTGCTTCACCAGGTATCTCGTCAATGTCTATTTGAGTCTCTCGAGCCTCCACAAGCTCGACGACACTCCCACTGTTTTCTTGCAAGAGAAACTCTTTCTCTAGAAACACAGCATGCTTTGAAACAAACACCTTTTGTTCCACAGGATGATATAATTGGTAACCCCTTGTTTCCTTAGGGTATCTAATAAATAGACATTTATCAGACTTAGCATCTAATTTGTCTGATACTGTCCGCTTCACATAAGCAGGACAACCCCATATCTTCAAGTAAGATACATGAGGTTTCTTACTATTCCATATCTCATATGGAGTAGTTGAGACTACCTTGGTAGGCATTCTGTTTAACAAGTAAACAACTATCTGAAGTGCATAGCCCCAAAAGGACTTGGGAAGAGTTGCATGATTCATCATTGACCTGACCATGTCCAATAAGGTTCGGTTACGCCTCTCAGATACACCATTATGCTGTGGTGTATAGGGCGGAGTCCATTGATCCGATCGAAGTATTCAAGAAACTCCTTACTCAAGTATTCACCACCTTGATCTGATTGAAGTATTTTAATACTCTTGTCATGTTGTTTCTCTACTTCATTTCTGCATTCTTTGAACCTTTCAAAGGCTTCATACTTGTGTTTCATCAAGAACACATACCCAAACCGTGAGTGATCATCGGTGAAGGTAATGAAGTAGCTATAGCCTCCTAATGCTTGAGTTGACATAGGTCCACATACATAAGTATGTATTAGACCTAGTAACTCTCCCACTCGTTCACCTTTTCCAGTAAAAGGTAACTTAGTCATCTTGCCTTTTAAGCATGATTCGCATGTATCGTATGAATCCAATTCAAATGATTCCAGAATTCCACATCGGTGTAATTCGGACATGCGTTTCTTGCTTATATGGACAAGACGACAATGCTACATATGGGAGTCTAATTGATTATCCTTTCAAGCACGCTTGTTGCTCGCTTCGATATTGAAGATGTCACTGGATACGTCCAACGTATAAACACCATTGCTTAAAGTTCCAGTCCCATAAAGAACTCCATTCAAAGTTATGTAACAACAATTGTTACTAAAAGTCAAATGGTACCGATTTCTATTTAAACAAGAAATAGAAATGATGTTCTTTATCAATAAAGGAACATAAAAGCAATTGTCTAGTTCTAAGACAAGTCCTGTAGGGAGTTTCAACAAATGCGTTCCAATGGCGACTGCAGCAACCTTTGCTCCATTCCCAACACGCAAATTTGATTCTCCCTTGACGAGTCTTCTTCTATTCCTTAGCCCATGTATGTCATTACATATATGTGAGCCACACCTAGTATCAAATACCCAAGTGTCTGAGGAAATAGAATGACAATCAATAAAGAAGATTTCTGAAGAAGATGGGGCATCCGATGCCTTATTCTTCTTCACGGACTCAAGATAAATCTTGCACTTTCTTCGCAAATGGCTCTCCTTGCCATAATGATGGCAAGTTTCCTTTTGTGCTAGTTCTACCTTCATAGCCCTTCTCTTCTTTCCCTTCTGCTGTTCCTTTGACTTCCTCTTAGAACCTTTCTTCGAGGAATCAACTAACAACACCGTCCCCTGCTCATGCTTCTCTAAGACTCCACCTTCAAAGATATCGAGCAAGACTACATGAACCTTCTAGCATCTCAGAGGTGAAGAGGAGCTTTGAGACTTCGAACCTTTCGAATCTCACTTGCTCATCAACCAACTCACAAAGATGAAGCACTACGATATGAGCATCCATATGCTTATGCTGCTTTCGTAGCTTTGGTTCCATCGCGGCTAGCATGATGCAACTCATTTGTTCAGAATCACTCACATTGTTCTGATAGGCCAACAATTGGTCCAGAGTTGCATCATCACTAGGACGGGCGGGAAGAGGCGCTTCGAGGACATTTGCAAGTTTTTCAACCTTGAGAACAATTCTCAAGCTTCTAAGCCAGTCCAAGAAGCTCGGCCCAGTCAATTTATTCGAATCCAAAATGGAACGCAAATTCAAAGACACATGATCAATCTTAGAAATACAAAATGAGCATATATGATAAAATGATTTTTAAAATGCATTAATATACATTTATAAATCCCATTCATTTTTTGAATTTCAAAAACCCCAAAATCACTTCGGGAGATCGTAGGTCTATCTCCGAATGGGCTGATATCCATCATAGTTATGAACAACCTTGGAGAGAGTTCAACAAGTCATTCATAACTACGACGGTAGGTATCAACTATACCGATTGCATATCACGTATATGCAACTATCACAATGTGCTATCAACTAATTGAATGTTCACACATACATCGGGTTGTTAACACATTAACAAGCATGCATCATATGCATAGAACCCAACTTCACCTCCCTTTACATCGACCTTGGAGAGAGTCCAACAAGCCGATGCTCCAGGTTAAAGCCAACCCATTAATCGGGAAATAGTTTTAATATGGTTAGAGCGCATTCAACCAATTAGCCCTGCTTGGAGAGAGTCCAACAACCAAAGCTAACGATTGACCTCTGACTCTTACCATATTAGTATTAAACTATTCCATGGTTTGAACATGTTCGGGTTCGAGCCGGGCTGGAGAGAGTCCAACAACCCAAACAAGAAACGGAACTCTGGTTCTAACCATATTAATGGAAGGTGTAGGCTTTAATATTATTTAAGGGGTTTTATGTCTCATCCTCTTTGCATGCAAATAACTATTATCTACATGGCATGGCATACATGGCATACATCTACATGTCACGACACGCATGACATAATGTTATGCATCTAATGCAATTACATGGCATACAATTATGTCATGTATATAATTTCCTTATATGTCATAACAATTTATGGAAATAAAATATGTTTAAGATTTGATTCTCCAAATCAAATCATTATTAAATTAGGAAACGAATTTCCAAATCTAATCACATATTTTATTCATGGAATTATTTGATTAAGGAAAATCTATTTAGGAAACCAATTTCCTAAATCTTTAAAACTACTTATGGAAACAAAATATTTTAAGATTTGATTTCCCAAATCAAATCATGATTAAATTAGGAAACAAATTTCTTGAATCTAATCAAATATTTTATTTATGGAAAATATCTATTTCCATAAATACTTCCAACTTTCCAAAAGTGGAAGATTTCCATAAATACTTCTAGACTTTCCAAAATTGAAAAATTTCCATAAATACTTCTAAATTTCCAAAATTAGAAAATTTCCAGAAATACATTATGACTATCGCAAAACCATTTTTACGATTATGTCGAAACACAACCTGGGCTCTTATACCACTGTTGGGTTTCCAGCACCACGGCGTGTGTGTGTTCGATCACGTTTCGTAAACATGAACACAGCGGAAGCAATAAAAATAATAAATCTACATTTATTACAACACACACAACACATGCATGCATATTACAACAAGTGTAGATATAACTGTAAATTTAAATTTGCAATAAAAGGAAATTTATCAACGTTATTCCTTTCGTATGACGTGTAGCGGGAACGGCATCAACCGGAACGATCCTCGCTAGAATCGTCTCTATCCGTATCCACGCCGAGTTCCTCGGGATGACTTCGCTAAGCCACGAGCTTCGTCTTCGTACGGGTTTCTAGCCTCGTGTTGAAGACGATGTGATCGAGAGATGATCACGATCCGAATCTAAATTCGTATCCTAATATGAGTTCTCAAAACTCGCTTCTCCGGAGAGGTATTCGTCAACCAATTGACGAATCCTTCGTCCTCCACCTCAGAGGATTACCGGAGATCGAATCCCCGGTAAGTTAGCCGCTGTCGGAGCTCTAACCGTCGTCCAAACGATGCTCCGACGAGAGGAGAACAAGCTGTCCAGAAAACTGGACAGCTTTGGTGGAGGTGATAGGCGCCGGCCAACCAATGGAGATAGAGCTCACCTTGATGCCAAACTTGAAGGAGATCACCGGAGCACTAACCGGCAGCAGCTCGACGCCGGCGAGGGGGAAGGAAGCAGCCTTCCTTGGCCGGCATCCAAACCTAATCCTTCTCCTCTCCTTGGCCGGTGGAAACAAGGCTTAGGGTCTTCCCTTGGAGCTCTTGGACGACATCTATCTTCTTCATCCAATCCTTCTTGGATGGTGGCAAGCCCCAAGCTTGGAGCTTGGTGGTTGGTTGAAAAAAAGAAAAGTGTTTTGTTTCTTACTCTTCCTCTTGTTCGGAGCGAGCAAGGAAGGAAGATTGGTGATCTAGAAGCTTCGACTTTTGGTAGATCGTCACCCACACGACGTCCAAAAGGAGGAAGGATATACAATTGAAGATGGAGAGGAATATCGATTGTCTAGTTTCTTTTGTAACATGTCTATAATTGTTTTTCAATTATATATGCATGTTGTATTTTATTTTTATGGCTAAAATAATTTGGACCCTGAATATAAATACAAAAGTCGGCGATCCGTACACCGTCTATTCTGCAACTATTCGTAGAATAGAGGTTGGTGGCTTGATCAACAAGTTTGTTCAAGTGACTATTCTAATCGAATAGCACGATGATGAAACGGTTGCTTGGGTGATCCCTTTTGTCTAGGATTACATTTTTTTTAATCCGGGGACATCGATGGGATCACCATGAACAAGCGACCAAGTTGAAGTGGGAAGCGAAGTTTCCTACCTTCATGTGGTATCAGATCCACGATTTTCGATTTTGTATGTTTAGGATTCGGTTACTTTTATGCACATTTCATATATTATATGTGCCGAATAATAGTAGGATTTGAGTAGGTTAACTCTTTGATTGCAGGCATAGGATCCAACTATTATGGCCATATGTGTGTATGTGATTGTATGTGTGTAATTGTATATTTTGTTGAATCCTTGGGGTTGACGAGGCTATTATTTAATTTTTATAAATTAGATACGGCATTGTTTAGCCACTCCTTTTATTTTAGTTTACTTTCGATCTAGATTTCATGTACGCTCCCTCGTGGTGTATAGGATCGATGGATGTAAATTAAAATAGTTTTTCTCGGCTCGGAACTTCAGATGGCTAGTACATGACATAGGAAGGAGCGAACGAGATGGCGATATGACGGGAGACATATTGAAGACAAAAGCCATAATAGTCGAAAAATATTTATTTTTCATATTTATTGCTTATTGTTTGATATGCATGTCGTAGGCTAGAAAATTCCTCAATTTCAAATTACTAAGTGGGAGAGGGATATTTTTATAAATTCTCATGACCTCCATTATGATTTGACATGTGATGCAAACAAACTTGCGCGTTGGCTCTGAGTTCCTTCCTCCCCATCGGATGAGTTTGTTTGCGGATCACAAGGTCGAATATGGTTATAGGAAATTATTAAGGAGTGTTTGTACTTCCCCATCGGAAGACACATAACCCGAGATAATTACCTTGGTACCGAGTAATGGTGAACACTTAGATACAAATATAAGTATCCTCCCCATCGGAGTCACTGCTTTTTTTTGTAGGGTCGAAGAAAAACCAATAATTAATTTTACTTATCAAAAAGTTAGGTTGACAAGATAGTAAAATTAATGGGTAAAACCTCCTCTTACAAATGTAGAATTCGTATAGGTCCACACTATTGTGGCATACGATATTCTCGATGTTTTGAGGTGTTGGTTGATTTTAAAATTTTATTGTTTGAGGAATCAATAATTTTTTGAAATCTAATATTTTTGATCTATTTGATTCTTAGGTTTTCTTTCAAAATGACTTTCAACCAGCTTCCTGTGATACTGAAAGAAAATAAACTTACTGGACCCAACTATGTTGATTGGAAGAGAAATCTTGACATTGTCTTGACTACTGAGGAATACAAATATGTACTTCTCGAAGAGTGCCCTGCTAAGCCTGTGAATGATTATTGGGAAAAGGAGAAGGAGAGTTATAAGAAGTGGATTAAGGCCGATGAGATGGCGTGGTGTTACATTTTGGCATCTATGTCAAATGTACTACGACATCAGCATCAAGCCATGCCCACTGCTTATGACATGATGCTCAATCTCAAAGAGCTTTTCAAACACCAGAATCGGGCTGCTAGGTAGGAAGCCATGAGGAACTTGATGACGACCACCATGATAGAGGGAACACCTGTGAGGGATCATGTTCTCAAGATAATAGCTCATTTGAATGAGTTGGAGGTCCTTGGAGCTAAGATTGATGGAGAAACCCAAGTCGATATCATTGTCTAGTCTCTACCTAGGAGTTTTGAGCAGTTTCGCTAGAACTACAACATGAACAAGAGGTTGTATTCGTTGGCGGAGTTTCTGACAGAACTCCTGGCGACAGAGGGGCTATTTTGTCAGAGTGCTCAGGCGCAAGCCATGGTTGCCCAAAAGGTTTCTACTTCTAAGCTAAAAGAAAAGAAGAAGAAGAAACAAGCTGGGGCAAAGGCGGTTAGAGGAACTCAGGGAGGAGTGAAGAAGCCGAAAGGCAAGTGCTTCACTTGTAAGTAGACTGGACACTCGAAGAAGGACTGCCCCAACCGCAAGCAGAACAAAGGTATATCTTTTGGTCTATTATTGAAACACGTTTAGCGGTGTTATCTACCGGCACCTGGTGTGTAGATACGAGAGCCACTGATCATGTCTGCAATACTTTGCAGGGGTTTCAGGAAACCAAACGACTGGCTGAGGGGGATATTACCGTATACTTGGGTGATGCCTCGAAGATGGTGGTTGTTGCAGTGGGAGATATTTATTTATCTTTTGAAAAAAAATTTTGGTTCTTAATAATTGCCTTTATGTATCTTTATTTAGAAAGAATTTAATTTCGGTTTCAAAATTGTTTATGTATGGATATTCTATTTCTTTTAATGACAGAGTTGTTATAAAAAGAAATAGGGAGATTATCTGTTCTGGTGCATTGATATAAAAATTATTCGCACTTGAACCAAAAGTTCCCATGATACAAATAGAAGTTAATAACTCATCTTCTATTTCCAATAAAAGAAAAGAACCTTCGAAGATAAACCAAACATATCTTTGGCATCTTAGGCTTGGTCATATTAACCTAAGCAGAATTCAAAGGTTGATAGCTGATGGACCTCTGGCTTCATTAGTGGTGGAAGATTTCCCAACCTGCGAATGTTGCTTGGAGGGTAAAATGACCAAGAGGTCTTTTAAGGCCAAGGGGTATAGAGCCAAAGATGTGTTAGAATTGGTTCATTCGGATTTGTGTGGTCCTATGTCTAACCAGGCTAGACGTGGTTTTGAGTATTTCATCTCTTTTATGGACAATTATTTGAGATATGGATACATTTACCTGATGCACCGCAAGTCTGAATGCTTTGACAAGTTCAAAGAATTCAAGGCTGATGTGGAAAAACGTCAAGGTAAAAGAATCAAGACACTACGATCTGATCGTGGTGGTGGGTACCTCTTGGGAGAGTTTAGGAATTACTAATCAGAGGCTAGGATTCAATCCCAATTGTCTGCACCTGGCACACCTCAACAGAATGGTGTAGCAAAGGGAAGGAATAGGACTCTTATGGAGATGGTTAGATCGATGATGAGTTATTCTGAGTTGCAAGATTCGTTCTGGGGATATGCTCTAGATACGGCAGTGTATATTCTGAACTTGGTCCCATCTAAATCAGTGTCTTCTACTCACATAGAATTGTGGACTGGGTGAAAGGCTAGTCTAAGACATATTTGGATTTGGGGGAGTCTAGCACATATGCTGAAGGCAGATGCTGGTAAGTTGGAACCCCGTATAGATGTGTGCATGTTCGTTGGCTATCCTAGAAGAACGAAAGGTGGTTTGTTTTATAGTCCTAGATATCAGAGAGTGATCATTAGCACGAACGCCAGATTTCTAGAGGAAGACTATATGATGAACCACAATCCTATGAGTAAGATTGTTCTGGAGGAATTAAAAGGGGGAAGACCATAGGTACAAGAGGATATATCACAAGTCACTGCACTGCGTGTCACAGAGGATACACAGGTGATACCTCTTCGTAGTGGGAGGGTTGTGAGATAGCCTGATAGATTCATGTTCTTGGGAGAATCTTCTGATTTGGTCCCTGGCGAACATGAACCTGATCCCTGGATATATGACAAGGTAATCCAAGATAAAGATGCAGTATCTTGGCAAAGTGCAATGAATGCTAAGATTGAATCTAAGGATTCAAATCAGGTATGGGAGCTAGTAGAACCACCCGATGGTGTAAAAACCATTAGATGCAAGTGAATCTACAAAAGAAAGAGAGGAATAGACGGCAAGGTTTAGAACTTCAAAGTGAGGCTTGTTGCGAAGGGGTATACTCAGAAAGAGGGTATCGATTATGAGGAAACCTTTTCGCCGGTGGTCATGCTTAATTCTTTCCAGATTCTCTTATGCAATTCAGCTAATATGGATTATGAGGTGTTGCAGATGGATGTCAAGACAACTTTCCTTAGTGGAAGTCTTGAGGAAAACATCTATATGAAGCAACCAGAGGGATTCATTGCAAAGGGCAAAGAGCATCTTGTGTGTAAGCTTAATCGGTCCATTTATGGATTGAAGCAAGTTTCGAAGTCTTGGAACATCCGGTTTGATGAGGTAATCGTGTATTATGGATTTATTCAAAGTCCAAATGAGTCTTGTGTATACAAGAGATGTGACGGAAACGCAGTGATATTTCTTGTACTATATGTAGATGACATTTTGTTAATTGGAAACAATGTCAAGGTGTTATCGGACGTAAGGGTATGGTTGTCCAAACAGTTCGATATGAAGGACTTGGGAGAAGTGGGACACATCCTGGGATCAAGGTTATAAGGGATCGCAAGAAAAAGATGTTGTGCTTATCTCAAGATTCATACATAGACACCATTATGGATCGTTTTAGCATGCAGAACTCCAAGAAGGGTTTTCTACCTTTCAGGCATGGAGTTCCTTTATCTAAGGAGATGTGTCCTAGAACATCTGAGGAGATAGAGGAGATGAAGGCAGTTCCTTATGCTTCGATAGTAGGAAGCCTCATGTATGCGATGCTATGTACGAGACCAGATATCTGCTTTGTCGTGGGCATGGTAAGCAGATATCAGAGTAATCCAGGACAGAGACATTGTACTGCGGTAAAGCATATATTGAAGTACATGAGAAGGACTAGGGATTATATGCTAGTTTACCAGGCAGATCAATTACTCCATGTGGGTTATACAGATTCCGACTTCCAATAAGATAGGGATAACAGTAAATCTACCTCAGGTTTTGTCTTTACTTTGGGAGGTGGAGCCATTGTATGGAGGAGTGTCAAGAAGAAATGCATGTCAGACTCTACCATGGAAGCTGAGTATGTGGCGACTTCTAAGGCGGCCAAAGAAGCTGTGTGGCTCAGGAACTTCTTGATGGACTTGGATGTGATTCCTGATTTCCCCAGAACTATCACAATTTATTGTGATAATATTAGTGCAGTTGCAAACTCGAAGGAACCACGAGCCCATAAGGCAAGTAAACACATAGAGCACAAGTACCACCTGATACGAGAAATCATAAAGAGAGGAGAAGTTGCTGTGGCCAAGATTGCATCGGAGGATAACCTGGCAGATACTTTCACTAAGGCCCTTCTGGCGAGATCTTTTGATAGGCACATGGAGGGAATGGGAATCAGATGTATGGCATTTTGAGGACAAAATTGTCTTTTAGTATAAGTGGGAGATTGTTGGGATGAATAGTGAAAAGTCAATATTTTGTTTGAACATCTTTATTTTGAAATAAGAATCACATGATCATTGTTTGCATATTTATGGTTATGCATATTGTCTAATACATTACATTGTAGAAAACATGGTGTGTGGTGTCACATGGGAGATCATGTTATCAGCCCCTTGTAAAGTATAAGTATAGTCTCACAACCGAGATGGCTTTGGACAAACCATTGGTATGGTTGTAATGTGATTTGGTATTGGTTTGTCTTGACCATAGAATCACACTAGTACACTTTATGTGTATTGAGCAGGACCGACTTAGAGGTGATTCGATTTATTGCTGACTACATAATCAAATCGGACCTCTGATATTATATTGTACATACTCTTAATCCCGATATAATAACGAGCACATATACTTAGTATTCATTTCTTTGATTTACCAATGGGCGAGATTTATAGATTAAATCGATAGGCTAAGTAAGTTGGGAAATGATATTATTTATATGGTGTGCCATTGTTTATAGAAGGAAACCGTGTCCTATATATTAGGTTGACGATGTCGTTTTGAGGAGCTCATAAGGTTCATCATGTAAACCCTGCAGGTGGACATGGGCGGGCATGATGAAAAGGTTGAGTGGTACTAATCATTGAGTTATATGTTGATTAATTAATGGTCAGTAAATTAATTAATCGACAAACATTTTAGGTCTTAAACACGGGGAGAAAAATGTACAAATAATATATGGAGCCCATATTAACTTATGGGGGTTGCTGAGGTAGATCAATGATAATCCTTTAGTGGATTGGATTATCATTAATGGATCGGACTCTATGTGGGCTTGACCCATTGGGTGGCCAAGATCCAACTCCTCCTCATGGTCCCTTTTGTAGCCTATTAATACCTCATGAAGCCTAGATCCAATGGATGAAAACAAAACTCTAGATCCAACGGTATAGATTAAATCTCTAGATCCGACGGTTGAGATTAAATCTCTAGATCCGATGGTTGAGATTAAATCCCTAGAACCAATGGTAGAGATTAAAACAAGGCTTATCCCTAACTCTATAAAAGGAGGCTTTAGGGTGGGCGGCAAGGAGGAATTCCAATAGAGATAGGATTAGGGTTTGAGAGGCTTAGGGTTTGGAGGTGTTGGACGACCGCAAATAAGATAGTTTTTTCCTTTTCTTCTTCCTCTTCCTAGGTGGCCAGCGCCCATCTCCTTCTCCCCTCCCTTGGCCGGTGTCCAAACCTAATCTTTCTCCTATCCTTGGCCGGTGGAAACAAGGCTTAGGGTCTTCCCTAGGGCTCTTGGCCGACATCTATCTTCTTCATCCAATCCTTCTTGGCCGGCGGCATGCACCAAGCTTGGAGCTTGGTGGTTAGTTGAAAGAAGGAAAAGTGTTTTGTTTCTTACTCTTCCTCTTGTTCGGAGCGAGCAAGGAAGGAACATTGGTGATCTAGGATCTTCGACTTTTGGTAGATCGTTGCCCACACGACGTCCAAAAGGAGGAAGGACATACAATAGAAAATCGAGAGGTATATCGATTGTCTATTTTCTTTTGTAACATGTCTATAATTGTTTTTCAATTATATATGAATCTAGTATTCTATTTTATGGCTAAAATAACTTTGACCCAAAATATAAACACAAAAGCCGACGATCCGTACATCATCTATTCCGCGGCTATTCATAGAATAGAGGTTGGTGGCTTGAACAAAATGTTTGTTCAAGTGACTACTCTAATTGAATAGCACGACGATGAAACGATTTCTTGGGTGATCCCTTTTGTCTAGGATTAAATTTTTTTTAATTCAGGGACATCGATGGGTTCGCCATGAACAAGCGACCGAGTTGAAGTGGGAAGCGAAGTTTCTTACCTTCAGGTGGAGAGCATGGCAGCGGTGAAGAAGGTGGAGGTGTCGGGCGAAATCGAGTGAGAAGAAGATGGAAGCCAACTGCCAAAGAAAAACTTATCCAGCTTAATTAATAACCCAAATCCTAGGTTTGATCCAACGGCCATAATTGCTTCGATATAGAATAGACAGATCTGATCAATCTGAATGGACGATCACGATCAACTTGATCTGGATGAAAGGTTGATTTGTATATATCTGAGTGTAAGGATCGGATCTCTCTAGATTTAAATGGATTTCTCAGATCAATCATATCTCATCAGACGGTCAGGATTAATCAGATCTTAACCCTTTGATTAATATGCTTCTGATCTGGATGAAGGTCTCATATTCTTCCAGCTTAAAATGTTCTTTATTCCTTTATAAGAAGTCATATTTGATCCAACTCGAGTCTAATCCATTGGCTCATCTCGATCTCCTACAATTAAGATGCAAAATTTGCATATAAGTCTAAAATTAAGATGAATTTACCATAAGGTTCAAAAGATAATCCAACTCTTAAAACATGCAAATAATCAAAAATTAATCACTTGAGAGGATAAAAACAATGATATTAAGGACCAAAATAACACGACAAATTGGTAGTTATCAGCGTGGCATTCTTTTAATAGACTTGAAGCCGGAGCTGCCCTAATCCACAAAAGAACCCTAGTCGCGTTGAAAAAACCCAATGCCACACGACCGTATGGATCCACACAACCACGCCGTGTGTGGTATTGGGCACCCTATCTGTGTGATCTGGGCACGCTCATGTGAATCCACACGGCCAGGCCGTGACTCCCTCCGTTTCGCTTGCCAAATGTTTTTCTTTTGCTCCAAAAGTGTGTTATTTCTCCTGTAAAATGTTTTCCTGCACATAAAAGCAAAAAGATCAGATCTACGAACTAGAAAATTTGGAATTCATGCAAAACAAAGTGAAATATGCATGAAACAAGAATGAAATATAACGAGATGTGAGAAAAAACTACTCCTAAAACCCTATATGTTTTGCTCACATAAATTCCTCCAGACTTAAATCTTTGCTTGTCCTCAAGAAAACCTCAGTACAATGAAATTTTAAAAGAAATATAGTTCCATACTTAGCAAGCTAACTTGATTTATCATGTGGTATTTTCAATCAAAGCAAAGTAGAGACGTTCTAAAAATTCACCAAGTTAGCTTCTCGTGCAGGTGCTAAGCGAATCTTCTTAGGGGATACTCATTCCACAGTAAGTTAAGTCATCATCGTATAGCTTTCCTAAGGTCTCCGGCTGTTAGGCGCTTACCTTCCCTAAGAGAGGGTCGTTCCCTAGATCTAAAACAAAGTCTCAAAGGCGTACTTGGTATTGAGAGAAATTGGTAGGTGTTTCCCCAGTTACTTGTAGGGATGTATACTGAAAAGTCTACCTTTTGTATCAACATCTTTATTTTGAAATAAGAATCACATGATCATTGTTTTCATTTTTATGGTTATGCAATATTGTCTAAATACATTACATTGTAGATAACATGCTGTGTGGTGTCACACGGGAGATCATGTTATCGTCTCCTTTTAAAGTATAAGTAAAGGCTAACAACCGAGATGACTTTAGACAAACCATCGGAATGGTTGTAGTGTGATTTGGAATTGGTTTGTCTTGACCATAGAATCATACTAGTGCACTTTATGTGTATTGAGCAGGACTGACTTAGAGGTGATTCGATTTATTGCTAACTATATAATCAAATGGGACCTCAGATACTATTTAGTACATGCTCTTAATCCCGATATAATAATGGGCACATATACTTTGTATTCATCTCTTTGATTTACCAATGGGCGAGATTTATAGATTAAATCGATAGGCTCGGTAAGTTTGGAGATGATATTATTTATATGGTGTGTCGTTGATTATAGGAGGAAACCGTGTCCTATATATTAGGATGATGATGTCCCCTTGAGGAGCTCATAAGGTTCATCATGTAAACCCTGCAGGTGGACTTGGTCCCGCATGATGAAAAGGTTGAGTGGTACTACTCAAGGAGTTAGATGTTGATTAATTAATGGTCAGTAAATTAATTAATCGACGGATATTCGAGATCTTAAACACGGGGAGTAAATGTACAAATAATATATGGTGCCCATATTATCATATGGGGGTTGGTGAGGTAGATCGATGATGATCCTTTAGTGGATTGGATTGTCATTAGTGGATCGGACTTTATGTGGGCTTGATCCATGGGTGGTCAAGATCCAACTCCTCCTCATGGTCCCTATTGTAGCCTATTAACACCTCATGAAGCTTAGATCCAATGGATAGAAACAAAACTCTAGATCCAAAGGTAGAGATTAAATCTCTAAGATTCGACGGTTGAGATTAAATCTCTAGATCCGACGGTTGAGATTAAATCCCTAGAACCAATGGTGGAGATTAAACCAAGGCTTTTCCCTAACTCTATAAAAGGGTGGACTAGGGGTGGGCGGCAAGATAATGGAGAGGAAAGGGGGCTAGAGTTTGGGCGTCAAGGCCAAAGGAGGTTAGGGTTTTGGGTGGCCGCAATTATGGAAAGTTTTTTTTCTTCTTCCTTTGGTGGCCGAAACCCTTCGTCCTTCTTCCATCCTTGGTTTTGCTGGCGTCCAAGCTTCTCCCCTTGATCTATGGCTTATGATGGATGAGTTTAGGGTTACTTCCCATGGGCGGCAACCAATCCAAGTTGGGATAGGAATAGGAGTGGGGCTAGGGTTAGGGTTTGGGTGTTGGTGTTGGACGGCAGCAAGGGGAGGAAGCTTTTCCTTCCTCTTCCTAAGGTTAGCCAGCTCCTCTTCCTTCTTCCCTCTACCTTAGCCGAAGCTCAATCTATTCTTCTCCCCTTCATCCTTGGCCAGAAATTAAAAGAGCTTAGTTTAGGGTTTGGGTGGCAACAAGGAGAAGGAGTGTTTTCCTTTCTCTTCTCCAAGTGTTGGCGGGCTCCCATGCCCTTGTTGTTTCTCCTTTGGTTGGTTTCCATACTCCATGTTCTCTTCCTTGGTCGGCGGCAACATCGAGTTTATTGACTTGGTGGCCGGTTCTAGAAAGGAAGATGAGTTTTTTTTAAGGATCTTCCTTTGTTCGGAGTAAACAAGGAAAGGAAGATTGGTGATCTAGGAGGCTTCAACTTTTGGTAGATCGTCGCCCACACGACGTCGGAAAGGAGGAAGGACATACAATTGAAGATCAAGAGGTATAACAAGAGGTATAATTTTGTTTATTTTGATTAGTGTTCTTTTCTATTATGTTTATAATTGCTTTTAAATTATATGCATGTTTTGTGTTGATGGTTACTTGCTTGTATTTGTTTTTCAACTATGAGCATGATATAAATCTGTATATGGCTAAATAATACTTGGATCCTAAGCATAAACACAAAAATCAGCGATCCGGACATCGTCTATTTCGCGACTACTCGTAGAATAGAGGATGGTCGCTTGAACAACGAATTTGTTCAAGTTACCTCTCTAAACGAATAGCACGACGATGACTTGGTTGTTTGGGCAATCCCTTTTGTCTAGGATTAAATTTTTTAGTCCGGGGACATTGAAGGGATCGACATGGTCAAGCAAACCGAGGTGAAGTGGGAAGCGAAGTTTCCCCTCACGGACTCGATAAGCAAAACCCTTCAATTGGTATCATAGCCAAGGTTTCCGGTTTTGTGTGTTTAGGATTCGTTTAATTTTTATGCACTTTTTCATATATGATATGTGCCGGATAATAGTAGGATATTCGTAGTTTAACTCTTTGGTTGCAGGCATAAGATCCGACTATTATGGCCATATGTGTGTATGTGATTGTATGTGTGTATTTTTCTGAATCCTCGGGGTTGACGAGGCTAGTATTTAATTTTTTGTAAATTAGATATGACATTTTTTAGCCACACTTTATTTTAGTTTACTTTCGATCTAGATTTCAGGTACACTCCCTCGTGGAGTATAGGTTTTAGTCTCGACTCGGATCTCTGGATGGTTTGTACATGGCGTAGGAGGAGCGGACGAGAAGGCATTGCGACAGAAGACATATTGAAGACAAAAGCCATAATAGTTGGAAATTATTTTTTTTTTTCATATTTATTGCTTTTTGTTTGATATGCATGTCGTAGGCTAGGAAAATTCCTCAATTTTAAATTACTAAGTGGGAGAGAGAATTTTTAAAATTCCCACGGGTTCCATTACGATTTGACAAGTGATGCAAACAAACTTGCGCGTCGGCTTTGAGTGCCTTCCTCCATATCGGATGGGTTTTTTTGCGGATCACAAGGTCAAATATGGTTATAGGGAATTATCAAGGAGCATGTGTACTTCCCCATCGGAAGGCACATAACTCGAGATAATTATCTTGGTACCGAGTGATGGTGAACACTTAGATACAAATATAAGTATCCTCCCCATCGGAGTCACTGCTTTTATTTGTAGGGCCAAAGAGGAACCAACTATTAATTTTACTTGTCAAAAAGTTAGGTTGACAAGATAGTAAAATTAATGGGTAAAACCTCCTCTTACAAATGTAGAATTCGTATACGTCCACACTATCGTGGCATACGATATTCATGGTGTTTTGAGGTGTTGGTTGATTTTAAAATTTTATTTTTTGAGGAATCAATAATTTTTTGAAATCTAATGTTTTGATTTATGTGATTCTTAGGTTTTCTTTCAAAATGACTTTCAACCCACTCGCTATGACACTAAAGGAAATAAACTTACTGTACCCAAACAATGTTGATTGGAAAAGAATCTAGATATTATCTTATCTGCTAAGGAGTACAAGTATGCACTCTTCGAAGAGTGTACTCAAGCCATGGTTGCTCAAAAAGGTTTCTACTTCTAAGCCGACAGGAAAGAAGAAGGAGAAACAAGGTGGAGCAAAGCTAGTGGGAGGATCTCAGGGAGGAGCGAAGAAGCAGAAAGGCAAGTACTTCACTTACAAGCAGGATGGACATTGGAAGAAGGAATGTCCCAATCCAAAGCAGAACAAAGGTATATCCTTTGGTCTAGTCGTTGAAACGTGGTTAGCGGTGTTATCTACCGGAACCTGGTGTGTAGATACGGGAGCCTCTGATCATGTCTGCAATACTTTCCAGGGGTTCGAAGAAACCCGACGATGAGCTAAGGTAGAGATTACCATTTACATGGGCAATGCTATAAAGGTGGTACCTATTGTAGTGGGAGACGTTTTATTTATCTTTTGAGAAAAATAAAACTTTGGTTTTGGAAAATTCCCTTTATGTACCTTTATTTAGAAAGAATTTAGTTTCAGTTTCTAAATTGTTTATGGATGGATATTCTATTTCTTTTAATGATAGAGTTGTTATAAAAAAGAATAGGGATAATATCTGTTCAGGTACATTGATAGGAAATTTGTACACACTTGGACCAAAACCTCCCACGATGCAAATAGAAGTTAATAACTAATCTTCTAATTCCAATAAGAGAAAAGAACCTTCGAAGATGAACCAAATATATCTTTGGCATCTTAGGCTTGGTCACATTAACCTAAGCAGAATTCAAAGGTTGTTAGCTGATGGACCTTTGGGTTCATTAGTGGTTGAGGATCTCCCAACCTGCAAATCTTTCTTGGAGGGTAAGATGACCAAGAGGTCTTTTAAGGCAAAGGGGTATAGATCCAAAGATGTGTTGGAATTGGTTCATTCTGATTCGTATGGTCTTATGTCTATCCAGGCAAGAGGTAGTCTTGAATATTTCATCTTTCTCATAGACGATTATTCAAGATATGGATGACACTACGATCTTCTCGTAGTGGAGAATACCTCTTGGGAGAGTTTAGGAATTACTTATCAGAGGCTGGGATTCAATCCCAATTGACTGCACCTGGCACACCCCAGCAGAACGGTGTAGCAGAGCGAAGGAATATGACTCTTATGGAGATGGTTAGATCGATGATGAGTTATTCTGAGTTGCCAGATTCGTTCTGGGGATATGCTCTAGATACAACGGTGTACATTCTAAACTTGGTTCCATCTAAATCAGTGCCTTCTACTCCCACAGAATTGTAGACTGGGGGAAAGCATAGTCGAAGACATATTCGGACATGGGGAGTCCAGCACATGTGCTGAAGGCAGATGCTGGTAAGTTTGAACCTCGTACAAAAGTATGCATGTTTGTTGGCTATCCTAGAAGAACGAAGGGTGGGTTATTTTATAGTCCTAGAGATCAGAGGGTGATCGTTAGCACGAACGCCAGATTTCTAGAGGAAGACTATATAATGAGCCACAAGCCCAAGAGTAAAATAGTTCTGAAGGAATTAAAAGGGGAAGTCATTTCTTTAGTACCACCCATACAAGAGGATATACCACATGTCACTGCACCGCATGCCACAGAGGATACACAGGTGATACCTCATCGTAGTGGGAGGGTTGTGAGACAGCCTGATAGATTCATGTTCTTGGGAGAATCTTCTGATTTGGTCCCTGGTTAACACGAACCTGTTCTTTGGACATATGATGAGGTAATCCAAGATAAAGATGCAGCATCTTGGCAAAGTGCAATGAATGCTGAGATTGAATCTATGGATTCAAATCAGGTCTGGGAGCTCTTATGCATAGCAGCTCATATGAATCTATGGAGTTCCTTTATCTAAGGAGATGTGTCCTAGATCATCTGAGAAGATAGAGGAGATGAAGGCGATTCCTTATGCTTCGGCAGTAGGAAGCCTCATGTATGCGATGCTATGTACGAGACCAGATATCTGCTTTGCCGTGGGCATGGTCAGCAGATATCAGAGTAATCCAAGATAGGGACATTGGACAATGGTAAAGCATATATTGAAGTGCCTGAGAAGGACTAGGGATTATATGCTAGTTTACCGGCCAGACCAATTACTCCCTATGGGTTACATGGATTGCGACTTCCAATCAGATAGGGATAACAGTAAGTCTACCTCAGGTTTTGTGTTTACTTTGGGAGGTGGACCCATTATATAGAGGAGTGTCAAGTAGAAATGCATGGCGGACTCCACCATGGAAGCTGAGTATATGGCAGCCTTTGAGGTAGCCAAAGAAGTTGTGTGACTCAGGAACTTCCTGATGGACTTGGATGTGATTCCCGGTTTTCCCAGTACTATCACAATTTATTGTGATAATAATGGTGCAGTTGCAAACTCGAAGAAAACACGAGCCCATAAGGCAAGTAAACACATAGAACACAAGTACCACCTGATATGAGAAATCGTAAAGGAGGTAGAAGTTGTTGTCGCCTAGATTGCATCAGAGGATGACCTGGTAGACCCTTTCACTAAGGCCCTTCTAGAGAGTGCTTTGATAGGCATGTAGAGGGAAGGGGAATTAGATGTATGAAAGTATGAGGACAGCATAGTCTTTTAGTATAAGTGAGAGATTGTAGGGATGTATACTGAAAAAACTATCTTTTGTATGAACATCTTTATTTTGAAATAAGAATCACATGATCATTGTTTGAATTTTTATTTTTATGCAATATTGTCAAAATACATTACATTGTAGATAACATGATGTGTGGTGTCACACGGGAGATCATATTATCGGCTCCTTGTAAAGTAAGTAAAGGCTCACAACCGAGATGACTTTAGACAACCCATCGGAATGGTTGTAGTGTGATTTGGTATTGGTTTGTCTTGACCATAGAGTCATACTAGTGCACTTTGTGTGTATTGATCAGGATCGACTTAGAGGTGATTCGATTTATTGCTGACTACATAATCAAATCGGACCTCAGATATTATTTAGTACATGCTCTTAATCCCGATATAATAACAGGCACATATACTTAGTATTCATCTCTTTGATTTACCAATAGGCGAGATTTATAGATTAAATCGATAGGCTCGGTATATTGAGAGATGATATTATTTATATGGTGTGCCGTTGATTATAGGAGGAAACCGTGTCCTATATATTAGGATGATGATGTCCCCTTGAGGAGGTCATAAGGTTCATCATGTAAACCCTGCAGGTGGACTTGGTCCGACATGATGAAAAGGTTGAGTGGTACTACTCAAGGAGTTAGATGTTGATTAATTAATGGTCAATAAATTAATTAATCGATGGACATTGGAGATCTTTAACACGGGAAGAAAATGTACAAATAATATATGGAGCCCATATTATCATATGGGGGTTTGTGAGGTAGATCGATGATGATCCTTTAGTGGATTGGATTGTCATTAGTGGATCGGACTTTATGTGGTCTTGATCCATGGGTTGCCAAGATCCAACTCCTCCTCATGTTCCCTATTGTTGCCTATTAACACCTCATGAAGCTTAGATCCAATGGAAAGAAACAAAACTCTAGATCCATAGGTAGAGATCAAATCTCTAAGATCCGACGGTTGAGATTAAATCTCTAGTTCCGACGGTTGAGATTAAATCCCTAGAACCAATGATGGAGATTAAACCAAGTCTTATCCCTAACTCTATAAAAGGGTGGACTAGGGGTGGGCGGCAACATAATGGAGTGGAAAGGGGGCTAGGGTTTGGGCGGCAAGAGCAAAGGAGGTTAGGGTTTTGGGTGGCCGCATTAAGGAAAGTTTTTTTTTTCTTCTTCCTTTGGTGGCCGAAACTCTTCCTCCTTCTTCCCTCTTTGGTTTGTCCGGTGCCCAAGCTTCACCCCTTGATCTATGGCTTATGATGGATGAGTTTAGGGTTGCTTCCCATGGGCGGCAACCAATCCTATTTGGGATAGGAATAGGAGTGGGGCTAGGGTTAGGGTTTCGGTGTTGGTGTTGGGCGGCAACAAGGGAAGGAAGCTTCTCCTTCCTCTTCCTAAGGTTGGCCAACCCCTCTTCCTTCTTCCCTCTACCTTAGCCAAAGCTCAATCTATTCTTCTCCCCTTCATCCTTGTCCGGAAATTAGGAGAGGTTAGTTTAGGGTTTGGGCGACAACAAGGAGAAGGAGTGTTTTCCTTTCTTTTCTCCAAGTGTTGGCCGACGCCCATGCCCTTGTTGTTTCTCCTTTGGTTGGTTTCCATACTCCATGTTCTCTTCCTTGGCTGCAGGCAACATCGAGTTTATTGACTTGGTGGCCGGTTCTAGAAAGGAAGATGAGTTTTGTTTAAGGATCTTCCTTTGTTCGGAGTGAACAAGGAAAGGAAGATTGGTGATCTAGGAGGCTTCAACTTTTGGAAGTTCGTCGCCCACACGACGTCTGAAAGGAGGAAGGACATACAATAGAAGATCAAGAGGTATAACATGAGGTATAATATTGTTTATTTTGATTAGTGTTCTTTTGTATTATGTTTATAATTGTTTTTCAATTATATGCATGTTTTGTGTGGATGGTTACTTGCTTGTATTTGTTTTTCAACTATGAGCATGATATAAATCTGTATATGGCTAAATAATACTTGGATCCCGAACATAAACACAAAAACCGACAATCCGGACATCATCTATTCTGTGACTACTCGTAGAATAGAGGATGGTCACTTGAACTACGAGTTTGTTCAAGTGACCTCTCTAAACGAATAGCACGACAATGACTTGGTTGTTTGGGCAATCCCTTTTGTCTAGGATTAAATTTTTTAATCTGGGGACATCGAAGGGATCGCCATGGTCAAGCAAACTGAGGTGAAGTGGGAAGCGAAGTTTTCCCTCATGGACTCGATAAGAAAAACCCTTCATAACTTAACTCGGTCTCAAAGGGACACCAAGCCATTTCCATCAACGACAACTATTTTTTTAAAGAACTTTTGTTCTTCTCCTGCTCACAGGGATTTTGATTTTTTCGAATGGCCTTACACAATCTGAGCATCTCAAGTAACTAAAATGCTAAATCTCGAGTCACCTATGGATTCCAAAGTACTAGGCTACTTTAATGAATCATAACTAAGTATGTAATAGATTTTCCCTTTCAGAATATTCGTCAAATGTAGGTGTAAAAACAAAGCTAACCAGTGCAAGTCTAGAACATTCATTAAAGCAGATAAAATGCCACGAGATAAATGAAGTTAAGCTATCCAGGGAAACAATCTATGAAAAGATCTTAAAACTATTACCGAGGTAGCTTAAAGATAGAAAAAATTAAGTCTTAAAAAGGAATCTTCCACTCTATGCATGAACAAATGAATGCAACTAAAACTAAAATGCAAGTATGATGTGAGCAAAACATATCAGGTTTTAAGAGTAGTTTTTGCTCACATCTCGTTACATTTCATACTTCTTTCATGAATATTTCACTTTGTTTTGCATGCATTCCCTATTTTCTGGTTCGGAGATATGCTTTTTGTACTTTTGTGTGCAGAATAACATTTTACAGGAAAAACAACACACTTTTGGAGCAAAAGAAAGACATTTGGCAGGCAGAACAGAGGGAGACAAGGCCTGGCCGTGTGGATTCACACGATCGTGTCCAGATCACCCATATAGATAGCCCAACGCTACACACGGCCTGGCCATGTATATCCACACGATTGTGTGGTGCTCGATTATTTCTACGCGATTTGGGTTCTTTCATGGATTAGGGCAGCACCGACTTCAAGTCTATAAAAGCAAAACCATGCCCAAACCCTAGAGGAGGCACGATTGCTAGGACGACACATCAGTGCCCTAAAAAGCATCGAAAACTCACAATGGGTTGGAAGGAGATGGCTAGAAGATGGTAACCTGTGCTCCGACGTCAAAGAGAAGGACTAAGAGTACTATAATTCAATTCCTATTCATCTTCTACATTATAATGATTGACTCTTTTTTGCCTTGTGTCAATTCTTTTTCGTCTATGGAGTAGAAATCTTTGATTCTAGGATTAGGGAGTAACTTGTGTACGTAGAACATGCTAGTTTGAATGTTAATTCTATTAATGAATTTTTATTCGCAGTTGATGTTTGTTTGATTTGATGAAGATTGTGTTTTGGTTTTCCATCTATTGTGCATAGCTGATGCAAGGGGTGACAACCCTTGTATCAAAGATATTGGAGAACTAAGAAGGAACCCATCGATTTTCCACATCTCGAGTAACCGTAGGTAGAAGAGTTTGATGGAGTAGAGAATGGGACACGTTCTAACTCTTCATAGCGATTGATTTGGCATCCTCATACCATCTATTCTATCTTAACAAAAGGGCGGCCTTGTTAGGAATAGGTAGTTCCCGGTAGAAGCGAAAGCTCATCGGGAGAGTGTATGATGTCCCTTCCGCAAGACCATAATAAGAGAACCAGACAATATTTAATTGATAGCATGTTCTATGTCGCACAAGTTAAACCGAAGTCCTAGAATCCCTTTTGAACCTCAAGCCAACCATCCCTTCCTCCGTGTGACACCGTACTTGAGTTAGAACCACCATCAACCTCGCAATCACAATCCTTAGAATTTAACTCCGAACAACAACATCCACTGAAAAATCGGTACTCAAATCTTAATCTATGTGGGATCGATAATCTATTTATTACTTGATGACTTTCGTGCGCTTGCGGGCGTTGAGCGCGAGCACGCGCTTCGAGTCCTTGACTGTTCCCGTCATAAGATTTGAGGTCGTGTTCACGTGCATCAAGTTTTTGGTGCCATTGTCAGGGACTGATTGATTCGATATTGAATCAAAAAGTGGATAGTTGGATCAAACTTAGGGTAGATTTGTTTTCTTGTTTTAATGTATTTTATCTCAGTTTCAGATTTTTGCTATTCAATTTTCAGTTTAGATTAATTATAGGTTGCTTTATTTCAGTTTTAGTAGTCATCTTTTAGTTTAGTTTTTCTTCATTAAATTCAGTACATTAGATTACTTTATTTACTATTTTTTTAGCAGTAGGTATACTCCTAATTTAGTGGCTAGGTTCTTCGTATGTGTAGATGCTTAGGATCAAAAAATCTATTTCCGATAGACCCCCAAATCGAAAGAACCTACCATCGCAAGAGAGCTGAATAAAAAGGCATGGAAGATCTAGACACATCTGTGGTAAACTTCGGTAGCCGACCATTGCAAGACTATGTAGCCCAAAGTGCTAGAGGATATAGGCCAAGCATAACTGAACAATCAATCTCAGCCAAAAACTTTGAACATAAACCTACGCTTATACACATGGTCCAGTAGAGCCAAATCAGAGGTGCTGCAACTGAAGACCCGAACCGGAACCTAGAGACATTTTTGGAGATATGCTCGTCGATGAAATTCAATGGAGTACTAGATGATGTAATCCGTTTGAGCTATTCCTGTTCTAACTGTGGGATAAGGCAAAGACATGGCTTCACTCCCTTCCTTCAGGAAGCATCACAATATGGGAGCAGTGTGATCAGAAGTTCCTAAATAATTTTTTACCACCAAGTAAAACTGCTTACATGCACCACTTGATCACTAGCTTCCGCCAGAAAGAAGGGGAGTCCTTGTTTGAAGCCTGGGATCGCTACAAAGTGCTACTCTACGAATACCCCCATCATGGTCTAGAGAGGTGGCTGGTGATCCACATATTTTATAATGGGATCACGTACGCCACAAAGGTATCCCTCAATTCTATAACAGGAGGAGCAATAATGAATATGACTATCGAGGAAGCAGAGGAACTGATCGAAGAGGTGGCTCATAACCATCATCAATGGGCTTCCGAGCGTAGTCACCCAGCACCTGTAGTCGGTCGATATGCTGTTAACTCCATCCACCACTTAGCGGCAAGAATGGATGTGCTAAGTAGACGGTTTGACTCTCTAACCCCTGCATCTGCATGTGCGGCAAGTACTTTTGTAGAGGGAGTAGTAGTGTATCAAGAGGACTACTATGGTGCGCATGGCAGCTACGAAGAGAAAATTGAGCATGTTGACGCTGTTGGCGACCACAACCAAAGGGCCAACAACCCATATTCAAGCACCTACAACCCTGGATGGAGGAACCACCCGATTTTTTCCTATAGGAATAATTTGGGGAATTTCCAACAATCGAGAAGATATGGGCAACAACAGGGCAGCGTGCACAAGCAACCACCCAAATCTAGACTGGAACTAATGATTGAAGACTTTATTACAACTTAAACAAAGGCGAATGCAGAATTCCAGTACCAACATCAAAGATCTAAAGAGGCACTTAGGGAGTTAAAGTCCTCTGTCGATGGCCTTACAAGCCACACTAAAGTGCAGAAAACGCAAGTAACTCAAATAGCCCAGACCGTATCACAAATCATGGATAGCTCTCCACCATCAACTGAGCAAAATCAGGTTAAGGAGGGAGTATACAGTGAGGAAGTAGGTCAGAAAAACAAATTTACTAAGGGGTGTGCAACCATGATTTCAACTTTGTCAAACTAGGGTAAAATTGAAGATAAATTCCCACCCAAGCTGGAGGACCCTGGTGAAATTGTTATACCCTGCATGATTTATGGTGAGAGTTTCGATGAAGCATTGTGCGATCTAGGGGTATTAGTTAGTGTGATGCCCTACACATTCTACTTGGAGATGGGATTTAGTGGTATACACCCTACAGGCCTAGGTATTCGTATGGGGGATCACTCAATCAAGGAACCCGTTGTCATGCTAGAACATGTAATTGTGGTAGTTGAGAATTTTGTTATACCCACAGATTTTAACATATTTAACATAGGACCAAACCCTCAGAATCCCATCATTTTAGGAAGACCTTTCTAGCGACTGCGGGAGCTTGCATAGACGTTAAGGCGCATAAAGGCTCCTTGGAAGTAGATGACGAGATCATCATATTCAACCTAATAGAGTATAAGGCTCCCTTCTCAGACGAGTATACCTCATTCAGGATAATGACTACCTCACCAGAAGATACAGATTTCGAGACGAATGAAGGAAGGTTAACAGAGCCGAGTTGAAATAATGGAGTATGCTCGAGCTAAAAGACCTTAAACAAAGCGCTTCTTAGGAGGCAACCCAAGTTTAGTTTATGCATTTTTAATCTTTCTGCATTCATGTGTATAATTTGGACTTTAATTTTTGTCCATTAGTATCTTTGCAGGTAGTTTAGGGTCGGAAAGAACTTGTTAGGTAGAAAAGAGATACCTTTTTGAAGCCTCAAAAGAAGCTTGCACTGTCGTGTGAATTTCACATGATCGTGCCCAATCCAGAACTTTTTCCCAAGTGCCCCACTAGTCCACACCACGAACATACACCCGTACTGCCTTCTTTTTATACCTTTGAGCAGGATGCAGGTACATCCACCTATGACTTCTTCGAATTCCGATCGCGTCTCGATGACATATACGCCGAGCAGCTGAAAAAGAGGCAGCGATAGGAGGAGCAAAGCACTTATACTCAGGAAAAATTTTAGGGCTTATGGGAGCACTTCCAGCGGGCCGAGGAGTTCTACGATGAGACCCATATCTATTTTCAGGAGGAGGACGCATATCACCAGGAGGTTCTGTTGGATCGAAAGAGTGCACTAAAGGAGGGAGGGGGAGGTGAATAGCGAGCATAAAAAACTTTTCATTCCTCTAAAACTCGAGTGATGCACAGCGGAATGAATAATAATAAGAAATAAATAGATACTTTATTTTTACTTGGTTTTCAACCAAAAGGTTGCTACTCGAAGGCCCCACGATTTTTGATCGGGTACGAAGGGGCAATCACCTATAGAGTCTCCTCCTCATTGGAGGTAGGATACAACAATTACAAAAAAAGAAAAAAACTCATGGATGAGGCAACAATCCAACCTCACCTCGTATGATAAAACCTTCGAGTACAAAAGTAAGTACAGAATAAAATAACTAAATGAATCTATGAACGAAGTAAAGTGGAGATCTTTCGATTCGCGTCGCTGTTACGACGATGTTACGATCATGTAGAACTTCATCATTGTGGGAGCAGTTTGAGAAAAAATTTTATTACCTAAAGGGGTAAAACCCCCCTTATTTTAAAGCCCTCCTGTTGGGATGTATACTGAAAAGTCTATCTTTTGTATGAACATCTTAATTTTGAAATAAGAATCACATGATCATTGTTTGCATATTTTGATGGTTATGCATATTGTCTAATACATTACATTGTAGATAATATAGTGTGTGGTGTCACACGGGAGATCATAATATCGGCTCCTTGTAAAGTATAAGTATAGGCTCACAACCGAGATTACTTTGGACAAACCATTGGTATGGTTGTAGTGTGATTTGGTATTGGTTTGTCATGACCATAAAATCACACTAGTACACTTTGTGTGTATTGAGCTGGACCGACTTAGATGTGATTCGATTTATTGCTGACTACATAATCAAATCACACCTCAGATATTATATTGTACATACCCTTAATCCCGATATAATAACGGGCACATATACTTAGTATTCATTTCTTTGATTTACCAATGGGTGAGATTTATAGATTAAATCGATAGGCGCGGTAAGTTGGAAAATGATATTATTTATATGGTGTGTCGTTGATTATAGGAGGAACCCGTGTCCTATATATTAGGATGATGATGTCCCCTTGAGGTGCTCATTAGATTCATCTTGTAAACCTTGCAGGTGGACTTGGTCCGGCATGATGAAAGGGTTGAGTGGTAGTACTCATGGAGTTAGATGTTGATTAATTAATGGTTAGTAACTTAATTAATCGACAGACATTTGAGATCTTAAACACGGGGAGAAAATGTACATATAATATATGGAGCCCATATTGACTTATGGGGGTTGGTGAGGTATATCAATGATAATCCTTTAGTGGATTGGATTATCATTAATGGATCGGACATTATATGGGCTTGATCCATTGGGTGGCCAAGATCCAACTCCTCCTCAAGGTCCCTATTGTAGCCTATTAATACCTCATGAAGCCTAGATCCAATGGATGGAAACAAAACTCTAGATCCAAAGGTAGAGATTAAATCTCTAGATCCGACGGCTAAGATTAAATCTTTAGATCCGACGGTTGAGATTAAATCCCTAGAACCAATGGTGGAGATTAAAACAAGGCATATCCCTAAACTCTATAAAAGGAGCCTTTAGGGTTGGCATGAAAAAGAATTATGGGAAGCAAGGGTGTTAGGAGTTGGCGGCAAGAGGTAGGAGCTAGGGTTTGGAGCTTGGTGGCACCAAATAAGGAAATACTTTCCTTCTCTTCTTCTTCTCCATTGGTGGCCGGCGTCCATACAACCCCTCTCCCCTCTCGGCCGGCATCCAAACCTAGCTCTCCTCTTCTCCTTGTCCGGTTGAACCAAGGCTTAGGGTCCTCCCTTGGAGCTTTTGGCCGGCAACCATTCTTTCTCCTTCTCCTTGTTGGCCGGCGGCAAGTAACTCCCTTGTTGCTTGTTGGTTGGCTAAAGGTAGGAGAAGAGTCTTGTTTCTATTCTTCCTCTTGCTCGGAACGATCAAGGAAGGAAGATTGGTGATCTAGGAGCTTCAACTTTTGGTAGATCGTCGCCCACACGACGTCCGAAAGGAGGAAGGTCATACAATAGAAGATCGAGAGGTATATCGATTCTCTATTTTCAATTGTTACATGTTTATATTTTCTTTTCAATTATATGCATGATATATTTTCTTTTTTGTGGCTAAATATACTTGGACCGCGAACATAAACACAAAAGCCGGTGATACGTACATCGTCTATTCCGCGGCTATTCGTAGATTAGAGATTGGTCGCTTGAATAACAAGTTTGTTCAAGTGACCACTCTAATTGAATAGCATGATGATGACAAGGTTGCTTGGGAAATCCCTCTAGTCAAGGATAAATTTTTTTTACCCGGGGACGTAGAAGGGATCGCCATGAACAAGCAACCGAGTTGAAGAGGGAAGTGAAGTTTCCCCTCCCAACAAGTGGTATCAGAGCCACGGTTTTTGGTTTTGTGTGTTTAAGATTCGGTTACTTTTATGCACTTTTCATATATTATATGTGCTGGATAATAGTAGAATATGCGTAGGTTAACTTTTTGGTTGCAGGCATAGGATCCAACTATTATGGCTATATGTGTGTATGTGATTGTATGTTTGTAAATGTTTATTTTGTTGAATCCTCGGGGTTGACGGGGCTATTATTTTGTTTTTTGTAAATTAGATACGACATTATTTAGTCACTCCTTTTATTTTAGTTTACTTTCAATCTATATTTCATGTACACTCCCTCGAGGAGTATAGGATTGAAGGATGTAAATTAAAATAGTTTTTTATTCTTGGCTCGGATCTCCGGATGGCTCGTACATGGCGTAGGAGGAGCGGACGAGAAGGGGATACGATGGGAGACATATTGAAGACAAAAGCCATAATAGTTGGAAAAATTTTATTTTTCATATTTATTGCTTATTGTTTGATATGCATGTCGTAGGCTAGAAAATTCCTCAATTTCAAATTACTAAGTCGGAGAGGGATATTTTTATAAATTCCCATGGCCTCCGATACAATTTGACATGTTATGCAAACAAACTTGCACGTCGGCTCTGAGTACCTTCCTCCCCATCGGATGGGTTTGTTTGCGGATCACAAGGTCGAATATGGTTATAGAAAATTATTAAGGAGAGTGTGTACTTTTTCATCGAAAGGCACAGAACCCGAGATAATTACCTTGGTACCAAGTAATGGTGAACAATTAGATACAAATATAATTATCCTTCCCATCGGAGTCACTGCATTTATTTGTAGGGCCAAAGAGGAACCAACTATTAATTTTACTTGTCAAAAAGTTAGGTTGACAAGATAGTAAAATTAATGGGTAAAACTTCCTCGTACAAATGTAGAATTCGTATACGTCCACATTATCGTGGCATACGATATTCTCGGTGTTGGTTGATTTTAAAATTTTATTGTTTGAGGAATCAATAATTTTTTTAAATCTAATATTTTAATCTATGAGATTCTTAGGTTTTCTTTCAAAATGACTTTCAACCCACTTGTTGTGATACAGAAAGAGAATAAATTTACTGGACCCAACTATGTTGATTGGAAGAGGAATCTAGACATTGTCTTGACTGCTGAGGAATACAAATATGTACTCCTCAAAGAGTGCCCTCCTAAGTTGGCAGATGATTCTGGGGAAAAGGAGAAAGAGAGTTATAAGAAGTGGTTAAAGGCCAATGAGATGGCATGGTGTTACATTTTGGCATCTATGTCAAATGTACTACAACATCAACATCAAGCCATGCCCACTGCTTATGACATGGTGCTCAATCTCAAAGAGCTTTTCGGACACCAGAATCGGGCTGCTATCAAGAAGCAATGAGGAACTTGATGATGACCACCATGATCGAGGGAACACCCGTGAGGGATCATGTTCTCAAGATGATGTCTCATTTGAATGAGTTGGAAGTCCTCGGAGCTGAGATCATTGGGGAAACCCAAGTCGATATCATTCTCCAGTCTCTACCTAGGAGTTTTGAGCAGTTTCGCCTGAACTACAATATGAACAAGAGGTTTTATTCGTTGGCGGAGCTTCTGACAGAACTCCAGGCGGCAGAGGGGCTATTTCGTCAGAGTGCTCAGGAGCATGCCATGGTGACCCAAAAGGTTTCTACTTCTAAGCCGAAAGGCAAGAAGAAGAAGAAACAAACTGGGACAAAGACGGTGAGTGAAATTCAGGGAGGAGTGAAGAAGCCAAAAGGCAAGTGCTTTACTTGTAAGCTGACAGGACACTGGAAGAAGGACTGCCTCAACCGCAAGTAGAACAAAGGTATATCTTTTGGTCTAGTCGTTGAAACATGTTTAGCGGTGTTATCTACCGACACCTTGTGTGTAGATACGGGAGCCACTGATCATGTCTGCAATACTTTGCAGTGGTTCCAAGAAACCAGACGACTAGCTGAGGGAGAGATTACCGTATACTTGGGCGATGCCACGAATGTGGCGGCTATTACAGTGGGAGACGTTCATTTATCTTTTGAGAAAAATAAAGTTTTGGTTCTTAAGAATTGCCTTTATGTACCTTTATTTAGAAAGAATTTAATTTCGGTTTGTAATTTTTTTATGGATGGAAATTCTATTTCTTTTAATGACAGAGTTGTTATAAAAAGGAATAGGGACATTATCTGTTCTGGTGCATTGATAGGAAATTTGTATACACTCGAACCAAAAGCTCCCACGATGCAAATAGAAGTTAATAACTCATCTTCTAATTCCAATAAGAGAAAAGAACCTTCGAAGATGAACCAAACATATCTTTGGTATCTTAGGATTGGTCATATTAACCTAAGCAGAATTCAAAGGTTGATAGCAGATGGACCTGTGGGTTCATTAGTGGTGGAAGATTTCCCAACCTGTGAATCTTGCTTGGAGGGTAAAATGACCAAGAGGTCTTTTAAGGCCAAGGGATATAAAGCCAAAGATGTGTTAGAATTAGGTCATTCTGATTTGTGTTGTCCTATGTCTATCCAAGCTATAGGTGGTTTTGAGTATTTTGTCTCTTTTATAGATGATTATTCAAGATATGGATACATTTAATTGATACGTCGCAAGTCTGAATGCTTTGACAAGTTCAAAGAATTCAAGGCTGATGTGGAGAAACTGTTAGTTATAGCACTAGAACCAATCATGTGATGGTTGAATAGGGAACATTTTGTATCATATTCTATAAAGGCAAAAGATTGGTTATTATATTTATGTCTTGCTTGTGCCAGCTAAATTAAATATAATAATGCCCTAGAAAAGTAGGTTCTTATCTACAGCACATCAATTGGCAGAATTGATTATGAGAGGCTGTAGAGAACACTTTCCTAAAATGTTCCTAGTCAAGTATTAATATGCAAGGGCAATATTAATACATAAAGACTAGCATGTAGGTCAATTGATGACTTGATCTCACAAGTCATGGATATATGATATCAAGTTGACACATGGGTATATATTAGAGAATATATACTGAACTGACCCGCCATGAGAAAGTTTCATGGATCGTCATATGAGTGTCATAAACTTTCTCATGTGACTATTGGTATGAATAGTCCTCAAACCTGAAGTCACTACAGTTCCCTGCATAAGGAGTTATGTCCTTTGGTATCATCAAACGTCACCCGTAACAGGGTGGACCATAAAGGCGATTATTGGGTATATAACAAATTATGCGGAGGGATGTGAGTGATGTAGATGGGATCTATCCCTCCCATATGATGGGAGTGATATCTGTGAGCCCCTTGATTGAGTAGAACTACTAAAATGCATGGCCATGCTCGAATGAGTCAATATGAGATATTGAGCTCATTTGTTTGAGTTAGTTTACTCAGGGATCAAGAAACACATAGATTGATCAAGGATGACACGGTCTATGCCTCATTGGTCAATCTGATATCATGGATAGAAGGACACGGTCATACATTATAGTAGTCACGGAATGGTTAGTCGGATCTTGACTTATTTCGTAACTTGGGTAGCAATGATGTATTGCTAGATGTCGCTCATTGCTTGTGTATCTAAACGTTATGAGAGCCTATGGGGTCACACACAAAGAGCATGATGATTAGAAGAATTAGTGCATTCTAGTTTGACTAGAATAATTTGGGAATAAGCTTAAGTACAAAATGGTTTTTGGACTTTAAGCTTAATGAGAATTTTAGCTTATTGATTTAATGAGATTAATTCAATATGCTAAGCTTATTAATTTAATAAGATTAAATAAATATGTTATCATGATAGCCTAAGCTTAATTGATTTAATAAGATTAATTCAATATGTTACCTTATTGATTTAATGAGATTAATTCAATATGATAACATAAGCTTATTGAATTAATAAGATTAATTCAACATGCATGAATGCCACATAAGCATGCCACCTAAGCATGCCACATAAGCATGCCACCTAAGCTTGATGAGGTGGAAGGAGACAAAGGGTTTTGACCTTTGGAATTTCTCCACATGTGGCCGGGCAAACAAGGAGTGGATTATTTTTCAATGCAATTGATTGCATTGAATGTGATAGGAGGTGAAAGGTTTTTTCAATCCTATAAAACACTCCATGGGGTGGCCGGCCAAACTAAGGGTGGAAGCTTGAGGCTTGGAGAGAGCTTGGTGGTGAGAGGCTTTGGTTGTGTGGCTTTTGTGAGTGTAGGCTAGCAAGAAGAGTGGTCTAAAGGAGAGCTCTTCTAGTTTCTTTTGT
The DNA here is from genome assembly GCA_025175895.1 of Wurfbainia villosa. Classification (NCBI taxonomy): domain Eukaryota; kingdom Viridiplantae; phylum Streptophyta; class Magnoliopsida; order Zingiberales; family Zingiberaceae; genus Wurfbainia; species Wurfbainia villosa. The sequence continues at coordinate 44,091,044 of CM045999.1, read as the reverse complement.
GAGACAAGAGCTTGCTCGTGTGGATACATATAGAGGCACGGACAATTGAACGTGCTAAAAGATCCAACAAAACCAAGGAGAAGTGGGATTAAAAAGGGCACACAACAAAGGTAATATTCTCCTATAAGATAGGTTTTTCTTTTAGAGAAATTTATTTTTTTGTATGAGGTTTTCTTTCGCAAGGATCACTTGGAAGGGATCCTATTTTTTCCGTTTCGCATATGCTATTTTGCATAAAAAAGAATTCCTACAGTGGTATCAGAGCCACTTGCGAAAGATCATATAAAAAAAATAGGTTTTCTCTATTTTATATATGATATAGAAGTAGGATAAATTTTATTATGAGTTGATAATTGCATTAGCAATTTTTCAAACATAATAAAATATCCGATGTCTTTTAAAAGTTAAAATTGACATGGTGCATGGTTATGGCCTAGTCCCAAAGAGTTTGTGAATGTGTGTGTTGTAATTCTTAATACGGCCTGCGTGTCATGCCTTTCTCCTAAAATTCTTGTTGTAAAATTAGTTTTAGACTCGAATGTAACTCGAGTATTTCTCCTTTTGTAATATACAAAATAAAGATGGAGGGTCCATTGGAAGATGACGTTACAAGGAGGAAGTCAACAACACAAGACAACCAAAAGGAAGCACTTGGGAGAAGATGCTATCCCTAGGTTGACCAATAAATCTTTTCATTAGCTTGAGAAGATTGTAGAATAAGGGTCATAACCATGACACGCTTAGTTTAATATGTATGTGATGGATGTTAATTTAGCTTATATGTGATGTATGCTAATATGCATGTGATGCATGTTTAAGTTTATTTCTTAATAAGTCAAAAATGATATGCCTACCAAAGTTTGGTACTCACTACTTCCTCGATCATTTGTTGTTGGGTTTGCCAAAGCAAAGCAATGCATTTTATCTTGGAAGAGTGCGAGTGGACAATCGTGATGTCCCGCTATCAAACTTGGTTAAGACTTAATTAAGTTTTTCTTAATTAATTAAGAAAGTAGAAGCATATATTAGCTTTGAACATAAGTTTTAAAAATTAGTTTTGTGTGATTTCCGAACATCAGCTTTGTCTTAGAAAGTGGTCGTTGCTCTGATATCAAAGAAGGCCTCTGTGCCTCGCCATGGCCTAGAAGCTGGTTTAGGAATAAGCACTAAACTAATCTAAACTTAACCAAAGCTATTAAAGAGTTACATCAGATGTAATTGGCAAAAGATTGCCTACCTAATCATTCTACATCTTGGGCGATTAGCCAAAGCTAACTCAAGACGAAGTATGATGTGGATCTTTATCCCATATAAATTTATAGCTAAATAGAAGCTAATGATGTAAGCAAAATGTGTTTGCCTACATCAATGATTAGCTCATATCAAAGCTATGAGAATTTAGTGGGAGCCTCATTTAATTAAAGGCCTAATTAAATTACTTAGGTATGTTACTTAATTTTGCATTTTAATGTTATAGATCACCATGTCATCTAACACGACACACCCCCTCAACTTGCGATGTGTCCTTTGAGAAAGACAAGCTCAATGGAGCTAACTTTCTAGACTGGTATAGGAACTTGAGGATTATCCTCAAGCAAGAACGTAAACTGTATGTCCTAGAGCAGTCTATCCCTGAAACACCCGCCCCTGCGGCCACTCGTGCTGAAAAGGATGCTTATAAGAAGCATCAAGATGACACATTAGATGTGTCATGTCTTATGCTTGCCACCATGAACTCTGAGCTTTAGAAGCAACATAAGAACATGGATGCCTATGGTATGGTTGAGCATTTGAAACAACTATATCAAGCACAAGCTAGGCACGAGCATTTTGAAGTGTCTAAGGCTCTTTTTGCATGCAAGATGCAAGAAGGAACTCACGTACTTAAAATGATAGGGTACGTTGAGAACCTTGAAAGACTAGGTTTTCCACTGAGCCAAGAATTGGCAATCGATGTTATCCTGCAATTATTGCCGGAAGCATATAATCAATTCGTCATGAATTATAACATGAATGAAATTGATAAGCCTTTGCCTGAGATTCTCAACATGTTAAGAACTGCTTAATCGAATCTCAAGAAGAAAGTTAGTAACGTACTAATGGTCAAGAAGGGCAAAGGTAAGCGCAAAGGCAAGGGTAAGACCCAAGCCAAAGGCAAGGCCAATTCATCCACTTCAAAGGGTAAAGGTAAAGTACCTAAGGAAGGGGATTGTTTCCATTCTTTGGCTGAGATCGACACTTGAGGAAGTAAAGATAAAAAGAAGTGGGACTTCTGCCTCAGGTATACATGTTATAGAAGTTAATCTATCTATTTCTTCTACATGGGTATTAGATACCGGATGTGCATCTCACATTTGTACTAAGATGCATGGACTGAGAAATAGTAGACTAATGGCAAAGGGCGAAGTGGACCTACGAGTAGGTAATGGCGCAAAAGTTGTTGCTGTAGCTGTAGGAACATATTCTTTGTCTTTGCCCACTAGGCTTATCTTAGAACTAGAGGAGTGCTTTTATGTACCTGCATTAACGAAGAACATAATTTCTGTATCTTGTTTAGACAAGAAAAACTTTTCTTTTATAATAAAGGACAAATGTTGTTCCATTTATTTGAATGAAATGTTCTATTGTAATGCACCACTTATGAATGGTCTCTATGTTCTAGATTTAGAAAACCCAATTTATAACGTAAATACCAAACGGTTCAAATCGAATAATTTGAACCAAACATATCTCTGGCACTGTCGCCTAGGTCACATAAATGAAAAACGTATATCCCAACTCCATAAAGATGGATTATTGGACTCATTTGATTTTGAATCATATGAGGTATGCGAATCTTGTCTTTTAGGAAAGATGACTAAAACTCCATTTAGTGGACATGGCGAGAGAGCAAAGGACTTGTTAGGACTCATACATACTGATGTATGTGGCCCTTTCAATATCGAAGCCAGAGGAGGCTATGAGTACTTTATTACTTTCACTGATGATATGAGTAGATTTGGCTACTTATATTTGATGAGACATAAGTCAGAATCCTTTGAAAAGTTCAAAGAATTCAAGAATGAAGTACAAAACCAACTTGGTAAGCGTATTAAGCTACTTCGATCAGATCGAGGTGGTGAATACCTTAGTCAAGAGTTTTGTGATCACCTGTTTGAGTGTGGGATAATATCCCAACTCACTACACCTGGAACACCACAATAGAATGGTGTATCTGAGAGGAGAAATCGCACTCTATTAGATATGGTACGATCAATGATGAGCCAGACTGATCTACCTACTTCCTTTTTGGGTTTAGCTCTAGAGACAGCCTCTTTCACACTTATTTTCGTCCCATCAAAAGCCATAGAAAAGACACCATATACGTTATGGACTGGGAAGAGTCCCAAAATGTCTTTTATAAAGATTTGGGGTTGTGAAGCTTATGTTAGACGTCAAGTCTCAGATAAACTAGGACCCAAATTAGATAAGTGTTATTTTGTAGGATATCCCAAGGAAACTAAGGGATATTACTTTTACAATCCCACACTTGGCAAGGTGTTTGTTGCCAGAAATGTTTTCTTTCTAGAAAGAGAATTTATTTCTAGAAAAACTAGTGGGAGTAAAATTCATCTTGAAGAAATTCAAGATGAAGATAACACTAAGGCTTCGATGGAAAATGAACAGGCACCACAAAGTGTTGTGGATGAGGAAATTGTTGCCCAAAGGTTGTGGAGCAAACACCTGTTCAAGTAAACCAACCTCTTCGTAGATCTGATAGGATTCGTCGTCAACCCGAGAGATATTCTTTTCTCTTGACTGACAACGGTGATGTATTGCTTGTCGATTTTGACGAGCCTACATCCTATCAAGAAGCTATGATGAGCCCAGATTCTGAGAAATGGCTAGAGGCCATGAGATCCGAAATGGAATCCATGTACACTAACCAAGTATGGACTTTGGTTGATCCACCTGAAGGGGTAAAACCCATTGGGTGTAAGTGGGTCTTTAAAGTAAAGACTGACATGGATGGTAATAAGCTTACCTATAAAGGTAGATTGGTGGATAAAGGATTCAAAAAAATTCATGGTATTGACTATGATGAAACCTTTTCACCAGTTGCGATGCTTAAATCCATTCGGATCATACTTGCTATTGCAGCCTACCACGATTATGAGATTTGGCAGATGGATGTCAAAACCGCTTTTCTGAATGGAAAGCTACTCGAGGATGTGTACATGACACAACCTGAGGGTTTTGAAGATCCAAAGCATCCTTGAAAGGTATGCAAACTGCAAAGGTCCATTTATGGACTAAAGCAAGCCTCTCGAAGCTGGAATCTTCGATTCGATGATGCAATCAAGGAGTTTGGTTTCATCAAGAATGAAGATGAACCTTGTGTCTACAAGAGAAATAGTGGGAGCACAGTTGTATTTCTTATCTTGTATGTAGATGACATACTTCTCATCGGAAATGATATTCCCTCACTCCAGTCTGTGAAGATGTGGTTAGGGAATTGTTTCTCGATGAAAGACTTAGGTGAAGCTGCCTATATTCTAGGCATCAAGATCTATAGAGATAGATCTAAAAGATTACTTGGCCTAAGTCAGAGTACATACATTGATAAAGTGCTAGATCGTTTTTCTATGCAAAATTCCAAGAAAGGATTTCTGCCTTTATCACATGGTGTGAGTCTTTCGAAGACTCAATGTCCCTCTTCTAAGGAGGAGAGAGATCGCATGGATAAGATCCCTTATGCATCTGCTATAGGGTCTATCATGTACGCCATGCTTTGTACTCGTCCTGACGTCTCGTATGCTTTGAGCATGACGAGTAGATACCAGTCGGATCCAGGTGAAAGTCACTGGATAGCAGTCAAAAATATTCTTAAATACTTACGAAGAACGAAAGAATATTTCCTGATATTTGGAGGCAATGAGGAGCTAACTGTAAAGGGTTACAATGATGCAAGCTTCTAAACAGACAAGGATGACTATAGATCGCAATCGGGGTACGTGTTTTGTCTAAATGGTGGGTGTGTGGAAGAGTTGAGCGAGACACGATTCTTGATTCTACAACAGCGAGTATATTGTCGCGTCGATGCGAAAGGAGGTGTTTGGCTCATGAGTTCATCAATAAACTTGGGGTAGTTTCTAGCATTGCAGATCCAATAGACCTCTATTGTGACAACAATGGGGCTATTGCACAGGCTAAGGAACCTCGATCACATCAGCGGACCAAACACATACTGCGGTGCTTCCATCTCATTCGAGAGATCATCGATAGAGGAGATGTGAGGATATGCAGTGTTGGGTTTCCGAAACATGGCGTGTGTGTGATCACGTTTCAAACATGAACACAAATAAATCTACATTTATTACAACACACACAACACACGCATGCATATTACAACAAGTGTAGACATAACCGTAAATTTAAATTTGCAATAAAAGGAAATTTATCTACGTTATACCTTTCGTATGACGTGTAGCGGGAACGACATCAACCGGAACGATCCTCGCTAGAATCGTCTCTATCCGTAACTACGCCGAGTTCCTCGGGATGACTTCGCTAACCCACGAGCTTCGTCTTCGTACGGGTTACTAGCCTCGTGTTGAAGACGACGTGATCGAGAGATGATCACGATCCGAATCCAAATTCGGATCCTAATACGAGTTCTCAAAACTCGCTTCTCCGGAGAGGTATTCGTCAACCAATTGACGAATCCTTCGTCCTCCACCTCAGAGGATTACCGGAGATCGAATCCCCGGTAAGTTAGCCACTGTCGGAGCTCTAACCTTCGTCCAAACGACGCTCCGACGAGAGGAGAACAAGCTGTCCAGAAAACTGGACAGCTTTGGTGGAGGTGATAGGCGCCGGCCAACCAAGGGAAGAAAAGGCTCACCTTGTTGCCAAACCTATAGGAGATCACCGGAGGGTCGCCGGAGGATCACCGCCTGAAGCTTGGTCGCCGGCAAGGAGCTGGACGGCGGCACAACAAGCTGGGCGGCAATGGAGGTTGGGCGCCAATGAAGGTTGGGCGGCAACTCCAAGCTAGGGTTTTGGATTAGGGCTTAATTATCCCATAAGCCCTATTTTATAGAGAACTAATTCTCTTAATGGTTATTGGATCATAACAATTAGGCCCGTTAACTGTTAGTAATATATGAGAGATGTCCTAAGGCAATCGCCTTATGTATGAACCATTTATATGATAAATGAAGATTCACTATTTGAGTATACATGTTTTATGTATTTGATTGGATCTTAAACTCATTTACTGAATGTCCACGAAACGATTCACAGCATGAGAGAATTTGTGATTGGATCACAACTAGTGAGTATCTCTACATGTGTAATTGTGATGTATCGGAATTATCCCTAGTCGATGAATTGATGGATCTGGACACCATCAATTCTGACGAGACTAGCACGAGGTATACTCCTTGGTGTATCCAAGCAGCTGATTCTCACTGGCTGGAGACATTGTGATGTCCGGAGTTGATCGTGGATGCTAGTTATGGTAACTAGTTCATTGGAGTGACTAGCCGTAAGACTTCATATGGTTCTCTGCATATATAGATATGTCAATGAAGTTCTTACTGTGGCTTAAGTGCGATGTTCCTTTGACTTGCGGTATTCAAGTTATCTTGATCATGGAGACTTATGCTTTGACATCTTAGGCAAACATCTCTAAGGAGATGTGGACCCGGGATGATTGGGTATAAGTCGAAGTGATCGAAGGTGTTTGAATAGCCTATAAAGGATTCACCACTCCTTGCGAGGAGATGTATACCCATGGCCTCTCGTCGGATTGTTACTAAAGTCTTTGGCCAAAGCATTACATGTTTAGAGTAAAGTACTCTTCGATACATGTGGAGTAACTAGAATCCGTAGGACAAGGAAATGATACTTGGGCTAGGTGTGACGTAGTCAGCCTAGTGGGGACTGGCACAAGAGACCATGTCCTGAACCAAGTGGGTATAAGATGAGTGAAGGGAATGGGGCACGATTAATTCGAGCTACTAAAGGGTTTCAGAAATAGTTCTGGATCAACCGTTGATCTTTTCGGTTAATTGGGGATCATGATGTACTACTAGGTGCCACTCATGATCGTTCTATAATTAATGGTTAATTATAGACGGCCAACATAAACCGAGAACCTATTTGGTCACACGCACAACGAGTGTAATCCAAAGGATTTAAAACGAGCTTGAGAATGGGATTCTCAGACTGAGAGAAACTATGTTTGGTTGGACCAAACATAAAGCGAGCATGAAATTGTTTCAGTCGCAATGGAAGCATGGATGGGCCGTCTCTTATGAAGACATAATGGATGGACCAAAATGGTTTGGTTCTAATCCAATGGATGAGAATAAACCAAAGGGTTTGGTTTATATTAAACGAATGAACCAAAGGTTGGTTCGGTTCGTTTTAACTTAAAATAAACCATCATGGTTTGGTTTATTTTAACTTATCTTAATGGAGCGGGTTAACGGGATTTATGGATATGATCAATTAACCATTAAGAGAATTAGTTCTCTATAAAATAGGGCTTAAACCCTAATCCTAAAACCCTAATTAGAGTTGCCGCCCAACCTAATTGTGCTGCCCCCTCCATCTTCTCTCCTAGTCGGCGCCAACCCTAGGTGTGCCGCCGCCCAGCTTTTGTGCCGCCGTCCAAGTCATTGCCGGCGACCAAGCTTCAGCCGGTGAATACTCCGGCGACCCTCCGGTGATCTCTTGTGGGTTCGGTGATAAGGTGAGCTCCACATCTCCTTTGGCCGGCCTCTATTCCTCCACCAAAAGCTGTCCAGTTTTTCTGGACAGCTTGTTTCTTTGTTGTCGGAGCGTCGTTTGGACGACGGTTAGTGCTCCGACAGCGGCTAACTTACCGGAGATTTGATCTCCGGTAATCCTCTGAGGTGGGGGACGAAGGATTCGTCAAACGGTTGACGAATAGCTCTCCGGAGAAGCGAGTTTTGAGAACTCGTTTTAGGATCCGAATTTGGATTCGGATCGTGATCATCTCACGATCACGTCGTCTTCAACACGAGGCTAGTAACCCGTACGAAGACGAAGCTCGTGACTTAGCGAAGTCATCCCGAGGAGCTCGGCGTGGATACGGATAGAGATGATTCTTACGAGGATCGTTCCGGTTGATGCAGTTCCCGCTACACGTCATACGAAAGGTATAACGTAGATAATTTTCTTTTATTGCAAATTTTAATTTACGGTTATGTCTACACTTATTGTAATATGCATGCGTGTGTTGTGTGTGTTGTAATAAATATAGATTTATTATTTTAATTGCTTCCGCTGTGCTCATGTTTACAAAACATGATCGAACACACACACGCCGCGGTGCCGGAAACCCAACAGTGGTATCAGAGCCCAGGTTGTGTTTCGACATAATCGTAAAATGGTTTTGCGATAGTCATAATGTATTTCTGGAAATTTTCTAATTTTGGAAATTTAGAAGTATTTATGGAAATTTTTCAATTTGGGAAAGTCTAGAAGTATTTATGGAAATCTTCCACTTTTGGAAAGTTGGAAGTATTTATGGAAATTGATATTTTCCATAAATAAAATATTTGATTAGATTCTGGAAATTTGTTTCCTAATTTAATCATGATTTGATTTGGAAATCAAATCTTAAAATATTTTATTTCCATAAGTAGTTTTAATGATTTAGGAAATTGGTTTCCTAAATAGATTTTCCTTAATCAAATAATTCCATGAATAAAATATGTGATTAGATTTGGAAATTTGTTTCCTAATTTAATTATGATTTGATTTGGAGAATCAAATCTTAAACATATTTATTTCCATAAATAGTTATGACATATAAGGAAATTATATACATGACATAATTGTATGCCATGTAATTGCATTAGATGCATAACATTATGCCATCGTGTCGTGACATGTAGATGTATGCCATGTATGCCATGCCATGTAGATAATAGTTATTTGCATGCAAAGAGGATGAGACATAAAAACCCTTAATCAATATTAAAGCCTACACCTTCCATTAATATGGTTAGAACCAGAGTTCTTGTTTGGGTTGTTGGACTCTCTCAAGCCCGGCTCGAACTGAATATGTTCAAACCATGGAATAGTTTAATACTAATATGGTAAGAGTCGGAGGTCAATCGTTAGCTTTGGTTGTTGGACTCTCTCAAGCTGGGCTAATTGGTTGAATGCGCTCTAACCATATTAAAACTATGTCGATTAATGGGTTGGCTTTAACACACATCGGCTTGTTGGACTCTCTCAAGGTCGATGTAAAGGGAGGTGAAGTTGGGTGCTATGCATATGATGCATACTTGTTAATGTGTTAACAACCCGATGTATGTGTGAACATTCAATTAGTTGATAGCACATTGTGATAGTTGCATATCGTGATATGCAATCGGTATAGATGATACCTACCGTCGTAGTTTATGAATGGCTTGTTGGACTCTCTCCAAGGTTGTTCATAACTATGATGGATATCAACCCATTCGGAGATGGACCTCGATCTCGAAGTGATTTTGGGTTTTTTGAATTCGAAAAATGAATGGGATTTATAAATGTATATTGATGCATTTTAAAATCATCTTTCTCATATATGCTCGTTTTGTATTTCTAAGTTAATATATTGATCATGATGTGTTTGAATTTGCGTTCCATTTTGGATTCAAATAAATTGACTGGGCCGAACTTCTTGGACTGGCTTAGAAACTTGAGAATTGTTCTCAAGGTGAAAAGCTTGTAAATGTCCTCGAAGCGCCTCTTCCCACCCGTCCTAGTGACGATGCAACTCTGGACCAATTGTTGGCCTATCAGAAACATGTGAGTGATTCTGAACAAATGAGTTGCATCATGCTAGCCACGATGGAACCCAAGCTACGAAAGCAGCATGAGAATATGGATGCTCATATCGTAGTCCTTCATCTTTGTGAGTTGGTTGATGAGCAAGTGAGATTCGAAAGGTTCGAAGTCTCAAAGCTCCTCTTCACCTCTGAGATGCTAGGAGGTTCATCACGTGAGTCTTGCTCGATATCTTGAAGGCTGTGGAGTCTTAGAGAAGCATGAAGCGAGGGGGTCTTTGTTAGTTGATTCCTCGAAGAAAGGTTCTAAGAGGAAGTCAAAGGAAGCAAGAAGGAAAGAAGAGAAGGGCTAAGAAGGTAGAACTAGCACAAAGGAAACTTGCCATCATTATGGCAAGGAGAGCCATTCTTGAAGAAAGTGCAAGATTTATCTTGAGTCCGTGAAGAAGGATAAGGCATCGGATGCCCCATCTTCTTCAGAAATCTTCTTTATTGATTGTCATTCTATTTCCTTAGACACTTGGGTATTTGATACTGGGTGTGGCTCACATATATGTAATGACATACATGGGCTAAGGAATAGAAGAAGACTCGTCAAGGGAGAGTCAAATTTACGTGTTGGGATTGAAGCAAAGGTTGCTGCACTCGCCATCGGAACGTATTTGTTGAAACTCCCTGCAGGACTTGTCTTAGAACTGGACAATTGCTTTTATATTCCTTTGTTGATAAAGAACATCATTTCTATTTCTTGTTTAAATAGAAATGGTTTCCATTTGACGTTTAGTAACAATTGTTGTTACATAACTTTGAATGGGGTTCTTTATGGGACTGGAACTTTAAGCAATGGTGTTTATATGTTGGACGTATCCAGTGACATTTGCAATATCGAAGCGAGCAACAAGAGTGCTCGAAAGGATAATCAAATAGACTCCTACATGTGGCATTGTCGTCTTGGCCATGTAAGCAAGTAACGCATGTCGAATTACACGATGTGGAATGCGGAATCGTTGAATTGGATTCATACGATACATGCGAATCATGCTTAAAAGGCAAGATGACTAAGTTACCTTTTTGGAAAAGGTGAGCAGTGGGGAGTTACTAGGTCTAATACATACTTGATGTATGTGGACCTATGTCAACTCAAGCTTTAGGAGGCTATAGCTACTTCATTACCTTCATATGATCACTCACGGTTTGGGTATGTGTTCTTGATGAAACACAAGTCTGAAGCCTTTGAAAGGTTCAAAGAATTGAAATGAAGTAGAGAAACAACATGACAAAGTATTAAAATACTTGATCGGATCGAGGTGGTGAATACTTAAGTCAAGAGTTTCTTGATTATCTAAGAGACAATGGCATATTGTCTCAATGGACTCCGCCCTATACACCACAGCATAATGGTGTATCTGAGAGGCGTAACCGGACCTTGTTGGACATGGTCAGTCAATGATGAATCATGCACTCTTCCCAAGTCCTTTTGGGGCTATGCACTTGAGCAATTTGCTTACTTGTTAAACAGAATGCCTACTAAGGTAGTCTCAACTACTCCATATGATATGGAATAGTAAGAAACCTCATGTATCTTACTAAGATATGGGTTGTCCCGCTTATGTGAAGCGATCAGACGCATAAACTGATGCTAAGTCCGATAAATGTCTATTTATTGATACCCTAAGGAAACAAGGTTACCAATTCTATCATCCCGTGGAACAAAAGGTGTTTGTTTCAAGGCATGCCGTGGTTTCTAGAGAAAGAGTTTCTGCAAGAAAACAAAGGGGAGTGTCGCCGAGCTTCGAGGAGGCTCGAGAGACTCAAATAGACATTGATGAGATACCGGTGAAGCACAACAATGTACAACTCATAGTGATGAGCAATCGGCCGACTTATTGTAACACCACATCTTCGATCCGTAGAACACGCAATATTCCCGAGAGATATGGATTTCTCGTAAGTGAATCGAACGACGGTTACTCATTGATGATGAGGAGCCTACAGCTATGAAGAAGTCCGAAGTTCGTAAAGGGATAAGTGGCTTGGTGCCATGAAGTCGAAATGGATTCCATGTACGAAACCAAGTTCGAACTTGTCGACCCACCGGAAGCATAAAGCCTATAGGTGCAAGTGGGTTTTCAAGAAGAAAATCGACATGGATGGTAATGTGATTACCTATAAGGTTAGATTGGGCGAAAGGATATCGCCAAAAACAAGGTGTTGATTATGACGAAACCTATTCGCCGTAGCTATGCTTAAATCCATTCGATGCTCCCGCCATAGGCTCATTATGATTATGAGATATGGCGATGGATGTGAAAATAGCTTCCTTAATGGAAACCGCCGAGGACGGTATATGATACACCGAGGGTTTCACATCGCTGATAAAACCAAGGTATGCAAATTGCGACGATCCATTTATGGATTGAAGCAAGCATCCAGAGTGAATATCCGCTTTGATGAGACGATCAAAAAGTTTGATTTCACAAAATCCGCATTTAACCTGTGTGTACAAGAAGGTTAGTGGGAGGCAAAGATTCCTAGTATTGTATGTCGATGACATATTACTTATAGGAAACGATGTTTCAATCTTACAAAAGGTTTGGTTATCCAAGACATTCTCCATGAAAGACCGGGAGAAGCAACCTACATCCTGGGATTAAGATCTATAGAGATAGATCAAACGGTTGCTTGGTCTTCGCAGCTACATATATAGACCGAAGCAAAGAGGTTTAGCATGTCGGAATCCAAGAAAGGTTTCTACCCAATCGCATGGGGTACACCTTTCAAGTCTATGTCCGCGCATTAAGACGAGAGGATTTGCATGAGTAAGATTCCCTATGCATCCGCAATAGATCTATCATGTATGCTATGTTATGTACGAGGCCCGATGTATCGATGCTCGAGTGTCACGAGCAGATACTACACCGATCCAGAATGGATCATTGCGGTCGTTAAGACGATCCTTAAGTACTTGAGAAGAACTAAGGATGTGTTCCTAATATACGGAGAAGGGTACATGGTGATACGTGGGTATACGGATGCCAACCCGCATGCATAAGGATGATTCCATGTCTTGACCGGGTATGTATTCACCGAATGGAGGCGCAATAAGTTGGAAAGGTTCCAAGCTTGACACCTATAGCGATTCTCGCCACTAAGGCGTAATACACGCTGCCTGAAGCAAAGAAGCGAAGCAGTTTGGATCAAGAAGTTCATCTATGAACTTGATGTGGTCTCATCAATGATCCAAACATGTGCTTCGCCGCTATCATCTTATCAGAGAGATCATCAGTAGGAACGAAATACAAATCGAGAAAATTCCCACTGAAAGGAACTTAGCGGATCCTTTGACTAAAGCATTACCTCAAAGTAAGTTTGAGGGTCATGTTAGAGCTTATGGTATTGGATACCGTAGCGATGGGCATTAGGCCAAGTGGGAGTCTGTTAGTAATATATGAGAGATGTCCTAAGGCAATCGCCTTATGTATGAACCATTTATATGATAAATGAAGATTCACTATTTGAGTATACATGTTTCATGTATTTGATTGGATCTTAAACTCATTTATCAATGTCCACGATACGATTCACAAAGATGAGAGAATTTGTGATTGGATCACAACTAGTGAGTATCTCTACATGTGTAATTGTGATGTATCGAATTATCCCTAGTCGATGAATCGATGGATTTGACACCATCAATTCACGAGACTAGCACGAGGTATACCCTTGTGTATCCAAGCAGCCGATTCTCACCGGCCGAGACATTGTGATGTCCGAGTTAATCGTGGATGCTAGTTATGGTAACTAGTTCATTGAGTGACCACCGTAAGACTTCATATGGTTCTCTCGCATATATAGATATGTCAATGAAGTTCTTACTGTGGCTTAAGTGCGATGTTCCTTCGACTTGCGTAAGATTCAAGTCATCTTGATCATGGAGACTTATGCTTTGACATCTTAAGCAAACATCTCTAAGGAGATGTGGACCCGGATGATTGGGTATAAGTCGTGATCAAGGTGTTTGAATAGCCTATAAAGGATTCACCACCTTGCGAGGAGATGTATACCCATGGCCTCTCGTCGGATTGTTACTAAAGTCTGCCAAAGCATTACATGTTTAGAGTAAGGTACTCTTCGATACATGTGGAGTAACTAGAACTGTGAGGACGAGGAAATGATACTGGGCTAGGTGTGACGAGTCACTTAGTGGGATCACACAATAGACCATGTCCCAACCAAGTGGGTATAAGATGAGTGAAGGGAATGGGGCACGATTCATTCGAGCCATCAAGGGTTTCGTAAATAGTTCGATCAACCGCTGATCTTTCTGCTAATTGGGGATCATGATGTACTACTAGGTGCCACTCATGATCGTTCTATAATTAATGGTTAATTATAGACGGCCAACATAAACCGAGAACCTATTTGGTCACACGCACAACGAGTGTAATCCAAAGGATTTAAAACGAGCTTGAGAATGGGATTCTCAGACCGAGAGAAACTATGTTTTGTTGGACCAAACATAAAGCGAGCATGAAATTGTTTCAGTCGCAATGGAAGCGTGGATGGGCCGTGTCTTATGAAGTCATAATGGATGGACCAAAATGGTTTGGTTCTAATTCAATGGATGAGAATAAACCAAAGGGTTTGGTTTATATTAAACGAATGAACCAAAGGTTGGTTCGGTTCATTTTAACTTAAAATAAACCATCATGGTTTGGTTTATTTTAACTTATCTTAATGGAGCGGGTTAACGGGCTTTATGGATATGATCCATTAACCATTAAGAGAATTAGTTCTCTATAAAATAGGGCTTAAACCCTAATCCTAAAACCCTAATTAGAGTTGCCGCCCAAGCTAATTGTGCCGCCCCCTGCATCTTCTCTCCTAGTCGGCGCCAACCCTAGGTGTGCCGCCGCCCAGCTTTTGTGCCACCGTCCAAGTCATTGCCGGCGACCAAGCTTCAGCCGGTGAACACTCCGGCGACCCTCCGGTGATCTCTTGTGGGTTCGGTGATAAGGTGAGCTCCACATCTCCTTTGGCCGGCCTCTATTCCTCCACCAAAAGCTGTCCAGTTTTTCTGGACAGCTTGTTTCTTTGTTGTCGGAGCATCGTTTGGACGACGGTTAGTGCTCCGACAGCGGCTAACTTACTGTAGATTTGATCTCCGGTAATCCTCTGAGGTGGGGGACGAAGGATTCGTCAAACAGTTGACGAATACCCCTCCGGAGAAGCGAGTTTTGAGAACTCGTTTTAGGATCCGAATTTGGATTCGGATCGTGATCATCTCTCGATCACGTCGTCTTCAACACGAGGCTAGTAACCCGTACGAAGACGAAGCTCGTGACTTAGCGAAGTCATCCCGAGGAGCTCGGCGTGGATACGGATAGAGACGATTCTTACGAGGATCGTTCCGGTTGATGTCGTTCCCGCTACACGTCATACGAAAGGTATAACGTAGATAATTTTCTTTTATTGCAAATTTTAATTTACGGTTATGTCTACACTTGTTGTAATATGCATGCGTGTGTTGTGTGTGTTATAATAAATATAGATTTATTATTTTAATTTCTTCCGCTGTGCTCATGTTTACGAAACATAATGAAACACACACACGCCGCGGTGCCGGAAACCCAACATTAACCCACTCCATTAAGATAAGTTAAAATAAACCAAACCATGATGGTTTATTTTAAGTTAAAACGAACCGAACCAACTTTTGGTTCATTCGTTTAAAATAAACCAAACCCTTTGGTTTATTCTCCTCCATTGGATTAGAACCAGACCATTTTGGTTCATCCATTATGTCTTCATAAGACACGACCCATCCACGCTTCCATTGCGACTGAAACGATTTCATGCTCGCTTCATGTTTGGTCCAACCAAACCTTGTTTCTCTCGGTCTAAGAATCCTATTCTCAAGCTCGTTTTAAATCCTTTGGATTACGCTCGTTGTGCGTGTGACCAAATAGGTTCTCGGTTTATGTTGGCCGTCTATAATTAACCATTAATTATAGAACGATCATGAGTGGCACCTAGTAGTACATCATGATCCCCAATTAACCGAAAAAATCAACGGTGGATCCAGAACTATTTCTGAAACCCTTCAGCAGCTCGAATGATTCGTGCCCCCATTCCCTTCACTCATCTTATACCCACTTGGTTCGGGACATGGTTTATAGTGTCAGTCCCCACTTGGCTGACTACGTCACACCTAACCCAAGTATCATTTCCTCGTCCTACGGATTCTAGTTACTCCACATGTATCGAAGAGTACCTTACTCTAAACATGTAATGCTTTGGCCAAAGACTTTAGTAACAATCCCACGAGAGGCCATGGGTATACATCTCCTCGCAAGGAGTGGTGAATCCTTTATAGGCTATTCAAACACCATCGATCACTTCGACTTATACCCAATCATCCCGGGTCCACATCTCCTTAGAGATGCTTGCTTAAGATGTCAAAGCATAAGTCTCTATGATCAAGATGACTTGAATACCGCAAGTCAAAGGAACATCGCACTTAAGCCACAGTAAGAACTTCATTAACATATCTATATATGCAGAGAACCATATGAAGTCTTACGGCTGGTCACTCCAATGAACTAGTTACCATAACTAGCATCCACGATTAACTCCGGACATCACTATGTCCCCAGCCAGTGAGAATCAGCTGCTTGGATACACCAAGGAGTATACCTCGTGCTAGTCTCGACAGAATTGATGGTGTCCAAATCCATCAATTCATCGACTAGGGATAATTTCGATACATCACAATTACACATGTAGAGATACTCACTAGTTGTGATCCAATCACAAATTCTCTCATGCTGTGAATCGTATCGTGGACATTCAGTAAATGAGTTTAAGATCCAATCAAATACATAAAACATGTATACTCAAATAGTGAATCTTCATTTATCATATAAATGGTTCGTACATAAGGCGATTGCCTTAGGACATCTCTCATATATTACTAATAGACTCCCACTTGGCCTAATGCCAATCGCTACGGTATCCAATATCATAAGCTCTAACATGACCTTCAAACTTATTTTGAGGTAATGCCTTAGTCAAAGGATCCGCTAAGTTCCTTTTAGTGGGAATTTTCTCGATTTGTATTTTGTTCCTACTGATGATCTCTCTGATAAGATAATAGCGGCGAAGTACATGTTTGGATCATTGATGAGACCACATCAAGTTCAGAGATGAACTTCTTGATCCAAACCGCTTCCTTTGCTGCTTCTAAAGCTGCAATGTATTCTGCCTTAGTGGCAGAATCCGCTATAGTGTCAAGCTTGGAACCTTTCCAACTTATTGCGCCTCCATTCCAGGTGATTACTTACCTAGACTAAGACATGGAATCATCCTTGTCTGTCTGGATCTGGCATCCGTATACCCACGTATCACCATATACCCTTTTCCATATATTAGGAACGCATCCTTAGTTCTTCTTAAGTACTTAAGGATCATCTTAACAGTCACCCAATGATCCATTCCTGGATCAGACTAGTATTTGCTCGTGACACTCAGAGCATACGATACATCGGTCCTCGTACATAACATAGCATACATGATAGATCCTATTGCGGATGCATAGGGAATCTTACTCATGCAAATCCTCTCGTCTTCTGTGTGCGGACACATAGACTTCAAAAGGTGTATCCCATGCCTGATGGGTAAGAAACCTTTCTTGGATTCCGACATGCTAAATCTCTTTAGCACTCGGTCTATATATGTAGACTGCGAAAGACCAAGCAACCGTTTTGATCTATCTCTATAGATCTTAATCCCGAGGATGTAGGTTGCTTCTCCCAGGTCTTTCATGGAGAATGTCTTGGATAACCAAAACTTCACTGACTGTAAGATTGAAACATTGTTTCCTATAAGTAGTATGTCATCGACATACAATACTAGGAACACGACTACACTCCCACTAACCTTCTTGTACACACAAGGTTCGTCTGGATTTTGTGAGAAATCAAACTTTTTGATTGTCTCATCAAAACGGATATTCCAGCTCATGGATGCTTGCTTCAATCCATAAATGGACCGTCGCAATTTGCATACCTTGGTTTTATCAACCGATGTGAAACCCTCAGGCTGTATCATATACACGTCCTCGAGCAGGTTTCCATTAAGGAAAGTTGTTTTTACATCCATCTGCCATATCTCATAATCATAATGAGCCGCTATGGCCAGGAGCATCCGAATGGATTTAAGCATAGCTACAGGCGAATAGGTTTCGTCATAATCAACACCTTGCTTTTGACGATATCCGTTCGCCACCAATTTAGCCTTATAGGTAATCACATTACCATCCATGTCGATTTTCTTCTTGAAAACCCACTTGCACCCTATAGGCTTTATGCCTTCAGGTGGGTCAACCAAGTTCCAAACTTGGTTTTCATTCATGGAATCCATTTCCGACTTCATGGCACCAAGCCATTTATCCCTTTCTGAACTTGTCAGCACTTCTTCATAATTGGTAGGCTCTTCATCATCAATGAGTAACACGTCGTTCAATTCACTTACGAGAAATCCATATCTCTCAGGAATATTGCGTGTTCTACCAGATCTACGAAGATGTGGTGTTATAATAGGTCCAGCCGATTGCTCATCGCTATGAGTTGTCGGCTGTTGTGCTTCACCAGGTATCTCATTAATGTCAATTTGAGTATCTCGAGCCTCCTCAAGCTCGACGACACTCCCACTGTTTTCTTGCAAGAGAAACTCTTTCTCTAGAAACACAGCATGCCTTGAAACAAACACCTTTTGTTCCACAGGATGATAGAATTGGTAACCCCTAGTTTCCTTAGGGTATCCAATAAATAGACATTTATCTGACTTAGCATCCAATTTGTCTGATACAGTCCGTTTCACATAAGCAGGACAACCCCATATCTTCAAGTAAGATACATGAGGTTTCTTACTATTTTATATCTCATATGGAGTAGTTGAGACTACCATGGTGGGCATTCTGTTTAACAAGTAAACAGCTGTATGAAGTGCATAGCCCCAAAAGGACTTGGGAAGAGTCGCATGATTCATCATTGACCTGACCATGTCCAACAAGGTCCGATTACGCCTCTCAGATACACCATTATGCTGTGGTGTATATGGCGGAGTCCATTGAGACAATATACCATTGTCTCTTAGATAATCAAGAAACTCTTGACTTAAGTATTCACCACCTTGATCCGATCGAAGTATTTTAATACTCTTATCATGTTGTTTCTCTACTTCATTTCTGAATTCTTTGAACCTTTCAAAGGCTTCAGACTTGTGTTTCATCAAGAACACATACCCAAACCGTGAGTTATCATCGGTGAAGGTAATGAAGTAGCTATAGCCTCCTAATGCTTGAGTTGACATAGGTCCACATACATCAGTATGTATTAGTCCTAGTAACTCTCCCA
Organism: Wurfbainia villosa; assembly: GCA_025175895.1. NCBI lineage: Eukaryota > Viridiplantae > Streptophyta > Magnoliopsida > Zingiberales > Zingiberaceae > Wurfbainia > Wurfbainia villosa. The sequence continues at coordinate 44,071,834 of CM045999.1, read as the reverse complement.
CTCGTTCACCTTTTCTAGTAAAACGTAACTTAGTCATCTTGCCTTTTAAGCATGATTCGCATGTATTGTATGAATCAAATTCAAACGATTCCAGAATTCCACATCGGTGTAATTCGGACATGCGTTTCTTGCTTATATGGCCAAGAAGACAATGCCACATATAGGAGTCTATTTGATTATCCTTTCGAGCACGCGTGTTGCTCACTTCGATATTGAAGATGTCACTTGATACGTCCAACGTATAAACACCATTGCTTAATGTTCCAGTCCCATAAAGAACTCCATTCAAAGTTATGTAACAACAATTGTTACTAAAAGTCAAATGGTACCCATTTCTATTTAAACAAGAAATAGAAATGATGTTCTTTATCAACGAAGGAACATAAAAGCAATTGTCCAGTTCTAAGACAAGTCCTGTAGGGAGTTTCAACAAATGCGTTCCAATGGCGACTGCAGCAACCTTTGCTCCATTCCCAACATGCAAATTTGACTCTCCCTTGACGAGTCTTCTTCTATTCCTTAGCCAATGTATGTCATTACATATATGTGAGCCACACCCAGTATCCAATACCCAAGTGTTTGAGGAAATAGAATGACAATCAATAACGAAGATATCTGAAGAAGATGGGGCATCCGATGCCTTATTCTTCTTCACGGACTCAAGATAAATCTTGCACTTTCTTCGCAAATGGCTCTCCTTGCCATAATGGTGGCAAGTTTCCTTTTGTGCTAGTTCTACCTTCTTAGCCTTTCTCTTCTTTCCCTTCTGTTGTTCCTTTGACTTCCTCTTAGAACCTTTCTTCGAGGAATCAACTAATATCACCGTCCCCTGCTCATGCTTCTTAGAAGACTCCACAGTCTTCAACATATTGAGCAGTACCACAGATGAACCTTCTAGCATCTCAGAGGTGAAGAGGAGCTTTGAGACTTCGAACCTTTCAAATCTCACTTGCTCATCAACCAACTCACAAAGATGAAGGACTATGATATGAGCATCCATATGCTCATGCATCTTTCGTAGCTTGGGTTCCATCGCGGCTAGCATGATGCAACTTGTCAGTTCAGAATCAGTCACATGTTTCTGATAGACCAACAATTGGTCCGGAGTTGCATCGTCACTAGGATGGGCGGGAAGAGGCGCTTCGAGGACATACGCAAGCTTTTTACCTTGAGAACAATTCTCAAGTTTCTAAGCCAGTCCAAGAAGTTCGGCCCAGTCAATTTATTCGAATCCAAAATGGAACGCAAATTAAAAGACAACATGATCAATTTTAGAAATACAAAACGAGCATATATGTCCAACAACCAATTAGCCCTACTTGGAGAGTGTCCAACAACCAATTAGCCCTACTTGGAGAGTGTCCAACAACCAAAGCTAACGATTGACCTCTGACTCTTACCATATTAGTATTAAACTATTCCATGGTTTGAACATGTTCGGGTTCGAGCCGGGCTTGGAGAGAGTCCAACAACCCAAACAAGAAACGGAACTCTGGTTCTTACCATATTAATGGAAGGTGTAGGCTTTAATATTGTTTAAGGGTTTTATGTCTCATCCTCTTTGCATGCAAATAACTATTATCTACATGACATGTCATACATGGCATACATCTACATGTCATGACACGCATGACATAATGTTATGCATCTAATGCAATTACATGGTATACAATTATGTCATGTATATATTTCCTTATATGTCATAACTATTTATGGAAATAAAATATGTTTAAGATTTGATTCTCCAAATCAAAACATAATTAAATTAGGAAACAAATTTCCAAATCTAATCACATATTTTATTTATGGAATTATTTAATTAAGGAAAATCTATTTAGGAAACCAATTTCCTAAATCATTAAAACTACTTATGAAAATAAAATATTTTAAGATTTGATTTCCCAAATCAAATCATGATTAAATTAGGAAACAAATTTCCAGAATCTAATCAAATATTTTATTCATGGAAAATATTAATTTCCATAAATACATCCAACTTTCCAAAAGTGGAAGATTTCCATAAATACTTCTAGACTTTCCAAAATTGAAAAATTTCCATAAATACTTCTAAATTTCCAAAATTAGAAAATTTCCAGAAATACATTATGACTATCGCAAAACCATTATTACGATTATGTCGAAACACAACCTGGGCTCTGATACCACTGTTGGGTTTCCGGCACCGCGGCGTGTGTGTGTTCGATCACGTTTCGTAAACATGAACACAGCAGAAGCAATAAAAATAATAAATCTACATTTATTACAACACACACAACACACGCATGCATATTAAAACAAGTGTAGACCTAACCGTAAATTTAAATTTGTAATAAAAGGAAATTTATCTACGTTATACCTTTCGTATGACGTGTAGCAGGAACGGCATCAACCGGAACGATCCTCGCTAGAATCGTCTCTATCCGTATCCACACCGAGTTCCTCGGGATGACTTCGCTAACCCACGAGCTTCGTCTTCGTATGGGTTACTAGCCTCGTGTTGAAGACGACGTGATCGAGAGATAATCACGATCCGAATCCAAATTCGGATCCTAATACGAGTTCTCAAAACTCGCTTCTCCGGAGAGGTATTCGTCAACCAATTGACGAATCCTTCGTCCTCCACCTCAGAGGATTACCGGAGATCGAATCCCCGGTAAGTTAGCCGCTGGCTCGCTAAACCGTCGTCCAAACGACGCTCCGACGAGAGGAGAACAAGCTGTCCAGAAAACTGGACAGCTTTGGTGGAGGTGATAGGCGCCGGCCAACCAAGGGAAGAAAAGGCTCACCTTGATGCCAAACCTATAGGAGATCACCGGAGGGTCGCCGGAGGATCACCGGCTGAAGCTTGGTCGGTGGCAAGGAGCTGGACGGCGACATAACAAGCTGGGCGGCAATGGAGGTTGGGCGGCAATGAAGGTTGGGCGGCAACTCCAAGCTAGGGTTTTGGATTAGGGCTTAATTATCCCTTAAGCCCTCTTTTATAGAGAACTAATTCTCTTAATGGTTATTGGATCATAACCATTAGGCCCGTTAACCCGCTCCATTAAGATAAGTTAAAATAAACCAAACCATGATGGTTTATTTTAAGTTAAAACGAACCAAACCAACTTTTGGTTCATTCGTTTAAAATAAACCAAACCCTTTGGTTTATTCTCCTCCATTGGATTAGAACCAAATCATTTTGGTTCATCCATTATGTCTTCATAAGACACGGCCCATCCATGCTTCCATTGCGACTGAAACGATTTCATGCTCGCTTCATGTTTGGTCCAACCAAACTTTGTTTCTCTCGGTCTGAGAATCCTATTCTCAAGCTCGTTTTAAATCCTTTGGATTACGCTCGTTGTGCGTGTGACCAAATAGGTTCTCGGTTTATGTTGGCCATCTATAATTAACCATTAATTATAGAACGATCATGAGTGGCACCTAGTACTACATCATGATCCCCAATTAACCGAAAAAATTAACGGTAGATCCAGAACTATTTCTGAAACCCTTCAGTAGCTCGAATGATTCGTGCCCCCATTCCCTTCACTCATCTTATACCCACTTGGTTCAGGACATGATCTATAGTGTCAGTCCCCACTAGGCTGACTACGTCACACCTATCCCAAGTATCATTTCCTCGTCCTACGGATTCTAGTTACTCCACATGTATCGAAGAGTACCTTACTCTAAACATGTAATGCTTTGGACAAAGACTTTAGTAACAATCCGACGAGAGGCCATGGGTATACATCTCCTCGCAAGGAGTGGTAAATCCTTTATAGGCTATTCAAACACCTTCGATCACTTCGACTTATACCCAATCATCCCGGGTCCACATCTCCTTAAAGATTCTTGCTTAAGATGTCAAAGCATAAGTCTCTATGATCAAGATGACTTGAATACCGCAAGTCAAAGGAACATCGCACTTAAGCCACAGAAAGAACTTCATTGACATATCTATATATGCAGAGAACCATATGAAGTCATACGGCTGGTCACTCCAATGAACTAGTTACCATAACTAGCATCGACGATTAACTCCGGACATCACTATGTCTCCAGTCGGTGAGAATCAGCTGCTTGGATACACCAAGGAGTATACCTCGTGCTAGTCTCGACAGAATTGATGGTGTCCAAATCCATCAATTCATCGACTAGGGATAATTTCGATACATCACAATTACACATGTAGAGATACTCACTAGTTGTGATCCAATCACAAATTTTCTCATGCTGTGAATCGTATCGTGGACATTCAGTAAATGAGTTTAAGATCCAATCAAATACATAAAACATGTATACTCAAATAGTGAATCTTCATTTATCATATAAATGGTTCATACATAAGGCGATTGCCTTAGGACATCTCTCATATATTACTAACATGCAGAGTACCGACAGAAGCTAACATCATAGATCCATTGACCAAGGCTTTGGCACAGAGGAAGCATGATGGTCACACTAGGTCACTAGGTATTAGATATTATAGTGATTGGTACTAGTGCTAGTGGGAGATTGTTAGTTATAGCCCTAAAACCAATCATGTGATGGTTGAATAGGGAACATTTTGTATCATATTCTATAAAGGCAAAGGATTGGTTATTATATTTACGTCTTACTTGTGCCAGCTAAATTAAATATAATAATGCCCTAGAAAAGTAGGTTCATATCTACAGCACATCAATTGGCAGAATTACTTATGAGAGACTGTAGAGAACACTTTCCTAAAATGTTCCTAGTCAAGTATTAATATGCAAGGGCAATATTAATACATAAAGACTAGCATGTAGGTCAATTGATGACTTGATCTCACAAGTCATGGATATATGATATCAAGTTGACACATGGGTATATATTAGAGAATATATCTTTGGCCCGACCCGCCATGAGAAAGTTTCATGGATCGTCATATGAGTGTCATAAACTTTCTCATGTGACTATTGGTATGAATAGTCCTCAAACCTGAAGTCACTACGGTTCCCTACATAAGGAGTTATGTACTTTGGTATCGTCAAACATCACCCGTAACAGGGTGGACCATAAAGGCGATTAATGGATATATAACAAATTATGCGGAGGGATGTGAGTGATGTAGATGGGATCTATCCCTCCCATATGACGGGAGTGATATCTGTGGGCCCCTTGATTGAGTAGAACTACTAAAATGCATGGCCATGCTAGAATGAGTCAATATGAGATATTGAGCTCATTTGTTTGAGTTAGTTTGCTCAGGGATCAAGAAACACATAGATTGATTGAGGATGACACGGTCTATGCCTCATTGGTCAATCTGATATCAAGGATAGAAGGACACGGTCATACATTATAGTAGTCACGGAAAGGATAGTCGGATCTTGACTTATTTTGTAACTTGGGTAGCAATGATGTATTGCTAGATGACGCTCATTGCTTGTGTATCTAAAAGAGTTTAGATCCACTGCCAACGTTATGAGAGCATATGGGGTCACACACAAAGAGCATGATGATTAGAAGAATTAGTGCATTCTAGTTTGACTAGAATAATTTGGGAATAAGCTTAAGTACAAAATGATTTTTGGACTTTAAGCTTAATGAGAATTTTAGCTTATTGATTTAATGAGATTAATTTAATATGCTAAGCTTATTAATTTAATAAGATTAAATAAATATGTTATCATGATAGCCTAATATTAATTGATTTAATAAGATTAATTCAATATGTTACCTTATTGATTTAATGAGATTAATTGAGTTACATGTGGAAGGAGTGTAACTCCTTGTTTGATTATTTTTCAATGCAATTGATTGCATTGAATGTGATAGGAGGTGAAAGGTTTTTTCAATCCTATAAAACACTCCATGGGGTGGCCGGCCAAGGTGGGTGGAAACTTGAGGCTTGGAGAGAGCTTGGTGGTGAGAGGCTTTGGTTGTGTGGCTTTTGTGAGTGTAGGCTAGCAAGAAGAGTGGTCTTCTTCTTCCTTTCTCTTTTTCCCTACCTTCCTCTCCTTTAGGGACTTCTCTAGCAAGAAGTAAAGGAGAGCTCTTCAAGTTTCTTTTGTGAGACAAGAGCTTGCTCGTGTGGATACATATAGAGGCACGGACAATTGAACGTGCTAAAAGATCCAACAAACCCAAGGAGAAGCGGGATTAAAAAGGGCACGCAACAAAGCTAATATTCTCCTATAAGATAGGTTTTTCTTTTAGAGAAATTTATTTTTTTGTACGTGGTTTTCTTTCGTAAGGATCACTTGGAAGGGATCCTATTTTTTCCATTGCGCATATGCTATTTTGCATAAAAAAATCCCTACAGAAACGTCAAGGTAAAAGTATCAAGACACTACGATCTGATCGTGGTGGTAAGTACCTCTTGGGAGAGTTTAGGAATTACTTATCAGAGGATGGGATTTGATCCCAATTGTATGCACCTAGCACACCCCAACAGAATGGTATAGCAGAGCGAAGGAATAGGACTCTTATGGAGATGGTTAGATCGATGATGAGTTATTCTGAGTTGCCAGATTCATTCTGGGGATATGCTCTATATACGGCGGTGTACATTATGAACTTGGTTCCATTTAAATCAGTGCCTTCTACTGCCACAGAATTGTGGACTGGGTGAAAGCCCAGTCTAAGACATATTCGAATTTGGGGGAGTCAAGCACATGTGTCGAAGGCAGATGCTGGAAAGTTGGAACATCGTACAAAAGTACGCATGTTCGTTGGCTATCCTAGAGGAACGAAAGGTGGTTTGTTTTATAGTCCTAGAGATCAGAGGGTGATCATTAGCAAAAACGCCAGATTTCTAGAGGAAGACTATGTGATGAACCATAAACCCATGAGTAAGATTGTTCTGGAGAAAATAAAAGGGGAAGTCACTTCTTCAGTACCACCGGTATAAGAGGATATACCACAAGTCACTGCACCGCGTGTCACAGAAGATACACAGGTGATACCTCATCATAGTGGGAGGGTTGTGAGACCAACCTGATAGATTCATGTTCTTGGGAGAATCATCTGATTTAGTCCCTTGCGAACATGAACCTGATCCCTAGACATATGACGAGACAATCCAAGATAAAGATGCAGCATCTTAACAAAGTGCAATGAATACTGAGATTGAATCTATGAATTTAAATCAGGTCTGGGAACTAGTCGAACCACCCGATGGTGTAAAAACCATAGGATGCAAGTGGATCTACAAAAGAAAGAGAGGAATAGATGGGAAGGTTGAGAACTTCAAAGCGAGGCTTGTTGCGAAGGGGTATACTCAAAAAGAGGGTATCGATTATGAGGAGACCTTTTCGCCGGTAGCTATGCTTTAGTCTATCCGGATTCTATTATGCATTGCAGCTCATATGGATTATGAGGTGTGGCAGATGGATGTCAAGACAACTTTCCTTAATGAAAGTCTTGAGGAAAACATCTATATGAAGCAACCAGAGGGATTCATTGCGAAGGGCAAAGAGCATCTTGTATGTAAGCTTAATCGGTCCATTTATGGATTGAAGCAAGCTTCGAGGTCTTGGAACATCTGATTTGATGAGGTAATCCAGTCTTATGGATTTATTCAAAGTCGGGATGAGTCTTGTGTATACAAGAGATGTGACGGAAACGTAGTGGTATTTCTTATACTATACGTAGATGACATCTTGTTGATTGGCAACAATATCAAGGTGTTATCGGACGTAAGGGTATGGTTGTCCAAACAGTTTGATTTGAAGGACTTGGGACAAGTGGGACATATCCTTGGGATCAAGGTTATTGGGGATCGCAGGAAAATGATGTTGTGCTTATCCCAAGCTTCATACATAGATGCGATTATGGATCGTTTTAGCATGCAAAACTCCAAGAAAGGTTTTCTACCTTTCAGGCATGGAGTTCCTTTATCTAAGGAGATAGAGGAGATGAAGGCGGTTCCTTATGCTTCGGCGGTAGGAAGCCTCATGTATGCGATACTATGTACGAAACCAGATATCTGCTTTGCCATGGGCATGGTCAGCATATATTAGAGTAATCCAGGATAGGGACATTGGACTACGGTAAAGCATATATTGAAGTACCTGAGAAGGACTAGGGATTATATCTTTGGTTTACCGAGCACCAATTACTCCTGTAGGTTACAGTTCCGACTTCGATAGGGATAACGATGAAGTCTACCTCAGGTTTTGTGTTTACTTTTGGAGGTGGAGCCATTGTATGGAGGAGTGTCAAGCAGAAATGCATGGCGGACTCCACCATGGAAGCTAAGTATGTGGCAGCCTCTAAGGTGGCCAAAGAAGCTGTGTGGCTTAGGAACATCCTGATGGACTTGGATGTGATTCATGGTTTTCCCAGAACTATCACAATTTATTGTGATAATAGTGGTGCAGTTGAAAACTCGAAGGAACCACGAGCCCATAAGTCTAGTAACACATAGAGCGCAAGTACCACCTCATACGAGAAATCGTAAAGAGAGGAGAGGTTGTTGTGGCCAAGATTTCATCGGAGGATAACCTGGAAGATCCTTTTACTAAGGCCCTTCCGGCGAGAGCTTTTGATAGGCATGTGGAGGGAATGGGGATCAGATGTATGGCAGTTTGAGGACAATATAGTCTTTTAGTATAAGTGGGAGATTGTTGGGATGTATACTGAAAAGTCTATCTTTTGTATGAACATCTTTATTTTGAAATAAGAATCACATGATCATTGTTTGCATATTTTTATGGTTATGCATATTGTCTAATACATTACATTGTAGATAACATAGTGTGTGGTGTCACACAGGAGATCATGTTATCAGCTCCTTGTAAAATATAAGTATAGGCACACAACCGAGATGGCTTTGGACAAACCATTGGTATGGTTGTAGTGTGATTTGGTATTGATTTGTCTTGACCATAAAATCACACTAGTACACTTTGTGTGTATTGAGCTGGACCGACTTAGAGGTGATTCGATTTATTGCTGACTACATCATCGAATCAGACCTCAGATATTATATTGTACACACTCTTAATCTCGATATAATAACGGGCACATATACTTAGTATTCATTTCTTTGATTTACCAATGGGCGAGATTTATAGATTAAATCGATAGGCTAAGTAAGTTGGGAAATTGATTATAGGAGGAAACCATGTCCTATATATTAGGATGATGATGTCCCCTTGAGGAGCTCATAAGATTCATCATGTAAACCCTGCAGGTGGACTTGGTCGGACATGATGAAAAGGTTGAGTGGTATTACTCATGGAGTTATATGTTGATTAATTAATGGTCAGTAAATTAATTAATCGACGGACATTCGAGATCTTAAACACAGGGAGAAAATGTACATATAATATATGGGGCCCATATTGACCTATGAGGGTTGGTGAGGTAGATCAATGATAATCCTTTATTGGATTGGATTATCATTAATGAATCGGATTTTATGTGGGCTTGATCCATTGGGTGGCCAAGATCCAACTCCTCCTCATGGTTCCTATTGTAGCATATTAATACCTCATGAAGCCTAGATTCAATGGATGGAAACAAAACTCTAGATCCAAAGGTAGAGATTAAATCTCTAGATCCGACGGTTGAGATTAAATCTCTAGATCCAACGGTTGAGATTAAATCCCTAGAACCAATGTTGGAGATTAAAACAAGGCTTATCCCTAAACTCTATAAAAGGAGCCTTAAGGGTTAGTGTGAAAAAGAATAGAGAGAAGCAACGGTGTTAGGAGTTGGTGGCAAGAGGTAGGAGCTAGGGTTTGGAGCTTGGCGGCACCAAATAAGGAAATACTTTCCTTCTCTTCTTCTTCTACATTGGTGGTCGGCGTCCATACAACCCCTCTCCCCTCTTGGCCAGCATCCAAACCTATCTCTCCTCTTCTCCTTGGCCGGTGGAACCATGGCTTAGGGTCCTCCCTTGGAGCTTTTGGCCGGCAACCATTCTTTCTCCTTCTCCTTGTTGGCCGACGGCAAGTAACTTCCTTGTTGCTTGTTGGTTGGCTAAAGGATGGAGAAGAGTTTTGTTTCTATTCTTCCTCTTGCTCAGAACGAGCAAGGAAGGAAGATTGGTGATCTGGGAGCTTCAACTTTTGGTAGATCGTCGCCCACACGACGTCCAAAAGGAGGAAGGTCATACAATAGAAGATCGAGAGGTATATCGATTCTCTATTTTCATTTGTTACATGTTTATATTTGCTTTTCAATTATGTGCATGATATATATTTTTTTTTGTGGCTAAATATTCTTGGACCCCGAACATAAACACATAAGCCGACGATCTGTACATCATCTATTCCGTGGCTATTCGTAGAATAGAGGTTGGTCGCTTGAACAACAAGTTTGTTCAAGTGACCACTCTAATTGAATAACACGACGATGACAAGGTTTCTTGGGCAATCCTTCTTGTCAAGGATAATTTTTTTTTTATCCGGGGATGTAGAAGGGATTGTCATGAACAAGCGACCGAGTTGAAGTGGGAAGCGAAGTTTCCACTCCCAACACCTCCAACCCCCTATACGTTGAGTGGAAGATCTAATCGAAATGGACACCTCACCCAAAGAAAAGGGGTTCTTATCTTGACCTTCATTGAATCTTCTAGTTTGAATAACAGTAGACTGATGACCCTCATCAGTCGACTAATGCCAGCAACAATCGACTACAAATATCCAGCAGTCGACTGCCAGCTTGGTTATTCAACTACAACAAAGAGTTAGCCCAACACAAATGAAAGATAGTAAATATGACGGTTCTTAACCGTCCGATCTCGACCTAGACCTTCCACTGGAATTCTTAGTCAGATCACCACCTACGATCGCCCCCGTATGGAGGACATGACCTTACCATCTCTCTTTGCACTCGTGCTTACCTTCGGTCCTTTCTGGCCAGTCGCTTAGCTTTCGGGCTCCACTTGGGTTCTTTGACTCCCACAAAGTTTTCCCGGTGTCACCGGACCACCACAGTTTCTCGATTGGAGATTCTCCGGGTGTCGCTGACCTTCGACTTTTCTTAATCATCTATGCACACTTAATCGAGCATATTAGATAACAATAAAACCTTAACTTTCGGTCTTTGCCATAATCAAATCCTAGGTTCAATTATCTGGTGCCACTGCACCAATAGGTTCGACAGCACATGCATGCCTAGCAGGCATTGTGGGCCCGAGAGGAGGAGCACAGAGTAGCTGATGCATCCACCAGCTCTCAGATCGACCACATGTACATGTGGCATCAACAGCTGAGCACCAGGTTTTCTTAAGAGCCAACATGCCGAGACTGTCGGACTTCCCACCTAGGCCACCGTATTAGAGGTATTATTTCATACAAGTCTAGGGGGATCCCAAGTTTTGATATGTTTCGTTTCTAGCAGTACTTTCTTTCTTTCCTTATTTTAGTAATATATGAGTGGTGTCCTACGACAATTACCTTATGATTGTACCATTTATTTGATAAATGAAGATTCACTATTTGAGTATACATGTTTTCATGTATTTGATTTGTTCTTAAACTCATTTACTGAATGTCCACAATATGATTCACAGCATGAGAGAATTTTTGATTGGATCACAACTAGTGAGTATCTCTACATGTGTAATTATGATGTATTGGAATTATCCCTAGTGGATGAATTGATGGATTCGGACGCCATCGATTTTGTTGATACTAGCATGAGGTATACTCTTTGGTTTATCCAAGTAGTTGTTCCTCACTGGCTGGAGACATTGGAATGTCCAGAGTTAATCGTGGATGCTAGTTATGGTAACTAGTTCATTGGAGTGACCAGTTGTAAAACTTCATATGGTTCTTTGCATATATAGATATGTCAATGAAGTTCTTATAACAACTTAAGTGCGATGTTCCTTTGACTTGTGGTATTCAAGTCATCTTTGTCATAAAGACTTATGCATTGACATCTTAAGCAAGCATCTTTGAGAATATGTGGACCCGGGATGATTGGGTATAAGTCGAAGTAGCCAAAGGTGTTTGAATAGCCTACAGAGGATTCACTGCTCCTTGCGAGGAGGTGTATACCGTATGGCCTCTAGTCGGATTGTTACTAAAGTCTTTGGCCAAAGCATTACATGTTTAGAGTATGATACTTTTGGATACATGTGCAGTAACTAGAATCCGAAGGACAAGAAAGTAATACTTGGGCTAGGCGTAACTTAGTCAACTTAATGGGGATTAACACAATAGACTATATTTTGAACCAAGTGGGTATAAGATGAGTGAACAGAATGGGGAACGATTCATTGTAGCTGTTGAAGGTTTCAAAAAAGGTTCTACGATCAACCGTTAATTTTTTGATTAATTTGAAATCATGATGTTCTAGTAAGTGCCACTCATAATCATTCTATAATTAATTATTAATCATAGACGGCCAATATAAACCGGGAACCTATTGTGTCACACGCACAACCAACATAATCTGAAGGATTTAAAACGAGTTTGAGAATAGGATTTTCAGATCGAGAAAGAGTAGGTTTAGTTGGACCAAACAAAGAGCGAGTATGAAATGGTTTCAGTCACATCGGAAGCATGGATGGGTCGTGTCTTTTGAAGAAATGATGGATGAACCAAATTGGTTTGGTTCTAATCCAATGGTGGAAAATAAACCAAAGTGGTTTGGTTTGTTTTAAATGAATGAACCAAAGTTGGTTCGGTTCATTTTAACTTAAAATAGACCAACGCAGTTTGATTTATTTTAACTTAAGTTATTGGAGCAGGTTAACGGGTTTTAGTTATGAACCAATAACTGTTAGGAGAACGTGCTCTCTATAAAAACATGACTTAAGGGTTTTGTGGATGAAAATATACAACTTTGCGTTGGAAAAACCCTAGCCTCCTTTCCTTCTCCTCTTCTTCTCCTTGCCGCCGCCACCAAAAGGAGCTGCTGCCTCTCCTCACCGCCGACCATCCACCATCCGCCGTCATCCCTTGGGCCACCCTCAGCCGCTGACCAACCTTCCTTGGCCGCCGGCGACCAAGGAGTAACTGGCCAAGCCTTTGGCCGGCCCCTTCTTCCTCCACAACAAGCTGTCCAGTTTTGGACATCTTGATCTCCTTCGCATGGAGAGGTCATTTGGTTAGTGTTTTGTGCTCTGACAGCCATCTACTTTCCGGGGATTGGATCTCTAGCAATCTTCATAGGTGGAGGGCTAGGTTTTCATCAAATGGTTACGAAAACCGCTTCCGACAAGCTAGTTTGTGAAACTCATTTTTGGGATCAAAATTTATTTCGGATTGTGATCGTCTCTCGAATCACATTGTCTTCAACATGATGCTAGTGACTTTTGCGAAGACGAGGCTCATGGCTTTGTGAAGCTATCCCTGTTGGGAGTATGGGGAATACAATCAAAGTCCCACATTGGTAAGACATGGAAAAGATCATGTGCTTATAAGAAAAAAGATATCTCCATTGGCATGAGGCCTTTTGGGTAAAGCCCAAAAACAAAACCATGAGGGCTTGGGCCCAAAGTGGACAATATCATACCATTGTGGAGATATGTGGATCTTATATGCACTAACAATTGGTATCAGAGCCATGGTCCATGTCAAGCCATGAACCTCGAACGAAGGAAGTTGAGCTCCCACGTCCGGATCAAGAGAACCAGACATCAGGAAGGAAGTCTAGTTGGGTCGGGGGGACCGAACAACTGACAGGAAGTCCTGGTGGGTTGAAGATCGGACATCAAGCAGAGAAAGTCCTTCGAGGAGGGATAGGCTTGAGGGGGGGCCCAATGTGGTCCTTCGTTTGAGGGGGGGATTGTTGGGAGTATGGGGAATACAATCAAAGTCCCACATTGGTAAGACATGGAAAAGATCATGTGCTTATAAGAAAAAAGATATCTCCATTGGCATGAGGCCTTTTGGGTAAAGCCCAAAAACAAAACCATGAGGGCTTGGGCCCAAAGTGGACAATATCATACCATTGTGGAGATATGTGGATCTTATATGCACTAACAATCCCGACGATACTCGGCGTAGATACAGATATAGGTGATTCTAACGAGGGTCACTACGGTTGATGTCATTCCCGCTACACGTAATTCGTCAGGTATACCTAGTATATGTTTCCTTTTATTGCAAAATTTTAAATAGAGATTATGTCTACACATGTTGTATCTTGCATGCGTGTGATGTGTGTGTTGTAATAAAATAGATTTATTTCTTTTATTACTTCCGCTGTGTGCATGTTTACGAAACGTATTCGAACACACACTCGCCGTGGTGCCGGGGAAACCCAACACCATATACTTGCATTTTAGTTTTAGTTGCATTCATTTGTTCTTGAATAGAGTGGTTGATTCCTTTTTAAGACTTAATTTTTGCTATCTTTCAGCTTCCTCAGTAATAGTTTTAAGATCTTTTCACAGATTGTTTCCCTGGATAGCTTAATTTCATTTATCTCGTGACATTTTATCTACTTTATTGAATGTTCTAGACTTGCACTAGTTTACTTTGTTTTTACACCTACACTTGGCAAATATTCTGAAAGGGAAAATCTATTACATACTTAGTTATGATTCATCCAAGTAGCCTAGTACTTTGGAATCCTTAGGTGACTCGAGATTTATCATTTTAGTTACTTGAGATGCTCAGATTGTGTAAGCCCATTCGAAAAAATCAAAATCCGGCATCAATGCTGGACATGGAATGATCGATGCCCATCGATCGATCGATGGAGGCATCACGATCGATGGGAGGCATCAGTCGACTGATGGCGACGATTCAGCTTTTGCGCTATGTCAAAACGGATAACCTTTGACGCGGCCACTTCGCGATAAAATTTGGACAACTTCATGATCCGTTCCGAAATAAGAGGAGACAAATTCAGAGGCCAAAGTCTATAAAAGGAGGGGAGGATTCCATCTCCAAATTACATCAAGTTTATTCATCAAGTGCTCCTACAACGCCAACGCTCCAACATCGTCATAACGCCAACGCGACGTCAAGTTTCGATCTTCTTCGTCGGCAGCAGAATCAAGTAATATTTTTTATATTGTATTCTTTGTTTTTATTCATAACGAGGTGAGGTAGGCTTGTTGCCTCATCCTCGTATATTCGGGTTTGTGATTGTTGTCTCCTACCTCCAACGAGGAGGAGACGTTATAGTGCTTTGCCCTCCGTACGCGGTCTAGGACCGATAGGGCCTTGGAGTAGCAACCGCTGGGTTGTGAACCAAGTAAAATAAACATGTTCATTTATTTTCCGCTGTGCTTACTTTGCGTATCGAACAAACGAAAAAGAAAAGATTTACGATCGCTATTCACCTCCCCCCCTCTAGCGACGCTTCTCGATCCAACAATTGGTATCAGAGCGGGGGCGCTAAGATTTGGTGAAACCACCGATCTAGCACGTTTTGGTTTTCTGTTCGTATTTTTCGATTTGTATTTTTTTGGTCTTTTTCCTCCCGCACTACTAATCCAAGACGAAGTCTTGGTACGTTTCTTTTGGTTGTGTGCTTGCAAGTTTTCTCTCTTTGAGTAGCCGACGGTAAAACGGCTATAACTTTTCGCACAAGTGGACTCACATAACGATCTACCTACCAAATCGAAGCTCTCAGAAAGATCTACATTTCATACATGGGTTTACCCTCGTAACAAGCTGTTTACAGCCCCAAAATCCAACGTTTAGTACCCTTTCGGGGACATCGAAGGTGGTAAGTTTCGAGTTTTTGTTAGTTTTTTATTCTCCTTATTTATTTCTGTTTATTTCCTATTATTTCCCACACTACTAATCCAAGACCATGTCTTGGATTTTCTTTGGTTTTTATTCGTGTTTTGCAAGATATTTAATGGCTCACATTGAGGGGTATAGCACCACCCGACCTCCGTTCTTTAACAGAAATGATTTCCATTATTGGAAAGGTCGGATGGAGTGTTTTCTAAAAACACAAGTCGAGACTTGGATAATAATCCAAACAGGCTTTGCTCTACCCACCAATGATCAATGAGAGGCCTTGGATTTCAACAAGTGGACAAATGCAACCAAGAGGCAAATCGAAGCCGATGCAAGAGCAACCCAAATATTGCAATGCGGCTTGTCCAAGGAGGAACTCAATCGCATCGGACCATTCATTAGCGCCAAAGACCTCTGGAACAAATTGATTGATTTACATGAAGGGACGGTCGATGCTAAGGTATGTAAAAGAGATTTACTTTTAAATAAACTGTACAATCTAAAGATGCAGGATCATGAGACCGCCACCCAACTACATGCACGGATCCAAAATATCGTCAACGGTCTTCATTCGATCGGGCAAGCCATAGAGAGCCGGGACCTTATAAGGTATGCTTTAAATGCTTTCCCTAGAACTACCTTGTGGTCATCCATGGTCGATGTCTACAAGGTCTCTAAGGACCTTTCGAAGCTTAGGTTAGACGAATTATTTTCTGAGTTTGAACTTCATGAGCAAACTAATGTGGTCCGGGCCGAGAGAGGTATTGCTCTACTTGCAGGACAAAGAAGGAAGCCACCTACTAAGCAAGTAGATGAACTCGAACCCGAAGACGAATCCGAATCCGAAGAGGAGGCCATAATAGTCAACATTGTGCGGAGAATAGTTCGACAAGAAAGGAGGAAATTGAAGAATGAGAACCAAAAGAAAAAAGGAGCAAGGAATGCCTTCCATGCAACTTGGAACAACAGAGAAGACATAGCTTTCATGGAGAAATCAATTGAGTCAGACATGGAGACCGAACCTAAACTTGAGTCAGAACCTGAGGATGACTCGCACTACGAAGCTTCCTTCAAGTCAAACCATGGATACGCATCCGGTTCAAAAGATACCCTTAAAATGAGTTGAACTTTATTTAATACTTTACATAATACGGTTAGGTTTTTGTCTAGGAAATTAGTTAAGTCCGAGTCCAAGGTCGAGACCCTGGTTGAGGAGGTCAAACTCCTCAAACACAAGGTCTCCCCAACCTCTTCGACTAGTCAAGTTCGAAAAGAGGACCCAACTCGAGCTGAAAAGCTCGAAGTTGAGAACTCTCTCTTGAAAAGTCAAGTTGAAGATCTTAGGAACACGTTGGAAAGGTTCACTTCAGGATCCAAAGGACTTGACCTCCTACTTGGATCTCAAAGGGTCATGTACAACAAGGATGGACTAGGTTTTAACTCAAACACGACTAATAGGTCGTATATGTCGATTGTAAGTCGACATAAGAAACATGTCCAAGCATGGGTCCCTAAGAACTTTTTTATTTCAACTCTAGGATCCAACCCGTACTGGATTCCCAAGGACCAAATCCACTATGTGGATAGACCGAACCGATTCAACGGTCTAGGGGGAGCCTGTACAAAACATGTTTGTGCTTTAACTTAGAAATTGCATGCTTTAGCTTAGAAAGTTTGTGCTTTAAAACGTGTGAGCTCACTTAGAACACGTACATAACCAACTAAAATCCTATGAAAAGATTGAGCCTCGGGGAGCCTCTTTTAAAAAAAAAAATAACCAGTTAGACTAGGAAATAGTCTTAGGTGAGTCAAGTCAACATTTTCTAGAAAATAGCTTTGTCTAAGGAAGTCGTCGATGATCCGATAAAAGAAGGCCCCTGTGCCTCGCCATGACCTGGAAGCCATGATCTTGAAAAGGTAAACTTGACAAGCCTAGGGTCAAATCCAAATCTAACATAAAATTACTTGAACCTAAATGCACTTAATCAACTTAATTGGAAGTAATCTCACAAAAACACATAAGTATAACATGCTTGATCATATAGACACAGGTGAGATGTTAAGGATAATTGAAATATAGTTAAAACAACCTCTTCAAAATACTACTTATTTTCTCAACTATTGTACTTAACAACTCTTAGGCCAAAGTTTAGCGCCCCCTACATCTCTTATACTTCATATATTTGACTAAGGGGGAGAGCAAACTAACCCTAAAGAGTTATATTACAAACCTTTAGATTATTGGTGCAGAGGGACACACCTCGAACCAATCTATCTAATTACTGCTAGACGCATGCTTGGACTCATAGCTGATTTATCTTGATGCATGCATATACCATATTGTTTTTAAACCCCTATTTTACATAACAAACCCCAACATTTATTTTGATTTATGGCAAAAGGGGGAGAAGAGCGAAAGTTAAGGGGGAGTAACACAAAATTTATTTAATTTTGGACTAAAGTATCTCTTTCAAAACTCACCTAGGGTTAAGGGGGAGTTTTGGTTAAGGGGGAGTTTTTGAAAATGACATTCATCATTTACTATACTTGTTTTATGCTTTAATTTCCCTTAACTTTGTGTTTGTTTGCCATAGATCAAAAAGGGGGAGATTGTTGGTGCAGGGGCACTAGATAATCGAACCTGTGTTTTGATTATGGCAAAGACACAAAGTTAAGTCAACATTGTTATCTCACGAGCTAAATCAAGTGTGCAGAAAAGTGTTAAAGCTGGAGCTGAAGGTTAGCGACACCCGGAGGAAGCCGCGGTGGTCGAGCGACACTCGAGTGACTTCGGAGGGAGCCGAAGAAATTGAGTGGAAGGCCAGAAGCGAGAGCTACTATTGAGGTAAGCTAGTGTGAGTGAGAGATTGTAAGGTCGTGTCCTCTTTACGGGGACGATCGTAGGCGGCGATTCGACTAAGACTTCCTGTGGAAGGTCTAGGTCGAGATTGGACGGTTAGAAACCATCATATTTATCATTTTCCGAGCTAACCTCTTATTGCAGGGAAGTGGCCAAGCCGGCAATGATCTTTGGACATGGAACGATCGACTAATGCCCATCGATGATTGAGGCATCATCGATCGACGGCGACGATTCTTTTTGCACTAGGTCAAAACGGATAACGTTTGACGCGGCCACTTCGCGATAAAATTTGGACAACTTCATGATCCGTTTCGAAATAAGAGGAGACAAATTCAGAGGCCAAAGTCTATAAAAGGAGGGGAGGATTCCATCTCCAAATTACATCAAGTGCTCCTACAATGCCAACGCTCCAACATCGTCATAACGCCGACGCGACGTCAAGTTTCGATCTTCTTCGTCGGTAGCAGAATCAAGTAATATTTTTTATATTGTATTCTTTGTTTTTCTTCATAACGAGGTGAGGTAGGCTTGTTGCCTCATCCTCGTATATTCGGTTTTGTGATCGTTGTCTCCTACCTCCAACAAGGAGGAGACGTTATAGTGCTTTGCCCTCCGTACGCGGTCTAGGACCGATAGGGCCTTGGAGTAGCAACCGCTGGATTGTGAACCAAGTAAAATAAACGTGTTCATTTATTTTTTGCTGTGCTTACTTTGCGTATCGAACGAATGAAAAAGAAAAGATTTACGATCGCTATTCACCCCCCCTCTAGCGACGCTTCTCGATCCAACAGTAACTTGTGTATGTAGAACATGCCAGTTCAAATCTTAATTCTGTTTAAGAATTTTTATTTGCAGGTGGTGTTTGTTTTATTAGATGAAGATTGTGTTTTGGTTTTCTATCTATTGTGCATAGCTGATGTATGGGGTGACAACCCTTGTATCAAATATCTAGGAGAACTAAGGAGGAACCCCTAGTAGTTGTCCTTATCTCCGATAACTATAGGTAGAAGAGTATGATGGAGTAGAGAATGGGACACGTTCTGACTCTCCATAGGGATTGATTTGTCATCCTCGTATTGTCTATCCTATCTTAACGAAAGGGCGATTATGTGAGAAAAATATATAGGATTTTAGGAGTAGTTTTTGCTCACATTCCGTTGCATTTTATATTTGATTCTTGCATATTTCACTTTATTTTGCATGAATTTCTTATTTTGTAGTTTAGAGTTATGCTCTTTGTACTCTTGTGTGCAGGATAACATTCTAGGGGGAAATGACACATTTTTGGAGTGAAAAGAAGGCATTTGGCAGCTAGAATAGAAGGACACATGCCCTGACCCTGTGAATCCACACTGCTCACATCCCACTGCCACACACGGCCTGGCAGTGTGAATCCACATGGGCATGTGGCGCTGGGCAATTTTGATGTGATTCTATTATTTCCTAGGTTTCGAGGAGATCCGGCCTGATGTCTATATAAAGGAAGCTACGCGCAAATCCTAGGAGGGAGGTACAATGATCGGGACATCACTCCGAAGCCCAAAAAAGCTTCGTAAACTCTCAACGGGGAGGAAGGAAGCCACTCGAGGATCAAATTCTGTGCTCTAATGCGGGAGAAAAGAACAAAAGAGCACTGTAATTTATTTTTTATACATCTTCTACATTGTAATGATGAATTCAATCATGCCTTGTGTTTCTTCTCTTTCGTTTATGGAGTAGATACTTCGATTCTAGAATTAGGGAGTAGTTTGTGTGCGTAGAAAATGTTATTTCAAATAAACTTCTGTTCGTGATTTCATATTTGTAATTGGTGATTGTTTAGATTGATAACTGTTGGTTTTGGTCTTCTATTTACTGTGCATAGCCGATACGAGGAGTGACAACCCTCATATTAAATATTTTGGAGAATTAAGGAGGAAGGTAGGCATTTGCCTCATCTCCGGTAACCGTGGATAGAAGGGTGTGATAGAGTCGGAAACGGAACATGTTCTGACTCGTCATAGGAATTGATTTGACATCCTCGTACTGCCTAACCCGTCCTAAAGTCAGGGGTCAACTTGGTATGGAAGAGGTAGTTCCTGATGGATGCTAAGGTTCATCGGGGAAGTGTATGATGTCCCTTTTACAAGACCATAGTTAGACATCTAGATAATACCCAATTGATAGCATGTTCTGCGACACACAAGCGAAATCGAAATCCTAAAATTCCCTTAAAAGACTCATAGCTACACTTCTATTCCTCCGTGTGACACTGTACTAGAGTTAGGACCGCTGACAAACCTCATAAGCACAACCCTTAATGTTAAACTCCGAACAATAACATCCACTGAACAATTGGTACTCGAATCTCAGTCCCTGTGGGATAGATAATCTTTTTATTACTTGACGACATCCGTGGACTTGTGGGCATTGAGCACGAGTGTGCACTTCGAGTCCTCGACGGTTCCTATCACAAGATTTGAGGTCACGTTCGAGTGCATCAGGTGGCCTGGTCAGGAATATGTAGTTCTCGGTAGAAGTGAAAGCTCATCGGGAAAGTATATGATGTCCCTTCCGCAGAACTATAATTAGAGAAGCATACAACACTTAATTGATAGCATGTTCCATGTCGCACAAGTGTAACTAAAGTCCTAGAATCCCTTTTGAACCTCGAACCAACCTTGCCTTCCTTCGTGTGACACTTTACTTGAGTTAGGACCACCGTCAACCTCTCAACCACAACCCTAAGAATTTAACTCTGAACAATAAAATCCATTGAACAATCTATACTTGAATCTCAATCTCTATGGGATCGATAATCTATTTATTATTTGACAACATCTATGGACTTGTGGGTGTTGAGCGCGAGCGTGCGCTTCGAATCCTCGATAGTTCTCGTCATAAGATTTGAGGTCACGTTCACGTGCATCAAAGTATCAGGAAAGAAAGAAAGTACTACTAGAAACAAAACATATCAAAACTCTGGGTTCCCCCAAGACTTGTGTGAAACAATATCTCTAATATAGTAGCCTAGGTGGGAAATCCGACAGTATCGACATGTTAGGATCTTGAGAAAACCTGGTGCTCAGGCGTTGATGCCACATGTACATGTGGTTGATATGAGAGATGGTGGATGCAGCAACTACTCTGTGCTCCTCCCGTGCCCACTTTTCTTGTTGGGAATGCTTGTGCTGTCGAACCTCCTGGCGATATGCAACCTCCTTTTGGAAATAGATATGGGCCTCATCATAGAACTTCTCGGGCCACTGGAAGTGCTCCCGTAAGCCTTGGAATTCATCCTAAGTATAAGTTCTCTCCTCCTCCCATCGCTGCCTCAACGTCTGTTGATCGGCGTATATGTCATCGAGATGCGATCGAAACTCAGAGAAGTCATAGCCGGATGTACCTGCATCTTGCTCAAAGGTAGAAAAAGAAGGTGGTGCTGGTGTAGTTTCGTGGCATGGACTAGGGGGGCGCTTGGGAAAAAAATTATGGATTGAGAACGACCGTGTGAAATTCACACGACAGTCTGTGCTTCTTTTTGAGGTATCAAAAAGGTATCTCTTTTCTACCTAACAAGTTCTTTCATACACTAAACTACTTGCAAAGATGCTAATGGACAAAAGTTAAAGTCCAAATTATACACATGAATGCAGAAAGATTAAAAACACATAAACTAAACTTGGGTTGCCTCCCAAGAAGCACTTTGTTTAACGTCTTTTAGCTCGACCATACTCCATTATTTCAACTCGGCTTCGTAGCCTATGTAAACCTTCCTTCATTCGTCTCGAAATCTATATCTTCAAGTGAAGTAGTCGTTATCCTGCACGAGGTATACCCGTCTAAGAAGGGAGCCTTACACTCTGATAGGTTTAATATAATGATCTCGTCATCTACTTTCAAGGAGACTTTATGCGCCTTCACGTCCATGCATGCTCTCGCAGTTGCCAGAAAGGGTCTTCCTAAAATGATGGGATTATGAGGGTTTGGTCATGTGACCAATATGATAAAATCTGTGGGTATAACAAAATTCTCAACTACCACAGGTACATGTTCTAGCATGCCAATGGGTTTGTTGATCGAATTGTCCCCCATATGAATACCCAGACCCGTCGGTTCTATACCACTTTGTCCCATCTCCAAGTAGAATGCGTAGGGAATCACGCTAACTTATGGCCCTAGATCGCACATTTCTTCATCAAAGCTCTCACCATAAATCATGCAGGGTATAATAAATTTACCAGGGTCCTCCAACTTGGGTGAGATTTTATCTTCAATTTTAGCATGGTTTGGCCAAGTTGAAATCATGACTGCACACCCCTTAGTGAATCTATTTTTTTGACCTACTCCCTCCTCCTTAACCTGATTTTTCTAGGTTGATGGTGGAGAGCTATCCATGGTTTGTGATGCGCTCTAAGCTATTTGTGCCACATGTGTTTCTAGCACTTTAGTGCGGCTTATAAGCCCATCAATAGAGGACTTCAACTCCCTAAGTGCCTCTTCAGATCTTTGATGTTGTCACTAGAATTCTGCATTGACCTTTGTTTGGGTGGCAATAAAAACTTCAATCATTAGTTCAAATCTAGATTTGGGTTGTTACTGTTGCCCGCTACCCTGTTGTTTCCCGTATCCTCCCGATTGATGGAAATTCCCTTGATTATTACTATATGAAAAATTTGAGTGGTTCCTCCATCCAAGATTTTAGGTGCTTGAATATGAGTTGTTGGCCCTTCGGTTGTGGTCACCAACAGCGTCAACATGCTCAATTTTCTCTTTGTAGCTGCCCTACCCTCCATAGTAGTCCTCTTGATACACTGCTACTCCCTCTCCAAAACTACTGGCCGCACATGTAGAAGCAACGTTTAAGAGTCAAACCATCTGCTTAGCGCATCCATTCTTGCCTCTAAGTGGTCGATGGAGTTGACAGCATATCGACCGACTACAGGCGCTGGGTGACTATGCTCGGAAGCCCATTGATGGTGGTTCTGAGCCACCTCTTCGATCAGCTCCTTTGCTTCCTCAATAGTCTTATTCATTAATGCTCCTCCTGCAACATAATCGAGGGACACCTTAGTGGCATATGTGATCCAATTATAAAATATATGGATCACTAGCCACCTCTCTATATCATGATGGGGGCATTCGTAGAGTAGCCCTTTGTAGCGATCCTAGGGTTCGAACACGGACTCCCATTCTTTCAGGCAGAAGCTATTGATCAAGTGGCGCATGTGAGAAGTCTTACTTGGTGGGAAAAATTTATTGAAGAACTGCTGCTCACATTGCTCCCACATGGTGATGCTTCCTAAAGGAAGGGAGTGGAGCCATGTCTTCGCCTTATCCCGTAGTGAGAATGGGAATAGCTCAGATGGATCGAATCAGCTGGTACTCCATTGAATTTCATCATTGAGCATATCTCCAAAAATGCCTCTAAGTGCCGGTTTGGGTCTTCAGTTGCAGCATCTCCGAATTGCCTCTACTGGACCATGTGTATAAGTGTAGGTTTCAGTTCAAAGTTGTTGGCTGAGATTAATGGTCTAGTTATGCTTGGCCTATATCCTCTAGCACTTGGGGCTTCATAGTCTCGCAAAGGCCAACTACCTAATTTTACCACAGATGCGTCTAAATCTTCCATGCCTTTTTGTTCAGCTCTCCTGCAATGGTAGGTTCTTTCGATTTCGGGGTCTATCAGAAATAGATTTTACGATCCTAAGCATCTACGCATACAAAGAACTGAGCTGATAAATTAGGAAAATACCTACTGCTAAAAATATACTAAATAAAGTAATATAACGTATTGAATTAAATGAATAAGAACTAAACTAAATGATAACTACTAAAAGATAAATAAAGCAAGCTATAATTAATCTAAACTTGAAAATTGAATAGAAAAAATCTGAAACTGAGGGAAAAAACTGAGATAAAATAAATTAAAACAAGAAAACAAATCTATCTTAAGTCCGATCCAACTATCCACTTTTTGATTCGATATCGAATCAATCCGTCCTCAACAACTATGCCAAAAACTTGATGCACACGAACGTGATCTCAAATCATACGATGGGAATTATCAAGGACTAGAAGCATGCGCTCACGCTCAACGCCCATAAGTGCACGAATATCATCAAGTAATAAATAGATTATTGATCCCACAGAGACTGAGATTCGAGTACTGATTGTTCAGTGGATGTTGTTGTTCAGAGTTAAATTCTAAGGGTTGTGGTTGCGTGGTTGATGGTGGTCCTAACTCAAGTACGGTGTCACACGGAGGAAGGGAAGGTTGGTTCGAGGTTCAAAAGGGATTCTAGGAGTTCAATGTCCCTTGTGTGATATGGAACAAGCTATCAATTAAATGTTGTCTGGTTCTCTAATTATGGTCTTACGGAAGGGACATCATACACTTTCCCGATGAGCTTTCGCTTCTACCGAAAACTACCTATTCCTAACCAGGCCACCCTTTCGTTAAGATAGGATAGATGGTACGAGGATGCCAAATCAATCCCTATGAAGAGTCAGAATGTGTCCCATTCCCTACTCCATCATACTCTTCTACCTATAATTATCGGAGATGAGGACAACCACTGGGTTCCTCCTTAGTTCTCCAAGATCTTTGAAACAAGGGTTGTCACCCCTTGTATCTGCTATGCACAATAGATAGAAAACCAAAACACAATCTTCATCAAATCAAACAAACACCAGCTACGAATAAAAATTCATAAACAAAATTAACATTCAAACTAGCATGTTCTACGTAAAAAAGTTACTCCTTAATCCTAGAATCAAAGATTTCTACTCCAAAGATGGAAAATAATGGACACAAGGCAAAATAGAGTCAATCATTACAATGTAGAAGATGAATAGGAATTGAATTACAGTACTCTTAGTCCTTCTCTTCGATGATGGAGTGGAGGTTACGATCCTCTAGTCATCTCCTTCCTCCACATTGCGAGTTTCTGATGCTTTTTAGGGCACCGGTGTGTCGTCCCAGCCATTGTGCCACCTCTAGGGTTTGGGTGCGACTTTCCTTTTATAGACTTGAAGGCGGCGTTGCACCAATCCACGAAAGAAGCCTAGTTGCGTCAAAATAACCTAGTGCCACACGGCCGTGTGGATCCACACAGCCAGGTCGTGTGTGGCATTCGTTGGGCTATCTACCTAATATGGGCATGGTCGTGTGAATCTATACGACCATGCAGTGTCTCCCTCCGTTCAGCTTGCCAAATATCTTTCTTTTGCTTCAAAAGTGTAGCATTTTTCTTGTAAAATGTTGTCTTGCACATAAAAGCACAAAGAGCATATCTTCGACCCAGAAAATAGGGAATGCATGCAAAACAAAGTGAAATATTCATGAAACAAGTATGAAATGTAATGAGATATGAGCAAAAACTACTCCTAAAACCCTATAGGTTTTGCTCACATCAAGGCTCATGCACAAGATTTTTACTGAACATATATGAAAGAATGTGGAAGTATATGTTGATGATATTCTAGTCAAGTCAAAAACCACTCGGGATTTGGTGCAGGACCTTGAAGAAACTTTGCCACCCTTAGGCGGTATAACATGAAGTTAAATCAAAAGAAGTGTTTGTTTGGAGTAAAGAGTGGAAAATTTCTAGGATATATTGTGATAGAGAAAGGACTGCAGGCTAATCCAGAGAAGGTACAAGCATTATGTAATATGAAGTCGCCTACTAATTTGTGAGAAACCCAAAAGTTGGTGGGAAGGATAATCTCTTTGTCATGATTTATAGCTAGGTCAGCAGACAAGGGCCTACTTTTCTTCCAAATTCTATGCAAGGCTACTCAATTTCAGTGGGATGAATAGGGGAAAACCCCATAAATCGCACGTTCATGTGATCAAGAAGAAATACCAACATGACAAAACCAAAGTAAATAAATACAAATGCTACATTTGTGGAGAAGAAGGACACTTTGCTAGGGAGTGCCATAAGAAATCAGGGAACAAAGAAAGAGTAGCCATGTTAAATGAAATAGATCTTCTTGAAGAATTTGATGTTGTATCTATTGATCATGATGAAACGGTGAGTAACGCAATCTGCAGCATATCCGAAGGGGAGATGGATACGGAACAACATTGTAATATGGTAACAAGTACTTTTCCTTCTGAATTTCTATTTGTATTATTAGGAGAAGAAAAGGGTTGGCAGGTCCAGATCAACATCCCTGAAGAACAGGCCTACTATAATCACATATGGCTACAAAATCAAGAAGTCCCAACAATCCATGCAGGATGCAAATTTTGTGGAAGGGAAACCAGAATCAGGTCACGAATTCATTGCAGTCATTGCAAATTAACTTCTTGTGCACCTTGTGCAGATTATTACCTAAAATAGAAAGTCGTAACAGAACCAGCACCAGTTCAACATAATGACAAAGCATTGGTCAAGGAATTGCTGGAATATGTGGACTATTTACTGGCAAAAAATCGAAGACTAATGATGGAGATTGATCGCCTAAACAAGAAGGCAATTGACGATTGTTTGTATCAAGATTTGGAAAGAGATTTTGAAGAATTAAATCAAGAATACTTTGAAAAAGGCAATTGATGATGACATTTAGAGAGACATAAGGCAGATTCCCCCTTAAAGAAAGCGTGATGAGCCCTAAAAGACTGAGCCCCGAGGAGACGTCCTTTCACGCACATGTAGAGTTGCTGTAAAGTAGTAAGTGTGTGCTATAAAGTAATAAGTGTGTGATGTAAAGCCTTCTATTATTAGAAAGGGTACTGGAATCAAAGGACTGATGGGGCCCCATGCACACTCGCTTTGATTTCAATACAACCTCTCTTCTATAAAAGGCTAAGAGTGGCAAGAGGTTTGACACACTCGAGCAACCCCGAGTATGTCATTCTTTATTTGCAGTAGTCATCTAAGAATTTTAACCCTTTTAAGCCTTTGTTTGTGAGCTTTCTTCTGAGTTTGTGATAGTTCTACTTTTCCTCTAAATAAAATTTCAGATAGCATTCCAGGTTTTATTTTCAAAAGGAAAACGATGCCCCTCCTTTGGTATTATAGCCATGTTTCTTGGCTAATCTTTTCATATATTCCAAGAAGAAGGTACGGGTATCATCCATTTTTTCTTTATTGCAAAAAATATTTTAAGTCTTAAGTTATGACTTATGATAAGGCGAATGACTTTGTTAATTGATTGCAAAAGGCCGCAGAGTACGTAAGTCTCCAGGTAGAGCCGTAACCCATCGGATGAGCAAGAAAATTCTACAGAGTCCTAAGCAGTAAGTAAGTCAAAACAAATAGAAGAGCGATAAGTTTGAGCAAAATATAAGGAAGTGGTATGATAAATCCCAAACCCAAAACATGGAATATCTTGACCTTGCTAAAAACCCAGAACCCACAATCTCACTACTAGCCAATAACCTTGAAGTTGGTTTTGATAGAGTTTCACTTCTGTCAAATGTCTCATTGAAGCATTTCTTTTTACTAGAAGAGGAGAACACCAAGTTGAAAGGAGTAATAACCCCCCCCCCCTTTGGTATCAGAGCCATGTTTCTTGGCCAATATTTTGATATATTCCAGGAAGAAGGTACGGGTATCATCCATTTTTCATTATTGCAAAAACTATTTTAAGCCTTAAGTTATGACTTATGATAAGGCAAATGACTTTGTTAATTGATTGCAAAAGGCCACAGAGTACATAAGTCTCCAGGAAGAGTCGTAACCCGTCGGATGAGCAAGAAAATTCTACAGAGTCCTAAGCCGTAAGTAAGTCAAAATAAATAGATGAGCGATAAGTTTCGTTTTCCTTTTGAAAATAAAACCTGGAATGCTATCCAGAATTTTATTTAGAGGAAAAGATGAACTCTCACAAACTCACATGAAATCTCACAAACAAAGGCTTAAAAGGCTTAAAACTCTCAGATGACTACTGCAAAAAATGGATGACTTACTCGGTGTTGCTCGAGTGTGTCAAACCTCTTGCCACTCTTAGCCTTTTATAGAAGAGAGGTTGTATTGAAATCAAAGCGGGTGCGCATGGGGCCCCATCAGTCCTTTGATTCCAGTACCCTTTCTAATAATAGAAGGATTTACATCACACACTTATTACTTTACAACACACACTTACTACTTTACAGCTACTCTACATGTGCTTGAAAGAACGACTCCCTGGGGCTCAGTCCTTTAGGGCTCATCACACTTTCTTTAAGGGGGAATCTACTTTATGTCTCTGTAAATGTCATTCAGAGTGTTGGAGACACGCCAGATATCCCTTCTCATTTTTCCAATGTCATGAGACTTAGCGATGAAGGTAACTTTGTTTTGGTCCTTCCAAATGTCGTTTGCAAATAAAGTAAGATTCCTTTACTTGCTGAATCAGCTCCAGCTCCTTGAAAGTGGTAGCGAGCTGATTGATGGCATCTTCTTCAATGCCTGCCATCTCCTTCCTCTTGTTGTGTTCCTCAGGAGGGAATATATCTTTTGAAATTACTGCAACCAAACTTTCATATTGAGTTAACAATCTATACTAAAATGAAGTGGTTACCTCCGGATGCATGATTCTTGTCCATTCGTCTTCTGTGCGAATCATGATGACAGTCTCTTCATTTGCTTCAATCATCCTTGAAAGTGAATCTGCAAAGATGTTTAATTTACCATCTATATGCTCAAAATTGACTTTTACCCCAGTTCCAGTGATATAATCTGTAAAAGCCAACTATCTAACTCTGGATGGTTTATTCTTGGTGGTTTTATTGTGGAAGCTAATAATTGCTTGGCAGTCTGTTTTTAAAGTAATTTATTCTTTGTCCATGTAATGGATCTTCAAGGCACTCATCGTCTCCATTGTTGCATATATCTCCGCATCAATGGTTGACTTGACTGTTGGGAATTTTCCATGTGCATATGCACATATTCTCTCCGTGCTTCGGGAATCAAACTTTGCCTTCTTCCATTTACATATTCCTCCCCATCCGGACATTGAACTGTCTGTTTCTTGGATAATATATGCATTCTCGGGAGGAACTTCAAGATCCGGTAATTGATGAACTTGAGATTTTATTTGCCTCGCAATTTCCCAATCGGAAGTCTTCATTCTTTTATCCCCATGGGGGGATGTCTTCTCATAAAGAGGTCCCAACTTAGTGCTCAAGTTGGGAATATAAGTTTTGGCATAATTCAAGATTCCGAGCCAAGATCTCAGGCTGCTCTTCGTCTTGAGTTGTTCCTCCTTGAATTCCGTAATTTTATTTATTATGTGAGGTTGGAGCTTCAATTTTCCCTCACCTATCTCAGCACCAAAGAACTCAATCTTTGGAATAGCCAGCTTATATTTAGTTGGTGACAATATCAATCCATTTTCCTCGCATATCTTCAACATTATTTCTAGATGCCCCACATGTTCCTGCTCTGAGAAAGAAAATACCAAAATATCATCTATGTAAACTGTAATAAAGCGTTCAGTACCTTGGAAGCAATTATCCATCTTTCTTTGGAATATCGTCGGTGCGTTCTTCAATGCGAATGGTATAACCATCCATTCATAGAGTCCAGAAGGGCTTATAAAAGTCGTCCATTCTACGGATGCGGGATCCATAGCAATTTGATGAAAACCAAACTTAAGGTCGAACTTTGAATATATCTTAGAATTTCTGACCTTCTTCAGGATGGTATTGAAGCCTGGGAGGCTATACTGGTCTTTGTAGGTGTTGTCATTTAGGGTTATATAATTGAAAACCATTCTTTCTATGCCTTTTACCTCCTTCTTTGTCGCCGGATCCACAGTTGTGCCAGACTGAACAATCATTGCCATTGTCCTGTGTCTTCTCTTGCTTGGCCTTATGACCTTCAGCTGAAGTAAAGATTTAATATGCTTCTCGAACGTCTGCTTCTTGAGTGGAGTTACATGAGATAATGGTTTATGGTGAATTGTGAAATTAGGATTAATAATGTCAATCTTGCAGACGATCTTATCTGTTAGGGCAATCTCTTGCCATGATAAGGTTTTGATGTGTGTGGCAAAGGGTTTAAGTTAGGATGATATTGTTATTTGATATGTGCGTTGGAGTCTTGCAGGACTTAGTAATTCGCACATGGAGCCTTGGCGGGTTCACCCTCACAACCTCGGTCCTTGAGTCGGTGAAGGATGACTTTGCGGAAGCCGTTCGCTTGGAGCATCCGAGGGACCGTCGGACGAGATGACTTGAAGTGAAGCTGAGGAAGAAGACTTCGGAGGCAAGAGACGCGAAGCAGCATTGCATAGTCGTGCGCCTGATACTGCCGAGGGACATGGCCGCGAACGAAGAGAGCTTCTGCGAGGGACTTCGAGTGAGATGAGAGAATGAGTGAAATGTAAGTAGCTCATTAGGTGAACTTGGCCGAATGGCTGAGTGTCGGAGACTTGACCGCAAGGGTTAAGGTTTACTCGACCGCCGGAAGCTCAAACTTATGTTAAGTTTGAGTTTCACACGGCACTAGTCGACTACCATGTAATAGCCGAATGATCGCCCGAGTCGAATGGGTTCTGACCGTATCCGATGATGGGTTTATGAGCCGGCCATGGAATGGCTCGATCGCCAGAGAATGTCGCGAACACGAGACCGCTCGTGGCCGATCGGCGTCGACTACGGAGGCAGCAGTCGACTGGTGAGGTCCATCAGTCGACTGCCAAGTGATCCGTTGGACTACAACGGTCGGGATCCGACGTGTTCGGAGGCCGTTGTAGTGATGGCAGTCGACTGCCAAGGGCACCAGTCGACTGGTGGCGGCCAACGGGAAGAAATCAGCCCTCTCTATAAAAAGAGAGGGTGTGAGCCTTTGAGAGGCTAATGCTTATGCTCTAAGTGATCTTCCTAGTGCCCCACAAGCTTTAAACTCTTCTTACTTGTCTTTCTTCAATCTTATTGTAAGAAGAGTGATCTTGGTTGTAAAGGTTACCTCCACCTAGCTTGGTGCAAAGGAGAGACCAATAGTGATTGGCTTTGGAGGAGTGATTCACCTTGGATGAATCGGTGACCGTGGATTAGCGGCGTAGCCGTGAACCGCGTTACATCTTCTTGTTAACATTTGTTTTCTTGTAATTTCTATTTGCTTGTATTTGTTTGCATATTCCTCTTGCGCTAATCTTTGTGTAGACGAGCAAATTCCGACATCCAACGAAAGAGGGCTATTCACCCCCCTCTAGCCGACCAATCGATCCCCTACAAGTGGTATCAGAGCAAAGGAAAGCTTGTCGAGGACTAACCGCCACAACAAGCAACATTCAAAATGGCCGGCTCCAACATTCAACCACCGAAGTTTGAAGGAGAATTTGCTTGGTGGAAGAAGCGAATGGAGGTATTTTTCGAAACGTATTTTGATATTATGATTACAATGGAATCCGGTTTCGTTTTGCCTAGTGATGAAGAGGGGAAGACAATAGAAAAGTCAAGATGTACCAAGAGGCAAAGAGAGGAGCACCTTGCAAACTCAAAAGCCAAGCACCATCTATACAATGTGCTTCCTCAACAAGAAATAAATAGAATTGGAGAATGCCTAAGTGCCAAGGAGATGTGGGAGAAGCTAATTGAGCTTCATGAAGGCACATCCGAGACGAAGCTAGCAAGGAGAGATCTCCTCCGCTCCCAACTATCCAACATTAAATTAGAAAAGGGAGAAAAGGTAACTTCTTTGCATTCTAGATTCAAAGAAATTTTAATTGGGCTAACAAGTGTACGAGAAAGGCTCTCCAATCGCGATATGATAATGAAGGCCATAGATGCTTTCCCCCGATCATCCAAGTGGTGTTCAATGGTAGATTCATTTTACATTTCAAAGAATCTAGAGGTAAGTACTCTAGATGAATTTTTCTCCACTATGGAATTACATGAATCTAGGCTTGAAGGAATACAAGAAGAGCCAAAAATACAACCCTCAAGAGGAGTAGCTTTGATGGCAAACAAGGGGAAGAAGAAGATAGAGATTCCCTCCTCCGATGATGATGAAGCATCCTCATCCTCCTCCATGGATAGCACGGAAGAAGCGTATATGGTAAGGAGGGTAAGGCGTGCTTTAAAAGGTTTTCGATTTAATAAATTCAATGATAGGAGTAGAAGACCAAGGGGGAAAATCATTTGCTACAATTGCCAAGGAGTGGGACACATAAGGGACAATTGTCCTCTCCTAAACAAGAGCAAAGAAGAGAGGAAGAAGAAAGAAGAAAGGAAGAAGAAAAAGGGGAGCAAGAAGAAAGAGGAGAAGAAGACAAAGGAAAATGGAAAGGCCAAAGCTCTCAAGGCAAGGACTTGGGATGATCCATCCTCATCCTCTTCATCATCATCTGAAGAGAAGAATGCCTTTGTCACCAATTTGGCTTTAATGGCCTTTGATGATTTGGATTGCTCCTCCACCGAAAATGAAGAATCAAGCTCAAGTGGAGAGAGCTCAAATGAAGGGGGAGTCTCCTCCACATCATCATCCTCCTCATCCGAAGAAGAAGAAGAGGATATGGAAACTATGGTAACGAATGCCTCTCCTAAGAAAATAGTTTCCATAATTTCTAGTTTAACTAAGGACTTATTTGGAATGAAAAAGAAAAATAAAAGCATGCTTAATCAAATTAAGGCATTGGAAAATAAGCTAGAAAATGCATGCTTAAATGATAATATTTCTTCTAGATTAAATGATGCATGCTCACATGATCTTTATGTGCCATTAGATGTTAGTGATGCATGTATAAATGAAAATAGGGCCTTAAGAGAAAAGGTAGACTATTTAACAAAAGCCCTAGAAAAATTCACAATTGGCTCCAACACATTGAATATGATAATTGGGAGCCAAAGGGCAAGTTTTAATAAGAAAGGCCTAGGTTATAAAGAAAAGAAAAATGAAAAGGCCTATAAATGCCTAATTGCTAGGGGACAAGATAAAAAGAAGGTAATAGCTAGGAAATGGATCCCCAAGGAGTATCTAGTGAACCCAATAGGCAAGAACTTATTTTGGGTTCCAAAATCCATCCTTAATGGTTAGAAAACCCCTAGGGTAGTCAACCATATGCAATTGACCTATATCATATTTTAGTTGACTTAGGATGGCGGGACAACATTTTTAAATAGTGTTAGGTGATGATAACGTGCCTATAAATAGTTAATAATGTTTAAATCATGATGATTAATGTAATTGCTATGTATGTTTGCAATCATGATTTATGATTTTAAAATTTGGCACGTCATCATGAGAAATAGGTTTAAATCATGTTTTAGGTGATACTTTGTTTATTATCATGATATAATACCTAATGCATGAGAACAATTCAATGAATACATGTATTTCATGATCATAATGTGAAATTAAGTCATATATATCTTTATGATCATGAGGATTGTTAGGTTGATACTTAACCTTGCTAGAATTGTAAGAATATGATGGTTAAGTATATACAAATACCCCCTAGGATGCATCTCACACTCACCATAGGCTACTTTGATTGAAAACTTAGCATGGGTGAGATGTTAGGATGATACAAATGTCCACTAATGCCTATGGCATTTAGATGGTCATTTAAGGTATCAAAATAGCAATAATAGACCAATCATGGGGAAGGCTTATGTTTAATTCATAGACATATTGCCCAAAGATCATGGTTGGATATTTCATATGTTTTCAAAACAATTTCTTACTTTAAAATCCATGTAATCATGTTTTGAAACAATCCTAAGCAATACTAGGTGTTAAAATGGATACTAACATGCTCAAAAACTAGTGGTGTTTTAAGCCTTTGTATTTTTGGCAAATCTCGGAAAATAAAATGATTTTTCTTGAAAAACTATTTTTCATTGATAGATATACTTAAAAAAAATATGTTCCTCAAATTTCATGATTTTTCAAATTTTCTGGAATTTATAATGCATTTCTGAATTTCACCTAGAAAATCAGAATTTCGGAATCCTTTGTGCCAGTCCACTGCCATACTGATAGCAGTCGACTGCCAACCTGAACTACAGTCCAAAATTTTCTGATTTCAATTTTAATCATGTTTTTGGTATTTTCCTTCTATTAAACTTGATGCCATGGGTTTATAACTTAGTGTAAATCTTTTTGATGGTGTTAAAGGGGGAGAAGTAATTATGTTAAGTTATGATAGGGGGAGAAAATTTGAAAATTTGTTTAGGCAGTTTCATGGATTAAGGGGGAGTTGCATGTTGCTATATCATGTTTATGTTTACATGCTTTCTTACCTTAGAATTTTCATCAAATGTTTTTACCT
Source organism: Wurfbainia villosa (assembly GCA_025175895.1). Taxonomy (NCBI): domain Eukaryota; kingdom Viridiplantae; phylum Streptophyta; class Magnoliopsida; order Zingiberales; family Zingiberaceae; genus Wurfbainia; species Wurfbainia villosa. The sequence continues at coordinate 44,037,160 of CM045999.1, read as the reverse complement.
AACATAAACGGATTGCCACACATCAAAAAGGGGGAGATTGTTAGGGCAATCTCTTGCCATGATAAGGTTTTGATGTGTGTGGCAAAGGGTTTAAGTTAGGATGATATTGTTATTTGATATGTGCATTGGAGTCTTGCAGGACTTAGTAATTCGCACATGGAGCCTTGGCGGGTTCACCCTCACAACCTCGGTCCTTGAGTCGGTGAAGGATGACTTTACAGAAGTCGTGCGCTTGGAGCATCCGAGGGACCACCGGACGAGATGACTTGAAGTGAAGCCGAGGAAGCAGACTTCGGAGGCAAGAGACACGAAGGAGCATTGCAGACCCGTGCGCTTGATGCTGCCGAGGGACGTGGCCGCGAACGAAGAGAGCTTCGGCGAGGGACTTCGAGTGAGATGAGAGAATGAGTGAAATGTAAGTAGCTCATTAGGTGAACTTGGTCCAATGGCTGAGTGTCGGAGACTTTACCGCAAGGGTTAAGGTTTACCCGACCGCCGGAAGCTCAAACTTATGTTAAGTTTGAGTTTCACACGGCACCAGTCGACTGCCATGTAATAGCAGTCAACGGCTCCGAGTCGAATGGGTTCGACTGGTATCCGACTGATGGGTTTATGCCCGGCAGTCGACTACCAGAGGATGTTGCGGGCACAGAACCACTCGTAGCCGACTGAGCAGTCGACTACGGAGGCAGCAGTCGACTGGTGAGGTCCATCAGTCGACTGCCAAGTGATCCGTTGGACTACAACGGTTGGGATCCGACGTGTTCAGAGGTCGTTGTAGTAACGGGAGTCGACTGCCAAGGGCAGCAGGCGATTGGTGGCGGCCAACGGGAAGAAATCAACCCTCTCTATAAAAAGAGAGGGTGTGAGCCTTTGAGAGGCTAATGCTTATGCTCTAAGTGATCTTCCTAGTGCCCCACAACCTTTAAACTCTTCTTACTTGTCTTTACTTCAATCTTATTGTAAGAAGAGTGATCTTAGTTGTAAAGGTTACCTCCACCTAGCTTGGTGCAAAGGAGAGACCAATAGTGATTGACTTTGGAGGAGTGATTCACCTTGGACAAATCGGTGACCGTGGATTAGCGGCGTAGCCGTGAACCATGTTACATCTTCTTGTTAGCGTTTGTTTTCTTGTAATTTCTATTTGCTTTTCTTTGTTTGCATATTCCGCTTGCGCTAATCTTTGTGTAGACGAGCAAATTCCGACAACCAACGAAAGAGGGCTATTCACCCCCCTCTAGCCGGCCAATCGATCCCCTACATTATCTTGGACCAATTTTTCAGAGAATCTTCCCCTATGAATCCCTGATTCCATAGCCTTTCTAGCATGTTTTCATGCTTCTTCAAAATTCTTGGATTTGATGGACTCATAGTATAATAAACCTTTTCCTGAATATCCATATATTCATCTTCATCCATCTCCATTTCTTGTATGGCGTGCACAGCTGCTTCATTAGTTGTGATTGAAGTAACATTTTTTATAAATAGTAATTAAATTACCTTCAATCCTTAGCCCACCTTGCATGTTCCTGATGAAGTTACAGTCGATGACCATCTGTATTCCATCTCCCAGAGCCATATCAAAGGAGTAAGTGAAAGGGATTCAGAACTTATTATCCCCTATAATCATCTGTCCATCCTTTAATTTCCATTTCGCCAATTGTTTTGAGTTGACACCATTGATCACAATGGTATAAGGATTTCTTTCTACTATCCTTTCTGGAACAACCCTCTTGTCAATACAGCATGTTGTAGCACCAATATCTATAATTGCACTTACTCTTATGGGAGCATTATTGGGAATTTCTAATATTACCATCATATTATAAAGTATATTTATCATTCTTCTAGGATGGAATTCTTCATTTACTTTTGAGATGATCCGATCCTCAAGGTAACTAACCTGTTCCTTCCCTTTTTCAGAGTCTTTTTGATTTAATTCTTCAAAATTTCTTTCCAAATCTTAATACAAACTATCATCAATTGCCTTCTTGTTTAGGCGATCAATCTCCATCAATAGTCTCCGATTTTCTGCCAGTAAATAGTCCACATATTCCAGCAGTTCCTTGACCAATGCTTTGTCATTATGTTGAACTAGTGCTGGTTCTGTTACTACTTCTTGTTTTAGGTAATAATCTGCACAAGGTGCACAAGTAGTTAATTTGCAATGACTGCAATGAATTCGTGACCTGATTCTGGTTTCCCTTCCACAAAATTTGCATCCTGCATGGATTGTTGGAACTTCTTGATTTTGTAGCCATATGTGATTATAGTAGGCCTGTTCTTCAGGGATGTTGATCTGGACCTCCCAACCCTTTTCTTCTCCCAATAATACAAATAGAAATTCAGAAGGAAAAGTACTGGTTACCACATTTCAATGTTGTTCCGTATCCATCTCCCCTTCGGATATGATGTAGATTGCGTCGCTCTCCGTTTCATCCTGATCAACAGATACAACATAAAATTCTTCAGGAAGATCTATTTCATTCAACATGGCTACTCTTTCTTTGTTCCCTAATTTGTTACAACACTCCCTAGAAAAGTGTCCTTCTTCTCCACAAATGTAGCATTTGCATTTCTTTACTTTGGTCTATCATGTTGGTATTTCTTCTTGATCACACGAACTTGCGATTTATGGTGTTTTCCCCGATAACTCTTAGCTCTTGTCAAGCCATATTTCTTTTGCCCTTGATAGTAGTTGGGTAGTGGTATTTGAGAATAAAATTGTAAATCCTTTAAGCTTCTCTGGAGTGAAGCTTGTTTGCACATCTCCGTTAGTTCCTGATATGCATGATGGATTCTGGGCAAAACTCCTATGGTGTTTCCTGGATATCGCTCTTGGAATTTTTGCTCAAGATAGTTACCGATTAGTGGAGGCATTTTTTGGTAAAACTTACTTGATAATTCTTCATTGATGAATATTCTTCCAGTCTTCGCGGCTAACTCCTTATATTGGTTCATGTAGTAAACCAATTCTTTAGTACTTGGGCAAGCCAACCTTTCTAGATCTAGGTAGGCTTGATTTTGTTCAACCGTCAATCCAGTTGTTGGATCTTCAAGTGTGATGATCCTTCTGCATTTATTAACTTGTCATACTGGTCTGGAAACATCATTCTCCATTGAATGAACGTCTTCTTCTCGATCTCCCCTAGTAAGTTTTCAATGTACAATACTTTGGCTCTCTTATCAGCCCAGATCTTGGAGTCGATGACGTTGGTTGTGATGGATTCCCACCTAGCAATAACATCATTATATAAACCAATATTGCTAGGTAAGACCAGTAAAGCACCTGTCTGCTGTTGGGCGGGAGGCAATTTCCATTGCTCATTATTATAGCCTTCCTTAAATCTTCCTATTCTTGAATTTGTAAAATCCATCGAATTGTAGGGATTTGCCCGTGCTGTAAGTCTTGATGCGAGTCCATATTGTGGAGGACCCATCATCGAATCATCTGGTGGGTTGTATGCAGAGGTAGCTCCTGATGAAGCTAAGATATTCTTCAATACTGGATAATCTATTTCAGGATATTCCGCATCTATCTGAGTGAATAACATTTCTTCGGCATCAGGTTCAATTGCTTCCTCTATTTCTTCAAGTGTTGTTTTTGAGGAGAAATAAGCATCATCTTCATGGTCAGAGTCCCAAGATGGGGTTATGAGACTCATATCCCATTCTGGTTGCTTTGGTGGTGTATATCAGACATAGTAGTCAAATTTTCCACTTGGCTGCCCAAGAGTATCCCAAATTTCTTCTTGAACTTCTTCTTGTTTTTGTTTCAAAGAATCTCCACCACCATCCAAGATTGGATTGATTCATTCTGTATCATGAAGCATTAACAAAGTATCAATTTGATCCGGCTCTTGAACTGGTTGTTGCGGAATAGGAGAAGGGCATAATTTTGCCATAAGTTTATCCCATTCTTCTATCCCTATCTGGGTGCTGCATTCTCTGAAGCCTTGCTGCTGCCTGGTTGTGTCAGGTAACTACTCCACTTGTTATAACTGTGGAGTGCTTACTTTCTCCAGGATAAGTTGTGCAACTACTTCTCCATGAGATAATTTCAGAACATCGGAAGACATATTAAATACCAAAATATATACCTATCCTCTATTGTCATTATAAATGACTCCAACGCCAATTTGGATTCCCTTTTTCCATGAAATCTCTGATTTAGGTGCTATTCTTCCATAATGCTCCTCTGGAATAGTAAAGGCTAAACCGGTCTCGATCAATGCACGACCATGAGGTTGAATTTCATAATTGTAGCATATTGAAAGATCATAGCCTACTGACCCTTCAGCCTTTCTTGTTCGTATTCTTGCATCTGGATTTGTTTTCATCACCTCTAGTATTGGCTCTTCAATTTTTAGTACGGTTAAAATCTCTTGTTCGCTGTCTCAAGTTCAACATCCTCTTGGTTTACTGCTACTATTCTGTTTTTAGAAGTAGGAATATAGCCTTCAAATTGCATAGAAACACTTCCGTTTAGAAGTGTTCTTGTTTCAACCCTAGTTGGTGCCATAGGGTTTCTTCTTATATATGGCCTTAATATCCATCTCTGTTGTTGTAGTTCTCCTATCGTAAATCTGGTTCATGGAATGACATTTACTCCTCTACTTGCTAAATAATCTGTAACATTTTGCCCATTGTAAGAGAAGTTAGTAAAACTTGTGTTGGTTAGGCGCCACACCATCATTCTGGTAATGAGTAGGTTACTGGTTCCACCTTGCCATTCTTGGTATCCATGTGTTTGTATGAATAATTCAATATGATTTGCGAAGTCTTCAACATTGATCATTAGGTCTGGAATGACATAGACCATGTGGGTTCCTATACTGAGATCCATTTCCATTGTGGCTATTATGGATATATCTCCTCTCCATCTTATATCTCTGAGTACCACCAATACAACAACTCATGTGTTTCTTCAATGCAGTGCATGAATTCTTATCATTACAAGTCCCATATGAATATGATGAAATCTTGCATCACGAAGTCTCTGGTGACTTTCTTCCATTACAAGTGGGAGATCCACTTGATTTTCTTCTATGCATGGAAAATCTTCTTCAAAGTAATGTTGATATACTCTGTGATTTGCTGGTTGAAATCCTGTGGAATACAAGATTTCTGCTAGAACCATATTTGCTCTTCTTGTTCTGGAAATTTCAAGCTGTTCTTCCGGGTCTACTTGACTTTCAATTGTTCTTCTAAATCTTCTTTGATTAGGAAGTATTCTTCTTTGTATGTTATACAACATCCTTTGCCCTTGTCTATAATCTCTAATTTGATTCTCTGAGCTTGGAACTTGCAGTGTTGAAGATGTACCAACAGCGGGTAGCCTGGTACTTGTTGAATGTCTTGAGCTGGAAGACATTATCTAGTCTTTTCAACTTGGAGGATTTTTGAAGGTTTTTTGAATACCAAAATAGAGCCTTTCTTTTTCGGGATTACAGATCCTTCGCCAAGGTTGATACCTGAAATTCTCTTGGTGAGATCGTCAATGGCTCCTTCAAGCTCATTTTGTAGGATATTTGAAGCCGCTAGAGGGGGGTGAATAGCGTGGAGTTCGTTCGTAGATGGAATTCGATCTCGTGTTAGTCTCTACAATTTCATTAGCACGCAACGAAATAGTAATGAAAGCAATAACGAAACAATTAACAACATGCAAACACAATCGTTTAATGTGGTTCGGAACCGAATGGTTCCTAGTCCACTGATCGGGTTCGTACGAACCCTAGCGATGCCAATCACACACCACTATAAAAAACACTCCTTCTAGACACAAGTCGGAGGCGGAGAAACCCCTTACAAGTAGTCTTACAACAGTAAGAAACTAAAACAAGCAATTACAACAATTTATATGAAATGCAAGTAAAGAAAAACACTTTACAAGAGCTTTTGATTGCTTGATCTTTGATTGCCTTGAACAAGCTTTGAAGGACTGAGAAACACCAACTTTCCCCTTCAATTTCGCCCAAGAAAATCGCTATCTTTTCCTCCATCATGAGCTCCTTATATAGCTTCAACCTGTGCTGGAAAAAGTCGATCAGTTGACTGCTAGAGACGATAAGTCGATTGATCACACTGTTGCTGTGAGACAACGGTGTAATCCACCCTGGAAAAATCCAATGGCTAGGACATCAGTCGACTAATGAGCCATCACTCGACTGCTTGTCCCAACGGTTGAGTGAGACTCCATTCTGTGCCCCAAAATCCAAGCATCAGTCGACTGATCACAAGATCGGGCCGATCATTGCTCAATCAATCGATCATTGCCCATCAATGGCGTCATCGCTAGGGCAATTCCCATGATCAAACCCTAGTTGACTACGCCAGTCGACTGCCACATGGCACAAGTCGACTGGCACACCTCAAATATGAGTTTTAGCTCAAGTATGGTGCCGCCATACTTGCTAGACCACCCTTAGTCTAGACCTAAGCCTTCTAGCCACCTCCATCAGCCTTACACCTCTCGGATCTCTCCAAGTCATCCATGACTTGTTCATTCATCGCGTTAGCCTTCGGGTGCTTCCATCGGCTATGTCACGCTAATGGTGTCTACACCACCAAGGCACATTGGACTTACGCCACCAAGACTCCCGCTTGGACTTTACGCCGCCAATACCAAACCCCTTGGACTTCAAATGCCATGATTCAAGCTTGGACTTTCTCTTGCCAACCTATGTTAGACTTTCCATGCCAAGACCCATGCTTAGACTTTCCTTGTGCCAAGTACTCAAGACTTGGACTTTCCCATGACAATTACATTGTCATATGTTTTTGTCGAAACATCAAAACATCACTCGAGCCAAGCTCGAGTCCTGGTCAATCGTGACCTGGGCCGATTGCACCAACAATCTCCCCCTTTTTGATGTTTGACAAAAACTAAAACAAACCATTTGAGTTAGACCACTAACTCAAGTCTCTTCCCAATTATTCCAAATTGGTAATCCCAAAAAATTTCCCAAACATTTCTCCCCCTTTTTGACATACATCAAAAAGGTTATCTCTCCAAGGAGGTCAAAGTCTCACGTCCCAATGAGATCTTACAATCTCCCCCTTGGTTTAAAAATTCCTAGGATGTCTATCATCTTCCTAGTGATAAGTCCCATATCACTCAAGAAAGGCAATCCTATTCACTCTCCCAATTTCCAAATTGGGTATCAAGAGCCCATCAATTTTCCCAATTGATGATACTCTCCCAATAACTTTTCCTCTTCAAGGAGAAAAACACATCCATCATCCCAAGATGGATACCTCCCCCTAAAGGCTTGCTCCCCCTTGACCATTGCACCAACAATGTCCTTGGGAAGTCCCTAAGCCAATAGGAACTCTAATCCATCAAAATGAAGGTTAGAAATTCAACATTGAACTTCCCAACACCTTAAAATTGATACAAACCCTAAACACCTCTCCTAATCCATATCCAATGAATTTTCACCTTTAATCATGCTTCCCAAAGCATATCCTAGGGTTAGGAATGGTTAGGGACCTTAACCGCAGCTGAAATCGAGTTAAACAACCTTGTTTTTCCGAATCGCATAATCATCGAAAGTGATTTAGATATCGATCGACACTATCATCACGATCATTCGCCATCCAGTAGGCTAATCGATAATCAAAATCTCAATTTTCAGTTATTAGAAATAAATTTCAGAAAATCATAAATAATTATACGTATATCGAAAAATCACAAAATTTGGTACATATATTACTTATCACGCATACAATCGGTGAAATATTTTGGAAAAATATTTTTACCATTGAAATAGGAGATTGGTACAAAGTTCAAAAACTTTTAAAACTTTAAAGTTTTTGATCTACTTTGTATCAACTTCTACAATGATGATGGCTATCAAAAGATAGACTTCACCAAGGTTTTCTAAATTGATTATAAAATGTTTTTGAAGACCTATTTTGAACCATGGTTTATTGGCTAAATATACATAACTTGTATATTAGCTTTTCTTATGATTCTTGGTGATGATTGAAATAAGTTTTAGTTCATCTAGATGCACTATATATGCACCTTGAACCTAACTTATTATCCTAGCATCTCACATGTATCTAGGGTGTATAAATACACATACATGTCAATATGATGTGAGATGTGGAGTTAGGATTATTATGGCCTCATGCATTTTCTAGGCAACCCTACTTGATTCCCTTATAAATAGGACTTCAAATCATGCCATTTTTCCTTAAATCAATTTTAATCACAATAAAATGCATGAATGATCATGGCACAAATCATAACAATAATAACGCATGGCCAATAATCATGATGTCATGACATGTAATATAATCTAAAAACAAACATGACATCTAAAATAATCATAACCAATGGCATGACATGCTATATGATAGGATGAAATTTTATGTCATGATATAGAAATTTTCATAAACCAATACATTCATACAAATACACACTCAAACACACATGATTTTCACAAACAGAAATTTAATTCAATTTAAAAGATTTTGGTTTTTTATTTTTACATTCAAAACTAGAGATTTGATATGCTCAATCTCATTACAAAAACTGAGAAACAAAAGAAAATCCTAACATCTTCTAGATCTAGTCATCTGCAGGAGGTGGAGGTGGAGGAGGCTGCTGGCTCAAAGTCCAGGCCCGCATCATCTCATACATATCGAGCTGATGATGCTTGATGTGGCTCTTGGACTCTGCAATCTGCATGTATCTCTCCTCCATCCGACCAAGACGTGCGCCCATGGAGGCTTGCCCTACTAAGAGCTCTGACAGCCTAGAGTCGACTGTCTGCTGATAGTCCTGGAATCTGGACTCAAGCTGGCCAAGACGATCTGATGGACCCGCCGCTGATGCATCTACTGGAATCTGATCCTCCTCATCAGCGGTGTCTGCATCCTCATAGTCCTCTGTCGCCTCTCTAGGTACTAGAGGTGGCTCTCCACGTGCCCTGGGCGGTGGTCGAGGTGCCAACTCCCTCTGCCCACGCCCCATCCACACCTTCGCTAACGAGAAGTTACGAACTGATATGCAGTCGTACACCTCAGATAGCGACCTCAGTGATCCCCTATGAATGTTGATGTCTACTGACTCTAACCATGCTGTGATAATGTGCCCATAAGACATATGCACTTTCCCTTGTACAGGGGAAATGAAATGCACAATGCAATGAAACATGTTTAATGCAATGTTTATGTCTAATCTATTACGCATGGCGTACAGTAGAAAGAGATGGGGAGGCCGAATCTTGCCCAGACCCCGAGTCACTATCAGTAGAAAACACCCAACAATGACCTTGTAGACTACATTGTCAAGTGCAGATAACTCAGTAATAGGAAATAAATTCTGGGCTGGTGGACGAGGATGACCAAAAACACGCTCATGCATGGAGTCCAAAGAGATATGGTCAAATGGCTCGGGTAAAGGAGCATCAAAGGTAGGGTAGAAAATGAAGGTGTGATCCGATGGCTTACACTCAAGAAACTCCTGCAATATCGCAGGAGTGAACTCTAAATCGCGTTTTGCAACCCGAGTCGTGTAGGTAGGGCCATCGTCTACCTTCTTTAGGTTCTGATAAAACTCCTTAAGGAGATCATCATTAATGGCATGTGTGCATAAGACAATTTTCATGAGATGATAATATGCAAATATGTCCATGACATCACTACAGTAACCTGCAAAGAAGTCCCTATCGTTGTACCTAACCAACATAGGTTGGTACAATCGTGATTCACCCTTGGGTGGATCATTTCTACGGGATCTCCTATATGAATGTAATGCAACAATATGAAATGCAAGGGCACCAATACACAATTAGATGATAATAGATTACAATGAAAAGGAAAAATTAGAGTTTTTGAGTAAGAAAATTCTACTTTGGTGCCATTTGAAGGGGTGATGAGGGAATATTCAGATATTGCTGAAGGGGCCACCGGAAAGTTCACCGGAGGACTGGATGCCGGAACCCTTATCGGAAAAGAAGAAACAACCGCTGAAAAGGAGTGAACTAGGGTTGTGAGATGAGTGAAAATGTGAGAGGAAGAGTTAGGCTATCAAACCTAGGACCTAGGTGGCCGGAGCGGTCGAAAAATCTCGTCGAAGAAAGGAGTGGCGAACGGAGAGGAGAAGGAAAACGGGAAGTAGAAGCGTGAAGATGCCGAACCCTAGTGGTTCGGCGTTATAAAATAGCGATGCCAGTCGACTGATGTGGAGTATCAGTCGATTGATCACGATTTATTAGCGGGTTTACCAAGCCGGCAGTCGACTGATCCGACTCAGCAATCGACTGATGAGTCTTCTGTGTCGCGCTACAATATCATCAGTCGACTGATTGTTGGGTTTCCGGCACCGCGGCATGTGTGTGTTCGATCATGTTTCGTAAACATGAGCACAGCGGAAGTAATTAAAAATAATAATTCTATATTTATTACAACACACACAACACACGCATGCTATTACAACAAGTGTAGACATAACCGTAAATTAAAATTTGCAATAAAAGAAATTATCTACGTTATACCTTTCGTATGACGTGTAGCGGGAACGGCATCAACCGGAACGATCCTCGTAAGAATCGTCTCTATCCGTATCCACGCCGAGCTCCTCGGGATGACTTCGCTAAGTCATGAGCTTCATCTTCGTACGGGTTACTAGCCTCGTGTTGAAGACGACGTGATCGAGAGATTATCACGATCCGAATCCAAATTCGGATCCTAAAACGAGTTCTCAAAACTCGCTTCTCCGGAGAGGTATTCGTCAACCAATTGACGAATCCTTCGTCCTCCACCTCAGAGGATTACCGGAGATCAAATCCCCGGTAAGTCAGCCGCTGTCAGAGCACTAACCGTCGTCCAAACGACGCTCCGACGAGAGGAGGAGAAGCTGTCCAGAAAACTGGACAGCTTGGTGGAGGATATAGGCGCCGGCCAACCAAGGAAAGAAAAGGCTCACCTTGATGCCAAACCTATAGGGGATCACCGGAGGATCGCCGGAGGGTTCACCGGCTGTAGTTTGGTCGCCGGCAAGGACTTGGACGGCGGCACAAAAGCTGGGCGGCGGCAATGAAGGTGTTGGTGCCGAATAGGAGAAGGAGGGGGTTTGGGCGGCCAAAACTTGATTAGCCTTAGGGTTAGGGTTTAAGCCCTATTTTATAGAGAACTAATTCTCTTAATGGTTAATGGATCATATCCATAAAGCCCGTTAACCCGCTCCATTAAGATAAGTTAAAATAAACCAAACCATAATGGTTTATTTTAAGTTAAAACGAACCGAACCAACTTTTGGTTCATTCGTTTAAAATAAACCAAACCCTTTGGATTATTCTCATCCATTGGATTAGAACCAAACCATTTTGGTCCATCCATTATGTCTTCATAAGACACGGCCCATCAACGCTTCCATTGCGACTGAAACAATTTCATGCTCGCTTTATGTTTGGTCCAACCAAACATAGTTTCTCTCGGTCTGAGAATCCCATTCTCAAGCTCGTTTTAAATCCTTTGGATTACACTCGTTGTGCGTGTGACCAAATAGGTTCTCGGTTTATGTTGGCCGTCTATAATTAACCATTAATTATAGAACGATCATGAGTGGCACCTAGTAGTACATCATGATCCCCAATTAACCGAAAAGATCAACGGTTGATCCAGAACTATTTCTGAAACCCTTCAGTAGCTCGAATGAATCGTGCCTCATTCCCTTCACTCATCTTATACCCACTTGGTTCAGGACATGGTCTATTGTGTCAGTCCCCACCAGGCTGACTACGTCACACCTAGCCCAAGTATCATTTCCTCGTCCTACGGATTCTAGTTACTCCACATGTATCGAAGAGTACCTTACTCTAAACATGTAATGCTTTGGCCAAAGACTTTAGTAACAATCCGACGAGGCCATGGGTATACATCTCCTCGCAAGGAGTGGTGAATCCTTTATAGGCTATTCAAACACCTTCGATCACTTCGACTTATACCCAATCATCCGGGTCCACATCTCCTTAGAGATGTTTGCTTAAGATGTCAAAGCATAAGTCTCCATGATCAAGATGACTTGAATACCGCAAGTCAAAGGAACATCGCACTTAAGCCACAGTAAGAACTTCATTGACATATCTATATATGCAGAGAACCATATGAAGTCTTACGGCTGGTCACTCCAATGAACTAGTTACCATAACTAGCATCCATGATTAACTCCGGACATCACAATGTCTCCAGCCAGTGAGAATCAGCTGCTTGGATACACCAAGGAGTATACCTCGTGCTAGTCTCGACAGAATTGATGGTGTCCAAATCCATCAATTCATCGACTAGGATAATTAGATACATCACAATTACACATGTAGAGATACTCACTAGTTGTGATCGAATCACAAATTCTCTCATCTTTGTGAATCGTATCGTGGACATTGATAAATGAGTTTAAGATCCAATCAAATACATTAAACATGTATACTCAAATAGTGAATCTTCATTTATCATATAAATGGTTCATACATAAGGCGATTGCCTTAGGACATCTCTCATATATTACTAACACTGATGTTGCTCATCAGTCGACTGGTGCGATCACCACTCGACTACTCAGCGAGCACTCGACTGATGACCCTTAGCCTCGGTGAATAGTACCATCAGTTGATTGATGTATCCCATCAGTTGACTGATGTGCAAACAGTCGAGTTTTGGAAGTAGCACTCGACTGCTTGACTCATGATATCGTGCTACATTGTGATCATTCCACTGATAACTGTATCAGTCGACTGATATCTCATTTCCAGTTATGAAATTTAGAAAATCTTGATTTCTTTATCTAACTTATTCCATTTTCTCATGTTTAATCTTGTATATCGAACATATTGATGTTATGCTTATATTCATGTATTCGTTAATGTATTTTGATATTTTATTTTATTTTTGCAAACATTAACATTCAATGGTTTCAAAATCCTAACATCTCACCCTTTCTAAACGTTGAAATACACAATCAAGGTAAAAGACTTGTTTTGTGAGATGCAATCCACTCTAGACATTCCTTCCATGCAAACACATGGTGAAACACATGAAGCATGGTAAGTACAAGACATCAAGGTGTGTGACACTTGAGTATCACTCTTGATGTAACTTCTATACCTTAAATACACTTCTCTTGATACATTGATTCCTAAAGTATGCCAAAGATCAAAGTGACACACTACGACCTTTAAATCTAGATTGTGCCAATTTTATTGATTTTTGTGATTTCAAAATATATTGGCACATCCTAAGATCTTTTAGAATTAAGACTCAAATGTATTTCCAAGGTAACCATAACCTTGAAAATAACCTAAAGTGCCACCTTTACAATGGTTGAGTTAACTACCCATCCAATCATGGTTGGCACATTCTAACTCATTTAACGTGAATCAATCACGCTCTTTGAAACCCAAAATCTATTTGAGCTCATTGAATTAATTAGATATTCCTTAGGGATAACCTCCCTAGATATCTTCCTAATGACCCTCCTAGGCTTATTAGCCTTGGTCATGGCGGTCTTACCTAGGTTGACTCTAGAGGTAACTCCCCTTGCAACCTTGGTCTTCCTAGACCTAGTTTGTGTTCCATAATCAAATGGAACACTATGGTAAGCCACCTTAGGCTTAGGTTTGTGACCCAAACCTTGATTGCCCTTGGTTGACTTTTGTCTTTTGGGTCCTAGATGTTGACTTTGAGATCTTGACCCTTGACTTTGACCATTAGACCCTTGAAATTGATTTTGTATCTTATTTAGGGTCTTTTCTAGTTTTTCAAGCCTTGACCTTAAGGCTTGGTTCTCTAATTCTAATTGCCCAAATGATTTTTGATTAGGTTTTTGGGCATTACCATTCACCTTAAACATATATCTACCCTTATTGGGATTGATACCTAAATGGTTTTCGATTTTCTTAATTGTTTTCTTAGGAATGACATTTCTAGAAACATTAGTCCAAAATTTCTCCTTCTTTGAAATAGATCTAGAGTTATCATTCCTAGCATACTTTGATTCATGAGTAATAGCAAAGTTATTTGAATTAATTCTAGCATGCTTTTGCTTAGAATTTAAAGAATGAGCATTATGAAAATATACCTTAGGGTTTGCCTTAGAGGCTACCCCTACTTGTGAAGCTACATTTTGAGCCTTTTTTCTCCCCCTAGGACATTGATTTCGGTAATGCCCCGGTTGCCGACATCTGAAGCAAATGATGTGCTCCTTGTCTTTAGGTGATGGGGAACCGACATCCTTTTACTTTTGTTGACTTTTAGGAACCGGTGGAGTCTTTTTAACCTTCTTTGGGCACTTGCTCTTGTAGTGCCCATACTCCCTACACTCAAAACACAATATATGGATTTTATTTGAAATTAGAGTGTTTGAGTTACCTAGGTTAATTGAGACCGGAATTGGAGCTTCTTCATCTTGACTAGATGTCGAAGCTTTCTCTTGTTGCTCCGGAGTGGATATTCTTTCCTCCCCCTCAATCCTAGAGGTGGAGGTGTCTTCTACTTCTTCTTCTTCCAACGATCCGGAAGTTAACTCCTCTTCAACTTCCGATTCCTCACTTGCTCGTGAGGAAGATGAACTCTCTTCATCCTCTTCCTTGTCTTCTTCTACTTGTGCCAAGTGGGGCTTCTCATTGAACTTGGCTAATTTGTCACATAGCTCCTTGGCATCAAGATATTCACCTAGCCTAGACAAAACATCATTAGGTATAAAATCTTCTAAAAGTTTTGTTACCTTAGCTTCGGTTTTGAATTTTTGTCGTTGCTCTTGGGTCCATTTCTTCAACTTGAGGACTTGTCCCTTCCTATCCCGAGGGGGTTCAAAGACTTCTACGAGGATGAACCAATCCTCTATATCCATCATAAAGAATGTCTCCATTCTTGTTCTCCACGCCGAAAAGTCTTCTTGATCATATGGCGGTGGAGTGTTGATGTCCCATTCGAGCTTGTTTTGGAATTCCATCTTCCCTCTAGCCTTTTAGCTCCCGGCAGTTAATCCGTAGAAGAACTCCGGGCTCTGATACCAATTGTAGGATATTTGAAGCCGCTAGAGGGGGGGTGAATAGCGTGGAGTTCGTTCGTAGATGGAATTCGATCGCGTGTTCGTCTCTACAATTTCGTTAGTATGCAGCGGAATAGTAATGAAAGCAATAATGAAACAATTAACAACATGCAAACACAATCGTTTAACGTGGTTCGGAACCGAACGGTTCCTAGTCCACGGATCGGGTTCGTACGAACCCTAGCGATGCCAATCACACACCACTATAATAAACACTCCTTCTCGACACAAGTCGGAAGCGGAGATACCCCTTACAAGTAATCTTACAACAGTAAGAAACTAAAACAAGAAATTAAAACAATTTATATGAAATGCAAGCAAAGAAAAACACTTTACAAGAGCTTTTGATTGCTTGATCTTTGATTGCCTTGAACTAGCTTTGAAGGACTGGAAAGAACCAACTTTCCCCTTCAATTTCGCCTAAGAAAATCGCTATCTTTTCCTCCATCACGAGCTCCTTATATAGCTTCAACCTGTGCTGGAAAAAGTCGATCAGTCCACTGCTCGAGACCATCAGTCGACTGATCACACTGTTGCTGTGAAACAACGGTGTAATCCATGCTGGAAAAATCCAACGGCTAGGACAACAGTCGACTGATCTTGAGCATCAATCGACTGATGAGCCATCACTCGACTGCTCGTCCCAGCAGTCGAGTGAGACTCCATTCTGTGCCCCAAAATTTGAGCATCAGTCGACTGATCACAAGATCAGTCGACTGCTCATCCAATCAGTCGACTGCCCATCAATCGCAGTCGACTGCTAGGGTAATTCCCGTAGTCAAACCCTAGTTGACTACGCCAGTCGATTGCCACACGACACCAGTCGACTGGCACACCTCAAATATGAGGTTTTAGCTCAAGTATGGTGCCCCCATACTTGCTAGACCCTTAGTCTACACCTAAGCCTTCTAGCCACCTCCATCAACCTTATGCCTCTCGAATCCCTCTAAGTCATCCATGACTTGTTCATCCATCGCGCTAGCCTTCAGGTGCTTCCATTGGCTATGTCATGCTAACGGTGTCTACACCGCCAAGGCACATTGGACTTACGTCGCCAAGACTCCCACTTGGACTTTACGCCGCCAATACCAAACCCCTTGGACTTCAAATGCCAAGATTCAAGCTTGGACTTTCCCTTGCCAACCTATGTTGGACTTTCCATGCCAAGACCCATGCTTGGACTTTCCTTGTGCCAAGTACTCAAGACTTGGACTTTCCCATGAAAATTACATTGTCATATGTTTTTGTCGAAACATCAAAACATCACTCGAGCCAAGCTCGAGACCTGGTCAATCGTGACCTGGGCCGATTGCACCAACACTTTTGATGGTCTAGCAACTGGAATGGCTGATTGCCCCTTTAGTTGATTTATTTGTACCTTCATGTCCTGCACCTGTCTGTTAATATCAATTAACAGTGATATTAAAGTATTTTTTTGTTTGATCAGGGTTCTTTGGAATTCAAAGGTTGTCTTATAGTAGGATGGTACTGCAAAGCCTATTGAAGGTTGTTCTATCATGTCGGTTGCTTTTAAAGCTTTTATATAGGAGATTTGAGTGGCTTGGTTTTCTAAATTGCTCATCCACCTATTAAGCTTTTGACTTCTTGTAACACTTGCTTAACTCTTTTTATGCTTAACTTCAGCTCTTTGGCTAAAGCTTCCTCTTCAGCAGGGATTGGCTGGATTAGGGATTTGATTTCCCCTAATTTTGGGCTTCTATTGTTAATAATTTCTTTTTCAAGGGAGGCTATTGTTCCCCGTAAATGGGTTATTTCTCCTTTCAACTTGGTGTTCTCCTCTTCTAGTAAAAATAAATGCTTCAATGAGACTTTTGACAGAAGTGAAACTCTATCAAAAACAACTTCAAGGTTATTGGCTAGTAGTGAGATTGTGGGTTTTGGGTTTTTAGCAAGGTCAAGATATTCCAGGTTTCGGGTTTGGGATTTTAAATACCACTTTCTTATATTTTGCTCAAACTTGTCTTTCATCTATTTGTTTTGACTTACTTACGGCTTAGGACTCTGTAGAATTTTCTTGCTCATCCGATGGGTTACGGCTTTACCTGGAGACTTATGTACTCTGTGGCCTTTTGCAATCAATTAACAAAGTTGTTCGCCTTATCATAAGTCATAACTTAAGACTTAAAATAGTTTTTGCAATAAGTAAAAATGGATGATACCCGTACCTTCTTCCTAGAATATATAAAAAGATTAGCCAAGAAACATGGCTTTGATACGAAAAGGGGGGGGATCATTTTCCTTTTGAAAATAAAACCTGGAATGCTTTCTTGAATTTTATTTAGAGGAAAAGTAGATCCCCATCCAGACATTGAACCGTCTATTTCTAGGATAATATATGCATTCTCGGGAGGAAGATTCGGTAATTGTTGAACTTGAAATTTTATTTGCCTCACAATTTCCCAATCAGAAGTCTTCATTCTTTTATCCCCATGGAGGGATGTCTTCTCATAAAGAGGTCCCAACTTAGTGCTCAGGTTGGCCAAACCCATTTTTGGGGAACAACTGATGTGAGCAAAACATATAGGGTTTTAGGAGTAGATTTCGCTAACATCTCATTTCATTTTATGTTTGCTTCATTCATATTATACTTTATTTTCCATGCATTTCCTATTTTCTGGTTCGGAGATCTACTCTTCGTACTTTTGTGTGCAGGATAGCATTCCATGGGGAAAACGACCCGCTTTCGGAGAAAAAAGGAGGCATTTGACAGTTGGACATAGAGTGGGACACGACCTGGGGGTGTGGCTACACACGACCATGTGCAGGGTTCGATAATGGCCACCATAGCCTTACACATGGCCTGGCCATGTGTTTTCACATGACCGTGTGGCAGACAGGCAACTTGACGCAACTAGGGGTTTTTCTAGATTTCGCGAGGATCCGACGTGATGTCTATATAAGGAAAGCTATGGCCAAACCCTAAGGGGGAGGCACGACAGTTGGGATGGCACTCCGAAGCCCTAAAAAGCTTCGTGAACTTGCAACGGAGAGAAGGGAGGCCAGCAAAGATCCAAGTTCTGCACTTTAACGCTGGAGAGAAGACCATATTGCATTGTAATTTTTGTTCTTTGCATGTTATGTATTGTGTATTCGAATATGAACATGCTTTGTGTTTCTCCTCTCATATTTATGGAGTATTTTCTTTGATTCTTGGATTAGGGAGTAGTTTGTGTGCGTAGAACATGTTAATCCAAATTTAATTCTGTTCTTGAGTTTGTATTTGCAATTGGTATTAGTTTAGACCGATATCTATTTGTTTTGGCTTTCTATCTACTATGCTTAATCGATATGAGGGGTGACAACCCTCGTATTTAAGATTTAGGGGAATTAAAGAGGAAACTAGGGGTTGACCTCATCTCATGTAACTGTGGATAGAAGCGTGCGATAGAATTGGAAACGATTCATCGTAGGGATTGATTCAACATCCTCGTACCACCTATCCTGTCCTTGTAAGGTAGAGATAGCTCCTGATAGATGCGAAGGCTCCTCGGGGTAGTTTATGATGTCCCTTCCACAAGGCCAAAGTTAGACGTTTAGACAATGCTCAATTGATAGCATGTTTTGCGACACACAAGGGAAACTGAAATCCTAGATCCCTTTCAAAGACTCGCAGCAAGCCTTTTCTTCTTCCGTGTGACACCGTATTGAGTTAGAACCGTCGACAAACCTCGCAATCATAACCATTAGATTTGACTTCGGAACAATAACGTCCATCGAATAGATCAGTACTTGAATCTCAGTTCCTGTGGGATCGATAAATCTTTTTATTACTTAACGACATCCGTGCACTTGTGGACGTTGAGCGCGAGTGTGCGATTCGATTCTCGACGTTCTTCGTCGTGAGATTTGAGGTCACGTTCGCGTGCATCAACTACTGTGGATGTACTTAGCCATATCAGAGGGAACAGTCAGTTCAGAGTTATTGAAGCAGGAAAGATCTTTACAGCAGCCCATCTACTATACCAGTTATATATTGAAAGGACCAGAGTTGTGATATACTAAATTAAAGAAGTTGGAATACATTTTAATCTTAACAACTCGCAAGTTAAAGACATATTTCTTAGCTCATCCAGTGAATATATTAACCCATAGTGAGTTAGGTCGGGTGGTCACTAAGCCTAACTTTTCAAGAAGGTTAGTGATGTGAGCAAAACATATAGGGTTGTAGGAGTAGTTTAGCTCACATCTCATTACATTTTATGCTAATTTCATGCATATGTCACTTTGTTTTGCATGCATTTCCTATTTTCTGATTCGGAGATCTGCTCTTTGTACTTTTATGTTCAGGATAGCATTTTGGGGGGAAAGGTCCACTTTCGGAGCAAAAGAAGGGCATTTTACAGCTATAAGCAGAAGGGGATACGACCAGGGGGTGTGGCTACACACGACCATGTCCAAGGTGCAAAATCAGTCACACACGGCCTAGCCATGTAGAAACACACGACCGTGTGGTGGCCCAGCATATTGACGCGGCTAGGGTTTTTTTTCAGATTTTGCCGCGATCCAATGTGATGTCTATATAAGGATGGCTCCGCCCAAACCCTAGGGAGGAGGCACGACTGCTGGGACAGCACACCAATGCTCTAAAAAGCTTCGGGAACTCACAACGGGGAGGAAGAACGCCGTCAGAGATCCAAGTTCTGCACTTCAACGCCAGAGAGAAGGCCACATCAGTATTGTAACTTCCCGTTCTTTCATTTTATTTATGATTAATTTGAGCGTGAGTATGCCTTATGATTCTCCTCACCTATCTATGGAGTAGTTTCTTCGATTCTAGGATTAGGGAGTAGCTTGTGTGCGTATGACATGTTGCTACAAATTGAATTCTATTTTTTAGTTTGAATTTGCAATTGGGATTTGTTTATACAAATATCTATGTGTATTTGGTTTTCTATCTATTGTGCTTAGGCGATATGAGGGGTGACATCCCTCGTATCTAAGATTTAGAGGATTTATACAAGGAACCTAGGGATAAACATGATCTCCTCTAACCGTGGGTAGAAGGATGCGATAGAACTGGAAATGATTCATCACAGGGATTGATTTGGCATCCTCGTACCGCCTGTCCCATCCTTATAAGGCAGAGATAGCACCCGATAGATGCGGTGGCTCATCGGGAGAGTGTACGATGTCCCTTTTACAAGACCATAGTTAAACATTTAGACAACGCCCAGTTGATAGCATGTTTTGTGAAACACAAGCAAAATTAAAGTCCTAGAATCCCTTTAAAAGATCTCGTGGCAAGCTCCTTTCTTCCTCCGTGTGACACCATACTAGAGTTTAGTCCATTGACAACCCTCACAATTGCAACCTTTAGATTGACATCCGAACAATAACATCCAGTGAACTAATCTGTACTCAAATCTCAGTCCCTGTGGGATCGATAATCTTTTTATTACTTGACGACATTCGTGCACTTATGGGCATTGAGCACGAGAGCGCACTTCGAGTCCTCGATGGTATCTGTCGCGAGATTTGAGGTCGCATTCGCGTGCATCAAATTTTTGGCACCGTTGCCAGGGAATGATTGATTTGATATCGAATCAAGAAGTGGATAATTGGATCGAACTTAGGATTAGATTTATTTACTTGTTTAAGTTTCTTTTTAGTTTGCTTTATTACTTTAGTTTTATATATTCCATATTTAGATTTAGTTTTTATTTTTATTTTTATTTTTATTTTTATTTTAGCAGTAGTTTTCTATTTCCTTATTTTCTCTATGATTTTGTTAGCTAGATTTGTTTATTTCCTATTTCTTAGAATTAGGTAGCACTCCTAATTTTTGTGGCTCGGTTCTTCGTGTGCTTAGACGCTTAGGATCGGAAGGCTTGATTCCGATCGATTTAGAAATCGAACGAACCAATCAACGTCGGAAAGTAGAGCAGAAGAGGATGGAGGACCAAGCTGCATCCGAAGTACATATAGGTAGCCGACCTCTACGGGATTGAGCAACTCCTAGCGCTAGAGCATTTAGGGCGAGTATAGCTGGACCATCCATTTCGACAAACAACTTTGAACTGAAACCAACACTGATACTGAAGGTAGGAAACTTCGCTTCCCACTTCAACTCGGTCGCTTGTTCATGGCGATCCCTTCTACGTCCCCGGATAATAAAAATTTGTCCTTGACTAGAGGGATTACCCAAGTTCCTATTTCATCATCGTGCTATTCGATTAGAGTAGTCACTTGAACAAACTTGTTGTTCAATCCACCAACCTCTATTCTACGAATAGCCGTGGAATAGACGATGTATGGATCGCCGACTTTTATGTTTGTATTCAGGGTGTAAGTTAATTAATCCATTAAACAAAGCATACAACATGCATATAATTGAAAAACAATCATAGACATAACACAAAAGAATATAAAACAATATTTATACCTCTCGATCTTCTATTGTATGTCCTTCCTCCTTTTGGACGTCGTGTGGGCGATGGTCTTCCAAAATTTGAAGCCTCCTAGATCGCTAATCTTCCTATCCTTGTTCTCTCCGAACAAATGAAGATCAATAACAAAACTCTTCCTCTCCTTACTTGCGCCAACCACCAAACACCAACTTGATGTCCGCCGGCCAAAGGAGTGGATAAAGGAGATGGGTGCCGGCCAAGAGCTCCAAGGGAAGACCCTAAGCTTTGTTTCCACTAACCAAGGAGAAGAGAAGGAGGATGTTTGGACGCCGGCTGTTGGGATGTATACTGAAAAGTCTATCTTTTGTATGAACATCTTTATTTTTGAAATAAGAATCACAAGATCATTGTTTACATATTTTTATGGTTATGCATATTGTCTAATACATTACATTGTAGATAATATGGTGTGTGGTGTCACATGGGAGATCATGTTATGGGCTCCTAGTAAAGTATAAGTAAAGGCTCACAACCGAGATGGCTTTGGACAAACCATCGGAATGGTTGTAGTGTGATTTGGTATTATTTTGTCTTGACCATAGAATCACACTAGTGCACTTTGTGTGTATTGAGCAGGACCAACTTAGAGGTGATTCGATTTATTGCTGACTACATAATAGAATCGAACCTCAGATATTATTTTGTACATGCTCTTAATCCCGATATAATAACGGGCACATATACTTAGTAATCATTTCTTTGATTTACCAATGGACAAGATTTATAGATTAAATCGATAGGCTCGGTAAGTTGAGAAATGGTATTATTTATATGGTGTGTCGTTGATTATAGGAGGAAACCATGTCCTATATATTAGGATGATGATGTCCCCTTGAGGAGCTCATAAGGTTCAGCATGTAAACCTTGCAGGTGGACTTGGTCCGGCATGATGAAAAGGTTGAGTGGTACTACTCATGGAGTTAGATGTTGATTAATTAATGGTGAGTAAATTAATTAATCGATGGACATTCGAGATCTTAAACACGGGGAGAAAATGTACATATAATATATGGAGCCCATATTATCTTATGGGGGTTGGTGAGGTAGATCAATGATAATCCTTTAGTGGATTGGATTATCATTAATGGATCGAACTTTATGTGGGCTTGATCCATGGGTGGCCAAGATCCAACTCCTCCTCATGGTCCCCAATGTAGCCTATTAACACCTCATGAAGCTTAGATCCAATGGATAGAAACAGAATTCTAGATCCAAAGGTAGAGATTAAATCTCTAGATCCGACGGTTGAGATTAAAACTCTAGATCTTACGGTTTAGATTAAATCCCTAGAACCAATGGTGGAGATTAAAAGGAGGCTTATCCCTAACTCTATAAAAGGAGCACAAGGGGTTGGCGTGGAGAATATATCAAGAGGAGCTAGGGTTTTGGAGTTGGTGGCAAGAAGAGGAGATAGGGTTTAGGCTTGGGCGGCACCTAATAAAGAAAGTTTTCCTTGACTTCTCCTTCTTCCTCAAGCTGTCGGCGCCCCTTGAAGCTCTTCCAGCCCTTGGCCGGCATCTAAACTCCCTCTTCTCTTTCTCCTTGGCTGGTGGAACAAAGATTTAGGGTCCTCCCTTGAAGCTTTTGGCCGGCAACCCTTAATCTCTTCTTCCTTCTTGGCCTGCGACAAAGCTCCATCCTTGGAGGTTGTTGGTTGGTTGAAAGAAGGAATAGAGCTTTGTTTCTATTCTTCCTCTTGCTCGAAACGAGCAAGGAAGGAAGATTGGCGATCTAGGAGCTTCAACTTTTGGTAGATCGTCGCCCACACGTCGTCCGAAAGGAGGAAGGTCATACATTAGAAGATCGAGAGGTATATCTATTCTCTATTCTCTTTTGTTACTTGCTTGTATTTGTTTTTCCAATTATGAGCATGATAAATTCTGTTTGTGGCTAAATAATACTTGGATCCCAAACATAAATACAAAAGTCGGTGATCCGTACATCGTCTATTCCACGTCTACTCGTAGAATAGAGGTTGGTCGCTTGAACAACGAGTTTGTTCAAGTGACCTCTCTAAACGAATAGCACGATGATGACTTGGTTGTTTGAGCAATCCCTTTTGTCTAGGATTAATTTTTTTTTAATCCAGGGACATCGATGGGATCGCCATGAACAAACAACCGAGGTGATGTGGGAAGAAAAGTTTCCCCTCACGAATCAATGAAACCAAACCTTCAATTGGTATCAGAGCCAAGGTTTCGGTTTTGTGTGTTTAGGATTCGGTTAATTTTTATGCACTTTGCATATATCATATGTGCTGGATAATAGTAGGATATGCATAGGTTAACTCTTTGGTTGCAGTCATAAGATCCGACTATTATGGCCATATGTGTGTATGTGATTGTATGTGTATAAATATTTATTTTGTTGAATCCTCGGGGTTGACGAGGCTAGTATTTATTTTTTTGTAAATTAGATACGACATTGTTTAGCCACTCTTTTTATTTTAGTTTATGTTCAATCTAGATTTCATGTACACTCTCTCATGGAGTATAAGATCGAAGGATGTAAATTAAAATAGATTTTAGTCTCGGCTCGGATCTTTAGATGGCTCGTACATGGTGTAGGAGGAGAGGACGAGAAGGCGATGCGACGGGAGACATATTGAAGACAAAAGCCATAATAGTTGGAAAATAATTTATTTTTCATATTTATTGCTTTTTGTTTGATATGCATGTAGTAGGCTAGGAAAATTCCTCAATTTCAAATTACTAAGTGGGAGAGGGAAATTTTTATAAATTCCCACGACCTCCATTACGATTTGACAAGCGATGCAAAAAAACTTGCGCATCGGCTCTGAGTGCCTTCCTCCCCATCGGATGAGTTTGTTTGCAAATCACAAGGTCAAATATGGTTATAGGAAATTATTAAGGAGCGTGTACACTTCCCCATTAGATAATTGCCTTGGTACCGAGTAATGGTGAACACTTAGATACAAATATAAGTATCCTCCCCATCGGAGTCACTGTTTTTATTTATAGGGGCAAAGAGGAACCAACTATTAATTTTACTTGTCAAAAAGTTAGGTTGACAAGATAGTAAAATTAATGGGTAAAACCTCCTCTTACAAATGTAGAATTCGTATACGTCCACACTATTGTGGCATACGATATTCTCGGTGTTTTGAGGTGTTGGTTGATTTTAAAATTTTATTGTTTGAGGATTCAATAATTTTTTGAAATCTAATGTTTTCATTTATGTGATTCTTAGGTTTTCTTTCAAAATGACTTTCAACTCACTTGCTGTGATACGGAAAGAGAACAAACTTACTGGACCCAACTATGTTGATTGGAAGAGGAATCTAGACATTGTCTTGACTGCTGAGGAATACAAATGTGTACTCCTCGAAGAGTGCCCTCATAAGCCTGCAGAAGATTCTTGGGAAAGGAGAGAGAGAGTTATAAGAAGTGGGTAAAGGAAGATGACATGGTGCAGTGTTACATTTTGGCATCTATGTGAATTGTACTGCAACATCAGCATCAAGCCATGCCCACAGCTTATGACATGATGCTTAATCTCAAAGAACTTTTTGGACACAGAATCGGGCTGCGAGGCAAGAAACCATGAGAAACTTGATGACAACCACTATGATCGAGGGAACACCCATTAGGGATCATGTTCTCAAGATGATGGCTCATTTAAATGAGCTGGAGGTCCTAGGAGCTGAGTTCGATGGGGAAACCCAGGTCAATAATATACTCCAGTCTCTACCAAGGAGTTTTGAGCAGTTTCGCCTGAACTACAACATCAACAAGAGGTTGTATTCATTGGCGGAACTTCTGATAGAACTCCAGGCGGCAGAGGGCCTATGTCATCAGAGTGCTCAGGGACATGCCATGGTGACCCAAAAGTTTTCTACTTCTAAGCCGAAAGGCAAGAAGAAGAAGAAACAAACTGGGGCGAAGGCGGTGGGAGGTACTCAGGGAGGAGTGAAGAAGCTGAAAGGCAAGTGCTTCACTTGTAAGCAGACTGGACACTGGAAGAAGGACTGCCCCAACCGCAAGAACAAAGGTATGTCTTTTGGTCTAGTCGTTGAAACATGTTTAGCGGTGTTATCTACCAGCACCTGGTATGTAGATCTGGGAGCCACTAGTCATGTCTGCAATACTTTGCAGGCATTCCAGGAAATCGGACGATTGGCTGAAGGGAGGATTACCATGTACTTGGGCGATGCCACGGAGGTGGCGGCTGTTGCAGTGGGAGACGTTCATTTATCTTTTGAGAAAAATAAACTTTTGGTTCTTTGGAATTGCCTTTATGTACCCTTATTTAGAAAGAATTTAATTTCAGTTTCTAAATTGTTTATGGATGGATATTCTATTTCTTTTAATGATATAGTTGTTATAAGAAGGAATAGAGACATTATCTGTTCGGGTGCATTGATAGGAAATTTATACACACTTGAACCAAAACCACCCACGATGCAAATTGAAGTTAATAACTCATCTTCTAATTCCAAAAAGAGAAAAGAACCTTCAAAAATGAACCAAACATATCTTTGGCATCTTAGGCTTGGTCATATTAACCGAAGCAGAATTCAAAGGTTGATAGCTAATGGACCTTTGGGTTCATTAGTGGTGGAAGATTTCCCAACCTGCAAATCTTGCTTGGAAGGTAAAATGACCAAGAGCCCTTTTAAGGCCAAGGGGTATAGAGCCAAAGATGTGTTAGAATTGGTTCGTTCTGATTTGTGTCGTCCTATGTCTATCCAGGCTAGAGGTGGTTTTGAGTATTTCATCTCTTTTATAGACGATTACTCAAGATATGGATACATTTACCAGATGCCCCACAAGTCTGAATGCTTTGACAAGTTCAAAGAATTCAATACTGATGTGGAGAAACGTCAAGGTAAAAGTATCAAGACACTATGATCTGATCGTGGTGGTGAATACCTATTGGGAGAGTTTAGGAACTACTTATCAGAGGCAGGGATTCAATCCCAATTGTCTGCACCTGGCACACCCTAGCAAAACGGTGTAGTAGAGCGAAGGAATAGGACTCTTATGTAGATGGTTATATCGATGATGAGTTATTCTAAGTTGCCAGATTTGTTCTGGGGATATGCTCTAGATACGGCGGTGTACATTCTGAACTTGGTTCAATCTAAATCAATGTCTTCTACTCCCACAGAGTTGTGGACGGGGTGAAAGCCTAGTCTAAGACATATTCGTATATGGGGGAGTCCAGCACATGTGCTGAAGGCAAATGCTGGTAAGTTGGAACCTCGTACAGAAGTACGTATTTTCGTTGGCTATCCTAGAGGAACGAAGGGTGATTTGTTTTATAGTGCTAGAGATCAAAGGTGATCGTTAGCACGAACGCCAGATTTCTAGAGAAAGACTATGTGATGAGCCACAAGCCTAAGAGTAAAATTGTTCTGGAGGAATTAAAAGGGAAAGTCACTTCTTCAGTACCACCGGTACAAGAGGATATACCACAAGTCACTGCACCGTGTGTCACAGATGATACACAAGAGATACCTCATCATAGTGGGAGGGTTGTTAGACAGCCTGATAGATTCATGTTCTTGGGAGAATCTTCTGATTTGGTCCCTAGCAAACATGAACCTGATCCCTGGACATATGACGAGGCAATCCAAGATATAGATGCAACATCTTGGCAAAGTGCAATGAATACTGAGATTGAATCTATGAATTCAAATCAGGTCTGGGAGCTAGTGGAACCACCCGATGGTGTAAAAAGCATTGGATGCAAGTGGATCTACAAAAGAAAGAGAGGAATAGATGGGAAGGTTGAGACCTTCAAAGCGAGACTTGTTGCGAAGGGGTATACTCAAAAAGAGAGTATCGATTATGAGGAGACCTTTTCACCGGTAGCCATGCTTAAGTCTATCCGGATTCTCTTATGCATAGCAGCTCATATGGAATATGAGGTGTGGCAGATGGATGTCAAGACAGCTTTCCTGAATGGAAGTCTTGAGGAAGACATATATATGAAGCAACCAGAGGGATTCATTGCTAAGGGCAAAGAGCATCTTGTATGTAAGCTTAATCGGTTCATTTATGGATTGAAGCAAGCTTCGAGGTCTTGGAATATCCACTTTGATCAGGTAATCTAGTCTTATAGATTTATTTAAAGTCCGTATGAGTCTTGTGTAGACAAGAGATGTGACAGAAATGTAGTGTTATTTCCTGTACTATACGAAGATGACATTTTATTGATTGACAACAATATCAAGGTGTTATCGGACGTAAGGGTATGGTTGTCCAAACAGTTTGATATGAAAGACTTGGGAGAGGTGGGACACATCCTTGGGATAAAGGTTATAAGGGAACACAGGAAAAGGATGTTGTGCTTATCCCAAGCTTCATACATAGACACGATTATGGATCATTTTAGCATGCAAAACTCCAAGAAGCGTTTTCTACCTTTCAGGCATGGAGTTCCTTTATCTAAGGAGATGTGTCCTAGAACATCTGAGGAGATAGAGGAGATGAAGGCAGTTCCTTATGCTTCAGCAGTAGGATGCCTCATGTATGCGATGCTATGTACGAAACCAGATATCTGCTTTGCCGTGGCCATGGTCAGCAGATATCAGAGTAATCCAGGACAGGGACATTGGACTGCGGTAAAGCATATATTGAAGTACCGGAGAAGGACTAGGGATTATATGTTAGTAATATATGAGAGATGTCCTAAGGCAATCGCCTTATGTATGAACCATTTATATGATAAATGAAGATTCACTATTTGAGTATACATGTTTTATGTATTTGATTGGATCTTAAACTCATTTACTTAATGTCCACGATACGATTCACAGCATGAGAGAATTTGTGATTGGATCACAACTAGTGAGTATCTCTACATGTGTAATTGTGATGTATCGGAATTATCCCTAGTCGATGAATTGATGGATTTGGACACCATCAATTCTCGCCGAGACTAGCACGAGGTATACTCCTTGGTGTATCCAAGCCGATTCTCACCGGGCCGAGACATAGTGATGTCCGGAGTTAATCGTGGATGCTAGTTATGGTAACTAGTTCATTGGAGTGACCAGCCGTAAGACTTCATATGGTTCTCTGCATATATAGATATGTCAATGAAGTTCTTACTGTGGCTTAAGTGCGAGGTTCCTTTGACTTGCGGTATTCAAGTCATCTTGATCATGGAGACTTATGCTTTGACATCTTAAGCAAACATCTCCGAGGAGATGTGGACCCGGGATGATTGGGTATAAGTCGAAGTGATCGAAGGTGTTTGAATAGCCTATAAAGGATTCACCACTCCTTGCAAGGAGATGTATACCCTTGGCCTCTCGTCGGATTGTTACTAAAGTCTTTGGCCAAAGCATTACATGTTTAGAGTAAGGTACTCTTCGATACATGTGGAGTAACTAGAATCCGTAGGACGAGGAAATGATACTTGGGCTAGGTGTGACGTAGTCAGCCTAGTGGGGACTGACACAATAGACCATGTCCTGAACCAAGTGAGTATAAGATGAGTGAATGGAATGGGGCACGAATCATTCGAGCTACTGAAGGGTTTCAGAAATAGTTCTGGATCAACCGTTGATCTTTTCGGTTAATTGGGGATCATGATGTACTACTAGGTGCCACTCATGATCGTTCTATAATTAATGGTTAATTATAGACGGCCAACATAAACCGAGAACCTATTTGGTCACACGCACAACGAGCGTAATCCAAAGGATTTAAAACGAGCTTGAGAATGGGATTCTCAGACCGAGAGAAACTAGGTTTGGTTGGACCAAACATAAAGCGAGCATGAAATCGTTTCAGTCGCAATGGAAGCGTGGATGGGCCGCGTCTTATGAAGACGTAATGGATGAACCAAAATGGTTTGGTTCTAATCCAATGGATGAGAATAAACCAAAGGGGTTTGGTTTATTTTAAACGAATGAACCAAAAGTTGGTTCGGTTCGTTTTAACTTAAAATAAACCATCATGGTTTGGTTTATTTTAACTTATCTTAATGGAGCGGGTTAACGGGCCTAATGGTTATGATCCAATAACCATTAAGAGAATTAGTTCTCTATAAAAAAGGGTTTTAGGGTTTGTTAAGCACTAATGAAGAGGCAACCCTAGTTTGGCCGCCCACCTCATCTCCCCTTTTGAGTTGGCGCCAACTTCTCTTGCCGCCCAGCCCATAGCTCCTCCAACCGGCGTCCAGAAGGCTGCTTCCTTCCTCCTCGCCGGCCTCGAGCTGCTGCCGGAAGAGTTCCGTTGATCCTCCTTAGGTTTGGCATCAAGGTGAGCACTTGGCTTCCTTGTTTTGGCCGGCGCCTATCTCCTCCACCAAGCTGTCCAGTTTTCTGGACAGCTTCTTCTCCTCTCGTCGGAGCGTCGTTTGGATGACGGTTAGAGCTCCGACAGCGGCTAACTTACCGGGGATTCGATCTCCGGTAATCCTCTGAGGTGGAGGACGAAGGATTCGTCAATCGGTTGACGAATACCTCTCCGGAGAAGCGAGTTTTGAGGACTCGTCTTAGGATCCGAATTTGGATTCGGATCGTGATCATCTCTCGATCACGTCGTCTTCAACACGAGGCTAGTAACCCATACAAAGACGAAGCTCGTGGCTTAGCGAATTCATCCCGAGGAACTCGGCGTGGATACGGATAGAGACGATTCTAGCGAAGATCGTTCCGGTTGATGCCGTTCCCGCTACACGTCATACGAAAGGTATAACGTAGATAAATTTTCTTTTATTACAAATTTAAATTTACGGTTATGTCTACACTTGTTGTAATATGCATGCGTGTGTTGTGTGTGTTGTAATAAATAGGAGTATTTATTATTTGTATTGTTTCCGCTGTGTTCATGTTTACGAAACATGATCAAACACACACACGCCACGGTGCCGGAAACCCAACAGTGGTATCAGAGCCCAGGTTGTGTTTCGACATAATCGTAAAAATGGTTTTGCGATAGTCATAATGTATTTCTGGAAATTTTCTAATTTTGGAAATTTAGAAGTATTTATGGAAATTTTTCAATTTTGGAAAGTCTAGAAGTATTTATGGAAATCTTCCACTTTTGGAAAGTTGGAAGTATTTATGGAAATTGATATTTTCCATAAATAAAATATTTGATTAGATTCTGGAAATTTGTTTCCTAATTTAATGATGATTTGATTTGGGAAATCAAATCTTAAAATATTTTAATTTCCATAAGTAGTTTTAATGATTTAGGAAATTGGTTTCCTAAATAGATTTTCCTTAATCAAATAATTCCATGAATAAGATATGTGATTAGATTTGGAAATTTGTTTCCTAATTTAATTATGATTTGATTTGGAGAATCAAATCTTAAACATATTTTATTTCCATAAATAGTTATGACATATAAGGAAATATATACATGACATAATTGTATGCCATGTAATTGCATTAGATGCATAACATTATGCCATGCGTGTCGTGACATGTAGATGTATGCCATGTATGCCATGCCATGTAGATAATAGTTATTTGCATGCAAAGAGGATGAGACATAAAAACCCTTAAACAATATTAAAGCCTACACCTTCCATTAATATGGTTAGAACCAGAGTTCCGTTTCTTGTTTGGGTTGTTGGACTCTCTCCAAGCCCGCTAACTCAATATGTTCAAACCATGGAATAGTTTAATACTAATATGGTAAGAGTCAGAGGTCAATCGTTAGCTTTGGTTGTTGGACTCTCTCCAAGCTGGGCTAATTGGTTGAATGCGCTCTAACCATATTAAAACTATGTCCCGATTAATGGGTTGGCTTTAACCTGGAGCATCGGCTTGTTGGACTCTCTCCAAGGTCGATGTAAAGGGAGGTGAAGTTGGGTGCTATGCATATGATGCATACTTGTTAATGTGTTAACAACCCGATGTATGCGTGAACATTCAATTAGTTGATAGCACATTGTGATAGTTGCATATACGTGATATGCAATCGGTATAGTTGATACCTACCGTCGTAGATATGAATGGCTTGTTGGACTCTCTCCAAGGTTGTTCATAATTATGATGGATATCAGCCCATTCGGAGATGGACCTACGATCTCCCGAAGTGATTTTGGAGTTTTTGAAATTCGAAAAATGAATGGGATTTATAAATGTATATTGATGCATTTTAAAATCATCTTTATCATATATGCTCGTTTTGTATTTCTAAGATTGATCATGATGTGTTTGAATTTGCGTTCCATTTTGGATTCGAATAAATTGACTGGGCTGAGCTTCATGGACTGGCTTAGAAGCTTGAGAATTGTTCTCAAGGTTGAAAAGCTTGCAAATGTCCTCGAAGCGCCTCTTCCCGCCCGTCCTAGTGACGATGCAACTCTGGACCAATTGTTGGCCTATCAGAAACATATGAGTGATTCTGAACAAATGAGTTGCATCATGCTAGCCATGATGGAACCCAAGCTACGAAAGCAGCATGAGCATATGGTTGCTCATATCGTAGTCCTTCATCTTTGCGAGTTGGTTGATGAGCAACTGAGATTCGAAAGGTTCGAAGTCTCAAAGCTCCTCTTCACCTCTGAGATGCTAGGATGTTCATCTGTGGTACTGCTCAATATGCTGAAGACTGTGGAGTCTTCTGAGAAGCATGAGCAGGGGACGGTGCTGTTAGTTGATTCCTCAAAGAAAGGTTCTAAGAGGAAGTCAAAGGAACAACAGAAGGGAAAGAAGAGAAGGGCTAAGAAGGTAGAACTAGAACAAAAGGAAACTTGCCATCATTATTGCAAGGAGAGCCATTTGCGAAGAAAGTACAAGATTTATCTTAAGTCCGTGAAAAAGGATAAGGCATCGGATGCCCCATCTTCTTCAAAAATCTTCTTTATTGATTGTCATTCTATTTCCTCAAACACTTGGGTATTCGATACTAGGTGTGACTCACATATATGTAATGACATACATGGGCTAAGGAATAGAAGAAGACTCATCAAGGGAGAGTCAAATTTGTGTGTTGGGAATGGAGCAAAGGTTGCTGCAGTCGCCATTGGAACGCATTTGTTGAAACTCCCTACAGGACTTGTCTTAGAACTGGACAATTGCTTTTATATTCCTTCGTTGATAAAGAACATCATTTCTATTTCTTGTTTAAATAGAAATGGATACCATTTGACTTTTTGTGACAATTGTTGTTACATAACTTTAAATGGAGTTCTTTATGGGACTGGAACTTTAAGCAATGGTTTTTATACGTTGGACGTATCCAGTGACATTTGCAATATCGAAGCGAGCAACAAGTGTGCTCGAAAGGATAATCAAATAGACTCCCATATGTGGCATTGTCGTCTTGGCCATATAAGCAAGAAACGCATGTCCGAATTACACCGATGTGGAATTCTAGGAGCGTTTGAATTGGATTCATACGAAACATGCGAATCATGCTTAAAAGGCAAGATGACTAAGTTACCTTTTACTGGAAAAGGTGAACGAGTGGGAGAGTTACTAGGTCTAATACATACTGATGTATGTGGACCTATGTCAACTCAAGCATTAGGAGGCTATAGCTACTTCATTACCTTCATCGATGATCACTCACGGTTTGGGTATGTGTTCTTGATGAAACACAAGTCTGAAGCCTTTGAAAGGTTCAAAGAATTCAGAAATGAAGTAGAGAAACAACATGACAAGAGTATTAAAATACTTCGATCGGATTGAGGTGGTGAATACTTAAGTCAAGAGTTTCTTGATTATCTAAGAGACAATGGCATATTGTCTCAATGGACTCCGCCCTATACACCACAGCATAATGGTGTATCTGAGAGGCGTAACCGGACCTTGTTGTACATGGTCAGGTCAATGACGAATCATGAAACTCTTCCCAAGTTCTTTTGGGGCTATGCACTTCAGGCAGCTGTTTACTTGTTAAACAGAATGCCTACCAAGGTAGTCTCAACTACTCCATATGAGATATGGAATAGTAAGAAACCTCATGTATCTTACTTGAAGATATGGGGTTGTCCTGCTTATGTGAAGCGGACTGTATCAGACAAATTGGATGCTAAGTCTGATAAATGTCTATTTATTGGATACCCTAAGGAAACAAGCGGTTACCAATTCTATCATCCTGTGGAACAAAAGGTGTTTGTTTCAAGGCATGCTGTGTTTCTAGAGAAAGAGTTTCTCTTGCAAGAAAACAGTGGGAGTGTCGTCGAGCTTGAGGAGGCTCGAGAGACTCAAATAGACATTAATGAGATACCTGATGAAGCACAACAGCCGACAACTCATAGTGATGAGCAATCGGCTGGACCTATTGTAACACCACATCTTCGTAGATCTGGTAGAACACGCAATATTCCTGAGAGATATGGATTTCTCGTAAGTGAATTGAACGACGTGTTACTCATTGATGATGAGGAGCCTACCAGTTATGAAGAAGTGCTGACAAGTTCAGAAAGGGATAAGTGGCATGGTGCCATGAAGTCGGAAATGGATTCCATGTATGAAAACCAAGTTTGGAACTTGGTTGACCCACATGAAGGGATAAAGCCTATAGGGTGCAAGTGGGTTTTCAAGAAGAAAACCGACATGGATGGTAATGTGATTTCCTATAAGGCTAGATTGGTGGCGAAAAGATATCGTCAAAACAAGGTGTTGATTATGACGAAACCTATTCGCCTGTAGCTATGCTTAAATCCATTCGGATGCTCCTGGCCATAGCGGCTCATTATGATTATGAGATATGGCAGATGGATGTGAAAACAACTTTCCTTAATGGAAACCTGCTCGAGGACGTGTATATGATACAGCCTGAGGGTTTCACATCGGTTGATAAAACCAAGGTATGCAAATTGCGACGGTCGATATATGGATTGAAGCAAGCATCCAGGAGCTGGAATATCCGTTTTGATGAGACAATTAAAAAGTTTGATTTCTCACAAAATCCAGATGAACCTTGTGTGTACAAGAAGGTTAGTGGGAGTGCAGTCGTATTCCTAGTATTGAATGTCGATGACATACTACTTATAGGAAACGATGTTTCAATCTTACAGTCAGTGAAGGTTTGGTTATCCAAGACATTCTCCATGAAAGACCTGGGAGAAGCAACCTACATCCTCGGGATTAAGATCTATAGAGATTGATCGAAACGGTTGCTTGGTCTTTCGCAGTCTACATATATAGACCGAGTGCTAAAGAGGTTTAGCATGTCGGAATCCAAGAAAGGTTTCCTACCCATCAGGCATGGGATACACATTTCGAAGTCTATGTGTCCGCGCACAGAAGACGAGAGGATTTGCATGAGTAAGATTCCCTATGCATTCGCAATAGGATCTATCATGTATGCTATGTTATGTACGAGGCCCGATGTATCGTATGCTCTGAGTGTCACGAGCAGATACCAGTCTGATCCAGGAATGGATAATTGGGTGGCTGTTAAGACGATCCTTAAGTACTTGAGAAGAACTAAGGATGTGTTCCTAATATATGGAGAAGGGTACATGGTGATACGTTGTTATACGGATGCCAGCTCCAGACAGAAAAGGATGATTCCAAGTCTTTGTCTTGGTATGTATTCACCTGGAATGGAGGCGCAATAAGTTGGAAAGGTTCCAAGCTTGACATTATAGCGGATTCTGCCACTAAGGCAGAATATATTGCAGCTTTGGAAGCAGCAAAAGAAGCGGTTTGGATCAAGAAGTTCATCTTTGAACTTGATGTGGTCTCATCAATGATCCAAACATGTGCTTCGCCGCTATCATCTTATTAGAGAGATCATCCGTAGGAACGAAATACAAATCGAGAAAATTCCCACTGAAAGGAACTTAGCGGATCCCTTGACTAAGGCATTACCTCAAAATAAGTTTGAGGGCCATGTTCGAGCTTATGGTATTGGATACCGTAGTGATTGGCATTAGGCCAAGTGGGAGTCTGTTAGTAATATATGAGAGATGTCCTAAGGCAATCGCCTTATCTATGAACCATTTATATGATAAATGAAGATTCACTATTTGAGTATACATGTTTTATGTATTTGATTGGATCTTAAACTCATTTACTGAATGTCCACGATACGATTCACAGCATGAGAGAATTTGTGATTGGATCACAACTAGTGAGTATCTCTACATGTGTAATTGTGATGTATCGGAAGTATCCCTAGTCGATGAATTGATGGATTTGGACACCATCAATTCTGTCGAGACTAGCACGAGGTATACTCCTTGGTGTATCCAAGCAGCTGATTCTCACTGGCTGGAGACATAGTGATGTCCGGAGTTAATCGTGGATGCTAGTTATGGTAACTAGTTCATTGGAGTGACCAGCCGTAAGACTTCATATGGTTCTCTGCATATATAGATATGTCAATGAAGTTCTTACTGTGGCTTAAGTGCGAGGTTCCTTTGACTTGCGGTATTCAAGTCATCTTGATCATGGAGACTTATGCTTTGACATCTTAAGCAAACATCTCCGAGGAGATGTGGACCCGGGATGATTGGGTATAAGTCGAAGTGGTCGAAGGTGTTTGAATAGCCATTAAAGGATTCACCACTCCTTGCGAGGAGATGTATACCCATGGCCTCTCGTCGGATTGTTACTAAAGTCTTTGGCCAAAGCATTACATGTTTAGAGTAAGGTACTCTTCGATACATGTGGAGTAACTAGAATCCGTAGGACGAGGAAATGATACTTGGGCTAGGTGTGACGTAGTCAGCCTAGTGGGGACTGACACAATAGACCATGTCCTAAACCAAGTGGGTATAAGATGAGTGAAGGGAATGGGGCACGAATCATTCGAGCTACTGAAGGGTTTCAAAAATAGTTCTGGATCAACCGTTGATCTTTTCGGTTAATTGGGGATCATGATGTACTACTAGGTGTCACTCATGATCGTTCTATAATTAATGGTTAATTATAGACGGCCAACATAAACCGAGAACCTATTTGGTCACACGCACAACGAGCGTAATCCAAAGGATTTAAAACGAGCTTGAGAATGGGATTCTCAGACCGAGAGAAACTAGGTTTGGTTGGACCAAACATAAAACGAGCATGAAATCGTTTCAGTCGCAATGGAAGCGTGGATGGGCCGCGTCTTATGAAGACGTAATGGATGAACCAAAATGGTTTGGTTCTAATCCAATGGATGAGAATGAACCAAAAGTTGGTTCGGTTCGTTTTAACTTAAAATAAACCATCATGGTTTGGTTTATTTTAACTTATCTTAATGGAGCGGGTTAACGGGCCTAATGGTTATGATCCAATAACCATTAAGAGAATTAGTTCTCTATAAAAAAGGGTTTTAGGGTTTGTTAAGCACTAATGAAGAGGCAACCCTAGTTTGGCCGCCCACCTCATCTCGCCTTTTGAGTTGGCGCCAACTTCTCTTGCCGCCCAGCCCATAGCTCCTCCAACCGGCGTCAAGAAGGCTGCTTCCTTCCTCCTCGCCGGCGTCGAGCTGCTGCCGGAAGAGTTCCGGCAATCCTCCTTAGGTTTGGCATCAAGGTGAGCACTTGGCTTCCTTGTTTTGGCCGGCGCCTATCTCCTCCACCAAGCTGTCCAGTTTTCTGGACAACTTCTTCTCCTCTCGTCGGAGCGTCGTTTGGATGACGGTTAGAGCTCCGACAGCGGCTAACTTACCGGGGATTCGATCTCCGATAATCCTCTGAGGTGGAGGACGAAGGATTCGTCAATCGGTTGACGAATACCTCTCCGGAGAAGGGAGTTTTGAGGACTCGTCTTAGGATCCGAATTTGGATTCGGATCATGATCATCTCTCGATCACGTCGTCTTCAACACGAGGCTAGTAACCCGTACAAAGACGAAGCTCGTGGCTTAGCGAAGTCATCCCGAGGAACTCGGCGTGGATACGGATAGAGACGATTCTAGCGAGGATCGTTCCGGTTGATGCCGTTCCCGCTACACGTCATACGAAAGGTATAACGTAGATAAATTTCCTTTTATTGCAAATTTAAATTTACGGTTATGTCTACACTTGTTGTAATATGCATGCGTGTGTTGTGTGTGTTGTAATAAATAGGAGTATTTATTATTTTTATTGCTTCCGCTGTGTTCATGTTTACGAAACATGATCGAACACACACACGCCGCGATGCCGAAAACCCAACATTATATGCTAGTTTACCATGCATACCAATTACTCCCTGTGGGTTATACAGATTCTGACTACCAATCAAATAGGGATAACAGTAAGTCTACCTCAGGTTTTTGTGTTTACTTTGGGAGGTGGAACCATTGTATAGAGGAGTGTCAAGCGGAAATGAAGGGCGGACTCTACCATGGAAGCTGAGTATGTGGCAGCCTCTGAGGCGGCCAAAGAAGCTGTGTGGCTCAGGAACTTCCTGATGGACTTGGATCACAATTTATTGTGATAATAGTGGTGTAGTTGCAAACTCGAAGGAACCACGAGCTTATAAGGAAAGCAAACACTTAAAGCGCAAGTACCACCTGATACGAGAAATCGTAAAGAGAGGAGAAGTTGCAGTGGCCAAGATTGCATCGGAGGATAACCTGGCAGATCCTTTCACTAAGGCCCTTCCGGCGAGAGCTTTTGATAGGCATGTGGAGGGAATGAGAATCAGATGTATGGCAGTTTAAGGACAGCATAGTCTTTTAGTATAAGTGGGAGATTGTTGGGATGTATACTGAAAAGTCTATCTTTTGTATGAACAACTTTATTTTGAAATAAGAATCACATGATCATTGTTTGCATATTTGTGATTATGCATATTATCTCATACATTACATTGTAGATAACATGGTGTGTAGTGTCACATAGTAGATAATGTTATCAGCTCCTTGTAGAGTATAAGTAAAGGCTCACAAACAAGATGACTTTGGACAAACCATTGCTATGGTTGTAGTGTGATTTGGTATTGATTTGTACTATTATCCAAGTCCATCAGAAAGTTCCTGAGTCACACAACTTCTTTTGCTGCCTCAGAGGCTGCCACATACTCTGCTTCCATGGTAGTGTCCACCATGCATTTCTGCTTGACACTCCTTCATACAATGGATCCACCTCTCAAAGTAAACACAAAACATGTGGTAGACTTACTGTTATCCCTGTCTGATTGGAAGTTGAAATATGTGTAACTTATAGGGAGTAATTGGTCTGCCTAGTAAACTAGCATATAATCCCTAGTCCTTCTCAGGTACTTCAATATATGCTTTACCACAGTCCAATGTCCCTATCCTAGATTACTCTGATATCTGTTAACCATGCCGACGACAAAGAAGATATCCGGTCTCATACATAGCATAACATACATGAGTCTTCCTACTACCAAAGCATATGGAACCACCTTGATCTCCTCTATCTCCTCAGATGTTCTAGGACACATCTCCTTAGATAAAGGAACTCCATGCCTAAAAGGTACAAAACCCTTCTTGGAGTTCTGCATGCTAAAACGATCCATAATGGTGTCTATGTAGGAAGCTTCAGATAAGCACAACATCCTTTTCCTGCGATCCCTTATAACCTTGATCCCAATAATGTGTCCCGATAACACCTTGACATTGTTGCCAATTAACAAAATGTCATCTACGTATGGTACAAGAAATAGCACTACGTTTCCATCACATCTCTTGTATACACAAGACTCATCCGGACATTAAATAAATCCATAAGACTGGATTACCTCATCAAAGCGGATGTTCGAAGACTTCAAAGCTTGCTTCAATCCATAAATGGACCGATTAAGCTTACACACAAGATGCTCTTTGCCCTTTGCAATGAATCCCTATGGTTGCTTCATATAGATGTTTTCCTCAAGACTTCAATTAAGGAAAGTTATCTTGACATACATCTGTCACACCTCATAATCTATATGAGTAGCAATGCATAAGAGAATCCGGATAGATTTAAGCATGGCTATCGGCGAAAAGGTCTCCTCATAATCGATAGCCTCTTTTTGAGTATACCCTTATGCAACAAGCCTTGCATTGAAGGTCTCAACCTTCCCATCTATTCCTCTCTTTCTTTTGTAGATCCACTTGCAACCAATGGTTTTTACACCATCGGGTGGTTCTACTAGCTCCCATACCTGATTTGAATCCATAGATTTAATCTCAACATTCGTTGCACTTTGCAAAGATACTGCATCTTTATCTTGAATTACCTCGTCATATGTCCAGGGATCAGGTTCATGTTCGACAGTGATCAAATCAGAAGATTCTCCCAAGAACATGAATCTATCAGGCTGTCTCACAACCCTCCCACTACGATGAGGTATCACCTGTATATCCTCTGTGACACGCGGTGCAGTGACTTGTGTTATATCCTCTTGTACCGGTGGTATTGAAGAAGTGACTTCCCCTTTTAATTCCTCCAGAACAATCTTACTCATGGGCTTATGGTTCATTACATAGTCTTCCTCTAGGAATCTAGCATTCGTGCTAACGATCACCCTCTGATCTCTACGACTATAAAAAAAACCTCTTTTCGTTTCTCTAGGATAGCCAACGAACATGCCTACTTATGTACGAGGTTCCAACTTACCAGCATCTGCCTTCAGCACATGTGCTGGACTCCCCCAAATCCAAATAAGTCTCAGACTAGGCTTTCGCCCAGTCCACAATTCTATAGGAGTAGAAGGCACTGATTTAGATGGTACTAAGTTCAGAATATACATTGTCGTATCTAGAGCATATCCCCAGAACAAATCTGGCAACTCAGAATAACTAATCATCAATCTAACCATCTCCATAAGAGTCCTATTCCTTCGCTCTGCTACACCATTCTGCTGGGGTGTGCCAAGTGCAGACAATTGGGATTGAATCCCAGCCTCTAATAAGTAATTCTTAAACTCTCCCAAGAGGTACTCACCACCACGATCAGATCGTAGTGTCTTTATACGTTTACCTTGACGTTTCTCCACATCAGCCTTGAATTCATTGAACTTATCGAAGCATTCATTCTTGCGGTGCATCAAGTAAATGTATCCATATCTTGAATAATCGTCTATAAAAAAAGACGAAATACTCAAAACCACCTCTAGCCTAGATAGACATAGGACCACACAAATCAGAATGAACCAATTCTAATACATCTTTGGCTCTATACCCCATGGTCTTAAAAGGTCTCTTGTTCATTTTACCCTCCAAGCAAGATTCGCAGGTTGGGAAATCTTCCACCACTAATGAACCCAGAGGTCCATCAGCTATTAACCTTTGAATTATGCTTAGGTTAATATGACCAAGCCTAAGATGCCAAAGATATGTTTGGTTCATCTTCGAAGGTTCTTTTCTCTTATTGGAATTAGAAGATGAGTTATTAACTTCTATTTGCATCGTGGGAGCTTTTGGTTCAAGTGTGTATAAATTTCCTTTCAATGCACCCGAACAGATAATCTCCCTATTCCTTTTTATAACAACTCTGTCATTATATGAAATAGAATATCCATCCATAAACAATTTAGAAATTGAAATTAAATTCTTTCTAAATAAAGGTACACAAAGGCAATTCTTAAGAACCAAAACTTTATTTTTCTCAAAAGATAAATAAACATCTCCCACTGCAATAGCCGCCACCTTCGTGGCATCGCCCAAGTATACGGTAATCTCCCCCTCAACCAGTCGTCTGGTTTCCTGGAACCCCTACAAAGTATTGTAGACATGATCAGTGGATCTCGTATCTACACACCAGGTGCCGGTAGATAACACCGCTAAACATGTTTCGACGACGAGACCAAAAGATATACCTTTGTTCTGCTTGCGGTTGGGGCAGTCCTTCTTCCAGTGTACAGTCTGTTTACAAGTGAAGCACTTACCTTTCGGCTTCTTTACTCCTCCCTTAGTTCCTCCCACCGCCTTTCCCCTAGCTTGTTTCTTCTTCTTCTTTCCTTTCGGCTTAGAAGTAGAAACCTTTTAGATTGAGCATCATGTCATAAGCAGTGGGCATGGCTTGATGCTGATGTTGCAGTACATTTGACATAAATGCCAAAATGTTACACCGCACCATCTCATCGGCCTTGATCCACTTCTTATAACTCTCCTTCTCCTTTTACCAAGAATCATGCATAGGCTTAGGAGGGCACTCTTCGAGGAGTACATATTTGTATTCCTCAGCAGTCAAGATAATGTCAAGATTCCTCTTCCAATCAACATAGTTGGGTCCAGTAAGATTATTTTCTTTGAGTATCACAGCAAGTGGGTTGAAAGTAATTTTGAAAACAACCTAAGAATCACATAGATCAAAAACATTAGATTTCAAAAGATTATTGATTCCTCAAACAATAAAAATTTAAAATCAAGGAACACCTCAAAACACCAAGAATATCGTATGCCACGATACTGTCGACGTATACGAATTCTACATTTGTAAGAGGAGGTTTTACCCATTAATTTTACTATCTTGTCAACCTAACTTTATGACAAGTAAAATTAATAGTTGGTTCCTCTTCGGCCCTACAAATAAAAGAAGTGACTCTGATGGGGAGGATACTTATATTTGTATCTAAGTGTTCACCATTACTCCGTACCAAGGTAATTATCTCGGGTTATGTGCCTTCCGATGGGGAAGTACACAAGCTTCTTAATAATTTCCTATAACCATATTCGACCTTGTTGTAGGGGATCGGTACGGCTGACTAGAGGGGGGTGAATAGCCCTTTTCGTTTGGATGCCGGTATTTGCTCGTCTACAAAACTAATTAGCGCAAGCGGAAGACTAATAAAGACAAGCAAATAGAAATACAAGAAAACAATCGCTAACAAAGAATGTAACGTGGTTCACGGCTACGCCGCTAATCCACGATCCCCGATTCGTCCTCGGTGAATCACTCTGCTAAACCAATCCACTAAATGGTCTCTCCTTTGCACCAAGATAGGTGGAGGTAATCAAGATCACTCTTCTTACAAATAGAATGGAGTAAAAGCGAGTAAGAAGAGTTTAGAGCTTGTGGGACACTAGGAAGATCACTTGGAGCATAAGCATTAGCCTCTCAAAGGCTTACACCCTCTCTTTTTATAGAGAGGGCTGATTTCTTCCGTAGCCGCCACCACGATCCGCCCTTGGCCCTCCGAACACGTCGGATCCCGACCGTTGTAGTCCAACGGAACTTGGCAATGATCGATAGACCTCATCGATCGATCACGCCTCCGTAGTCGATCGCCGATCGGCTACGAACGGTTCTGGCAAAACCCTATTGACTACCGATCCGGCGAATCCGATCGATGGTCTTCGTGATCGCCCATCGATGGCTGCCGGCCACAATCCGATCGATGATACCAATGAACTACACTCGACAGAGCGATCCATGACATAGCGATCGTGTCGGGAAAACCCATCCAGACACTTGGCCAAATGGCCAAGTTTCACCTAAGAGCTACCCTTCCCCGGGTTACAATCGCTCACTCTCATTTCTCGGAGTCCCTCGCCTTCGAAGTTCTCTTCGTTCTCGGCCACGTCCCTCGGCAGCATCAGGCGCACGGCTCTGCAATGCTCCTTCGCGTCTCTTGCCTCGAAGTCTACTTCCTCCGGCTTCACTCCAAGCTTCTCGTCCGGCGGTCCCTCGGATGCTCCAAGCGCACGGCTTTCGTAAAGCTATCCTTCACCGACTCAAGGCACGAGTCATGAGATGCGAAACTCGCCACGGCTCCATGTGCGAATTACTAAGTCCTGCACGACTTCAACGCACATATCAAATCAACATAACACACTAACTTAAACCCTTTGCCACACCATCAAAACCATATTACGGCAAGAGATTGCCCTAACAATCTCCCCCTTTTTGATGTGTGACAATCCGTTTAAGTTAGGTAAAAATATTTGATATAAATTCTAAGGTAAGAAAGCATGTAAAGATAAACATGATATAGCAACATGCAACTCCCCCTTAATCCATGAAACTCTCTATGCAAATTTTCTCCCCCTAAAATAATTAACTTAAACATAATTATTTCTCCCCTTTGACACCATCAAAAAGATTAACACTAAGTTATAAGCTCATGGCATCAAATATAAAGAGAAACATACACTAAAATCAGTCAAAACCTAGTAAAATCAGGTTACTGTACTTGTTCACAGTCCATCAGTCGACTGCTATCAGTATGGCAGTCGACTGGCACAAAAGAATCCGAATTTCTGATTTTCTAGATGAATTTCAGAAATGCATTATTAATTCCAAAAAATTCTAAAAATCACGAAATTTAGGGAACACATTTCTTTTAAGTATATCTATCAGTGAAAAATATGTTTTCATGAAAAATCATTATATTTCCACGTATTTGCCAAAAATCAAAAAGCTTTAAAAACTACTAGGTTTTTGATCATAAGAGTATCCATTTTAACACCTAGTCTTGCATCCAATTGTTTCAAAACATGAATACATGTATTTTAAAGTAAGAAATTGTTTTGAAAACATATGAAATATCCAACCATGATCTTTGGGCAATATGTCTATGAATTAAACATAAGCCTTCCCCATGATTGGTCTATTATTCCTATGTTGATACTTTAAATGACCATTTAAATGCCATAGGCATTAGTGAACATTTG
This sequence comes from Wurfbainia villosa, assembly GCA_025175895.1. Lineage (NCBI taxonomy): Eukaryota > Viridiplantae > Streptophyta > Magnoliopsida > Zingiberales > Zingiberaceae > Wurfbainia > Wurfbainia villosa. Next base: position 43,993,242 of record CM045999.1, on the reverse strand, counting down.
TATCATCCTAACATCTCACCCATGCTAAGTTTTCAATCAAGTTAGCCTATAGTGAGTGTGAGATGCATCCTAGGGGGTATTTGTATATACTTAACCAATATATTCATGCAATTCTATCATGGTTAAGTATCACCCTCACAATTAACATGATCATAATGACATATATGAATCAATTTCACATAATGATCATGAAATACATGTTTTCATCAAATTATAATCATCCATTAGGTATTATATGATGATAATAAACAAAGTATCACCTAAAGCATGATTCAAACTTATTTCTCATGATAACGTGCCAAATTTCAAAAACATAAATCATGATTACAAATATACATAGGAATTACATCAATCATCATGATTTAAGCATTATTCTCTATTTATGGGTACATTATCATCACCCAACACTATCTAAAAAATGTTGTCCCGTCATCCTAAGTCAACCAAAATATGATATAGGTCAAGTTCATATGGTTGACTACACTAGGGGTTTTCTAACCCTTAAGGATGGATTTTGGAACCCAAAATAAGTTCTTTCCTATTGGGTTCACTAAGTATTCCTTGGGGATCCATTTTCTAGCTATTATTTTCTTCTTGTCTTGTCCCCTAGCTATTAGACATTTATAGGCCTTTTCATTTTTCTTTTCCTTGTAGCCTAGGCCCTTTTTGTTGAAGCTAGCTCTTTGGCTCCCTAAGATCATGTTCAATGTGTTGGAGCCAATTGTGAATTTTTCTAGGGCTTTTGTTAAATAATCTACCTTTTCCCTTAAGGCCCTATTTTCATTTATACATGCATCACTAACATCTAATGGCACATAAAGGTCATGTGAGCATGCATCATTTAAGCTAGAAGAAATATTATCATTTAAGCATGCATTTTCTAGCTTATTTTCCAATGCCTTAATTTGATTAAGCATGCTTTTATTTTTCTTTTTCATTCCAAATAAGTCCTTAGTTAAACTAGAAATTATGGAAACTATTTTATTAGGAGAGGCTTTCGTTACCATAGTTTTCATATCCTCTTCTTCTTCTTCGGATGAGGAAGATGTAGAAGCTCCCCCTTCATTTGAGCTCTCCCCACTTGTGCTTGATTCTTCATTTGAGGAGGAGGAGCAATCCGAGTCATGAAGAGCCATTAGTGCTAGGTTGGAGTAGACGTGCTCTTCTTCTTCGGATGAGGATGAGGAGGCAAGGTCATCCCATGTCTTGGCTTTGAGTGTCATGTCCTTCCCTTTTCCTTTTGCCTTCTTTTCTTCTTCCTTTTTCTTGCTCCCCTTCTTCTTCCTCTTTTCTTCTTTCTTTTTCTTCTCCTCCTTACTCTTGTTTAGGAGGGGACAATTATCCCTTATATGTCCCTCTCCTTGGCAATTGTAGCATATGACCTTCCCCCTTGGTCTTCTATTCCTATCATGAGATTTATCAAATCTAAAATTCCTAAATGCACGTCTTACCTTCCTTACCATATAGGCTTCTTCGGTGCTATCCATGGAGGAGGAGAAAGACGCTTCGTCATCGGAGGAGGAGGGGATTTCCATCTTCTTCTTCCCCTTATTTGCCAACAATGCTACTCCTCTTGAGGGTTGAATTCTAGGCTCCTCTTGTATTCCTTCAAGCCTAGTTTCGTGGAGCTCCATTGTTGAGAAAAATTCCTCCAAGGTACTTACTTCTAAGTTCTTGGAGATGTAGAACGAATCTACCATGGAGCTCCACTTTGAGGACCGGGGAAAGGCATCTATAGCCTTCATGAGCATGTCCCGGTTTGATAGCTTCTCACCTACACTTGTTAGCCCAATTAATATTTCTTTAAATCTAGAATGTAGGGAAGTTACCTTTTCTCCCTTTTCTAATTTGATGTTTGAGAGTTGGGAGCGGAGGAGGTCTCTTCTTGCTAGCTTAGCCTCCGAGGTACCTTCGTGAAGCTCCACTAGCTTCTCCCACATCTCCTTAGCACTAGAACATTCCCCTATCCGGTTGATCTCTTGTTGGAGGAGCACATTGAAAAGATGATGTTTTGCCTTTGAGTTCGCAAGGTGCTCCTCTCTTTGCTTCTTAGTCCATCGTGATTTTTCGATTTGTTCACCCTTTTCATCCCTAGGCAACTCGAACCCATTTTCGATTATTAGCATAATATCAAAATCGGTCTCGAAGAATACCTCCATTCTCTTTTTCCACCAAGAGAATTCGCCGTCGAACTTCGGTGGGTGGATGTTTGAGCCGGCCATTTTGAATGTTGCTTGTTGTGGTGGTTAGTCCTCGACAAGCTTTTCTTGGCTCTGATACCACTTGTAGGGGATCGGTACGGCCGACTAGAGGGGGGTGAATAGCCCTTTTCGTTTGGATGCCGGTATTTGCTCGTCTACAAAACTAATTAGCGCAAGCGGAAGACTAATAAAGACAAGCAAATAGAAATACAAGAAAACAATCGCTAACGAAGAATGTAACGTGGTTCACGGCTACGCCGCTAATCCATGATCCCCGATTCGTCCTCGGTGAATCACTCCGCTAAACCAATCCACTAAATGGTCTCTCCTTTGCACCAAGCTAGGTGGAGGTATCCTTTACAATCAAGATCACTCTTCTTACAAATAGAATGGAGTAAAAGCGAGTAAGAAGAGTTTAGAGCTTGTGGGACACTAGGAAGATCACTTGGAGCATAAGCATTAGCCTCTCAAAGGCTTACACCCTCTCTTTTTATAGAGAGGGCTGATTTCTTCCCGTTGGCCACCACGATCGCCGCCTTGGCGAGATCAGTAATCACTACAACGGCCTCCGAACACGTCGGATCCCGACCGTTGTAGTCCAACGGAACTCGGGCGATCGATGGACCTCATCACGATCACGCTCGTAGTCGACGCCAGGCCATTACGAATGGTTCTGGCCAAAACCCTATCGATGATCGGCCGCTTGGCCTGATCGATGTCTTGGCAGATCATCGCTGGCCAAAATCTAGTCGACAGATACCAATCGAACTACACTCGACTGCGACTACCTCACTACATGGCAATGACCGTGTCGGGAAAACCCATCCGACACTTGGCCAAATGGCCAAGTTTCACCTAAGAGTCACCCCTCCCCGGGTTACAATCGCTCACTCTCATCTCTCGGAGTCCTTCGCCTTCAAAGTTCTCTTCGTTCTCGGCCACGTCCCTCGGCAGCATCAGGCGCACGGCTCTGTAATGCTCCTTCGCGTCTCTTGCCTCGAAGTCTACTTCCTCCGGCTTCACTCCAAGCTTCTCGTCCGGCGGTCCCTCGGATGCTCCAAGCGCACGACTTCTGCAAAGCTATCCTTCACCGACTCAAGGCACGAGTCATGAGATGCGAAACTCGCCACGGCTCCATGTGCGAATTACTAAGTCCTGCACGACTTCAACGCATATATCAAATCAACATAACACACTAACTTAAACCCTTTGCCACACCATCAAAACCATATTACGGCAAGAGATTGCCCTAACACTTGTGATCTGCAAATAAACTCATTCGATGGGGAGAAAGGCACTAAGAGTCGACGCGCAAGTTTGTTTGCATCACATGTCAAATCGTAATGGAGGCTGTGGGAATTTATAAAAATATCCCTCTCCCACTTAGTAAATTAAAATTGAGGAATTTTCTATCCTACGACATGCATATCAAACAATAAGCAATAAATATGAAAAATAAATATTTTCCAACTATTATGGCTTTTGTCTTTAATATGTCTCCTGTCATATCGTCATCTCGTCCGCTCGTCCCTATGTCATGTACGAGCCATCCGGAGATCCGAGCCGAGACTAAAAACTATTTTAATTTACATCCATCGATCCTATACTCCACGAGGGAGTGTACATGAAATCTAGATCAAAATTAAACTAAAATAAAAAGAGTGGCTAAACAATGCCGTATCTAATTACAAAAATTAAATACTAGCCTCGTCAACCCCGAGGATTCAACAAAATATACAATTACACACATACAATCACATACACACATATGACTATAATAGTTGGATCCTATGCCTGCAACCAAAAAGTTAACCTACGCACATCCTACTATTATTTGACACATATAATATATGAAAAGTGCATAAAGGTAACCAAATCCTAAACACACAAAACCAGAAATCGTGGCTCTGATACCACTTAAAGGTAGGAAAATTTGCTTCTCACTTCAATTTGGTCGCTTGTTCATGGTGATCCCTTCTACGTCCCCGGATAAAAAAAATTTATCCTTGACAAGAGGGATTACCCAAGCTCCCGTTTCATCGTAGTGCTATTCGATTATAGTAGTCACTTTAACAAACTTGTTGTTCAAGCCACCAACCTCTATTCTACGAATAACCACGGAATAGACGATGTATGGATCACCAACTTTTGTGTTTGTATTTGGGGTCCAAGTTAATTTAGCCATTAAACAAAGCATACAACTTGCATATAATTGAAAAACAATCATAGACATAACACAAAAGAATATAAAAAACATTTATACCTCTCGATCTTCTATTGTATGTCCTTCCTCCTTTTGGACGTCGTGTGGGCGATAGTCTTCCAAAAGTTCAAGCCTCCTAGATCACTAATCTTCCTATCCTTGTTCTCTCCGAACAAAAGAAGATCAATAACAAAACTTTGTTAGGGCAATCTCTTGCCATGATAAGGTTATGATGTGTGTGGCAAAGGGTTTAAGTTAGGTTGATATGTTGGTTTGATATGTGCGTTGGAGTCTTGCAGAGCTTAGTAATTGGCACATGGAGTCGTGGCGAGGTTCACATCTCATGACTCAGTCCTTGAGTCGGTGAAGGATAGCTTTGCGGAAGCCGTGCGCTTGGAGCATTCGAGGGACCGTCGGACAAGGAGCTTGGAGTGAAGCCGGAGGAAGTAGACTTCAAGACAAGAGACGCGAAGGAGCATTGCAGAGTCGTGCACCTGATTCTGCCGAGGGATGTCGCCGCGAACGAAGAGAACTTCGAAGGTGAGGGACTCCGAGAGATGAGAGGGAGCGAATGTAACCCGGGAAGGGGTAGTAGCTCTAAGGTGAAACTTGGCCATTTGGCTAAGTGCCGGATGGGATTTTCGACACCGCCGATCGGCCATGGAATGGCAATGATCGCTTCAGTCAAACGTGGTTCGACCGGGTATTCGATTGCTGTTTGAGGCGAGAAATAACCGCCATATGTGGGCAATGACTACCAGACCATTAGTCGATCTGAAGGCATGGCCGATCGGTCGAAAGGGTTTGGCCACAGAACCGCTTGTAGTCGACTGGGAAGTCGACTACGGAGGTAGCAATCGACTGATGAGGTCCATCAGTCGACTGACAAGTGTTCCGTTGGACTACAACGATCGGGATCCAATGTGTTCGGAGGTCGTTGGAGTGGCAGCAGTCGACTGCCAAGGGCAGCAGTCGACTGGGGGCGGTCAACGGGAAGAAAAGCTTCCTCTCTATAAAAAGAGAGGGTGTGGGCTTTTAGATGGCTAATGCTTATGCTCTAAGTGATCTTCCAAGTGCCCCACACGCTCTAAACTCTACTTACTTGCTTTTACTGCATTCTTATTGTAAGAAGAGTGATCTTGATTGTAAAGGTTACCTCCACCTAGCTTGGTGCAAAGGAGAGACCTTTAGTGGATTGGTTTTGGCGGAGTGATTCACCGAGGACGAATCGGGGACCGTGGATTAGCGGCGTAGCCATGAACCACGTTATGACATTGTGTTAGCATTGTCTATTTCTTTTGCTTTGTCTTTATTTGTTTAATTTGCTTGTATTGTTGTTTCCGCTTGCGCTAATCTAATTGTAGATGAGCAAATTACGACATCCATCGTAAGAGGGTTATTCACCCCCCCTCTAGTCGGCCGTTTCGATCTCCAACAAGTGGTATCAGAGCGAGATTGCTTGTCAAGGACTAACTGCCGCAACAAGCACTTCATCAAAAGATGGCCGGCTCCAACATTCACCCACCAAAGTTTGAAGGGGAATTTGCTTGGTGGAAAAAGCGAATGGAGGTATTTTTCGAAACGGATTTTGATATTATGATTACAATGGAATCCGGTTTTGTTTTGCCTAGGGATGAAGAAGGGAGCCAATAGAGAAATCTAGGTAGACCAAAAAGCAAAGGGAAGAGCACCTTGCAAACTCAAAAGCCAAGCATCATCTCTTCAATGTGCTCCCCCAACAAGAGATCAACCGAATAGGAGAATGCCTAAGTGCCAAGGAGATGTGGGAGAAGCTAGTTGAGCTTCATGAAGGCACATCCGAGGCGAAACTAGCAAGGAGAGATCTCCTCCACTCCCAACTCAACAACATTAAACTAGAAAAGGGAGAAAAGGTAATTTCCTTACATTCTCGTTTCAAGGAAATTATAACCGGTTTGTCAAGTGTAGGTGAGAAGCTATCAAACCGGGATATGGTTATGAAGGCTATAGATGCCTTTCCGCGATCCTCAAAGTGGAGCTCCATGGTGGACTCCTTCTATATTTCGAAGAACTTAGAAGTGAACACCTTGGAGGAGTTCTTCTCAACAATGGAGCTCCACGAAACAAGGCTTGAAGGAATACAAGAAGAGCCTAGAATCCAACCTTCAAGGGGAGTAGCATTGATGGCAAATAAGGGGAAGAAGAAGATGGAGATCCCCTCCTCCGATGATGATGAAGCATCCTCCTCCTCCTCCATGGATAGCACGGAAGAAGCTTATATGGTAAGGAGGTTAAGACGTGCTTTAAAAGGTTTTAGATTTAATAAATCTAATGATAGGAATAGAAGACAAAGGGGGGAAATCATTTGCTACAATTGCCAAGGAGAGGGACACATAAGGGATAATTGTCCCCTCCTAAACAAGAGCAAGGAAGAAAGGAAAAAGAAGGAAGAAAAGAAGAAGAAAAAGGAAGAGGAGAAGAAAGCAAAGGAAAAGGGAAAGGCCAAGGCATTCAAAGCAAAGACTTGGGATGACCCTTCCTCTTCATCTTCATCATCATCCGAGGAAGAAAATGCATTTGTCACTAACCTAGCATTGATGGCATTTGACGACTTGGATTGTTCTTCCACCGAAAATGAAGAATCAAGCACAAGTGGAGAGAGCTCAAGTGAAGGGGGAGCCTCCTCTACCTCCTCATCCGAAGAAGAAGAGGACATGAAAACTATGGTAACCAATCTTTTGTTAGTAATATATGAGAGATGTCCTAAGGCAATCGCCTTATGTATGAACCATTTATATGATAAATGAAGATTCACTATTTGAGTATACATGTTTTATGTATTTGATTGGATCTTAAACTCATTTACTGAATGTCCACGATACGATTCACAGCATGAGAGAATTTGTGATTGGATCACAACTAGTGAGTATCTCTACATGTGTAATTGTGATGTATCGGAATTATCCCTAGTCGTTGAATTGATGAATCTGGACACCATCAATTCTGTTGAGACTAGCACGAGGTATACTCCTTGGTGTAACCAAGCAGCTGATTCTCACTGGCTGGAGACATAGTGATGTCCGGAGTTAATCGTGGATGCTAGTTATGGTAACTAGTTCATTAGAGTGACCAGCCGTAAGACTTCATATGGTTCTCTGCATATATAGATATGTCAATGAAGTTCTTACTGTGGCTTAAGTGCGATGTTCCTTTGACTTGCGGTATTCAAGTCATCTTGATCATGGAGACTTATGCTTTGACATCTTAAGCAAACATCTCTAAGGAGATGTGGACCCGGGATGATTGGGTATAAGTCGAAGTGATCGAAGGTGTTTGAATAGCCTATAAAGGATTCACCACTCCTTGCGAGGAGATGTATACCCATGGCCTCTCGTCGGATTGTTACTTAAGTCTTTGGCCAAAGCATTACATGTTTAGAGTAAGGTACTCTTCGATACATGTGGAGTAACTAGAATCCGTAGGACGAGGAAATGATACTTGGGCTAGGTGTGACGTAGTCAGCCTAGTGGGGACTGACACAATAGACCATGTCCTGAACCAAGTGGGTATAAGATGAGTGAAGGGAATGGGGCACGATTCATTCGAAGCCATCAAGGGTTTCGTAAATAGTTCGATCAACCGTTGATCTTTTCGGTTAATTGGGGATCATGATGTACTACTAGGTGCCACTCATGATCGTTCTATAATTAATGGTTAATTATAGACGGCCAACATAAACCGAGAACCTATTTGGTCACACGCACAACGAGTGTAATCCAAAGGATTTAAAACGAGCTTGAGAATTGGATTCTCAGACCGAGAGAAACTAGGTTTGGTTGGACCAAACATAAAGCGAGCATGAAATCGTTTCAGTCGCAATGGAAGCGTGGATGGGCTGCGTCTTATGAAGACGTAATGGATGGACCAAAATGGTTTGGTTCTAATCCAATGGATAAGAATAAACCAAAGGGTTTGGTTTATTTTAAACGAATGAACCAAAAGTTGGTTCGGTTCGTTTTAACTTAAAATAAACCATCATGGTTTGGTTTATTTTAACTTATCTTAATGGAGCGGGTTAACGGGCTTTATAGATATGATCCATTAACCATTAAGAGAATTAGTTCTCTATAAAAGTGGGCTTAAGGGATTGTTAAACCCTAATCATCCAAAACCCTAAAGCAAGTTGCCGCCCACCTCCTTGGTGAATTCGGCGCCAACAACCTTGTGCCGCCGCCCAACCACTTGTGCCGTCGTCCAACTTGTTGCCGGCGACCAAGCTTCAGCCGGTGAACCTCCGGCGACCCTCCGGTGATCTCCTATAGGTTTGGCATCAAGGTGAGGCTTTTCTCTCCTTGTTTTGGCCGGCGCCTACTCCTCCACCAAGCTGTCCAGTTTTCTTGACAGCTTCTCCTCCTCTCGTCGGAGCGTCGTTTGGACGACGATTAGTGCTCCGACAGCGGCTAACATACCGGGGATTTGATCTCCGGTAATCCTCTGAGGTGGAGGACGAAGGATTCATCAAACGGTTGACGAACACCTCTCCGGAGAAGCGAGTTTTGAGAACTCGTTTTGGATCCGAATTTGGATTCGGATCGTGATCATCTCTCGATCACGTCGTCTTCAACACGAGGCTAGTAACCCATACGAAGACGAAGCTCGTGACTTAGCGAAGTCATCCCGAGGAGCTCGGCGTGGATACGGATAGAGACGATTCTTACGAGGATCGTTCCGGTTGATGCCGTTCCCGCTACACGTCATACGGAAGGTATAACGTAGTTTAATTTCCATTTATTGTAAATTTTTTTTTACGGTTATGTCTACACTTGTTGTAATAGCATGCGTGTGTTGTGTGTGTTGTAATAAATATAGATTTATTATTTTTAATTGCTTCCGCTGTGTTCATGTTTACGAAACATGATCGAACACACACACGCCGCGGTGCCGGAAACCCAACAGTGGTATCAGAGCCCAGGTTGTGTTTCGACATAATCGTAAAATGGTTTTGCGATAGTCATAATGTATTTCTGGAAATTTTCTAATTTTGGAAATTTAGAAGTATTTATGGAAATTTTTAATTTTGGAAAGTCTAGAAGTATTTATGGAAATCTTCCACTTTTGGAAAGTTGGAAGTATTTATGGAAATTGATATTTTCCATAAATAAAATATTTGATTAGATTCTGGAAATTTATTTCCTAATTTAATCATGATTTGATTTGGGAAATCAAATCTTAAAATATTTTATTTCCATAAGTAGTTTTAATGATTTAGGAAATTGGTTTCCTAAATAGATTTTCCTTAATCAAATAATTCCATGAATAAAATATGTGATTAGATTTGGAAATTTGTTTCCTAATTTAATTATGATTTGATTTGGAGAATCAAATCTTAAACATATTTTATTTCCATAAATAGTTATGACATATAAGGAAATATAGACATGACATAATTGTATGCCATGTAATTGCATTAGATGCATAACATTATGCCATGCGTGTCGTGACATGTAGATGTATGTCATGTATGTCATGCCATGTAGATAATAGTTATTTGCATGCAAAGAGGATGAGACATAAAACCCTTAATCAATATTAAAGCCTACACCTTCCATTAATATGGTTAGAACCAGAGTTCTGCTTTCTTGTTTGGGTTGTTGGACTCTCTCAAGCCCGGCTCGAACTGAATATGTTCAAACCATGGAATAGTTTAATACTAATATGGTAAGAGTCAGAGGTCAATCGTTAGCTTTGGTTGTTGGACTCTCTCCAAGCTGGGCTAATTGGTTGAATGCGCTCTAACCATATTAAAACTATGTCCCGATTAATGGGTTGGCTTTAACCTGAAGCATCGGCTTGTTGGACTCTCTCCAAGGTCGATGTAAAGGGAGGTGAAGTTGGGTGCTATGCATATGATGCATACTTGTTAATGTGTTAACAACCCGATGTATGTGTGAACATTCAATTAGTTGATAGCACATTGTGATAGTTGCATATACGGGATATGCAATCGGTATAGATGATACCTACCGTCGTAGTTATGAATGGCTTGTTGACTCTCCAAGGTTGTTCATAACTATGATGGATATCACCATTCGGAGATGGACCTACAATCTCCAAGTGATTTTGGGGGTTTTGAAATTCGAAAAATGAATGGGATTTATAAATGTATATTGATGCATTTTAAAATCATTTTCTCATATATGCTCGTTTTGTATTTCTAGGTCAATAAATTGATCATGACGTCTTTGAATTTGCGCACTATTTTGGATTGAGCAATTGGACCGGGCCAAACTTCTGATCGCTTAGAAACTCGAGAATTGTTCTCAAGGCGGAAAAGCTTGCATATGTCCTTGAAGAGCCTCTTCCCGACTGGCCCTAAGGGCGATGCAACTCAGACCAAATGTTGGTCTATCGAAGCATGTGGCGATTCGATGGGCGAGTTGCATCATGCTAGCGGCGATGGTACCTGAGCTGCAGAAGCAGCATGAGCATATGGATGCTAACACTATGGTCTTCCATCTTCATGAGTTGTTCGATGAGCAAGCGAGATCCGAAAGGTTCGAGGTCTCTAGGCTCCTCTTCACCACGAAGATGCAAGAAGGTTCGTCTGTACTACAGTTTGTGCTAAAGATGAACGGGTACATCGAGCGGCTAGCTACCCTCGGTTTTGTGATGGATCATGAGTTAAGTATTGACTTAATTCTGCATTGTTTGCCCAAGAGTTTCGCAATTTGTGATGAACTATCGGATGAACAAATTGGAATCCACCATTCCCGAGCTCCTCAATATGCTGAAGACTGTGGAGCCTTCTGTGAAGCATGAGGAGAAGGCGGTTCTGTTAGTTGATTCCTCAAAGAAAGGTTCTAAGAGGAAGGCAAAAGAACAGAAGAAAGGAAAGAAAAAGGCAAAGAAGGCGGAACCAGCGCAAAAGGGCACTTGCCATCACTGTGGCAAGGAAGGCCACTGGCGAAGAAACTGCAAGATTTATCTTGAGTCCATGAAGAAGAAGAAGGCATCCGATGCCCCATCCTCTTCAGGTATCTTCGTTATTGATTGTCATTCTATTTCCTTAGACACTTGGGTATTGGATACTGGGTGTAGCTCACATATATGTAATGACATACAGGGGCTAAGGAATAGAAGAAGACTTGTCAGAGGGGAGTCAAATTTGCGAGTTGGCAATGGAGCAAAGGTTGCTGCGGTCGCCATCGGAACTTATTTGCTGAAGCTCCCTAGTGGACTAGTCTTGGAACTGGACAATTGCTATTATGTTCCTTCTCTAATAAAGAACATTGTTTCTATTTCCTGCTTAAATAGAAATGGTTTCCATTTAACGTTTAGTAACAATTGTTGTTATATAACTTTGAATGGCGTACTTTATGGAACCGGAACTTTGAGTAATGGCATTTATACGTTGGACGTATCCAGTGACATTTTCAATATCGAAGCGAGCAACACGCGTGCTCGAAAGGATAATCACATAGACTCCTATATGTGGCATTGTCGTCTTGGCCATATAAGCAAGAAACGCATGTCCGAATTACACCGATGTGGAATTCTGGAATCGTTTGAATTGGATTCATACGATACATGCGAATCATGTTTAAAAGGCAAGATGACTAAGTTACCTTTTACTGGAAAAGGTGAATGAGTGGGAGAGTTAATAGGTTTAGTACATACTGATGTATGTGGACCTATGTCAACTCAAGCATTAGGAGGCTATAGCTACTTCATTACCTTCACCGATGATCACTCACGGTTTGGGTATGTGTTCTTGATGAAACACAAGTCTGAAGCCTTTGAAAGGTTCAAAGAATTCAGAAATGAAGTAGAGAAACAACATGACAAGAGTATTAAAATACTTCGATCGGATCGAGGTGGTGAATACTTAAGTCAAGAGTTTCTTGATTATCTAAGAGACAATGGCATATTGTCTCAATGGACTCCGCCCTATACACCACAGCATAATGGTGTATCTGAGAGGCGTAACCGGACCTTGTTGGACATGGTCAGGTCAATGATGAATCATGCGACTCTTCCCAAGTTCTTTTGGGGTTATGCACTTCAGACAGCTGTTTACTTGTTAAACAGAATACCTACCAAGGTAGTCTCAACTACTCCATATGAGATATGGAATAGTAAGAAACCTCATTTATCTTACTTGAAGATATGGGGTTGTCCTGCTTATGTGAAGCGGACTGTATCAGACAAATTGGATGCTAAGTCTGATAAATGTCTATTTATTGGATACCCTAAGGAAACAAGGGGTTACCAATTCTATCATCCTATGGAACAAAAGGTGTTTGTTTCAAGGCATGCTGTGTTTCTAGAGAAAGAGTTTCTCTTGCAAGAAAACAGTGGGAGTGTCGTCGAGCTTGAGGAGGCTCGAGAGACTCAAATAGACATTGATGAGATACCTGGTGAAGCACAACATGACAACTGCTAGTGATGAGCAATGCAATTTGGACCTATTGTAACACCACATCTTCGTAGATCACGGTAGAACCATAATATTCTGAGAGATATGGATTTTCGTAAGTGAATCGAGCGTGACGTGTTACTCATTGATGAGAGCCTACCGGGTTATGAAGAAGTCGACAAGTTCGAGAAAGGGATAAGTGGCTTGGTGCCATGAAGTGGAAATGGATTCCATGTATGAAAACCAAGTTTGGAACTTGGTTGACCCACTGAAGGCATAAAGCCTATAGGGTGCAAGTGGGTTTTCAAGAAGAAAACCGACATGGATGTAATGTGATTACCTATAAGGCTAGATTGGTGGCGAAAGGATATCGTCAAAAGCAAGGTGTTGATTATGGCGAAACCTATTCACTTTGTAGCTATGCTTAAATCCATTCGGATGCTCCTGGCCATAGCAGCTCATTATGATTATGAGATATGGCAGATGGATGTGAAAACAGCTTTCCTTAATGGAAACTTGCTCGAGGACGTGTATATGATACAGCCTGAGGGTTTCACATCGGTTGATAAAACCAAGGTATGCAAGTTGCGACGATCCATTTATGGATTGAAGCAAGCATCCAGGAGCTGGAATATCCGTTTTGATGAGACGATCAAAAAGTTTGATTTCTCACAAAATCCAGACGAACCTTGTGTGTACAAGAAGGTTAGTGGGAGTGCAGTCGTGTTTCTAGTATTGTATGTCGATGACATATTACTTATAGGAAATGATGTGTCAATCTTACAGTCAGTTAAGGTTTGGTTATCCAAGATATTCTCTATGAAAGACCTGGGAGAAGCAACCTACATCCTTGGGATTAAGATCTATAGAAATAGATCGAAACGGTTGCTTGGTTTTTCGCAGTCTACATATATAGACTGAGTGCTAAAGAGGTTTAGCATGTCGGAATCCAAGAAAGGTTATCTGCCCATCAGGCATGGGGTACACCTTTCGAAGTCTATGTGTCCATGCACAGAAGACGAGAGGATTTGCATGAGTAAGATTCCCTATGCATCCGCAATAGGATCTATCATGTATGCTATGTTATGTACGAGGCCCGATGTATCGTACGCTCTGAGTGTCACGAGCAGATACCAATCCGATCCAGGAATGGATCATTGGGCGGCTGTTAAGATGATCCTTAAGTACTTGAGAAGAACTAAGGATGTGTTCCTAATATATGGAGAAGGGTACATGGTGATACGTGGGTATACGGATGCCAGCTCCAGACAGACAAGGATGATTCCATGTCTCAGTCTGGGTATGTATTCACCTAAAATGGAGGCGCAATAAGTTGGAAAGGTTCCTAGCTTGACACTATAGCGGATTCTGCCACTAAGGCAGAATACGTTGCAGCTTTGGAAGCAGCAAAGGTAGCGGTTTGGATCAATAAGTTCATCTATGAACTTGATGTGGTCTCATCAATGATCCAAACATGTGCTTCGCCGCTATCATCTTATCAGAGAGATCATAAGTAGGAACGAAATACAAATCGAGAAAATTCCCACTGAAAGGAACTTAGCGGATCCTTTGACTAAAGCATTACCTCAAAGTAAGTTTGAGGGTCATGTTAGAGCTTATGGTATTGGATACCGTAGCGATGGGCATTAGGCCAAGTGAGAGTCTGTTAGTAATATATGAGAGATGTCCTAAGGCAATCGCCTTATGTATGAACCATTTATATGATAAATGAAGATTCACTATTTGAGTATACATGTTTTATATATTTGATTGGATCTTAAACTCATTTACTGAATGTCCACGATACGATTCACAGCATGAGAGAATTTGTGATTGGATCACAACTAGTGAGTATCTCTACATGTGTAATTGTGATGTATCGGAATTATCCCTAGTCGAAGAATTGATGGATCTGGACACCATCAATTCGCTGAGACTAGCACGAGGTATACCTTGGTGTATCCAAGCAAATGATTCTCACCGGCCGGCGAGACATAGTGATGTCCTGAGTTAATCGTGGATGCTAGTTATGGTAACTAGTTCATTGGAGTGACCAGCCGTAAGACTTCATATGGTTCTCTGCATATATAGATATGTCAATGAAGTTCTTACTGTGGCTTAAGTGCGATGTTCCTTTGACTTGCGTATTCAAGTCATCTTGATCATGGAGACTTATGCTTTGACATCTTAAGCAAACATCTCTAAGGAGATGTGGACCCGGATGATTGGGTATAAGTCAAGTGATCAAGGTGTTTGAATAGCCTATAAAGGATTCACCACTCCTTGCGAGGAGATGTATACCCATGGCCTCTCGTCGGATTGTTACTAAAGTCTTTGGCCAAAGCATTACATGTTTAGAGTAAGGTACTCTTCGATACATGTGGAGTAACTAGAACTGAGGGACGAGGAAATGATACTTGGGCTAGGTGTGACGAGTCACTTAGTGGGATCGACACAATAGACCATGTCCCAAACCAAGTGGGTATAAGATGAGTGAAGGGAATGGGGCACGATTCATTCGAGCTACTGAAGGGTTTCAGAAATAGTTCTGGATCAACCGTTGATCTTTTCGGTTAATTGGGGATCATGATGTACTACTAGGTGCCACTCATTATCGTTCTATAATTAATGGTTAATTATAGACAGCCAACATAAACCGAGAACCTATTTGGTCACACGCACAACGAGTGTAATCCAAAGGATTTAAAACGAGCTTGAGAATTGGATTCTCAGACCGAGAGAAACTAGGTTTGGTTGGACCAAACATAAAGCGAGCATGAAATCGTTTCAGTCGCAATGGAAGCGTGGATGGGCTGCGTCTTATGAAGACGTAATGGATGGACCAAAATGGTTTGGTTCTAATCCAATGGATAAGAATAAACCAAAGTGTTTGGTTTATTTTAAACGAATGAACCAAAAGTTGGTTCGGTTCGTTTTAACTTAAAATAAACCATCATGGTTTGGTTTATTTTAACTTATCTTAATGGAGCGGGTTAACGGGCTTTATGGATATGATCCATTAACCATTAAGAGAATTAGTTCTCTATAAAAGTGGGCTTAAGGGATTGTTAAACCCTAATCATCCAAAACCCTAAAGCAAGTTGCCGCCCACCACCTTGCGCCAATAACCTTGCCGCCCAACCACTTGTGCCGCCGTCAACTTGCCGCCGCTGGCGACCAAGCTTCAGCCGGTGAACCTCCGGCGACCCTCCGGTGATCTCCTATAGGTTTGGCATCAAGGTGAGGCTTTTCTCTCCTTGTTTTGGCCGGCGCCTACTCCTCCACCAAGCTGTCCAGTTTTCTGGACAGCTTCTCCTCCTCTCGTCGGAGCGTCGTTTTGACGACGGTTAGTGCTCCGACAGCGACTAACATACCGGGGATTTGATCTCCGGTAATCCTCTGAGGTGGAGGACGAAGGATTCGTCAAACGGTTGACGAACACCTCTCCGGAGAAGCGAGTTTTGAGAACTCGTTTTGGATCCGAATTTAGATTCGGATCGTGATCATCTCTCGATCACGTCGTCTTCAACACGAGGCTAGTAACCCGTACGAAGACGAAGCTCGTGACTTAGCGAAGTCATCCCGAGGAGCTCGGCGTGGATACGGATAGAGACAATTCTTACGAGGATCGTTCCGGTTGATGCCGTTCCCGCTACACGTCATACGGAAGGTATAACGTAGTTTAATTTCCTTTTATTGCAAATTTTAATTTACGGTTATGTCTACACTTGTTGTAATAGCATGCGTGTGTTGTGTGTGTTGTAATAAATATAGATTTATTATTTTTAATTGCTTCCGCTGTGTTCATGTTTACGAAACATGATCGAACACACACACGCCGCGGTGCCGGAAACCCAACATCTTTCACCTAGTAAAATAGTTTCTATGATTTCTAGCTTAACTAAGGATTTATTTAGAGCAAAGAAGAAAAATAAGATCATGTTAGATCAAATTAAGGATTTAGAAAATAAGCTAGAAAAAGCATG
This sequence comes from Wurfbainia villosa, assembly GCA_025175895.1. NCBI lineage: Eukaryota > Viridiplantae > Streptophyta > Magnoliopsida > Zingiberales > Zingiberaceae > Wurfbainia > Wurfbainia villosa. The sequence continues at coordinate 43,976,457 of CM045999.1, read as the reverse complement.
CTTAAATGATGATAATATTTCTTCTAGCTTAAATGATGCATGTTCACATGATAACTATATGCCTTTGGATGTTAGTGATGCATGTATAGAAGAAAATAGGGCTTTAAGAGAGAAAGTAGATTATTTAACCAAAGCCCTAGAAAAGTTTACAATTGGCTCCAACACATTGAATATGATAATTGGGAGCCAAAGGGCAAGTTTTAATAAGAAAGGCCTAGGTTATAAAGAAAAAAAAATGAAAAGGCCTATAAATGCCTAATTGCTAGGGGACAAGATAAAAAGAAGGTAATAGCTAGGAAATGGATCCCCAAGGAGTATCTTGTGAACCCCAAAGGAAGGAACCTATTTTGGGTTCCAAAATCCATCCTTAAGGGTTAGGAAAACCCTAGGATAGTCAACCAAATGGAATTCACCTATATCTTATTTTTGGTTGACTTAGGATAGCGCGACAACATTTTTGAAATAGTATTGGGTGATGATAATGTGCCCAAAAATAGATAATAATGCTTAAATCATGATATTTAATGAAATTGCTATGTATATTTGCAATCATGATTTATGATTTTGATAGTTGGCACATAATCATGAGAAATAGGACTTAAATCATGCTTTAGGTGATACTTTTTTATTATCATGATATAATACCTAATGCATGATAACAATTCAATGAATACATGTGTTTCATGGTCATAATGTGAAATTAGTTCATATATGCCCTTATGATCATGAGAATTGTGAGGTTGATACTTAACCTTGATAGAATTGCATGAATATAATGGTTAAGTATATACAAATACCCTCTAGAATGCATCTCACACTCACTATAGGCTACCATGATTGAAAACTTAGCATGGGTGAGATGTTAGGATGATACAAATGTCCACTAATGCCTATGGCATTTAGATGGTCATTTAAAGTGTCAAAATAGCAATAATATACCAATCATGGGGAAGGCTTATGTTTAATTCATAGACATATTGCCCAAAGATCATAGTTGGATATTTAATATGTTTTCAAAACAATTTCTTACCTTAAAATACATGTATTCATGTTTTGAAACAATTGGATGCAAAACTAGGTGTTAAACTTGATGCTAGAATGATAAAAAACCTAGTAGTTTTTAAAGCTTTTGAATTTTTGGCAAATCTCTAGAAATATAATGACTTTTCATGAAAAACTATTTTTCATTGATAGATATACTTAAATGAAATATGTTCCCCAAATTTCATGATTTTTAGAATTTTCTGGAATTTTTAATGCATTTCTGAATTTCGGTCCGAAAATCAGAAAGTTCTGAAAATCGCGTGCTAGTCGACTGGTAGTCTGAACCAGTCGATTGGTGGCCTGAAAATCAGACTAGTTAAGGCCGAATTCAGGTTTTAGACTAATTTTTGGTATTTTTCTTCTATTAGACTTGATGCCATGAGTTTATAACTTAGTGTTAATCTTTTTGATGGTGTCAAAAGGGGAGAAATAATTATGTTTAAGTTAATTATGATAGGGGGAGAAATTTGTATGGGGAGTTTCATGGATTAAGGGAGAGTTGCATGTTGTTATATCATGTTTATGTTTACATGCTTTCTTACCTTAGAAATTTCTATCAAATGTTTTTACCTAACTTAAACGTATTGCCACACATCAAAAAGGGGGAGATTGTTAGGGCATTCTCTTGCCATGATAAGGTTTTGATGTGTGTTGCAAAGGGTTTATGTTAGGTTGATATGTTGGTTTGATATGTGCGTTGGAGTCTTGCAGGGCTTAGTCATTCGCACATTGAGTCGTGGTGAGTTCACATCTCATGACTCGGTCCTTGAGTCGGTGAAGGATAGCTTTGCGGAAGTCGTGCGCTTGGAGCATCCGAGGGACCACCGGATGAGGAGCTTGGAGTGAAGCCAGAGGAAGTAGACTTCGAGGCAAGAGACGCGAAGGAGCATTACAGAGCCGTGCGCCTGATGCTGCCGAGGGACGTGGCTGCGAACGAAGAGAACTTTGAAGGCGAGGGACTTCGAGAGATGAGAGGGAGCGAGTGCAACCCGAAAAGGGGTAGTAGCTCTAAGGGGAAACTTGGCCATTTGGCTAAGTATCGGATGGGATTTCCCGACACCAGTCGACTGCCATGGAATGGCAGTCGACTGCTCTAAGTCAAACGTGGTTCGACTGGTATTCGACTGGTTGTTTTGAGGCCAACAATGACCGCCATATATGGGCGATCGCTAGACCATCACCGATCGATGAAGACAGAATGATCGGGTCGAAAGGGTTTGGCCACATTCAGCCGCTGTGAGCCGATCGGGCGACGACAGGTAGCAATGATCGATGAGGTCCATCAGTCGATTGCCAAGTGTTTTGTTGGACTACAACGGTCGTGATCCAATGTGTTCGGAGGCCGTTGGAGTGGCGGCAATCGACTGCCAAGGGCAGCAGTCGACTGGTGGCGGCCAACGGGAAGAAAAGCTTCCTCTCAATAAAAAGAGAGGGTGTGGGCTTTTAGATGGCTAATGCTTATGCTCTAAGTGATCTTCTAAGTGCCCCACAAGCTCTAAACTCTTCTTACTTGCTTTTACTTCATTCTTATTGTAAGAAGAGTGATCTTGATTGTAAAGGTTACCTCCACCTAGCTTGTTGTAAAGGAGAGACCATTAGTGGATTGGTTTTGGCAGAGTGATTCACCGAGGACGAATCGGGGACCGTGGATTAGCGGCGTAGCCATGAACCACATTAAGACATTGTGTTAGCATTGTCTATTTCTTTTGCTTTGTCTTTATTTGTTTAATTTTCTTGTATTGTTGTTTCCGCTTGTGCTAATCTAATTATAGACGAGCAAATTACGACATCCATCGTAAGAGGGCTATTCACCCCTCCTCTAGCCGGCCGTTTCGATCTCCAACAAACTCTTCCTCTCCTTACTTGCACCAACCAACAAACACCAACTTGGTGTCTGCCGGCCAAAGGAGTGGATGAAGGAGATGGGTGCCGACCAAGAGCTCCAAGGGAAGACCCTAAGCTTTGTTTCCACCGGCCAAGGACAAGAGAAGGAGAATGTTTGGATGCCGGCCAAGGGAGGAGAGAAGATGATGGGTGGCGGCCACCTTAAGGAAGAAGAGAAGAAAGGAAAATATTTCCTTAATTGTGGCCGTCCAAGCTCCAAAACCTAGCCGCCCAAACCCTAATCCTATCTTGCTTCTAATTGATCTCCACGCCAACCCTTAAGCACCTTTTTATAGAGTTAGGGATAAGCCTTGTTTTAATCTCCACCATTGGTTCTAGGGATTTAATCTCAACCGTCGGATCATTAGATTTAATCTCAACCGTTGGATCTAGATATTTAATCTCTACCGTTGGATCTAGAGTTTTGTTTTCAACCATTGGATTTAGGCTTCGTGAGGTTTTAATAGGCTACAATAGAGACCATGTGGAGGAGTTGGATCTTGGCCACCCAATGGATCAAGCCAACATAAAGTCCGATCCATTAATGATAATCCAATCCACTAGAGGATTATCATTGATCTACCTCACCAACCCCCATAAGTTAATATGGGTTCCATATATTATTTGTACATTTTTCTCCCCATGTTTAAGATCTCGAATGTCCGTCGATTAATTAATTTACTGACAATTAATTAATCAACATCTAACTCCATGAGTAGTACCACTCAACCTTATCATCATGTCGGACCAAGTCCACCTGCAAGGTTTAAATGATGAACCTTATGAGCTCCTCAAGGGGACATCATCATCCTAATATATGGGACACAGTTTCCTCCTTTAATCAACGACACACCATATAAATAATATCATTTCCCAACTTAGCGAGCCTATTAATTTAATATATAAATCTTGCCCATTAGTAAATCAAAGAAATGAATACTAAGTATATGTGCCCATTATTATATCGGGATGAAGAGTATGTACAATATAATATCTGAGGTTCGATTCGATTATGTAGTCAGCAATAAATCGAATTACCTCGAAGTCGGTCCTACTCAATACACACAAAGTGTACTAGTGTGATTCTATGGTCAAGACAAACCAATACCAAATCACACTACAACCATACCAATGGTTTATTCAAAGCCATCTGGATTGTGAGCCTTTACTTATACTCTACAAGGAGCTAATAACATGATCTACTGTGTGACACTACACAACATGTTATCTACAATGTAATGTATGAGACAATATGCATAATCACAAATATGCAAACAATAATCATGTGATTCTTATTTGATAATAAAGATGTTCATACAAAAGATAGAATTTTCAGTATACATCCCAACAGATACATATGGTCTAGCAGAGTCAATTCGAGGGAGCTGTGAATGAAGGCCTGAACCAGCATCTAGAGACATTCTTAGAAATCTATTCGACAATGAATATAAATGGTGTCCCTACGGACGCAATCCACCTAAGCCTATTCCCGTTCTCATTTAAGGATAAGGCTAAATCATGGCATCACTCCCTGCCTTCGGGAAGCATTACTACATGGGAGCAATGTGAGCAGCAGTTCTTGATCAAATATTTCCCACCAAGCAAGACTTCTCACATGCGCCATCTTATCACAAGCTTCCGTCAGAAGGAGGGGGAATCCTTATTCGAAGCTTGGGATCGCTACAAGGGGCTACTCTACTAATGCCCCCACCACAGATTGGAAAGGTTACTGGTGATCCACATCTTCTACTATGGGATCGCGTATGCCACGAAGATGTCCCTGGATTCTGCTATAGGAGGAGAACTTATGAAAAGACCATAGAGGAAGCAGAGGAGCTAATAGAAGAGGTGGCCCTGAACGATCATCAATGGGCTTCCGAATGTGGTCACCCTGCTCCTACAGCAGGACGATATGGTGTCAACTCCGTTGACCACTTAACAGCAAGGATGGACGTGCTTAGTAGACATTTTGACTCTTTGAATCCTACATCTACATGCGCGGTCATTGACTTCGGAGGTGGAGAAGTATCGTATCGGGAGGACAACTGTGGAGGGGCAGGGAACCTCAAAAGAGCATATTGAGCATGTTGATGTGGTTGGGAACTACAATCTAAGGCCCAACAACCCATAATCCATCACCTACAATCCTGGATGGAGGAATCACCCCAATTTATCCTATAAGAATAATTCGAGGAATTTCCAACCATCTGGAGGGTATGGGAAGAAGCAGGGCAATGGGCAGCAACAATAGAAGTCTAAACTAGAATTAATGATGGAAGACTTCATTGCTACCCAAACTAAGGCCAATGAGGAATTTCGTCGCCAACATCAGAAAATAAAGGAATCACTCAGAGACTTGAAGGCCACCGTTGACGGCCTTGCAAGTCACACAAGGATGTTGGAGACACAAGTGGCCCAAATAGCCTAAACCGTGTCGAAATCCATAGATAGTTCTCCATCAGTACCAGAGCCAAGTTTGGGTAAAGAAGAATGAGTGGGCAGTGAGAGAATAGCACGGAGAAACATATTCACAAAGGGGTGTGCTGCCATGACTACCATGCTACCTGACTAAGCTGAAAATGAAGATAAGATTCCACCACAGCTTGAGGACCCTAGTGAATTTGTTATCCCCTACTCAATTTATGGGAAAAGCTTTGATGAAATGCCATTCGACTTGGGTTCATCAGTCAGTGAGATACCCTATGCATACTATCTGAAGATGGGACTGAATGGGCTCCAACCAGCGGACCTTGGTATTCGTATGGGGGATGACTCAGTCAAGGAACCTGTTGGCATGCTAGCACAGGTGCCTGTGGTGATTGAAAATTTCATGATACCCACGGACTTCATCGTACTAGACACAAGACCTAATCTCCAGAATCCCATCATTTTGGGAAGGCCTTTTTTGGCAACTGTGTGGCGTGCATAGATGTTAAGTCACACAAAATCTCCCTAGAGGTAGATGGGGAGATCATCCTCTTCAACCTTTCAGAGTATAGAGCCCCCTACCTAGATAGCTTCACTTTCAGCAGAATAAAGTCGGGGCCACCAGATCAAGATTCTGAGACAGATTAATGGAGGTTCACTAAACCTTCGGAGCCAAGTTGATAATGGAGTGTGGTTGAGCTAAACGACCTTAAACAAAGCGCTTCTTGGGAGGCAACCCAAGTTTAGTTTTTAGGTTTCCCTTTGATTGTATTCCATGCATTTAGTTAATTTGAACGTTGATTTCCATTTCGGTTAGCATTAAAAATAGAATAGAACTTTTCTAGGTAAAAATAAAAATAAAATCCATATTAGCTTACACGGCAAAGTGTACCAAAAAATTCAAACCGTTGTACACAAAAGGGGAGAAAAAAAGGGGACACACGGCCTGGCCATGTGTTTTCCCATGGCTATGCCCCATCAACCCGAGGCGCACATGACCTGGCCATGTGTTCTCTCACGGTCGTGTCGCGCAAGGGTTAAGTAGGGCGAGCCATGTGTTTTTGCCCCATTTGCGTCGTGTGTTTCGATTTCTCTTGCCCTAGCTGTGTGGATTCTTCTTCCCCACCACCTAAAAGTTTTTCCAACCTTTAATGAAGCCAAAAGAAGAAAGGATGAGGAGGACCAAGCAAGTAGCATCTCGATCTGGTACTTTGGAGCGACGAGCAAGGAGAACCGACACCCCTCACGCTCCAAATAAGGGTAACGCTCTTCCAACCCTTCTTTTTCGCAACAATGAGCATAGGGATTGATATAACATGCTTTCTACACACAAACTCACTGCAACTAGGTACCTTGATGAAGATTTACTAGAGTCCTTAGGGTTGTTGGGTGACATTCAAGCCCTATTTGCAAAAATGGGGTGGGAAGAGATAATGGGAATGAGACACCCAACCTACCCTAGGAAAGATTTAGAATTTTTGTGTTCCTTAGAAGCGAAAATTTTAACGGGTAGAGAATGTGAAGAGGGTAGGATCACCTTTAGAATATTCAACATTGAGCATGAATGGACCCTTCACCAATGGAATTTGTTGATGCAATTGGCTCGGACTCGAGTTTGGCTCAAACTATATTTTGATATTAGACAAAATGCATGACATGGGATTGTCATGGGAAGTCCAACATCGGTTGGCCACGTAAATCAAAGTGTGTAGCCTTGGTGGTGTTGGGAAAATCCAAGCATTAGACTTGGTGTGGATGTCTTGAGTACCTGGCAAGTTCACAAGGCTAGGGGTCCTTGAGTCGGTGAAGGATGGCATTGCGAAGTCGTGCGCTTGATGCATCCGAGAGATCGCCTGATGGGGAGCGAATGGAGTGAGGCCCAAGGGAAGCATACTTTGAGGACAAGAGACGTGAAGGATGGCGCTGCGATGTCGTGCGCTTGGCGCATCCGAGGGACGTAGGCCGAGGGAAGAGAGCTTCGGTGGGGAACTCCATGAGAGGATGAGGTGGACTTGGCCAAGTGGCTAAGACTGAGTGTCAGAGGCTCAAACGTGAGGTTTGAGTGTTTACATGATGGTTGGATGCTCAAACAACTTGATGTTTGAGGTTTACCCGACAGCAGTCAACTAGCATAGGTGCCGGTTCGACTAATCCAAGTCTACTAGGGTTCGACTTGTGTTAGACTGTAGTTTTGTTGCATGGCAATCGACTACCAAGGACTGGCAGTCAACTGATGTCGACAGAAGTCGACTGCCGAGGCATGGCAGTCGACTGATGAAAGTGTCGCGGGCACAGAACGCTTCTTAATCAACTTTGCAGTCAACTACTAGGTCAATAGTCGACTAATGGGCATGATCAGTCGACTGATGGGGGATCTGTTGGAACTTGCCTAGCGTGGATTGAGCCATTGTGAGACAATGGCTATAGGAGCAGTCAACTGGGGCCTTTTGGCAGTCGACTGCTAGGCGTGAAATCAGCTCAATGCAGGTTATAAATGGAGCTCAAGATGGAGGATTTTGCCAAGACTTCAAGGGTGATTATGGAGGGGATTTGCTACTGCATTCTAGATCTTCAAAGCCAATCCAAAGCAAGCAACAAGCAAGTGATTCAAAGCGATTTGTGTAAAGTGTTCGTTACTTGATTTTCGTATTGTATTGGTATTCTTGCTTGTACTTTAGTATTACTGTTGTAATAGCTTGTACGAGGTTTCTCCACCTTCAACGTGTTGTCGAGAAGGAGTTTAGTTAGTGTCGTGCGCATAACTAGAGCTCGATGAGCTCGCCCCATGGAGTAGGAACCATTCGGTTCCGAACCACGTATATCTTGTGTATGCTTGTATGTGTTGTTAGTATTTTCATTTATATTACTATTCCGCTGTGCTAATGACAATCGTAGACAAGTAACACAAGAAGAATGAATGATTTCCATCTTACAATGATAAAGGGCTATTCACCCCCCTCTAGCCGGCCACGTACGTTCCAACAAGTGGTATCAGAGCCAAGTCGCTTGTCGAGGACTAACTGCCAACACAAGCATGACAAGATGGCCGAAAACTACCTCCAACCACAAAAATTCGAAGGAGATTTTCAATGGTGGAGAAGGAAGATGGAGGTATATCTAGAAACCAATTTTGATATTATGTTAATTCTAGAAAACGGTTTCAAAATGCCTAGGGATGAGAAAATTAGGCAAATTGAGAAGTCAAGGTGGACCCAAGACCAAATCAAGGACTTCAAGACAAACCTCAAGGTAATCAAATTGCTTAGTGGTTTGATTCCTAACCATATTTGGTCTAGACTAGGTGAATATAGGGATGCTAAGGACCTATGGGACAAGGTAATCAAATTTCATGAAGAACCCACATTGCTCCATGAAGAGGAAGAATGCCCATCAACATCCGGATATGAGGATGTTGAAGAATCGCCATCCACATTCGACGATGTGGATGATTTGGTGGAGACCTCCACCTCTAGCATTGAGGGGGAGGAGAGGCCTTCCATTCCGAAGCAAAGTCAAGACGAAGCATTTACCTCCAGAAGAAGTGATCAAGAGGCTTCCACCACCTCCCTAGGTAACTAATGCATTATAATTGATAATAAAGATCATATAATTTGTTTTTGAGTGTAGGGAGAAAGGGTATTACAAGAATAAATGCCCAAAATTGGCTAAGGAAAAGGCACCGACACCAAAAGTCAATCAAAAGTTAAAGGATGCTGGATTTCTTGCTAGAAAGAGCAAAGAGCACATTGTGTGCTTTAAATGCAATTAAAGAGGATACTACCGAAGCCAATGCCCTAGGGAGAGGAAGAAAGGGCAAGAAGGGGCATCTCATGTAGAGAGAGTTTCTAAAACCAACCCAAAGGTAAATTTTAATGCACCTTCAATTTCTAAGACAAAGAAGCATGCTAATTATTTTAACTCACTTGCTATCATTAATGAAAAGCATGCTAGTAGAAATAGATTTGTTTCTTTAGGTGCCAAGCATGTTGACTTACCTAAGGACAAACCTATACATCAGAACTCTAGACCAATCCTACCTAGGGAGTTGTAGAGATGTATACTGAAAAGTCTATCTTTTGTATAAACATCTTTATTTTGAAATAAGAATCACATGCTCATTGTTTGCATATGGTTATGCAATATTGTCTAATACATTACATTGTAGATAACATGGTGTGTGGTGTCACACGGGAGATCATGTTATCGTCTCCTTGTAAAGTATAAGTAAAGGCACACAACCGAGATGACTTTGGACAAACCATTGGAATGGTTGTAGTGTGATTTGGTATTGGTTTGTCTTGCCCATAGAATCACACTAGTGCACTTTATGTGTATTGAGCAGGACCGACATAGAGGTGATTCGATTTATTGCTGACTACATAATCGAATCGGACCTCAGATATTATTTTGTACATGATCTTAATCCCGATATAATAATGGGCACATATACTTAGTAGTCATCTCTTTGATTTACCAATGGGCGAGATTTATAGATTAAATCGATAGGCTCGGTAAGTTGATTATATGGTGTGTCGTTGATTATAGAAGGAAACCGTGTCCTATATATTAGGATGATGATGTCCCCTTGAGGAGCTCATAAGGTTCATCATGTAAACCCTGCAGGTGGACTTGGTCCGGCATGATGAAAAGGTTGAGTGGTACTACTCATGGAGTTAGATGTTGATTAATTAATGGTCAGTAAATTAATTAATCGATGGACATTCGAGATCTTAAAGATGGGGAGAAAATGTATAAATAATATATGGAGCCCATATTATCATATGGGGGTTGGTGTGGTAGATCAATGATAATCCTTTAGTGGATTGGATTATCATTTATGGATCGGACTTTATGTGGGCTTGATCCATGGGTGGCCAAGATCAAACTCCTCCTCATGGTCCCTAATGTAGCCTATTAACACCTCATGAAGCTTAGATCCAATACATGAAAACAAAACTCTAGATCCAAAGGTAGAGATTAAATCTCTAGATCCGACAATTGAGATTAAATCCCTGGATCCGATGGCTGAGATTAAATACCTAGAACCAATGGAGGAGATTAAATCATGGTTTGGGCCCAAATCTATAAATAGAGATCATAAAGTGGGCGGCAAGATGAATGATGGCTTAAGGGGATTAGGGTTTGCTTCCTTTGGAGGCTAGGAATCCTAGTTGGTTTAGGATTAGGTTTAGGAGGCTAGGGTTTTGGGAGCTTAGGGGTGTGCGATAACAAGTGGAGGAGTTTTTCTTCTTCTTCCTAAGGTTTGGTCGGTGCCTCCCTTCTTCCCTCTACCTTGGCCAGTGCTCATCCTAATCTTCTTCCCCACTTCCATGGTCGACCATTAAGAGAGCTAGGATTAGGGTTTGGAGGCTTAGGGATTAGGAGGCTTGGGTGGCACCAAATAAAGAAGTAGTTTTTTTTCTTCTTCCTCTCCCTTGGTGTTCGGCGCCCATAGCCCTTTCCTAGCCCTTGGCCGGGGGCCAAAGACACTTTTCTCTTCTCCTTGAGTGGTGGAAACAAGACTTAGGGGTTTCCCTTGGTGTCTTGGCCGGTTTCCATCATTATCTCCTTCTCCTTGTTGGTCGGCGGCAAGCATTCTTCTTGTTGTTGGGATGTATACTGAAAGCCTAGCTCTTTTGTATGAATATTTTTATTTTGAAATAAGAATCACATGATCATTGTTTGTACTTTATATTTATTATTTGTGTGCATATTGTCTAATACTTTACATTGTAGATAACATGGTGTTTGGTGTGACACAGAAGATCATGTTATCAGTCCCTTGTATAATATAAGTAGAGGCTCACAACCAAGATAGTTTTGGACAAACCATTGGCATGGTTGTAGTGTAGCTTGGTATTGGTTTGTCTTGAACATAGAGTTACACTAGTACACTTAGGTGTATTGAGGAGGACCGACATAGAGGTGATTCAATTTATTGCTGACTACATAATTGAATCGGACCTCGGATATTATGTTGTACATGCTCTTAATCCCGATATAATAACGGGCACATGTACTTAGTATTTATTTCTTTGATTTACCAAAGGGTAAGATTTAAATGGTTAAATCAATATGCCTCGTAAGTTGGGAAATGATATTATTTACATGGTGTGTCGTTAATTATAGGAGGAAACTGTGTCCTATATATTAGGTTGATGATGTCCCCTTGAGGAGCTCATAAGGTTCATCATGTAAACCCTGCAGGTTGACTTAGTCAACATGATGATAAGGTTGAGTGGTACTACTCGAGGAGTTAGATGATAATTGACGGACATTCGATATCTTAAACACGGGGAGATGGATGTACAAATAATGTATGGGGCTCATATTAATTTATGGGGGTTGGTGAGGTAATTCAATGATGATCCTCTAGTGGAATGGAACATCATTGATGGATCAAGTTTGTGTGGTTCCGATCCATCGGGTGGCCGTGATCCAACTCCTCCTCATGGTCCCTATTGTAGCCTATTAAAACCTCATGGAGCCTAGATCCAATGATAGAAAACAAAACTCTAGATCCGACGAAGGAGATTAAATCTCTAGATCCGACGGTTGAGATTAAATCTCTAGAACCAACGGTTGAGATTAAATCTCTAGATCCAATGATGGAAAACAAAACTCTAGATTCGACGGTGGAGATTAAATCTCTAGATCCGACAGTTGAGATTAAATCTCTAGATCCGACGATTGAGATTAAATCCCTAGAACCAACGGTGGAGATTAAAACAAGGCTTAAGCCTAACTCTATAAAAGGGGGCTTAAGGTGGGCGGCAAGAAGGTTGGTTGTTTTTGGAGATTAGGGTTTTGCCTATCATTAGCTTGGGCGGCAAGAAATCCTAGGAAGGTTAGGGTTTGGTTGGGCGGCAAGGGTTTGGGAGGTGGAGTGGGCGGCAACAATAGGAGAGGTTCCCTTCTTCTTCCTAAGGGGTTGCCGGCACCTATCTCTCTTCCCTCTACCTTGGTCGGCGCTCAACCTATTCCTCTTCTCCTCTTCACTCCAACTAGGGCCGGCGACACAAAGGGGTTGTAGGGTCTTCTATTGCTCCCCTTTGGCCGGTCTTTCTCTCATCCTTTTCCTCTTGGCCAGCGGCACTAGGAGCTAGGGATTGTTCCCTTGTTTGGTTCCTTGGTTGGCAATCTTGTTCTCTCTTTTCTTGGGGCCGGCGGCATCAAGCTTTTGTGGCTTGGTGGTTGGCTCAAGCAAGAAGGGAAGGAGAGTTCTTCTTTCTTTTGATTGAAGAAGATCTCGGAAGCTTCAACTTGTGGAGGATCTTCGCCCACACGAAGTCTACAAGGAGGTTAGGACATACGATAGAAGATCGAGAGGTATAAAAGTTTTACAAGTTTAATCATGGATCTTTGCATGTTCTTATTAATATGTTTGTATGTGTTGATTATACATGTCTACATCCATATGTATTTGTATAATCATGGACCCCGAAGATAAACATAAAAGCCGGTGATCCGTCCGTCGTCTCTTCCATTGCTAACCGACTAGAAGAGTTTTGTTGCTTAAACAACTAGTTTGTTCAAGCGATTCCTCATGTCGTTAGCACGACGATGAATTGGTTGAGCTTAGGAAACTCATCCCATCCGGATTAGTTTTCATTAGTGAAAATTTTAATCCAGGGACATGGGAGCCAACGAGCCTCCAAGAATGCCATCACTTGTTGCTTGTTGGTTGGCTATAGGAAGGAGATGAGCCTTGTTTCTATTCTTTCTCTTGCTTTGGAAGAGCAAGGAAGGAAGATTTGCGATCTAGGAGCTTCAACTTTTGGTAGATCGTCACCCACACGACGTCCGAAAGGAGGAAGGTCATACATTAGAAGATCGAGAGGTATATCGATTCTCTAATTTTTATATGTTACATGTTTGTATTTGTTTTTCAATTATGAGCATGATATAAACCTATTTGTGGCTAAAAAAATACTTGGATACCGATCATAAATATAAAAACCGACGATCCGGACATCATCTTTTCCACGGCTACTCATAGAATAGAGGATGGTCGCTTGAACAACGAGTTTGTTCAAGTGACCTCTCTAAACGAATAGCATGACGATGAGTTGGTTGTTTGGGCAATCCCTTTTGTCTAGGATTAAATTATTTTTTAATTCGAGGACATCGATGGGATCGCCATGAACAAGCTACTGAGGTGAAGTGGGAAGCGAAGTTTCCCCTCACGGACTCGATAAGCAAAACCCTACAATTGGTATCAGAGCTTTCGGGAAAAATGTACAATTGGTATCAGAGCTAAGGTTTCCGATTTTGTGTGTTTAGGATTCGGTTAATTTTTATGTACTTTTTCATATATTATATGTGTCGGATAATAGTAGGATATGTGTATTTTAACTCTTTGGTTGCAGGCATAAGATCCGACTATTATGGCCATATGTGTGTATGTGATTGTATGTGTGTAAATATTTATTTTGTTGAATCCTCAGGGTTGACGATGCTAGTATTTATTTTTTTGTAAATTAGATACAACATTGTTTAACCACTCTTTATTTTAGTTTACTTTTGATCTAGATTTCATGTGCACTCCCTCTTGGAGTATAGGATCGATGGATGTAAATTAAAATAGGTTTTAGTCTCGGCTCAGATCTCTGGATGGCTTGTACATGGCGTAGGAGGAGCGGACGAGAAGGCGTTGCGACGGGAGACATATTGAAGACAAAATCCATAATAGTTGGAAAATATTTTATTTTTCATATTTATTGCTTTTTGTTTGATATGCATGTCGTAGGCTAGGAAAATTCCTCAATTTCAAATTACTAAGTGTGAGAGGGATATTTTTATAAATTCTCGTGGCCTCCATTTCGATTTGACAAGTGATGCAAACAAACTTGCGCGTCGGCTCTGAGTGCCTTCCTCCCCATTGGATGAGTTTGTTTGCAGATCACAAGGTCAAATATGGTTATAGGGAATTATCAAAGAGCGTGTGTACTTCCCCATCAGAAGGCACATAACCCAAGATAATTACCTTAGTACCGAGTAATGGGGAACACTTAGATACAAATATAAGTATCCTCCCCATCGGAGTCAATGCTTTTATTTGTAGAGCCAAAGAGAAACCAACTATTAATCTTACTTGTCAAAAAGTTAGGTTGACAAGATAGTAAAATTAATGGGTAAAACCTTTTCTTGCAAATGTAGAATTCGTATACGTCCACACTATCGTGGCATACGATATTCTCGGTGTTTTGAGGTGTTGGTTGATTTTAAAATTTTATTGTTTGAGGAATCAATAATTTTATGAAATCTATTGTAATGATCTATGTGATTCTTAGGATTTTCAAAATTGACTTTCAGTCCACTTACTTTGATACTAAAGGAAAATAAACTTACTATACATAATTATGATGATTGGAAAAGAATCTAGATATTATCTTATCTGCTAATAAGTAAAAGTATGCACTCTTCGAAGAGTGTCCTCAAGCCATGGTTGCTCAAAAAGGTTTCTACTTCTAAGCCGAAAGGCAAGAAGAAGGAGAAACAAGGTGGAGCAAATGTGGTGGGAGGATCTCAGGGAGGAGTGAAGAAGCCAAAAGGCAAGTACTTCACTTACAAGCAGGATGGACATTGGAAGAAAGACTGCCCCAATCCAAAGCTGAACAAAGATATATCCTTTGGACTAATCGTTGAAACATGATTAGCGATGTTATCTACTGGCACTTGGTGTGTAGATACGGGAGCGACTAATCATGTCTGCAATACTTTACAGGGGTACTAGGAAACCCGACAACTAGCAAAAGGGGAGATTACCATTTACTTGGGCAATCCCATGAAGGTGGCGGTTATTGCAGTGGGAGAAGTTTTATTTATCTCTTGAGAAAAATAAAACTTAGGTTCTGGAAAATTCCCTTTGTGCACCTTTATTTAGAAAGAACATAGTTTCAGTTTCTAAATTGTTTATGGATGGATATTCTATTTCTTTTAATGACACAGTTGTTATAAAAAGGAATAGGGAGAATATCTGTTCAGGTACATTGATAGGAAATTTGTATACACTTGAACCAAAACCTCCCATGATGCAAATTAAAGTTTGTAACTCATCTTCTAATTCCAATAAAAGAAAAGAACCTTCGAAGATGAACCAAACATATCTTTGGCATCTTAGGCTTAGTCATATTAACCTAAGCAGAATTCAAAGGTTGATAGGTGATGGACCTCTGGGTTCATTAGTGGTGGAAGATTTCCCAACCTACGAATCTTGCTTGGATGATAAAATGACCAAGAAGCCTTTTAAGGCCAAGGGGTATAGAGCCAAAGATGTGTTAGAAATGGTTCATTCTGATTTGTGTGGTCTTATCACTATCCAGGCAAGAGGTGGTCTTGAATATTTCATCTCTTTCATAGATGATTATTCAAGATATGGATGACACTACGATCTGATCGTGGTGGTGAGTACCTCTTGGGAGAGTTTAGGAACTACTTATTAGAGGATGGGAATCAATCCTAATTGACTGCACCTGGCACACCCTAGCACAATGGTGTAGTAGAGCGAAGGAATAGGACTCTTATGGAGATGGTTATATCGATGATGAGTTATGATGACTTGCCAGATTCGTTCTGGGGATATGCTCTAGATACGGCGGTGTACATTCTGAACTTGGTTCAATCTAAATCAGTGCCTTCTACTCCCACAGAATTATGGACTGGGCGAAAGCCTAGTCTAAGACATTCGGATATGGGGGAGTCCAGCACATGTGTTGAAGGCAGATACTGGTAAGTTGGAACCTCGTACAGAAGTATGCATGTTCATTGGCTATCCTAGAGGAACTAAAGGTGGTTTATTTTATAGTCCTAGAGATCAGAGGGAGATCATTAGCACGAATGCCAGATTTCTAGAGGAAGACTATGTGATGAGCTACAAGCCCATGAGTAAAATTGTTCTGGAGGAGTTAAATGGGGAAGTCACTTCTTTAGTACCACCGGTACAAGAGGATATACCACATGTCACTGAACCACGTGTCACAGAGGATACACAGGTGATACCTCGTCGTAGTGGGAGGGTTGTGAGACAGCTTGATAGATTCATGTTCTTGAGAGAATCTTCTGATTTGGTCCTTGGCGAACATGAACCTGATCCCTGAACATATGACGAGGCAATCCATGATAAAGATGTAGTATCTTGGCAAAGTGCAATGAATGCTGAGATTGAATCTAAGGATTCAAATATGGACTGGGAGCTAGTAGAACCACCCGATGGTGTAAAAACCATTGGATGGAAGTGGATCTACAAGAGAGAGGAATAGATGGGAAGGTTGAGTCCTTCAAAGCGAGGCTTGTTGCGAAGGGGTATACTCAGCAAAAGGGTATCGATTATGAGGAGACCTTTTCACTGGTAGCCATGCTTAAGTTTATCCGGATTCTCTTATGCATAGTAGCTCATATGGATTATGATGTGTGGCAGATGGATGTCAAGACAGCTTTCCTTAATGGAAGTCTTGAGGAAAACATCTATATGAAGCAACCAGAGGGATTCAATGCTAAGGGCAAAGATCATCTTATATGTAAGCTTAATCGGTCCATTTATGGATTGAAGCAAGCTTTGAGGTCTTGGAACATCCATTTTGATGACGTAATTCAGTCTTATGGATTTATTCAAAGTCCGGATGAGTCTTGTGTATACAAGAGATGTGACGGAAACGTAGTGGTATTTCTTGTACTATATGTAGATAACATTTTAGTGATTGACAAGAATATCAAAGTGTTATTGGGCGTAAGGGTATGGTTGTCCAAACAGTTTGATATGAAGGACTTGGGAGAGGTGTGACACATCCTTGGGATCAAGGTTATAAGGGATCGCAGGAAAAAGATGTTGTGCTTATCCCAAGCTTCATACATAGACACGATTATGGATCGTTTTAGCATGCAAAACTCCAATAAGCGTTTTCTACCTTTCAGGCATGGAGTTCCTTTATCTAAGGGGATGTGTCCTAGAACATCTAAGGAGATAGAGGAGATGAAGGCGGCTCATTATGCTTTGGCAGTAGGAAGCCTCATATATATGCGATGCTATGTACGATACCAGATATCTGTTATTTCATGGGCATGGTCAGCAGATATCAGAGTAATCCAGGACAGGGACATTGGATTGCGGTAAAGCATATATTGAAGTACCTAAGAAGGACTAAGGATTATATGCTGGTTTACCAGGTAGACCAATTACTCCCTATGGATTACACGGATTCTGACTTCCAATCTGATAGGGATAACAGTAAATCTACCTCAGGTTTTGTGTTTACTTTGGGAGGTGGAGCCATTGTATAGAGGAGTGTCAAGCAGAAATGCATGGCGGACTCTACCATGTAAGCTGAGTATGTTGCAGCATCTGAAGCAGCCAAAGAAGTTGTGTGGCTCAGGAACTTCCTGATGGACTTGGATGTGATTCCTGGTTTGCCCAGAACTATCACAATTTATTGTGATAATAGTGGTACAGTTGCAAACTTGAAGGAACCACGAGCCTATAAGGTAAGTAAACACATAGAGCGCAAGTACCACCTGATACGAGATATCGTAAAGGAGGTAGAAGTTGTTGTCGCCTAGATTGCATCAGAGGATGACCTGGTAGACCCTTTTCACTAAGGCCCTTCTAGCGAGAGCTTTGATAGGCATGTGGATGGAAGGGGAATAAGATGTATTGCAGTATGAGGACAACATAGTCTTTTAGTATAAGTGGGAGATTGTAGGGATGTATACTGAAAAGTCTATCTTTTGTATAAACATCTTTATTTTGAAATAAGAATCACATGCTCATTTTTTACATATGGTTATGCAATATTGTCTAATACATTACATTGTAGATAACATGGTGTGTGGTGTCACATGGGAGATCATGTTATCGACTCCTTGTAAAGTATAAGAAAAGGCTCACAACCTAGATGACTTTGGACAAACCATCGGAATGGTTGTAGTGTGATTTGGTATTGGTTTGTCTTGACCATAAAATCACACTAGTGCACTTTGTGTGTATTGAGCAGGATCGACATAGAGGTGATTCAATTTATTGCTGACTACATAATCGAATCGGACCTCAGATATTATTTTGTACATGCTCTTAATCCCGATATAATAACGGGCACATATACTTAGTAGTCATCTCTTTGATTAACCAATGGGCGAGATTTATAGATTAAATCGATAGGCTCGGTAAGTGGGGAGATGATATTAATTATATGGTGTGTCGTTGATTAAAGGAGGAAACTGTTGATTTTAGGAGGAAACCGAGATCGTAAACACGGGGAGAAAATGTACATATAATATATGGAGCCCATATTATTATATGGGGGTTGGTGAGGTAGATCAATGATAATCCTTTTGTGGATTGGATTTTCATGTATGGATCGGACTTTATGTGGGCTTGATCCAAGGGTGGCCAAGATCCAACTCCTCCTCATGGTCCCTAATGTATCCTATTAAAACCTCATGAAGCTTAGATCCAATGGATGAAAACAAAACTCTAGATCCAAATGTAGAGATTAAATATCTAGATTCGACAGTTGAGATTAAATCATTGGATCTAACGGTTGAGATTAAATCCCTAGAACCATTGGAGGAGATTAAATCATGGCTTGGGCCCAACTCTATAAATAGAGATCATAAAGTGGCCGGCAAGATGAATGATGGCTTTAGGGGATTAGGGTTTGCTTCCTTTAGGATTAGGATTAGGTGGCTAGGGTTTTGGGAGCTTATGGGTGGGCGGCAACAAGTGGAGGAGTTTTTCTTCTTCTTCCTAAGGTTTGACCGGTTCCTCCCTTGTTCCCTCTACCTTGGCCGGTGCTTATCCTAATCTTCTTCCCCACTTCCATGGCCGGCCATTAGGAAAGCTAGGATTAGGGTTTGGAGCCTTAGGGTTTAGGAGGCTTGGGTGGAACCAAATAAGGAAGTAGTTTGTTTTCTTCTTCCTCTCCCTTGGTGGCCGGCACCCACAGCCCTTTCCTAGCCCTTGGCCTGCGGCCAAAGACTCTTTTCTCTTCTCTTTTAGTGGTGGATACAAGACTTAGGGGTTTCCCTTGGTGTCTTGGCCGGTTTCCATCATTATCTCCTTCTCCTTGTTGGCCAGCGACAAGCATTCTTCTTGTTTCTTGTTGGTTGGCTATAGGAAGGAGATGAGCCTTGTTTCTATTCTTCCTCTTGCTTTGGAAGAGTAAGGAAGTAGGATTTGTGATCTAGGAGCTTCAACTTTTGGTAGATCGTCGCCTAAAGGACGTCCGAAAGGAGGAAGATCATACATTAGAAGATCCAGAGGTATATCGATTCTCTAATTTTTATATGTTACATGTTTGTATTTGTTTTTCAATTATGAGCATGATATAAATCTGTTTGTGGCTATATAATACTTGGATCCAAATCATAAATACAAAAACTGGCGATCCAGACATCGTATATTCCGTGGCAACTCATAGAATAGAGGATGGTCGCTTGAACAACGAGTTTGTTCAAGTGACCTCTCTAAACGAATAGCACGACGATGACTTGGTTGTTTGGGAAATCCCTTTTGTCTAGGATTAATTTTTTTTTTTAATCCAGGGACATCGATGGGATCGCCATGAACAAACTATCGAGGTGAAGTGGGAAGCGAAGTTTCCCCTCACGGACTCGATAAGAAAAACCCTACAATTGGTATCAGAGCTTCCGGGCAAAACCTACAAGAGTCTATAAGGAGAATATAAGAAAACTTGGGCATTAACCCGCAAGAAATCTAGGCATATGCCTAAAAGGAAAAACAATTCCCAAAAATCCTATGATAAATCAAAATTGGGAAGGTTAGAGATGGAAAACCAAGCCTTGAGGTCGAGGCTTGAAAAATAGAAAAAGACCCTAGCAATAATTAAAAATTCATTTAAAGGGTCAAAGGATCAAAATTTAAGGCCTAGGAAACAAGAAATGTCCAAGGGCAAGAGAGGTTTGGGTCACAAACCTATGTCCTACTATAATGTTCCATTTAATTATGGAACAATTTCTAGGTCTAGAAAAAACAAGGTTAATAGGGAAGCTATCCCTAAGACTAGCCATAGTGTGTGTTTAGTGGTTAAGGACTTAAAAAAAAACCAAGAAAGCCACTAAGAAGGTAAAAGGAGGAGTCACCTCTAGAGTTGACCTAGGAAAGACCCAAATGACTAAGGTGTCAAAACCTAAATGGGTCATTAGAAAGGTATCTAGAAAAGTTATCCCTAGTGAATACCTAGTTAACCCAAGAAACTCCAATAGGTATTGGGTTTCTAGAAGCGTGATCGATTTATGCTAGATGAGTTAGGGTATGTCAACCCTAAGTGGATGGGTAGTTAACCTACCCATGGCGAGTTAACACATTAGGATGTGCCAATGTGCTTTGAGAAGATAAAAATGATTAAATTGGCACAATTAGATCTTAGGAGTAATGGTGTGTCATTTTGAGTTTTTGGCACACTAGGGGGATAATTGGCATTAAGGCAAAAATTGACTTAATCCTAGAAATGACAATTTGGGTCTAACACTTAGGTATTCAATACCTTAGTATTTTATAATTTCCGTATTTTGTTTGCCTTGCTATGACATGACATCATATTTATTCTTATCATATAAAATATCATGATCATTTTTAGGATTATTTTTATATGACATGTATGCTTATAATTCATTCACATGCCATGGCATCATGATTATGTGGCACATGCTTTATTCTTGTATCATTATGCCATAATCATCATTCATGCATAAATAAAATGAATTTAAGGACTAAGGCATGATTTAAAGTGCCATGAATAAGGGAATCAAATATTGTTGCCTAGAGATATGCATGAAACCCTAAATAACAAAGACCCCACATCTCACTAATACTTGACTTGTATGTGTGTTACACATCTAGAAACAAGTGAGATGTTTAGGAAAATTAAATTAAAGGTTTTAAAAACATTTTGAAAAACCTTGGTGAAGTCCATATTTTGATAGCAATCACCATTGAATGGGATGATACAAGGAGGGCTCAATATTGAAGCTTTTCTCAATTTTTGAACTTTGTATCAATGTCAATATTTTGTGGGTAAAATAATTTTCCAATATTTTTCACCCATAATGATTGTAATAAGTAATATACATACAAAATTTCATGAATTTTAAACTTATGTATATTTACTTACAAATTTTAGAAATTCGCTTCTAAAAAACATGAAAACTGCATTTTGCAGTTATCAGTCGACTGCCATGGAGGCCAATCGAGTAATGAGGGTGGCAGTTGACTGGTATCTGATTGTTAGTGAAAGTCGTAGAGTCAATCATGTGATGATTGTTGAATGGACTTTGTTGTATCATATTCCTATTTATAAAGGCATTTCTTTATGGTTATTATACATACTTGTATTGGTGCCAAATAACTAAGTATAATAATGTCCTTGAGTAGAAGGTTCTTATCTATATCAATCCATTGGTTGAATCGATAATAAGATGATATAGAGAACACTACTCTTAATCATTTCTAGTCAAGTATTAACATTCAGGGAGAATGTTAATGCGAAGAGACTAGCTTATATGTCAACTCGATGACTTGATCTCACAAGTCATGGATATGAGATATCAAGTTGACACATGGGTATGCATTAGAGAATGTATACTGAATGACCCACCATGAGAAAGTATCATGGATTGTTATATGAGTGTCATATACTTTCTCATGTGACCATTAGTATGACTATCAGTCCTTAGACCTGAAGTCACCATGGTTCTCTACATAAGGAGTTGCATACTTTGGCTTCGTCAAACGTCACCAGTAAATGGGTGGACTATAAAGGCAATTACTGGGTATGTAATAAATTATGCGGAGGGATGTGAGTGATATAGATGGAATCTATCCCTCCTATATGACGGGAGTGACATCGTTATTCTTGATAGAGTGAGACCACTTAGTGCATGGTCATGCCCAAATGAGTCAATATGAGATATTGAGCTCATTTGATTAGAGTGAGTCTACTTGGAGTTCAAGATATAGATTGTACTGAGGATGACACGGTCTATGCCTCAATTGGTCAATGTAGATGTCAAGAATAGATGGACATTGCCACATATTGTGAGAGTCACAATTAGTAGTCACAAAGGTGATGTTGGATCTCAATATTCTTGTAACTTGGGTAGCAATGATGTGTTGCTAGATACCGCTCATTGCTTATGTTCCTAAATCGGTTTAGGAGCATTGCCAATGTTACAAGAACCTATAGGGTCACACACAAAGGGAAATAAGATGGTGATTTGGTTCATATGATGAACCATGAGGATTAGGTTCATGGGATGAACAAAATTGGATTAAGAGTAATCCAAATTAGACTAATTGAGTTGGACTCTAGTTGATTCAAGTGTTGAATGAGTCTAATTTAGATTTGATTCATCGAGCCAATTTAAACTAATGAATTGAGATTCATTAAATCAAATTGACTTAAATCAAATGGTTGGATTTGATCAACCATGGTGTTGGTGCAGTAGGCACCTAAGTCGAACCTGAGTTTTGATTATGGTAAACGATACAAAGTTAAACTTATGTCGTTATCTCACGAGCTGAATCGAGTGTGCAGAAGATTGCTAAAGCTGGAGCTGAAGGCTAGCGACACCCGGAGGAAGCCGGGTGGTCGGGCGACACTCGAGTGACTTCGGAGGGAGCCGAAGGAATCAAGTGGAAGGTCGGAAGCAAAAGCAACATGGTAAGTATCGAGGTAAGCTCGTGTGTGCGAGCGTAAGTGAGGTCGTATCCTCCTTACGAGGATGGTCTTAAGCGTAGATCCGACCAAAGACATCCCATCCATGGTCTAGGTCGAGATCGGACGGTCGAAGGA
The DNA here is from genome assembly GCA_025175895.1 of Wurfbainia villosa. Taxonomy (NCBI): domain Eukaryota; kingdom Viridiplantae; phylum Streptophyta; class Magnoliopsida; order Zingiberales; family Zingiberaceae; genus Wurfbainia; species Wurfbainia villosa. The sequence goes on along the minus strand of CM045999.1, from coordinate 43,953,295 downwards.
CGTCGAAATAATGTTTTCTTTGAGCTAACTTTGCCTTGCAGCTAGCATTAGTCGACTGCCAGCTTAGAGGACTCGACTGCCCTTCATCAGTCAATCGTTTATCATCGCAAGACTCGATGATGCTACCATCGATCGGCGATGATGGCCATCGAGATGGTCAATGATCAGCTTCGAGTAGTCAAGGCTTATCACCCTATTTCAAGGAGGTTTTGTGTCCATTTGTGATTGGTTGAAGACCCATTCGATGAGGGGCTCAAAGGCTATAAAAGGAGGGCTTGTCTTAGGGTTTTTCATCAATTAAAAAGGCTTCCAAGTGCTTCCGATACGCTCCGACTCTCCGACATCCCTACGACGAAGCACTGTCGAGACGACGACTAGAGCTTCAACCTCCAACCTTTGAAGTCATTGGTAACGAAAGTTTAAATTGTTTGTCAGTTTATTTTTTAGTAAAACTTTCATTATAACGTGGAGAGGGGGAGTGTCCCTCTACCTCAAGCTTTTGTCATTTTGTGTATCCGTCTAACTCCTACCTCCAACGAGGAGGAGTTCTTTAGTAGTTTGCCCTCCGTACGTGGTCAAGGACCACTAGGGCCTTGGAGTAGTAGCCTTCGGCTATGAACCAAGTAAAACCCTTGTGTCTATTGTCTCGCTTGTTTTGTTTTTATCTTCCGCTATGTCTACTCGCATTTTAACGAACGATTTTGAACGAAAAATTTCTATCGCTATTCACCCCCCCCCTCTAGCGATCCGCTCGATCCAACAATTGGTATCAGAGCCGGGGGCGCTCAGATTCGGTGCAACCACCAATCGAGAAATTTTGTTTTCGTATTTATTGTTTTAAGATTTCTCCCACACTACTAATCCAAGACCAAGTCTTGGTACATAGTTTTTGGTTGTGTTTTTTGCAAGTACTAATCACCTTCGGAGTACCTCACAATCAAACGAGCATAACTTTTGCTACAAGGGGACTCACGAAACGATCTACCCACCAAATCGAAGCTCTCTGAGAGATATACACTTCTTACAGGGGTTTACCCCCATAACAAGCTGTTTTAATCCTAAAAAATCGATGTTTAGTAGCCTTTCAGGGACATCGAAGGTTGTGAGTACTTACTTTTTATTTAGTTTCTTATTTCTTTACTTAACTTTGTATTTATCGTTTGTTTCTTTTTATTTCCCGCACCACTAATCCAAGGCGAAGTCTTGGAACCCTTTTTCGTGTTTTTTGTATTTTTTTGTGCAAGGTTTTCCTTCCAAATGGCCCATCTCGAGGGTTTTAGCACCGTCCGACCTCCGTTTTACAACGGAGATGACTTCCGTTATTGGAAGGGTCGGATGGAATGCTTTCTTAAAACCCAAATCGAGATGTGGATCATAACCCAAATGGGATTCACACTTCCGACTAACGAAGTGGGTGAATCCTTGGATTATGACCAATGGACCATTGCGACAAAAAGACAAGTCGAAGCCGATGCTAAGGCAACTCAAATCCTTCAATGCGGCCTATCCAAGGAGGAGCTAAATCGCGTCGGCCCCTTCATAAGCGCAAAGGATCTTTGGACAAAACTAGTGGAGCTACACGAAGGGACCGATGAAGCCAAGGTATGTAAGCGTGATCTTCTATTCAATAAACTATATAACCTAAAAATGCAGGAACATAAGTCCGCAATGCAACTCCACGCCCGTGTCCAAGACATAGTCAACAACCTACACGCAATTGGGCAAAAGGTCGAAAACCGCGACCTTATAAGGTATGTCCTAAACTCTTTTCCGAGGACTACCTTGTGGGCATCCATGGTCGATGCCTACAAGATCTCCAAGGATCTTTCTAAACTTAGGTTAGATGAACTTTTTTCTGATTTCGAACTTCATGAGCAGTCTAACTTGGAACCCGAGAAGGGTATAGCACTTTTTGTAGGTTCGAGGAAGAAAACCGCCAGCAAGGTACCCCCGAAGGAAGAAGAGGATGAGTCGGATTCGGAGGTCGACTCGTAAATGGAAGCGAAACTAGTCAACCTAGTTCAAAGGATAGTCAAGGGCCGAAAATGAGCCGTTACTCGACCCAATGAAGGTAAGCCTAAAAGTTCAAACAAAAGATGTTATGAATGCAACAGGTTTGGACACATTAAGTCCGAGTGCCCAAAACTCAAGAGCAAGGAACCAAAACATAAAAAGGCACTCAACGCTACTTGGGAAGAAGCCTCCGAGGAATAAGACAACGATCGAGTCCTTATGGCTAAACCGGTGGAATCGAAGACGGAGTTGGAACCGGAACCAGAATCAGAAACCGAAGACGAGTCGGACTACGAAACACTATTCAAGACAAGCCACGGATATGCATCCGGTTCAAAAGATACACTCAAGGTAAGTCGGTCTGTTATTACTACTCTTTATAGTGCAATTAAGTTTTTAAATAAAAATTTAGCTAAGTCCGAGTCCAAGGTCGAGACTCTGGTTGAGGAAGTTAAACTCCTCAAACACGAGGTCTCCCTAACCTCTTCGACTAATCGAGTTCAAGAGAAGGACTCAACTCGAGTTGAAAAACTCGAAGTTGAGAACTCACTCTTGAAAAGTCAAGTCGAAGATCTTAGGAATACATTGGAAAGGTTTACTTTGGGATCCAAAGGACTTGACCTCCCACTTGGATCGCAAAGGGCCGTGTACAACAAGGTCGGGCTAGGGTTTAGCTCAAACACGACCAATAAGTCGTATATGTCAATCGTAAGTAGACATAGAAAACGTGTCCAAGCATGGGTCCCTAAGACCACCTTGATTTCAAACTTAGGATCAAACCAATACTGGGTTCCCAAGGACCAAATCCACTATGTGGAGAGACCGAATCGATTCAACGGTCCAGGGGGATCTAGTACGAAATTTGTTTGGGTTTTAACTTAGAAATTGCATGCTTAGGTTTTTATTTAGTTTGATTTTCTTTTTTAGAATGGTTAGATAGGACTATAACTCGTCAATACTTTATAACATAGTACCAGGATGCGGCGAGATGATAGTACGCTAGGAAAGCAGAGTCTTGTGTATTCGGGCTAGATAAGGCGTATCTAGTTCGGTGCACTTGACCGAGCGGAACTAGCTGAAGCTACCTCGCCGTATCCTAGACTAGTTAGACCAGGAAGTGGTTTTAGGTGAGTCAAGTCTCTATTTTCTTGAAAATGGCTTTGTCTAAGGAAGTGGTCGTTGTTCCGATCAAAGAAGGCCTCTGTGCCTCGCCACGACCTGGATGTCATGATCTTGAAAAGGTGACTTGATGAGCCTAAGGTCAAATCCGAATCTAACGCAAGGTTGACAAGTGTTTAAGTCATTAAACTTAATTCAACTAAAAAATTGGAAGTCATCTCACAAGAACATATAGGATTAACATGTTTGATCATATAGACATGGGTGAGATGATTTAGGTTAATAATCTTCAACCAATTTTTAATAAATCCAATATCCGATCCAACTACCTTGTGTGTAGGATCAATGGATGTTGGACAGTGCTTTCTCCCAACACATGACCGGGGATCAACTCAAGTTTTCGAAGCTTCGATTCAAACGACAAGGATCGGTAGCCTTCAGAAATAACGGCAAGCTCAAAATCATCGGATCAGGTGATATTGAGCTCAATTCAAATTTTGTTATTCAAAATGTTTTATTAGTAGAAAATTTTCAATATAATTTACTTAGTGTAAGCCAATTGTGTGATAATAACTATAAGGTCATATTTCTAGAAAATGAATGCGTAATTAATACAAACGAAACCTCTAAAACAATTATTAAAGGGACTAGAAATAACAACATTTACACTATCAACTTAACTAACTCCTCAACTAAGTGTCTTATGACACGGCAAGAGGAATCGTGGTTGTGGCACCGACGACTCGGTCACTCACACCCAAGACTCATCCACAAGATGAGTCAGAGTGATTTAGACAGAGGTTTGCCTAACCTCAACAACTTGGATAATAAAATATGTAATGCTTGTCAACAAGGTAAACAATCTAGGACACAACATCAACTAACTAGTCAAGAACGAACCAAAAGTGTGCTTGAGATCCTACACATGGATCTATTTGATTCACACGGAGCTAAGTCACTTAACAGAAGTAAATTCTGCTTAGTCATAATTGATGACTATTCTAGATTTACTTGGGTTAGGTTCATCAAACACAAAAATGATACCCTAGATCAATTAATCAATCTATTAAAGTTAATAGAAAATCAACAAAGCATTAAAATCAAAAGACTTAGGACTGATCATGGTGGTGAATTCGAAAACCATAGGTTTACAGAATTCTGTAACCTAAATGGATACCACTACGAGTTCTCTTGCCCTAGAACTCCACAACAAAATGGCTTAGTAGAATGCAAAAATAGAACCGTACAAGAAGCCGCTAGGACAATGTTAAATGAGTATAACCTATCCGATAGGTTTTGGGCGGAAGCCATGAGTACGACATGCTATGTCCAAAATAGAATCCTTATGGTAAAGAGGCACCTTAAGACCTCATACGAGATTTATCACGATAAAATACCTAACATCAAGTACTTTAGGGTATTTGGATGTAAGGTACATATCCTAAACACTAAGGATTACCTAGGGAAATTTACATCCAAAACCACGACCGGAATCTTTCTAGGATACTCAACTACAAGCAGAGCTTATAGAGTATATAACCACGACACCCTTAGAGTCGAGGAGACTATCAATGTAGTATTTGATGAAGGACACGAACCTACAAAACCCCCGGCAACCCCAATTAGCGAGCCGACTCATACTAGACCTAACTCTGATCCGGAGATCAGGTCTAGTGTTAATCCTAACCTAAGTAAACCAAGTCACTCTATCGACCAAGTGATAGATGACTCCAACCAAACTAGAACTCAAACAAGCCATCCTATGGATCAAGTTGTAGACTCAAACCCAAATCCAACTAGGACCCAAACGAATCATCCTATCGACCAAGTGATAGGTGATCCAAGTCTAGGAGTTCGAACTAGAGCCTCATACTGAAACCTTAGTCAAATATCTTTGATTTCTAAAGTTGAACCCAAAACTATTGACCAAGCTCTTCTTGATCCCGATTGGAGTATTGCAATGCAAGAAGAGTTGGCTCAATTCACTAGGAACGAAGTATGGGAATTAGTACCACCACCTAAAGATAAAACAATCATTGGAATAAGGTGGGTGTTTAGAAATAAAATTGATGATAAATGTGAAGTAGTTAGAAATAAAGCTAGACTAGTTGCTAAAGGGTTTAGTCAAGTCGAAGGTTTAGATTACGACGAGACCTATGCCCCACTAGCTAGATAAGAGTCCATTCGAATGCTATTAGCATATGCAGCACATCGAGGATTTAAATTGTTTCAAATGGATGTGAAATCAGCATTCTTAAATGGATACATTAAAGAAGAAGTTTACGTTAGTCAACCCCCCGGTTTCGAAAGTTTAGACAAACCCGATCATATCCTTAGGTTAAAGAAAGCTCTTTATGGACTTAAACAAGCTCCTCGAGCTTGGTACGAGAGACTTTCGATTTATCTTAAGTCCAAAGGTTTTAACCAAGGTGTAGTTGACCCAACTCTTTTCGTAAAAACCTTAGGTAAAGACATATTCATAGCCCAGATCTACGTAGATGATATTATTTTCGGAACCACCAACTCAATCCTACTAAATGAGTTCATTTCACTTATGGAAATTGAATTTGAAATGAATTTAGTAGGTGAGTTAAGCTTCTTTTTAGGTCTACAAATTAAACAAACTAAAGATGGAATATACCAACATCAACGCAAATATACTAGGGAATTAATTAAACGGTTTGGAATGCAAGATGCTAAAATTATTAATACCCCAATGGCAACTAATGTCAATATAGAAGAAGATTTAATCGGAAACTCAATTGATTTAAAATACTATAGGAGCATAATAGGGAGTCTCCTTTACTTAACTACAAGCTGACCTGATATCCTATTTGCAGTAAGTATGTGCGCAAGGTTTCAAACCTGTGCCAAGGAGTCTCACCTAACTCTAGTTAAACATATCCTTAGATATCTAAAGGGTACACTTAATGTCGGTATTTGGTACCCTAGATCTACCGAGTTTGAACTAATCGGCTACTCTGATTCGGACTATGCCGGTAGTAAGCTCGATAGAAAGAGTACCAGTGGTTGTTGTCAACTTCTCGGCACGAGTCTAGTGAGTTGGTGCAGTAGGAAGCAACACTGTGTTGCTTTATCTACCACCGAAGTCGAATACATCGCGATGGGTGAGTGTGCCACGCAGATTCTTTGGATGAAGCATACTCTCCGTGACTTTAAGTTAGACTTTACGAATACTAAACTTCACGTATATAACATTAGTTCAATTAATCTTACAAAGAATCCGATATGTCACTCTAGGACCAAACATATAGAGGTCAAACACCATTTCATTCGAGAACATGTGTCCAACGGAGCCATACAACTCAAATACGTCGAATCAAAGTCTAACTTAGCAGACCTATTTACTAAACCCCTACCCGAAGCCGAATTTAGTCTATTAAGACGAAAATTGGGCATGTGCGTAGTAGAATAGGAACTTGCAAATTATATTTTCTTACTACTATTTCTTAATTTTCATTTTTTATGGAATTAGTATAGGACATACCTTAGATATCGTGCACCTATAGATTTAAGGAGCCAATACATCTCACAACACATAGGACTAATGTGTTTGTGTACTTAGCCACGTAGATGGGCGTGAGATGTTAGGACCTTACTCCTGGTTCCAGATGTAGAGCTAGTGCATCGTTATGAACCACGGAGTATAATCATACATACTAACCGACTCTAACCAGGACTGGTTGATCTTTCATATCAATCAAGCCAAATATGAGTTGAACATTTTATAGATGAACTTATTTTCAGTATATTATTTTCAAAATAATGTGGAACATGCTTGGACTTTATATTTAACACTTATTTTTGTTTTCCACACACACCCTCACTCTTTTCGATATATGGCAAAAGGGGGAGAAAAAGGCCAAAGTTAAGGGGTCAAAATTTTTTTTATAACTTAACTCTTACTTTATATTTAAACCAAAAGTTAACTTTAAGTTTTGAAAACTTATTAAGACCAAGTTAAGATAATTCTTAACTTAAACTTATTTGTGCCATCAACGTTTTACTCATTTTTAATGTTTTAATTAAGTGGAAGAAAGGGCCAAGTTAAGAAGAACTCTTAACTTAAACGTTTTACTAAGGCCAACTTTAAGTAATGTTAAGAAACCCTCAAAGGGGGAGGATTAAGGGCTTTCCTCAAGACTCACCCTCGGTCAACGGGGAGGTTTCCTCAAGGAATGCTTGAGAAATCCTTACTACTCCAACTTAATCTTCTTTATTTTTTTGTTGTTTGTTTCTAATACACATTATTCTTCATGCTTGCTATTTACTTAACTTTGTATGTGGGTTTGCCATAAATCAAAAAGGGGGAGATTGTTGGTGCAGTTGGCACCTAAGTCGAACCTGAGTTTTGATTATAGCAAACGATACAAAGTTAAACTTATGTCGTTATCTCACGAGCTGAATCGAGTGTGCAGAAGATTGCTAAAGCTGGAGCTGAAGGCTAGCGACACACGAAGGAAGCCGGGTGGTCGGGCGACACTCGAGTGACTTCGGAGGGAGCCGAAGGAATCGAGTGGAAGGCCGGAAGCAAAAGTGACATGGTAAGTATCGAGGTAAGCTCGTGTGTGCGAGCGTAAGTGAGGTCGTATCCTCCTTACGGGGATGGTCTTAAGCGTAGATCCGACCAAAGACATCCCATCGATGGTCTAGGTCAAGATCGTACGGTCGAAGGCCGTCGAAATAATGTTTTCTTTGAGCTAACATTGCCTTGCAGCTAGCATCAGTCGACTGCCAGCTTGGAGGACTCGACTGCCTTTCATCAGTCGACTGTCTACTGTCAACACTCGACTGATGGTAGCATCAGTCGACTGATGATGGGCATCAGTCAACTGATGGTCAATGATCAGCTTCGAGGAGTCAAGGCTTATCACCTCATTTCTAGAAGGTTTTGTGTCCATTTGTGTTTGGTTGAAGACCCATTCGATGAGGGGCTTAAAGGCTATAAAAGGAGGGCTTGTCTTAGGGTTTTTCATCAATTAAAAAGGCTTCCAAGTGCTTCTGATACGCTCCGACTCTCCGACATCCCTACGACGAAGCGCTGCCGAGACGACGACTAGAGCTTCAACCTCCAACCTTTGAAGTCGTCGGTAACGAATGTTTAAATTGTATGTCAGTTTATTTTTTAGTAAAGCTTTCATTATAACGAGGATAGGGGGAGTGTCCCTCTACCTCGATCTTTTTTCATTTTGTGTATCCATCTAACTCCTACCTCTAACGAGGAGTTCTTTAGTTGTTTGCCCTCCGTACGTGGTCAAGGACCACTAGGGCCTTGGAGTAGTAGCCTTCGGCTACGAACCAAGTAAAACCTTTGTGTCTATTGTCTCTCTTGTTTTGTTTTTATCTTTCGCTGTGTCTACTCGCATTTTAACGAACGATTTTGAACGAAAAATTTCTATCGCTATTCACCCCCCCCCCTCTAGCGATCCGCTCGATCCAACACATGGGAGAAAAGAGTTCAAGTTTGACTTGACTTGAGAGGGAAGATGAATGATCAATTTTGACTTGACCAATTGCCATGTCTTGGTGACTTGGCATGGGGCCGACCGATGATGATGTTCCACATCATCATGGACACATCATGGGGTGCCACCTCATGTGGGAGACCAAGAGCCATTGACTCTTTGAATTACCTGCATGCATGTAACCCCCATATAGTGGCTGACCACTATTGAATGGGTGATTGATTGTGAAGTTAAGTTGTGTAACTTCATCTTCTTCCTCCTTCTTCCCTCAAGCTTTCACCCCCTTTTTTGCCGTGGACTTCAAGGAGTCCTAGCACACTCTATGTTGCCTGCTTCCACCTATTGTTCGTGTGGATACTTATAGAGGAGTGTACGCTTGACACTCTCGATTTCCGGCAAGCCGTTTGGACGAGCGGGATAAGCGAAGGGTGTCACATCAAGGGTAAAGCTCTTCACAAGTATATCTAAAGTAGATCTAAAGTTTTAACATGTACATGTATATTTTTGTTTATCTTCGCACGGATCCGTGGCTGACTTCCGAGGTTTCCTCAACACATAAAGCGATTTTTGCGGCTCGGATAGTCCAACACTGATACAGTCGACTGACAAAGCTAATTTTGGGTAAACCATTGTGGTTAGGCCCATGTTCAGCTATGTTTTGGTCCCCTAGCCACTCCTAACCCTAGGACATGCTTGGGAGAGCATTAGAAAAGGTGGAAATCCATTGAATATGGATTAGGAGAAGTGTTTAGGGTGAGTATCAATTTTAAGGTGGATGAGAGTTCATTGTTGAACTTTGCCTTAATTTTAATTGTTTAGCATTCCTATTGGATTAGGGACTCTCCAAGGACATTGTTGGTGCAATGGTCAAGGGGGAGCAAGCCTTTAGGGGGAGGTATCCATCATGGGAAGGTGGATGTGTATTTTTCCTCATGGGAGGAAAATTGGGTTGTCTCTCTTAAGTGATATGGGACTTATCACTAGAAAGATTGTAGGCATGTGTTCCTTCAAGGGAGAGATTGTAAGATCTCATTGGGATATGAGACATTTATACCCTTGGGGAGGACCTTTTTGATGTATGTAAAAAAGGGGGAGAAGTTACCAATTGAGATAGTTGGAATTCTCATTGGGATGTGAGAATTTCCAATTGGGGATAATTGGTAGACTTGGGTTTGAGGTTTTGTCGAACATCAAAAAGGGGAAGATTGTTGGTGCAATTGGCCCAGACTCGATTTTGGCTTGAACTATATTTTGATGTTAGACAAAATGCATGACATGGGATTGTCATGGGAAGTCCAACATGGGTTGGCCATGTAAATTCAAGTATGTAGCCTTGGTGGTGTTAGGAAAATCCAAGCATGAGACTTGGTGTGGAAGTCTTGAGGACTTGGCAAGTTCACTAGGCTCGGGGTCCTAGAGTCTGTGAAGGATGGCATAGCGAAGTTGTGCGCTTGATACATCCAAGAGATCGCCAGATGGGGAGCGAATAGAGTGAGGCCCAAGGGAAGTATACTTCGAGGGAAATAGACATAAAGGATGGCGCTGTGAAGTCATGCACTTGGCGCAATCGAGGGACGTAGGCCGAGGGAAGAGAGCTTCAATGGGGAACTCCATGATAGGATGAGGTGGACTTGGACAAGTGGCTAAGACTAAGTGTCGGAGGCTTAAATGTGAGGTTTGAGGGTTTACCCGATGGTCGGATGCTCAAACAACTTGGTGTTTGAGGTTTACCCGACAACAGTCGACTGGCATAGGTGTCGGTTCGACTGATCCAAGTCGACTAGGGTTTGACTGGTGTTAGACTGTAGTTTTGTGGCCTGGCAATCGACTGCCAAGGACTGGTAGTCGACTGATGTCGACAGCAGTCAACTGCCGAGGGATGCCAGTCGACTGATGGAAGTATTGCAGGCACAGAATGCTCCATAGTCAACTGGACAATCGACTACTAGGTCATCAGTCGACTGATGGGCATGATCAGTCGACTGATGGGGGATCCGTTGGAACTTGTCCACCGTGGATCGTGTTGGGTTTCCGGCACCGCGGCATGTGTGTGTTCGATCATGTTTCGTAAACATGAGCACAGCGGAAGCAATTAAAATTAATAAATCTATATTTATTACAACACACACAACACACGCATGCTATTACAACAAGTGTAGACATAACCGTAAATTAAAATTTGCAATAAAAGAAATTATCTACGTTATACCTTTCGTATGACGTGTAGCGGGAACGGCATCAACCGGAACGATCCTCGTAAGAATCGTCTCTATCCATATCCACGCCGAGCTCCTCGGGATGACTTCGCTAAGTCACGAGCTTCGTCTTCGTACGGGTTACTAGCCTCGTGTTGAAGACGACGTGATCGAGAGATGATCACGATCCAAATCCAAATTCGGATCCTCAAAAAAGTTCTCAAAACTCGCTTCTCCGGAGAGGTATTCGTCAACCAATTGACGAATCCTTCGTCCCCCACCTCAGAGGATTACCGGAGATCAAATCCCCGGTAAGTTATCCGCTGTCGGAGCACTAACCGTCGTCCAAACGACGCTCCGACTAGAGGAGGAGAAGCTGTCCAGAAAACTGGACAGCTTGGTGGAGGAGTAGGCGCCGGCCAAAACAAGGAGAGAAAAAGCTCACCTTGATGCCGAACCTATAGGAGATCACCGGAGGGTCGCCGACAAGGGTCTTGGACGGCGGCACAAAGCTGGGCGGCGGCAGCTTGTAGTTGGGCGCCGAAATCACCAAGGGTGGGCGACAACTAGGTTGGGCGGCCAAAAAGGATTAGAGTTTTGTATTAGGGTTTAAGCCCTATTTTATAGAGAACTAATTCTCTTAATGGTTAATGGATCATATCCATAAAGCCCGTTAACCCGCTCCATTAAGATAAGTTAAAATAAACCAAACCATGATGGTTTATTTTAAGTTAAAACGAACCGAACCAACTTTTGGTTCATTCGTTTAAAATAAACCAAACCCTTTGGTTTATTCTCATCCATTGATTAGAACCAAACCATTTTGGTCCATCCATTATGTCTTCATAAGACACGGCCCATCCATGCTTCCATTGCAACTGAAACAATTTCATGCTCGCTTTATGTTTGGTCCAACCAAACATAATTTCTCTCGGTCTGAGAATCCCATTCTCAAGCTCGTTTTAAATCCTTTGGATTACACTCATTGTGCGTGTGACCAAATAGGTTCTCGGTTTATGTTGGCGGTCTATAATTAACCATTAATTATAGAATGATCATGAGTGGCACCTAGTAGTACATCATGATCCCCAATTAACCGAAAAGATCAACGGTTGATCCAGAACTATTTCTGAAACCCTTCAGTAGCTCGAATGAATCGTGCCCCATTCCCTTCACTCATCTTATACCCACTTGGTTCAGGACATGGTCTATAGTGTCCCTCACTAGGTCGACTACGTCACACCTAGCCCAAGTATCATTTCCTCGTCCTACGGATTCTAGTTACTCCACATGTATCGAAGAGTACCTTACTCTAAACATGTAATGCTTTGGCCAAAGACTTTAGTAACAATCCGACGAGAGGCCATGAGTATACATCTCCTCGCAAGGAGTGGTGAATCCTTTATAGGCTATTCAAACACCTTCGATCACTTCGACTTATACCCAATCATCCCGGGTCCACATCTCCTCAGAGATATTTGCTTAAGATGTCAAAGCATAAGTCTCCATGATCAAGATGACTTGAATACCGCAAGTCAAAGGAACATCGCACTTAAGCCACAGTAAGAACTTCATTGACATATCTATATATGCAGAGAACCATATGAAGTCTTACGGCTGGTCACTCCAATGAACTAGTTACCATAACTAGCATCCACGATTAACTCCAGACATCACTATGTCTCCAGCCAGTGAGAATCAGCTGCTTGGATACACCAAGGAGTATACCTCGTGCTAGTCTCAACAGAATTGATGGTGTCCAAATCCATCAATTCATCGACTAGGGATAATTCCGATACATCACAATTACACATGTAGAGATACTCACTAGTTGCGATCCAATCACAAATTCTCTCATGCTGTGAATCGCATCGTGGACATTCAGTAAATGAGTTTAAGATCCAATCAAATACATTAAACATGTATACTCAAATAGTTAATCTTCATTTATCATATAAATGATTCATACATAAGGCGATTGCCTTAGGACATCTCTCATATATTACTAACAGATCGAGCAGTTGTGAGGCAATGGCTACAGGAGCAGTCGACTAGGGTCTTTTGGCAGTCGACTGCTAGGCATGAAATCAGCTTGATGTAGGTTATAAATGGAGCTCGAGATGGAGGATTTTGCCAAGACATCAAGGGTAATTTTGGAGGGGAATTGATGCTGCATTCTAGACCTTCAAAGCCAATCCAAAGCAAGCAACAAGCAAGTGATTCAAAGCGATTTTTGTAAAGTGTTCTTTACTTGTATTTTGTATTGTATTGGTATTCTTATTTGTACTTTAGTATTACTATTGTAATAGCTTGTACGCGGTTTCTCCACCTCCAATGTGTTATCGAGAAGGAGTTTAGTTAGTGGCGTACGCATAACTAGAGCTCGTTGAGCTCGCCCCGTGGAGTAGGAACCATTCGGTTTCGAACCACATATAACTTGTGTATGCTTGTATGTGTTGTTAGTATTTTCATTTATATTACTATTCCGATGTGCTAACGACAATCATAGGTAAGTGACACAAGAAGAACGAACGATTTCCATCTTACGATGATAAAGGGATATTCACCCCCCTCTAGCCGGCCACCTACGTTATAACTGAATTCATGCTTTGGCTTGCCGAGTGGGGGAGAGAGAAGAACCCCTATGGGGTTTAACTCTCGAATATTTTGGACCGAGTTGATAGGGGAGCACGCTTACAACCCTTCTACGGCCAAAGCGTCGTGCCTCCAAAATCCCATTTTCCGATACCTCCACCGCATCATGGCCAGTACTATATTTGGTCGTGGGGAGAGTGACGGTGTGGTAAGAGCTAGCGAGCTATTTTGCCTCAGTGACATGCTACAAGAAAGGAGTACCATCGATGTAAGGTCCCACTTAATCAGACACTTAGTGAAGATGGGCAAAGCAGCGAGAGGAGAGATTAATGTGGGGTGCCTACTTACGCACATTTGCCATAGGATGGGGTACGATAACACCACATTAGAGAGTATAGAGGGGAGCCCTAGGATCGACCTAGGAGTGTGTATGGACATGAAGATGATTGTAAGAGAGGGACACTCCTTATGCTTTGTAAGGAAAAACCTGACGATCCTAAGGCTCTCCGACCCTGACCGTACCACCATCATCATGCGCGCCAACTGGCGCTTGGACTAGATAGTGGAGCCCCCCACATGAGGGGCCATCCACAACGACACCCATCTCTTCCCCTTTACATCACTCTCCCTCCAGTCCATACATGCATAGGAGCCCACCTAGTCCACGTCCACATGAGCTTGCACCTGCACCACCACCTTTTTCCACTTTTGAGCAGGATGCAGGTTCATCGGTTTTTGATTTCTCGAAGTTCTGATCGCGCCTCGACGATATATACGTCGACCAATAGACGCAGAGGCAGCGATGGGAGGAGCAGAGCGCCTACACACAGGTGGGGTTCCAGGGCTTCCGGGAGCACTTCCAGTGGGCTGAGGAGTTCTACGACGAGTCCCACATCTACTTCTAGGAGGATGCTGCCCGTCGCCAGGATGAGGCCCCTACCGCCAGGAGATGCGGCAACACATGCATGCCCACCAGGCACAATGGGCTAGGGAGGAGGAGCACGGAGTAGCTGCTGCATCCACCAGCTCTTAGATCGACCACATGTACATGTGGCATCGACGGCTCAACAGCAGGTTCTCCCAGGATCCTGAGATGCCGAGGCTTTCAGACTTTCCACCTCGTCCACCATACTAGAGGTATACTTTCATTTAAGTCTGGGGGGGACCCCAAATTTTATTTTGTTTCTAGCAGTAGTTTCTTTCCTGATATTTGCATTATTGTTAGCATTCATTTGTTCATGCATAGGTTGTTGAGTTTCTTTCAGTACTTAGTTTTTGTTATCTGTAAAGCTACCTCAGTAGTATTTTTAAAGTCTTTTTTTTGAGTTGTTTCCATGAGTAGTGTAACTTCATTTACCTCGTGGTATTTTATTTTATTGGCTATGAATGAATATTCTAGACTTACACTGGTTAGCTTCTATTTTTACACCTACACATTTCAAACACTCTAAAAGGGAGAGTCTAGTACATATCAAGTTATGATTCATCTCAGTAATCTATTACTTTGGAATCCACAAGTGACCCTAAGACTGGCATTTTAGTTACTAGAGATGCTCAGATTTTGTAAGCCCATTCGGAAAAATAAAAATCCCAGTGAGCCGAAAAATAAAAGAGAGAGAGAAAAAGAAATGTAAAAGAAAAAAAAGAGATTATGAGGGATAAAAAAATAGTTATCGTTGGTGGAAATGGCTAGGTGCCCCTTTTAGACCGAGTTAGCTTACTGGGGAAACACTTACCAATTTCTCTCAATACCGAGCACACCTTTGAGACTTTGTGCTAGATCTAGGGAACAACCCTCGCTTTGGGCAGGTAAGTGTCTAAGAGCTGGAGACCTTAGGAAAGCTATAGGATGATGACTTAACTCACCAATGAACGAGTATCCCCTAAGAATGATACGCTTAGCACGAGCACGAGGAGCTAACTTTGTGAATTTCTAGAACATATTTTTTTTTGCTTTGATTGCAAATACCATTTGATAAATTTAGTTAACATGCTAAACATGGAACAATATCATTTTTAAATTTCATGGCATTGAGGTTTTCTTGAGGATAAGAAAAGATTTAAGTCTGGGGGAAGTGATGTGAGCAAAACATATAGGGTTTTAGGAGTAGTTTTATCGCACATCTCATTACATTTTATGTTAGTTTCATGCATATGTCATTTTATTTTGCATGCATTTCCTATTTTCTGGTTCAGAGGTCTGCTCTTTGTACTTTTATGTGTAGGATAGCATTTCGGGGGGAAAGGCACACTTTCGGAGCAAAAGAAGAGCCTTTTGCAGCTAGACACAAAAAAGGACACGGTCAGGTCTTGTGGCTACACACGGCCATGTCCAAGGGGCGAAATCAGCCAGCTCAGGGTGACACACGACCGTGCGGTGCCCCAGCAAGTTTATGCGGCTAGGGTTTTTTCGAATTTCACAGTGATCCGATGTGATGTCTATATAAGGATGGCTCCGCCCAAACCCTAGGGGGGAGGCACAACGGTTGGGATGACACACCGAAGCCCTAAAAAGCTTCGGGAACTCGCAACAGGAAGAAAGAAGGTCGTCGGAGATCCAAGTTCTGCACTTCAACGTCGAAGAGAAGACCACATCGACATTGTAACTTCCTGTTCTTGCATTTTATTTATGATTAATTCAAACATGAATATGTCTTGTGATTCTCCTCTTCTATCTATGGAGTATTTTCTTCGATTCTAGGATTATGGAGTAGCTTGTGTGCGTATGACATGTTGTTACAAATTGAATTCTATTTTTGAGTTTGAATTTGCAATTGGGATTTGTTTATACAAATATCTATGTGTATTTGGTTTTCTATCTACTGTGCTTAGGCGATACAAGGGGTGACAACCCTCGTATCTAAGATTTAAAGGATTTATTCAAGGAACCTATAGGTAAATCTGATCTCTTGTAATCATGGGTAGAAGGATGTGATAGAACTGGAAACGATTCATCGCAGGGATTGATTTAGCATCCTTGTACAGCCTATCCCGTCCTTATTTTTGGGATGTATACTGAAAAGTCTATCTTTTGTATGAACATCTTTATTTTTGAAATAAGAATCACATGATCTTTGTTTGCATATTTTTATGGTGATGCATATTGTCTAATACATTACATTGTAGATAACATGGTGTGTGGTGTCACACACGAGATCATGTTATTGGCTCCTTATAAAGTATAAGTATAGGCTCACAACCGAGATGACTTTGGACAAACCATTGGTATGGTTGTAGTGTGATTTGATATTGGTTTGTCTTGACCATAAAATCACACTAGTACACTTTGTGTGTATTGAGCAGGACCGACTTAGAGGTGATTCGATATATTGCTGACTACTTAATCGAATCAGACCTCAGATATTATATTGTGCATACTCTTAATCCCGATATAATAACGGGCACATATACTTAGTAGTCATTTCTTTGATTTACCAATGGGCGCGATTTAAAGATTAAATCGATAGGCTCGGTAAGTTGAGAAATGATATTATTTATATGGTGTGTCGTTGATTATAAGAGGAAACTGTGTCCTATATATTAGGATGATGATGTCCCCATGAGGAGCTCATAAGGTTCATCATGTAAACCCTGTAGGTGGACTTGGTCCGGCATGATGAAAAGGTTGAGTGGTACTACTCATGGAGTTAGATGTTGATTAATTAATGGTCAGTAAATTAATTAATCGACGGACATTCGATATTTTAAACACGGAGAGAAAATGT
Organism: Wurfbainia villosa; assembly: GCA_025175895.1. Lineage (NCBI taxonomy): Eukaryota > Viridiplantae > Streptophyta > Magnoliopsida > Zingiberales > Zingiberaceae > Wurfbainia > Wurfbainia villosa. The sequence continues at coordinate 43,936,162 of CM045999.1, read as the reverse complement.
ACAAATAATATATAGAGCCCATATTAACTTATGGGGGTTGGTGAAGTAGATCAATGATAATCCTTTAGTGGAATGGATAATCATTAATGGATCGTACTTTATGTTGGCTTGATCCATTGGGTGGCCAAGATCCAACTCCTCCTCATGGTCCCTATTATACCCTATTAACACCTCATGAATCTTAGATCCAATGGATAGAAAAAAAACTCTAGATCCAAAGGTAGAGATTAAATCTCTAGATCCGACGGTTTAGATTAAATCTCTAGATCCGACGGTTGAGATTAAATCCGTAGAACCAATGGTGGAGATTAAAAGGATGCTTGAGCCCAACTCTATAAATATAGGGCTATGGCTTGGCCGGCAACTTGATGGATGAGAATAGGGTTTGCTTCCCTTGGGCGGCAAGTAATCCTAGTTTGGTTAGGATTAGGAGTAGGCGGCTAGGGTTAGTGTTTAGGTGTTGGTTGTGGGCGGCAAAAATGAGGAGAAGGCTTTTTCTTCTTCTTCCAAGGTTTGGCCGGCAACCTATCCTTCTTCCCTCTACCTTGGCCGGAGCTCAACCTATTCTTCTTCCCTTCATCCTTTGCCGGAAATTAGGAGAACTAAGTTTAGGGTTTGGGCGGCAATAAGGAGAAGGATTGTCTTCCTTTCTCTTCTCCAAGTGTTGGCCGGTGCCCATGCCCTCATTGATTCTCCTTTGGCCGGTTCCTATACTCCATGTTCTCTTCCTTGGCCGACGGTAACATCGAGTCTATTGACTTGGTGGCCGGTTCTAGATAGGAAGAAGAGTTTTGTTTGATGATCTTCCTTTGTTCGGAGTGAACAAGGAAAGGAAGATTGGTGATCTAGGAGGCTTCGACTTTAGGAATATCGTCGCCCACACGACGTCCAAAAGGAGGAAGGACATACAATAGAAGATCAAGAGGTATAACAAGAGGTATAATCTTGTTTATTTTGATTAGTTTTCCTTTGTATTATGTTTATAATTGCTTTTCAATTATATGCATGTTTTATGTGGATGTTTACTTTATGTATGTGGCTAAATAATACTTGGATCCCGAAAATAAACACAAAAGCCGGCGATCCGTACATTGTCTATTCCGCGGGTATTAGTGGAATAGAGGTTGGTCCCTTGAACAATAAGTTTGTTCAAGTGACTACTCTAAACGAATAGCACGACGATGACAAGGTTGCTTGGGTGTTCCCTTTTGTCTAGGATTAAATTTTAATCCAGGGACATCGATGGGATCGCAATGAACAAGCGACCGAGTTGAAGTGGGAAGCGAAGTTTCCCCTCACGGATCAACCCAACAACTGGTATCAGAGCCACGATTTCCAATTTTGTGTGTTTAGGATTCGATTAATTTTTATGCACTTTTCATATATTATATGTGCCAGATAATAGTAGGATATGCGTAAGTTAACTCTTTGGTTGCAGGCATAAGATCCGACTATTATGGTCATATGTGTGTATGTGATTGTATGTGTGTAAATGTTTATTTTGTTGAATCTTTGGGGTTGACGAGGATAGTATTTAATTTTTTGTAAATTAGATACGACATTGTTTAGCCACTCTTTTTATTTTAGTTTACTTTCGATCTAGATTTCATGTACACTCCCTCGTGGAGTATAGGATCGATGGATGTAAATTAAAATAGATTTTAGTCTCGGCTCGGATCTCCGGATGGCTCGTACATGGCATAGGAGGAGCGGACAAGAAGGCGATACGACGGGAGACATATTGAAGACAAAAGCCATAATAGTTGGAAAATTTTTATTTTTCATATTTATTGCTTATTGTTTGATATGCATGTCGTAGGCTAGAAAATTTCTCAATTTCAAATTACTAAGTGGGAGAGAGATATTTTTATAAATTCCCACGGGCTCCATTACGATTTGACATGTGATGCAATCAAACTTGCGTGTCATCTCTGAGTGCCTTCCTCACCATCGGATGCGTTTGTTTGCGGATCACAAGGTCAAATATGGTTATAGGGAATTATTAAGGAGAATGTGTACTTCCCCATTGTAAGGCACATAACCCGAGATAATTATCTTGGTACCAAGTAATGGTGAACACTTAGATACAAATATAAGTATCCTTCCCATCGGAGTCACTACTTTTATTTGTAGGGCCGAAGAGAAACCAACTATTAATTTTACTTGTCAAAAAGTTAGGTTGACAAGATAGTAAAATTAATAGGTAAAACCTCCTCTTACAAATGTAGAATTCGTATACGTCCACACTATCGTGGCATACGATATTCTCGGTGTTTTGAGGTGTTGGTTTATTTTAAAATTGTATTGTTTGAGGAATCAATAATTTTTTTAAATCTACAGTAATGATCTATGTGATTCTTAGGATTTTCAAAAATGACTTTCAGTCCACTTGCTATGATACTAAAGGAAAATAAACTTACTGTACCCAAATAATGTTGATTGGAAAAGAATCTAGATATTATCTTATCTGCTAAGGAGTACAAGTATGTACTCTTCGAAGAGTGTCCTCCTAAGCCTGCGAATGAGCTGGAAGTCCTTGGAGCTGAGATCAATGGGGAAACCCAGGTCGATATCATTCTCCAGTCGATAGAAAGGCTTGTTCAGGCTCAGGCCATGGTTGCTCAGAAGGTTTCTACTTTTAAGCCGAAAGGCAAGAAGAAGAAGAAACAATGTGGAGCAAAGGTGGTGGGAGGATCTCAGGGAGAAGTGAAGAAGCCGAAAGGCAAGTACTTCACTTGCAAGCAGGATGGACATTGGAAGAAGGACTGTCCCAATCCAAAGCAGAACAAAGGTATATCCTTTGGTCTAGTCGTTGAAACATGGTTAGCGGTGTTATCTACCGGCACCTGGTGAGAAGATACGGGAGCCTATGATCATGTCTGCAATACTTTGTAGGGGTTCCAGGAAACCCGATGACGAGCTGAGGGAGAGATTACCGTTTACTTGGCCAAAGCCATGAAGGTGGCAGCTATTGCAGTGGGAGATGTTTTATTTATCTTTTGAGACAAATAAAACTTTGGTTATCGAAAATTCCCTTTATGTACCTTTATTTAGAAAGAATTTAATTTCAGTTTCTAAATTGTTAATGGATGGATATTCTATTTCTTTTAATAACAGATTTATTATAAAAAGGAATAGGGACATTATCTGTTCAGGTACATTGATAGGAAATCTATAAACACTTGAACCAAAACCTCCCACGATGCAAATTAAAGTTAATAACTCATCTTCTAATTCTAATAAGAGAAAAGAACCTTCGAAGATGAATCAAACATATCTTTGGCATCTTAGGCTTGGTCATATTAACCTAAGCAGAATTCAAAGGTTGATAGGTGATGGACCTTTGGGTTCATTACTAGTGGAGAATTTCTCAACCTGTGAATCTTGCTTGGAGGGTAAAATGACCAAGAGGCCTTTTAAGGCCAAGGGGTATAGAGCCAAAGATGTGTTAGAATTGGTTCATTCGGATTTGTGTGGTCCTATGTCTATCCAGGCTAGAGGTAGTTTTGAGTATTTCATTTCTTTTATATACGATTATTTGAGATATGGATACATTTACTTGATACGCCGCATGTCTGAATGTTTTGACAAGTTCAAAGAATTCAAGACTGATGTGGAGAAACGTCAAGGTAAAAGTATCAAGAAACTACGATCTGATCATGGTGGCGAGTACCTCTTAAGAGAGTTTAGGAATTACTTATCAGAGGCTGGGATTCAATCCCAATTGTCTGCACCTGGCACACCCCAGCAGAATGGTGTAGCAGAGTGAAGGAATATGACTCTTATAGAGATGGTTATATCGGTGATGAGTTATTCTGAGTTGCCAGAATCTTTATGGGGATATGCTCTAGATACGGCGATGTACATTCTGAACTTAGTTCCATCTAAATCAGTGCCTTCTACTTCCACAAAGTTGTGGACTGGGCGAAAGCCTAGTCTAAGTCATATTCGGATATGGGGGAGTCCTGCACATGTGCTGAAGGCAGATGGTGGTAAGTTGGAACCTCGTACAGAAGTACGCATGTTCGTTGGCTATCCTAAAGGAACGAAGGGTGGTTTGTTTTATAGTCTTAGAGATCAGAGGGAGATCGTTAGCACGGACGCCAGATTTCTAGAGCAAGATTATGTGATGTGTTAGTTATAGCCCTAGAACCAATAATGTGATGGTTGAATAGGGAACATTTTGTATCATATTCTATAAAGGCAAAGGATTGGTTATTATATTTACGTCTTGCTTGTGCCAGCTAAATTAAATATAATAATGCCCTAGAAAAGTAGGTTCTTATCTACAGCACATCAATTGGCAGAATTGATTATGAGAGGCTGTAGAGAACACTTTCCTAAATGTTCCTAGTCAAGTATTAATATGCAAGGGCAATATTAATACATAAAGACTAGCATGTAGGTCAATTGATGACTTGATCTCACAAGTCATGGATATATGATATCAAGTTGACACATGGGTATATATTAGAGAATATATACTGAACTGACCCGCCATGAGAAAGTTTCATGGATCGTCATATGAGTGTCATAAACTTTCTCATGTGACTATTGGTATGAATAGTCCTCAAACCTGAAGCTACTACGGTTCCCTACATAAGGAGTTATGTACTTTGGTATCGTCAAACGTCACCCGTAACAGGGTGGACCATAAAGGCGATTACTGGGTATATAACAAATTATGAGGAGGGATGTGAGTGATGTAGATGGGATCTATCCCTCCCATATGACGGGAGTGATATGTGTGGGCCCCTTGATTGAGTAGAACTACTAAAACGCATGGCCATGCTCGAATGAGTCAATATGAGATATTGAGCTCATTTGTTTGAGTTAGTTTACTCAGGGATCAAGAAACACATAGATTGATCGAGGATGACACGGTCTATGCCTCATTGGTCAATCTGATATCAAGGATAGAAGGACACGGTCATACATTATAGTAGTCATGGAAAGGTTAGTCGGATCTTGACTTATTTCGTAACTTGGGTAGCAATGATGTATTGCTAGATGCCGCTCATTGCTTGTGTATCTTAAAGAGTTTAGATCCACTGCCAATGTTATGAGAGCCTATAGGGTCACACACAAAGAGCATGATGATTAGAAGAATTAGTGCATTCTAGTTTGACTAGAATAATTTGGGAATAAGCTTAAGTACAAAATGGTTTTTGGACTTTAAGCTTAATGAGAATTTTAGCTTATTGATTTAATGAGATTAATTCAATATGCTAAGCTTATTGAATTAATAAGATTAAATAAATATGTTATTATGATATCCTAAGCTTAATTGATTTAATAAGATTAATTCAATATGTTACCTTATTGATTTAATGAGATTAATTCAATATGATAACATAAGCTTATTGAATTAATAAGATTAATTCAACATGCATGAATGCCACATAAGCATGCCACCTAAGCTTGATGAGGTGGAAGGAGACAAAGGGTTTTGACCTTTGGAATTTCTCCACATGTGGTCGGCCAAACAAGGAGTGTAACTCCTTGTTTGATTATTTTTTAATGCAATTGATTGCATTGAATGTGATAGGAGGTGAAAGGTTTTTTCAATCCTATAAAACACTCCATGGGGTGGCCGACCAAACTAAGGGTGGAAGCTTGAGGCTTGGAGAGAGCTTGGTGGTGAGAGGCTTTGGTTGTGTGGCTTTTGTGAGTGTAGGATAGCAAGAAGAGTGATCTTCTTCTTCCTTTCTCTTTTTCCCTACCTTCCTCTCCTTTAGGGACTTCTCTAGCAAGAAGTAAAGGAGAGCTCTTCTAGTTTCTTTTGTGAGACAAGAGCTTGCTCGTGTGGATACATATAGAGGCACGGACATTTGAACGTGCTAAAAGATCCAACAAACCCAAGGAGAAGCGGGATTAAAAAGGGCACGCAACAAAGGTAATATTCTCCTATAAGATAGGTTTTTCTTTTAGAGAAATTTATTTTTTTGTACGAGGTTTTCTTTCGCAAGGATCACTTGGAAGGGATCCTATTTTTCCATTGCGCATATGCTATTTTGCATAAAAAAAATCCCTACAATGGTATCAGAGCCACTTGCGAAAGATCGTATAAAAAAAATAGGTTTTCTCTATTTTATATATGATATAGAAGTAGGATAAATTTTATTATGAGTTGATAATTGCATTAGCAATTTTTCAAACATAATAAAATATCCGATGTCTTTTAAAAGTTAAAATTGACATGGTGCATGGTTATGGCCTAGTCCCAAAAAGTTTGTGAATGTGTGTGTTGTAATTCTTAATACGGCCTGCGTGTCGTTCCTTTCTCCTAAAATTCTTGTTGTAAAATTAGTTTTAGACTCGAATGTAACTCGAGTATTTCTCCTTTTGTAATATACAAAATAAAGATGGAGGGTCCATTGGAAGATGACGTTACAAGGAGGATGTCAACAACACAAGACAACCAAAAGGAAGCACTTGGGAGAAGATGCTATCCCTAGGTTGACCAATCAATCTTTTCATTGGCTTGAGAAGATTGTAGAATAAGGGCCATAACCATGACACGCTTAGTTTAATATGTATGTGATGCATGTTAATTTAGCTTATATGTGATGTATGCTAATATGTATGTGATGCACGTTTAAGTTTATTTCTTAATAAGTCAAAAACGATATGTCTACCAAAGTTTGGTACTCACTACTTCCTCGATCATTTGTTGTGGGGTTTGCCAAAGCAAAGCAATGCATTTTATCTTGGAAGAGTGCAAGTGGAAAATCATGATGTCCCGCTATCAAACTTGGTTAAGACTTAATTAAATGTTTCTTAATTAATTAAGAAAGTAGAGGCATATATTATCTTTGAACATAAGTTTTAAAAATTAGTTTTGTGTGATTTCCGAACATCAGCTTTGTCTTAGAAAGTGGTCGTTTCTCCGATATCAAAGAAGGCCTCTGTGCCTCGCCACGGCCTGGAAGCTGGTTTAGGAATAAGCACTAAACTAATCTAAACTTAACCAAAGCTATTAAAGAGTTACATCAGATGTAATTGGCAAAATATTGCCTACCTAATCATAGTACGTCTTGGGCGATTAGCCAAAGCTAACTCAAGACGAAGTATGATGTAGATCTTTATCCCATATAAATTTATAGCTAAATAGAAGCTAATGATGTAAGCAAAATGTGTTTACCTACATCAATGATTAGCTCATATCAAAGCTATGAGAATTTAGTGGGAGCCTCATTTAATTAAAGGACTAATTAAATGACTTAGGTATGATACTTAATTTTGCATTTTAATATTGTAGATCACCATGTCATCTAACACGACACACCCCCTCAACTTGCGATCTGTCCTTGAGAAAGACAAGCTCAATGGAGCTAACTTTCTAGACTGGTATAGGAACTTGAGGATTATCCTCAAGCAAGAACGTAAACTGTATGTCCTAGAGCAGTCTATCCCTGAAACACCCGCCCCTGCGGCCACTCGTGCTGAAAAGGATGCTTATAAGAAGCATCAAGATGACGCATTAGATGTGTCATGTCTTATGCTTGCCACCATGAACTCTGAGCTTCAGAAGCAACATGAGAACATGGATGCCTATGGTATGGTTGAGCATTTAAAACAACTATATCAAGGACAAGCTAGGCACGAGCATTTTGAAGTGTCTAAGGCTCTTTTTGCATGCAAGATGCAAGAAGGAACACCTGTAGGAACTCATGTACTTAAAATGATAGGGTACGTTGAGAAGCTTGAAAGACTAGGTTTTCCACTGAGCCAAGAATTGGCAACTGATGTTATCCTGTAATCATTGCCGGAAGCATATAATCAATTCGTCATGAATTATAACATGAATGAAATTGATAAGCCTTTGCCTGAGATTCTCAGCATGTTAAAAACTGTTGAACCGAATCTCAAGAAGAAAGTTAGTAACGTACTAATGGTCAAGATGGGCAAAGGTAAGCGCAAAGGCAAGGGTAAGACCCAAGCCAAAGGCAAGGCCAATTCATCCACTTCAAAGGGTAAAGGTAAAGTACCTAAGGAAGGGGACTGTTTCCATTGCGGTTAGACTGGACACTGGAAGCGGAACGGCAAAGTCTATCTTGAGGAAGTAAAGAAGAAAAGAAGTGGGACTTCTGCCTCAGGTATACACGTTATAGAAGTTAATCTATCTATTTCTTCTACATGGGTATTAGATACCGGATGTGCATCTCACATTTGTACTGATGTGCAGGGACTGAGAAATAGTAGACTAATGGCAAAGGGCGAAGTGGACCTAGGAGTAGGCAATGGCGCAAAAGTTGCTGCTGTAGCTGTAGGAATATATTCTTTGTCTTTGCCCACTAGGCTTATCTTAGAACTAGAGGAGTGCTTTTATGTAACGCCCGTAAAATTTCTAGCAATTTTACGAGAATTCTTGCCTTTACGATAATGGGCTTTATGTGGGTCTTTTCAAAAATAAAAGAAAATAAGCCAAAAAAAGATGCAAGGCCTAGGAATTGAACCCCAAACCTCTAGAGATAGCCAAGCCCTATAGATGCACCCACTAACTAGAAGCCCAATAAGATTATATCATTAGAAGAATAGCGGAAATTTTGGTTAAGTATAAGGGAGATCAAGGGACTCTTCAAATGAATAAATAGGGGGAATGAGGGGGCATAAGTTATCAAAACTTCATTTCTCCACCTCTTCTTCTTCCTCACCGAATTCTAGAGCTCCCTCTTCATCCTTTGGCCGAAACCCCATTCAAGCAAGGAGAAGGCTAGGTTTTGTTTCCTTAGGTCATCTTCCCACTCAAAGCAAAGCGAAGGAAGTAAGATTCCCTCACCTGCAGTATATTTGTTCTTGTAGATACATGAAAGAATATGAAGCTTTGAGCCCCTACATGTTTCGGCCAACCAAGGTTTTGGGGGCTAGGGTTGCATGAAAATGATTCTAAGGAAATTTTTATAGGTTGTATGCTTCATGTAGGAAGTTTTAGGTGACAAAAACCCAAGCTTTGAGCCCCTACATGTTTCGGCCAACCAAGGTTTTTGGGGCTAGGGTTGCATGAAAATGATTCTAAGGATATTGTTATAGATTGTATGCTTCATGTAGGAATTTTTAGGTGACAAAAATCCAAGCTTATTGCCCCTACATGTTTCGGCCAACATTGGTTTTAGGGCTAGGGTTTAATGAAAACACCCCTTATGAAGTTAGGTTATGTTGTATGCTTCATGTATGAATTTATGCAACAAGAATCAAATTTTGGTACCCTCCAAGTTTCGGCCAACATTGGTTTTAGGGCTAGGGTTTCATGAAAACACCCCCTTAAGAAGTTAGGTTATGTTGTATGCTTCATGTATGAATTTATGTAACAAGAATAAAATTTTGGTAGCCTACATGTTTTGGCCAACATGGGTTTTAGGTCTAGGGTTTCATGAAAACACCCCCTTATGAAGTTAGGTTATGTTGTATGCTTCATGTATGAATTTTATGTAACAAAAAAAATAAAAGTTTGGTACCCTACAAGTTTCGGCCCACAATGGTTTTAGGGCTAGGGTTGCACGAAAACACCCCATAGGAAATTAAGATATGTTTATGATTTTAATGGGTCATGAAATATGCCTATGTGATGAACATGTTTATGATTTTAGTATGTCATGAAGTATGCCTATGTGATGAAGATGTTTATGATTTAATATGCTATGAAATATGCCTATGTGAGGAGCATGTTTACCATGAATTATGCCTATGTGATGAACATGTTTATGATTTTAGTATGTCATGAAATATGCCTATGTGATGAAGATGTTTATGATTTAATATGCTATGAAATATGCCTATGTGATGAGCATGTTTACGATGAATTATGCCAATGTGATGAACATGTTTATGATTTTAGTATGTCATGAAATATGCCTATGTGATGAAGATGTTTATTATTTAATATGCTATGAAATATGCCTATGTGATGAGCATGTTTACCATGAATTATGCCTATGTGATGAACATGTTTATGATTCTAATATGTCATGAAATATGCCTATGTGATGAAGATGTTTATGATTTAATATGCTATGAAATATGGCTATGTGATGAAGATGTTTATGATTTATTATGCTATGAAATATGCCAATGTGATGAGCATGTTTACCATGAATTATGCCTTTGTGATGAACATGTTTATGATTTTAATATGTCATGAAATATGCCTATGTGATGAACAAGTTGATGATTTTAATATGCCATGAAATATGCTTATGTGATGAACAAGATTATGCTTTAAGACCCCTTTAGGGTATTCTTAAGTTATGAATGCATATATGCTATGACATGTCTAAAAAGATGCATCCCCTTGTTATGTTGGGATTAAGAGCTCTCCTTATGATAAGATAAGACGGAGATGCTTCCCTTTTCAAGTAGGGATTAAGAGCTCTCCTTATGATAAGATAAGACGGAGATGCTTCCCTTTTTATGTTGGGGATTAAGAGCATTCTTTATGATATGACAAGAAAGAAAGGAAGTAAGTATTTTACTTTGTAAGAGGTTAAGTACCCGACCCGTCAGGTGGTCGTTAATCAAATCCAAAGGGACATAAGAAGACGTAAGAGGTCTTGCCCTGGAAAGACGTAAGAGGTCTTGCTCTAGTAGGAGTGGTGGCTCGCTACCCCAGCCTATTAGTGAACGCGCATTATGTGGTACTTAACCTGGGGCCCCCCATGCAAGTTATGATTATGTTGAAGTACCTATATGTATATGTTTTGAAAAGAAAGGACTTGTATGAAATTAAGAATGCTTATGATCATATTTAAGAATGCTTATGATTATGTCCTTTATGTATGTTTAGGATTTTATGATATGATGAATGCTTATGATCAAGTTTATGAATGCTTATGATTATGTCCTTTATGTATGTTTAGGATTTTATGATATGATGAATGCTTATGATCAAGTTCAAGAATGCTTATGATTATGTCCTTTATGTATGTTTAGGATTTTATGATATGATGAATGCTTATGATCATGTTTAAGAATGCTTATGATTATGTCCTTTATGTATGTTTAGGATTTTATGATATGATGAATGCTTATGATCATGTTCAAGAATGCTTATGATTATGTCCTTTATGTATGTTTAGGATTTTATGATATGATGAATGCTTATGATCAAGTTCAAGAATGCTTATGATTATGTCCTTTATGTATGTTTAGGATTTTATGATATGATGAATGCTTATGATCAAGTTCAAGAATGCTTATGATTATGTCCTTTATGTATGTTTAGGATTTTATGATATGATGAATGCTTATGTTCAAGTTTAAAAATGCTTATGATTATGCCCTTGATGCATGTTTAGGATTTGATGATGTCCTGAATGCTTAGGTTTAAATTATGCCCTGCTTAGATTTAATTATGCTTAGCATGCTTATGTAAAACTTTATGCCATGCTTAGGTTTTATTACGTTGGTATGTTGATGATTAGTGTTGTTATGAAATACTCATGCTATTTATGCTGGTATGCTCATGTTGCTAATTGTTTGATGAAGTTTGTGGCTTTTGTGGGTAGGCAAGAATCTTACTAAGCTATATGCTTATTGTTTCTCTTGTCCATATACTGCAGATAAAGGAAACATGAACTAGAGGAAGTAGCAGGAGGGGTCAAGTGTGTGTGATAGTGGCATGGTGGAAAAAGACCCTATTACTATCTGCTCATATTTATATGCTCAATGAACAACTTAAGACATTGCTTCCGCTTATAAGACTTGTGATTTATTAGTACCATGTTGGATGTTGCTTAGTATGTTATTGTCAATTACTTAAGAAAGTTTGATATGTTAGAACCCATGAATGGATCTTAATGTTATGCATGTTATGAAATGAGATAAGATATGTTAACATGCTAATTATGAATATGATATGTGATGCATGTATAAAAGAAGGTTTATGCCATGATAACATGTTTAAGTATGTAGATTGTGAAATGAACCATATAGGTTATGGAAAAAAAAAGTAGCGCCGCCCTGAGAGTAGATAAGGGCGGGCGTTATAGGTTGGTATCAGAGCGGGTTCACCTTTCCACTATCATATATCAAGCCTCCATCCTGCTATTTCCAAGTAAGTCACTTTGTGCATACCTAAGTTTCTTTTATAATGAAGAATGTCTTCTATTTAGATAGAAATAATACCTCATCATGTTTTAGTAGAATGGAATCACACTTGTGATCTAGATAGAAATAATACCTCATCATGTTTTAGTAGAATGGAATCACACTTGTGACTTAGATAGTAATGATACCTTACCAAGCATTATATGATGGAAACATGCTTCTAACCTAGAAATGCAACTAGGAAGGATACCTTACCTTGTTTATGATAAGGAATGTTTAGATACATGTGTATGAGTAGAAATTATAATAATACCTTAATTATTTATTTAGCACTTAGATAACATGAATGGGAGACGTAGTAATAGAGGGAATGAATCGGCACCCCCACCCGATTTGATGCATGTGGTTACTGAGCTACAGCGGTAGGTCGCAAAACAACAGCTCGTTATCAATGCTCTCATGAATCAACAAGGGAACCCTAGCACCACACCAGAGATGCAAAACGTAATGCCAAACGCGATCACTATGGTGCAAGCACCACTAGTCAATGCTGCCACCAGGGTCCGGCCCGAAACTTATCTGATTCAGTGGCAGAGGCTGAAACCAGAAAAATTCTCAGGTGCCTGCGGACCATGGGATGCCCAAGCCTGGTTCAAAACCGTTGAGAGCATCGTGGTGATGCTGGATTGGCCCGAGCATGACAAGATAAAATGTGCCTCCTTCTGTCTTTCCGGAGATGCAAGGATGTTGTGGGAGAGGGTCAAAGCAAAGAGACAAGTAAATCAAATGAGGTGAACAAACTTTGAATCTGAGTTCTTCGAGGAGTTCTTTTAGAGACGGATCACAAATAAGCACTATGATGAGTTACTCGAGTTCCAACAAGGTGATCTATCAGTCAGTGAAGCTATGAAAAGATTCAACCGACTGGCACGCCTCTGCCCAGAATTAGTCAGTACAGAAAGGGAGATGACCAGACTCATGCTGAAAATGTTATGACCGGAGATAGCTCTGAATGTGGCCGGTGGAGTCAATCGACCCCAGACCGTCGAAGAGCTGTTCAGTAGTGCCCTAATCACCGAGCACTACCTGAACAACATATGTCAGCAGAATAAGGCACGGACCGGAGATCAGAAATCTCAGAATACTAGCTGGAAGAGGGACCGTAGTGGCAAGAAGAAACAGTGGAATGACCCAAAAGGGGGCCCAAGAAACAGCCAAACTGGGTATCCTGACTGTCCTACATGTGGGAAGAAGCATCCGGGGGAATGTCGTCAGGGCACGAGGAAGTGTTACAACTGTGGACTGGAGGGGCACATAGCCTGGAACTGTCCTACCCGAGTTCAGGCACCTCCTCAGTAGTATGTCCAGTACCCGAGAGCTCCTCCACAGCTTCACCAGATGCAGGCTACGATAGAGGGTCCTCAGATAAGCCAAGGGAGACTGGAAGCCCCACCCGTTGGGACAAATGCCAGGGTGTTCTCCCTCACCAGAGAAGACGTAGCGAGTGCCTCGACGGTTGTCACAAGTCAGATATTTATTTTCAGTAAGTATGCTACTGTATTGTTTGACACTGGGGCAACCCACTCGTTCATCTCTACGCCATTCACAAGAAAGATAGATAGGCATCCCCAAGTTTTGGACTATAAATTCTTAACAACGTTACCTTCGGGAGAAGCGATGCCATCCACCCATATTCTGCGCACCGCACCAATTAGACTCGCAGACAAGGAGCTCTATTGTGACCTGATAGTTTTGGATATGCGGGACTATGATGTTATATTGGGCATGGATTTCCTGCACAAGTACGACACTTCAATTGAGTGCCGTAAACGGAAGGTGATCTTCCAACCCGAAGCAGAGGTCTCATTTGAGTTTATCGGGGAGCCAAAGAAAGGAACAAGGAAATTCTTATCAGCGTTGAAAGCCCAAAAAATGTTAGAAAATGGATGCACTAGATTTCTAGCAAACGTGGTTGATACCGTATCAGCAAGGAGCCAGAAGCTAGAAGATGTCAGAGTGGTATGCGACCATCCGGAGGTATTCCCTGATGACCTACCTGGATTACCACCTGATAGAGAAATTGAGTTCGAGATCGAATTGATTCCCAGAACTAACCCGATCTCCAAGGCACCTTACCGTATGGCGCCGACTGAGTTGAAAGAACTTCAAAAATAGCTACAAGAGTTACTTGACCAGGGATTTATCCGCCCTAATCACTCACCATGGGGAGCTCCCGTGATGTTCATAAAGAAAAAGGATGGGTCTATGCGAATGTGTATAGACTACCGGGCACTGAACAACGTGACCATCAAGAATAGGTACCCCCTTCCCAGGATCGATGACCTGTTCGACCAACTGAAGGGAGCTACTGTCTTTTCAAAGATCGATCTCAGGTCTGGCTATCATCAAGTAAAAGTAAAGCTAGGCGATATTCCGAAGACGGCCTTCCGGACAAGATACAGACATTATGAGTTGGTAGTTATGCCCTTCGGAGTAACCAATGCTCCTGCGATGTTCATGGACCTGATGAATCGAGTATTCTCAGCCTTCCTCGACAAATTTGTAATCGTCTTCATCGATGATATTCTTATCTACTCGAGAGACCGAGAAGAGCATGCTGAACATCTGAAGACAGTGCTACAGATTCTGCAGAAAGAGCAACTATATGCGAAGTTCTCCAAATGTGAGTTCTGGATTGATCAAGTGTCATTCTTGGGTCATGTCATCTCTAAAGAAGGAATCATGGTAGACCCAATAAAGGTTGAAGCTATGAGGAACTGTAATAGGCCAAGGAATGCGAGTGAAATCAGGAGTTTTCTCAGGCTAGCAGGCTATTACAGAAAGTTTGTAGAGGACTTCTCTAGAATTGCAGCCCCTATGACAGCCCTCACCAGAAAGGACAAGCAATACAAATGGACTGAGGACTGTGAGAAGAGTTTTACGGAACTAAAGAGGAGACTGACCAGCGCTCCCATTCTGACTCTCCCTGAAGATAATGAAAGCTTCGATATGTATAGTGACGCTTCTAAACTGGGGCTCGGAGCTGTGCTTATGCTAAATGGAAAGGTTATCGCTTACGCCTCTAGACAGCTCAAGGAGCACGAAATAAACTATCCTACCCATGACTTAGAACTGGCAGCCATGGTATTTGCTCTGAAAATATGGAGACACTACTTATACGGAGCTCGGTGCAGGATTTATACAGACCACCAGAGTCTGAGATATTTCTTCACTCAGAAAGACCTAAACATGAGACAACGTAGATGGCTCGAGCTAGTCAAAGATTATGATTGTGAGATATTCTATCATCCAGGGAAGGCCAACAAGGTGGCAGATGCACTTAGCAGAAAGTCTTGTGCCGCTTTGATGTCCTTATCGATGCTATCTCAGCCCCTGAAAAGGGAAATAATGAATTACAGAATAGAGATTATTTCTGGACAACTTTCCACCATGACAATAGCGCCGACGCTGTTCGACGATATAATGGGAAAGCAAGATGGTGATTTAGACATCCAGAAGATCAAACAGGAAGTCCTGGAAGGAAGGGATAATGGATTCCGCATTTCCGACAGCGGATTATTATACCTCTGGGACCGACTATGTATTCCGGATGATCCGGAATTACGGAAGAAGATACTCGAGGAATCCCATGGAACACCTTATACCATGCATCCTGGATCTACAAAAATGTATCTGGACTTAAGAGATAAATTTTGGTGGTCCGGCATGAAAAGGGATGTGGCTCAGTACGTCAACACCGCCCGACCGCCGGAGGGTTAAGCGAACACGTAAACACGGAGGATTATCAGAGGCCGTCTGATTCCAGAATGGAAATGGGAAGAAATTTCTATGGATTTCATCTCAGGATTACCCAGAACAACAAATTGTTATGATGCTATATGAGTAATCGTAGACCGGTTGACAAAGTTTGCCCATTTCCTGGCAATTAAGATGACCTATCTGGTTGAGCAGCTAGCTCAATTATATGTCAAGGAAATTATCAGATTACATGGAGTGGCTAAGGCTATTATTTCTGATCGTGATGGTCGTTTTACCTCCCATTTCTGGGAATGTGTTCAGAAGGCTCTTGCCACTAAGTTGAGATTCAGCACTGCGTTTCATTCTCAGACCGACGGTCAGATAGAAAGAGTGAACCAGGTGCTGGAAGATATGTTGCGGGCTTGTGCTCTAGACTTTAAGGGGAGTTGGTGTCGATATTTGTGCTTGGCAGAATTTGCATACAACAACAGTTACTAGGCTACTATTGGAATGGCACCATATGAAGCCCTATACAGGGGAAGATGTAGGTCTCCTATCTGTTGGTACGAGGGTTGTGAAAGGAGGGAAATGGGTCTTCAGACCGATATTATTGATGATACCCCCCGAGCTATACAGAATATCCGCGAGAATCAAACTCGCCAGAGCCGAAAAAGAGCTATGCGGATATGCGGCGAGACCGTTAGAATTGGTCGGGATCCGTATTCCTCAAAGTGGCCCCTATGAAGGGAGTGGTGAGATTCGGAAGGAAGGGTAAACTGAGTCCACGCTACGTGGGACCGTATCCGATATTGCAGAGGGTTGGCAAGGTAGCTTACAAGCTGGAGCTGCCTCAAGAGATGTCGGCTATACACAACGTGTTCCATGTCTCTGTGCTCAAGAAATGCATATCCAGTGCGGACCAAGTGATCGAGCCACAAACAGTACAAGTTCAAGAGGACCTGAGTATTGAAAGTCAGCCTATCCAGATAGTAGACCGAGAAGTCAAGAGGCTAAGGAACAAAGAGGTGCCCTTAGTAAAGGTCCTATGGCAGAATCAACGATACGAGGAAGATACCTGGGAACGCGAGGAGGACATGAAGCAGAAGTACCCAGACTTGTTTTAAGTTTCGAGGATGAAACTTTTAAAAGGTATAAAGGATTGTAACACCCGTAAAATTTCTAGCAATTTTACGAGAATTCTTGGCTTTACGATAATGGGCTTTATGTGGGCCTTTTCAAAAATAAAAGAAAATAAGCCAAAAAGAGATGCAAGGCCTAGGAATTGAACCCCAAACCTCTAGAGATAGCCAAGCCCTATAGATACACCCACTAACCAGAAGCCAAATAGGATTATATCATTAGAAGAATAGGGGAAATTATGGTTAAGTGTAAGGGAGATCAAGGGACTCTTCAAATAAATAAATAGGGGGAATGAGGGGGCATGAGTTATCAAAACTTCATTTCTCCACCTCTTCTTCTTCCTCACCGAATTCTAGAGCTCCCTCTTCATCCTTTGGCCGAAACCCCATTAAAGCAAGGAGAAGGCTAGGTTTTGTTTCCTTAGGTCATCTTCCCACTCAAAGCAAAGCGAAGGAAGTAAGATTCCCTCACCTGCAGTATATTTGTTCTTGTAGATACATGAAAGAATATGATGCTTTGAGCCCTTACATGTTTCGGCCAACCAAGGTTTTGGGGGCTAGGGTTGCATGAAAATGATTCTAAGGAAATTCTTATAGGTTGTATGCTTCATGTAGGAAGTTTTAGGTGACAAAAACCCAAGCTTTGAGCCCCTACATGTTTCGGCCAACCAAGGTTTTTGGGGCTAGGGTTGCATGAAAATGATTCTAAGGATATTGTTATAGATTGTATGCTTCATGTCGGAATTTTTAGGTGAAAAAAATCCAAGCTTATTGCCCCTACATGTTTCAGCCAACATTGGTTTTAGGGCTAGGGTTTCATGAAAACACCCCTTATGAAGTTAGGTTATGTTGTATGCTTCATGTATGAATTTATTCAACAAGAATCAAATTTTGGTACCCTCCAAGTTTCGGCCAACATTGGTTTTAGGGCTAGGGTTTCATGAAAACACACCCTTAAGAAGTTAGGTTAAGTTGAATGCTTCATGTATGAATTTATGTAACAAGAATCAAATTTTTGTACCCTACATGTTTCGGCCAACATGGGTTTTAGGGCTAGGGTTTCAAGAAAACACCCCCTTATGAAGTTAGGTTATGTTGTATGCTTCATGTATGAATTTTATGTAACAAAAAAAAATAAAAGTTTGGTACCCTACAAGTTTCGGCCCACAATGGTTTTAGGGCTAGGGTTGCACGAAAACACCCCTTAGGAAATTAGGATATGTTTATGATTTTAATGGGTCATGAAATATGCCTATGTGTTGAACATGTTTATGATTTTAGTATGTCATGAAGTATGCCTATGTGATGAAGATGTTTATGATTTAATATGCTATAAAATATGCCTATGTGAGGAGCATGTTTACCATGAATTATGCCTATGTGATGAACATGTTTATGATTTTAGTATGTCATGAAATATGCCTATGTGATGAAGATGTTTATGATTTAATAGGCTATGAAGTATGCCTATGTGATGAGCATGTTTACGATGAATTATGCCAATGTGATGAACATGTTTATGATTTTAGTATGTCATGAAATATGCCTATGTGATGAAGATGTTTATGATTTAATATGCTATGAAATATGCCTATATGATGAGCATGTTTACCATGAATTATGCCTATGTGATGAACATGTTTATGATTCTAATATGTCATGAAATATGCCTATGTGATGAAGATGTTTATGATTTAATATGCTATGAAATATGGCTATGTGATGAAGATGTTTATGATTTATTATGCTATGAAATATGCCAATGTGATGAGCATGTTTACCATGAATTATGCCTTTGTGATGAACATGTTTATGATTTTAATATGTCATGAAATATGCCTATGTGATGAACAAGTTGATGATTTTAATATGCCATGAAATATGCTTATGTGATGAACAAGATTATGCTTTAAGACCCCTTTAGGGTATTCTTAAGTTATGAATGCATATATGCTATGACATGTCTAAAAAGATGCATCCCCTTGTTATGTTGGGATTAAGAGCTCTCCTTATGATAAGATAAGACGGAGATGCTTCCTTTTTCAAGTAGGGATTAAGAGCTCTCCTTATGATAAGATAAGACGGAGATGCTTCCCTTTTTATGTTGGGGATTAAGAGCATTCTTTATGATATGACAAGAAAGAAAGGAAGTAAGTATTTTACTTTGTAAGAGGTTAAGTACCCGACCCGTCAGGTGGTCGTTAATCAAATCCAAAGGGACATAAGAAGACGTAAGAGGTCTTGCCCTGGAAAGACGTAAGAGGTCTTGCTCTAGTAGGAGTGGTGGCTCGCTACCCCAGCCTATTAGTGAACGCGCATTATGTGGTACTTAACCTGGGGTACTCCATGCAAGTTATGATTATGTTGAAGTACCTATATGTATAAGTTTTGAAAAGAAAGGACTTGTATGAAATTAAGAATGCTTATGATCAAGTTTAAGAATGCTTATGATTATGTCCTTTATGTATTTTTAGGATTTTATGATATGATGAATGCTTATGATCAAGTTCAAGAATGCTTATGATTATGTCCTTTATGTATGTTTAGGATTTTATGATATGATGAATGATTATGATCTAGTTCAAGAATGCTTATGATTATGTCCTTTATGTATGTTTAGGATTTTATGATATGATGAATGCTTATGATCAAGTTTAAGAATGCTTATGATTATGTCCTTTATGTATGTTTAGGATTTTATGATATGATGAATGCTTATGATCATGTTCAAGAATGCTTATGATTATGTCCTTTATGTATGTTTAGGATTTTATGATATGATGAATGCTTATGATCAAGTTCAAGAATGCTTATGATTATGTCCTTTATGTATGTTTAGGATTTTATGATGTGATGAATGCTTATGATTAAGTTCAAGAATGCTTATGATTATGTCCTTTATGTATGTTTAGGATTTTATGATATGATGAATGCTTATGTTCAAGTTTAAGAATGCTTATGATTATGCCCTTGATGCATGTTTAGGATCGTTTCAGTTACATGTTGCTATTTGATGATATCACAGATACTTATGTTTAAATTATACCACCTTAGATTTAATTATGCTTAGCATGCTTATGTAAATTTTATGCCATGCTTAGGTTTTATTACGTTGGTGTGTTGATGATTAGTGTTGTTATGAAATACTCATGCTATTTATGCTGGTATGCTCATGTTGCTAATTGTTTGGTGAAGTTTGTGGCTTTTGTGAGTAGGCATGAATCTTACTAAGCTATATGCTTATAGTTTATGTTGTCCATATACTGCAGATAAAGGAAACATGAACTAGAGGAAGTGGCAGGATGGGCCAAGTGTGTGTGATAGTGGCATGGTGGAAAAAAACCCTATTACTATCTGCTCATATTTATATGCTCAATGAACAACTTAAGACATTGCTTCCGCTTATAAGACTTGTGATTTATTAGTACTATGTTGGATGTTGCTTAGTATGTTACTGTCAATTACTTAAGAAAGTTTGATATGTTTTAACCCATGAATGGATCTTAATGTTATGCATGTTATGAAATGAGATAAGATATGTTAACATGCTAATTATGAATATGATATGTGATGCATGTATAAAAGAAGGTTTATGCCATGATAACATGTTTAAGTATGTAGATTGTGAAATTAACCATATAGGTTATGGAAAAAAAAAAGTAGCGCCACCCTGAGAGCAGATAAGGGCGGGCCTTACATTTTATGTACCTACATTAACGAAGAACATAATTTATGTATCTTATTTAGACAAGAAAAACTTTTCTTTTATAATAAATGACAAATGTTGTTCCATTTATTTTTATGAAATGTTCTATTGTAATGCACCACTTATGAATGGTCTCTATGTTCTATATTTAGAAAACCCAATTTATAACGTAAATACCAAACGGTTCAAATCGAATAATTTGAACCAAACATATCTCTGGCATTGTCCCCTAGGTCACATAAATGAAAAACGCATATCCCAACTCCATAAAGATGGATTATTGGACTCATTTGATTTTGAGTCATATGAGGTATGCGAATCTTGTCTTTTAGGAAAGATGACTAAAACTCCATTTAGTGGACATAGAGAGAGAGCGACGGACTTGTTAGGACTCATACATACAGATGTATGTGGCCCTTTCAATGTCTAAGCCAGAGGAGGCTATAAGTACTTTATTACTTTCACTGATGATATGAGTAGATTTGGCTACTTATATTTGATGAGACATAAGTCAGAATCCTTTGAAAAGTTCAAAGAATTCAAGAATGAAGTACAAAACCAACTTGGTAAGCGTATTAAGCTACTTCGATCAGATTGAGGTGGTGAATACCTTAGTCAAGAGTTTCGTGATCACCTAGCTGAGTGTGGGATAATATCCCAACTCACTCCACCTGGAACACCACAATGGAATGGTGTATCTGAGAGGAGAAATCGTACTCTATTAGATATGGTATGATCAATGATGAGCCAGACTGATCTACCTACTTCCTTTTGAGGTTTAGCTCTAGAGACAGCCGCTTTCACACTTAATCGCGTCCTATCAAAAGCCGTAGAAAAGACACCATATATGTTATGGACTGGGAAGTGTCCCAAAATGACTTTTATAAAGATTTGGGGTTGTGAAGCTTATGTTAGACGTCAAGTCTCAGATAAACTAGGACCCAAATCAGATAAGTGTTATTTTGTAGGATATCCCAAGGAAACTAAGGGATATTACTTTTACAATCCCACACTTGGCAAGGTGTTTGTTGCCAGAAATGCTGACTTTCTAGAAAGAGAATTTATTTCTATAAAAACTAGTGGGAGTAAAATTCATCTTGAAGAAATTCAAGGTGAAGATAACACTAAGGCTTCGATGGAAAATGAACAGGCACCACAAAGTGTTGTGGATGAGGAAATTGTTGCCCAAAGACTTGTGGAGCAAACACCTGTTCAAGTAGACCAACCTCTTCGTAGATCTGATAGGATCCGTCGTCAACCTGAGAGATATTCTTTTCTCTTGACTGACAACGGTGATGTATTTCTTGTCGATCTTGAGAAGCCTACATCCTATCAAAAGCTATGATGAACCCAGGTTCCGAGAAATGGCTAGAGGCCATGAGATCTGAAATGGAATCCATGTACACTAACCAAGTATGGACTTTGGTTGTGTAACGCCCGCCCTTATCTGCTCTCAGGGCGGCGCTACTTTACTGTTTTTTTTTAACATGTTATCATAACTTAAACCTTCTTTTGCATATGCGTCACATATCATATTCATAATCAGCATGTTAACATATCTTGTCTCATTTCTAACATGCATAACATAAAGAGTCATTCATGAGTTCTGAAGTAATTGAACAGTAACATAAATAAGCATCATCCAACATGATACTAATGATTCATAAGTCTTATAAGCGGAAGCAAAGTCTTAAGTGGTTCATTGTGCATGTAATATAAGAAGATAGTAACAGGGTCTTTCTCCACCATGCCACTATCACACACACTTGGCCCTTCCTGCTACTTTCTCTAGTTCAGGTTTCCTTTATCTGCAGTATATGGACAACATAAACTATAAGCATATAGCTTAGTAAGATTCTTGCCTACTCACAAAAGCCACAAACTTCGTCAAGCAATTTGAAACATGAGCATACTAGCATAAATAGCCTAAGTATTTCATAGCAACACTAATCAACAACATACCCACGTAATAAAACCTAAGCATGGCATAGAGTTTACATCAGCATGATAAGCATAATTAAATATAAGCAGGGCATAATTTAACATAAGCATTCATGACATAAGCAATCCATAACATTATAAATCTTAGACATGCATAAAGTACATAATCACAAATATTCTTAACTCAACTATAAGCATCATAACTTCATAAAATCTAACATGCATAAAGGACATAATCATAAGCATTTTTAAACTTAACCATAAGCATTCATAACATAAGTATCCGTAACATCATAAATCTTAAACATGCATAAAGTACATAGTCACAAATATCCTTAAACTTAACCATAAGCATTCATAGCATCATGAAATCTAAACATGCATAAAGGGCATAATCATAAACATTTTTTTTTTAACTTAACCATAAGCATTCATAACATAACTATCCGTAACATCATAAATCTTAAACATGCATAAAGTCCATAGTCATAAATATTCTTAAACTTAACCATAAGCATTCATAGCATCATGAAATCTAAACATGCATAAAGGGCATAATCATAAACATTTTTTTTAACTTAACCATAAGCATTCATAACATAAGTATCCGTAACATCATAAATCTTAAACATGCATAAAGTCTATAGTCACATATATTCTTAAACTTAACCATAAGCATTCATAGCATCATGAAATCTAAACATGCATAAAGGACAAGTTCATAAGCATTCATAACCTTTAACATAAGCATGCACAATTTCATAAAAGTCCTTTCTTTTCAAAACATATACATATAGATACTTCAACATAATCATAACTTGCATGGGGGGCCCCAGGTTAAGTATCACATAATGCGCATTCCCTAATAGGCTGGGGTAGCGAGCCACCAGACCTACTAGAGCAAGACCTCTTACGTCTTACCAGGGCAAGACCTCTTACGTCTTCTTATGTCTCTTTGGATTTGATTAACGACCACCTGACGGGTCGGGTACTTAACCTCTTACAAAGTAAAATACTTAATTCCTTTCTTTCTTGTCATATCATAAAGAATGCTCTTAATCCCCAACATAAAAAGGGAAGCATCTCAATCTTATCTTATCATAAGGAGAGCTCTTAATCCCTACTTGAAAGGGAAGCATCTCCATCTTATCTTATCATAAGGAGAGCTCTTAATCCCTACTTGAAAGGGAAGCATCTCCATCTCAGACATTTCATAGCATACATGCATTCATAACATAAGAGTGCCCTAAAGGGGTCCTAAAGCATAAACATGTTCATCGCATAAGCATATTTCATAGGTATATTCATGGCATATTAAATCATAATACATGTTCATCACATAGGCATAATTTGATGGCATACTACATCTTAAACATGTTCATCACATAAGCATATTTCATAGCATATTGAATCATGAACATTTTCTTCACATAGGCATAATTCATGACATATTAAATCATAATACATGTTCATCACATAGGCATGTTTCATGACATATTACCTCATAAACATATTCATCACATAGGCATAATTTCATGGCATACTACATCTTAAACATGTTCATCACATAAGCATATTTCATAGCATATTGAATCATGATCATTTTCATCACATAGGCATAATTCATGACATATTAAAATCATACACATAGCATAACTACATAAGGGGGTGTTTTCATGAAACCCTAACACCAAGGTTGGCCGAAACATGTAAGGTATCAAGCTTGGATGTTTGTTACCTAAAATTCCTTCATGAAGCTTATAACTTAACATGGTATCTTTATAAGCTTTTTCATGCAACCCTAGCCCTAAATACTTTGGTTGGCCGAAACATGTAAGGGCTCAAGCTTGGGTTTTTTTGTTACCTAAAATTCCTTCATGGTATCATTAGAAGCATTTTCATGCAACCCTAGCCCTAAATACTTTGGTTGGCCGAAACATGTAAGGGCTCAAGCTTGGGTTTTTATTACCTAAAATTCCTTCATGAAGCTTATAACTTATCATGGTATCATTAGAAGCATTTTCATGCAACCCTAGCCCTAAATACTTTGGTTGGATGAAACATGTAAGGGCTCAAGCTTGGGTTTTTATTACCTAAAATTCCTACATGAAGCATATAACATCTCCTACTTCTCTTAGAACCCTTTTCATGCAACCCTAGCCCTCAAGACCTTGGTTGGCCGAAACATATAGGGCTATGGACTTGGGTTTTGGCACCTAAAAATTCCTACTTGAAGCCTACAATCTATGATCATATCCTTAGATTCATTTTCATGCAAACCCTAACCCTAAATTCCTTGGTTGGCTGAAACATATAAGGCTATGTACTCCATCTTTCTTTCATGTACATGACCTACAAAGCTCTACAAAGCTAATATACTGCAGGTGAGGGAATCTTACTTCCTTCGCTTTGCTTGGGAGATGACCTAATGGAAGCCACCTAGCTTTCTCCTTGCTTGAATGGGGGTTTCGGCCAAAGGATTAAGAGGGAGCTCGGTGAGGAAGAAGAAGAGAAGAGGGAAGAAGAAGAAGTGGCCAAATGGGACTTTCACTTTTCTTTATAAAGGGAGGAAGAGAAGTTTCTCTTCTCTTTTCCATGCCTCTTCATTTACCCTCATCACACTTATCTACAATTTCCCCTCTTCCCCTAATGATATAATCCTATTGGGCTTCTGGTTAGTGGGTGCATCTATAGGGCTTGGCTATCTCTAGAGGTTTGGGGTTCAATTCCTAGGCCTTGCATCTCTTTTTTGGCTATTTTCTTTTATTTTCGGAAAAACACACATAAAGCCCATTATCGTAAAGCCAAAAATTCTCGTAAAATGGCTAGAAATTTTACGGGCGTTACAATCCCTCATACCTTTTAAAAGTTTCATCCTCGAAACATAAAACAATTCCGGGTACTTCTGCTTCATGTCCTCCTCTCGTTCCCAGGTATCTTCCTCGTATCGCGGATTCTGCCACAGGACCTTTACTAACGGCACTTCTTTGTTCCTTAGCCTCTTGACATCTCGGTCTAGTATCTAGATAGGCCGACTTTCAATACTCAGGTCCTCTTAAACTTGTACTGTTTGTGGCTCGATCACTTGGTCCGCACTAGATATGAATTTCTTGAGCACAGAGACATGGAACACGTTGTGTATAGCCGACATCTCTTGAGGCAGCTCCAGCTTGTACGCTACCTTGCCAACCCTCTGCAGTATCGGATACGGTCCCACGTAGCGTGGATTCAGTTTACCCTTCCTTTCGAATCTCATCACTCCCTTCATAGGGTTCACTTTGAGGAATACCAGGTCTCCGACTTCAAATTCTAACGGTCTACGCCGCATATCCGCATATCTCTTTGTCGACTCGGCGGTTTGATTCTCTCGGATATTACAGATAGCACGGGTGGTATTGTCAATAATAACGGCCTGAGGACCCATTTCTCTCCTTTCACCACCCTTGTACCAACATATAGGAGAACTGCATCTTCTCCCGTATAGAGCTTCATATGGTGCCATTCCAATAGTAGCCTAGTAGCTGTTGTTGTAAGCAAATTCCACCAAGCACAAATATCGACACCAGCTCCCCTTAAAGTCTAGAGCACAAGCCCGCAACAGATCTTCCAACACCTGGTTCACTCTTTCTGTCTGATCGTCGGTCTGAGGATGAAACGTAGTGCTGAATCTCAACTTTGTGCCAAGAGCCTTCTGAACACATTCCCAAAAATGGGAGGTAAAATGGCCATCACGGTCAGAAATAATAGCCTTAGGCACCCCATGTAATCTGATAATTTCCTTGACATATAATTGAGCTAGCTGCTCAACCGAATAGGTCATCTTAATTGCCAGGAAATGGGCAGACTTTGTCAACCGGTCTATGATTACCCATATAGCATTGTAACCATTTGTTGTTCTGGGTAATCCCGAGATGAAATCCATAGAAATTTCTTCCCATTTCCACTCTGGAATCTATATCGACTGGAGTAATCTCCCAGGTTTCTGGTGTTCTGCCTTAACCTTCTGTTAGGTCAGACAGGTGCTGACGTACTGAGCCACATCCCTTTTCATGCCGGACCACCAAAATTTATCTCTTAAGTCCTGATACATTTTATTAGATCCAGGATGCATGGTATAAGGTGTTCCATGGGATTACTCGAGTATCTTCTTCCATAATTCCGGATCGTCCGGAATACATAGTCGGTCTCGGAGGTATAATAGTCCGCTGTTGGAAATGCGGAATCCATTATCCCTTCCTTCCAGGACTTCCTGTTTGATCTTCTGGATGTCTGAATCACCATCTTGCTTTCCTATTATATCGTCGAACAGCGTCAGCACTATCGTCATGGTGGAAAGTTGTCCAGAAATAATCTCTATCCCGTAATTCATTATTTCCCTTTTCAGGGGTTGAGATAGCATCGATAAGGACATCAAAGCGGCACACCTTGTTTCCACTCATTATTCGTATGTTCCAGTCTAACCGACATTGATCAACTATACCATACACATCCCATGCAATGAACTCATCATTAATTTCAAAAGAAATGACTTATCATCTCTTATTCATATTTTCAGACCAGAAGGAAAAATGTTAACATATAACATTCCTTATTTCTAATTTAAACAACAGAAACTACTTGAGAAGATAGTTCATTACGACTCCCACTAGGACAAACCCTAGTGCGGTTGTAATTATTTTTAGTCCTATCTTCCTTGGCCTTACTAGGGTAGTCTCCGGCTGGCCAATAAGTTGACTGTTTACATAACCCTCTTCCTTCCTCTCGAGGCCATCTACCACCGGATTCTCTACCACAGGCTTCTCTTGAACCTTGTGCTCCAGTAGTTCCCAGCACAACTCCGTATATGTTATCCGCCCTTCATAGCGGCCCCATACGTGATGTGCAACTACCATGAACTCATTTGGCAGGGAGCGTACCAAGGCCCATATCCGATAATTGTCTAGTAACGGAAACTCCTGCTGCTCGAGTCTCCTAAAAAGACCATCGAGCCTTCTCATGTGTCTGATGACCCCACCATCTGGTTTATAGACTATCTCTTCAATAGCTTCCCTTAATCGGTTTTGTAATCACGACGGGTCATGGTAGTCATCATCCGTGCCATCTGAAATTGAAATAAATGAAGTCAGTACAAAACCGACTAACCCGTACGAAATCGGCTTAATTCAATTCAGATGAGCATAGACCTTACACAAATAATTACGAAAATCAAATCTTCGTAATTTTAGGAGTTTTTTTTTGTGCGTAATTAAACTAAGGCTAGCATAAAGCTATCATTTGTATATTCATGCATTACTTAAACTAAATTCTAGGCTAGCATAAGATTATCCTACATGAATTCATGCATATTTAAGCAAAAACAAAAACAGTTCTTATCCTAACAAGGTAAGGTATCCTTTCTAGCGGTATTTCTAGGTTAGAGACATATTTCCATCATATAAAGCTTGGTAAGGTATCATTACTATCTAAGTCACAAGTATGGTTCCATTATACTAGACATGACGAAGTATTATTTCTATCTAAGTCACAAGTGTGACTCCATTCTACTAAAACACAATGAGGTATTATTTCTATCTAAATCACAAGTGTGATTCCCTTCTACTAAAACATGATGAGGTATTATTTCTATCTAAGTCACAAGTGTGATTCCATTCTACTAAAACATGATGAGGTATTATTTCTATCTAAATAGAAGACATTCTTCATTATAAAAGCAACTTAGGTATGCATAAAGTTACTTACTTGGAAATAGCAGGATGGAGGCTTGATGTGTGATAGTGGAAAGGTGAACCCGCTCTGATACCAACCTGTAACGCCCGCCCTTATCGGCTCTCAGGGCGGCGCTACTTTACTGTTTTTTTTAACATGTTATCATAACTTAAACCTTCTTTTACACATGCGTCACATATCATATTCATAATCAGCATGTTAACATATCTTGTCTCATTTCTAACATGCATAACATAAAGAGGCATTCATGAGTTCTTAAGTAATTGAACAGTAACATAAATAAGCATCATCCAACATGATACTAATGATTCATAAGTCTTATAAGCGGAAGCAGAGTCTTAAGTGGTTCATTGTGCATGTAATATAAGCAGATAGTAACAGGGTCTTTCTCCACCATGCCACTATCACACACACTTGGCCCTTCCTGCTACTTTCTCTAGTTCAGGTTTCCTTTATCTGCAGTATATGGACAAGATAAACTATATGCATATAGCTTAGTAAGATTCTTGCCTACTCACAAAAGCCACAAACTTCGTCAAGCAATTTGAAACATGAGCATACTAGCATAAATAGCCTAAGTATTTCATAGCAACACTAATCAACAACATACCCACGTAATAAAACCTAAGCATGGCATAGAGTTTACATCAGCATGCTAAGCATAATTAAATCTTAGCAGGGCATAATTTAACATAAGCATTCATGACATAAGCAATCCATAACATTATAAATCTTAGACATGCATAAAGTACATAATCAAAAATATTCTTAACTCAACTATAAGCATCATAACTTCATAAAATCTAACATGCATAAAGGACATAATCATAAGCATTTTTAAACTTAACCATAAGCATTCATAACCTAAGTATCCGTAACATCATAAATCTTAAACATGAATAAAGTACATAGTCACAAATATTCTTAAACTTAACCAAAAGCATTCATAGCATCATGAAATCTAAACATGGATAAAGGGCATAATCATAAACATTTTTTTTTAACTTAACCATAAGCATTCATAACATAAGTATCCGTAACATCATAAATCTTAAACATGCATAAAGTCCATAGTCACAAATATTCTTAAACTTAACCATAAGCATTCATAGCATCATGAAATCTAAACATGCATAAAGGGCATAATCATAAACATTTTTTTTAACTTAACCATAAGAATTCATAACATAAGTATCCGTAACATCTTAAATCTTAAACATGCATAAAGTCCATAGTCACAAATATTCTTAAACATAACCATAAGCATTCATAGCATCATGAAATCTAAACATGCATAAAGGACAAGTTCATAAGCATTCATAACCTTTAACTTAAGCATGCACAATTTCATAAAAGTCCTTTCTTTTCAAAACATATACATATAGATACTTCAACATAATCATAACTTGCATGGGGGGCCCCAGGTTAAGTACCACATAATGCGAGTTCCCTAATAGGCTGGGGTAGCGAGCCACCAGACCTACTAGAGCAAGACCTCTTACGTCTTACCAGGGCAAGACCTCTTACGTCTTCTTATGTCCCTTTGGATTTGATTAACGATCACCTGACGGGTCGGGTACTTAACCTCTTACAAAGTAAAATACTTAATTCCTTTCTTTCTTGTCATATCATAAAGAATGCTCTTAATCCCCAACATAAAAAGGGAAGCATCTCAATCTTATCTTATCATAAGGAGAGCTCTTAATCCCTACTTGAAAGGGAAGCATCCCCATCTTATCTTATCATAAGTAGAGCTCTTAATCCCTACTTGAAAGGGAAGCATCTCCATCTCAGACATTTCATAGCATACATGCATTCATAACATAAGAGTGCCCTAAAGGGGTCCTAAAGCATAAACATGTTCATCGCATAAGCATATTTCATAGGCATATTCATGGCATATTAAATCATAATACATGTTCATCACATAGGCATGTTTCATGGCATATTACCTCATAAACATATTCATCACATAGGCATAATTTGATGGCATACTACATCTTAAACATGTTCATCACATAAGCATATTTCATTACATATTGAATCATGAACATTTTCATCACATAGGCATAATTCATGACATATTAAATCATAATACATGTTCATCACATAGGCATGTTTCATGGCATATTACCTCATAAACATATTCATCACATAGGCATAATTTCATGGCATACTACATCTTAAACATGTTCATCACATAAGCATATTTCATAGCATATTGAATCATGAACATTTTCATCACATAGGCATAATTCATGACATATTAAAATCATACACATAGCATAACTACATAAGGGGGTATTTTCATGAAACCCTAACCCTAACACCAAGGTTGGGCGAAACATGTAAGGTATCAAGCTTGGATGTTTGTTACCTAAAATTCCTTCATGAAGCTTATAACTTATCATGGTATCATTAGAAGCATTTTCATGCAACCCTAGCCCTAAATACTTTGGTTGGCCGAAACATGTTAGGGCTCAAGCTTGGGTTTTTTTGTTACCTAAAATTCCTTCATGAAGCTTATAACTTATCATGGTATCATTAGAAGCATTTTCATGCAACCCTAGCCCTAAATACTTTGGTTGGCCGAAACATGTAAGGGCTCAAGCTTGGGTTTTTATTACCTAAAATTCCTTTATGAAGCTTATAACTTATCATGGTATCATTAGAAGCATTTTCATGCAACCCTAGCCCTAAATACTTTGGTTGGCCGAAACATGTAAGGGCTCAAGCTTGGGTTTTTATTACCTAAAATTCCTACTTGAAGCATATAACATCTCCTACTTCCCTTTGAAGCCTTTTCATGCAACCCTAGCCCTCAAGACCTTGGGTGGCCGAAACATATAGGGCTATGAACTTGGGTTTTGGCACCTAAAAATTCCTACTTGAAGCATACAATCTATGATCATATCCTTAGATTCATTTTCATGCAAACCCTAACCCTAAATTCCTTGGTTGGCCGAAACATATAAGGCTATGTACTCCATCTTTCTTTCATGTACATGACCTACAAAGCTCTACAAAGCTAATATACTGCAGGTGAGGGAATCTTACATGACCTACAAAGCTCTACAAAGCTAATATACTGCAGGTGAGGGAATCTTACTTCCTTCGCTTTGCTTGGGAGATGACCTAATGGAAGCCACCTAGCTTTCTTCTTGCTTGAATGGGGGTTTCGGCCAAAGGATGAAGAGGGAGCTCGGTGAGGAAGAAGAAGAGAAGAGGGAAGAAGAAGAAGTGGCAAAATGGGACTTTCACTCTTCTTTATAAAGGGAGGAAGAGAAGTTTCTCTTCTCTTTCCCATGCCTCTTCATTTACCCTCATCACACTTATCTACAATTTCCCCTCTTCCCCTAATGATATAATCCTATTGGGCTTCTGGTTAGTGGGTGCATCTATAGTGCTTGGCTATCTCTAGATGTTTGGGGTTCAATTCCTAGGCCTTGCATCTCTTTTTTGGCTATTTTCTTTTATTTTTGGAAAAACCCACATAAAGCCCATTATCGTAAAGCCAAAAATTCTCGTAAAATGGCTAGAAATTTTACGGGCGTTACAGGTTGATCAACCTGAAGGGGTAAAACCCATTGGGTGTAAGTGGGTCTTTAAAGTAAAGACTGACATGGATGGTAATAATCATACCTATAAAGGTAGATTGGTGGCTAAAGGATTCAAACAAATTCATGGTATTGACTATGATGAAACCTTTTCACCAGTTGCGATGCTTAAATCCATTCAGATCATACTTGATATTACAGCCTACCACGATTATGAGGTCTGGCAGATGGATGTCAAAACCTCTTTTCTGAATGGAAAGCTACTCGAGGATGTGTACATGACACAACCTGAGGGTTTTGAAGATCCAAAGCATCCTGGAAAGGTATGCAAACTGCAAAGGTCCATTTATGGACTAAAGCAAGCCTCTCGAAGCTGGAATCTTCGATTCGATGATGCAATCAAGGATTTTGGTTTCATCAAGAATGAAGATGAACCTTCTGTCTACAAGAGAAATAGTGGGAGCACAGTTGTATTTCTTATCTTGTATGTAGATGACATACTTATCATCGGAAATGATATTCCCTCACTCCAGTCTGTGAAGATGTGGTTAGGGAATTGTTTCTCGATGAAAGACTTAGGTGAAGCTGCCTATATTCTAGGCATCAAGATCTATAGAGATAGATCTAAAAGATTACTTGGCCTAAGTCAGAGTACATACATTGATAAAGTGCTAGATCGTTTTGCTATGCAAAATTCCAAGAAAGGATTTCTGCCTTTATCACATGGTGTGAGTCTTTTGAAGACTCAATGTCCCTCTTCTAAGGAGGAGAGAGATCTCATGGATAAGATCCCTTATGCATCTGCTATAGGGTCTATCATATACTCCATGCTTTGTACTCATCCTTACGTCTCGTATGCTTTGAGCATGACGAGTAGATACCAGTCGGATCCAGGTGAAAGTCACTGGAGAGCAGTCAAAAATATTCTAAAATACTTACGAAGAACGAAAGAATATTTCCTGATATTTGGAGGCAATGAGGAGCTAACTGTAAAGGGTTACAACGATGCAAGCTTCCAAACAGACAAGGATGACTATAGATCACAATCGGGGTACTTGTTTTGCCTGAATGGTGGAGCTGTGAGCTAGAAGAGTTCGAAGCAGGACACAGTTGCTGATTCTAAAACAGAAGCCGAGTATATTGCTGCGTCTGATGCAGCAAAGGAGGTTGTTTGGCTCCACAAGTTCATCAGTGAACTTGGGGTAGTTCCTAGCATTGCAGATCCAATAGACCTCTATTGTAACAACAATGGGGCTATTGCACAAACTAAGGAACCTCGATCACATGAGCGGACCAAACACATACTGCGGCGCTTCCATCTCATTCGAGAGATCATCGATAGAGATGTGAGGATATGAAGAGTACCCACAGAAGCTAACATCGCAGATCCATTGACCAAGGCTTTGGCACAGAGGAAGCATGATGGTCACACTAGGTCACTTGGTATTAGATATTATAGTGATTGGTACTAGTGCTAGTGGGAGATTGTTAGTTATAGCCCTATAACCAATCATGTGATGGATGAATAGGGAACATTTTGTATCATATTCTATAAAGGCAAAGGATTGGTTATTATATTTACGTCTTGCTTGTGCCAGCTAAATTAAATATAATAATGCCCTAGAAAAGTAGGTTCTTATCTACAGCACATCAATTGATAGAATTGATTATGAGAGGTTGTAGAGAAAACTTTCCTAAATGTTCCTAGTCAAGTATTAATATTCAAGGGCAATATTAATACATAAAGACTAGCATGTAGGTCAATTGATGACTTGATCTCACAAGTCATGGATATATGATATCAAGTTGACACATGGGTATATATTAGAGAATATATACTGAACTGACCCACCATGATAAAGTTTCATGGATCGTCATATGAGTGTCATAAACTTTCTCATGTGACTATTGGTATGAATAGTCCTCAAACCTGAAGCTACTACGGTTGCCTACATAAGGAGTTATGTACTTTGGTATCGTCAAACGTCACCCGTAACAGGGTGGACCATAAAGGCGATTACTGGGTATATAACAAATTATGCGGAGGGATGTGAGTGATGTAGATGGGATCTATCCCTCCCATATGACGGGAGTGATATCTGTGGGCCCCTTTATTGAGTAGAACTACTAAAACGCATGGCCATGCTCGAATGAGTCAATATGAGATATTGAGCTCATTTGTTTGAGTTAGTTTACTCAGGGATAAAGAAACACATAGATTGATCGAGGATGACACGGTCTATGCCTCATTGGTCAATCTGATATCAAGGATAAAAGGACACGGTCATACATTATAGTAGTCACGGAAAGGTTAGTCGGATCTTGACTTATTTCGTAACTTGGGTAGCAATGACGTATTGCTTGATGCCGCTCATTGCTTGTGTATCTAAAGGAGTTTAGATTCACTGCCAACATTATGAGAGCCTATAGGGTCACACACAAACAGCATGATGATTAGAAGAATTAGTTCATTATAGTTTCACTAGAATAATTTGGGAATAATCTTAAGTACAAAATGGTTTTTGGACTTTAAGCTTAATGAGAATTTTAGCTTATTGATTTAATGAGATTAATTCAATATGCTAAGCTTATTGAATTAATAAGATTAAATAAATATGTTATCATGATAGCCTAAGATTAATTGATTTAATAAGATTAATTCAATATGTTACCTTATTGATTTAATGAGATTAATTCAATATGATAACATAAGCTTATTGAATTAATAAGATTAATTCAACATACATGAATGCCACATAAGCATGCCACCTAAGCTTTATGAGGTGGAAGGAGACAAAGGGTTTTGACCTTTGGAATTTCTCCACATGTGGCCGGCCAAACAAGGAGTGCAACTCCTTGTTTGATTATTTTTCAATGCAATTGATTGCATTGAATGTGATAGGAGGTGAAAGGTTTTTTCAATCCTATAAAACACTCCATGGGGTGGCCGGCCAAACTAAGGGTGGAAGCTTGAGGCTTGGAGAGAGCTTGGTGGTGAGAGGCTTTGGTTGTGTGGCTTTTGTGAGTGTAGGCTAGCAAGAAGAGTGGTCTTCTTCTTCCTTTCTCTTTTTCCCTACCTTCCTCTTCTTTAGGGACTTCTCTAGCAAGAAGTAAAGGAGAGATCTTCTAGTTTCTTTTGTGAGACAAGAGCTTGCTCGTGTGGATACATATAGAGGCACGGACAATTGAACGTGCTAAAAGATCCAACAAACCCAAGGAGAAGCGGGATTAAAAAGGGCACGCAACAAAGGTAATATTCTTTTATAAGATAGGTTTTTCTTTTAGAGAAATTTATTTTTTTGTACGAGGTTTTCTTTCGCAAGGATCACTTGGAAGGGATCCTATTTTTTCCGTTACGCATATGCTATTTTGCATAAAAAAAATCCCTACATGATGAGCTACAAGCCCAAGAGTAAAATTATTCTGGAGGAATTAATAGGGGAAGTCACTTCTTCAGTACCACCGGTACAAGAGGATATACCATAAGTCACTGCACCGCGTGTCACAGAGGATACATAGGAGATACCTCGTCGTAGTGGGAGGGTTGTTAGACAGCCTCATAGATTCATGTTCTTAGGAGAATCTTCTGATTTGGTCCCTGGCGAACATGAACCTGATCCCTGGACATATGATGAGGCAATCCAAGATATAGATGCAACATCATGGCAAAGTGGAATGAATACTGAGATTGAATCTATGGTTTCAAATCAGGTCTGGGAGCTAGTGGAACCACCCGATGGTGTAAAAACCATTGGATGCAAGTGGATCTACAAATGAAAGAGAGGAATAGATGGGAAGGTTGAGACCTTCAAAGTGAGGCTTGTTGCGAAGGGGTATACTCAGAAAGAGGGTATCGATTATGAGGAGACCTTTTCGCCGGTAGCCATGCTTAAGTCTATCCGGATTCTATTATGCATAGCAGCTCATATATGAGGTGTGGCAGATGGATGTCAAGACAGCTTTACTGAATGGAAGTCTTAAGGAAGACATCTATATGAAGCAACCAGAGGGATTCATTGCGAAGGGCAAAGAGCATCTTTTATGTAAGCTTAATCAGTCCATTTAAGGATTGAAGCATGCTTTGAGGTCTTGGAACATCCGCTTTGATGAGGTAATACAGTCTTATGGATTTATTCAAAGTCCGGATGAGTCTTGTGTATACAAGAGATGTGACGGAAACGTAGTGGTATTTCTTATACTCTACGTAGATGATATTTTGTTGATTGCCAACAATATCAAGGTATTATTGGATGTAAGGGTATGGTTGTCCAAAAAGTTTGATATGAAGGACTTGGGAGAAGTGGGACACATCCTTGGGATCAAGGTTATAAGGGATCGCAGGAAAAGGATATTGTGCTTATCCTAAGATTCATACATAGACACGATTATGGATCGTTTTAGCATGCAGAACTCCAAGAAGGGTTTTCTACCTTTCAAGCATGGAGTTCCTTTATCTAAGGATATGTGACCTAGAACATCAGAGGAGATAGAAGAGATGAAGGCGGTTCCTTATGCTTCGACAGTAGGAAGCCTCATATATGTGATGCTATGTACGAGACTAGATATCTTCTATGCCGTGGGCATGGTCAGCAGATATCAGAGTAATCCAGGATAGGGACATTAGACTGTGGTAAAGCATATATTAAAGTACCTGAGAAGGACTAGGGATTATATACTAGTTTACCAGGCAGACCAATTACTCCCTGTGGGTTACACGGACTCCGACTTCCAATCTGATAGGGATAACAGTAAGTCTACCTTAGGTTTTGTGTTTACTTTGGGAGGGTGAGCCATTGTATGGAGGAGTGTCAAGTAGAAATGTGTGGCGGACTCCACCATGGAAGCTGAGTATGTGGCAGCTTCTAAGGCGGCCAAAGAAGTTGTCTGGCTCAGGAACTTTCTGATGGACTTAGATGTGATTCCTGGTTTGCCCAGAACTATCACAATTTATTGTGATAATAATGGTACAGTTGCAAACTCGAAGAAACCATGAGCCCAAAAGGTAAGTAAATACATAGAGTGCAAGTACCACCTGATACGAGAAATCGTAAAGGAGGTAGAAGTTGCTGTCGCCTAGATTGCATCCGAGGATGACCTGGTAGACCCTTTTCATTAAGGCCATTCTAGTGAGAGCTTTGATAGGCATGTGGAGGGAAGGGGAAACATATGTATGGCAGTATGGGGACAACATAGCCTTTTAGTATAAGTGGGAGATTGTTGGGACAACATAGCCTTTTAGTATAACCGAGATGACTTTGGACAAACCATTGGTATGGTTGTAGTGTGATTTGGTATTGGTTTGTCTTGACCATAAAATCACACTAGTACACTTTGTGTGTTTTGAGCAAGACCGACTTAGAGGTGATTCGATTTATTACTGACTACATAATCGAATCAGATCTCAGATATTATATTGTACATACTCTTAATCCCAATATAATAACCGGCACATATACTTAGTAGTCATTTCTTTGATTTACCAATGGGCGAGATTTATTGATTAAATTGATAGGCTCGGTAAGTTGGGAAATGATATTATTTATATGATGTGTCGTTGATTATAGGAGGAAACCGTGTCCTATATATTAGGATCATGATGTCCCCATGAGGAGCTCATAAGGTTCATCATGTAAACCCTGCAGGTGGACTTGGTCCGGCATGATAAAAAGGTTGAATGGTACTACTCATGGAGTTAGATGTTGATTAATTAATGGTCAGTAAATTAATTAATCGACGAACATTCGAGATCTTAAACACGGGGAGAAAATATACAAATAATATATGGAGCCCATATTAACTTATGGGGGTTGGTGAGGTAGATCAATGATAATCCTCTAGTGGAATGGATAATCATTAATGGATCGGACTTTATGTGGGCTTGACCCATTGGGTGGCCAAGATCCAACTCCGACTCATGGTCCCTATTGTAGCCTATTAACACCACATGAAGCTTAGATCCAATGGATAGAAACAAAACTCTAGATCCAAAGGTAGAGATTAAATCTCTAGATCCGACGGTTGAGATTAAATCTCTAGATCTGACGTTTGAGATTAAATCCCTATAACGAATGGTGGAGATTAAAAGGAGGCTTGAGCCCAACTCTATAAATATAGGGCTATGGCTTGGGTGGCAACTTGATGGAAGAGAATAGGGTTTGCTTCCCTTGGGCGGAAAGTAATCCTAGTTTGGTTAGGAATAAGAGTGGGCAGCTAGGGTTATGGTTTGGGTGTTGGTTGTGGGTGGCAACAATGAGGAGAAGGCTTTTTCTTCTTCTTCCAAGGTTTGGCCGGCAACCTATCCTTTTTCCCTCTACCTTGGCCGGAGCTCAACCTATTCTTCTTCCCTTCATCCTTAGCCGGAAATTAGGAGAGCTAGGTTTAGGGTTTGGGCGGCAACAAGGAGAAGGATTGTTTTTCTTTCTCTTCTCCAAGTGTTGGCCAGCACCCTATTAGTGAAAGCCCTAGAGCCAATCATGTGATGATTGTTGTATGGACTTTATTGTATCATATTCCTATTTATAAAGGCATGGTTATTATATTTACTTGTATTGGTGCCAAATAACTAAATATAATAATGTCCTTGAGTAGTAGGTTCTTATCTATATCAATCGATTGGTTGAATCGATAATGAGATGATATAGAGAACACTACTCTTAATCATTCCTAGTCGAGTATTAACATTCAGGTACAATGTTAATGCGTAGAGACTAGCATGTAGGTCAACATGATGACTTGATCTCACAAGTCATGGATATGAGATATCAAGTTGACACATGGGTATACATTGGACAATGTATACTGAATGACCCGCCATGAGAAAGTATCATGGATCGTTATATGAGTGTCATATACTTTCTCATGTGGCTATTAGTATGACTATTAGTCCTTAGACCTGAAGTCACCATGGTTCCCTACATAAGGAGTTGCATACTTTTGCTTCGTCAAACGTCACCCGTAAATGGGTGGACTATAAAGGCGATTACTGGGTATGTAACAAATTATGCGGAGGGATGTGAGTGATGTAGATGGGATATATCCCTCCTATATGACGGGAGTGACATCTATATTCTTGATAGAGTGAGACCACGAAGTGCATGGCCATGCCCAAATGAGTCAATATGAGATATTGAGCTCATTTGATTAAAGTGAGTCTACATGGAGTTTAAGATATAGATTGTACTGAGGATGACACTGTCTATGCCTCGATTGGTCAATCTAGATGTCAAGGATAGAGGGACATTGTCACATATTGTGAGAGTCACAATTAGTAGTCACAAAGATGATGTTGGAGCTCGACATTCTTGTAACTTGGGTAGCAATGATGTGTTGCTAGATACCGCTCATTGCTTATGTTCCTAAATCGGTTTAGGGACATTGCCAACGTTACAAGAACCTATAGGGTCACACACATAAGAGGAATTAGATGGAGATTAGGTTCATATGATGAACCATGATGATTAGGTTCATGGGATGAACCAAATTGGATTAAGAGTAATCCAAATTAGACTAATTGAGTTAGACTCAAGTTGATTCAAGTGTTGAATGAGTCTAATTTAGATTTGATTCATCAAATCAATTTAAATTAAATGAATAGAGATTCATTAAATTAAATTGACTGAATCAAATGGTTGGATTTGATCAACCATGGGAGATAAGAGGTCAAGTTTGTCTTGACTTGAGAGGGAAGATGAAAGGTCAAGTTTTACTTGACCAAATGTCATGTCATGATGATGACTTGGCTTGGCCGGCCAATGATGATGCTCCACATCATCATTGACTTTGTCATGTGGTGCCACCCCATGAGGGAGACCAAGGGTCATGGGAGTTACATGAATGCATGTAACCCCCTCTCTATGAAGTGGCCGGCCAACCCCATTAGATGTGGGAATTCATTTTGGGAAGTTACACAACTTCATCTTCAACCTTGGATCAACTTCCCTCAAGCTCTCTCCCTCTCTCAAACCTCCTTGGCCGAACCATCCATAGAGTGCTATCACACTCAAGGGTGTGTTTTCTTCACCTATTTCTTGTGTAGATTCCAATAGAGGAGTGTGCACTTGACACTCTCGAGTTCCGGCGAACCTTTTGGACGAGCGGGATTTGCGAAGGGCGTCGCTACGAGGGTAACATCCTTATCGATCTAGGGTTTTATATAAACACATACATGTTTTGTTTTTAATACATCTTCGCACGGATCTGTGGTCGGGGCTTCCGAGGATTCCGCAATGTAAAAAGCGGTTTTTGCAGCTCGGAAAACCCAACAGTGGTATCAGAGGCACATGCGAAGCATGTATGTGTTTTGTTTTTTGTAATTTTTGTATTAGATATAAAAATTACAGATTTATATGTTTCTGTAAATTTACTATTTTTATAGAATTTTTGTGTATTTTTCTCGAAGAATCGAAGCAACGAGTGTTAGGACACTTGTAGGCTTCAACTGTTGAGAAAAACACTCCGAAATGGCGAGTTCTCGCTTTAGGTTTTTGGGACAACGACTTAAGTCACTGTAAGATCATTGTAGGGACACTCGCAAAGTTTATTTTGCGAGTAGGGGCACTGGTCCTATCCTCGAAAGGGGCCTTGTCTCGCGATCGCGCCCGCAAACCGCTTAGCGGGACCGTTACGGGGAGGTGACTCATAAAATTGAAAAATAAAATAGGAAAAATTATAGAAATTTTCCATAAAAATACATAATTTAGAATTATGTATAATTCTGTGATTTTCATGGCCCAATAACCCCAATATTATTAGATGTGATGTGTTGTAATTCATAATACGGCCTGCGTGCTATTTTGTGGTTGTGTGTGTTGTATAGTGTATGCGACCTGCGCGTCGTACCTCATCTTTTAATATTCTAGTTGTAAATAGTTTTAGACTCGAATGTAACTCGAGTTTCATATTTGTAATGTACAAAATAGAGTGGTGGAAAGTCCTTTTGAAGACGAGATTACGAGAAGGGTGACAACGACACATGGCGGTCAAAGGAAGCGCTTGGAGCAGCCGCTAGCCTTAGGTTGACCGTCCGATCTTCTCATTGGCTTGAGAAGATCGTAGTAGGGCCATGACTACATCACATTTAATTATATATATATATGTTGATATATATATATATATATATATATATATATATATATATATATATATATATATATATATTTATTTATTTATTTGATTTTGCTTCTATGTATGTGATGCATGCTAGTAGAATAATGCTTGTATGTATATGATGCATGCTAGGATAATTTTCTTGTATGTATATGATGCATGCTAGAATAATGATTGTATGTATGTGATGCATGCTAATATAGGATAATAAAGGTCTAAATGCGTATAAGATACACATTACGATTAGCCTTGATACCCATCACTACCTCGATCATTTGTTGTTGTTGAATCTGTCAAAGCAGAGCAACGCATATTATCTTGGTAGGGTGTGGAGGGACAATCTTGGTCCCGCCTATCACGCTTGGGTTAGAGTAAGCTCAATTAGATTGAGCAAAACTAGTAAACTCAATTGGATCGAGTAGAACTATAGGCATATTCCAATCGTTGGAAAGATAGGGTAAGATCGCATTTACACTAAATCTTGGGCCATTTAGCCAAAGCTAACTCAAGGACTTTTGTAAATGTGGGTCTTGATCCTATAAACAAGAGTTGCATAGAGATGTAATCGGTAATGTGTTACCCACCGATCGTAGTAAGTCTTGGGTGATTTAGCCAAAGCTAACTCAAGGCTTAGTATGATGTGGATCTTGTCCCGCAAGAATTATAGCTAGTTTGTATGAATCTAGTAATGTGGTTTGACCACATCCATAACTCGATTCTACAAAATTCCAATAATTCAGTGGGAACATCATTTGATTAAAGGCCTAATTAAATGATAAAAGGAATATGATATTAATTCTTTGCATTGTATGTTGTAGATAACTATGTCGACAAACACGAATACTCTCTCTCTGTATTCTGTCCTTGAGAAGGACAAGCTCAATAGAGCAAATTTCCTAGACTAGTACAGGAACCTGAGAATTGTTCTCACCCAAGAAAGGAAGTTGTACGTCCTGGAGCAGCCCATTCCGGAGGCACCTCCTGGCACTGCCTCGCGAGCTGACAAAGATGCTTGCAAGAAGCATCAAGATGATGCATTAGATGTGTCATGTGTAATGCTCGCGATCATGAACTCTGAGCTTCAGAAGCAACATGAGTTCATGAATGCTTATGATATGGTTGTACATCTTCGTCAACTATATCAAGGACAAGCAAGGCATGAGAGATATGAAGTCTTTAAGGCATTGTTTGGGTCTAAAATGCAAGAAGGGACTCCCGTAGGTCAATATGTACTCAAGATGATTGGGTAAGTAGAAAACCTACAAAGGCAGGGATTCCCACTTGCCCAAGAACTGGTCACTGACCTAATCTTGCAATCTTTGCCACAAGCCTTCAATCAATTTGTCATGAATTATAACATGAATGAAATTGATAAGCCATTGCCTGAAATGCTCAGCATGTTGAGAACTGCTGAGCTTAACCTTAAGAAAAGAAAATCTGACACCATTTTGATGGTGCAGAAGAAGAAAGGCTAGGGCAAGCCTAAAGGTAAGGGAAAGTCCCAAGCCAAGGGAAAAGGCAAAGAACTTAAACCCAAAGGAGGGGTAGCCAAGGAAGGGTCTTGCTTCTACTGCAAGGAAGCAGGAGACTTGAAGCGTAACTGCAAGGCATACCTGGAAGATCTAAAGAAGAAGAGAAGTGAGACTTCTACTTCAGGTATAAATGTTATAGAAGTAAATCTATCTATTTCTTCATCATGGGTATTAGATACCGGATGTGCATCTCACATTTGTACCAATGTGCAGGAGCTGAGAAATAGCAAGGCATTGACAAAGGGCGAGGTGGACCTACGAGTAGGCAATGGAACAAGGGTTGTTGCTGTTGCTGTAGGAACTTATGATCTATCTTTGCCCTCTGGGCTTGTACTAGAATTAGATGAATGTTGTTATGTGTATGCCTTAACTAAGAACATCATTTCAGTTTCTTGTTTGGACAAGAAAACATTTTTCATTTATAATAAAGAACAAATGTTGTTCAGTTTATTTAAATGATTTGTTCTATTGTAGTGCACCTCTAATAAACGGACTCTACTTTCAAGACATAGAGAGCCCTATCTATAACATAAGTACCAAGAGGTTCAAGTTAAATGAGTTGAACCAAACCTTTCTCTGGCATTGTCGCTTAGGTCACATAAATGAGAGTCGCTTATCTCATCTCCATAAGGATGGGCTGCTAGATTCATTTGATTTTGAATCATATGAGACATGCGAGTGTTGCCTTTTAGGCAAGATTACCAAGACTCCCTTTAGTGGACACAGCGAAAGAGCAACAGATTTGTTAGAAATTATACATAGTGATGTATGTGGTCCTTTCAATGTTGCTGCTAGAGGTGGTTACATGTACTTCATTACATTTACTGATGACTTCAGTAGATATGGTTATGTGTATCTTATGACACATAAATCAGAATCTTTTGAAAAGTTCAAAGAATTCAAGAATGAAGTACAAAACCAGCTTGGCAAGAGTATTAAGATACTTCAATCAGATCGAGGTGGTGAATACCTTAGCCATGAGTTTCGTAACTATCTAGCTAAGTGTGGGATTCTATCCCAACTCACTCCTCTTGGAACACCACAGTGGAATGGTGTATCCGAAAGGAGGAATCGTACCTTATTAGATATGGTACGATCTATGATGAGTCACACAGATCTTCCTATATCCTTTTGGGGATATGCTCTAGACACAGCAGCCTTTACCCTTAACCGTGTACCATCCAAGGCTGTCATAAAGACACCATATACGATATGGACAGGGAGAAATCCCAAGATGTCTTTTATGAGGATTTGGGGTTGTGAGGCTTACGTTCGACGTCAAGTCTCAGACAAACTGGGACCCAAATCCGATAGGTGTTATTTTGATGGATATCCCAAGGATACAAAGGGATATTACTTCTACATTCCCAGTCAGCACAAAGTGTTTGTGGTAAAGACTGGAGTTTTTCTAGAAAGGAATTTTGTTTCTAGAAAAACTAGTGGGAGTACCTTCGATCTTGAAGAAATTCAAGATA
This sequence comes from Wurfbainia villosa, assembly GCA_025175895.1. NCBI lineage: Eukaryota > Viridiplantae > Streptophyta > Magnoliopsida > Zingiberales > Zingiberaceae > Wurfbainia > Wurfbainia villosa. The sequence goes on along the minus strand of CM045999.1, from coordinate 43,892,176 downwards.
AGAACCATAGCACTGAGGCCTTGATGGAGGCTGAACAGGAACCACAAAGTGTTGTGGGTGATGAGGTTGTTGCACAAAGAGTTGTGGAACAACCACCTGTTCAGGTAGACCTACCTCTTTGCAGATCTGATAGGATACGTCGTCAGACTGAGAGATACTCATTTCTCTTATCTTACCATGATAACGTTATGCTCATTGAGAATGAGCCTACCTCATATCAGGAAGCTGTGATGAGCCCAGAATCTGAGAAATGGCTAGAGGCCATGAGATCTAAGATGGAATCCATGTACACCAACCAAGTATGGACTTTGGTTGATCCACCTGAAGGGGTCAAACCCATTGGGTGTAAGTGGGTCTTTAGGAGAAAGACTGACATGGATGGACTTACACATACCTATAAGGGCCGATTGGTAGCTAAAGGTTTCATGCAAATTCATGGTATTGACTATGACGAAACATTTTCTCCAGTGGCGATGTTTAAGTCCATTAGGATCTTGCTTGCTATTACAACATACCACGATTATGAGATCTGGTAGATGGATGTCAAAACCGCATTTCTGAATGGAAACTTACTCGAGGATGTGTACATGACACAACCTGAGAGTTTTAATGATCCACAACATACTGGGAAAGTATGCAAGATGCAAAGGTCCATTTATGGGCTAAAGCAAGCTTCTCGGAGCTGGAATCTTCGATTCGATGATGTAATCGAACAGTTTGGTTTCATCTAGAATGAAGATGAACCCTGTGTCTACAAGAGGGTTAATGGGAACACAGTTGTCTTCCTTATATTGTATGTGGATGACATACTACTCATTTGGAATGACATCCCTTCGCTACAGTCTGTGAAGACGTGGCTGGGGACGTGCTTCTCAATGAAGGACTTAGGTGAAGCAGCCTGTATTCTAGGCATCAAGATCTATAGAGATAGATCTAAGAGATTGCTTGGCCTAAGTCAGAGTATATACATTGACACGGTATTACTACGGTTTGCGATGTAGAATTCCAAGAAGGGACTTCTGTCGATGTCACATGGTGTGAGTCTTTTGAAGACTCAAAGTCCCTCTTTTAGAGAGGAGAGAGACCACATGGATAATATCCCTTACGCATCTTCTATAAGATCTATCATGTACGCCATGCTATGTACTCATCCTGATGTCCCATATGCTTTGAGCATGATGAGTACATACTAGTCAGATCCAGGTGAGCATCATTGGATATCAGTCAAGAATATTCTTAAGTACTTGAGAAGGACTAAAGAATATTTCTTGATAATTGGAGGCGATGAGGAGCTAGCTGTAAAGGGTTACAGCGATGCCAGCTTCCAAACTGACCAGGATAATTATACATCGCAGTCAGGGTTCGTGTTTTGCTTGAATGGTGGCGCTGTGTGCTGGAAGAGTTCCAAGCAAGACACAGTTACTGATTCTACAACAGAGGCCGAATATATCGGTGCTTCCATCTCATTCAAGAGATTATCGATAGAGGAGATGTGAAGATTTGCAGAGTACCCATAGAGCCTAACATCGCAGATCCCATGACCAAGGCTTTGGCACAGAAAAAGCATGATGGTCACACTAGGTCATTGGGTATTAGATACTATGGTGATTGGCACTAGTGCTAGTGGGAGATTATTAGTTAAAGCCCTAGAGTCAATCATGTGATGATTGTTGTATGGACTTTATTGTATCATATTCCTATTTATAAAGGCATGGTTATTATATTTACTTGTATTGGTGCCAAGTAACTAAATATAATAATGTCCTTGAGTAGTAGGTTCTTATCTATATCAATCGATTGGTTGAATCGATAATGAGATGATATAGAGAACACTACTCTTAAACATTTCTAGTCAAGTATTAACATTCAAGGACAATGTTAATGCGTAGAGACTAGCATGTAGGTCAACATGATGACTTGATCTCACAAGTCATGGATAAGAGATATCAAGTTGACACATGGGATTGCATTGGAGAATGTATACTGAATGACCCGCCATGAGAAAGTATCATGGATCGTTATATGAGTGTCATATACTTTCTCATGTGGCTATTAGTATGACTATTAGTCCTTAGACCTGAAGTCACCATGGTTCCCTACATAAGGAGTTGCATACTTTGGCTTCGTCAAACGTTACCCTTAAATGGGTGGACTATAAAGGCGATTACTGGGTATGTAACAAATTATGCGGAGGGATGTGAGTGATGTAGATGGGATCTATCCCTCCTATATGACGGGAGTGACATTGATATTCTTGATAGAGAGAGACCACGAAGTGCATGGCCATGCCCAAATGAGTCAATATGAGATATTGAGCTCATTTGATTAGAGTGAGTCTACTTGGAGTTCAAGATTTAGATTGTACCGAGGATGACACGGTCTATTCCTCGATTGGTCAATCTAGATGTCAAGGATAGAGGGACATTGTCACATATTGTGAGAGTCAAAATTAGTAGTCACAAAGGTTATGTTGGAGCTCGACATTCTTGTAACTTGGGTAGCAATGATGTGTTGCTAGATACCGCTCATTGCTTATGTTCCTAAATCGGTTTAGGGACTTTGCCAACGTTACAAGAACCTATAGGGTCACACACATAAGAGAAATTAGATGATTATTAGGTTCATATGATGAACCATGAGGATTAGGTTCATGGGATGAACCAAATTGGATTAAGAGTAATCCAAATTAGACTAATTGAGTTAGACTCAAGTTGATTCAAGTGTTGAATGAGTCTAATTTAGATTTGATTCATCAAATCAATTTAAATTAAATGAATAGAGATTCATTAAATTAAATTGACTTGAATCAAATGGTTGGATTTGATCAACCATGGGAGATAAGAGGTCAAGTTTGACTTGACTTGAGAGGGAAGATGAAAGGTCAAGTTTGACTTGACCAAATGCCATGTCATGATGATGACTTGGCATGGCCGGCCAATGATGATGCTCCACATCATCATTGACTTTTTCATGTGGTGCCACCTCATGAGGGAGACCAAGGGTCATGGGAGTTACATGCATGCATGTAACCCCCTCTCCATGAAGTGGCCGGCCAACCCCATTAGATGTGGGAATTCATTTTGGGAAGTTACAAAACTTCATCTTCAACCTTGGATCAACTTCCCTCAAGCTCTCTCCCTCTCCCAAACCTCCTTGGCCGAACCATCCATAGAGTGCTAGCACACTCAAGGGTGTGTTTTCTCCACCTATTGCTTGTGTGGATACCAATAGAGGAGTGTGCACTTAACACTCTCGAGTTCCGACGAACATTTTGGACGAGCGGGATTTGCGAAGGGCGTCGCTACGAGGGTAACATCCTTATCATGTAGATCTAAGGTAGATCTAGGGTTTTATATAAACACATACATGTTTTGTTTTCAATACATCTTCGCATGGATCCGTGGCCGGGGCTTCCGAGGTTTTCGCAACGCAAAAAGCGGTTTTTGTGGCTCAGACAACCCAACACGCCCATGCCCTCATTGATTCTCCTTTGGCCCTCCATGTTGTCTTCCTTCGCCGGCGGTAACATCGAGCCTATTGAGTTTGTGGCCGGTTCTAGATTGGAAGAAGAGTTTTGTTTGATGATCTTCCTTTGTTCATAGTGAACAAGGAAAGGAAGATTGGTGATCTAGGAGGCTTCGACTTTTGGAAGATCGTCGCCCAGACGACGTCCAAAAGGAGGAAGGACATACAATAGAAGATCAAGAGGTATAATCTTGTTTATTTTGATTAGTCTTCCTTTGTATTATATTTATAATTGCTTTTCAATTATATGCATGTTTTATGTGGATGTTTACTTTATGTATGTGGCTAAATAATACTTGGATCCCGAATATAAACACAAAAGCCTGCGATCCGTACATCGTCTATTCTGCGGCTATTCGTGGAATAGAGATTGGTCGCATGAAAAATAAGTTTGTTCAAGTGACTACTCTAAACGAATAGCACGACGATGACAAGGTTGCTTGGGGGTTCTCTTTTGTCTAGGATTAAATTTTAATCCGAGGACATCAATGGGATCGCCATGAACAAGCGACCGAGTTGAAGTGGGAAGTGAAGTTTCCCCTCACGGATCAACCCAACACTTGTAAGGCAGAGATAGCTCCAGATAGATGCGGCGGCTCATCGGGAGAGTGTATGATGTCCCTTCCACTAGACCATAGTTAGATGTTTAGACAATGCCCAATTGATAGCATGTTTTGCAACACACCAGCGAAATCAAAGTCCAAGAACCCATTTTAAAGATCTCGTGGCAAGCTCCTTTCTTTCTCCGTCTGACACCGTACTAGAGTTTAGTCCACCGACAACCCTTACAATCACAACCTTTAGATTCACTTCCGAACAATAACATCCACTAAACAAATTGGTACTCGAATCTCTGTCCCTGTGGGATCGATAATCTTTTTATTACTTGACTACATCCATGCACTTGCGAGCGTTGAGCGCGAGCGCACGCTTTGAGTCCTTGACGGTATCTATCACGAGATTTGAGGTTGCGTTCGCATGCATCAGTTAGCAAAGTGGGTTGTGGAGCTAAATGAGTATGAAATCCATTACCATCCCCAAACTTTTGTCAAGGCTCAGACGTTAGCTTACTTCCTAGTGAAGGTGCCAGTAGGCTCGCAGGACAACTCGACAAAAGAAGAAGAAGGAAAGAATGCATGGAGCGTCTTTGTGGATGGTCTTCCAGAAAAATAGGGAGTGAAGTTGGGGTGGTGCTCATATCTCCAGAAGGGGAGGAAACTCGTATCGCCATTCGCCTCAGATATAGAGTGTCCAACAATGAGGCGGAATACGAAGCCATCTTGGTAGGGTTGCAAGCGGCTCAGGTAGTGGGAGCCACTTCGATCACCATCTATTCAGATTCTCAGTTGGCAGTGCTGCAGCTCAAAGGTACTTTCACTATCCAGGAAGAAAGGTTGCAAAAATATTTGGTGGCCTTCGAAAAAGGAAAGGCTCATTTTTAGGAGGTAACTCTACACTAGATCCCAAGAGAAGATAATCGAAAATCGGATGAGTTGGCCCGGTTAGTTAGTGCTTAAGAAGGAGGGAAGCTACAGGACTTTGTTTGTGTAAAAGTTTTTGATTCTTTGGTGGTATGTAATGTGGAAGACGTGGTGCTAGGAAGTGATTGGGTACCCAACTAGAGAATTGATATCATGGCATATTTGTAGCACGGGAATGTTCCAACCGAAGGTGGGGCAGCATTAGCTTTGGTAAAGAGGGTGAAGCGGTTCACAATTATTGATGGAACTCTGTACAAAACCACTTTTGGTCGACCTCTAGTGAAGTGTCTGGGAAAAGAAGATGCTGAGTGGGTGCTCTGAGTAATACATGAAGGATATTGTAGCAATCACTTGGGAGGAAGGGAATTAACAAGGAAAGTACTGTTAGTTGGATACATTTGGCCAACTCTTCGTCAAGATGCAACCTGTCTGGTGCAGACTTATCTCGCTTGTCAAAAACATAGCAACAGATCAATGAGGCCTATCGAGTTGATGAAAGTTGTGGTTGCTTCTTGCCCCTTTGATCAATGAAGAATGAATATAGTTGGCTCGATGTCTACCGCCCCTTTACAAAATAAATTCTTGTTAGTAGTAGTAGATTACTTTTCCAAATGGGTGGAAGCTGAACCTTTAGCCAAAATTACAGAAATGGTAGTGATACAGTTCCTCTGGAAGAATATTACATACCAATATGGAGTTCCCCGAAGGCTGGTTACCAATAATGGACGTCAGTTCTAGGGAAGAAAGATTAGAGAATGGTGTCAAAGTTTCAACATTCAGTAGACCTTCACCTCGGTGGCTCATCCTCAAGCCAATAGTCAAGTTCAGGTAATTAATAGAATTGTTATTCATGGGTTGAAGACTAAGTTGGGTGCTAAGCGAAGAAATTTAGTGGACCAGTTGCCCGGGATATTATGGCTTTACCGGACTACCCCCAAAATAGTCACAGGAGAAACCCCATTTAGCTTGGTGTATGAAACTAAAGTTTTCATCCCGGTGGAAGCTATTTTAAGTAGTGCCCAAGTCGAAGCTTATGAGATGGAATAATACCAGGTGGTGAGAAGCACTGAATTAGATTTTATGGAAGAAAAATGGGAGCAAGCTCGAATCCGAGATGAAGCCTACAAGCGAAGAATACAACAAGCTTTCAATAAAAAGGTAGTGCCCAAAAGGTTTCAAGAGGAAGACCTTGTTTTGTGCAAAGTTAACCCTGTTAGAGACCCTGAAAAGTTAACCCCTAATTGAGAAGGGCCTTACACAGTTACCCATTGAGTGGCTGGATCAGCACACTATTTAAAAGATGGTGAGGCCATGGAGCTAGCTAGACCTTGGAATGTTATGCATTTAAAGTATTTTCGTACCATGTAATGGAGAGACATGAAGGAGAGAAGTTATATGTTACATGTTTGCTATTAATCTCAAAAAGGAAGGGTGAAAACTCAAGTGTAGTTTCATATCAGTGCAACTAGTAGCTGTTCATATTTATCAAAAGACGGAAAGTTAGGAAAATGCAGTTTAAAATAGGCAAGACAGTTATGACTGAGACTAATTCCTCAATTCAAGAAAGGGGAAAGCAAAGAATATCACGAAAAAGTACTAAGAGATCATACATTTCAAATATTGTCTTGTGTCCATTAAAATCAATAGTTGTTTACCATTATAAGAAAGGGAAGGAGAACGAACAAACTAATGCTTAAAGTGGTCAGGGGGATATCGCCTAAAGTCGATCTCCCAATTTAAAGAAGAAGTTGGTGGACAAGCCGGAAGGAACCCCTGATCGACGCACTGTCATACCACATCATTGAAACCATCCTGATAAGTAGCTTGCATCAAGCGCTTTAAGCATTCTTGCCGATGTTGGTCAGTAGCCTGTCCCTCTTGTCGAAACTTTATGCAACGTTTCCTGTGATTCAAAAAGTTTTGGTGAACATGGCAGTATTGTTGTGATACTTGAGTTATAGTATCCGTCAAGGAAGACATGCCTTGAGATTGGGAGGCTTGGCCTTGTTGCATCACTCTTGACATTTCCACCAGATCCTAATGCATCGAGGCTGAAATTTCATCCACTACATCAGTGTAGGTCCTAGTGCGAATCATTTCATTCCTCACATGCTACAAGGAAACTTCATGCCGGTCTACTTGAAAGAAGGCTCGATTTCCTTCTGATATCAAAGTTGAATTGTGGATGATCTCTCTACTTACTTTAGCTTTAAGGGTAGTTATAGTTTCAGCATCCTTCCGTTGTTGGCGTTGAAGGGTTGCTATGGTTTATGCATCCCTTTGTTGTTAGCAATGAAGGGTTTCTAGGGTTTCTGCATCCTCTTGGCTTTGGCATTAAGCTTCTGATAGTTGGTCGCGACATAGTGCTAATTCCTAAAGTAGTGAGTTATCTCTTTCATGGGAGGCAGCACTGGCCACAATTGTTGGAAAGTCTACTGTTGAAGTTGTGTTGGGTAATGAGAGAAGGAGCGATCAAACTCTTGATAATTCATCATGACTTGAAGATAATAAATTAAGAAGAGATTATCATTGAAGATACAGGAAGAAGTAACCAATGAGGCTTACCAGCTCTAAGACATGGTATAGGTGTTGGTGCAGTAGGCACCTAAGTCGAACCTGAGTTTTGATTATAGTAAACGATACAAAGTTAAGATCATATTGTTTTCTCACGAGCTGAATCGAGTGTGCAGAAAATTGCTATAGCTGGAGCTGAAGGCTAGCGACACTTGGAGGAAGCCGCGGTGGTCGGGTGACACTCAAGTGACTTCGGAGGAAGCCGAAGGAATTGAGTGGAAGGCCGGAAGCAAAAGCAACACGTAAGTATCGAGGTAAGCTCGTGTGTGCGAGTGTAAGTAAGGTCGTATCCTCGTTACGGGGAAAGACTTAAGCGTAGATCCGACCCAAGACATCTCATAGGTGGTCTAGGTCGAGATCGGCCGGTCGACGACCGTCGAAATAATGTTTTCTTTAAGCTAACATTGCCTTGCGTGACATCGATTGTGCCAACTGAAGGACTCATTGCCGTCCATCAGTCGAGTGACTACGGCTAGCACTCGACTGATGCTTCCAGTAGTCGACTGGTGATGGCCATCAATCGACTGCTGGTCAAAGGATCAGCCTCGAGGAGTCAAGGTTTATCACCAAATTTCAAGGGGAGTGGTGCTCAAATATGATTGGCTAGGGTTCCTCTCGAAAAGGGGCTCAAAGGCTATAAAAGGAGGTCCTAACCTAGGGTTTTAACTACAATTCTAAGTGCTCAAAATCTTCCGCAACGCTGCGACTCTCCGACGACTCTACGACAACGAAGTGCTGCCAACAACCCTAGCTTAAGGTCTTTCTTTTTAGTTGTTGGTATAATCCTTGTTATTGTTTTCAATATTGCAACTCTTTTTCTCGAGGTTTTTCTATCGTTGCATTTTACTTTAATAGAAGAGAGGGTTTGTCTCTCTATCATTTTGCTTCGAAAGTTTTTTGTAATCGTCAAACTCCTACCTCCAACGAGGAGGAGTGTTTTAGTGAATTGCCCTCCGTACACGGTCTAGGACCGTTAGGGCCTTGGAGTAGTAGCCGAAGGCTACGAACCAAGTAAAAAAATAAACTTGTCTCTTTTTGTTTCATTTACATTTCCGCTGCGTATATTTGTCTTGAAACTAATTCGAAAGAAAAAGGCTTTTCGCTATTCACCCCCCCCCCCTCTAGCGAACCGCATCGATCCAACAATTGGTATCAGAGCCGGGGGTTGCTAAGATTTTGTCAAACCACCAATCTAGCCATTTTTACAGATTTATTTTTTTTGTTTCTTTTAATTCTTTTTTTTTTCTTTTTTTTGGATTTATTTCGCTTTGTTAAGTATTCTCCCGCACTACTAATCCAAGATGCGAGTCTTGGCACTTGTTTTTGTGTTTTTGTCGTTGCTAGTTTCTTCATCGTCGTCTCCTTGTGTCTTTTGTTCTAATGGACCATCTCGAGGGTTTTAGCACCGTCCGACCTCCGTTTTACAACGGAGATGACTTCCGTTATTGGATGGGTCAGATGGAATGCTTCCTAAAAACCCAAATAGAGATGTGGATTGTGATCCAAACCGGGTTTACCCTTCCTACTAATGAAGAAGGTGAATCCTTGGATTACAATCAATGGACCATTGCAACAAAACGACAAGTCGAAGCCGACGCCAAGGCAACACAAATCCTCCAATGCGGCCTATCCAAAGAGGAGCTAAATCGCATCGGCCCCTTCATAAGCGCAAAAGATCTTTGGACAAAACTAGTGGAGCTACACGAAGGGACCGATGAAGCCAAGGTATGTAAGCGCGACCTCTTGTTCAATAAATTATATAATCTAAAAATGCAGGAACACGAGTCCGCGATGCAACTCCACGCCCGTATCCAAGACATAGTCAACAACCTACATGCAATCGGGCAAAAGGTCGAAAACCGTGACCTTATAAGGTATGTTTTAAACTCTTTTCAGAGGACTACCTTGTGGGCATCCATGGTCGATGCTTACAAGGTCTCCAAGGACCTCTCTAAACATAGATTAGATGAACTCTTTTCCGATTTTGAATTACATGAGTAGTCCAACTCAGAACCCGAGAGGAGTATAGCCTTGTTTGCAAGTTCAAAGAAGAAGAAAATCGCAAGCAAGCCACCACCAACCGAGGAGGAAGACGAGTCCGAAGAAGAAGTTGACCCGGAATTGACTGCCGAGCTAATGAACCTAGCTCGAAGGATAGCCAAGGGACGAAAGCGAACCACAACTCGACCCAACCAAGGTAAGCCTAAAAGTTCTAATATTAGGTGTTATGAGTGTAACAGGTTTGGACATATCAAGTCCGAGTGCCCCAAGCTCAACCACAAAGCACCTAAGCACAAGAAGGCCCTCAATGCGACATGGGAAGAAGCGTCATCCGAAGAAGACGAAGACCACGTCTTCATGGCAAAATCAATTGAGTCAGACACGGAGACCGAACCTGAACTTGAGTCAGAACTTGAGGATGACTCGGACTATGAAGCTACCTTCATGTCAAGCCACGGATACGCATCCGGTTCAAAAGATACCCTTAAAGTAAGTCGAACTTTATTTAATACTTTACAAAATATGGTTAGATTTTTGTCTAGGAAATTAGTTAAATCCGAGTCCAAGGTCGAGACCCTGGTTGAGGAGGTCAAACTCCTCAAACACAAGGTCTCCCTAACCTCTTCGACTAGTCGAGTTCAAGAGAAGGACTCAACTCGGATTGAAAAACTCGAAGTTGAGAACTCACTCTTGAAAAGTCAAGTCGAAGATCTTAGGAACACGTTGGAAAGGTTCACTTCGGGATCCAAAGGACTTGACCTCCTACTTGGATCTCAAAGGGTCGTGTACAACAAGGCTGGACTAGGGTTTAACTCAAACACGACTAATAGGTCGTATATGTCGATTGTAAGTCGACATAGGAAACATGTCCAAGCATGGGTCCCTAAGAACCTTTTAATTTCAACTCTAGGATCCAACCCGTACTGGATTCCCAAGGACCAAATCCACTATGTGGATAGACCGAACCGATTCAACGGTATAGGGGGAGCCAGTACAAAACATGTTTGTGCTTTAACTTAGAAATTGCATGTTTCAACTTAGAAAGTTTGTGCTTTAACTTAGAAATTGTATGTTTTAACTTAGAAAGTTTGTGCTTTAACTTAGAAATTGCATGCTTTAACTTAGAAAGTTTGTGCTTTAAAACTTGTGAACTCACTTAGAACATGAACATAACCAACTAAAATTCTTCGAAAAGATTGAGCCTCGGGGAGCCTCTTTTCAAAAACATAACCAACTAAAATTCTTCGAAAAGATTGAGCCTCAGGGAGCCTCTTTTCAAAAATAACCAGTTAAACTAGGAAATAATCTTAGGTGAGTCAAGTCATCATTTTCTTGAAAATGGCTTTGTCTAAGGAAGTGGTCGATGATCCGATAAAAGAAGGCCCCTGTGCCTCGCCACGACCTGGAAGCCATGATCTTGAAAAGGTAAACTTGACAAGCCTAGGGTCAAATCCAAATATAACATAAAATTACTTGAACCTAAATGCACTTAATCAACTTAATTGGAAGTCATCTCAAAAAAAACACATAAGTATAACATGCTTGATCATATAGACACGGGTGAGATGACCTAGGTTTAACAACTCACAACCAATTTTTTTAAAAATCTAACATCCAATCCAACCACCTTGTGTGTAGGATCAATGGATGTTAGACAGCGGTTGCTCCCGACACATGACCGGGGATCAACTCAAATTCACAAAGCTTCGATTCAAACGACAAGGATCGGTAGCCTTTGGGAATAACGGCAAGCTCAAAATCATCGGATCAGGTGATATCGAGCTTAACTCGAATTTTGTTATTAAAAATGTATTACTTGTAGAGAATTTTGAATATAACCTGCTTAGCGTAAGTCAATTATGTGACAATAACTATAAGGTCGTATTTTTAGAAAATGAATGTATAATTAAAACAAATAAAACAGCTAAAACAATACTAAAAAAAACTAGGACAAATAACATTTATACAGTTAACTTAATCAAATCCTCAGCCAAATGTCTTATGACACAGGAAGAGGAATCATGGTTGTGGCAGCGACAACTCGGTCACTCGCACCCAAGACTCGTCCACAAGATGAGTCAGAGTGGCTTAGTCAGAGGCTTACCCAACCTCAACAACTTGGTTAATAAAATCTGTAATGCTTGTCAACAAGGAAAACAACCTAGGACACAACACAAGTTAACTAACCAAGAACGAACCTCAAGTGTACTTGAGCTCCTGCATATGGATCTATTCGATTCACATGGAGCCAAGTCACTCAATAGAAGTCAATATTTCTTAGTCATAATTGACGACTACTCCAGGTTTACCTGGGTTAGGTTCATCAAACATAAAAATGATACCCTAGATCAATTAATCAATCTATTCAAATTAATCGAGAATAAAAAAAACCTTAAGGTTAAAAGACTTAGAAGCGATCATGGTGGTGAATTCGAAAATCAAAGGTTCACCGACTTCTGTAACCTAAACGGATACCACCATGAAATTCTTCGCCTAGACCCTCAACAAATGGCCTAGTGGAGCGGAAAAACCGAACTCTATAAGAAGCCGCTAGGACCATGTTGAACGAATATGACCTACCTGATAGGTTTTGGGCAGAAGCCGTTAGCACGGCTTGCTATGTCCAAAATAAGATCCTTATGGTAAAGAGGCACCTTAAGACCTCGTATGAGATTTATCACAATAAAGTACCCAACATCAAGTACTTTAGGGTATTTGGATGTAAAGTACATATCTTAAACACTAAGAACCACCTAGGGAAATTCGAATCCAAAACCTCCACCGGAATCTTCTTAGGATACTCAACCACGAGTAGGGCCTATAGGGTATATAACCACGATACCCTTAAAGTCGAAGAGACTCTTAATGTAGTGTTCGATGAAGTACCCGAACCTACAAAACCCTTAATGACCCCAAGTGTTGAGCCCAATGATACCAAACTCGTCTCCAACCCTGAGATCGAGTCTAATCCACATCAACCAACTTCTCTTGTCGACCAAGTGACAAGTGATCCGAGTCAAACTAGTGTTCAACCAAGTCACCCCATTGATCAAGCATTAGGTGACACAAACCCAACCCAATCTAGGATTCAAACTAACCACCCTATCGATCAAGTGATAGGAGATCCTAATCTAGGAGTTCGAACTAGAGCATACTATAGGAACCATAGTCAAATTTCCTTAATTTCAATGATAGAACCCAAATCAATTGAACAAGCTCTTCTTGATCCCGATTGGATTATTGCAATGCAAGAAGAGCTAGCTCAATTTACTAGGAATGAAGTGTGGGAATTAGTACCACCACCTAAAGACAAAACGATAATTGGAACAAAGTGGGTGTTTCGAAATAAGCTTGATAATAAAGGTGAAGTAGTTAGAAACAAGGCTAGGTTAGTCGTCAAAGGGTTTAGTCAAGTTGAAGGCTTAGATTACGACGAAACCTATGCCCCAATAGCTAGACTCGAATCCATTCGAATGTTGCTAGCTTATGCCGCACATCGAGGATTTAAGTTGTTTCAAATGGATGTTAAGTCGGCATTCCTAAATGGATACATTAAAGAAGAAGTTTATGTTAGCCAACCCCCCGGATTCGAAAATCTAGATAAACCCGACCATGTTCTAAAACTTAAGAAAGCTCTCTATGAACTTAAACAAGCTCCTCGAGCTTGGTACGAGAGACTTTCAATCCATCTTAAGTTAAAAGGGTTTAACCAAGGCTTAGTTGACCCAACTCTCTTCGTAAAAACCTTAGGTAAAGAAATATTCATAGCTCAAATTTACGTAGGCGATATAATTTTTCGAACCTCTAACTCAGCCTTACTAAACGAGTTCGTTTCACTCATGGAAAGTGAGTTTGAAATGAACTTGGTAGGCGAGTTAAGTTTCTTTTTAGGTCTACAGATTAAACAAACTAAGGATGGTATATAGCTATATCAACAAAAATACACTAAGGAGTTAATTAAAAGATTTGGAATGCAAGACGCTAAGATAATAAACACCCCAATGGCGATTAATGTTAACATAGGAGAAGACCTAGAAAGTAAGTCCATTGACTTAAAGTACTATAGGAGCGCGATAGGAAGTCTCCTATACTTAACTGCGAGCCGACCCGACATCCTATTTGCAGTAAGTATGTGCGCCAGGTTTCAAACCTGTGCTAAGGAGTCTCACCTAACCCTAGTTAAGCGTATCCTTAGATATCTTAAGGGTACACTTAACGTTGGTATTTGGTACCCTAGATCTACAGAGTTCGAACTAATCGGCTACTCCGATTCGGATTATGCCGGTAGTAAGCTCGATAGGAAGAGCACGAGTGGTTGTTGTCAACTTCTTGGCTCGAGTCTAGTGAGTTGGTGCAGTAGGAAACAACACTGTGTTGCTTTATCTACCACCGAAGCCGAATACATCGCGATGGGTGAGTGTGTCTCGCAGCTTCTTTGGATGAAGCACACTCTCCGCGACTTTAAGTTAGACTTTACGAATACTAAACTTCACGTAGATAACATTAGTTCAATTAATCTTACAAAGAATCCGATATGTCACTCTAGGACCAAACATATAGAGGTCAAACACCATTTCATTCGAGAACATGTGGCCAACGGAGCCATACACCTCGAATACGTCGAATCGAAGTCTAACTTGGCAGATCTATTTACTAAACCCCTACCCGAAGCCGAATTTAGTCTATTAAGATGAAAATTGGGCATGTGCGTAATAGAATAGGTACTTGCAAATTATATGCTCTTACTACTATTTCTTTAATTTCATGGAACTAGCATAGGACATACCTTAGATATCATGCACCTATAGATTTAAGGAGCCAGTACATCTCACAACACATAAGACTAATGTGTTTGTGTACTTAGCCACGTAGATGGGCATGAGATGTTAGGACCTTACTCCTGGTTCCAGATGTAGAGCTAGTGCATCACTATGAACCACGGAGTATAATCATACATACTAACTGACTCTGACCAGGATTGGTTGATCTTTTATATCAATCAAGACAAATATGAGTCAAACATTTTATAGATGAACTTATTTTCAGTATATTATTTTCAAAATAATATGGAACATGCTTGGAATTTAAAATTAAAACTTATTTTTTATTCCACACACATCCTCACTCTTTTCGATATATGGCAAAAGGGGGAGAAAAAGACCAAAGTTAAGGGATCACTTTTTTTATGACCAAGGCATACTTAACTTTAAGTTAACAAAACAAGTAAAGGGAACTCTTAACTTAAACACATTTAGTTAAACTTGTTTTCGTTAACAATACAATAATTTACTTAACTCTTACTTAACTTGTTAACAAAAAGTATTTTACTTAACTTGTTAACAAAATAGAAGTAAAGGCCAAGGTTACGAAATCAATTTTTTGATTTCTTAACTTAAAACTAATTTTAAATACTATGGCCGATATTAAGCAATTTGATTTAATTTTTTTAGTAGCAAATATCAAGGGGGAGAGTTAAAACTCTTTCTCAAGTACTCACCTTCGGTCAAGGGGGAGGATTCCTCAAGGGGGAGCACTTGAAAAAAAGTTTTTATATACTCCTGCTCATTCATGCATATCTCTTACTCATTTTACTTAATGCACTTAATTTATTTTTCTTAACTTTGTATGCGGGTTTGCCATAAATCAAAAAGGGGGAGATTGTTGGTGCAGCAAGCACTTAAGTCGAACCTGAGTTTTGATTATAGCAAACGATACAAAGTTAAGATCATATCGTTTTCTCACGAGCTGAATCGAGTGTGCAGAAAATTGCTATAGCTGGAGCTGAAGGCCAGCGACACCTGGAGGAAGCCGCAGTGGTCGGGTGACACTCAAGTGACTTCGGAGGAAGCCGAAGGAATTGAGTGGAAGGCCAGAAGCAAAAGCAACACGTAAGTATCGAGGTAAGCTCGTGTGTGCGAGTGTAAGTAAGGTCGTATCCTCGTTACGGGGAAAGACTTAAGCGTAGATCCGACCCAAGACATCTCATAGGTGGTCTAGGTCGAGATCGAACGGTCGACGACTGTCGAAATAATGTTTTCTTTAAGCTAACAATACCTTGCAAACAAGATCACCGATCCAACTCAAGGACTCGACGTCTGGCCCATCGGGCCGGTGACTATGGCTAGCACTCGATCGATCCGCCAGTGATCGTGATGGCCATCACGATCCGATGGTCAAAGGATAAGCCTCGAGAAGTCAAGGTTTATCACCAAATTTCAAGGGGAGTGGTGCTCAAATATGATTGGCTAGGGTTCTTCTCGAAAAGGGGCTCAAAGACTATAAAAGGAGGTCCTAACCTAGGGTTTTAACTACAATTCTAAGTGCTCAAAAGCTTCCGCAATGCTGTGACTCTCCGACGACTCTACGACAACGAAGTGCTGCCAACAACCCTAGCTTAAGGTCTTTCTTTTTAGTTGTTGGTATAATCCTTGTTATTGTTTTCAATATTGCAACTCTTTTTCTCGAGGTTTTTCTATCGTTGCATTTTACTTTAATAGAAGAGAGGGTTTGTCTCTCTATCATTTTGCTTCGAAAGTTTTTTGTAATCGTCAAACTCCTACCTCCAACGAGGAGGAGTGTTTTAGTGAATTGCCCTCCGTACACGGTCTAGGACCGTTAGGGCCTTGGAGTAGTAGCCGAAGGCTACGAACCAAGTAAAAAAATAAACTTGTCTCTTTTTGTTTCATTTACATTTCCGCTGCGTATATTTGTCTTGAAACGAATTTGAAAGAAAAAGGCTTTTCGCTATTCACCCCCCCTCTAGCGAACCGCATCGATCCAACATTAGGCTTTCCATCTGTGGTATTAGTTTCTCCAAATTGAGGATCCGCGAGGCTCTTGTATAAGGAGAAGAGGAAGTAGAGGCGACATGGGAAGTGAGCTCACTCATAATGAGCAAAAAAGGGAGTGGTGCAGAAGACTATTCCATTAGCCTAGAAAGAAAAGGTAAAGTGGCTCCATAAGAAAAAGGAGGCACGTTAGTGGCAAGAAGGGGTGTGAAAATAGTAGGGCAAGGAACTACAGCAACAGAGCTTATGGTGGGAGCGAAGGGGGGGGGGGGGAAGACGAAGAGGGAAAGCTACACGACGTAAGAAGGAGGTTTGAAATTTCCTATTGATGGAGCTACTTAATGTCTTCATTGTGAATAATATTCTCTATTGAACATGAATAATCATGTAGTATCCACAAACTTGTTTGCTTCAATATACCGTAGTTTGAGGATATTCCGTAAAATTTTCTGCGGTTCATTTCTTTTGCCTTCAGAATCACTCTATTCTTTCTCTTCTATCAACTATCTTTCCATTGGGACATCTCATCAAAGTTTATCTTTTGCTGATGGCTATGCTATAAGTTACCACCTGCTGAACATATACTATCCCCATGTTAAGCCAAGGAGATTTGAACTTCTAGATTTAGTTTACTTAAAAATATAATGACTAATCATGTTTTCTTGTAGAAGTTTTGAATAAAACAAACAATAAGCTCGATGGGAGCCTTCTGAAGAGGGGAGGGAATAAGGTATAGGGGGACTTGGTAATTTGGGTGATGGGGACATTGGAATGGCAGCTGTGGTGGAAGGCATGTGAGCGACCGAGGGGGATGTAACCATCTGCGACTCTTCATTGGCTGGAGAAAGGGTGCTGGGGTGAAACTCTGGATCAAGCCCTTGATGGAGGACTCCAAATGCTAGAGTATTCACTGAGAAGATACGAGTGTTGGTAGGGTTGGTGAAGCAGAAAGTGAAGAAAGTGGGACTGAGACTGACTCAGTATCCGTGGGCAAAGAGGATGAAGAAGAGGGGTTGAAGGTAGAAGGTTCTTCTTCTTGCATTCATTGGTGTGCAACTCCTCACAGTTTGGTTTAGGTATGAAGGAAAGGGGGAGGTGGCCTAGGGCTACGCACAAGTGGAGGTGAAGTGGAACGAAAGTTAGGGTTTGATGATAATACAGAAGGGGAAGAAGAAGATGGTGATGCTTACCGGGGGCTTGCGATTGATGATGATGGGATAATGAGGAGCTAAGTTGTTAATAAAGAAGGACTAGATGTAATTGTGGAAGCAGAGAAGGAGGGTCATGCAGGAGCTGAAGCGGGGAGTGGGAATGCAAGGCTGGCAGGAAATGGACCTTGGCTCCGTCGGGCATTACGTCGTTGCTGGGAAAGCACTTTCTGAAATTGAGCCTTCATCTTGTTGCAAATAAGGAATAAAGGAAGAGAATGCAAGAAGAAGATGGGAGAATTTTCAAGCCACACAGAAGTGGGGAAAAGTTTCGAAGACAAGAGGAGCAGAGGATGAAGAGGGGGGGAGGTTGTTGGACTATCCGAGCCACAAAAACCGCTTATCCCATGTGAAGGTAAATAAAAATATATGTACATGTTTAAAACCTTTATATCTACTCTAGATCTACATGATAAGAGTTTACCCTTGAAGCGATGCCCTTCGCTTATCCCGCTCGTCAAAACGGATTGCCGGAACTCGAGATTGTCAAGTGTACACTCCTCTATTGGTATCCACACAAGCAATAGGTGAAGAAAAGACAATCTTGAGTGTGCTAGCACTCCTTGAAGTCCATGGCAATATGAGGAAGAGAAGGGAGAGCTTGAGGGAAGAACAAAGGAAGAAGATGATGAAGTTACTACCAAATAACTTCCCACTCATAACCCACATCAAGAGGGGACGACCACTTCAAGGAGGGGGGGGGGGGGTGTGGGGTTACATGCATGCATGTAACTCCAATAGCCAATGGCTCTTGGTCTCCCATATGAGGTGGCACCCCATGATGTGTCAATGATGATGTGGCCGACCCCCATGCCAAGTCACCATGACATGACAATTAGTCAAGTCAAAATTGACCATTCATCTTGCCTCTCAAGTCAAGTCAAACTTGACCTATTATCTCCCATGGTTGATCAAATCCAACCACTTGATTCAAGCCAATTTGAATTAATGAATCTCTATTCATTAATTTAAATTTGCTCAATGAATCAAATCTAAATTAGACTTATTCAACACTTGAATCAAATTGAGTCAAACTTAATTAGTTTAATTTGGATTACTCTTAATCCAATTTGGTTCATCCCATGAACCTAATCCTCATGGTTCATCGTATGAACCTAATCTCCATCTAATTGCCCTTTGTGTGTGACCCTATAGGTTCTTGTAATGTTTGCAATGCTCCTAAATGGATTTAGGAACATAAGCAATGAGATGTATCTAGCAACACATCATTGCTACCCAACTTACAAGAATGTTGAGATCCAACATCACCTTTGTGACTACTAATTGTGACTCTCACAATATGTGACAATGTCCCTCTATCCATGACATCTAGATTGACCAATTGAGGCATAGACCGTGTCATCCTCGGTACAATCTATATCTTAAACTCCATGTAGACTCACTCTAATCAAATGAGCTCAATATCTCATATTGACTCATTTGGGCACGGCCTTGCACTTCGTTGTCTCACTCTATCAAGAATAACGATATCACTCCTGTCATATAGGAGGCATAGATCGCATCTACATCACTCACATCCCTCCGCATAATTTGTTACATACCCAGTAATTGCCTTTATAGTCCACCCCTTTACGGGTGACGTTTGACGAAGCCAAAGTATGCAACTCCTTATGTAGGGAACCATGGTGACTTCAGGTCCAATGACTAATAGTGGTACTATTAGTCACATTAGAAAGTATATGACACTCATATAACGATCCATGATACTTTCTCAAGGTGGGTCATTCAGTATACATTCTACATTCTCCAATGCATACCCATGTGTCAACTTGATATCTAATATCCTAGACTAGTGAGATCAAGTCATCGAGTTGACCTACATGCTAGTCTCTACGCATTAACATTGTCCCTGAATGTTAATACTTGACTAGGAATGATTAAGAGTAGTGTTCTCTATATCATCTCATTATCGATTCAACCAATCAATTGATATAGATAAGAACCTTTTACTCAAGGACGTTATTATACTTAGTTACTTGGCACCAATACAAGTAAATATAATAACCATTCCTTTATAAATATGAATATGATACAATAAAGTCCATACAACAATCATCACATGATTGGCTCTAGGGCTTTCACTAATAATCTCCGACTAGCACTAGTGTCAATCATTGTAGTATTTAATACCCAATGACCTAGTGTGACCATCATGATTTTTCTGTGCCAAAGCCTTGGTCAAGGAATCTACGATGTTAGCCTCTGTGGGTACTCTAAAAATCTTCGCATCTCCTCTTTCGATAATCTCTCGAATGAGATGGAAGTGTCGTAGTATATGTTAGGTCCGCTGGTGTGAGCGAGGTTCCTTAGCCTATGCAATCGCCCCATTGTTGTCACAATAGAGCTCTATAGGATTTGCTATGCTAGGAACCACCCCAAGCTCAGTAATGAACTTACGGATCAAAACTGCCTCCTTTGCTGCCTCTAATGCAGCGATATACTCGGCCTCTATTGTAGAATCAGCAACTGTGTCCTACTTCAAACTCTTCCAGCTCATAGCGCCACCATTCAGGCAAAACACGAACCCTGATTGTGATCTATAATCATCCTGGTCGGTTTGGAAAATGGCATCGCTGTAACCCTTTACTACTAGCTCCTCATCACCTCCAAATATCAAGAAATATTCTTTAGTCCTTCTCAAGTACTTAAGAATATTCTTGATAGCTATCCAGTGATGTTCACCTGGATCTGACTAGTATCTGCTCGTCATGTTCAAAGCATACGAGACATCAGGACGAGTACATAGCATGATGTACATGATAGATCCTATAGCAAATGCATAAGGGATCTTATCCATGCGGTCTCTCTACTCTCTAGAAGAGGGACTTTGAGCCTTCGAAAGACTCACACCATGTGACATCGGCAGAAGGCCCTTCTTGGAATTCTGCTGTCAAACCGTAGTAATACCGTGTCAATATATGTACTCTGACATAAGCCAAGCAATCTCTTAGATCTATCTCTATAGATCTTGATGCCTAGAATACAGGCTGATTCACCTAAGTCCTTCATTGAGAAGCACGACCCCAGCCAAGTCTTCACAGACTGTAGTGAAGGGATGTCATTCCCAATGAGTAGTATGTCATCCACATACAATACAAGGAAGACAACTGTGTTTCCATTAATCCTCTTGTAGACACAGGGTTCATCTTCATTCTTGATGAAACCAAACTGTTTGATCGCATCATCGAATCAAAAATTCCAGCTCCGAGAAGCTTGCTTCAGCACATAAATGGACCTTTGCAGCTTGCATACTTTCCCAGTATGTTGTGGATCCACAAAACCCTCAGGTTGTGTCTGTTAGTAATATATGAGAGATGTCCTAAGGCAATCGCCTTATGTATGAACCATTTATATGATAAATGAAGATTCACTATTTGAGTATACATGGTTTCATGTATTTGATTGGATCTTAAACTCATTTACTGAATGTCCACGATACGACTCACAGCATGAGAGAATTTGTGATTGGATCACAACTAGTGAGTATCTCTACATGTGTAATTGTGATGTATTAGAATTATCCCTAGTCGATGAATTGATGGATTTGGACACCATCAATTTCGTCGAGACTAGCACGAGGTATACTCCTTGGTGTATCCAAGCAGTTGATTCTACCTGGCTAGAGACATTGTGATGTCCAGAGTTAATCGTGGATGCTAGTTATGGTAACTAGTTCATTGGAGTGACCAACAGTAAGACTTCATATGGTTCTCTGCATATATAGATATGTCAATGAAGTTCCTACTGTAGCTTAAGTGCGATGTTCCTTTGACTTGTGGTATTCAAGTCATCTTGATCATAAAGACTTATGCTTTGACATCTTAAGCAAGCATCTCAGAGGAGATGTGGACCTGGGATGATTGGGTATAAGTCGAAGTGATCGAAGGTGTTTGAATAGCCTATAAAGGATTCACCACTCCTTGCGAGGAGATGTATTCCCATGGCCTCTCGTCGGATTGTTACTAAAGTCTTTGGCCAAAGCATTACATATTTAGAGTAAGGTACTCTTCGATACATGTGCAGTAACAAGAATCCGTAGGACGAGGAAATGATACTTGGGCTAGGTATGACGTAGTCAGCCTAGTGAGGACTAACACTATAGACCATGTTCTGAACCAAGTTGGTATAAGATGAGTGAAGGGAATGGGGCACGATTCATTTGAGCTGCTGAAGGGTTTCAGAAATAGTTCTGGATCAACCGTTGATTTTTTCGGTTAATTGGGGATCATGATGTACTACTAGGTGTCACTCATGATCATTCTATAATTAATGGTTAATTATAGATGACCAACATAAATCGAGAACCAATTTGGTCACACGCACAACGAGCGTAATCCGAAGGATTTAAAACGTGCTTGAGAATGAGATTCTCAGACCGAGAGAAACTAGGTTTCGTTGGACCAAACATGGAGCGAGCATGAAATCATTTCAGTCACAATGGAAGCGTGGATGGGCCGTGTCTTATGAAGACATGATGGATGAACCAAATTAGTTTGGTTCTAATCCAATGGAGGAGAATAAACCAAAGGGTTTGGTTTGTTTTAAACGAATGAACCAAAGTTGGTTCGGTTAGTTTTAACATAAAATAAACCATCATGGTTTGGTTTATTTTCACTTATATTAATGGAGTGGGTTAACAGGCCTTATGGTTATGATCCGATAACCATTAAGAGAATTAGTTCTCTATGAAAGAGGGCTTAAGGGTTTGTTAAGCCCTAATCCAAATCCCTTGACCTAAAAGCTGCCGCCCCTCCTCTCCTTGGTGAATTCAGCGCCAACACCTCCTCTTGCCGCCGCCCACCACCAAGCTCCCTTGCCGACATCCAGAAGGAGTTGTCCTTCCCTCTTGCCGGCGTTGAGCTTGTTGGGATCTCTTTATGCAAAATAGCATATGCGCAACGGAAAAATTAGGATCCCTTCCAAGTGATCCTTGCGAAAGAAAAACTCGTACAAAAAATAAATTTCTCAAAAGAAAACCTATCTTATAGGAGAGTTCTACCTTTGTTGCGTGCCCTTCGCAATCCCGCTTTTCTTTGGATGTGTTGGATCTTTTAGCACGTTCAAATGTCCGTGCCTCTATATGTATCCACACGAGCAAGCTCTTGTCTCACAAAAGAAAACTAGAAGATCTCTCCTTTACTTCTTGCTAGAGAAGTCTCTAAAGGAGAGGAAGGTAGGGAAGAAGAGAAAGGAAGAAGAAGACTACTCTTCTTGCTAGCTTACACTCACAAAACCACACAACAAAAGCCTCTCCCACCAAGCTCTCACCAAGCCTTAAGCTCCAAATCAACTCATTTGGCCGGCCACCCCATGGGGTGTTTTATAGGATTTGAAAAACCTTTCATCTCCTATCACATTCAATGCAATCAATGGCATTGAAAGATAATTAAACAAGGAGTTATCCTCCTTGTTTTAGCCGGCCACATGTGGAGGAAATCCAAGGGTCAAAACCCTTTGTCTTCTTCCAACTCATCAAGCTTAGGTGGCATGCTTATGTGACATGCTTAGGTGGCATGCTTATGTGGCATGCTTAGGTGGCATGCTTATGTGACATTCATGGATGTTGAATTTTCGTTTCAGTTACGTATTGCTGATGTCGGAGTTAAATGCGTTAGTTACCCCCCTCTTGAGTAACATATTGAATTAATCTTATTAAATCAATTAAGCTTAGCATATTGAATTAATCTAATTAAATCAATAAGCTAAAATTCTCATTAAGCTTAAAGTCCAAAAACCATTTTGTACTTAAGCTTATTCCCAAATTATTCTAGTCAAACTAGAATGCACTAATTCTTCTAATCATCATGCTCTTTGTGTGTGACCCTATAGGCTCTCATAACGTTGGCAGTGGATCTAAACTCTTTTAGATACACAAGCAATGAGCGGCATCTAGCAATACATCATTGCTACCCAAGTTACGAGATAAGTCAAGATCCGACTAACCGTTTTGTGACTACTATAATGTATGACCGTGTCCTTCTATCCTTGATATCAGTTGACCAATGAGGCATAGACCGTGTCATCCTCGATCAATCTATGTGTTTCTTGATCCACAGGTAAACTAACTCAAACAAATGAGCTCAATATCTCATATTGACTCATTCGAGCATGGCCATGCGTTTTAGTAGTTCTACTCAATCAAGGGGCCCACAGATATCACTCCCGTCATATGGGAGGGATAGATCCCATCTACATCACTCACATCCCTCTGCATAATTTGTTATATACCCAGTAATCGCCTTTATGGTCCACCCTGTTACGGGTGACGTTTGACGATACCAAAGTACATAACTCCTTATGTAGGGAACCGTAGTGACTTCAGGTTTGAGGACTATTCATACCAATAGTCACATGAGAAAGTTTATGACACTCATATGACGATCCATGAATCTTTCTCATGGCGGGTCAGTTCAGTATATATTCTCTAATATATACCCATGTGTCAACTTGATATCATATATTCATGACTTGTGAGATCAAGTCATCAATTGACCTACATGCTAGTCTTTATGTATTAATATTGCCCTTGCATATTAATACTTGACTAGGAACATTTATGAAAGTGTTCTCTACAGCCTCTCATAATCAATTCTGCCAATTGATGTGTTGTAGATAAGAACCTACTTTTCTAGGGCATTATTATATTTAATTTAGCTGACACAAGCAAGATGTAAATATAATAACCAATCCTTTGCCTTTATAGAATATGATACAAAATGTTCCCTATTCAACCATCACATGTTTGGTTCTAGGGCTATAACTAATAGAGCTGCTGCCGGAGGAGCTCCGGTGATCTCCCTTGGGTTCGGTAATAAGGTGAGCTCCAACCTTTCCTTTGGTCGGCCCCTACTCCTCCACCAAAGCTGTCCAGTTTTCTGGACAGCTTGTTTCCTTCTTCTCGGAGCATCGTGTGGGCGACGTTTGGAGCTCCGACAGTGCCATACTTACCGGGGATTCGATCTCCGGTAATCCTCATAGGTGGAGGACTAAGGATTCGTCAAACGGTTGACGAATACCTCTCCGGAGAAGGGAGTTTTTGAGGACTCGTTTTTGGATCCGAATTTGGATTCGGATCGTGATCTTCTCTAGATCACATCATCTTCAACACAAGGCTAGTAACCCGTATGAAGACGAGGCTCGTGACTTGGTGAAGTCATCCCGAAGATACTCGGCATGGATACGGATAGAAACGATTCTAGCAAGGATCGTTCCGGTTGATGCCTTTCCCGCTACACGTGATACGTAAGGTATACGTAGTTAAATTTCCTTTTATTTAAAAATTTAAATTTATCGTTATGTCTACACATGTTGTACTATGCATGCGTGTGATGTGTGTGTTGTAATAAATTAGATTTATTATTTTATTCTTTCCACTATGCACATATTTGCGAAACATGTTCGAACACACACTCGCCGCGGTGCCGGAAACCCAACAGTGGTATCAGAGCCCAGGTTGTGTTTCGACATAATCGTAAAATGGTTTTGCGATAGTCATAATGATATTTCTAGAATTTTTCTACTTTTGGAAAGTTAGAAGTATTTATGGAAATTTTTCAATTTTGGAAAGTCTAGAAGTATTTATGGAAATCTTCCACTATTAAAAAGTTCGAAGTATTTATGGAAATTAATATTTTCATAAATAAAATATTAGATTAGATTTTGGAAATTTGTTTCCTAATTTAATCTTGATTTGATTTGGGAAATCAAATCTTAAAATATTTTATTTCCATAAGTAGTTTTGATGATTTAGGAAATTGGTTTCCTAAATTGACTTTCCTTAATCAACTATTTCCACAAATAAAATATGTGATTAGATTTGGAAATTTGTTTCCTAATTTAATCATGATTTGATTTGAAAAATCAAATCTTAAACATATTTTATTTCCATAAATAGTTATGACATATAAGGAAATTTTGTACATGACATAATTGTTTGTCATGTAATTGCATTAGATGCATATCATTATGCCATGCGTGTCGTGACATGTAGATGAATGCCATGTATGTCATGCCATGTAGATAATAGTTATTTGCATGCAAAAAGGATGAGACATAAAAACCCTTACTCAATATTAAAGCCTACACCTTCCATTAATATGGTTAGAACCAGAGTTCCATTTCTGGTTTGGGTTGTTGGACAATCTCCAAGCCCGGCTCGAACCCGAACAAGTTCAAACCATGGAATAGTTTAATACTAATATGGTAAGAGTCAGAGGTCAATCGTTAGCTTTGGTTATTGGACACTCTCCAAGCCGGGCTAATTGGTTGAATGCGCTCTAACCATATTAAAACTATTTCTCGATTAATGGGTTGGCTTTAACCTGAAGCATCGACATGTTGGACTCTCTCCAAGGTCGATGTTGTTAGGGAAATCTCTTGCCATAATTAGGTTTTGATGTGTATGGCAAAGGGTTTAAGTTAGTTTGTTATGTTGATTTGATATGTGTGTTGAAGTCGTGCATGATTTAGTAATTCGCACATGGAGCCGTGGCGAGTTTCACAACTCATGACTCAGTCCTTGAGTCGGTGAAGGATAGCTTTGTGGAAGCTGTACGCTGGGAGCATCCGAGGGACTGCCGGACGAGGAGCTTGGAATGATGCCGGAGGAAGTAGACTTCGAGGCAAGAGACACGAAGGAGCATTGCAGAGCCGTGCGCCTGATGCTGCCGAGGGATGTGGCCGCGAACGAAGAGAACTTCGAAGGCGAGGGACTCCGAGAGATGAGAGCGAGCGAATGTAACCCGGGAAGGCGTAGCTCTTAGGTGAAACTTGGTCATTTGGCTAAGTGTCGGATGAGATTTCCTGACACGAGTCGACAGCCATGGAATGGCAGTCGACTACTCCGAGTCGACTGAGTGTTTTGAGGTCGTGATCGATCGCCATATGTGGGCGATCATTGCATCATCGATCGGCTGAAAGCGCGATCGGGTCGAAAGGGTTTGGCCACATAACTGCTCGTAGCCGACTGGGTAGTCGACTACGGAGGCAGCAGTCGACTGATGAGGTCCATCAGTCGACTGCCATGTGTTCCGTTGGACTACAACGGTCGGGATCCGATGTGTTCGGAGACCATTGTAGTGGCGGCATGATCGCCAAGCCTCCTCTCTATAAAAAGTGAGGGTGTGGAGCTTTTGGGGGGATAATGCTCTTACTCCAAACGACCATCCAAGTCCCCCACAAGCTTTAAACTCTTCTTACTTGCTTTTACTTCATTCTTATTGTAAGAAGAGTGATCTTGATTGTAAAGGTTACCTCCACCAAGTTTGGTGCAAAGGAGAGACCAATAGTGATTGGTTTTGAAGGAGTGATTCACCTCGGACGAATCGGGATCTTGGATTAGCGGCGTAGCCGTGAACCACGTTATATCTTGCGTTAGCATTTTGATTATATTTACTTGTCTTGTCTTATTATATTCCGCTTGCGCTAACCTTTTCTAGACGAGTAAATTACGACATCCATCGATTGAGGGCTATTCACCCCCCTCTAGCCGGCCGTTTCGATCCCCAACAAGTGGTATCAAAGCCAAGGAAAGCTTGTCGAGGACTAACCGCCACAACAAGTAACTTTCAAAATGGTCAGCTCCAACATCCATCCACCGAAGTTTGAATGAGAATTCGCTTGGTGGAAGAAGCGAATGGAGGTATTTTTCGAAACGGATTTTGATATCATGATTACAATGGAATCCGGTTTTGTTTTGCCTAGGGATGAAGAAGGGAAGCCAATAGAGAAATCTAGGTGGACCAAAAAGCAAAGGGAAGAGCACCTTGCAAACTCAAAAGCCAAGCACCATCTTTTCAATGTGCTCCCCCAACAAGAGATCAACCGAATTGGAGAATGCCTAAGTGCCAAGGAGATGTGGGAGAAGCTAATTGAGTTTCATGAAGGCACATCCGAGGCGAAGCTAGCAAGGAGAGACCTCCTCCGCTCCCAACTCAGCAACATTAAACTAGAAAAGGGAGAAAAGGTAATTTCCTTACATTCTCGTTTCAAGGAAATTATAATCGGTTTGTCAAGTGTAGGTGAGAAGCTATCAAACCGGGATATGGTTATGAAGGCTATAGATGCCTTTCTACGATCCTCAAAGTGGAGCTCCATGGTGGACTCCTTCTATATTTCGAAGAATTTAGAAGTGAGCACCTTGGAGGAGTTCTTCTCAACAATGGAGCTCCACGAAACGAGTCTTGAAGGAATACAAGAAGAGCCAAAAATCCAACCTTCAAGAGGAGTAGCATTCTTGGCAAACAAGGGGAAGAAGAAGATAGAGATTCCCTCCTCCTCCGATGACGAAGCATCCTCCTCCTCCTCCATGGATAGCATGGAAGAAGCGTATATGGCAAGGAGGGTAAGGCGTGCTTTAAAGGGTTTTCATTTTAATAAATCTAATGATAGAAATAGAAGACCAAGGGGGAAAATCATATGCTACAATTGCCAAGGAGAGGGCCACATAAGGGACAATTGTCCCCTCCTAAACAAGAGCAAGGAAGAGAGGAAGAAGAAAGACGAAAAGAAGAAGAAAAAGGGGAACAAGAAAAAGGAAGAAGAAAAGAAGGCAAAGGAAAAGGGGAAGGCCAAAGCATTCAAGGCCAAGACATGGGATGACCCTTCTTCCTCTTCCTCATCCGATGAAGAAGAGCATGTCTACTCCAACCTTGCATTGATGGATTTCGATGACTTGGATTGCTCCTCCACCGAAAATGAAGAATCAAGCTCAAGTGGAGAGAGCTCAAGTGAAGGGGGAGCCTCTACATCCTTCTCATCCGAAGAAGAAGAAGAGGACATGGAAACTATGGTAACGAATATAACTCTTAAGAAAATAGTTTCCATGGTTTCTAGCTTAACTAGGGATTTATTTAGAGCTAAGAAGAAGAACAAAAGCATGCTAGATCAAATTAAGGACTTAGAAAATAAACTAGAAAAAGCATGCTTAAATGATGATAATATTTCTTCTAGCTTAAATGATGCATGCTGACATGATAACTATATGCCTTTGGATGTTAGTGATGCATGTATAGAAGAAAATAGGGCTTTAAGAGAGAAAGTAGATTATTTAACCAAAGCCCTAGAAAAGTTTACAATTGGCTCAAATACGTTGAACATGATTATAGGGAGCCAAAGAGCTAGTTTTAATAAGAAAGGCCTAGGTTATAAAGAAAAGAAAAATGAAAAGGCCTACAAATGCCTAATTGCTAGAGGACAAGATAAGAAGAAAGTAATTGCTAGGAAATGGATTCCCAAGGAGTATCTTGTGAACCCCATAGGAAAGAACCTATTTTGGATTCCAAAATCCATCCTTAAGGGTTAGAAAAACCCTAGGATAGTCAACCATATGGACTTGACCTATATCATATTTTTGGTTGACTTAGGATGGCGGGACAACATTTTTGAAATAGTGTTGGGTGATGATAATGTGCCCATAAATAGATAATAATGCTTAAATCATGATAATTAATGTAATTGCTATGTATATGTGCAATCATGATTTATGATTTTGAAATTTGGCACATCATCATGAGAAATAGGGTTAAATCATGTTTTAGGTGATACTTTGTTTATTATCATGACATAATACCTAATGCATGATAACAATTCAATGAATACATGTGTTTCATGATCATAATGTGTAATTCATTCATATATGTCATTATGATCATGTGGATTGTTAGGGTGATACTTAACCTTGATAGAATTGCATGAATATAATGGTTAAGTATATACAAATACCTCAAGGATATAATTGTGTTAATCTTTTTGATGGTGTCAAAGGGGGAGAAATAATTGTGTTTAAGTAAATTATGATAGGGGGAGAAATATGTATGGGGAGTTTCATGGATTAAGGGGAGTTGCATGTTGCTATATCATGTTTATGTTTAGATGCTTTCTTACCTTAGAAATTTTTATCAAATGTTTTTACCTAACTTAAACGGATTGCCACACATCAAAAAGGGGGAGATTGTTAGGGCAATCTCTTGCCATGATTAGGTTTTGATGTGTGTGGCAAAGGGTTTAACTTAGTTTGTTATGTTGATTTGATATGTGCGTTGAAGTCGTGCAGGACTTAGTAATTCGCACATGGAGCCGTGGCGAGTTTCACAACTCATGACTCGGTCCTTGAGTCAGTGAAGGATAGATTTGCGGAAGCCGTGCACTTGAAGCATCCGAGGGACTGCCGGATGAGGAGATTGGAGTGAAGCTGGAGTAAGTAGACTTCGAGGCAAGAGATGCGAAGGAGCATTGCAGAGTCGTGCGCCTGATGCTACCGAGGGACGTGGCCGCGAATGAAGAGAACTTCGAAGGCGAGGGACTCCGAGAGATGAGAGTGAGCAAATGTAACCCGAGAAGGGGTAACTCTTAGGTGAAACTTGGCCATTTGGCTAAGTGTCGGATGAGATTTCCCGACACCAATCGACTACCATGGAATGACAGTCGACTGCTCTAAGTCGAACGTGGTTCGAATGGTATTCGACTGAGTGTTTTGAGGCCAGCAGTCGACTGCCATATGTGGGAAGTCGATCCGATTCATCCGATCATTCGAAGGCGTGATCGTCGAAAGGGTTTGGCCACAGAACCGCTCGTAGCTGACTGGGCAGTCGATTGATGAGGTCCATCAGTCGACTGTCAAGTGTTCCGTTGGACTACAACGGTCGGGATCCGACGTGTTCAGAGACCGTTGTAGTGGCGGCAGTCGACTGCCAAGGGCAGCAGTCGACTGGTGGCGGCCAACGGGAAGAAAAGCCTCCTCTCTATAAAAAGAGAGGGTGTGGAGCTTTGGGGGGCTAATGCTCTTACTCCAAACGACCATCCAAGTCCCCCACAAGCTTTAAACTCTTCTTACTTGCTTTTACTTTATTCTTATTGTAAGGAGAGTGATCTTGATTGTAAAGGTTACCTCCACCTAGCTTGGTTCAAAGGAGAGACCAATAGTGATTGTCTTTGAAGGAGTGATTCACCTCGGACAAATCGGGATCGTGGATTTGCAGCGTAGCCGTGAACCACGTTACATCTTGCATTAGCATTTTGATTTTTGTCTTGTATATTTACTTGTCTTGTCTTATTATATTCCGCTTGCGCTAACCTTTTGTAGACGAGTAAATTATGACATCCATCGATTGAGGGCTATTCACCCCCCTCTAGCCGGCCGTTTTGATCCCCAACAGATGTAAAGGGAGGTGAAGTTGGGTGCTATGCATATGATGCATACTTATTAATGTGTTAACAACCCGATGTATGTGTGAACATTCAATTAGTTGATAGCACATTGTGATAATTGCATATATGTGATATGCAATCGGTATAGTTGATACCTACCGTCGTAGTTATGAATGGCTTGTTGGACTCTCTCCAAGGTTGTTCATATCTATGATGGATATCAGCCCATTCGGAGATGGACCTATGATCTCCCGAAGTGATTTTATGGTTTTTGAAATTCGAAAAATGAATGGGATTTATAAATGTATATTGATGCATTTTAAAATTATATTCTCATATATGCTCGTTTTGTATTTCTAGGTCAATCGATTGATCATGATGTCTTTGAATTTGCGCACTATTTTGGATTCAAACAAATTGACTAGGCCTAACTTCTTGGACTGGCTTAGAAACCTGAGAATTGTTCTCAAGGCAGAAAAGCTAGCATATATCCTTGAAGAGCCTCTTCCCAACCATCCTAAGGACGATGCAACTCCAGACCAAATGTTGGTCTATCAGAAGTATGTGGCTGATTCTAAACTGGCGAGTTGCATCATGCTAGCTACGATGGTACCTGAGCTGCAAAAGAAACATAAGCATATGGATGCTAATACCATGGTCTTTCATCTTCATGAGTTGTTTGATGAGCAAGCGAAATCCGAAAGGTTCAAAGTCTCCTGGCTCCTCTTCACCACGAAGATGCAAGAAGGTTCGTCTGTAGTGCAGTTTGAACTAAAGATGAATGGGTACATCGAGCGGCTAGCCTCCCTCGGGTTTGTGATGGATCATGAATTAAGTATTGACTTAATTCTGCATTGTTTGCCCAAGAGTTTCTCACAATTTGTGATGAACTATCGGATGAACAAATTAGAATTCACTATTCCTGAGCTCCTCAATATGCTGAAGACTGTGGAGCCTTCTGTGAAGCATGAGGAGAAGGAGGTTCTGTTAGTTAATTCCTCAAAGAAAGGTTCTAAGAGGAAGGCAAAAGAACAGAAGAAAGGGAAGAACAAGAAGGCAATGAAGGTAGAACCAGCACAAAAGGGCACTTGCCATCATTGTGGCAAGGAAGGCCACTGGCGAAGAAACTGCAAGATTTATCTTGAGTCCATGAAGAAGAAGAAGGCATCCGATGCCCCATCCTCTTCAGGTATCTTCGTTATTGATTGTCATTCTATTTCCTTAGACACTTGGGTATTGGATACTGGGTGTGGCTCACATATATGTAATGACATACAGAGGCTAAGGAATAGAAGAAGACTCGTTAGAGGGGAGTCAAATTTGCGAGTTGGCAATGGAGCAAAGGTTACTGTGGTCGCCATCGGAGCTTATTTGCTGAAGCTCCCTAGTGGACTAGTCTTGGAACTGGACAATTGCTATTATGTTCCTTCTCTAATAAAGAACATTGTTTCTATTTCCTGTTTAAATAGAAATGGTTACGATTTGATGTTTAGTAACAATTGTTGTTATATAACTTTAAATGACGTACTTTATGGAACTGGAACTTTGAGCAATGGCATTTATACGTTGGACGTATCCAGTGACATTTTCAATATCGAAGCGAGCAAAAAGCGTGCTCGATGGGATAATCAATAAGACTCCTACATGTGGTATTGTTGTCTTGGCCATGTAAGCAAGAAACGCATGTCCGAATTACACCGTTGTGGAATTCTGGAATCGTTTGAATCGGATTCATACGATACATGTGAATCATGCTTAAAAGGCAAGATGACTAAGTTACCTTTTACTGGAAAAGGTGAACGAGTGGGAGAGTTACTAGGTCTAATACATACTGATGTATGTGGACCTATGTCAACTCAAGCTTTAGGAGGCTATAGCTACTTCATTACCTTCACCGATGATCACTCACGGTTTGGGTATGTGTTCTTGATGAAACACAAGTCTGAAGCCTTTGAAAGGTTCAAAGAATTCAGAAATGAAGTAGAGAAACAACATGACAAGAGTATTAAAATACTTAGATCGGATCGAGGTGGTGAATACTTATGTCAAGAGTTTCTTGATTATCTAAGAGACAATGGTATATTGTCTCAATGGACTCCGCTATATACACCATAGCATAATGGTGTATCTGAGAGGCGTAACCGGACCTTGTTGGACATGGTCAGGTCAATGATGAATCATGCGAATCTTCCCAAGTCCTTTTGGGGCTATGCAATTCAGACAGCTATTTACTTGTTAAACAGAATGCCAACCAAGGTAGTCTCTACTACTCCATATGAGATATGGAATGGTAAGAAACCTCATGTATCTTACTTAAAGATATGGGATTGTCCTGCTTATGTGAAGCGGACTATATCAGACAAATTGGATGCTAAGTCTGATAAATGTCTATTTATTGGATACCCTAAGGAAACAAGGGGATACCAGTTCTATCATCCTGTGGAACAAAAGGTGTTTGTTTCAAGGTACGCTGTGTTTCTAGAGAAAGAGTTTCTCTTGTAAGAAAACGGTGGGAGTGTTGTCGAGCTTGAGGAGGCTCGAGAGACTTAAATAGACATTGAAGAGATACCTAGTGAAGCTCAACAGCTGACAACTCATAGTGATGAGCAATCGGCTGGACCTATTGTAACACCATATCTTCGTAGATCTGGTAGAACACGCATCATTCCTGAGAGATATGGATTTCTCGTAAGCGAATCAAATGATGTGTTACTCATTGATGATGAGGAGCCTACCAATTATGAAGAAGTGCTGACAAGTTCAGAAAGGGATAAGTGGCTTGATGCCATGAAGTTGGAAATGGATTCCATATATGAAAACCAAGTTTGGAACTTGGTTGACCCACCTGAAGGCATCAAGCCTATAGGGTGCAAGTGGGTTTTCAAGAAGAAAACCGACATGGATGGTAATGTGATTACCTATAAAGCTAGATTAGTGGCAAAAGGATATCATCAAAAAGAAGGTGTTGATTATGACGAAACCTATTCGCCTGTAGCTATGCTTAAATCCATTCGGACGCTCTTGGCCATAGCGTCTCATTATGATTATAAGATATGGCAGATGGATGTGAAAACAACTTTCCTTAATGGAAACCTTCTCGAGGACGTGTATATGATACAACCTGAGGGTTTCACATCGGTTGATAAAACCAAGGTATGTAAATTGCGACGGTCCATATATGGATTGAAGCAAGCATCCAGGAGTTGGAATATTTGTTTTGATGAGACAATCAAAAAGTTTGATTTCTCACAAAATCCAGACAAACCTTGTGTGTACAAGAAGGTTAGTGGGAGTACATTCATGTTCCTAGTATTGTATGACGATGACATATTACTTATAGGAAATGATGTTTCAATCTTACAGTCAGTTAAGGTTTGGTTATCCAAGATATTCTCCATGAAAGACCTGGGAGAAGCAACCTACATCCTCAGGATTAAGATCTATAGAGATAGATCGAAACGGTTGCTTGGTCTTTCGCAGTCTACATATATAGATCGAGTGCTAAAGAGGTTTAGCATGTCGGAATCCAAGAAAGGTTTCCTACCCATCAGGCATGGGGTACACCTTTCGAAGTCTATGTGTCCGCACAAGAAGACGAGAGGATTTGCATGAGTAAGATTCCCTATGCATCCGCAATAGGATCTATCATGTATGCTATGTTATGTACGAGGCTCGATGTATCGTATGCTCTGAGTGTCACGAGTAGATACCAGTCTGATCTAGGAATGGATCATTGGGTGGCTGTTAAGATGACCCTTAAGTACTTAAGAAGAATTAAGGATGTGTTCCTAATATACGGAGAAGGGGAGATGGTGATACGCGGGTATACGGATGCCAGCTTCCAGACATACAAGGATGATTCCAGGTCTCAGTCCTGATACGTGTTCACCTTGAATGGGGGCGCAGTGAGTTGGAAAAGTTCCAAACAAGACATTGTAGCGGATTCTACCACTGAGGCAGAATACATTGCAGCTTCGGAAGCAGCAAAGGAAGCGATTTGGATCAAGAAAATCATTTATGAAATTGGTGTGATTCCACCAATTGTTGAAGCAATATCGGTCTACTGCGACAACAATGGAGCAATTGCACATGTGAAAGAGCCAAGGACTCATCAACGATCCAAACATGTGCTTCGCCGCTATCATCTTATCAGAGAGATCATCAATAGGAAAGAAATACAAATCGAGAAAATCCCTACTAAAAGGAACTTAGCGGATCCTTTGACTAAGGTATTACCTCAAAGTAAGTTTGAGGGACATGTTACTGCTTATGGTATTGGATACCGTAGCGATTGGCATTAGGCCAAGTGGGAGTCTCTTAGTAATATATGAGAGATGTCCTAAGGCTATCACCTTATGCATGAACCATTTATATGATAAATGAAGATTCACTATTTGAGTATACATGGTTTCATGTATTTGATTGGATCTTAAACTGATTTACTGAATGTCCACGATACGACTCAGCATGAGAGAATTCGTGATTGGATCAAAACTAGTAAGTATCTCTACATGTGTAATTGTGATGTATCGGAATTATCCCTAGTCGATGAATTGATGGATTTGGACACCATCAATTCTGTCGAGACTAGCACGAGGTAGACTCCTTGGTGTATCCTAGCAGCTGATTCTCACTGGCTGGAGACATTGTGATGTCCAGAGTTAATCGTGGATGCTAGTTATGGTAACTAGTTCATTGGAGTGACCAACCGTAAGACTTAATATGGTTCTCATCATATATAGATATGTCAATGAAGTTTTAACTGTAGCTTAAGTGCGATGTTCCTTTGACTTGCAGTATTCAAGTCATCTTGATCATAAAGACTTATGCTTTGACATCTTAAGCAAGCATCTCTGAGGAGATGTGGACCCGGGATGATTGGGTATAAGTTGAAGTGATCGAAGGTGTTTGGATAGCCTATAAAGGATTCACCACTCCTTGCGAGGAGATGTATACCCATGGCCTCTTGTCGGATTGTTACTAAAGTCTTTGGCCAAAGCATTACATGTTTAGAGTAAGGTACTCTTCGATACATGTGCAGTAACTAGAATCCGTAGGACGAGGAAATGATACTTGGGCTAGGTGTGACGTAGTCAGCCTAGTGGGGACTGACACTATAGACCATGTCCTAAACCAAGTGGGTATAAGATGAGTGAAGGGAATGTGGCACGATTCATTCGAGCAGCTGAAGGGTTTCAGAAATAGTTCTGGATCAACCGTTGATCTTTTCGGTTAATTGGGAATCATGATGTACTACTAGGTGTCACTCATGATCATTCTATAATTAATGGTTAATTATAGACGGCCAACATAAACCGAGAACCTATTTGGTCACACGCACAATGGGCGTAATCCGATGGATTTAAAATGAGCTTGAGAATGAGATTCTCAGACTGAGAGAAACTGGGTTTGGTTGGACCAAACATGGAGCGAGCATGAAATCGTTTCAGTCACAATGGAAGCGTGGATGGGTCGTGTCTTATGAAGACATGATGGAAGAACCAAATTGGTTTGGTTCTAATCCAATGGAGGAGAATAAACAAAAGGGTTTGGTTTGTTTTAAACGAATAAACCAAAGTTGGTTCGGTTCGTTTTAACTTAAAATAAACCATCATGGTTTGGTTTATTTTAACTTATATTAATGGAGCGGGTTAACGGGCCTTATGGTTATGATCCGATAACCATTAAGAGAATTAGTTCTCTATAAAAGAGGGCTTAAGGGTTTGTTAAGCCTTAATCCAAATCCCTTGACCTAAAAGCTGCCGCCCCTCCTCTCCTTGGTGAATTCGGCGCCAACACTTCCCCTTGTCGCCGCCCACCACCAAGCTCTCTTGTCGGCGTCCAGAGGGAGCTGTCCTTCCCTCTTGCCGCTGTCGAGCTGCTACCGGAGGATCTCCGGTGATCTCCCTTGGGTTCGGTAATAAGGTGAGCTCCCACCTTTCCTTTGGCCGGCCCCTACTCCTCCACCAAAGCTGTCCAATTTTCTGGACAGCTTGTTTCCTTCTTGTCGGAGCGTCATTTGGGCGACGTTTGGTGCTTCGACAGCGCCTTACTTACTGGGGATTCGATCTCCGATAATCCTCATAGGTGGAGGACGAAGGATTCGTCAAACGGTTAATGAATACCTCTCTGGAGAAGCGAGTTTTTGAGGACTCATTTTTGAATCCGAATTTGGATTCGGATCGTGATCTTCTCTCAATCACATCGTCTTCAACATGAGGCTAGTAACCCATACGAAGACGAGGCTCGTGATTTGGTGAAGTCATCCTGAAGATAGTCGGCGTGGATACGGATAGAGACGATTCTAGCGAGGATCGTTCTGGTTGATGCCTTTCCCGCTACACGTGATACGTAAGGTATACGTTGATAAATTTCCTTTTATTGCAAAATTTAAATTTACGGTTATGTATACACATGTTGTACTATGCATGCGTGTGATGTGTGTTTTGTAATAAATTAGATTTATTATTTTATTCCTTCCGCTCTGCATATGTTTACGAAACATGTTCGAACACACACTCGTCGCGGTGCCGGAAACCCAACAGTGTCATTTACATATCCTCGAGCAATTTTCCATTCAGAAATATGCTTTTGACATCCATCTGCTAGATCTCATAATCGTGGTAAGCTGCAATAGCAAGCTTGATCTGAATAGACTTAAACATGGCCACTGGAGAAAAGGTTTCATCATAGTCAATACCATGAATTTGCTTGAAACCTTTAGCCACCAATCGGCCCTTATAGGTATGCGTAAGTCCATCCATGTCAATCTTTCTCTTAAAGACCCACTTACACCCAATGGGTTTGATGCCTTCAGGTGAATCAACCAAAGTCCATACTTGGTTGGTGTACATGGATTCCATCTCGGATCTCAGAGCCTCTAGCCATTATTCAGAATCTGGGCTCATCAC
Source organism: Wurfbainia villosa (assembly GCA_025175895.1). Lineage (NCBI taxonomy): Eukaryota > Viridiplantae > Streptophyta > Magnoliopsida > Zingiberales > Zingiberaceae > Wurfbainia > Wurfbainia villosa. The sequence continues at coordinate 43,854,521 of CM045999.1, read as the reverse complement.
ACCTTCCTGATAGGAGGTTGGCTCATTCTCAATAAGCATAACGTCATCATGGTCATACAAGAGAAATGAGTATCTCTCAGGCTGACGACGTATCCTATCAGACCTGCGAAGAGGTAGGTCTACCTGAACAGGTTGTTGTTCCACAACTCATTGTGCAACAATCTCATCACCCACAACACTTTGTGGTTCCTGTTTAACCTCCATCAAGGCCTCAGTGCTATGATCCTTATCTTGAATTTCTTCAAGATCGAACGTACTCCCACTAGTTTTTCTAAAAACAAAATCCCTTTCTAGAAATACCCCAGTCTTTGCCACAAACACTTTGTGCTGACTGGGAATGTAGAAGTAATATCTCTTTATTTCCTTGGGATATCCAACGAAATAACACTTATTGAATTTCGGTCCCAGTTTGTCTGAGACTTGATGCCTAACGTAAGCCTCACAACCCCAAATCCACATGAAAGACATCTTGGGATTTCTCCCTGTCCATATCGTATATGGTGTCTTTATCACAACCTTGAATGGTACATGGTTAAGTGGGAAAGGCTGCTGTGTCTAGAGCATATTTCCAAAAGGATATAGGAAGATCTGTGTGACTCATCATAGATCATACCTGAAGGTAGGAAACTTCGCTTCCCACTTCTACTCGGTTGCTTGTTCATGGCGATCCCGTCTTCGTCCTCAGATTAAAAAAAATTAATCCATGACAATTAGAGATTACAAGATATCGTTCCATCGTCATGCTATTCGATTAGAGTAGTAAATTCAACAAACTTGTTGTTCAAGCAATCAACCTCTATTCTACGATTAGCCACAGAATAGACGATGGATGGATCGCCGGTTTTTGTGTTTGTATTCGGGGTCCAAGTAAATTATCCACATAACAAAACATACAACATACAAAGAAATAAAAGGAAAGAAAAACAAGATTTATACCTCTTGTTTACCTCAAGATCTTCTATCGTATGTCCTATCTTCTGTTGGTGCAACAATGCTCCAAGCATTTATATATGTTTTGATGTTTGGAAAATCATCTAAGTTAGACAATGTTTTGTGATCTAATTGCGAATATGTTTAAGTGACAGGGAAATCCAAGGATGAAGCCTTGGTAAAAGGGAATTCCAAGTATGATCTTGGCAAGGAAAGTCCAAGGGATGGACATGGCAGCATAAGACCAAGCTTGTAGTCTTGGCACCGTAAGATCCAAAGTGAACCTTGGCAAAGGAAGACCAAGTATGATCTTGGCAAAGGAAGTCCAAGGGATGGACTTGGCAGCGTAAGACCAAGCTTGTAGTCTTGGCAGCGTAAAGTCCAAGTGAACCTTTGCAAAGTAAGTCCAAAGTAAGGTCTTGGTAGCATAAGTCCAAGCTTGTAGTCTTGGCGGTGTAAAGTCCAAGCATTTGGAAACCCAAGATATGACGAAACCGAAGGAAGCTCTTGGAAGCAAAGTACAAAGGACTCGGAGGGATCCTAGAGGCGCAAGGCTTAATGAGGAGCTAGAAGGTTGAGTCTAGGTCTAGGGTGTAAAATCAAGTGTGAATTACTCACACTTGATGAGTATCGATCGATCACGATGTATCACGATCGGTCAGTGCTCAACCAGTCGAGTTGAAACCACGACCGATCGGATGCGGCGATTGTGATGATAAATCGGTGATGTTACCATCGATCGACAAAGCGGGCGCTCGGCGGATCAACACAAAAACGAGAACAGAATGTAGTCGCACTCGACTGCGGCCTGCGATCACTCGACTATTCGTTCCATCAGTCGACTGATGGAGGGATCAGTCGACTGATCACCAGGCCGTTGGAAATTGCGGCTACGAATCTTCGTGGAGATCTCGATTCATAATCCGTTGGCTTCGGCGGTAGTCGACTGATGGAAAGTATTTGTCGACTGATTGAGGCCCAACGGGAAAAACAACCCCTCTTATATAAAAAGGGGCCTTGGAGAGCTTGGTGAAGCTAGTGCTCTCATTCCTAACTACACCCTCGTGCTCACCAAGATTTCCCAAGTGTTTTAGCAATTCAAAACCTCCTCTTCTCTAGTTCTTAATCATTCATCATTGTAAAGAAGAGGAGAGCATTGTAAGAAAGGTTTCTCCACCTTGGTTCATCCAAAGGAGAATATAGTGAAGCTTGGCTAGGACTAATCCACCTTACGGATTGCCGTGGAGTAGGACCGTCATCTCCGAACCACGTACATCGGGTGTTAGCGTTGCTTTCATCATTTTCTTACTTGTATTCATATTCGTATTTGTATTTCATACGCTAACTTGCTTGTAGAAACAGAGAAAGGCTAATCACCCCCCCCCCTCTAGCCGTTACAAAGATCCTAACATCTTCCTCTTGGACGTTGTGTGGGCAACAATCCTCCAAGAGATGAAGCCTTCTCAATCACAATCTTCCTTTCCTTGCTCGCTCCGAACAAGAGGAAGTATAGAAATGAAACTGTTCTCTTATCTAGGACCAACCATTAATCTCCAAGCTTGATGATTGCCATCGGCCCAAAGAGAGGTGTAAGGAGTGTGGGCGCCGGCCAAAAGCTCTAAAGGAAGAAGACCTAACTCTTGCCGCCGGGCAAGGAGAAGAAGAGAAATAGGTTGAGCGCCGGCAATGGTAGAGGGGAGAAAGATGGGTGCCGGCAACACCTTAGGAAGAAGAAAGGAAGCAAACCCTAATCTCCCACCTTGTTGCCGCCTAAACCAAAAATCTAACCCTAGCCGCCCAAGCCTTGGCCATAATCTCCCTTCAATTGTTCTTGCCGCTAACCCTTATGCCTCCTTTTATAGAGCTAGGCTTAAGCCTTCTTTTAATCTCCACCATCGGTTCTAGGGATTTAATCTCAACCGTCGGATCTAGAGATTTAATCTCCACCGTCAGATCTAGAGATTTAATCTCCACCGTTGGATCTAGGGATTTAATCTCAACCGTTGGATATAGATATTTAATCTCCACCATTGGATTTAGAGATTTAATCTCCACCGTCAGATCTAGAGTTTCATTTTCCATCATCGGATCTAGGCTCCATGAGGGTTTTAATAGGCTACGATAGGGAACATGAGGAGGAGTTGGATCTTGGCCACCCAATGGATCAAGCCCACATAATGTCCGATCCATTAATGATAATCCATTCCACTAGAAGATTATCATTGATCTACCTCACCAACCCCCATAAGTTAATATGGGCTCCATATATTATTTATACATATATATCCCCGTGTTTAAGATCTCGAATGTCCATCGATTAATTAATTTACTGACAATTAATTAATCGACATATAACTTCATGAGTAGTACCACTCAACCTTATCATCATACTGGACCAAGTCCACCTGCAGGGTTTACATAATGAACCTTATGAGCTCCTCAAGGGAACATCATCATCTTAATATATAGGACACAGTTTCTTCCTATAATCAATGACACACCATATAAATAATATCATTTTCTAACTTACCGAGCCTATCGATTTACTCTATAAATCTCGCCCATTGGTAAATCAAAGAAATGAATACTAAGTATATGTGCCCGTTATTATATCAGGATTAAGAGAATGTACAACATAATATTCGAGGTCCGATTCAAATATGTAGTCAGTAATAAATCGAATTACCTCTAAGTCCGTCCTGCTCAATACACACAAAGTGTACTAGTGTAATTCTATGGTCAAGACAAACCAATATCAAATCACACTACAACCATACAAATGGTTTGTCCATAACCATCTCGGTTGTGAGCCTTTACTTATACTTTAAAAGGAACCGAAAACATGATCTCCTGTGTGACACTACACACCATGTTATTTACAATGTAATGTATTAGACAAATATGCATAACCATTAATATGCAAACAATGATAATGTTATTCTTATATCAAAAATAAAGATGCTCATACATAAGATAGACTTTTCAGTATTCATCCCAACAATCTCCCACTTTTACTAAAAGACTATGTTGTCCTCATACTGCCATACATCTAACTCTCATTCCCTTTACATGCCCATCAAAGCTCTACCTAGAAGTGCCTTAGTGAAAGGATCTACCGGGTTATCCTCTGTTGCAATCTAGGCGACAGCAACTTTAACCATCTTTATGATCTCTCATATCAGGTGGTACTTGTGGTCTATGTGTTTACTAGTCTTATGGGCACGTGGTTCCTTCGAGTTTGCAACTACACCACTGTTATCACAATAAATTGTGAGAGTTCTGGGCAAACCAGGAATCACATCCAAGTCCATCAAGAAGTTTCTGTGCCATACAACTTCTTTGGCCGCCTCATAGGCTACCACATACTCGGCTTCTATGTTGGAGTCCGCCACACATTTCTGCTTGACACTCCTCCATACAATGGCTCCACCTCTCAAAGTAAACACAAAACCAGAGGAAGACTTACTGTTATCCCTATCTAATTGGAAGTCAGAATCTGTGTAACCCACAGGGAGTAATTAATCTGCCTGGTAAACTAGCATATAATCCCTAGTCCTTCTCAGGTACTTCAATATATGCTTTACTGCAGTCAAATCTCCCTGTCCTGGATTACTCAGATATCTGCTAACCATGCCAATGGCAAAGAAGATATCCGGTCTGGTACATAGCATAGCATACATGAGGCTTCCTACTACCGAAGCATAAGGAACCACCTTCATCTCCTCTATCTCCTCAGATGTTCTAGGACACATCTCCTTAGATAAAGGAACTCCTTGCCTGAAAGGTAGAAAACCATTTTGGAGTTCTGCAAGATAAAGCGAGCCAAAATGGTGTCTATGTATGTAGATTGAGATAAGCACAACATCCTTTTCCTACGATCTCTTATAACCTTGATCCCAAGGATATGTCCCACTTCTCCCAAGTACTTCATATCAAACTATTTGGACAACCATACCCTTACATCCGATAACACCTTGATATTGTTGTCAATTAACAAAATGTCATCTACATATAGTAAAAGAAATGTCACTACATTTCCGTCACATCTCTTGTATACACAAGACTCATCCGGACTTTGAATAAATCCAGAAGACTAGATTACCTCATCAAAGCAGATGTTCCAAGATCTCGAAGCTTGCTTCAATCCATAAATGGATCAATTAAGCTTGCACACAAGATGTTCTTTTCCCTATGCATTGAATCCCTCTGGTTGCTTCATATAGATGTTCTCCTCAAAACTTCCATTAAGGAAAGCTATCTTGACATCCATCTGCTATACCTCATAATCCATATGAGCAGCAATACACAAGAGAATCCGAATAGACTTAAGCATAGCTACAAGTGAAAAGGTTTCCTCATAATCAATACCCTCTTTCTGAGTATACCCCTTCGTAATAAGCCTAGCTTTCAAGGTCTCTACCTTCCCGTCTATTCCTCTCTTTCTTTTGTAGATCCACTTGCATCCAATGGCTTTTACACCATTGGGTGGTTCTACTAGCTCCCAGACCTAATTTGCATCCATAGATTCTATCTCAGAATTCATCGCACTTTACCAAGATAATGCATCTTTATCTTGGATCGCCTCATCATATGTCCAGGGATCAGGTTCATATTCGCCAGGGACCAAATCAGAAGATTCTCCCAAGAACATGAATCTATCAGGTTGTCAAACAACCCTCCCACTACAATGAGGTATCACCTGTGTATCCTCTGTGACACGCGGTGCAGTGACTTGTGGTATATCCTCTTGTACCGGTGGTAGTGAAGTAGAGACTTCCCCTCTCAATTCCTCCAGAGCAATCTTGCTCATGGGCTTGTGGTTCATCACATAGTCTTCCTCTAGAAATCTGGCATTCGTACTAACGATCACCCTCTGATCTCTAGGTCTATAAAACAAACCACCTTTTGTTCTTCTAGGATAGCCAACGAACTTGTGCACTTCTGTATGAGGTTCCAACATACCAGCATTTGCCTTCAGCACATGTGTTGGACTCTCCCAAATCCGAATATGTCTTAGACTAGGCTTTCACCCAATCCACAATTCTTTGGGAGTAGAAGGCACTGATTTAGATGTAACCAAGTTAAAAATATACACCGCCGTATCTAGAGCATACCCCCAGAATGAATTTGGCAACTCAGAATAACTCATCATCGATCTAACCATATCCATAAGAGTCCTATTCCTTCGCTCAGCTACAGCATTCTGCTGGGGTGTGCCAGGTGCAGACAATTGGGATTGAATCCCAGCCTCTGATAAGTAAATCCTAAACTCTCCCAAGAGGTACTCATCACCACGATCAGATCGTAGTGTCTTGATACTTTTAACTTGGCGTTTCTCCACATCAGCCTTAAATTCTTTGAACTTGTCAAAGCATTCAGACTTGCGGCGCATCAAGTAAATGTATCCATATCTTGAATAATCATCTATGAAAGAGACAAAATATTTAAAACCACCTCTTGCCTAGATAGACATAGGACCACACAAATCAGAATGAACCAACTCTAACACATCTTTGGCTTTGTACCCCTTGGCCTTAAAAAGCCTCTTGGTCATTTTATCTTCCAAGAATGATTTGCAGGTTGGGAAATCTTCCACCACTAATGAACCTAGAGGTCCATCAGCTAACAACCTTTGAATTCTGCTTAGGTTAATATGACCTAGCCTTAGATGCCAAAGATATGTTTGGTTCATCTTCGAAAGTTCTTTTCTCTTTTGGGAATTAGAAGATGAGTTATTTACTTTTATTTGCATCATGGGAACTTTTGGATCAAGTGTATATAAATTTCCTATCAATGCACCAGAACAGATAATCTCCTTATTCCTTTTTATAACAACTCTATCATTAAAGGAAATAGAATATCCATCCATAAACAATTAAGAAACCGAAATCAAATTCTTTCTAAATAAAGGTACATAAAGGCAATTTTCCAGAACCAAAATTTTATTCCTGTCAAAAGATAAATAAACATCTCCCACTACAACAGTTGCCACCTTCGTGGCATCGCCCAAGTAAACTGTAATCTCCCCTTCAGCCAGTCGTCTGGTTTTCTGGAACCCCTGTAAAGTATTGTAGACATGATCACTAGCTCCCGTATCTACACACTAGGTGTCGGTAGATAACACCTCTAAGCATGTTTTAATGACTAGACCAAAGGATATACCTTTGTTCTATTTGCGGTTGGGATAATCCTTCTTCCAATGTCCATTCTGCTTGCAAGTGAAGCACTTGCCTTTCGGCTTCTTCACTCGTCCCTGAATCCTCCCATCACCTTTGCTCCACCTTGTTTCTTCTTCTTCTTGCCTTTCGGCTTAGAAGTATAAACCTTCTGAGCAACCATGGCCTGAGCTTGAGCAAGCCCTTCTACTGCCTGGAGTTCTGTCAGAAGCTCCACCAACGAATACAACCTTTTTCATGTTGTAATTCAGGCGAAACTGCTCAAAACTCTTAGGTAGACACTAGAGAATGATATCGACCTGGTTTCCCCATCGATCTCAGCTCCAAGGACTTCCAGCTCATTCGTAGGCTTAGGAGGACACTCTTCGAAGAGTACGTACTTGTACTACTCAGCAGTCAAGACAATATCAAGATTCCTTTTCCAATCAACATAATTGAGTCCAGTAAGTTTATTCTCTTTTAGTATCATAGCAAGTGGATTGAAAGTCATTTTTGAAAAACCTAAGAATCACATAAATAAAAATTTTAGATTTTAAAAAATTATTGATTCCTCAAACAATAAAATTTTAAAATCAACCAATACCTCAAAATACCAAAAATATCATATGCCACGATCGTGTGGACGTATACGAATTCCACATTTGTAAGAGAAGGTTTTACCCATTAATTTTACTATCTTGTCAACCTAACTTTTTGATAAATAAAATTAATAGTTGGTTCCTCTTTGGCCCTACAAATAAAAGCAGTATCTCCGATGGGAAGGATACTCCTATTTGTATCTAAGTGTTCACCATTACTTGGTACCAAGGTAATTATCTCGGGTTATGTGCCTTCGGATGGGGAAGTACACACGCTCCTTAATAATTTTTTATTACCATATTTGACCCTGTGATCCGCAAACAAACTCATCCGATGGGGAGGAAGGCACTCAGAGCTGACGCGCAAGTTTGTTTGCATCATATGTCAAATCGTAATGGAGGTCGTGGGAATTTATAAAAATATCCCTCTCCCACTTAGTAATTTAAAATTGAGGAATTTTCCTAGCCTACGACATCCACATCAAACAAAAAGCAATAAATATGAAAAAAAATATTTTCCAACTATTATGGCTTTTGTTCTACAATATGCCTTCCGTCGTAATGCCATCTCATCCGATCCTCCCTACGCCATGTACAAGCCATCCGGAGATCCGAGCCGACAATAACTATTTTAATTTACATCCATCGATCCTATACTCCATGAAGGAGTGTACATGAAATCTAGATCAAAAGTAAACTAAAATAAAATGAGTGGCTATACAATGTCGTATCTAATTATAAAAATTAAATACTACCCTCGTCAACCCCGAGGATTCAAATAATATTACACACATGCAATGACATACACACATGACCATAATAGTTGGATCTTATGCTTGCAAACAATGAGTTATCCTATGCACATCCTACTATCATCCAGCACATACAATATATGATAAGTGCAAAAAATAACTAAATCCTAAACACACAAAATTGGAAACCGTGATAATGATACCACTTGAAGGTAGGAAACTTCGCTTCCCACTTCAACACAGTTGCTTGTTCATGGCGATCTCATCTTCGTCCCCGGATTAGAAAAAAATAATCCATCACAATTAGGGATTACCCAAGCAACCGGTCCATCGTCGTTCTATTCGATTAGAGTAGTCACTTGAACAAACTTGTTGTTCAAGCAACCAACCTCTAATATACGATTAGCCACAGAATAGACAATGTACGAATCGCCGATTTTTGTGTTTGTATTTGGGGTCCAAGTAAATTAGCCACATAACAAAACATATAACATACAAAGAAAAAAAAGGAAAGCAAAACAAGATTTATACCTCAAGGTCTTCTATCGTATGTCATATCCTCCTCTTGGACGGTGTGTGGGCAACGATCCTCTAAGAGATGAAGCCTCCTCGATCACGATCTTCCTTTCCTTGCTCGCTCCGAACAAGAGGAAGTATAGAAACGAAACTCTTCTCTTATCTATGACCAACCATCAAGCTCCAAGCTTGATGCTTGCCACCGGCCCAAAGAGAGGTGTAAGGGGTGTGGGCGCTGTCCAAAAGCTCCAAAGGAAGAAGACCTAGCTCTTGCCACCGGGCAAGGAGAAGAAGAGAAATAGGTTGAGCGCCGGCCAATGTAGAGGGGAGAAAGATGGGCGCCGACAACACCTTAGGAAGAAGAAAGGAAGCAAACCTTAATCTCCCACCTTGTTGCCGCCCAAACAAAAATCCTAACCCTAGCCGCCCAAGCCTTGGCCTTAATTTCCCTTCAATTGTTCTTGTCGCCCACCCTTATGCCTTCTTTTATAGAGCTAGGTTTAAGCCTTCTTTTAATCTCCATCGTCAGTTCTAGGGATTTAACCTCAATCGTCGGATCTAGAGATTTAATCTCCACCGTCGGATCTAGAGATTTAATCTCCACCGTCGGATCTAGAGATTTAATCTCCACCGTCGGATCTAGGGATTTTATCACAACAGTCGGATCTAGAGATTTAATCTCCACCATCGGATCTAAACATTTAATCTCCACTATCGGATCTAGAGATTTAATCTCCACCGTCGGATCTAGAGTTTCATTTTCCATCATCAGATCTAGGCTCCATGAGGGTTTTAATAGGCTACGATATGGACCATGAGGAGGAGTTGGATCTTGGCCACCCAATGGATCAAGCCTTCATAAAGTCCGATCCATTAATGATAATCCATTCCACTAGAGGATTATCATTGATCTACCTCACCAACCCCCTTAAGTTAATATCGGCTCCATATATTATTTGTACATATATCTCCCCGTGTTTAAGATCTAGAATGTCCGTCGATTAATTAATTTACTGACAATTAATTAATCAATATCTAACTCCATGAGTAGTACCACTCAACCTTATCATCATGCTGGACCAAGTCTACCTGCAGGGTTTACATGATGAACCTTATGAGCTCCTCAAGAGGACATCATCATCCTAATATATAGGACATAGTTTCCTCCTATAATCAACGGAACACCATATAAATAATATGTTAGTAATATATGAGAGATGTCCTAAGGAAATCGCCTTATGTATGAACCATTTATATGATAAATGAAGATTCACTATTTGAGTATACATGTTTTATGTATTTGATTGGATCTTAAACTCATTTACTGAATGTCCTCGATGCGATTCACAGCATGAGAGAATTTGTGATTGGATCACAACTAGTGAGTATCTCTACATGTGTAATTGTGATGTATCGGAATTATCCCTAGTCGATGAATTGATGGATTTGGACACCATCAATTCTGTCAAGACTAGCACGAGGTATACTCCTTCGTGTATCCAAGCAGCTGATTCTCATTGGCTGGAGACATTGTGATGTCCGGAGTTAATCGTGGATGCTAGTTATGGTAACTAGTTCATTGGAGTGACCAGCCGTAAGACTTCATATGGTTCTCTGCATATATAGATATGTCAATGAAGTTCTTACTGTGGCTTAAGTGCGATGTTCCTTAGACTTGCGGTATTCAAGTCATCTTGATCATGGAGACTTATGCTTTGACATCTTAAGCAAACATCTCTAAGGAGATGTGGACCCGGGATGATTGGGTATAAGTCGAAGTGATCGAAGGTGTTTGAATAGCCTATAAAGGATTCACCACTCCTTGCGAGGAGATGTATACCCATGGCCTCTCGTCGAATTGTTACTAAAGTCTTTGGCCAAGGCATTACATGTTTAGAGTAAGGTACTCTTCGATACATGTGGAGTAACTAGAATCCGTAGGACGAGGAAATGATACTTGGGCTAGGTGTGACGTAGTCAGCCTAGTGGGGACTAACACAATAGACCATGTCCTGAACCAAGTGGGTATAAGATGAGTGAAGGGAATGGGCCACGAATCATTCGAGCTGCTGAAGGGTTTCAGAAATAGTTCTGGATCAACCATTGATTTTTTCGGTTAATTGGGAATCATGATGTACTACTAGGTGCCACTCATGATCGTTCTATAATTAATGGTTAATTATAGACGACCAACATAATCCGAGAACCTATTTGGTCACACGCACAACGAGCGTAATCCAAAGGATTTAAAACGAGCTTGAGAATGGGATTCTCAGACCGAGAGAAACTAGGTTTGGTTGGTCCAAACATAAAGCGAGCATGAAATTGTTTCAGTCGCAATGGAAGCGTGGATGGGCCGAGTCTTATGAAGACGTAATGGATGAACCAAAATGGTTTGGTTCTAATCCAATGGAGGAGAATAAACCAAAGGGTTTGGTTTATTTTAAACGAATGAACCAAAAGTTGGTTCGGTTCGTTTTAACTTAAAATAAATCATCATGGTTTGGTTTATTTTAACTTATCTTAATGGAGCGGGTTAACGGGCCTAATGGTTATGATCCAATAACCATTAAGTGAATTAGTTCTCTATAAAAGAGGGCTTAAGGGATAATTAAGCCCTAATCCATAAACCCCTAGCCCTAAGGTTGCCGCCCACCTCCTCCTTGGAGCTCTCGGCGCCAACCTATTGCCGCCGCCCAAAGCTCCTCCAACCGGCGTCCAGAGGGCTGCTACCTTCCCCCTCGCCAGAGTCGAGATGCTGCCGGTTAGTGCTCCGGTGATCTCCTTCAAGTTTGGCATCAAGGTGAGCTCTATCTCCCTTGGTTGGCCGACGCCTATCACCTCCACCAAAGCTATCCAGTTTTCTGGACAGCTTGTTCTCCTCTCGTCGGAGCGTCGTTTGGACGATGGTTAGAGCTCCGACATCGGCTAACTTACCAGGGATTCGATCTCTGAGGTGGAGGACGAAGGATTCGTCAATTGGTTGACGAATACCTCTCCGGAGAAGCGAGTTTTGAGAACTTGTATTAGGATCCGAATTTGGATTCGGATCGTGATCATCTCTCGATCACGTCGTCTTCAACACGAGGCTAGTAACCCGTACGAAGACGAAGCTCGTGACTTAGTGAAGTCATCCCGAGGAACTCGGCGTGGATACGGATAGAGACGATTCTAGCGAGGATCGTTCCGGTTGATGTCGTTCCCGCTACACGTCATACGAAAGGTATAACGTAGATAAATTTCCTTTTATTGCAAATTTAAATTTACGGTTATGTCTACACTTGTTGTAATATGCATGCGTGTGTTGTGTGTGTTGTAATAAATGTAGATTTATTATTTTTATTGCTTCCGCAGTGTTCATGTTTATAAACGGATCGAACAGCCGAAACCTAACAAAGGGTATCGAGCCTGTTGTGTTTCGACATAATCGTAAAAATGGTTTTGCGATAGACATAATGTATTTCTGGAAATTTTCTAATTTTGGAAATTTAGAAGTATTTATGGAAATTTTTTCAATTTTGGAAAGTCTAGAAGTATTTATGGAAATCTTCCACTTTTGGAAAGTTGGAAGTATTTATGGAAATTGATATTTTCCATAAATAAAATATTTGATTAGATTCTGGAAATTTGTTTCCTAATTTAATCATGATTTGATTTGGAAAATCAAATCTTAAAATATTTTATTTCCATAAGTAGTTTTAATCATTTAGAAAATTGGTTTCCTAAATAGATTTTCCTTAATCAAATAATTCCATGAATAAAATATGTGATTAGATTTGGAAATTTGTTTCCTAATTTAATTATGATTTGATTTGGAGAATCAAATCTTAAACATATTTTATTTCCATAAATAGTTATGACATATAAGGAAATATATACATGACATAATTTTATGCCATGTAATTGCATTAGATGCATAACATTATGACATGCGTGTCGTGACATGTAGATGTATGTCATGCCATGTAGATAATAGTTATTTGCATGCAAAGAGGATGAGACATAAAACCCTTAAACAATATTAAAGCATACACCTTCCATTAATATGGTTAGAACCAGAGTTCCGTTTCTTGTTTGGGTTGTTGTACTCTCTCCAAGCCCGGCTCGAACCCGAACATGTTCAAACCATGGAATAGTTTAATACTAATATGGTAAGAGTCAGAGGTCAATCGTTAGCTTTGGTTGTTGGACTCTCTCCAAGATGGGCTAATTGGTTGAATGCGCTCTAACTATATTAAAACTATTTCTTGATTAATGGGTTGGCTTTAACCTGGAGCATCGGCTTGTTGGACTCTCTCCAAGGTCGATGTAAAGGGAGGTGAAGTTGGGTGCTATGCATATGATGCATACTTGTTAATGTGTTAACAACCCGATGTATGTGTGAACATTCAATTAGTTGATAGCACATTGTGATAGTTGCATATACGTGATATACAATCGGTATAGTTGATACCTACCGTCGTAGTTATGAATGGCTTGTTGGACTCTCTCCAAGGTTGTTCATAACTATGATGGATATCAGCCCATTCGGAGATGGACCTACGATCTCCCGAAGTGATTTTGTGGTTTTTGAAATTCGAAAAATGAATGGGATTTATAAATGTATATTGATGCATTTTAAAAATCATTTTCTCATATATGCTCGTTTTGTATTTCTAAGAATGATCATGATGTCTTTGAATTTACGTTCCATTTTGGATTCGAATAAATTGACTGGGCCGAGCCTCTTGGACTGGCTTAGAAGCTTGAGAATTGTTCTCAAGGTTGAAAAGCTTGCAAATGTCCTCAAAGCGCCTCTTCCCGCCCGTCCTAGTGACGATGCAACTCTGGACCAATTGTTGGCCTATCAAAAACATGTGAGTGATTCTGAACAAATGAGTTGCATCATGCTAGCCGCGATGGAACCCAAGTTACGAAAGCAGCATGAGCATATGGATGCTCATATCGTAGTCCTTCATCTTTGTGAGTTGGTTGATGAGCAAGTGAGATTCGAAAGGTTTGAAGTCTCAAAGCTCCTCTTCACCTCTGAGATGCTGGAAGGTTCATCTGTGGTACTGCTCAATATGCTGATGATTGTGGAGTCTTCTGAGAAGCATGAGCAGGGGACGGTGTTGTTAGTTGATTCCTCGAAGAAAGGTTCTAAGAGGAAGTCAATGGAACAACAGAAGAGAAAGAAGAGAAGGGCTAAGAAGGTAGAACTAGCACAAAAGGAAACTTGCCATCATTATGGCAAGGAGAGCCATTTGCGAAGAAAGTGCAAGATTTATCTTGAGTCCGTGAAGAAGAATAAGGCATCGGATGCCCCATCTTCTTCAGATATCTTCGTTATTGATTGTCATTCTATTTCCTCAAACACTTGGGTATTGGATACTGGGTGTGGCTCACATATATGTAATGACATACATGGGCTAAGGAATAGAAGAAGACTCATCAAGGGAGAGTCAAATTTGCGTATTGGGAATGGAGCAAAGGTTGCTGCAGTCGCCATTGGAACACATTTGTTGAAACTCCCTACAGGACTTGTCTTAGAACTGGACAATTGCTTTTATGTTCCTTCGTTGATAAAGAACATCATTTCTATTTCTTGTTTAAATAGAAATCGGTACAATTTGACTTTTAGTAACAATTGTTGTTACATAACTTTGAATGGAGTTCTTTATGGGACTGGAACTTTAAGCAATGGTGTTTATACGTTGGACGTATCCAGTGACATCTTCAATATCGAAGCGAGCAACAAGCGTGCTCGAAAGGATAATCATTTAGACTCCCATATGTAGCATTGTCGTCTTGGCCATATAAGCAAGAAACGCTTGTCCGAATTACACCGATGTGGAATTCTGGAATCGTTTGAATTGGATTCATACGATACATGTGAATCATGCTTAGAAGGCAAGATGACTAAGTTACCTTTTACTAGAAAAGGTTAACGAGTGGGAGAGTTACTAGGTCTAATACATACTGATGTATGTGGACCTATGTCAACTCAAGCATTAGGAGGCTATAGCTACTTCATTACCTTCACCGATGATCACTCACGGTTTGGGTATGTGTTCTTGATGAAACACAAGTCTGAAGCCTTTGAAAGGTTCAAAGAGTTCAGAAATGAAGTAGAAAAACAACATGACAAGTGTATTAAAATACTTCGATCAGATCGAAGTGGTGAATACTTGAGTCAGGAGTTTCTTGATTACCTAAGAGACAATGGTATATTGTCTCAATGGACTCCGCCCTATACACCACAGCATAATGGTGTATCTAAGAGGCGTAACCGGACCTTGTTGGACATGGTCAGGTCAATGATGAATCATCCGACTCTTCCCAAGTCCTTTTGGGGTTATGCACTTCAGACAGCTGGTTACTTATTAAACATAATGCCTACCAAGGTTGTCTCAACTACTCCATATGAGATATGGAATAGTAAGAAACCTCATGTATCTTACTTGAAGATATGGGGTTGTCCTGCTTATGTGAAGCGGACAGTATCAGACAAATTGGATGCTAAGTCTGATAAATGTCTATTTATTGGATACCCTAAGGAAACAAGGGGTTACCAATTCTATCATCCTGTGGAACAAAAGGTGTTTGTTTCAAGGCATGCTGTGTTTCTAGAGAAAGAGTTTCTCTTGCAAGAAAACAGTGGGAGTGTCGTCGAGCTTGAGGAGGCTCGAGAGACTTAAATAGACATTGACGAGAAACCTAGTGAAGCACAACAGCCGACAACTCATAGTGATGAGCAATCGGCTGGACCTATTGTAACACCACATCTTCGTAGATCTGGCAGAACACGCAATATTCCTGAGAGATATGGATTTCTTGTAAGTGAATCGAACGACGTGTTACTCATTGATGATGAAGAGCCAACCAGTTATGAAGAAGTGCTGACAAGTTCAGAAAGGGATAAGTGGCTTGGTGCCATGAAGTCGGAAATGGATTCGATGTATGAAAACCAAGTTTGAAACTTGGTTGACCCACCTGAAGGCATAAAGCCTATAGGGTGCAAGTGGGTTTTCAAGAAGAAAACTGACATGGATGGTAATGTGATTACCTATAAGGCTAGATTGGTGGCAAAAGGATATCGTCAAAAATAAGGCGTTGATTATGACGAAACCTATTCGCCTGTAGCTACGCATAAATCCATTCGGATGCTCCTGGCCATAGCGGCTCATTATGATTATGAGATATGGCAGATGGATGTGAAAACAACTTTCCTTAATGGAAACCTACTCGAGGACGTGTATATGATACAGCCTGAGGGTTTCACATCGGTTGATAAAACCAAGGTATGCAAATTGCGATGGTCCATTTATGGATTGAAGCAAGCATCCAGGAGCTGGAATATCCGTTTTGATGAGACAATCAAAAAGTTTGATTTCTCACAAAATCCAGACGAACCTTGTGTGTACAAGAAGGTTAGTGGGAGTGCAGTCGTGTTCCTAGTATTGTATGTCGATGACATACTACTTATAGGAAACAATGTTTCAATCTTACAGTTAGTGAAGGTTGGTTATCCAAGACATTCTCCATGAAAGACCTGGGAGAAGCAACCTACATCCTCGGGATTAAGATCTATAGAGATAGATCGAAACGGTTGCTTGGTCTTTCGCAGTCTACATATATAGACGGAGTGCTAAAGAGGTTTAGCATGTCGGAATCCAAGAAAGGTTTCTTACCAATCAGGCATGGGGAACACCTTTCGAAGTCTATGTGTCCGCGCACAGAAGACGAGAGGATTTGCATGAGTAAGATTCCCTATGCATCCGTAATAGGATCTATCATGTATGCTATGTTATGTACGAGGCCCGATGTATCGTATGCTCTGAGTGTCACGAGCAGATACCAGTCTGATCCAGGAATGGATCATTGGGTGGCTGTTAAGATGATCCTTAAGTACTTAAGAAGAACTAAGGATGCGTTCCTATTATATGGAGAAGGGTACATGGTGATACGTGGGTATACGGATGCCAGCTCCAGACAGACAAGGATGATTCCATGTCTCAGTCTGGGTATGTATTCACCTAGAATGGAGGCGCAATAAGTTGGAAAGGTTCCAAGCTTGATACTATAGCGGATTCTGCCACTCAGGCAGAATACGTTGCAGCTTTGGAAGCAGCAAAGGAAGCGGTTTGGATCAAGAAGTTCATCTATGAACTTGATGTGGTCTCATCAATGATCCAAACATGTGCTTCGCCGCTATCATCTTATCAGAGAGATCATAAGTAGGAACGAAATACAAATCGAGAAAATTCTCAATGAAAGGAACTTAGCGGATCCTTTGACTAAAGCATTACCTCAAAGTAAGTTTGAGGGTCATGTTAGAGCTTATGGTATTGGATACCGTAGCAATTGGCATTAGGCCAAGTGGGAGTCTGTTAGTAATATATGAGAGATGTCCTAAGGCAATCGCCTTATGTATGAACTATTTATATGATAAATGAAGATTCACTATTTGAGTATACATGTTTTATGTATTTGATTGGATCTTAAACTCATTTACTGAATGTCCTCGATACGATTCACAGCACGAGAGAATTTGTGATTGGATCACAACTAGTGAGTATCTATACATGTGTAATTGTGATGTATCAGAATTATCCCTAGTCGATGAATTGATGGATTTGGACACCATCAATTCTGTCAAGACTAGCACGAGGTATACTCCTTGGTGTATCCAAGCAGCTGATTCTTACTGGCTGGAGACATTGTGATGTCCGGAGTTAATCGTGGATGCTAGTTATGGTAACTAGTTCATTGGAGTGACCAGCCGTAAGACTTCATATGGTTCTCTACATATATAGATATGTCAATGAAGTTCTTACTGTGGCTTAAGTGCGATGTTCCTTAGACTTGCGGTATTCAAGTCATCTTGATCATGGAGACTTATGCTTTGACATCTTAAGCAAACATCTCTAAGGAGATGTGGACCCGGGATGATTGGGTATAAGTCGAAGTGATCGAAGGTGTTTGAATAGCCTAAAAAGGATTCACCACTCCTTGCGAGGAGATGTATACCCATGGCCTCTCGTCGGATTGTTACTAAAGTCTTTGGCCAAAGCATTACATGTTTAGAGTAAGGTACTCTTCGATACATGTGGAGTAACTAGAATTCGTAGGACGAGGAAATGATACTTGGGCTAGGTGTGACGTAGTCAGCCTAGTGGGGACTGACACAATAGACCATGTCCTGAACCAAGTGGGTATAAGATGAGTGAAGGGAATGGGGCACGAATCATTCGAGCTGCTGAAGGGTTTCAGAAATAGTTCTGGATCAACCATTGATTTTTTCGGTTAATTGGGGATCATGATGTACTACTAGGTGCCACTCATGATCGTTCTATAATTAATGGTTAATTATAGATGGCCAACATAATCCGAGAACGTATTTGGTCACACGCACAACGAGCGTAATCCAAAGGATTTAAAACGAGCTTGAGAATGGGATTCTCAGACCGAGAGAAACTAGGTTTGGTTGGACCAAACATAAAGCGAGCATGAAATTGTTTCAGTCGCAATGGAAGCGTGGATGGGCCGAGTCTTATGAAGACGTAATGGATGAACCAAAATGGTTTGGTTCTAATCCAATGGAGGAGAATAAACCAAAGGGTTTGGTTTATTTTACACGAATGAACCAAAAGTTGGTTCGGTTCGTTTTAACTTAAAATAAACCATCATGGTTTGGTTTATTTTAACTTATCTTAATGGAGCGGGTTAACGGGCCTAATGGTTATGATTCAATAACCATTAAGAGAATTAGTTCTCTATAAATGAGGGCTTAAGGGATAATTAAGCCCTAATCCATAAACCCCTAGCCCTAAGGTTGCCGCCCACCTCCTCCTTGGAGCTCTCGGCGCCAACCTATTGCCACCGCCCAAAGCTCCTCCAACCGGCATCCAGAAGGCTGCTTCCTTCCCCCTCGCCGGCATCGAGCTACTGTCGGTTAGTGCTCCGGTGATCTCCTTCAAGTTTGCCATCAAGGTGAGCTCTATCTCCCTTGGTTGGCCGGCGCCTATCACCTCCACCAAAGCTGTCCAGTTTTCTTGACAGCTTGTTCTCCTCTCGTCGGAGCATCGCTTTGATGAGCTTAGAGCCCGCAGTGGCTAACTTATCGGGATTCGATCTCGTAATCCTCTGAGGTGGAGGACGGCGATTCGGCCAATTGGTTGACGAATACCTCTCCGGAGAAGCGAGTTTTGAGAACTCGTATTAGGATCCGAATTTGGATTCGGATCGTGATCATCTCTCGATCACGTCGTCTTCAACACGAGGCTAGTAACCCGTACGAAGATGAAGCTCGTGGCTTAGTGAAGTCATCCCGAGGAACTCGGCGTGGATATGGATAGAGACGATTCTAGCGAGGATCGTTCCGGTTGATGTCGTTCCCGCTACACGTCATACGAAAGGTATAACGTAGATAAATTTCCTTTTATTGCAAATTTAAATTTACGGTTATGTCTACACTTGTTGTAATATGCATGTGTGTGTTGTGTGTGTTGTAATAAATGTAGATTTATTATTTTTATTGCTTCCGCTGTGCTCATGTTTGCGAAACGTGATCGAACACACACACGCCGCGGTGCCGGAAACCCAACATAATATCATTTCCCAACTTACCGAGCATATCTATTTACTCTATAAACCTCTCCCATTGGTTAATCAAAGAAATGAATACTAAGTATATGTGCCCGTTATTATATCGGGATTAAGAGAATGTACAATATAATATCCGAGGTCCGATTCAATTATGTAGTCAGCAATAAATCGAATTACCTCTAAGTCAATCCTACTCAATACACACAAAGTGTACTAGTGTAATTCTATGGTCAAGACAAACCAATACCAAATCACACTACAACCATACCAATGGTTTGTTCATAATCATCTTGGTTGTGAGCCTTTACTTATACTTTACAAGGAAGTGATAACATGATCTCCTGTGTGACACTACACACCATGTTATCTACAATGTAATGTATCAAACAAATATGCATAACCATAAATATGCAAACAATGATCATATGATTCTTATTTCAAAAATAAAGATGTTCATACAAAAGATTGACTTTTCAGTATACATCCCAATAGTACCATATCTAATAGGGTACGATTCCTCCTTTTGGATACACCATTCCACTGTGGTGTTCTAGAAGGAGTGAGTTGGGATAGAATCCGACACTCAGCTAGATAGTCACGAAACTCATGGCTAAAGTATTCACCACCTCGATTTGATCAAAGTATCTTAATACTCTTGCCAAGCTGGTTTTGTACTTCATTCTTGAATTCTTTGAACTTTTCAAAGGATTCTGATTTATGTGTCATCAGAATGTAATGAAGTACCTGTAACCACCTCTAGCATCAACATTGAAAGGGCTGCATACATCACTATGTATAAGTCCTAACAAGTCTGTTGCTCTCTCGCTGCGTCCTCTAAAGGGAGCCTTGGTCATCTTGCCTAGAAGGCAAGACTCGCATGTCTCATATGATTCAAAATCAAATGAGTCCAGCAGCCCATCCTTATGGAGCTGGGATAAGCGACTCTAATTTATGTGACCTAAGCTACAATGTCAGAGATAGGTTTGGTTCAACTCATTTAACTTGAACCTTTTGGTACTTATGTTATAGATGGGGCTCTCTAAGTCTAGAAAGTAGAGCCCGTTCATTAGAGGTGCACTGCAATAGAACATATCATTTAAATAAACTAAAAAATATTTGTTCTTTATTATAATTGTAAATCTTTTCTTGTCCAAACAAAAAATTGAAATTATATTCTTTGTCAAAGCAGGCACATAATAACATTCATCTAGTTCTAGTACAAGCCCAGAGGGCAGAGATAGATCATAAGTTCCTACAGCAACAGCAGCAACCCTTGCTCCATTGCCTACTCGTAGGTCCACCTCGCCCTTCGTCAATGCCCTGCTATTTCTTAGCGCCTACACATTGGTACAAATGTGAGATGCACATCCGGTATCTAATACCCATGATGAAGAAATAGATAGATTGACTTCTATAATATTTATACCTGAAGTAGAAGTCTCACTTCTTTTCTTCTTAAGATCTTCCAAGTATGCTTTGCAGTTACGTTTCCAGTGTCCAGCTTCCTTGCAGTGGAAGCAAGTCCCTTCTTTTGCCACCCCTCCTTTTGGCTTCAGTTCTTTGCCTTTGCCCTTGGCTTGGGACTTTCCCTTACCTTCAGGCTTGCCCTTGCCTTTCTTCTTTTACACCATCAAAATGGAGTCAGATTTTCCCTTTTTATGGTTGAGCTCAGCAGTTCTCAACATGCTGAGCATCTCAGGCATTGGCTTATCAATTTCATTCTTGTTGTAATTCATGACAAATTGATTGTAACTTTGTGGCAAAGATTGCAAGATCAAGTCAGTGGACAACTCTTGGCCAAGTGGGAATCCCAACCTCTGTAGGTTTTCTATGTACCCAATCATCTTGAGTACATATGGACCTACGGGATGTCACGCCCGCCCTTTCCCAGGGGTCTGGAGGGGCGGCGCGTGATGCGATCGTACATACATTACATTACAACGGATGACTACCTATACTTCTTACAGCGGAAGACTTTAGACTTATTTTTTTTTCTTTTAAACATAAACATGCATCATCATTTCATAGATACTTCTTCTTAACATAGAACATGCATCATTATTTAATAGATACTTCTTCATAAACATAGGCCTTGCATCATCAGTTCATAAGTACTTAGTTCAAATTCATAAACTAAATCATCTTAGGGAAAACATGCATAAAGAACATAATAGATCTCCTCCAGCATGCCACTACCACACACACTTTGCCCCTCCTACTGCTCCCTTTAGTTTAGCCACCCTTTGCCCTTATCTGCAGTACAAGGGAACATAAACTATAAGCACATAGGCTTAGTAAGATCCTGTCCTACTCACAAAAACCATACGTAAGCATAACATGTAAACATAGAAAGACATAAGCAGGCATAACTTCAATATAACATCGTAGAACATAAGCAGACATAACATAAACATAACATCATAGACATAAGCAAGCATAACATGAATATAACATCATAGACATAAGCAGGCATAACATAAACATAACATCATAGACATAAGCAAGCATAACATGAATATAACATCATAGACATAAGCAGACATAACATAAACATAGCAACATAGACATAAGCAAGCATAACATGAATATAACATCATAGACATAAGCAGGCATAACATAAACAAAACATCATAGACATAAGCAAGCATAACATAAACATAACATCATAGACATAAGCAAGCATAACATGAATATAACATCGTAGAATATAAGCAGGCATAACATAAAGGTATATGCAGGATTCTCTTCGAAAAATATATTATAGGTATTTGAACATAAATCTCAACATATTGGGCCCGACATTGTACCGCATCATCATCATCATACTAGGTCCGTACTATGTCCGTCGACCTAGGGGCAACATAACATAGAGGCCCATCCTAAGCTCGTACTGTTAGTTATAGCCCTAGAACCAATCATCTGATGGTTGAATAGGGAACATTTTGTATCATATTCTATAAAGGCAAAGGATTGGTTATTATATTTACGTCTTGCTTGTGCCAGGTAAATAAAATATAATAATGCCCTAAAAAAGTAGGTTCTTATCTACAGCACATCAATTGGAAGAATTGATTATGAGAGGCTGTAGACAACACTTTCTTAAATGTTCCTAGTCAAGTATTAATATGCAAGGGCAATATTAATACATAAAGACTAGCATGTTGGTCAATTGATGACTTGATCTCACAAGTCATGGATATATGATATCAAGTTGACACATAGGTATATATTAGAGAATATATACTGAACTGACCCACCATGAGAAAGTTTCATGGATCGTCATATGAGTGTCATAACCTTTCTCATGTGACTATTGGTATGAATAGTCCTCAAACCTGAAGTCACTACGGTCCCTACATAAGGAGTTATGTACTTTGGTATCGTCAAACGTCACCCGTAACAGGGTGGACCATAAAAGCGATTACTGGGTATATAACAAATTATGTGGAGGGATGTGAGTGATGTAGATGGGATCTATCCCTCCCATATGACGGGAGTGATATCTGTGGGCCCCTTGATTGAGTAGAACTACTAAAACGCATGGCCATGCTCGAATGAGTCAATATGAGATATTGAGCTCATTTGTTTGAGTTAGTTTACTCAGGGATCAAGAAACACATAGATTGATCGAGGATGACACGGTCTATGCCTCATTGGTCAATCTTATATCAAGGATAGAAGGACACGGTCATACATTATAGTAGTCACGGAAAGGTTAGTCGGATCTTGACTTATTTTGTAACTTGGGTAGCAATGATGTATTGCTAGATGCCGCTCATTGCTTGTGTATCTAAAAGAGTTTAGATCCACTGCCAACGTTATGAGAGCCTATAGGGTCACACACAAAGAGCATGATGATTAGAAGAATTAGTGCATTCTAGTTTGACTAGAATAATTTGGGAATAAGCTTAAGTACAAAATGGTTTTTGGACTTTAAGCTTAATGAGAATTTTAGCTTATTGATTTAATGAGATTAATTCAATATGCTAAGCTTATTAATTTAATAAGATTAAATAAATATGTTATCATGATAGCCTAAGCTTAATTGATTTAATAAGATTAATTCAATATGTTACCTTATTGATTTAATGAGATTAATTCAATATGACAACATAGGCTTATTGAATTAATAAGATTAATTCAACATGCATGAATGCCACCTAAGCATGCCACCTAAGCATGCCACATAAGCATGGCACCTAAGCTTGATGAGGTGGATGCTTGAGGCTTGGAGAGAGCTTGGTGGTGAGAGGCTTTGGTTGTGTGGCTTTTGTGAGTGTAGGCTAGCAAGAAGAGTGGTCTTCTTCTTCCTTTCTCTTTTTCCCTACCTTCCTCTCCTTTAGGGACTTCTCTAGCAAGAAGTAAAGGAGAGCTCTTCTAGTTTCTTTTGTGAGACAAGAGCTTGCTCGTGTGGATCCATATAGAGGCACGGACATTTGAACGTGCTAAAAGATCCAACAAACCCAAGGAGAAGCGGGATTAAAATGGGCACGCACCAAAGGTAATATTCTCCTATAAGATAAGTTTTTTTCTTTTAGAGAATTTTTTTTTTTTTGTACGATGTTTTCTTTCGCAAGGATCACTTGGAAGGGATCCTATTTTTTCGTTGCGCATATGCTATTTTGCATAAAAAAAATCCCTACAGTGGTATCAGAGCCAATTGCGAAAGATCGTATAAAAAAAATAAGTTTTCTCTATTTCATATATGATATAGAAGTAGGATAAATTTTATTATGAGTTGATAATTGCATTAGCAATTTTTCAAACATAATAAAATATCCGATGTCTGTTGGTGCAGTGGGCACCAAAGTCGAACCGGTATTTTGATTATGGCAAAAGGCTCAATAGTTAAGGGTATATTTGTTATCTTACGAGCTCAATTAAGTGTGCAGAAATGCTAAAGTTGAGCGGAAGGTTTGCGACACCCGGTGGGAACCGAGGTGGTCGGGCAACGCCAGAGGGACTTCGGAGGAAGCCGAGGTACTCGGGTGAAGACCGGAAGCGAGGCTACAAGGTAAGCTCGTGTGAAAGCGAAGCAAGGTCGTTAAGCGTAGATCCGACCCAATACCTCCAATGGAAGGTCTAGGTCGAGATCAAATGGTTAGAACCATCGTACTTTATATTTTAAGCTAACTTGTACTGCAGTCCAAAACCCTTTGACTACAGTCAACTGCTAGTCAAGTTCCAGCCTCGAGAAGAGCTCGAATTTCAAGGGGGTGAATTTGGACTTGACTCGTGTTTTGGTACAAAGGGTGATGTGGCATCAAGGTGGACATCCAAACCATCACCAAGCTTCCTTGTGGTGGACGCCCAAGATAAGGTGAGTTGGCACAAGATGGTTGGCTCCCATGATGTGGCACAAGTTGAATGGCTCCAACAAGTTGGCGCCCAAGGAGGTTGGAGGTGGCACAAGGTGGTTGGATGAAACACCTCATCCTCAAGTTGGCGCCCAAGGAGGTTGGAGGTGGCACAAGGTGGTTGGATGAAACACCTCATCCTTGAGTTGGCGCACAAGGAGGTTGGAGGTGGCACAAGGTGGTTGGATGAAACACCTCATCCTTGAGTTGGCGCAAAGGATGTGGATGAACAAGTCTTGGGGGATAAGAACCTCACCTTGGACACTACCTATGTCTAAATTCATAGATCAATATCCATAAATAGACATGTTCAAGCCAAGCAAATTACAAGACATCAAGAGCTCTCAACACGCCGTCGTAACGCCGCTACTACTACTCACATTTGCTACGACGAAGTCTGAGACAACAGCTACATCTTCTACTTATAAGAGTTGTCGGTATATTTATTTAAGTTCTACTTCTTTAAATTGTCTTTGTGCTTTAATCGTAACAAGGAAAGGGAGTGTCCTTTGCCTTGATTTCTTTTTATGTCGTTGCTCCTACCTCCAACGAGGAGGAGTGGTTTTAGTGAATTGCCCTCCGTGCGTGATCAAGGATCACTAGGGCCGTGGATTAGCAATCGAAAGATTGTGAACCACGTAAAAATATCTTGTCTACTTTATATTTCCTGTGCATTCTCTACTTGCTTTTTACTTATTGCAAAAGTTTTTAACGACATGTATCGCTATTCACCCCCTCTAGCGACACTTTCGATCCAACAATTGGTATCGAGTAGGCGCTAAGATTGATGAAACCACCAATCTAGCTTTGTTTTTTCTTTTTACAGATTTTTATTTATTTATTTCTGTTTTCGTATAATTATTTCACTTGCTTATCTTCTCCTACATATAGAATTGCATTAGAGGCTTTAGGATCCGGATAAGGTTGTCCTTGGGTTAGATCCGAGTAAGGTTGTCCTCGGAACTTCAGCGACATTCGCATTTGATTGTTTATTTCTTTTGCAAGTTACATTTTATATATCTTTTTTACTTCCCTTTTACTAATCCAAGGCGAAAGTCTTGGAATATTCTTTCGTGTGTGTTTTGCAAGATTCTTTTAAATCGTTCTTCTTCTTGTTTTTAAATGGCCCATCTCGAAGGGTTTAGCACCGCCCGACCCCCGTTTTACAACGGTAATGACTTTCCTTATTGGATGGGTCGGATGGAATGCTTTCTTAAAACCCAAATCGAGATGTGGATCGTAATCCAAACCGGTTTCACACTTCCTAATGAAGATGGTGAATCTTTGGGTTACGATCAATGGTCAAATTCCATGAAAAGACAAGTAGAAGCCGATGCCAAGGCGACTCAAATCTTGCAATGTGGGTTGTCCAAGGAAGAGTTCAACCGCGTCGGCCCCTTCATTAGTGCAAAGGACTTATGGACCAAGCTAGTGGAACTACACGAAGGCACCGACGACACGAAGGTATGTAAAAGAGATTTACTTTTAAATAAATTGTATAACTTGAAAATGCAGGAAAACGAGACCGCAACTCAACTACAAGCTCGTATCCAAGACATCGTCAACCAACTCCATGCCATCGGACAAAAGGTCGAGGATCGCGACCTTATCAGGTATTCTCTTAACTCGTTTCCTAGGACCACCTTGTGGGCATCCATGGTCGATGCCTACAAGGTCTCCAGACCTTTCTAAGATTAGGTTAGGCGAATTGTTTTTGAACTTGAATTACATGAGCAAACTAACGTGGTCCGTGCCGAGAAGAGTATTGCGTTAGTTGCGTGTTCCAAGAAGAAGAAGCCCCAAGCAAGCCACCCTGGAGGAAGAAGACGATATCCAAGCTCTAATGGCCAAGCCGACCGAGCACGACTCCGAAACCGAAGAAGAGTCCGAGTCCGAATCCGATGATGAGCTTCCATTCAAGACAAGCCACGGATCCGTATCCGGTTCAAAAGAATCATTAAGGGTAAGTCGGTTGTTACTTAATACTTTGTATGGTGCAATTAAATTTTTAAATAAGAAACTAGCTAAGTCCGAGTCCAAGGTCGAGACCCTAATTGAGGAGGTTAACCTTCTCAAACATGAGGTCTCCCTAACCTCTTCGACTACTCGTATTCAAGAGGAGGACTCAACTCAAGTTGAAAAGCTTGAAGTTGAGAACTCGCTTTTGAAAACACAAGTCGAAGACCTTAGGAACACGTTGGAAAGGTTCACTTTGGGATCCAAGGGACTTGACCTCTTACTTGGATCACAAAGGGCCGTGTACAACAAGGCCGGACTCGGGTTTAACTCAAATACAACCAATAAGTCATATATGTCTATAGTAAACCAACATAAGAAAAATGTCCAAGCATGGGTCCCTAAGACCACTTCGATTTCAACTTTAGGATCTAACATGTATTGGGTTCCCAAGGACCAAATTCACTATGTGAATAGACCCACTCGATTCAATGGTCCAGGGGGAGCCAATACAAAATGTATTTTTGTTAAGTCTTAGAAATTGCATGCTTAGTTTTTCCTTTATGGTTAGATAGGACTCATAACCAACTAAAATCCTGCGAAAAGATTGAGCCTCGGGGAGCCTCTTTTCAAAAATAAACCAACTAAAATCCTACGAAAAGATTGAGCCTCGGGGAGCCTCTTTTCAAAAATAACTAGTTAGACCAAGATCTATTCTCAAGTAAGTCGAGTTATCAATTTCTTGAAATTAGCTTTGTCTAAGGAAGTGGTCGTTGTTCCGATCAAAGAAGGCCTCTGTGCCTCGCCACGACCTGGAAGCTAATCTCTTGAAAAGATTACTTGATGAGCTTAGACTAAATCCGAATCTAACCTAATGTTGGTTAATTTAAATTCATTAAAATTAATAAAGTAAAATTGAAAGTCATCTCACAATAACACATAGGAATAACATGTTTTGATCATGTAGATATTGGTGAGATGATTTAGAACCCGGCTCAATCCTTAACAAAACCAACTAGCAAATCAACTTATAGCGAACCCGACTCTTATCTTTAACTTTAATCTCGTAATAACCCAAGTCATCCTATCGACCAATTTATAGATGACTCTAACCCAAGTCAAACTAGAACTCACCCAAGTCATCCTATCGACCAAGTGATAGATGACCCTAACCCGAGTCACACTAAGACTCAAACAAATCATCCTATCAATCAAGTTATAGGAAATCCAAATTTAGGGTTCAACTAGAGCTTCATATCGAAACCTTAGTCAAATCTCGTTAATTTCCAAAATCGAACCCAAAACTATTGAACAAGCACTTCTTGATCCCGACTGGATTATTGCTATGCAAGAAGAGCTAGCTCGATTCACTAGAAATGAAGTCTGGGAATTAGTACCACCACCTAAAGAAAAATCAATTATTGGAACAAGGTGGGTATTTCGAAATAAACTTGATGATAAAGGTGAAGTAGTTAGAAATAAAGCTAGGTTAGTCGCAAAAGGGTTTAGTCAAGTCGAAGGTTTAGATTACGATGAGACCTACGCCTCGTGAGCCAGACTAGAGTCCATCCGAATGTTGTTAGCATATGCTGCACATCGAGGTTTTAAATTGTTTCAAATGGATGTCAAGTCAGCATTTTTGAATGGATACATTAAGGAAGAAGTTTATGTCAGTCAACCTCCCGGATTCGAAAATCTAGATAAACCTGACCATGTCCTTAGACTTAAGAAAGCCCTATATGGACTCAAACAAGCCCCAAGAGCGTAAAGGCTTTCGATCTATCTTAAGTCCAAAGGATTCAACCAAGGTTTAGTCGACCCAACCTTATTCGTAAAAACCGTAGGAAAAGAAATCTTTATAGCCCAAATCTATGTAGATGATATAATTTTTGGAACTACCAACTCGATCCTGCTAAACGAATTCATCTCACTTATGGAAAGTGAATTTGAAATGAATTTAGTAGGAGAGTTAAGTTTCTTCTTAGGTTTACAAATTAAACAAACTAAAGATGGAATATATTTACATCAACAAAGATATACTAAGGACTTAATAAATCGATTTGGAATGCAAGATGCTAAAATAATCAATACACCTATGGCAACTAATGTTAATATAAACGAAGATGTAGAAGGAAAACCCGTTGACCTAAAATACTATAGGAGCGCAATAGGAAGTCTCCTATACTTAACAGCGAGCCTACCCGACATTTTATTCGAGGTAAGTATGTGCGCAAGGTTACAAACCTGTGCCAAGGAGTCTCACCTAACCCTAGTCAAGCGTATCCTTAGATATCTAAAGGGCACGCTAAACGTAGGTATTTGGTACCCTAGATCTACCGAGTTTAATCTAATCGGCTACTCCGACTCGACTATGCCGGTAGTAAACTCGATAGAAAGAGCACGAGTGGTTGTTGTCAAATCCTCCTACCGAGTCTAGTAAGTTGGTGCAAGAGGAAGCGATTGCGCGTTGCCTTATCTACCACCGGCCAGAATACGCTTGCGATGGGTGAGTGTGTCTCTCACTCCATGGATGAAGCACACTCTCCAAGACTTTAGCTTAATCTTTAACAACATTAAAACCTACATAGATAACATTAGTTCAATTAACTTAACTAAAAATCCAATATGTCATTCTAGGACAAAACATATAGAAGTTAAACACCACTTCATTAGTGAACATGTAACTAATGGAACTATACAACTAGAGTATGTTGAGTCCAAATCAAACCTAGCGGACATCTTCACCAAACCACTCCCCGAAGCCGAATTTAGTTTATTAAGACGAAAGTTAGGTATGTGCGTAATAGAGTAGGATTTAAATTTTTCTATATATGTACTCTACTTTTGCTTCTTTTTATGAAATTAGCCTAAGTCTTACCTTAGAAATCATATACCTATAGATTTAAGGAGCCAACACATCTCACAACACATAGGACTAATGTGTTTGTGTACTTAGCCATGTAGACGGGCGTGAGATGTTAGGACCTTACTCCTGGTTCCAGATGTAGATTCAGTGCATCGACATGAACCATGGAGTATAATTATTTAAAATTAATCAACTCCTTCAAGACTTATTGATCATTCTATATCAATCAAGTCCAACCGGAGTTGTACATTTTAGATAAACATATTTTCAAGCTTATTATTATTTTTAAAAAAAAAATATATATATATATATATTTATATTGGGAACTTGCTTGGACTTACAAACCTTAAAATATATTTACAAACTTTTTGAGTTAAGGCAAAAGGGGGAGAAAGTCACAAAAGTAAGGAAGAAAGTAAACAAAATTTTTACCTTTTATATTAAGTAATTCCGTTTACTTAAGCAACTATTAAAGGGGGAGTAAAAATTATTTTTCAAGAACTCACCTTCGGTCAAGGGGGAGGTTACCTCAAAGGGGAGAACTTGAAACAATAATATTTCTCACTCATGCTTAATCTTTATGCTAGCTCACTCATGCTTAATCTTTATGCTAGCTCATTCATACTTAATCATTATGCTAGCTCATTCATATTTAATCATTATGCTAGCTCATTCATATTTAATCTTTATGCTAGCTCATTCATGCTTAATCATTATGCTAGCTCATTCATATTTAATCTTTATGCTAGCTCATTCATGCTTAATCATTATATGCTTAATTTTTCCTTAACTTTTGTGTCGGTTTGCCATGAATCAAAAAGGGGGAGATTGTTGGTGCAGTGGGCACCAAAGTCGAACCGGTATTTTGATTATGGCAAAAGGCTCAATAGTTAAGGGTATATTTGTTATCTTACGAGCTCAATTAAGTGTGCAGAAATGCTAAAGTTGAGCGGAAGGTCTGCGACACCCGGTGGGAACCAAGGTGGTCGGGCAACGCCAGAGGGACTTCGGAGGAAGCCGAGGTACTCGGGTGAAGACCGGAAGCGAGGCTACAAGGTAAGCTCGTGTGAAAGCGAAGCAAGGTCGTTAAGCGTAGATCCGACCCAATACCTCCAATGGAAGGTCTAGGTCGAGATCAAATGGTTAGAACCATCGTACTTTATATTTTAAGCTAACTTGTACTGCAGTCCAAAACCCTTTGACTACAGTCAACTGCTAGTCAAGTTCCAGCCTCGAGAAGAGCTCGAATTTCAAGGGGGTGAATTTGGACTTGACTCGTGTTTTGGTACAAAGGGTGATGTGGCATCAATGTGGACATCCAAACCATCACCAAGCTTCCTTGTGGTGGACGCCCAAGATAAGGTGAGTTGGCACAAGATGGTTGGCTCCCATGATGTGGCACAAGTTGAATGGCTCCAACAAGTTGGCGCCCAAGGAGGTTGGAGGTGGCACAAGGTGGTTGGATGAAACACCTCATCCTTGAGTTGGCGCACAAGGAGGTTGGATGTGGCACAAGGTGGTTGGATGAAACACCTCATCCTTGAGTTGGCGCAAAGGATGTGGATGAACAAGTCTTGGGGGATAAGAACCTCACCTTGGACACTACCTATGTCTAAATTCATAGATCAATATCCATAAATAGACATGTTCAAGCCAAGCAAATTACAAGACATCAAGAGCTCTCAACACGCCGTCGTAACGCCGCTACTACTACTCACATTTGCTACGACGAAGTGCCGCCGACAACGAAAGCTACATCTTCTACTTATAAGAGTTGTCGGTATATTAATTTAAGTTCTACTTCTTTAAATTGTCTTTGTGCTTTAATCGTAACAAGGAAAGGGGGAGTGTCCCTTTGCCTTGATTTCTTTTTGTAATCGTTGCTCCTACCTCCAACGAGGAGGAGTGGTTTTAGTGAATTGCCCTCCGTACGTGATCAAGGATCACTAGGGCCGTGGATTAGCAATCGAAAGATTGTGAACCACGTAAAAATATCTTGTCTACTTTATATTTCCGCTGTGCATTCTCTACTTGCTTTTTACTTATTGCAAAAGTTTTTAACGACACCGTATCGCTATTCACCCCCCCCTCTAGCGACACTTTCGATCCAACAATGTCTTTTAAAAGTTAAAATTGACATGGTGCATGGTTATGGCCTAGTCCCAAAAAGTTTGTGAATGTGTGTCGTGCCTTTCTCCTAAAATTCTTGTTCTAAAATTAGTTTTAGACTCGAATGTAACTCGAGTATTTCTCCTTTTGTAATATACAAAATAAAGATGGAGGGTCCATTGGAAGATGACGTTATAAGGAGGAAGTCAACAACACAAGACAGCCAAAAGGAAGCACTTGGGAGAAGATGCTATCCCTAGGTTGACCAATCAATCTTTTCATTGGCTTGATAAGATTGTAGAATAAGGGTCATAACCATGACACGCTTAGTTTAATATGTATGTGATGCATGTTAATTTAGCTTATATGTGATGTATGCTAATATGTATGTGATGCATGTTTAAGTTTATTTTTTAATAAGTCAAAAACGATATGCCTACCAAAGTCTGGTACTCACTACTTCCTCGATCATTTGTTGTTGGGTTTGCCAAAGCAAAGTAATGCATTTTATCTTGGAAGAGTTCGAGTGGACAATCGTGATATCAAACTTGGTTAAGACTTAATTAAGTTTTTCTTAATTAATTAAGAAAGTAGAGGCATATATTAGCTTTGAACATAAGTTTTAAAAATTAGTTTTGTGTGATTTCCGAACATCAGCTTTGTCTTAGAAAGTGGTCGTTGCTCCGATATCAAAGAAGGCCTCTGTGCCTCGCCACGACCTAGAAGCTGGTTTAGGAATAAGCACTAAACTAATCTAAACTTAACCAAAGCTATTAAAGAGTTACATCAGATGTAATTGGCAAAAGATTGCCTACCTAATCATACTACGTCTTGGGCGATTAGCCAAAGCTAACTCAAGACGAAGTATGATGTGGATCTTTATCCCATATAAATTTATAGCTAAATAGAAGCTAATGATGTAAGCAAAATGTGTTTACCTACATCAATGATTAGCTCATATCAAAGCTATGAGAATTTAGTGGGAGCCTCATTTAATTAAAGGCCTAATTAAATGACTTAGGTATGATACTTAATTTTGCATTTTAATGTTGTAGATCACCATGTCATCTAACACGACACACCCCCTCAACTTGCGATCTGTCCTTGAGAAAGACAAGCTCAATGGAGCTAACTTTCTAGACTGGTATAGGAACTTGAGGATTATCCTCAAGCAAGAACGTAAACTGTATGTCTTAGAGCAGTCTACCCCTGAAACACCCGCCCCTGCGGCCACTCATGCTGAAAAGGATGCTTATAATAAGCATCAAGGTGATGCATTAGATGTGTCATGTCTTATGCTTGCCACCTTGAACTCTGAGCTTCAGAAGCTACATGAGAACATGGATGCCTATGGTATAGTTGAGGATTTGAAACAACTATATCAAGGATAAGCTAGGCACGAGCGTTTTGAAGTGTCTAAGGCTCTTTTTGCATGTAAGATGCAAGAAGGAACACCTGTAGGAACTCACGAACTTAAAATGATAGGGTACGTTGAGAACCTTGAAAGACTAGGTTTTCCACTGAGCCAAGAATTGGCAACCGATGTTATCCTGCAATCATTGCCGGAAGCATATAATCAATTCATCATGAATTATAACATGAATGAAATTGATAAGCCTTTGCCTGAGATTCTCAGGATGTTAAGAACTACTGAACCGAATCTCAAGAAGAAAGTTAGTAACGTACTAATGGTCAAGAAGGGAAAAGGTAAGCGCAAAGGAAAGGGTAAGACCCAAGCCAAAGGCAAGGCCAATTCATCCACTTCAAAGGGTAAAGGTAAAGTACCTAAGGAAGGGGACTATTTCCATTGCGGTGAGACTGGACACTGGAAGCGGAACTGCAAAGTCTACCTTGAGGAAGTAAAGAAGAAAAGAAGTGGGACTTCTGCCTCAGGTATACACATTATAGAAGTTAATCTATCTATTTCTTCTACATGGGTATTAGATACCGGATGTGCATCTCACATTTGTACTAATGTGCAAGGACTGAGAAATAGTAGACTAATGGCAAAAGGCGAAGTGGACCTACGAGTAGGCAATGGCGCAAAAGTTGCTGCTGTAGCTGTAGGAACATATTCTTTGACTTTACCCACTGGGCTTATCTTAGAACTAGAGGAGTGCTTTTATGTACCTGCATTAACGAAGAACATAATTTCTGTATCTTGTTTAGACAAGAAAAACTTTTCTTTTATAATAAAGAACAAATGTTGTTCCATTTATTTGAATGAAATGTTCTATTGTAATGCACCACTTATGAATGGTCTCTATGTTCTAAATTTAGAAAACCCAATTTATAACGTAAATACCAAATGGTTCAAATCGAATAATTTAAACCAAACATATCTCTGGCATTGTCACCTAGGTCACATAAATGAAAAATGCATATCCCAACTCCATAAAGATGGATTATTGGACTCATTTGATTTTGAATCATATGAGGTATGCGAATCTTTTCTTTTAGGAAAGATGACTAAAACTCCATTTAGTGGACATGGCGAGAGAGTGACGGACTTGTTAGGACTCATACATACTGATGTATGTGGCCCTTTCAATGTCGAAGCCAGAGAAGGCTATAAGTACTTTATTACTTTCACTGATGATATGAGTAGATTTGGCTACTTATATTTGATGAGACATAAGTCAGAATCCTTTGAAAGTTCAAAAAATTCAAGAATGAAGTACAAAACTAACTTGGTAAGCGTATTAAGCTACTTTGATCAGATCGAGGGGTGAATACCTTAGTCAAGAGTTTCGTGATCACCTGGCTGAGTGTGGGATAATATCCCAACTCACTCCACCTGGAACTCCACAATAGAATGGTGTATCTGAAAGGAGAAATTGTACTCTATTAGATATGGTACGATCAATGATGAGCCAGACTGATCTACCTACTTCCTTTTGGGGTTTAGCTCTAGAGACGGCCGCTTTCACACTTAATTGCGTCCCATCAAAAGCCGTAGAAAAGACACCATATACGTTATGGACTGGGAAGAGTCCCAAAATGTCTTTTATAAAGATTTGGGGTTGTGAAGCTTATGTTAGACGTCAAGTCTCAGATAAACTAGGACCCAAATCAGATAAGTGTTATTTTGTAGGATATCCCAAGGAAACTAAGGGATATTACTTTTACAATCCCACACTTGGCAAGGTGTTTGTTGCCAGAAATGTTGTCTTTCTAGAAAGAAAATTTATTTCTAGAAAAACTAGTGGGAGTAAAATTCATCTTGAAGAAATTCAAGATGAAGATAACACAAAGGCTTCGATGAAAAATGAACAGGCACCACAAAGTGTTGTGGATGAGGAAATTGTTGCCCAAAGAGTTGTGGAGCAAACACCTGTTCAAGTAGACCAACCTCTTCGTAGATCTGATAGGATCCGTCGTCAACCCGAGAGATATTCTTTTCTCTTGACTGACAACGGTGATGTATTGCTTGTCGATCTTGACGAGCCTACATCCTATCAAGAAGCTATGAAGAGCCCAGATTCCGAGAAATGGCTAGAGGCCATGAGATCCGAAATGGAATCCATGTACACTAACCAAGTATGGACTTTGGTTGATCCACCTGAAGGGGTAAAACCCATTTGGTGTAAGTGGGTCTTTAAAGTAAAGACTGACATGGATTGTAATAAGCATACCTATAAAGGTAGATTGGTGGCTAAAGAATTCAAACAAATTCATGGTATTGACTATGATGAAACCTTTTCACCAGTTGCGATGCTTAAATCCATTCGGATCATACTTGCTATTGCAGCCTACCACGATTATGAGATCTGGCAGATGGATGACAAAACCGCTTTTCTGAATGGAAATCTACTCGAGGATGTGTACATGACACAACCTGAGGGTTTTGAAGATCCAAAGCATCCTGGAAAGGTATGCAAACTGCAAAGGTCCATTTATGGACTAAAGCAAGCCTCTCGAAGATGGAATCTTCGATTCGATGATGCAATCAAGGAGTTTGGTTTCATCAAGAATGAAGATGAACCTTGTGTCTACAAGAGAAATAGTGGGAGCACAGTTGTATTTCTTATCTTGTATGTAGATGACATACTTCTCATCGGAAATGATATTCCCTCACTCCAGTCTGTGAAGATGTGGTTAGGGAATTGTTTCTCGATGAAAGACTTAGGCGAAGCTGCCTATATTCTAGGCATCAAGATCTATAGAGATAGATCTAAAATATTACTTGGCTTAAGTCAGAGTACATACATTGATAAAGTGCTAGATCGTTTTGCTATGCAAAATTCCAA
Organism: Wurfbainia villosa; assembly: GCA_025175895.1. Taxonomy (NCBI): domain Eukaryota; kingdom Viridiplantae; phylum Streptophyta; class Magnoliopsida; order Zingiberales; family Zingiberaceae; genus Wurfbainia; species Wurfbainia villosa. Next base: position 43,818,444 of record CM045999.1, on the reverse strand, counting down.
GAAAGGATTTCTGCCTTTATCACATGGTGTGAGTCTTTCGAAGACTCAATGTCCCTCTTCTAACGAGGAGAGAGATCGCATGGATAAGATCCCTTATGCATCTTCTATAGGGTCTATCATGTACGCCATGCTTTATACTCGTCCTGACATCTCGTATGCTTTGAGCATGATGAGTAGATACCAGTCGGATCGAGGTGAAAGTCACTGGATAGCAGTCAAAAATATTCTTAAATACTTACGAAGAACGAAAGAATATTTCCTGATATTTGGAGGCAATGAGGAGCTAACTGTAAATGGTTATAGTGATGCAAGCTTCCAAACCGACAAGGATGACTATAGATCGCAATCGGGGTACGTGTTTTGCCTGAATGGTGGAGTTGTGAGCTGGAAGAGTTCGAAGCAAGACACAGTTGCTGATTCTACAATGGCCGAGTATATTCTGCGTCTCGATGCAAAGAAAGGAGGATGTTTGGCTCCGCAAGTTCATCAGTGAACTTGGGGTAGTTCCTAGCATTGCAGATCCAATAGACCACTTTTGTGACAACAATGGGGCTATTGCACAGGCTAAGGAACCTCGATCACATCAGCAGACCAAACACATACTGCGGCGCTTCCATCTCATTTGAGAGATCATCGATAGAGGAGATGTGAGGATATGCAGAGTACCGACAGAAGCTAACATCGCAGATCCATTGACAAAGGCTTTGGTACAGAGGAAGCATGATGGTCACACTAGGTCACTAGGTATTAGATATTATAGTGATTGGTACTAGTGCTAGTGGGACATTGTTAGTTATATCCCTAGAACCAATCATGTGATGGTTGAATAGGGAACATTTTCTATCATATTCTTGATAGGTGGGCCGCATCGGAGGCTCATTGGCTCCCATGTCCCCGGATTAAAATTTTCACTAATGAAAGAATTAATCCGGATGGGATGAGCTTCCTTAGCACAACCTATTCGTCGTCGTGCTAACAACTTGAGTGGTCGCTTGAACAAACTAGTTGTTCAAGCAACATAACTCTTCTAGTTGGTTAGCCGCGGAAGAGATGACGGATGGATCGCCGGTTTTTGTGTTTGTCTTCGGGGTCCATGATTATACAATATATATTCATACACACACATGCATAATCAAAACTAATAAGAACATGCTCAGATCTGTACATAAAGTTAAAATAACTTTATACCTCACGATCTTCTACCGTATGTCCTATCCTTCTCGTGGACGATGTGTGGACGAAGTTCCTCCACGAGTAGAAGCCTTCTAGATCGCTTTCTTCTCTACCTTGTCCGCTGCGAACAAAGAGAAGAACTCACAAATACCTTTCCTATCTAGAACCGGCCACCAAATTAGGGAATTTGGTGCAACCGCCGGCCAAGGAGCAATGGATGATGCGCCGGCCAACTTCAAGAAGTGTTGTCGCCGGCCACTTTGTTGAATAGGGAGGAGGAAGAGAACCGGCCACCAATGGGAGGAGAACCGCCGGCCAAAGAAGAAGGGGGAAGCTTCTAGGATGGGCGCCGGCCAAGGAATTATCAATGGAAGTGGGCGCCGGCAATCAACAAGATGGAAGAGGTTGCCGCCCACTTTGCTCCAAACCCTAGCCGCCCAAAAACCCTAGCCGACCAAAACCCTAACTCCAATTCTTTGATTAATTTTGCCACCCAACCCTAAGCATCTATTTATAGAATAAGGCTTAAGCCTCCTTTAATCTCCACCGTCGGATCTAGGGATTTAATCTCCACCGTCGGATCTAGGGTTTTATCCCAACCATCGGATCTAGGGTTTAATCCCAACCGTCGGATCTAGGATTTCATCCCAACCGTCGGATCTAAGGTTTCATCCCAACCGTCGGATCTAGGGTTTTATCCCAACCGTCGGATCTAGGGTTTAATCCCAACCGTCGATTCTAGGATTTCATCCTAACCATCGGATCTAGGGATTTAATCCCAACCGTTGGTTCTAGGGTTTGATCCAACCATCGGATCTAGGGATTTAATCCCAACCATTGGTTCTAGGTTTTGTTTTACATTCTTGGATCTAGACTTCACAAGGATTATATTAGGCTATGATAGGGACCATAAGAAGGAGTTGGGTCTTGGCCACCCGATGGATCGGAACCACACAAACTTGATCCATCAATGATGTTCCATTCCACTAGAGGATCATCATTGAACTACCTCACCAACCCCCATAAATCAATATGGGCTCCATATATTATTTGTACATTAATCTCCCCGTGTTTAAGATATCGAATGTCCGTCAATTAATTGATTTACTGGCCATCAATTAATTAACATCTAATTCTTCGAGTAGTACCACTCAACCTTATCATCATGTTGACTAAGTCAACCAGCTGGGTTTACATGATGAACCTTATGAGCTCCTCAAGGGGACATCATCAACCTAATATATAGGACACGGTTTCCTCCTATAATCAACGACACACCATGTAAATAATATTATCTCCCAACTTATCGGGCATATTGATTTAATCCATCTAAATCTCACCCACTGGTAAATCAAAGAAATAAATACTAAGTACATGTGCCCGTTATTATATCGGGATTAAGAGCATGTACAACATAATATCCGAGGTCCGATTCAATCATGTAGTCAGTACTAAATTTAATCACCTCTATGTCGGTCCTGCTCAATACACCTAAGTGTACCAGTGTAACTCTATGTTCAAGACAAAACAATACCAAGCTACACTACAACCATGCCAATGGTTTGTCCAAAACCATCTTGGTTGTGAGCCTCTACTTATATTTTACAAGGGACTGATAACATGATCTTCTGTGCCACACCAAGCACCATGTTATCTACAATGTAAAATATTTAGACAATATGCACACATATATAATGAATATATAAAATGAAAACAATGATCATGTGATTCTTATTTCAAAATAAAATGTTCATACAAAAAGTGCTAGGCTTTCAGTATACATTCCAACAATCTCCCACTTATACTAAAAGACTATGCCGTCATCACTCGGCCATACATCTGATCCCCATGTTCTCCACATGCCTATCAAACGCTTTCGCTGGAAGGGCCTTAGTGAATGGATCCGCCAGGTTATCCTCTGATGCAATCTTGGCGACAACAACTTCTCCTCGCTTTACGATCTCTCGTATGAGGTGGTACTTGCGCTCTATGTGTTTACTCGCCTTATGGGCTCGTGGTTCCTTCGATTTTGCAACTGCACCACTGTTATCACAATAAATTGTGATAGTTCTGGGCAAACCAGGAATCACATCCAAGTCCATCAAGAAGTTCCTGAGCCATACAGCTTCCTTGGCTGCCTCAGAGGCTGCCACATACTCAGCTTCCATGGTAGAGTCCGCCACGCATTTCTGCTTGACACTCCTCCATGCTATGGCTCCACCTCCAAAAGTAAACACAAACCCCGAGGTAGACTTACTCTTGTCCCTATCTGATTGGAAATCCGAATCCGTGTAACCCACAGGGACTAATTGATCTGCCCGGTAAACCAGCATAAAATCCCTAGTCCTTCTCAGGTACTTCAATATATGCTTTACCGCAGTCCAATGTCCCTGTCTAGGATTACTCTGATATCTGCTAAACATGCCCACGACAAAGCAGATATCCGGTCTCGTACATAGCATAGCATACATAAGGCTTCCTACTGCCGAAGCATAAGAAACCGCCTTCATATCCTCTATCTCCTTTGATGTTTTGGGACACATCTCTTTAGATAAAGGAACTCCATGCCTGAAAGGTAGGAAACCTTTCTTGGAGTTCTGCATGCTAAAACGAGCAAGGATAGTGTCAATGTATGAAGCTTGAGATAAGCACAACATCCTTTTCTTGCGATCCCTTATAACTTTGATCCCAAGGATGTGTCCTACTTCTCCCAAGTCCTTCATATCAAACTGTTTGGACAACCATACCCTTACGTCTAATAACACTTTGATATTGTTGCCAACTAACAAAATGTCATCTACGTATAGTACAAGAAACACCACTACGTTTCCGTCACATCTCTTGTATACACAAGGCTCATCCGGACTTTGAATAAATCCATATGATTGGATTACCTCATCAAAATGGATGTTCCAAGATCTAGAAGCTTGCTTCAATCCATAAATGGACCGATTAAGCTTACATACAAGATGCTCTTTGCCTTTAGCAATGAATCCCTCTGGTTGCCGCATATAGATGTTCTCCTCAAGACTTCCGTTAAGGAAAGCTGTCTTGACATCCATCTGCCATATCTCATAATCCATATGAGCTGCTATAGATAAGAGAATCCGGATAGACTTAAGCATAGCTACTAGTGAAAAGGTCTCCTCATAATCGATACCCTCTTTCTGAGTATACCCTTTCGCAACAAGCCTAGCTTTGAAGGTCTCAACCTTCCCGTCTACTCCTCTCTTTCTCTTGTAGATCCACTTGCATCCAATGGTTTTTACACCATCGGGTGGCTCTACTAGCTCCCAGACCTGATTAGAATCCATAGATTCTATCTCTGAATTCATCGCTCTTTGCCAAGATACTGCATCTCTATCTTGGATTGCCTCGTCATATGTCCAGGGATCAGGTTCATGTTCGCCAGGGACTAAGTCCGAAGACTCCCAAAAACATGAATCTGTCGGGTTGTCTAACAACCCTCTCACTACGACGAGGTGCCTCCTGTGTATGCTCTGTGACACGCGGTGCAGTGACTTGTGGTGTCTCCTCTTGTACTGGTGGTACATCCTCAAGAACAATCCTACTCGTGGGCTTGTGGTTCATCACATAGTCTTCCTCTAGAAATCTGGCATTTGTACTCACGATCACCTTCTGATCTCTAGGACTATAGAATAAACCACCCTTCGTTCCCTTAGGGTAGCCAACAAACAAGCGCACTTCTGTACGAGATTCCAACTTACCAGCATCTCCCTTCAGCACATGTGCTGGACTACCCCAAATCCGAATATGCCTTAGACTAGGCTTTCGCCCAGTCCACAACTCTGTGGGAGTAGAGGGTACTGACTTAGATGGAACCAAGTTCAGAATGTGTGCTGCAGTTTCCAGAGCAAACACCCAGAACGAATCAGGTAACTCAGAATAACTCATCATAGATCTGACCATCTCCATAAGAGTCCTGTTCCTTCGCTCCGCCACACCATTCTGCTGGGGTGTGCCAGGTGCAGACAATTGGGATTGAATCCCAGCCTCTGATAAGTAACTCCTAAACTCTCCCAAGAGGTACTCGCCACCACGATCAGATCGTAATGTCTTGATACTTTTACCTTGACGGTTCTCCACATCAGCCTTGAATTCTTTGAACTTGTCAAAGCATTCAGACTTGCGGCGCACAAGTAAATGTATCCATACCTTGAATAATCGTCTATAAAAGAGACGAAGTATTCAAAGCCACCTCTTGCTTGGATAGACATAGGACCACACAAATCAGAATGAACCAATTCTAACACATCTTTGGCTCTATACCCCATGGCCTTAAAAAGCCTTTTGGTCATTTTACCTTCCAAGCAAGATTCGCAGGTTGGGAGATCCTCCACCACTAATGAACCCAAAGGTCCATCAGCTATCAACCTTTGAATTCTACTTAGGTTAATATGACCAAGCCTTAGATGCCAAAGATATGTTTGGTTCATTTGCGAAGGTTCTTTTCTCTTATTATATTTAGAAGATGAGTTATTTACTTCTATTTGCATCGTGGGAGTTTTTGGTTCAATAGTATATAAATTGCCAACCAATGTACCAGAACAGATAATCTCCCTATTCCTTTTTATAACCACCTTGTCATTAAAAGAAACAAAATATCCATCCAAAAACAATTTAGAAACTGAAATTAAATTCTTTCTAAAAGTAGGTACATAAAGACAATTTCTCAAAACAAAAAATTTATTCCTATTAAAAGATAAATAAATGTCTCCCACTGCAATAGCTGCCACCATTGAAGCATTGCCCATGAAGACGGTAATCTCTCCCTCAGCTAGTCGTCGGGTTTCCTGGAACCCCTGCAAAGTATTGCAGACATGATCGCTGGCTCTCAGATTCTACACACCGTGCAATCGTAGATAACACCGCTAAACATGTTTCAACAACTAAAAAGAAGATATACCTTTGTTCTTTCGGGAGGGCCGCCTTCCAATGTCGATCTGCTTGCAAGTGAAGCACTTGCCTTTCGGCTTCTTCACTCCTGCCTGAGGTCCCACTGCCACCTTCTTCGCTCCACCTTGCTTCTTCTTCTTCTTACCTTTCGGTTTGGAGGAAGAAACCTTCTGAGCGACCATGGCTTGAGAACTCTAACGAAAAAGCCCCTCTGCCGCCTGGAGTTCTGTCAGAAGCTCCGCCAACGAATACAACCTCTTGTTCATGTTGTAGTTGAGGCGGAACTGCTCAAAACTACTAGGCAGAGACTGGAGAATGATATCGACTTGGGTTTCCCTATCGATCTCAGCTCCGAAGACTTCCATCTCATTAAGATGAGCCATCATCTTGAGAACATGATCCCTAACGGGTGTTCCCTCGACCATGGTGGTCGTCATCAAGTTTCTCATTGCATCCTGCCAAGCCGCCCTACTCTGATGTCCGAAAAGTTCCTTGAGATTGAACATCATGTCATAAGCAGTGGCTATGGCCTGATGCTGATGTTGCAGCACATTTGGCATAGATGCCTAAATGTAACACCGCGCCATCTCATCTGCCTTAACCCATTTCTTATAATGTTCTTTCTCCTTTTCATCAGAGTCATCGGAGGGCTTAGGAGGACAGACCTCGAAGAGTACAAATTTGTACTCCTCCGCAGTTAGGACAATATCCAGGTTTCTTTTCCAATCAATGTAGTTTGGACCAGTAAGTTTGTTTTCTTTTAAAATCACAGCAAGTGGGTTGAAAGCCATTTGAAAATCCTAAAAATCACAATGATCAAAATATTAGATTTCAAATATTATTGATTCCTCAAAACAATAAAATCTCGAAATCAACCAACACCTCAAAACACCGAGAATATCGCATGCCACGATAGTGTGGACGTATACGAATTCTACATTTGTAAGAGGAGGTTTTACCCATTAATTTTATTATCTTGTCAACCTTACTTTTTGACAAATAAAATTAATAGTTGGTTCCTCTTTAGCCCTACAAATAAAAGCAGTGACTCCGATGGGGAGGATACCTTTATTTGTATCTAAGTGTGCACCATTACACGATACTAAGGGAATTATTTCGGATTATGTGCCTTATCGATGGGGAAGTACACACGCTCCTAAATAATTTCCTATAACCATTATTTGACCTAGTGATCCGCAAACAAACCCATCCGATGGGGAGGAAGGCACTCAAAGCCAACGCACAAGTTTGTTGCATCACACGTCAAATTGTAATGGAGGCCGCGGGAATTAATTAAAATATCCCTCTCCCACTTAGTAAATTGAAAATGAGGAATTTTAAACATACACAACATGCATATAAAACAAATAAGCAATAAATATGGAAAACAGAATTTTTTCCAAGTATTATGGCATTGTCCTCCAATATGCATCCCGTCGTGTCACCACCTCCTCCGCTCCACCTTTTCTCGTGATCAAGTCACCAAAGATATCCGAGCCGAGATAAATCATTTTATTTACATCCATCGATCCTATACTCCACGAAGGAGTGTACAAATAATCTAGATCGAAAGTAAACTAAAATGATCGGCTAAACAATGCCGTATTTAATTACAAAAATTAAATACTAATCTAGCCTCGTCAACCCCGAGGATACAAATAATAAATTTTTACACACATCCATTCACATACACACACATGGCCATAATAGTCGGATCTGATGCCTGCAACCAAAGAGTTAAACTACGCATATCCTACTATTATCTGGCACATATAATATATGAAAAATGCATAAATAATTAACCGAATCCTAAACACACAAAACCGGAAACCGATGGCTCTGATACCAATTGATAGGTGGGCCGCATCGGAGGCTCAATGGCTCCCATGTCCCCGGATTAAAATTTTCACTAATGAAAGAATTAATCCGGATGGGATGATCTTCCTTAGCACAACCTATTCGTCGTCGTGCTAAAAACTTGAGTTGGTTAGCAACACAACTCTTCTAGTTGGTTAGCTGCGGAAGAGATGACGGATGGATCGCCGGTTTTTGTGTTTGTCTTCGGGGTCCATGATTATACAATATATATTCATACACACACATGCATAATCAAAACTAATAAGAACATGCTCAGATCTGTACATAAAGTTAAAATAACTTTATACCTCACGATCTTCTACCGTATGTCCTATCCTTCTCGTGGGCGACGTGTGGACGAAGTTCCCCCACGAGTAGAAGCCTTCTAGATCGCTTTCTTCTCTACCTTGTCCGCTGCGAACAAAGAGAAGAACTCACAAATACCTTTCCTATCTAGAACCGGGCACCAAATTAGGGAATTTGGTGCAACCGCCGGCCAAGGAGCAATGGATGATGCGTTGGCCAACTTCAAGAAGTGTTGCCGCCGGCCACTTTGGAGAATAGGGAGGAGGAAGAGAACCGGCCACCAATGGGAGGAGAACCGCCGGCCAAGGAAGAAGGGGGAAGCTTCTAGGATGGGCACCGGCCAAGGAATTATCAATGGAAGTGGGCGCCGGCAATCAACATGATGACATACTTCTCATCGGAAATGATATTCCCTCACTCCAGTCTGTGAAGATGTGGTTAGGGAATTGTTTCTCGATGAAAGACTTAGGCGAAGCTGCCTATATTCTAGGCATCAAGATCTATAGAGATAGATCTAAAATATTACTTGGCTTAAGTCAGAGTACATACATTGATAAAGTGCTAGATCGTTTTGCTATGCAAAATTCCAAGAAAGGATTTCTGCCTTTATCACATGGTGTGAGTCTTTCGAAGACTCAATGTCCCTCTTCTAACGAGGAGAGAGATCGCATGGATAAGATCCCTTATGCATCTTCTATAAGGTCTATCATGTACACCATGCTTTATACTCGTCCTGACATCTCGTATGCTTTGAGCATGATGAGTAGATACCAGTCGGATCGAGGTGAAAGTCACTGGATAGCAGTCAAAAATATTCTTAAATACTTACGAAGAACGAAAGAATATTTCCTGATATTTGGAGGCAATGAGGAGCTAACTGTAAATGGTTATAGTGATGCAAGCTTCCAAACCGACAAGGATGACTATAGATCGCAATCGGGGTACGTGTTTTGCCTGAATGGTGGAGTTGTGAGCTGGAAGAGTTCGAAGCAAGACACAGTTGCTGATTCTACAACAGAAGCTGAGTATATTACTGCGTCTGATGCAGCAAAGGAGGATGTTTGGCTCCGCAAGTTCATCAGTGAACTTGGGGTAGTTCCTAGCATTGCAGATCCAATAGACCACTTTTGTGACAACAATGGGGCTATTGCACAGGCTAAGGAACCTCGATCACATCAGCAGACCAAACACATACTGCGGCGCTTCCATCTCATTTGAGAGATCATCGATAGAGGAGATGTGAGGATATGCAGAGTACCGACAGAAGCTAACATCGCAGATCCATTGACCAAGGCTTTGGTACAGAGGAAGCATGATGGTCACACTAGGTCACTAGGTATTAGATATTATAGTGATTGGTACTAGTGCTAGTGGGAGATTGTTAGTTATATCCCTAGAACCAATCATGTGATGGTTGAATAGGGAACATTTTCTATCATATTCTTGATAGGTGGGCCGCATCAGAGGCTCATTGGCTCCCATGTCCCCGGATTAAAATTTTCACTAATGAAAGAATTAATCCGGATGGGATGAGCTTCCTTAGCACAACCTATTCGTCGTCGTGCTAACAACTTGAGTGGTCCCTTGAACAAACTAGTTGTTCAAGCAACACAACTCTTCTAGTTGGTTAGCCGCGGAAGAGATGACGGATGGATCGCCGGTTTTTGTGTTTGTCTTCGGGGTCAATGATTATACAATATATATTCATACACACACATGCATAATCAAAACTAATAAGAACATGCTCAGATCTGTACATAAAGTTAAAATAACTTTATACCTCACGATCTTCTACCTTATGTCCTATCCTTCTCGTGGACGATGTGTGGACGAAGTTCCTCCACGAGTAGAAGCCTTCTAGATCGCTTTCTTCTCTACCTTGTCCGCTGCGAACAAAGAGAAGAACTCACAAATACCTTTCCTATCTAGAACCGGCCACCAAATTAGGGAATTTGGTGCAACCGCCGGCCAAGGAGCAATGGATGATGCGCCGGCCAACTTCAAGAAGTGTTGTCGCCGGCCACTTTGTTGAATAGGGAGGAGGAAGAGAACCGGCCACCAATGGGAGGAGAACCGCCGGCCAAAGAAGAAGGGGGAAGCTTCTAGGATGGGCGCCGGCCAAGGAATTATCAATGGAAGTGGGCGCCGGCAATCAACAAGATGGAAGAGGTTGCCGCCCACTTTGCTCCAAACCCTAGCCGCCCAAAAACCCTAGCCGACCAAAACCCTAACTCCAATTCTTTGATTAATTTTGCCACCCAACCCTAAGCATCTATTTATAGAATAAGGCTTAAGCCTCCTTTAATCTCCACCGTCGGATCTAGGGATTTAATCTCCACCGTCAGATCTAGGGTTTTATCCCAACCGTCGGATCTAGGGTTTAATCCCAACCGTCGGATCTAGGATTTCATCCCAACCATCGGGTCTAAGGTTTCATCCCAACCGTCGGATCTAGGGTTTTATCCCAACCGTCGGATCTAGGGTTTAATCCCAACCGTCGATTCTAGGATTTCATCCTAACCATCGGATCTAGGGATTTAATCCCAACCGTTGGTTCTAGGGTTTGATCCAACCATCTGATCTAGGGATTTAATCCCAACCGTTGGTTCTAGGTTTTGTTTTACATTCTTGGATCTAGACTTCACAAGGATTATATTAGGCTACGATAGGGACCATAAGGAGGAGTTGGGTCTTGGCCACCCGATGGATCGGAACCACACAAACTTGATCCATCAATGATGTTCCATTCCACTAGAGGATCATCATTGAATTACCTCACCAACCCCCATAAATCAATATGGGCTCCATATATTATTTGTACATTAATCTCCCCGTGTTTAAGATATCGAATGTCCGTCAATTAATTGATTTACTGGCCATCAATTAATTAACATCTAATTCTTCGAGTAGTACCACTCAACCTTATCATCATGTTGACTAAGTCAACCAGCTGGGTTTACATGATGAACCTTATGAGCTCCTCAAGGGGACATCATCAACCTAATATATAGGACACAGTTTCCTCCTATAATCAACGACACACCATGTAAATAATATTTTCTCCCAACTTATCGGGCATATTGATTTAATCCATCTAAATCTCACCCACTGGTAAATCAAAGAAATAAATACTAAGTACATGTGCCCGTTATTATATCGGGATTAAGAGCATGTACAACATAATATCCGAGGTCCGATTCAATCATGTAGTCAGTACTAAATTTAATCACCTCTATGTCGGTCCTGCTCAATACACCTAAGTGTACCAGTGTAACTCTATGTTCAAGACAAAACAATACCAAGCTACACTACAACCATGCCAATGGTTTGTCCAAAACCATCTTGGTTGTGAGCCTCTACTTATATTTTACAAGGAACTGATAACATGATCTTCTGTGCCACACCAAGCACCATGTTATCTACAATGTAAAATATTTAGACAATATGCACACATATATAATGAATATATAAAATGAAAACAATGATCATGTGATTCTTATTTCAAAATAAAATGTTCATACAAAAAGTGCTAGGCTTTCAGTATACATTCCAACAATCTCCCACTTATACTAAAAGACTATGCCGTCATCACTCGGCCATACATCTGATCCCCATGTTCTCCACATGCCTATCAAACGCTTTCGCTGGAAGGGCCTTAGTGAATGGATCCGCCAGGTTATCCTCTGATGCAATCTTGGCGACAACAACTTCTCCTCGCTTTACGATCTCTCGTATGAGGTGGTACTTGCGCTCTATGTGTTTACTCGCCTTATGGGCTCGTGGTTCCTTCGATTTTGCAACTGCACCACTGTTATCACAATAAATTGTGATAGTTCTGGGCAAACCAGGAATCACATCCAAGTCCATCAAGAAGTTCCTGAGCCATACAGCTTCCTTGGCTGCCTCAGAGGCTGCCACATACTCAGCTTCCATGGTAGAGTCCGCCACGCATTTCTGCTTGACACTCCTCCATGCTATGGCTCCACCTCCAAAAGTAAACACAAACCCCGAGGTAGACTTACTCTTGTCCCTATCTGATTGGAAATCCGAATCCATGTAACCCACAGGGACTAATTGATCTGCCGAAACCAAAGATAAAATCCCTAGTCCTTCTCAGGTACTTCAATATATGCTTTACCACAGTCCAATGTCCCTGTCTAGGATTACTCTGATATCTGCTAAACATGCCCACGACAAAGCAGATATCCGGTCTCGTACATAGCATAGCATACATAAGGCTTCCTACTGCCGAAGCATAAGAAACCGCCTTCATATCCTCTATCTCCTTTGATGTTTTGGGACACATCTCTTTAGATAAAGGAACTCCATGCCTGAAAGGTAGGAAACCTTTCTTGGAGTTCTGCATGCTAAAACGAGCAAGGATAGTGTCAATGTATGAAGCTTGAGATAAGCACAACATCCTTTTCTTGCGATCCCTTATAACTTTGATCCCAAGGATGTGTCCTACTTCTCCCAAGTCCTTCATATCAAACTGTTTGGACAACCATACCCTTACGTCTAATAACACTTTGATATTGTTGCCAACTAACAAAATGTCATCTACGTATAGTACAAGAAACACCACTACGTTTCCGTCACATCTCTTGTATACACAAGGCTCATCCGGACTTTGAATAAATCCATATGATTGGATTACCTCATCAAAATGGATGTTCCAAGATCTAGAAGCTTGCTTCAATCCATAAATGGACCGATTAAGCTTACATACAAGATGCTCTTTGCCTTTAGCAATGAATCCCTCTGGTTGCCGCATATAGATGTTCTCCTCAAGACTTCCGTTAAGGAAAGCTGTCTTGACATCCATCTGCCATATCTCATAATCCATATGAGCTGCTATAGATAAGAGAATCCGGATAGACTTAAGCATAGCTACTAGTGAAAAGGTCTCCTCATAATCGATACCCTCTTTCTGAGTATACCCTTTCGCAACAAGCCTAGCTTTGAAGGTCTCAACCTTCCCGTCTACTCCTCTCTTTCTCTTGTAGATCCACTTGCATCCAATGGTTTTTACACCATCGGGTGGCTCTACTAGCTCCCAGACCTGATTAGAATCCATAGATTCTATCTCTGAATTCATCGCTCTTTGCCAAGATACTGCATCTCTATCTTGGATTGCCTCGTCATATGTCCAGGGATCAGGTTCATGTTCGCCAGGGACTAAGTCCGAAGACTCCCAAAAACATGAATCTGTCGGGTTGTCTAACAACCCTCTCACTACGACGAGGTGCCTCCTGTGTATGCTCTGTGACACGCGGTGCAGTGACTTGTGGTGTCTCCTCTTGTACTGGTGGTACATCCTCAAGAACAATCCTACTCGTGGGCTTGTGGTTCATCACATAGTCTTCCTCTAGAAATCTGGCATTTGTACTCACGATCACCTTTTGATCTCTAGGACTATAGAATAAACCACCCTTCGTTCCCTTAGGGTAGCCAACAAACAAGCGCACTTATGTACGAGATTCCAATTTACCAGCATCTCCCTTTAGCACATGTGCTGGACTACCCCAAATCCGAATATGCCTTAGACTAGGCTTTCGCCCAGTCCACAACTCTGTGGGAGTAGAGGGTACTGACTTAGATGGAACCAAGTTCAGAATGTGTGCTGCTGTTTCCAGAGCAAACCCCCAGAACGAATCAGGTAACTCAGAATAACTCATCATAGATCTGACCATCTCCATAAGAGTCCTGTTCCTTCGCTCCGCCACACCATTCTGCTGGGGTGTGCCAGGTGCAGACAATTGGGATTGAATCCCAGCCTCTGATAAGTAACTCCTAAACTCTCCCAAGAGGTACTCGCCACCACGATCAGATCGTAATGTCTTGATACTTTTACCTTGACGGTTCTCCACATCAGCCTTGAATTCTTTGAACTTGTCAAAGCATTCAGACTTGCGGCGCATCAAGTAAATGTATCCATACCTTGAATAATCGTCTATAAAAGAGACGAAGTATTCAAAGCCACCTCTTGCTTGGATAGACATAGGACCACACAAATCAGAATGAACCAATTCTAACACATCTTTGGCTCTATACCCCTTGGCCTTAAAAGGCCTCTTGGTCATTTTACCTTCCAAGCAAGATTCGCAGGTTGGGAGATCCTCCACCACTAATGAACCCAAAGGTCCATCAGCTATCAACCTTTGAATTCTACTTAGGTTAATATGACCAAGCCTTAGATGCCAAAGATATGTTTGGTTCATTTGCGAAGGTTCTTTTCTCTTATTATATTTAGAAGATGAGTTATTTACTTCTATTTGCATCGTGGGAGTTTTTGGTTCAATAGTATATAAATTGCCAACCAATGTACCAGAACAGATAATCTCCCTATTCCTTTTTATAACCACCTTGTCATTAAAAGAAACAGAATATCCATCCAAAAACAATTTAGAAACTGAAATTAAATTCTTTCTAAAAGTAGGTACATAAAGACAATTTCTCAAAACCAAAAATTTATTCCTATTAAAAGATAAATAAATGTCTCCCACTGCAATAGCTGCCACCATTGAAGCATTGCCCATGAAGACGGTAATCTCTCCCTCAGCTAGTCGTCGGGTTTCCTGGAACCCCTGCAAAGTATTGCAGACATGATCAGTGGCTCCTGTATCTACACACCAGGCACTGGTAGATAACACCGCTAAACATGTTTCAACAACTAAAAAAGAAGATATACCTTTGTTCTTTCGGGGAGGACAGTCCGCCTTCCAATGTCCAGTCTGCTTGCAAGTGAAGCACTTGCCTTTCGGCTTCTTCACTCCTGCCTGAGGTCCCACTGCCACCTTCTTCGCTCCACCTTGCTTCTTCTTCTTCTTACCTTTCGGTTTGGAGGAAGAAACCTTCTGAGCGACCATGGCTTGAGAACTCTAACGAAAAAGCCCCTCTGCCGCCTGGAGTTCTGTCAGAAGCTCCGCCAACGAATACAACCTCTTGTTCATGTTGTAGTTGAGGCGGAACTGCTCAAAACTCCTAGGCAGAGACTGGAGAATGATATCGACTTGGGTTTCCCCATCGATCTCAGCTCCGAAGACTTCCATCTCATTAAGATGAGCCATCATCTTGAGAACATGATCCCTAACGGGTGTTCCCTCGACCATGGTGGTCGTCATCAAGTTTCTCATTGCATCCTGCCTAGCCGCCCTACTCTGATGTCCGAAAAGTTCCTTGAGATTGAACATCATGTCATAAGCAGTGGCTATGGCCTGATGCTGATGTTGCAGCACATTTGACATAGATGCCTAAATGTAACACCGCGCCATCTCATCTGCCTTAACCCATTTCTTATAATGTTCTTTCTCCTTTTCATCAGAGTCATCGGAGGGCTTAGGAGGACAGACCTCGAAGAGTACAAATTTGTACTCCTCCGCAGTTAGGACAATATCTAAGTTTCTTTTCCAATCAATGTAGTTTGGACCAGTAAGTTTGTTTTCTTTTAAAATCACAGCAAGTGGGTTGAAAGCCATTTGAAAATCCTAAAAATCACAATGATCAAAATATTAGATTTCAAATATTATTGATTCCTCAAAACAATAAAATCCTGAAATCAACCAACACCTCAAAACACCGAGAATATCGCATGCCACGATAGTGTGGACGTATACGAATTCTACATTTGTAAGAGGAGGTTTTACCCATTAATTTTATTATCTTGTCAACCTTACTTTTTGACAAATAAAATTAATAGTTGGTTCCTCTTTAGCCCTACAAATAAAAGCAGTGACTCCGATGGGGAGGATACCTTTATTTGTATCTAAGTGTGCACCATTACACGATACTAAGGGAATTATTCCGGATTATGTGCCTTACTGATGGGGAAGTACACACGCTCCTAAATAATTTCCTATAACCATTATTTGACCTAGTGATCCACAAACAAACCCATCCGATGGGGAGGAAGGCACTCAAAGCCAACGCGCAAGTTTGTTGCATCACACGTCAAATTGTAATAGAGGCCGCGGGAATTAATTAAAATATCCCTCTCCCACTTAGTAAACTGAGATCGACGAATTTTAAACATACACAACATGCATATAAAACAAATAAGCAATAAATATGGAAAACAGAATTTTTTCCAAGTATTATGGCATTGTCCTCCAATATGCATCCCGTCGTGTCACCACCTCCTCCGCTCCACCTTTTCTCGTGATCAAGTCACCAAAGATATCCGAGCCGAGATAAATCATTTTATTTACATCCATCGATCCTATACTCCACGAAGGAGTGTACAAATAATCTAGATCGAAAGTAAACTAAAATGATCGGCTAAACAATGCCGTATTTAATTACAAAAATTAAATACTAATCTAGCCTCGTCAACCCCGAGGATACAAATAATAAATTTTTACACACATCCATTCACATACACACACATGGCCATAATAGTCGGATCTGATGCCTGCAACCAAAGAGTTAAACTACGCATATCCTACTATTATCTGGCACATATAATATATGAAAAATGCATAAAAAATTAACCGAATCCTAAACACACAAAACCGGAAACCGATGGCTCTGATACCAATTGATAGGTGGGCCGCATCGGAGGCTCAATGGCTCCCATGTCCCCGGATTAAAATTTTCACTAATGAAAGAATTAATCCGGATGGGATGATCTTCCTTAGCACAACCTATTCGTCGTCGTGCTAAAAACTTGAGTGGTCGCTTGAACAAACTAGTTGTTCAAGCAACACAACTCTTCTAGTTGGTTAGCCGCAGAAGAGACGACGGATGGATCGCCGGTTTTTGTGTTTGTCTTTGGGGTCCATGATTATACAATATATATTCATACACACACATGCATAATCAAAACTAATAAGAACATGCTCAGATCTGTACATAAAGTTAAAATAACTTTATACCTCACGATCTTCTACCGTATGTCCTATCCTTCTCGTGGACGACGTGTGGACGAAGTTCCCCCACGAGTAGAAGCCTTCTAGAAAGCTTTCTTCTCTACCTTGTCCGCTGCGAACAAAGAGAAGAACTCACAAATACCTTTCCTATCTAGAATCAGGCACCAAATTAGGGAATTTGGTGCAACCGCCTGCCAAGGAGCAATGGATGATGCGTCGGCCAACATCAAGAAGTGTTGCCGCCGGCCACTTTGGAGAATAGGGAGGAGGAAGAGAACCGGCCACCAATGGGAGGAGAACCGCCGGCCAAGGAAGAAGGGGGAAGCTTCTAGGATGGGCACCGGCCAAGGAATTATCAATGGAAGTGGGCGCCGGCAATCAACAAGATGGAAGAGGTTGCCGCACACTTTGCTCCAAACCCTAGCCGCCCAAAACCCTAACTCCTATTCTTTGATTAATTTTGCCGCCCAACCCTAACCATCTATTTATAGAATAGGGCTTAAGCCTCCTTTAATCTCCACCGTCGGATCTAGGGATTTAATCTCCACCGTCGGATCTAGGGTTTTATCCCAACCGTCGGATCTAGGGTTTAATCCCAACCGTCGGATCTAGGATTTCATCCCAACCGTCGGATCTAAGGTTTCATCCCAACTGTCGGATCTAGGGTTTTATCCCAACTGTCGGATCTAGGGTTTAATCCCAACCGTCGATTCTAGGATTTCATCCTAACCATCGGATCTAGGGATATAATCCCAACCGTTGGTTCTAGGGTTTGATCCAACCATCGGATCTAGGGATTTAATCCCAACCGTTGGTTCTAGGTTTTGTTTTACATTCTTGGATCTAGACTTCACAAGGATTATATTAGGCTATGATAGGGACCATAAGGAGGAGTTGGGTCTTGGCCACCCGATGGATCGGAACCACACAAACTTGATCCATCAATGATGTTCCATTCCACCAGAGGATCATCATTGAACTACCTCACCAACCCCCATAAATCAATATGGGCTCCATATATTATTTGTACATTAATCTCCCCGTGTTTAAGATATCGAATGTCCGTCAATTAATTGATTTACTGACCATCAATTAATTAACATCTAATTCCTCGAGTAGTACCACTCAACCTTATTATCATGTTGACTAAGTTAACTAGCTGGGTTTACATGATGAACCTTATGAGCTCCTCAAGGGGACATCATCAACCTAATATATAGGACACGGTTTCCTCCTATAATCAACGGCACACCATGTAAATAATATTATCTCCTAACTTACCGGGCATATTGATTTAATCCATCTAAATCTCACCCACTGGTAAATCAAAGAAATAAATACTAAGTACATGTGCCCGTTATTATATCGGGATTAAGATCATGTACAACATAATATCCGAGGTCCGATTCAATCATGTAGTCAGTACTAAATTGAATCACCTGTATGTCGGTCCTGCTCAATACACCTAAGTGTACCAGTGTAACTCTATGTTCAAGACAAATCAATACCAAGCTACACTACAACCATGCCAATGGTTTGTCCAAAACCATCTTGGTTGTGAGCCTCTACTTATATTTTACAAGGAACTGATAACATGATCTTCTGTGCCACACCAAGCACCATGTTATCTACAATGTAAAATATTTAGACAATATGCACACATATATAATGAATATATAAAATGCAAACAATGATCATGTGATTCTTATTTCAAAATAAAATATTCATACAAAAAGAGCTAGGCTTTCAGTATACATTCCAACAATTCTATAAAGGCAAAGGATTGGTTATTATATTTACGTCTTGCTTGTGCCAGCTAAATTAAGTATAATAATGCCCTAGAAAAGTAGGTTCTTATCTACAACACATCAATTGGCAGAATTTATTATGAGAGGCTGTAGAGAACACTTTCCTAAATGTTCCTAGTCAAGTATTAATATGCAAGGGCAATATTAATACATAAAGACTAGCATGTAGGTCAATTGATGACTTGATCTCACAAGTCATGAATATATGATATCAAATTGACACATGGGTATATATTAGAGAATATATACTGAACTGACCCACTATGAGAAAGTTTCATGGATCGTCATATGAGTGTCATAAACTTTCTCATGTGACTATTGGTATGAATAGTCCTCAAACCTGAAGTCACTACGGTTCCCTACATAAGGAGTTATGTACTTTGGTATCGTCAAACGTCACCCGTAATAGGGTGGACCATAAAGGTGATTACTGGGTATATAACAAATTATACGGAGGTATGTGAATGATGTAGATGGGATCTATCCCTCCCATATGACGGGAGTGATATCTGTGGGCCCCTTGATTGAGTAGAACTACTAAAACGCATGGCCATGCTCGAATGAGTCAATATGAGATATTGAACTCATTTGTTTGAGTTAGTTTACTCAGGGATCAAGAAACACATAGATTGATCAAGGATGACACGGTCTATACCTCATTGGTCAATCTGATATCAAAGATAGAAGGACACGGTCATACATTATAGTAGTCACGGAAAGGTTAGTCGGATCTTGACTTATTTCGTAACTTGGGTAGCAATGATGTATTGCTAGATGCCGCTCATTGCTTGTGTATCTAAAAGAGTTTAGATCCAATGCCAACGTTATGAGAGCCTATAGGGTCACACACAAAGAGCATGATGATTAGAAGAATTAGTGCATTCTAGTTTGACTAGAATAATTTGGAAATAAGCTTAAGTACAAAATGGTTTTTGGACTTTAAGCATAATGAGAATTTTAGCTTATTGATTTAATGAGATTAATTTAATATGCTAAGCTTATTAATTTAATAAGATTAAATAAATATGTTATCTGATAGCCTAAGCTTAATTGATTTAATAAGATTAATTCAATATGTTACCTTATTGATTTAATGAGATTAATTCAATAGGATAACATAAGCTTATTGAATTAATAAGATTAATTCAACATGCATGAATACCACATAAGCATGCCACCTAAGCATGCCACATAAGCATGCCACATAAGCATGCCACCTCAGCTTGATGAGGTGGAAGCTTGAGGCTTGGAGAGAGCTTGGTGGTGAGAGGCTTTGGTTGTGTGGCTTTTGTGAGTGTAGGCTAGCAAGAAGAGTGGTCTTCTTCTTCCTTTCTCTTTTTCCCTACCTTCCTCTCCTTTAGGGACTTCTCTAGCAAGAAGTAAAGGAGAGCTCTTCTAGTTTCTTTTGTGAGACAAGAGCTTGTGCAATGCCTGTAAAATTCTAAACTATGCCAAGTAATTATATAGGGTTTAAGGCAATAAAAGGTTTAGAATAAAATAAAATAAACGATGGTTATAGGTAGGATTTGAACCATCAACCTCCTAATAGGGAGGTAGCCTTGACACCACTAGACCCTAGGATAAATTATGGATAAGATATATAAAGAATGTACAAGACCATAGGATGATTCATGGATAAGATATATAAAGAATATACAAAGAATATAGATGGGAAGATGAGGAGTTGGTTCATCCCCTCCCATGAAAGGATGGAGAGTGTTCATTCCCTAGGTATTAAAGAGGAGAATTAAGAAAAGAGAGGAAGTAAAACCCCACTTTCCTTCTTCATTTTCCTTCTTCTTCATCCTTGGCCAAATTCCCCATTTCCTTTTCCTCCCTTTTCATCCCAAGCTCTAGAAATTTTATAATAATTTTTGTATGATTTTAATGGGCTTTATGTGGGCACTTTCAAAAATAAAAGAAAATGAGCCAAAAAGGATGCAAGGCCTAGGAATTGAACCCCAAACCTCTAGAGATAGCTAAGCCTTATAGATGCATCCACTAACCAGAAGCCCAATGAGATGTTATTAGTAGAGGAATAGGGGAAATGATAGTTAACGGTAAGGGAGGCTAAGGGACACTTCAAGAGAATAAATAGGGAATGAAACAAGAGAAAGGCCACTTCTCCACTTCTCCCTCTTCTCTTCTTCCTCCTCACCGAAACCTACCTTCTCCCTTTCCATTTTCCGAAATTCATCCAAGCAAGAAGAAGGCTAGGGTTGACTTCCATTAGGTCATCTTCAAACTAAAAGCCAAGCGAAGGATGTAAGATTTCCTCACCTGCAGTATATTAGTTTTTGTAGGACATGTACATGAAAGAAATATGAAGTTTGTTGCCCCAGATGTTTCGGCCAACCATGTTTTTGGTCTAGGCTTTCATGAAAATGCTACTAAGGAAACTTGTATAGGTTGTATGCTTCATGTAAGAATTTTTAGGTGACAAAAATCGATGTTTTGTGCCCTACATGTTTCGGCCAACCATGTTTTTGGGCTAGGGTTTCATGAAAATGCTACTAAGGAAACTTGTATAGGTTGTATTCTTCGTGTAGGAATTTGTAGGTGACCAAAAATCTATGTTTGGTGCCCTACATGTTTCGGCCAACCATGTTTTTGGGCTAGGGTTTCATGAAAATGCTACTAAGGAAACTTGTATAGGTTGTATGCTTCTTGTAGAAATTTTTAGGTGACAAAAATCTATGTTTTGTGCCCTACATGTTGCGGCCAACCATGTTTTTGGGCTAGGGTTTCATGAAAATTCTACTAAGGAAACTTGTATAGGTTGTATGCTTCATGTAGGAATTTTTAGGTGACAAAAATCCAAGTTTTGTGCCCTACATGTTTCGGCCAACCATGTTTTTGGGCTAGGGTTGCATGAAAACACCCCTTAGGAAATTAGGATTTGTTGTATGCCTATGTGATGAATATGTTTATGATTTTCATATGTCATGGAATATGCCTATGTGATGAACATGTTTATGGTTTTCATATGTCATGAATTATGCCTATGAGATGAACATGATTATGATTTTAATTTGCCATGAATTTTGCCTATATGATGAAAATGTTCATGATTTTAATATACCATGAATTATGCCTATGTGATGAATATGTTTATGATTATTATATACCATGAATTATGACTAGGAGATGAACATGTTTATGATTTTTCCTATGTCATGAAATATGCCTATGTGATGAACAAGTTGATGATTTTTATATGCCATGAAATATGCTTATATAATGAACATGATTATGCTTTAAGACCCCTTTAGGGTACTCTTACGTTATGAATGCATATATGTTATGACATGTCTAAGAGACGCTTCCCTTTCAAGTAGGGATTAAGAGCTCTCCTTATGATAAGATAAGATGGAGATGCTTCCCTTTCCAGTAGCGATTAAGAGCTCTCCTTATGATAAGATAAGATGGAGATGCTTCCCTTTCAAGTAGGGATTAAGAGCTCTCCTTATGATAAGATAAGACGGAGATGCTTCCCTTTTATGTGGGGGATTAAGAGCATTCTTTATGATATGACAAGAAAGAAAGGAATTAAGTATTTTACTTTGTAAGAGGTTAAGTACCAAACCCGTCAGGTGGTCGTTAATCAAATCCAAAGGGATATAAGAAGACGTAAGAGGTCTTGCCCTGGTAAGACGTAAGAGGTCTTGCTCTAGTAGGTCTGGTGGCTCGCTACCCCAGCCTATTAGGGAATGCGCATTATGTGGTACTTAACCTGGGGCCCCCCATTCATGTTATGATTATGTTGAAGTACCTATATGTATATGTTTTGAAAAGAAAGGACTTTTATGAAATTATGAATGCTTATGTCAAGTTTAAGAATTCTTATGATTATGTCTTTGATGTTGGTCTATGATTTATGATATTATGAATGCTTATGTTCAAGTTTAAGAATGCTTATGATTATGACCATTATGCATGTTAGAATTGAGGGAGTTATGAATGCTTATGGTTAAGTTTAAGAATGCTTATGATTATGTCCTTGATGCTGGTCTATGATTTATGATATTATGAATGCTTATGTTCAAGTTTAAGAATGTTTATGATTATGACCTTTATGCATGTTAGAATTGAGGGAGTTATGAATGCTTATGGTTAAGTTTAAGAATGCTTATGATTATGTCCTTGATGCTAGTCTATTATTTATGATATTATGAATGCTTATGTTCAAGTTTAAGAATGCTTATGATTATGACCTTTATCCATGTTAGAATTGAGGGAGTTATGAATGCTTATGGTTATGTTTAAGAATGCTTATGATTATGTCCTTGATGCTGGTCTATGATTTATGATATTATGAATGCGTCTGCTCAAGTTTAAGAATGCTTATGATTATGTCCTTGATGCTGGTCTATGATTTATGATATTATGAATGCTTATGGTTAAGTTTAAGAATGCTTATGATTATGTCCTTGATGTTGGTCTATGATTTATGATATTATGAAAGCTTATGCTCAAGTTTAAGAATGCTTATGATTATGTCCTTGTTGCTTGTCTATGATTTATGAAATTACAAATGCTTATGGTTAAGTTTAAGAATGTTTATGATTATGTCCTTGAATCTTGTCTATGATTTATGAAATTACGAATGCTTATGGTTAAGTTTAAGAATGCTTATGATTATGACCTTTATGCATGTTAGAATTGAGGGAGTTATGAATGCTTATGGTTAAGTTTAAGAATGCTTATGATTATGTTCTTTATGCATGTTTAGGGTTGATGATGTCAGGAATGCTTATGTTTAAATTTATGCCCTGCTTAGATTTAATTATGTTTAGCATGCTTATGTAAATTGTATGCCATGCTTATGTTTTCATTATGTTGGTGTGTTGATGAATAGTGTTGTTATGAAATACTTAAGCTATTTATGCTAGTATGCTCCTGTTTTCTAATTGTTTGATGAAGTTTGTGGCTTTTGTGAGTAGGCAAGAATCTTACTAAGCTATATGCTTATAGTTTATGTTGTTCATATACTGCAGATAAAGGAAACATGAACTAAGAGGAAGTAGCAGGAGGGGCCAAGTGGGTGTGATAGTGGCATGGTGGAAAAAGACCCTATTACTATCTGCTTATATTTATATGTTCAATGAATAACTTAAGACATTGCTTCAGCTTATAAGACTTGTGATTTATTAGTACCATGTTGGATGTTGCTTAGTTATGATACTGTTCAATTACTTAAGAAAGTTTGATATGTTAGAACTCATGAATGAATCTTTATGTTATGCATGTTATAAAATGAGATAAGATATGTTAACATGCTAATTATGAATATGATATGGTATGTCATGATAACATGTCTAAGTATGTAGATTGTGAAATGACCCCTATATGTTATGTTATAAAAAAAAAAAAAGTAGTGCCGCCCTGAGAGCAGATAAGGGCGGGCGTTACAGGTTGGTATCAGAGCAGGTTCACCTTTCCACTTGTTGGGTTTCCGGCACCGCGGCGTGTGTGTGTTCGATCATGTTTCGTAAACATGAGCACAGCGGAAGCAATTAAAAATAATAAATCTATATTTATTACAACACACACAACACACGCATGCATATTACAACAAGTGTAGACATAACCGTAAATTATCATTTACAATAAAAGGAAATTAAACTACGTTATACCTTTCGTATGACGTGTAGCGGGAATGACATCAACCGGAACGATCCTCGTAAGAATCGTCTCTATCCGTATCCACGCCGAGCTCCTCGGGATGACTTCGCTAAGTCACGAGCTTCGTCTTCGTACGGGTTACTAGCCTCGTGTTGAAGACGACGTGATCGAGATGATCACGATCCAATCCAAATTCGATCCTAAAACGAAGTTCTCAAAACTCGCTTCTCCGAGAGGTATTCACAACCGCTTGACGAATCCTTCGCCCTCCACTCAGAGGATTACCGAGATCAAATCCCCGTAAGTTAGCCGCTGTCGAGCACTAACCGCCGCCCAAACGACGCCCGACGAGAGGAGAAGCTGTCCAGAAAACTGGACAGCTTTGGTGGAGGAGATAGGCGCCGCCAAACAAGGAAAGAAAAGCTCACCTTGATGCCAAACCTATAGGGGATCACCGGAGGGTCGCCGAGGGTTCACCGCTGTAGCTTGACGCCGCAAGGGTCTTGACGGCGCACAAAGCTGGGCGGCGGCTTGTAGTTGGGCCAAAATTCCTCCAAGGGTGGGCGGCAACTTCAAGCTAGGGTTTTGGATGATTAGGGTTTAACAATCCCTTAAGCCCTCTTTTATAGAGAACTAATTCTCTTAATGGTTAATGGATCATATCCATAAAGCCCGTTAACCCGCTCCATTAGGATAAGTTAAAATAAACCAAACCATGATGGTTTATTTTAAGTTAAAACGAACCGAACCAAGCTTTGGTTCATTCGTTTAATATAAACCAAACCCTTTGGTTTATTCTCATCCATTGGATTAGAACCAAACCATTTTGGTCCATCCATTATGTCTTCATAAGACACGCCCATCCACGCTTCCATTGCGACTGAAACAATTTCATGCTCGCTTTGTGTTTGGTCCAACCAAACATAGTTTCTCTCGGTCTGAGAATCCCATTCTCAAGCTCGTTTTAAATCCTTTGGATTACACTCGTTGTGCGTGTGACCAAATAGGTTCTCGGTTTATGTTGGCCGTCTATAATTAACCATTAATTATAGAACGATCATGAGTGGCACCTAGTAGTACATCATGATCCCCAATTAACCGAAAAGATCAACGGTTGATCCGTAACTATTTCGAAACCCTTCAAGAGCTCGAATGAATCGTGCCCCATTCCCTTCACTCATCTTATACCCACTTGGTTCGGACATGGTCTATTGTGTCACCCTCACTAGGTCGACTACGTCACACCTAGCCCAAGTATCATTTCCTCGTCCTACGGATTCTAGTTACTCCACATGTATCGAAGAGTACTTTACTCTAAACATGTAATGCTTTGGCCAAAGACTTTAGTAACAATCCGACGAGAGGCCATGGGTATACATCTCCTCGCAAGGAGTGGTGAATCCTTTATAGGCTATTAAAACACCTTCGATCACTTCGACTTATACCCAATCATCCCGGGTCCACATCTCCTCGGAGATGTTTGCTTAAGATGTCAAAGCATAAGTCTCCATGATCAAGATGACTTGAATACCGCAAGTCAAAGGAACATCGCACTTAAGCCACAGTAAGAACTTCATTGACATATCTATATATGTAGAGAACCATATGAAGTCTTACGCTGGTCACTCCAATGAACTAGTTACCATAACTAGCATCCACGATTAACTCCGGACATCACTATGTCTCCAGCCAGTGAGAATCATCTGCTTGGATACACCAAGGAGTATACCTCGTGCTAGTCTCGACAGAATTGATGGTGTCCAAATCCATCAATTCATCGACTAGGGATAATTCCGATACATCACAATTACACATGTAGAGATACTCACTAGTTGTGATCCAATCACAAATTCTCTCATGCTGTGAATCGTATCGTGACATTCAGTAAATGAGTTTAAGATCCAATCAAATACATAAAACATGTATACTCAAATAGTGAATCTTCATTTATCATATAAATGGTTCATACATAAGGCGATTGCCTTAGGACATCTCTCATATATTACTAACAGACTCCCACTTGGCCTAATGCCAATCGCTACGGTATCCAATACCATAAGCTCGAACATGACCCTCAAACTTATTTTGAGGTAATGCCTTAGTCAAGGGATCCGCTAAGTTCTTTTCAGTGGGAATTTTCTCGATTTGTATTTCGTTCCTACTTATGATCTCTCTGATAAGATGATAGCGGCTAGCACATGTTTGGATCGTTGATGAGACCTTGGCTCTTTCGCTGCAATTGCTCCATTGTTGTCGCAGAGACCGGTATTGCTTCAACAATGGCGAATCACACCAAGTTCATGAACGAACTTCTGATCCAAACCGCCTTTTTGCCGAAGCCGCAATATATTCTCGCCTAGTGGTAGAATCCGCTACATGCCTCTTGTTTGGAACTTTTCCAACTCATCGCGCTTCATTCAAGGTGAACACGATCCGCATCGAGACCGAATCATCCTTGTCTGTCTCGAAGCCGCATCCGTATACCCGCGTATCACCATGTCCCCTTCTCCATATATTAGGAACACATCCTTAGTTCTTCTCAAGTACTTAAGGATTGTCTTAACAGCCGCCCAATGATCCATTCCTGGATCGGATTGGTATCTGCTCATGAAACTCAGAGCGTACGATACATCGGGCCTCGTACATAACATAACATACATGATAGATCCTATTGCGGATGCATAGGGAATCTTACTAATGCAAATCCTCTCGTCTTCTGTGCGCGGACACATAGACTTCGAAAGGTGTTCCCCATGCCTGATGGGTAGATAACCTTTCTTGGATTCTGACATGCTAAACCTCTTTAGCACTCGGTCTATATATGTAGACTGCGAAAGACCAAGCAACTGTTTCGATCTATCTCTATAGATCTTAATCCCAAGGATGTAGGTTGCTTCTCCCAGGTCTTTCATGGAGAATGTCTTGGATAACCAAGCCTTAACTGACTGTAAGATTGACACATCATTTCCTATAAGTAATATGTCATCGACATACAATACTAGGAACACGACTGGACTCCCACTAACCTTCTTGTACACACAAGGTTCGTCTGGATTTTGTGAGAAATCAAACTTTTTGATTGTCTCATCAAAACGGATATTCCAGCTCCTGGATGCTTGCTTCAATCCATAAATGGATCGTCGCAATTTGCATACCTTGGTTTTGTCAACCGATGTGAAACCCTCAGGCTGTATCATATACACGTCCTCGAGCAGGTTTCCATTAAGGAAAGCTGTTTTCACATCCATCTGCCATATCTCATAATCATAACGAGCCGCTATGGCCAGGAGCATCCGAATGGATTTAAGCATAGCTACAGGCGAATAGGTTTCGTCATAATCAACACCTTGTTTTTGACGATATCCTTTCGCCACCAATCTAGCCTTATAGGTAATCACATTACCATCAATGTCGGTTTTCTTCTTGAAAATCCACTTGCACCCTATAGGCTTTATGCCTTCAGATGGGTCAACCAAGTTCCAAACTTGGTTTTCGTACATGGAATCCATTTCCGACTTCATGGCACCAAGCCACTTATCCCTTTCTGAACTTGTCAGCACTTCTTCATAACTGGTAGGCTCCTCATCATCAATGAGTAACACATCGTTCGATTCACTTACGAGAAATCCATATCTCTCAGGAATATTGCGTGTTCTACCAGATCTACGAAGATGTGGTGTTACAATAGGTCCAGCCGATTGCTCATTGTTAGTGCTTATAAGATCCACATATCTCCACAATGGTATGATATTGTCCACTTTGGGCCCAAGCCCTCATGGTTTTGTTTTTGGGCTTTACCCAAAAGGCCTCAGTCCAATGGAGATATCTTTTTTCTTATAAGCACATGATCTTTTCCATGTCTTACCAATGTGGGACTTTGATTGTATTCCCCATACTCCCAACAATCCCCCCCTCAAACGAAGGACCACATTGGGCCCCCCTCAAGCCTATCCCTCCTCGAAGGATTTTCTCTGCTTGATGTCCGATCTTCAACCCACCAGGACTTCCTGCCAGTTGTTCGGTCCCCCCGACCCAACTAGACTTCCTTCCTGATGTCTGGTTCTCTTGATCCGGACGTGGGAGCTCAACTTCCTTCGTTCGAGGTTCATGGCTTGACATGGACCATGGCTATGATACCAATTGTTAGTGCTTATAAGATCCACATATCTCCACAATGGTATGATATTGTCCACTTTGGGCCCAAGCCCTCATGGTTTTGTTTTTGGGCTTTACCCAAAAGGCCTCAGTCCAATGGAGATATCTTTTTTCTTATAAGCACATGATCTTTTCCATGTCTTACCAATGTGGGACTTTGATTGTATTCCCCATACTCCCAACACTCATCACTATGAGTTGTCGGCTGTTGTGCTTCACCAGGTATCTCATCAATATCTATTTGAGTCTCTCGAGCCTCCTCAAGCTCGACGACACTCCCACTGTTTTCTTGCAAGAGAAACTCTTTCTCTAGAAACACAGCATGCCTTGAAACAAACATCTTTTATTCCACAGGATGATAGTATTGGTAACCCCTTGTTTCCTTAGGGTATCCAATAAATAGACATTTATCAGACTTAGCATCCAGTTTGTCTGATACAGTCCGCTTCACATAAGCAGGACAACCCCATATCTTCAAGTAAGATACATGAGGTTTCTTACTAGCCCATATCTCATATGGAGTAGTAGAGACTACCTTGGTAGGCATTCTGTTTAACAAGTAAACAGCTGTCTGAAGTGCATAACCCCAAAAGGACTTGGGAAGAGTCGCATGATTCATCATTGACCTGACCATGTCTAACAAGGTCCGGTTACGCCTCTCAGATACACCATTATGCTGTGGTGTATAGGGCGGAGTCCATTGAGACAATATGCCATTGTCTCTTAGATAATCAAGAAACTCTTGACTTAAGTATTCACCACCTCGATCCGATCGAAGTATTTTAATACTCTTGTCATGTTGTTTCTCTACTTCATTTCTGAATTCTTTGAACCTTTCAAAGGCTTCAGACTTGTGTTTCATCAAGAACACATACCCAAACCGTGAGTGATCATCGGTGAAGGTAATGAAGTAGCTATAGCCTCCTAATGCTTGAGTTGACATAGGTCCACATACATCAGTATGTACTAGACCTAGTAACTCTCCCACTCGTTCACCTTTTCCAGTAAAAGGTAACTTAGTCATCTTGCCTTTTAAGCATGATTCGCATGTATCGTATGAATCCAATTCAAACGATTCCAGAATTCCACATCGGTGTAATTCGGACATGCATTTCTTGCTTATATGGCCAAGACGACAATGCCACATATAGGAGTCTATTTGATTATTCTTTCGAGCACGCGTGTTGCTCGCTTCGATATTGAAAATGTCACTGGATACGTTCAACGTATAAACACCATTGCTTAAAGTTCCAGTCCCATAAAGAACTCCATTCAAAGTTATGTAACAACAATTGTTACTAAAATTCAAATGGTACCCATTTCTATTTAAAGACGAAATAGAAATGATGTTCTTTATCAACGAAGGAACATAAAAGCAATTGTCCAGTTCTAAGACAAGTCCTACAGGGGGTTTCCAACAAATACGTTCCGATAGCGAGTGCAGCAACCGTTGCTCCATTCCCAACACGTAAATTTGACTCTCCCCTTGACGAGTCTTCTTCTATTCCTTAGCCCATGTATGTCATTACATATATGTGAGCCACACCCAGTATCAAATACCCAAGTGTCTGAGGAAATAGAATGACAATCAATAAAGAAGATTTCTGAAGAAGATGGGGCATCCGATGCCTTATCCTTCTTCATGGACTCAAGATAAATCTTGCACTTTCTTCGCAAATGTCCCTCCTTGCCATAATGATGGCAAGTTTTCTTTTGTGCTAGTTCTACCTTCTTAGCCCTTCTCTTCTTTCCCTTCTGCTGTTCCTTTGACTTCCTCTTAGAACCTTTCTTTGAGGAATCAACTAACAGCACCGTCCCCTGCTCATGCTTCTCAGAAGACTCCACAGTCTTCAGCATATTGAGTAGTACCACAGATGAACCTCCTAGCATCCCAGAGGTGAAGAGGAGCTTTGAGACTTCGAACCTTTCGAATCTCACTTGCTCATCAACCAACTCACAAAGATGAAGGACTACGATATGAGCATCCATATGCTCATGCTGCTTTCGTAGCTTGGGTTCCATCGTGGCTAGCATGATGCAACTCATTTGTTCAGAATCACTCACATGTTTCTGATAGGCCAACAATTGGTCCAGAGTTGCATTGCCACTAGGATGGGCGGGAAGAGTCGCTTCAAGGACATACGCAAGCTTTTCCACCTTGAGAACAATTCTCAAGTTTCTAAGCTAGTCCAAGAAGTTCGGCCCAGTCAATTTATTTGAATCCAAAATGGAACGCAAATTCAAACACATCATGATCAATATATTAACTTAGAAATACAAAACGAGCATATATGAGAAAGATGATTTTAAAATGCATCAATATACATTTATAAATCCCATTCATTTTTCGAATTTCAAAAACCCTTAAAATCACTTCGGGAGATCGTAGGTCCATCTCCGAATGGGCTGATATCCATCATAGATAAGAACAACCTTGGAGTGAGTCCAACAAGCCATTCTTAGCTATGATGGTGGGTATCAAGTATACTGATTACATATCATGTATATGTAACTATCACAATGTCCTATCAACTAATTGAATGTTTACACATACATTGGGTTGTTAACACATTAACAAGTATGCATCATATGCATAACACTCAACTTCACCTCTCTTCACATCGACCTTGGAGTGAGTCCAACAAATCGATGCTCCAAGTTAAAGCCGACCCATTAATCGCGAAATAGTTTTAATATGGTTAGAGCGCATTCAACCAATTAGCCAGGCTTGGAGTGAGTCCAACAACCCAAACTAACGATTGACCTCTGACTCTTACCATATTAGAGTTAAACTATTCCAATGATTTGAACATGTTCAGGTTCGAGCCGGGTAAGTTAGCCGCTGACGGAGCACTAACCGTCGTCCAAATGACGCTCCGACGAGAGGAGGAGAAGCTGTCCAGAAAACTGGACAGCTTGGTGGAGGATATAGGCGCCGGCCAACCAAGGAAAGAAAAGCCTCACCTTGATGCCAAACCTATAGGGGATCACCGGAGGATCGCCAGAGGGTTCACCGGCTGTAGCTTGGATGCCGGCAAGGGTCTTGGATGGCGGCACAAAGCTGGGCGGCGGCAGCTTGTAGTTGGGCGCCGAAAATTCCTCCAAGGGGTGGGCGGCAACTTCAAGCTAGGGTTTTGGATAATTAGGGTTTAACAATCCCTTAAGCCCTCTTTTATAGAGAACTAATTCTCTTAATGGTTAATGGATCATATCCATAAAGCCCGTTAACCCGCTCCATTAGGATAAGTTAAAATAAACCAAACCATGATGGTTTATTTTAAGTTAAAACGAACCGAACCAAGCTTTGGTTCATTCGTTTAATATAAACCAAACCCTTTGGTTTATTCTCATCCATTGGATTAGAACCAAACCATTTTGGTCCATCCATTATGTCTTCATAAGACACTGCCCATCCACGCTTCCATTGCGACTGAAACAATTTCATGCTCGCTTTATGTTTGGTCCAACAAAACATAGTTTCTCTCGGTCTGAGAATCCCATTCTCAAGCTCGTTTTAAATCCTTTGGATTACACTCGTTGTGCGTGTGACCAAATAGGTTCTCGGTTTATGTTGGCCGTCTATAATTAACCATTAATTATAGAACGATCATGAGTGGCACCTAGTAGTACATCATGATCCCCAATTAAGAAAAGATCAACGGTTGATCGAACTATTTCAAAACCCTTCAAGAGCTCGAATGAATCGTACCCCCATTCCTTCACTCATCTTATACCCACTTGGTTCAGGACATGGTCTATTGTGTCAGTCCCCACTAGGCTGACTACGTCACACCTAGCCCAAGTATCATTTCCTCGTCCTACGGATTCTAGTTACTCCACATGTATCGAAGAGTACTTTACTCTAAACATGTAATGCTTTGGCCAAAGACTTTAGTAACAATCCGACGAGAGGCCATGGGTATACATCTCCTCGCAAGGAGTGGTGAATCCTTTATAGGCTATTCAAACACCTTCGATCACTTCGACTTATACCCAATCATCCCGGGTCCACATCTCCTCGGAGATGTTTGCTTAAGATGTCAAAGCATAAGTCTCCATGATCAAGATGACTTGAATACCGCAAGTCAAAGGAACATCGCACTTAAGCCACAGTAAGAACTTCATTGACATATGTATATATGCAGAGAACCATATGAAGTCTTACGGCTGGTCACTCCAATGAACTAGTTACCATAACTAGCATCCACGATTAACTCCGGACATCACAATGTCTCCAGCCAGTGAGAATCAGCTGCTTGGATACACCAAGGAGTATACCTCATGCTAGTCTCGACAGAATTGATGGTGTCCAAATCCATCAATTCATCGACTAGGGATAATTCCGATACATCACAATTACACATGTAGAGATACTCACTAGTTGTGATCCAATCACAAATTCTCTCATGCTGTGAATCGTATCGTGGACATTCAGTAAATGAGTTTAAGATCCAATCAAATACATTAAACATGTATACTCAAATAGTGAATCTTCATTTATCATATAAATGGTTCATACATAAGGCGATTGCCTTAGGACATCTCTCATATATTACTAACACCACTATCACACATCAAGCCTCCATCCTGCTATTTCCAAGTAAGTAACTTTATGCATACCTAAGTTCCTTTTATAATGAAGAATGTCTTCTATTTAGATAGAAATATTACCTCATCATGTTTTAGTAGAATGGAATCACACTTGTGATTTAGGTAGAAATAATACCTCATCATGTTTTAATAGAATGGAATCACACTTGTGACTTAGATAGAAACAATACCTCATCATGTTTTAGTAGAATGGAACCACCCTTGTGACTTAGATAGAAATAATACCTCAGCATGTTTTAGTAGAATGGAATCTCACTTGTGACTTAGATAGAAATAATACCTCATCATGTTTTAGTAGAATGGAATCACACTTGTGACTTAGATAGAAATAATACCTCATCATGTTTTAGTAGAATGGAATCACACTTTTGACTTAGATAGAAATAATACCTCATCATGTTTTAGTAGAATGGAATCACACTTGTGACTTAGATAGAAATAATACCTCATCATGTTTTAGTAGAATGGAATCACACTTTTGACTTAGATAGTAATGATACCTTACCATGCTTTATATGATGGAAACATGCTTCTAACCTAGAAATACAACTAGAAAGGATACCTTACCTTGTTCATGATAAGGAAATGTTTAGATGCATGTATATGAGTAGAAATTATAATAATACCTTAATTATTTATTTATCACTTAGATAACATGGTTGGGAGACGTAGTAATAGAGGGAAGGAATCAACACCCCCACCAGATTTGATGCATGTGGTTACCGAGCTACAACGTCAAGTCACAGAACAACAACAAGTAATAAATGCTTTAATGAACTAGCGAGGAAACCAGTAGTTAGAAATAAAGCAAGGTTAGTCGCCAAGGGTTTTAGTCAAGTCGAAGGATTAGATTATGATGAAACCTATGCCCCCGTAGCTAGACAAGAATCCAACAGAATGTTGTTAGCCTACGCTGCACATCGAGGATTTAAGTTATGTCAAATGGATGTCAAGTCAGCATTTTTAAATAGACTTATTAAAGAAGAGGTGTACGCTAGCCAACCCCCAGGATTCGAAAGCCTGGATAAACCTGATCGAAGATGGCTTTTCGAACAAGATACGGACATTATGATGTTAGTAATATATGAGAGATGTCCTAAGGCAATCGCCTTATGTATGAACCATTTATATGATAAATGAAGATTCACTATTTGAGTATACATGTTTAATGTATTTGATTGGATCTTAAACTCATTTACTGAATGTCCACGATACGATTCACAGCATGAGAGAGTTTGTGATTGGATCACAACTAGTGAGTATCTCTACATGTGTAATTGTGATGTATCGGAATTATCCCTAGTCGATGAATTGAAGGATTTGGACACCATCAATTATGTCGAGACTAGCACGAGGTATACTCCTTGGTGTATCCAAGCAGCTGATTCTCACTGGCTGGAGACATTGTGATGTCCGGAGTTAATCGTGGATGCTAGTTATGGTAACTAGTTCATTGGAGTGACCAGCCGTAAGACTTCATATGGTTCTCTGCATATATAGATATGTCAATGAAGTTCTTCTTGTGGCTTAAGTGCGATGTTCCTTTGACTTGCGGTATTCAAGTCATCTTGATCATGGAGACTTATGCTTTGACATCTTAAGCAAGCATCTCTAAGGAGATGTGGACCCGGGATGATTGGGTATAAGTCGAAGTGATCGAAGGTGTTTGAATAGCCTATAAAGGATTCACCACTCCTTGCGAGGAGATGTATACCCATGGCCTCTCGTCGGATTGTAACTAAAGTCTTTGGCCAAAGCATTACATGTTTAGAGTAAGGTACTCTTCGATACATGTGGAGTAACTAGAATCCGTAGGACGAGGAAATGATACTTGGGCTAGGTGTGACGTAGTCAGCCTAGTGGGGACTGAGACAATAGACCATGTCCTGAACCAAGTGGGTATAAGATGAGTGAAGGGAATGGGGCACGATTCATTCGAGCTACTGAAGGGTTTCAGAAATAGTTCTGGATCAACCGTTGATCTTTTCGGTTAATTGGGGATCATGATGTACTACTAGGTGCCACTCATGATTGTTCTATAATTAATGGTTAATTATAGATGGCCAACATAAACCGAGAACCTATTTGGTCACACACACAACGAGTGTAATCCAAAGGATTTAAAACGAGCTTGAGAATGAGATTCTCAGACCGAGAGAAACTATGTTTGGTTAGACCAAACATAAAGCGAGCATGAAATTGTTTCAGTCGCAATGGAAGCGTGGATGGGCCGTGTCTTATGAAGACATAATGGATGGACCAAAATGGTTTGGTTCTAATCCAATGGATGAGAATAAACCAAAGGGTTTGGTTTATATTAAACGAATGAACCAAAGGTTGGTTCGGTTCGTTTTAAATTTAAAATAAACCATCATGGTTTGGTTTATTTTAACTTATCTTAATGGAGCGGGTTAACGGGCTTTATGGATATGATCCATTAACCATTAAGAGAATTAGTTCTCTATAAAATAGGGCTTAAACCCTAATCCTAAAACCCTAATGAAGTTGTTGCCACCCAACAAGTTGTAGCCGCCCAACATGTTGTTGCCGCCCAACATGGTGTTGCCGCCAACTTCATGGAGCTGCTGCCACCTCCTTGCCGCTGGCATCCAAGCTTCAGCCGGCGATGCTCCGGCGACCCTCCGGTGATCTCTTGTGGGTTCGGTGATAAGGTGAGCTCCACATCTCCTTTGGCCGGCCTCTATTCCTCCACCAAAAGCTGTCCAGTTTTTCTGGACAGCTTGTTTCTTTGTTGTCGGAGAGTCGTTTGGACGACGGTTAGTGCTCCGACAGCGACTAACTTACCGGGGATTTGATCTCCGGTAATCCTCTGAGGTGGAGGACGAAGGATTCGTCAAACGGTTGACGAATACCTCTCCGGAGAATCGAGTTTTGAGGACTCGGTTTTGGATCCGAATTTGGATTCGGATTGTGATCATCTCTCGATCACGTCGTCTTCAACACGAGGCTAGTAACCCGTACGAAGACGAAGCTCGTGGCTTAGCGAAGTCATCCCGAGGAGCTCGACGTGGATACGGATAGAGACGATTCTTGCGAGGATCGTTCCGTTTGATGCCGTTCCCGCTATACGTCATACGAAAGGTATAACATAGATAAATTTCCTTTAATTGCAAATTTTAATTTAAGGTTATGTCTACACTTGTTGTAATATGCATGCGTGTGTTGTGTGTGTTGTAATAAATATAGATTTATTATTTTTAATTGCTTCCGCTGTGCTCATGTTTACGAAACATGATCGAACACACACACGCCGCGGTGCCGGAAACCCAACATATGAGTTCATAGTTACGCCTTTCATAGTGACGAATGCACCTGCGAGGTTTATGGATCTGATGAATTGGGTCTTCTCGGCATCTCTCGACAAATTTGTGATCGTCTTCATCGACGATATATTGATATAATCGAGAACCCAAGAAGAGCACGTCGAACACCTGAATACGGTTTTGCAGATTCTTCAGAAAAAGCAGCTGTATGCAAAATTCTCCAAATGTGAATTCTGGCAATCAAGTATCGTACTCAATGGAACAACTAGCTCAGTTGTATGTTGAGGAGGTGATCAGATTGCATAGAGTCTGTAAGACCATGTGATCGAGACACAAACGGTACAAGGTCAAGAAGATTTAAGTTATGAAAGTCGATCTATTCAGATAATAGATTGAGAAATCAATAAATAGAGAACCAAAGAAGTACCCTTAGTGAAAGTCATATGGAAAAATCAAAAGTTTGAAGAAGCAACTTAGGAATGCGAGGATGACATGAAATAAAAGTATCCGGAGTTGTTTTAAGTTTCGAGGACGAAACTTTTATAGGTATGAAGGATTGTAACGCCCGTAAAATTCTAAACTATGCCAAGTAATTATATAGGTTTTAAGGCCATAAAAGGTTTAGAATAAAATAAAATAAACGATGGTTATAGGTAGGATTTGAACCATGAACCTCCTAATAGGGAGGTAGCCTTGACACCACTAGACCCTAGGATAATTTATGGATAAGATATATAAAGAATGTACAAGACCATAGGATGATTCATGGATAAGATATATAAAGAATATACAAAGAATATAGATGGGAAGATGAGGAGTTGGTTCATCCCCTCCCATGAAAGTGTTGGATCGAAAGTGTCGCTAGAGGGGGGGGGGTGAATAGCGATACAATGTCGTTAAAAAACTTTTGCAATAAGTAAAAAGCAAGTAGAGAGTGCACAGCGGAAATATAAAGTAGACAAGATATTTTTACGTGGTTCACAATCTTTCGATTGCTAATCCACGGCCCTAGTGATCCTTGATCACGTACGGAGGGCAATTCACTAAAACCACTCCTCCTCGTTGGAGGTAGGAGCAACGATTACAAAAAGAAATCAAGGCAAAGGGACACTCCCCCTTTCCTTGTTACGATTAAAGCACAAAGACAATTTAAAGAAGTAGAACTTAAATAAATATACCGACAACTCTTATAAGTAGAAGATGTAGCTTTCGTTGTCGGCGGCACTTCGTCGTAGCAAATGTGAGTAGTAGTAGCGGAGTTACGACGGCGTGTTGAGAGCTCTTGAATTCTTGTAATTTGCTTGGAGTGAACATGTCTATTTATGGATATTGATCTATGAATTTAGACATAGGTAGTGTCCAAGGTGAGGTTCTTATCCCAACTCAAGGATGAGGTGTTTCATCCAACCACCTTGTGCCACCTCCAACCTCCTTGTGCGCCAACTCAAGGATGAGGTGTTTCATCCAACCACCTTGTGCCACCTCCAACCTCCTTGGCCGCCAACTTGAGGATGAGGTGTTTCATCCAACCACCTTGTGCCACCTCCAACCTCCTTGGGCGCCAACTTGTTGGAGCCATTCAACTTGTGCCACATCATGGGAGCCAACCATCTTGTGCCAACTCACCTTATCTTGGGCGTCCACCACAAGGAAGCTTGGTGATGGTTTGGATGTCCACCTTGATGCCACATCACCCTTTGTACCAAAACACGAGTCAAGTCCAAATTCACCCCCTTGAAATTCGAGCTCTTCTCGAGGCTGGAACTTGACTAGCAGTTGACTGTAGTCAAAGGGTTTTGGACTGCAGTACAAGTTAGCTTAAAATATAAAGTACGATGGTTCTAACCATTTGATCTCGACCTAGACCTTCCATTGGAGGTATTGGGTCGGATCTACGCTTAACGACCTTGCTTCGCTTTCACACGAGCTTACCTTGTAGCCTCGCTTCCGGTCTTCACCCGAGTACCTCGGCTTCCTCCGAAGTCCCTCTGGCGTTGCCCGACCACCTCGGTTCCCACCGGGTGTCGCAGACCTTCCGCTCAACTTTAGCATTTCTGCACACTTAATTGAGCTCGTAAGATAACAAATATACCCTTAACTATTGAGCCTTTTGCCATAATCAAAATACCGGTTCGACTTTGGTGCCCACTGCACCAACAATCTCCCCCTTTTTGATTCATGGCAAACCGACACAAAAGTTAAGGAAAATTTAAGCATAACAGTAAGCTAGCATAATGATTAAGCATGAATGAGCTAGCATAAAGATTAAATATGAATGAGCTAGCATAATGATTAAGCATGAATGAGCTAGCATAAAGATTAAATATGAATGAGCTAGCATAAAGATTAAATATGAATGAGCTAGCATAATGATTAAGCATGAATGAGCTAGCATAAAGATTAAATATGAGTGAGAAAAATTATTGTTTCAAGTTCTCCCCTTTGAGGTAACCTCCCCCTTGACCGAAGGTGAGTTCTTGAAAAATAATTTTTACTCCCCCTTAATAGTTGCTTAAGTAAACGGAATTACTTAATATAAAAGGTAACTTTCTTCCTTACTTTTGTGACTTTCTCCCCCTTTTGCCTTAACTCAAAAAGTTTGTAAATATATTTTAGGGTTTGTAAGTCCAAGCAAGTTCCCAATATAATTTCTAAGGTAAGACTTAGGCTAATTTCATAAAAAGAAGCAAAAATAGAGTACATATATAGAAAAATTTAAATCCTACTCTATTACGCACATACCTAACTTTCGTCTTAATAAACTAAATTCGGCTTCGGGTAGTGGTTTGGTGAAGATGTCCGCTAGGTTTGATTTGGACTCAACATACTCTAGTTGTATAGTTCCATTAGTTACATGTTCCCTAATGAAGTGGTGTTTAACTTCTATATGTTTTGTCCTAGAATGACATATTGGATTTTTAGTTAAGTTAATTGAACTAATGTTATCTATGTAGGTTTTAATGTTGTTAAAGATTAAGCTAAAGTCTTGGAGAGTGTGCTTCATCCACAGGAGCTGAGAGACACACTCACCCATCGCAAGCGTATTCGGCGGTGGTAGATAAGGCAACGCAATCGCTTCCTCGCACCAACTTACTAGACTTGGTGAGGATTTGACAACAACCACTCGTGCTATTTCTATCGAGTTTACTACCTGCATAGTCGGAGTCGAGAGCCGATTAGATTATACTCGGTAGATCTAGGGTACCAAATACCTACGTTTAGCGTGCCCTTTATATATCTAAGGATACGCTTGACTAGGGTTAGGTGAGACTCCTTGGCACATTTTTGTAACCTTGCGCACATACTTACACCTTGAATAAAATGTCGGTCGGCTCGCGGTTAAGTATAGGAGACTTCTATTGCGCTCCTATAGTATTTTAGGTCAACGGGTTTTCCTTCTACATCTTCGCTTTATATTAACATTAGTTGCCATAGGTGTATTGATTATTTTAGCATCTTGCATTCCAAATCGATTTATTAAGTCCTTAGTATATTTTTGTTGATGTAAATATATTCCATCTTTAGTTTGTTTAATTTGTAAACCTAAGAAGAAACTTAACTCTCCCACTAAATTCATTTCAAATTCACTTTCCATAAGTGAGATGAATTCGTTTAGCAGGATCGAGTTGGTAGTTCCAAAAATTATATCATCTACATAGATTTGGGCTATAAAGATTTCTTTTCCTACGGTTTTAACGAATAAGGTTGGGTCGACTAAACCTTGGTTGAATCCTTTGGACTTAAGATAGATCGAAAGCCTTTCGTACCAAGCTCTTGGGGCTTGTTTGAGTCCATATAGGGCTTTCTTAAGTCTAAGGACATGGTCAGGTTTATCTAGATTTTCGAATCCGGGAGGTTGACTGACGTAAACTTCTTCCTTAATGTATCCATTCGAAAATGCTGACTTGACATCCATTTGAAACAATTTAAAACCTCAAGTGATAGTTCGAACCCCTAAATTTGGATCACCTATCACTTGGTCGATAGGATGACTTGGGTGAGTTCTAGTTTGACTTGGGTTAGAGTCATCTATCACTTGGTCGATAGGATGACTTGGGTTAGGACGAGATTCAAGTTCAAGATCAGAGTCGGGTTCGCTATAAGTTGATTTGCTAGTTGGTTTTGTTAAGGATTGAACGAGTTCGTGTCCTTCGTCGAAAACTATATTAATGGTTTCTTCGACTCTTATGTGTAGGATCAATGGAATTACTAAAGGGTTGTTTGTAAGTTTTTAAACCTAAATCATCTCACCAATATCTACATGATCAAAACATGTTATTCCTATGTGTTATTGTGAGATGACTTTCAATTTTACTTGATTAATTTTAATGAATTTAAATTAACCAACATTAGGTTAGATTCGGATTTAGTCTAAGCTCATCAAGTAATCTTTTCAAGAG
Source organism: Wurfbainia villosa (assembly GCA_025175895.1). NCBI lineage: Eukaryota > Viridiplantae > Streptophyta > Magnoliopsida > Zingiberales > Zingiberaceae > Wurfbainia > Wurfbainia villosa. Next base: position 43,777,441 of record CM045999.1, on the reverse strand, counting down.
ATTAACTTCCAGGTCGTGGCGAGGCACAGAGGCCTTCTTTGATCGGAACAACGACCACTTCCTTAGACAAAGCTAATTTCAAGAAATTGATAACTCGACTTACTTGAGACTACGTCTTGGTCTAACTAGTTATTTTTGAAAAGAGGCTCCCCGAGGCTCAATCTTTTAAAGGATTTTAGTTGGTTTATTTTTGAAAAGAGGCTCCCGAGGCTCAATCTTTTCGCAGGATTTTAGTTGGTTATGAGTCCTATCTAACCATTCTAAAAATAAAGGAAAAACTAAGCATGCAATTTCTAAGACTTAACAAAAATACATTTTGTATTGGCTCCTCCTGGACCATTGAATCGAGTGGGTCTATTCACATAGTGAATTTGGTCCTTGGGAACCCAATACATGTTAGATCCTAAAGTTGAAATCAAAGTGGTCTTAGGGACCCATGCTTGGACATTTTTCTTATGTTGGTTTACTATAGACATATATGACTTATTGGTTGTATTTGAGTTAAACCCGAGTCCGGCCTTGTTGTACACGGCCCTTTGTGATCCAAGTAAGAGGTCAAGTCCCTTGGATCCCAAAGTGAACCTTTCCAACGTGTTCCTAAGGTCTTCGACTTGTGTTTTCAAAAGCGAGTTCTCAACTTCAAGCTTTTTAGCACTTGAGTTGAGTCCTCCTCTTGAATCTGAGTAGTTGAAGAGGTTAGGGAGACCTCATGTTTGAGGAGGTTAACCTCCTCAATTAGGGTCTCGACCTTGGACTCGGACTTAGCTAGTTTCTTATTTAAAAATTTAATTGCACCATACAAAGTATTAAGTAACGACCGACTTACCCTTAAATGGAAGCTCATCATCGGATTCGGACTCGGACTCTTCTTCGGTTTCGGAGTCGGTCGTATTAGAGCTTGGATATCGCCTTCTTCCTCCGGGGTGGCTTGCTTGCGGGCTTCTTCTTCTTGGAACTGCAACTAACGCAATACTCTTCTCGGCGACCACGTTAGTTTGCTCATGTAATTCAAGTTCCGAAAACAATTCGTCTAACCTAATTTTAGAAAGGTCCTTGGAGACCTTGTAGGCATCGACCATGGATGCCCACAAGGTGGTCCTAGGAAACGAGTTAAGAGAATACCTGATAAGGTCGTGATTCTCGACCTTTTGTCCGATGGCATGGAGTTGGTTGACGATGTCTTGGATACGAGCATGTAGTTGAGTTGCGGTCTCGTTTTCCTGCATTTTCAAGTTATACAATTTATTTAAAAGTAAATCTCTTTTACATACCTTCGTGTCGTCGGTGCCTTCGTGTAGTTCCACTAGCTTGGTCCATAAGTCCTTTGCACTAATGAAGGGGCCGACGCGGTTGAACTCTTCCTTGGACAACCCACATTGCAAGATTTGAGTTGCCTTGGCATCGGCTTCTACTTGTTTTTTCATGGAATTTGACCATTGATCGTAACCCAAAGATTCACCATCTTCATTAATAGGAAGTGTGAAACCGGTTTGGATTACGATCCACATCTCGATTTGGGTTTTAAGAAAGCATTCCATCCGACCCTTCCAATAACGAAAGTCATTACCGTTGTAAAACGGGGGTCGGGCGGTGCTAAACCCTTCGAGATGGGCCATTTAAAAACAAGAAGAAGAACGATTTAAAAGAATCTTGCAAAACACACACGAAAGAATATTCCAAGACTTTCGCCTTGGATTAGTAGTCTTGAAGTAAAAAGATATATAAAATGTAACTTGCAAAAGAAATAAACAATCAAATGCGAATGTCGTTGAAGTTCGGAGGAGACAACCTTACTCGGATCTAACCCAAGGACAACCTTATCCGGATCCTAAAGCCTCTAATGCAATTCTATATGTAGGAGAAGATAAGCAAGTGAAATAATTATACGAAAACAGAAATAAATAAATAAAAAATCTAAAAAAAAAAAAACAAAGCTAGATTGGTGGTTTCACCGAATCTTTGCGCCCCCGGCTCTGATACCAATTGTTGGATCGAAAGTGTCGCTAGTGGGGGGGGGTGTATAGCGATACGGTGTCGTTAAAATCTTTTGCAATAAGTAAAAAGCAAGTAGAGAGTGCACAGCGGAAATATAAAGTAGACAAGATATTTTTACGTGGTTCACAATCTTTCGATTGCTAATCCACGGCCCTAGTGATCCTTGATCACGTAAGGAGGGCAATTCACTAAAACCACTCCTCCTCGTTGGATGTAGGAGCAACGATTACAAAAAGAAATCAAGGCAAAGGGACACTCCCCCTTTCCTTGTTACGATTAAAGCACAAAGACAATTTAAAGAAGTAGAACTTAAATAAATATACCGACAACTCTTATAAGTAGAAGATGTAGCTTTCGTTGTCGGCGGCACTTCGTCGTAGCAAATGTGAGTAGTAGTAGCGGAGTTACGACGGCGTGTTGAGAGCTCTTGATTTCTTGTAATTTGCTTGGAGTGAACATGTCTATTTATGGATATTGATCTATGAATTTAGACATAGGTAGTGTCCAAGGTGAGGTTCTTATCCCAACTCAAGGATGAGGTGTTTCATCCAACCACCTTGTGCCACCTCCAACCTCCTTGTGCGCCAACTCAAGGATGAGGTGTTTCATCCAACCACCTTGTGCCACCTCCAACCTCCTTGGGCGCCAACTTGAGGATGAGGTGTTTCATCCAACCACCTTGTGCCACCTCCAACCTCCTTGGGCGCCAACTTGTTGGAGCCATTCAACTTGTGCCACATCATGGGAGCCAACCATCTTGTGCCAACTCACCTTATCTTGGGCGTCCACCACAAGGAAGCTTGGTGATGGTTTGGATGTCCACCTTGATGCCACATCACCCTTTGTACCAAAACACGAGTCAAGTCCAAATTCACCCCCTTGAAATTCGAGCTCTTCTCGAGGCTGGAACTTGACTAGCAGTTGACTGTAGTCAAAGGGTTTTGGACTGCAGTACAAGTTAGCTTAAAATATAAAGTACGATGGTTCTAACCATTTGATCTCGACCTAGACCTTCCATTGGAGGTATTGGGTCGGATCTACGCTTAACGACCTTGCTTCGCTTTCACACGAGCTTACCTTGTAGCCTCGCTTCCGGTCTTCACCCGAGTACCTCGGCTTCCTCCGAAGTCCCTCTGGCGTTGCCCGACCACCTCGGTTCCCACCGGGTGTCGCAGACCTTCCGCTCAACTTTAGCATTTCTGCACACTTAATTGAGCTCGTAAGATAACAAATATACCCTTAACTATTGAGCCTTTTGCCATAATCAAAATACCGGTTCGACTTTGGTGCCCACTGCACCAACAGAAAGGATGGAGAGTGTTCATTCCCTAGGTATTAAAGAGGAGAATTAAGAAAAGAGAGGAAGTAAAACCCCACTTTCCTTCTTCATTCTCCTTCTTCCTCATCCTTGGCAGAATTCCCCATTTCCCTTTCCTCCCTTTTCATCCCAAGCTTTAGAAATTTTATAATAATTTTTGTATGATTATAATGGGCTTTATGTGGGCTCTTTCAAAAATAAAAGAAAATGAGCCAAAAAGGATGCAAGGCCTAGGAATTGAACCCTATACCTATGGAGATAGCCAAGCCCTATAGATGCATCCACTAACAAGAAGCCCAATGAGATGTTATTAGTAGAGGAATAGGGGAAATGATAGTTAAGGGTAAGGGAGGCTAAGGGACACTTCAAGAGAAAAAATAGGGAATGAAGGGACAAGAGAAAGGCCACTTCTCCACTTCTCCCTCTTCTCTTCTTCCTCCTCACCGAAACCTACCTTCTCCCTTTCCATTTTCCGAAATTCATCCAAGCAAGAAGAAGGCTAGGGTTGGCTTCCATTAGGTCATCTTCAAACTAAAAGCCAAACGAAGGATGTAAGATTTCCTCACCTGCAGTATATTAGTTTTTGTAGGACATGTACATGAAAGAAATATGAAGTTTTGTGCCCCACATGTTTCGGCCAACCATGTTTTTGGGCTAGGGTTTCATGAAAATGCTACTAAGGAAACTTGTATAGGTTGTATGCTTCATGTAGGAATTTTTAGGTGACAAAAATCTATGTTTTGTGACCTACATGTTTCGGCCAACCATGTTTTTGGGCTAGGGTTTCATGAAAATGCTACTAAGGAAACTTGTATAGGTTGTATGCTTCATGTAGGAATTTTTTGGTGACAAAATTCCAAGTTTTGTGCCCTACATGTTTCGGCCAACCATGTTTTTGGGCTAGGGTTGCATGAAAACACCCCTTAGGAAATTAGGATATGTTGTATGCCTATGTGATGAATATGTTTATGATTTTCATATGTCATGGAATATGCCTATGTGATGAACATGTTTATGGTTTTCATATGTCATGAATTATGCCTATGTGATGAACATGATTATGATTTTAATATGCCATGAATTATTCCTATGTGATGAAAATGTTCATGATTTTAATATACCATGAATTATGCCTATGTGATGAATATGTTTATGATTTTAATATACCATGAATTATGCCTAGGAGATGAACATGTTTATGATTTTTCCTATGTCATGAAATATGCCTATGTGATGAACAAGTTGATGATTTTTATATGCCATGAAATATGCTTATGTAATGAACATGATTATGCTTTAAGACCCCTTTAGGGTACTCTTACGTTATGAATGCATATATGTTATGACATGTCTAAGAGACGCTTCCCTTTCAAGTAGGGATTAAGAGCTCTCCTTATGATAAGATAAGATGGAGATGCTTCCCTTTCAAGTAGGGATTAAGAGCTCTCCTTATGATAAGATAAGATGGAGATGCGTCTCTTTCAAGTAGGGATTAAGAGCTCTCCTTATGATAAGATAAGACGGAGATGCTTCCCTTTTATGTGGGGGATTAAGAGCATTCTTTATGATATGACAAGAAAGAAAGGAATTAAGTATTTTACTTTGTAAGAGGTTAAGTACCCAACCCGTCAGGTGGTCGTTAATCAAATCCAAAGGGACATAAGAAGACGTAAGAGGTCTTGCCCTGGTAAGACATAAGAGGTCTTGCTCTAGTAGGTCTGGTGGCTCGCTACCCCAGCCTATTAGGGAACGCGCATTATGTGGTACTTAACCTGGTGCCCCCCATTCAAGTTATGATTATGTTGAAGTACCTATATGTATATGTTTTGAAAAGAAAGGACTTTTATGAAATTATGAATGCTTATGTCAAGTTTAAGAATGCTTATGATTATGTCCTTGATGTTGGTCTATGATTTATGATATTATGAATGCTTATGTTCATGTTTAAGAATGCTTATGATTATGACCTTTATGCATGTTAGAATTGAGGGAGTTATGAATGCTTATGGTTAAGTTTAAGAATGCTTATGATTATGTCCTTGATGCTGGTCTAAGATTTATGATATTATGAATGCTTATGCTCAAGTTTAAGAATGCTTATGATTATGTGCTTGATGCTGGTCTATGATTTATGATATTATGAATGCTTATGGTTAATTTTAAGAATGCTTATGATTATGTCCTTGATGCTGGTCTATGATTTATGATATTATGAATGCTTATGCTCAAGTTTAAGAATGCTTATGATTATGTCCTTGATGCTTGTCTATGATTTATGAAATTACGAATGCTTATGGTTAAGTTTAAGAATGCTTATGATTATGTCCTTGATGTTTGTCTATGATTTATGAAATTATGAATGCTTATGGTTAAGTTTAAGAATGCTTATGATTATGACCTTTATGCATGTTAGAATTGAGGGAGTTATGAAGGCTTATGGTTAAATTTAAGAATTCTTATGATTATGTCTTTTATGCATGTTTAGGATTGATGATGTCACGAATGCTTATGTTTAAATTTATGCCCTGCTTAGATTTAATTATGTTTAGCATTCTTATGTAAATTGTATGCCATGCTTATGTTTTCATTCGTTGGTGTGTTGATGAATAGTGTTGTTATGAAATACTTAAGCTATTTATGCTAGTATGCTCCTGTTTTCTAATTGTTTGATGAAGTTTGTGGCTTTTGTGAGTAGGCAAGAATCTTATTAAGCTATATGCTTATAGTTTATGTTGTCTATATACTGCAGATAAAGGAAACATGAACTAAGAGGAAGTAGCAGGAGGGGCCAAGTGGGTGTGATAGTGGCATGGTGGAAAAAGACTCTATTACTATCTGCTTACATTTATATGCTCAATGAATAACTTAAGACATTGCTTCCGCTTATAAGACTTGTGATTTATTAGTACCATGTTGGATGTTACTTAGTTATGATACTGTTCAATTACTTAAGAATGTTTGATATGTTAGAACTCATGAATGAATCTTTATGTTATGCATGTTATAAAATGAGATAAGATATGTTAACATGCTAATTATGAATATGATATGGTATGTCATTATAACATGTCTAAGTATGTAGATTGTGAAATGACCCCTATATGTTATGTTATAAAAAAAAAAAAGTAGCGCCGCCCTGAGAGCAGATAAGGGCGGGTGTTACAGCTTGCTCGTGTGGATACATATAGAAGCACGGACATTTGAACGTGTTAAAAGATCCAACAAACCCAAGGAGAAGCGGGATTAAAAAGGGCACGCAACAAAGGTAATATTCTCCTATAAGATAAGTTTTTTTCTTTTAGAGAAATTTATTTTTTTTTGTACGAAGTTTTCTTTCGCAAGGATCACTTGGAAGGGATCCTATTTTTCCGTTGTGCATATGCTATTTTGCATAAAAAATCCCTACACGTACTTATGACCGTCGGCCTAGGGCATCTGGGAGCCCATCCCCTGGACCTTGTTAGGGTCCTAGTACAAGCCATGCAGAAAGTAAAATACATATATGCTTCTTATCATAACATATCATATTTCATTTCATAAACATATCATGTTCCTTATCATGGCATATCATATTTCTTCTTCATCTCGTAACATATTTCTTCTTCGAAACATATCATATTGCTTCTAATAACATATTTCTTCTTCATAACATATCATATTTCTTTTCATGCATATCATGTTCCTTCTTTATAAAACATCATACATTCATACAATCACAAGGTAATGAGCATAACATGGTCATACATTTAACATGGTAATGAACAGAAATTTATCATGCATCCCTACTATTGATATAGACATATGGTAGTGACCTAACCAATCATGCTAAACAACTTGAGCAAGGACCCTATTAACATCATGTTAACATCACACACATATAGGGCATGGTAATAGGCATAAACATCATGAACAAGTATACATGGAGTGACCTAAACTTCATGGAGCTCTATCAAGTTTTAAACACCAAACAACTTATATATGGTCTAACTAACCACATGTTAATTCTTTAACATACAAAGCACTGCATGGGAGGGCACTTAGGATTTTAAATAAGCCTTGGACGAGAATTGCAAGACAACCTAAGATCCATTTCTTAAATCAAGCTTAGCTTTCACATGTTACCTATATCTACATTCAAAACATAACATGGTAATTTATATATCATAGCATGATAGGCCTAAATGGGTCTTGGCCGAATGGTTTAAAGGGACATAAGGCTCAACCACTTAACTCTAGGTTATCCAACAACATATTATCTTTATCTACCATCAAAACATAGCATAAACTCATCTATAGCATGACATAGAACATGTTATCTTCTTCTACCATCAACATAACATGTTATCTTCTTCTACCATCAACATAGCATGAACTCATTTAAATCCTAGCATAGAACATGTTATCTTCATCTAACATCAAAAGTTATCATGAACTTATCTAAACATGGCATAGAAAGCACATTAGGGGTCTTGGCTGAATGGTTCAAAGGGCTTAAAGGCTCAACCACTTAACTCTAGATTATTCAACAACATGTTATTTTATCTACCATCAAAATATAGCATAAACATAGCATAAATGTTGGATCGAGCGGATCGCTAGAGGGGGGGGGGTGAATAGCGATAGAAATTTTTCGTTCAAAATCGTTCGTTAAAATGCGACTAGACACAGCGGAAGATAAAAACAAAACAAGCGAGACAATAGACACAAGGGTTTTACTTGGTTCGTAGCCGAAGGCTACTACTCCAAGGCCCTAGTGGTCCTTGACCACGTACGGAGGGCAAACTACTAAAGAACTCCTCGTTGAAGGTAGGAGTTAGACGGATACACAAAATGACAAAAGCTCGAGGTAGAGGGACACTCTCCCTCTCCTCGTTATAATGAAAGCTTTACTAAAAAATAAACTGAAATACAATTTAAACTTTCGTTACCGATGACTTCAAAGGTTGGAGGTTGAAGCTCTAGTCGTCGTCTCGGCAGCACTTCATCGTAGGGATGTCGGAGAGTCGGAGCGTATCGGAAGCACTTGGAAGCCCTTTTAATTGATGAAAAACCCTAAGACAAGCCCTCCTTTTATAGCCTTTGAGCCCCTCATCGAATGGGTCTTCAACCAATCACAAATGGACACAAAACCTCCTTGAAATGGGGTGATAAGCCTTGACTCCTCGAAGCTGATCATTGACCATCAGTCGACTGATGGCCATCATCAGTCGACTGATGGCCATCATCAGTCGACTGATGGCCATCATCAGTCGACTGATGGTGGCATCGATCAGTCTTGAGATGAAACGATCGGTGATGAAGGCGTCGAGTCCTCCAAGCCGGTAGCGGATCGATGCTACTGCAAGGCAAAGTTAGCTCAAAGAAAACATTATTTTGACGGACTTCGACCGTCCGATCTCGACCTAGACCATCGATGGGATGTCTTTGGTCAGATCTACGCTTAAGACTGTAGGTGATCGGATGGCCGGCTAGAGGGGGGTGAATAGCCCTCGTACGTTGGACGTCGTAAATTGCTCGTCTACAAAAGATTAGCGCAAGCGGAATATACAAATACAAAGCAAAAGACAAACAATAAAACAAACGCTAACACGATGGTATAACGTGGTTCACGGCTACGCCGCTAATCCACGGTCCCCGATTCGTCCTCGGTGAATCACTCCGTTAAACCAATCCACTAAATGGTCTCTCCTTTGCACCAAGCTCACTCTTCTTACAATAGGATTGAAGTAAAGACAAGTAAGAAGAGTTTAGAGCTTGTGGGGCATTAGGAAGATCGTTTGGAGTATGAGCATTAGCCTCTCAAAGGCTCACACCCTCTCTTTTTATAGAGAGGGCTAACTTCTTCCGCTTTGCGCCATCACGATCGCCCTTGGCGATCATTGCCACTACAACGGCCTCCGAACACGTCGGATCCCGACCGTTGTAGTCCAATGGAACTCTTGGCAGTCGACTGATGGACCTCATCAGTCGGATCGATGCCTCCGTAAGTCGACGCCGATCGGCTCAAACGATTCGTCAATGGCCGAAACCCTATTGATCGATCATTCGCGCCTTGCCGATCGGTAATCTGGCGATCCGCCCACGTATGGCGATCAAGCTGGCCAATCGATCGATCGTATACCGATCCGAACTCACTCGACTTCAGAAGCGATCGCCATGACATAGCGATCGGCGGTGTCGAAAACCATCCGACACTTGGCCAAATGGCCAAGTTTCACCTAAGAGCTACCCTTCCCCAAGTTACAATCGCTCACTCTCATTTCTCGGAGTCCCTCGCCTTCGAAGTTCTCTTCGTTCTCGGCCACGTCCCTCGGCAGCATCAGGCGCACGGCTCTGCAATGCTCCTTCGCGTCTCTTGCCTCAAAGTCTACTTCCTCCGGCTTCACTCCAAGCTTCTCGTCCGGTCCCTCGGATGCTCCAAGCGCACGGCTTCCAGCTATCCTTCACCGACTCAAGGCACGAGTCATGAGATGTGAAACTCGCCACGGCTCCATGTGCGAATTACTAAGTCCCGCGACTTCAACGCACATATCACATCAACATATCAAACTAACTTAAACCCTTTGCCACACCATCAAAACCATATTACGGCAAGAGATTGCCCTAACAATCTCCCCCTTTTTGATGTGTGGCAATCCGTTTAAGTTAGGTAAAAACATTTGATATAAATTCTAAGGTAAGAAAGCATGTAAAGATAAACATGATATACCAACATGCAACTCCCCCTTAATCCATGAAACTCTCTATGCAAATTTTCTCCCCCTATCATATATTTCTCCCCCTAAAATATATTTCTCCCCCTAAAGTAATTAACTTAAACATACTTATTTCTCCCCCTTTGACACTATCAAAAAGATTAACACTAAGTTATAAGCTCATGGCATCAAGTATAATGGAGGGAAAATATGACAAGTTGATTTAAAATTGGGTACCACTTGTTGATGGCATTAAGTATATTTCTACCACTTGTTGTAGGTTTACAAACTGAATTCGGCCTTCAATGTTCTGATTTACAGGCCACCGATCATTCTGCTATCGATATGGCGATGAGTCACAAAGGAATCCGAATTTTTGATTTTCTGGACGAATTTCAGAAATGCATTATAAATTCCAGAAAATTCGAAAAATCATGAAATTTGGGGAACATATTTCTATTAAGTATATCTATCAAGAAAAAATAGTTTTTCATGAAAACTCATTATATTTTCTTGTTTTTGCCAAAAATCCAAAAGCTCTAAAAACCACTAGGTTTTTGATCATTATAGTATCAAGTTAGCTACCTAGTTTTGCATCCAATTGTTTCAAAACATGAATACATGTATTTTAAGGTAAGAAATTGTTTTGAAAACATATGAAATATCCAACCATGATCTTTGGGCAATATGTCTATGAATTAAACATAAGCCTTCCCCATGATTGGTCTATTATTGCTCTGTTGATACTTTAAATGACCATCTAAATGCCATAGGCATTAGTGGACATTTGTATCATCCTAATATCTCACCCATGCTAAGTTTGCAATCAAGTTAGCCTATAGTGAGTGTGAGATGCATCCTAGGGGGTATTTGTATATACTTAACCAATATATTCATGCAATTTTATCATGGTTAAGTATCAACCTAACAACCTACATGATCATAATGACATATATGATTTAATTTCACATTATGATCATGAAATACATGTTTTCATCAAATTATAATCATGCATTAGGTATTTTATGATGATAATAATCAAAATATCACCTAAACCATGATTCAACCCTATTTCTCATGATAACATGCCAAATATCAAAAACATAAATCATGATTGTAAATATACATAGGAATTACATCAATCATCATGATTTAGGCATTATTACCTATTTATGGGCACGTTATCATCACCCAACACTATCTAAAAAATATTGTCCCGTCATCCTAAGTCAACCAAAATATGATATAGGTTAGGACCATGTGGTTGACTACCCTAGGGGTTTTCTAACCCTTAAGGATGGATTTTGGAACCCAAAATAAATTCTTTCCTATTGGGTTCACTAAATACTCCTTGGGGATCCATTTCCTAGCAATTACTTTCTTTTTATCTTGTCCCCTAGCTATTAGGCATTTATAGGCCTTTTCATTTTTCTTTTCTTTGTATCCTAGGCCTTTCTTGTTGAAACTAGCTCTTTGGCTCCCTAAGATCATGTTCAATGTGTTGGAGCCAATTGTGAATTTCTCTAGGGCTTTGGTTAGATAATCTACCTTTTCCCTTAATGTCCTATTTTCCTCTATGCATGCATCATTTACATCTAAAGGCATATAAAGGTCATGTGAGCATGCTTCATTTTAGCTAGAAGAAATATTATCATTTAAGCATGCATTTTCTAGTTTATTTTCTAGGTCCTTAATTTGATCTAGCATGCTTTTGTTTTTCTTCTTAGCTCTAAATAAATCTCTAGTTAAGCTAGAAACCATGGAAACTATTTTCTTAGGGGTTAGATTTGTTACCATAGTTTCCATGTCCTCTTCTTCTTCGGATGAGGAGGATGTAGAAGCTCCCTCTTCATTTGAGCTTTCCCCACTTGGACTTGATTCTTCATTTGAGGAGGAGGAGGAGCAATCCAAGTCATCAAAGTCCATCAAGGCCAAATTGGTGACAAAGGCATTCTCCTCATCCGATGATGAGGAGGAGGATGAGGATGGATCATCCCATGTCTTGGCCTTGAGAGCCTTAGCCTTTCCCTTCTCCTTTGTCTTCTTCTCCTCTTCCTTCTTTTTCTTGCTCCCCTTTTTCTTCTTCTTTTCTTCCGTGCTCTTGTTTAGGAGAGGACAATTGTCCCTTATGTGCCCTTCTCCTTGGCAATTGTAGCATATGACCTTCCCCCTTGGTCTTCTATTCCTATCATTAGATTTATCAAATCTAAAATTCTTAAATGCTCGTCTTACCCTCCTTACCATATAGGCTTCTTCGGTGCTATCCATGGAGGAGGAGGAAGATGCTTCGTCATCGGAGGAGGAGGGGATTTCCATCTTCTTCTTCCCCTTATTTGCCAATAATGCTACTCCTCTTGAGGGTTGAATTTTAGGCTCCTCTTGTATTCCCTCAAGCCTAGTTTCGTGGAGTTCCATTGTTGAGAAGAACTCCTCCAAGGTGCTCACTTCTAAATTCTTTGAGATATAGAATGAGTCCACCATGGAGCTCCACTTTGACGACCGGGGAAAGGCATCTATGACCTTCATTACCATATCCCGGTTTGATAGCTTCTCACCTACACTTGTTAGTCCATTTAAAATTTCTTTGAATCTAGAATGCAAAGAAATTACCTTTTCTCCCTTTTCTAATTTGATGTTGGATAATTGAGAGCGAAGGAGGTCTCTTCTTGCTAGCTTAGCCTCCGAGGTACCTTCATGAAGCTCTACTAGCTTCTCCCACATCTCCTTGGCGCTTAGGCATTCTCCTATTCGGTTGATTTCTTGTTGGGGGAGCACATTGAAAAGATGATGTTTTGCCTTTGAGTTCGCAAGGTGCTCCTCTCTTTGCTTCTTAGTCCATCGTGATTTTTCGATTGGTTTCCCTTCTTCATCCCTAGGCAAAACGAAACCGGATTCCATTGTAATCATTATATCAAAATCCGTTTCGAAAAATACATCCATTCGCTTCTTCCACCAAGCGAATTCTCCTTCAAACTTCGGAGGATGAATGTTGGAGCCGGCCATTTTGAAAATTGCTTGTTGTGGCGGTTAGTCCTCGACAAGCTTTCCTCGGCTCTGATACCACTTGTAGGTGATCGGATGGCCGGCTAGAGGGGGGTGAATAGCCCTCGTACGTTGGACGTCGTAAATTGCTCGTCTACAAAAGATTAGCGCAAGCGGAATATACAAATACAAAGCAAAAGACAAACAATAAAACAAATGCTAACACGATGGGATAACGTGGTTCACGGCTACGCCGCTAATCCACGGTCCCCGATTCGTCCTCGGTGAATCACTCCGTTAAACCAATCCACTAAATGGTCTCTCCTTTGCACCAAGCTCACTCTTCTTACAATAGGATTGAAGTAAAGACAAGTAAGAAGAGTTTAGAGCTTGTGGGGCACTAGGAAGATCGTTTGGAGTATGAGCATTAGCCTCTCAAAGGCTCACACCCTCTCTTTTTATAGAGAGGGCTAACTTCTTCTTCCGCTTCATCGATCACGATTGCCGCCCTTGGCGATCGTTGTACTACAACGGCCTCCGAACACGTCGGATCCCGACCGTTGTAGTCCAACGGAACTCTTGGCGATCGATGGACCTCAGATCGTGCCTCCGTAATCGCCCGATCGGCTCGAGCGGTCTAATGGCCAAACCCTATTGATCGATCATTGCGCCGCCCTATCGATCTTGATCGGCCGCGCGTATCGATCGATGCTGGCCCGATCAATCGATGGTATACGATCGAACTCCAACTCACGATACCGATCGAACTCACTGCCAGAGCGATCGCCATGACATAGCAATGCGTGTCGGAAAACCCATCCGACACTTGGCCAAATGGCCAAGTTTCACCTAAGAGCTACCCTTCCCGGGTTACAATCGCTCACTCATTTCTGAGTCCTCGCCGGTTCTCTTCGTTCTCGCCACGTCCTCGCGACATCGAGCGACGGCTCTCTACAATGCTCCTTCGCGTCTCTTGCCTCGAAGTCTACTTCCTCCGGCTTCACTCCAAGCTTCTCGTCCGGTGGTCCCTCGGATGCTCCAAGCGCACGGCTTCCGCAAAGCTATCCTTCACCGACTCAAGGCACGAGTCATGAGATGTGAAACTCGCCACGGCTCCATGTGCGAATTACTAAGTCCTGCACGATTTCAACGCACATATCACATCAACATATCAAACTAACTTAAACCCTTTGCCACACCATCAAAACCATATTACGGCAAGAGATTGCCCTAACATTTCATGCTCTCTTTATGTTTGGTCCAACCAAACATAGTTTCTCTCGGTCTGAGAATCCCATTCTCAAGCTCGTTTTAAATCCTTTGGATTACACTCGTTGTGCGTGTGACCAAATAGGTTCTCGGTTTATGTTGGCCGTCTATAATTAACCATTAATTATAGAACGATCATGAGTGGCACCTAGTAGTACATCATGATCCCCAATTAACCGAAAAGATCAACGGTTGATCCAGAACTATTTCTGAAACCCTTCAGTAGCTCGAATGAATCATGCCCCATTCCCTTCACTCATCTTATACCCACTTGGTTCAGGACATGGTCTATTGTGTCAGTCCCCACTAGGCTGACTACGTCACACCTAGCCCAAGTATCATTTCCTCGTCCTACGTATTCTAGTTACTCCACATGTATCGAAGAGTACTTTACTCTAAACATGTAATGCTTTGGCCAAAGACTTTAGTAACAATCCGACGAGAGGCCATGGGTATACATCTCCTCGCAAGGAGTGGTGAATCCTTTATAGGCTATTCAAACACCTTCGATCATTTCGACTTATACCCAATCATCCCGGGTCCACATCTCCTTAGAGATGTTTGCTTAAGATGTCAAAGCATAAGTCTCCATGATCAAGATGACTTGAATACCGCAAGTCAAAGGAACATCGCACTTAAGCCACAGTAAGAACTTCATTGACATATCTATATATGCAGAGAACCATATGAAGTCTTACTACCGTCACTCCAATGAACTAGTTACCATAACTAGCATCCACGATTAACTCCGGACATCACTATGTCTCCAGCCAGTGAGAATCAGCTGCTTGGATACACCAAGGAGTATACCTCGTGCTAGTCTCAACAGAATTGATGGTGTCCAGATTCATCAATTCATCGACTAGGGATAATTCCGATACATCACAATTACACATGTAGAGATACTCACTAGTTGTGATCCAATCACAAATTCTCTCATGCTGTGAATCGTATCGTGGACATTCAGTAAATGAGTTTAAGATCCAATCAAATACATAAAACATGTATACTCAAATAGTGAATCTTCATTTATCATATAAATGGTTCATACATAAGGCGATTGCCTTAGGACATCTCTCATATATTACTGACAGACTCCCACTTGGCCTAATGCCAATCGCTACGGTATCCAATACCATAAGCACCAACATGACCCTCAAACTTACTTTGAGGTAATGCTTTAGTCAAAGGATCCGCTAAGTTCCTTTCAGTGGGAATTTTCTCGATTTGTATTTCGTTCCTACTTATGATCTCTCTGATAAGATGATAGCGGCGAAGCACATGTTTGGATCGTTGATGAGATCTTGGCTCTTTCGCCTGTGCAATTGCTCCATTGTTGTCGCAGTAGACCGGTATTGCTTCAACAATGGCCGGAATCACACCAAGTTCATGAACGAACTTCTTGATCCAAACCTTCCTTCTTTGCCGCCGCAATATATTCTCGCTTGATGGTAGAATCCGCTCTGATCTCTTGTTTGGAACTTTTCCAACTCACTGCGCCCCATTCAAGGTGAACACGTATCGCATCAGACTGGAATCATCCTTGTCTGTCGAAGCCGCATCCAGATACCCGCGTATCACCATGTCCCTTCTCCATATATTAGGAACACATCCTTAGTTCTTCTCAAGTACTTAAGGATCGTCTTAATGAATGCCAATGATCCATTCCTAGATCGGACTAGTATCTGCCGTGACACTCGAGCATACGATACATCGGGCCTCGTACATAACATAGCATACATGATAGATCCTATTGCGGATGCATAGGGAATCTTACTCATGCAAATCCTCTCGTCTTCGTGCGCGGACACATAGACTTGAAAGGTGTACCCCATGCACGATGGGCGGATAACCTTTCTTGGATTCCGACATGCTAAACCTCTTTGCTCGGTCTATATATGTAGGCTGCGAAAGACCAAGCAACCGTTTCGATCTATCTCTATAGATCTTAATCCCAAGGATGTAGGTTGCTTCTCCCGTGTCTTTCATGGAGAATGTCTTAGATAACCAAACCTTAATCGATCAGTAAGATTGACACATCGCTTCCTATAAGTAATATGTCATCGACATACAATACTAGGAACACGATTGCACTCTACTAACCTTCTTGTACACACAAGGTTAAATGCGGATTTTGTGAGAAATCAAACTTTTTGATCGTCTCATCAAAGCGGATATTCAGACTCTGGATGCTTTCTTCAATCCATAAATGGATCGTCGCAATTTGCATACCTTGGTTTTATCAACCGATGTGAAACCCTCAGGCTGTATCATATACACGTCCTCGAGCAGGTTTCCATTAAGGAAAGTTGTTTTCACATCCATCTGCCATATCTCATAATCATAATGAGCCGCTATGGCCAGGAGCATCCGAATGGATTTAAGCATAGCTACAGGCGAATAGGTTTCGTCATAATCAACACCTTGCTTTTGACTATATCCTTTCGCCACCAATCTAGCCTTATAGGTAATCACATTACCATCCATGTCGGTTTTCTTCTTGAAAACCCACTTGCACCCTATAGGCTTTATGCCTTCAGGTGGGTCAACCAAGTTCCAAACTTGGTTTTCGTACATGGAATCCATTTCCGACTTCATGGCACCAAGCCACTTATCCCTTTCTGAACTTGTCAGCACTTCTTCATAACTGGTAGGCTCCTCATCATCAATGAGTAACACGTCGTTCGATTCACTTACGAGAAATCCATATCTCTCAGGAATATTGCGTGTTCTGCCAGATCTACGAAGATGTGGGTTACAATAGGTCCAGCCAATTGCTCATCACTATGAGTTGTCGGCTGTTGTGCTTCACCAGGTATCTCGTCAATGTCTATTTGAGTCTCTCGAGCCTCCTCAAGCTCGACGACACTCCCACTGTTTTCTTGCAAGAGAAACTCTTTCTCTAGAAACACAGCATGCCTTGAAACAAACACCTTTTGTTCCACAGGATGATAGAATTAGTAACCCCTTGTTTCCTTAGGGTATCCAATAAATAGACATTTATCAGACTTAGCATCCAGTTTGTCTGATACAGTCCGCTTCACATAAGCAGGACAACCCCATATCTTCAAGTAAGATACATGAGGTTTCTCACCATTCCATATCTCATATGGAGTAGTTGAGACTACCTTGGTAGGCATTCTGTTTAACAAGTAAACAGCTGTCTGAAGTGCATAACCCCAAAAGGACTTGGGAAGAGTTGCATGATTCATCATTGACCTGACCATGTCCAACAAGGTTCAGTTACGCCTCTCAGATACACCATTATGCTGTGGTGTATAGGGCGGAGTCCATTGAGACAATATACCATTGTCTCTTAGATAATCAAGAAACTCTTGACTTAAGTATTCACCACCTCGATCCGATCGAAGTATTTTAATACTCTTATCATGTTGTTTCTCTACTTCATTTCTGAATTCTTTGAACCTTTCAAAGGCTTCAGACTTGTGTTTCATCAAGAACACATACCCAAACCGTGAGTGATCATCGGTGAAGGTAATGAAGTAGCTATAGCCTCCTAATGCTTGAGTTGACATAGGTCCACATACATCAGTATGTACTAGACCTAGTAACTCTCCCACTCGTTCACCTTTTCCTGTAAAAGGTAACTTAGTCATCTTGCCTTTTAAGCATGATTCGCATGTATCGTATGAATCCAATTCAAACGATTCCAGAATTCCACATCGGTGTAATTCGGACATGCGTTTCTTGCTTACATGGCCAAGACGACAATGCCACATGTAGGAGTCTATTTGATTATCCTTTCGAGCACGCGTGTTGCTCGCTTCGATATTGAAAATGTCACTAGATACGTCCAACGTATAAATGTCATTACTCAAAGTTCCAGTTCCATAAAGTACGCCATTCAAAGTTATATAACAACAATTGTTACTAAACGTTAAATGGAAACCATTTCTATTTAAGCAGGAAATAGAAACAATGTTCTTTATTAGAGAAGGAACATAATTGCAATTGTCCAGTTCCAAGACTAGTCCACTAGGGAGCTTCAGCAAATAAGTTCCGATGGCGACCGCAGCAACCTTTGCTCCATTGCCAACTCGCAAATTTGACTATCCCTTGACGAGTCTTCTTCTATTCCTTAGCCCATGTATGTCATTACATATATGTGAGCCACACCCAGTATCCAATACCCAAGTGTTTGAGGAAATAGAATGACAATCAATAACGAAGATATCTGAAGAAGATGGGGCATCCGATGCCTTATTCTTCTTCACGGACTCAAGATAAATCTTGCACTTTCTTCGCAAATGGCTCTCCTTGCCATAATGATGGCAAGTTTCCTTTTGTGCTAGTTCTACCTTCTTAGCCCTTCTCTTCTTTCCCTTCTGCTGTTCCTTTGACTTCCTCTTAGAACCTTTCTTCGAGGAATCAACTAATAGCACCGTCCCCTGCTCATGCTTCTCAGAAGACTCCACAGTCTTCAGCATATTGAGCAGTACCACAGATGAACCTCCTAGCATCTCAGAGGTGAAGAGGAGCTTTGAGACTTTCAACCTTTCGAATCTCACTTGCTCATCAACCAATTCACAAAGATGAAGGACTACGATATGAGCATCCATATGCTCATGCTGCTTTCGTAGCTTGGGTTCCATCGTGGCTAGCATGATGCAACTCACCATTTCAGAATCATTCACATGTTTCTGATAGGCCAACAATTGGTCCAGAGTTGCATCGTCACTAGGACGGGCGGGAAGAGGCGCTTCGAGGACATTTACAAGCTTTTCTGCCTTGAGAACAATTCTCAGGTTTCTAACCCAGTCCAGGAAGTTAGGCCCAGTAAGTTTGTTCGAATCCAAAATAGTGCGCAAATTCAAAGACGTCATGATCAATTTATTGACCTAGAAATACAAAATGAGCATATATGAGAAAATGATTTTAAAATGCATCAATATACATTTATAAATCCCATTCATTTTTTCGAATTTCAAAAACCACAAAATCACTTCGGGATATTTTAGGTCCATCTCCGAATGGGCTGATATCCATCATAGTTATGAACAACCTTGGAGAGAGTCCAACAAGCCATTCATAACTACGACGGTAGGTATCATCTATACCGATTGCATATCCCGTATATGCAACTATCACAATGTGCTATCAACTAATTGAATGTTCACACATACATCGGGTTGTTAACACATTAACAAGTATGCATCATACGCATAGCACCCAACTTCACCTCTCTTCATATCGACCTTGGAGTGAGTCCAACAAATCGATGCTCCAAGTTAAAGCCGACCCATTAATCGCGAAATAGTTTTAATATGGTTAGAGCGCATTCAACCAATTAGCCAGGCTTGGAGTGAGTCCAACAACCCAAACTAACGATTGACCTCTGACTCTTACCATATTAGAGTTAAACTATTCCAATGATTTGAACATGTTCAGGTTCGAGCCGGGCTTGGAGTGAGTCCAACAACCCAAACAAGAAACAGAACTCTGGTTCTAACCATATTAATGGAAGGTGTAGGCTTTAATATTGACTTAGGGTTTTATGTCTCATCCTCTTTGCATGCAAATAACTATTATCTACATGGCATGGCATACATGACATACATCTACATGTCACGACACGCATGGCATAATGTTATGCATCTAATGCAATTACATGGCATACAATTATGTCATGTATATATTTCCTTATATGTCATAACTATTTATGGAAATAAAATATGTTTAAGATTTGATTCTCCAAATCAAATCATAATTAAATTAGGAAACAAATTTCCAAATCTAATCACATATTTTATTCATGGAATTATTTGATTAAGGAAAATCTATTTAGGAAACCAATTTCCTAAATCATTAAAACTACTTATGGAAATCAAATATTTTAAGATTTGATTTCCCAAATCAAATCATGATTAAATTAGGAAACAAATTTCCAGAATCTAATCAAATATTTTATTTATGGAAAATATAAATTTCCATAAATACTTCCAACTTTCCAAAAGTGGAAGATTTCCATAAATACTTCTAGACTTTCCAAAATTGAAAATTTTCCATAAATACTTCTAAATTTCCAAAATTTAGAAAACTTCCAGAAATACATTATGACTATCGCAAAACCATTTTTACGATTATGTCGAAACACAACCTGGGCTCTGATACCACTGTTGGGTTTCCGGCACCGCGGCGTGTGTGTGTTCGATCATGTTTCGTAAACATGAGCACAGCGGAAGCAATTAAAAATAATAAATCTATATTTATTACAACACACACAACACACGCATGCTATTACAACAAGTGTAGATATAACCGTAAATTAAAATTTGCAATAAAAGGAAATTAAACTACGTTATACCTTCCGTATGACGTGTAGCGGGAACGGCATCAACTGGAACGATCCTCGTAAGAATCGTCTCTATCCGTATCCACGCCGAGCTCCTCGGGATGACTTCGCTAAGTCACGAGCTTCGTCTTCGTACGGGTTACTAGCCTCGTGTTGAAGACGACGTGATCGAGAGATGATCACGATCCGAATCCAAATTCGGATCCAAAACGAGTTCTCAAAAACTCGCTTCTCCGGAGAGGTATTCGTCAACCGTTTGACGAATCCTTCGTCCTCCACCTCAGAGGATTACCGGAGATCAAATCCCCGGTAAGTTAGCCGCTGTCGGAGCACTAACCTTCGTCCAAACGACGCCCGACGAGGAGAAGCTGTCCAGAAAACTGGACAGCTTGGTGGAGGAGTAGGCGCCGGCCAAAACAAGGAGAGAAAAGCCTCACCTTGATGCCAAACCTATAGGAGATCACCGGAGGGTCGCCGGAGGTTCACCGGCTGAAGCTTGGTCGCCGGCAACAAGTTGGATGGCGGCACAAGTGGTTGGGCGGCGGCACGAGGCTGTTGGCGCCGAATTCACCAAGGAGGTGGGCGGCAACTATGTGTTGGGCGGCCAAAATAGATTAGGTGTTAGGGTTAGGGTTTAAGCCCTATTTTATAGAGAACTAATTCTCTTAATGGTTAATGGATCATATCCATAAAGCCCGTTAACCCGGTCCATTAAGATAAGTTAAAATAAACCAAACCATGATGGTTTATTTTAAGTTAAAACGAACCGAACCAACCTTTGGTTCATTCGTTTAATATAAACCAAACCCTTTGGTTTATTCTCATTCATTGGATTAGAACCAAACCATTTTGGTCCATCCATTATGTCTTCATAAGACACGGCCCATCCACGCTTCCATTGCGACTGAAACAATTTCATGCTCGCTTTATGTTTGGTCCAACCAAACATAGTTTCTCTCGGTCTGAGAATCCCATTCTCAAGATCGTTTTAAATCCTTTGGATTACACTCGTTGTGCGTGTGACCAAATAGGTTCTCGGTTTATGTTGGCCATCTATAATTAACCATTAATTATAGAACGATCATGAGTGGCACCTAGTAGTACATCATGATCCCCAATTAACCGAAAAGATCAACGGTTGATCCAGAACTATTTCTGAAACCCTTCAGTAGCTCGAATGAATCGTGCCCCATTCCCTTCACTCATCTTATACCCACTTGGTTCAGACATGGTCTATTGTGTCGCCCCACTAGGTCGACTCACGCCACACCTAGCCCAAGTATCATTTCTCGCCCCACGGATTCTAGTTACTCCACATGTATCAAGAGTACTTTACTCTAAACATGTAATGCTTTGGCCAAAGACTTTAGTAACAATCCGACGAGAGGCCATGGGTATACATCTCCTCGCAAGGAGTGGTGAATCCTTTATAGGCTATTCAAACACCTTCGATCACTTCGACTTATACCCAATCATCCCGGGTCCACATCTCCTTAGAGATGTTTGCTTAATATGTCAAAGCATAAGTCTCCATGATACATATCTATATATGCAGAGAACCATATGAAGTCTTACTCACTCCAATGAACTAGTTACCATAACTAGCATCCACGATTAACTCCGGACATCACTATGTCTCCAGCCAGTGAGAATCAGCTGCTTGGATACACCAAGGAGTATACCTCGTGCTAGTCTCAACAGAATTGATGGTGTCCAGATTCATCAATTCATCGACTAGGGATAATTCCGATACATCACAATTACACATGTAGAGATACTCACTAGTTGTGATCCAATCACAAATTCTCTCATGCTGTGAATCGTATCGTGGACATTCAGTAAATGAGTTTAAGATCCAATCAAATAGATAAAACATGTATACTCAAATAGTGAATCTTCATTTATCATATAAATGGTTCATACATAAGGCGATTGCCTTAGGACATCTCTCATATATTACTAACAATTAGCTCCATTGAGCTTGTCCTTTTCAAAGACAGAACGCAAGGAGAGAGTGTTCGTGTTTGTCAACATGGCAATCTATAACATACACAATGCAAAAAATTAATATCATATTTCATTTATCATTTAATTAGACCATTAATCAAATGATGCTCCCGCTAAATTATAGGACTTTTGTAGTATCAAGTCATGGATGTGGTCAAACCACATTACTAGATTCTTACAAACTTACTATAATTCTGGCGGGACAAGATCCACATCATACTACGCCTTGAGTTAGCTTTGGCTAAATCGCCCAACACTAAGTATGATCGGTAGGTAACACATTACCGATTACATCTCTATGCAACTCTTGTTTATAGGATCAAGACCCACATTTGCAAAAGACCTTGAGTTAGCATTGGCTAAATCACCCAAGTTTTAGTGTAAATGCAATTTTATCCTATCTTTTCAACGGTTGGAATATGCCTATAGTTCTACTCGATCCAATTGAGTTAACTAGTTTTACTCAATCTAATTGAGCTTACTCTCACCCAAGCCGTGATTGGCGGGACCAAGATTGTCCCTCCACACCCTACCAAGATAATATGTGTTGCTCTGCTTTGGCAGATAAAACAACTACAAATGATTGAGGTAGTGATGGGTTCAAGACTTGGTAGGCATTTTCTAGTTGATTCGATTAGGAACTAATCTAATCGAGAATGTGTATCATATACACATCAAGGCCTTTATTACCCTACACTAGCATGCATCACATACATACAAGCATTATACTAGCATGCATCATATACATACAAGCAAAATATCCTAGCATGCATCAAATACATACAAGCAAAATTTACTAGCATGCATCACATACATACAAGAAAATCAAATATATATATATATATATATATATAAATTAATTGTGATGAGGTCATGCCAATGAGAAGATCAGACGATCAACCAAGGGTTAGCGGCTTCTCCAAGCACCTCCTTTGATAGCCATGTGTCGTCGGCACCCTCCTCGTAACTCCATCTACTAGTGGACCTTCCACCGCTCCATTTTGTATATTAAAAATATGAAACTTGAGTTACATTTGAGTCTAAAACTATTTACAACTAGAAATTTAAAAGAAGAGGCACGACGCGCAGGTCCTATACCCTATATAACATGCACAACCACAAAAATGACACGTAGGCCGTATTATGAATTACAACACATTTATCCAATCATATTGTCATTCTTGGGACATGACCATCACAGAATTATACATAATTCTAAATTATGTATTTTACAGAAATTTCAATAATTTTTCCTATTTTTTTTTTCAATTTTATGAGTCACCTCCTCGTAACGGTCCCACTAAGCGATATTCGGGCGCGATCGCGGGACAATGCCCCTTTTGGGGTTAGGGGAAGGGCCCCTACTCGCAAAATGAACTTTGCGAGTGTCCCATCTTGATCTTATAGTGACTTAATTCACTGTCCTAAAAACCTAAAGCGAGAACTCACCATTTCAGAGAGTTTTTCTCGGTGGTTGAAGCCTACAAGTGTCCCAACACTTATTGCTTCAACTCTTCGAGAAAAATACCCAAAAAATCTATAAAAATAGGAAATTTACAGAAACATAAAGATCTGTAATTTTTATATCTAATACAAAAACTACAAAATTAAAACACATACATGCTTCGCACGTGGCTCTGATACAACTATTGGACTATCCGAGCCACAAAAACCGATTTTTGCATTGCGGAAACCCCGGAAGTTGACCACGGATCCATGCGAAGGTAAATAAAAATACATGTATGTGTTTAAAACCTTTAGATCTACTCTAGATCTACATGATAAGAGTTTACCCTTAAAGCGATGCCTTTCGCTTATCCCGCTCGTCCAAACGGATTGTCGAAACTCGAGAGTGTCAAGTGTACACTCCTCTATTGGTATCCACACAAGCAATAGGTGGAGAAAAGACAATCTTGAGTGTGCTAGAACTCCTTGAAGTCCACGGCAAGATGAGGAAGAGAGGGGAGAGCTTGAGAGAAGAACAAAGGAAGAATATAATGAAGTTACTACCAAATAACTTCCAAGTCATAACCCACATCAAGAGTGGCCAGCCACTTCATGGAGGGGGGGTTACATGCATGCATGTAACTCAAAGAGCTAATTGCTCTTGGTCTCCCTCATGAGGTGGCACCCCATGATGTGTCAATGATGATGTGAAACATCATCATTGGTCGGCCCCCATGCCAAGTCACCATGACATGACAATTGGTCAAGTCAAAATTAACCATTCATCTTCCCTCTCAAGTCAAGTTAAACTTGACCTATTATCTCCCATGGTTGATCAAATCCAACCACTTGATTCAAGCCAATTTGATTTAATGAATCTCTATTTATTAATTTAAATTGACTCAATGAATCAAATCTAAATTAGACTCATTCAACACTTGAATCAAATTGAGTCTAACTCAATTAGTCTAATTTGGATTACTCTTAATCCAATTTGGTTTATCCCATGAACCTAATCCTCATGGTTTATCATATGAACCTAATCTCCATCTAATTGCCCTTTGTGTGTGACCCTATAGGTTCTTGTAACGTTGGCAATACTCCTAAACCGATTAAGGAACATAAGCAATGAGAGGTATCTAGCAACACATCATTGCTACCCAACTTACAAGAATGTTGAGATCCAACATCACCTTTGTGACTACTAATTGTGACTCTCACAATATGTGACAATGTCCCTCTATTCATGACATCTAGATTGACCAATTGAGGCATAGACCGTGTCATCCTTGGTATAATCTATATCTTTAACTCCATGTAGACTCACTCTAAAGAAATGAGCTCAACATCTCATATTGACTCATTTGGGCATGACCATGCACTTTGTGGTCTCACTCTATCAAGAATAATGATGTCACTCTCATTATATAGGAGGGATAGATCCCATCTACATCACTCAAATCCCTCCGCATACTTTGTTATATACCCAGTAATCACTTTTATAGTCCACCCATTTACGGGTGACATTTGACGAAGCCAAAGTATACAACTCCTTATGTAAGGAACCATGGTGACTACAGGTCCAAGGACTAATAGTGATACTAATAGTCACATGAGAAAGTATATGACACTCATATAACAATCCATGATACTTTCTCATGGAGGGTCATTCAGTATACATTCTTCAACACACACCCATGTGTCAACTTGATATCTCATATCCATGACTTGTGAGATCAAGTCATCGAGTTGACCTACATGCTAGTCTCTACACATTAATATTGTCCTTGAATGTTAATACTTGACTAGGAATGATTAAGAGTAGTGTTCTCTATATCATCCCATTATCGATTCAACCAATCGATTGATATAGATAAGAACCTTCTACTCAAGGACGTTATTATACTTAGTTAATTGGCACTAATACAAGTAAATATAATAACCATGACTTTATAAATAGGAATATGATATAATAAAATCCATACAACAATCATCACATGATTGGCTCTAGGGATTTCACTAACAGAGGTGAGGAGTCAGATTTAAAGGGAGGGAAGGTATTTGTGATAGGCAAAATAGTTAGGCCTTGGGGCAAGGGCATGGGACTTAAAAGAAGGATGAGGAATGATCCTGTGGAGAGTGGAACCTTTATCACACTTTTTACGACCCGGTATTGATCGAAGCCATTATCCCCGTGCGGTGGCGGAATGGAGGATTAGCATTTAAGGTAAATACACCTGTGAAGATCAGTGGAGTAAAAGATTCATTCCGATCTGATTGAAAAAAAAATCCTAGATTAGATTGTAACACTTTTTATGACTCGGTATTAACCGATGCTACTATCCCCATGCGGTTGCGGAACGGAGGAGTAGGGTTTAAGGTAAATACACCTGTGAATAACGACGGAGTAAAAGATTCATTTCGATATGATAGGGAAAAGTTCTAGATCAGATCATCACACTTTTTATGGCTCGATATTAACTGAAGCCATTATCCCAATGCGGTTGTGGAACGGAGGAGTAGGGTTTAAGGTAAATACACCTATGAAGAACGACGGAGTAAAAGATTCATTCTGATATGCTAGGGAAAAGTCCTAGATCAGATCGTCACACTTTTAATGGTTCGGTATTAGCCAAAAGCCATTATCCTCATGTGATTGTGGAATAAAGGAGTAGCGTTTAAGGTAATTACACATGTAAAGAATAGCGGAGCAAAATAATCATTTCAATCTGATAGGAAAAAGTCCTAGATCATATCATCACACTTTTTACGGCTCGGTATTAGTCCCGAAGCCATTATCCCCGTGTGGTTGAGGAACGGAGGAGTAGGGTTTAAGGTAAATACACCTGTTAAGAATGATGGAGCAAAAGATTCATTTCAATCTAATAGGGCAAAGTCTTAGATCAGATCGTCACACTTTTTAATGGCTCGTTATTAGCCGAAGCTATTATCCCCGTGCGGTTGCAGATCGGACGTGGTGGGTTTAAGATAGACACACAGATGATGATTTGCAGAGTAAAAAATTATTCCGATCTGACTAGGGGAAACCCTGAGTCACGTCGTCACTATTTTTCAAACTTTTCTCCAATTAAAGCTAGTATCCTTGTACGATGGCGGAATGGAGGAGTTGGGTTCAAGGTAGATGTACTGATGAAAATCAGTCGAGAAAAAAATTATTATTTCGATCTGACCAGGCGAAGACCTGGGTCAAGTCATCACTATTTTTTTAGATTGTCTCCGAGTTAAGCTATTATAATCGTGCGGTGGCGGAACGGAGGAGTTGGGGTGAAGGTAGATGCACTGATGAAGATCGGCGGAGTAAAAAATTATTATTTCGATCTGACTAGGCGAAGCCCAGAGTTAGGTCGTCACTATTTTTCCATCTTGTCCCCAAGTCAGGCTATTATCCCCGTGCGGTGGCGGAACGGAGGAGTTGTGTTTAAGGTAGATGCACTGATGAAAATTTATGGAGTAAAAAAATAGTATTCTAATCTGACAAGGTGAAGCCCTAGGATAGGTCATCACTATCTTTTCAGCTTGTCTCCAAGTCAAGCTATTATCCCCGTGCGATGGCGGAACGGAGGAGTTAGATTCAAGGTAGATGCACTGATGAAGATTGGTGGAGTAAAAATTTATTATTCCGATCTGACCAGGTGAAGCCCTGGGTCAGGTCATCACTATTTTTCTAGCTTGTCTCCGAGTCAAGCTATTATCCCCGTGCGGTGGCGAAACAGAGGACTTGGTTTCAAGGTAGATACACTAATGCATATTGGCGGAGTAAAAAATTAGTATTCCGATCTGACCAGGCGAAGCCCTAGGATAGGTCATATCTATTTTTTCAGCTTGTCTTCAAGTCAAGCTATTATTTCCTTGGAGTGGCGGAACGAAGGAGTTGGGTTCAAGGTAGATATACTCATAAAGATGGGCAGAGTAAAAAATTATTATTTCGATCTGACTAGGTGAAGCCCGGGGTTAGGTCGTCACTATCTTTCCATCTTGGCTTCGAGTCAAGCTATTATCCCCATGTGGTGGTGGAATGGAGGAGTTGGGTTCAAGCTTGCCTCCATGTCAAGCTACTATCCTTGTGCAGTGGTGGACCTGAAGAGTAGAGTGTAAGGGAGAAGCATTGCCAAATGGTGATGGAAGTAATAAGTCTTATTCTAATTTATCTGGAAGAAACCTGCGGTAAGATTATCTCTATCTGTTATAGCTGAATTTCATCCCTGCATAGGGCTATATCCGAGGTAAGAGAAGGTTGTTGTGATGGGCGTTGACGTGAGATTGACAAGTTTCTGTGTTGAAAGATGATGCTAGAATATTTCTTTTATCATGGGAGATTCGTGTTTAACAAAAAGAGATACATGTATAATTTCCAGAACAAGGATTTTTATTATTGCAAGAAGGGATTACATGCATAGTTTCTTAAGGAAAAGTAACGCAACTACATCCTAGTATAAGGAGAACTAAGGAGCTTCAGGGATGACTCTCTCTGGAGGTAACACTGGAGCATTGTGATGACTGGACCTAGAAAGAAGTTGTTTGACGTGGGACTTGTACATTTTGATAAGGCACGCTAGGCCACAATCAGTTCTTTTTGGAGGGAGTAGTTACGAGTGGAGGCTGACTGCAGTGCCTCCTCAGGTCCCTCACTAGCTCTTCCAGCTCTTATATGCGTTGTTGATCTCAGGTAGATGGATAGGCGGAAGGAGAGTTGTTGCCTTGCTTTGATGAGTTTTCCATTTACAAGGTACGAGAAGGGAGGAGTATGCGAGTAGAGGGTGGTGCCACAAGTTTTTATAGAAGAGAGGGGGTATTGATTTGTTCTCTTGGGAAATGGAAAAATTTAAAGTTGATATGATGGGAAGATGAGGGGGCAGTATGGGGGGTATTTGGATGCATTAATGTGAAATGACCATTCAGATCCCACAGTAGAAGTAAATATTTGGCTGGCATAATTCGATCATAATGCAGTGGTTTTCTTGTGATGCTTCCCAATTTCGATGTACGTTGCTTGCCCCTTAGAAGGGGTCTATTATATAGTGAAGGTTCGGACGATGGTGGTGGTTACATTGGACTTAATATTATTTTCTTTTCTTTTTCATATATATATATAATAAATACTACAGTCATTTGTCCATGGCGGCCTCCACATCTAAATAACTAATGTTTGTCCTTGGAGGAGGATGACCCTGGGCGACGTGTTGTTCATGAGCTCCTTCGAATCCTAACACGAATAGTTCCGCCCCTTTATTGGCGCACTTTGTCCTCAACTCTTCCTCCAGCTCTTTCCATTGAGTTTTGTTGTTGGCCACTTGATCGGCAAGAGCGTCTATTTCTTTTGCAAAGGCTATAGTGTGTTGGCCCATGGAGGTTATGGCTTCAGAGTGTTCCTTTTGCAGCGCCCATAGTTGTCCTGTATTGTCTGTCAATCCCCCAGGAAAGGAAGACACTTTAGAGAAGAAGATTTCCGCTTAGGCTCGACATGCTAATAATAAAGCCTCCAAATCTTCATTAGTCGATTAAGCTTGTAGGAGAGCAGTCGAGGATTGGGATGTTCTAGCCTCTGCCTCCTTAAGCTGAACTTTATGTTCCAATAGTTGTTGGTCCAGAGCATTGATGTGTTGAATCTTATTGGTTTGCAGGAACAACTAGTGATGAAGAGCATTGTTTTTTTACAAAATTTCTTCCTTTTCGCGCCCAACTGGCATTAGTTGGGTCTTTGGCTTTTCACAACGAGTAGCTAAAGCAGCCTCCCACTGTTTACTTTCAACTAGTTACTGAGCCAGTTTTTTATTCTGAGCCTGGGAGGCATTGTGGCGGTCTACCATTGTGGACGGGTAGTCAGCAAGGTGTTGAGCTACCTCATTATAATCAGTGACTACCTACGAAAGAGGAAGATATATTTCAGAGGTAAGTACCAGGGTATCTTAAGTAAGGGGAGGGTAAGAGAGTATACTTCTGATATGTACTTGTGCATGCGCTCAAAGGGGCCCTGCTCGCCTGATTGGTTGAAAAGCTTTATTTCCTCCGTACTACGGATCTTGAGCATAGACCCTAAAGTAGTAGTAGGAAGGTTTAAAGGGAGAATATCTCTCATTGAAAGGGAAGGTTCTTCAGTAGGTAAGATAGGATCAAAAGGAACAAAATCAAGAGTGGGAAAAATTTAAGGAGATAGCTCTATAGAGGCAGGTAGAGGAGAAAAAGATGTCGGGGGTCAATTCCTTTGCCCGGAAAAGAAGGAGAGGAAGAAGTGGGTAGCAAAGGAGAATGTTCTTCGTGGGAAAGTGAGGGGAGAACTGGAGACTAGATGTCATCCCCTGTGGGTTCAGAAATGGAAAGGTGGCGGCGTCTGTTAAGTTTTAAAGAAGGAGGAGTAGAGGAATCAGAGGAGGAGGATGCTAGAAAGGTGGAGGAGCTGAGAGTACTCCCCTTGCCTTGGCGGAGCTTTTTGCGGGGAGAAGAGGAGAGAATAGGGGATTTTCCCTTAGACCATTTCTTCGAGGGTTCTTAGGAGTAGCAATTTTCTCCCCAATGACTATAGCCTTCTGCATCTGGTCATCTGCAATACAAGACATTCAAAATAGTGGATAATAACAGCAAGAATTAATATAGGTAATCTACCAAGGTGAGAATAGTATCTAACCAATAACAACCGGATCGTCCAAAGGGAAAGGGGATAGCTCGTAATGACTCAAAAGGTGGGACTCTAATAAATGGTCAGATTTATAATAGCATTCCTTCAACACTTGATAGACCTCTGCAAAAGGACATTAGAATCTACAGTCTTGAAAATAGGACAAGTTTGGAAGGGTTGTCTTACATGTTTCAAAATGATGAAGTGGGGCAAAGAAGTATTGATCATTCCAACCATTGTGGGAAGAAGGTATATTAACAAGGAATTGGCATTCCGGGTGGCTAGCAAAATAGAATATGCCTTCCTTTGAAGATTTTAATTGGAAAAGGCAGTGGAACAATAACGGGAATAAGGTGAGCTCTAAGTGTTTAAAAACTATTACAACCCCTGTTAATGTTTGGAAGGCATTGGGGGCTAATTGGTTAACATAGAATTTGTAGAAATCTAATAGTTCAAAGTAAATAGAGGGCACCGCCAAGCGGAGGCCATTTATTAGCTAATCGAAGAAGAAGCAGTGATAGGTGGGAGAAGGGCGATGTGGCCAGAAGGAGGTAGAAGAAAAATGACAGTTTATAGTAGGACTTATGTATCAGTCTCTATCATCAAAGAAGTAGTGGTGACTATTTAGGCGTGTGACGGTATCTTCTTACCAAGGGATCATTTTAAAGTTCTTCGAAGCCATAACGGAGAATGTAAGGAGGCCACTTACTTGCTATTGAGGAGAGGCATTCGTTTGAGAAAGGGAACCCCTAAGGAATAGGAGTTTGGGGCGTAGGACGGTCGCTGGCAGAAATCATTGGAAGGGAGAGGAAGATCTGGAGCAAGAGAAGTCGAAATCGCCGCATGAAACTATTTTAACAAGGGTTTTCAACTTTTAAACTTCCCTCTAGAAATAGGGAAGCGGGGCCCATTAGCCCAGTAAAACGTTTAATATACTTAAGGTAAAGTAGGGAAAAGTAAAATCTTGGCCCGATAAGTTACCGGTAGGAAGATGAGAAGTTGAATGAGGTAGGGCTGAGAAAAGGTGGCGAGAAAGGGGTTTTTCTCACTTCCGAAGTTAAACTCAAAGCTTTGTTTGACTATTTAGGGGGGGGGGTGGCTAATGATACTGTTATACCATGATTTAAGAGTTTGAGAAAGGAACTATGAGCAGTAAGGTAAAGTATGAAAGAAGGAATGTAGTATAGGATATACCATGTGGTTCGGGTAAATCTTGTTAGTAATATATGAGAGATGTCCTAAGACAATCGCCTTATGTTTGAACCATTTATATGATAAATGAAGATTCACTATTTGAGTATACATATATGTTTTTATGTATTTGATTAGATCTTAAACTCATTTACTGAATGTCCACGATACGATTCACATCATGAGAGAATTTGTGATTGGATCACAACTAGTGAATATCTCTACAATTGTAATTGTGATGTATCAGAATTATCCCTAGTCGATGATTTGATGGATTTGGACACCATCAATTCTGTCGAGACTAGCACGAGGTATACTCCTTGGTGTATCCAAGCAGTTGATTCTCACTAGCTGGAGACATTGTGATGTCCGAAGTTAATCGTGGATGCTAGTTATGCTAACTAGTTCATTGGAGTGACCAGCTGTAAAACTTCATATGGTTCTCTGCATATATAAATATGTCAATGAAGTTCTTACTGCAGCTTAAGTGCGATGTTCCTTTGACTTGTGGTATTCAAGTCATCTTGGTGATGAAGACTTATGATTTGACATCTTAAGCAAGAATCTCTGATGAGATGTGGACCCGGGATGATTGGGCATAAGTTCAAGTGATCGAAGGTGTTTGAATAGCCTATAAAGGATTCACCACTCCTTGCGAGGAGATGTATACCCATGGCCTTGTTAGTAATATATGAGAGATGTCCTAAGGCAATCGCCTTATGTATGAACCATTTATATGATAAATGAAGATTCACTATTTGAGTATACATGTTTAATGTATTTGATTGGATCTTAAACTCATTTACTGAATGTCCACGATGCGATTCACAGCATGAGAGAATTTGTGATTGGATCACAACTAGTGAGTATCTCTACATGTGTAATTGTGATGTATCGGAATTATCCCTAGTCGATGAATTGATGGATTTGGACACCATCAATTCTATTGAGACTAGCACGAGGTATACTCCTTGGTGTATCCAAGCAGCTGATTCTCACTGGCTGGAGACATAGTGATGTCCGGAGTTAATCATGGATGCTAGTTATGGTAACTAGTTCATTGGAGTGACCAGCCGTAAGACTTCATATGGTTCTCTGCATATATAGATATGTCAATGAAGTTCTTACTGTGGCTTAAGTGCGATGTTCCTTTGACTTACGGTATTCAAGTCATCTTGATCATGGAGACTTATGCTTTGACATCTTAAGCAAACATCTCTGAGGAGATGTGGACCCGGGATGATTGGGTATAAGTCGAAGTGATCGAAGGTGTTTGAATAGCCTATAAAGGATTCACCACTCCTTTCGAGGAGATGTATACCCATGGCCTCTCGTCGGATTGTTACTAAAGTCTTTGGCCAAAGCATTACATGTTTAAAGTAAGGTACTCTTCGATACATGTGGAGTAACTAGAATCCGTAGGACGAGGAAATGATACTTGGGCTAGGTGTGACGTAGTCAGCCTAGTGGGGACTGACACAATAGACCATGTCCTGAACCAAGTGGGTATAAGATGAGTGAAGGGAATGGGGTACGATTCATTCGAGCTACTGAAGGGTTTCAGAAATAGTTCTGGATCAACCGTTGATCTTTTCGGTTAATTGGGGATCATGATGTACTACTAGGTGCCACTCATGATCGTTCTATAATTAATGGTTAATTATAGACGACCAACATAAACCGAGAATCTATTTGGTCACACGCACAACGAGTGTAATCTAAAGGATTTAAAACGAGCTTGAGAATGGGATTCTCAGACCGAGAGAAACTATGTTTGGTTGGACCAAACATAAAGTGAGCATGAAATTGTTTCAGTCGCAATGGAAGCGTGGATGAGCCGTGTCTTATGAAGACATAATGGATGGACCAAAATGGTTTGGTTCTAATCCAATGGATGAGAATAAACCAAAGGGTTTGGTTTATTTTAAACGAATGAACCAAAAGTTGGTTCGGTTCGTTTTAACTTAAAATAAACCTTCATGGTTTGGTTTATTTTAACTTATCTTAATGGAGCGGGTTAACGGGCTTTATGGATATGATCCATTAACCATTAAGAGAATTAGTTCTCTATAAAATAGGGCTTAAACCCTAACCCTAAAGCTAATCAAGTTTTGGCCGCCCAACCCTAGCCTCCTTTTGTTGTTGCCGCCCAACATGGTGTTGCCGCCAACTTCATGGAGCTGCTGCCACCTCCTTGCCACCGGCATCCAAGCTTCAGCCGGCGATGCTCCGGCGACCCTCCGGTGATCTCTTGTGGGTTCGGTGATAAGGTGAGCTCCACATCTCCTTTGGCCGGACTCTATTCCTCCACCAAAAGCTGTCCAGTTTTTCTGGACAGCTTGTTTCTTTGTTGTCGGAGCGTTGTTTGGACGACGGTTAGTGCTCCGACAGCGGCTAACTTATCGGGGATTTGATCTCCGATAATCCTCTGAGGTGGAGGACGAAGGATTCGTCAAACGGTTGATGAATACCTCTCCGGAGAATCGAGTTTTAAGGACTCGGTTTTGGATCCGAATTTGGATTCGGATTGTGATCATCTCTCGATCACGTCGTCTTCAACACGAGGCTAGTAACCCGTACGAAGACGAAGCTCGTGGCTTAGCGAAGTCATCCCGAGGAGCTCGACGTGGATACGGATAGAGACGATTCTTGCGAGGATCGTTCCGGTTGATGCCGTTCCCGCTATACGTCATACGAAAGGTATAACATAGATAAATTTCCTTTAATTGCAAATTTTAATTTAAGGTTATGTCTACACTTGTTGTAATATGCATGCGTGTGTTGTGTGTGTTGTAATAAATATAGATTTATTATTTTTAATTGCTTCCGCTGTGTTCATGTTTACGAAACATGCCCAACAGTGGTATCAGAGCCCAGGTTGTGTTTCGACATAATCGTAAAAATGGTTTTGTGATAGTCATAATGTATTTTTGGAAATTTTCTAATTTTGGAAATTTAGAAGTATTAATGGAAATTTTTCAATTTTGGAAAGTCTAGAAGTATTTATGGAAATCTTCCACTTTTGGAAAGTTGGAAGTATTTATGGAAATTGATATTTTTCATAAATAAAATATTTGATTAGATTCTGGAAATTTGTTTCCTAATTTAATCATGATTTGATTTGGGAAATCAAATCTTAAAATATTTTATTTCCATAAGTAATTTTAATGATTTAGGAAATTGGTTTCCTAAATAGATTTTCCTTAATCAAATAATTCCATGAATAAAATATGTGATTAGATTTGGAAATTTGTTTCCTAATTTAATTATGATTTGATTTGAAGAATCAAATCTTAAACATATTTTATTTCCATAAATAGTTATGACATATAAGGAAATATATACATGACATAATTGTATGCCATGTCATTAGATGCATAACATTATGCCATGCGTGTCGTGACATGTAGATGTATGCCATGTATGCCATGCCATGTAGATAATAGTTATTTCCATGCAAAGAGGATGAGACATAAAAACCCTTAATCAATATTAAAGCCTACACCTTCCATTAATATGGTTAGAACCAGAGTTCTGTTTCTTGTTTGGGTTGTTAGACTCTCTCCAAGCCCGGCTCGAACCTGAATATGTTCAAACCATGGAATAGTTTAATACTAATATGGTAAGAGTCAGAGGTCAATCGTTAGCATTGGTTGTTGGACTCTCTCCAAGCTGGGCTAATTGGTTGAATGCGCTCTAACCATATTAAAACTATGTCTTGATTAATGGGTTGGCTTTAACCTGGAGCATCGGCTTGTTGGACTCTCTCCAAGGTCGATGTAAAGGGAGGTGAAGTTGGGTGCTATGCATATGATGCATACTTGTTAATGTGTTAACAACCCGATGTATGTGTGAACATTCAAATAGTTGATAGCACATTGTGATAGTTGCATATACGTGATATGCAATCGGTATAGATGATACCTACTGTCGTAGTTATGAATGGCTTGTTGGACTCTCTCCAAGGTTGTTCATAACTATGATGGATATCAGCCCATTCGGAGATGGACCTACGATCTCCCGAAGTGATTTTGGGGTTTTTGAAATTCGAAAAATGAATGGGATTTATAAATGTATATTGATGCATTTTTAAAATCATCTTTCTCATATATGCTCGTTTTGTATTTCTAAAATTGATCATGATGTCTTTGAATTTGCGTTCCATTTTGGATTCGAATAAATTGACTGGGCCGAGCTTCTTGGACTGGCTTAGAAGCTTGAGAATTGTTCTCAAGGTTGAAAAGCTTGCAAATATCCTCGAAGCGCCTCTTCCCGCCCGTCCTAGTGACGATGCAACTCTGAACCAATTGTTGGCCTATTAGAAACATGTGAGTGATTCTGAACAAATGAGTTGCATCATGCTAGCCGCGATGGAACCCAAGCTACGAAAGCAGCAAGAGCATATGGATGCTCATATCGTAGTCCTTCATCTCTGTGAGTTGGTTGATGAGCAAGTGAGATTCGAAAGGTTCGAAGTCTCCAAGCTCCTCTTCACCTCTGAGATGCAAGGAGGTTCATCTGTGGTACTGCTCAACATGCTGAAGACTGTGGAGCCTTCTGAGAAGCATGAGTAGGGGACAGTGTTGTTAGTTGATTCCTCGAAGAAAGGTTCTAAGAGGGAGTCAAAGGAACAACAGAAGGGGAAGAAGAAAAAGGCTAAAAGGCAGAACCAGCTCAAAAGGGCACTTGCCATCATTATGGCAAGGAGGGTTATTGGCGAAGAAATTGCAAGGTTTATCAAGAGTCCGTGAAGAAGGATAAGGCATCGGATGCCCCATCTTCTTCAGAAATCTTCTTTATTGATTGTCATTCTATTTCCTTAGACACTTGGGTATTGGATACTGGGTGTAGCTCACATATATGTAATGACATACATGGGCTAAGGAATAGAAGAAGACTCGTCAAGGGAGAGTCAAATTTACGTGTTGGGAATGAAGCAAAGGTTCTCGCACTCGCCATCGGAACGTATTTGTTGAAACTCCCTGCAGGACTTGTCTTAGAACTGGACAATTGCTTTTATATTCCTTTGTTGATAAAGAACATCATTTCTATTTCTTGTTTAAATAGAAATGGTTTCCATTTGACGTTTAGTAACAATTGTTGTTACATAACTTTGAATGGGGTTCTTTATGGGACCGAACTTTAAGCAATGGTGTTTATACGCTGGACGATCCAAAGGACATTTGCAATATCGGGCGAGCAACAAGAGTGCTCGAAAAGATAATCAAATAGACTTCTACATGTGGCATTGTCGTCTTGGCCATGTAAGCAAGAAACGCATGTCCGAATTACACCGATGTGGAATTCTGGAATCGTTTGAATTGGATTCATACGATACATGCGAATCATGCTTAAAAGGCAAGATGACTAAGTTACCTTTACGGAAAAGGTGAACGAGTGGGAGAGTTACTAGGTCTAATACATACTGATGTATGTGGACCTATGTCAACTCAAGCATTAGGAGGCTATAGCTACTTCATTACCTTCACCGATGATCACTCACGGTTTGGGTATGTGTTCTTGATGAAACACAAGTTTGAAGCCTTTGAAAGGTTCAAAGAATTCAGAAATGAAGTAGAGAAACAACATGACAAGAGTATTAAAATACTTCGATCGGATCGAGGTGGTGAATACTTAAGTCAAGAGTTTCTTGATTATCTAAGAGACAATGGCATCTTGTCTCAATGGACTCCGCCCTATACACCACAGCATAATGGTGTATCTGAGAGGCGTAACCGGACCTTGTTGGACATGGTCAGGTCAATGATGAATCATGCGACTCTTCCCAAGTCCTTTTGGGGTTATGCACTTCAGACAGCTGTTTACTTGTTAAATAGAATGCCTACCAAGGTAGTCTCAACTACTCCATATGAGATATGGAATGGTAAGAAACCTCATGTATCTTACTTGAAGATATGGGGTTGTCCTGCTTATGTGAAGCGGACTGTATCAGACAAATTGGATGCTAAGTCTGATAAATGCCTATTTATTGGATACCCTAAGGAAACAAGGGGTTACCAATTCTATCATCCTGTGGAACAAAAGGTGTTTGTTTCAAGGCATGCTGTGTTTCTAGAGAAAGAGTTTCTCTTGCAAGAAAACAGTGGGAGTGTCGTCGAGCTTGAGGAGGCTTGAGAGACTCAAATAGACATTGATGAGATACCTGGTGAAGCACAACAGCCGACAACTCATAGTGATGAGCAATCGGCTGGACCTATTGTAACACCACATCTTCGTAGATCTGGTAGAACACGCAACATTCCTGAGAGATATGGATTTCTCGTAAGTGAATCGAACGACGTGTTACTCATTGATGATGAGGAGCCTACCAGTTATGAAGAAGTGCTGACAAGTTCAGAAAGGGATAAGTGGCTTGATGCCATGAAGTCTGAAATGGATTCCATGTATGAAAACCAAGTTTGGAACTTGGTTGACCCACCTGAAGGCATAAAGCCTATAGGGTGCAAGTGGGTTTTCAAGAAGAAAACCGACATGGATGGTAATGTGATTACCTATAAGGCTAGATTGGTGGCGAAAGGATATCGTCAAAAACAAGGTGTTGATTATGACGAAACCTATTCGCCTGTAGCTATGCTTAAATCCATTCGGATGCTCCTGGCCATAGCGGCTCATTATGATTATCAGATATGGCAGATGGATGTGAAAACAGCTTTCCTTAATGGAAACCTGCTCGAGGACGTGTATATGATACACCCTGAGGGTTTCACATCGGTTGATAAAATCAAGGTATGCAAATTGCGACAATCCATTTATGGATTGAAGCAAGCATCCAGGAGCTGGAATATCCGTTTTGATGAGACGATCAAAAAATTTGATTTCTCACAAAATCCAGACGAACCTTGTGTGTACAAGAAGGTTAGTGGGAGTGCAGTCGTGTTCCTAGTATTGTATGTCGATGACATACTACTTATAGGAAATGATGTTTCAATCTTACAGTCAGTGAAGGTTTGGTTATCCAAGACATTCTCCATGAAAGACCTGGGAGAAGCAACCTACATCCTCGGGATTAAGATCTATAGAGATAGATCGAAACGGTTGCTTGGTCTTTCGCAGTCTACATATATAGACCGAGTGCTAAAGAGGTTTAGCATGTCGGAATCCAAGAAAGGTTATCTGCCCATCAGGCATGGGGTACACCTTTCGAAGTCTATGTGTCCGCGCACAGAAGACGAGAGGATTTGCATGAGTAAGATTCCCTATGCATCCGCAATAGGATCTATCATGTATGCTATGTTATGTACGAGGCCCGATGTATCGTATGCTCTGAGTGTCACGAGCAGATACCAATCCGATCCAGGAATGGATCATTGGGCGGCTGTTAAGACGATCCTTAAGTACTTGAGAAGAACTAAGGATGTGTTCCTAATATATGGAGAAGGGTACATGGTGATACGTGGGTATACGGATGCCAGCTCCAGACAGACAAGGATGATTCCATGTCTTTGTCTGGGTATGTATTCACCTGGAATGGAGGCGCAATAAGTTGGAAAGGTTCCAAACTTGACACTATAGCGGATTCTGCCACTAAGGCAGAATACGTTGCAGCTTTGGAAGCAGCAAAGGAAGCGGTTTGGATCAAAAAGTTCATCTATGAACTTGATGTGGTCTCATCAATGATCCAAACATGGGCTTCGCCGCTATCATTTGATCAGAGAGATCATTAGTAGGAAGGAAATACAAATCGAGAAAAACCCCACTGAAAGGAACTTAGCGGATCCTTTGACGAAGGCATTACCTCAAAGTAAGTTTGAGGGTCATGTTAGAGCTTATGGTATTGGATACCGTAGCGATTGGCATTAGGCCAAGTGGGAGTCTGTTAGTAATATATGAGAGATGTCCTAAGGCAATCGGCTTATGTATGAACCATTTATATGATAAATGAAGATTCACTATTTTGGTATACATATTTAATGTATTTGATTGGATCTTAAACTCATTTACTAAATGTCCACGATGTGATTCACAGCATGAGAGAATTTGTGATTGGATCACAACTAGTGAGTATCTCTACATGTGTAATTGTGATGTATCGGAATTATCCCTAGTCGATGAATTGATGGATTTGGACACCATCAATTCTGTTGAGACTAGCACAAGGTATACTCCTTGGTGTATCCAAGCAGCTGATTCTCACTTGCTGGAGACATAGTGATGTCCGGAGTTAATCATGGATGCTAGTTATAGTAACTAGTTCATTGGAGTGACCAGCCGTAAGACTTCATATGGTTCTCTGCATATATAGATATGTCAATGAAGTTCTTACTGTGGCTTAAGTGCGATGTTCCTTTGACTTGCAGCATTCAAGTCATCTTGATCATGGAGACTTATGCTTTGACATCTTAAGCAAACATCTCTGAGGAGATGTGGACCCGGAATGATTGGGTATAAGTCGAAGTGATCGAAGGTGTTTGAATAGCCTATAAAGGATTCACCACTCCTTGCGAGGAGATGTATACCCATGGCCTCTCGTCGGATTGTTACTAAAGTCTTTGGCCAAAGCATTACATGTTTAGAGTAAGGTACTCTTCGATACATGTGGAGTAACTAGAATCTGTAGGACGAGGAAATGATACTTGGGCTAGGTGTGATGTAGTTAGCCTAGTGGGGACTGACACAATAGACTATGTCCTAAACCAAGTGGGTATAAGATGAGTGAAGGGAATGGGGCACGATTCATTCGAGCTACTGAAGGGTTTCAGAAATAGTTCTGGATCAACCGTTGATCTTTTCGGTTAATTGGGGATCATGATGTACTACTAGGTGCCACTCATGATCGTTCTATAATTAATGGTTAATTATAGACGGCCAACATAAACCGAGAACCTATTTGGTCACACGCACAACGAGTGTAATCCAAAGGATTTAAAACGAGCTTGAGAATGGGATTCTTAGACCGAGAGAAACTATGTTTGGTTGGACCAAACATAAAGCGAGCATGAAATTGTTTCAGTCGCAATGGAAGCGTGGATGGGCCGTGTCTTATGAAGACATAATGGATGGACCAAAATTGTTTGGTTCTAATCCAATGGATGAGAATAAACCAAAGGGTTTGGTTTATTTTAAACGAATGAACCAAAAGTTGGTTCGGTTCGTTTTAACTTAAAATAAACCATCATGGTTTGGTTTATTTTAACTTATCTTAATTGAGCGGGTTAACGGGCTTTATGGATATGATCCATTAACCATTAAGAGAATTAGTTCTCTATAAAATAGGGCTTAAACCCTAACCCTAAAGCTAATCAAGTTTTGGCCGCCCAACCCTAGCCTCCTTTTGTTGTTGCCGCCCAACATGGTGTTGCCGCCAACTTCATGGAGCTGCTGCCACCTCCTTGCCGCCAGCATCCAAGCTTCAGCCGGCGATGCTCCGGCGACCCTCCGGTGATCTCTTGTGGGTTCGGTGATAAGGTGAGCTCCACATCTCCTTTGGCCGGACTCTATTCCTCCACCAAAAGCTGTCCAGTTTTTCTGGACAGCTTGTTTCTTTGTTGTCGGAGCGTTGTTTTGACGAGGGTTAGTGCTCCGACAGTGGCTAACTTACCGGGGATTTGATCTCCGGTAATCCTCTGAGGTGGAGGACGAAGGATTCATCAAACGGTTGACGAATACCTCTCCGGAGAATCGAATTTTAAGGACTCGGTTTTGTATCCGAATTTGGATTCGGATTGTGATCATCTCTCGATCACGTCGTCTTCAACACAAGGCTAGTAACTCATACGAAGACGAAGCTCGTGGCTTAGCGAAGTCATCCCGAGGAGCTCGGCGTGGATACGGATAGAGACGATTCTTGCGAGGATCGTTCCGGTTGATGTCGTTCCCGCTATACGTCATACGAAAGGTATAACGTAGATAAATTTCCTTTTATTGCAAATTTTAATTCAGGTTATGTCTACACTTGTTGTAAAATGCATGCGTGTGTTGTGTGTGTTGTAATAAATAGGAGTATTTATTATTTTTAATTGCTTCCGCTGTGTTCATGTTTACGAAAAATGATTGAACACACACACGCCGCGGTGCCGGAAACCCAACAGGCCTCTCGTCGGATTGTTACTAAAGTCTTTGGCCAAAGAATTACATGTTTATAGTTAGGTACTCTTGGATACATGTGCAGTAACTAGAATTTGTTGGACAAGGAAATGATACTTGGGCTAGGTGTGACATAGTCAACCTAGTGGGGGCTGACACTATAGACCATGTCCTGAACCAAGTGGGTATAAGATGTGTGAAGGGAGTGGGGCATGTTGGTGCAACAATGCCCCAAGCATTTATATATATTTTGATGTTTGGATAATCATCTAAGTTAGGCAATGTTTTGTGATCTAATTGTATACATGTTTAAGTGACAGGAAAATCCAAGTATGAAGACTTGGTAAAAGACAAGTCCAAGTGTGATCTTGGCAAAGAGAAGTCAAGGAAAGGTCTTGGCAGCATAAGTCCAAGCATGTAGTCTTGGCGGCGTAAAGTCCAAGCAGTCCTTGGAAAAGGAAGACCAAAGGAAAGTCTTGGCGGCATAAGTCCAAGCATGTAGTCTTGGCGGCGTAAAGTCCAAGCGTACTTTGGCAAAGAAGAAACCTAAAGCATGACGAAACCAAAGGAAGCTTTTGAAGGCAAGCGCATGGATGGAGTCGTGGACTCAGAGAAATCCTAGAGGCGCAAGGCTGATGGAGAAGCTAGAAGGTTAAGTCTAGGCTTAGGTTATGTTTTCAAGTATGAATTAGTCATACTTGGAGTGCAGCTATGACCGAACATGGTGTCGAATCGCCTTTAAAATATAGCATTAGAGTTTGAAGGTGTTATCGACCGGTGGTTATCCAATCGATGACAATGACTCCGACTCAATCGCACTACAAGCCGGGCAATGATCGCCATCATTGGCGCCGATCGCATAAATAATAGCGTGAGCCGATCGCCGGCCATTTAAAAGACATCGAATCGCCATTGTTGGCGCCGATCGATAGTCTTCCCGTTGGCGATGACGACGGCAAATCCCGCGAATCCGGCTGTTCAGAAGCCGTTAGAATCGGCGGCAGTCGACTGATGAAAGTCATCAGTCGACTGATAGACCTCCAACGGGAAAAAGAGGCTCTTTCCTATAAAAAGAGCCCAAGGGGAGCAAGAAGAGCCTAATGCTTATATTCTGATCTTCCTTCTAAGCTCCTACAAGTTTTCCAAAGCTTTCTAAGTATATTAATCTCCTTTCTCCTCTCAAATCTTCATTGTCATCTTTTGTAAGAAGAGGAGGTCTTTGTAAAGAGAAAGCTTCATAGTGAAATTGCTTGGGTTGATCCACCTTAAGGATCGCCGTGGAGTAGGAGCGTTATCTCCGAACCACGTAAAGGCTTTGTTAGCATTGGTTTTTGTTTTTACATATATTACTTGTGTTTGCTTCCGCTAATTATTTTTGTAGAAACGAAAAGAGCTATTCACCCCCCCTCTAGCCTTCAAACGATCCCTTACAAGTGGTATCAGAGCCCGGATCGCATCGGAAGATCTAGCAATCAACCGGAGCAAAGATGGCATTTCAAGAGGGGTATAGCACGGCGAGGCCTCCGTTCTTCGACGGCAACGATTTTGGATATTGGAAAGGTAGGATGGAGTATTATTTAATGAACGATATTGAAAATTGGTTTAGCATTGTAGATGGTTTTGAGAAGCCGGTCGACGAATTCGGAGCACCACTACCAACAAAGGATTGGACAAGAGAGATGGCCAAGAAAGCACAAGCAATGTAAAGCAACGACCACACTTCAATGTGGTCTATCCAAGGAGCAACTATCTAAGGTCGGGCCATTCAACTCCGCAAAGGAGCTTTGGGAGAAGCTCATCGAACTCAACGAAGGATCCAAAGAGACAAGAAGGGCCAAGAGGGATCTTTTGATTGGCCAACTCCAAAGCTTCACTATGAAGACAAATGAAACGGTGAGCCAAATGCATGGGCGCTTCAAGGAGGTAGTCAACGGACTACACGTTATAGGTGAAAAGGTCGACAACCGAGACCTTGTGAGGTTTGTACTACAAGCCTTCCCTAGGACCACCTTATGGGCCTCAATGGTAGATGCCTATAAGGTCTCTAGGGATCTTTCATTAGTTAAATTAGATGAGTTATTTTGTGAATTTCAATTGCATGAACAAGCTAACACTTCATCCAAAGAGAAGGATATAGCTCTTGT
Organism: Wurfbainia villosa; assembly: GCA_025175895.1. Taxonomy (NCBI): domain Eukaryota; kingdom Viridiplantae; phylum Streptophyta; class Magnoliopsida; order Zingiberales; family Zingiberaceae; genus Wurfbainia; species Wurfbainia villosa. Next base: position 43,733,403 of record CM045999.1, on the reverse strand, counting down.
TGTAGGAAAGAAGGAGAAGAAGAAAAAGGAAAAGAAGGAGGTGTCTTCCTCATCCGAATCCGAGGAGGACTCATCAAGTAGTGAGGATGAGTTGTCGGCAAGTGAGGTAGCACACTACGTCAAGAAATTTGGTGGGAAGTCAAGGAGGCTCACCAAGAAGGATGTGAAGAGGATGTTTCAATCCTCAAAAGGTAAATCTTCTAACAATTCAAATTCTATCTCTAACGTGACGTGTTTTGGTTGCAACAAGAAAGGGCATATAAAGCCCAATTGCCCGGAACTAAAGAAAAAGGAGGAGAAGGATAAGAAGAAGAAGGAAAAGAAGAAGAAGGAGGCGATGTTGGCACAAACGTGGGACACTCTAAGTATGGAGGAGTCTACCGACGGTGAAGAAGTTTGCCATTCAACCCAGAACTTAGCCCTCATGGCATTGGAAGAAACCGAAGCTCAAGCGAGGAGTCTTCTTCCTCTTGTTGATGAATCATCATCAAGTGATGATGATGAGGTAAATGACTCACCCAAAGTAGATTTACTTTATAAGACTATTGTATGCTTACAAAATGCTTTAAATAGATCAAAAACTAGGATTAAGGATCTAAAATTAGAAATCAAATCATTTAAGAATATAGATGCATCATGTGATAAATCATCTAGTGATGATAAGTGTACTCTTAGGGATGAAAATGATGAGTTAAGAAAAGAAATAAGTAAATTAAGAACATGCCTAGAAAAGTTCACTAATGGTTCCAAATATCTAGATATGATTATCAAGGACCAAAGGGCAATTTACAATAAGGCCGGTTTAGGATATAAACCTAAGGAGAAAGAGGTAGCATTTGCATCCCTAGTTAGTAGAAAATCCTTGATTAAAAGTAAGGGGAGAAAAGCATGGGTACCAAAGAAATTTATAACTAATGCTAGTGGTCCTAAGATTTGGGTACCTAAGGATTGTGTTTTTCATGTGACATAGGTAGAAGATCCAAGCTTGTGGATAGTTGATAGTGGGTGCTCAAAGCATATGACCGGGGATGAGAAAAAATTCTCCACTATCAACCACACTAGCCAAGGAAAAGTGTCTTTTGGTAATAGCGGCAAACTTAAAATCTTAGGAAAGGGCACCATTGAGGTATCTCCCAATCTTGCTATTCATAGAGTTCTATTAGTTAAGAATATGAAATTTAACTTACTTAGTGTAAGCCAATTATGTGATGCAAATTTTGATGTTAAGTTTGATTCCTCAAAATGCTTTATAAGACACAAAACTATAAATGATTGCATGTTAGTAGGCTTTAGAAAATCAAATATATATTATGTTGATTTATCTTATGCTACTAATCCTTCCACTAAGTGTATTATTGCAAAAGAGGAAGAAAGTTGGCTTTGGCATAGGAGACTAGGTCACATAAACATGAAGAATATAGCCAAAATAGCCAAATTGAAGCTAGTCAAAGGATTGCCTAGAGTCAAATATCTCAAGGACAAGATGTGTGATGCTTGTCAAGAAGGGAAACAATCAAAAACATCACACAAAGGTAAAACTTACTTAGTACCGCTTTACCATTAGAATTGCTACATATGGATTTATTTGATTGCCATAGTACCCATCTATAATTGGTAGTAAATATTGCTTGGTAATAGTAGATGATTTTTCTAGGTTTACTTGGGTGTTTTTCTTGAAAAATAAGGATGAAACCTTAGAAATAATCATAGGATTTAGCAAAAGAGTAGAAAATGAAAGAAAACTCAAAATCAACCGGATCCGTAGTGATCATGGTGGAGAGTTTGAGAATTCTAACTTTTCAACTTTTTGCTTAGAACAAAGGTACAAGCACGAATTTTCTTGTCCTAGAACACCCCAACAAAATGGGGTTGTGGAAAGAAAAAATCGTGTCCTACAAGAAGCGGCTAGGACAATGCTTAATGCATATTCCTTACCTAGCTACTTGTGGGCGGAAGCGGTTAATACCGCTTGCTATATCCAAAATAGGGTATTAATTCATAGGTTTTTAGGAAAAACTCCATTTGAATTGTGGAATGGTACAATTCCAACAATTCATTATTTTAAGGTCTTTGGATGTAAAGTCTATATCTTAAATACCAAAGACAACCTTAGTAAATTTGAGTCCAAAGCGGATGAGGGAATCCTAGTTGGATACTCATCCACTAGTGTAGGATATAGAGTCTACAATAAAAGGACTCAAAAGATTGAAGAATCATCAAATGTTCAATTTGATGAAACTTCAAATACATACCCTAGAAAATCCCCTATTGATGATGACATAAATAATGAAAATCAAGAAATTACCAAACAATTTCAAGATTTAAACTTAGGGGTAATAATCAAGGGGAGGATTGGATCAAGGGGAAGTAAGGGATGATTCCGATAATGAACATAGAATTGAAGTAGATCATGATCAAACTCAACTTGATACACCTCCTAGAACCATAAGAGTTCATCAAAGTCACCCATTAGATCAAATTGTGGGTGAATTATCTCAAGGAGTTAGGACTAGGTCATTCCATAGGGACCCCACTAGTCATATAGCTCTAATTTCTCAAATTGAGCCCAAAACATTAAAGATGCATTGCTTGATCCGGATTGGATCTTAGCAATGCAAGATGAATTGGCTCAATTTGATAGGAGTCAAGTGTGGAGTTAGTTCCTAGACCAAGTGAAAACACTATTATTACTACAAGATGGGTCTTTAGGAACAAACTAGATGACCAAGGAATATCACTAGAAATAAAGCACGATTAGTTGAAGGGGTTTTAATCAAGTTGAAGGACTTGATTATGATGAAACATATGCCCTTGCTAGATTAGAGTCCATTAGAATACTTTTAGCATATGCCTCCTATATGGGTTTCAAACTCCATCAAATGGATGTCAAATCGGCATTCCTAAATGGGTTTATTAAGGAAGAGGTGTATGTAGAACAACCTCCCGGTTTTGAAAATATGGACTACCCAAACCATGTATACAAACTTAGGAAAGCCTTATATGGTTTGAAACAAGCTCCCCGGGCTTGGTATGAAAGATTGTCAACTTTCCTAATCTCCAAGGATTTCAGTAGTATAGATCAAACTCTCTTTATAAAGTCAACATCTAAGGACATTTTTGTAGCCCAAGTGTATGTTGATGACATTATCTTTGGGTCAACAAATGATGAGCTTCTTGAAGACTTTATTCAAAATATGGAAAAAGAGTTTGAAATGAGTCTAGTTGGAGAATTAAATTTCTTCCTAGGTTTGCAAGTTAAACAAACTAGTGAAGGAATTTACATTTATCAAACCAAATATGCTAAGGAAATGATTAAGAAATTTGGTTTGGAAAATGCTAAGGTAGTGTCAACTCCAATGGCAACCAATGCCAAAATAGATAGTGATAGTGAAGGAAAACAAATAGATCTTACCCTTTATAGGAGCATGATTGGTAGCCTCTTGTATTTAACCGCTAGTAGACCCGACATATTATTTGCGGTTGGTATGTGTGCTAGGTATCAATCATGTGCTAAGGAATCTCATTTAGTTGCCGTTAAAAGAATTTTAAGATATGTCAAGGGCACACTAAATGTAGGTCTATGGTACCCTAGGACTAGGTCATTTGAATTACTTGGGTATACCGATTCCGATTATGCCGGTGCAAATTGATAGGAAAAGTACTAGTGGTGGATGCCAATTTCTTGGGTCCTCCTAGTTAGTTGAGTAGTAGGAAGCAACTTTGTGTTGCTTTATCAACCACCGGCCGAATATGTTGCTATGGGTGGTTGTGTAGCTCAACTATTATGGATGAAACATACCTTAGAAGATTATGAGCTAACTTACTCCAACATAAAAGTACTTTGTGATAATGTGAGCACCATTAACTTGACCAAAAATCCGGTGCATCACTCTAGGACCAAGCACATTGAAGTGAAACATCACTTCATTAGAGACCATGTAGCAAAGGGGGACATTGAGCTTAATTACATTGAATCTAAGTCCAACCTAGCCGACATCTTTACCAAGCCTCTCCCCGAACTAGAATTTTCATCACTTAGGAGAGAACTTGGGATGTGCTTTGTAGAATAGAAGTGTAGTTTTTGCATGATTCTATAGAAATACTAGGATTTATACCTTTAACCATCTCACAAAACACTTAGGAAACCATGATTTTTGTATTGAGCCACCTAGACAACATGTGAGATGTTAGGGAGATGCACTTGGTTCATCATGCTTGTTATGATGCATTACTATGAACCAAAGTGTCATCTAGAAACATTAATCCTTCATTGGACCAATCATTGGGAAGGCCTATGTACGATTAATGTGCATATAGCTCCAAGAATATGATTGGAAATGTCAAATAAAATAAAATATAAACTATGTCTATCAAACCTTGAGAAACAAATTCCTATTAATAAGCCAAAGTGATACAAAATTTTGCAAAGATATCATAACTTTTGCAAAATCTCAAGATTGTGTCAATATCAAAATCTAGAGGTAATATACCTTTAAAATAATTTTTCCTTGATAGGAAATGATCTAACAATATTACCACAAATTTCGTGATTTTGATCTTTATTGAATTAATTATGAATTTTAACCGCCAAAATTGCTATCGATCGATATCACCGACCGTACCTAACGCCACTGATCGATACGCTAATATCGAACCAAGCTCACGTTATCGCGACCGCCATTTATTACGATCGATCACCATCGTCGATCGCCATTTATGCGATCAGCAATCGACGCATGTAATGGTTCGTATGCGATCGGGTCGGCTGATCGATCACCATCGCCTGATCGCCATTTATGGCGATCGACGACGCTGCATGTAATGGTTCATATGCGGTCGGGATTCGATCGATATCCATCGATTCGATTGCCGACTAACTGCAATGATCGCGGTGTCATGTTTTTAGGGTTTTCCGCCGGTTCGACTCGCCATAGTTTCCCGATTTTCTCTCCTCTTCCTCTTCCGACGAACCTCCACCGCACCATTTAGCCGCACTCCTTCGTCTTTCCGGCGACTTCACCGACCGGAGCTCCCATTTGGAGTGCTCTCGGACTCAAGGACCTCCTCTTGTCACCCCATTCACGCTCTAGTTTCCACTCTCTCGGCTAGGGTTCGGTGGACACTGGCCTGTTGATTTTTCACCATGCCGCCTAGGTAAAATCGCATCTCTGATCTATGTTTGTTTGATTCTATAATCTTATTTCACTAACCCATGCTTATCTTGCTCATGCATCATCAACCTACATTGTGCATTTTCTTTTGTTGTCGTTTCGCCCATTTAGAATTAAGCATGTTGCTACTAAGCGCACCCGGGCACCTCCGACCAATGAGGGCCCGTCAAACCCTCAACCCCCTGTTGATCCTAGATTTCCAAATTCCGCCCTTGAAAGTGCTTTTCATAAAAACAAATTCCAACTTATTCCACCTAGGTCAATGGATTCCAAGTTTCTTAAAGACTTTTGTTTCGACATTGTTCAAATCATCCAACATTACAACCTTGAGTCGTTGGTTTTCTGTGAACATCACGTAAACATCACCCTCCTCTCTGAATTTTTCAATAACCTACGACCGGTTGGAGATGGGCTGAGATACCAGACTCGCGTTGCTCAGCGCGATCTGGATTTCAGTCCCCAGATATGGACCGATTTTCTCGGATGTCTTCCTTCCGAGAGTGATTTCACTCTATATCCATCTTGGAGTGAACCTCTTCCATCTCCCTTTGAGGAGATCTCTTTAGATTCCCTTCATGATACCTTCTATCACTATCCTCGACCTTTGAACACCAATTTATTTCAATCACAAGAATTGTCTGCTTCTGACAATGTCCTTTATAAGGTCATTGCTCATTGTCTTCTTCCCATTGTTACCCGTGGTTTGGCCTTGGTTCGCCCTCCACACCTACTTCTCATGCATTTCTTTCGTCAATACTTAGACATTGACATTGGTCTAAATACCTTCCAATGCATCATTCATTTCATAAGACCAAACAATGGAAAGGTTCACATACCATTTGGAAATGTCCTCACTCAATGGCTCAGCTCTGTAGGCATTGATGTGAATATAGGAGTCATTAAAATCATGAATAGGAAATATGATTGGAGGATCCCCGCCCGGCACTGCAGGAGGATGCCGCGGAAGGTGTTCGAGGATGGCTGCAGCAGAGTAGCCGAGGTGGTGCCGCAGGTGTTACCGAGGGGACCGCTGCAGGGGAGACTGCCGGGCGAGCGATACCGGTCTACTGACACACATCCTCCGCGCCCGCCTCGCGCTTTGAACGCAGTGGATACACGTTTTGCGGAGCTGCACCTCGAGCATCAGGAGCTTCTCTCTCTCGTGAGAGAGGTACATCGGCAGCAGCAGGACATCCTGGCGATTCTCCGCCCTGCTGCACCTGGACACCCTCCTCACGATGGTTCGTCAGCTGCTCCGATGGATGCTGAGGACGACGATCGTTAGCTTGCTTGTTTTTCTTTGTTATTCTCTTTTTGGCCGGTTGTACGACATAAACTCTTTTTTTTTTTTTTTTTTTTTTTTTTGTGTAATGATTTTTACTCAATGAAATGAAATATTTTTGTTGTTCATTTCTATTAGTGCCTAAAATTTGGTATTTGTCAAGTTTAGGAGTTGATCATATAGTAAGAAGTTATGAATAGTGATATGATACAATTACACTTTTTGGGTCATAATTCTGTTATTTTGGATATTGTATCAATCCATTAATCTGATGAACATATTTTTCATCTAATATTTTTCATATGTTATACTAGTCGAATAGAATGTGTATGCCAAGTTTCGTGATTTTTGGACACCCACGTAATTTTCTACGCATTTTCAAACTTTGACTGAAAAACTCGAAATTCAGATTTGTCTGATATCAGTTGACTGCCGTTATTGGCGATCGACTATGGTCAGCTGATCTATTGCTGTTCGATCGAACCTGTCCTTTGCTTTTGAATGGAAAGTGGTTTTTTCATCGGTTAAAAGGTTCAATTTTGGACATTATACAATTTACACAATATATATATGATACCTTGTATGGAAAGGCGGATTTTCTTGGTGCACTGGTTTAGGGGGAGCTAAATCCCTTATTTATATAATTGTTGGTGCAAGACTAGGATATATTTGCCTATTGCTTATGTTTTGTTTATCATGAAACATGTCTTGGATTTAGGGGGAGCTTCATATCAATTTTATACCTTTGTTCAAGATGTGTTAATTATAGTTCTTTCCTGCACTTATTGAATAACCTCTTCCCTTTTTGTTGTATGTCAAAGGGGGAGAAGGGACATTGAAGTTAGAATTCATATTGAAATATGTTTATGTATTAAAGGTCTAACTTAAATGATTGCCAAACATCAAAAAGGGGGAGATTGTTGGTGCAACAATGCCCCAAGCATTTATATATATTTTGATGTTTGGATAATCATCTAAGTTAGGCAATGTTTTGTGATCTAATTGTATACATGTTTAAGTGACAGGAAAATCCAAGTATGAAGACTTGGTAAAAGACAAGTCCAAGTGTGATCTTGGCAAAGAGAAGTCAAGGAAAGGTCTTGGCAGCATAAGTCCAAGCATGTAGTCTTGGCGGCGTAAAGTCCAAGCAGTCCTTGGAAAAGGAAGACCAAAGGAAAGTCTTGGTGGCATAAGTCCAAGCATGTAGTCTTGGTGGCGTAAAGTCCAAGCGTACTTTGGCAAAGAAGAAACCTAAAGCATGACGAAACCGAAGGAAGCTTTTGAAGGCAAGCGCATGGATGGAGTCGTGGACTCAGAGAAATCCTAGAGGCGCAAGGCTGATGGAGAAGCTAGAAGGTTAAGTCTAGGCTTAGGTTATGTTTTCAAGTATGAATTAGTCATACTTGAGCGTGCCGATCGGTGGAACATGGTGTCGGCCGAATCGCCTTTAAAATATAGCATTAGAGTTTGGAAGGCGATCGCGCCATCATTAGCGATCGCGCCTAACGAAAATAACCGTGTAGCCGATCGGCGGCCACATCGGCGGCATCGATCGGCGCCATTGTTGGCGATCGGTGATCGATAGTCTTCCCGTTGGCGATGACGGCAAATCCCGCGAATCCGGCTGTTCAGAAGCCGTTAGAATCGGCGATCGTGATGAAAGTCATCGATCGGTCGATAGACCTCCAACGGGAAAAAGAGGCTCTTTCCTATAAAAAGAGCCCAAGGGGAGCAAGAAGAGCCTAATGCTTATATTCTGATCTTCCTTCTAAGCTCCTACAAGTTTTCCAAAGCTTTCTAAGTATATTAATCTCCTTTCTCCTCTCAAATCTTCATTGTCATCTTTTGTAAGAAGAGGAGGTCTTTGTAAAGAGAAAGCTTCATAGTGAAATTGCTTGGGTTGATCCACCTTAAGGATCGCCGTGGAGTAGGAGCGTTATCTCCGAACCACGTAAAGGCTTTGTTAGCATTGGTTTTTGTTTTTACATATATTACTTGTGTTTGCTTCCGCTAATTATTTTTGTAGAAACGAAAAGAGCTATTCACCCCCCCCCCTCTAGCCTTCAAACGATCCCTTACAGGGCACAATTTATTGTAGTTGTTGAAGGGTTTCAAAAATAGTCCTGGATCAACTGTTGATCTTTTGGTTAATTGGGGATCATGATGTACTACTAGGTGCCACTCATGATCGTTCTATAATTAATGGTTAATTATAGATGGCCAACATAAAACAAGAACCTATCTGTTCACACGCACAATAAGCGTAATCCGAAGGATTTAAACCGAGCTTGAGAATGAGATGCTCAGACCGAGAGAAACTAGGTTTGGTTGGACCAAACATGGATCGAGCATGAAATCGTTTCAGTCTCAATGGAAGCGTGGATGTGCCATGTCTTATTAAGTCATGATGAATTAACAAAATTAGTTTGGTTCTAATCCAATGGTGAAGAATAAACCAAAGGGGTTTGGTTTGTTTTAAACGAATGAACCGAAGTTGGTTCGGTTCATTTTAACTTAAAATAGACTAACGCAGTTTGGTTTATTTTAACTTAAGTTATTGGAGCGTGTTAACGGATTTTTGTTATGAACCAATAACCATTAGGAGAATGTGTTCTCTATAAAAACATGACTTAAGGGTTTTTCGTGGATAACTTTTGGTGTTGGAAAACCTAGCCACCCTCTCCCTCTATTCTCCTTGTTGCCACCCAAGGGTTCCATGGCGCCCAACTTTTTGTCACCGTCCACCCTTGCTGTCGGCATCCTACTACTGTTAGCCACTCCTCTGGCGACCTTCCGGCGACTCACCTTGGTTCCGGCGACCAAGTGTTGGCCGACCATCCTCTTTGGCCGGCGCAACATCCTCCACCAAGCTATCCAGTTCTCTGGACAACTTGTTTCCTTTGTGTCGGAGCATCATTTGGATGACATTTGGAGCTCCAATAGTAGCTACCTTGCCGGGGATTCTATCTCCGGTAATCCTCATAGGTGGAGGATGAAGGATTCGTCAAACGGTTGACAAATTCCTCTCCGGAGAAGTTAGTTTTGGAGACTCATTTTTTAATCTGAATTTTGATTCGGATTGTGATCTTCTCTCGATCTCATCGTCTTCGACACGAGGCTAGTGACTCATACAAAGACAAGGCTCGTGGCTTCGTGAAGTCATCCTGATGATACTCGACGTGGATACGGATAGAGGCGATTCTAGCGAGAGTTTCTCTGGTTGATGCCTTTCCCGCTACACATGATACGTCAGGTATACCTAGAATAAATTTTCTTTTACTACAAAATTTGAAACTATGATTATATCTACACATGTTTTACTATGCATGTGTGTGGTGTGTGTGTTATAATAAATTAAATTTATTGCTTTTTATTTCTTCCGTTGTGCACATGTTTACGAAACATGTTCAAACACACACTCGCCGCGGTGCCGGAAACCCAACAGTGGTATCAGACCCCAGGTTGTGTTTCGACATAATCGTATAATTATTTTGTGATAGTCGTAATTATATTTATGGAAATTTTCTACTTTTGGATGTTTAGAAGTATTTATGGAAATTTTCTAATTTTGAAAAGTCTAGAAGTATTTATGGAAATCATCTACTTTTGGAAAGTTTAGAAGTATTTATGGAAATTGACACTTTTCATAATTAAAATATATGATTAGATTTGGAAATTTGTTTCCTAATTTAGTCATGATTTGATTTGAGAAATCAAATCTAAAATATATTTTATTTCCATAAATAGTTTTGACAATTTAGGAAATTTTTTCCTAAAATAAATTTGACTTTCCTTATTTAACACTTTCCATAAATAAAATATGTGATTAGATTTAGAAATTTATTTCCTAATTTAATCATGATTTGATTTGAAGAATAAAATCTCAAACATATTTTATTTCCATAAAAAGTTATGACATATAAGAAAATCTTGTACATGCCATAATTGTATGTCATGTAATTGCATTAAATGCATATCATTATGCCATGCATGTCGTGACATGTAGATGTATGTCATTTATGTCATGTCATGTAGATAATAGTTATTTGCATGCAAAGAGGATGAGACAGAAAAACCCTTACTCAATATTAAAGCCTACACCTTCCATTAATATGGTTAGAACCAGAGTTCCATTTCTTGTTTGGGTTGTTTGGAATAGTTTAATACTAATTGTTGGCAATCGGCTTGGGAGGCTCATCAGGTCCCATGTCCCCGGATTAAAATTTTCACTAATGAAAACTAATCCGGATGGGATGAGTTTCCTAAGCTCAACCAATTCGTGGTCGTGCTAACAACTCGAGCAATAGCTTGAACAAACTAGTTGTTCAAGCAACCAAGCTCTTCTAGTCGGTTAGCCGCGGAAGAGACGACGGACGGATCGCCGGTTTTTGTGTTTGTCTTCAGGGTCCATGATTATACAAATGTAAACTAGTATAATCAACACATACATAAAGTAAACATCCACATAATACATGCATATAATTGAAAAGCAATTATAAACATAATACAAAAGAACATTAATCAAAATAAATAAGATTATACCTCTTGTTATACCTCTTGATCTTCTATTGTATGTCCACCCTCCTTTTGGACATCGTGTGGGCGACGATCTACCAAAAGTTGAAGCCTCCTAGATCATCAATCTTCCTTTCCTTGTTCACTAGGAACAAAGGAAGATCCTAAAACAAAACTCATCTTCTTTTCTAGAACCGGCCACCAAGTCAATAAACTCGATGTTGTCGCCGGCCAAGGAAGATAAAATGGGGTATGGAAACCAACCAAAAGAGAAACAACAAGGGCATGGGCGCCGGCCAACACTTGGAGAAAGGAAAGGAAAACAATCCTCCTCCTTGTTGCCACCCAAACCCTAGACAAAGCTCGCCTAATTTCCAGCCAAGGATGAAAGGAAAGAGAATAGGTTGAGCTCCGGCCAAGGTAGAGGGAACAAGGATAGTGGTCGACCAACACTTAGAAGGAAGAAGAAAAGGATCTTCATCTTCTTGTTGCCGCCCACCCTAATCCCAAAAGCCTAACCCTAGCCGCCCAAGGGAAGCTATCCTAATGCCATCCAACCTAAGCCATAGAAGGAAGGGAGAAGCTTGGGCGCTGGCCAAACCAAGGAGGAAGGAGGAAGAAGGGTTGCCGGCCACCATTGGGAAGAAGAAGAAGAGGCTTCTTCTTCTTGTTGCCGCCCAACACCATGAACCAAACCCTAACCCTAACCTCCTTCTTCTTTCTTGCCGCCCAAGCCACCTTATCTCAATTAGTTTTTTTTTTCTTTTTCATCCATCCTTGCCACCCAAGCCTAAGCCCATATATATAGAGTTAGGTTTAGACCTTGGTTTAATCTCCTCCACTGGTTCTAGAAATTTAATCTCAACCGTCGGATCTAGGGTTTCATCCCAACAGTCGGATCTAGGGTTTCATCCCAACCATCGGATCTAGGGTTTCATCCCAACCGTTAGATCTAGGGTTTCATCCCAACCGTCGGATCTAGGGATTTAATCTCCACCGTCGGATCTAGGGATTAAATCCCAACCGTCGGATCTAGGGATTTAATCTCCACCGTCGGATCTAGAGTTTTGTTTTCCATCATTGGATCTAGGCTTCATGAGGATTATATTAGGCTACGATAGGGACCATGAGGAGGAGTTGGATCTTGGCCACCCGATGGATCGGAACCACACAAACTTGATCCATCAATGATGTTCCATTCAACTAGAAGATCATCATTGAATTACCTCACCAACCCCCATAAATTAATATGGGCTCCATATATTATTTCTACATCCATCTCCCCATGTTTAAGATATCGAATGTCCGGAAATTGATTGATTTACTGATCATCAATCAATTAACATCTAACTCCTCGAGTAGTACCACTCAACCTTATCATCATGTTGACTAAGTCAACCTGCAGGGTTTACATTATGAACCTTATGAGCTCCTCAAGGAGACATCATCAACCTAATATATAGGACACAGTTTCCTCCTATAATCAACGACACGCCATGTAAATAATATCATTTCCCAACTTACCGGGCATATTGATTTAATCCATAGAAATCTCACCCTCTGGTAAATCAAAGAAATAAATACTAAGTACATATGCTCGTTATTATATCGGGATTAAGAGCATGTTCAACATAATATCCGAGGTCCGATTCAATTATGTAGTCAGCAATAAATTGAATCACCTCTATGTCGGTCCTGCTCAATACACCTAAGTGTACTAGTGTAACTCTATGTTCAAGACAAAACAATACCAAGCTACACTACAACCATGCCAATGGTTTGTCCAAAACCATCTTGGTTGTGAGCCTCTACTTATATTCTACAAGGAACTGATAACATGATCTTCTGTGCCACACCAAGCACCATGTTATCTACAATGTAAAATATTAGACAATATGCAAATATATAATGAATATAAAGTGCAAACAATGATCATGTGATTCTTATTTCAAAATAAAATGTTCATACAAATAGAGCTAGGCTTTCAGTATACATTCTAACAATCTCCCACTTATACTAAAAGACTATGTTGTCATCACACTGCCATACATCTGATCCCCATGTCCTCCACATGCCTATCAAACGCTTTCGCTGGAAGGGCCTTAGTTAATGGATCCGTCAGGTTATCCTCTGATGCAATCTTGGCGACAGCTACTTCTCCTCGCTTTACGATTTCTCGTATATGGTGGTACTTGCGTTCTATGTGTTTACTCGCCTTATGGGCTCGTGGTTCCTTCGAGTTTGCAACTGCACAACTGTTATCACAATAAATTATGATAGTTCTGGGCAAACCAGGAATCACATCCAAGTCTATCAAGAAGTTCCTGAGCCATACAACTTCCTTGGTCGCCTAAGAGGCTGCCACATACTCAGCTTCCATGGTGGAGTCCGTCACGCATTTCTGCTGGACGCTCCTCCATACAATGGCTCCACCTCCCAAAGTAAATACAAAACCTGAGGTAGACTTACTGTTATCCCTATCAGATTGGAAATCGAAATCCGTGTAACCCACAGGGAGTAATTGGTCTGTCCGGTAAACTAGCATATAATCCCTAGTCCTTCTCAGGCACTACAATATATGCTTTACCGCAGTCCAATGTCCCTGTCCTGGATTACTCTGATATCTGCTGACTATGCCCACGGCATAGCATATATCGGGTCTCGTACATAGCATCATATACATGACGCTTCCTACTGCCGAAGCATGAGGAACCACCTTCATCTCCTCTATCTCCTCAGATGATCTAGGACACATCTCCTTAGATAAAGGAACTCCATGCCTGAAAGGTAGAAAACCTTTCTTGGAGTTTTGCATTCTAAAATGATCCATTATCATGTCTAAGTAAGAAGCTTGGGATTAGCACACTAACCTTGATCCCAAGAATGTGTCCCACTTCTCCCGAGTCCTTCATATCAAACTGTTTGGACAACCATACCTTTACGTCTGATAACACTCTGATATTGTTTCCAACTAACAAAATGTCATCTACGTATAGTACAAGAAATACCACTACGTTTCCGTCACATCTCTTGTATACACAAGACTCATCCGGACTTTGAATAAATTCATAAGTCTGGATTTACCTCATCAAAGCGGATGTTCCAAGACCTCGAAGCTTGCTTCAATCCATAAATGGACCGATTAAGCTTACATACAATACGCTCTTTTTCCCTTAGCAATGAATCCCTCTGGTTGCTTCATATAGATGTTTTCCTCAAGACATCCATTAAGGAAAGCTGTCTTGACATCCATCTGCCACACCTCATAATCCATATGAGCTGCTATGCATAAGAGCTCCCAGACCTGACTTGAATCCATAGATTCAATCTCAGTATTCATTGCACTTTGCCAAGATGTTGTATCTATATCTTGGATTGCCTCGTCGTATGTCTAGGTTTCAGGTTCATGTTTCCCAGGGACCAAATCAGAAGATTCACCCAAGAACATGAATCTAAGAGGCTGTCTCACAACCCTCCCACTACGACGAGGTATCAGCTGTGTATCCTCTGTGACACGCGGTGCAGTGACATGTGGTATATCCTCTTGTACCGGTGGTACTAAAGAAGTGACTTCCCCTTTTAACTCTTCCAGAACAATTTTACTCTTGGGCTTGTGGCTCATCACATAGTCTTCCTCTAGAAATCTGACATTCGTGTTAATGATCACCCTCTGATCTCTAGGACTATAAAACAATCCACCCTTCGTTCTCCTGGGATAGCCAACGAACATGCATAATTCTGTACGAGGTTCCAACTTACCAGTATCTACCTTCAGCATATGTGTTGGACTCCCATATCTGAATATGTCTTAGACTAGGCTTTTCGCCCAGTCCACAATTCTGTGGGAGTAGAAGGCAATGATTTAGATGGAACCAAGTTCAGAATGTACACCGCCGTTTCTAGAGCATATCCCCAGAATGAATTTGGCAAGTCAGAATAACTCATCATCGATCTAACCATCTCCATAAGAGTCTTATTCCTTTGTTCTGCTACACCGTTCTGCTGGGGTGTGCCAGGTGCAGTCAATTGGGATTGAATCTCAACCTCTGATAAGTAGTTCCTAAACTCTCCCAAGAGGTTCTCACCACCACAATCAGATAGTAGTGTCATCCATATCTTGAATAATCATCTATAAAAGAGACGAAATATTTAAGACCACCTCTTGCTTAGATAGTCATAGGACCACACAAATCAAAATGAACCATTTCTAGCACATCTTTGGCTCTATACCCCTTGGCCTTAAAAAGGCCTCTTGGTCATCTTACCCTCCAAGCAATATCCGTAGGTTGGAAGATCCTCCACCACTAATGAACCCAAAGGTCCATCAGCTATCAACCTTTGAATTCTACTTAGGTTAATGTGACCAAGCCTAAGAAGCCAAAGATATGTTTGGTTCATCTTCGAAGGTTCTTTTCTCTCATTGGAATTAGAAGATGAGTTATTAACTTCAAATTGCATCGTGGGAGGCTTTGAATACAAATTTCCTTTCAATGTACCTGAACAGATATTCTCCCTATTTCTTTTTATAACAACTCTGTGATTAAAAGAAATAGAATATCTATCTATAAACAATTTAGAAACTGAAACTAAGTTCTTTCTAAATAAAGGTACATAAAGGGAATTTTCTAGAACCTAAGTTTTATTTTTCTCAAGAGATAAATAAAACTTCTCCCACTGCAATAACTACTACCATCATGGCATTGCCCAAGTAAATGGTAATCTCCCCTTTAGCTAGTCGTCAGGGTTCCTGGAATCCCTGCAAAGTATTGCAGACATGATCAGTGGCTCTCGTATCTACACACCAGGTGCCTATAGATAACACCGCTAATCATGTTTCAACGACTAGTCCAAAGGATATACCTTTGTTCTACTTTGAATTGGGACAATCCTTCTTCAAATGTCCATCTTTCTTGTATGTGAAGTACTTGCCTTTCGGCTTCTTCACTCCTCCCGGAGATCCTCCCACCACCTTTGCTTCACCTTGTTTCTTCTTCTTCTTGCCTTTTGACTTAGAAGTAGAAACCTTTTTGAGCAACCATGGCTTGAGGATACTCTTTGAATAGTGCATACTTGTACTCCTTAGCAGTTAAGACAATATCTAGATTCTTTTCCAATCAACCTTATTTTGGTACAGTAAGTTTATTTCCTTTAGTATCATAGTAAGTGTACTGAAAGTCATTTTTGAAAATCCTAAGAATCACATAGATCATTAATGTAGATTTCAAAAAATTATTGATTCCTCAAACAATAAAATTTCGAAATCAACCAACACCTCAAAACACCGAGAATATCGCATGCCACGATAGTGTGGACGTATACGAATTCTACATTTGTAAGAGAAGGTTTTACCCATTAATTTTATTATCTTGTCAACCTTACTTTTTGACAAATAAAATTAATAGTTGGTTCCTCTTTGACCCTACAAATAAAAGCAGTGACTCCGATGGGGAGGATATTTTTTATTTGTATCTAAGTGTGCCCCATTACACAATACTAGGGGAATTATCTCGGATTATGTGTCTTACCTCTGAGGAAGTACACACGCTCCTAAATAATTTCCTATAACCATTATTTGACCTAGTGATCCGCAAACAAACTCATCCGATGGGGAGGAAGGCACTCAAAGCCGACACGCAAGTTTGTTGCATCACACGTCAAATTGTAATGGAGGCCGCGGGAATTAATTAAAATGTCCCTCTCCCACTTAGTAAATTGACAGTGAGGAATTTTCAAGCACACACAACATGCATATTATTACCGTAGATTTCAAAAAACAATTATTGATTCCTCAAACAATAAAATTTCGAAATCAACCAACACCTCAAAACACCGAGAATATCACATGCCACGATAGTGTGGACGTATACGAATTCTACATTTGTAAGAGGAGGTTTTACCCATTAATTTTATTATCTTGTCAACCTTACTTTTTGACAAATAAAATTAATAGTTGGTTTCTCTTTGGCCCTACAAATAAAAGCAGTGACTCCGATGGGGAGGATACTTTTTATTTGTATCTAAGTGTGCACCATTACACGATACTAAGGGAATTATCTCGGATTATGTGCCTTACCGATGGGGAAGTACACACACTCCTAAATAATTTCCTATAACCATTATTTGACCTAGTGATCCGCAAACAAACTCATCCGATGGGGAGGAAGGCACTCAGAGCCGACACGCAAGTTTGTTGCATCACACGTCAAAATTTAATGGAGGTCGCGGGAATTAATTAAAATGTCCCTCTCCCACTTAGTAAATTGACAGTGAGGTATTTTCAAGCACACACAACATGCATATAAAACAAATCAGCAATAAATATGGAAAAAATCAGAATTTTTCCAACTATTATGACAATGTTCTCAAATATGCGTCCCGTCGTGTCGCCACCTTGTCCGCTCCATCTTTTCCCATGCGCAAGTCACCAAAGAGATCCGAGCTAAGATGAACTATTTTAATTTACATCCATCGATCCTATACTCCACGAAGGAGTGTACAAATAATCTAGATCGGAAGTAAACTAAAATTATTGGCTAAACAATGCCGTATTTAATTACAAAAATTAAATACTAATTTAGCCTCATCAACCCCAAGGATTCAAATAATATACAATCACACACACATGCAATCACATAAACACATATATAGCCATAATAGTTGGATCTTATGCCTGCAACTAAAAAGTTATCTTACGCACATCCTACTATCATCCAGCATACACAATATATGATAAGTGCATGAAAGTAATCGAATCCAAAACACACAAAATCGAAAACCGTGGCTCTGATACCAATTGTTGGCAATCGGCTTGGGAGGCACATCTGTTGGGAGTATGGGGAATACAATCAAAGTCCCACATTGGTAAGACATGGAAAAGATCATGTGCTTATAAGAAAAAAGATATCTCCATTGGTTTGAGGCCTTTTGGGTAAAGCCCAAAAACAAAAACCATGAGGGCTTGGGCCCAAAGTGGACAATATCATACCATTGTGGAGATATGTGGATCTTATATGCACTAACAATTGGTATCAGAGCCATGGTCCATGTCAAGCCATGAACCTCGAACGAAGGAAGTTGAGCTCCCACGTCCGGATCAAGAGAACCAGACATCAGGAAGGAAGTCTAGTTGGGTCGGGGGGACCGAACAACTGACAGGAAGTCCTGGTGGGTTGAAGATCGGACATCAAGCAGAGAAAATCCTTCGAGGAGGGATAGGCTTGAGGGGGGGCCCAATGTGGTCCTTCGTTTGAGGGGGGGATTGTTGGGAGTATGGGGAATACAATCAAAGTCCCACATTGGTAAGACATGGAAAAGATCATGTGCTTATAAGAAAAAAGATATCTCCATTGGTTTGAGGCCTTTTGGGTAAAGCCCAAAAACAAAAACCATGAGGGCTTGGGCCCAAAGTGGACAATATCATACCATTGTGGAGATATGTGGATCTTATATGCACTAACAACATCGGCTCCCATGTCCCCGGATTAAAATTTTCACTAATGAAAACTAATCTGGATGGGATGAGTTTCCTAAGCTCAACTAATTCATCGTCGTGCTAACGACTCGAGCGATCGCTTGAACAAACTAGTTGTTCAAGCAACCAAGCTCTTCTAGTCGCTTAGCCGCGGAAGAGACGACGGACGGATCGCCGGTTTTTGTGTTTGTCTTCGGGGTCCATGATTATACAAATGTAAACTAGTATAATCAACACATACATAAAGTAAACATCCACATAATACATGCATATAATTGAAAAGCAATTATAAACATAATACAAAAGAACATTAATCAAAATAAAGAAGATTATACCTCTTGTTATACCTCTTGATCTTCTATTGTATGTCCTCCCTCCTTTTGGACGTCGTGTGGGCGACGATCTACCAAAAGTTGAAGCCTCCTAGATCATCAATCTTCCTTTCCTTGTTCACTAGGAACAAAGGAAGATCCTAAAACAAAACTCATCTTCCTTTCTAGAACCGGCCACCAAGTCAATAAACTCGATGTTGCCGCCGGCCAAGGAAGATAAAATGGAGTATGAAAACCAACCAAAAGAGAAACAACAAGGGCATGGGCGTCGGCCAACACTTGGATAAAGGAAAGGAAAACAATCCTCCTCCTTGTTGCCGCCCAAACCCTAGATAAAGCTCTCCTAATTTCCGACCAAGGATGAAAGGAAGGAGAATAAGTTGAGCTCCGGCTAAGGTAGAGGGAACAAGGATAGTGGCTGGCCAACACGTAGAAGGAAGAAGAAAAGGATCTTCATCTTCTTGTTGCCGCCCACCCTAATCCCAAAACCCTAACCCTAGCCGCCCAAGAGAAGCTATCCTAATGCCATCCAACCTAATCCATAGAAGGAAGGGAGAAGCTTGGGCGCTGGCCAAATCAAAGAGGAAGGAGGAAGAAGGGTTGCCGGCCACCATTGGGAAGAAGAAGAAGAAGTTTCTTCTTCTTGTTGCCGCCCAACACCATGAACCAAACCCTAATCCTAACCTCCTTCTTCTTTCTTGCCGCCCAAGCCACCTTATCTCAATTAGGTTTTTTTTTTCTTTTTCATCCATCCTTGCTGCCCAAGCCTAAGCCCATATATATAGAGTAAGGTTTAGGCCTTGGTTTAATCTCCTCCATTGGTTCTAGGGATTTAATCTCAACCGTCGGATCTAGGGTTTCATCCCAACCATCGGATCTAGGGTTTCATCCCAACCGTCGGATCTAGGGTTTCATTCCAACCGTCAGATCTATGGTTTCATCCGAACCATCGGATCTAGGGATTTAATCTCCACCGTCGAATCTAGGGATTTAATCCCAACCGTCGGATCTAGGGATTTAATCTCCACCGTCGGATCTAGAGTTTTGTTTTCCATCATTGGATCTAGGCTTCATGAGGATTATATTAGGCTACGATAGGGACCATGAGGAGGAGTTGGATCTTGTCCACCAGATGGATCGGAACCACTAAAACTTGATCCATCAATGATGTTCCATTCCACTAGAGGATCATCATTGAATTACTTCACCAACCCCCATCGTTGGAATGTATACTGAAAGCCTAGCTTTTTTGTATGAACATTTTATTTTGAAATAAGAATCACATGATCATTGTTTGCACTTTATATTTATTATATGTGTGCATATTGTCTAATATTTTACATTGTAGATAACATGGTGCTTGGTGTGTACGTAAGATCATGTTATCTCCCTTGTAGAGTATAAGTAGAGGCTCACAACCAAGATGGTTATGGACAAACCATTGGCATGGTTGTAGTGTAGCTTGGTATTGTTTTGTCTTGAACATAGAGTTACACTAGTACACTTAGGTGTATTGAGCAGGACCGACATAGAGGTGATTCAATTTATTGCTGACTATATAATTGAATCGGACCTTGGATATTATGTTGTACATGCTCTTAATCCCGATATAATAACGGGCACATGTACTTAGTATTTATTTCTTTGATTTACCAAAGGGTGAGATTTCTATGGATTAAATCAATATACCCGGTAAGTTGAGAAATGATATTATTTACATGGTGTGCCATTGATTATAGGAGGAAACCGTGTCCTATATATTAGGTTGATGATGTCCCCTTGAGGAGCTCATTAGGTTCGTCATGTAAACCCTGCAGGTTGACTTAGTCAACATGATGATAAGGTTGAGTGATACTACTCGAGGAGTTAGATGTTAATTAATTGATGGTCAGTAAATCAATTAATTGACGGACATTCGATATCTTAAACATAGGGAGATGGATGTACAAATAATATATGGAGCCCATATTAATTTATGTGGGTTGGTGAGGTAGTTCAATGATGATCCTCTAGTGGAATGGAACATCATTGATGGATCAAGTTTGTGTGGTTCCGATCCATCAGGTGGCCAAGATCCAACTCCTCCTCATGGTCCCTATCGTAGCATAATATAAACCTCATGAAGTCTAGATCAAATGATAGAAAACAAATCTCTAGAACCGACGATTGAGATTAAATCTCTAGAACCGACGGTGGAGATTAAATCTCTAGAACTGACGGTTGAGATTAAATCTCTAGATCCGACGGTTGAGATTAAATCTCTAGATCCGATGGTTGAGATTAAATCTCTTGATCCGACGGTTGAGATTAAATCTCTAGAACCGACGGTGGATATTAAATCTCTAGAACCGACGGTTGAGATTAAATCTCTTGATCCGACGATTGAGATTAAATCTCTAGAACTGACGGTCGAGATTAAATCTCTAGAACTGACAGTTGAGATTAAATCTCTAGAACCGACGGTGGAGATTAAATCTCTAGAACCGACGGTTGAGATTAAATCTCTAGAACCAATGGAGGAGATTAAACCTAGGCCTAAACCTAACTCTATATATATGGGAGAATGGGTTGGGCGGCAACAAGGATTTGGTTTTTTGGAGATTAGGGTTTTGCCCATCAATGGCTTGGGCGGCAAGAAACACTAATTAGATTAGGGTTTGGCTCCTTTGGTTGGGCGGCAAGGTTTGGAAGGAGAGGGGCGGCAACTATACGAGAAGAGCTATTCTTCTTCGTAGGTAAGGTGGCCGGTTCCTAGATCTCTTCCTTCTACCTTGGTTGGGCGGCAAGAGAGCCTAAGGAGGAAACCCTAATTAGGGTTTTGCTCCTATGGTTGGGCGGCTAGGGTTTGCAAGAAGGTGGGCGGTAACTATAGGAGAGGAGCTCTTCTTCTTCCTAGGGTGTGGCCGGCTCCTTCCTCTATTCCCTCCACCTTGACCGGCGTCCAACATATTCCCTTTCTCCTCTTCACTCCATCTTGGCCGGCGGCACTAGAAGCTAGGGTTTGTCCCTAGTTTGGTTCCTTGGTGGTTTCCATTTAGTTCTCTCTATTCTTGGGGCCGGCGACATCAATCCTTTGTGGATTGGTGGTTGGCTCAAGCATGAAGGGAAGGAGAGTTCTTCTTTCTTGGATTGAAGAAGATCTAAGAAGCTTCAACTTGTGGAGGATCTTCGCCCACACGAAGTCTACAAGGAGGTTAGGACATACGATAGAAGATCAAGAGGTATAAAAGTTTTATAACTTTTATTATTGATCTTTGCATGTTCTTATTGTATGCTAGCTTATGTTCTTTATGTTAGTATGTGTTGATTATACTAGTTTACATTAGTATGTATTTGTATAATCATGGACCCCGAAGATAAACATAAAAACCGGTGATCCGTCCGTCGTCTCTTCCGCGGCTAACCAACTAGAAGAGTTGTGTTAATTGAACAACTAGTTTGTTCAAGCGATCGCTCAAGTTGTTAGCACGACGACGAATTGGTTGTGCTTAGGAAACTCATCTCATCCGGATTAGTTTTCATTAGTAAAAATTTTAATCCGGGGACATGTGAGCCAATGAGCCTGTAACGCCGGCCCTTATCTGCTCTTAGGACGGCGCTACTTTACTATTTTTTTTTAACATGTTATCATAACTTAAACCTTCTTTTGCACATGCGTCACATATCATATTCATAATCAGCATGTTAACATATCTTGTCTCATTTCTAACATGCATAACATAAAGAGTCATTCATGAGTTCTTAAGTAATTGAACAGTAACATAAATAAACATCATCCAACATGATACTAATGATTCATAAGTCTTATAAGCGGAAGCAAAGTCTTAAGTGGTTCATTGTGCATGTAATATAAGCAGATAGTAACAGGGTCTTTCTCTACCATGCCACTATCACACACACTTGGCCCTTCCTGCTACTTTCTCTAGTTCAGGTTTCCTTTATCTGGAGTATATGGACAACATAAACTATAAGCATATAGCTTAGTAAGATTCTTGCCTACTCACAAAAGCCACATACTTCGTCAAGCAATTTGAAACATGAGCATACTAGCATAAATAGCCTAAGTATTTCATAGCAACACTAATCAACAACATACCCACGTAATAAAACCTAAGCATGGCATAGAGTTTACATCAGCATGCTAAGCATAATTAAATCTAAGCAGGGCATAATTTAACATAAGCATTCATGACATAAGCAATCCATAACATTATAAATCTTAGACATGCATAAAGTACATAATCACAAATATTCTTAACTCAACTATAAGCATCATAACTTCATAAAATCTAACATGCATAAAGTACATAATCATAAGAATTTTTAAACTTAACCATAAGCATTCATAACATAAGTATCCGTAACATCATAAATCTTAAACATGCATAAAGTACATAGTCACAAATATTCTTAAACTTAACCATAAGCATTCATAGCATCATGAAATCTAAACATGCATAAAGGACAAGTTCATAAGCATTCATAACCTTTAACTTAAGCATGCACAATTTCATAAAAGTCCTTTCTTTTCAAAACATATACATATAGATACTTCAACATAATCATAACTTGCATGGGGGGCCCCAGGTTAAGTACCACATAATGCGCGTTCCCTAATAGGCTGGGGTAGCGAGCCACCAGACCTACTAGAGCAAGACCCCTTATGTCTTACCAGGGCAAGACCTCTTACGTCTTCTTATGTCCCTTTGGATTTGATTAACGACCACCTGACGGGTCGGGTACTTAACCTCTTACAAAGTAAAATACTTAATTCCTTTCTTTCTTGTCATATCATAAAGAATGCTCTTAATCCCCAACATAAAAAGGGAAGCATCTCAATCTTATCTTATCATAAGGAGAGCTCTTAATCCCTACTTGAAAGGGAAGCATCTCCATCTTATCTTATCATAAGGAGAGATCTTAATCCCTACTTGAAAGGGAAGCATCTCCATCTCAGACATTTCATAGCATACATGCATTCATAACATAAGAGTGCCCTAAACGGGTCCTAAAGCATAAACATGTTAATCGCATAAGCATATTTCATAGGCATATTCATGGCATATTAAATCATAATACATGTTCATCACATAGGCATGTTTCATGGCATATTACCTCATAAACATATTCATCACATAGGCATAATTTCATGGCATACTACATCTTAAACATGTTCATCACATAAGCATATTTCATAGCATATTGAATCATGAACATTTTCATCACATAGGCATAATTCATGACATATTAAAATCATACACATAGCATAACTACATAAGGGGGTGTTTTCATGAAACCCTAACCCTAACACCAAGGTTGGCTGAAACATGTAAGGTATCAAGCTTGGATGTTTGTTACCTAAAATTCCTTCACGAAGCTTATAACTTATCATGGTATCATTAGAAGCATTTTCATGCAACCCTAGCCCTAAATACTTTGGTTGGCCGAAACATGTAAGGGCTCAAGCTTGGGTTTTTTTTGTTACCTAAAATTCCTTCATGAAGCTTATAACTTATCATGGTATCATTAGAAGCATTTTCATGCAACCCTAGCCCTAAATACTTTGGTTGGCCGAAACATGTAAGGTATTAAGCTTGGATGTTTGTTTCCTAAAATTCCTCCATGAAGCTTATAACTTATCATGGTATCATTAGAAGCATTTTCATGCAACCCTAGCCCTAAATACTTTGGTTGGCCGAAAGATGTAAGTGCTCAAGCTTGGGTTTTTTTTTTGTTACCTAAAATTCCTTCATGAAGCTTATAACTTATCATGGTATCATTAGAAGCATTTTCATGCAACCCTAGCCCTAAATACTTTGGTTGGCCGAAACATGTAAGGTATCAAACATTGTATTTTTTTTTTTTTGTCACCTAAAACTTCTACATGAATCATATAACATCTCCTACTTCCCTTAGAAGCCTTTTCATGCAACCCTAGCCCTAAATACTTTGGTTGACCGAAACATGTAAGGTATCAAACATTGTATTCTTTTTTTTTGTCACCTAAAACTTCTACATGAAGCATATAACATCTCCTACTTCCCTTAGAAGCCTTTTCATGCAACCCTAGCCCTCAAGACCTTGGTTGGCCGAAACATATAGGGCTATGAACTTGGGTTTTGGCACCTAAAAATTCCTACTTGAAGCCTACAATCTATGATCATATCGTTAGATTCATTTTCATGCAAACCCTAATCCTAAATTCCTTGGTTGGCCGAAACATATAAGGCTATGAACTCCATCTTTCTTTCATGTACATGACCTACAAAGCTTTACAAAGCTAATATACTGTAGGTGAGGGAATCTTACTTCCTTCGCTTTGCTTGGGAGATGACCTAATGGAAGCCACCTAGCTTACTCCTTGCTTGAATGGGGGGTTTTGGGCAAAGGATGAAGAGGGAGCTCGGTGAGGAAGAAGAAGAGAAGAGGGAAGAAGAAGAAGTGGCCAAATGGGACTTTCACTCTTCTTTATAAAGGGAGGAAGAGAAGTTTCTCTTCTCTTTTCCATGCCTCTTCATTTACCCTCATCACACTTATCTACAATTTCCCCTCTTCCCCTAATGATATAATCCTATTGGGCTTCTGGTTAGCGGGTGCATCTATAGGGCTTTGCTATCTTTAGAGGTTTGGGGTTCAATTCCTAGGCCTTGCATCTCTTTTTTGGCTATTTTCTTTTATTTTCGGAAAAACCCACATAAAGCCCATTATCGTAAAGCCAAAAATTCTCGTAAAATGGCTAGAAATTTTAAGGGCGTTACAATCCCTCATACCTTGTAAAAGTTTCATCCTCGAAACTTAAAACAATTCCGGGTACTTCTGCTTCATGTCCTCCTCTCATTCCCAGGTATCTTCCTCATATCGCGGATTCTGCCACATGACCTTTACTAAGGGCACTTCTTTGTTCCTTAGCCTCTTGACAGCTCGGTCTAGTATCTAGATAGGCCGACTTTCAATACTCAGGTCCTCTTGAACTTGTACTGTTTGTGGCTCGATCACTTGGTCCGCACTGGATATGCATTTCTTGAGCACAGAGACATGGAACACGTTGTGTATAGCCGACATCTCTTGAGGCAGCTCCAGTTTGTACGCTACCTTGCCAACCCTCTGCAATATCGGATATGGTCCCACGTAGCGTGGATTTAGTTTACCCTTCCTTCTGAATCTCATCACTCCCTTCATAGGGGTCACTTTGAGGAATACCAGGTCTCCGACTTCGAATTCTAACGGTCTACGCCGCATATCCGCATAGCTCTTTTGTCGGCTCTGGCGGTTTGATTCTCGGCGGATATTACTGTATAGCCTTGGGTGGTATTGTCAATAATAATATCGGCACGAGACCCATTTCCCTCCTTTCACCACCCTCGTACCAGCAGATAGGAGACTGCATCTTCTCCCGTATAGAGCTTCATATGGTGCCATTCCAATAGTAGCACAGTAGCATGTTGTTGTAAGCAAATTCCCAAGCACAAATCGACACGGCTCCTTAAAGTCTAGAGCACAAGCCCGACATATCTTCCGGCACTGGTTCACTCTTTCTGTCGGTCGATTACGAGGATGAAATCACGATCTTTGAATCTCAACTTGTGCCAAGAGCCTTACGAACACATTCCCAAAATGGGAGGTAAAATGGCCATCACGATCGAAATAATAGCCTTAGGCACTCCATGTAATTTGATAATTTCCTTGACATATAATAGAGCTAAGCTCTCAATGAATAGGTCATCTTAATCGCGAAATGGGGCAGACTTTGTCAACCCGTCTATGATTACCCATATAGCATCGTAACCATTTGTTGTTCTGGGTAATCCCGAGATGAAATCCATAGAAATTTCTTCCCATTTCCACTCTGGAAATCGTATCATTGCATAATCCCCTAGGTTTACGGTGTTACGCCTTAACCAGCGGTCGGATAGGTGGAGCCACATCCCTTTTCATGCCGGACCACCAAAATTTATCTCTTAAGTCCTGATACATTTTATTAGATCCAGGATGCATGGTATAAGGTGTTCCATTGGATTCCTCGAGTATCTTCTTCCGTAATTCCGAATCGTTCGGAATACATAGGCAGTCCCGAAAGTATAATAATCCGCCGTCGGCGATGCGGAATCCATTATCCCTTCCTTCCCGGACTTCCTGTTTGATTTTCTGGATGCTTTAATCACCATCTTGCTTTCCCAATATATCGTCGAACAACGTCGGCGCTATAGTCATGGTGGAAAGTTGTCCAGAAATAATCTCTATTCCGTAATTCATTATTTCCCTTTTCAGGGGCTGCGATAGCATTGATAAGGACATCAAAGCGGCACCGGACTTTTCGCTCGTGCATCCGCCACTTTGTTGGCCTTTCCGGATGATAGAATATCTCACAATCATAATCTTTGACTAGCTCGAGCCATCGGCGTTGTCTCATTTAGGTCTTTACGGTGAAGAAATATCTTAGACTCTGGTGGTCTGTATAAATCCTGCACCGAGCTCCGTATAAGTAGTGCCTCCATATTTTCAGAGCGAATACCACGGCTGCTAGTTCTAAGTCATGGGTAGGATAATTTCTTTCGTGCTCCTTGAGTTGTCTAGAGGCGTAAGCGATAACCTTGCCATTTTGCACAAGTACTGACTCAAGGCCCTGGTTTAGAAGCGTCACTATACATATCGGCTTTCATTATATTCAGAGGAGAGTCGAATGGGAGGTCGTTAGTCTCCTCTTGATTCAGTAAAACTCCTCTCACAAATCTCATCCATTTGTATTGATGGTCCTTTCTGGGTGAGGGTCATAGGAGAACTGCAATTCTAGAAGTCCTCTACAAAATTTACGTAATAGCACCTGAGTAAATTTCTGATTTCACTCACATTCCTTGGCCTATTCCAGTTCCTCATAGCTTCAATGTTTATTGGGTCTACCATGATTCCTTCTTTAGAGATGACATGACCCAAGAACGACACTTGATTGAGCCAGAACTCACATTTGGAGAATTTCGCATATAGTTGCTCTTTCTGAAGAATCTATAGTACGGTCTTCAGATGTTCAGCATGCTCTTCTTGGTCTCTCGAGTAGATAAGAATATCGTCGATGAAAATGATTACAAATTTGTCGAGGAAGGCCGAGAATACTCGATTCATCAGGTCCATGAACATCGCAGGAGCATTGGTTACTCCGAAGGGCATAACTACGAACTCATAATGTCCGTATCTCGTCCAGAAGGTCGTCTTCGGAATATCGCCTGGCTTTACTTTTACTTGATGATAGCCAGACCTGAGATCGATCTTGGAAAAGACAGTAGCTCCCTTCAGTTGGTCGAATAGGTCGTCGATCCTGGGAAGGGGGTACCTATTCTTGATGGTCACATTGTTCAGTGCCCGGTAGTCTATACACATTCGCATAGACCCATCTTTTTTCTTTATGAACAAAGACCTTTGGAGCTCCCCATGGTGAGTGGTAGGCGAGATAAATCCTGTCAAGTAACTCTGTAGTTGTTTCAAGTTCTTTCAACTCGATTACGCCATACGGTAAGGTTCCTTGGAGATCGGATTAGTTCCGGGAATCAATTCGATCTCGAACTCAATTTCTCTATCAGGTGGTAATCCAGGTAGGTCATCAGGGAATACCTCCGGATGGTCACATACCACTTTGACATCTTTTATCTTCTGGTTCTTTGCTGATATGGTATCCACTACATGTGCTAGAAATCTGGTGCATCCATTTTTTAACATTTTTCGGGCTTTTAGCGCCGATAAAAATTTCCTCGTTCCTTTCTTTGACTCCCCGATAAACTCAAATGAAACCTCTGCTTCGGGTCGGAAGGTCACCCTCCGTTTACGGCACTCAATTGAAGCACCGTACTTGTGCAGAAAATCCATGCCCAATATAACATCATAGTCCCACATATCTAGGACTATCATGTCACAATAGAGCTCCCTGTCTGCGAGTCTAATTGGTGCGGCGCACAGAATATGGGTGCATGGCATCACTTCTCCCGAAGGTAACATTGTTAAGAATTTATAGTCCAAGACTTGGGGATGCCTATCTATCTTTCTTGTGAAAGGCGTAGAGATGAACGAATTGTTGGAATGTATACTGAAAGTCTAGCTCTTTTTGTATGAACATTTTATTTTGAAATAAGAATAACATGATCATTGTTTGCATTTTATATATTCATTATATATGTGTGCATATTGTCTAATATTTTACATTGTAGATAACATGGTGCTTGGTGTGGCACAGAAGATCATGTTATCAGTCCCTTGTAAAATATAAGTAAAGGCTCACAACCAAGATGGTTTTGGACAAACCATTGGCATGGTTGTAGTGTAGCTTGGTATTGTTTTATCTTAAACATAGAGTTACACTAGTACACTTAGGTGTATTGAGTAGGACCGACATAGAGGTGATTCAATTTAGTACTGACTACATAATTGAATCGGACATCGGATATTATGTTGTACATGCTCTTAATCCCGATATAATAACGGGCACATGTACTTGGTACTTATTTCTTTGATTTACTAGTGGGTGAGATTTAGATGGATTAAATCAATATGCCCGGTAAGTTGGGAAATAATATTATTTACACGGTGTGTCGTTGATTATAGGAGGAAACCATGTCCTATATATTAGGTTGATGATGTCCCCTTGAGGAGCTCATAAGGTTCATCATGTAAACCCAGCTGGTTGACTTAGTCAACATGATGATAAGGTTGAGTGGTACTACTCGAGGAATTAGATGTTAATTAATTGATGGTCATTAACTCAGTTAATTGACGGACATTTGATATCTTAAACATGGGGAGATTAATGTACAAATAATATATGGAGCCCATATTGATTTATGGGGGTTGGTGAGGTAGTTCAATGATGATCCTCTAGTGGAATGGAACATCATTGATGGATCAAGTTTGTGTGGTTCCGATCCATCGGGTGGCCAAGATCCAACTCCTCCTTATGGTCCCTATCGTAGCCTAATATAATGCTTGTGAAGTCTAGATCCAAGAAAACAAAACCTAGAACCAACGGTTGGGATTAGATCCCTAGATCCGATGGTTAGGATGAAACCCTAGAACCAACGGTTGGGATTAAATCCCTAAGATCCGATTGTTAGGATGAAACCCTAGAATCGACAGTTAAGATTAAATCTCTAGATCCGACGGTTGGGATAAAACCCTAGATTCGACGGTTGGGATGAAACCCTAGATCCGACGGTTGGGATGAAATCCTAGATCCGACGGTTGGGATTAAACCCTAGATCCGACGGTTGGGATAAAACCCTAGATCCGACGGTGGAGATTAAATCCCTAGATCCGACGGTGGAGATTAAAGGAGGTTTAGTCCCTACTCTATATATAGATGGCTTAGGGTTGGGCGGCAACAAAGTGATTTGAATTGGAATTAGGGTTTGGAAAGAAGTTGGGCGGCTAGGGTTTGGAGCTAGGGTGGGCGGCAATCATCTTCATCCAAGGTTGTTGCCGGCGGCCACTTCCTTCATTCTTCCCTTGGCCGGCACCCATCATCTAAGCCTCTACCTTCTTCCTTGGCTGGCGGTTCTCCTTCCATAGGTTTCCGGTTATCTCCTCCTCCCTATTCTCCAAGTGGCCGGCGACAACTCTTCTTGAAGTTCTAGCGATCATCCATTGCTGATCGGTTGCACCAAATTCTCCAATTTGGTGGTCGGTTCTAGATAGGAGAGGTATTTGTTCATTTTTCTCTTTGTTCACAGCGGACAAGGTAGAGGAGAACTCGATCTAGAAGGCTTCTACACGTGGAGGATCTTCGTCCACACGTCGTCCACGAGAAGGATAGGACATACGGTAGAAGATCGTGAGGTATAAAGTTATTTTAACTTTATGTACAGATCTGAGCATGTTCTTATTTGTTTTGATTATGCATGTGTGTGTGTGCAAATATATTGTATAATCATGGACCCCGAAGACAAACACAAAAACCGGCGATCCGTCCGTCGTCTCTTCCGCGGCTAATCAACTAGAAGAGTAGAGTTGCTTGAACAACTAGTTTGTTCGAGCGACCACTCAAGTTGTTAGCACGACGACGAAATGGTGTTGCTAAGGAAGCTCATCTCATCCGGATTAATCCTTTCATCAGTGAAAATTTTAATCCGGGGACATGGGAGCCAATGAGCCTCCCGAAGCGACACCCACCTACAATTGGTATCAGAGCCACGGTTTCCGGTTTTGTGTGTTTTGGATTCGGTTAATTTTTTATGCATTTTTCATATATTATATGTGCCGGATAATAGTAGGATATGCGTAGTTTAACTTTTTGGTTGCAGGCATAAGATCCGACTATTATGGCCATGTGTGTGTATGTGAATGGATGTGTGTAAAAATTTATTATTTGAATCCTCGGGGTTGACGAGGCTAGATTAGTATTTAATTTTTTTAATTAAATACGACATTGTTTAGCCGCTCATTTTAGTTTACTTTCGATCTAGATTATTTGTACACTCCTTCGTGGAGTATATGATCGATGGATGTAAATAAAATGATTTATCTCGGCTCGGATATCTTTGGTGACTTGTGCACGGGAAAAGGTGGAGCGGACGAGGTGGCGACACGACGGGATGCATATTGGAGGACAATGCCATAATAGTTGGAAAAATTCTGTTTTTCTATATTTATTGCTTATTTGTTTTATATGCATGTTGTGTATGTTTAAAATTCCTTGATTGCAATTTACTAAGTGGGAGAGGGATATTTTAATTAATTCCCGCAGCCTCCATTACAATTTGACGTGTGATGCAACAAACTTGCACGTTGGCTTTGAGTGCCTTCCTCCCCATCGGATGGGTTTGTTTGCGGATCACTAGGTCAAATAATGGTTATAGGATATTATTTAGGAGCGTGTGTACTTCCCCATCGGTAAGGCACATAATCCGAAATAATTCCCTTAGTATCGTGTAATGGTGCACACTTAGATACAAATAAAGGTATCCTTCCCATCGGAGTCACTGCTTTTATTTGTAGGGCTAAAGAGGAACCAACTATTAATTTTATTTGTCAAAAAGTAAGGTTGACAAGATAATAAAATTAATGGGTAAAACCTCCTCTTACAAATGTGGAATTCGTATACGTCCACACTATCGTGGCATGTGATATTCTCGGTGTTTTGAGGTGTTGGTTGATTTCGGGATTTTATTGTTTTGAGGAATCAATAATATTTGAAATCTAATATTTTGATCATTGTGATTTTTAGGATTTTCAAATGGCTTTCAACCCACTTGCTGTGATTTTAAAAGAAAACAAACTCGTCCAAACTACATTGATTGGAAAAGAAACTCGATATTGTCTTAATCATAAGAGTACAAATTTGTACTCTTTGAGGTCTGTCCTCCTAAGCCCTCAGATGACTCTGATGAAAAGGAGATAGAACGTTATAAGAAATGGGTGAAGGCAGATGAGATGGCGCGGTGTTACATTTTGGCATCTATGTCAAATGTGCTGCAACATCAGCATCAGGCCATAGCCACAGCTTATGACATGATGTTCAATCTCAAGGAACTTTTCGGACATCAGAGTAGGGCGGCTAGGCAGAGGCTATGAGAAACTTGATGACGACTTCCATGATTGAGGAACACCGCTAGGGATCATGTTCTCAAGATGATGGCTCATCTTAATGAGATGGAAGTCCTAGGAGAGATCGATGGGAAACCCAGTCGATATCATTCTCGATCTTTGCCTAGGAGTTTTGGCATTACGCCTCAACTACAATATGAACAAAAGGTTGTATTCATTGGCGAGCTTCGGCGTAACTCCAGGAGGCAGAGGGCTTTTTCGTCGAGTTCTCAAGCCATGGTCGCTGTAAGGTTTCTTCCTCTAAACCAAAGGTAAGAAGAAGAAGAAGCAAGGTGGAGCAAGAAGGTGGCAGGACCTCGTGCAGGAGTGAAGATGCCAAAGGCAAGTGCTTCACTTGCAAGCAGATCGATTGGAAGGCTGGACTGCCCTCGCCAAAAGAACAAAGGTATATCTTCTTGTTTAGTTGTTGAAACATGTTTAGCGGTGTTATCTACTGCTCGTGTGTATATACAGAGCCATCGATCATGTCTGCACTCCTTAGGGGTTCCAGAAACCCGACGACTAGCCGAGGAGAAATTACCGCCTTCATGGGCAATGCTTATTGCAAAGGGGAGACGTTTATTTATCTTTTGATAGGAATAAATTTTTGGTTTTAAGAAATTGTCTTTATGTACCTACTTTTAGAAAGAATTTAATTTCAGTTTCTAAATTGTTTATGGATGGATATTCTGTTTCTTTTAATGACAAGGTGTTTATAAAAAGGAATAGGGAAATTATCTGTTCTGGTACATTGGATGGCAATTTATATACTCTTGAACCAAAAACTCCCACGATGCAAATAGAAGTAAATAGCTCATCTTCTAAATCTAATAAGAGAAAAGAACCTTCGCAAATGAACCAAACATATCTTTGGCATCTAAGGCTTGGTCATATTAACCTAAGTAGAATTCAAAGGTTGATAGCTGATGGACCTTTGGGTTCATTAGTGGTGGAGGATCTCCCAACCTGCGAATCTTGCTTGGAAGGTAAAATGACCAAGAGGCCTTTCAAGGCCAAGGGGTATAGAGCCAAAGATGTGTTAGAATTGGTTCATTCTGATTTGTGCGGTCCTTTGTCTATCCAGGCAAGAGGTGGCTTTGAAGACTTAGTCTCATTTATAGACGATTATTCAAGGTATGGATACATTTACTTGATGCGCCGCAAGTCTGAATGCTTTGACAAGTTCAAAGAATTCAAGGCTGATGTGGAGAACCATCAAGGTAAAAGTATCAAGACATTACGATCTGATCGTGGTGGCGAGTACCTCTTGGGAGAGTTTAGGAGTTACTTATCAGAGGCTGGGATTCAATCCCAATTGTCTGCACCTAGCACACCCCAGCAGAATGGTGTAGCGGAGCGAAGGAATAGGACTCTTATGGAGATGGTCAGATCGATGATGAGTTATTCTGAGTTACCTGATTCGTTCTGGGGGTTTGCTCTGGAAACAGCAGCACACATTCTGAACTTGGTTCCATCTAAGTCAGTACCCTCTACTCCCACAGAGTTGTGGACTGGGCGAAAGCCTAGTCTAAGACATATTCGGATTTGGGGTAGTCCAGCACATGTGCTGAAGGGAGATGCTGGTAAGTTGGAATCTCGTACAGAAGTGCGCTTGTTTGTTGGCTACCCTAAGGGAACGAAGGGTGGTTTATTCTATAGTCCTAGAGATCAGAAGGTGATCGTGAGTACGAATGCCAGATTTCTAGAGGAAGACTATGTGATGAATCACAAGCCCACGAGTAGGATTGTTCTTGAGGAGATGACAGGGGAAGTCCCGACTTCAGTACCACCGGTACAAGAGGAGACACCACAAGTCACTGCACCGCGTGTCACAGAGCATACACATGAGGCACCTCGTCATAGTGGGAGGGTTGTTAGACAACCCGACAGATTCATGTTTTTGGGAGAGTCTTCGGACTTAGTCCCTGGTGAACATGAACCTGATCCCTGGACATATGACGAGGCAATCCAAGATAGAGATGCAGTATCTTGGCAAAAAGCGATGAATTCAGAGATAGAATCTATGGATTCTAATCAGGTCTGGGAGCTAGTAGAGCCACCCGATGGTGTAAAAACCATTGGATGCAAGTGGATCTACAAGAGAAAGAGAGGAGTAGACGGGACGGTTGAAACCTTCAAAGCTAGGCTTGTTGCGAAAGGGTATACTCAGAAAGAGGGTATCGATTATGAGGAGACCTTTTCGCCGGTAGCTATGCTTAAGTCTATCCGAATTCTCTTATCTATAGCTGCTCATATGGATTATGAGATTTGGCAGATGGATGTCAAGACAGCTTTCCTTAACGGAAGTCTTGAGGAGAACATCTATATGCGCCAACCAGAGGGATTCATTGCTAAAGGCAAAGAGCATCTTGTATGTAAGCTTAATTGGTCCATTTATGGATTGAAGCAAGCTTCTAGATCTTGGAACATCCGTTTTGATTAGGTAATCCAGTCATATGGATTTATTCAAAGTCCGGATGAGCCTTGTGTATACAAGAGATGTGACGGAAACGTAGTGGTGTTTCTTGTACTATACGTAGATGACATTTTGTTAGTTGGCAACAATATCAAAGTGTTATCAGACATAAGGGTATGGTTGTCCAAACAGTTTGATATGAAGGACTTGGGAGAAGTAGGACACATCCTTGGGATCAAAGTTATAAGGGATCGCAAGAAAAGGATGTTGTGCTTATCTCAAGCTTCATACATTGACACTATCCTTGCTCGTTTTAGCATGCAGAACTCCAAGAAAGGTTTCCTACCTTTCAGGCATGGAGTTCCTTTATCTAAAGAGATGTGTCCCAGAACATCAAAGGAGATAGAGGACATGAAGGCGGTTCCTTATGCTTCGGCAGTAGGAAGCCTTATGTATGCTATGCTATGTACGAGACCGGATATCTGCTTTGCCGTGGGCATGGTTAGCAGATATCAGAGTAATCCTGGACAGGGACATTAGACTGTGGTAAAGCATATATTGAAGTACCTGAGAAGGACTAGGGATTATATGCTGGTTTACCGGGCAGATCAATTAGTCCCTGTGGGTTACACGGATTCGGATTTCCAATCAGATAGGGACAAGAGTAAGTCTACCTCGGGGTTTGTGTTTACTTTTGGAGGTGGAGCCATAGCATGGAGGAGTGTCAAGCAGAAATGCGTGGCGGACTCTACCATGGAAGCTGAGTATGTGGCAGCCTCTGAGGCAGCCAAGGAAGCTGTATGGCTCAGGAACTTCTTGATGGACTTTGATGTGATTCCTGGTTTGCCCAGAACTATCACAATTTATTGTGATAATAGTGGTGCAGTTGCAAACTCGAAGGAACCACGAGCCCATAAGGCGAGTAAACACATAGAGCGCAAGTACCACCTTATACGAGAGATCGTAAAGCGAGGGGAAGTTGCTGTCGCCAAGATTGCATCAGAGGATAACCTGGCGGATCCATTCACTAAGGCCCTTCCAGCGAAAGCGTTTGATAGGCATGTGGAGGACATGGGGATCAGATGTATGGCAGAGAGATGACGACATAGTCTTTTAGTATAAGTGGGAGATTGTTGGAATGTATACTGAAAGCCTAGCTCTTTTTGTATGAACATTTTATTTTGAAATAAGAATCACATGATCATTGTTTGCATTTTATATATTAATTATATATGTGTGCATATTGTCTAATATTTTACATTGTAGATAACATGGTGCTTGGTGTGGCACAGAAGATCATGTTATCAGTCCCTTGTAAAATATAAGTAAAGGCTCACAACCAAGATGGTTTTGGACAAACCATTGGCATGGTTGTAGTGTAGCTTGGTATTGTTTTATCTTGAACATAGAGTTACACTAGTACACTTAGGTGTATTGAGTAGGACCGACATAGAGGTGATTCAATTTAGTACTTACTACATAATTGAATCGGACCTCGGATATTATGTTGTACATGCTCTTAATCCCGATATAATAACAGACACATGTACTTGGTACTTATTTCTTTGATTTACCAGTGGGTGAGATTTAGATGGATTAAATCAATATGACCGGTAAGTTGGGAAATAATATTATTTAGATGGTGTGTCATTGATTATAGGAGGAAACCGTGTCCTATATATTAGGTTGATGATGTCCCCTTGAGGAGCTCATAAGGTTCATCATGTAAACCCAGCTGGTTGACTTAGTCAACATGATAATAAGGTTGAGTGGTACTACTCGAGGAATTAGATGTTAATTAATTGATGGTCAGTAAATCAGTTAATTGACGGACATTCGATATCTTAAACACGGGGAGATTAATGTACAAATAATATATGGAGCCCATATTGATTTATGGGGGTTGGTGAGGTAGTTCAATGATGATCCTCTAGTGGAATGGAACATCATTGATGGATCAAGTTTGTGTGGTTCCGATCCATCGGGTGGCCAAGATCCAACTCCTCCTTATGGTCCCTATCGTAGCCTAATATAATCCTTGTGAAGTCTAGATCCAAGAAAACAAAACCTAGAACCAACGGTTGGGATTAGATCCCTAGATCCGATGGTTAGGATGAAACCCTAGAACCAACGGTTGGGATTAAATCCCTAAGATCCGATGGTTAGGATGAAACCCTAGAATCGACGGTTAGGATTAAATCCCTAGATCCGACGGTTGGGATAAAACCCTAGATTCGACGGTTGGGATGAAACCCTAGATCCGACGGTTGGGATGAAATCCTAGATCCGACGGTTGGGATTAAACCCTAGATCCGACGGTTGGGATAAAACCGTAGATCCGAAGGTGGAGATTAAATCCCTAGATCCGACGGTGGAGATTAAAGGAGGTTTAGGCCCTACTCTATATATAGATGGCTTAGGGTTGGGCAGCAACAAAGTGATTTGAATTGGAATTAGGGTTTGGAAAGAAGTTGGGCGGCTAGGGTTTGGAGCTAGGGTGGGCGGCAATCATCTTCATCCAAGGTTGTTGCCGGCGCCCACTTCCTTCATTCTTCCCTTGGCCGGCGCCCATCATCTAAGCCTCTACCTTCTTCCTTGGCCGGCGGTTCTCCTTCCATAGGTGGCCGGTTATCTCCTCCTCCCTATTCTCCAAGTGGCCGGCGGCAACTCTTCTTGAAGTTGGTCGGCGCATCATCCATTGCTCCTTGACCGGCGGTTGCACCAAATTCTCCAATTTGGTGGTCGGTTCTAGATAGGAGAGGTATTTGTTCATTTTTCTCTTTGTTCACAGCGGACAAGGTAGAGGAGAACTCGATCTAGAAGGCTTCTACTCGTGGAGGATCTTCGTCCACACGTCGTCCACGAGAAGGATAGGACATACGGTAGAAGATCGTGAGGTATAAAGTTATTTTAACATTATGTACAGATCTGAGCATGTTCTTATTTGTTTTGATTATGCATGTGTGTGTGTGCAAATATATTGTATAATCATGGACCCCGAAGAAAAAGACAAAAACCGGCGATCCGTCCGTCGTCTCTTCCGCGGCTAATCAACTAGAAGAGTAGAGTTGCTTGAACAACTAGTTTGTTCGAGCGACCACTCAAGTTGTTAGCACGACGACGAAATGGTGTTGCTAAGGAAGCTCATCTTATCCGGATTAATCCTTTCATCAGTGAAAATTTTAATCCGGGGACATGGGAGCCAATGAGCCTCCCGAAGCGACACCCACCTACACGAATGGGTTGCCCCAGTGTCAAATAACACAGTAGCATACTGACTGAAAATAAATATCTGACCTGTGACAACCGTCGAGGCACTCGCCACATCTTCCCTGGTGAGGGAGAACACCCTGGCATTTGTCCCAACGGGTGGGGCTTCCAGTCTCCCTTGGCTTATCTGAGGACCCTCTATCGTAGCCTGCATCTGGTGAAGCTGTGGAGGAGCTCCCGGGTACTGGACATACTGCTGAGGAGGTGCCTGAACTCGGGTAGGGCAGTTCCAAGCTATGTGCCCCTCCAGTCCACAGTTGTAACACTTCCTCGTGCCCTGACGACATTCCCCCGGATGCTTCTTCCCACATGTAGGACAGTCAGGATACCCAGTTTGGCTGTTCCCTGGGCCCCCTTTTGGGCCATTCCACTGTTTCTTCTTGCCACTGCGGTCCCTCTTCCAGCTAGTATTCTGAGATTTCGGATCTCCGGTCCATGCCTTACTCTGCTGACTGATGTTGTTCAGGTAGTGCTCGGTGACCAGTGCACTACTGAATAGCTCTTCGGCGGTCTGGGGTCGATTGACTCCGCCGGCCACATTCAGGGCTATCTCCGGTCGCAACATTTTCAGCAGGAGTCTGATCCTCTCCCTTTCAGTACCGACTAACTCTGGGCAGAGACGTGCCAGTCGGTTGAACCTTTTCATAGCTTCACTAACTGATAGATCGCCTTGTCGGAACTCGAGGAACTCATCGTAGTGCTTATTTGTGATCCATCTCTGAAAGAACTCCTCGAAGAACTCCGATTTAAAGTCTGTCCACCTCATTTGATTTACTTGTCTCATGCTTTGACTCTCTCCCACCACATCCTTTCATCTCCGGAAAGACAGAACGAGGCACATTTTATCTTTTCGTGCTCGGGCCAATCCAGCAGCTCCACGATGCTCTCAACTATTTTGAACCAGGCTTGGGCATCCCATGGTTCGCCGGCACCAGAGAAATTTTCTGGTTTCAGCCTCTGCCACTGAATTAGATAGGCTTCGGGCCGGACCCCGGTGGCGGCATTGATTAGCGGTGCTTGCACCATAGTGGTCGTGTTAGGAGTTACGTTCTGCATCCTTGGTGTGGTGCTAGGGTTCCCTTGTTGATTCGTGAGAAAATTGTTAACCAGCTGTTGTTCTGCGACTTGACGTTGTAGCTCGGTAACCACATGCATCAAATCTGGTGGGGGTGCTGAGTCATTCCCTCTAGCACTACGTCTCCCGTTCATGTTATCTAAGTGATAAATAAATAATTAATTAAGGTATTATTATAATTTCTACTCATATACAGG
This sequence comes from Wurfbainia villosa, assembly GCA_025175895.1. Lineage (NCBI taxonomy): Eukaryota > Viridiplantae > Streptophyta > Magnoliopsida > Zingiberales > Zingiberaceae > Wurfbainia > Wurfbainia villosa. The sequence continues at coordinate 43,694,114 of CM045999.1, read as the reverse complement.
CATCTAACATCCCATATCATAAACAAGGTAAGGTATCCTTTCTAGTGATATTTCTAGGTTAGAGACATGTTTCCATCATATAAAGCTGGGTAAGGTATCCTTCTTAGTTGAAATTCTATGTGAGAAACCTGTTTCCATCCTATAAGGCATGGTAAGGTATCCTTACTATCTAGGTCACAAGTACGGTTCCATTATACTAGACATGATGAAGTATTATTTCTATCTAAGTCACAAGTGTGACTCCATTCTACTAAAACACAATGAGGTATTATTTCTATCTAAATCACAAGTGTGATTCCCTTCTACTAAAACATTATGAGGTGTTATTTCTATCTAAATCACAAGTGTGATTCCATTCTACTAAAACATGATGAGGTATTATTTCTATCTAAGTCACAAGTGTGATTCCATTCTACTAAAACATGATGAGGTATTATTTCTATCTAAATAGAAGACATTCTTCATTATAAAAGCAACTTAGGTATGCATAAAGTTACTTACTTGGAAATAGCAAGATGGAGGCTTGATGTGTGATAGTGGAAAGGTGAACCCGCTCTGATACCAACCTGTAACGCCCACCCTTATCTGCTCTCAGGGCGGCGCTACTTTACTATTTTTTTTAACATGTTATCATAACTTAAACCTTTTTTTGCACATGCGTCACATATCATATTCATAATCAGCATGTTAACATATCTTGTCTCATTTCTAACATGCATAACATAAAGAGTCATTCATGAGTTCTTAAGTAATTGAACAGTAACATAAATAAGCATCATCCAACATGATACTAATGATTCATAAGTCTTATAAGCAGAAGCAAAGTCTTAAGTGGTTCATTGTGAATGTAATATAAGCAGATAGTAACAGGGTCTTTCTCCACCATGCCACTATCACACACACTTGGCCCTTCCTGCTACTTTCTCTAGTTCAGGTTTCCTTATCTGCAGTATATGGACAACATAAACTATAAGCATATAGCTTAGTAAGATTCTTGCCTACTCACAAAAGCCACAAACTTCGTCAAGCAATTTGAAACATGAGCATACTAGCATAAATAGCCTAAGTATTTCATAGCAACACTAATCAACAACATACCCACGTAATAAACCTAAGCATGACATAGAGTTTACATCAGCATGCTAAGCATAATTAAATCTAAGCAGGGCATAATTTAACATAAGCATTCATGACATAAGCAATCCATAACATTATAAATCTTAGACATGCATAAAGTACATAATCACAAATATTCTTAACTCAACTATAAGCATCATAACTTCATAAAATCTAACATGCATAAAGGACATAATCATAAGCATTTTTAAACTTAACCATAAGCATTCATAACATAAGTATCCATAACATCATAAATCTTAAACATGCATAAAGTACATAGTCATAAATATTCTTAAACTTAACCATAAGCATTCATAGCATCATGAAATCCAAACATGCATAAAGGACAAGTTCATAAGCATTCATAACCTTTAACTTAAGCATGCACAATTTCATAAAATTCCTTTCTTTTCAAAACATATACATATAGATACTCCAACAAAATCATAACTTGCATGGGGGGCCCCAGGTTAAGTACCACATAATGCGCGTTCCCTAATAGGCTGGGGTAGCGAGCCACCAGACCTACTAGAGCAAGACCTCTTACGTCTTACCAGGGCAAGACCTCTTACGTCTTCTTATGTCCCTTTGAATTTGATTAACGACCACCTGACGGGTCGGGTACTTAACCTCTTACAAAGTAAAATACTTAATTCCTTTCTTTCTTGTCATATCATAAAGAATGCTCTTAATCCCCAACATAAAAAGTGAAGTATCTCAATCTTATCTTATCATAAGGAGAGCTCTTAATCCCTACTTGAAAGGGAAGCATCTCCATCTTATCTTATCATAAGGAGAGCTCTTAATCCCTACTTGAAAGGGAAGCATCTCCATCTTATCTTATCATAAAAAGAGCTCTTAATCCCTACTTGAAAGGGAAGCATCTCCATCTTAGAAATTTCATAGCATACATGCATTCATAACATAAGAGTGCCCTAAACGGGTCCTAAAGCATAAACATGTTCATCGCATAAGCATATTTCATAGGCATATTCATGGCATATTAAATCATAATACATGTTCATCACATAGGCATGTTTCATGGCATATTACCTCATAAACATATTCATCACATAGGCATAATTTCATGGCATACTACATCTTAAACATGTTCATCACATAAGCATATTTCATAGCATATTGAATCATGAACATTTTCATCACATAGGCATAATTCATGACATATTAAAATCATACACATAGCATAACTACATAAGGGGGTGTTTTCATGAAACCCTCACCCTAACACCAAGGTTGGCCGAAACATGTAAGGTATCAAGCTTGGATGTTTGTTACCTAAAATTCCTTCATGAAGCTTATAACTTATCATGGTATCATTAGAAGCATTTTCATGCAACCCTAGCCCTAAATACTTTGGTTGGCCGAAACTTGTAAGGGCTCAATCTTGGGTTTTTTTTGTTACCTAAAATTCCTTCATGAAGCTTATAACTTATCATGGTATCATTAGAAGCATTTTCATGCAACCCTAGCCCTAAATACTTTGGTTGGCCGAAACATGTAAGCTATCAAGCTTGGATGTTTGTTACCTAAAATTCCTTCATGAAGCTTATAACTTATCATGGTATCATTAGAAGCATTTTCATGCAACCCTAGCCCTAAATTCTTTGGTTGGCCGAAACATGTAAGGGCTCAAGCTTGGGTTTTTTTTTTGTTACCTAAAATTCCTTCATGAAGCTTATAACTTATCATGGTATCATTAGAAGCATTTTCATGCAACCCTAGCCCTAAAGACTTTGGTTGGCCGAAACATGTAAGGTATCAAACATTGTATTATTATTTTTTTGTCACCTAAAACTTCTACATGAAGCATATAACATCTCCTACTTCCCTTAGACGCCTTTTCATGCAACCCTAGCCCAAAATACTTTGGTTGGCCGAAACATGTAAGGTATCAAACATTGTATTATTTTTTTTTCACCTAAAACTTCTACATGATGCATATAACATCTCCTACTTCCCTTAGAAGCCTTTTCATGCAACCCTAGCCCTCAAGACCTTGGTTGGCCGAAACATATAGGGCTATGAACTTGGGTTTTGGCACCTAAAAATTCCTACTTGAAGCCTACAATCTATGATCATATCCTTAGATTCATTTTCATGCAAACACTAACCCTAAATTCCATGGTTGGCCGAAACATATAAGGCTATGAACTCCATCTTTCTTTCATGTACATGACCTACAAAGCTCTATAAAGCTAATATACTGCAGGTGAGGGAATCTTACTTCCTTCGCTTTGCTTGGGAGATGACCTAATGGAAGCCACCTAGCTTTCTCCTTGCTTGAATGGGGGTTTCGGCCAAAGGATGAAGAGGGAGCTCGGTGAGGAAGAAGAAGAGAAGAGGGAAGAAGAAGAAGTGGCCAAATGGGACTTTCACTCTTCTTTATAATGGGAGGAAGAGAAGTTTCTCTTCTCTTTTCCATGCCTCTTCATTTACCCTCATCACACTTATCTACAATTTCCCCTCTTCCCCTAATAATATAATCCTATTGGGCTTCTGGTTAGTGGGTGCATCTATAGGGCTTGGCTATCTCTAGAGGTTTGGGGTTCAATTCCTAGGCCTTGCATCTCTTTTTTGGCTATTTTCTTTTATTTTCGGAAAAACCCACATAAAGCCCATTATCGTAAAGCCAAAAATTCTCGTAAAATGGCTAGAAATTTTACGGGCGTTACAGAGCCTCCCGAGAAACATGACAATCTCCCAACAATTGTTATCAGAGCCTTGGTTTCCAATTTTGTGTGTTTTAGATTCGGTTATTTTTATGCACATTTTCATATATTATATGTGCCGAATAATAGTAGGATATACGTAGTTTAACTCTTTGGTTGCAGGCGTAAGATCCGACTATTATGGCCATATGTGTGTATGTGATTGTATGTGTATAAATATTTATTATTTGAATCCTCGGGGTTGACGAGGCTAGATTAGTATTTAATTTTTGTAATTAAATACGACATTGTTTAGCCGCTCATTTTAGTTTACTTTCGATCTAGATCATTTGTACACTCCTTCGTGGAGTATAGGATCGATGGATGTAAATTAAAATGATATATCTCGGTTCGGATCTCTTTATGTGGCTTGCGGACGGAAAAGGTGGAGCGGACGAGGTGGCGACAAGGCGGGACGCATATTGGAGAACAAAGCCATAATAGTTGGAAAAATTCTATTTTTTCCATATTTATTGCTGATTTGTTTTATATGCATGTTGTGTGCGCTTGAAAATTCCTCATTTTCAATTTACTAAGTGGGAGAGGGATATTTTAATTAATTCCCGCGGCCTCCATTACAATTTGACGTGTGATGCAACAAACTTGCGTGTCGGCTCTGAGTGCCTTCCTCCCTGCGGATGAGTTTGTTTGCGGATCACTAGGTCAAATAATGGTTATAGGAAATTATCTAGGAGCGTGTGTACTTCCACAGCGGTAAGTCACATAATCCGAAATAATTCCCTTAGTATCGTGTAATGGTGCACACTTAGATGCAAATAAAGGTATCCTCCCCATCGGAGTCACTACTTTTATTTGTAGGGCCAAAGAGGAACCAACTATTAATTTTATTTGTCAAAAAGTAAGGTTGACAAGATAATAAAATTAATGGGTAAAATCTCCTCTTACAAATGTAGAATTCGTATACGTCCACACAGCGTGACATGCGATATTCTCGGTGTTTTGAGGTGTTGGTTGATTTTGGAATTTTATTATTTTGAGGAATCAATAATATTTGAAATCTAAAGTCATGATCTATGTGATTCTTAGGATTTTCAAAATGACTTTCAGTCCACTTGTTGTGATACTAAAGGAAATAAACTTACTGTACCCAAATAATGTTGATTGGAAAAGAATCTAGATATTGTCTTATCTGCTAAGAAGTACAAGTATGCACTCTTCAAAGAGTGTCCTCAAGACATGGTTGCTCAAAAAGGTTTCTACTTCTAAGCCGAAAGGCAAGACGAAGGAGAAACAAGGTGGAGCAAAGGTGGTGGGAGGATCTCAGGGAGGAGTGAAGAAGCCGAAAGGCAAGTACTTCACTTGGAAGCAGACTTGACATAAGAAGAAGGATTATCCCAATCCGAAGCAAGAACAAATGTAAATCCTTTGGTCCAGTCGTTGAAAACATGGTTAGAGGCATTATCTACCGGCACCTGGAGTGTAGATACGGGAGCCACTAATCATGTCTGCAACACTTTGCAGGGGTTCCAGGAAACCCGACGACTAGCTAAAGGGGATATTACCATTTACTTGGGCAATGCCATGAAGATGGCGGCTATTGCAGTGGGAGAAGTTTTATTTATCTCTTAAGAAAAATAAAATTTTGGTTCTTAAGAATTTTCTTTATGTACCTTTATTTAGAAAGAATTGCTTTCGATTTCTAAATTATGGATGGATAATCTATTCCTTTTAATGACAAATTTGTTATAAAAGGAATAGGGACATTATCTATTCAGGTACATAGATAGGAAATTTATAACTTGAACCACAAGCTCCCACGATGCAAATTGAAGTTTACAACTCATCTTCTAATTCCGATAAGAGAAAAGAACCTTCGAAGATGAACCAAACATATCTTTGGGATCTTAGGCTTGGTCATATTAACCTAAGCAGAATTCAAAGGTTGATAGCTGATGGACCTTTGGGTTCATTAGTGGTGGAGGATCTCCCAACCTGCGAATCTTGCTTGGAGGGAAAGATGACCAAGAGGCCTTTCAAGGCCAATGGGTATAGATCCAAAGATGTGTTGGAATTGGTTCATTCTGATTCGTATGGTCCTATGTCTATCCAGGCAAGAGGTAGTTTTGAATATTTCATCTTTTTCATAGACAATTATTCAAAATGACACTACGATCTGATCGTAGTGGTGAATACCTCTTGGGAGAGTTTAGGAATTACTTATCAAAGGCTTGGATTCAATCCCAATTGTCTACACCTGGCACACCCCAGCAGAATGGTGTAGCGGAGCGAAGGAATAGGACTCTTATGAAGATGGTTAGATCGATGATGAGTTATTCTGACTTGCCAGATCCATTCTGGGGATATGATCTAGATACGACGGTGTACATTCTGAACTTGGTTCCATCTAAATTAGTGCCTTCTACTCCCACAGAGTTGTGGACTGGGCGGAAGCCTAGTCTAAGACATATTCGGATATGGGGAGTCCAGCACATGTGCTGAAGGCTGATGCTGGTAAGTTGGAACCTCGTACAGAAGTGCGCTTGTTTGTTGGCTATCCTAAGGGAACGAAGGGTGGTTTGTTTTATAGTCCTAAAGATCAGAGGGTGATCGTTAGTACGAATGCCAGATTTCTAGAGGAGGACTATGTGATGAACCATAAGCCCACGAGTAGGATTGTTCTTCAGGAGTTGACAGGGGAAGTCACGACTTCAGTACCACCGGTACAAGAGGATATACCACATGTTACTGCACCACATGTCACAGAGGATACATAGGTGATACCTCGTCGTAGTGGGAGGGTTGTGAGACAGCCTGGGAGATTCATGTTCATGGGAGAATCTTCCAATTTGGTCCCTGGCGAACATGAACCTGATCCCTGGACATATGACGAGGCAATCCAAGATAAAGATGCAGCATCTTTGCAAAGTGCAATGAATACTGAGATTGAATTTATGGATTCAAATCAGGTCTGGGAGCTCTTATGCATAGCAGCTCATATGGATTATGAGGTGTGGCAGATGGATGTCAAGACAGCTTTGCTTAATGGAAGTCTTGAGGAGAACATCTATATGAAGCAACCAGAGATTCATTGCTAAGGACAAAGGGCATCTTGTATGTAAGCTTAATCGGTCCATTTATGGATTGAAATAAGCTTCGAGGTCTTGAAACATCCGCTTTGATGAGGTAAATCCAGATTTATGGATTTATTCAAAGTATGGATGAGTCTTGTGTATACAAGAGATGTGACAGAAACGTAGTGGTATTTCTTGTACTATACGTATATAACATTTTGATAGTTGGCAACAATATCGGAATGTTATCGGACGTAAGGGTATGGTTGTCCAAACAGTTTTGAAGGACTTGGGAGAAGTGAGACACATCCTTGGGATCAAGGTTAGTGTGCTAATCCCAAGCTTCATACATAGACACGATTATGGATCGTTTTAGCATGCAAAACTCCAAGAAAGGTTTTCTACCTTTTAGGCATGGAGTTCCTTTATCTAAGGAGATGTGTCCTAGATCATCTGAGGAGATAGAGGAGATGAAGGCGGTTCTTTATGCTTCGGCAGTAGGAAGCCTCATGTATACGATGCTATGTACGAGACCCGATATCTGCTATGCTATGGGCATGGTCAGCAGATACCAGAGTAATCCAGGACAGGGACATTGGACTGCGGTAAAGCATATATTGTAGTGCCTGATAAGGACTAGGGATTATATGCTAGTTCACCGAGCAGACAAATTACTCCCTATGGGTTACATAGATTCCGATTTCCAATCTGATAGGGATAACAGTAAGTCTACCTCATGTTTTGTATTTAATTTGGGAGGTGGAGCCATTGTATGGAGGAGTGTCAAGCAGAAATGCGTGGTGGACTCTACCATGGAAGCTGAGAATGTGGCAGCCTCTAAGGCGGCCAAAGTACCTGGGTGGCTCAGGAACTTCCTGATGGACTTGGATATGATTCCTGGTTTGCCCACAAATATCACAATTTATTGTGATAATAATGGTGCAGTTGCAAACTCGAAGGAACCATGAGCCCAAAAGGTAAGTAAATGCATAGAGCGCAAGTACCACCTGATACGAGAAATCGTAAAGGAGGTGGAAGTTGTTGTCGCTAAGATTGTATCAGAGGATGACCTGGTAGACCCTTTCACTAAGGCCCTTCTAGCGAGAGCTTTGATAGGCATGTGGAGGGAAGGGGAATCAGATGTATGGTAGTGTGATGACAGCGTAATCTTTTAGTATAAGTGGGAGATTGTTGGAATGTATACTGAAAGCCTAGCTTTTTTGTATGAACATTTTATTTTGAAATAAGAATCACATGATCATTGTTTGCACTTTATATTTATTATATGTGTGCATATTGTCTAATATTTTACATTGTAGATAACATGGTACTTGGTGTGGCACAGAAGATCATGTTATCAGTCCCTTGTAGAATATAAGTAGAGGCTCATAACCAAGATGATTTTGGACAAACCATTGGCATGGTTGTAGTGTAGCTTGGTATTGTTTTGTCTTGAACATAGAGTTACACTAGTACACTTAGGTGTATTGAGCAGGACCGACATAGAGGTGATTCAATTTATTGCTGACTATATAATTGAATCGGACCTCAGATATTATATTGTACATGCTCTTAATCCCGATATAATAACGGGCACATGTGCTTAGTATTTATTTCTTTGATTTACCAAAGGGTGAGATTTCTATGGATTAAATCAATATGCCCGGTAAGTTGGGAAATGATATTATTTATATGGTGTGACGTTGATTATAGGAGGAAACTGTGTCCTATATATTAGGTTGATGATGTCCCCTTGAGGAGCTCATTAGGTTCGTCATGTAAACCCTACAGGTTGACTTAGTCAACATGATGATAAGGTTGAGTGGTACTACTCGAGGAGTTAGATGTTAATTATTTGATGGTCAGTAAATCAATTAATTGACGGACATTCGATATATTAAACACGGGGAGATGGATGTACAAATAATATATGGAGCCCATATTAATTTATGTGGGTTGGTGAGGTAGTTCAATGATGATCCTCTAGTGGAATGGAACATCATTGAGGGATCAAGTTTGTGTGGTTCCGATCCATCGGGTGGCCAAGATCCAACTCCTCCTCATGGTCCCTATCGTAGCCTAATATAAACCTCATGAAGTCTAGATCAAATGATGGAAAACAAATCTCTAGAACCGACGGTTGAGATTAAATCTCTAGAACCAACGGTGGAGATTAAATCTCTAGAACTGACGGTTGAGATTAAATCTCTAGATCTGACGGTTGAGATTAAATCTCTTGATCCGACAGTTGCGATTAAATCTCTAGAACCGACGGTGGAGATTAAATCTCTAGAACCGACGGTTGAGATTAAATCTCTTGATCCGACGGTTGAGATTAAATCTCTAGAACTGACGGTGGAGATTAAATCTCTAGAACCGACGATTGAGATTAAATCTCTAGAACCGACGGTGGAGATTAAAATCTAGAACCGACGGTTGAGATTAAATCTTTAGAACCAATGGAGGAGATTAAACCTAGGCCTAAACCTAACTCTATATATATGGGAGAATGGGTTGGGCGGCAACAAGGATTTGGTTTTTTGGAGATTAGGGTTTTGCCCATCAATGGCTTGGGTGGCAAGAAACCCTAAGGAGGAAACCCTAATTAGATTAGGGTTTGGCTCCTTTGGTTGGGCGGCAAGGTTTGGAAGGAGAGGGGCGGCAACTATAGGAGAAGAGCTCTTCTTCTTCCTAGGTAAGGTGGCCGGTTCCTAGATCTCTTCCTTCCACCTTGGTTGGGCGGCAAGAAAGCCTAAGGAGGAAACCCTAATTAGGGTTTGGCTCCTATGGTTGGGCGGCTAGGGTTTGCAAGAAGGTGGGCGGCAACTATAGGAGAGGAGCTCTTCTACTTCCTAGGGTGTGGCCGGCTCCTTCCTCTATTCCCTCCACCTTGACCGGCGCCCAACATATTCCCTTTCTCCTCTTCACTCCATCTTGGCCGGCGGCACTAGAAGCTAGGGTTTGTCCCTAGTTTGGTTCCTTGGTTGTTTCCATTTAGTTCTCTCTACTCTTGGGGCCGGCGGCATCAATCCTTTGTGGATTGGTGGTTGACTCAAGCAAGAAGGGAAGGAGAGTTCTTCTTTCTTAGATTGAAGAAGATCTAGGAAGCTTCAACTTGTAGAGGATCTTCGCCCACATGAAGTCTACAAGGAGGTTAGGACATACGATAGAAGATCAAGAGGTATAAATGTTTTATAACTTTTATTATTGATCTATGCATGTTCTTATTTATATGCTAGCTTATGTTCTTTATGTTAGTATGTGTTGATTATACTAGTTTACATTTGTATGTATTTGTATAATCATGGACCCCGAAGATAAACACAAAAACCGGCGATCCGTCCGTCGTCTCTTCCGTGGCTAACCAACTAGAAGAGTTATGTTGCTTGAACAACTAGTTTGTTCAAGCGATCGCTCAAGTTGTTAGCACGATGATGAATTGGTTGTGCTTAGGAAACTCATCTCATCCGGATTAGTTTTCATTAGTAAAAATTTTAATCCGGGGACATGGGAGCCAATGAGCCTCCCGAGAAGCATGACAATCTCCCAACACCCATAAATTAATATGGGCTCCATATATTATTTGTACATCCATCTCCCCGTGTTTAAGATATTGAATGTCTATCAATTGATTGATTTACTGACCATCAATCAGTTAACATCTAACTCCTCGAGTAGTACCACTCAACCTTATCATCATGTTGACTAAGTCCACCTGCAGGGATTACATGATGAACCTTATGAGATCCTCAAGGGGACATCATCAACCTAATATATAGGACAGTTTCTTCCTATAATCAACAGCACACCATGTAAATAATATTATTTCCCAACTTATCGGGTATATTGATTTAATCCATAGAAATCTCACCCTCTGGTAAATCAAAGAAATAAATACTAAGTACATGTGCCCGTTAATATATCGAGATTAAGAGCATGTACAACATAATATTCGAGGTCCGATTCAATTATGTAGTCAGCAATAAATTGAATCACCTCTATGTCGGTCCTACTCAATACATCTAAGTGTACTAGTGTAACTCTATGTTCAAGACAAAACAATACCAAGCTACACTACAACCATGCCAATGGTTTGTCCAAAACCATCTTGGTTGTGAGCCTCTACTTATATTCTACAAGGAACTGATAACATGATCTTCTATGCCACAACAAGCACCATGTTATCTACAATGTAAAATATTAGACAATATGCACACATATAATAAATATAAAGTGCAAACAATGATCATGTGATTCTTATTTCAAAATAAAATGTTCATACAAAAAGAGCTAGGCTTTCAGTATACATTCCAACACTAATATGGTAAGAGTCAGAGGTCAATCATTAGCTTTGGTTGTTGGACTCTCTCCAAGTCGGGCTAATTGGTTGAATGCGCTCTAACTATATTAAAACTATTTCTCGATTAATGGGTTGGCTTTAACCTAGAGCATCGGCTTGTTGGACTATCTCCAAGGTCGATGTAAAGGGAGGTTAAGTTGGGTGCTATGCATATGATGCATACTTGTTATTGTGTTAACAACCAGATGTATGTGTGAACATTCAATTAGTTGATAGCACATTGTGATAGTTGCATATATGTGATATGCAATCGGTATATTTGATACCTACCATCGTAGTTATGAATGGCTTCTTGGACTCTCTCCAAGGTTGTTAATATCTATGTTGGATATCAGCCCATTCGGAGATGGACCTACCATCTCCCGAAGTGATTTTTGGGGTTTTTGAAATTCAAAATATGAATGGGATTTATAAATGTATGTTGATGCATTTTATAATCATTTTCTCATATATGCTTGATTTGTATTTCAAGGTTAATTGATTAATCTTGATGTTTTTGAATTTGCACTCTATTTTCGATTCAAATAAATTGACTGGGTCAATCTTCTTGGACTGGCTTTTGTATTCAACCTGAGAATTGTTCTCAAGGTTGAAAAGCTTGTGAATGTCCTCGAAGTGCCTCTTCCCGCTCGTCATAGTGAAAATGTAACTCCGGACCAAATGTTGGCCTATCTGAAACATGTGATTGATTCTAAAATGACGAGTTGCATCATGCTAGTGAAGGGTTTTGCTTATTGAGTCTGTGAGGGGAAACTTCGCTTCCCACTTCATCTCGGTAGCTTGTCCATGGTGATCCCTTCGATGTCCCCGGATTAAAAAATATAATCCTAGTCAAAAGGCATTGCCTAAACCACCAAGTCATCGTCGTGCTATTCGTTTAGAGAGATCACTTGAACAAACTAGTTGTTCAAGCGACCATCCTCTATTCTACGAGTAGCCGCGGAATAGACAATGTCCGGATTGCTGGATTTTGTGTTTATGCTCGGGATCCAAGTATTATTTAGCCATTTACAGATTTAAAGCATGCTTATAATTGAAAAACAAAAACAAGCAACAAACAAAAGAGAAAAGAGAATAGATATACCTTTTGATCTTCTAATGTATGTCCTTCCTCCTTTTGGACGTCGTGTGGGCGACGATCTACCAAAAGACGAAGCTCCAAGATCGCAAATCTTCCATCCTTGCTTTTCCAAAGCAAGAGGAAGAATAGAAACAAGGTTTTTCTCCTCCCTTAAACCAACCAACAAGGAGCACACCAAACCCTTCCCGCTGGCCAACTAGAAGTAGAAGAAGATGATGGAAAACAACCAAGACACCAAGGTAAGCCCTATATCTTGTTTCCATCACCTAAGGAGAAGAGAGGAGAGGCTTTTGTCGCCAGCCAAGGGCTGGGAAAAGGCTGGAAAGGCTGCTGGATGCCGGCCAATGAAGGAGGAAGAAGAAAACAACACCTTCCTTATTTGGTGCTGCCCTAGCCTGCAAACCCTAACCCTAATCCTATCTCAACTACGATTCCCTTCTCTTGCCGCCCAAACCTAGCTCTCTTAAATGTTGTTCACGCCAACTCCCATGCCCTCCTTTTATAGAGTTAAGGATAAGTCATGAATTAATCTCCTCCATTGGTTCTAGGGATTTAATCTCAACCGTCGGATCTAGAGATTTAATCTCAACCGTCGGATCGTATAGATTTAATCTCTACATATGGATCATAGAGTTTTGCTTCTATCCATTAGATCTAAGCTTAATGAGGTGTTAATAGGCTACATTAGGGACCATGAGGAGGAGTTGGATCTTGGCCACCCATGGATCAAGCCCACATAAAGTCCGATCCACTAATGATGATCCAATCCAATAAAGGATCATCATTGATCTACCTCACCAACTCCTATATGATAATATGAGCTCCATATATTATTTGTACATTTTCATCCCGTGTTTAAGATCTCGAATGTCCATCGATTAATTAATTTAATGACCATTAATTAATCAACATCTAACTCCTTGAGTAGTACCACTCAACCTTTTCATCATGACGGACCAAGTCCACCTGCAGGGTTTACATAATGAACCTTATGAGCTCATTAAGGGGACATCATCATCCTAATATATAGGACACAGTTTCCTCCTATAATCAACATCACATCATATAAATAATATCATCTCCCAACTTACCAAGCCTATCGATTTAATCTATAAATCTCGCCCATTGGTAAATCAAAGAGATGAGTACTAAGTATATGTGCCTGTTATTATATCGGGATTAAGAGCATGTAATAAATAATATCTGAGGTCCGATTCAATTATGTAGTCACCAATAAATCAAATCACCTCTAAGTCGGTCCTGCTCAATACACATAAAGTGCACTAGTGTGATTCTATGGTCAAGACAAACTAATACCAAATCACACTACAACCATTCCGATGGTTTGTCCAAAGTAATCTCGGTTGTGAGCCTTTACTTATACTTTTCAAGGGGCCGATAAGATGTTCTCCTGTGTGACACCACAAACCATGTTATCTACAATGTAAGGTATTAGACAATATCGCATAACCATAAAAATATGCAAACAATGATCATGTGATTCTTATTTCAAAATAAAGATGTTCATACAAAAGATAGACTTTTCAGTATACATCCCTAAAATCTCCCACTTATACTAAAAGACTATTCCGTCTTCAAACTGCCATACATCTGATCCCCATTCCCTCCACATGTCTATCAAAAGCTCTCGCCGAAAGGGCCTTAGTGAAAGGATCTGCCAGGTTTTTCTCTGATGCAATCTTGGCCACAACAACTTCTCCTCCATTTACAATTTCTCGTATCGGGTGATACTTGCGCTCTATGTGTTTACTAGCCTTATGGACTCGTGGTTCCTTCGAGTTTGCAACTGCACCACTATTATCACAATAAATTGTGATAGTTCTGGGAAAACCAGGAATCACATCCAAGTCCATCATGAAGTTCCTGAGCCATACAGCTTCTTTGGCCGCCTCAGAGGCTGCCACATACTCAGCTTCCATGGTGGAGTCTGCCATGCACTTCTGCTTGACACTCCTCCATACAATGGCTCCACCTCCCAAAGTAAACACAAAACCTGAGGTAGACTTACTGTTATCCCTATCAGATTGGAAGTCGGAATCTGTGTAACCCACAGGGAGTAATTGGTCTGCCCGGTAAACCAGCATATAATCCCTAGTCCTTCTCAGGTACTTCAATATATGCTTTCTGCAGATCCAATGTCACATCTGGATTACTCGATATCTGTTGACCATGCCATGATAAAGCGGATATACGGTCTCAACATGAGGCTTCCCTCTTTGAAGCATAAGGAACCACCTTCATCTCCTCTATCTCCTCAGATGTTCTAGGACACATCTCCTTAGATAAAGGAACTCCATGCCTGAAAGGTAGAAAACCCTTCTTGGAGTTCTGCATGCTAAAACGATCCATAATCGTGTCTATGTATGAAGCTTGGGATAACCACAACATCCTTTTCCTGCGATCCCTTATAACCTTGATCCCAAGGATGTGTCCCACCTCTCCCAAGTCCTTCATATCAAACTGTTTGGACAACCAAACACTTACGTCCGATAACACCTTGATATTGTTGCCAATCAACAAAATGTCATCTACGTATAGTACAAGAAATACCACTACGTTTCCGTCACATCTCTTTTATACACAAGACTCATCCAAACTTGGAATGAATCCATAAGACTAGATCACCTCATCAAAGCGGATGTTCCAAGACCTCGAAGATTGCTTCAATCCATAAATGGACCGATTAAGCTTACACACAAGATTTCTTTGCCTTTAGCAATGAATCCCTCTGTTGCTTCATGTAGATGTTTTCCTCAAGACTTCCATTAAGAAAAGCTGTCTTGACATCCATCTTTCACACCTCATATTCTATATGAGCTGCTATGCATAAGAGAATCTAGATAGACTTAAGCATGACTACCGGTGAAAAAGTCTCCTCATAATTGATATCCTCTTTCTGAGTATACCCCTCCGCAACAAGCCTCGCTTTGAAGGTCTCAATCTTCCCATCTATTCCTCTCTTTCTCTTGTAGATCCACTTGCATCCAATGGTTTTTACACCATCAGGTGGTTCTACTAGCTCCCATACTTGATTTGAATCCATAGATTCAATCTCGGCATTCATTGCACTTTGCTAAAATACTGCATCTTTATCTTGGATTGCCTCATCATATGTCCAGGGATCAGGTTCATGTTCGCCAGGGACCAAATCAGAAGATTCTCCCAAGAACATGAATCTATCAGGCTGTCTCACAATACTTCTACTATGACGAGGTATCACCTGTGTATCCTCTGTGACACGCGGTGTATTGACATGTGGTATATCCTCTTGTAACGGTGGTAATAAAGAAGTGACTTCCCCTTTTAACTCCTCCAGAATAATTTTACTCTTGGGCTTGTGGCTCATCACATAGTCTTCCTCTAGAAATCTGGCGTTCGTGCTAACGATCACCCTCTGATCTCTAGGACTATAAAAAAATCCACCCTTCGTTTCCCTGGGATAGCCAACGAACAATCGTACTTTTGTATGAGGTACCAACTTACCAGCATCTGCCTTCAGCACATGTGCTGGACTCCCCCATATTCGAATATGTCTTAACCTAGGCTTTTGCCCAGTCCACAAATCTGTGGGAGTAGAAGGCATTGATTTTGATGGTACCAAGTTCAGAATGTACACCACCGTATCTAGAGCATTTCCCCAGAATGAATCTGGCAAGTCAGAATAACTCATCATCGATCTAACCATCTCCATAAGAGTCCTATTCCTTCGCTCTACTACACCGTTCTACTGGGGTGTGTCAGGTGCAGTCAATTGGGATTGAATCCAAGCCTCTGATAAGTAGTTCCTAAACTCTCCCAAGAATTACTCACCACCACGATCAGATAGTGGTGTCTTGATACTTTTACATTGACGTTTCTCCATTTCAACATTGAATTCATAGAACTTGTCAAAGCATTTAGACTTGCGGCGCATCAAGTAAATGTATCCATATCTTGAGTAATCGTTTATAAAAGAGACGAAATAATCAAAACCACCTCTATCCTGGATAGACATAGGACTACACAAATCAGAATGAACCAATTCTAACACATCTTTGGCTTTATACCCCCTGGCCTTAAAAGGCCTCTTGGACATCTTACCCTACAAGAAAGATTCACAAATTGGGAGATCCTCCACCACTAATGAACCCAAAGGTCCATCAGCTATCAACCTTTGAATTCTGCTTAGGTTAATGTGACCAAGCCAAAATGCCAAAGATATGTTTGGTTCATCATCGAAGGTTCTTTTCTTTTATTGGAATTAGAATATGAGTTATTAACTTCAATTTGCATCGTGGGAGGTTTTGGTTCAAGTGTGTAAAAATTTCCTATCAATGCACCCGAACAGATAATCTCCCTATTCCTTCTTATAACAACTCTGTCATTAAATGAAATAGAATATCCATCCATAAACAATTTAGAAACCGAAATTAAATTCTTTCTAAATAAGGGTACATAAAGGCAATTCTTAAGAACCAAAAGTTTATTTTTCTCAAAAGATAAACGAACATCTCCCACTGCAACAGCCGGCACCTTCGTGGCATCGCCCAAGTACACAGTAATCTCCCCCTCAGCCAGTCGTTTGGTTTCTTAGAACCCATGTAAAGTATTGCAGACATGATCAGTGGCTTCCGTATCTACACACCAGGTGCCGGTAGATAACATCGCTAAACATGTTTCAATGACTAGACCAAAAGATATACCTTTGTTCTTGCGGTTGGGGCAGTCCTTCTTCCAGTGTCCAGTCTGCTTACAAGTGAAGCACTTGCCTTTCGGCTTCTTCACTCCTCCCTAAGTACCTCCCACCGCCTTCACCCCAGTTTGTTTCTTCTTCTTCTTGCCTTTCGGCTTAGAAGTAGAAAACTTTTGGGTCACCACGGCATGCGCCTGAGCACTCTGACGAAATATTCCCTTTGCCACCTAGAGTTCTGTCAGAAGTTCCGCCAACGAATACAACCTCTTGTTCATGTTGTAGTTCAGACGAAACTACTCAAAACTTATAGGTAGAGACTAGAGTATGATATCAACCTAGGTTTCCCCATCGATCTCAGCTCCTAGGACCTCCAGCTCATTCAAATGAGCCATCATCTTGAGAACATGATCCCTCACGGGTGTTCCCACGATCATGGTCGTCATCATCAAGTTTCTCATGGCCTCTTGCCTCGTAGCCCGATTCTGGTGTCCGAAAAGCTCCTTGAGATTGAGCATCATATCATAAGCAATGGACATGGCTTGATGCTGATGTTGCAGTACATTTGACATAGATGCCAAAATGTAACACCGCGCCATCTCATCGGCCTTGATCAACTTCTTATATCTTTCTCTTATTGGGATGTATACTGAAAGCCTAGCTCTTTTGTATGAACATCTTTATTTTGAAATGAGAATCACATGATCATTGTTTGCATATATTTATGCATATTGTCTAATACGTTACATTGTAGATAACATGGTGTGTGGTGTCACACGGGAGATCATGTTATCGGCTCCTTGTAAAGTATAAGTAAAGGCTCACAACCGAGATGGCTTTGGACAAACCATCGGAATGGTTGTAGTGTGATTTGGTATTGGTTTGTCTTGACCATAGAATCACACTAGTGCACTTTGTGTGTATTGAGCAGGACCGACACAGAGGTGATTCGATTTATTGCTGACTACATAATCGAATCGGACCTCAGATATTATTTAGTACATGCTCTTAATCCCGATATAATAATGGGCACATATACTTGGTACTCATCTCTTTGATTTACCAATGGGCGAGATTTATAGATTAAATCGATAGACTCGGTAAGTTGGGAGATGATATTATTTATATGGTGTGCCGTTAATTATAGGAGGAAACCGTGTCCTATATATTAGGATGATGATGTCCCCTTGAGGAGCTCATAAGGTTCATCATGTAAACCTTGCAGGTGGACTAGGTCCGGCATGATGAAAAGGTTGAGTGGTACTACTCAAGGAGTTAGATGTTGATTAATTAATGGTCAGTAAATTAATTAATCGACGGACATTCGAGATCTTAAACACGGGGAGAAAATGTACAAATAATATATGGAGCCCATATTATCATATGGGGGTTGGTGAGGTAGATCAATGATGGACCTTTAGTGGATTGGACCATCATTAGTGGATCGGACTTTATGTGGGCTTGATCCATGGGTGGCCAAGACCCAACTCCTCCTCATGGTCCCTAATGTAGCCCATTAACACCTCAAGATGCTTAGATCCAATGGATAGAAACAAAACACTAAGATCCATTGGTAGAGATTAAATCTCTAAGATTCGACGGTTTAGATTAAATCTCTAGATCCGACGGTTGAGATTAAATCCCTAGAACCAATGGAGGAGATTAATTCATGACTTATCCCTAACTCTATAAAAGGAGGGCATGGGAAGTGGTCGTGGATAACATGATAGAGAGGGAGCAAGGCTTGGGCGGCAAGAATAGGGCAATCCTAGTTGAGATAGGATTGGAATTAGGGTTAGGGTTTGGAAGCAAGGGTGGCACCAAATAAGGCAAGTTTTCCTTCTTCTTCCTTGCCTTGTGGCCAACGTCCAGCAGCTATTCCAGCCCTTCCCAGCCCTTGGCGCCCAAAACACTCCCCTCTCTTCTCCTTAGGTGGTGGAAACAAGATATAGGGTTTCCCTTGGTGTCTTGGTAGTTTTCCATCATCTTCTTCTCCTTCTAGTTGGCCGGCGGCAAGAACTTCTATAGTTCTTTGTTGGTTGAGTTTTTGAAGGAGAAAAACATTGTTTCTCTTCTTCCTCTTGTTTGGGAAAAGAAAGGAAGGAAGTTTTGCGATCTAGGAGCTTCGACTTTTGGTGGATCGTCGCCCACACGACGTCCAAAAGGAGGAGGGTCATACATTAGAAGACCAAGAGGTATAACTATTCTTCTATCCCTTTTATTCATTGCTTGTGTTTGTTTTTCAAAATATAAGCATGTTATATTTCTGTAAATAGGCTAAATAATACTTGGATCCCGAGTATAAACACAAAAACCGGCGATCCGGACATCGTCTATTCCGCGGCTACTCGTAGAATAGAGAATGGTCGCTTGAACAACTAGTTTGTTCAAGTGACCTCTCTAAACGAATAGCACGACAATGACTTGGTTGCTTTGGGAATCCCTTTTGTCTAGGATTAAATTTTTAATCCGGGGACATTGAAGGGATCACCATGGTCAAGCAACAGAGGCGAAGGGGAAGCGAAGTTTCCCCTCACAAATTGGTATCGAGCTTAGGGCAAAACCTTTCAATTGGTATCAGAGCCAAGGTTTCTGGTTTTGTGTGTTTAGGATTCGGTTAATTATTATGCACTTTTTCATATATTAAATGTGTCGGATAATAGTAGGATATGCGTAGCTTAACTCTTTGGTTGCAGGCATAAGATTCCACTATTATGGCATGTGTGTGTATGTGATTGTATGTGTGTAAATGTTTATTTTGTTGAATCCTCGGGGTTGACGAGGCTAGTATTTAGTTTTTGTAAATTAAATACGGCATTGTTTAGCCGCTCTTTATTTTATTTTACTTTCGATCTAGATTTCATGTACACTCCCTCGTGGAGTATAGGATCGATGGATGTAAATTAAAATAGGATTTAGTCACGGCTCGGATCTCCGGATGGCTCGTACATGGCGTAGGAGGAGCGGACGAGATGGCGATGCGACGGGAGTCATATTGAAGACAAAAGCCATAATAGTTGGAAAATAATTTATTTTTCATATTTATTACTTTTTGTTTAATATGCATGTCGTAGGCTAGGAAAATTCCTCAATTTTAAATTACTAAGTGGGAGAGGGATAATTTTATAAATTCCCGCAGCCTCCATTACAATTTGACAAGTGATGCAAACAAACTTGCGCGTCGGCTCTGAGTGCCTTCCTCCCCATCGGATGGGTTTGTTTGCGGATCATTAGGTCAAATAATGGTTATAGAAAATTATCTAGGAGCGTGTGTACTTCCACAGCGGTAAGACACATAATCCGAAATAATTCCCTTAGTACCGTGTAATGGTGCACACTTAGATGCAAATAAAAAGTAGTTTTATTTGTAGGGCCAAAGAGGAACCAACTATTAATTTTATTTGTCAAAAAGTAAGGTTGACAAGATAATAAAATTAATGGGTTAAACCTCCTCTTACAAATGTAGAATTCGTATACGTCCACACTATCGTGGCATGCAATATTCTCGGTGTTTGAGGTGTTGGTTGATTTCAAAATTTTATTGTTTGAGGAATCGATAATTTTTATTGAAATCTACAGTAATAATAATCATGTTGTGTGTGCTTGAAAATTCCTCATTTTCAATTTACTAAGTGGGAGAGGGATATTTTAATTAATTCCCGCGGCCTCCATTACAATTTGACATGTGATGCAACAAACTTGCGCGTCGGCTCTGAGTGCCTTCCTCCCCATCGGATGAGTTTGTTTGTGGATCACTAGGTCAAATAATGGTTATAGGAAATTATTTAGGAGCGTGTGTACTTCCCCATCGGTAAGGCACATAATCCGAAATAATTCCCTTAGTACCGTGTAATGGTGCACACTTAGATGCAAATAAAAAGTATCCTCCCCATCGGAGTCACTGCTTTTATTTGTAGGGCCAAAGAGGAACCAACTATTAATTTTATTTGTCAAAAAGTAAGGTTGACAAGATAATAAAATTAATGGGTAAAACCTCCTCTTACAAATGTAGAATTCGTATACGTCCACACTATCGTGGCATGCGATATTCTCGGTGATTTGAGGTGTTGGTTGATTTCGAAATTTTATTGATTGAGGAATCAATAATTTTTTGAAATCTAAAGTAATGATCTATGTGATTCTTAGGATTTTCAAAATTGACTTTCAGTCCACTTATTTTGATATTAAAGGAAATAAACTTATTGTACCCAAATTATATTGATTGGAAATGAATCCAAATATTGTCTTATCTGCTAGTATGCACTCTTCGAAGAGTGTCCTCAAGCCATCATTGCTCAAAAGAGTTTCTACTTCTAAGCCGAAAGGCAAGAAGAAGAAGAAACAAGGTGAAGCAAAGATGGTGGGAGGATCTCAGGGAAGAGTGAAGAAGCCGAAAGGCAAGTACTTCACTTGCAAGCAGGATGGACATTTGAAGAAGGACTGTCCCAATCCAAAATAGAACATAGGTATATCTTTTGGACTAGCCATTAAAACATGATTAGCGGTGATATCTACCGGCACCTGGTGAGTAGATACAGGAGCCACTAATCATGTCTGCAACAATTTGCAGGGGTTCCAGGAAACCCGATGACTAGTTGAAGGGGAGATTACCATTTACTTGGGCAATGCCATGATGATGGCGGCTATTGCAGTGGGAGAAGTTTTATTTATCTCTTGAAAATAATAAAACTTTGGTTCTGGAAAATTCCCTTTATATACCTTTATTTAGAAAGAATTTAGTTTCAGTTTCTAAATTATTATGGATGGATATTCTATTTCTTTTAATGACAGAGTTGTTATAAAAAGGAATAGGGAGAATATCTATTCAGGTACATTGAAAGGAAATTTGAACCAAAACCTCCCACGATGCAAATTGAAGTTAATAACTCATCTTCTAATTCCAATAAGAGAAAAGAACCTTTGAAGATGAACCAAACATATCTTTGGCTTCTTAGGCTTGGTCACATTAACGTAAGCAGAATTCAAAGGTTGATAGCTGATGGACCTTTGGGTTCATTAGTGGTGGAGGATCTCCCAACCTACGAATCTTGCTTGGAAGGTAAGATGACCAAGAGGCCTTTTTAAGGCCAAGGGGTATAGAGCCAAAGATGTGTTAGAAATGGTTCATTCTGATTTGTGTGGTCCTATGGCTATCTAGGCAAGAGGTAATCTTGAATATTTCGTCTCTTTTGTAGATGATTATTCAAGATGTGGATGATCTGATCATGGTGGTGACAACCTCTTGGGAGAGTTTAGGAACTACTTATCAGAGGTTGGGATTCAATCCCAATTGACTGCACCTGGCACACCCAAGCAGAACGGTGTAGCAGAGCGAAGGAATATGACTCTTATGGAGATGCTTAGATCGATGATGAGTTATTCTGACTTGTTTTATAGTCCTACAGATCAGAGGGTTATCGTTAACACGAATGCCAGATTTCTAGAGGAAGACTATGTGTTAAGCCACAAGCCCAAAGGTAAAATTGTTCTGGAGGAGTTAAAAAGGGAAGTCACTTCTTTAGTACCACCGGTACAAGAGGACATACCACATGTCACTGCACCGCGTGTCACAGAGGATACACAGAAGATACCTCGTCGTAGTGGGAGGGTTGTTAGACAACCTCTTAGATTCATGTTTTTGGACAAATCTTCTGATTTGGTCCCTAGCAAACATGAACCTGATCCCTAGACATACGACAAGGCAATCCAAGATATAAATCTGACATCTTTGCAAAGTGCAATGAATAATCTTGAGATTGAATCTATGGATTCAAGACAGTCTGGGAGCTCTTATGCATAGCAACTCATATGGATTATGAGGTGTGACGGATGGATATCAAGGCGGCATTCCTTAGTGGAAGTCTTGAGGAATCCATCTACATGAAGCGACAGGAGGATTCATTGCTAAAGGCAAAGAGTGTATTGTATGTAAGCTTAATCGGTCCAATTGATGGATCAAGCAAGCTTTTAGGTCTTGGAACATCCTCTTTGATGAGGTAAATCCAGACTTACGGATTTATTCAAAGTCCAGATGAGTCTTTTGTATACAATAGATGTGACGGAAACATATTGGTATTTCTTGTACTATCGTAGATGACATTTTGGTAGTTGGCAACAATATCAGAGTGTTATCAGACGTAGGGGTATCGTTGTCCAAGCAGTTTTGAAGGACTTGAGAGAAGTGGGTCACAACCTTGGGATCAAGGTTGTTGTGCTTATCCCAAGCTTCATACATAGACATGATTTTGGATCGTTTTAGCATGCAGAACTCCAAGAAGGGTTTTCTACCTTTCAGGCATGGAGTTCCTTTATCTAAGGAGATGTGTCCTAGATCATCTGAGGAGATAGAGGAGATGAAGGCGGTTCCTTATGCTTCGGTAGTAGGAAGCCTCATGTATGCGATGCTCTGTACGAGACCAGATATCTGCTTTGCCGTAGGCATGGTCAGCAGATATCAGAGTAATCCAGGACAGGGACATTGAACTGCGGTAAAGCATATATTGTAGTGCACAGAAGGACTAGGGATTATATGCTAGTTCTGCAGGCGGACCAATTACTCCTGTGGGTTACACAGTTGATTTCCAATCTGATAGGGATAATAATAAGTCTACCTCAGGGTTTGTGTTTACTTTGGGAGGTGGAGCCATTGTATGGAGGAGTGCCCAGCAGAAATGCGTGGCGGACTCCACCATGGAAGCTGAGTATGTGGCAGCCTATGAGGCGGCCAAAGAAGCTGTATGGCTCAGGAACTTCCTGATGGACTTGGATGTGATTCCTGGTTTGCCCAGAACTATCACAATTTATTGTGATAATAGTGGTGCAGTTGCAAACTCGAAGGAACCACGAGCCCATAAGGCTAGTAAACACATAGAGTGCAAGTATCACCTGATACGAGAAATCGTAAAGGAGGTAGAAGTTGTTGTCGCCTAGATTGCATCAGAGGATGACCTGGTAGACCCTTTCACTAAGGCTCTTCTAGCGAGAGCTTTGATAGGAATGTGGAGGGAAGGGGAATCAGATGGATGGCAGTATAAGGACAGCATAGTCTTTTAGTATAAGTGGGAGATTATTGGGATGTATACTGAAAGCCTAGCTCTTTTGTATGAACATCTTTATTTTGAAATGAGAATCACATGATCATTGTTTGCATATATTTATGCATATTGTCTAATACGTTACATTGTAGATAACATGGTGTGTGGTGTCACACGGGAGATCATGTTATCGGCTCCTTGTAAAGTATAAGTAAAGGCTCACAACCGAGATGGCTTTGGACAAACCATCGGAATGGTTGTAGTGTGATTTGGTATTGGTTTGTCTTGACCATAGAATCACACTAGTGCACTTTGTGTGTATTGAGCAGGACCGACACAGAGGTGATTCGATTTATTGCTGACTACATAATCAAATCGGACCTCAGATATTATTTAGTACATGCTCTTAATCCCGATATAATAATGGGCACATATACTTGGTACTCATCTCTTTGATTTACCAATGGGCGAGATTTATAGATTAAATCGATAGACTCGGTAAGTTGGGAGATGATATTATTTATATGGTGTGCCATTAATTATAGGAGGAAACCGTGTCCTATATATTAGGATGATGATGTCCCCTTGAGGAGCTCATAAGGTTCATCATGTAAACCCTGCAGGTGGACTAGGTCCGGCATGATGAAAAGGTTGAGTGGTACTACTCAAGGAGTTAGATGTTGATTAATTAATGGTTAGTAAATTAATTAATCGACGGACATTCGAGATCTTAAACACGGGGAGAAAATGTACAAATAATATATGGATCCCATATTATCATATGGGGGTTGGTGAGGTAGATCAATGATGGACCTTTAGTGGATTGGACCATCATTAGTGGATCGGACTTTATGTGGGCTTGATCCATGGGTGGCCAAGACCCAACTCCTCCTCATGGTCCCTAATGTAGCCCATTAACACCTCAAGATGCTTAGATCCAATGGATAGAAACAAAACACTAAGATCCATTGGTAGAGATTAAATCTCTAAGATCCGACGGTTGAGATTAAATCTCTAGATCCGACGGTTGAGATTAAATCCCTAGAACCAATGGAGGAGATTAATTCATGACTTATCCCTAACTATATAAAAGGAGGGCATGGGAAGTGGTCGTGGATAACATGATAGAGAGGGAGCAAGGCTTGGGCGGCAAGAATAGGGCAATCCTAGTTGAGATAGGATTGGAATTAGGGTTAGGGTTTGGAAGCAAGGGTGGCACCAAATAAGGCAAGTTTTCCTTCTTCTTCCTTGCCTTGTGGCCAACGTCCAGCAGCTATTCCAGCCCTTCCCAGCCCTTGGCGGCCCAAAACACTCCCCTCTCTTCTCCTTAGGTGGTGGAAACAAGATATAGGGTTTCCCTTGGTGTCTTGGTAGTTTTCCATCATCTTCTTCTCCTTCTAGTTGGCCGGCGGCAAGAACTTCTATAGTTCTTTGTTGGTTGAGTTTTTGAAGGAGAAAAACATTGTTTCTCTTCTTCCTCTTGTTTGGGAAAAGAAAGGAAGGAAGTTTTGCGATCTAGGAGCTTCGACTTTTGGTGGATCGTCGCCCACACGACGTCCAAAAGGAGGAGGGTCATATATTAGAAGACCAAGAGGTATAACTATACTTCTATCTCTTTTATTCATTGCTTGTGTTTGTTTTTCAAAATATAAGCATGTTATATTTCTGTAAATAGGCTAAATAATACTTGGATCCCGAGTATAAACACAAAAACCGGCGATCCGGACATCGTCTATTCCGCGGCTACTCGTAGAATAGAGAATGGTCGCTTGAACAACTAGTTTGTTCAAGTGACCTCTCTAAACGAATAGCACGACAATGACTTGGTTGCTTTGGGAATCCCTTTTGTCTAGGATTAAATTTTTAATCCGGGGACATTGAAGGGATCACCATGGTCAAGCAACCGAGGCGAAGGGGAAGCGAAGTTTCCCCTCACGGACTCGACAAGGGAAATCCCTTAAATTGGTATCAGAGCTTCCGGGCAAAACCTTTCATCTCTCTCCTTTTCCCCAGAATCATCTACAGGCTTGGGAGGACACTCTTCGAGGAGTACATATTTGTATTCCTCAGCAGTCAAGACAATGTCAAGATTCCTCTTCCAATCTACATAGTTGGGTCCGGTAAGTTTGTTCTCTTTCAGTATCACAGCAAGTGGGTTGAAAGTCATTTTGAAAGAAAACCTAATAATCACATAAATCAAAACATTAGATTTCAAAAAATTATTGATTCCTCAAACAATAAAATTTTAAAATTAACCAACACCTCAAAACACCGAGAATATTGTATGTCACGATAGTGTGGACGTATACGAATTCTACATTTGTAAGAGGTGGTTTTACCCATTAATTTTACTATCTTGTCAACCTAACTTTTTGACAAGTAAAATTAATAGTTGGTTCCTCTTTGGACCTACAAATAAAAGCAGTGACTTCGATGGGAGGATACTTATATTTGTATCTAAGTGTTCACCATTACTCGGTACCAAGGTAATTATCTCGGGTTATGTGCCTTACGATGGGCAAGTACACACGTTCCATAATAATTTCCTATAACCATATTCGACCTTGTGATCCGCAAACAAACCCATCCGATGGAGAGGAAGGCACTCAGAGCCGACGCGCAAGTTTGTTTGCATTACTTGTCAAATCGTAATGGAGGCCGTGAGAATTTTAAAAAATTCCCTCTGCCACTTAGTAATTTGAAATTGAGAAATTTTCCTAGCCTACGACATTCATATCAAACAAAAAGCAATAAATATGATAAATAAATTATTTTCCAACTATTATGGCTTTTGTCTTCAATATGACTCCCGTCGCATCGTCATCTCGTCCGCTCCTCCTATGTCATGTACGAGCCATCTGGAGATCCGAGCCAAGACTAAAACCTATTTTAATTTACATGCATCGATCTTATACTCCACGAGGGAGTGTACATGAAATCTAGATCTAAAGTAAAATAAAATAAAGTGTGGCTAAACAATGCCGTATTTAATTTACAAAAACTAAACACTAGCCTCATCAACCCCGAGGATTCAACAAAATAAATATTTACACACATATGGCCATAAAAGTCGGATCTTATGCCTGCAACCAAAGAGTTAAACTACACATATCCTACTATTATTTGGCACATATAATATATGAAAAAGTGCATAAAAATTAACCGAATCCTAAACACACAAAACCGGAAACCTTGGCTCTGATACCAATTGAAGGGTTTTGCTTATCGAGTCTGTGAGGGGAAACATCGCTTCCCACTTCACCTCGGTAGCTTGTCCATTGCGATCCCTTCGATGTCCCCGGATTAAAAAATATAATCCTAGACAAAAGGGATTGCCCAAACCACCACGTCATCGTCGTGCTATTCGTTTAGAGAGGTCACTTGAACAAACTAGTTGTTCAAGCGACCATCCTCTAATCTACGATTAGCCGAGGAATAGACGATGTCCGGATCGCCGGTTTTATTTAGCCATTTACAGATTTATAACATGCTTATAATTGAAAAACAAAAACAAGCAACAAACAAAAGAGAAAAGAGAATAGATATACCTCTTGATCTTCTAATGTATGTCCTTCCTCCTTTTGGACGTCGTGTGGGCGACGATCTACCAAAAGACGAAGCTCCAAGATCGCAAATCTTCCTTCCTTGCTTTTCCAAAGCAAGAGGAAGAATAGAAACAATGTTTTTCTCCTCCCTTAAACCAACCAACAAGGAGCACACCAAACCCTTGCCTCCGGCCAACTAGAAGTAGGGAAAGGTGATCGAAAACAACCAAGACACCAAGGGAAGCCCTATATCTTGTTTCCACCACCTAAGAAGAAGAGAGGAGAAGCTTTTTCCGCCGTCCAAGGGCTGGGAAAAGGCTGGAAAGGCTGCTGGATGCCGGCCAATGAAGGAGGAAGAAGAAAACAACACCTTCCTTATTTGGTGCCGCCCTAGCCTCCAAACCCTAACCCTAATCCTATCTCAACTAGGATTCCCTTCTCTTGCCGCCCAAGCCTAGTTCACTTAGATGTTGTTCACGCCAACTCCCATGCCCTCCTTTTATAGAGTTAGGGATAAGTCATGAATTAATCTCCTCCATTGGTTCTAGGGATTTAATCTCAACCGTCGGATCTAGAGATTTAATCTCAACCGTCGGATCGTAGAGATTTAATCTCTACCTATGGATCTTAGAGTTTTGCTTCTATTCATTGGATCTAAGCTTCATGAGGTGTTAATAGGCTACATTAGGGACCATGAGGTGGAGTTGGATCTTGGCCACCCATGGATCAAGCCCACATAAAGTCTGATCCACTAATGATGATCCAATCCACTAAAGGATCATCATTGATCTACCTCACCAACTCCCATATGATAATATGTGCTCCATATATTATTTGTACATTTTCTTCCTGTGTTTAAGATCTTGAATGTCTGTCGATTAATTAATTTACTGACCATTAATTAATCAACATCTAACTCCTTGAGTAGTACCACTCAACATTTTCATCATGCCAGACCAAGTCCACCTGCAGGGTTTACATGATGAACCTTATGAGATCCTCAAGGGGACATCATCATCCTAATATATAGGACACGGTTTCTCCTATAATCAACAGCACACCATATAAATAATATCATCTCCCAACTTACCGAGCCTATCGATTTAATCTATAAATCTCACCCATTGGTAAATCAAAGAGATGAGTACTAAGTATATGTGCCCGTTATTATATCGGGATTAAGAACATGTACTAAATAATATTTGAGGTCCGATTCGATTATATAGTCAGCAATAAATCGAATCATCTCTATGTCGGTCCTGTTCAATACACACAAAGTGCACTAGTGTGATTCTATGGTCAAGATAAACCAATACCAAATCACACTACAACCATTCTGATGGTTTGTCCAAAGCCATCTCTGTTGTGAGCATTTACTTATACCTTTCAAGGGGCCGATAACATGATCTCCTGTGTGACACCACACACCATGTTATCTATAATGTAAAGTATAAGACAATATTGCATAACCATAAAAATATGCAAACAATGATCATGTGATTCTTATTTCAAAATAAAGATGTTCATACAAAAGATAGACTTTTCAATATACATCCCTACAGCTAGCCACGAAGATACCTGAGCTGCGGAAGCAGAATGTGCATATGGATGCTCATACCATATTATTTCATCTTTATGAGTTTGTTGATGTACAAGTGAGATTTAAAAGGTTCAAAGTCTCCAAGATCCTCTTCACCTCTGAGATGCCAGAAGGTTCATTTGTGGTACTGCTCAACATACTAAAGACTGTGGAGCCTTTTGTGAAGCATGAGCAGGGGATGGTGCTGTTAGTTGATTCCTCGAAAAAAGATTCTGAGAGGAAGTCAAAGGAACATCAGAAGGGGAAGAAAAAGGCTAAGGCAGAACCAGCACAAAAGGGCAGTTGCCATCATTGTGGCAAGGAGGGCCATTGGTGTAGAAATGTCAAGATTTATCTTGAGTCCATGAAGAAGAATAGGGCATTGGATGCCCCATCTTCTTCAGATATCGTCATTATTGATTGTCATTCTATTTCCTTAAACACTTGGATATTGGATACTGGGTGTGGCTCATATATATGTAATGACATACATGGGCTAAGGAATAGAAGAAGACTCGTCAAGGGAAAGTCAAATTTAAGTGTTGGGAATGGAGCAAAGGTTACTGCACTTGCCATCGGAACATATTTGTTGAGACTCCCTATAGGACTTGTCTAGAACTGGACAATTGCTTTTATGTTCCTTCGTTGATAAAGAACATCATTTCTATTTCTTTTTTAAATAGAAATGGGTACCATTTGACTTTTATTAACAATTGTTGTTACATAACTTTGAATGGAGTTCTTTATGGGACTGAAACTTTAAGCAATGGTATTTATACGTTGGACGTATCCAGTGATGTTTTCCAATATTGAAGCGAGCAACAATTGTGCTAAAAAAGATAATCAATTAGGATCCTATATATGGCATTGTCGTCTTGGCCATGCAAGCAAGAAACGCATGCCCAAATTACACTGATGTCGAATTCTAGAATCGTTTTAATTGGATTCATATGATACCTGCGAATCATGCTTAAAAGGCAAGATGACTAAGTTACCTTTTATAGGAAAAGGTGAAAGGGTGGGAGAGTTGCTTGGTCTAATACATACTGATGTATGCGTACCTATGTCAACTCAAGCTCTAGGAGGCTATAACTACTTCATTACCTTCACCTATGACAACTCACGGTTTTGATATGTCTTCTTGATGAAACACAAGTTTGAAGCCTTTAAAAGGTTAAAATAATTCAGAAATGAAGTAGAGAAACAACAT
Source organism: Wurfbainia villosa (assembly GCA_025175895.1). Taxonomy (NCBI): domain Eukaryota; kingdom Viridiplantae; phylum Streptophyta; class Magnoliopsida; order Zingiberales; family Zingiberaceae; genus Wurfbainia; species Wurfbainia villosa. The sequence goes on along the minus strand of CM045999.1, from coordinate 43,663,735 downwards.
GACAAGAGTATTAAAATACTTCGATCGGATCGAGGTGGTGAATGTTAGGGCAATCAACCCAAGAGATATGGTTTTGATGTGTGTGGCAAAGGGTTTAAGTTAAGATGATTGGATTTGATATGTGCGTAGAAGTCTTCCAGGACTTAGTAATTCGCACATGGAGCTTTGGTAAGTGTCACCACTCATAACCTCATGCTTGAGTCGGCGAAGGAGCATTGCAGAGCCGTGCACTTGATGCACTCGAGGGACCACCGGACAAGATGACTTGAAGCAAAGCCAAGGAAGCAGACTTCGAGGGCAAGAGGCACGAAGGAGCATTGCAAAGTCGTGCGCTTGATGCTGCCGAGGGACGTGGCAGCGAACGAAGAGAGCTTCGACGAAGGACTTCAAGTGAGATGAGAGAATGAGTGAATTGTAAGTAGCTCATTAGGTGAACTTGGCCGAATGGCTAAGTGTCGGAGGCTTGACCACAAGGGTTGAGGTTTACCTGACCGCCGGATGCTCAAACGGATGTTAAGTTTGAGGTCTACCCGACACCAGTCGACTGCCATGTCATGGCAGTTGACTACTCCAAGTCGATCGTCGATCGACTGGTGTGGCTGATGAATCAAGTCGATATCAGTCGACTGCTTAAGGGAAGCAGTCGACTGATCGCACTGTGGACGGGCACAGAAGTGAGTCGTCACTCAACTAAAAGTCGACTGATCTTCTGACTGTTGGAGAAAGCGGCCATGGAACCCGCAAATTCAGTCTTGTCAGGAGTCGTTGGAGTCGACATCAGTCAACTGATGAAAGCATCAGTCGACTGATAGTGGCCAATGGGAAGATTTGCTTCCTCTATATAAAAAGAGAGGGTGGGGGCTTGTAGATGGTTAATGTTCATGCTCTAAACATCCTACTAAGTGCCCAACAAAGCTCAAACTCCTTCTTCTAATTTTCTTTCACATCTATTGTAAAAGGAGTGTTCTTATTTGTGTAAAGGTTTACCATGACCTTGCTTGGGCTAAAGGGAGAGACCAATAGTGGATTGGTTTCGGAGTGATTTATCGGAGACGAATCGGACCGTAGATTAGCGGCAAGGTCGTGAACCATGTTATATCATGTGTTAGCATTGATTTTGTTTTTACTTATCATTATTTCTTGTTTAGTTCTATTTCCGTTGCGCTAATTATATTTATAGACAAGCAATTCTGTTCATACGATGAAAGAGGGCTATTCACCCCCCTCTAGCCAGCCACCAACGTTCCTACAAGTGATGAGCATCCCCCTTATCTAGAGCTCTCCTCACTTGTGCTTGATTTTTCTAGCTCGGAGGAGGAGGTGTCTAGATCATCATCATCCTCATCCGAATCTGAAGAAGAAGACATGGAAACTATGGTAACAAATCTAACTCCTAAGAAAATAGTTTCCATGATTTCTAGCTTAACTAGGGATTTGTTTAGGGACAAAAAGAAAAACAAGAGCATCCTAGATCAAATTAAGGCCTTAGAAAATAAATTGGAACAAGCATGTTTAAATGTTAATAATGATGATGCATGCTCACATGACTATATGTCTTTTGATGTTAATGATGCATGCATTGAGAAAAATAAGATGTTAAGGGAAAAGATAGACCATTTGACCAAAGCCCTAGAAAAATTCACCATTGGCTCCAACACCCTTAATATGATTATAGGGAGCCAAAGGGCAAGCTTCAATAGAAAAGGCCTAGATTATAAGGGAAAAACAAATGAAAAGGCTTATAAATGTTTGATTCCGAGGGGTCAAGCCAAAAACAAGACAATAGCTAGAAAATGGATCCCTAAAGAAAATATAGTGAACCCCATAGGAATGAACTTGTATTGGGTTCCTAAATCCATCCTTAAGGGTTAGGAAAACCCTAGGATAGTCAACCATATGGAATTCGCTTATATCTTATAATTTGGTTGACTTAGGATGATTAGGACAAATTGTTGAAATAGTGTTGGGTGATGATAATGCACCCATAAATAGTTTAAATCATGCTTTTGGTGATACTTGAATTATTATCATGATCTTATACTAATGCATGATTATAAATTGATTGATACACGTGTTTCATGATCATAATGTGAAATCAATGCATATATGTTTTTATGATCATGTGGTATGTTAGAGTGATACTTAACCAAGGGTAGAATTGCATGAATTTAAAGGTTAAGTATATAAATACCTTTAGGAACATCTCACATTCACCATAAGAATAACTTTGATTGAAAACATAGCATGGGTGTGATGATAGGATGATACAAATGGTCCACTAATGCCTATGGCATTTAGATGGTCATTTTAAGTATCAAAATAGCAATAATAGACCAATCATAGGGAAGACCTATGTTTAATTCATAGGCATATTGCCCAAAGATCATGGTTGGATATTTCATAAGTTTTCAAAACAATTTATTAATTTAAAATCTGTGTGTTCATGTTTTGAAACAATTTAATGCACAACTAGGTGTTAAATTTGATATAAACTTGATCAAATTACTAGTTATTTTTGAAGCTTTTGGATTTTTGGCAAATCATTGAAAATATAAGTAATTTTCATGAAAACTCATTTTTCACTGATAAAGGACCTTAAAAGAAATGTGTTTTCAAAATTTCACGATTTTTCAAATTTTTTGGAATTTCTAGTGTATTTCTGAAATTCATCCAGAAAATCAGAAAAGCTAAAAACTGCGTGCCAGTCGACTGGTAGTCTGAACCAGTTGACTGATGTACTATGCACGAGCACAGTAACTTGATTTTATCATGTTTTGTTTTGGTTTTTGGTATTTTTTCTTCCTTAGAATTGATACCTTGCATTATAACATTTGGATAATGTTTTTGATGGTATCAAAGGGGGAGAAATAGAGAAGTTTAAGTTAATCATGCTAATTGGGATTTTAGCATGTCTTAAGGGGGAGTTGTTATACTCATGTTTTTACTTACATGCTTTCCTTACTTATGGTTATTGTTATTTGTTTTCCTAACTTAAAAGGATTGCCACACATCAAAAAGGGGGAGATTGTTAGGAGCAATCAACCCATGGGATATGGTTGTGGCAAAGGGTTTAAGTTAGGATGATTGGATTTGATATGTGTGTTGAAGTCTTGCAAGACTTAGTAATTCGCACATGGAGCTTTGGCAAGTGTCACCACTCACAACCTCGTGCTTGAGTCGGTGAAGGAGCATTGTAGAGTCGTGCACTTGATGCATCTGAGGGATCGCCGGACGAGATGACTTGAAGCAAAGCCAAGGAAGAAGACTTCGAGGGCAAGAGACACGAAGGAGCATTGCAGAGCCGTGCGCTTGATGCTGTCGAGGGACGTGGTCGTGAACGAAGAGAACTTCAATGAAAAACTTCAAGTGAGATGAGAGAATGAGTGAATTGTAAGTAGCTCATTAGGTGAATTTGGCCCAATCGCTAAGTGTCAGAGGCTCAACTGCAAGGTTTGAGGTTTACCCGACTGTCGAATGCTCAAATAGATGTTAAGTTTGAGGTCTACCCGGCACCAATCGACTGCCATGTCATGGAAGTCGACTGCTCCAAGTCAATCATCGATCGACTGGTGTGGCTGATGAATCAAATCGACAATAGTCGACTGCTTAAGGGAAGCAGTCAACTGATCGCACTGTGTACGAGCACAGAAGCGAGTCATCCCTCGACTGGAAGTCGACTGTGATGGGTTGATCGGTGAGGGGAAACTTTGCTTCCCACTTCACCTTGGTTGTTTGTTCATGGCGATCCCATCGATGTCCCCGGATTAAAAAAAAAATAATCCTAGACAAAAGGGATTGCCCAAACAACCAAGTCTTCTCGTGCTATTCGTTTAGAGAGGTCACTTGAACAAACTTGTTGTTTAAGCGACCTACCTCTATTCTACGAGTAGCCGCGGAATATACGATGTACAGATCGTCGGTTTTTGTGTTTATGTTCGGGATCCAAGTATTATTTAGCCACATACATAAAGTAAACATCCACATAATACATGCATATAATTGAAAAGCAATTATAAACATAATACAAAAGAACACTAATCAAAATAAACAAGATTATACCTCTTGTTATACCTCTTGATCTTCTATTGTATGTCCTTCCTTCATTTGGACGTCGTGTGGGCGACGATCTACCAAAAGTTGAAGCTCCTAGATCACTAATCTTCCTTCCTTGCTTGCTCCGAACAAGAGGAAGTATATAAACAAAAGTCTTCTCTTATTTAGGACCAACCATCAAGCTCCAAGCTTGATGCTTGCCGCCGGCCCAAAGAGATAAAGACTAGAAGTGTAGGCGCCAGCCAAAAGCTTCAAGGAAAGAATCCCTAGCTTTTGTTTCCACCGGCCAAGGAGAAGAAGAAGAATAGGTTGAGCTCCAGCCAAGCTAGAGAGGACAATTATGGGCATCGGCAATCACCTTATGAAGAAGAAAGAAAACCCTCCATAGTTGCAACCCAAGCACCCTCTCAAACCCTAGCCGCCCAACCTAAATCCTAACCTAACTAGGATTCCTTGCCTCCCAATGAAGCAAACCCTAATCTCCTTGAGTTTCCACAAATAAGCTTTGGTCGCCGACCAAGGAAAAGGAGAAGCAAGTTGGGCGGCCGCCACCTTAGGAAGAAGAAGGAAAAGATTTCCTTATTTGTGGCCGCCCAACCCTCCAAGCCCCTTGCCGCCCAAAACCCTAATCCCTCCTTTGCCTTCTTGTGTTTGCCGCCCACCCTTGTCCATCCTTTTATAGAGTTAGGGATAAGCTTTGTTTTTAATCTCTACCATTAGTTCTAGGGATTTAATCTCAATCGTCAGATCTCGAGAATTAATCTCAACCGTCGGATCTAGAGATTTAATCTCTACCATTGGTTCTAGATTTTTGTTTTCATCCATTGTATCTATGCTTCATGAGGTGTTAATAGGCTACAATAGGGACCACGAGGAGGAGTTGGATCTTGGCCACCCAATGGATCAAACTGACATAAAGTCTGATCCATTAATGATTATCCATTCTACTAGAGGATTGTAACGCCCGTAAAATTTCTAGCCATTTTACGAGAATTTTTGGCTTTACGATAATGGGCTTTATGTGGGTTTTTCCGAAAATAAAAGAAAATAGCCAAAAAAGAGATGCAAGGACTAGGAATTGAACCCCAAACCTCTAGAGATAGCCAAGCCCTATAGATGCACCCACTAACCAGAAGCCGAATAGGATTATATCATTAGGGGAAGAGGGGAAATTGTAGATAAGTGTGATGAGGGTAAATGAAGAGGCATGGAAAAGAGAAGAGAAACTTCTCTTCCTCCCTTTATAAAGAAGAGTGAAAGTCCCATTGCGCCACTTCTTCTTCTTCCCTCTTCTCTTCTTCTTCCTCACAGAGCTCCCTCTTCATCCTTTGGCCGAAACCCCCATTCAAGCAAGGAGAAAGCTAGGTGGCTTCCATTAGGTCATCTCCCAAGCAAAGCGAAGGAAGTAAGATTCCCTCACCTGCAGTATATTAGCTTTGTAGAGCTTTGTAGGTCATGTACATGAAAGAAAGATGGAGTTCATAGCCTTATATGTTTCGGCCAACCAAGGAATTTAGGGTTAGGATTTGCATGAAAATGAATCTAAGGATATGATCATAGATTGTAGGCTTCAAGTAGGAATTTTTAGGAGCCAAAACCCAAGTTCATAGCCCTATATGTTTCGGCCAACCAAGGTCTTGAGGGCTAGGGTTGCATGAAAAGGCTTCTAAGGGAAGTAGGAGATGTTATATGCTTCATGTAAAAGTTTTCGGTGACAAAAAAAAAAATAATACAATGTTTGATACCTTACATGTTTCGGCCAACCAAAGTATTTAGGGCTAGGGTTGCATGAAAATACTTCTAATGATACCATAATAAGTTATAAGCTTCATGAAGGAATTTTAGGTAACAAAAAAAACACAAGCTTGAGCCCTTACATGTTTCAGCCAACCAATGTATTTAGGGCTAGGGTTGCTTGAAAATGCTTCTAATGATACCATGATAAGTTATAAGCTTCATGAAGGAATTTTAGGTAACAAAAAAACCCAAGCTTGAGCCCTTACATGTTTCGGCCAACCAAAGTATTTAGGGCTAGGGTTGCATGAAAATGCTTCTAATGATACCATGATAAGTTATAAGCATCATGAAGGAATTTTAGGTAACAAACATCCAAGCTTGATACCTTACATGTTTCGGCCAACCTTGGTGTTAGGGTTAGCGTTTCATGAAAACACCCCCCTTATGTAGTTATGCTATGTGTATGATTTTAATATGTCATGAATTATGCCTATGTGATGAAAATGTTCATGATTCAATATGCTATGAAATATGCTTATGTGATGAACATGTTTAAGATGTAGTATGCCATGAAATTATGCCTATGTGATTAATATGTTTATGAGGTAATATGCCATGAAACATGCCTTTGTGATGAACATGTATTATGATTTAATATGCCATGAATATGCCTATGAAATATGCTTATGCGATGAACATGTTTATGCTTTAGGACCCCTTTAGGGCACTCTTATGTTATGAATGCATGTATGCTATGAAATGTCTGAGATGGAGATGCTTCCCTTTCAAGTAGGGATTAAGAGCTCTCCTTATGATAAGATAAGATGGAGATGCTTCCCTTTCAAGTAGGGATTAAGAGCTCTCCTTATGATAAGATAAGATGGAGATGCTTCCCTTTCAAGTAGGGATTAAGAGCTCTCCTTATGATAAGATAAGATTGAGATGCTTCCCTTTTTATGTTGGGGATTAAGATCATTCTTTATGATATGACAAGAAAGAAAGGAATTAAGTATTTTACTTTGTAAGAGGTTAAGTACCCAACCCTTCAGGTGGTCGTTAATCAAATCCAAAGGGACATAAGAAGACGTAAGAGGTCTTGCCCTGGTAAGACGTAAGAGGTCTTGCTCTAGTAGGTCTGGTGGCTCGCTACCCCAGCCTATTAGGGAACGCGCATTATGTGGTACTTAACCTGGGGCTCCCCATGCAAGTTATGATTATGTTGAAGTATCTATATGTATATGTTTTGAAAAGAAAGGACTTTTATGAAATTGTGCATGCTTATGTTAAAGTTTATGAATGCTTATGAACTTGTCCTTTATGCATGTTTAGATTTCATGATGCTATGAATGCTTATGGTTACATTTAAGAATATTTGTCATTATGTACTTTATGCATGTTTAAGATTTATGATGTTACGGATACTTATGTTATGAATGCTTATGGTTAAGTTTAAGAATATTTGTGACTATAGACTTTATGCATGTTTAAGATTTATGATGTTACGAATACTTATGTTATGAATGCTTATGGTTAAGTTAAAAAAATGCTTATGATTACGCCCTTTATGCATGTTAGATTTTATGAAGTTATGATGCTTATAGTTATGTTTAAGAATAGTTGTGACTATGTACTTTATGCATGTTTCAGATTTATGATGTTATGGATACTTATGTTATGAATGCTTATGGTTAAGTTTAAAAATGCTTATAATTATGTCCTTTATGCATGTTAGATTTTATGAAGTTATGATGCTTATAGTTGAGTTAAGAATATTTGTGATTATGTACTTTATGCATGTCTAAGATTTATAATGTTATGGATTGCTTATGTCTTGAATGCTTATGTTAAATGATGCCCTGCTTAGATTTAATTATGTTTAGCATGCTAATGTAAACTTTATGCCATGCTTAGATTTTATTACGTGGGTATGTTGTTGATTAGTGTTGCTATGAAATACTTAGGCTATTTATGCTAGTATGCTCATGTTTCAAATTGCTTGACGAAGTTTGTGGCTTTTGTGAGTAGGCAAGAATCTTACTAAGCTATATGCTTATAGTTTATGTTGTCCATATACTACAGATAAAGGAAACCTGAACTAGAGAAAGTAGCAGGAAGGGCCAAGTGTGTGTGATAGTGGCATGGTGGAGAAAGACCCTGTTACTATCTACTTATATTACATGCACAATGAACCACTTAAGACTTTGCTTCCGCTTATAAGACTTATGAATCATTAGTATCATGTTGGATGATGCTTATTTATGTTACTGTTCAATTACTTAAGAACTCATGAATGACTATTTATGTTATGAATGTTAGAAATGAGACAAGATATGTTAACATGCTGATTATGAATATGATATGTGACACATTTGCAAATGAAGGTTTAAGTTATGATAACATGTTAAAAAAAAATAGTAAAGTAGCGCCGCCCTGAGAGCAGATAAGGGCAGGCGTTACAAGGATTATCATTGATCTACCTCACCAACCCCCATAAGTTAATATGGGCTCCATATATTATATGTACATTTTCTCTCCGTATTTAAGATCTCGAATGTCCGTCGATTAATTAATTTACTGGCAATTAATTAATCAACATCTAACTCCATTAGTAGTACCACTCAAACTTTTCATCATGTCGGACCACGTCCACCTGCAGGGTTTACATGATGAACCTTATGAGCTCCTCAAGGGGGCATCATCATCCTAATATATAGGACATAGTACCTGTCACGCCTGCCCATTTTCCAAGGGTCCGGAGGGGCGGCGCGTGACGCGACCGTACATACTTACACTTCTTACTACTTACAGCGGAAGACTTTAGACACATTTTTTTTTTAAAACATAAACATGCATTGACATATATAGATACTTCTTCTTAGCATAGAGCATGCATCATTTTTTTTTCATAGGTACTTAGTGTAACACCCCCCCCCCCCCTTCTACTTACACTAGTAAAGGAGGTGTTACTTTACCCTACTTTATCTTACTCTTGGCATAATCAGGTAAAACATGACTCAATCATTTCATAAACTCACATACACTATTTGAGAGTCAACAAATACCTGATTTAAACCGAAGAGTATCGACAACTCGTACCAAGATCTAAACTTGGTTTCTAAGCGAGTATCATAATTCAAACTCTTAACATTTAACAGCGGAAGCTAAAGAAACAAACCAACAACATTCACATGTTGACACTAGGCTATTTCACAAGTTCTTAACCTATCTAAGCATGCACATTCACTAGAGTTCTAATATAGAACATTCTTATGTAACTCAACCTCATGCATGGCGATACTGATAGGTACATCCTTGACATGAACATCAACGTAATCAACGACACATAACATCAACCCTAACACCTAACATGAAGACTAGCACATAGTTCAAGTTCTTAGCATAACATAATACTAGCAAGTTCAACATTCTTAGACACAACATGATCAAACATATAACATGAACACTACCACACGAATAAGTTCGAAGGTCTTCACACATAACAAAATACTAGCAAGTTCAGGATCATAATCCACTGTTCCGCCGCCACACACACCAAGCACTTCATCCGCTGCCCCCCTCTTACTCCCATCTTGCTTTACCCTTATCTGCAGTATAAGGAATGCAAACTATAAGCAATGGAGCTTAGTAAGTACTTCCTATTATCACAAAACTTCGCATTAGGAAAACATGCTATTAGAATACTTGCATGCAACACATGCTCATACTTGCATTTAGGAAAATTCTTCATTTAACATTTGGAATTACTTGCACATGATACAATGATTCAACTTGACATGCATGAACTTAACATATGCAACTTGCAATATATATGCTTGAAATATGCTTCACTTGTCGGAACATATACATGAGACATACTATACTTAAACTTGTAAACATTGTGCTTTAGTTAACTTTCGAAACCATATATACATATATACTTTAAAATACTAATCATCCTTGTTTGGGCAGCCCGACATTGTACCAACTTTGCGCGCAACCCTAATAGAATTCGGGGTAGCTAGCCGCCGAACTTATTAGGGCAACTTACCTTTCAAGGGCGGTCTAGGGCCCGTGGGCGATCTAAGAGCCCGGTACATGCCACTTCAAAGTAAAATACTTCCTTTATATATGACTTACTTATTAATTTTCATTTAATGAGTATTTTACATTATCATAGCCAGAACCCATATAGGAAGCCTTTCAAGACATTTGATCATGCTTTTTGTCCCCAAAACTTGTAGGGGAAGCATCTTGTGATCTTTACGTCTTGCTTTCAATGACATATTCAAAGTAAAAATACTTCCTTTATATATGAATTACTGATCTTTGTCATTTATCAAACATTTAACATGTTCATTCTCCCAAAACTCATATAGGAAGCCTTTCAAGACCTGCGATCATGCTCTTTGTCCCCAAAACTTATAGGGGAAGCATCTTTGTGATCTTATGTCTTGCTTCAACATGAAATATACCTATAAATATATATGACCTACTGATTTTGTCATTTAACCAACATGTAACATGCTCATACTCTCAAAACTCATATAGGGAGCCTTTCAAGACATTTAATCATGTTCTTTGTCCCCAAAACTAGTAGGGGAAGCCTCTTTGAAATCTCTACATCTTGCCGCACGAGAAATATACCTAAACTACCTAAAAATTCAACCAAGGATAATCTGGAAAGAACCTACAAATCTGAATAAAACATGATACTAGAAGCTAGATGTGCAAATCAAAGAGTTACTTATGCTATAGGTGAGAGATAGCATCCTAGTGATCTTATGTCTTGCTTAAAACAAAATATACCTTACCTATAAGTCTAAACACACCCATATAATCTGATAAAAACATAATTTTGTCATTTAACAAGTATTTTACATGATCATACTCAAAACCCAATATAAGAAGCCTTTCATGACATTCGATCATGCTCTTTGTCCCCAAAACTCGTAAGGGAAGCATCTTCGCGATCTTTACATCTTGCTTCCAATGAAATATACTTAAAATACCTAAGAGTACAAACAAACTTAATCTGGACAGAACATATAAATCCAAATAAAACATGATAATAGAACCTAGATGGGCAAATCAAAGAGTTACTTATGCTATGGGTGAGAGATAGCATCCTAGTGATCTTATGTCTTGTTTAAAACAAAATATACCTTACCTATAAGTCTAAACACACCCATATAATCTGATAAAAATATATTTTTGTCATTTAGCAAGTATTTTACATGATCATACTCAAAACCCTTATAGGAAGCCTTTCAAGACATTCGATCATGCTCTTTGTCCCCAAAACTCGTAGGGGAAGCATCTTTGCGATCTTTACATCTTGCTTCCAATGAAATATACTTAAAATACCTAAAAGTACAAACAAAATTAATCTTGACAGAACATATAATTCCAAATAAAACATGATAATAGAACCTAGATGGGCAAATCAAATAGTTACTTATACTCTAGGTGAGAAATAACATCTTGGTGATCTTAGATCTTTCTTAAAAAGACCTCTACCTCAACTATAAATCTGATCACACACATATACCATCTGATCCAAACATATAATATTCAAAACATATGAAAAAAAGTCAAATAAAACAATCGAAGGACTACTTATACTGCAGGTGAGAGAGACTTACATCCTCTCGCTATCGTACTAGTATACCGCTAGGGTTTTTGGTGAGATGAAGACCTTGCCTTGTTCTTTAGCCTTAGGAGTGATCCTCTAGCATATACTAAGCTTGTGAGAAGATTCCCTTGAATCCCTCTCAAGAACACCAAAACAAGGACCTTAGGGTTTCGGATGGGGAGGGAGTAAGGAGGTGGAGTTTGATCCTCTAGCAAACACCAAGCCTTGTGAGAAACTCTCCTTAAAAACCCCTCTTGAGAATCCCCACACAAGGATCCCTATAGCTTGGGATGGAAAAAGGGAGGAAGGGGAATGATGAATTTTGGCAAGGATGAGGAAGAAGGTAGAAGACAGAATGTGAAGTGGTTTTTGCTTTCCTTCTCTCTTTAAACTCCCTTTAATCTCAACGTGAATGGCTAGGAAGGTGAAAAGAAAAGAAAAAAAAGACTCTCCATCTTCTCATGGGGAGATGAAACAATTCTTCACCCTCTCATCTTCTCATTTACCTTCTTTGTATATTCCTTATCTATTCTAGCCAAGAATTATCCTATGGTCTAGTGGTATCAAGGCTATCTCACAATTAGGAGGTTCATGGTTCAAATCCTACCTATAGCGAACCATATTTTATTTTAAACCTTTTATGGGCGTTAAAAATTATATAATTACTTTGAATAGCTTAAAAGTTTACGGGCATTACAATCCCTCATACCTTATAAAAGTTTCGTCCTCAAAACTTAGTACAACTCTGGATACTTCTGTTTCATGTCATCCTCACGTTCCCAAGTTGCTTCTTCAAACCTTTGATTTTGCCATATGACTTTCACTAAGGGTACCTCTTTGTTTCTTAATTTCTTGATTTCTCAATCTATTATCTGAATAGGTCGACTTTACCATAACACCATCTTTTGAAATAATATGACATAGGATAGATACTCGATCGAGCCAAAATTCACACCGGGAGAACTTGGCATACAATTGTCTCTGCTGAAAGGTCTGTAACACTGTCTTCAAATGTTCAACATGTTATTCCTGAGTTCTCGAGTAAATAAGGATATCATCAATGAAGACGATCTCAAACTTGTCATGAAATGCCTTGAATACTCGATTCATCAGGTCCATAAAGGTTGCTGGAGCATTTGTCACTCCGAAAGGCAAGAACACGAACTCATAGTGTCCATACCTCGTTTGAAAAGTTGTTTTCGGTATATCATCCTCTTTAACTTTTACTTGATGATATCCGGACTGCAAGTCAATCTTGGAGGAAACTGTGGCTCCCTTCAATTGATCAACAAATCATCATTCCTTGGAAAAGGATATCTATTTTTGATTGTCACTTTATTCAGTGTTCGGTAGTCTATGCACATTCTCATAGGCCCATCCTTCTTCTTCACGAACAATACCGGAGCCCCCACGGTGAGTGACTAGGGCGAATGAATCCCTTGTCGAGTAACTCCTATAATTGTTCCTGAAACTCTTTCAATTCTGCCGGGGCCATACGATAGGGTGCTTTTGAGATTGGATTGGTACCAAAAATAAGTTTAATCTCAAAATCGATTTCTCTGTTAGGACCCAATCCTGGTAGTTCATCAGGGAATACTTCTGGGTAGTCACATACAACTCAGACTTCTTCAAGCTTTTGGCCTTTTTTTTATATGTGCTAGATACCCAGCGCGTCCACTAACTAACATCTTTTGAGCTTTTATAGTATATAAGAACTTCTTAGTTCTTTTTTTTTTTTTTGGTTCTCCTATAAATTCAAATTTTGACTCTGCCTCAGGTTGGAATATGACTCTTCGCTTACGACACTCAATGGAAACACCGTACTTGCTCAGAAAGTCCATTCCTAAGATGACATCATAATCACGCATGTCCAGCATTATCATATCGCTATAAAGTTCTCTTTATGAAATTCGGACTGGCGTGCCACGCAATCAATGCGTAGATGTCATTACCTCTCCAGAAAAGCAAGGTCGTTACAAACTTAAGATCTAGGACATCCGGAGGTATGTTTATCTTATTAGCAAATATCAGGGAAATAAACGAATGGGTTACCCCAGTATCAAATAGCACAGTAGCATACTGATTAAAGATAAGTATCTGACCTGTGACAATAGTAGAAGCATTTGCTACCTCTTCTTTAGTGAGAGAGAAAATCCGAGCATTCGGTGAAACGGGTGGGGCCTCTAATCTTCTTTGGATAATGTGAGGACCCTCCAATGCTGCTTGCATTTGGTGCAACTGAGCAGGTTTACCCCCATACTGATTTGACTGTGGTGGAGGTGGAGTGGTCTTGGTAGGGCAATTTCTGGCCAAGTGTCCCTCTAAGCCACATTTATAACATCCGCTCATGCCCTGGAGGCAAACTCCTGGATGCATCTTCCTACATTTAGAACATGTAGGATACTTAGGCCGCTTGCTTGCAGTACCCCCCTTTGGGTTATTCCATTGCTTCCCCTTACCATTGTTATTTTCGTTCCAGTTAGAATTATTGCTCTGAGACTTCGGCCCTCCAGAACTTCCATGACTTCTATTTTCAGTCGAGGCCTGATTCTGTTTCTTGATGTTGTTCAAGTAATGCTCTTTGATTAAAGCACTACTGATTAACTCTTCTACAGTCTGCGGTCTATTAATTCCGCTGGCCACATTCAGAGCTATCTCAGGTCTCAACATTTTGAGCATAAGTCTTACCCTTTCTCGCTCAAGGTCTTGACTAGCTCGAGGACATAAGCGAGCAAGTCTATTGAATTTATTCACGGCTTCATTAACTGACATGTCCCCCTATCGGAATTCCATGAACTCATCGTAGTGCCTATTCGTGACTCGCATATGGAAAAACTCCTCAAAGAACTCTGTTTCAAAGTTGGCCCATGTCATTTGATTGATCACTCTTTTTGCCTTTACTCGTTCCCACCACATTCTGGCATCTCCAGTCAAGCAGAATGATGCACATTTGACTTTCTCATTTTCAGGCCAATCCAACAGTTCTACTATACTTTCCAATGTCTTGAACCAGGCCTGCGCATCCCATGGTTCACTCGTACCAGGAAAACTCTCTGGCTTTAGCTTTTGCCATTGAATTAAGTATGCCTTTTGCCTCACTCCCCTCGCTGGGGCTCTTGCGGGAACTGGTGGGCCAAGGGGTGCAGTCGGTATGACATTCTGAGTAGTTGGTCGAGTGACAGGATTATCTTGTTGGTTCATCATCAAGGTATTGATAACCTGTTGCTGCTCTCCAACTTGATGCTGAAGTTCAGTGACTACCCGCATCAAGTCAGGTGGTGGTAATTATAATTTAATCTTCGTTGAAATCACTTGTCATTATCGATTAAGTAACATGTGATTGACGAAGAAAGTGATTACCATCAAAAGTCAATGACCTTAAAAGACCACTTTGACCCGTAAGAATTCCTTTTTCAACTCGCTAATTGAATTTTTTTTACATTGTCGAAGACCAGATTATTTAACCAAACACTACTGTGACTCATCCTATTGACCTTTCATCACCTTGTTAAGTTTAACGGTCGTAAATGAGTCAAATTAAATTAAATTGTATGGTGTTAAAATTTCATTTGATAAGCTAAGTCAAATTGAATCTAAAATTAATCAAACTCTTGAAACTGACTGTTTAAATTTTATTTGATTGTTTAAAATTTTTACTTTTTTTTTAAAATTTATTTAGGTGATAATTAAGCTAGATAATAAAAATTTATTTGTTGATTTTGAAAGTTTTATTTATTTATTTATTATATTGATAAAAATTTATTGGTGAATATAATTTACAAACAGTGTATTTATGAATATTATTGGTGCAAAAGAATATTCGATCGTGCAAAATGATAGTAAATGGGAATACACAATGTTGTCATTCTGTGCATCGTTGTTCCGATGAGCATTATAGCAACTTCTGAATCCATCAGAGTCGCCTCCATTGTTTATCCGGTCGGACGGTGATCGGAATCCGATCGAACCGTGATCGAAATCGGATCGAATTATGACAGCCAACGACATTAGTTCCCGCAATCGCACCAAATTCTGGTCGCATTGCGATCGCAGTGCTGGCGGCTACAATTCGATCAAATTTCAATCGTGATTCGAACGTTCGATAACAATGGCGAACAGAGATGGGTGCTCGAAGCGAAGTTACTGTACATTTCTCATTACTATATTATCGCACACGAATTACGCAGGATATCAATCTCATTTATGAATATTAATAAGTTGCACATATATTCAAGTTTATTTGATTCATTTAATTAATCTTATGTGTATCAAAAGAATATAAAAGAAATCTTACCAAATTGAATACTAAATTTGTCACGCAGGATAATGACAAGTGATTTCAACGAAGATTAAATTATAATTAATAATTGTCATCTGTTTTCCATTGGCCCGTGTTCTAACCATTTTTCTTCATAAAGTACGACCAAAATAAGATTACTACTATTACTTACTTCTTATCATCCTCACCTACATATGTAATCATGTTTGACAAAAAAAACATTCTTTACTAAGCATAGAAGAAAGTAAAACATCTATGTACTTTCTTACTTGGAAGCAGCAGGATTGATGCTCGATGTGCATGTGGCGGAAGGGCAGAACTTGCTTTGATACCAACCTGTCCCGCCCGCCCATTTTCCAAGGGTCCGGAGGGGCGGGGCGTGACGCAACCGTACATACATACACTTCTTACTACTTACAACGGAAGACTTTAGACACATTTTTTTTTTAAAACATAAACATGCATTGACATATATAGATACTGCTCCTTAGCACAGAGCATGCATCATTTTTTTTTTCATATGTACTTAGTGTAACACCCCCCCCCCCCCCCCCTCTTCTACTTACACTAGTAAAGGAGTTGGTACTTTACCCTACTTTATATTACTCTTGGCATATTCAGGTAAAACATGACTCAATCATTTCATAAACTCACATACACTATTTGAGAGACAACAAATACCTGATTTAAACCGAAGAGTATCAACAACTCGTACCAAGATCTAAACTTGGTTTCTAAGCGAGTATCATAATTCAAACTCTTAACTTTTAACAGCGGAAGCTAAAGAAACAAACCAACTACATTCACATGTTGACACTAGGCTATTTCACAAGTTCTTAACCTATCTAAGCATGCACATTCACTAGAGTTCTAATATAGAACATTCTTATGTAACTCAACCTCATGCATGGAGATACTGATAGGTGCATCCTTGACATGAACATCAACATAATCAACGACACATAACATCAACCCTAACACCTAACATGAAGCCTAGCACATAGTTCAAGTTCTTAGCATAACATAATACTAGCAAGTTCAACATTCTTAGACACAACATGATCAAACATATAACATGAACACTACCACACGAATAAGTTCGAAGGTCTTAACACATAACAAAATATTAGCAAGTTCAGGATCTTAATCCACTGTTCCGCCGCCACACACACCAAACACTTCATCCGCGGCCCCCCCCCCCCCCCCCTCTTACTCCCATCTTGCTTTACCCTTATCTGCAGTATAAGGAATGCAAACTATAAGCAATGGAGCTTAGTAAGTACTTCCTATTCTCACAAAACTTCGCATTAGGAAAACATGCTATTAGAATACTTACATGCAACACATGCTCATACTTGCATTTAGGAAAATTCTTCATTTAACATTTGGAATTACTTGCACATGATACAATGATTCAACTTGACATGCATGAACTTAACATATGCAACTTGCAATATATATGCTTGAAATATGCTTCACTTGTAGGAACATATACATTAGACATACTATACTTAAACTTGTAAACATTGTGCTTTGGTTAACTTTTGAAACCATATATACATATATACTTTAAAATACTAATCATCCTTGTTTGGGCAGCCCGGCATTGTACCAACTTTGCGTGCAACCCTAATAGAATTCGGGGTAGCTAGCCACCGAACTTATTAGGGCAACTTAACTTTCAAGGGCGGTCTAGGGCCCGTGGGAGATCTAAGAGCCCGGTACATGCCACTTCAAAGTAAAATACTTCTTTTATATATGACTTACTTATTCTTTTTCATTTAATGAGTATTTTACATGATCATAGCCTGAACCCATATAGGAAGCCTTTCAAGACATTTGATCATGCTCTGTCCCCAAAACTCGTAGGGGAAGCATCTTGTGATCTTTACATCTTGCTTCCAATGACATATTCAAAGTAAAAATACTTCCTTTATATATGACTTACTGATCTTTGTCATTTATCAAACATTTAACATGTTCATACTCCCAAAACTCATATAGGAAGCCTTTCAAGACCTGCGATCATGCTCTTTGTCCCCAAAACTTATAGGGGAAGCATCTTTGCGATCTTATGTCTTGCTTCAACATGAAATATACCAATAAATATATATGACCTACTGATTTTGTCATTTAACTAACATGTAACATGCTCATACTCCCAAAACTCATATAGGGAGCCTTTCAAGACATTTAATCATGTTCTTTGTCCCCAAAACTCGAAGGGGAAGCCTCTTTGAAATCTCTACATCTTGCCCCACGAGAAATATACCTAAAATACCTAAAAATCCAACCAAGGATAATCTGGACAGAACCTACAAATCTGAATAAAACATGATACTAGAAGCTAGATGTGCAAATCAAAGAGTTATTTATGCTATAGGTGAGAGATAGCATCCTAGTGATCTTATGTCTTGCTTAAAACAAAATATACCTTACCTATAAGTATAAACACACCCATATAATCTGATAAAAACATATTTTTGTCATTTAACAAGTATTTTACATGATCATACTAAAAACCCCTTATAAGAAGCCTTTCAAGACATTCGATCATGCTCTTTGTCCCCAAAACTCGTAAGGGAAGCATCTTCGCGATCTTTACATCTTGCTTCCAATGAAATATACTTAAAATACCTAAAAGTCCAAACAAACATAATCTGGACAGAACATATAAATCCAAATAAAACATGATAATAGAACCTAGATTGGCAAATCAAAGAGTTACTTATGCTATGGGTGAGAGATAGCATCCTAGTGATCTTATGTCTTGCTTAAAACAAAATATACCTTACCTATAAGTCTAAACATACCCATATAATCTGATAAAAACATATTTTTGTCATTTAACAAGTATTTTACATGATCATACTCATAACCCTTATAGGAAGTCTTTCAAGACATTCGATCATGCTCTTTGTCCCCAAAACTCGTAGGGGAAGCATCTTTGCGATCTTTACATCTTGCTTCCAATGAAATATACTTAAAATACCTAAAAGTCCAAACAAACTTAATCTGGACAGAACATATAATTCCAAATAAAACATGATAATAGAACCTAGATGGGCAAATCAAAGAGTTACTTATACTCTAGGTGAGAAATAACATCTTGGTGATCTTAGATCTTTCTTAAAAAGACCTCTACCTCAACTATAAATCTGATCACACACATATACCATCTGATCCAAACATATAATATTCAAAACATATGAAAAGAAGTCAAATAAAACAATCGAAGAACTACTTATACTGCAGGTGAGAGATACTTACATCCTCTCGCTATCGTACTAGTATACCGCTAGGGTTTTTGGTGAGATGAAGACCTTGCCTTGTTCTTTAGCCATCGGAGTGATCCTCTAGCATATACTAAGCTTGTGAGAAGATTCCCTTGAATCCCTCTCAAGAACACCAAAACAAGGACCTTAGGGTTTCGGATGGGGAGCGAGGAAGGAGGTGGAGTTTGATCCTCTAGCAAACACCAAGCCTTGTGAGAAACTCTCCTTAAAAACCCCTCTTGAGAATCCCCACACAAGGATCCCTATAGCTTGGGATGGAAAAAGGGAGGAAGGAGAATGATGAATTTCGGCAAGGATGAGGAAGAAGGGAGAAGAAGGAATGTGAAGTGGTTTTTGCTTTCCTTCTCTCTTTAAACTCCCTTTAATCTCAACGTGAATGGCTAGGAAGGTGAAAAGAAAAGAAAAAAAGACTCTCCATCTTTTCTTGGGGAGATGAAACAATTCTTCACCCTCTCATCTTCTCATTTACCTTCTTTGTATATTCCTTATCTATTCTAGCCAAGAATTATCCTATGGTCTAGTGGTATCAAGGCTATCTCACAATTAGGAGGTTCATGGTTCAAATCCTACCTATAGTGAACCATATTTTTTTTATTATTTTATTTTAAACCTTTTATGGGCGTTAAAAATTATATAATTACATTGAATAGCTTAAAATTTTACGGGCGTTACAGTTTCCTCCAATAATCAACGGCACACCATATAAAAAATATCACCTCCCAACTTACCGAGCCTATCGATTTAATCTATAAATCTCGCCCATTGGTAAATCAAAAAAATGAATACTAATTATATGTGTCCGTTATTATATCGGGATTAAGAGCATGAACAAAATAATATCTGAGGTCCGATTCGATTATGTAGTCAGCAATAAATCGAATCACCTCTAAGTCGGTCCTGCTCAATACAGACAAAGTGCACTAGTGTGATTCTATGGTCAAGACAAACTAATACCAAATCAGACTACAACCATTCCAATGATTTGTCCAAAGTCATCTCGGTTGTGAACCTTTACTTATACTTTACAAGGGGTCGATAACATGATCTCCCGTGTGACACCACATACCATGTTATCTACAATGTAATGTATTAGACAATATGCGTAACCATAAAAATATTCAAACAATAATCATGTGATTCTTATTTCAAAAATGAAGATGTTCATACGAAAGATAGACTTTTCAGTATACATTCCAACAATCTCCCACTTATACTAAAAGACTATGATGTCCTCATACTGCAATACATCTGATTCTCCTTCCCTCCACATGCCTATCAAAGCTCTCGCTAGAAGGGCCTTAGTAAAAAAGGTCTACCAGGTCATCCTCTGATGCAATCTAGGTGACAACAACTTCTACTTCCTTTATGATTTCTCATATCAGGTGGTACTTGCACTCTATGCATTTACTTACCTTATCGGCTCATGGTTCCTTCGAGTTTGCTACTGCACCACTATTATCACAATAAATTGTGATAGTTCTGGGCAAACCAGGAATCACATCCAAGTCCATCATAAAGTTCCTGAGCCACACAACTTCTTTGCCCGCCTCAGAGGCTACCACATACTCAGCTTCCATGGTGGAGTCCGCCACGCATTTCTGCTTGACACTCTTCTATACAATGGCTCCACCACCCAAAGTAAATACAAAACCTGAGGTAGACTTACTGTTATCCCTATCAGATTGAAAGTTGAAATCCGTGTAACCCACAGGGAGTAATTGGTCTGCCTGGTAAATTAGCATATAATCCCTAGTCCTTCTCAGGTACTTCAATATATGCTTTACCGCAGTACAATGTCCCTGTCCTGGATTACTCTGATATCTGCTGACCATGCCTACGGCTAAGCAGATATCTGGTCTTGTACATAACATCGCATACATGAGCCTTCCTACCGCGGAAGCATAAGGAACCGCCTTCATCTCCTCTATCTCCTCAGATGTTCTAGGACTCATCTCCTTAGATAAAGGAACTCCATGCATGAAAGGTAGAAAACCCTTCTTGGAGTTCTGCATGCTAAAACGATCCATAATCGTGTCTATGTATGAAGCTTGGTATAAGCACAACATCCTTTTCCTGCGATCCCTTATAACCTTGATCCCAAGGATGTGTCCCGCCTCTCCCAAGTCCTTCATATCAAACTGTTTGGACAACCATACCCTTACGTCCGATAACACCTTGATATTGTTGACAATCAACAAAATGTCATCTATGTATAGTACAAGAAATACCACTATGTTTCTGTCACATCTCTTGTATACACAAGACTCATCCGGACTTTGAATAAATCCAGAAGACTGGATTACCTCATCAAAGCGGATGTTCCAAGACCTCAAAGCTTGCTTCAATCCATAAATGGACAGATTATGCTTACATATAAGATATTCTTTGCCATTCGCAATGAATCCCTCTTGTTGCTTCATATAGATGTTTTCCTCAAGACTTCCATTAAGGAAAGTTGTCTTGACATTTATCTGCCACACCTCATAATCCATATGAGCTACAATGCATAAGAGAATCCGGATAGACTTAAGCATGGCTATCGGCGAAAAGGTCTCCTTATAATCTATACCCTTTTTTTGAGTATACCCCTTTGCAACAAGCCTCACTTTGAAGGTCTCAACCTTCCCATCTATTCCTCCCTTTCTTTTGTAGATCCACTTGCATCAAATAGTTTTTACACCATCGGGTGGTTCCACTAGCTCCTAGACCTGATTTGAATCCATAGATTCAATCTCAGTATTCATTGCACTTTGCCAATATGCTGCATCTATGTCTTGGATTGCCTCGTCATATGTCTAGGGATCAGGTTTATGTTCGCCAGAGACCAAATCAGAAGATTCTCCCAAGAATATGAATCTATCAGGCTGTCTCACAACCCTCCCACTACGACGAGGTATCTCCTGTGTATTCTCTGTGACACGCGGTGCAGTAACTTGTGGTATATCCTCTTGTACCGGTGGTACTGAAGAAGTGACTTCCCCTTTTAATTCCTCAAAAATAATTTTACTCTTGGGCTTGTGGCTCATCACATAGTCTTCCTCTAGAAATTTAGCATTCGTGTTAACGATCACCCTCTGATCTCTAGGACTATAAAACAAACCACCCTTCGTTTCTCTAAGATAGCCAACGAACATGCGTACTTTTGTACGAGGTTCCAACTTACCAGCATCTGCCTTCAGCGTATGTGTTGCACTCCCCAAAATTTGAATATGTCTTAGACTGTGCTTTCGCCCAGTCCACAATTCTGTGGGAGTAGATGACACTGATTTAGATGGAACCAAGTTAAGAATGTACATCGTCGTATCTATAGCATATCCCCAGAACGAATCTGGCAACTCAGAATAACTCATCATCGATCTAACCATCTCCATAAGAGTCTTATTCCTTCGCTCTGCTACACCGTTCTGTTGGGGTGTGCCAGGTGCAGACAATTTGGTTTGAATCCCAACCTCTGATAAGTTATTCCTAAACTCTCCCAAGAGGTATTCGCCACCATGAGCATATCATAGTGTTATCCATATCTTGAATAATCGTCTACAAAAAAAATAAAATATTCAAAACCACCTCTAGCCTGGATAGTCATAGGACCATACAAATCAGAATGAACCAATTCTAACACATCTTTGGCGATATACCCCTTGGCCTTAAAAGGCCTCTTGGTCATTTTACCCTCCAAGCAAGATTCGCAGGTTGGGAAATCTTCCACCACTAATGAACCCAAAGGTCCATCAGCTATCAACCTTTGAATTCTGCTTAGGTTAATATGACCAAGCCTAAGATGCCAAAGATATGTTTGGTTAATCATTGAGGGTTTTTTTCTCTCAATGGAATTAGAAGATGAGTTATTAACTTTTATTTGCATCGTGGGAGCTTTTGGTTCGAGTGTATATAAATTTCCTATCAATGTATCTGAACAGATATTCTCCCTATTCCTTTTTATAATATCTCTGTCATTAAAAGGAATAGAATATCAATCTACTTCGTTTCAGTTTACGTATTGCTGCATGCAACATAAGCTTGTATTATCTACATGGCATGGTCCGTTCCTGGAAAAGTCATATACAATTTTCATTAGACATGCGTAGCGGAGTTATGCATACCATTATGGTATTGCCCAAGTAAACGGTAATCTCTCCCTCAACTCGTCGTTGTGTTTCCTGGGACCCCTGCAAAGTATTGCAGACATGATCAGAGGCTCCCGTATCTACACACCAGGTGCCGGTAGATAACACCGCTAACCATGTTTCAATGACTAGACCAAAGGATATACCTTTGTTCTTCTTCAGATTGGGACAGTCCTTCTTCCAATGTCCATCCTGCTTGCAAGTGAAGTACTTGCCTTTCAGCTTCTTCACTCCTCCCTGAGATCCTCCCACCACCTTTGCTCCACCTTGTTTCTTCTTCTTCTTGCCTTTGGCTTAGAAGTAGAAACCTTCTGAGAAACCATGGCATGAGCCTGAGCAAGTCTTTCTATCGACTAGAGAATGATATCGACCTGGGTTTCCCCATCGATCTTAGCTCCAAGGACTTCAAGCTCATTCGAAGGCTTAGGAGGACACTCTTCGAAGAGTACATACTTGTACTCCTTAGTAGTTGAGGCAATATCCAGATTCTTTTACAGTAAGTTTATTTTCCTTTAGTATCATAGCTGTTGGGTTTCCGGCACCGCGGCGTGTGTGTGTTCGATCATGTTTCGAAAACATGAACACAGCGGAAGCAATAAAAATAATAAATACTCCTATTTAATACAACACACACAACACACGCATGCATATTACAACAAGTGTAGACATAATCGTAAATTTAAATTTGCAATAAAAGGAAATTTAACTACGTTATACCTTTCGTATGACGTGTAGCGGGAACGGCATCAACCGGAATGATCCTCACTAGAATCGTCTCTATTCGTATCCACGCCGAGTTCCTCGGGATGACTTCGCTAAGCCACGAGCTTCGTCTTCGTACGGGTTACTAGCCTCGTGTTGAAGACGACGTGATCGAGAGATGATCACGATCCGAATCCAATTCGGATCCAAAACGAGTCCTCAAAACTCGCTTCTCCGGAGAGGTATTCGTCAACCGATTGACGAATCCTTCGTCCTCCACCTCAGAGGATTACCGGAGATCGAATCCCCGGTAAGTTATCCGCTGTCGGAGCTCTAACCGTCGTCCAAACGACGCTCCGACGAGAGGAGAAGAAGCTGTCCAGAAAACTGGATAGCTTGGTGGAGGAGTAGGCGCTGGCCAAAACGAGGAAGCCAAGTGGTCACCTTTTCACCGAGGCCTAGGAAGATCACCGGAGGGTAGCCGGAGGATCACCGGCTGAACCTTGGTCACCGGCAAGGAGCTGGACGCCGGCACAAGGGGCTGGGCGGCCAAGGAGCTTGGACGGCAACTCCTTCAATGGGGTTGGGCGGCAACTAGGTTTAGGGCTCTTCCAATTAGGGCTTAATTATCCATTAAGCCCTCTTTTATAGAGAACTAATTCTCTTAATGGTTATTGGATCATAACCATTAGGCCCGTTAACCCACTCCATTAAGATAAGTTAAAATAAACCAAACCATGATGGTTTATTTTAAGTTAAAATGAACCGAACCAACTTTTGGTTCATTCGTTTAAAATAAACCAAACCCTTTGGTTTATTCTACTCCATTGGATTAGAACCAAACTATTTTGGTCCATCCATTATGTCTTCATAAGACACGGCCCATCCACGCTTCCATTGCGACTGAAACGATTTCATGCTCGCTCCATGTTTGGTCCAACCAAACTTAGTTTCTCTCGGTCTGAGAATCCCATTCTCAAGCTCGTTTTAAATCCTTCGGATTATGCTCGTTGTGCGTGTGACCAAATAGGTTCTCGGTTTATGTTGGTCGTCTATAATTAACCATTAATTATAGAACGATCATGAGTGGCACCTAGTAGTACATCATGATCCCCAATTAACCGAAAAGATCAACGGTTGATCCAGAACTATTTCTGAAACCCTTCAGCAGCTCGAATGAATCGTGCCCCATTCCCTTCACTCATCTTATACCCACTTGGTTCAGGACATGGTCTATTGTGTCAGTCCCCACTAGGCTGACTACGTCACACCTAGCCCAAGTATTATTTCCTCGTCCTACGGATTCTAGTTACTCCACATGTATCAAAGAGTACCTTACTCTAAACATGTAATGCTTTGGCCAAAGACTTTAGTAACAATCCGACGAGAGGCCATGGGTATACATCTCCTCGCAAGGAGTGGTGAATCCTTTATAGGCTATTCAAACACCTTCGATCACTTCGACTTTTACCCAATCATCCCGGGTCCACATCTCCTTAGAGATGTTTGCTTAAGATGTCAAAGCATAAGTCTCCATGATCAAGATGACTTGAATACCGCAAGTCAAAGGAACATCGCACTTAAGCCACAGTAAGAACTTCATTGACATATCTATATATGCAGAGAACCATATGAAGTCTTACGGCTAGTCACTCCAATGAACTAGTTACCATAACTAGCATCCACGATTAACTCCGGACATCACTATGTCTCCAGCTAGTGAGAATCAGCTGCTTGAATACACCAAGGAGTATACCTCATGCTAGTCTCGACAGAATTGATGGTGTCCAAATCCATCAATTCATCGACTAGGGATAATTCCGATACATTACAATTACACATGTAGAGATACTCACTAGTTGTGATCTAATCACAAATTCTCTCACGCTGTGAATCGTATCGTGGACATTCAGTAAATGAGTTTAATATCCAATCAAATACATAAAACATGTATACTCAAAAAGTGAATCTTCATTTATCATATAAATGGTTCAAACATAAGGCAATTGCCTTAGGACATCTCTCATATATTACTAACAGACTCCCACTTGGCCTAATGCCAATCGCTACGGTATCCAATACCATAAGCTCGAACATGACCCTCAAACTTACTTTGAGGTAATGCCTTAGTCAAGGGATCCGCTAAGTTCCTTTCAGTGGGAATTTTCTCGATTTGTATTTTTTTCCTACTGATGATCTCTCTGATAAGATGATAGCGGCGAAGCACATGTTTGGATCGCTGATGAGACCTTGGCTCTTTCGCCTGTGCAATTGCTCCATTGTTGTCGCAGTAGACCGGTATTGCTTCAACAATGGCCGGAATCACACCAAGTTCATGAACGAACTTTTTGATCCAAACCGCTTCCTTTGCTGCTTCCGAAGCTGCAATGTATTCTGCCTCAGTGGTAGAATCCGCTACAGTCTCTTGTTTGGAACTTTTCCAACTCACTGCGCCCCCATTCAAGGTGAACACATATCCAGACTGAGACCTGGAATCATCCTTGTCTGTCTGGAAGCTGGCATCCGTATACCCGCGTATCACCATGTCCCCTTCTCCATATATTAGGAACACATCCTTAGTTCTTCTCAAGTACTTAAGGATCGTCTTAATGACCACGCCCAATGATCCATTCCTGGATCGGACTGGTATCTGCTCGTGACACTCAGAGCATACGATACATCGGGCCTCGTACATAACATAGCATACATGATAGATCCTATTGCGGATGCATAGGGAATCTTACTCATGCAAATCCTCTCTTCTTCTATGCGCGGACACATAGACTTCGAAAGGTGTACCCCATGCCTGATGGGTAGGAAACCTTTCTTGGATTCCGACATGCTAAACCTCTTTAGCACTCGGTCTATATATGTAGACTACAAAAGACCAAGCAACCATTTCGATCTATCTCTATAGATCTTAATCCCGAGGATGTAGGTTGCTTCTCCCAGGTCTTTCATGGAGAATGTCTTGGATAACCAAACCTTCACTGACTGTAAGATTGAAACATTGTTTCCTATAAGTAGTATGTCATCGACATACAATACTAGGAATACGACTGCACTCCCACTAACCTTCTTGTACACACAAGGTTCGTCTGGATTTTGTGAGAAATCAAACCTTTTGATTGTCTCATCAAAACGGATATTCCAGCTCCTGGATGCTTGCTTCAATCCATAAATGGATCATCACAATTTGCATACCTTGGTTTTATCAACCGATGTGAAACCCTCAGGCTGTATCATATACACGTCCTCGAGCAGGTTTCCATTAAGGAAAGCTGTTTTTACATCCATCTGCCATATCTCATAATCATAATGAGCCGCTATGGCCAGGAGCATCCGAATGGATTTAAGCATAGCTACAGGCGAATAGGTTTCGTCATAATCAACACCTTGTTTTTGACGATATCCTTTTGCCACCAATCTAGCCTTATAGGTAATCACATTACCATCCATGTCGGTTTTCTTCTTGAAAACCCACTTGCACCCTATAGGCTTTATCCCTTCAGGTGGGTCAACCAAGTTCCAAACTTGATTTTCATACATGGAATCCATTTCCGACTTCATGGCACCAAGCCACTTATCCCTTTCTGAACTTGTCAGCACTTCTTCATAACTGGTAGGCTCCTCATCATCAATGAGTAACACGTCGTTCGATTCATTTACGAGAAATCCATATCTCTCAGGAATATTGCGTGTTCTACCAGATCTACGAAGATGTGGTGTTACAATAGGTCCAGCCGATTGCTCATCACTATGAGTTGTCGGCTGTTGTGCTTCACCAGGTACCTCATTAATGTCTATTTGAGTCTCTCGAGCCTCCTCAAGCTCGACGACACTCCCACTGTTTTCTTGCAAGAGAAACTCTTTCTCTAGAAACCCAATATGGCTTGAAACAAACACCTTTTGTTCCACAGGATGATAGAATTGGTAACCCCTTGTTTCCTTAGGGTATCCAATAAATAGACATTTATCAGACTTAGCATCCAATTTGTCTGATACAGTCCGCTTCACATAAGCAGGACAACCCTATATCTTCAAGTAAGATACATGAGGTTTCTTACTATTCCATATCTCATATGGAGTAGTTGAGACTACCTTGGTAGGCATTCTGTTTAACAAGTAAACAGCTGTCTGAAGTGCATAGCCCCAAAAGGACTTGGGAAGAGTTGCATGATTCATCATTGACCTGACCATGTCAAACAAGGTCCGGTTACGCCTCTCAGATACACCATTATGCTGTGGTGTATAGGGCGGAGTCCATTGAGACAATATACCATTGTCTCTTAGATAATCAAGAAACTCTTGACTTAAGTATTCACCACCTCGATCCGATCGAAGTATTTTAATACTCTTGTCATGTTGTTTCCCTACTTCATTTCTGAATTCTTTGAACCTTTCAAAGGCTTCAGACTTGTGTTTCATCAAGAACACATACCCAAACCGTGAGTGATCATCGGTGAAGGTAATGAAGTAGCTATAGCCTCCTAAAGCTTGAGTTGACATAGGTCCACATACATCACTATGTATTAGGCCTAGCAACTCTCCCACTCGTTCACCTTTTCCTGTAAAAGGTAACTTAGTCATCTTGCCTTTTAAGCATGATTCGCATGTATCGTATGAATCCAATTCAAACGATTCCAGAATTCCACATCGGTGTAATTCGGACATGCGTTTCTTGCTTACATGGCCAAGACGACAATGCCACATGTAGGAGTCTATTTGATTATCCTTTCGAGCACGCTTGTTGCTCGCTTCGATATTGCAAATGTCACTGGATACGTCCAATGTATAAACACCATTGCTTAAAGTTCCAGTCCCATAAAGAATTCCATTCAAAGTTATGTAACAACAATTGTTACTAAAAGTCAAATGGTACCCATTTCTATTTAAACAAGAAATAGAAATGATGTTCTTTATCAACGAAAAACATAAAAGCAATTGTCCAGTTCTAAGACAAGTCCTGCAGGGAGTTTCAACAAATACGTTCCGATGGCGAGTGCAGCAACCTTTGCTCCATTTCCAACTCGTAAATTTGACTCTCCCTTGACGAGTCTTCTTTTATTCCTTAGCTCATGTATGTCTTTACATATATGTGAGCCACACCCAGTATCCAATACCCAAGTGTTTGAGGAAATAGAATGACAATCAATAACGAAGATATCTGAAGAAGATGGGGCATCCGATGCCTTATTCTTCTTCACGGACTCAAGATAAATCTTGCACTTTCTTCGCAAATGGCTCTCCTTGCCATAATGATGGCAAGTTTCCTTTTGTGCTAGTTCTACCTTCTTAGCCCTTCTCTTCTTTCCCTTCTGCTGTTCCTTTGACTTCCTCTTAGAACCTTCTTCGAGGAATCAACTAACAGCACCGTCCCCTGCTCATGCTTCTCAGAAGACTCCACAGTCTTCAGCATATTGAGCAGTACCACAGATGAACGTTCTAGCATCTCAGAGGTGAAGAGGATCTTTGAGACTTCGAACATTTCGAATCTCACTTGCTCATCAACCAACTCACAAAGATGAAGGACTACGATATGAGCATCCATATGCTCATGCTGCTTTCGTAGCTTGGGTTCCATCGCGGCTAGCATGATGCAACTCATTTGTTCAGAATCACTCACAAGTTTCTAATAGGCCAACAATTGGTCCAGAGTTGCATCGTCACTAGGACGGGCGGGAAGAGGCGCTTCGAGGACATTTGCAAGCTTTTCAACCTTGAGAACAATTCTCAAACTTCTAAGCCAGTCCAAGAAGCTCGGCCCAGTCAATTTATTCGAATCCAAAATGGAACACAAAGACATCATGATCAATTTTAGAAATACAAAACGAGCATATATGAGAAAATGATTTTAAAATGCATCAATATACATTTATAAATCCCATTCATTTTTTGAATTTCAAAAACCCCAAAATCACTTCGGGAGATCGTAGGTCCATCTCCGAATGGGCTGATATCCATCATAGTTATGAACAACCTTGGAGAGAGTCCAACAAGCCATTCATAACTACGACGGTAGGTATCTTCTATACCGATTGCATATCACGTATATGCAACTATCACAATGTGCTATCAACTAATTGAATGTTCACACATACATCGGGTTGTTAACACATTAACAAGTATGCATCATATGCATAGCACCCAACTTCACCTCCCTTTACATCGACCTTGGAGAGAGTCCAACAAGCCGATGCTCCAGGTTAAAGCCAACCCATTAATCGGGAAATAGTTTTAATATGGTTAGAGCACATTCAACCAATTAGCCCAGCTTGGAGAGATTCCAACAACCAAAGATAACGATTGACCTCTGACTCTTACCATATTAGTATTAAACTATTCCATGGTTTGAACATGTTCGGGTTTGAGCCGGGCTTGGAGAGAGTCCAACAACCCAAACAAGAAACGGAACTCTGGTTCTAACCATATTAATGGAAGGTGTAGGCCTTAATATTGTTTAAGGGTTTTTATGTCTCATCCTCTTTGCATGCAAATAACTATTATCTACATGGCATGACACACATCTACATGTCACGACACTCATGGCATAATGTTATGTATCTAATGCAATTACGTGGCATACAATTATGTCATGTATATATTTCCTTATATGTCATAACTATTTATGGAAATAAAATATGTTTAAGATTTGATTCTCCAAATCAAATCATAATTAAATTAGGAAACAAATTTCCAAATCTAATCACATATTTTATTCATGGAATTATTTGATTAAGGAAAATCTATTTAGGAAACCAATTTCCTAAATCATTAAAACTACTTATGGAAATAAAATATTTTAAGATTTGATTTCCCAAATCAAATCATGATTAAATTAGGAAACAAATTTCCAGAATCTAATCAAATATTTTATTTATGGAAAATATCAATTTCCATAAATACTTCCAAGTTTCCAAAAGTGGAAGATTTCCATAAATACTTCTAGACTTTCCAAAATTGAAAAATTTCCATAAATACTTCTAAATTTCCAAAATTAGAAAATTTCCAGAAATACATTATGACTATTGCAAAACCATTTTTACGATTATGTCGAAACACAACCTGGGCTCTGATACCACTGTTGGGTTTCCGGCACCGCGGCGTGTGTGTGTTCGATCATGTTTCGTAAACATGAACACAGCGGAAGCAATAAAAATAATAAATACTCCTATTTATTACAACACACACAACACACGCATGCATATTACAACCAGTGTAGACATAACCGTAAATTTAAATTTGCAATAAAAGGAAATTTAACTACATTATACCTTTCGTATGACGTGTAGCGGGAACGGCATCAACCGGAATGATCCTCGCTAGAATCGTCTCTATCCGTATCCACGCCGAGTTCCTCGGGATGACATCGCTAAGCCACGAGCTTCGTCTTCGTACGGGTTACTAGCCTCGTGTTGAAGACGACGTGATCGAGAGATGATCACGATCCGAATCTAATTCGGATCCAAAATGAGTCCTCAAAACTCGCTTCTCCGGAGAGGTATTCGTCAACCGATTGACGAATCCTTCGTCCTCCACCTTAGAGGATTACCGGAGATCGAATCCCCGCTAAGTTATCCGCTGTCGGAGCTCTAACCGTCGTCCAAATGATGCTCCGACGAGAGGAGAAGAAGCTGTCCAGAAAACTGGACATCTTGGTGGAGGAGTAGGCACCGGCCAAAACGAGGAAGCCAAGTGCTCACCTTTTCACCGAGGCCTAGGAAGATCACCGGAGGGTGGCCGAAGGATCACCGGCTGAAGCTTGGTCACCGGCAAGGAGCTGGACGCCGGCACAAGGGGCTGGGCGGCCAAGGAGCTTGGGCGGCAACTCCTTCAATGGGGTTGGGCGGCAACTAGGTTTAGGGCTCTTCCAATTAGGGCTTAATTATCCATTAAGCCCTCTTTTATAGAGAACTAATTCTCTTAATGGTTATTGGATCATAACCATTAGGCCCGTTAACCCGCTCCATTAAGATAAGTTAAAATAAACCAAACCATGATGGTTTATTTTAAGTTAAAACGAACCGAACCAACTTTTGGTTCATTCGTTTAAAATAAACCAAACCCTTTGGTTTATTCTCCTCCATTGGATTAGAACCAAACCATTTTGGTCCATCCATTATGTCTTCATAAGACACGGCCCATGCACGCTTCCATTGCGACTGAAACAATTTCATGCTCGCTCCATGTTTGGTCCAACCAAACTTAGTTTCTCTCGGTCTGAGAATCCCATTCTCAAGCTCGTTTTAAATCCTTCGGATTATGCTCGTTGTGCGTGTGACCAAATAGGTTCTCGGTTTATGTTGGCCGTCTATAATTAACCATTAATTATAGAACGATCATGAGTGGCACCTAGTAGTACATCATGATCCCCAATTAACCGAAAAGATCAATGGTTGATCCAGAACTATTTCTGAAACCCTTCAGCAGCTCGAATAATTCGTGCCCCATTCCCTTCACTCATCTTATACCCACTTGGTTAAGGACATGATCTATTGTGTCAGTCCCCACTAGGTTGACTACGTCACACCTAGCCCAAGTATTATTTCCTCGTCCTACGGATTCTAGTTACTCCACATGTATCGAAGAGTACCTTACTCTAAACATGTAATGCTTTGGCCAAAGTCTTTAGTAACAATCCGACGAGAGGCCATGGGTATACATCTCCTCGCAAGGAGTGGTGAATCCTTTATAGGCTATTCAAACACCTTCGATCACTTCGACTTATACCCAATCATCCCGGGTCCACATCTCCTTAGAGATGTTTGCTTAAGATGCCAAAGCATAAGTCTCCATGATCAAGATGACTTGAATACCGCAAGTCAAAGGAACATCGCACTTAAGCTACAGTAAGAACTTCATTGACATATCTATATATGCAGAGAACCATATGAAGTCTTACGGCTGGTCACTCCAATGAACTAGTTACCATAACTAGCATCCACTATTAACTCCGGACATCACTATGTCTCCAGCCAGTGAGAATCAGCTGCTTGGATACACCAAGGAGTATACCTCGTGCTAGTCTCGACAGAATTGATGGTGTCCAAATCCATCAATTCATCGACTAGGGATAATTCTGATACATCACAATTACACATGTAGAGATACTCACTAGTTGTGATCCAATCACAAATTCTCTCATGCTGTGAATCGTATCGTGGATATTCAGTAAATGAGTTTAAGATCCAATCAAATACATAAAACATGTATACTCAAATAGTGAATCTTCATTTATCATATAAATGGTTCATAGATAAGGCGATTGCCTTAGGACATCTGTCATATATTACTAACAATAGCAAGTGGACTGAAAGTCATATTTAAAAATCCTAAGAATCACATAGATCATTACTTTAGATTTTAAAAAATTATTGATTCCTCAAACAATAAAATTTTAAAATAAACAAACACCTCAAAACACCGAGAATATCGTATGCCATGATAGAGTGGACGTATACGAATTCTACATTTGTAAGAGGAGATTTTATCCATTATTTTACTATCTTGTCAACCTAACTTTTTGACAAGTAAAATTAACAGTTGGTTCCTCTTTGGCCCTACAAATAAAAGCAGTGACTTCGATGGGGAGGATACTTATATTTCTATCTAAGTGTTCACCATTACTTGGTACCAAGTTAATTATCTCGGGTTATGTGCCTTACGATGGGGAAGTACACATGCTCCTTAATAATTTCCTATAATCATATTCGACCTTGTGATCCGCAAACAAACTCATCCGATGGAGAGGAAGGCACTCAGAGCCGACACACAAGTTTGTTTGCATCACTTGTCAAATCGTAATGGAGGCCGTGGGAATTTATAAAAATATCCCTCACCCACTTAGTAATTTGAAAATGAGGAATTTTCTAGCCTATGACATGCATATCAAATAATAAGCAATAAATATGAAAAATAAATTATTTTCCAACTATTATGGCTTTTGTCTTCAATATGTCTTCCGTCGCATCGCCTTCTCATCTGCTCCTCCTACGCCATGTACGAGCCATCCGAAGATCCGAGCCGAGACTAAAATCTATTTTAATTTACATTCATCGATCCTATACTGCATGAGGGAGTGTACATGAAATCTAGATCGAAAGTAAACTAAAATAAAAAGAGTGGCTAAACAATGTCGTATATAATTTACAAAAATTAAATAATAGCCTCGTCAATCCCGAGGATTCAACAAAATAAACATTTACACACATACAATCACATACACACATATGGCCATAATAGTCGGATATTATGCCTGCAACAAAAGAGTTAACCTCCGCATATCCTACTATTATCCGACACATATAATATATGAAAAGTGCATACAAATTAACCGAATCCTAAACACACAAAACCGGAAACCGTGGCTCTGATACAAATTGTTTGGTTGATCCGTGAGGGGAAACTTTGCTTCCCACTTCACTACGGTCGTTTGTTCATGGCGATCCCATCGATGTCCTCGGATTAAAAAAATTTTAATCCTAGACAAAAGGGATTGCCCAAAAAACCAAGTCATCATCGTGCTATTCGTTTAGAGAGGTCATTTGAACAAACTTGTTGTTCAAGCGACCTACCTCTATTCTACGAGTAGCCGCGGAATAGATGATGTACGGATCGTTGGTTTTTGTGTTTATGTTCGGGATCCAAGTATTATTTAGCCACATACATAAAGTAAACATCCACATAATACATGCATATAATTGAAAAGTAATTATAAACATAATACAAAAGAACACTAATCAAAATAAACAAGATTATACCTCTTGTTATACCTCTTGATCTTCTATTGTATGTCCTTCCTCCTTTTGGATGTCATGTGGGTGACGATCTACCAAAAGTTGAAGCTCCTAGATCACTAATCTTCCTTCCTTGATTGCTCCAAACAAGAGGATGTATAGAAACAAAACTCTTCTCTTATCTAGGACCAACCATCAAGCTCCAAGCGTGATGCTTGCCGCCGGCCCAAAGAGATAAAGACTAGAAGTGTAGGCGCCGGCCAAAAGCTTCAAGGAAAGAATCCCTAGCTTTTGTTTCCACCGGCCAAGGAGAAGAAGAAGAATAGGTTGAGCTCCGGCCAAGGTAGAGAGGAGAATTATGGGCGCCGACAATCACCTTATGAAGAAGAAAGAAAACCCTCCATAGTTGCCGCCCAAGCACCCTCTCAAACCCTAGCCGCCCAACCTAAATCCTAACCTAACTAGGATTCCTTGCCTCCCAAGGAAGCAAACCCTAATCTCCTTGAGTTTACACCGGCCAAGGAGAAGAGAAGGGCAAGCTTTGGTAGCCGGCCAAGGAAAAGGAGAAGCAAGTTGGGCGCCGGCCACCTTAGGAAGAAGAAGGAAAAGATTTCCTTATTTATGGCCGCCCAACCCTCCAATCCCCTTGCCGGCAAAAACCCTAATCCCTCCTTTGCCTTCTTGTGTTTGCCGCCCACCCTTATCCATCCTTTTATAGAGTTAGGGATAAGCTTTGTTTTTTAATCTCCACCATTGGTTCTAGGGATTTAATCTCAACCGTCGCATCTTGAGAATTAATCTCAACCGTCGGATCTAGAGATTTAATCTCTACCATTGGTTCTAGAGTTTTGTTTTCATCCATTGGACCTATACTTCATGAGGTGTTAATAGGCTACAATAGGGACCATGAAAAGGAGTTGGATCTTTGGCACCCAATGGATCAAGCCCACATAAAGTTCGATCCATTAATGATTATCCATTCCACTAGAGGATTATCATTGATCTACCTCAGCAACCCCCATAAGTTAATATGGGCTCCATATATTATATGTACATTTTCTCCCCGTGTTTAAGATCTCTAATGTTCATCGATTAATTAATTATTGGCCATTAATTAATCAACATCTAACTCCATGAGTAGTACCACTCAACCTTTTCATTATGCCGGACCAAGTCCACCTGCAGGGTTTACATTATGAACCTTATGAGCTCCTCAAGGGGACATCATCATCCTAATATATAGGACATGGTTTCCTCCTATAATCAATGGCGCACCATTTAAATAATATCATCTCCCAACTTACCGAGCCTATCTATTTAATCTATAAATCTTGCCCATTGGTAAATCAAAGAAATTAATACTAAGTATATGTGCCCGTTAATATATCGGTATTAAGAGCATGTACAAATTTATATCTGAGGTCTGATTCGATTATGTAGTCAGCAATAAATCGAATCACCTCTAAGTTGGTCCTGCTCAATACACACAAAGTGCACTAGTGTGATTCTATGGTCAAGACAAACCAATACCAAATCACACTACAACCATTCCAATGGTTTGTCCAAAGCCATCTTGGTTGTGAGCCTTTACTTATACTTTACAAGGACCCGATAACATGATCCCCTGTGTGACACCACACACCATATTATCTACAATGTAATGTATTAGACAATATGCGTAACCATAAAAATATGCAAACAATGATCATGTGATTCTTATTTAAAAAAAAATATGTTCATACAAAAGATAGACTTTTTAGTATACATCCCAACAGACTGATCATCCGACTGCTGGAGAAAGTGGTCACGGATCCCATTAATCTGGCCTGGTCAGGAGCCGTTGGAGTCGACATCAGTCTACTGTTGAAAGCATCAGTTGACTAATAGTGGCCAATGGGAAGATTTCCTTCCTCTCTATAAAAAGAGAGGGTGGGGGCTTGTAGATGGTTAATGTTCTTGCTCTAAACATCCTACTAAGTGTCCCACAAAGCTCAAACTCCTTCTTTTAGTTTTCTTTTACATCTATTGTAATAGGAGTGTTCTCATTGGTGTAAAGGTTTACCTCCACCTTGCTTGGGCTAAAGAGAGAGACCAATAGTGGATTGGTTTCAGAGTGATTCACCGGAGATGAATCAGACTGTGGATTAGCGGCGAAGTCGTGAACCACATTATATCGTGTGTTAGCATTGATTTTGTTTTTACTTATCGTTATTGCTTGTTTAGTTTTGTTTTTGTTGCGCTAATTATATTTGTAGACAAGCAATTCCGTTCATACGACGAAAGAGGGTTATTCACCCCCCTCTATCCGGCCACCAACATTCCTACAGTGAATACTTCAGTCAAGAGTTTCTTGATTATCTAAGAGACATTTGTATATTGTCTCAATGGACTCCACCATATACACCGCAACATAATGGTGTATCTGAGAGGCGTAACCAGACCTTGTTGGACATGGTCAGGCCAATGATGAATAATGTGAATCTTCCCAAGTCCTTTTGAGGCTATGCACTTCAGATAGCTATTTACTTGCTAAACAGAATGCCAACCAAGGTAGTCTCCACTACTCCATATGAGATATGGAATAGTAAGAAACCTCATGTATCTTACTTGAAGATATGGGATTGTCCTGCTTATGTGAAGAGGACTATATCAGACAAATTGAATGCTAAGTCTGATAAATGTCTATTTATTGGATAGCCTAAGGAAACGAGGGGTTACCAATTCTATCATCCTGTGGAACAAAAGGTGTTTGTTTCAAGGCATGTTGTGTTTCTAGAGAAAAAAGTTTCTCTTGCAAGAAAACAGTGGGAGTGTTGTGGAGCTTGAGGAGGCTCGAGAGACTCCAATAGACATTGATGAGATACCTGGTGAAGCACCACAACCGATAACTCATAGTGATGAGCCATCGGCTGGACCTATTTAGACACCACATCTTAGTACATCTGGTAGAACACGCAACATTCCTAAAAGATATGGATTTCTCGTAAGTGAATCGAATGACGTGTTACTCATTGATGATGAGGAGCCTACTAGTTATGAAGAAGTTCTGAAAAGTTTAGAAAGGGATAAGTGGCTTGATGCCATGAAGTCAAAAATGGATTCCATGTATGAAAACTAAGTTTAGAACTTGGTTGACCCACCTGAAGGCATAAAGCCTTTAGGGTGCAAGTGGTTTTTCAAGAAGAAAATCGACATGGATGGTAATGTGATTACCTATAAGGCTAGATTGGTGGCGAAAGGATATCATCAAAAGCAAGGTGTTGATTATGACGAAACCTAATCGCCTGTTGCTATGCTTAAATCCATTCGGATGCTCCTAGCCATAGCGGCTCATTATGATTAAGAGATATGACAGATGGATGTGAAAAAAGCTTTCCTTAATGGAAACCTACTCGAGGATGTGTATATGATACAGCCAGAGGGTATCACATCGGTTGACAAAACCAAGGTATGTAAATTGCGACTGTCCATATATGGACTGAAGCAAGAATCCAGGAGCTGGAATATCCATTTTGATGAGACAATCAAAAAGTTTGATTTCTCACAAAATCCGGATGAACCTTGTGTGTACAAGAAGGTTAGTGGGAGTGCAGTCGTGTTCCTAGTATTGTATGTCGATGACATATTACTTATAGGAAACGATGTTTCTATCTTATAGTCAGCTAAATTTTGGTTGTCCAAGACGTTCTCCAAAAAAGACCTGGGAGAAGCAACCTACATCCTCGGGACTAAGATCTATAGAGATAAATCGAAATGGTTGCTTGGTCTTTCGTAGTCTACATATATAGACCAAGTGATAAAGAGGTTTAGCATGTCGGAATCCAAGAAAGGTTTCCTACCCATCAGGCATGGGATACACCTTTCGAAGTCTATGTGTCCACGCACAAAAGACGAGAGGATTTGCATGAATAAGATTCCCTATGAATCAGCAATAGGATCTATAATTTATGCAATGGTGATTGGCACTGGTGCTAGTGGGAGATTGTTAGTGAAAGCCTAGTGTCAATCATGTGATGATTGTTGTATTGACTTTATCGTATCATATTCCTATTTATAAAGGCATGGTTATTATATTTACTTGTATTGGCACCAAATAAACTATGTATAATAAAGTCCATGAGTAGAAGGTTCTTATCTATATCAATCGATTGGTTGAATCGATAATGAGATGATATCGAGAACACTACTCTTAATCATTCCTAGTCAAGTATTAACATTCAGGGACAATGTTAATGCGTAGAGACTAGCATGTAGGTCAACACGATGACTTGATCTAACAAGTCATGGATATGAGATATCAAGTTGACACATGGGTATTCATTGGAGAATGTATGCTGAATGACCCACCATGAGAAAGTATCATGGATCGTTATATGAGTGTCATATACTTTCTCATGTGACTATTAGTATGACTATTAGTCCTTGGAGCTGAAGTCACCATGGTTCTCTACATAACGAGTTGCATACTTTGGCTTCGTCAAACATCACCCGTAAATGGGTGGACTATAAAGGCGATTACTGGGTATGTAACAAATTAAGCGGAGGGATGTGAGTGATGTAGATGGGATCTATCCCTCTTATATGACGGGAGTGACATCATTATTCTTGATAGAGTGAGACCACGATGTGCATGGTCATACTCAAATGAGTCAATATGAGATCTTGAGCTCATTTGATTAGAGTGAGTCTACTTGGAGTTTAAGATATAGATTGTACCCAAGATGACACGGTCTATGGCTCAATTGGACAATCTAGATGTTAAGGATAGAGGGATATTGTCACATATTGCGAGAGTCATAATTAGTAGTCACAAAGGTGATGTTGGAGTTCAACATTCTTGTAACTTGGGTAGCAATGATGTGTTGCTAGATACCGCTCATTACTTTTGTTCCTAAATCAGTTTAGGAGCATTGCCAACATTACAAGAACATATAGGGTCATACACAAAGGGTAATTAGATGGAGATTAGGTTCATATGATGAACCATGAGGATTAGGTTCATGGGATGAACCAAATTTGATTAAGAGTAATCCAAATTTGACTAAATGAGTTAGACTCAATTTGATTCAAGTGTTGAATGAGTCTAATTTAAATTTGATCTATTGAGTCAATTTAAATTAAAGAATAGAGATTCATTAAATCAAATTGACTTGAATCAAGTTGTTAGATTTGATCAACCATGGGAGATAATAGGTCAAGTTTGACTTGACTTGAGAGAGAAGATGAATGATCAATTTTGACTTAACCAATTGCCATGTCATGATGACTGGCATGGGGGTCGGCCAATGATGATGCTCCACATCATCACAGACTTATCATGTGGTGCCACCTCTTGAGGGAGACCAAAAGCCATAGGCTCTTGGAATTACATGCATGCATGTAACCCCCCAACTTGAAGTGGCCGGCCACTTTTCCATTAGATGTGAAGTTATTTTGGTTTTGTAACTCCATCTTCTTCTTCTTGGCTCTTCCTCAAGCTCTCTCCCTCATCCTCTTTTTGCCAAAACTTCCAAGGAGTGCTAGCACACTCTAGGTTATTTTTCTCCACCATTTATCCGTGTGGATACCAATAGAGGAGTGTACACTTGACACTCTTGAGTTCCGACAAAGCATTTGGACGAGCGGGATAAGCGAAGGGCGTCTCTATGAGGGTAATGCTCTCATCTTGTAGATCTAAGGTAGATCTAGGTTTCCTTAAATACATACATGTTTTTATTTTTATATCTTCGCACGGATCCGTGTCCGGGCTTTCGAGGTTTCAGCAACACAAAAAGAGGTTTTTGCGGTTCGGAAAGTCCAACAGTGGTATCAGAGCCACGTGCAAAGCATGTATGTGTTTTAAATTTGTAGTTTTGTATTAGATATAAAAATTATAGATTTTTTAAGTTTCTGTAAATTTCCTAATTTTATAGAATTTTTGGGTATTTTTCTCGGAGAGTCGAAGCAATGAGTGTTGGGACACTTATAGGCTTCAACCACCGAGAAAAACTCTCCGAAACGGTGAGTTCTCGCTTTAGGTTTTTGGGACATGGACTTATGTCACTGTAATATCAAGTAGGGACACCTGCAAATTTTATTTTTTCGAGTAGGGGCGCTGTCCCTATCCCCGAAAGGGGCCTTGTCCCGCGATCGCGCCTGGGAACCGCTTAGCGGGACCATTACGGAGAGGTGACTCATAAAATTGAGAAAAAAAATAAGAAAAATTATATAAATTTTCTGTAAAATACATAATTTAGACTTATGTATAATTCTGTGATGGTCATGGCCCAAGAACACCAATATGATTGGATGATAATGTGTTGTAATTCATAATACGGCTTGCGTGACATTTTTTTGGTTGTGCATGTTGTATAGGGTATGCGACCTGTGCGTTGTGCCCCTTCTTTTAAAATTCTATTTGTAAATAGTTTTAGACTCGAATGTAACTCAAGTTTCATGTTTGTAATGTACAAAATAGAGCAGTGGAAGGTCCACTTGTAGACGGAGTTACGAGGAGGGAGCCAACAACACATGGCGGTCAAAGGAGGCACTTGGAGAAGCCGCTAACCCTAGGTTGAGCGTCCGATCTTCTCATTTGCTTGAGAAGATCGTAGTAGGGCCATAACCCAATCACAATTAATATATATATATATATATATATATATATATATATTTGTTTTGCTTGTATGTATGAGATGCATGCTAGTAAATTTTGTTTGTATGTATATGATGCATGCTAGTATAATGCTTGTATGTATGTGATGCATGCTAGTATAGGATAATAAAGGCCTTGATGCGTATATGATACACATTCACGATTAGATTAGAACATAATCGAATCAACTCGAAAATACCTACCAAGTCTTGATAACCATCACTACCTCGATCATTTGTAGTTGTTGAATCTGCCAAAGCAGAGCAACACATATTATCTTGGTAGGGTACGGAGGGACAATCTTGGTCCCGCCTATCATGGCTTGGGTTAGAGTAAGCTCAATTAGAATGAGTGAAACTAGTTAACTCAATTGGATTGAATAGAACTATAGGCATATTCCAACTGTTGGAAAGATAGGATAAGATCGCATTTACACTAAATCTTGGGCGATTTAGCCAAAGCTAACTCAAGGTCTTTTGTAAATGTGGGTCTTGATCCTATAAACAAGAGTTGCATAGAGATGTAATCGGTAATGTGTTACCTACTGATCATACTAAGTCTTGGGCGATATAGCCAAAGCTAACTCAAGGCTTAGTATGATGTGGATCTTGTCCCGCAAGAATTATATCATGTTTGTATGAATCAAGTAATGTGGTTTGACCACATCCATAACTCGATTCGACAATAGTCCTATAATTCAGTGGGAGCATCATTTGATTAAAGGCCTAATTAAATGATAAAAGGAATATGATATTAATTTTCTGCATTGTGTATGTTGTAGATTACTATATCGACAAACACTAACACTCTCTCCCTACGTTCTGTCCTTGAGAAGGATAAGCTCAATGGAGCAAATTTCCTGGACTGGTACAAGAACCTGAGAATTATTCTCACCCATGAAAGAAAACTGTACGTCCTAGAGCAGCCCATTCTGGAGGCACCTCCTGCCACTGCCTCACGAATTGACAATGATGCTTACAAGAAGCATCAAGATGACGCATTAGTTGTGTCATGTCACATGCTCGCGCCCATGAATTCTAAGATTCAGAAGCAACACGAGTTAATGAATGCTTATGATATGGTTGAACATCTTCGTCAACTATATCAAGGACAAGAAAGGAACGAGAGATATGAGGCCTCTAAAGCATTGTTTCAGTCTAAGATGCACGATGGGACTCCCGTAGGTCCATATGTACTCAAGATGATTGGGTACGTAAAAAACCTACAGAGATTAGGATTCCCACTTGGCCAAGAGCTGGCCACTGACTTGATCTTGGAATCTTTGCCACAAACCTACAATCAATTTGTCATGAATTACAACATGAATGAAATTGATAAGCCATTACTGAAATGCTCGGCATGTTGAGAAGCTGGTGAGCTCAACCTTAAGAAGGAAAATCGACACCATTTTGATGGTGCAAAAGAAGAAAGGCAAGGGCAAGCCTAAAGGTAAGGGAAAGTCCCAAGCCAAGGGCAAGGCAAGAACTTAAACCCAAAGGAGGGTGGCCAAAGGAAGGGCTTGCTTCCATTGCAAGGAAAGGACAACTGGAAGCGTAAGCCATACGGAAGATCTTAAGAAGAAGAGAAGTGAGACTTCTACTTCAAGTATAAATGTTATAGAAGTCAATCTATCTATTTCTTCATCATGGGTATTAGATATCGAAAGTGCATCTCACATTTGTACTAATGTGCAGGCGCTGAGAAATAGCAGGGCATTGACAAAGGGCGAGGTGGACCTACGAGTAGGCAATGGAGGAAGAGTTGCTTCTGTTGCTATAGGAACTTATGATCTATCTCTGCCCACTGGGCTTGTACTAGAACTAGATGAATGTTGTTATGTGTGTTTTAACTAAGAACATAATTTCGGTTTCTTGTTTGGACAAGAAAGGATTCACATTTATAATAAAGAACAAATGTTCTTTAGTTTATTTAAATGATATGTTCTATTATAGTGCACCTCTAATGAACGGACTCTACTTTCTAGACTTAGAGAGCCCCAACTATAACATAAGTACCAAAAGGTTCAAGTCAAATGAGTTGAACCAAACCTATCTCTGGCATTGTCGCTTAGGTCACATAAATGAGAGTCGCTTATCTCAGCTCCATAAGGATGGGATGCTATACTCATTTTATTTTGAATCAGATGAGATATGCGAGTCTTGCCTTTTAGGCAAGATGACCAAGACTCCTTTAGTGGACATAGAAAGAACACTTGATTTGTTAGGACTTATACATAGTGATGTATGTGGTCCTTTCAATGTTCACATTCTTGATGACTTGATAGATATGGTTATTTGTATCTGATGACACATAAATCAGAATCCTTTGAAAAGTTCAAAGAAATCAAGAATGAAGTACAAAACCAGCTTGGCAAGAGTATTAAGATACTTCGATCATATCGAGGTGGTGAATATCTTAGTCATGAGTTTCATGACTATCTAGCTGAGTGTGGGATTCTATCCCAACTCACTCCTCCAGGAACACCACAGTGGAATGGTATATCCGAAAGGAGGAATCATGCCCTATTAGATATGGTATGATCTATGATGAGTCACATAGATCTTCTTATATCCTTTTGGGGATATGCTCTAGACACAACAACCTTCACACATAATCGTGTACCATCCAAGGTTGTGATAAAGACACCATATACGTTATGGACAGGGAGAAATCCCAAGATGTCTTTTATAAGGATTTGGAGTTGTGAGGCTTATGTTCAACGTCAAGTCTCAGACAAACTAGAACCCAAATCCGATAAGTGCTATTTTGTTGGATATCCCAAGGAGACGAAGGGATATTACTTCTACATTCCCAGTCAGTACAAAGTGTTTGTGACAAAGACTAGGTTTTTTCTAGAAAGGGATTTTGTTTATAGAAAAACTAGTGCGAGTACATTCGATCTTGAAGAAATTTCAAGATAAGGACCATAGCACTAAGGCCTTGATGGAGGTTGAATAGGAATCACAAAGTGTTGTGGGTGATGAGAGTGTTGCACAAAGAGTTGTGGAACAACCACCTGTTCAGGTTGACCTACCTCTTCGCAGGTCTGATAGGGTACGTCGTCAGCCTGAGAGATACTCATTTCTCTTGTCTGACCATGATGACATTATGGTCATTGAGAATGAGCCTAC
Organism: Wurfbainia villosa; assembly: GCA_025175895.1. Classification (NCBI taxonomy): domain Eukaryota; kingdom Viridiplantae; phylum Streptophyta; class Magnoliopsida; order Zingiberales; family Zingiberaceae; genus Wurfbainia; species Wurfbainia villosa. The sequence goes on along the minus strand of CM045999.1, from coordinate 43,619,411 downwards.
CTCCTATCAGGAAGCTGTGATGATCCCAGATTCTGAGAAATGGCAAGAGTCTATGAGATTCGAAATGGAATCCATGTACACCAACCAAGTATGGACTTTGGTTGATCCACCTGAAGGGGTCAAACCCATTGGGTGTAAGTGGGTCTTTAAGAGAAAGACTAACATGGATGGACTTACGCATACCTATAAGGGCGGATTGGTTGCTCAACGTTTCAAGAAAATTCATGGTATTGACTATGATGAAACCTTTTCTCCAGTGGCGATGTTTAAGTCCATTCGGATCATGCTTGCTATTGCAGCATACCACGATTATGAGAACTGGCAGATGGATGTCAAAATTGTGTTTCTGAATGGAAACATACTCAAGGATGTGTACATGACACAACCTGAGGGTTTTGTAGATCCACAGCATACTGGGAAAGTATGCAAGATGCAAAGGTCCATTTATGGGCTAAAGCAAGCTGTTCGGAGCTGGAATCTTCGATTCAATGATGCGATCAAACAGTTTGGTTTCATCAAGAATGAAGATGAACCATGTGTCTACAAGAGGGTTAATGGGAACACAGTTGTCTTCCTTGTATTATATGTGGATGACATACTACTCATTGGGAATGACATCCCTTCGCTACAGTCTGTGAAGACTTGGCTGGGGATGTGCTTCTCAATGAAGGACTTAGGTGAAACAACCTGTATTCTAGGCATCAAAATCTATAGAGATAGATCTAAGAGATTGCTTGGCTTAAGTCAGAGTACATATATTGACATGGTATTACTACGGTTTGCCATGCAGAATTTCAAGAAGGGACTTCTGCCGATGTCACATGGTGTGAGTCTTTCGAAGACTCAAAGTCCCTCTTCTAGAGAGGAGAGAGACCTCATGGATACGATCCCTTAAGCATTTGCTATATGATCTATCATCTACGTCATGCTGTGTACTCATCCTGATGTCTCGTATGCTTTGAGCATGACGAGTAGATACTAGTCAGATCCAGGTGAGCGTCACTGGATAGCAGTCAAGAATATTCATAAGTACTTGAGAAGGACTAAAGAATATTTCTTGATATTTGGAGGCGATGAGGAGCTAGCGGTAAAGGGTTACAACGATGCCAGCTTCTAAACTGACCAGGATGATTATAAATCACAGTCAAGGTTTGTGTTTTGCTTAAATGGTGGGGCTGTGAGCTGGAAGAGTTCGAAGCAGAACACAGTTGCTGATTCTACAATAGAAGACGAGTATATCGCTATATCAAAGGTAGCAAAGGAGGCAATTTTGATCCGCAAGTTCATTATTGATCTTGGGGTGGTTCCTCGCATAGTAGATCCTATAGAGCTCTATTGTGACAACAATCGAGCTATTGCGGAGGCTAAGGAACCTCTCTCACACCAGCGGACCAAACACATACTACGATGCTTCCATCTCATTCGAGAGATTATCGATAGAGGAGATGTGAAGATTTGCAGAGTACCCACAGAGGCTAACATTGCACATCGCTTGACCAAGGCTTTGGCACAGAAAAAGCATGATGCTCACACTAGGTCATTGGGTATTAGATACTACCGTGATTGGCACTAGTGCTAGTGGGAGATTGTTAGTGAAAGCCCTAGAGTCAATCATGTGATGATTGTTGTATGGACTTTATTGTATCATATTCCTATTTATAAAGGCATGGTTATTATATTTACTTGTATTGGCGCCATATAAACTACGTATAATAATGTCCTTGAGTAGAAGGTTCTTATCTATATCAATCGATTGGTTGAATCGATAATGAGATGATATAGAGAACACTACTCTTAATCATTCTTAGTCAAGTATTAACATTCAAGGACAATGTTAATGCGTAGAGACTAGCATGTAGGCCAACACGATGACTTGATCTCACAAGTCATGGATATGAGATATAAAGTTGACACATGGGTATTCATTGGAGAATGTATACTAAATGACCCACCATGAGAAAGTATCATAGATCATTATATGAGTGTCATATACTTTCTCATGTGACTATTAGTATGACTATTAGTCCTTGCACCAGAAGTCACCATGGTTCCCTACATAAGGAGTTGCATACTTTGGCTTCGTCAAACGTCACCCATAAATGGGTGGACTATAAAAGCGATTATTGGGTATGTAACAAATTATGCAGAGGGATGTGAGTGATGTAGATGGGATCTATCCCACTTATATGACGGGAGTGACATCGTTATTCCTGATAGAGTGAGACCACGATGTGCATGACTATGCCCAAATGAGTCAAAAATGAGATATTGATCTCATTTGATTAGAGTGAGTCCTATTGGAGTTCAAGATATAGTTTGTACTGAGGATGACACGGTCTATGCCTCAATTGGTCAATCTATATGTCAAGGATAGAGGGACATTGTCACATATTGTGAGAGTCACAATTAGTAGTCACAAAGGTGATGTTGGATCTCAACATTCTTGAAACTTGGGTAGCAATGATGTGTTGCTAGATACCGCTCATTGCTTATGTTCTTAAATCGGTTTAGGAGCATTTCCAATGTTAGAAGAGCCTATAGGGTCACACACAAAGGGCAATTAGATGGAGATTAGGTTCATATGATGAACCATGAGGATTAGGTTCATGGGATGAACCAAATTTGATTAAGAGTAATCCAAATTAAACTAATTGAGTTAGACTCAATTCGATTCAAGTGTCGAATGAGTCTAATTTTGATTTGATTCATTGGGTCAATTTAAATTAATGAATAGAGATTCATTAAATCAAATTGACTTGAATCAAGTTGTTAGATTTGATAAACCATGGGAGATAATAGGTCAAGCTTGACTTGACTTGAGACGGAAGATTAATGGTCAATTTTGACTTGACCAATTGCCATGTAATGATGACTTGGCATGGGGGTCGACCAATGATGATGCTCCACATCATCATGGGCTTATCATGTGGTGCCACCTCATGAGGGAGACCAAGAGCCATTGGCTCTTGAAATTACATGCATTCATCTAACCCCCCAACTTGAAGTGGTTGGCCACTTTTCCATTAGATGTGAAGTTATTTTTGTTTTGAAACTCCATCTTCTTCATCCTGGCTCTTCCTCAAGCTCTCTCCCTCATCCTCTTTTGGTCGAAACTTCCAAGGAGTGCTAGCACACTCTAGGTTGTTTTTCTCCATCATTTGTCCATGTGGATACCAATAGAGGAGTGTACACTTGACACTCTTGAGTTCTGACAAAGCATTTGGATGATCGGGAAAAGCGAAGGGCGTCACTACGAGGGTAATGCTCTCATCTTGCAGATCTAGGTTTCCTTAAACACATACATATTTTTATTTTTATATCTTCGCACGGATCCGAGGTCGGGCTTTTGAGGTTTCAGAAATGCAAAAAGCGGATTTTGCGGCTCGGAAAGTCCAACATGTAACTCCAAGAGCCAATGGCTCTTGGTCTCCCTCATGAGGTGGCACCACATGATAAGTCCATGATGATGTGGAACATCATCATTGGCCAGCCCCCATGCCAAGTCACAATGACATGGCAATTGGTCAAGTCAAAATTGATCATTCATCGTCTATCTCAAATCAAGTCAAACTTGACCTATTATCTCCCATTGTTGATCAAATCTAACCACTTGATTCAAGTCAATTTGATTTAATGAATCTCTATTCATTAATTTAAACTGACTCAATAAATCAAATAAAAATTAGACTCCTTCTACACTTGAATCAAATTGAGTCTAACTCAATTAGTCTAATTTGGATTACTCTTAATCTAATTTGGTTCATCACATGAACCTAATCCTCGTGGTTACTCATATGAACCTAATCTCCATCTAATTGCCCTTTGTGTGTGACCCTATATGTTCTTGTAACGTTGGCAATGCTCCTTAACCGATTTAGGAACATAAGCAATCAGCGATATCTAGCAACACATCATTGCTATCCAAGTTAGAAGAATGTTGAGATCAAACATCACCTTTGTGACTACTAATTGTAACTCTCACAATATGTGACAATGCCCCTCTATCCTTGACATCTAGATTGACCAATTGAGGCATAGACCGTGTCATCCTCGGTACAAACTATATCTTGAACTCCAAGTAGACTCAATCTAATCAAATGAGCTCAATATCTCATATTGAGCTCATTTGGGCATGACCATGCACTTCGTGGTCTCACTCTATCAAGAATAACGATGTCACTCCCGTCATATAGGAGGGATAGATCTCATCTACATCACTCACATCCCTCCGCATAATTTGTTACATACCCATAAATCGCCTTTATAGTCCACCCATTTACGGGTGACGTTTGACAAAGCCAAAGTATGCAACTCTTTATGTAGGGAACCATGGTGACTTCAGGTTCAAGGACTAATAGTCATACTAATAGTCACATGAGAAAGTATATGACACTCATATAACGATCCATGATACTTTCTCATGGCGGGTCCTTCAGTATAAATTCTCCAATGCATACCCATATGTCAACTTGATATCTCATATCCATGATTTGTGAGATCAAGTCATCGATTTGACCTACATGCTAGTCTCTACGCATTAACATTGTCCTTGAATTTTAATACTTGACTAGGAATAATTAAGAGTAGTGTTTTCTATATCATCTCATTATCGATTCAACCAATCGATTGATATAGATAAGAACCTTCTACTCAAGGACGTTATTATACTTAGTTATTTGGCACCAATACAAGTAAATATAATAACCATGCTTTTATAAATAGGAATATGATACAATAAAGTCCATACAACATTCATCACATTATTGGCTCTAGGGCATTCACTAACAATCTCCCACTAGTACTAGTGTCAATCACCGTAGTATCTAATACTCAATGACCTAGTGTGTCCATCATGCATTTTCTGTGCCAAAGCCTTGGTCAAAGGATCTACGATGTTTGCGTCTGTGGGTACTCTGCAAATCTTCACATCTTTTCTATCGATAATCTATCGAATGAGATGGAAGCGCCGTAGTATGTGTTTGGTCTGCTGGTGTGAGCGAAGTTGCTTAGCCTGCGCAATCACTCCATTGTTGTCACAATATAGCTCTATAGGATTTGCTATGCTATGAACCACCCCTAGCTCAGTAATGAACTTGCAGATCCAAACTGCCTCCTTTGCTGCCTCTAATGTAGCGAGATACTCGGCCTCTGTTGTAGAATCAGCAATTGTGTCCTTCTTCGAACTCTTCCAGCTCACAGCGCCACCATTCAAGTAAAACACGAACCCTGACTGTGATCTATAATCATCCTGGTCAGTTTGGAAGCTTGCATCGCTATAACCTTTTACAGCGACCTCCTCATCGCCTCCAAATATAAAGAAATATTCTTTTGTCCTTCTCAAGTACTTAAGAATATTCTTGACTGTTATCCAGTGACACTCACCTAGATCTGACTAGTATCTACTCGTCATACTCAAAGCATATGAGACATTAGGACGAGTACATAGCATGGCGGACATGATAGATCCTATAGCAGATGCATAAGCGATCTTATCCAAGTGGTCTCTCTCCTCTCTAGAAGAGGGACTTTGAGTCTTCGAAAGACTCACACCATGTGACAATGGCAAAAGTCCCTTCTTTGAATTCTGCATGGCAAACTGTAGTAATACCGTGTCAATATATGTACTCTGACTTAGGCCAAGCAATCTCTTAGATCTATTTTTATAGATCTTGATGCCTAGAATACAGGCTGCTTCACCTAAGTCCTTCATTGAGAAGAACGTCCCCAGCCAAGTCTTCACAGACTGTAGCGAAGGGATGTCATTACCAATGAGTAGTATGTCATCCACATATAATACAAGGAAGACAACTGTGTTCCCATTAACCCTCTTGTAGACACAGGGTTCATATTCATTCTTGATGAAACCAAACTATTTGATCGCATCATCGAATCAAAGATTCCAACTCTGGGAAGCTTGATTTAGCCCATAAATAGACCTTTGCAACTAGCATACTTTCCTAGTATGCTGTGGATCGACAAAACTCTCAGGTTGTGTCATGTACACATCCTTAAGCAAGTTTCCATTCAGAACTGCGCATTTAACATCCATCTGCTAGATCTTATAATCGTGGTATGCTGCAATAGTAAGGATGATCCGAATGGACTTAAACATCACCACTGGAGAAAAAGTTTTATCATAGTCAATACCATGAATTTACATGAAACCTTTAGCCACCAATCAACCCTTATAGGTATGCGTAAGTCCATCCATGTCAGTCTTTCTCTTAAAGACCCACTTACACCCAATGGGTTTAACGCCTTCAGGTCGATCAGCCAAAGTCCATACTTGGTTGTTGTACATGGATTTCATCTCGGATCTCATGGCCTCTAGCCATTTCTCAGAATCTGGGCTCATCACAGCTTCCTGATAGGATGTAGGCTCATTCTCAATGAGTATAACGTCATTATGGTCAGACAAGAGAAATAAGCATCTCTCAGGCTGACGACGTACCCTATCAAACCTGCGAAGAGGTAGGTCTACCTGAACAAGTGGTTGTTCCACAACTCTTTGTGCAACAAACTCATCACCCACAACACTTTGTGGTTCTGTTCAACCTCCATCAAGGCCTCAGTGCTATCGTCCTTATCTTGAATTTCTTCAAGATCGAACGTACTCCCACTAGTTTTTCTAGAAACAAAATCCCTTTCTAGAAATACCCCAGTCTTTGCCACAAACACTTTGTGCTGACTGGGAATGTAGATGTAATATCCCTTCGTCTCCTTGGGATATCCAACAAAATAACACTTATCGGATTTGGGTCCCAGTTTGTCTAAGACTTGATGTCGAATGTAATCCTCACAACCCCAAATCCTCATGAAAGACATCTTGGGATTTCTCCCTGTCCATATCGTATATGGTGTCTTTATCACAGCCTTGGATGGTACACGGTTAAGTGTGAAGACTGCTGTGTCTAGAGCATATCCCCAAAATGATATAGGAAGATATGTGTGACTCATCATATATCGTATCATATCTAATAGGGTAAGATTCCTCCTTTCGGATACACCATTCCACTGTGGTGTTCCAGGAGGAGTGAGTTGGGATAGAATCTCACACTCAGCTAGATAGTCATGAAACTCATGGGTAAGGTATTCACTACCTCGATCTGATAAAAGTATCTTAATACTGTTGCCAAGGCAGTTTTGTACTTCATTCTTGAATTCTTTGAACTTTTCAAAGGATTCTAATTTATGTGTCATCAGATACACATAACCAAATCTACTGAAGTCACCAGTAAATGTAATGAAGTACCTGTAACCATCTAGCAGAAACATTGAAAGGGTCGCATACATCACTATGTATAAGTCATAACAAGTCTGTTGCTCTCTCGCTGTGTCCAGTAAAGGGAGTCTTGGTCATTTTGACTAGAAGACAAGACTCGCATGTCTCATATGATTCAAAATCAAATGAGTGTAGCAGTCCATCTTTATGGAGCTGGGATAAGCGACTCTCATTTATATGACCTAAGCAACAATGTCAGAGATAGGTTTTGTTCAACTCATTTGACTTGAACCTTTTGGTACTTATGTTATAGATGGGGCTCTCTAAGTTTAGAAAGTAGAGTCCATTCATTAGAGGTGCACTACAATAGAACATATCATTTAAATAAACTAAACAACATTTGTTTTTTATTATAAATGTAAATCCTTTTTTGTCCAAACAAGAAACCAAAATTATGTTCTTAGTCAAAGCATGCACATAACAACATTCATCTAGTTCTAGTACAAGCCCAGAGGGTAGAGATAGATCATAAGTTCATACAACAACAGTAGCAACTCTTGCTCCATTGCCTACTCGTAGGTCCACCTCGCCCTTTGTCAATGCACTGCTATTTCTCAGTGCCTACACATTCGTACAAATGTGAGATGCACATCCGGTATCTAATACTTATGATGAAGAAATAGATAGATTGACTTCTATAACATTTATACCTGAAGTAGAAGTCTCACGTCTCTTCTTCTTAAAATCTTCTAGGTATGCTTTGCAGTTATGCTTCAAGTGTCCAGCTTCCATGCATTCGAAGCAAGTCGCTTCTTTGGCCACCCCTCCTTTCGGTTTCAGTTCTTTGCCTTTGCCCTTGGCTTGAGACTTTCCCTTACCTTTAAGCTTGCCCTTGCCTTTCTTCTTTTGCACCATAAAAATGGAGTCAGATTTTTTCTTCTTAAGGTTGAGCTCAGTAGTTCTCAACATGCTCAGGATCTCAGGTAGTGTCTTATCAATTTCATTCATGTTATAATTCATGACAAATTGATTGTATGTTTGTGGCAAAGATTGCAAGATCAAGTCAGTGGCCAACTCTTGGCCAAGTGGGAATCCCAACCTTTGTAGGTTTTTTATGTACCCAATCATCTTGAGTACATATGGACCTACGGGAGCCCCATCTTGCATCTTGGACTAAAACAATACCTTAGAAATCTCATATCTCTCGTGCCTTGCTTATCCTTTGATATAGTTGACGAAGATGTTCAACCATATCATAAGCATTCATGAACTCGTGTTGCTTCTGAAGCTCAGAGTTCATGGTCGCGAGCATGAGACAAGACACATCTAATGCATCATCTTGATGCTTCTTGTAAGCATCTTTGTCAGTTCGCGAGGCAGTTGTTGGAATGTATACTGAAAGCCTAGCTCTTTTTGTATGAATATTTTATTTTGAAATAAGAATCACATGATCATTGTTTGCATTTTATATATTCATTATATATGTGTGCATATTGTCTAATATTTTACATTGTAAATAACATGGTGCTTGGTGTGGCACAGAAGATCATGTTATCAGTCCCTTGTAAAATATAAGTAAAGGCTCACAACCAAGATGGTTTTGGACAAACCATTGGCATGGTTGTAGTGTAGCTTGGTATTGTTTTATCTTGAACATAGAGTTACACTAGTACACTTAGGTGTATTGAGCAGGACCGACATAGAGGTGATTCAATTTAGTGCTGACTACATAATTGAATCGGACCTCGGATATTATGTTTTACATACTCTTAATCCCGATATAATAACGGGCACATGTACTTAGTATTTATTTCTTTGATTTACCAGTGGGTGAGATTTAAATGGATTAAATCAATAAGCCCGGTAAGTTGGGAAATAATATTATTTACATGGTGTGTCGTTGATTATAGGAGGAAACCGTGTCCTATATATTAGGTTGATGATGTCCCCTTGAGGAGCTCATAAGGTTCATCATGTAAACCCAGCTGGTTGACTTAGTCAACATGATGATAAGGTTGAGTGGTACTACTCGAGGAGTTAGATGTTAATTAATTGATGGTCAGTAAATCAATTAATTGACGGACATTCGATATCTTAAACACGGGGAGATTAATGTACAAATAATATATGGAGCCCATATTGATTTATGGGGGTTGGTGAGGTAGTTCAATGATGATCCTCTAGTGGAATGGAACATCATTAATGGATCAAGTTTGTGTGGTTCCGATCCATCGGGTGGCCAAGACCCAACTCCTCCTTTTGGCCCCTATCGTAGCCTAATATAATCCTTGTGAAGTCTAAATCCAAGAATGTAAAACAAAACCTAGAACCAACGGGTGGATTGAATCCATAGATCCGATGGTTGGGATGAAACCCTAGAACCAACGGTTGGATTAAATCCATAGATCCGATGGTTAGGATGAAATCCTAGATCCGACGGTTGGGATGAAATCCTAGATCCTACGGTTGGGATGAAATCCTAGATCCTACGGTTATGATGAAATCCTAGATCCGACGGTTGGGATAAAATCCTAGATCCGACGGTGGAGATTAAATCCCTCGATCCGACGGTGGAGATTAAATCCCTAGATCCGACGGTGGAGATTAAATCCCTAGATCCGACGGTGGAGATTAGAGGAGGCTTAAGCCTAAATTCTAGAATTAGGGTTTGGCTCATCCATAGGTTGAGCGGCAACAAATCTAAAAGGAGTTAGGGGTTGGGCGGCAAGAATATAGGAGTTAGTTCCTATAATTTTGGCTAACCAACTTTCTCCTAAATTCTATAAATAAGGGCTTAGGGTTGGGCGGCAAGATATAGATTTTTGAATAGGGATTAGGGTTTGGAAAGAGTTGGGCGGCTAGGGTTTGGAGCTAGGTTGGGCGGCAACCATCTTCATCCAACATTGTTGCCGGCGCCCAATTCATTCAAGCTTTCCTTGGCCGGCGCCCTTCATCTTAGCCACTCTCTTCTTCCTTTGCCAGCGGTTCTCCTCCCATTGGTGGCCGGCAAGATCATCTTCTTCCAATTCCCAAAGGTGGCCGGCGGCTCCTCTTGTTTTGGTGGCCGGCGCATCTTCATCCATTCCTTGGCCGGCGGTTGCATCAAACTTCCTAGCTTGGTGGCCGGTTCTAGATAGGAAAGGTATTTGTGGTTTTTCTCTTTGTTCGCAGCAGACAAGGTAGAGGAGAACTCGATCTAGAAGGCTTCTACTCGTGGAGGATCTTCGTCCACACGTCGTCCACGAGAAGGATAGGACATACGGTAGAAGATCGTAAGGTATAAAGTTATTTTAACTTTATGTTCAGATCTGAGCATGTTCTTATATATGATGATTATGCATGTGTGTGTATGAATATATATTGTATAATCATGTACCCCGAAGACAAACACAAAAACCGGTGATCCATCCGTCATCTCTTCTGCGGCTAATTAACTAGAAGAGTAGAGTTGCTTGAACAACTAGTTTGTTCGAGCGACCACTCGAGTTGTTAGCACGACGACGAAATGGTGTTGCTAAGGAAGCTCATCCCATCCGGATTAATCCTTTCTTTAGTGAAAATTTTAATTCGGGGACATGGGAGCCAATGAGCCTCCGAAGCATCCACCTACAGCAGTGGCAGGAGGTACCTCCGGAATGGGCTACTCTAGGATGTACAATTTCCTTTCTTGGGTGAGAACGATTCTCAGGTTCCTGTACCAGTCCAGGAAATTAGCTACATTGAGCTTGTCCTTCTCAAGGATAGAACGTAGGGAGAGAGTGTTCTTGTTTGTCGACATGGTAATCTACAACATACACAATGCAGAAAATTAATATCATATTCTATTTATCATTTAATTAGGCCTTTAATCAAATGATGCTCCCACTGAATTATAGGACTTTTGTAGAATCGAGTTATTGATATGGTCAAACCACATTACTAGATTCATACAAACTAGCTATAATTTGTTAATAATATATGAGAGATGTCCTAAGGAAATCGCCTTATGTATGAACCATTTATATGATAAATGAAGATTCACTATTTGAGTATACATGTTTTATGTATTTGATTGGATCTTAAACTCATTTACTGAATGTCCACGATACGATTCGGCAAAGATGAGAGAATTTGTGATTGGATCACAACTAGTGAGTATCTCTACATGTGTAATTGTGATGTATCGGAATTATCCCTAGTCGATGAATTGATGGATTTGGACACCATCAATTCTGTCGAGACTAGCACGAGGTATACTCCTTGGTGTATCCAAGCAGCTGATTCTCACTGGCTGGAGACATAGTGATGTTCGGAGTTAATCGTGGATGCTAGTTATGGTAACTAGTTCATTGGAGTGACCAGCCGTAAGACTTCATATGGTTCTCTGCATATATAGATATGTCAATGATGTTCTTACTGTGGCGTAAGTGCGATGTTCCTTTGACTTGCGGTATTCAAGTCATCTTGATCATGGAGACTTATGCTTTGACATCTTAAGCAAACATCTCTAAGGAGATGTGGACCCGGGATGATTGGGTATAAGTCGAAGTGATTGAAGGTGTTTGAATAGCCTATAAAGGATTCACCACTCCTTGCGAGGAGATGTATACCCATGGCCTCTCGTCAGATTGTTACTAAAGTCTTTGGCCAAAGCTTTACATGTTTAGAGTAAGGTACTCTTCGATACATGTGGAGTAACTAGAATCCGTAGGACGAGGAAATAATACTTGGGCTAGGTGTGACGTAGTCAGCCTAGTGGGGACTGACACAATAGACCATGTCCTGAACCAAGTGGGTATAAGATGAGTGAAGGGAATGGGGCACGAATCATTCGAGCTGCTGAAGGGTTTCAGAAATAGTTCTAGATCAACCGTTGATCTTTTCGGTTAATTGGGGATCATGATGTACTACTAGGTGCCACTCATGATCGTTCTATAATTAATTGTTAATTATAGACGACCAACATAAACCGAGAACCTATTTGGTCACACGCACAACGAGCGTAATCCAAAGGATTTAAAACGATCTTGAGAATGAGATTCTCAGACTGAGAGAAACTAGGTTTGGTTGGACTAAACATAAAGCGAGCATGAAATCGTTTCAGTCGCAATGGAAGCGTGTATGGGCCGAGTCTTATGAAGACGTAATGGATGGACCAAAATGGTTTGGTTCTAATCCAATGGATGAGAATAAACCAAAGGGTTTGGTTTATTTTAAACGAATGAACCAAAAGTGGGTTCGGTTCGTTTTAACTTAAAATAAACCATCATGGTTTGGTTTATTTTAACTTATCTTAATGGAGCGGGTTAACGGGCCTAATGGTTATGATCCAATAACCATTAAGAGAATTAGTTCTCTATAAAAGAGGGCTTAATGGATAATTAAGCCCTAATTTGGAAGAGCCCCAAAACCTAGTAGCCGCCCAAGCTCCTTGGCCGCCCAACCCCCTTGTGCCGACGTCCAGCTCCTTGCCGACGACCAAGCTTCAGCCGGTGATCCTCCGGCAACCCTCCGGTGATCTTCCTAGGCCTCGGTGAAAAGGTGAGCACTTGGCTTCCTTGTTTTTGGCCGGCGCCTACTCCTCCACCAAGCTGTCCAGTTTTCTGGACAGCTTCTTCTTCTCTCGTCGGAGCGTCGTTTGGACGACGGTTAGAGCTCCGACAGCGGATAACTTACCGGGGATTCGATCTTCGGTAATCCTCTGAGGTGGAGGACGAAGGATTCGTCAATCGGTTGACGAATACCTCTCCGGAGAAGCGAGTTTTGAGGACTCATTTTGGATCCGAATTTGGATTCGGATCGTGATCATCTCTCGATCACGTCGTCTTCAACACGAGGCTAGTAACCCGTACGAAGACGAAGCTCGTGGATTAGCGAAGTCATCCCGAGGAACTCGGCGTGGATACGGATAGAGACGATTCTAGCGAGGATCGTTCCGGTTGATGCCGTTCCCGCTACATGTCATACGAAAGGTATAACGTAGATAAATTTCCATTTATTGCAAATTTAAATTTACGGTTATGTCTACACTTGTTGTAATATGCATGCGTGTGTTGTGTGTGTTGTAATAAATAGGAGTATTTATTATTTTTATTGCTTCCGCTGTGTTCATGTTTATGAAACATGATCGAACACACACACGCCGCGGTGCCGGAAACCCAACATAATTCATGTGGGACAAGATCCAAATCATACTACGCCTTGAGTTAGGTTTGGCTAAATCACCCAAGACTTAGTATGATCGGTAGGTAACACATTACCGATTACATCTCTATGCAACTCTTGTTTATAGGATCAAGACTCACATTTACAAAAGACCTTGACTTAGTTTTCGCTAAATCGCCAAAGATTTAGTGTAAATGTGATCTTATCCTATCTTTCCAACGGTTGGAATATGCCTATAGTTCTACTCGATCCAATTGAGTTAACTTGTTTTACTCAATCTAATTGAGCTTACTCTCACCAAAGTCTTGATAGGCGGGACTAAGATTGTCCCTTCGCACCCTACCAAAATAATATGTGTTGCTCTGCTTTGGCAGATTCAACAACTACAAATGATCGAGGTAGTGATGGGTATCAAGACTTGGTAGACATTTTCGAGTTGATTCGATTAGGATCTAATCTAATTGTGAATATGTATCATATACACATGAATGCCTTTATTATCCTACACTAGGATGTATCACATACATACAAGCATTATACTAGCATGCATCATATATATACAAGTAAAATATCCTAGCATGCATCATATACATAGAAGCAAAATTTACTAGCATGCATCACATACATACAAGAAAAACAAATATATATATATATCAACATATATATATATATATATATATATATAAATTAATTGTGATGTGGTCATGGCCCTACTATGATCTTCTCAAGCCAATGAAAAGATCGGACGGTCAACCTAGGGTTACCGACTTCTCCAAGTGCCTCCTTTGACCGCTATGTGTCATCGACACTCTCCTCCTAACTCTGTCTAGTAGTGGACCTTCCACCGCTCCATTTTTGTACATTACAAACATGAAACTCAAGTTACATTCGAGTCTAAAACTATTTACAAATAGAATTTTAAAGAATAGGTACGATGCGCAGGTCGCATACCCTATAACACATGCACAACCACAAAAACAACACGCAGGTCGTATTATGAATTACAACACATTTATCATCCAATCATATTGGGGTTATTGGGTCATGACCATCACATAATTATAAATAATTCTAAATTATGTATTTCATAGAATATTTCTATAATTTTCCTATTATTTTTTTCAATTTTATGAGTCACATCAACATAACGGTCCCGCTAAGCGGTTTCCGGGCGCGATCTCGGGACAATGCCCCTTTCGGGGTTAGGGGCAGCGCCCCTACTCACAAAATGAACTTTGTGAGTGTCCCATCTTGATCTCACAGTGACTTAAGTCGCTATCCCAAAAACCTAAAACAAGAACTCGCTGTTTCGGAGAGTTTTTCTCAGTGGTAGAAGCCTACAAGTGTCCCAACACTCGTTGCTTCGACACTTCGAGAAAAATACCCAAAAAATCTCTAAAAATAGAAAATTTACAAAAACATAAAAATATGTAATTTTTTTATATCTAATATAAAAACTACAAAACATAAACACATACATGCTTAGCAGGTGGCTCTGATATCACTATTGGACTTTCCGACCCACAAAAACCGGTTTTTGCGTTGCGGAAACCACGGAAGCCTGGCCACGGATCCGTGCGAAGTATAAAAATAATTACATGTACATGTTTAAAACCTTAGATCTACCTTATATCTACAAGAGAAGAGCATTATCCTTGATACGACACCCTTCGCTTATCCCGCTCGTCCAAATGGATTGTCGGAACTCGAGAGTGTAAAGTATACACTCCTCTATTGGTATCCACACAAACAATAGGTGGAGAAAAGATAATCTTGAGTGTGCTAGCACTCCTTGATAGTCTCAGAAAGAAGAGGATGAGGGAGAGAAAGAGAGGAAGAACCAAGAAAGAAGATGAAGTTACTCACACAAAATAACTTCACACAATGAATAAAAGTGGCCGACCACTTCAAGTTGGGGGGTAACATGCATGCAAGTAACTCCAAGAGCCAATGGCTCTTGGTCTCCCTCATGAGGTGGCACCACATGATAAGTCCATGATGATGTGGAACATCATCATTGGTCGGCCCCCATGCCAAGTCACAATGACATGACAATTGGTTAAGTCAAAAATGACCATTCATCTTCCATCTCAAGTCAAGTCAAACTTGACCTATTATCTCCCATGGTTGATCAAATCTAACCACATGATTCAAGTCAATTTGATTTAATGAATCTCTATTCATTAATTTAAATTGACTCAATGAATCAAATCTAAATTAGACTCATTCAACACTTGAATCAAATTGAGTCTAACTCAATTAGTCTAATTTGGATTACTCTTAATCCAATTTGGTTGATCCCATGAACCTAATCCTCATGGTTTATCATATGAACCTAATCTCCATCTAATTGCCCTTTGTGTGTGACCCTATAGGTTCTTGTAACATTGGCAATGCTCCTAAACCGATTTAGGAACATAAGCAATGAGCAGTATCTAGTAACACATCATTGCTACCCAAGTTACAAGAATATTGAGATCCAACATGACCTTTGTGACTACTAATTGTGACTCTCACAATATGTGACAATGTCCCTCTATCTTTGACATCTAGATTGAACAATTGAGGCATAAACCATGTCATCCTCGGTACAATCTATATCTTGATCTCCAAGTAGACTTACTCTAATCAAATGAGATCAATATCTCATATTGACTCATTTGGGCATGGCCATGCACTTCGTGGTCTCACTCTATCAAGAATAACGATGTCACTCCCGTCATATATGAGAGATAGATCCCATCTACATCACTCACATCTCTCCGCATAATTTGTTACAAACCCAGTAATCGTCTTTATAGTCCACCCATTTACGGGTGACGTTTGACGAAGACAAAGTATGCAACTCCTTATGTAGGGATCCATGGTGACTTCAGGTTCAAGGACTAATAGTCATACTAATAGCCACATGAGAGAGTATATGACACTCATATAACGATCCATGATACTTTCTCATGGCAGGTCATTAAGTATACATTCTCCAATGCATACCCATGTGTCATCTTGATATCTCATATCCATGATTTGTGAGATCAAGTCATCGAGTTTACCTTCATGCTAGTCTCTACGCATTAACATTGTCACTGAGTGTTAATACTTGACTAGGAATGATTAAGAGTAGTGTTCTCTATATCATCTCATTATCGATTCAACCAATTGATTGATATAGATAAGAACCTTCTACTCAAGGACGTTATTATACTTAGTTATTTGGCACCAATACAAGTAAATATAATAACCATGCCTTTATAAATAAGAATATGATACAACAATCATCACATGATTGACTCTAGGGCTTTCACTAACAAATCGTTGATGCTAGTTATCGTAACTAGTTCATTGGAGTGACTAGCTTTAAAATTTCATATGGTTCTCTGCATATATAAATATATCAATGAAGTTCTTACTGCACCTTAAGTGCGATGTTCCTTTGACTTGCAGTATTCAAGTCATCTTGGTCATGAAGACTTATGCTTTGACATCTTAAGCAAGCATCTCTTAGGAGATGTAGACCTAGGATGATTGGGTATAAGTTGAAGTGATCGAAGGTGTTTGAATAGCCTATAAAGGATTCACCACTTCTTGTGAGGAGATGTATACCCATGGCCTCTCATCAGATTGTTACTAAAGTCTTTGGCTAAAGAATTACATATTTACAGTAAGGTACTCTTGGATATATGTGCAGTAACTAGAATCCGTAGGATGAGGAAATGATACTTGGGCTAGGTGTGATGTAGTCAACCTAGTGGGGACTGACACTATAGACCATGTCCTGAACCAAGTGGGTAGAAGATGCATGAAGGGAATGGGGCATGATTTATTGTAGCTGCTGAAGGGTTTCAGAAATAGTTTTGGATCAACCGTTGATATTTCGGTTAATTGGGGATCATGATGTACTACTAGGTGTCACTAATGATCGTTCTATAATTAATGGTTAATTATAGATGGCCAACATAAACCGAGAACCTATTTGGTCACACACACAACGAGCGTAATCCAAAGAATTTAAAACGAGCTTGAGAATGAGATGCTCAGACCGAGAGAAACTAGGTTGTTAGTTATAGCCCTAAGAACCAATCATGTGATGGTTGAATAGGGAACATTTTGTATCATATTCTATAAAGGCAAAGGATTGGTTATTATATTATGTCTTGCTTGTGCCAGCTAAATTAAATATAGTAATGCCCTAGAAAAGTAGGTTCTTATCTACAGCACATCAATTGGCAGAATTGATTATGAGAGGCTGTAGAGAACACTTTCTAAATGTTCCTAGTCAAGTATTAATATGCAAGGGCAATATTAATACATAAAGACTAGCATGTAGGTCAATTGATGACTTGATCTCACAAGTCATGGATATATGATATCAAGTTGACACATGGGTATATATTAGAGAATATATACCGAACTCGACCCGCCATGAGAAAGTTTCATGGATCGTTATATGAGTGTCATAAACTTTCTCATGTGACTATTGGTATGAATAGTCCTCGCACTAAGTCACTACGGTTCCCTACATAAGGAGTTATGTACTTTGGTATCGCCAAACGCCACCCGTAATAGGTGGACCATAAAGGCGATTACTGGGTATATAACAAATTATGCGGAGGGATGTGAGTGATGTAGATGGGATCTATCCCTCTCATATGACGAGAGTGATATCGGTGGGCCCCTTGATTGAGTAGAACTACTAAAACGCATGGTCATGCTCGAATGAGTCAATATGAGATATTGAGCTCATTTGTTTGAGTTAGTTTACTCAGGGATCAAGAAACACATAGATTGATCGAGGATGACACGGTCTATGCCTCATTGATCAATCGATATCAAGGATAGAAGGACACGGTCATATATTATAGTAGTCACGGAAAGGTTAGTCGGATCTTGACTTATCTCAGAACTTGGGTAGCAATGATGTATTGCTAGATCGCTCATTGCTTGTGTATCTAAAAGAGTTTAGGTCCAGCCAACGCTATGAGAGCCTATAGGGTCACACACAAAGAGCATGATAATTAGAGGAATTAGAGTATTCTAGTTTGACTAGAAAATAATCTAAATAAGCTTAAGTACAAAATGGTTTTTTGACTTTGCTTAATGAGAATTTTAGCTAATTGATTTAATGAGATTAATTCAATATGTTACCTTATTGATTTAATAAGATTAATTCAATATGATAACATAAGCTTAATTGAATTAATAAGATTAATTCAACATGCATGAAAGCCACATAAGAATGCCACATAAGCATGCCACCTAAGCATCCACCTAAGCATCCACCTAAGCTAGATGAGGTGGAAGAAGACAAATTGGTTTTTGTCTCCTTAAGTGGCCGGCCAAACAAGGATATGTCTCAATGCAATGGATTGCATTGAATGTGTGGAGGTGAAAGGGTTTTTCCAACCCTATAAAAGACACCCTAAGTGGCCGGCCAAAGATAGCATTGGCTTTTGTTGTTGGTGGAAGCTTTGGTTGTGTTAGTGGTGAGAAAGCTTGGTGGAAGCTTTAGTTGTGTGGGTTTGTGAGTGTAGGCTAGCAAGAAGAGGAGTCTTCTTCTTCCTTTCTCCTTTTCCCTCTCTTCCTCTCCTTTAGGGACTTCTCTAGCAAGAAGTAAAGGAGAGCTCTTCTAGTTTTTCCTTTTGTGAGACAAGAGCGTGCTCGTGTGGATACGTATAGAGGCACGGACACTTGAACGTGCTAAAGATCCAACAAACCGAAAGGAAAAGCGGGATTAACAAGGGCACGCAACAAAGGTAATCCTCTCCTATAAGATAGGTTTGGTTTAGAGAAATTTATTTTATACGAGTTTGCTGCATGGATCACTTGGAAGGGATCCTATTTTCCGCTAAGATATGCCATTTGGCATACGAGATTTCCTACAAAGGGTATCGTGAGCCACTTATAAAGATCGTATAAAAATAGGTTTTCTCTATTTTATATGTGATATAGAAGTAGGATAAATTTTATTATGAGTTGATAATTGCATTAGCAAATTTTCAAACATAATAAAATATCCAATGTCTTTTAAAAGTTAAAATGACTTGGTGCATGGTTATGGCCTAGTCCCAAAAAGTTTGTGATTGTGTGTTGTAATTCTTAATACGGCCTGCGTGTCGTGCCTTTCTCCTAATATTCTTGTTGTAAAATTAGTTTTAGACTCGAATGTAACTCGAGTATTTCTCCTTTTGTAATGTACAAAACAAGGATGGAGGGTCCATTGGAAGATGAGGTTACAAGGAGTAAGTCAACACACAAGACAACCGAAAGGAAGCACTTAGGAGAAGATGCTATCCCTAGGTTGACCAATCAATCTTTTCATTGGCTTGAGAAGATTGTAGAATAAGGGCCATAACCATGACACGTTAGTTTAATATGTATGTGATGCATGTTAGTTTAGCTTGTATGTGATGCATGATTAGTTTAGCTTATATGTGATGTATGCTAATATGTATATGATACATGTTTATTTCTTAATAAGTCTAAACGATATGCCTACCAAAGTTGGTACTCACTACTTCCTCGATCATTTGTTATTGGGTTTGCCAAAGCAAAGCAATGCATTTTATCTTGGAGGGGTGCGAGTGGACAATCGTGATGTCCCGCTATCAGTCTTGGTTAAGACTTAATTAAGTGTTTTCTTAATTGGTTAAGAAAGTAGAGGCATATATTAGCTTTGAACATAAGTGTTAACATTAGTTTTGTGTGATTTTCCGAACATCAACTTTGTCTTAGAAGTGGTCGTTGCTCCGATATCCAAGAAGGCCCCTGTGCCTCGCCACAGCCTGGAAGCTGGTTTAGGAATAAACACTAAACTAATCTAAAACTTAACCAAAGCTATTAAAGAGTTACATCAGATGTAATTGGCAAAAGATTGCCTACTTAATTATACTACGTCTTGGGCGATTAGCCAAAGCTAACTCAAGACGAATTATGATGTGGATCTTTTTCCCATATAAATTTATAGCTAAATAGTAGCTATGAGAAATTAGTGGGAGCCTCATTTAATTAAAGGCCTAATTAAATGATTTAGGTATGATACTTAACTTTGCATTTTAATGTTGTAGATCACCATGTCATCTAACACGACACACCCCCTCAACTCGCGATCCGTCTCTGAGAAGGACAAGCTCAATGGAGCAAACTTTCTTGATCGGTATAGGAACTTGAGGATTATCCTCAAGCAAGAACGCAAACTATATGTCCTAGAGCAGGCTATCAAATACCCGCCTACTACGGCCACTCGTAAAAGGATGCTTATAAGAAGCATCAAGATTACGCATTAGATGTGTCATGTCTTATGCTTGCCACCATGAACTCTGAGCTTCAGAAGCAACATGAGAACATGGATGCCTATGATATGGTTGAGCATTTGAAACAACTATATCAAGGACAAGCTAGGCACGAGCGTTTTGATGTGTCTAAGGCTCTTTTTGCATGCAAGATGCATGAAGGAACTCCTGTTTTAACTCACGTACTCATAATGTTTGTGTACGTTGTGAACCTTGAAAGACTAGGTTTTCCATCGAGCCAAGAATTGGCAACGATGTTATCCGCAATCGTTGCTAAGCATATAATCAATTCGTCATGAATTATAACATGAATGAAATTGATAAACCTTTGCTCGAGATTCTCAAAGATGTTGAGAATCACAACCAAATCTCAAGAAGAAAGTTAGTAATGTACTAATGGTCAAGAAGGACAAAGGTAAGCGCAAAGGCAAGGGTAAGACCCAAGCCAAAGGCAAGGCCAATTCATCCACTTCAAAGGGTAAAGGTAAAGTACCTAAGGAAGGGACTGCTTCATCATGTGAGACTAGATCGAAGCGGAACTGCAAAGTCTACCTTGAGGAAGTAAAGAACAAGAGAAGTGGGACTTCTGCCTCAGGTATACACGTTATAGAAGTTAATCTATCTATTTCTTCTACATGGGTATTAGATACCGGATGTGCATCTCACATTTGTACTAATGTGCAGGGACTGAGAAATAGTAGAATAATGGCAAAGGGTGAAGTGGACCTACGAGTAGGCAATGGCGCAAAAGTTGCCAGAGTCAGAGGAACATATTCTTTGTCTTTGCCCACTGGGCTTATCTTAGAACTAGAGGAGTGCTTATATGTACTTTCATTGACAAAGAACATAATTTCTGTATCTTGTTTAGACAAGAAAAACTTTTCTTTTATAATAAAGGACAAATGTTGTTCCATTTATTTAAATGAAATGTTCTATTGTAATGCACCACTTATGAATGGTCTCTATGTTCTAGATTTAGAAAACCCAATTTATAACGTAAATACCAAACGGTTCAAATCGAATGATTTGAACCTATTATCGCCTAGGTCACATAAATGAAAAACGCATATCCCAACTCCATAAAGATGGATTATTGGACTCATTTGATTTTGAATCATATGAGGTATGCGAGTCTTGTCTTTTAGGAAAGATGACTAAAACTCCATTTAGTGGACATGGCGAGAGAGCGACGGACTTGTTAGGACTCATACATACTGATGTATGTGGCCCTTTCAATGTCGGGCTGAGGAGGCTATAAGTACTTTATTACTTTACCGATGATATGAGTAGATTTGGCTACTTATATTTGATGAGACATAAGTCGTAATCCTATGAAAAGTTCAAAGAATTCAAGAATGAAGTACAAAACCAACTTGGTAAGCGTATTAAGCTACTTCGATCAGATCGAGGTGGTGAATACCTTAGTCAAGAGTTTCGTGATCACCGGGCTGAGTGTGGGATAATATCCCAACTCACTCCACCTGGAACACCACAATGGAATGGTGTATCTGAGAGGAGAAATCATACTCTATTAGATATGGTACGATCAATGATGAGCCAGACTGATCTACCTACTTCCTTTTGGGGTTTAGCTCTAGAGACAACCGCTTTCACACTTAATCGCGTTCCATCAAAAGTCAGAGAAAGACACCATATACGATATGGACCGGAAGAGTCCCAAAATGTCTTTTATAAAGATTTGGGGTTGTGAAGCTTACGTTAGACGTCCAAGTCTCGATAAACTAGGACCCAAATCGATAAGTGTTATTTTGTAGGATATCCCAAGGAAACTAAGGGATATTACTTTACAATCCCACACTTGGCAAGGTGTTTGTTGCGGAAATGTCTTTCTAGAAAGAGAATTTATTTCTAGAAATACTAGTGGGAGTAAAATTCATCTTGAAGAAGTTCAAGATGATGATAACACTAAGGCTTCGATGGAAAATGAACAGGCACCACAAAGTGTTGTGGATGAGGAATTTGTTGCCCAAAGAGTTGTGGAGCAAACACCTGTTCAAGTAGACCAACCTCTTCGTAGATCTAATAGGATCCGTCGTCAACCCGAGAGATATTCTTTTCTCTTGACTGACAATGGTGAAGTATTGCTTGTCGATCTTGACGAGCCTACATCCTATCAAGAAGCTATGATGAGCCCAGATTCCGAGAAATGGCTAGAGGCCATGAGATCCGAAATGGAATCCATGTACACTAACCAAGTATGGACCTTGGTTGATCCACCTGAAGGGGTAAAACCCATTGGGTGTAAGTGGGTCTTTAAAGTAAAGACTGACATGGATGGTAATAAGCATACCTATAAAGGTAGATTGGTGGCTAAAGGATTCAAACAAATTCATGGTATTGACTATGAAGAAACCTTTTCACCAGTTGCGATGCTTAAATCCATTCGGATCATACTTGCTATTGCAGCCTACCATGATTATGAGATCTGGCAGATGGATGTCAAAACCGCTTTTCTGAATGGAAAGCTACTCGAGGATGTGTACATGACACAACCTGAGGGTTTTGGAGATCCAAAGCATCCTGGAAAGGTATGCAAACTGCAAAGGTCCATTTATGGACTAAAGCAAGCCTCTCGAAGCTGGAATCTTCGATTCGATGATGCAATCAAAGAGTTTGGTTTCATCAAGAATGAAGATGAGCCTTGTGTCTACAAGAGAAATAGTGAGAGCAGCTTGATTGTATTTCTTGTCTTGTATGTAGATGACATACTTCTCATCGGAAATGATATTCCCTCACTCCAAATTGTGAAGATATGGTTAGGAATTGTTTCTCGATGAAAGACTTAGGTGAAGCCGCCTATATTCTAGGCATCAAGATCTATAGAGATAGATCTAAAAGATTACTTGGCCTAAGTCGAGTACATACATTGATAAAGTGCTAGATCGCTTTTGCTATGCAAAATTCCAAGAAAGGGTTTCGCTTTATCACATGGTGTAAGTCTTTCAAGACTCAATGTCCCTCTTCTAAGGAGGAGAGAGACGATGGATAAGATCCTTATGCATCCGCTATAGGGTCTATCATGTACGCCATGCTTTGTACTGCCCCGACATCTCGTATGCTTTGAGTATGACGAGTAGATACTAATGATCCAGGTGAAAGTCATCGGATAGCTAAAAATATTCTTAAATACTTACGAAGACGAAAGAATATTTCGATATTTGAGGCAATGAGGAGCTAATCAGAAGGGTTACAGCTGATGCAAGCTTCCAAGCATAAGGATGACTATAGATCGCAAATCTGCGTGTTTTGCTCGAATGGTGGAGCCGTGAGTGGAAGAGTTCAAAGCGTGTGACATATTCTGATTCTACAAGAAGGGTATATTGCAAGATCTGATGCAAAGAAAGGAGGTGTTGGCTCCGCAAGTTCATCGCTGAACTTGGGGTAGTTCCTAGCATTGCAGATCCAATAGACCTCTACTGTGACAACAATGGGGTTATTGCACAGGCTAAGGAACCTCGATCACATCAGCGGACCAAACACATACTGCGACGCTTCCATCTCATTCGAGAGATCATCGATAGAGGAGATGTGAGGATATGCAGAGTACCGACAGAAGCTAACATCGCAGATCCATTGACCAAGGCTTTGGCACAGAGGAAGCATGATGGTCACACTAGGTCACTAGGTATTAGATATCATAGTGATTGGTACTAGTGCTAGTGGGAGATTGTTAGTTATAGCCCTAAGAACCAATCATGTGATGGTTGAATAGGGAACATTTTGTATCATATTCTATAAAGGCAAAGGATTGGTTATTATATTTAAGTCTTGCTTGTGCCAGCTAAATTAAATATAGTAATGCCCTAGAAAAGTAGGTTCTTATCTACAGCACATCAATTGGCAGAATTGATTATGAGAGGCTGTAGAGAACACTTTCTAAATGTTCCTAGTCATGTATTAATATGCAAGGGCAATATTAATACATAAAGACTAGCATGTAGGTCAATTGATGACTTGATCTCACAAGTCATGGATATATGATATCAAGTTGACACATGGGTATATATTAGAGAATATATATCGAATCGACCCGCCATGAGAAAGTTTCATGGATCGTTATATGAGTGTCATAAACTTTCTCATGTGACTATTGGTATGAATAGTCCTCGAGACCAAGTCACTACGGTTCCCTATATAAGGAGTTATGTACTTTGGTATCACAAACGCCACCCGTAAACAGGTGGACCATAAAGGCGACATCGGGTATATAACAAATTATGCGGAGGGATGTGAGTGATGTAGATGGGATCTATCCCTCTCATATGACGAGAGTGATATCGGTGGCCTTGATTGAGTAGAACTACTAAAACGCATGGCCATGCTCGAATGAGTCAATATGAGATATTGAGCTCATTTGTTTGAGTTAGTTTACTCAGTGGATCAAGAAACACATAGATTGATCGAGGATGACACGGTCTATGCCTCATTGATCAACTGATATCAAGGATAGAAGGACACGGTCATATATTATAGTAGTCACAAAGGTTAGTGGATCTTGACTTATCTCAGAACTTGGGTAGCAATGATGTATTGCTAGATGCCGCTCATTGCTTGTGTATCTAAAAGAGTTTAGGTCCACTGCCAACGTTATGAGAGCCTATAGGGTCACACACAAAGAGCATGATAATTAGAGGAATTAGAGTATTCTAGTTTGACTAGAATAATTTGGGAATAAGCTTAAATACAAAATGGTTTTTGGACTTTAAGCTTAATGAGAATTTTAGCTAATTGATTTAATGAGATTAATTCAATATGTTACCTTATTGATTTAATAAGATTAATTCAATATGATAACATAAGCTTAATTGAATTAATAAGATTAATTCAACATGCATGAAAGCCACATAAGAATGCCACATAAGCATGCCACCTAAGCATCCACCTAAGCATCCACCTAAGCTAGATGAGGTGGAAGAAGACAAATTGGTTTTTGTCTCCTTAAGTGGCCGACCAAACAAGGATATGTCTCAATGCAATGGATTGCATTGAATGTGTGGAGGTGAAAGGGTTTTTCCAACCCTATAAAAGACACCCTAAGTGGCCGGCCAAAGATAGCATTGGCTTTTGTTGTTGGTGGAAGCTTTGGTTGTGTTAGTGGTGAGAAAGCTTGGTGGAAGCTTTAGTTGTGTGGGTTTGTGAGTGTAGGCTAGCAAGAAGAGGAGTCTTCTTCTTCCTTTCTCCTTTTCCCTCTCTTCCTCTCCTTTAGGGACTTCTCTAGCAAGAAGTAAAGGAGAGCTCTTCTAGTTTTTCCTTTTGTGAGACAAGAGCGTGCTCGTGTGGATACGTATAGAGGCACGGACACTTGAACGTGCTAAAGATCCAACAAACCGAAAGGAAAAGCGGGATTAACAAGGGCACGCAACAAAGGTAATCCTCTCCTATAAGATAGGTTTGGTTTAGAGAAATTTATTTTATACGAGTTTGCTTTCGCATGGATCACTTGGAAGGGATCCTATTTTCCGTTGCGCATATGCCATTTGGCATACGAGATTTCCCTACATAGGTTTGGTTGGACCAAACAAGGATCGAGCATGAAATCGTTTTAGTCGCAATGGAAGCGTGGATGGGCCGTGTCTTATGAAGACATGATGGATGAACCAAATTGGTTTGGTTGTAATCCAATGGTGAAAAATAAATCAATGGGGTTTGGTTTGTTTTAAACGAATGAACCAAAGTTGGTTCAGTTTGTTTTAACTTAAAATAGACCAATGTGGTTTTGTTTATTTTAACTTAAGTTATTGGAGCGGGTTAACGGGTTTTGGTTATGAACCAATAACCGTTAGGAGAATGTGTTCTCTATAAAAATATGGCTTAAGGGTTTTTCGTGGATAACTTTTGGTGTTGGAAAACCTAGCCACCCTCTCCGTCTCTTCTCCTTGCCACCGCCCAAGGGTTCCATGCCGCCCAGCATTTTGCCGCCGTCCACCCTTGCTGCCGCCATCCAGCTACTGCCGGCCACTCCTTTGGCGACCCTCCGGCGACTCACCTTGGTTTCGGCGACCAAGGTTTTGCCGGCCATCCTCTTTGGCCGGCGCAACATCCTCCACCAAGCTGTCAAGTTTTTTTGACAGCTTGTTTCCTTCATGTCGGAGCATTATTTGGACGACGTTTGGAGCTCCGACAGTGGCTACCTTGCCGGGGATTCGATCTCCGGTAATCCTCAAAGGTGGAGGATGAAGGATTCGTCAAATGGTGGACGAATTCCTCTCCAGAAACGTAGTTTTGGGGACTCGTTTTTGAATCAGAATTTTGATTCGGATTGTGATCTTCTCTCAATCTCATCATCTTCGACACGAGGCTAGTGACTCGTACGAAGACGAGGCTCATGGCTTTGTGAAGTCATCCCAATGATACTCGGCGTTGATACAGATAGAGGCGATTCTAACGAGAGTTGCTCTGGTTGATGTCTTTTCCACTGCACGTGATACACCAGGGATACCTTGAATAATTTCCTTTTATTGCAAAATTTGAAACTACGATTATGTCTACACATATTGTACTATGCATGCATGTGGTGTGTGTGTTGTAATAAATTAGATTTATTTCTTTTTATTTCTTCCGATGCGCACATGTTTACGAAACATGTTCGAACACACACTCGCCGTGGTGCCGGAAACCCAACAAATCTGACTTGGGGAAATAGACTGAGTTGATGAGGTTGCAACCCAGGGTAGGATGGATAATACTAATGGGAGGAAAGTAACCCGAGGAAATGAGTCAGGAATGACTCAGGAATCGACTTAGAAAATGACTCTGGAAATTAAGGAAGGTATAAGTGTGTGGGCTTGATTGTTGACACAGGGTCAAATATCAACTTGGTGTGCCGAGTTGGGTCATACATACCCCAGTTTAAGTAAACTAGAAGGATATAGGGGAATACATCGGGAAAGTAAGCCAAGGGTCATCCGAGAAATGTGGTTGAGTTGATGGAGAAGTCAGAAGAACTGACTAGGGAAAATAAAGTCCTTTAGGGGAGAAAGAGAGGATAAAGAAAAGGAGAGGATGCTCCTCAATACGCTTGCTCATAAGAGTTTGTTATGAGGTAAAATAAACTAGGACCCGACATAACATTCTCCCAAGTCTCCATTTACTATCTTCCTAACAGAATTATTCCTCAAGCAAAAGGAGGCTTCCACGTGGACGGTGATCTCGGTGGTTTGTTACATCACAATTGGCTCCATGGGAGCAAGTATAAAGGAGAGCAAAGGAGGAAGGAAAGGGGATCGATCGATTTCCATTCAAGGGACTTCTGGACACTCAACAGGTAGGACATCGAAAGAAGAGAGGAGGACATCCAAAGGGGAAGGAAAGGGAGGAAATCGGAGAAGGGAGAAAAGGGCGGAGGACTATTCCAGTTTCATTAATCTCTTTGTTTTGTGCACATCTTTACTTGTAAGAGGTTTTCTCCACATCCGGAAGTGCTTCCGAGAAGGAGGGATTTTATAGTTAAGGTGTTTAGCACCGTAGCTCGCTCTAGAGCTCATCCCGTAGAATATGAATTGGAATTCCAAACCACGTTAAATCTTACGTCATCATTCTCTATCGCTTGCTTCATCGTCATTATCTCTTTCTTTTACTGTTACACTCAAAGAGGACCCCTAAGCCTCCTTGACGTCATCATCCAATCTCCTAAAAGGAGGTAGCAAATCCGTTGCCACATCAATAACATTTGATTATATCAAACTTTATTTATTAATAAACCATTTCATCATATCAAACTTCATTCATCAAATTCAACTATATGAATTTGACTTTCTCAACGAAAAATAGAGAAACCAATACTTGTGTGACCCTCAATGGTTCAGGGATACAAATAACTGTGGGTTCACAACACTTTATGATTCAAAACTATACTTGTCCTTTCATCGTGCATACCCTTAATAGCCCAATCGTATATCAACTCGATGATTATTGAACATCAGAACTAATTTTGATTTGCACCCAATGAATCATGGTAAGACTATCTAGTAGCACCACCCCATGACTCCCTATGTATCACTAAATAGTGCCTACAAGAGCCAGTCAATTATGGTTAATGTATAGTCTGGTCCCTTCAACCCATATATATCCCAGTCAAATCTATAATTATTGGTACACATAGAGTTGTATATTGATTTGACAACTGATGACACGTAGATGAAGTCCTCAGCTATGGCACCAAATACTTGATGCGTGTAAACCAACAAGTGCATGATTGTCGTCAAGTAAAAAAGAAAAGTATCTATCACACATGGACTGATATTTGATTACTAGTTTACTCAGTCAATATGAATGTCTAGACTTGATCACAATATAGAAATTACCCCGTCCTAAAATCCTAATTGATGAAGCTCAAATGTTGGGGTCACAAGATATAAGAGGAAGGTTAACTCAAGTTCAAAGGAGATCCTAGGATTTCAAGTTCGCCTATATGATGCTAAACACATCATCTATTTATGTCTCTTAGTTTTTCGTGATTGTTTATGTAGGTAGTTCATCTTGTTTAATTTTGGTGTGATCTTTTGGAACATCACGAAATTTATCTATTCCAAACCTATGTTTTCTATTGCAACGATAGAGCTACAGAGTTGCTATCAATGGGAGACTCCTGTACCATGTCCCCACAACCCTCAAAATGTTCTCATCTACTATGTGGCATTGAGTGGGAATAAGTTCAATTAGCTATAGGATGTCCTATATTCTCCCCGGGAAAGGTAGACCTACTTTTGCATTCTGCTCTTTCACATCTTGGATTCCTACGATTTCTGGGGTAAAGTTCATCTTTCAGTTCGTCCTCAATTCCCCTAATGTTCAATATAAATGCTTTAGGCACCCACACCGCATAAGCATAGTAGATCAAGAACAATATTAATCATCATCATCAAACTTTGGAGGCATAAATTGCATAAGAAAATTAAAGGAACTTTGAATTCATGCATGTCAGTGTTCAACAATCATATGGCAACTTCCTAATTCTATAACCTAGAGATCTACTTTATACAATGAGTAGCAAATGCAAGACATTAGAATAAGAGAAAATATAGTAGAAACTATCTGGATTTGAGAAGAGAGAGCTCTGATTTGGTTGAAGTTGCGTCTTGGTTGCACTTTTGTTGAAATCTCCCATCATCATCTTGGTTCTCCGCATTCTTCTCCTCCAATCCTCAAGCTTTTGGTGTGTATTTTAGGGAACCTTCCATCCTCCTTTTCTTTTTGTGATCCTTTCTTTATATAGAGGTGGCTCATGCTTTCCATAAATAGACAAAAACCTATTGACTCATGATAAGCGACACTGCAACACTACCGTGTGGCAGACACACTGCCCGACCGTGTGTCGTGATGTGAGCAAAACATATAGGGTTTTAGGAGTAGTTTTTGCTTACATCTCATCTCATTTTATGTTTGTTTCAGGCATATTTTACTTTGTTTTCCATGTATTTCCTATTTTCTAGTTCGGAGATTTGCTCTGTATACTTTTGTGTGCAGGATAGCATTTCGTGGGGATAACGGCGCACTTTCGGAGCAAAAAGAAGATATTTGGCAGCTGGACGCATAAGGAAACATGGCCAAGGCATGTGCCTACATGTCGCTCTAGAAATCTGTCTAGAAAAGACATGGTCATGTGTGAAACACATGACCCTACCATGCTTCCCTTAGGAGAGAATCTCATCGTGCTGAAATCCCATGGCCGACCATGCACCATTTCTACAGACTAAAACACGATCGTGCATCTAAGCCATTGCCCTTCCGTGTGTTTCTATGTAGCTCATCTCAATCTCTTCTCCTTCAATAAATATGTCTTGGGACATGACCATAGCATGCTTTACTTTACTTCATTCTCCATGGAAGGCTTTGTTCTCCTTTAAATCTATATCCTACCAAGGAATATAACAAGAGCAGATCTCTGAGCAAGAGAAGTAACAAATCAATGAAAATCATTAAATAATTTTCATGAAATGACAACAAATTAGATAAGGTGTGTGCCTAAATGCTAACTAAAACTCTATATAAAATGTGTTGGTTCAATTGACCTCAGGTCAATGTTGACCAAACTTGAGTGGTACTCGAGTAGTATTTTGATATTTTAAAATATTGTTGGGATTGATGGTGCACTAGAGGGGGAGGGAGAATAGAAGTTTTTTGATTTCGTCATTTCAATCGCGTTCATGTTTGTCTCTGTCAAATGTTTGCACAGCAGAATACAAAAATAAATAAGAACAAAACACCACAATCTTGACACAATACTCTTTATGTGGTTCGGAATCTACGATTCCTACTACACGACAGCGCTTAGTGATCTACCCTCACTAAAACCTCTCCTTCTTATTATGGCACCAAAGGTGGAGAAACCTCTTACAATATCTTAAAACAATAAGACAAAAATAAAATGTAAAGAACACTTTACAACATAGGGTTTTGATCACTTTGAGATTTGGTTGTTGTGGAATACTTTGAAGATTTGGAATTGCACTTGCACTTCCTCTTCAAATCCTCCAAAGAAATGCTTGTCGAAATCTCCACTGAGCTCCTTCCTTTATAGGTTCTTGTCAGGCTGATTTTTGAACATTGTCTCACAACGGTAAATTTACCAACTGAATCGCCACCTCAACTAAGCTCTAGTCGAGGCACTGGTTGAGTCTGCCTCACTTCTGACTGCCTCCTATAGTGCCCCCAGTCGACTGCTCTACCACATCAGTCGACTAGGCATCAGAGAACTATTTCTCCTACTCGACTTGGCTCATCCCAAAAACCTATCAATCAACTGCTCTATATAGCAGTTGACTACCTTAACACTGTGCCTCATTCCCGAGCTGGTATAGTACTGAGCACCCTCAGTTAGTCCACTACTCTTCCTCAATAGTCGACTGTCAAAAATCCACTCTAAAAACTGAGCCTCACAGTGTCGAGCACCACGTTTGAAAATAGAACCTCACAATGGGAGTCAGCCACACTTGACCAGTCGATTCAGCAAAACCACCAGTCGACTGTAACACCTAAAACTTGAGGTTTAACCCCAGTATGATCCCCTCATACTTGACACTCATGTATAACATAAACCTAAGCCTTCTACCCACTTCCATAAGCTTCAAACCCTTGGTTTGAGTCCACGAATCCTCACCCTTGGCCCTATCCTTCAAGTGCTTCTGTCGGCCATGTCATGCTAATGGGTCTCCTTTACAAAGTCTCCAAATATGGACTTTCAACGCCAAGACTACACACTTGGACTTATGTGACGAAGGCTACACCCTTAGACTTTTCTTTGCCAAATATCTATATTTGAACTTTTACCGCCAAGACTACACACTTAGACATATTTCCTTTACTAAGTATCCATACTAGGACTGTCTATTGCCAAAAATCCATTCTTGGACATTCCCTTGCCTAGTGTCCAAACTTGGACTTTTCACTCGAGTCT
The DNA here is from genome assembly GCA_025175895.1 of Wurfbainia villosa. NCBI lineage: Eukaryota > Viridiplantae > Streptophyta > Magnoliopsida > Zingiberales > Zingiberaceae > Wurfbainia > Wurfbainia villosa. The sequence goes on along the minus strand of CM045999.1, from coordinate 43,587,343 downwards.
CACTCGAGCTTGGTCAACCTTTGACCCGAGGTTGATTGCTCCAATAATCTCCCCCTTAACCAATTTTCCCCATATGACCTTAGATATCCCAATCATCCACTAGTCATATGGTCAACTTATGGTCAAACCCATATAGTCAATCGTATTGGCAAACATCAAAACACTACTCGAGTCCCACTCGAGTCTGGTCAATCGTGACCTAAGTCGATTGCACCAACAATCTTCCCCTTTTTGATGTTTGACAATACCTTTTAGGTTGTCCCATAACCCAACAAAACTCTTCTTATGCCAAAGCATAATGAAGGTTTACCTAACCTAAACCCTCACTTCTCCCCCTTTGGCATACATAAAAAAGTTTACCAAGGATTTACCTTGTCTCATCTTCTAATAAGATCCTACATTCTCTCCCATGGTCAAAAATTATTATAACCCCCTTCATTCTTTCTAGTGATACATCCCTTATCACTAAATGAAAGCAATTCTTAGTCTCCCCATTTTTAACATTCATCCATCATCTCTTGATGGATAAACTCCCCCTAAAGGCTTGCTCCCCCTTGATCATTGCACCAACAATGCCCTTGGAGAGTTACTAAGCCTATAGGAACACTAAACAATAAAAAAAAAGGGAAAAAGATCAAACTTGAATTTTTATACACCTTAAAATTTGATTCTCACCCTAATCACCTCTCCTATTTAGTTTTACTGAAATTCTCTCCCTTCCAATGCTTTCTAAATCATATAATAAAGCTAGGAGTAGTTAGGATAGTTAGGGTGGCTGATAATCAGCTAAACAGACCTTGATCAATCGAAAATCATACCAACAATCGACTGTCTACATACAACAGTTGATTGGTTTTTGCATATGCGAAAATCATGGTTTTTAGAAATGTGTTTTTGAAATGCATATATGATTCCATAATTTTCAAAAAATCCTGAAATTTAATAAATATATTACTTATGCTAAATACAATGGGTGAAAAATAGTTTTATATTTTGTACCCATTAAATTCAAAGAATGATACAATGTTCAAAAGCATTAAAAACTTTAATTTTTTATCTAATATTGTGTCAATCTTATTAATGGTGGTTGCCATCAGAAGATAGGCTTCACTAAGATTTTCCAAAATGAATTTGAAATGGTTTTCAAACCTTATATTGGATCATGGTCTATGGGCTTAATGCACATGACTTGTATATAAGCTTTCTTCATGATTCATCATTATCATTTATTGAGTTTTAAGTCCATATTGATGTGCCATTATAAGCACATAAACTTAACTCATATTCCTAACATCTCACATATGCCTAGGGTGTATGAAAAGCACACACATGTCTTCCTAGGTTTTTGTGAGATGTGTGTTTTGTTTTTCCCTAAACTAAGGGTTCATGCATTTTACTTAGGCATATCCAATTTGATTCCCTTATCTTTGTACTTCAAATCAATGTCATTGCCCTTAATTTCAAATTAATTAGCCTAGTGCATGAATGATGATCATGGCATAAATTGATTGCATAATTAAAGCATTTTCCAATGATGCATGATGTCATAACATAAAAATAAACCTAAGTGAAAGCATGACACAATTAACCTAAGTATTATCGTAACAATATAAAATGATCATATAAAGCATGATGTCATGACATGGCAAGGCAAACAAAGCATGCCAATTTTTATATAAGATACAAAGGTACATAAATACCTAAGTGTTAAGCCCATTTTCCATATTGTAAGATTATATTAACTTTGCCATAATACTCAATCTCCCTTGAGTGTGCCAAAAACCCCAAAATGACACACTATTGACTCTAAACCTAAGTTGTGCCAATTTTGATCAATTTTCAAACTTTTATAATTCTATTGGCACATCCTAAATTGCTTTAGAATTAATTTCTAAACTCAGTTCCAAGGTATCACATTAACTTAAGAATGTCCTAAAATGTCAACTCTACCATGGTTAGGTTAACTATCCATCTATTTAGGGTTGACACACTCTAAACCCATCTAGTGTGAAGGGATCACGCTCCTAGGAATCCAAAATCTATTTGAGCTCCTTGGCTTTTCTAGGTATTCACTAGGAATAACCTCCCTTATTGCCTTCCTAATGACCCTCCTAGGCTTAGAGGACTTGGTCATTATGGTCTTGTCTAGGTCAATTCTAGGGATGACTTCCCTTGTGATCTTCTTAGTGACTTTGCTATACTTCTTTGAAACCTTAGCCACTAGACACCTATTATGGTAAAATCTAGGGATCACTTCCCTCATGACCTTGACATTCCAAGACCTAGTATTTGTTCCATAGTTAAATGTAACATTATGATTGGTCGACTTATCTACCTTGGACTTAGATTTGTGACCCAAACCTTTCTTGTCCATAGATTTTCCTTGCCTATTGACCTTTAAACCTAGACCTTATCCATTTGACCATTGAATCATATTTTCCATTCCTTTTAGGGTCATTTTAAAATTTTCATGTTTTGACCTCAAAACTCTATTTTCCATCTCCAATTTCCCTATTTTTTATTTTTCATAAGTTCTTGGGATATTTTTCTTCTTCCTAGCCATATGTCTAGTCTTCTTTGGATTAATTCCTAAGTTTTCATATACTTTCCTAGCCTTTGGTGGGATTTGTCTAGCATTATCCTTAGGTCTAAAATCATGACTTTTAATACCTAAACAAAAATATTTATTTCTAGCATGCTTTTGATTATAAAGAATTGCATGTGAATTAAAAAAAATGATATATCACTAGCTTGCTTCTTAAACTTGAAACTTGAAGGTGCATTATTAAGCATTACCTTAGCCTTAGGAGCTCCCTTACATTTGAGCTCTTTCCCTTGTCCTTCCTAGGGTAACTCCTCCTCGGACATTGGCTTCGGTAATTTCCCTTTTATTGGCATTTGAAACATACTATATGCTCCTTGCTCTTACGAATTTGAGCTTCGGTCCCCTTCTATTTTTCCTTACGAATTAAGTGTCAGTTGAGCCTTGTTGACTCTTTTTAGGTATTTGTTCATATAATGCCTTATTTCCTTACACTCAAAGCATGTTATATGATTTTTATTTTTAACGACCAAGCTTGAGTTACCTATCTCGGTTGTAGGGGACCCTTGAGCTTGTTCTTTATCTCTCCCGAAAGTGGAAGGTTCCTCTTCTTGTTTCGGTGTTGAAGCTCTATCCTCCCATTCAATCCTTGAAGTGGGGGCTTTCAAGACTTCTTCTACCTCAGACATTGAGCACCTCTCGACCTTTGATTCTTCAAGCTCTAGAGAAGGTGATGATAATTCTCCCTCCTTGGACTCCTCTACTTCTTGTATTTGAACTGATGAGGGCTTTTCGTGGAATTTTGCCAATTTGCTCCATAGCTCCATTGTATCCTTATAATCCCCTAACATGCACAAAATATCATTAGGGATTAAATTAGTTATAAATTTTGTTACCTTAAAATCTATCTTAAATTTTTTTCATTGCTCCTTGGTCCATTTCTCAATTTTGAGGAATCCTCCTTCTTGTCCGTAAGGGCTTCAAATCCTTCCATCAAGATGAACTAATCATCGATGTCTATCATGAGGAAAGTCTCTATGCTCTCCTTCTATTTATCCAAGCCCCTAAATCTGTAGTATTTATAAGGCAAAGGTACATTGATGTCATGTGCAAGTCCAAAATTTGGAAACTCTTTTCTTCTACTCCTTTAGTGCCTTTGCTTCTTTCGGTGGTCAATCCTTGAAGAGCATCCCCGCTCTGATGCCACTTATTGGCACCGATGGTGTGATAGAGGGGGACTAATAGCAGTTTTTCAATTTTTTCATTTTGATTGTGTTTGTGTTCGTCTCTATAAAACGGTAGCATAGCAGAATACAAAAATAAACAAGAACAAAACACCACAATCATGACAAAATATTTTTTACATGGTTGAGAACCTATGGTTCCAACCCTTAGTGATCAACCCTCACTAAAACCTCTCCTTCTCGGTATGACGCCGGAGGTGGAGAAACCTCTTCCAACATCTTACAACAATAAGAAAACCCAAATACAATACAAGACAAAAATAGAATGTAAAGAACACTTTACAACACACAACTTTGATCGCTTGTAGATTTTATTGCTGTGGAATGCTTTGAAGATCTAGAATTGCACTTGCACTTCCTCTTTAAATCCCTAAAAGAATCTCTTGGCAAAATCTCCACCGAGCTCCTTCCTTTATAGGTTCCCGTCATGCTGATTTTTGATCGTTGTCTCACAATGGTAACTTCTCTAGTCGAGTTACCGCCTCGACTGAGCTCTAGTCAAGGAATTGGTCGAGCCTGCCTCGCTTCTGATTGCCTGCTACAGTGCCCCCAGTCGACTTCTCTACTACATAAGTCGAATGCGACATCAAAGAATTGTTTCTCCTATTCGACTCAGCTCGTCTTGAGCACCCTTCAAGTTTCCTGATCGCCTGTTAATCGACTATTCTCCATAGTAGTCGACATCGCGAGCACTGTGCTTCATTCCCAAACCGCACAGTGCCAAACACCCACTCTATTTCCCAAGCACCCTAAGCGAGTCGATTGCTCTTCCTAAGTAGTCGACTTTCGAGCACCCACTCTATTTCCCAAGCACCCTCAAATAGTTGACTTCTCTTCTTGAGCAGTCGACTATAGAACACCCACTCTAAAAATCGAGTCCCAAAGTACCGAGCACCAAGTCTGAAAACCGAACCTCAAAGCGGGAGTCGACCACATTGGATCAGTAGGCTGGGCTAAACCACAAGTCTATTGCAGCACCTCAAACATGAGATTTAACTCAAATATGATCCCCTCATAGTTGACACTCACTCATAGCCTATACCTAAGCCTTCTAGGCACTTCCATCAGCCTCAAGCCCTTCGTTTGAGTCAATGACTCCTCACCCTTGGCCCTAGCCTTCAAGTGCTTTCGTCAGCCTACTAATGGGTCTCCTTTACAAAGTCTCCAAACCTGGACTTTCACTACCAAGACTACAAACTTGGACTTACATAGCCAAGAATGCACCCTTGGACTTTCCTTTGCCAAATATCCATATTTGGACTTTCATCGCAAATACTACACACATGGACTTACGTGGCCAAGACTACACACTTGGACTTTTCCCCTTTGCCTAGTATCCATACTTGGACATTCCATTTCCAAGAATCCATTCTTGGACTTTCTCTCTTCAAGTCTTCAAACTTGGACTTCTCACTCGAGCTTGGTCAACCTTTGACCCGAGGATGATTGCTCCAACAATCCCCCCCCCCTTTAAACAATTTCCCCCATATGACATTGGATACTACAATCATTCTATAGTCATATGGTTAACATATGCTCAAACTCATATAGTCAACCATATTGGAAAAAATCAAAACACTACTCGAGTCTTGTCAATCGTGACCTGGGCTGATTGCACCAACAAATATGTGTTATGGCAATAAACCCAAGTATGATATTGGTTTTGATTTGTGTGTTAAACAGTTTAAGTTAGGATGTTATGCTTTTAATGTGTGTGTTCAAGTTGTGTAGGACATGGTGAATCACACATGAGTAGCTTGATGAAGCAGTGGCAAGTTCATCATCTCATGGCTCGGGTCCTTGAGTCGGTGAAGGATGGCACGAGGAAAAGTCGTGAGCTTGGTGCACCCGAGGGACAGTCGGATGAGGAGCAATAGAGTTGAGCCAAAGAAAGCAGAATTCAGGGCAAGACACGAAGGATGGAATAGGGAGAAGCAGTGAGCTTGGTGCATCCGAGGGACGCAGGCCGAAGGAAGATAGCTTCAATGGAAGACTCAATGGGAGATGAGAGTTGAGGGATTGTAACCCGGGATGGGGTAGCTCAATTTAGGTGAACTTGGCAAAATGGCCAAGATCAAGTGTCGGATTCTCAAACATCTGTGTTTGAGGTTTTAACCGATGATTAGATGCTCAAACAACTTGTGTTTGAGGTTTTACCCAATAACAGTCGACTGATATAGGTATCAGTCGACAGGTACAAGTTGACAACAGTTGATTGAAGTTGGTTGAGGGTTTGTGGTCCACCAGTAGACTGCTAGGTCTTGGGAGTTGACTGGTCCACCATCAGTCGACTACCATGGATGATAGTCGACTGTTATAAGTGGACTCGGGCACAGAACTTCTTGTATCCAACTGAGTAGTTGGACTGATGGCTAATCAGTCAACTGTTAGTGTGAGCAGTCGACTGCTCGGGTTACCATTGGGTTGTGACGATCGCGGATCAGGCTTGGTCAGAAGTCGTTGGAGTCAGTCTATTATAGCGACAGTCGACTCTTGGCATGCAGCAGTCGACTGCTTCTTGCCCAATGGGAAAATTGACCACCTTTCTATAAAAAGAAGCCATGGGAGCCTTGGAGAGGCTAATGCTTTCGCTCCTAACATTGCTTCAAGCCTCCTAAACGTTTTTACTCTCCTCTTCCCTAATTCTATCTCTATCATATTGTAAGAGGGAGAGTTTGTGTAAGAAGGTTTTCTCCACCTTGTGTTGAGCTAAAGGAGAAGTTTAGTGTAAAGGTTGAGGGAGTGATCTGCCAAACGGATTGTCGTGGACTAGCGGTGAGAGGCCATGAACCACGTTAAATGAATTATGTTAGTAGTGTTATTTCTTTACTTTATTTTTAGCTTAAATTGTCTTTGCATTAGTTTTATTATCATTCGGCTGCGTTAACAAGCATTGTATACAATTAAGCACGAACGATTTCTATCGAGCATCAAAAGTCTATTCATCCCCCCTTCGAGCCAAGCCATCGGTCCTAACAAGTGGTATGAGAGCAAGGAAATTGTCAATGGACTCATCACCGTAACAAACAAATCAACAATGCCCGGCATGAATGATGTGTTATTTTCCGCAAGTGCACGGTTGTTGTCAAGTAATAAAAATATCGATCCCACAGGGATTGGAACAATTACCGAATGATAGTGATACCAAGTTATCTAGTCAATCGAATTGTGGTTTGAGCAAAGAACCTGAGAAGTCAAGAACAACGAATGAGAAGAACGAGCTAAAAGTCAAGAGTTGAGGAGAATCTCAGGATATGAGTTTCACCACGTTGACGATTTATAAGGTGATTTAATTCTTTCCTAACCTTATTAGAGTTGTTTTGATGGAACCTATCCTAAGGTAAATCAATGGCCCCTTTCGAGGTCTACGTTAACTGTACCTATCAAACTCAATTTACCTGTCACGGTGTTCGAGCATAGAGGATCATAATCAGCTAAGAGGACCTGTCACGAGACCCCCGCAAACCTCCCTATGCTTACCTCCGTTACTTGGTAAAAACTGGATTTGATAGATCCATTAAGTTCATGAGAGTTCCTCTAGAGTCAAATTTCCTCTTCACGGTAGGTTTGCACACGGGACCATAATCAGCTAAGAGGACCTGTCACGAGACCCCCGCAAGCCCTCATAGATACACTACCGCTACTAGTAGGAGTTATTCCTTAGTTGGTTCTGGCTTTCGGGAACTCGGGTTCACTGTTAGGTACTTCCCCTTTGCTCTTTAGGTTTATCAATAAGAATCCAAAAGAACCAGATAAAAATAAACAATAGTTCAGGTAGTATAGATTATATCATCCGTCATAAATTGTCAAGGGCTACTCCCCCATCCTAAGATTACAGGATACTACTCCATAGACTGACAAGAATTACTAGAGAAAGAAATTACGATACTGGGTGCCATCTCCTTCTTCTACCGACTCCTTCTCTTTGTCTTCTTTGTCGTCGATCTCTGAGCACCCGCCGTCCTCCTTTCTTAGGGTTAGAATATCTTCTCTTTTATAGCTTTGGCCTCCTCTTCAATTAAGGCAATAGATTCCCTACAGATTTCCGACGAAGATCCTGATTGCTCGCAGAAAAGGAATCCTGGAATCAGGCCAACACGCCCGTGCCACATGAGGGCACTGGCGTGTCGCGCATTTCCCACCGAGCGTGTTGCGCTTGAACCGGGGCGTGTCGAAGCTAAACTGGGGCGTGTCGGCTGCTGGAACCCTGACACAGGCGTGTCGATCTTTGAACTAGGGCATGTCGGATCTGAACTGGGGCGTGTCGGCTTCTGGCTCTCATGACATGAGCATGTCAATCGGTGAGCCAGGGCGTGTTGGCTGCTGGCTCTCATGACACGGGCGTGTTGATTTCTAACACGCCTGTGTTATTTTGATATGCCTGTTTCTTCGCCCTGTTAACACAAAAACACCCAAAAGCAGTCTCTTCGTCCAAAATATGCTAAACTTTAACTAAATCATGATAAAATACATGCTTAGGATATGAAATGTGATAGAATTCATGTATATGGAGTAGTGAAAACATAGAATGATTTACACACATCAAAATCCCCTAGTCCTAAACTTTTGCTTGTCCTCAAGCAAAGAAAACCCAAAAGACAACTTAATTGTGGAAATGCTAGACACCATCCAGAGGTATACAATCTGATCTTAATCTTTTCAAATCATTCCTAGTTGCCAAGTTTGAAAGATCCCTATATAGTGCACGTGAAAAGGTGGACTAAAGTCATTGGACACCAATCTGGACTTGACATCCCTTCTATCGTAGAACATTCTTATTTTCGGCATAGAGGCACTTACCTGCCTTAATGCATGGATCATTCTTACCTATCATCAAAAGGTCTCAAAGGAGCACTTTCTAAGAAGAGAGAAGGAAAGGAATTATAGAGAGCATTTCCCCAGTAACTAGTTAGTCTCAAAGGGGCACCTTTTAGGTGTTTCCCCAGTAACTACTTGGTCTCAAAGGGGTGCTTGAAAACAATTCCAGTAAACCCTTTTTTTTTTTTTTTAAACGTACTTCTAGTGAAAGTGTTTCTCCAGTAACCAAGTTGCGCAAGTAAGTCTCCAATGGAAAATCGAGTACTCGTCCGATATGGGGGATTTAAATCTTTTCATTGGATACCTCAGACCTATAGACCGTGTTAGAAGTGAAATAGGGTTCTTATCAAATAGGCAAAAAGGAATATCATGATCCGACGAATGTTCGGTTGTATTACGCTAGATGATATAAAAAATGCACTGTTATGATATATGAAAAGATGCAAACAAAATGACAGTATCCAAACTAAAAATCTAAGTAGAGATAGAACAAACAATAAAGGATGTGCATCGAAACTCACAAAATAGTTCAAGGTGGTCAATGGTCATCGTCTTCACTACTAGCATCCTCCTCTGCCCACCTTTCCCACCTGCTCTGGTAAAATTCCCAGGGACTCTACTATCAAATCTATCATCATCTTCCCTCGCGGACTCAAGATGAAAAACTCATCGCTCTCTGTAAAAAATCAATGTTGTGTCACTATACGATGGTGCTCCTCCGTAGCTTGGGCATACCGATCCCACATACCTATGTGCGAGGTATGTTCGACCCTGAAAGCTTCGAATGATGATCGGAATCCTGAAAAATCAAAAGAAGAGTACCCTACAGAAACATTGTCAGTAGGAACCCGTGGGGGTTCAGGAGTCGAATGTGATGGCTCAGGGGTTATGTGAGATGGCTCCCTAGGAGGGGGTGATGGAGCATGGGCAGTGGGGGTAGGAAAGGGTTCCTGGACATCTCTAAAAAGCCAATTGGATGAATTACGTACAGTTATCCGCTCATGGTTCGGAAGAGGGATTTTAATTCCATTTCTTAACACCAAATGATATCCCTCGTCACATGCCTCAATCATCTTCATATTTATACAAGCATCCAAATCCAATCTAGGGCTAGGACAATATTCAAGGTCATCTAAATCACATCCTAAGGCTACGGCAATCCTAGTGATAATACCACCTATGACTATGACTCCGGATGGGCTATTACTAACCTTAACTAGATGTCTAACCATATGGGCTCCAGAATCAATATTAACTTCATTTAACATGGCCCATAAAAATTGTAACTCACTCTGCTAGCCACCCTGCACTATCCTATCTTCCCGAGATTGTATTAGCCATGAATCTAAGGAGATAACGAAAAGTAGGATTAGGGATGTTAAATGATTTGGACCTAGATGCATCATAGGGGCGAGGGTCATCAGAAATTAATCTCCAAAATTGATGGTCAATAAAATGTCTATGAATTTGCCTCTCCCCTCCGCTAGAAAATCAAATATCGTATTAAAATCACTTAAAGAAAGGGTAAACTCATGGTTCATTAATCTAAATTTTATTTTTCCTTCCTCACAATCCTTTCCTTGCAGATTTATGAGACAGGAGCTAAGGAATTCAAGAGTGATGCTCGGGTAAGTAAGATGATGGTGCGTGATAAACTCGGTCCATCCTATCCTATTGGTTAACCAAGTTATGTCATCTCTTAACCCTAGGGTGGTCAACGTGTAGAAGTCTATAGTTCTTGTAGATACTAACTTCCTTTTTTCAAGCTTACTGAATTTAGTTTTTATAACATCATCTCTAAAAACAATTCCATATGGATGGCTAGAGGTCGGAGGAGGTTCGTTACCCAAATCCTGAGCTTTTCTTTTCCCCTTGTCCTTTGCCGAAGAGGAAGAAGCTCCTCCTCTAGTCTTCACTCGCTTGCTCATGGCGTTGGTGATGGAGAGACAGCAGGTTAGCTCCTCGGCTGCTTGAGAGAGAGACCAACGGCGGCTGCTTCAACCTTGGATCGCGAGTGGAAAATTAGGGCGTGCTCGGGTCGATTTTAGAGGGCTATCCGCAGCATAGGCGTGTCGGGCATCCTCTTATGCAAATACCCGACCCGACATAGGCGTGCTCCATCGCTCCCAGCGTCGCAGCCCATCCGGCCAGCGCGCCGCACCGCCCAGCGTCTTGAGTTTGAGAAGTGTGCGACACGGGCGTGCTAGTCAGCACGCTCTGCCTGTGTTGTCTTCGGGTACGAACAACACGCTGTCGTCGTCAAAGATAAAGTGTCGCGGTCGCCTTGGCACGCAGCGGCACGATCCCGAAACTCGAAAAATTAAAAATAGAATAAAGAATAAAATAAAATAAAATAAAGTGACTAAAAAAAAAATATGAAAATAGCATGGGTTGCCTCCCAAGAAGCGCTTGTTTAAGGTCATTAGCTTGACCCCTCGGTTACTCCCTAGTTTTGGGGATATGGCTCGAGGAGTGTGCTATTCCCCTCCTCATCTCTAATTAGCTCAACAGAATTGTTTGCGAAGTATCTCGTAAGTCTTTGACCATTTACTTTGAAAATTCCCGTAGACTCACTAGATATATCAATAGCTCCATGAGGATAAACCTTTTCAACTCGATATGGCCCCGACCATCTGGATTTCAGCTTCCCAGGAAAGAGTTTCAATCTGGAGTTAAATAGTAATACCAAGTCTCCTTGATGGAATTTTTTGCGCATGATGTTCTTGTCATGCCACCTCTTCGTTTTCTCCTTGTAAGACCTTGCATGTTCATAAGCATCAAGGCGTAGTTCTTCAAGTTCATTTAGCTGCAGTTTTCTTTTCTCTCCGGCTTTCTTCAGGTCAAAATTAAGCCATTTAATTGCCCAATATGCCCTGTGCTCTATTTCAACTGGAAGATGACATGGTTTTCCATAAACTAATCGAAACGGAGTTATTCCAATGGGTGTCTTGTAGGCAGTTCGATAGGCCCATAGAGCATCATCAAGTCGTAAAGACCAATCCTTCCTTGATCTTGATACTGTTTTCTCCAAGATAGTCTTGATTTCCCTATTCGAAACTTCTACTTGCCCACTCGTTTGTGGATGATAGGGTGAGGCTAGTTTATGGGTTACTCCATACTTCTTGACAAGACTTTCGAATTGTCTTTCGATAAAGTGTGAGCCTCCATCACTTATTGCTCGGTATTCCAAATCTTGGAAATATTATACTCTTAAAGAGCTTAATGACTGTTTTTGCATCACAAGAGGGGATGGTAGAGCCTCAACCCATTTAGACACATAGTCCCACACTACGATATATAGGTATTTTTATAGGAAGTAGGGAAGGGTCCCATATAGTCAATTCCCCAGACGTCGAACAATTCGACTTCCAATATCGAATTTTGAGGCATCTCATGTCTCCTTGATATGTTCCCGGTCCTTTGACAGCGGTCACAAGTCGTCACATAATTCTGAGAGTCTCTAAAAATATGAGGCCAATAAAATCCTACTTGCAAAACCTTTGCCGCAGTCTTGTCTGTGCTCGTGTGACCTCCATATGCAGAAGAATGACAGTGATACAATATATCCTCAATTTCTTCTTCGGATACGCATCTTCGATATATCGCATCCGCCCCTTGCTTGAACAGGAATGGTTCGTCCCACACATAATGCTTTACATCCAAAAGGAACTTCTTCCTCTGATGATAACTCATGTGAGAAGGTATTATCCTGCAAGCTAGGTAGTTGGCAAAATCAGCATACCACGGAGCTTTGATTGTTCTAGCTGCTAGTAGCTGCTCATCTGGAAAAAAGTAATTTATAGCAAGATCATCGGCTCCTCCCACATTTGGTTCTAGATGAAGCCTCGATAGATGGTCTGCAACAACGTTCTCCGTTCCTTGCTTGTCTCGAATTTCTAAGTCAAACTCTTGTAGGAGAAGTATCCACCGGATAAGTCTTGGCTTAGATTCCTTTTTACTCAAAGAAATATCTTATGGCTGCATGATCTGTGTAAACTATCACCTTGGTCCCTATGATATAAGATCTGAACTTGTCGAAAGCAAATACTATAGCCAAGAGTTCCTTCTCTGTGGTAGCATAATTCATTTGTGCTTCATCCAATGTTTTACTGGCGTAGTAGATTGCATACACCTTGCGATCCTTCCTTTGTCCTAACACTGCTCCCACAGCAAAATCACTGGCATCACACATAATTTCAAAAGGGAGACTCCAATCTGGAGGTTGCATTATTGGGGCGGTTGTTAATGCTTCCTTTAACCTGGAAAATGCATCAAGACAAGGATTATCGAAGTGAAACACAGCATCTTTAGCAAGCAAATTAGTTAATGGTTTTGAAATTTTTGAGAAGTCTTTGATGAACCGTCGGTAGAACCCTGCATGTCCTAGGAAACTACGCACTCCCCTGACATCAGTTGGAGGAGGCAACTTCTTGATCACTTCAGTTTTTGCAATGTCCACCTCGATACCACAGTGTGAGACTAGGTGCCCAAGTACTATGCCTTCTCGCACCATGAAGTGGCACTTCTCCCAGTTATGCATTAAATTCATTTCCTCGCATCTCCATTCGCTATCGGATATTGGATAGATAATTCCTGCATATAAAAATTTCATGACCTCTTTCTTGACTATCTCTTTCATAGCTGGGTTCAACCTTCTTTGATGCTCTATAGAGGTTTTAAAATTGTCTTCTAATAGAATTCTGTGCATGCAAACCGATGGACTAATTCCCCTAATATCATCAATCTTGTATCCAATGACATTCTTATGTGTTTTCAATACCTCAATCAGTTTTTCGGTTTATGCATTGCTCAAATTAGCATTAATGATCACAGGATAAGTAGAGTTTTCGCCAAGGAATTCATACCTGAGTGTGGATGGAAGAGGCTTAAGTTCTACCTGTGGTGTGAGGTTGGGGTCGCAAATCTCCAGCTCTTTATCGTCAAAATCCCCTCCGATCTTATTAAGATGAGTTTGTTCTGGTGCTCCTTCCAAGTCTATTGATCGAGATCGATCCTACAACAAACATCAAAAACAGAAGGTTATTTAACAGCTTTTGAAAGGTCAAATTCAATTTTGTCATTTCCAAATGCAAGTGAGAGTTTGTGGTTCTTGACATCTATCATTGCTCCTGCAGTAGCCAAGAAAGGTCTCCCCAAAATGAGTGGAATACATGGGTCTTCATCCATATCTAGTACTACAAAATCTGCAGGAATAATAAAATTTCCCACCTGCACTGGTACATCTTCTAAGATTCCCAAAGGATATCTAATGGAGCGATCGACTAGCTGCAAGGCCATAGTAGTTAGTTTCATTTCTCCCAAATCCAATTTCTTGCATATGGAAAGAGGTATCAGATTTACACTGGCGCCCAAATCGCAAAAAGCCTTATCAAAATTTGAGTCATTAATTATGCAAGGTATAGAAAAGCTACCCGGATCATTTAGTTTGGGAGGTACCATGTTCTTAATTAAAGCGCTGCACTCCTCTATAAGAGCCACTGTTACATGCTCCTCGACTTTTCTTTTATTTGTTAAGATGTCCTTCAAGAACTTGGAGTATGTGGGCATTTGTTGAAGAGCTTCTGTAAAAGGTATATTGATATATAGCTTCCTAATTACCTCAAAGAACTTACCAAATTGTTCATCCAATTTTTCCTTAATCAGCCATTGAGGGAACGGGATAGGGGGCTTATATGTTCTTGGTTCCCTATTCGACACTCCTGTGTCGTTCGGCATTCAGCCGGGCGTGTCCGGAGTTACCCGACACGGGTGTGTCGGTGACCGACACGCTTCGTGTGTCCGCTTTCCCTCAGCGTGTTGAACAACACTGGTCAGTGTGTTGTCGGCTTCCTTTGCTATTCAGCCCAGGCGTGCTGTCTTCTTCCAACTCTGACACGCTCGTGTCAGAGGCTGCTTGTTGAGCTCTGTCTCCTTCTAAAATCCTTCCACTTCTCAAACTTATAGAATTACAATGCTCAGGGTTTATCAATTTCCGGAAATCTGCAAGGCGTCCTTGATCTTGGTAGCAATTTGGGAAATTTGATTTTCCAAAGATTCTTGTGTGATTAGTCAAATTATCAACCTTGCTTCCCAATTGCTTGATTGCCTCGGTATTATTTTGATGTTGCCGATTTGATTCTACAATATCTTTGTCGAAATTCATCATTTATCTTCCACGTAATAAAATTTTCCATCATCTTTTCTAAGCTCGACTGGTCCCTGGGAAATCCAGAAGGTGCTCCAAAATTGTTCAGATCGGAAGAATTTTGATTTGCTCTATCTGAAAAGTTGGGATGATTCCTCCAACCGGATTATGCGTGTTCGAGTAAGGGTTGCCACCATTAGGCTTCGATTAAAATTATTTAGCGCATCTACTTGCTCAATCGGCTCCTTCGGATGGTGCGTGTAGGATTTGGCAATTCATTCTTGCATGTCTGTTACACCACATATCTCGCAAGTGACATTAGATGAGTTTACAGCTGATACATTAAAATGTTCGAGCTTTTGAGTTAACGCATCAACTTTCGCACTGAGTAGATCGATGGTACTTACCTCAAACTTACCTGGCATTTTAGTTTGATATCCTCATTCTGTAGCCTATTGGTGAGAATTCATTGCCACATTCTCGATGATCTCAAAAGCTTCATCCAATGTTTTGTTCATAAGAGCTCCTCCTGCAGCAGAATCAAGAGAAACTTTAGTAGCATACGAGATTCCATTGTAGAAAGTATGAACAATGAGCCACTTCTCCAGCCCATGATGAGGGCATTGCTGTAGTAATCCTTTAAATCTGTCCCAGGCTTCAAATAATGTTTCTCCATCCTTTTGCGCAAAATTCGTGATTTGATAACGAAGACTTGCAGTTTTCTTTGAGTGGAAAATACTTGTCTAAGAATCTTTGCTCGGTGATCCAGTAGTTATACAATCTGCTGGAAGAGAGTGTAGCCAAGCTCTAGCTTTGTCCCGCAATGAGAAAGGAAACAAGCGCAGTCTAATAGCATCAGCTGAGGCTCCATTCAGTTTTAAAGTTTCGCAAAATTCCAAAAATACTTCCAAGTGTAGATTTGGATCTTCAGAGAGTGCTCCTCTGAATTGATGTTGTTGGACCATGGATAGTAGAGCCGGTTTTAATTCAAAATTGTTCGCTTCAATAGGGGGTCTTCTAATACTCGATCTCAATCCCCTTGTACTAGGTGCTGCATAATCCCTTAGAGGTTTATTCTCATTCTGATCAGCCATGTTGGAGGTCATATTTTCTTCCTGTCGTTGCTGAAATCGTCTTCTAGCAAGGAAAGTTCTCTCTATCTCAGGATCAATATCGAGAATTTCCCTATTAAGTCTGTGCATGCAACAACAAGAGAGGCTCCCAAAACAAGAATTCAGAATAGATGCAAAAGAAGAAAAATAGGAACAATCAATATTCAGAATAGAATTCAGAACAGAAATCTAGATTAACTAAATCACGCTCAATTCAATATTGAGTGTCAATCCCCGGCAACGGCGCCAAAAACTTGATGTGTTATTTTCCGCAAGTGCACGGTTGTTGTCAAGTAATAAAAATATCGATCCCACAGGGATTGGAACAATTACCGAATGATAGTGATACCAAGTTATCTAGTCAATCGAATTGTGGTTTGAGCAAAGAACCTGAGAAGTCAAGAACAACGAATGAGAAGAACGAGCTAAAAGTCAAGAGTTGAGGAGAATCTCAGGATATGAGTTTCACCACGTCGACGATTTATAAGGTGATTTAATTCTTTCCTAACCTTATTAGAGTTGTTTTGATGGAACCTATCCTAAGGTAATTCAACAGCCCCTTTCGAGGTCTACGTTAACTGTACCTATCAAACTCAATTTACCTGTCACGGTGTTCGAGCATAGGGGATCATAATAAGCTAAGAGGACCTGTCACGAGACCCCCGCAAACCTCCCTATGTCTTACCTCCGTTACTTGGTAAAAACTGGATATGATAGATCCATTAAGTTCATGAGAGTTCCTCTAGAGTCAAATTTCCTCTTCACGGTAGGTTTGCACACGGGACCATAATCAGCTAAGAGGACCTGTCACGAGACCCCCGCAAGCCCTCATAGATACACTACCGCTACTAGTAGGAGTTATTCCCTAGTTGGTTCTGGCTTTCGGGAACTCGGGTTCACTGTTAGGTACTTCCCCTTTGCTCCTTAGGTTTATCAATAAGAATCCAAAAGAACCAGATCAAAATAAACAATAGTTCAGGTAGTATAGATTATATCATCCATCATAAATTGTCAAGGGCTACTCCCCCATCCTAAGATTACAGGATACTACTCCATAGTCTGACAAGAATTACTAGAGAAAGAAATTACGATACTGGGTGCCATCTCCTTCTTCTGCCGACTCCTTCTCTTTGTCTTCTTTGTCGTCGATCTCTGACCACCCGTCGTCCTCCTTTCTTAGGGTTAGAATATCTTCTCTTTTATAGCTTTGGCCTCCTCTTCAATTAAGGCAATAGATTCCCTATAGATTTCCGACGAAGATCCTGATTGCTCGCAGAAAAGGAATCCTGGAATCATGCCAACACGCCCGTGCCACATGAGGGCACTGGCGTGTCGCGCATTTCCCACCGAGCGTGTTGCACTTGAACCGGGGCGTGTCGAAGCTAAACTGGGGCGTGTCGGCTGCTGGAACCCTGACACAGGCGTGTCGATCTTTAAACTAGGGCGTGTCAGATCTGAACTGGGGCATGTCGGCTGCTGGCTCTCATGACACGGGCATGTCAATCGGTGAGCCAGGGCGTGTTGGCTACTGGCTCTCATGACACGGGCGTGTTGATTTCTAACACGCCTGTATTATTTTGATACGCCTGTTTCTTCGCCCAGTTAACACAAAAACACCCAAAAGCAGTCTCTTCATCCAAAATATGCTAAACTTTAACTGAATCATGATAAAATACATGCTTAGGATATGAAATGTGATAGAATGCATGTATATGGAGTAGTGAAAACATAGCATGATTTACACACATCAATGAACATCCATCCACCAAAGTTCGAAGGAGATTTCTCTTGGTGGAAGAAGAGAATGGAGGTATTTTTCGAAACTGATTTTGATATCATGATTATAATAGAAAATGGCTTCGAGATATCTGTGGATGAAGAAGGCAACCCAATAGAAAAATCAAGATGGTCTAAGATGCAAAAGGAGGAGCACCTAGCAAATTCAAAGGGCAACCATCATCTCTTCAATGTGCTTCCTCAACAAGAGATAAACCGAATAGGAGAATGCTCAAGTGCCAAGGAGATGTGGGAGAAGCTAATAAAGCTTCATGAGGAAACATCTGAAGCCAAATTAGCAAGACGAGACCTTCTCCGATCACAACTAAATAACATCAAATTGGACAAAGGAGAAAAGCTATTGTTTACACTCTTGGTTTAAAGAAATTATTAATGGTTTGTCTAGGGTAGGGGAGAAGCTATCAAATTGGGACATGATAATGAAAGCTATCGATGCATTCCCCCAATCTTCAAAATGGAGCTCCATGGTGGATTCCTTCCATATTTCAAGGAATCTATAGGTTAGTACTTTAGAAGAATTTTTCTCGACCATGGAACTTCATGAAACTCACCTTGAAGGAATAGTGGAAGAACCAAGCAATCAATCAAGGGGAGTAGCGCTTGTTGCAAACAAGGGGAAGAAGAAGATGACCACACCCTCCTCATCGGATGAGAACTCTCATTCTTGTATGGACACCAATGAAGAGGCGTATATGGTAAGAAGGGTAAGGCATGCTTTAAAAGGGTTTAAATTTAACAAGTCTAATGATAGGAGAAGGAGAAGGAAGATAATTTGCTACAATTGTCAAGGAGAAGGACACATGAGAGATGAAAGTCCTTTATTGAACAATAACAAGGAAGAAAAGAAGAAAAATGACAAGAAGAAAGAATGCAAGAAGAAGGATGAGAAGAAATCAAAGGAAAAGGAGAAGGCAAAATCGCAAAATCTAAAAGCTACATGGGATGACTCATCTTCTTCGGAGGAAGAAGAAGTTGTCTCACACTTTGTACTTATGGGAGTAGAAGATGTAGCCTCCACATCATCCGAACAAGAAAAGGAAGCTCAAGTGAGGAGGAGAGCTCAAGTGTAGAGGGAGCATAATCTTCGGACTCGGAAGGAGATTGGGTAAGTGAGGTAAAAAATCTCCCTACTCAAGATATTGTCCATAGTATTACAAGTTTAAATAGGGATTTATTTAGAGCTAAGAAGAAAAATAAATGCATGCAAAATGAAATTAGAACTCTAGAAGAAAAATTTAAGAATGCATGTTCACATGATGATGTTTCGTCTTCTAGTACTAATGAAGCATGTTTATAAGAAAATAAGATTTTAAGGGAAAAGGTAGATTACCTTAGTAAGACCCTTGAAAAATTCACCATAGGCTCAAATACTTTGAAAATGATTATTGGTAGCCAAAGGGAAAGTTACAACAAAATGGTCTTAGGATTTAAGGGATCAAAGAATGAGAAATCTTACCATTGTCTAATTACTAGGGGCAATCAAAAACAACAATGGTAGCTAGGAAATGGACTCCTAAGGAATACTTGGTAAGCCCTATTGGAAAGAATTTATATTGGGTACCCAATTCAATCCATAAAGGTTAGAAAAGCCTAGGATAGTCAACCATAATTGGACTTATTTCATATCTTGTTAATTGGTTGACTTATGATCATGATGGGGGATGTTGGATAACACTTTACCTTTATAGCATTGCATGAAATTTTTGGTTAAGTAGAAAAACCTTAGTTACATCTCACATCCTACTATATGGATAACTTGATTGAAAAACATAGCAATGGGCGAGATGTTAGGTTGATACAAATGATTCACTAATGCTTATGGCATTTTGATGAGTCATTAGGTGTATCATGATATAACAATCATTGACCAACTATGGGGAAAGCAAATGTTTAATTCATGAACATCTTGCTCAAAAATCATAGTTGGATATTTCTAATAATTTGAAAACATTTCATGTTTTGAAAATTGTGAGTTTATGTTTTGAAACATTTAAAGGCAAAACTAGGTTTCAAAGTTGATACAAAATTTGAGAATTTTAAGACTTTTGAGTTTTTACCTAATTTTTGAAAATCTTAGGTTTTTCATGAAAAATCATTTTCCCTCATAGAGGAACTCATAAGAAATGTGCTCCCCAATTTTCATGATTTTTTGAATATTTATGAATTTTTTGTGCATTTTTGAAGATGGCTTCAAAAATCAGAAAGACTGATTATCAAACACCAGTCGACTAATGGCACTGTGCATGGGCACAACAACTTAGTTTTGAGCTTTTCAAGTTTGTTTTTGGTGTTTTTATTCCCTTAGATATTGATACCATCTTGTATACATTATGTATGATCTTTTTAATGGTGTCAAAGGGGGAGAGTTTTAAGGTTTAAGTTAAACCTTTATAGAGCATGTGTTAAGGGGGAGTTTGCATGTGTTAATGGGGAGCTTTGATATCCATGATTGATTTTCATGCCTACATTCCTTAAGTAATTTTTACCTAACTTAAACATATTACCACACACCAAAAAAGGGGAGATTGTTAGGGCAATCAACCCAAATATGATCTTGACATTGATGTGTGTGTCAAAGAGTTTAAGTTAGGATGTTATGATTTTGATTTGTTCATTCAAGTTGTGCATGACTTGGTGAATCACACATTAGTAGCTTGATGAAATAGTGACAAGTTCATCATCTCATGGCTTGGGTCCTTGAGTCGGTGAAGGATGGCACAGGGAGAAGCCGTGAGCTTGGTGCATTCGAGGGACCGCCGGAGGAGGAGCAATTGAGTTGAGACAAAGGAAGTAGACTTTAGGGCAAGATGCGAAGGATGACATGGGGAGAAGTCGTGAGCTTGGTCCATCCGAGGAAGACAAGCCGAAGGAAGATAGCTTCAATGGGAGACTCAGTGGGAGATGTTAGTTGAGCGATTGTAACTCAGGACGGGTAGATCAATTTAGGTGAACTTGGCTGAATGGCTAAGATAAAGTCGGATGCTCAAACATTTGTGTTTGAGGTTTTACCCGACGGTTGGATGCTCAAACAACTTGTGTTTGAGGTTTTACCCAACAACAGTCAACTGATATAGGTATCAGATGACTGGTACAAATTGACAACAGTTGATTGAAGTTGGGTAAGGGTTTGTGGCCCACAAGTCGACTGGTAGGATTTGGCAGTCTATTGGTCCACCATCAGTCGACTTCCATGGAAGACAGTCCACTTTTATAAGTGGACTCGGGCACATAACTTCTCGTAGCCAACCGAACAGTCGGACTGATGGCTGATCAGTCGACTGCCAGTGTGAGTAGTCAACTGCTCAGGTTACCATTGAGCTATGACAACTACGGATTAGGCATGGTTAGAAGCCGTTGGAGTCGGTCCGTTACAGCGGCAGTCGATTGCTGGCATGCAGTAGTCAATTGTTGCATGCCCAACGGGAAAATTGGCCTCCTCTTTATAAAAGGAGGCCATGGGAGCCTTGGAGAAGCTAATGCTTTCACTCTTAACATTGCTCCAAGTCTCTTAAATGTTTTTACTCTCCTCGTCACTACTTCTATCTCTATCATATTGTAAGAGAGAGAGAGTTTGTGTAAGAAGGTTTTCTCCACCTTGTGTTGAGCTAAATGAGAAGTTTAGTGGAAAGGTTGAGAGAGTGATCCGCCTAACTGATTGTCGTGGACTACCGCCGAGAGGTCATGAACCACGTCAAACTAATTGTGTTATCAGTGTTCTTTCTTTACTTTATTTTTAGCTTTAATTGTCTTTACATTAGTTTTATTATCATTCTACTGCACTAACGAGCATTGTAGACAATTAATCACGAACGATTTCCATCGATCATCGAAAGGCTATTCATCCCCCCTTCTAGCTGGGCCATCGATTCTAACAATATGTTTGACTATATGTATGATCGTATGAATAATGGATTGTTTACTACATCAATGGTCAATAAGGGAGATTGTTAGAAGAAGATTGTTGGAACAATCAACCATAGGTCAAGGTTGACCAAGCTCGAAAAAGACTCGAGAGGAAGTCCAAGAATGGATTCTTAGCAAGGGAAGTCCAAGTTTGGAGACTTGGCAAGCGAAAGTCCAAGTATGGATACTTGGAAAAGGAGAAGTCTACGTTTAGATACCTGGCAAGGGAAAGTCTAAATATGGATACTTGGCAAAGGAAAGTCCAAGTGCATAGTGTTGGTCGTGTAAGTTGATGCATGCAAATGCGACCTCAAATCTTACGACGGGAACCGTCGAGGACTCGAAGCGCGCGCTCGCGCTCAATGCCCATAGGTGCATGGATGTCGTCAAGTAATAAATAAATTATCGATCCCACAAAGACTGAGATTCGAGTACCGATTGTTCAGTGGACGTTGTTGTTCGGAATTAAGTCCTAAGGGTCATGGTCGCGAGATTGACGGTGGTCCTAACTCAAGTACGGTGTCACATGGAGGAAGTGAAGGTTGTTTTGAGGTTAAAAAGAGGATTCTAGGACTTTGGTTTCGCTTGTGAGACATGGAACATGCTATCAGTTAAATGTTGCCTTGTTCTCTAATTATAGTGTTGCGGAAGGGACATCATACCCTTTCCCGATGAACTTTCTCTTCTACCAGGAACTACCTATGCCTAACTACCCCGACCCTTTCGTTAAGATAGGATAGATGGTACGAGGATGCCAAATCAATCCTTATGAAGAGTTACAACGTGTCCTGTTCCCTACTCCATTATACTCTTCTACCTACGATTATTGGAGATGAGGACAACCACTAGGTTCCTCCTTAGTTCTCCTAGATCTTTGATACAAGGGCTGTCACCCCGTGTTTTGGCTATGCACAATAGATAGAAAACCAAAACCCATTCTTCATCAAATCAAACAAATACAAAATTCAAATAAAAATCCATAAACAGAATTAACATTCGAACTAGCATGTTCTACGTTACACAAGTTACTTTTGAAGGTAGGAAACTTCGCTTCCCACTTCAACTCGGTCGCTTGTTCAAGGCGATCCCTTCTACGTCGTCGGATAAAAAAAATTTATCCTTGACAAGACGAATTACCCAAGCAACCGTTTCATCATCGTTCGATTAAAGTAGTCACTTGAACAAACTTGTTGTTCAAGAAACCAACCTCTATTCTACGAATAGCCACGGAATAGACGATGTACGGATCACCGGCTTTTGTGTTTATGTTCGGGGTCCAAGTTATATTAGCCACAAAATAGAATATATCATGCATATATAATTGAAAACAATTATAAACATGTTACATAAGAAAATAGACAAGTATTATACCTCTCAATCTTCTATCGTATGTCCTTCCTCCTTTTAGACGTCGTGTGGGAGACGATCTACCAAAAGTCGAAGCTCCTAGATCACCAATCTTACTTTCTTGCTCGCTCCGAACAAGAGGAAGACTAAGAAACAAAACACTTCTCCTTCTTTCAACCAACCACCAAGCTCAAAGCTTGGTGCTTGCTGCCGGCCAAGAAGGAGATCAAGGAGAGTGAACGCCGGCCAAGACTCTAAGGGAAGAGACCCTAGACTTCTTTCCACCGGCCAAGGAGAAGAGAAAAACTTGTTTGGATGCCGGCCAAGGTCTAGGGAAGGAGAAGGGGCAGCGACAACTCTTAAGGAAGAAGAATTTCTTACCTTATTTGTGGCCGCCAAAGCTTTAATCCAAAACCCTAGCCTCTTTTGTTTCTTGCCACCCAAGCTTTAAGAAACAAAACCCTACCCTTTTTTCTTCTCCTTGCTGTCTAGCCTTAAGCACCCTTTTATAGAGTTAGGCCTTAGCCTCCTTTAATCTCCACCATTGGTTCTAGGGATTTAATCTCAACCGTCGGATCTAGAGATTTAATCTCAACCGTCGGATCTAGAGATCTAATCTCTACCATTGGATCTAGAGTTTTGTTTTCAAACATTGGATCTAGGCTTCATGTGGTATTAATAGGCTACAATAGGGACCATGAGGAGGAGTTGGATCTTGGCCACCCAATGGATTAAGCCCACATAAAGTCCGATCCATTAATGATAATCCAATCAAGTAAAGGTTTATGATTGATCAACCTCACCAACCCCCATAAGTTAATATCGGCTCCATATATTATATGTAAATTTTCTCCACGTGTTTAAGTTCTCGAATGTCCGTTGATTAATTAATTTACTGACCATTAATTAATCAACATCTAACTCTATTAGTAGTACCACTCAACCTTATCATCATGCCGGACCAAGTACACCTGCAGGGTTTACATGATGAACCTTATGATCTCCTCAAGGGGACATCATCATCCTAATATATAGGACACGGTTTTCTCCTATAATCAACGGCACACCATATAAATAATGTCATTTCCCAACTTACCGAGCTTATCGATTTAATCTATAAATCTCGCCCATTGGTAAATCAATACAAAGTATATGTGTCCGTTATTAAGAGAATGTACAATATAATATCTGAGGTCCGATTCGATTATGTAGTCAATAATAAATCGAATCACCTCTAAGTCGGTTCTGCTCAATACACACAAAGTGTACTAGTGTGACTCTATGGTCAAGACAAACCAATACCAACTCACACTACAACCATACCAATGGTTTGTCCAAAGTCATCTTGGTTGTGAGCCTATACTTATACTTTACAAGGAGCCGATAACATGATCTCCCGTGTGACACCACACACCATGTTATCTACAATGTAATGTATTAGACAATATGCATAACCATAAATATGCAATCAATGATCATGTGATTCTTATTTCAAAATAAAGATGTTCATACAAAAGATAGACTTTTCAGTATACATCTCAACAATCTCCAACTTATACTAAAAGACTATGTTGTCCTCAAAGTGCCATACATTTGATTCTCATTCCCTCCACATTCCTATCAAAGGCTCTCACCGGAAGGGCCTTAGTGAAAGGATCTATCCGGTCATCCTCTGATGCAATCTTGGCCACAACAACTTCTCCTCTCTTTACGATTTCTTATATCAGGTGGTACTTGCGCTCTATGTGTTTACTTGGCTTATGGGCTCATGGTTCCTTCAAGTTTGCAACTGCACCACTATTATCACAATAAATTGTGATAGTTCTGGGCAAACCAGGAATCACATCCAAGCCCATCAGGATGTTCTTGAGCCACATAACTTCTTTGGCAGCCTCAGAGGCCGCCACATACTCAGCTTCCATGGTGGAGTCCGCCACGCATTTCTGCTTAACACTCCTCCATACAATGGCTCCACCTCCCACAGTAAACACAAAACCTGAGGTAGACATACTGTTATCCCTATCTGATTGGAAGTTGGAATCTGTGTAACCCACAGGGAGTAATTGGTCTCCCTGGTAGACTAGCATATAATCCCTAGTCCTTCTCAGGTACTTCAAAATATGTTTTACCGCAGTCCAATGTCCCTATCCTAGATAACTTTGATATCTATTGACCATGTCCATGACAAAGTCGATATCTGGTCTCGTACATAGCATTGCATACATGAGGCTTCCTACTACCGAAGCATAAGGAACCACCTTCATCTCCTCTATCTCCTCAGATGTTCTAGGACACATCCCCTTAGATAAAGGAACTCCATGCCTGAAAGGTAGTAAACCTTTGTTAGAGTTTTGTATGCTAAAACAATCCATAATAGTGTCTATGTATGAAGCTTGAGATAAGCACAACATCCTTTTCCTGCAATCCCTTATAACCTTGATCCCAAGGATGTGTCCCACTTCTCCCAAGTCCTTCATATCAAACTGTTTGGACAATCATACCCTTACACCCGATAACACCTTGATATTGTTGCCAATTAACAAAATGTCATCTAAGTATAGTACAAGAAATACCACTACATTTTCGTCACATCTCTTGTATACACAAGACTCATCCGGACTTTGAATAAATCCATAAGACTGGATTACCTCATCAAAGCAGATGTTCCAAGACCTTGAAGCTTGATTCAATCCATAAATGAACCGATTAAGCATACACACAAGATGCTCTTTGCCCTTTGCAATGAATCCCTTTGGTTGCTTCATATAGATGTTTTCCTCATGACTTCCATTAAGGAAAGTTGTCTTGACATCCATCTGTCACACCTCATAATTCATATGAGTTGCATTCCATAAGAGAATCCGGATAGACTTAAGCATGGCTACACTACAAAAAAATGAGGCATTTGGATCGAAATTTTAGAAGCGGTTGGGAAAATGGTGGTAAAGGAGGGGCTTTTAGAAGCGGTTTTCTTAACCGGTGCTAATAGCGCTTCACTTGATTTTTTTTTTAAAGCGGATGATTTTTCGATTCTATTGCGTATGTTTAGAATCGGTTAACAAACGACTCTATATAAATTTTATAGGAGCGGTTATTAACCGCTCCTATTGCTTTAGGAGCGGTTATAACCGCTCCTAATACCGCTTCAATTTACCTTTTTTTGAAACGGATAATTTTCCGATTCTGTTTAAGATATTTAGAATCGGTAATTATAACCGCTCCTAATATCGCTTCAATTGAATATTTTTTTTTATTTTTCCGATTCTGTTCAGTTTATTTAGAATCGATTTGTATAATAATTTTAGGATCGTTTAATAAACCGATCCCAATTCTTTAGGAGCGGTTAATAACCGCTCCTAAAGGTTTATAAAAAGAGGTATTATTGTCTATTATCTCAAAACCCTAAGCAGTCGTACGTCTTGGATTAGAGGCGTGGTCGTATCTTAGATTTTATTTTCCAAAAAATCCTAGCTAGCCGATTTGGATTTAAGGAGTGTATTATTTTCCAATTTCATCTCTCTGTTTCAGCAATCTTCTCTATTCTAGCGGTCCATCAAATCAGTTGCGCCCTAGTTTCATCTGGCCTTCTACTTCTTTGTCATAAGCCTTTGATTTTGTTTGTGGAGGTAATTTCTTTGTTTAATTTTTATTATGTGATAAATTTTTTAAGTATTAATGGTGACAAAATTATAATCGATTAGAGTTTGTCTTTTTTTATGAATCCTTTGTTTATCTCGAAGTTTATGAATCCTTTAAAAATTTATATTTAGGAATTGTATTTTTATGTTTGTTAAATTCCTTAAAATTGGTATGTGTTTATCTACAAATGTTTATTTAATTTTGATATATCATATTTCAATGTGTAAATGTTTAAAAATTATCGAATAGGATCAAATCATGCAGAAGGAATGGATGGCTGCCCCATATAGCAGTCTTGAGTATCGAGTGTGAATTCTATATTTTTTACGTTATGCATTTGGTGATGCAACTCAAGAAGTGACAAGACCATGTCCTTGTTGCAAATGCATAAACTCATTGAGTCATGATCGAGAGACAATACATGAGCATCTGATGATAAATGGTATCTTACAAGATTATCGAATATGGAATTTTCATGGAGAAAATCTAATTGTACAAGATCACGATAACAACCAACTTCGAGATTTAGCGCAACATGTTTCTGAAGTAACTAGCCATGAACCCTTGGTAGAAGAAATGTTGAATGATGCATTTGGAATGCATGAAGGATCTGCAAGTAATGAAAATTGTATTGGAGCATCGACTAGTCATATACTGATGAAGTCTAGTGTGAAAGATTTTTATCGACTAATAGAGGAAGGGAAACAACAACTATATACCGGATGCACAGAGTTTTCTAAACTAACATTCCTTATTGAGTTATTTCAATTAAAAGTTAGTGGAAAATGGAGTGATAAGTCATTTACAGCATTGTTGGACTTCCTTCGTCGAGTACTTCCAGCTGAAGCTCAAGTGCCTAAGTCTTTTTATGAAGCAAAGAAATTAATTTCTAGTTTAGGACTTCATTATGAAAAAATACATGCTTGTCCAAATGATTGTATGATTTATTGGGGGGAAAGTGAGAATGAACAGGCTTGCAAAGTGTGTAACCTTTCAAGATGGAAAAATTTACAGAAATCATCTAGGAGGTCATATAAAGGTGGAAAAAAACGTCTTGTGGTTAATATTCCAGCCAAAGACTTTTGGTATTTTCCATTGAAACCAAGATTGCAACAATTATTCATGGCATCCAAGATGTCTGAAAGTATGCAATGGCATTTCAAAAAACGAGTTTTGGATGGAAATCTAAGGCATCCAGCTGATTCTCGAGAGTGGAAGGAATTTGATGAACGACATTGTGAATTTGCATCTGATCCTAGAAATGTACGCTTGGGACTTGCTTCTTATGGTTTTAATCCATTTAAAAATCAAAGCACTGCACATAGTACTAGGCCTATTGTTTTGATGCCTTATAATTTGCCACCTTGGGAATGCATGAAGCCTCATTCTATTATTTTATCCACCCTTATTCCAGGTCCAAAAGCACCTGGAAATGATATCGATGTGTATTTACATCCTCTATTGACTGAATTAAAAGATTTGTGGGAAAATGGAATTGCCACATTTGATGCTTGTAACAAAGAAATGTTTCAAATGCGGGCTGCATTAATTTGGACAGTTAGTGACTTTCCTGGTTTGGGATGTTTGTCTGGATGGAATACATATGCCAAGAATGCATGTCCAACTTGTGCTGATAAGACAGATGCATTGTACCTAAAACATGGCAAAAAGCGGTCATTCAGAGGGCATCGTCGTTTTCTACCACTAGATTCAGAAATTCGAACAATGTTAAGTTATGGGCAACCAGAACAACGCGAGTTAGATTTGGCTCCATTATCTGGATCTGACGTTCTACGAATGACCTTAAACAAGAATGTGATTTTTGGTAAGAGTAATGCATCAAAACCAAATGTGAGAATGAAAACAGGGTCAATTGAACAAATGTGGAGAAAACAAAGCATATTTTTTAGTCTGCCATACTGGGAATTTAATTTGATCCGACATAATTTAGACCCTATGCATATTGAAAAAAATGTTTGTGACAACATTATTGGAACAATTTAGATGATTCCAACAAGAGTAAAGATAATTATGCTGAACGTAGAGATTTAAATATTTTGGGTATTATGAAACAACTATGGCCTCGAACACAATCAGATGGTAGAGAGTATTTGCCACCTCCATGTTATTCTATGTGTAAAGCTGAAAAAAAGATATTTTGTTCAGTATTGAAAGATATTCGTGTCCCTGATAGTATGTCATCTGATATTTCAATGTGTGTGGATGTTGGACGTTGCAAGATTATGGGCTTGAAAAGCCATGATTGTCATATCATGATGGAACAATTCCTTCCAATTTCTCTTTGTCGGGTGTTGTCAAAAAAGGTAACTACTCCACTTATTGTTTTGTGTGAATATTTTAGAACAGTGTGTGCAAAGTCCCTACAAGAAGAAGAATTACAGAAGGTTGAAGAAGGAGTTGTTTTGGTTTTATATCAATTGGAGAGAAAATTTCCACCATCTTTTTTCACAATAATGGTTCATTTGGTGGTACATTTAGCGTATGAAGCCAGAATTGCTGGGCCAGTACATTATCGATGGATGTATCCAATAGAAAGGTACCTGGGAAAACTTAAAAATTTTGTCAGAAATAAAGCACGACCAGAGGCCAACATTGCAGAGGCATATTTAGCAGATGAATGTGTTGTGTTTTGTTCACGTTATATAGAGGGTAACATCTCATTCAACAATCATGGAACACGACATAAACCGACACCAAATATTGACTTTCCCACACTTTCGATGTTTCCACAAGTAGGGCGACCAACAAAAGGACTTCAAGTACTTACCTTGGATGACAAAACTTTAACTCAAGGTCATAGATATATTCTCTCTAATTGTACAGCCATGCAACCATATCATGACTAAGTATTACATGTTGAATACCATATTCTATCTCATTTTTTTTCATAATGTTTTAATTTTTCTAATTATATATTAGTGTTGACATTGAATAGTGAATTAAAAAATGAACTGAAGAGAAGACATAGATATGGTCGTCGCCCAAGTAATTCTCAATTAGATGATATGGTTAGAAT
Source organism: Wurfbainia villosa (assembly GCA_025175895.1). Taxonomy (NCBI): domain Eukaryota; kingdom Viridiplantae; phylum Streptophyta; class Magnoliopsida; order Zingiberales; family Zingiberaceae; genus Wurfbainia; species Wurfbainia villosa. Next base: position 43,557,759 of record CM045999.1, on the reverse strand, counting down.
GCAATTTCCAGAATGGTTTGCAAAACGAGTAAGTAATATTTGTTATTTATTTTTTATTACAGATTCATAATAAATAGACTTGTGACTTTTTTCTTTACAAATTATATGTGTACCATACAGGTTGATCGAGTAAATGAATGGATTGATGACTTAGATCTTAGGGTGCTTTCACGTGGTCCAAATCCAGTAGCATTTAGTTATCATGGATTCCACATAAATGGTTTTGCATTTCGCATGGTAGAATTTGAAAAAAACAAAAAAGTGCAAAATAGCGGAGTCATGGTGCCGACGATGCATGATGATGATCATGAGTCAATCTATTATGGTCAACTAACTGATGTCATCTCACTTGATTATGGTGGTTGTGGACGAATTGTTTTTTTTCGATGTGATTGGATTAACACTATTACCGGTTTGAAAATTGATCCATTTGGATTTACAATGGTGAATTTTTCACGCTTGGTACATACGGGAGAACTTGATGAGCATGAACCTTTTATTTTGGCTACGCGAGCTCAAATGGTTTATTATGTTCGTGATCCAAAGGAGGAGGATTGGTATTGTGCCATTCGTCACACACCAAGAGATACGTACAACATTGGCAATGAAGATGATATAGATACAATGTGTTTTATTCATAATAATTTATATAATATGGAATTGATATTAAGTGATGTAAATAAAGTAGATGTTGAATTAATTAGAACTAACATTGAGGGTTCAATAGTTGAGGTTCTTCCGGTTGAGAACAATGAAACAGATGATGAATACTTTGGTTGATTTTTGTATTTTCTTTCATTATGTTGAAACTATATTTAGAATTATGAAATTCTCGAAGATGTTCAGTAAATTTTCATCCTCTATTTTTGTTACTGTATTGTTCGTATTATTTGTAACTCGAACACTGCAAATTTGCTCTTTCTCCATTATCAGATTTAGATGAGTTTACGATTCTTCCACTCTTTCCAAGATAAGAAGAAGATTTTCGGAATTTGATAGGCATGGATTTTAATTAGCACTACTGTCTTTTTTTCTTCCATTTAGAAAAAAATGGTACCAAAAATTGATTAAATTTTAGAAGCGGTCATTTTTTACCGGTTCTATTGGGAACCTTTAGAAGCGGTTTTTGACCGCTCCTAAAGGCCGGTACTGGTTGCCCTACGAAAGGTTATTGGCAACCTTTAGAAGCGGTATATTTTGACCGGTTCTATTGGTAACATTTAGAAGCGGTAAATTTTGACCGGTTCTATAGGCAATATTTCAGGAGTGGTTTTCGCCTGCTCCTAAAGGTTTACTGGTTTCCCTCTCTTACCGAAAGGTTATTGGCAACCTTTAGAAGCGGTATATTTGGACCGATTCTATTGGCAATTTTTCAGGAGCGGTTTTCGACCGCTCCTAAAGGTCGTCCTTTAGGTTACCGGTTTCCCTCTTCTTCGACGAATTTTTTTTCATATTCCCGCGGCTATATCTCCATCTCGCGTTAAGCTCCCGAAATCCGTCTCCCGTCTCGGAAAAACCTAACTTCCTTTTCCCTTACGAGCCCGCTGTCCGTCTCGCAATCATCTCCTCAGTTCACCGCCGGTCGCATTTCGTCTCCACAATCATCTCCTCAATTCGCCGCCGGTCGCAGTTCGTCTCCACAATCATCTCCTCTGTCCGCACCGCAGTCCACCGGCCGCAATCCATCTCCATAGTCCGTCGGTCGAAGTCCATCTCGCGATTCGTCTCCTGATTCGCGGCGCGATCAGCGGCCAGCGCATCCGCGTTGTCCGCCACCGCCGCGATCCGCCCGCCGCCTATCCGCCGCGCGATCGCGCCGCAAGAATGGCCGCCGACCATGATCCACAGCGCTATCCGCCGTAAGCCGCGATCACCACGTCGTCGCCGGCCGCAGTTCTTATTCAAGTAATATTTCGCCCTAAAACTTTACACCCCAATTCTTCAACTATCCACCCTTCTTCACGTAATATTTTGCCCTAAAACTTTGAAGTGGTTCTTATTCAAGTTTATACAAGTTGAAATAAATCGACCTATTGTTCGTATTATAGATATTGATGGATTTTTCTATGTGTGTTTTGTTTTAAGTTGATTTATTTGAGATAGATCATTATATCAATTCCTAATGCAGAATATCCCAATTTCTATGTTTCAGTAGGTTTTTTTTTTAAAAAACACAGAAAATCTCGTTTATACAGGTTTATAAAAGATTTGTGTATACATATGTAATAGATATTGTTTGTATTTCCTTTATTTTCTTTTACAAATCCTGTTATTTTAAGTTATCTATCTGAGCTTGGTAAGAACTCAAAACATTAGAAGGGGTTGATAACCTTTTTAGTAAACAAGCTTTAATACATACCTTTGAACTTGATTGAGCTTAACTTGCAGTTTTTATCTATTAAATTGCTTGAACAATGTTGAGCTTGGTTTTACTTAGTTACAAGCCTACTTATTATTGTTGGATATGCCTACACCATGCCATGAGAAGCTTTTAATAAACAAGCTTGAATACTCAACTTTAAGTTTGATTGAGCTTTGTTCATTGTGTTTTCTCTAATAAACTTGAATAATGTTGATCGTGGCTTAGCTCGATTACATAAGCTTGCTTATCATTGTTGGAGATGCTCATGTCTTCTCAAAATTTGCAACATAATAAGCACTCCCAACAAGATCTTTAAATACTTCTCCTGCATGACCCGGTAGTTGCTATTAGGGGTGAATTTATCAACAAGGACAAATGATGGTGCAAGAACATCTACAAATTAAAAGTGGAAAACACAATACTTCTCATTTTTCCACAGATCCTCTTAAAGAATTTATGGATACTTACCATAAATAAGAAGTGACCATGTAAATAAATAGGATATTAGTTAGCTTCTCCATTTAATGGTAAGGACATGGGAGTAGGATAGCATTTTTATCCATCATCCAAGGCTATGTGACTTACAACAAGTTTATTCAATCAGATAATTATATAATTTGAGAAAACATTTTAGAAAAATATAAGGTATGCTCATATAACAATGCAGTATTGTTCAAGTAAAAGAGGTACTAGTGGATCTACCTTCCGGCGAGTGAGGACAATTGCAGCCAATGGCATATGAAAAACATTATCATATATATGTTAAATGTTTTATCTGTCAAATCCCTTGTGTCTTTTGCCCCATATAGCCATATACACATTCTATCTCTTGTCTTTGCCAACTTGACCTTCTCCTTTTGGCACTAACTCTCATTCTAAACTCTCACTCAAGAAGTTATTATTTCTTCGGCCCCAATACTGGCTCTCAAATTTTAATAATTTCAACAATTCCAGCTATGGCTTCCAAATTTTTTCAATGTTGGTCATTGCTCCCACTCAGGATCCAAAAAATGAACAGTTGCAATTTCTACAATTCTGTCTCCAACTTAACAAATCTAATAAGTTAAATTTTATCCAAAAGAATTCCAATCTCCAACTTAAAATTTCTATGCCTGATTCTAAGAAAAATACAAGACAAGCAAGGATGAGGGAGGAAAACACAATCAACATTGATAAATATCATTGTTGGAGATGCTCAGTTCAAATTTGGATTGTTGCTTATCATTGTTGGAGATGCTCAGTTGAAATTTGAATTGTTGGTATAAACTTTCATCCTTAGTGGGTGTGTGTGCTCACATTTTATTAACTATAGATTTTGTTAATTGTTCATCATGAAAATATCACCAGGTTGATTATGCTTTTCACCTTTTTGCCAATCTTTCAATTGTTGGCACTTTGATTTCTTATTAGTTTGTTTAGCTTACCATATTATATGCTACTCTTATGCTACCTATGCAATGGGAAATAGGATAATTTTTCTATTAGTTTGTAACTGATTTATATATTATTTTTAGGTAACTTTCGAAAATGGCAAACAAAAGAATGCGAAAGCTACTCCAAAATAGTCAAAGACGATCTAGGGGAGAAGAATCAATTAATAGAAGAGTTGATGATGAAAATGAATCACAAGACACAACATCCCATTCACCATTAGAGATACAAAATGATACACAAAATCATGAGGTTAATGAGCAAGGTGAAATTTTTTTTTGGATATGAATAGTGATTAGTTTTTGCAACACCAAGTGAAAATTATATTTTTCAGAGGAAAATGAGGCCATGTCTTCATCCCAAGCTCAACAAAGAAGACGTGGAAAGACTATTATGAGAGATATTCATGCTTTACATCCTGATCATGTGCTAGTAGTGAAATTCAATGAAAGGGGACAACCTTATGGTGATTTACAACCGACACTTGCAAATTTTATTAGGACTATTGCACGGAATGGACTTGTGTTGCCTCTAAACTTTTTAGATTGGAGAAAAATGCCGACAAATCGCTTGAATGATGCATGGGACCTTGTTACTGTAAGTTGACAAGTGTTAATTTCAAATTTGAATTTAAAGCATGCACATATTTAATTTTTTGTTTATAGGCACATTTCTGTATCCCCAATCGCCATAGAAAAGTTATAATGCAAATGATGGGAACCACATGGAGACGGTGGAGGACTGAAGTGAAAGCTACATCTTATAATTCTAATACTCCACTAGAAGGGCTTGTTGCAATAAGACCCATTCCTCATGGGTTGACATTTCAAACTTGGGAAGTTTTATGTAACTATTGGAAGTCTACTGAGGTACAATTAGTATTAATTGTTTTTTACATATGTTTATAGATGTTATAATTTATTATAAATTTTTCTGTTAGAGAACTTCAAAAATCAATAGAGAAAATGCAAACAAAAAGAAAGGGACCCATGCACAAGGACGCACTAGTATTCCATCGTTGGAATATAAGTTTGTAAGAATCAAAATTATTTTTTTTCTTCTTTACAGTTAGTTTCTCACTGCTCATTTATTGTTTTAAACTTTAATTCTCTTATCCTTGGTGTTAAATGTGAATTTATTACCCTATTAGTCTCAAGAGAATTGCAAAAAACCGAGTCGTATTGAAATATAACAATTAAGTCGAAGAAGTAAAAAGAAAGGAGGTGCTCCTATTGACGATGAGGCAATATGAGTTGAGGTAAGAATAATATATTTTACTCATTAAGTTGGCTTTTAAATTTTTTTTCATTCTATTGACATTTTATTTTCTTGTTAGAATTTACTTAAAGAGGCTGTGGATCGTCACCTCCAAGATAAACATGAAGGAACACAACCAATAGAAGTACACGAGGAGGCATTTCGGTAACAATTTACTTATAGTTTAATTTATTTTTTTATAGAAGTTAAATATGGTTCAACTTTAATTATGTTTTTTATATAGTGAGGTTTTTGGACCCAAGCACTCTGGTCGAGTTAGATGTTTAGGAGTTGGTGCGCTACCTAGCCATGTGTTCCCAGAGCAATGTAAACGCAACTCAATGTACTGGCAAGATTATCACTCTAATTCAGATTTAATAGATAAATTTAGGGAAATGGGAGAGAAAATTAAAGAAATGGAGTTGTGAGAAGCACAACGACAGACGGAAATAGAGGAGATGAGAAGACAGATGTAAGAAAATAATCAGTTTCAAAATTTTGCATGAGTAATGCTAAATATGATGTCTGGAAGTGCTGGGGGCTCTCGTGGACCTGAATTTTTACCGGCACAAGTAATAACATTTCTCACACAAACAAAATAAAGGCAAAAAAGTATTTTTATAATTAAGTACATGATATCAAATTTATTTATTTTTGTAGATGGCAGCTATATTTACAAATATTATGCAACAACAATTTCCATCGACTGCGGAAGAAAATAGATATAGATCCTCCCCATCACCAGAACCAGATGACTAGAGAGAATTTTGAATGCAATCGTTGAGGTTGGTTTTTAAATACATATTTTTCTATTAGGGTATTTAATATTTTTATTTTTTAAATACATATGTTTCTATACTTGCCATATATGAACCCAACTCCTTTTGGCAGTATTGCACTGCCACAATGTTTGAAATGATTTTTAACTAATAATTTGTTTTCTATGAAATGGGGTTAACTTGCCTCTGAAAAACAATATTGTAGTTCAACAAACTAGGATTTGAATCAATTTTGGTGAACTAGATAGAATTAGCCTGTTCTTGTGTTTTATTTAATTACTTTGTTTCATTTTTCATGTAAACATTATATCAGGTATAGGATTTTCAGAATTATATGAATTGATGATATTACATTATATCGAGTATATGGACACCGATAATATTATATGAATTTTTAGTAGTGAAGTGCATTCCTTTTTCCCCTAGTTAAAGCTGACTCTGATTTTATCTGATCTGAGATTTTTTGTTCTGAAAATTGCTTTTCTGAAAAGTGCCCATTGAGATTTGATTTATTTCATAATCTTATACAGGTGAAGGTTTTATACTATGACCAGACATTGAAATTTATGTCTAGGTCTATATATGGATTTTTATCCACTAAAAGACTTATTCTAGGTCTACATTGGGAATTGATCTTGTGACATGGGAATTAGATCCAGATACCTAACTGCTTGAAATAAGGATTCAGTGGCTAGGATTTATTTTGTTTTTTTTTCTGTGGTTGTTTTGTGATGCACTAACTTGAATGTTTTATAATGCACCAGCTTGAATGAGCTCTTGACATTTTAGCATCTAGTTATCTTCTTGTAAGTATCTCACATAATAATTTTGTTTTATTACAGAGTTGACCAGCAAGCATTTTGCTCCTGGAATTTCATTTCCTCTTCCCACTCCTTCAGCACGTGAAGTTTGCATTTCTAAGGAGTATTTTCATAAAGAACATGCTGATGTAGCTACAATTACCAGTCACCAAAAAGATGATCAAAGAGATTGCGACATCATATGCTCTGAAGTTGTTAAGAATTCACCTGTATCTGGTTATGTTGTAAGTATCCGATGTGGTTGTTCAGAGCAAAAGGACACCATGGAGAATCTTAATGGAACAAAGCAGATTGCTAATTTTGGAGACGAGGTGACTGTTGAAGGAAACACTAGGAGAATAACTAGGTCAATGGCTAAAATTTCAATGTCTGGGTACATTCAACTTGGCTTGAGCTTGCCATTTTATACTATAGAAAACCAATTTATGTGGTACATGATTTCTTCACAAATTTAAGTTTCTCTAAGTCCAAATAAATTTGATGGAGCTGTGATGAGATGCCCTTTGTCAAAAATTGTCTATCTCCCTGCCATTATCATTCTCTTCCATATTCTACTTCTCCAGTATCCAAGCTGCAAAGGAAAACTAGTAAACCCATATGCAAAAAATTGAGTTTCAGTATGAGATTACTACGAGTTTATTACTTGACAATCTTGTGAAATTTTGTTGGTATTGTCTCTTGACAGATCTTGAAGTCTAAAAGAAACTCAATAGATTGTGTGGTCAGACAGTTTTAATTTACAGTCCATGAAAATAGATTTAGATAGATCTTTGGAATTAAAATGATTTCACTCACCTTTCTTGAGTAGCATCTTGCAAGTAATCATCAACACGAAAATAATCATCCAAGTGTTGTTGAAATTGGGAGCTTTCGTTCGCATCCTCTCTGACGCCATTTAACCAATATGGCATGTCTAAGGTCTCGCTGAAGGTATAGATACTATCTCCATTGGTTCCACGGTGACCCTCATCTGGGCCGCTGATGCTGTTGTTACATTCTCCCCATTTTCTTGCTGATTCTGGTTTCTCGAAGCTCAAACCGAACAGGATGGAAAGTTGAGGTTCATGTGCACTTAATTATCGGGCATGTTTTATCCTTGTGCACCGCTGGTTTCATGGCATTCTTGGTTGTGGATCCCATGTCATTGTTGTTTGCGTGCACTTAATTTATTTATTTTTGTGGAGTAAAATGTAGTGTGGAGTAAAATGTTAATGAGATGTATTAACATTTTGAACTTAAACATGAATATTATGTGTTAGTTTGATAATACAATAAATTTGTTTTGTGAAGTGAAATGTGAATATTGTAAATTGATTTAATTTGGTATTGTATCAATATGATATGAGATCATTGTTCAAACTAGATATTAGAAGCGCTTATAATCTCTCTTAAAAATATGATTATAGAATCGGCCGTAACCGTTTCTAAAATTATGCTTGAGATATATATACATTAGGAGCGGTTTTTAACCGCACCTAAACCTTTGTTTATTGGATCGCCATACAAACACATTAGGAGCGGTTAAAACCGCTCTTAAAACTCTGTTTATTACATCGACAAACAGACACATTAGGAGTGGTTTTAACCGCTTTTAAAATGTATGTTTATAGATGCGGTCACAAGTGTTTGTGATGTTTGTACAATAGGAGCGGTTGCAAACTCTTTAGAACCAGTTAAAAACCGATTCTAAAGGTCTCCAACACAAGCGGCTCTTTATTTTGAACCACCGGTTTATTTTATCGCTTCGGTTGTCTTTAGCATCGCCATTATCTACAACGGTTAAAAACCGATTATAATTATTTAGAAGCAGTTGATAAGTGGTTCTAAAGGCTTTTTAAAACCTCTTCTAAAGGGTTTTTTTTTTAGTGCTACCGGCGAAAAGGTTTCCTCATAATCGATACCCTCTTTCTGAGTATACCCCTTCGCAACAAGCCTCACTTTGAAGGTCTCAACCTTCCCGTGTATTCCTCTCTTTCTTTTATAGATCTACTTGCATCCAATGGTTTTTACACCATCGGGTGGTTCTACTAGCTCCCAGACCTGATTCGAATCCATAGATTCAATATCAATATTCATTGCATCTTTATCTTGGATTGCCTCGTCATATATCCAGGGATCACGTTCATGTTCGCCAGGGACCAAATCAGAAGATTCTCCCAAGAACATGAATCTATCAGGCTGTCTAACAACCCTCCCACTACGATGAGGTATCACCTGTGTATCCTTTGTGACACGCGGTGCAGTGACTTGTGATATATCCTCTTGTACCGATGGTACTGAAGAAGCGACTTCCCCATTTATTTCCTCTAGAACAATCTTACTCATGAGCTTGTGGTTCATCACATAGTCTTCCTCTAGAAATCTAGCGTTCGTGCTAACGATTACCTTTTGATCTCTAGGACTATAAAACAAACCACCTTTCGTTCCTCTAGGATAGCCAACGAATGTGCGTACTTCTGTATGAGGTTCCAACTTACCAACATCCGCCTTCAGCACATGTGCATGACTCCCCCATATCCGAATATGTCTTAGACTAGGCTTTCGCCCAGTCCACAATTCTGTGGGAGTAGAAGGCACTGATTTAGATGGGACCAAGTTCAGAATATACACTGTCATATCTAGAGCATATCCCCAGAACGAATCTGGAAACTCAGAATAACTCATCATCAATCTAACCATCTCCATAAGAGTCCTATTCTGCTAGGGTGTGCCAGGTGCAGACAATTGAGATTGAATCCCAGCCTCTGATAAGTAATTCCTAAACTCTCCCAAGAGTTACTCACCACCACGATCAGATCGTAGTATCTTGATACTTTTACCTTGACGTTTCTCCGCTTCAGCCTTGAATTCTTTGAACTTGTCAAAGCATTCAGACTTGCGGTGCAACAAGTAAATGTATCCATATCTCGAATAATCGTCTATAAAAGAGATGAAATACTCAAAACCACCTCTAGCCTGGATAGACATAGAACCACACAAATCAGAATGAACCAATTCTAACACATCTTTGGCTCTATACCCCTTGGCCTTAAAAGACCTCTTGGTCATTTTACCCTCCAAGCAAGATTCGCAGGTTGGAAAATCTTCCACCACTAATGAACCCAGAGGTCCATCAGCTATCAACCTTTGAATTCTTCTTAGGTTAATATGACCAAGCCTAAGATGCCAAAGATATGTTTGGTTCATCTTCGAAGGTTCTTTTCTCTTATTGGAATTAGAAGATGAGTTATTAGCTTTTATTTGCATCGTGGGAGCTTTTGGTTCAAGTGTGTATAAATTTCCTATCAATGCACCCCGAACAGATAATGCCCCTATTCCTTTTTATAACAACTTTGTCATTAAAATAAATAGAATATCCATCCATAAACAATTTAGAAACCGAAATTAAATTCTATCTAAATAAAGGTACATAAAGGCAATTCTTAAGCAATGTACTTCGTTCAGTTACGTATTGCTGGTCTCAAGGGAATCTAACTCCCACATGACTCCTATGAGAAGCGCGAAGGGGGGAGCCGAAATTCATCTCTTGAATTGATCTAGAGTTTGCTTTCATCCATTGGATCTAAGCAAGGTTGGTGACAATAGGTATTAATGCTTTGATCCTAAATCATCTTCAATTATTCAACAACTAGACCAAAAGATATACCTTTCTTCTACTTGCGTTTGGGGCAGTCCTTCTTCTAGTGTCCAGTCTACTTAAAAGTGAAGCACTTGCCTTTCGGCTTCTTCACTCCTCCCTGAGTTCCTCCCACTGCCTTTACCCCAACTTGTTTCTTCTTCTTCTTGCCTTTCGGCTTAGAAGTAGAAACCTTTGTGGTAACCATGGCACGCGTCTGAGCACTCTGACAAAATAGCCCCTCTACCGCCTGGAGTTTAGTCAGAAGCTCCTACAACCTCTTGTTCATGTTGTAGTTCAGGCGAAACTGCTCAAAACTCCTAGGTAAAGACTGGAGAATGATATCGACCTGGGTTTCCCAATCGATCTCAGCTCCAAGAACTTCCAACTCATTTAAATGAGCCATCATCTTGAGAACAAGATCCCTCATGGTTGTTCCCTCGATCATGGTGGTCGTCATCAAGTTCCTCATGACTTTCTGCCTTGCAGCCCGATTCTGGTGTCCGAAAAGATTTTTGAGATTGAACATCATGTCATAAGCAGTGGGCATGACTTGATGCTGATGTTGCAGTACATTTGACATAGATGCCAATATGTAACACCGCGCCATCTCATCGGACTTGATTCACTTCTTATAACTCTCCTTCTCCTTTTCCCCAGAATCATCCGCAGGCTTAGGAGGGCACTCTTCGAGGAGTACATATTTGTATTCCTCAGTAGTCAAGACAATGTCAAGATTCCTCTTCCAATCAACATAGTTGGGTCCAGTAAGTTTATTTTCTTTCAGTATCACAACAAGCGGGTTGAAAGTCATTTTGAAAGAAAACCTAAGAATCACATAGATCAAAACATTAGATTTTAAAAAATTATTGATTCCTCAAACAATAAAATTTTAAAATCAACCAACACCTCAAAACACCGAGAATATCGTATGTCACGATAGTGTGGATGTATACCAATTCTACATTTGTAAGAGGAGATTTTACCCATTAATTTTACTATCTTGTCAACCTAACTTTTTGACAAGTAAAATTAATAATTAGTTCCTCTTTGGCCCTACAAATAAATGCAGTGACTCCGATGGGGAGGATACTTATATTTGCATCTATGTGTTCACCATTACTCGGTACCAAGGTAATTATCTCGGGTTATGTGCCTTCCGATGGGGATGTACACACGCTCCTTAATAATTTCCTATAACCATATTCGACCTTGTGATCCGCAAATAAACTCATCCGATGGGGAGGAAGGCACTCAGAGCCGACGCACATGTTTGTTTGCATCACATGTCAAATCGTAATGGAGGCCGTGGGAATTTATAAAAAAATATCCCTCTGCCACTTAGTAATTTAAAATTGAGGAATTTTCTAGCCTACGACATGCATATCAAATAATAAGCAATAAACATGAAAAATAAATATTTTCCAACTATTATGGCTTTTGTCTTCAATATGTCTCCCGTCGTATCGCCATCTCGACCGCCCCTCCCTACGCCATGTACAAGCCATCCGAAGATCCGAGCCGAGAAAAAATATTTTAATTTACACCCATCGATCCTATACTCCACGAGGGAGTGTAAATGAAATCTAGATCTAAAGTAAAATAAAATAAAAAGAGTGGCTAAACAATGTTGTATCTAATTTACAAAAATTAAATACTAGCCTCGTCAACCCCAAGGATTCAACAAAATATACAATTACACACATACAATCACATACACACATATGGCCATAATAGTTGGATCCTATGCCTGCAACCAAAGAGTTAACCTACACATAACCTACAATTATCTGGCACATATAATATATGAAAAGTGCATAAAAGTAACTGAATCCAAAACACACAAAACCGGAAACCGTGGCTCTGATACCACTTGAAGGTAGGAAACTTCGCTTCCCACTTCAACTCGGTCGCTTGTTCAAGGCGATCCCTTGTACGTCCCCGGATAAAAAAAAATTATCCTTGACAAGAGGGATTACCCAAGCAACCGTTTCATCGTCGTGCTATTCGATTAGAGTAGTCACTTGAACAAACTTGTTGTTCAAGCAACCAACCTCTATTCTACGAATACCTGCGGAATAGACGATGTATGGATCGCCAACTTTTGTGTTTATGTTCGGGGTCCAAGTTATATTAGCCACAAAATATAATATATCATGCATATATAATTGAAAACAATTATAAACATGTTACATAAGAAAATAGACAAGTATTATACCTCTCGATCTTCTATCGTATGTCCTTCTTCCTTTTGGACGTCGTGTGGGCGACGATCTACCAAAAGTCGAAGCTTCTAGATCACCAATCATCCTTCCTTGCTCTCTCCGAACAAGAGCAAGACTAAGAAACAAAACATTTCTCCTTCTTTCAACCAACCACCAAGCTCCAAGCTTGGTGCTTGCCGCCGGCCAAGAAGGAGATCAAGGAGAGTGAATGCTAGCCAAGACTCTAATGGAAGAGACCCTAGACTTCTTTCCACCGGACAAGGAGAGGAGAGAAACTTGTTTGGACACTGGCCAAGGTCTAGGGAAGGAGAAGGGGCGCCGACAACTCTTAAGGAAGAAGAATTTCTTACCTTATTTGTGGCCACCCAAGCTTTAATCCAAAACCCTAGCCTCTTTTGTTTCTTGCCGTCCTAGCTTTAAGAAACAAAACCCTAACCTTTTTTCTTCTCCTTGCCGTCCAGCCTTAAGCACCCTTTTATAGAGTTAGGCCTTAGCCTCCTTTAATCTCTACCATTGGTTCTAGGTATTTGATCTCAACCGTCGGATTTAGAGATTTAATCTCAACCCTCGGATCTAGAGATTTAATCTCTACCATTGGATCTAGAGTTTTGTTTTTAACCATTTGATCTAGGCTTCATGAGGTATTAATAGGCTACAATAGAGACCATGAGGAGGAGTTGGATCTTGGCCACCCAATAGATCAAGCCCACATAAAGTCTGATCCATTAATGATAATCCAATCCACTAAAGGTTTATCATTGATCTACCTCACTAACCCCATAAGTTAATATGGGCTCCCTATATTATATGTACATTTTTTCCCCGTGTTTAAGATCTCAAATGTCCGTCGATTAATTAATTTACTGACCATTAATTAATCAACATCTAACTCCATGAGTAGTACCACTCAACCTTATCATCATGTCGGACCAAGTCCACCTGCAGGGTTTACATGATGAACCTTATGAGCTCCTCAAGGGGACATCATTATCCTAATATATAGGACATGGTTTCCTCCTATAATCAACGTCACACCATATAAATAATGTCATTTCCTAACTTACCGAGCCTATCGATTTAATCTATAAATCTCGCCCATTGGTAAATCAAAGAAATGAATACTAAGTATATGTGCTCGTTATTATATCGGGATTAAGAGTATGTACAATATAATATTTGAGGTTCGATTCGATTATGTAGTCAGCAATAAATTGAATCACCTATAAGTCGGTCCTGCTCAATATACATAAAGTGTACTACTGTGACTCTATGGTCAATACAAACCAATACCAACTCACACTACAACCATACCAATGGTTTGTCCAAAGTCATCTTGGTTGTGAGCCTATACTTATACTTTACAAGGAGCCGATAACATGATCTCCCGTGTGACACCACACACCATGTTATCTACAATGTAATGTATTAGACAATATGCATAACCATAAATATGCAATCAATGATCATGTGATTCTTATTTCAAAATAAAGATGATCATACAAAAGATAGACTTTTCTGTATACATCCCAACAACTCCCTAATCCGAGAATCGAAGATTCTACTATATAGACGGGAAATAAAGAACATAAGGCATAATAGAATCAACCATTACAATGCAAAGATGAATAGGAATTGAATTACGGTGCTCTTGGTCCTTCTCTTCGATGTCATAGCGTGGATTACGATCCTCTAGCCACTTCCTTCCTCCCCATTGCGAGTTTTCGATGCCTTTTAGGGCACCGGTGTGCCATCCCAGCCGTCGGGCCTCTCTTTAGAGTTCTGGTGTGGATTTCCTTTTATAGACTTGAAGACGGCGCTACCCGAAGCCATGAAAGAACCCTAGTCGCATCGAAATAAGCCAGTGCCACACGACCATGTTGATCCACATGGCTAGGCCGTGTTTGGTGCTATGTAGCCAAATCCATGGGTTGGACACGGTCATGTGGAATCACACGACGAGGTCGTGCCCCCTTCTGTTCCTCCTGCCAAATGTCTTTCTTTTGCTCAAAGAATGTGGCATTTTCCCTGTATAATGTTGTCCTGCACAAAAAAATATAATGAGCTGATCTTCGAACTATAAAATAAGAAATGCATGAAAAACAAAGTGAAATATCCAGGAAACAAGTATGAAATGTAATGAGATGTGTGTTAGTAATATATGAGAGATGTCCTAAAGCAATCGCCTTATGTATGAACCATTTATATGATAAATGAAGATTCACTATTTGAGTATACATGTTTCATGTATTTGATTGGATCTTAAACTCATTTACTGAATTTCCACGATACGATTCACAGCATGAGAGAATTTGTGATTGGATCACAACTAGTGAGTATCTCTACATGTGTAATTGTGATGTATCAGAATTATCCCTAGTCGATGAATTGATGGATCTGGACACCATCAATTCTGTCGAGACTAGCACGAGGTATACTCCTTGGTGTATCCAAGCAGCTGATTCTCATTGGCTGGAGACATAGTGATGTCCGGAGTTAATCGTGGATGCTAGTTATGGTAACTAGTTCATTGGAGTGACCAGCCGTAAGACTTCATATGGTTCTCTGCATATATAGATATGTCAATGAAGTTCTTACTGTGGCTTAAGTGCGATGTTCCTTAGACTTGCGGTATTCAAGTCATCTTGATCATGGAGACTTATGCTTTGACATCTTAAGCAAACATCTCTAAGGAGATGTGGACCTGGGATGATTGGGTATAAGTCGAAGTGATCGAAGGTGTTTGAATAGCCTATAAAGGATTCACCACTCCTTGCGAGGAGATGTATACCCATGGCCTCTCGTCAGATTGTTACTAAAGTCTTTGGCCAAAGCATTACATGTTTAGAGTAAGGTACTCTTCGATACATGTGGAGTAACTAGAATCCGTAGGACGAGGAAATGATACTTGGGCTAGGTGTGACGTTGTCAGCCTAGTGGGGACTGACACTATAGACCATGTCTTGAACCAAGTGTGTATAAGATGAGTGAAGGGAATGGGGCACGAATCATTCGAGCTGCTGAAGGGTTTCAGAAATAGTTCTGGATCAACCGTTGATATTTTCGGTTAATTGGGGATCATGATGTACTACTAGGTGCCACTCATGATCGTTCTATAATTAATGGTTAATTATAGATGGCCAACATAAACCGAGAACCTATTTGGTCACACGCACAACGAGCGTAATCCGAAAAATTTAAAACGAGCTTGAGAATGGGATTCTCAGACCGAGAGAAACAAGGTTTGGTTGGACCAAACATGAAGCGAGCATGAAATCGTTTCAGTCGCAATGGAAGCGTGGATGGGTCGTGTCTTATGAATACATAATGGATGAACCAAAATGGTTTGGTTCTAATCCAATGGAGGAGAATAAACCGAAGGGTTTGGTTTATTTTAAACGAATGAACCAAAAGTTGGTTCGGTTCATTTTAACTTAAAATAAACCATCATGGTTTGGTTTATTTTAACTTATCTTAATGGAGCGGGTTAACGGGCCTAATGGTTATGATCCAATAACCATTAAGAGAATTAGTTCTCTATAAAAGAGGGCTTAAGGGATAATTAAGCCCTAATCCAAAACCCTAGCTTGGAGTTGCCGCCCAACCTCCATTGCCGGCCAACTTGTAGTGCCGCCGTCCAGCTCCTTGTCGGTGACCAAGCTTCAGCCAGTGATCCTCCGGCGACCCTCCGGTGATCTCCTATAGGTTTGGCATCAAGGTGAGCCTTTTCTTCCCTTGGTTGGCCGGCGCCTATCTCCTCCACCAAAGCTGTCAAGTTTTTCTGGACAGCTTGTTCTCCTCTCATCGGAGCATCGTTTGGACGACGGTTAGAGATCCGACAGTGGCTAACTTACTGGGGATTCAATCTCCGGTAATCCTCTGAGGTGGAGGACGAAGGATTCGTCAATTGGTTGACGAATACCTCTTCGGAGAAGCGAGTTTTGAGAACTCGTATTAGGATAAGAATTTGGATTCGGATCGTGATCATCTCTCGATCACGTCGTCTTCAACACGAGGCTAGTAACCCGTACAAAGACGAAGCTCGTGGCTTAGCGAAGTCATCCCGAGGAACTCGGCGTGGATACGGATAGAGACGATTCTAGCGAGGATCGTTCCGGTTGATGCCGTTCCCGCTACACGTCATACGAAAGGTATAACGTAGATAAATTTCCTTTTATTGCAAATTTAAATTTACGGTTATGTCTACACTTGTTGTAATATGCATGCGTGTGTTGTGTGTGTTGTAATAAATGTAGATTTATTATTTTTATTGCTTCCACTGTGTTCATGTTTACGAAACGTGATCGAACACACACACGCCGCGGTGCCAGAAACCCAACAGTGGTATCAGAGCCCAGGTTGTGTTTCGACATAATCATAAAAATGGTTTTGCGATAGTCATAATGTATTTCTGGAAATTTTCTAATTTTGGAAATTTAGAAGTATTTATGGAATTTTTTCAATTTTGGAAAGTCTAGAAGTATTTATGGAAATCTTCCACTTTTGGAAAGTTGGAAGTATTTATGGAAATTGATATTTTCCATAAATAAAATATTTGATTATATTCTGGAAATTTTTTTCCTAATTAATCATGATTTGATTTGGGAAATCAAATCTTAAAATATTTTATTTCCATAAGTAGTTTTGATGATTTAGGAAATTGGTTTCCTAAATTGACTTTCCTTAATCAAATATTTCCATAAGTAAAATATGTGATTAGATTTGGAAATTTGTTTCCTAATTTAATCATGATTTGATTTGGAGAATCAAATCTTAAACATATTTTATTTCCATAAATAGTTATGACAAATAAGGAAATTATGTACATGACATAATTGTATGTCATGTAATTGCATTAGATGCATATCATTATGCCATGCGTGTCGTGACATGTAGATGTATGCCATGTATGCCATGCCATGTAGATAATAGTTATTTGCATGCAAAGAGGATGAGACATAAAAACCCTAACTCAATATTAAAGCCTACACCTTCCATTAATATGGTTAGAACCAGAGTTCCGTTTCTTGTTTGGGTTGTTGGACTCTCTCCAAGCCCGGCTCGAACCCGAACATGTTCAAACCATGGAATAGTTTAATAATAATATGGTAAGAGTCTGAGGTCAATCGTTAGGTTTGGTTGTTGGACTCTCTCCAAGCTGGGCTAATTGGTTGAATGCGCTCTAACCATATTAAAACTATTTCTCGATTAATGGGTTGGCTTTAACCTGGAGCATCGGCTTGTTGGACTCTCTCCAAGGTCGATGTAAAGGGAGGTGAAGTTGGGTGCTATGCATATGATGCATACTTGTTAATGTGTTAACAACCCGATATATGTGTGAACATTCAATTAGTTGATAGCACATTGTGGTAGTTGAATATACGTGATATGAAATCGGTATAGTTGATACCTACCGTCGTAGTTATGAATGGCTTGTTGGACTCTCTCCAAGGTTGTTCATATCTATGATGGATATCAGCCCATTCGGAGATGGACCTACGATCTCCTGAAGTGATTTTGGGGTTTTTGAAATTCGAAAAATGAATGGGATTTATGAATGTATAATGATGCATTTCAAAATCATCCTTCTCATATATGCTCGTTTTGTATTTCTAAGATTTATCATGATGTCTTTGAATTTGCGTTCCATTTTGGATTCGAATAAATTGACTGGGCCGAACTTCTTGGACTGGCTTAAGAACTTGAGAATTGTTCTCAAGGTTGAAAAGCTTGCGTATGTCCTCGAAGCACCTCTTCCCGCCCATCCTAGTGACGATGCAACTCCGGACCAATTGTTGGTCTATCAAAAACATGTGACTGATTCTGAACTGACAAGTTGCATCATGCTAGCCGCGATGGAACCCAAGCTACGAAAGCAGCATGAGCATATGGATGCTCATATCGTAGTCCTTCATCTTTATGAGTTGTTTGATAAGCAAGTGAGATTCAAAAGGTTCGAACTCTCCAAGCTCCTCTTCACCTCTGAGATGCAAGAAGGTTCATCTGTGGTACTGCTCAACATGCTGAAGACTGTGGAGCCTTCTGAGAAGCATGAGCAGGGGACGGTGTTGTTAGTTGATTCCTCGAAGAAAGGTTCTAAGAGGGAGTCAAACGAACAACAGAAGGGGAAGAATAAAAAGGCTAAAAAGGCAAAACCATCTCAAAAGGGCACTTGCCATCATTATGGCAAGTAGGGCCATTGGCGAAGAAATTGCATGATTTATCTTGAGTCCGTGAAGAAGAATAAGGCATAAGATGCTCCATATTTTTCATATATCTTCGTTATTGATTGTCATTCTATTTCCTCAGACACTTGGGTATTGGATACTGGGTGTGGCCCACATATATGTAATGACATACATGGGCTAAGGAATAGAAGAAGACTCGTCAAGGGAGAGTCAAATTTACGTGTTGGGAATGGAGAAAAGGTTGCTGCACTCGACATCGGAATGTATTTGTTGAAACTCACTGCAGGACTTGTCTTAGAACTGGACAATTGCTTTTATGTTTCTTCTTTGATAAAGAACATCATTTCTATTTCTTGTTTAAATAGAAATGGGTACCATTTGACTTTTAGTAACAATTGTTGTTACATAACTTTGAATGGAGTTCTTTATGGGACTGGAACTTTAAGCAATGGTATTCATACGTTGGACGTATCTAGTGACATTTGCAATATCAAAGCGAGCAACAAGCGTGCTCGAAAGGGTAATCAATTAGACTCTTATATGTGGCATTGTCGTCTTGGCCATGTAAGCAAGAAATGCATGTCCGAATTACACAGATGTAGAATTTTGGATTCGTTTGAATTGGATTCATACGATACATGCGTATCATGCTTAAAAGGCAAGATGACTAAGTTACCTTTTACTGGAAAAGGTGAACGAGTGGGAGAGTTATTAGGTCTAATACATACTGATGTATGTGGACCTATGTCAACTCAAGCTTTAGGAGGCTATAGCTACTTCATTACCTTCACCGATGATCACTCACGGTTTGGGTATGTGTTCTTGATGAAACACAAGTCTGAAGCCTTTGAAAGGTTCAAAGAATTCATAAATGAAGTAGAGAAACAACATGACAAGAGTATTAATATACTTCGATCGGATCGAGGTGGTGAATACTTAAGTCAAGAGTTTCTTGTTTATCTAAGAGACAATGGCATATTGTCTCAATGGACTCCGTCATATACACCACAGCATAATGGTGTATCTGCGAGGCGTAACCGGACCTTGTTGGACATGGTCAGGTCAATGATGAATCATGCGACTCTTCCCAAGTCCTTTTGGGGCTATGCACTTAAGACACCTGTTTACTTGTTAAACAGAATGCCTACCAAGGTAGTCTCAACTACTCCATATGAGATATGGAATAGTAAGAAACCTCATGTATCTTACTTGAAGATAATGGGTTGTCCTGCTTATGTAAAGCGGACTATATCAGACAAATTGGATGCTAAGTCTGATAAATGTCTATTTATTGGATACCCTAAGGAAACAAGGGGTTACCAATTCTATCATCCTGTGGAACAAAAGGTGTTTGTTTCAAGGCATGCTGTGTTTCTAGAGAAAGAGTTTCTCTTGCAAGAAAACAGTGGGAGTGTCGTCGAGCTTGAGGAGGCTCAAGAGACTCAAATAGACATTGATGAGATACCTGGTGAAACACAACAGCCGACAACTCATAGTGATGAGCAATTGGCTGGACCTATTGTAACACCACATCTTCGTAGATCTGGTAGAACACGCAATATTCCTGAGAGATATGGATTTCTCGTAAGTGAATCGAACGACGTGTTACTCATTGATGATGAGGAGCCTACCAGTTATGAAGAAGTGCTGACAAGTTCATAAAAGGATAAGTGGCTTGGTGCCATGAAGTCGGAAATGGATTCCATGTATGAAAACCAAGTTTGGAACTTGGTTGACCCACCTGAAGGGATAAAGCCTATAGGGTGTAAGTGGGTTTTCAAGAAGAAAACCGACATGGATGGTAATGTGATTACCTATAAGGCTAGATTGGTGGCGAAAGGATATCGTCAAAAACAAGGTGTTGATTATGACGAAACCTATTCGCCTGTAGCTATGCTTAAATCCATTCGGATGCTCCTGGCTATAGTGGCTCATTATGATTATGAGATATGGCAGATGGATGTGAAAACAGCTTTCCTTAATGGAAACCTACTCGAGGACGTGTATATGATACAACCTGAGGGTTTCACATTGGTTGATAAAACCAAGGTATGCAAATTGCGACGGTCCATTTATGGATTGAAGCAAGCATCTAGGAGCTGGAATATCCGTTTTGATGAGACAATCAAAAAGTTTGATTTTTTACAAAATCCAGACGAACCTTGTGTGTACAAGAAGGTTAGTGGGAGTGCAGTCGTGTTCCTAGTATTGTATGTCGATGACATATTACTTATAGGAAATGATGTTTCAATGTTACAGTCAGTGAAGGTTTGGTTATCCAAGACATTCTCTATGAAAGACCTAGGAGAAGCAACCTACATCCTCGGGATTAAGATCGAAATGGTTGCTTGGTCTTTCGCAGTCTACATATATAGACCGAGTGATAAAGAGGTTTAGCATGTCGAAAACCAAGAAAGGTTTCTTACCCATCAGGCATAGGGTACACCTTTCGAAGTTTATGTGTCCGCGCACAGAAGACGAGAGGATTTGCATGAGTAAGATTCCCTATACATCCGCAATAGGATCTATCATGTATGCTATGTTATGTACAAGGCCCGACGTATCGTATGCTCTGAGTGTCACGAGAAGATACTAGTCCGATCCAGGAATGGATCATTGGGCGGCTGTTAAGACGATCCTTAAGTACTTGAGAAGAACTAAGGATGTGTTCCTAATATATGGAGAAGGGTACATGGTGATACGTGGGTATACGGATGTCAGCTCCAGACAGACAAGGATGATTCCATGTCTCAGTCTGGGTATGTATTCACCTAGAATTGAGGCGCAATATGTTGGAACGGTTCCAAGCTTGACGCTATAGCGGATTCTGCCACTAAGGCAGAATACATTGTAGCTTTGGAAGCAGCAAAGGAAGCGGTTTGGATCAAGAAGTTCATCTGTGAACTTGATGTGGTCTCATCAATGATCCAAACATGTGTTTCGCCGCTATCATCTTATTAGAGAGATCATCAGTAGGAACGAAATACAAATCGAGAAAATTCCCACTGAAAGGAACTTAGCGGATCCCTTGACTAAGGCATTACCTCAAAATAAGTTTGAGGGTCATATTCGAGCTTATGATATTGGATACCGTAGCGATTGGCAGTAGGCCAAGTGGGAGTCTGTTAGTAATATATGAGAGATGTCCTAAGGTAATCGCCTTATGTATGAACCATTTATATGATAAATGAAGATTCATTATTTGAGTATACATGTTTCATGTATTTGATTGGATCTTAAACTCATTTACTGAATGTCCACGATACGATTCACAGCATGAGAGAATTTGTGATTGGATCACAACTAATGAGTATCTCTACATGTGTAATTGTGATGTATCGAAATTATCCCTAGTCGATGAATTGATGGATCTGGACACCATCAATTCTGTCGAGACTAGCACAAGGTATACTCCTTGGTGTATCCAAGCAGCTGATTCTCACTCGCTGGAGACATAGTGATGTCCGGAGTTAATCGTGGATGCTAGTTATGGTAACTAGTTCATTAGAGTGACCAGCCGTAAGACTTCATATGGTTCTCTGCATATATAGATATGTCAATGAAGTTCTTACTGTGGCTTAAGTGCGATGTTCCTTATGTTGGGATCTCTTTATGCAAAATAGCATATGCGCAACGGAAAAATTAGGATCCCTTCCACGTGATCCTTGCGAAAGAAAAACTCGTACAAAAATAAATTTCTCATAAGAAAACCTATCTTATAGGAGAGTTCTACCTTTGTTGCGTGCCCTTTGCAATCCCGCTTTTCCTTGGATGTGTTGGTTCTTTTAGCACGTTCAAATATCCTTGGCTCTATATGTATCCACACGAGCAAGCTCTTGTCTCACAAAAGAAAACTAGAAGATCTTTCTTTACTTCTTGCTAGAGAAGTCTCTAAAGGAGAGGAAGGTAGGGAAGAAGAGAAAGGAAGAAGAAGACTACTCTTCTTGCTAGCTTACACTCACAAAACCACACAACAAAAGCCTCTCCCACCAAGCTCTCACCAAACCTTAAGCTCTCTCTCAACTCATTTGGCCGGCAACCCCTTGGGGTGTTTTATAGGATTTGAAAAACCTTTCATCTCCTATCACATTCAATGCAATCAATGGCATTGAAAGATAATTAAACAAGGAGTTATCCTCCTTGTTTTGGCCGGCCACATGTGGAGGAAATCCAAGGGTCAAAACCCTTTGTCTCCTTCCAACTCATCAAGCTTAGGTGGCATGCTTATGTGGCATGCTTAGGTGGCATGCTTATGTGGCATTCATGGATGTTGAATTAATCTTATTAATTCAATAAGCTTATGTTATCATATTGAATTAATCTCATTAAATCAATAAGGTAACATATTGAATTAATCTTATTAAATCAATTAAGCTTAGCATATTGAATTAATCTCATTAAATCAATAAGCTAAAATTCTCATTAAGCTTAAAGTCCAAAAACCATTTTGTACTTAAGCTTATTCCCAAATTATTCTAGTCAAACTAGAATGCACTAATTCTTCTAATCATCATGCTCTTTGTGTGTGACCCTATAGGCTCTCATAACGTTGACAGTAGATCTAAACTCTTTTAGATACACAAGCAATGAGCGACATCTAGCAATACATCATTGCTACCCAAGTTACGAGATAAGTCAAGATTCGACTGACCTTTCCGTGACTACTATAATGTATGACCGTGTCCTTCTATCCTTGATATCAGATTGACCAATGAGGCATAGACCGTGTCATCCTCGATCAATCTATGTGTTTCTTGATCCCTGAGTAAACTAACTCAAACAAATGAGCTCAATATCTCATATTGACTCATTCGAGCGTGGCCATGCGTTTTAGTAGTTCTACTCAATCAAGGGGCCCACAGATATCACTCCCGTCATATGGGAGGGATAGATCCCATCTACATCACTCACATCCCTCCGCATAATTTGTTATATACCCAGTAATCGCCTTTATGGTCCACCCTGTTACGGGTGACGTTTGACGATACCAAAGTACATAACTCCTTATGTAGGGAACCGTAGTGACTTTAAGTTTGAGGACTATTCATACCAATAGTCACATGAGAAAGTTTATGACACTCATATGACGATCCATGAAACTTTCTCATGGCGGGTCAGTTCAGTATATATTCTCTAATATATACCCATGTGTCAACTTGATATCATATATCCATGACTTGTGAGATCAAGTCATCAATTGACCTACATGCTAGTCTTTATGTATTAATATTGCCCTTACATATTAATACTTGACTAGGAACATTTAGGAAAGTGTTCTCTACAGCCTCTCATAATCAATTCTGCCAATTGATGTGTTGTAGATAAGAACCTACTTTTCTAGGGCATTATTATATTTAATTTAGCTGGAACAAGCAAGATGTAAATATAATAACCAATCCTTTGCCTTTATAGAATATGATACAAAATGTTCCCTATTCAACCATCACATGTTTGGTTCTAGGGCTATAACTAACAATCTCCCATTAGCACTAGTACCAATCACTATGATATCTAATACCTAGTGACCTAGTGTGACCATCATGCTTCCTCTGTGCCAAAGCCTTGGTCAATGGATCTGCGATGTTAGCTTCTGTCGGTACTCTGCATATCCTCACATCTCCTCTATCGATGATCTCTCGAATGAGATGGAAGCGCCGTAGTATGTGTTTGGTCCGCTGATGTGATCGAGGTTCCTTAGCCTGTGCAATAGCCCCATTGTTGTCACAATAGAGGTCTATTGGATCTGCAATGCTAGGAACTACTCAAAGTTCACTGATGAACTTGCGGCGCCAACGACCTCCTTTCTTTGCATCGACGCAGCGATAATATACTCTGTTGTAGAATCGACAAGAATCGTGTCTGCTTGAACTTTTCCACTCAGCTCCACCATTCAGGCAAAACACGTACCCCGATTGCGATCTATAGTCATCCTTGTCTGTTTGGAAGCTTGCATCACTGTAACCCTTTACAGCTAGCTCCTCATTGCCTCCAAATATCAGGAAATATTCTTTCGTTCTTCGTAAGTATTTAAGAATATTTTTGACTGCTATCCAGTGACTTTCACCTGGATCCGACTGGTATCTACTCGTCATGCTCAAAGCATACGAGACGTCAGGACGAGTACAAAGCATGGCGTACATGATAGACCCTATGGCAGATGCATAAGAGATCTTATCCATGCGATCTCTCTCCTCCTTAGAAGAGGGACATTGAGTCTTCGAAAGATTCACACCATGTGATAAAGGCAGAAATCCTTTCTTGGAATTTTGCATAGCAAAACTATCTAGCACTTTATCAATGTATGTACTCTGACTTAGGCCAAGTAATCTTTTAGATCTATCTCTATCGATCTTGATGCCTAAAATATAGGCAGCTTCACCTAAGTCTTTCATCGAGAAACAATTCCCTAACCACATCTTCACAGACTGGAGTGAGGGAATATCATTTCCGATGAGAAGTATGTCATCTACATAAAGGACAAGAAATACAACTGTGCTCCCACTATTTCTCTTGTAGACACAAGGTTCATCTTCATTCTTGATGAAACCAAACTCTTTGATTGCATCATCGAATCGAAGATTCCAGCTTCGAGAGGCTTGCTTTAGTCCATAAATGGACCTTTGCAGTTTGCATACCTTTCCAGGATGCTTTGGATCTTCAAAACCCTCAGGCTGTGTCATGTACACATCCTCGAGTAGCTTTCCATTGAAGCGGTTTTGACATCCATCTGCCAGATCTCATAATCGTGGTAGGCTGCAATAGCAAGTATGATCCGAATGGATTTAAGCATCGCAACTGGTGAAAAGGTTTCATCATAGTCAATACCATGAATTTGTTTGAATCCTTTAGCCACCAATCTACCTTTATAGGTATGCTTATTACCATCCATGTCAGTCTTTACTTTAAAGACCCACCTACACCCAATAGGTTTTACCCCTTCAGGTGGATCAACCAAAGTCCATACTTGGTTAGTGTACATGGATTCCATTTCGGATCTCATGGCCTCTAGCCATTTCTCGGAATCTGGGCTCATCATAGCTTCTTGATAGGATGTAGGCTCGTCAAGATCGACAAGCAATACTTCACCGTTTTCAGTCAAGAGAAAAGAATATCTCTCAGGTTGACGACAGATCCTATCAAATCTACGAAGAGGTTGGTCTACTTGAACAGGTGTTTGCTCCACAACTCTTTGGGCAACAATTTCTTCATCCACAACACTTTGTGGTGCCTGTTCATTTTCCATCGAAGCCTTAGTGTTATCTTCATCCCGAATTTCTTCAAGATGAATTTTACTCCCACTAGTTTTTCTAGAAATAAATTCCCTTTCTAGAAAGACAGCATTTCTGGCAACAAACACCTTGTCATGTGTGGGATTGTAAAAGTAATATCCCTTAGTTTCCTTGGGATATCCTACAAAATAACACTTATCTGATTTGGGTCCTAGTTTATCTAAGACTTGACGTCTAACATAAGCTTCACAACTCCAAATCTTTATAAAAGACATTTTGGGACTCTTCCCAGTCCATAATGTGTATGGTGTCTTTTCTACGGCTTTTGATGGGACGCGATTAAGTGTGAAAGCAGCTGTCTCTAGAGCTAAACCCCAAAAGGAAGTAGGTAGATCATTCTGGCTCATCATTGATCGTACCATATCTAATAGAGTACGATTTCTCCTTTCAGATACACCATTCCATTGTGGTGTTCCAGGTGGAGTGAGTTGGGATATTATCCCACACTCAGCCAGGTGATGACGAAATTCTTGACTAAGATATTCACCACCTCGATCTGATCGAAGTAGCTTAATACGCTTACCAAGTTGGTTTTGTACTTCATTCTTGAATTCTTTTAACTTTTCAAAGGATTCTGACTTATGTCTCATCAAATATAAGTAGCCAAATCTACTCATATCATCAGTGAAAGTAACAAAGTACTTATAGCCCCCTCTGGCTTCGACATTGAAAGGGCCACATACATCAGTATGTATGAGTCCTAACAAGTCCGTCGCTCTCTCGCCATGTCCACTAAATGGAGTTTTAGTCATCTTTCCTAAAAGACAAGATTCGCATACCTCATATGATTCAAAATCAAATGAGTCCAATAATCCATCTTTATGGAGTTGGGATATGCGTTTTTCATTTATGTGACCTAGGCGTGATTTGGTTCAAATCATTCGATTTGAACCGTTTATATTTAAGTTATAAATTGTGTTTTCTAAATCTAGAACATAGAGACCATTCATAAGTGGTTCATTACAATATAACATTTCATTCAAATAAATGGAACAACATTTGTCCTTTATTATAAAAGATAAGTTTTTCTTGTCTAAACAAGATACAGAGATAATGTTCTTTGTTAATACACGTAAAAAAAAGAACTCCTCTAGTTCTAAGATAAGCCCGGTGGCAAAAAAAAAATATGTTCCTCTGACTCTGGGACTTTTGCCATTGCCTACTCGTAGGTCCACTTCGCCTTTTGCCATTAGTCTACTATTTCTCAGTCCCTGTACATTAGTACAAATGTGAGATGCACATCCGGTATCTAATACCCATGTAGAAGAAATAGATAGATTAACTTCTATAACGTGTATACCTGAGGCAGAAGTCCCACTTCTTTTATTCTTTACTTCCTCAAGGTACAGTTTACGTTCTTGCTTGAGGATAATCCTCAAGTTCCTATACCAGTCTAGAAAGTTAGCTCCATTGAGCTTGTCTTTCTCAAGGACAGATCGCAAGTTGAGGGGGTGTGTCGTGTTAGATGAAATGGTGATCTACAACATTAAAATGCAAAATTAAGTATCATACCTAAGTCATTTAATTAGGCCTTTAATTAAATGAGGCTCCCACTAAATACTAATAGCTACTATTTAGCTATAAATTTATATGGGATAAAAGATCCACATCATAATTCGTCTTGAGTTAGCTTTGGCTAATCGCCCAAGACGTAGTATGATTAGGTAGGCAATCTTTTTCCAATTACATCTGATGTAACTCTTTAATAGCTTTGGTTAAGTTTAGATTAGTTTAGTGCTTATTCCTAAACCAGCTTCCAGGCCGTGGCGAGGCACAGAGGCCTTCTTGGATATCGGAGCAACGACCACTTCTAAGACAAAGCTGATGTTCGGAAATCACACAAAACTAATTTTTAAACTTATGTTCAAAGCTAATATATGCCTCTACTTTAAAAACTTAATTAAGTCTTAACCAAGTTTGATAGCGGGACATCACGATTGTCCACTCGCACTCTTCCAAGATAAAATGCATTGCTTTGCTTTGGCAAACCCAATAACAAATGATCGAGGAAGTAGTGAGTACCAAACTTTGGTAGGCATATCGTTTAGACTTATTAAGAAATAAACTTAAACATGCATCACATACATATTAGCATACATCACATATAAGCTAAATTATCACATACATATTAGCATACTAAGCGTGTCATGGTTATGGCCCTTATTCTACAATCTTCTCAAGCCAATGAGAAGATTGATTGGTCAACCTAGGGATAGCATCTTCTCCCAAGTGCTTCCTTTTGGTTGTCGTGTGTTGTTGACTTCCTCCTTGTAACATCATCTTCCAATGGACCCTCCATCTTTGTTGCGTATATTACAAAAATAGAAATACTCGAGTTACATTCGAGTCTAAAACAAATTTTTACAACAAGATTTTTAGGAGAAAGGCACGACTTCAGTAGTATTAAGAATTACAACACACATTCACACACAAACTGGGACTAGGCCATAACCATGCACCATGTCATTTTTAACTTTTAAAAGACATCGGATATTTTATTATGTTTGATAAATTGCTAATGCAATTATCAACTCATAATAAAATTTATCCTACTTCTATATCATATATAAAATAGAGAAAACCTATTTTTATACGATCTTTCACAAGTGGCTCTGATACCACTGTTGGGATCTCTTTATGCAAAATAGCATATGCGCAACGGAAAAATTAGGATCCCTTCCAAGTGATCCTTGCGAAAGAAAAACTCGTACAAAAATAAATTTCTCAAAAGAAAACCTATCTTATAGGAGAGTTCTACCTTTGTTGCGTGCCCTTTGCAATCCCGCTTTTCCTTGGATGTGTTGGATCTTTTAGCACGTTCAAATGTCCGTGCCTCTATATGTATCCACACGAGCAAGCTCTTGTCTCACAAAAGAAAACTAGAAGATCTCTCCTTTACTTCTTGCTAGAGAAGTCTCTAAAGGAGAGGAAGGTAGGGAAGAAGAGAAAGGAAGAAGAAGACTACTCTTCTTGCTAGCTTACACTCACAAAACCACACAACAAAAGCCTCTCCCACCAAGCTCTCACCAAACCTTAAGCTCTCTCTCAACTCATTTGGCCGGCCACCCCATGGGGTGTTTTATAGGATTTGAAAAACCTTTCATCTCCTATAACATTCAATGCAATCAATGGCATTGAAAAATAATTAAACAAGGAGTTATCCTCCTTGTTTTGGCCGGCCACATGTGGAGGAAATCCAAGGTTCAAAACCCTTTGTCTCCTTCCAACTCATCAAGCTTAGGTGGCATGCTTATGTGGCATGCTTAGGTGGCATGCTTATGTGGCATTCATGGATGTTGAATTAATCTTATTAATTCAATAAGCTTATGTTTTCATATTGAATTAATCTCATTAAATCAATAAGGTAACATATTGAATTAATCTTATTAAATCAATTAAGCTTAGCATATTGAATTAATCTCATTAAATCAATAAGCTAAAATTCTCATTAAGATTAAAGTCCAAAAACCATTTTGTACTTAAGCTTATTCCCAAATTATTCTAGTCAAACTAGAATGCACTAATTCTTCTAATCATCATGCTCTTTGTGTGTGACCCTATAGGCTCTCATAACGTTGGCAGTGGATCTAAACTCTTTTAGATACACAAGCACTGAGCAGCATCTAGCAATACATCATTGCTACCCAAGTTATGAGATAAGTCAAGATCCGACTAACCTTTCCGTGACTACTATAATGTATGACCATGTCCTTCTATCCTTGATATCAGATTGACCAATGAGGCATAGACCGTGTCATCCTCGATCAATCTATGTGTTTCTTGATCCCTGAGTAAACTAACTCAAACAAATGAGCTCAATATCTCATATTGACTCATTCGAGCATGGCCATGCGTTTTAGTAGTTCTACTCAATCAAGGGGCCCACAGATATCACTCCCGTCATATGGGAGGGATAGATCCCATCTACATCACTCACATCCCTCCGCATAATTTGTTATATACCCAGTAATCGCCTTTATGGTCCACCCTGTTATGGGTGACGTTTGACGATACCAAAGTACATAACTCCTTATGTAGGGAACCGTAGTGACTTCAAGTTTGAGGACTATTCATACCAATAGTCACATGAGAAAGTTTATGACACTCATATGACGATCCATGAAACTTTCTCATGGCGGGTCAGTTCAGTATATATTCTCTAATATATACCCATGTGTCAACTTGATATCATATATCCATGACTTGTGAGATCAAGTCATCAATTGACCTACATGCTAGTCTTTATGTATTAATATTGCCCTTGCATATTAATACTCGACTAGGAACATTTAGGAAAGTGTTCTCTACAGCCTCTCATAATCAATTCTGCCAATTGATGTGCTGTAGATAAGAACCTACTTTTCTAGGGCATTATTATATTTAATTTAGCTAGCACAAGCAAGATGTAAATATAATAACCAATCCTTTGCCTTTATAGAATATGATACAAAATGTTCCCTATTCAACCATCACATGTTTGGTTCTAGGGCTATAACTAACACCTTAGACTTGCGATATTCAAGTCATATTGATCATGGAGACTTATGCTTTGACATCTTAAGCAAACATCTCTAAGGAGATGTGGACCCGGGATGATTGGGTATAAGTCGAAGTGATCGAAGGTGTTTGAATAGCCTATAAAGGATTCACCACTCCTTGCGAGGAGATGTATACTCATGGCCTCTCGTCGGATTGTTACTAAAGTCTTTGGCCAATGCATTACATGTTTAGAGTAAGGTACTCTTCGATACATGTGGAGTAACTAGAATCCGTAGGACGAGGAAATGATACCTGGGCTAGGTGTGACGTAGTCAGCCTAGTGGGGACTGACACTATAGACCAAGTCCTGAACCAAGTGGGTATAAGATGAGTGAAGGGAATGGGGCACGATTCATTCGAGCTGCTGAAGGGTTTCAGAAATAGTTCTGGATCAACCGTTGATCTTTTCAGTTAATTGGGGATCATGATGTACTACTAGGTGCCACTCATGATCGTTCTATAATTAATGGTTAATTATAGACGGCCAACATAAACCGAGAACCTATTTGGTCACACGCACAATGAGCGTAATCCAAAGGATTTAAAACGAGCTTGAGAATGGGATTCTCAGACCGAGAGAAACAAGGTTTGGTTGGACCAAACATGAAGCGAGCATGAAATCGTTTCAGTCGCAATGGAAGCGTGGATGTGCCGTGTCTTATGAAGACATAATGGATGAACCAAAATGGTTTGGTTCTAATCCAATGGAGGAGAATAAACCAAAGGGTTTGGTTTATTTTAAACGAATGAACTAAAAGTTGGTTCGGTTCGTTTTAACTTAAAATAAACCATCATTGTTTTGTTTATTTTAACTTATCTTAATGGAGCAGGTTAACGGGCCTAATGGTTATGATCCAATAACCATTAAGAGAATTAGTTCTCTATAAAAGAGGGCTTAAGGGATAATTAATCCCTAATCCAAAACCCTAGCTTGGAGTTGCCGCCCAACCTTCATTGCCGCCCAACCTCCATTGCCGCCCAGCTTGTTGTGCCGGCGACCAAGCTTCAGCCGGTGATCCTCCGGCAACCCTCCGATGATCTCCTATAGGTTTGGCATCAAGGTGAGCCTTTTCTTCCCTTGGTTGGCCGGCGCCTATCTACTCCACCAAAGCTGTCCAGTTTTTATGGACAGCTTGTTCTCCTCTCGTCGGATCTTCGTTTGGACGACGGTTAGAACTCCGACAGTGGCTAACTTACCGGGGATTCAATCTCCGGTAATCGTCTGAGGTGGAGGACGAAGGATTCGTCAATTGGTTGACGAATACCTCTCCGGAGAAGCGAGTTTTGAGAACTCGTATTAGGATCCGAATTTGGATTCGGATCGTGATCATCTCTCGATCACGTCGTCTTCAACACGAGACTAGTAACCCGTACGAAGACGAAGCTCGTGGCTTAGCGAAGTCATCCCGAGGAACTCGGCGTGGATACAGATAGAGACGATTCTAGCGATGATCGTTCCGGTTGATGCCGTTCCCGCTACACGTCATACGAAAGGTATAACGTAGATAAATTTCCTTTTATTGCAAATTTAAATTTACGGTTATGTCTACACTTGTTGTAATATGCATGCGTTTGTTGTGTGTGTTGTAATAAATGTAGATTTATTATTTTTATTGCTTCCACTGTGTTCATGTTTACGAAACGTGATCAAACACACACACGCCGCGGTGTCAGAAACCCAACAATGTGAGCAAAAACTACTCTTAAAACCCTATATGTTTTGCTCACATTATAAGTCTAAGTGTGTAGTCTTATTGGCAAAAGTCCAATTGTACAGTCTTGGCCATGTAAGTCCAAGTGTGTAGTCTTGATAGTGAAAGTCCAAGTGTGTTGTCTAGGTAGTATAAGATAAAGTGTGTAGTCTTAGAAGCGTATGTCCCGTAGGCACGACCTCTTGGCAAAGGAAGACCCAGTAGCATGACAATGCGGATGGAAGCACTTAAGGGCTAGCACAAGGGTGAGGAGTCATGGACTCAAACCAAAGGCATGAGGCTGATGGAAGTGGCTTGAAGTCTTAGACCTAGGCTAAGGGTACCCAATGGCTTGACACAACCAATGGATTACTTGAAGTCTAGCATAAGGGCGAGGAGTCATGGACTCAAACCAAAGGTGCGGCTGATGAAAGTTGCTTGAAGGCTTAGGTCTAGACTAAGGGTAAATTTCAAGCATGAGGGGATCATACTTGGGTGTTAAACATCAGTTGTGAGGTTTACCAGTCAACTGAGACTTGGTCCAGTCAACTGGTGGGTTAAAACAATAAGACATATTATTTTGTAGTCAATTGAGATTATGGACTAGTCGACTGGTCGAGTGCTCGACACTTGATAGCTTAGAAGACTCATGTAGTCGACCGAGATCATGGACCAGTCGACTAGTCGAGTGGTTAGATCGCCTTGAGCTAGTGCTTGGTCGACTGTGACTCAAGAAACTGACTAATGCTTGGGTAGTCGATTGGTGGTTTGGACTAGTCAACTATACACTAGTAGTTGGCTTCTGTGATTGAGCAGTCGACTAGCTTTAGTGGACAAGAGCACAGAGTGTTTTTGAGATAAATTTTGTCTCATTGCAATCGATTGATAGCTATTGGTATTCAACTGTTGCATCAGGGTAGTCGACTAATTGACCAAATATAATGTTGATTAGTCTGTTATTGAGCAGTCGACTAGCTTTAGTGGACAAGAGCACAGAGTGTTTTTGAGACAAATTTTGGCTTATTGCAATCGATTGATAGCTATTGGTATTCAACTATTGCATCAGGGTAGTCGACTAATTGACCAAATATAATGTTGATTAGTTTGTTATGAGACAACGGTACAGTGACCAATCAACAGGTGGGTAAGGCCAGTCGATTGATTAGCAGAAAATCAACCCGACATAGGTCATAAAAGGAGGATTCGTGGAAGATTTGTGTAGCTGGTTCAAGGGAGATTTTAGAGAGGAATTGCTTCTACATTCAAGGTCTTCAAAATCCTTTCAAAGCAACCAACAAACAAACGATCAAAGCACTCTTGTGTAAAGCTCCCTTTTCGATTGTATTTCATTTTTATACTCTACGCTTGTATTGTTTGGTTGTTGTTTCATGTACAATCTAGAAGTTGTTAGAAGGTTTCCTCCACTTTTGTGTTCATCCAAAGGAAAAGATAGTGGAACATTGAAAGAAGAGTAATCCGCCTTAAGGATTATCCTGGGGTAGGAGTGGATCGTTGAATCACATTAAAATCAATTTGTTGTGCTTGTGCTTGTGTATTTGCGTTTTTGTTTATTTTTTATTTTGTTTCCGTTGTGTATTAACAACTTGTAGCCAATTATGACACAATCGAGAGTGAAAGAGATCGAAGAATCGCTATTCAAGTCCTCTAACATGTCACAAGATCCCTAACAATTGCTATTAGAGCGTGGACGCTATTAAAGGACTAACCGCTGAAAGAGCAAAGCTAGAGGATCCGATGGAGTTCAACGATGGACAAGGATACAACATTGGAGTTCCACCTTCCTTAGACTGTGAAGATTTTGCTTATTGGAAAGGAAGAATGGAGTATGTATTGATGAATGACATAGAAGATTGGTTCATAGCCATGGAAGGATTCGAGGCTCCCATGGATAAAAGGGTAGAATACTCAAGAAGAAGAAATGTGAAGGACCAAAAAACCACGCTAATAGGGGGGGGGGGTGAATAGCGTATTAAAAACATTCTTTCTTTTCGTATTTATAACCAATGTAACTTGAATGTTAGTGCAATCAACCCATGAAATGGTTTTGATGTGTGTGACAAAGGGTTTAAGTTAGGTTGTTATTGTGATTTGATATGTGCGTTGGAGTCTTGCAGGGCTTAGTAATTCGCACATGGAGCCTTGGCGAGTTTCACCTCTCATGACTCGGTCCTTGAGTCGGTGAAGGATGACTTTGCGGAAGCCGTGCGCTTGGAGCATCCGAGGGACCACCGGACGAGGAGCTTGGAGTGAAGCGGAAAGGAGACTTCAGGGCGAGACGTGAAGGATGGCACTGCAGAGTCGTGCGCTTGGTGCATCCGAGGGGCGTGGCCGGACGAAGACAACTTCAAAGGCGAGGGACTTCAAGGGATGAGAGTGAGCGAATGTAACCCGGGAAGGGGTAGTGCTCTTAGGTGAAACTTGGCCATTTGGCTAAGTGTCGGATGAGGTTTCCTGATACCAGTCAATTGCCATAAAATGGCAATCGACTGCTCTGAGTCAAACGAGGTTCGACTGGTATCCGACTGATGGGTTTATTCCCAGCAGTCGACTTCTAAGTCGCGGGCACAGAACCTCTCATAGCTGATTGGGCAGTCGACTACAGAGGCAGCAGTCGACTGATGGATACATCAGTCGACTACCAATGGATCCTTTGGACTACAACGGTCGGGATTCAACGTGTTCGGAGGTCGTTGTAGTGGCGGTAGTCGATTGCCAAGGGAAGCAGTCGACTGGTGGCGGCCAATGAAAAGAAATCAACCCTCTCTATAAAAAGAGAGGGTGTTGGGCTTTGGGAGGCTAATGCTTCTCTTCTAAACAGCTCTCAAAGTGCCCTAAACATTTTCCACTCTTCTACTAGTGCTAATCTTCATTCTATTGTAGAAGAGTGATCCTTGTGTAAAAGAGGTTACCTCCACCTAGCTTTGTGCAAAGGAGAGATCTAGTGGAATTGGCAAAGGAGTGATTCACCTTGGACGAATCGGAGACCGTGGATTAGCGGCGTAGCCGTGAACCACGTTACATATTGTGTTAGCATTGTTTATCTTTGTTTTTGTTGTTTTTTTTGCTTGTCTTGTTTTTTTTTCCGTTGCGTTAATAGTTTTTTTAGACGAGCAAATTCCACCATCATACGAAAGAGTGCTATTCACCCCCTCTAGTCGGCCAACATCTACACTTCATCGATCCTACAAGTGGTATCAGAGCGAAGAAAAGCTTGTCGAGGACTAA
Organism: Wurfbainia villosa; assembly: GCA_025175895.1. Classification (NCBI taxonomy): domain Eukaryota; kingdom Viridiplantae; phylum Streptophyta; class Magnoliopsida; order Zingiberales; family Zingiberaceae; genus Wurfbainia; species Wurfbainia villosa. The sequence continues at coordinate 43,522,318 of CM045999.1, read as the reverse complement.
CCGCCACAACAAGCACATTTAAGAATGGCCGGCCCCAACATTCACCCACCGAAATTTGAAGGAGAATTCGCTTGGTGGAAGAAGCGAATGGAAGTATTCTTTGAAACTGATTTCGATATTATGCTTATAATGGAAAACGGTTTTAAGATGCCTAGGGATGAAGAGGGGAGAATACTAGACAAGTCAAGGTGGACTAAAAAGGAAAGAGAGGAACACCTTGCAAATTCAAAGGCTAAACATCTTATCCTCAACGTACTTCCCCAACAAGAGATCAACCAAATTGGGGATTGCTCTAGTGCCAAAGAGATGTGGGAGAAGCTAGTGGAGCTTCATGAAGGCACATCCGAGGCAAAGCTAGCAAGGAGAGATGCCCTTCGCTCCCAACTCAACAATATCAAACTCGATAAAAGGGAGAAGGTAACATCTCTACATTCAATATTTAAAGAAATCCTTAACGGTTTATCTAGTGTAGGGGAGAAGCTCTCCAATAGGGACATGCTCATGAAGGCAATAGATGCTTTTCCCCGATCATCCAAGTGGAGTTCAATGGTGGACTCATTATATATTTCAAAGAATCTAGAGGTAATTACTCTAGATGAATTTTTCTCCACTATGGAATTGCATGAATCTAGGCTTGAAGGAGTAGTAGAAGAGCCAAGACTTCAACCATCAAGGGGAGTGGCACTATTAGCAAACAAAGGGAAGAAGAAGATGGAAACTCCTTCCTCCTCTGATGAAGCATCCTCCTCCTCCTCCAAGGATAGCACGGAAGAAGCCTATATGGTAAGGAGGGTAAGACGTGCATTAAAAGGGGTTTAAATTTAATAAATCTAATGATAGGAGAAGAAGACCAAAAGTGAAAGTTATTTGCTACAATTGCCAAGGAGAGGGACACATAAGGGATAATTGTCCCCTCCTAAACAAAAGCAAGGAAGAGAGGAGGAAGAAGGAAGAAAAGAAGAAGAAGGGGAGCAAGAAGAAAAAGGAAGATGAGATGAAGGCCAAAGAAAAGGGAAAGACCAAAGCACTAAAAGCAAAGACATGGGATAATCCTTCTTCCTCATCCTCATCCGAAGAGGAAGAACATGTCTACTCAAACCTTGCCCTAATGGCCTTTGACGACCTAGACTCCTCCTCCACCAAAAATGAAGAATCAAGCACAAGTGAGGAGAGCTCTAGTGAAGGGGGAGTTTTTCACCATCATCGGAATCGGAGGAAGAGGACATGGAGACTATGGTAACGAACCTCTCACCAAGTAAAATAGTTTCCATGATTTCTAGTCTTACTAAGGATCTATTTAGGGCCAAAAAGAAAAATAAGAGCATGTTGGATCAAATTAAGGACTTAGAGGAAAAATTAGAAAAAGCATGCTTAAATGTAAATGATAATATTTCTTCTAGCTTAAATGATGCATGCTCACATGAATATATGCCATTTAATGTTAGTGATGCATGTATGGATGAAAATAGGGCTCTAAAGGAAAAGGTAGATTATTTGACTAAGGCCTTAGAAAAGTTTACAATTGGCTCCAACACTCTTAACATGATCATAGGGAGCCAAAGGGCAAGCTTCAATAAGAAAGGCCTAGGATATAAAGAAAATAAAAATGAAAAGGCCTATAAATGTTTAATTGCTAGGGGTCAAGATAAAAAGAAGATAATTGCTAGAAAATGGATCCCTAAGGAATTTTTAGTGAACCCCATAGGCAAGAATTTATTTTGGGTTCCTAAATCCATCCTAAAGGCTAAGGAAAACCCTAGGATAGTCAACCATAAGGATTTCACCTATATTATATTTTTGGTTGACTTAGGATGGCGGGACAATATTCTTGAAATAGTGTTAGGTGATGATAATGCACCTATAAATAGATAAATAATGTTTTAAGTTATATTTGCCTTATTATCATGATGTAATACCTAATGCATGATCACAATTTGATGAATACACTTGTTTCATGATCATAATATGAAATTCATACATATATGTCTTTATGATCATGTTGGATGTTAGGATGCTACTTAACCTTGTATAGAATTGCATGAAAATAATGGTTAAGTATATAAAAATACCTCTAGGATACATCTCACACTCACGATAGGCTACCATGATTGAAAACTTAGCATGGGTGAGATGATAGGATGATACAAATGTCCACTAATGCCTATGACATTTAGATGGTCATTTAAAGTAACAAAATAGCAATAATAGATCTATCATGGGGAAGACTCATGTTTAATTCATAGACATATTGCCCAAAGATCAGGGTTGGATATTTCATATGTTTTCAAAACAATTTCTTACTTAAAAATCTACATGTTCATGTTTTGAAACAATCTAAAGCAAAACTAGGTGTTAAAATGGATACAAATTGGATCAAAACACTAGTTGTTTTTAAAGCTTTTGGATTTTTGCTAAATCATTGAAAATATAATGATTTTTCATGAAAAACTATTTTTCATTGATAAAGAACCCTAAAAGAAATGAGTTCCACAAATTTCACTATTTTTGAATTTTCTGGAATTTTTAGTGCATTTCTGAAATTCATCCAGAAAATTAAAAAATTTGATTTCCTTGTGCGATCTCTTGCCATCATCGATGCTTGATCGATGATTAATCTGATTTTATTAGGTTTTTAAGTGTTTTTGATTTTTTGTTTCTCTCTAGAATTGATACCATGACATATAAACCCTATTTAATCTTTTTGATGGTGTCAAAGGGGGAGAAATATACATGTTTAAGTAAGGGGAATGTATTTAGGGGGAGTTTCATGTATTAAGGGGGAGAGTTGTTAATCATGTTATTTACATGCTTTATTTCCTTAATATTTTATCAAATATTTTTACCTAACTTAAACTTATTACCACACATCAAAAAGGGGGAGATTGTTAATGCAATCAACCTGTGATATGGTTTTGATGTGTGTGGCAAAGAGTTTAAGTTAGGTTGTTATTGTGATTTGATATATACGTTGGAGTCTTGCAGGACTTAGTAATTTACACATGGAGCCTTGGCGAGTTTCACCTCTCATGACTCGGTCCTTGAGTCGGTGAAGGATGGCTTTGCGGAAGTCGTGCGCTTGGAGCATCCGAGGGACCGCCGGACGAGGACCATGTGTAGGGATGTATACTGAAAAGTCTATCTTTTGTATGAACATCTTAATTTTGAAATACGAATCACATGATCATTGTTTGCATATTTTTATGGTTATGCAATATTGTCTAATACTTTACATTATAGATAACATGGTGTGTGGTGTCACACAGGAGATCTTTTTATCGGCCCCTTGAAAAGTATAAGTAAAGGCTCACAACCGAGATGGCTTTGAACAAACCATTGGAATGGTTGTAGTGTGATTTCGTATTGGTTTGTCTTGACCATAGAATCACACTAGTGCACTTTGTGTGTATTGAGCAGGACCGACATAGAGGTGATTCGATTTATTGTTGACTACATAATCGAATCAGACCTCAGATATTATTTAGTACATGATCTTAATCCTGATATAATAACGGGCACATATACTTAGTACTCATCTCTTTGATTTACCAATGGGCGAGATTTATAGATTAAATCGATAGGCTTAGTAAGTTGGGAGATGATATTATTTATATGGTATGTCGTTGATTATAGGAGGAAACCAAGTCCTATATATTAGGATGATGATGTCCCCTTGAGGAGCTCATAAGGTTCATCATGTAAACCCTGTAGATGGACTTGGTCCGGCAAGATGAAAAGGTAGAGTGGTACTACTCAAAGAGTTAGATGTTGATTAATTAATGGTCAGTAAATTAATTAATCGACGGAAATTCGAGATCTTAAACACGGGGAGAAAATGTACAAATAATATATGGAGCCCATATTATCATATGGGGATTGGTGAGGTAGATCAATGATGAATCTTTAGTGGATTGGATCATCATTAGTGGATCGGACTTTATGTGGGCTTGATCCATGGGTGGCCAAGACCCAACTCCTCCTCATGGTCCCTAATATAGCATATTAACACCTCATGATGCTTAGATCCAATGGATAGAAATAAAACTCTAAGATCCATTGGTAGAGATTAAATCTCTAAGATCCGACGGTTGAGATTAAATCTCTAGATCCAACGGTTGAGATTAAATCCCTAGAACCAATGGATGAGATTAATTCATGACTTATCCCTAACTCTATAAAAGGATGGCATGGGAGTTGGCGTGAACAAGATTGAAGGAGAGCTAGGGTTTTTGTGCGGCAAGGAAGAGGAATCCTAGTTGAGATAGGATTAGGATTAGGGTTTGGAGGCAAGGGTGGCACCAACTAAGGAAGGTATTCTTCTCTCCTTCTTCCTCTTTTGGCCAACGTCCAGCACCTCTCTAGCCTCTTTTCCAGCCTTGGCCGGCGCCCAAAATCTCCCTTCTCCTTCTCCTTAGGTGGTGGAAATGTAACGCCCGTAAAATTTTAAACTATGCAAAGTAATTATATAGGTTTTAAGGCAATAAAATGTTTAAAATAAAATAAAATAAAAGATGGTTATTGGTAGGATTTGAACCATGAACCTCCTAATAGGGAGGTAGCCTTGACACCACTAGACCCTAGGATAATTTATGGATAAGATATATAAAGATTGTAGAAGACCATAGGATGATTCATGGATAAGATATATAAAGAATATACAAAGAATATAGATGGGAAGATGAGGAGTGGGTACATCCCCTCCCATGAAAGGATGAAGAGTGTTCATTCCCTAGGTATTAAAGAGGAGAATTAAGAGAAGAGAGGAAGTAAAACCCCACTTTCCTTCTTCATTCTCCTTCTTCCTCATACTTGGCCGAATTTCCCATTTCCCCTTCCTCCCTTTTTCATCCCAAGCTCTAGAAATTTTATAAGAATTTTTGTATGATTATAATGGGCTTTATGTGGGCTCTTTCAAAAAAAAAAATAAAAGAAATAGAGCCAAAAAGGATGCATGGCCTAGGAATTGAACCCCAAACCTCTAGTAGAAACCTAATCCCTAAAGATGCATCGAATAGACAAAAGTCCGGCAGGGTTATGCTATTAGAGGAACATGGGAAATGATAGTTAAGGGTAAGGGAGGCTAAGGGACACTTCAAGTGAATAAATAGGGGAATGAGGAGACATGAGAAATCAAATTTGACATCTTCTCCTTCTCTTGTTCTTCCTCACCGAAACCTATCTTCTCCCTTTCCATTTTCCGAAATTCATCCAAGCAAGAAGAAGGCTAGGTTTGGCTTCCCTTAGGTCATCTTCCAACTAAAAGCAAAGCAAAGGATGTAAGTATCCCTCACCTGCATACGAGTAGCTTTCGGTTGATGTTTTTGAAAAAAAAATCCCAATGATATATTCGGCCAAGCTTAGTTTTGATGTTCCAAGGAAGTTCTATATCATGTTTTGTAAGAAGAAGATGATGTTAGGATGTAAAATGAATTAGGTTAAAAGATAACCCTAGAAACCCCTATGGACTATTCGGCCAACACATGTTTTTGGGTGTCTTATTGAAGTTCTATACCTTGTTTTACATGCATAAGATGATGTTAGAATGTAAAATGAATTAGGTTAAAAGATAACCCTATAAACCCCTATGGACTATTCGGCCAACACATGTTTTTGGGTGTTTTATTGAAGTTCTATACCTTGTTTTACATGCATAAGATGATGTTAGAATGTAAAATGAATTATGTTAAAAGATAACCCTAGAAACCCCTATGGACTATTCGGCCAACACATGTTTTTGGGTGTTTTATTGAAGTTATATACCTTATTTTACATGCATATGATGATGTTAGGATGTAGAATGAATTAGGTTAAAAGTTAACCCTAGAAACCCCTATGGACTATTCGGCCAACATATGTTTTTGAGTGTTTTATTGAAATTCTATACCTTGTTTTATATGCATATGATCATGTTAGGATGTAGAATGAATTAGGTTAAAAGTTAACCCTAGAAACCTTTATAAACCATTCGGCCATCATGGGTTTTTGGTGTTTTATTGAAGGCTTATATCTTGTTCTACATGCACATGATGATGTTAGGATGTAGAATGAATTAGGTTAAAAGACTAACCCTAAAAGCCTACATGGACCATTCGGCCACCCCTTGGTTTGAAGTTTCAATGAAGTTTTATGCTATGTTTTGTTGGCATATGATGATGTTAGTATGTTTGTTGGATTAGGTTAAGGGTTTAACCCTAAAAGCTCCATGAACCATTTGGCCAACCATTGTTCCATAGCATGCTCTAGGTTAAGTTAATATGTTTTATGTTTAAGTGAATTAATGTGTACTTGTGATATTAAATGATGCTAGATGAAGATAACATGCTTTGGGTTAGTGTTTACTTATCCTTGATGTTTATGCCTATGCCATGCCCTATATGTATGTGATATTTAATATATGTTATGAAATGAAATACGATATGATCATGAAATGAAAAACGATATGTTCATGAAATGAATATGATATGATTATGAAATGAAGTATGATATGTTTAAGAGATGAAAAAAAATGATATGTTCATGAAGTGAAGTATGATATGTTATGAAATGAAGTATGCTATGTTTGCAAAATGAAATAAGATATGTTATAATAAAAGCATATAAGTATTTTACCTTCTGCATGGCTTGTACCAGGACCCTAACATGATCCAAAGGGATGGGCTCCTAAGATACCCTAGGTCAACGGACTAAGATCGGGCCTAGGATGGGCTCCTATGTATGATTGCCCCTAGGTTGACGGACTAAGATCGGGCCTAGTACGGGATGGACTCCAAGATGCCCTAGGTCGATGGAGTAAGACTCGGGCCTAGGATGGGCTTCTACGCTATGACGATTGCCCTAGGTCGACGGACTAAGATCGGGCCTAGTAACATAGTAGGTTCGAGACTTGCTACCTCGGGTCTATTTAGGGATGCGCGCTATTATGAAGAAGTGGTACAATGCCGGGCCCAAATATGTTGAGATTAATGTTAGGTACCTAAAATATATGTTTTCAAAAAGCATCCTACATATGTTTACATGATTTGATTGTTAGGTTCACATGCTATGTTGATATGTCATATATATATGTTGCATGTTATGTTTGATATGTCATGTTTATGCTGCTATGTTACATGTGATGTATGTTATGTTTGATATGTCATATATAGGTTGTATGTTATGTTGAGATGACATGTATATGTTGCTATGTTACATATGTTGTATGTTATGTTTGATTAAGTCATATATTTACATGATATGCTGCTATGATATGTATGTTACATGTTATGTTACTTATGTTACTTATGCTACACGTTAAGTTGCTTATGCCATATATGTTACATGTTATGTTGCTTATATGTTATGAATGTTACATGCCAAGATTAATGTTGATGTATGGTTTTTGTGAGTAGGACAGGATCTTACTAAGCCTATGTGCTTATAGTTTATCTTTCCCTCGTACTGCAGATAAGGGTAAGGGATGGATAAACTAAAAGGGAGCAGCAGGAGGGGCCAAATGTGTGTGGTAGTGGCATGGTGGAGAAGATCCGTTATGTCCTTTTATATATGTTTCCCTATGATGATGATGTTTATGGATGTCCTTATTATGTCCCCTTATGATGATGATGTTTATGGACTAGAACTAAGCACTAAGTACCTATGAAATAATGATGCATGCTCTATATTAAGAAGAAGTATCTATATATGTTATGATGCATGCTCTATGTTAAGAAGAAGTATCTATATATGTTATGATGCATGCTCTATGTTAAGAAGAAGTATTTATATACGTCAATGCATGTTTATGTTTAAAAGAAAAGAAAAAAAAATGTATCCAAAGTCTTCCGCTGTAAGTAGTAAGAAGTATATGTATGTATGGTCGCGTCACGCTCCGCCCCCTCCGGACCCTTGGAAAAATGGGCGGGCGTGATAGGTTGGTATCAGAGCGGATCTGCCATTCCACTACACACACATCAAGCTCCAAATCCTGCCGCTCCAAGTAAGAATTCTATGTCTACTCTAATTTTGTTAATTTTGTTCATGTATGATATAAAATGCCTTAGCTTATTTTGTTCATGTATGATATAAAATGCCTTTAGCTTATTTTGTTCATGTATGATATAAAATGCCTTTAGCTTATTTTGTTCATGTATGATATGAGATGCCCTTAGCTTATTTTGTTCGTGTATGTTATGAGATGCCCCTAGCTTATTTTGTTCATGTATGATATAAAATGCCTTAGCTTATTTTGTTCATGTATGATATAAAATGCCTTAGCTTATTTTGTTCATGTATGATATGAAAAGCCTTTAGCTTAAAATATGCATGAAAGCATGAATGATAACTTCATGCTAGCTTTAGTCTAATTATGCGTAGATAAATGAACGAAAACTTATACTAGCTTTACTTTAATATATGAAGATAAACATGTCTCGAAGACGCAGTAGTAGAGCTGATGAGACAGTACCCCCACCTGATCTTATGCATGTGGTTACGGAACTCCAGGGATAGCTACAGGAGTTCTGTAGCCTATTCAAATCCAAGAATAGAAGTGGGAAGATATAGCTATGGACTTCATAGTAGGACTACCCAAAACAACTAATGGTTATGAAGCTATTTAGGTGATTGTTGAAATATTGACAAAAATCTGCCTATTTTCTGGCAATCAAGTATCGTACTCAATGGAACAACTAGCTCTGTTGTATGTTAAGGAGGTGATCAGATTGCATGGAGTTCATAAGACCATGTAATCGAGCCACAAACGGTATAAGTTCAAGAAGATTTAAGTTATGAAAGTCGACCTATTCAGATAATAGATCGAGAAATCAAGAAATAGAGAACCAAAGAAGTACCCTTAGTGAAAGTCATATGACAAAATCAAAAGTTTGAAGAAGCAACTTAGGAACGTGAGGATGACATGAAATAAAAGTATCCGGAGTTGTTCTAAGTTTCGAGGATGGAACTTTTATAGGTATGAAGGATTGTAACGCCCGTAAAATTTTAAACTATGCAAAATAATTATATAGGTTTTAAGACCATAAAAGGTTTAAAATAAAATAAAATAAAAGATGGTTATAGGTAGGATTTGAACCATGAACCTCCTAATAGGGAGGTAGCCTTGACACCACTAGACCCTAGGATAATTTATGGATAAGATATATAAAGAATGTACAAGACCATAGGATGATTCATGGATAAGATATATAAAGAATATAGATGGGAAGATGCGGAGTTGGTTCATCCCCTCCAATGAAAGGATGAAGAGTGTTCATTCCCTAGGTATTAAAGAGGAGAATTAAGAGAAGAGAGGAAGTAAAAACCCACTTTCCTTCTTCATTCTCCTTCTTCCTCATACTTGGCCGAATTTCCCATTTCCCCTTCCTCCCTTTTTCATCCCAAGCTCTAGAAATTTTATAAGAATTTTTGTATGATTATAATGGGCTTTATGTGGGCTCTTTCAAAAAAAATAAAAGAAATAGTGCCAAAAAGGATGCATGGCCTAGGAATTAAACCCCAAACCTCTAGTAGAAACCTAAGCCCTAAAGATGCATCCAATAACCAAAAGCCTAGCAGGGTTATGCTATTAGAGGAACATGGGAAATTATAGTTAAGGGTAAGGGAGGCTAAGGGACACTTCAAGTGAATAAATAGGGGAATGAGGAGACATGAGAAATCAAATTTGGCATCTTCTTCTTCTCTTCTTCTTCCTCACCGAAACCTATCTTCTCCCTTTCCATTTTCCGAAATTCATCCAAGAAAGAAGAAGGCTAGGTTTGGCTTCCCTTAGGTCATCTTCCAACTAAAAGCAAAGCGAAGGATGTAAGTATCCCTCACCTGCATACGAGTAGCTTTCGGTTGATATTTTTGAAGAAAAAAAATCCCTATGATATATTCAGCCAAGCTTAGTTTTGATGTTCCAAGGAAGTTCTATATCATGTTTTGTAAGAAGAAGATGATGTTAGGATGTAAAATGAATTAGGTTAAAAGATAACCCTAGAAACCCCTATGGACTATTCGGCCAACACATGTTTTTGGGTGTTTGATTGAAGTTCTATACCTTGTTTTACATGCATAAGATGATGTTAGAATGTAAAATGAATTAGGTTAAAAGATAACCCTAGAAACCCCTATGGACTATTCGGGCAACACATGTTTTTGGGTGTTTTATTGAAGTTCTATACCTTGTTTTACATGCATAAGATGATGTTAGAATGTAAAATAAATTAGGTTAAAAGATAACCCTAGAAACCCCTATGGACTATTCGCCCAACACATGTTTTTGGGTGTTTTATTGATGTTCTATACCTTGTTTTACAAGCATATGATGATGTTAGGATGTAGAATGAATTAGTTTAAAAGTTAACCCTAGAAACCCCTATGGACTATTCGGCCAACATATGTTTTTGAGTGTTTTATTGAAGTTCTATACCTTGTTTTATATGCATATGATGATGTTAGGATGTAGAATGAATTAGGTTAAAAGTTAACCCTAGAAACCTCTATAAACCATTCGGCCATCATGGGTTTTTGGTGTTTTATTGAAGTCCTATATCTTGTTCTACATGCACATGATGATGTTAGGATGTAGAATGAATTAGGTTAAAAGACTAACCCTAAAAGCCTACATGGACCATTCGGCCACCCCTTGGTTTGAAGTTTCAATGAAGTTTTATACTATGTTTTGTAGGCATATGATGATGTTAGTATGTTTGTTGGATTAGGTTAAGGGTTTAACCCTAAAAGCCCCACGAACCATTCGGCCAACCATTGTTCCATAGCATGCTCTAGGTTAAGTTAATATGTGTTTTATGTTTAAGTGAATTCATGTGGACTTGTGATATTAAATGATGCTAGATGAAGATAACATGCTTTGGGTTAGTGTTTACTTATCCTTGATGTTTATGCCTATGCCATGCCCTATATGTATGTGATATTTAATATATGTTATGAAATGAAATACGATATGATCATGAAATGAAAAACGATATGTTCATGAAATGAATATGATATGATTATGAAATGAAGTATGATATGTTTAAGAGATGAAAAAAAATGATATGTTCATGAAGTGAAGTATGATATGTTATGAAATGAAGTATGCTATGTTTGTAAAATGAAATAAGATATGTTATAATAAAAGCATATAAGTATTTTACCTTTTGCATGGCTTGTACCAAGACCCTAACAAGGTCCAATGGGATGGGCTCCTAAGATGCCCTAGGTCGACGGACTAAGATCGGGCCTAGGATGGGCTCCTATGTATGATTGCCCCTAGGTCGACGGACTAAGAACTGGCCTAGTACGGGATGGGCTCCAAGATGCCCTAGGTCGATGGAGTAAGACTCGGGCCTAGGATGGGCTTCTACGCTATGACGATTGCCCTAGGTCAACGGACTAAGATCGGGCCTAGTAACCTAGTAGGTTCGAGACTTGCTACCTCGGGTCTATTTAGGGATGCGCGCTATTATGAAGAAGAAGTGGTACAATGCTGGGGCCAAATATGTTGAGATTTATGTTACGTACCTAAAATATATGTTTTCAAAAAGCATCCTGCATATGTTTACAAGATTTGATTGTTAGGTTCACATTCTATGTTGATATGTCATATATATATGTTGCATGTTATGTTTGATATGTCATGTTTATGCTGCTATGTTACATGTGATGTATGTTATGTTTGATATGTCATATATAGGTTGTATGTTATGTTGAGATGACATGTATATGTTGCTATGTTACATATGTTGTATGTTATGTTTGATTAAGTCATATATTTACATGATATGCTGCTATGATATGTATGTTACAGGTTATGTTACTTATGTTACTTATGCCACACGTTAAGTTGCTTATGCCATGTTTGTTACATGTTATGTTTCTTATATGTTATCAATGTTACATGCCATGATTAATGTTGATGTATGGTTTTTGTGAGTAGGACAGAATCTTACTAAGCCTATGTGCTTATAGTTTATCTTTCCCTCGTACTGCAGATAAGGGTAAGGGATGGATAAACTAAAAGAGAGCAGCAGGATGGGCCAAATGTGTGTGGTAGTGGCATGGTGGAGAAGATCCGTTATGTCCTTTTATATATGTTTCCCTATGATGATGATGTTTATGGATGTCCTTATTATGTCCCCTTATGATGATGATGTTTATGGACTAGAACTAAGCACTAAGTACCTATGAAATAATGATGCATGCTCTATGTTAAGAAGAAGTATCTATATATGTTATGATACATGCTCTATGTTATGAAAAAGTATTTATATACGTCAATGCATGTTTATGTTTAAAAGAAAAGAAAAAAAAATGTATCCAAAGTCTTCCGCTGTAAGTAGTAAGAAGTGTATGTATGTACGGTCGCGTCACGCGCCGCCCCTACGGACCCTTGGAAAAAAGGGCGGGCGTGATAGGAAACAAGATATAGGGCTTCCCTTGGTGTCTTTGTTGTTTTCCACCATCTTCTCCTTCACCTAGTTGGCCGGCGGCAAGGATAGTTTTTGTTCCTTGTTGGTTGTTTCTAGTGAGAAGAAAAACCTTGTTTCTATTATTCCTCTTTCTTTGGAAGAGTAAGGAAGGAAGATTTGCGATCTAGGAGCTTCGACTTTTGGTGGATCGTCGCCCACACGACGTCCCCGGTAAGTTAGCCGCTGTCGGAGCACTAACCGTCGTCCAAACGACGCTCCGACGAGAGGAGGAGATGCTGTCCAGAAAATTGGACAGCTTGGTGGAGAATATATACCTATTCTACTTTCTTCTTTTGTTTGTTGCTTGTTTTTGTTTTTCAATTATAAGCATGTTATAAATCTGTAAATGGATAAATAATACTTGTATCCCGAGCATAAACACAAAAATCGGCGATCCGGACATCGTCTATTCCGCGGCTACTCGTAGAATAGAGGATGGTCCCTTGAACAACTAGTTTGTTCAAGTGACCTCTCTAAACGAATAGCACGACGATGGCTTGGTGGTTTGGGCAATCCCTTTTGTCTAAGATTAATTTTTTTTAATCTGGGGACATCGAATGGATCGCCATGGACAAGCTTCCGTGGTGAAGTGGGAAGCGAAGTTTCCCCTCACGAACTCGATAAGCAAAACCCTTCAATTGGTATCAGAGCTTCTGGGAAAAACCTACAATTGGTATCAGAGCAAAGGTTTCCGATTTTGTGTGTTTAGTATTCGGTTATTTTTTATGCAATTTTTCATATATTATATGTGCCGGATAATAGTAGGATATGCGTAGTTTAACTCTTTGGTTGCAGGCATAAGATCCGACTATTATGGCCATATGTGTGTATGTGATTGTATGTGTGTAAATATTTATTTTGTTGAATCCTCGGGGTTGACGAGGCTAGTATTTAGTTTTTGGTAAATTAAATACGACAATGATTAGCCGCTCTTTATTTTATTTTACTTTCGATCTAGATTTCATGTACATTCCCTCGTGGAGTATAGAATCGATGGATGTAAATTAAAATAGGTTTTAGTCTCGGTTCGGATCTCCGGATGGCTCGTACATGGCGTAGGAGGAGCGGACGAGATTGCGATGCGACGGGAGTCATATTGAAGACAAAAGCCTTAATAGTTGGAAAATAATTTATTTTTCATATTTATTGCTTTTTGTTTGATATGCATGTCGTAGGCTAGAAAAATTCCTCAATTTCAAATTACTAAGTGGGAGAGGGAATTTTTTAAAAATTCCCATGGCCTCCATTACGATTTGACATGTGATGCAAACAAACTTGCGCGTCGGCTCTGAGTGCCTTCCTTGTTAGTAATATATGAGAGATGACCTAAGGCAATCGCCTTATGTATGAACCATTTATATGATAAATGAAGATTCACTATTTGAGTATACATGTTTAATGTATTTGATTGGATCTTAAACTCATTTACTGAATGTCCACGATACGATTCACAGCATGAGAGAATTTGTGATTTGATCACAACTAGTGAGTATCTCTACATGTGTAATTGTGATGTATCGGAATTATCCCTAGTCGATGAATTGATGGATTTGGACACCATCAATTCTGTCGAGACTAGCACGAGGTATACTCCTTGGTGTATCCAAGCGGTGATTCTCCTTGTTTGGAGACATAGTGATGTCGGAGTTAATCGTGGATGCTAGTTATGGTAACTAGTTCATTGGAGTGACCAGCCGTAAGACTTCATATGGTTCTCTGCATATATAGATATGTCAATGAAGTTCTTACTGTGGCTTAAGTGCGATGTTCCTTTGACTTGCGGTATTCAAGTCATCTTGATCATGGAGACTTATGATTTGACATCTTAAGCAAACATCTCTAAGGAGATATGGACCCGGGATGATTGGGTATAAGTCGAAGTGATCGAAGGTGTTTGAATAGCCTATAAAGGATTCACCACTCCTTGCGAGGAGATGTATACCCATGGCCTCTCGTCGGATTGTTACTAAAGTCTTTGGCCAAAGCATTACATGTTTAGAGTAAGGTACTCTTTGATACATGTGGAGTAACTAGAATCCGTAGGACGAGGAAATGATACTTGGGCTAGGTGTGACGTAGTCAGCCTAGTGGGGACTGACACAATAGACCATGTCCTGAACCAAGTGGGTATAAGATGAGTGAAGGGAATGGGGCACGATGCATTCGAGCTACTGAAGGGTTTCAGAAATAGTTCTGGATCAACCGTTGATCTTTTCGGTTAATTGGGGATCATGATGTACTACTAGGTGCCACTCATGATCGTTCTATAATTAATGGTTAATTATAGACGTCCAACATAAATTGAGAACCTATTTGGTCACACGCACAACGAGTGTAATCCAAAGGATTTAAAACGAGCTTGAGAATGAGATTCTCAGATCGAGAGAAACTATGTTTGGTTGGACCAAACATAAAGCGAGCATGAAATTGTTTCAGTCGCAATGGAAGCGTGGATGGGCCGTGTCTTATGAAGACATAATGGATGGACCAAAATGGTTTGGTTCTAATCCAATGGATTAGAATAAACCAAAGAGTTTGGTTTATTTTAAACGAATGAACCAAAAGTTGGTTCGGTTCGTTTTAACTTAAAATAAACCATCATGGTTTGTTTATTTTAACTTATCTTAATGGAGCGGGTTAACGGACTTTATGGATATGATCCATTAACCATTAAGAGAATTAGTTCTCTATAAAATAGGGCTTAAACCCTAACCCTAAACTCTAATCAAGTTGTTGCCGCCCAACATAGAGTTGCCGCCCACCCCTTGTTGGTGAATTCGGTGCCCAACCCTAAGTGCCGCTGCCCATCCTTTGTGCCGCCGTCCAAGTCATTGCCGGCGACCAAGCTTCAACCGGTGAACACTCCGGTGACCCTCCGGTGATCCCCTATAGGTTTGGCATCAAGGTGAGGCTTTTCTTTCCTTGGTTGGCCGGCGCCTATATCCTCCACCAAGCTGTCCAGTTTTCTGGACAGCATCTCCTCCTCTTGTCGGAGCGTCGTTTGGACGATGGTTAGTGCTCCGACAGCGGCTAACTTACCGGGGATTTGATCTCCGGTAATCCTCTGAGGTGGGGGACGAAGGATTCGTCAAACGGTTGACGAATACCTCTCCGGAGAAGCGAGTTTTGAGAACTCGTTTTAGGATCCGAATTTGGATTCGGATCGCGATCATCTCTCGATCACGTCGTCTTCAATACGAGGCTAGTAACCCATACGAAGACGAAGCTCGTGACTTAGCGAAGTCATCCCGAGGAGCTCGGCGTGGATACGGATAGAGACGATTCTTACGAGGATCGTTCCGGTTGATGTCGTTCCCGCTACACGTCATACGGAAGGTATAACGTAGATAATTTTCTTTTATTGCAAATTTTAATTTACGGTTATGTCTATACTTGTTGTAATAGCATGCGTGTGTTGTGTGTGTTGTAATAAATATAGATTTATTATTTTTAATTGCTTCCGTTGTGCTCATGTTTACGAAACATGATCGAACACACACACGCCGCGGTGCCGGAAACCCAACAGTGGTATCAGAGCACAGGTTGTGTTTCGACATAATCGTAAAAATTGTTTTGCGATAGTCATAATGTATTTCTGGAAATTTTCTAAATTTTGGAAATTTAGAAGTATTTATGGAAATTTTTCAATTTTGGAAAGTCTAGAAGTATTTATGGAAATCCTCCACTTTTGGAAAGTTGGAAGTATTTATGGAAATTGATATTTTCCATAAATAAAATATTTGATTAGATTCTGGAAATTTGTTTCCTAATTTAATCATGATTTGATTTGGGAAATCAAATCTTAAAATATTTAATTTCCATAAGTAGTTTTAATGATTTAGGAAATTGGTTTCCTAAATAGATTTTCCTTAATCAAATAATTCCATGAATAAAATATGTGATTAGATTTGGAAATTTGTTTCCTAATTTAATTATGATTTGATTTGGAGAATCAAATCTTAAACATATTTTATTTCCATAAATAGTTATGACATATAAGGAAATTATATACATGACATAATTGTATGACATGTAATTGCATTAGATGCATAACATTATGTCATGCGTGTCGTGACATGTAGATGTATGCCATGTTTGCCATGCCATGTAGATAATAGTTATTTGCATGCAAAGAGGATGAGACATAAAAACCCTTAAACAATATTAAAGCCTACACCATCCATTAATATGGTTAGAACCAGAGTTCTGTTTCTTGTTTGGGTTGTTGGACTCACTTCAAGCCCGGCTCGAACCTGAACATGTTCAAATCATTGGAATAGTTTAACTCTAATATGGTAAGAGTCAGAGGTCAATCGTTAGTTTGGGTTGTTGGACTCACTCCAAGCCTGGCTAATTGGTTGAATGCACTCTAACCATATTAAAACTATTTCGCGATTAATGGGTCGGCTTTAATTTGGAGCATCGATTTGTTGGACTCACTCCAAGGTCGATGTGAAGAGAGGTGAAGTTGGGTGCTATGCATATGATGCATACTTGTTAATGTGTTAACAACCCAATGTATGTGTAAACATTCAATTAGTTGATAGCACATTGTGATAGTTACATATACATGATATGTAATCGGTATACTAGATACCCACCATCATAGCTAAGAATGGCTTGTTGGACTCACTCCAAGGTCGTTCTTATCTATGATGGATATCAGCCCATTCGGAGATGGACCTACAATCTCCCGAAGTGATTTTGGGGTTTTTTGAAATTCAAAAAATGAATGGGATTTATAAATGTATATTGATGCATTTTAAAATCATTTTCTCATATATGCTCGTTTTGTATTTCTAAGTTAATATATTGATCATGATGTGTTTGAATTTGCGTTCCATTTTGGATTCAAATAAATTGACTGGGCCAAACTTCTTGGACTGGCTTAGAAACTTGAGAATTGTTCTCAAGGTGAAAAGCTTGTGTATGTCCTCGAAGCGACTCTTCCCGCCCGTCCTAGTGACGATGCAACTTTGGACCAATTATTGGCCTATCAGAAACATGTGAGTGATTCTGAACAAATGAGTTGCATCATGCTAGCCGTGATGGAACCCAAGCTACGAAAGCAGCATGAGCATATGGATGCTCATATCGTAGTCCTTCATCTCTGTGAGTTGGTTGATGAGCAAGTGAGATTCGAAAGGTTCGAAGTCTCCAAGCTCCTCTTCACCTCTGAGATGCAAGGAGGTTCATCTGTGGTACTGCTCAACATGCTGAAGACTGTGGAGCCTTCTGAGAAGCATGAGTAGGGGAAGTGTTGTTAGTTGATTCCTCGAAGAAAGGTTCTAAGAGGGAGTCAAAGGAACAACAGAAGGGGAAGAAGAAATAGGCTAAAAGGCAGAACTAGCTCAAAAGGGCACTTGCCATCATTATGGCAAGGAGGGTCATTGGCGAAGAAATTGCAAGGTTTATCAAGAGTCCGTGAAGAAGGATAAGGCATCGGATGCCCCATCTTCTTCAGAAATCTTCTTTATTGATTGTCATTCTATTTCCTTAGACACTTGAGTATTGGATACTGGGTGTGGCTCACATATATGTAATGACATACATGGGCTAAGGAATAGAAGAAGACTCGTCAAGGGAGAGTCAAATTTACGTGTTGGGAATGAAGCAAAGGTTGCTCCACTCGCCATCGAAACGTATTTGTCAGAACTCCCTATAGGACTTGTCTTAGAACTGGACAATTGCTTTTATGTTCCTTCGTTGATAAAGAACATCATTTCTATTTCTTGTCTAAATAGAAATGGGTTCCATTTGACTTTTAGTAACAATTGTTGTTACATAACTTTGAATGGAGTTCTTTATGGGATTGGAACTTTAAGCAATGGTGTTTATACGTTGGACGTATCCAGTGACGATTTTAATATCGAAGCGAGGAACACGCGTGCTCGAAAGGATAATCAAATAGACTCCTACATGTGGCATTGTCGTCTTGGCCATGTAAGCAAGAAACGCATGTCCGAATTACACCGATGTGGAATTCTGGAATTGTTTGAATTGGATTCATACGATACATGCGAATCATGCTTAAAAGGCAAGATGACTAAGTTACCTTTTACGGGAAAAGGTGAACGAGTGGGAGAGTTACTAGGTCTAATACATACTGATGTATGTGGACCTATGTCAACTCAAGCTTTAGGAGGCTATAGCTACTTCATTACCTTCACCGATGATCACTCACGGTTTGGGTATGTGTTCTTGATGAAACACAAGTCTAAAGCCTTTGAAAGGTTCAAAGAATTCAGAAATGAAGTAGAGAAACAACATGACAAAAGTATTAAAATACTTCGATCGGATCGAGGTGGTGAATACTTAAGTCAAGAGTTTCTTGATTATCTAAGAGACAAGACATATTGTCTCAATGGACTCCGCCCTATACACCACAGCATAATGGTGTATCTGAGAGGCGTAACCGGACCTTGTTGGACATGGTCAGGTCAATGATGAATCATGCAACTCTTCCCAAGTCCTTTTGGGGCTATGCACTTCAGACAGCTGTTTACTTGTTAAACAGAATGCCTACCAAGGTAGTCTCAACTACTCCATATGAGATATGGAATAGTAAGAAACCTCATGTATCTTACTTGAAGATATGGGGTTGTCTGCTTATGTGAAGCGGTAATTTGGATGCTAAGTCGATAAATGTCTATTTATTGGATACCCTAAGGAAACAAGGGGTTACCAATTCTATCATCCTGTGGAACAAAAGGTGTTTGTTTCAAGGCATGCTGTGTTTCTAGAGAAAGAGTTTCTCTTGCAAGAAAACAGTGGGAGTGTCGTCGAGCTTGAGGAGGCTCGAGAGACTCAAATAGACATTGATGAGATACCTGGTGAAGCACAACAACCGACAACTCATAATGATGACAATCGGCTGGACCTATTGTAACACCACATCTTCGTAGATCTGGTAGAACACGCAATATTCCTGAGAGATATGGATTTCTCGTAAGTGAATCGAACGACGTGTTACTCATTGATGATGAGGAGCCTACCAGTTATGAAGAAGTGCTGACAAGTTCAGAAAGGGATAAGTGGCTTGGTGCCATGAAGTCGGAAATGGATTCCATGTACGAAAACCAAGTTTGGAACTTGGTTGACCCACCTGAAGGCATAAAGCCTATAGGGTGCAAGTGGGTTTTCAAGAAGAAAACCGACATGGATGGTAATGTGATTACCTATAAGGCTAGATTTGTGGCGAAAGGATATCGTCAAAAACAAGGTGTTGATTATGACGAAACCTATTCGCCTGTAGCTATGCTTAAATCCATTCGGATACTCCTGGCCATAGCGGCTCATTATGATTATGAGATATGGCAGATGGATGTGAAAACAACTTTCCTTAATGGAAACCTGCTCGAGGACGTGTACATGATACAGCCTGAGGGTTTCACATCGGTTGATAAAACCAAGGTATGCAAATTGCAACGATCCATTTATGGATTGAAGCAAGCATCCAGGAGCTGGAATATCCGTTTTGATGAGACGATCAAAAAGTTTGATTTCTCACAAAATCTAGACGAACCTTGTGTGTACAAGAAGGTTAGTGGGAGTGCAGTCGTGTTCCTAGTATTGTATGTCGATGACATATTACTTATAGGAAACGATGTGTCAATCTTACAGTCAGTTATGGTTTGGTTATCCAAGACATTCTCCATGAAAGACCTGGGAGAAGCAACCTACATCCTTGGGATTAAGATCTATAGAGAAAGATCGAAATGGTTGCTTGGTCTTTCGCAGTCTACATATATAGACCGAGTGCTAAAGAGGTTTAGCATGTCGGAATCCAAGAAAGGTTTCTTACCCATCAGGCATGGGGTACACCTTTCGAAGTCTATGTGTCCGCGCACAAATGACGAGAGGATTTGCATGAGTAAGATTCCCTATGCATCCGCAATAGGATCTATCATGTATGCTATGTTATGTACGAGGCCCGATGTATCGTATGCTCTGAGTGTCACGAGTAGATACCAGTCTGATCCAGGAATGGATCATTGGGTGACTGTTAAGACGATCCTTAAGTACTTAAGAAGAACTAAGGATACGTTCCTAATATATGGAGAAGGGTACATGGTGATACGTGGGTATACGGATGCCAGCTCCAGACAGACAAGGATGATTCCATGTCTTTGTCTGGGTATGTATTCACCTGGAATGGAGGCGCAATAAGTTGGAAAGGTTCCAAGCTTGACACTATAGCGGATTCTGCTACTAAGGCAGAATACATTGCAGCTTTGGAAGCAGCAAAGGAAGCGGTTTGGATCAAGAAGTTCATCTCTGAACTTGATGTGGTCT
The DNA here is from genome assembly GCA_025175895.1 of Wurfbainia villosa. Classification (NCBI taxonomy): domain Eukaryota; kingdom Viridiplantae; phylum Streptophyta; class Magnoliopsida; order Zingiberales; family Zingiberaceae; genus Wurfbainia; species Wurfbainia villosa. The sequence goes on along the minus strand of CM045999.1, from coordinate 43,501,580 downwards.
CATCAATGATCCAAACATGTGCTTCGCCGCTATCATCTTATCAGAGATCATCAGTAGGAACCAAATACAAATCGAGAAAATTCCCACCGAAAGGAACTTAGCGGATCCTTTGACTAGCATTACCTCAAAGTAAGTTCGAGGGTCATGTTAGAGCTATGGTATCGATACCGTAGCGATTGGCATTAGCCAAGTGGGAGTCCGTTAGTAATATATGAGAGATGTCCTAAGGCAATCGCTTTATGTATGAACCATTTATATGATAAATGAAGATTCACTATTTGAGTATACATGTTTATGTATTTGATTGATCTTAAACTCATTTATCAATGTCCACGATACGATTCACAAAGATGAGAGAATTTGTGATTGATCACAACTAGTGAGTATCTCTACATGTGTAATTGTGATGTATCTAATTATCCCTAGTCGATGAATCGATGGATTCGACACCATCAATTCGCCGAGACTAGCACGAGGTATACCCTTGGTGTATCCAAGCAATGATTCTCACCGGGCCGAGACATAGTGATGTCCGGAGTTAATCGTGGATGCTAGTTATGGTAATTAGTTCATTGGAGTGACCAGCCGTAAGACTTCATATGGTTCTCTACATATATAGATATGTCAATGAAGTTCTTACTGTGGCTTAAGTGCGATGTTCCTTTGACTTGCGGTATTCAAGTCATCTTGATCATGGAGACTTATGCTTTGACATCTTAAGCAAACATCTCTAAGGAGATGGACCCGGATGATTGGGTATAAGTCGATGATCAAGGTGTTTGAATAGCCTATAAAGGATTCACCACTCCTTGCAGGAGATGTATACCCATGGCCTCTCGTCGGATTGTTACTAAAGTCTTTGGCCAAAGCATTACATGTTTAGAGTAAGGTACTCTTCGATACATGTGGAGTAACTAGAATCCGTAGGACGAGGAAATGATACTTGGGCTAGGTGTGACGTAGTCAACCTAGTGGGGACTGACACAATAGACCATGTCCTGAACCAAGTGGGTATAAGATGAGTGAAGGGAATGGGGCACGATTCATTCGAGCTACTGAAGGATTTCAAAAATAGTTCTGGATCAGCCGTTGATCTTTTCGGTTAATTGGGGATCATGATGTACTACTAGGTGCCACTCATGATCGTTCTATAATTAATGGTTAATTATAGACGGCCAACATAAACCGAGAACCTATTTGGTCACACGCACAACGAGTGTAATCCAAAGGATTTAAAACGAGCTTGAGAATGGGATTCTCAGACCGAGAGAAACTATGTTTGGTTGGACCAAACATAAAGCGAGCATGAAATTGTTTCAGTCACAATGGAAGCATGGATGGGCCGTGTCTTATGAAGACATAATGGATGGACCAAAATGGTTTGGTTCTAATCCAATGGATGAGAATAAACCAAAGGGTTTGGTTTATTTTAAACGAATGAACCAAAAGTTGGTTCGGTTCGTTTTAACTTAAAATAAACCATCATGGTTTGGTTTATTTTAACTTATCTTAATGGAGCAGGTTAACGGGCTTTATGGATATGATACATTAACCATTAAGAGAATTAGTTCTCTGTAAAATAGGGCTTAAACCCTAACCCTAAACTCTAATCAAGTTGTTGCCGCCCAACATAGAGTTGCCGCCCACCCCTTGTTGGTGAATTTGGCGCCCAACCCTAAGTGTCGCCGCCCATCCTTTGTGCCGCCGTCCAAGTCATTGCCGGCGACCAAGCTTCAGCCAGTGAACACTCCGGCGACCCTCCGGTGATCCCCTATAGGTTTGGCATCAAGGTGAGGCTTTTCTTTCCTTGGTTGGCCGGCGCCTATATCCTCCACCAAGCTGTCCAGTTTTCTGGACAGCGTTGGAGCGTCGTTTGGACGACGGTTAGTGCTCCGACAGCGGCTAACTTACCGGGGATTTGATCTCCGGTAATCCTCTGAGGTGGGGGATGAAGGATTCGTCAAACGGTTGACGAATACCTCTCCGGAGAAGCGAGCTTTGAGAACTCGTTTTAGGATCCGAATTTGGATTCGGATCGTGATCATCTCTCGATCACGTCGTGTTCAATACGAGGCTAGTAACCCATACGAAGACGAAGCTCGTGACTTAGCGAAGTCATCCCGAGGAGCTCGGCGTGGATACGGATAGAGAAGATTCTTACGAGGATCGTTCCGGTTGATGCCGTTCCCGCTACACGTCATACGGAAGGTATAACGTAGATAATTTTCTTTTATTGCAAATTTTAATTTACGGTTATGTCTACACTTGTTGTAATAGCATGCGTGTATTGTAATAAATATAGATTTATTATTTTAAATTGCTTCCGCTGTGCTCATGTTTACGAAACATGATCGAACACACACACGCCGCGGTGCCGGAAACCCAACATTCCTCCCCATCAGATGGGTTTGTTTGCGGATCACAAGGTCAAATATGGTTATAGGAAATTATTAAGGAGCGTGTGTACTTGCCCATCGTAAGGCACATAACCCGAGATAATTACCTTAGTACCGAGTAATGGTGAACACTTAGATACAAATATAAGTATCCTCCCCATCGGAGTCACTGCTTTTATTTGTAGGGTCGAAGAGAAACCAACTATTAATTTTACTTGTCATAAAGTTAGGTTGACAATATAGTAAAATTAATGGGTAAAACCTCCTCTTGCAAATGTGGAATTCGTATACGTCCACACTATCGTGGCATATGATATTCTCGGTGTTTTGAGGTGTTGGTTGATTTTAAAATTTTATTGTTTGAGGAATCAATAATATTTTGAAATCTACAGTAATGATCTACGTGATTCTTAGGATTTTCAAAAATGACTTTCAGTCCACTTACTATGATACTAAATGAAATAAACTTACTGTTCCCAAATAAATGTTGTTTGGAAAAGAATCTAGATATTGTCTTATCTGCTAAGGAGTACAAGTATGCACTCTTCGAAGAATGTCCTCAAGCCATGGTTGCCCAAAAAGGTTTCTACTTCTAAGCCGAAAGGCAAGAAGGAGGAGAAACAAGGTGGAGCAAAGGTGGTGGGAGGATCTCAGGGAGGAGTGAAGAAGCCGAAAGGCAAGTACTTTACTTCACAAGCAGGATGGACATTGGAAGAAGGATTGTCCCAATCCAAAGTAGAACAAAGATATATCCTATGGACTAGTCGTTGAAATATGATTAGTGGTGTTATCTACCGACACCTAGTGTGTAGATACGGGAGCCACTAATCATGTCTACAACACTTTGCAGGGGTTCCAAGAAACCCGACGACTAGCTAAAGGGGAGATTACCATTTACTTGGGCAATGCCATGAAGGTAGCGGCTATTGCAATGGGAGAAGTTTTATTTATCTCTTGAGAAAAATAAAACTTAGGTTCTGGAAAATTCCCTTTATGTACCATTATTTAGAAAGAACTTAGTTTCAGTTTCTAAATTATTTATGGATGTATATTCTATTTTTTTTTAATGACAGAGCTGTTATAAAAAGGAATAGGGAGAATATCTGTTCAGACACATTGATAGGAAATTTGTATACACTTGAACCAAAACCTCCCACGATGCAAATTGAAGTTTATAACTCATCTTCTAATTCCAATAAGAGAAAAGAACCTTCGAAGATGAACCAAACATATCTTTGGCATCTTAGTCTTGGTCACATTAACCTAAGTAGAATTCAAAGGTTGATATCTGATGGACCTTTGGGTTCATTAGTGGTGGAGGATCTCCCAACCTATGAATCTTGCTTGGAGGGTAAGATGACCAAGAGGCCTTTTAAGGCCAAGGGGTATAGAGCCAAAGATGTGTTAGAATTGGTTCATACTGCTTCGTATTGTCACGTACGCCATTTCCTAGGGTCCGGAAGGGTGGCGCGACGCGATCGTACATACATACATCGTACTACTTACAGCGGAAGACTACACATATCGTACTTCTTACAGCGGAAGACTTTAGACATATTTTTTTTTCTTTTAAACATAAACATGCAACGTCATTTCATAGATACGTCTTCTTAGCATTGAACATGCATCATTATTTCATAGACACTTCTTCTTAAACATAGGGCATGCATCATCAGTTCATAAGTACTTTATTCAATTCATAAGCTAAATCATCTTAGGGAAAACATGCATAAAGAACATAACAGATCTCCTCCACCATGCCACTACCACACACACTTTTCCCCTCTTGCTGCTCCCTTTAGTTTATCCACCCTTTACCCTTATCTGCAGTACAAGGGAACATAAACTATAAGCACATAGGCTTAGTAAGATCCTGTCCTACTCACAAAACCTTACGTAAGCAGAACATGACATAACATCATAACATAAGCTAACATAACATAAATGTATCAGCATAGACATAAGCAGGCAATAACATGTAGACATACAACATCGTAAGCAAGCATATAACATGTAAACACATATATAACATAGCAATCATAACATGTAAACATATATAACATAACCATCATAACATGTAAACATATATAACATAACAAACAAAGCATCTGTAACATAAGCAACCATATCATGTAACACATATGACATAAGCAAACATAACATGTAGCATCTGTAACATAAGCAACCATAACATGTAACATATATAACATAAGCAATCATAACATAAAGGTATATGCAGGATGCTCTTAGAAAACATATATCATAGGTATTTCAACATAACTCTCAACATATTGGGCCCGACATTGTACCACATCATCATCATCATAGCGGGCATCCCTAAATAGACCCGAGGTTACTAGGCCCAATCTTAGTCCGTCAACCTAGGGGCCATCATCATAACATAAAATCCCATCCTAGGCCCTATCTTAGTCCGTCGGCCTAGGGCATCTGGGATCCCATCCCGTACTAGGTCCGTACTATGACCGTCAACCTAGGGGCAATCATAACATAGAAGCCCATCCTAGGCCCGATCTTAGTCCGTCTGCCTAGGGCAACTTAGGAGCCCATCCCTTTGGACCTTGTTAGGGTCCTGGTACAAGTCATGCAGAAGGTAAAAATACATACATGCTTCTTATCATAACATATCATATTTCATTTCATAAACATATTATATTTCATTTCATAAACATATCATATTTCACTTCATAAACATATCATATTTCATTTCTTAAACATATCATATTTCACTTCATGAACATATCATATTTCATTCATAAACATATCATATTTCATTTCATAAACATATCATATTTCATTTCATCAACCTATCATATTTCATTTCATAAACATATCATATTTCACTTCAAAAACATATCATATTTCACTTCATAAACATATCATATTTCACTTCATAAACATATCATATTTCATTTGATAAACATATCATATTTTATTTCATAAACATATCATAAATATCACACACATATAGGGCATGGCATAAGGCATAAACATCATGAGCAAGTATACATGGAGTGGCCTAAACTGCATGGATCTCTATCAAAGTTTTAAACACCAAACAACTTATATATATGTATGGTCTAACTAAAACACATGTTAATTCTTTAACGTATAAAGCATGGAATGGGACATGTTATCTTCTTCTAACATCAAACATTACATGGACTCATTTCAAACCTAACCTAGAGCATGTTATCTTCATCTAGCATCATTTAACATCACAAGTTAACATGAACTCACCTAAAGCATAAAACACATGTTAACCTAACCTAGATCATGTTATCTTCATCTAGCATCATTTAACATCACAAGTTATCATGAACTCACCTATAGCATGGCATAAAGAACACATTAGGGGTCTTGGCTGAATGGTTCAAAAAGGGTTTCATGGATCAACCACTTAACTAAACTCATCTAAAAATCCCTCATCTTCATATTAATACAAGATATAGCATGGATCAGAATGGTGAGCCCAAGTTATGGTCTTGGCCGAATGATTCAAAGGGGTTTCATGGATCAACCAATTAACTAAACTCATTTAAAAATTCCTCATCTTCATATTAATACAAGATATAACATGGATCATCATGGTGAGCCCAAGTTATGGTCTTGGCCGAATGATTCAAAGGGGTTTCATGGATCAACCACTTAACTAAACTCATTTAAAAATCCCTCATCTTCATATTAATACAAGATATAGCATGGATCATCATGGTGAGCCCTAGTTATGGTCTTGGCCGAAAGTTTCTTGGGGCTTTTAGGGTTAAACTTTTAACCTAATCCGTCTAAAATCCTATCATCATCATATTCATACAATGTATGGCATGGATCTTCATTGAAAACTCATGTAAAGGTCTTGGCCGAATGGTTCATGGAGAATTTGACATAACAACTTCAATCGAAAAGCTACTTGTATGCAGGTGAGGGGATACTTACATCCTTCGCTTTGCGTTTTGGTTGGAAGATAACCTAAGGGAAGCAATCCTAGCCTTCTTCTTGCTTGGATGAATTTCAGACAAAGGATGAGAAGGGGGAGCTTTAGGGTTCGGTGAGGAAGAAGAAGAGAAGGAGAAGTTTGCTTTGTCATGTCTCCTCATTCCTCTATTTATTCACTTGAAGTGTCCCTTAGCCTCCCTTACCCATAACTAGCACTTCCCATATTCCCCTAATAGTACAACCCTGCTGGGCTTCTGGTTATTGGATGCATCTTTAGGGCTTGGCTATCTCTAGAGGTTTGGGGTTCAATTCCTAGGCCTTGCATCCTTTTTGGCTCATTTTCTTTTATTTTTGAAAGAGCCCGCATAAAGCCCATCATAATCAACAAAAAATTCTTGTAAAATTTCTTGAAATTTTACGGGCATTACAATCCTTCATACCTTTTAAAAGTTTCATCCTCGAAACTTAGAACAAATTTGGGTACTTCTGTTTCATGTCCTCCTCGCATTCCCAGGTAGCTTCTTCGTACCGTTGATTTTGCCACAGGACCTTTACTAAGGGCACCCCTTTGTTCCTTAGTCGCTTGACTTCTCCGTCGAGTATCTGGATAGGCCGACTTTCATAACTCAGGTCCTCTTGAACTTGCACTGTTTGTGGCTCGATCATTTGGTCCGCACTGGAAATGCACTTCCTGAGCATCGAAACATGGAACACGTTGTGGATAGCCGACATCTCTTGTGGCAGCTCCAACTCGTAAGCTACCTTGCCAACTCTCTTCAATATCGGATACGGTCCCACATAGCGCGGACTCAGCTTACCCTTCCTTCCGAATCTCATCACTCCCTTCATAGGGGCCACTTTGAGGAATACCAGGTCCCCGACTTCGAATTCTAACGGTCTACTCCGCATATCTGCATAGCTCTTTTGCCGGCTTTGAGCAGTTTCAATTCTTTGACGGATGTTCTGGATAGCTCGGGTGGTGTCGTCAATGAAGTCTATCTGGATTCCCATCCCTTTCTTTTCACCACCCTCGTACTAGCATATAGGAGATCTACATTTCCTCCCGTATAGAGCCTCGTAGGGTGTCATTCCAATAGTAGCTTGGTAGCTATTGTTGTAGGCGAATTCTGCCAAGCATAAGTATCGGCACCAGTACATGATTTACTCTTTCAGTCTGTCCATCCGTCTGAGGATGGAAGGCGGTACTGAATAATAGCTTCATGCCAAGTGCCTTCTGAACACACTCCCAGAAATGGGAAATAAAATGACTATCTTTGTCAGAAATGATGGTCTTAGGAATCTCATGTAATATGATAATTTTCTTAGCATATAATTGAGCCAGTTGCTCAGTCGAATAGGTCATCTTGATAGCTAAGAAGTTGGCAGACTTCATCAATTTGTCCACAATTACCCATATAGCATCATATCCATTTGTCATCTTGGGCAATCTTAAGATGAAATCCATAGAAATATCCTCCCATTTCCATTCTGGAATCTGGATTGGCTGCAGTGTTCCCCCAGGCCTCTGGTGTTCTGCTTTAACCACGTGGTCCGGCAGTAATCTTGACATCGAGCCACATCTCTTTTCATTCCGAACCACCAGAATTTTCTTTTCAGGTCTTGGTACATCTTGGTGGTTATAGGATGCATCACATAAGGAGTTTCGTGAGCTTCCTCAAATATCTTCTGCCATAATTCTGGGTCATCAGGAATATACAAGCGATCCCTGAGGTAGAGTATTCCACTGTCAGAGATACGAAACCCATCATCCTTTCCTTCTAGGACCTCTTGCTTGATCCTCTGAATGCTCGGGTCACGGGTTTGCTTTTCCAGTATATCGTCGAACAGCGTTGGTGCTATCGTCATGGTCGAGAGCTGTCCGGAAATGATTTCAACCCCGTAATGCATAATCTCCTTTTCTAAGGGCTGAGATAACACTGATAGAGACATCAAGGCGGCACAGGACTTCTGGCTGAGTGCATCAGCCACCTTGTTCGCTTTTCCTGGATGGTAGAAGATCTCGCAGTCATAATCCTTGACGAGCTTGAGCCATCTGCGTTGTCTCATGTTCAGGTCCTTCTGCGTGAAGAAATATTTCAGGCTCTGGTGGTCTGTATAGATCCTACACTGAGCTCCATATAGATAATGCCTCCATGTTTTGAGAGCAAAGACCATGGCCGCTAGCTCTAAATCGTGAGTGGGATAATTCCTTTCATGTTCTTTGAGTTGCCTAGAGGCGTAGGTGTTAGTTATAGCCCTAAGAACCAATCATGTGATGGTTGAATAGGGAACATTTTGTATCATATTCTATAAAGGCAAAGGATTGGTTATTATATTTAAGTCTTGCTTGTGCCAGCTAAATTAAATATAGTAATGCCCTAGAAAAGTAGGTTCTTATCTACAGCACATCAATTGGCAGAATTGATTATGAGAGGCTGTAGAGAACACTTTCTAAATGTTCCTAGTCAAGTATTAATATACAAGGGCAATATTAATACATAAAGACTAGCATGTAGGTCAATTGATGACTTGATCTCACAAGTCATGGATATATGATATCAAGTTGACACATGGGTATATATTAGAGAATATATACTGAACTGACCCGCCATGAGAAAGTTTCATGGATCGTTATATGAGTGTCATAAAATTTCTCATGTGACTATTGGTATGAATAGTCCTCAGACCTGAAGTCACTACGGTTCCCTACATAAGGAGTTGTGTACTTTGGTATCGTCAAACGTCACCCGTAACAGGGTGGACCATAAAGGCGATTACTGGGTATATAACAAATTATGCGGAGGGATGTGAGTGATGTAGATGGGATCTATCCCTCTCATATGACGAGAGTGATATCGGTGGGCCCCTTGATTGAGTAGAACTACTAAAGCATGGCCATGCTCGAATGAGTCAATATGAGATATTGAGCTCATTTGTTTGAGTTAGTTTACTCGGGGATCAGAAACACATAGATTGATCGAGGATGACCACGGTCTATGCCTCATTGATCGTCGATATCAAGGATAGAAGGACACGGTCATATATTATAGTAGTCACGGAAAGGTTAGTCGGATCTTGACTTATCTAAGTAACTTGGGTAGCAATGATGTATTGCTAGATGCCGCTCATTGCTTGTGTATCTAAAAGAGTTTAGATCACTTTGCCAGCGTTATGAGAGCCTATAGGGTCACACACAAGAGCATGATAATTAGAGGAATTAGAGTATTCTAGTTTGACTAGAATAATTTGGGAATAAGCTTAAGTACAAAATGGTTTTTGGACTTTAAGCTTAATGAGAATTTTAGCTAATTGATTTAATGAGATTAATTCAATATGTTACCTTATTGATTTAATAAGATTAATTCAATATGATAACATAAGCTTAATTGAATTAATAAGATTAATTCAATTTGATAACATAAGCTTAATTGAATTAATAAGATTAATTCAACATGCATGAATGCCACATAAGAATGCCACATAAGCATGCCACATAAGCATGCCACCTAAGCATCCACCTAAGCTAGTTAAGGTGGAAGGAAACAAAATGGTTTTGTCTCCTTAAGTGGCCCGGCCAAACAAGGATATGTCTCAATGCAATGGATTGCATTGAATGTGTGGAAGGTGAAAGGGTTTTCCAACCCTATAAAGACACCTCAAGTGGCCCGCCAAATAGAGCATTGGCTTTTGTTGTTGGTGGAAGCTTTGGTTGTGTTAGTGGTGAGAAAGCTTGGTGGAAGCTTTAGTTGTGTGGGTTTGTGAGTGTAGGCTAGCAAGAAGAGGAGTCTTCTTCTTCCTTTCTCCTTTTCCCTCTCTTCCTCTCCTTTAGGGACTTCTCTAGCAAGAAGTAAAGGAGAGCTCTTCTAGTTTTTCTTTTGTGAGACAAGAGCGTGCTCGTGTGGATACGTATAGAGGCACGGACACTTGAACGTGCTAAAGATCCAACAAACCGAAAGGAAAAGCGGGATTAACAAGGGCACGCAACAAAGGTAATCCTCTCCTATAAGATAGGGGTGGTTTAGAAATTTATTTTATCTGAGTTTGCTTTCGCATGGATCACTTGGAAGGGATCCTATTTTTCCGTTCTTGTATGCCATTTGGCATACGAGAATTCCCTACAGTGGTATCAGAGCCACTTGCGAAAGATCGTATAAAAATAGGTTTTCTCTATTTTATATGTGATATAGAAGTAGGATAAATTTTATTATGAGTTGATAATTGCATTAGCAAATTTTCAAACATAATAAAATATCCAATGTCTTTTAAAAGTTAAAATGACATGGTGCATGGTTATGGCCTAGTCCCAAAAGTTTGTGATTGTGTGTTGTAATTCTTAATACGGCCTGCGTGTCGTGCCTTTCTCCTAATATTCTTGTTGTAAAATTAGTTTTAGACTCGAATGTAACTCGAGTATTTCTCCTTTTGTAATGTACAAAACAAGGATGGAGGGTCCATTGGAAGATGAGGTTACAAGGAGGAAGTCAACACACAAGACAACCAAAGGAAGCACTTAGGAGAAGATGCTATCCTAGGTTGACCAATCAATCTTTTCATTGGCTTGAGAAGATTGTAGAATAAAGGCCATAACCATGACACGTTAGTTTAATATGTATGTGATGCATGTTAGTTTAGCTTGTATGTGATGCATGATTAGTTTAGCTTATATGTGATGTATGCTAATATGTATATGATACATGTTTATTTCTTAATAAGTCTAAACGATATGCCTACCAAAGTTGGTACTCACTACTTCCTCGATCATTTGTTATTGGGTTTGCCAAAGCAAAGCAATGCATTTTATCTTGGAGAGTGCGAGTGGACAATCGTGATGTCCGCTATCACTTGGTTAAGACTTAATTAAGTGTTTTCTTAATTGGTTAAGAAAGTAGAGGCATATATTAGCTTTGAACATAAGTGTTAACATTAGTTTTGTGTGATTTCCGAACATCAGCTTTGTCTTAGAAGTGGTCGTTGCTCCGATATCAAAGAAGGCCCCTGTGCCTCGCCACAGCCTGGAAGCTGGTTTAGGAATAAACACTAAACTAATCTAAAACTTAACCAAAGCTATTAAAGAGTTACATCAGATGTAATTGGCAAAAGATTGCCTACCTAATTATACTACGTCTTGGGCGATTAGCCAAAGCTAACTCAAGACGAATTATGATGTGGATCTTTATCCCATATAAATTTATAGCTAAATAGTAGCTATGAGAATTTAGTGGGAGCCTCATTTAATTAAAGGCCTAATTAAATGATTTAGGTATGATACTTAACTTTGCATTTTAATGTTGTAGATCACCATGTCATCTAACACGACACACCCTCAACTTATGATCCGTGCCCTGAGAAGGACAAGCTCAATGGAGCAAACTTTCTGATCGGTATAGGAACTTGAGGATTATCCTCAAGCAAGAACGCAAACTATATGTCCTAGAGCAGCTACCTCAAATACCCGCCTACGGCCACTGCGGCGAAAAGGATGCTTATAAGAAGCATCAAGATGACGATTAGATGTGTCATGTCTTATGCTTGCCACCATGAACTCGAGCTTCGGAAGCAACATGAGAACATGGATGCCTATGATATGGTTGAGCATTTGAAACAACTATATCAAGGACAAGCTAGGCACGAGCGCTTTGAAGTGTCTAAGGCTCTTTTGCATGCAAGATGCAAGAAGGAACACTGTAGGAACTCACGACTAAAATGATTGGGTACGCTGAGAACCTTGAAAGACTAGGTTTTCCATCGAGCCAAGAATTGGCAATCGATGTTATCCTCGCAATCGCTGTTTAAGCATACAATCAATTCATGAATTATAACATGAATGAAATTGATAAACCTTTGCTCGAGATTCTCAAAGATGTTGAAGAATCACAACCAAATCTCAAGAAGAAAGTTAGTAATGTACTAATGGTCAAGAAGGACAAAGGTAAGTTAAAGGCAAGGGTAAGACCTAAGCCAAAGGCAAGGCCAATTCATCCACTTCAAAGGGTAAAGGTAAAGTACCTAAGGAAGGGATCGCTTCCATTGCGTGAGATCGACACGGAAGCGAACCGCAAAGTCTACCTTGAGGAAGTAAAGAACAAGAGAAGTGGACTTCACGTATACACGCTATAGAAGTTAATCTATCTATTTCTTCTACATGGGTATTAGATACCGGATGTGCATCTCACATTTGTACTAATGTGCAGGGACTGAGAAATAGTAGAATAATGGCAAAGGGTGAAGTGGACCTACGAGTAGGCAATGGCGCAAAAGTTGCTGCTGTAGCTGTAGGAACATATTCTTTGTCTTTGCCCACTGGGCTTATCTTAGAACTAGAGGAGTGCTTCTATGTAAACGCATTAACAAAGAACATAATTTCTGTATCTTGTTTAGACAAGAAAAACTTTTCTTTTATAATAAAGGACAAATGTTGTTCCATTTATTTAAATGAAATGTTCTATTGTAATGCACCACTTATGAATGGTCTCTATGTTCTAGATTTAGATAACCCAATTTATAACGTAAATACCAAACGGTTCAAATCGAATGATTTGAACGGACATATCTCGCACTTGGCCTAGGTCACATGAAATGAAAAGCATATCCCAACTCCATAAAGATGGATTATTGGACTCATTTGATTTTGAATCATATGAGGTATCACAGTCTTGTCTTTTAGGAAAGATGACTAAAACTCCATTTAGTGGACATGGCGAGAAGCGGACTTGTTAGGACTCATACATCTTGATGTATGTGGCCCTTTCAATGTCGAAGCGGAGGCTATAAGTACTTTATTACTTTCAGCGATGATATGAGTAGATTTGGCTACTTATATTTGATGAGACATAAGTCGAATCCTTTGAAAAGTTCAAAGAATTCAAGAATGAAGTACAAAACCAACTTGGTAAGCGTATTAAGCTACTTGATCGGATCGAGGTGGTGAATACCTTAGTCGAGTTTCGTGATCACTGGTGAGTGTGGGATAATATCCCAACTCACTCCACAGGAACACCACAATGGAATGGTGTATCGAGAGGAGAAATCATACTCTATTAGATATGTACGATCAATGATGAGCGGTGATCTACCTACTTCCTTTTGGGGTTTAGCTCTAGAGGCAGTAGCTTTCACACTTAATCGCGTTCCATCAAAATACGTATAAAAGACACCATATACGATATGGACATCGAAGAGTCCCAAAATGTCTTTTATAAAGATTTGGGGTTGTGAAACTTACGTTAGACGTCAAGTCTCAGATAAACTAGGACCCAAATCAGATAAGTGTTATTTTGTAGGATATCCCAAGGAAACTAAGGGATATTACTTTTACAATCCCACACTTTGCAAGGTGTTTGTTGCCAGAAATGCTGTCTTTCTAGAAAGAGAATTTATTTCTAGAAATACTAGTGGGAGTAAAATTCATCTTGAAGAAGTTCAAGATGATGATAAAACTAAGGCTTCGATGGAAAATGAACAGGAACCACAAAGTGTTGTGGATGAGGAAATTGTTGCCCAAAGAGTTGTGGAGCAAACACCTGTTCAAGTAGACCAACCTCTTCGTAGATCTGATAGGATCCGTCGTCAACCTGAGAGATATTCTTTTCTCTTGACTGACAACGGTGAGGTATTGCTTGTCGATCTTGACGAGCCTACATCCTATCAAGAAGCTATGATGAGCCCAGATTCCGAGAAATGGCTAGAGGCCATGAGATCCGAAATGGAATCCATGTACACTAACCAAGTATGGACTTTGGTTGATCCACCTGAAGGGGAAAAACCCATTGGGTGTAAGTGGGTCTTTAAAGTAAAGACTGACATGGATGGTAATAAGCATACCTATAAAGGTAGATTGGTGGCTAAAGGATTCAAACAAATTCATGGTATTGACTATGATGAAACCTTTTCACCAGTTGCGATGCTTAAATCCATTCGGATCATACTTGCTATTGCAGCCTACCACGATTATGAGATCTGGCAGATGGATGTCAAAACCGCTTTTATGAATGGAAAGCTACTCGAGGATGTGTACATGACACAGCCTGAGGGTTTTGAAGATCCAAAGCATCCTGGAAAGGTATGCAAACTGCAAAGGTCCATTTATGGACTAAAGCAAGCCTCTCGAAGCTGGAATCTTCGATTCGATGATGCAATCAAAGAGTTTGGTTTCATCAAGAATGAAGATGAGCCTTGTGTCTACAAGAGAAATAGTGGGAGCACAGTTGTATTTCTTGTCTTGTATGTAGATGACATACTTCTCGCCGGAAATGATATTCCCTCACTCCGATGCTGTGAAGATATGTGGTTAGGGAATTGTTTCTCGATGAAAGACTTAGAGTGAAATGCCTATATTCTAGGCATCAAGATCTATAGAGATAGATCTAAAAGATTACTTGGCCTAAGTCAGAGTACATACATTGATAAAGTGCTAGATCGTTTTGCTATGCAAAATTCCAAGAAAGGGTTTCTGCCTTTATCACATGGTGTAAGTCTTTCGAAGACTCAATGTCCCTCTTCTAAGGAGGAGAGATGCATGGATAAGATCCCTTATGCATCCGCTATAGGGTCTATCATCATGCGCCATGCTTTGTACTCGTCTGACATCTCGTATGCTTTGAGTATGGACAAGTAGATACCGATCGGATCCGGTGAAAGTCTTTGGATAGCGATCAAAAATATTCTTAAATACTTACGAAGGACAAAGAATATTTCACGATATTTGGAGGCAATGAGGAGCTAAGCGTAAAGGGTTCTGATGATGCAAGCTTCCAAGCGGACAAGGATGACTATAGATCGCAATCGAGTGCGTGTTTTGCACGAATGGTGGGTGATGGTGGAAGAGTTCAAAGCGGAGACACGATTCTTGATTCTACAAGAGAGTATATTGCGGCATCGATGCGGCAAAGGAGGTGTTTGGCTCCAAGTTCATCGATGAACTTGGGGTAGTTCTAGCATTGCGAGATCCAATAGACCCTCTATTGTGACAACAATGGGGCTATTGCGAGCTAAGGAACCTCGATCACATCGGACCAAACACATCTTTGCGGCGCTTCCATCTCATTCGAGAGATCATCGATAGAGGAGATGTGAGGATATCTGAGTGCAAAGCGAAGCTAACATCCATCGCAGATCCATTGACCAAGGCTTTGGCACAGAGGAAGCATGATGGTCACACTAGGTCACTAGGTATTAGATATCATAGTGATTGGTACTAGTGCTAGTGGGAGATTGTTAGTTATAGCCCTAAGAACCAATCATGTGATGGTTGAATAGGGAACATTTTGTATCATATTCTATAAAGGCAAAGGATTGGTTATTATATTTAAGTCTTGCTTGTGCCAGCTAAATTAAATATAGTAATGCCCTAGAAAAGTAGGTTCTTATCTACAGCACATCAATTGGAAGAATTGATTATGAGAGGCTGTAGAGAACACTTTCTAAATGTTCCTAGTCAAGTATTAATATGCAAGGGCAATATTAATACATAAAGACTAGTATGTAGGTCAATTGATGACTTGATCTCACAAGTCATGGATATATGATATCAAGTTGACACATGGGTATATATTAGAGAATATATACTGAACTGACCCGCCATGAGAAAGTTTCATGGATCGTTATATGAGTGTCATAAACTTTCTCATGTGACTATTGGTATGAATAGTCCTCAGACCTGAAGTCACTACGCTTCCCTACATAAGGAGTTGTGTACTTTGGTATCGTCAAACGTCACCCGTAACAGGGTGGACCATAAAGGCGATTACTGGGTATATAACAAATTATGCGGAGGGATGTGAGTGATGTAGATGGGATCTATCCCTCTCATATGGCGAGTGATATCGGTTGGCCCCTTGATTGAGTAGAACTACTAAAACGCATGGCCATGCTCGAATGAGTCAATATGAGATATTGAGCTCATTTGTTTGAGTTAGTTTACTCAGGGATCAAGAAACACATAGATTGATCGAGGATGACACGGTCTATGCCTCATTGATCAATCTGATATCAAGGATAGAAGGACACGGTCATACATTATAGTAGTCACGGAAAGGTTAGTCGGATCTTGACTTATCTCGTAACTTGGGTAGCAATGATGTATTGCTAGATGCCGCTCATTGCTTGTGTATCTAAAAGAGTTTAGGTCCACTGCCAACGTTATGAGAGCCTATAGGGTCACACACAAAGAGCATGATAATTAGAGGAATTAGAGTATTCTAGTTTGACTAGAATAATTTGGGAATAAGCTTAAGTACAAAATGGTTTTTGGACTTTAAGCTTAATGAGACTTTTAGCTAATTGATTTAATGAGATTAATTCAATATGTTACCTTATTGATTTAATAAGATTAATTCAATATGATAACATAAGCTTAATTGAATTAATAAGATTAATTCAATTTGATAACATAAGCTTAATTGAATTAATAAGATTAATTCAACATGCATGAATGCCACATAAGAATGCCACATAAGCATGCCACATAAGCATGCCACCTAAGCATCCACCTAAGCTAGTTAAGGTGGAAGGAAACAAAATGGTTTTGTCTCCTTAAGTGGCCGGCCAAACAAGGATATGTCTCAATGCAATGGATTGCATTGAATGTGTGGAGGTGAAAGGGTTTTTCCAACCCTATAAAAGACACCTCAAGTGGCCAGCCAAATAGAGCATTGGCTTTTGTTGTTGGTGGAAGCTTTGGTTGTGTTAGTGGTGAGAAAGCTTGGTGGAAGCTTTAGTTGTGTGGGTTTGTGAGTGTAGGCTAGCAAGAAGAGGAGTCTTCTTCTTCCTTTCTCCTTTTCCCTCTCTTCCTCTCCTTTAGGGACTTCTCTAGCAAGAAGTAAAGGAGAGCTCTTCTAGTTTTCCTTTTGTGAGACAAGAGCGTGCTCGTGTGGATACGTATAGAGGCACGGATACTTGAACGTGCTAAAGATCCAACAAACCGAAAGGAAAAGCGGGATTGCAAAGGGCACGCAACAAAGGTAGAACTCTCCTATAAGATAGGCTTGGTTTAGAGAAATTTATTTTATACGAGTTTGCTTTCGCATGGATCACTTGGAAGGGATCCTATTTTCCGTTGCGCATATGCCATTCGGCATACGAGAATTCCCTACAGTAGGCAATGACCTTGCCGTTCTGCATGAGTACAGCTCCGAGTCCCAACTTGGAAGCGTCGCTGTACATGTCGAAGCCTTCATTACTGTCCGGAAGAGCAAGGATTGGAGCGCTGGTCAGTCTCTCAATTCTATGAAACTCTTCTCGCAAGCGTTCGTCCATTTATACTTTTTGTTCTTTCTAGTGAGGACTGTCATAGGGGCTGCAATTCTAGAGAAGTTCTCTACAAACTTCCTGTAGTAGCTTGCTAGCCCAAGAAAGCTTCTGATTTCGCTGGCATTCTTTGGTCGGTTCCAGTTACTCACAACTTCAATCTTTATTGGGTCTACCATCACTCCGTGCTTAGATATAACATGACCCAAAAATGATACTTGATCTATCCAGAACTCGTATTTGGAGAACTTTACATACAACTGCTTTTCTTGAAGAATCCGATTCATTAGATCCATGAACATAGCAGGTGCATTCGTCACTCCAAAAGACATAACTACGAACTCGTAATGTCCGTATCTTGTTCGGAAAGCCGTCTTTGGTATATCATCTGGTTTCACTTTCACTTGATGATAGCCAGACCTCGGGTCAATCTTAGAGAAGACGGTGGCACCCTTTAGCTGGTCGAACAGGTCGTCAATCCGTGGTAAAGGGTACCTATTCTTGATTGTCACATTATTTAGCGCTCGGTAGTCTATGGACATTCGCATAGACCAGTCTTTCTTCTTTACCAACAGTACTGGAGCTCCCATGGAGAGCGAAATACTGTCTTATCGACTCTATTACTACGTCTTCCATATATTACTATCTCATTGACTCTATTACTACGTCTCCCAGCCATGTTTATCTTCACATATTAGAGTAAGGCTAGTATAAGGTTATCGTCCATTTATCTATGCATAGTTAAACTAAAAGCTAGCATAAGGTTATCATACAAATTTTCATGCATATTTAAGCTAGAGGCATTTGTTATCATACATGAAAGAAATAAAGTAGGCATAGAAATTCTTACTTGGAGCGACAGGATTTGGAGCTTGATGTGTGTGTAGTGGAAAGGCAGATTTACTTTGATACCAACCTGTCACGCCCGGCCTTTCCAAGGGTCTGGAGGGGCGGCGCGTGACGCGACCGTACATACATACATTACAATTGAAGACTACACATATCGTACTTCTTACAGGGGAAGACTTTAGACATATTTTTTTCTTTTAAACATAAACATGCATCATCATTTCATAGATACTTCTTCTTAACATAGGGCATGCATCATTATTTCATAAGTACTTAGTGCTTAGTTCAAGTCCATAAACAAAATCATCTTAGGGAAAACATGCATAAAGAACATAACAGATCTCCTCCACCATGCCACTACCACACACACTTTGCCCCTCCTGCTGCTCCCTTTAGTTCATCCACCCTTTACCCTTATCTGCAGTACAAGGGAACATAAACTATAAGTACATAGGCTTAGTAAGATCCTATCCTACTAACAAAAACTGTACATCAACATCAAGCATAGAGTAGTGATATGATCATATAACACATATAAGCATAACATTCATGTAAACATACCAAACATAAGCAAGCATAACATGTAAACATATATAACATAAGCAAGCATAACATGTAAACATATGTAACATAAGCAAACATAACATGTAAACATATATAACATAAGCAAACATAACATGTAAACATATATAACATAACAATCATAACATGTAAACATACATAACATAAGCAAACGTAACATGTAACATATATAACATAACAATCATAACGTGTAAACATACATAACATAAGCAAATGTAACATGTAACATATATAACATATAACGTCATAACATGAGCAGACATAACATAACGGTATATGCAGGATGGTCTTCGAAAACATATATCATAAGTATTTGAACATAACTCTCAACATATTGGGCCTGATATTGTACCACATCATCATCATCATAGCGCGCATCCCTAAATAGACCCGAGCAAGCTAATCTCGAACCTACTAGGTTACTAGGCCCGTACTATGTCCGTCGACCTAGGGGCCATCATCATAACATAGAAGGCCATCCTAGGCCCGATCTTAGTCCGTCGACCTAGGGCATCTGGGAGCCCATCCCTTACTAGGTCCGTACTATGACCATCAACCTAGGGGAAATCATAACATAGAAGCCCATCCTAGGCCCGATCTAAGTCCGTCGGCCTAGGGTAACTTAGGAGCCCATCCCTTTGGACCTTGTTAGGGTCCTGGTACAAGCTATGCAGAAAGTAAAATACATACATGCTTCTTATCATAACATATCATATTTCATTTTCATAAACATATCATATTTCTTATCATGGCATATCATGTTTTTCTTTTTCATATCATAACATACTTCTTCTTCATAACATATCATATGGCTTTCATAACATATTTCTTCTTCATAACATATCATTCACCATAACATATTTCTTCTTCATAACATATCATATTCTTTTCATGCATATCATGTTCCTTCTTTATAAAACATCATACATTCATACAATTACGAGGTAATAAGCATAACATGATCACAACATCACACACATATAAACATGGCATAAGGTATAAACATCATGAACAAGTATACATGGAATGACCTAAACTTCATGGAGTTCTATCAAAGTTTTAAACACAAAACAACTTATATATGGTCTAACTAACCACATGTTAGTTCTTTAACACATAAAGCATGGCATGGGAGGGCACTTAGGGTTTTAATTAAACCTTGGCCGAATGGGTTTAAAGGACATGAGGATCAACCACTTAACTCTAGGTTAACCAACAACATGTTACCTTCATCTACCATCAAAAGTCATCATGAACTCAATCAAACATGGCATAGAAACATATTAGGGGTCTTGGCCGAATGGTTCAAAGGCTTAAGGTTCATCCACTTAAATCTAGGTTAACCAAACAACATGTTATCTTCATTTACCATCAAAACATAGCATGAACTTATCTATAGCATGGCATAGAACATGTTATCTTCTTTTAACATCAAACATGGCATAAACTCATTTAAAACCTAGCATAGAGCATGTTATCTTCATCTAACACCAAAAGTCATTATGAACTCATGCAAAACATAGCTTAGAAGACAACTTAGGGGTCTAGATGGACTTGGCCGAATGGTTCAAAGGGCCTAAAGGTTCATCCACTTAAACCTAGGTTAAACAAACAACATGTTATCTTCATTTACCATCAAAACATAGCATGGACTTATCTATAACATAGCATAGAACATATTATCTTCTTCTAACATCAAACATGGCACGAACTCATTTAAAACCTAGCATAGAACATGTTATCTTCATCTAGCATCAAAACTTAGCCTAAGCTCATCTAAACATGGCATAAAAGAACACACATAGGGGTCTAAAGTGGCTTGGCCAAATGGTCCAAGGCTTAGAAGTTCATCCACTTAAATCTAGGTTAACCAAACATCATGTTATCTTCTTTTACTATCAAAACATAGCATGAACTTGGCTATAGCATGGCATAAAAGAACATATAGGGGTTTAGAGTGGCTTGGCCGAATGGTTTTAAAGGTCATAAAAGTTCAAACACTTAACCTAATTCATCTAGCATCCTATCTTCATCATGTTCATACAAGATATGGCATGGATCTTCATGGAAAGCTCAAACAAGGTCTTGGCCGAATGGTCCCTTCGGTTTTTTTTAAGGTCAAACACTTAACAAAATCCATCTAGCATCTTATCTTTATCATGTTCATACAAGATATGGCGTGGATCTTCATGGAAAAACTCAAACAAGGTCTTGGCCGAATGGTTTCAAGAGGATTAACACAAATACATCAATCGAAAACTACTTGTACATAGGTGAGGGGGATACTTACATCCTTCGCTTTGCTTTTTGGTTGGAAGATAACCTAAGGGATGCCAACTTAGCCTTCCTCTTGCTTTGATAGGTTTCAGACAAAGGATGAAAAGGGAGAGGAATGGATTTCGGTGAGGAAGAAGATGAGAAGGAGAGAAAAGCAATTTGGTTGCTCATGTCTCCTCATTCCCCCTATTTATTCACTTGAAGAGTCCCTTAGTCTCCCTTACCCCTAACTATAATTTCCCATATTCCTCTAATAGTACAACCCTGCTGGGCTTCTGGTTATTGGATGCATCTTTAGGGCTTAGCTATCTCTAGAGGTTTGGGGTTCAATTCCTAGGCTTTGCATCCTTTTTGGCTCCTTTTCTTTTATTTTTGAAAGAGCCCACATAAAGCCCATTATAATCATGCCAAAATTTTTTGTAAAATTTATAGAAATTTTACGGGTGTTACAACCGCAGTCCAATATCCATGTCCTGGATTACTTTGATATCTGCTGTGTTGGACTTTCTGAGCCACAAAAACCGCTTTAGTCTCGGCTAGGAAATCCCTTGTTGATTTGACAAGGCTAGTATTTTAGAGGACAACATGTATCTGCTGTGTTGGACTTTCCAAGCCGCAAAAAATCAAATACTAGCCTCGTCAAGCCTGGAAAACATGTATCTGCTGTGTTGGACTTTCCGAGCCACAAAAACCGCTTTAATTCTCCACGGCAACCCCTTGTGCTCCTTTTATAGAGTTAGGGATAAGCCTCCTTTTAATCTCCACCATTGGTTCTAGGGATTTAATCTCAACCATCAGATCTAGAGTTTTAATCTCAACCATCGGATCTAAAGATTTAATCTCTAACTTTGGATCTAGAGTTTTGTTTCTATCCATTGGATCTAAGCTTCATGAGGTGTTAATAGGCTACATTAGGGACCATGACAAGGAGTTGGATCTTGGCCACCCATGGATCAAGCCCACATAAAGTCCGATCCATTAATGATAATCCAATCCACTAAAGGATTATCATTGGTCTACCTCACCAACCCCCATAAGATAATATGGGCTCCATATATTATATGTACATTTTCTCTCCGTGTTTGAGATCTCGAATGTCCGTCGATTAATTAATTTACTGACCATTAATTAATCTACATCTAACTCCATGAGTAGTACCACTCAACCTTTTCATCATGCCGGACCAAGTCCACCTGCAGGGTTTACATGATGAACCTTATGAGCTCCTCAAGGGGACATCATCGTCCTAATATATAGGACACAGTTTCCTCCTATAATCAACGACACACCTTATAAATAATACCATTTCCCTACTTACTGAGCCTATCGATTTAATCTATAAATCTCTCCCATTGGTAAATCAAAGAAATAAATACTAAGTATATGTGTCCGTTATTATATCGGGATTAAGAGCATGTACAAAATAATATCTGAGGTCCGATTCAATTATGTAGTCAACAATAAATCGAATCACCTCTAAGTCGGTCTTGCTCAATACACAAAAAGTGCACTAGTGTGATTCTATGGTCAAGACAAACCAATACCAAATCACACTACAACCATTCCGATAGTTTGTCCAAAGCCATCTCGGTTGTGAGCCTTTACTTATACATTACAAGGAGCCGATAACATGATCTCCCGTGTGACACCACACACCATGTTATCTACAATGTAATGTATTAGACAATATGCATAAACATAAAAATATACAAACAATGATCATGTGACTCTTATTTCAAAATAAAGATGTTCATACAAAAGATAGACTTTTCAGTATACATCCCAACAGTCCCGCCATCCTAAGTCAACCAACATATTATATAGGTGAAATCCTTATGGTTGACTATCCTAGGGTTTTCCTAACCCTTTAGGATGGATTTAGGAACCCAAAATAAATTCTTTCCTATGGGGTTCACTAAATACTCCTTAGGGATCCATTTTCTAGCTATTACCTTCTTTTTGTCTTGACCACTAGCAATTAAACATTTATAGGCCTTTTCATTTTTATTTTATTTATATCCTAGGCCTTTCTTATTGAAGCTTGCTCTTTGGCTCCCAATTATCATGTTAAGGGTATTGGAGCCTATTGTAAATTTTCTAGGGCCTTGGTCAAATGATCTACTTGTTGGGTTTCCGGCACCGCGGCGTGTGTGTGTTCGATCATGTTTCGTAAACATGAGCACAGCGGAAGCAATAAAAATAATAAATCTACATTTATTACAACACACACAACTCACGCATGCATATTACAACAAGTGTAGACATAACCGTAAATTAAAATTTGCAATAAAAGAAAATTATCTACGTTATACCTTTCGTATGACGTGTAGCGGGAACGGCATCAACCGGAACGATCCTCGTAAGAATCGTCTCTATCCGTATCCACGCTGAGCTCCTCGGGATGACTTCGCTAATCCACGAGCTTCGTCTTCGTATGGGTTACTAGCCTCGTGTTGAAGACAATGTGATCGAGAGATGATCACGATCCGAATCCAAAACCGAGTCCTCAAAACTCGATTCTCCGGAGAGGTATTCGTCAACCGTTTGATGAATCCTTCGTCCCTCACCTCAGAGAATTACCGGAGATCAAATCCCCGGTAAGTTAGCCGCTGTCGGAGCACTAACCGTCGTCCAAATGACGCTCCGACGAGAGGAGAAGAAGCTGTCCAGAAAACTGGACAGCTTGGTGGAGGAGTAGGCACCGGCCAAAAACAAGGAAGCCAAGTGCTCACCTTGATGCCAAACCTAAGGAGGATCGCCGGAACTCTTCCGGCAGCAGCTCGACGCCGGCGAGGAGGAAGGAAGCAGCCTTCTAGACGCCGGTTGGAGGAGCTTTGGGCTGGGCGGCGGCAGCTTAGGGTTGGGCGCCGAAATCACCAAGGGTGAGGTGGGCGGCAACTACCATTAGGGTTTTTGGATTAGGGTTTAAGCCCAATTTTATAGAGAACTAATTCTCTTAATGGTTAATGGATCATATCCATAAAGCCCGTTAACCCGCTCCATTAAGATAAGTTAAAATAAACCAAACCATGATGGTTTATTTTAAGTTAAAACAAACCGAACCAACTTTTGGTTCATTCGTTTAAAATAAACCAAACCCCTTTGGTTTATTCTCATCCATTGGATTAGAACCAAACCATTTTGGTTCATCCATTACGTCTTCATAAGACGCGGCCCATCCATGCTTCCATTGCGACTGAAACGATTTCATGCTCGCTTTATGTTTGGTCCAACCAAATCTAGTTTCTCTCGGTCTGAGAATCCCATTCTCAAGCTCGTTTTAAATCCTTTGGATTACGCTCGTTGTGCGTGTGACCAAATAGGTTCTCGGTTTATGTTGGTCATCTATAATTAACCATTAATTATAGAACGATCATGAGTGGCACCTAGTAGTACATCATGATCCCCAATTAACCGAAAAGATCAACGGTTGATCCAGAACTATTTCTGAAACCCTTCAGTAGCTCGAATGAATCGTGCCCCATTCCCTTCACTCATCTTATACCCACTTGGTTCAGGACATGGTCTATTGTGTCAGTCCACACTAGGCTGACTACGTCACACCTAGCCCAAGTATCATTTCCTCGT
Organism: Wurfbainia villosa; assembly: GCA_025175895.1. Lineage (NCBI taxonomy): Eukaryota > Viridiplantae > Streptophyta > Magnoliopsida > Zingiberales > Zingiberaceae > Wurfbainia > Wurfbainia villosa. Next base: position 43,476,690 of record CM045999.1, on the reverse strand, counting down.
CCTACGGATTCTAGTTACTCCACATGTATCGAAGAGTACCTTACTCTAAACATGTAATGCTTTGGCCAAAGACTTTAGTAACAATCCGACGAGAGGCCATGGGTATACATCTCCTCGCAAGGAGTGGTGAATCCTTTATAGGCTATTCAAACACCTTCGATCACTTCGACTTATACCCAATCATCCCGGGTCCACATCTCCTCGGAGATGTTTGCTTAAGATGTCAAAGCATAAGTCTCCATGATCAAGATGACTTGAATACCGCAAGTCAAAGGAACATCGCACTTAAGCCACAGTAAGAACTTCATTGACATATCTATATATGCAGAGAACCATATGAAGTCTTACGGCTGGTCACTCCAATGAACTAGTTACCATAACTAGCATCCACGATTAACTCCGGACATCACTATGTCTCCAGCCAGTGAGAATCAGATGCTTGGATACACCAAGGAGTATACCTCGTGCTAGTCTCGACAGAATTGATGGTGTCAAAATCCATCAATTCATCGACTAGGGATAATTCCGATACATCACAATTACACATGTAGAGATACTCACTAGTTGTGATCCAATTACAAATTCTCTCATGTTGTGAATCGTATCGTGGACATTCAGTAAATGAGTTTAAGATCCAATCAAATACATAAAACATGTATACTCAAATAGTGAATCTTCATTTATCATATAAATGGTTCATACATAAGGCGATTGCCTAAGGACATCTCTCATATATTACTAACAGACTCCCACTTGGCCTAATGCCAGTCGCTACGGTATCCAATACCATAAGCTCGAACATGACCCTCAAACTTATTTTGAGGTAATGCCTTAGTCAAGGGATCCGCTAAGTTCCTTTCAGTGGAAATTTTCTCGATTTGTATTTCGTTCCTACTGATGATCTCTCTGATAAGATGATAGCGGCGAAGCACATGTTTGGATCGTTGATGAGACCTTGGCTCTTTCGCCTGTGCAATTGCTCCATTGTTGTCGCAGTAGACCGATATTGCTTCAACAATGGCCGGAATCACACCAAGTTCATGAACGAACTTCTTGATCCAAACCGCTTCCTTTCTTTGCCCAGAAGGTGCAATATATTGCCTCGGTGGTAGAATCCGCTGATCTCTTGTTTGGGACTTTTCCAACTCATCGCGCTCTATTCAAGGTGAATACGATTATCGAGACTGAATCATCCTCCTTGCATGCGAAGCCGCATCCGTGTATACCGCGTATCACCATGTCCCCTTCTCCATATATTAGGAACACATCCTTAGTTCTTCTCAAGTACTTAAGGATCGTCTTAACAGCCGCCCAATGATCCATTCCTGGATCAGACTGGTATCTGCTCGTGACACTCAGAGCATACGATACATCGGGCCACGTACATAACATAGCATACATGATAGATCCTATTGCGGATGCATAGGGAATCTTACTCATGCAAATCCTCTCGTCTTCTGTGCGCGGGCACATAGACTTCGAAAGGTGTACCCCATGCCTGATGGGCAGATAACCTTTCTTGGATTCCGACATGCTAAACCTCTTTAGCACTCGGTCTATATATGTAGACTGCGAAAGACCAAGCAACTATTTCGATCTATCTCTATAGATCTTAATCCCAAGGATGTAGGTTGCTTCTCCCAGGTCTTTCATGGAGAATGTCTTGGATAACCAAACCTTAACTGACTGTAAGATTGACACATCGTTTCCTATAAGTAATATGTCATCGACATACAATACTAGGAACACGACTGCACTCCCACTAACCTTCTTGTACACACAAGGTTCGTCTGGATTTTGTGAGAAATCAAACTTTTTGATCGTCTCATCAAAACGGATATTCCAGCTCCTGGATGCTTGCTTCAATCCATAAATGGATCGTCGCAATTTGCATACCTTGGTTTTATCAACCGATGTGAAACCCTCAGGCTGTATCATATACACGTCCTCGAGTAGGTTTCCATTAAGGAAAGCTGTTTTCACATCCATCTGCCATATCTCATAATCATAATGAGCCGCTATTGCCAGGAGCATCCGAATGGATTTAAGCATAGCTACAGGCGAATAGGTTTCGTCATAATCAAAACCTTGCTTTTGACGATATCCTTTCGCCACCAATCTAGCCTTATAGGTAATCACATTACCATGCATGTCGATTTTCTTCTTGAAAACCCACTTGCACCCTATAGGCTTTATGCCTTCAGGTGGGTCAACCAAGTTCCAAACTTGGTTTTCGTACATGGAATCCATTTCCGACTTCATGGCACCAAGCCACTTATCCCTTTCTGAACTTGTCAGCACTTCTTCATAACTGGTAGGCTCCTCATCATCAATGAGTAACATGTCGTTCGATTCACTTACGAGAAATCCATATCTCTCAGAAATATTGCGTGTTCTACCTGATCTACGAAGATGTGGTGTTACAATAGGTCCAGCCGATTGCTCATCACTATGAGTTGTCGGCTGTTGTGCTTCACCAGGTATCTCATCAATGTCTATTTGAGTCTCTCGAGCCTCCTCAAGCTCGACGACACTCCCACTGTTTTCTTGCAAGAGAAACTCTTTCTTTAGAAACACAGCATGCCTTGAAACAAACACCTTTTGTTCCACAGGATGATAGAATTGGTAACCCCTTGTTTCCTTAGGGTATCCAATAAATAGACATTTATCAGACTTAGCATCCAGTTTGTCTGATACAGTCCGCTTCACATAAGCAGGACAACCCCATATCTTAAAGTAAGATACATGAAGTTTCTTACCATTCCATATCTCATATGGAGTAGTTGAGACTACCTTGGTAGGCATTCTGTTTAACAAGTAAACAGCTGTCTGAAGTGCATAGCCCCAAAAGGACTTGGGAAGAGTCGCATGATTCATCATTGACCTGACCATGTCTAACAAGGTCCGGTTACGCCTCTCAGATACACCATTATGCCTTGGTGTATATGGCGGAGTCCATTGAGACAATATATCATTGTCTCTTAGATAATCAAGAAACTCTTGACTTAAGTATTCACCACCTCGATCCGATCGAAGTATTTTAATACTCTTGTCATGTTGTTTCTCTACTTCATTTCTGAATTCTTTGAACCTTTCAAAGGCTTCAGACTTGTGTTTCATCAAGAACACATACCCAAACCATGAGTAATCATCGGTGAAGGTAATGAAGTAGCTATAGCCTCCTAAAGCTTGAGTTGACATAGGTCCACATACATCAGTATGTATTAAACCTAGTAACTCTCCCACTCGTTCACCTTTTCAAGTAAAAGGTAACTTAGTCATCTTGCCTTTTAAGCATGATTCGCATGTATCGTATGAATCCAATTCAAACGATTCCAGAATTCCACATCGGTGTAATTCGGACATGCGTTTCTTGCTTATATGGCCAAGACGACAATGCCACATATAGGAGTCTATTTGATTATCCTTTCGAGCACGCGTGTTGCTCACTTCGATATTGAAATCGTCACTGGATACGTCCAACGTATAAACACCATTGCTTAAAGTTCCAATCCCATAAAGAACTCCATTCAAAGTTATGTAACAACAATTGTTACTAAAAGTCAAATGGAACCCATTTCTATTTAGACAAGAAATAGAAATGATGTTCTTTATCAACGAAGGAACATAAAAGCAATTGTCCAGTTCTAAGACAAGTCCTAAAGGGAGTTCCAACAAATACGTTCCGATGGCGAGTGCAGCAACCGTTGCTCCATTCCCAACACGTAAATTTGACTCTCCCCTTGACGAGTCTTCTTCTATTCCTTAGCCCATGTATGTCATTACATATATGTGAGCCACACCCAGTATCAAATACCCAAGTGTCTGAGGAAATAGAATGACAATTAATAAAGAAGATTTCTGAAGAAGATGGGGCATCCGATGCCTTATCCTTCTTCACGGACTCAAGATAAATCTTGCACTTTCTTCGCAAATGGCTCTCCTTGCCATAATGATGGCAAGTTTCCTTTTGTGCTAGTTCTACCTTCTTAGCCCTTCTCTTCTTTCCCTTCTGCTGTTCCTTTGACTTCCTCTTAGAACCTTTCTTCGAGGAATCAACTAACAACACCGTCCCCGGCTCATGCTTCTCAGAAGACTCCACAGTCTTCAGCATATTGAGCAGTACCACAGATGAACCTACTAGCATCTCAGAGGTGAAGAGGAGCTTTGAGACTTCGAACCTTTCGAATCTCACTTGCTCATCAACCAACTCACAAAGATGAAGGACTACGATATGAGCATCCATATGTTCATGCTGCTTTCGTAGCTTGGGTTCCATCGCGGCTAGCATGATGCAACTCATTTGTTCAGAATCACTCACATGTTTCTGATAGGCCAACAATTGGTCCAGAGTTGCATCGTCACTAGGACGGGCGGGAAGAGGCGCTTCGAGGACATTTGCAAGCTTTTCAACCTTGAGAACAATTCTCAAGCTTCTAAGCCAGTCCATGAAGCTCGGCCCAGTCAATTTATTCGAATCCAAAATGGAACGCAATTCAAAGACATCATGATCAATCTTAGAAATACAAAATGAGCATATATGAGAAAGATGATTTTTAAATGCATCAATATACATTTATAAATCCCATTCATTTTTCGAATTTCAAAAACCCCAAAATCACTTCGGGAGATCGTAGGTCCATCTCCGAATGGGCTGATATCCATCATAGTTATGAACAACCTTGGAGAGAGTCCAACAAGCCATTCATAACTACGACGGTAGGTATCTTCTATACCGATTGCATATCACGTATATGCAACTATCACAATGTGCTATCAACTAATTGAATGTTCACACATACATCGGGTTGTTAACACATTAACAAGTATGCATCATATGCATAGCACCCAACTTCACCTCCCTTTACATCGACCTTGGAGAGAGTCCAACAAGCCGATGCTCCAGGTTAAAGCCAACCCATTAATCGGGACATAGTTTTAATACGGTTAGAGCGCATTCAACCAATTAGCCCAGCTTGGAGAGAGTCCAACAACCAAAGCTAACGATTGACCTCTGACTCTTACCATATTAGTATTAAACTATTCCATGGTTTGAACATATTCAGGTTCGAGCCGGGCTTGGAGAGAGTCCAACAACCCAAACAAGAAACAGAACTCTGGTTCTAACCATATTAATGGAAGGTGTAGGCTTTAATATTGATTAAGGGTTTTTATGTCTCATCCTCTTTGCATGCAAATAACTATTATCTACATGACATGGCATACATGACATACATCTACATGTCACGACACGCATGGCATAATGTTATGCATCTAATGCAATTACATGACATACAATTATGTCATGTATATAATTTCCTTATATGTCATAACTATTTATGGAAATAAAATATGTTTAAGATTTGATTCTCCAAATCAAATCATAATTAAATTAGGAAACAAATTTCCAAATCTAATCACATATTTTATTCATGGAATTATTTGATTAAGGAAAATCTATTTAGGAAACCAATTTCCTAAATCATTAAAACTACTTATGGAAATTAAAATATTTTAAGATTTGATTTCCCAAATCAAATCATGATTAAATTAGGAAACAAATTTCCAGAATCTAATCAAATATTTTATTTATGGAAAATATCAATTTCCATAAATACTTCCAACTTTCCAAAAGTGGAAGATTTCCATAAATACTTCTAGACTTTCCAAAATTGAAAAATTTCCATAAATACTTCTAAATTTCCAAAATTTAGAAAATTTCCAGAAATACATTATGACAATCGCAAAACCATTTTTACGATTATGTCGAAACACAACCTGGGCTCTGATACCACTGTTGGGTTTTCGGCACCGCGACGTGTGTGTGTTCGATCATGTTTCGTAAATATGAGCACAACCGAAGCAATAAAAATAATAAATCTACATTTATTACAACACACACAACACACGCATGCATATTACAACAAGTGTAGACATAACTGTAAATTAAAATTTGCAATAAAAGAAAATTATCTACGTTATACCTTTCGTATGACGTGTAGCGGGAACGACATCAACCGGAACGATCCTCGTAAGAATCGTCTCTATCCGTATCCACGCTGAGCTCCTCGGGATGACTTCGCTAAGCCACGAGCTTCGTCTTCGTACGGGTTACTAGCCTCGTGTTGAAGACAACGTGATCGAGAGATGATCATGATCCGAATCCAAATTCGGATCCAAAACCGAGTCCTCAAAACTCGATTCTCCGGAGAGGTATTCGTCAACCGTTTGATGAATCCTTCGTCCCCCACCTCAGAGGATTACCGGAGATCAAATCCCCGGTAAGTTAGCCGCTGTCGGAGCACTAACCGTCGTCCAAACGACGCTCCGACGAGAGGAGAAGAAGCTGTCCAGAAAACTGGACAGCTTGGTGGAGGAGTAGGCGCCGGCCAAAAACAAGGAAGCCAAGTGCTCACCTTGATGCCAAACCTAAGGAGGATCGCCGGAACTCTTCCGGAAGCAGCTCGACGCCGGCGAGGAGGAAGGAAGCAGCCTTCTAGACGCCGGTTGGAGGAGCTTTGGGCTGGGCGGCGGCAGCTTAGGGTTGGGCGCCGAAATCACCAAGGGTGAGGTGGGCGGCAACTACCATTAGGGTTTTTGGATTAGGGTTTAAGCCCTATTTTATAGAGAACTAATTCTCTTAATGGTTAATGGATCATATCCATAAAGCCCGTTAACCCGCTCCATTAAGATAAGTTAAAATAAACCAAACCATGATGGTTTATTTTAAGTTAAAACGAACCGAACCAACTTTTGGTTCATTCATTTAAAATAAACCAAACCCCTTTGGTTTATTCTCATCCATTGGATTAGAACCAAACCATTTTGGTTCATCCATTACGTCTTCATAAGACGCGGCCCATCCACACTTCCATTGCGACTGAAACGATTTCATGCTCGCTTTATGTTTGGTCCAACCAAACCTAGTTTCTCTCGGTCTGAGAATCTCATTCTCAAGCTCGTTTTAAATCCTTTGGATTACGCTCGTTGTGCGTGTGACCAAATAGGTTCTCGGTTTATGTTGGTTGTCTATAATTAACCATTAATTATAGAACGATCATGAGTGACATCTAGTAGTACATCATGATCCCCAATTAACCGAAAAGATCAACGGTTGATCCAGAACTATTTCTGAAACCCTTCAGTAGCTCGAATGAATCGTGCCCCATTCCCTTCACTCATCTTATACCCACTTGGTTCAGGACATGGTCTATTGTGTCAGTCCCCACTAGGCTGACTACGTCACACCTAGCCGAAGTATTATTTCCTCGTCCTACGGATTCTAGTTACTCCACATGTATCGAAGAGTACCTTACTCTAAACATGTAATGCTTTGGCCAAAGACTTTAGTAACAATCCGACGAGAGGCCATGGGTATACATCTCCTCGCAAGGAGTGGTGAATCCTTTATAGGCTATTCAAACACCTTCGATCACTTCGACTTATACCCAATCATCCGGGTCCACATCTCCTGAGATGTTTGCTTAAGATGTCAAAGCATAAGTCTCCATGATCAAGATGACTTGAATTCGCAAGTCAAAGGAACATCGCACTTAAGCCACAAGTAAGAACTTCATTGACATATCTATATATGCAGAGAACCATATGAAGTCTTACGGCTGGTCACTCCAATGAACTAGTTACCATAACTAGCATCCACGATTAACTCCGGACATCACTATGTCTCCAGCCAGTGAGAATCAGCTGCTTGGATACACCAAGGAGTATACCTCGTGCTAGTCTCGACAGAATTGATGGTGTCCAAATCCATCAATTTATCGACTAGGGATAATTCTGATACATCACAATTACACATGTAGAGATACTCACTAGTTGTGATCCAATCACAAATTCTCTCATTCTGTGAATCGTATCATGGACATTCAGTAAATGAGTTTAAGATCCAATCAAATACATAAAACATGTATACTCAAATAGTGAATCTTCATTTATCATATAAATGGTTCATACATAAGGCGATTGCCTTAGGACATCTCCCATATATTACTAACACTACTTTCTCTCTTAAAACCCTATTTTCATCCATACATGCATCACTAACATTAAATGACATATATTCATGTGAGCATGCATCATCATTATTAACATCTAAACATGCTTGTTCTAATTTATTTTCTAAGGCCTTAATTTGATCTAGCATGCTCTTAATTTTCTTTTTGGCCCTAAATAAGTCCTTAGTGAGGCTAGAAATAATTGACATAACTTTCTTGGGGGAAAGATTTGTTACCTCACTTACGAAATCCTCTTCCGATGATGAGGATGTAGAAGAGGCTCCCCCTTCAATAGAGCTCTCCTCACTTGTGCTTGATCTTTCTTCTTGCTTGGAGGAGGAGCAATCTAGGTCGGCAAAGGTCATTAGGGCAAGGTTGGAGTAGACATGTTTTTCCTCTTCGGATGATGATGATGAAGAGGGATCATCCCATGTCCTTGCTTTGAGTGCTTTTGTCTTCCCTTTCTCTTTGGCCTTCTTCTCTTCTTCTTTCTTCTTGCTCCCCTTCTTCTTCTTCTTTTCTTCTTTCTTTTTTCCTTTCCTCTTTACTCTTATTTAGGAGGGGACAATTATCCCTTATATGTCCCTCCCCTTGGCAATTGTAGCAAATAACCTTCCCCCTTGGTCTTCTCCTCCTATCATTAGATTTATTAAATTTAAAATCTTTTAATGCATGCCTTACCCTCCTTACCATATAGGCTTCTTCCGTGCTATCCATGAAAAAGGAAGAGGATGCTTCGTCAGAGGAGGAGGGAGTCTCCATCTTCTTCTTCCCCTTGTTGGCCAAAAGTGCCACTCCTCTTGAAGGTTGAATTCTTGGCTCTTCTATTATTCCTTCAAGTCTTGTTTCGTGGAGCTCCATGGTTGAAAAGAACTCCTCCAAGGTGCTCACTTCTAAATTCTTTGACATGTAGAAGGAGTCCACCATTGAACTCCATTTCGATGATCGGAGAAAAGCGTCGATTGCTTTCATAAGCATATCCCGGTTCGAAAGTTTTTCTTCTACACTTGTTAGCCCAATTAAAATTTCTTTAAACCTAGAATGTAATGATGTTACCTTTTCTCCCTTTTCTAATTTGATGTTGCTTAATTGGGAGCGGAAGAGGTCTCTCCTTGCAAGCTTGGCTTCTAAAGTGCCTTCATGAAGTCCAACCAATCTCTCCCACATCTCCTTGGAACTTGAGCACTCCCCAATCCGGTTGATCTCTTGTTGGGGGAGCATATTGAAGAGATGGTGCTTGGCTTTTGAGTTTGCAAGGTGCTCTTCCCTTTGCTTTTTCGTCCACCTTGACTTCTCTATTGGTTCACCCTCTTCGTCCCTAGGCATCTCAAAACCGTTTTCCATTATAAGCATAATATCAAAATTGGTTTTAAAGAATACCTCCATTCTCTTTTTCCACCAAGAGAATTCTCCCTCGAACTTTCGTGGATGAATATTGGAGTCAGCCATCTTTTGATGAAGTGTTTGTTGCGGTAGTTAGTCCTTTACAAATAACCTGGCTCTGATACCACTTGTAGGATCGATGAAGTGAAGTGTTGGCCGGTAGAGGGGGGTGAATAGCCCTCTTTCGTTCGATGACGTAATTTTCTTGTCTACAAACAATATTAGCGCAACGGAAAACAAAACTAAGCAAGCAAATCAAAGCAACAAGAATAAAACCAATGCTAACACCAAGTCATAACGTGGTTCACGGCTACGCCGCTAATCCACGATCCCGATTCGTCCAAGGTGAATCACACCTTTGCCAAATCCACTAGATCTCTCCTTTGCACAAAGCTAGGTGGAGGTAACCTCTTTTACACAAGGATCACTCTTCTACAATAGAATGAAGATTAGAAAAGTAGAAGAGTGGAAAAATGTTTATGGCACTTTGGGAGCTATTAGGAGTTCAAGCATTATGCCCCCAAAGCCCCACACCCTTCCTCTTTATAGAGGAAGAGGGTTTCTTCCCGTTGACACAGGAGCAGTCGAATGATGTCACTATCAGTCGACTGGTCCTTTCCAGTTGGATTTCATCCAGCAAGACTGCATCGATCGGATCGATATTGCCATCAGTCGACTGATGCTCCGATTAATCGAGTGCTCGCGAGCTCGACTCCATTCTGTGCCCGAAACCCTTGCGACCAGTCGACTGATGCCTTCATCAGTCGACTGCCATTCCATGGCAGTCGACTGTTGGTACTTGAACCGGACTCGAACACTAGTCGAGTCACAGTCGACTTAGAGTAGTCGACTACCATAATATGGTAGTCAACTGATGTCGGGAAATCCCATCCGATACTTAGCCAAATGGTCAAGTTTCACATAAGAGCACTACCCCTTCTCGGGTTACATTCGCTCACTCTCATACCTTTGAGTTCCTCTTCATTGAAGTTATCTTCGTCCGGCTACGTCCCTCGGATGCGCCAAGCGCATGACTCTGCAGTGCCATCCTTCGCGTCTCGCCCTGAAGTCTACTTCCTCCGGCTTCACTCCAAGATCCTCATCTGGCAGTCCCTCGGATGCTCCAAGCGCACGGCTTCAGCAAAGCCACCCTTCACCGACTCAAGGACCGAGTCATGAGAGGTGAAACTCGCCAAGGCTCCATGTGCGAATTACTATGTCCTGCAAGACTCCAACGCACATATCAAATCCACACATCCTAACTAAACCCTTTGCCACACACATCAAAACCATATCAAGGATTGATTGCACTAATAGTTATATCTATCCCTATGTTCATTGTTGTGAAAAATAAGGGTTAGAAGACTATTATCTTCCTCCAAACCTTGAGGGGCATCGATTCTCCTTGCTCGCCGCTCCAAAACACCGGATTGTGATACCACTTGCTTGGTCCTCCTCATCCTTGCTTCTCTTACCTTCTTTGAAGGTTGGAAAAGCTTCTAGGTGGTGGGGATGAAGGATCCACATGGCTAGGGCAAGAAAAATCAAAACACACGGCGCAAATAGGGTGAAAACGCACGGCGTGCCCTTTTTAACCTCGCACGATATGGCCGTGTGAAAACACACGGCCAGGCCGTGTGCACCTCTGGTTGGTTGGGCACGACCATGGGAAAACACATGGCCAGGCTATGGGTCCCATTTTCTCTCCTTTTATGCATAATGTGTTGAAAATTTGAATCCGCTAGAGGGGGGGGTGAATAGCGTTTGACCGTTCGTAGATGGAATTCGATCGCGTGTTCATGTCTATAAATTTCGTTAGCACAGCGGAATATATATAATAACAATAACGAAACACAATCACAAACACAATAACACGAAGATTTAATGTGGTTCGGAACCACACGGTTCCTACTCCATGGATCGAGCTCTATAGGCTCTAGCGATGCCAATGCAATCACTAACCACAAATACTCCTTCTCGACAACAAGTCGGAGGTGGAGAAACCTCGTACAAAAGATTACAATAATAATCTAAGTAGATACAAGCAAATACAATGAGATACAATGCAATATAAGTAAAGAAAAAGCTTTACAAATGCCATTTGATTGCTTGCTTGTTGATCGCTTGAACCGTGGTTGAAGACCCTGATTTGCATCAGTAAATCGCCTCAAAAACGTCCAAGAAATCGCTGCCAAAAACCCTCCCGTCGAGCTCCTTTTATCCTTGCAGGCGACCTGGATTTCCGCCCATCAGTCGACTGCCATAAGTCACCAGTCGACTGATGCCACTGTTGTCGTGAGACAATGGCTCGATCCACGCTGAAAAAACTCCAACGGATCTCTTGGCAATCGACTTCCAACATTGGCGATGATCGCCGATTTCGTAATCGATCGCCGATCGGCTCACGGAGTGTTCTCAGGCTCGACATTGGTGGCGGTCATGTCGACCCTTGGCAGTCGACTAACGTTGACACTAGTCGACAACTCCAATGAGCAGTCGACTGCCAAAGCATTTCCAGCTCTAAACTGGCAGTCGAACTCAAGTCGACTCACGACAGTCGAACTAGCCATAATGCCAGTCGACTGCCAACCTCAAAAATGAGGTTTTAACCCAAGTATGGTGCCCCTATACTTGCTAGACCACCCTTAGCCTAGACCTAAGCCTTCTAGCCACATCCATCAGCCTCACGCCTCTCGAATCCCTCCAAGTCATCCATGACTTGTCCATCCATTGCGCTAGCCTCTAGGTGCTTCCGTCGGCTATGTCATGCTAACGGTGTCTACACCGCCAAGGCACATTGGACTTATGCCGCCAAGACTCTGCTTGGACTTTATGCCGCCAACCATTGGACTTATGCTGCCAAGACTCCCGCTTGGACTTTACGCAGCCAATATCAAACCCCTTAGACTTCTCATGCCAAGACTCAGGCTTGGACTTTACCTTGCCAACCCATGTTGGACTTTTCATGCCAAGATTCATGCTTGGACTTTCCATTGCCAAGACCCATGCTTGGACTTTTCTTGCCAACTCATGTTGGACTTTCCATTGCCAAGACCCATGCTTGGACTTTACCAAATGCCAAGTGTCCCACTTGGACTTCCCATGCCAAGTACTCAAGACTTGGACTTTACTATGACAATTACATTGTCATATGTTTTTGTCAAAACATCAAAACATCACTCGAGTCAAACTCGAGTCTTGGTCAATCGTGATCTGTGCCGATTACACCAACAATCTCCCCCTTTTTGATGTTTGACAAAAAACAAACAAATCATTGAGTTAGAACACTAACTCAAATCCCTTACCAATTATCCCAAATTGGTAAACACTTTCCAAATGTTCTCCCCCAAACATTCTCTCCCTTTTTGACTAACATCAAAAAGGTTTTCTCTCCAAGGAGGTCAATGTCTCATGTCCCAATGAGATCTTACAATCTCCCCCTTGATCCAAAAAATACCTAGGATGGCTACTATCTTCATAGTGATAAGTTCCATATCACTCAAGAGAGGCAATCCTATACTCTCTCCCAATTTCCAAATTGGGTCTCTCAAAATCCCATCAATTTTCCCAATTGATGATACTCTCCCAATAACTTCTCCCCCTTCAAGAAGAGAAACACATCCATCATCCCAAGATGGATAACTCCCCCTAAAGGCTTGCTCCCCCTTGACCATTGCACCAACAATGTCCTTGGGAAGTCTCTATGCCAATAGGAACTCTAAACCATCAAAATTAAGGTTCTAAGTTCAACATAGAACTTTCACTCACCCTAAATTTGATACTTTGACCTAACACCTCTCCTAATCCATATCCAATGGATTTTCACCCTTTATAATGCTTCCCAAAGCATATCCTAGGGTTAGGAGTGATTAGGAACCTTTTCCATAGCTGAACACGGGCTAAACAAACCTTGTTAACCCAAAAGTAGACACGGCGATCGACTCACGATGTCGATCGCCGCCACCAAGGGATCGATCATTGAAATTTCCGAATTTCAGCTATCAGAATCGAGATTTGGAAAAGCATAAGTAATTCTACGTAATTTGAAAAATTATAAAAATTCATACGTACATTACTTATTGTCAATACAATGGGTGAAAAATATTTGAAAATTATTTTACCCATAAAATAGTGAGTTTGATACAAAACTTAAAACCATTGAAATTTTCAATGTTTTGGCCCTATTTTGTATCAACTTCATCAATGGTGATTGCTATCAAAAGATAGACTTCACCAAGGTTTTCTAAATTGATTTTAAAATGATTTCAAAAGCATGTCTTGGATTATATTCCTTGGGCATAATGTACATGACTTGTACACATGCTCTCCCAATGATCCACTAATCATATAAGATGAGTTTGAGTTCATCTAGATGCAAAACCTATGCACCTTGAACTTAACTCATATCCTAGCATCTCACATGTATCTAGGGTGTATAAATACACATACATGTTAATTGGATGTGAGATGTGGGTTTTGGTTCATTTAAACTAGGGTTTCATGCATCTTCTAAGGCAACCCTACTTGATTCCCTTATGAATGGGACTTCAAGTCATGCCATAGTCCTTAATTCAATTTCAACCAAATTGTCTTAAATGCATGAATGATTATGTCATTAGAAATGATATAAATAAGCATATACTCATAATCATGATGTCATGGCATAAGATGAAATCTAAAAACACATGGCATTTAAAACCTTAATCCTAAACATGAACATGACATATAAAATGATTAAAATAAACATATTGTCATGGCATGTTATATGGCAAACAAAGCATGGCATATAAAATATATAGGTATAGTAATACCTAAATTTTAATATTAATTGCCATTTGATATAATTAGGTTTATTTTGCCATATTAATCTAAATTTTCCCAAATGTGCCAAAAACCCAAATTGACACATTAAAACCTCTAAAACTAAATTGTGCCAATTTGATCAAATTATCAAACTTCTTAATTAATATTGGCACATCCTAAAATCCTTTAGGATTCAAATCAAACCACATTCCCAAGATATCCATAACCTTGAAAATGACCTAAAATGTCTCCTTTATCATGGTTGAGTTAACTACCCATCCAATCAAGGTTGGCACACCCTAAACCCATCTAGCGTGAATCAATCACGCTCTTAGGAACCCAAAACCGATTTGAGCTCCTAGGGTTAATTAGGTATTTCTTAGGGATAACTTCCCTAGATACCTTCCTAATGACCCTCCTAGGCTTGTTAGCCTTGGTCATTTGGGTCTTACCTAGGTTGACTCTAGGGGTAACTCCCCTTGCAACCTTCTTAGTGGCCACCCTAGGTTTCCTAGAAACCCTAGCCACTAGGCACAACCTTTGGTCAACCTTAGGGATGACTTCCCTATTGACCTTGGTCTTCCTAGACCTAGTTTGTGTTCCATAATCAAATGGAACACTATGGTAAGCCACCTTAGGCTTAGGTTTGTGACCCAAACCTTGCTTGCCCTTGGTTGACTTTTGACTCTTAGGTCCTTGGTGTTGACTTTGACTTTTGTACCTTTGACTTTGACCATTAGACCCTTTAAATTGGTTTTGTATATTCCTAAGGGTCTTTTCTAGTTTCTCAAGCCTTGACCTCAAGGCTTGATTTTCTAATTCTAATTGCCCAATTAATTTTTGATTAAATTCTTGGGCATGGGACTTTCTAGGCATATGCCTAGTCCATTTAGGATTTAGATCTAGATGTTCTCCTATTTTCCTAATTTATTCCTTAGGTAAAATATTTTTAGGGACATTAGTCCCAAATTTCTCCTTACTCCTAAGGTAAACATTTTTAGCACCTAAGCAAAATTCCTTACTTCTAGCATGCTCTTTATGAATTGCAAGGGAATTAAAATTCCTAGCATGCTTTTGACTATTAAATCTAGAAGGTGCATTATTGAAATATACCTTAGGGTTTGCCTTGGAGGCTCCACCTACATGTATAGCTCCCTCTTTGACTTTCTTGCTCCCCTAGGGCATGAATTCCTAAAATACCCCGGTTGTTGACACTTGAAGCAAATGACGTGCTCTTTGCTTCTTCTAGTGGTGGAACCGGCATCTTTTGATCTTTCTTGAGGTTTTTGTGCCGGAGGAGCTTTTCTGATCTTCTTTGGGCACTTGCTCTTATAGTGCCCGGTTTCCCTACACTCAAAGCAAATTATATGATTTTTATTTAAACTTAAATTGCTTGAGTTACCTAGGTTAATGAGGACCGGAATTGGACTTTGGGCTTCTTCATCTTGACCGGATGTCGAAGCTTCTTCTTGATGTTCCAGTGTGGAGGTTCTCTCCTCCCTCTCAATCCTTGAGGTGGATGCTTCTTCCACTTCCTCCACCTCTTCCGATCCGGATGTTGATTCCCTATCAACCTCCGAATCATCACTTCCTTGTGAGGATGATCTCTCTTCTTCACCCTCCTTATCTTCTTGAATTGATGGTGAACTTTCTTGAGCTTGAGAGGGTGAGCACTCCTCTTCTTCTTCTTCTTCTTGGACCGATGATGAGTTTTCATGGAGCTTTGCCACTTGGCTCCATAACTCTTTAGCATCTACATAATTACCTAACATACACAAGATATTGTTAGGCATTAAATCAATTAAAAATTGTATCACCTTATCATTTTTCTCGGATGCTTGAACTTGCTCTTCGGTCCATCTCTTCTTCTTGAGGAATCCACCTCTTGGTCCTCTTGGATATTCAAATCCATCCATCAAAATGGACCATTCCTCAAAGTCTCTCATCATAATAAAATCCTCAATTCTTCCCTTCTAAGAATTGAATCCTTCTCGTCCATATAGGGTGTAGGGCACCGGTGTGTTGATGTCCCAACATAATTGATCTTGGACTTCCATCTTTTACCCTCTAGCGTCTTTCTCCCGGTTGTTAATCCGTTGAAGAGAAACCTTGCTCTGATACCAATTGATGAAAATTTGATTCCACTAGAGGGGGGGGGGTGAATAGCATTTGACCGTTCATAGATGGAATTCGATCGCGTGTTCGTGTCTACAAGTTTCGTTAGCACAGCGGAATATATATAATAATAATAACGAAACACAATCACAAATACAATAACACGAAGATTTAAAGTGGTTCGGAACCACACGGTTCCTACTCCATGGATTGAGCTCTAAAGAGCTCTAGCGATGCCAATGCAATCACTAACCACAAATACTCCTTCTCGACAACAAGTCGGAGGTGGAGAAACCTCGTACAAAAGATTACAACAATAATCTAAGTAGATACAAGCAAATACAATGAGGTACAATGCAATATAAGTAAAGAAAAAGCTTTACAAATGCCTTTTGATTGCTTGCTTGTTGATCGCTTGAACCGTGGTTGAAGACCCTGATTTGCAGCAGCAAATCACCTCAAAAACATCCAAGAAAATGCTGCCAAAAACCCTCCCGTCGAGCTCCTTTTATCCTTGCGTGCGACCTGGATTTTCACCGATCAGTCGACTGCCATAAGTCACCAGTCGACTGATGCCATTGTTGTCGTGAGACAACGGCTCGATCCATGCTGGAAAAACTCCAACGGATCTCTTGGAAGTCGACTGTCAACATTGGCGATCGCGCCAGCGCCGTAATCGCCCGATCGGCTCACGGGCGTTCAATGCTTGACATTAGGCTAGCGATCGGCCGACCCTTAGCGGTCGACTACCGATACGATCAGAGCATTTCCGACTCTAAATGGCGGTCGAACTCTTTAACCCAAGTATGGTGCCCCCATACTTGCTAGACCACCCTTAGCCTAGACCTAAGCCTTCTAGCCACCTCCATCAGCCTCACGCCTCTCGGATCCCTCCAAGTCATCCACGACTTGTTCATCCATTTTGCTAGCCTCTAGGTGCTTCCGTCGGCTATGTCATGCTAACGGTGTCTACACCGCCAAGGCACATTGGACTTATGCCGCCAAGACTCCGCTTGGACTTTACACCGCCAACCATTGGACTTATGCCGCCAAGACTCCTTCTTGGACTTTACGCAGCCAATATCAAACCCCTTGGACTTCTCATGCCAAGACTCAGGCTTGGACTTTACCTTGCCAACCCATGTTGGACTTTTCATGCCAAGACCCATGCTTGGACTTTCCATTGCCAAGACCCATGCTTAGACTTTCCTTGCCAACTCATGTTGGACTTCCCATTGCCAAGACCCATGCTTGGACTTTACCAAATGCCAAGTGTCCCACTTGGACTTCCCATGCCAAGTACTCAAGACTTGGACTTTCCCATGACAATTACATTGTCATATGTTTTTGTCGAAACATCAAAACATCACTCGAGTCAAACTCGAGTCCTGGTCAATCGTGACCTGGGCCGATTGCACCAACACAACGGTCCGAATTTTCTCACACGCTTCGCCGTGTAAGCTAAAAGTTGATTTATTTTTACCTAGCAAAGTTCTTTTCTGATCCTAGTGCTAAATGAAATAGAAATCAATGTTTAAATTAACCTAAATGCATGCAATACAATCAAAGAAAAATCTAAAAACTAAACTTGGGTTGCCTCCCAAGAAGCACTTTGTTTAAGGTCAGTTAGCTCGACCAAACTCCTACATTTCATTTGATGTGTTTGAATCTTGCTTGTGAGGGAGCAAGTTATTTGCTCACTTTATGCCACTTGCCTGGTGGTCCTCCATCGCTATATCCCTTAAATCTTGCTCGTGGAGGGGCCAAATACTTTCTCACCTTTCGCTTCCTGCCTTTTGGTCCTCCATTGCTATATCTTTTAAATCTTCCTTGTGGAGTGGCAAGATACTTGGGCGCTGCTTTCCTTGACTCGAGGTTTTACATGCTTAGTCTCAACGAATCATCAATAGTTTGATCATTATATTCTAAATTCTGTAAATAATTTAACTCACCATAGACATCCTCACCAAAAGATTGATTAGTAGATTCTATTTTATCATTATCAATCCCCAAAAAGGTTTTGTTACTAGTAACTAAAGTTTCAGTGAGGGTTAAGGTAGGCTCTTCTAGATCCTTGAGGTTAGGTGGTGTTTTGATTGAAGCAATGCACTCCTTGATTAAAGTATCAATTAAATAATCCTCAAGTTCTTCTTCAAGTGGATTAAATGGATTGCCCTTCTTTACTTCCTATGTCATCTATGTCTTCCTCATCCATTCGCTCAAAGTGAGTCTCCACCATATTAGGTGTAATCCAGTCATCGAAGCCACCTTCTAGTCGTTTGGTTTCTTCTCTTGCTAGATCTTGTTCCATAATTTTCGCAAATTGTTGGCTATGCTCCTCGCATTCCCTAGTAAAGTTATCTAGCGGGGCTTCTAAGTGGGAACTTGGTTCTGGATAAAATTTGCATGGTGACTTATAGCTCTCGTTCTCATTTTGGAAACAATATTGAGTCTCTGTCTGCGAATGCCGTCATCAGAATTCAGCATTCGCTGCTTGTTGTGTTTGAATGAAATCTTCCATCATTTTCTCCAGTCGGGATTTAGGCGGACAATATTGAGGGTTTAAGTAGCCATGGTCATAACTATATAAATAGGAATCATCTTGTGGCCACGCATTGTAATTGTAGGTGACATCTTCTTGTTCAAATTGTGAAGGTTTGAATATATCCCGACAATTATTAATAGTATGCCATGTTTCACCACAAAGCTCACAATAAATGTTACCAAAACTTACAACATTAAATTGACCATAATCATGAGTAAAAGCATGCATCGTTATATGCAAGAAATTATAAATAAGGAAAGAGCAACTGAATAAACAAAACTAAAATAAAATAAAATAAAATAAAAAAAGAAAAGTAAATCTATCCTAAGTCCAATCCAATTATCCACTTCTCGATTCGATATCGAATCAATCAGTCCCCGACAACGACGCCAAAAACTTGATGCATATGAACGCGACTTCAAATCTCGCAAAAGACTGTCGAGGACTCGAAGCGTGCGCTCGCGCTCAACGCCCGCAAGTGCATGGATGTCGTCAAGTAATAAAAAGATTATCGATCCCACAAGGACTGAGATTCGAGTACCGATTTGTTCGGTGGATGTAATTGTTCAGGACTAGACTCTAAGGGGTTGTGAATGTGAAGCTTATCGGTGGTCCTACTCAATACGGTGTCACACGGAAGAAGAAAAGAGGTTGCCGCAAGATCTTTTAAAGGGATTCTAAGACTTCAGTTTGGCTTGTGTGTCGCAAGACATGCTATCAACTGGGCATTGTCTAAACATCTAACTATCGTCTTGTGGAAGGGACATCATACACTCTCCCGATGAGCCGCCGCATCTATCGGGAGTTATCTCTGCCTTACAAGGACTAGATAGGCAGTACGAGGATGTCGAATCAATCTCTGCATCGAACCGTTTCCTGTTCTATCGCATCCTTCTACCCACGGTTACAGGAGATGAGGCTAACCCCTAGGTTCCTCGTATAAATCCCCAAAATCTTAGATACGAGGACTGTCATCCCTCGTATCAGCTAAGCACAGTAGATAGAAAACCAAATACACATAGATATCGGTCTAAACAAATTCCAATTGCAAATTCAAACTCAATAAAAGAATTCAATTTGAAGCAACATGTCATACGCACACAAGCTACTCCCTAATCCTAGAATCGAAGTGACTACTCCATAGATAGGAGAGGAGAAACACAACGCATGTTCATGTTCGAATAAATAAAAGATAAAGTGCAAGAATAGAAATTTACAATGCCAATGTGGCCTTCTCTCTGGCGATGAAGTGCAGAACTCGGATCTCCAGTGGTGTTCTTCCTCCCAGTTGCGAGTTCCCGAAGCTTTTTAGGGCTTCAGTATGTCGTCCCAGCCGTCTTGCCTTCCCCCTAGGGTTTGTGTGGAGCTCTCCTTATATTGACATCACACCGGATCACTGCGAAATCCGGAAAAAACCCTAGTCATGTCAATCTACTGGGCTGCCACACGACCATGTGTTTCTACACGGCCAAGCCATGTGTGGCCCTAGGGTGACCAATTTCGCCCCTTGGATATGACTATGTGTAGCCACACGCCCTGGCCGTGTCCCCTTCTGTGTCTAGCTACAAAAAACCCTTCTTTTGCTCCAAAAGTGCGCCTTTTCCCATGAAATGTTGTCCTGCATGCAAAAGTACAAAGAGTAGACCTCCGAACCAGAAAATAGGAAATGCTTGCAAAACAAAATGACATATGCATGAAACTAACATAAAATGTAATGAGATGTGAGCGAAAACTACTCCTAAAACCCTATATATTTTGCTCACATCAACTACTAACAGCCATCAGTCGAATGATGACTAGGTTATCTAGTTGCAACAAAGAGTTAGTCCAAAACATACAAGTAATAGTAAGTGTGACAACCACTCACACTCGTACGGATCACCACCTAAAAACGTTCCCATACGGAGGACTCGACCTTACCTTCACTCACACTCGAGCTTACCTTTGGTCCTTTGTGGCTTGTAGCTTAACTTCCAGTCTTCACCTGGGTTCTTCGGCTCCCTCCGAAGTTCTCCCTGTGTCGCTCGACCACCGCGATTTCTCGACTCGAGATTCTTCGGGTGTCGCCGACCTTCAGCCCAGCTTAATCATTTCTTCACACTTAACAGAGCATGTGAGATAACGATATGACCTTAACTTTGGATCTTTACCATAATCAAAACCTAGGATCGATTATCTGGTGCAACTGCACCAACAATCTCCCCCTTTTTGATCTATGGCAAACTAACATAAAGTTAAGGGAAAATTAAAGGATAATGTACATTAAGTAAATGAAATGATTAGATCCAATTAGTATGAACATGAAAGAAGTATGAATGCATATCTTAGTAAGTTAGTATGAATAACTTAGTAAGTTTAGCATGAGTAAGAGTATGATTAAAATTCTTTTTCAAGTCCTCCCCCTTGAGATAACCTCCCCCTTAGGTGAGTACTTGAAAAAGGATCTTAGCTCTCCCCCTTAATGTTTGCCACTAAAAAGTTTAAGTAATCAATATTACTTATCTTTGGCTTGAATGTTTTAAGTTAAGTTTAAGTTAAGTTACCAAAATAATTTTTGATCCCTTAACTTTGGCCTTTTTCTCCCCCTTTTGCCATAAATCGAAAAGTATGGGGGTTTGAAGGAAACTTTATTAAATATGCGAGTACAATTTGAAAGTCCAAGCATGTCCCGTATAGATTTTGAAAATAAATAATTTCAAAATAATCTCAAGTAAAAGTATATTCAACTCTTTGTGACTTAATTGATATAAAATGATCAATAAGTCCTGTATAGAGTGTTGGTCCAGGGGCACCAGATAATCAAACCTAGGTTTTGATTATGGCAAAAACCCAAAGTTAAGGTCATATCATTATCTCATGAGCTGAATTAAGTGTGCAGGAAATGGTTAAGCTGAGCCTAAGGTCAGCAACACCCAGAGAATCCCGAGTCGGGAAACCGTAGTGGTCGGGCGACACCGGGAGAACTTTGTGGGAGTCGAAGAACTAAGGTGAAGACCGGAAGCAAAGCAACATGTGGACCGGAGGTAAGCATGAGCGCAAAGAGAGATGGTATGGTCATGTCCTCTGTATGGGAACGACCGTAGGCGGCGATCCAACTAAGACTTCCAATGGAAGGTCTTGGTCCAGATTGGACGCTAAGGAACCATCATATTTACCATATTCCGTGCTAACCTCTTATTGTAGGGGAGTGACCAGGCTGGAAGTCAACTGTTGGATATTGGCTGATGTCAGTGGACTGGTGAAGTGCATCAGTCGACTGATGTCAGTCGACTGATGAAGTGCATCAGTCGACCGATGGCGACTAATCAGCCAAATATGCAAGGTAAAAAAGGATAACGTTTGACGCCGCCACTTCACGATAAGATAAGGTGCCACCTCGTGATAAGTTCCACAAGTTGAAAATCTGGATCTAGACTTATTCCAAGGCACAAGTCTATAAAAGGAGGGGAGGACTCGAACTCAAAGATCATCCGTCTTGCTCTCAACGTGCTCCCACAACGCCAAAGCTCTAACGTCGTAACACCGTCATAACGCCAACACAACGCCAAGCTTACAACTTCTTCATTAGAAGCAGCTAGGTTATTTTATTTATTATATTCGTGATTTTAATCGTAATGAGGCGAGGTAGATTTGTTGCCTCATCCTCGAGCTTTCGTTTTTGTGATCGCTGTCTCTTACCTCCAACGAGGAGGATACTCTATAGTGGATTGCCCCTTCGTACACGGTAAAGGATCGCGGGGCCTTAGAGTAGCAACCGCTGGGTTGTGAATCAAGTAAAAATAAATTTTTCTTATTTTTTTTTCCTCTGCATTAATCATAGTTTTAATCAAATTGTAAGACGTGGAGGGAGTTACCACACATATCGCGTGGTAACTGCACACGCACTCGAAGAAGTGCATGCACAACTCCACGACTTCTGCTCCGTCCAAATCCCTATAAGAGGGAGGATGCATCCATGAACCCGGGGTTCGGGAGTGCTGCAACTAAGAGGAGGAAGATAGAGTGGTCTTGAAGGAGCGCAAAATGCTGTGTATGCGGAGCGCTGCTAGAGTGAACAGTCAGAGTTTTGAGAACACCGAGGAACGGAAGGAACTTGGCTCATGGAAGAGGAGGATCTTTCCAATCGTGATTGATTCTCATATGGTAAGTAGAATCGTTGTCCCTACAGATCAAGGAAGCGAGAAGATTCTACCAACTCACTGTAAGTATCATTTATAGTAATATCTTTTTCATTTCAGCATTTAAATTAGTAAAAACAGATGCATTAATATCAACAATGGTATCAGAGCAAGGTTGGTTTGCATCCGTTCGAGTTTTTTTTTTGTAAAATCATTGTTTGTCGCGACAGTTCTTCGCGAGAATGAAGAATAGTGGCTGCTCGAGAATAGTTCCCTGGACGAAGAAAAGTAGCCTGCTTGAGAACAGTTCCCTTGTGGGAAACTGCCTCCCGAGCAGTTACAGTGCTTCCCGAGCAGTTTTAAACTGGTCTGAGTGGTTCTGAAACTGCCTCCTAAGCGGTTTCAATGCTTCCTGAGCAGGGTCAAACTAGTTTGGATTTTAGACCGGTTGAGTAGTTCAAAAAGTGCTTTGGATATCAAACCAGTCTGAGACCGGTCTGGACGTCACACCAGTTTGGGACTAGTCTGGACTTCAGATCGGTCTGGATATCAAACCGATCTAAGATCGGTCTGGACATCACACCGGTCTAGGACTGGTCTGGACGTCAGACTGATCTGGATATCAAATCGGTCTAAGACTGGTCTGGACATCAGATCAGTTTGGAAACTGGTCTGGAAACTGGTCTTGTCAGTGAACCAATCTAGAATTTAAATTAGCCTAGAAAATAGATCGGTCTGGAAACCAGTCTGGAAATTGGACCAGACATTAGACCTGTCTAGAAACCAATCTGGAAATTAGATCAGACGTTAAACCGGTCTGGAAATCAGTCTGGGAATTGGACTAGACGTCAAACCAGTTTGGATTTTCAGAAACCAGTCTGGATTTTCAAAAACTAGTCTGTTTTTTTGGAAACTTGTCTGGATTTTTGAAAAACATGTCGGGATTTCCATTTTTAGTGGTCTACTAGTAGCCTAAGTGTTAGGCCAGAGCAAAGAGTGCTCGACCAACATTTAAAGTGGTCGGCTAGCATTTCAAGTGCTCGGGATTTCCATATAGGGCTTGGGATTTCCTTGGGCTCGGGCTGGAAATGTGGAAGTCTAGAGAAATAAGCACTAAAAGTGGTCAGGGTCCACAGTAAGAGCTTGGCCAGAGGGCTAATTCTACTGTTGGTTAACATTGGTTGACAAAGATGACTTTGGTCAACTTGACTCATAACACGAGTAGTTGTTTGAAACAACTAGGACTCAAAATAAACAACTAGTAGATAGGCTAAATGAACTAGAGTTGATGGCTAAGGAATGATGAGAGAATAAATAACCGTGCAAATTACTCTAGTGCCGGGGGTATTTAGTGTAATTAGATGGTGTTTAGTTCTCACAGAGTCACGACCATGTCAAGTCAAAAATAGTTCAAGTCGATTGGACTTGAACTAGTTGAATTAGATGATAGTTGATTGGTAAAAGTATCAGTTGACTGGTCGAAGCGGTTTAGTCGACTGCTCTCCAAGGAATCGAGGAAATTTGTCTTGATTCATTATGTTAGGTTTTGTGCCTATATAAATTGAATTAAGGTGGTATATGTACTGATTTGTCATTTTTGTACTTACTTAATTAATTTCAATTTTTCAGATGGCACGGATGATTACTACTATGACTCGACGTGATGTGTTGCATAATTGGCTGAGGGAGGCTATCCAAGGGATAGAGTATGACTCAACTCATGGAGTCGGGTGGCACATTGGGAGACTGGATAGGCTGTTCTGGAGACTTGAGATGCAGGAGTTTCCAATTTTGGGAAACTACAGGATCTGGGCTTTGATCCGTTCACTGCCCGAGAACCTGAGTGACATTGCACATCAGATATGGGGGCGCTACGAGAGGCGTGTATTGTCACGCCCGCCCTTTTCGGACCCAGAACCTGGAGGGGCGGCGCGTGACACGACCGTACATACATACATTACATACAGCGGAAGACTTTATACATACTTCTTAATTCTTACAGCGGAAGACTTTAGACCTATATTTTATTTTTCTTCTTTAAAACATAAACATGCATTGACATATATATATATATATATATATATATATATATATATATATTTTTTTTTTTTTTCTTCTTCTTCTTAACATACGGCATGCATCATAACATGTATAGATACTTCTTCTTACTTCTTCTTTACTTCTACTTATTAACATAGAGCATGCATCATAACGTATATAGATACCTAGTGCTTAGTTCAGGTTCATAACCAGCGTCGTCATACGGAGACATAAGTAAGGACATCCATAAACATCGTCATCATAGGTAAACATATATATATAAACCTAACGAATCTTCTCCACCATGCCACTGCCACACACATTTGGCCCCTCCTGCTGCTCCCTTTAGTTTATCCATCCCTTACCCTTATCTGCAATATGAGGGAAAGATAAACTATAAGCACATAGGCTTAGTAAGATCCAGTCCTACTCACAAAAACCATATATCGACATTAATCATGGCATGTAACATTCATAACATATAAGCATGTAACATTCATAACATATAAGCCATATAACATGTAACATACATGACGTAATCAACTTAACATGTAGCATAAGTAATGTGAGTAAACATAACATGTCTCATCCATAGCATGGCAACATAACATGTATCATCTATAACATAGCATCATATCATGTACATTTAGGACTTAATTAAACATAACATATAACATACGTAACGTAGCAAATCAACATAACATACAACATATATGTATGACCTATCAAACATAACATACATCATGTGTAACATAGTGACATAACATGGCATATCAAACGTAACATACATCATAGGTAACATAGTGGCATAACATGACATATCAAACATAACATACTTCATATGTAACATATCAACATGGCATGTGAACATAACAATCTAACTATGTAACATATGCAAGATGCTTTTGAAAACATATATTATAGGTACGTAAATATAAATCTCAACATATTTGGGCCCGGCATTGTACCACTTCTTCATTATCATAGCACGCATCCCTAAATAGGCCCGAGGTAGCAAGTCTCGAACCTAATAGGTTACTAGGCCCGATCTTAGTCCGTCGACCTAGGGCAATCGTCATAGCGTAGAAGCCCATCCAAGGCCCGAGTCTTACTCCATCGACCTAAGGCATCTTGGAGCCCATCCCGTACTAGGCCCGAGTCTTATTCCATCGACCTAGGGGCAATCTTACATAGAAGCCCATCCTAGGCCCGAGTCTTATTCCATCGACCTAGGGCATCTTAGGAGCCCATCCCTTCTTGGACCTTGTTAGGGTCTTGGTACAAGCCATGCAGAAGGTAAAATACTTATATGCTTATTTTTATAACATAGCTTATTTTATTTTACAAACATAGCATACTTCATTTCATAACACATCATGCTTCCCCTTCATGAACATACCATTCTTCATTTCATAACATATCATTCTTCATTTCATCATCATGTCATATTCATGTCGTGAACATATCGTTTTGTTTCATTTCATAATCTTATCTTTTTCCATTTCATAACATATTTTAAACATCGCATACACATAGACATGGCATAAGGCATGGCATGCATTTACCCAACATAAAACACATGTTAGCCTATTCATTTAACTTAACAACAACTTCATATGCACATAAGACTTGAATTAACCTAAGGCATGTTATCTTCATCTAGCATTAATTAATATCACAAGTCAACATGCATTCACCCAACATAAAACACATGTTAGCCTATTCATTTAACTTAACAACAACTTCATATGCACATAAGACTTGAATTAACCTAAGGCATGTTATCTTCATCTAGCATTAATTAATATCACAAGTCAACATGCATTCCCCCAACATAAACACATGTTAGCCTATTCATTTAACTTAACAACAACTTCATATGCACATAAGACTTGAATTAAAACTTCATCTAATCCCCAAAATGCATGATGGCCGAATGGTCCATAGGGGTGTCTAGGGCTATCCTTCATCCTAATTCATTTAACACAACCACAACTATTCATGGTGGCCGAATGATCCATAGGGTTTCCTAGGGTTATTTTTTTTAACCTAATTCATTTAACATAACACAACAACTTCATTTGCATATAAAACAAGAACTAGACTTCATTTAATCACCCAAAAGTCATGGTGGCCGAATGATCCATAGGGTTTTCTAGGGTTATCTTTTAACCTAATTCATTTAACATAGCAACAACTTCATTTGCATATAAAACAAGAATTAAAACTCCATTTAGTCACCCAAAACATAGGTTGGCTGAATGATCCATGTAGGGTTTTTAAGGTTAACCTTTAACCTAATTCATTTAACATAATAACAACATCATTATCCTACAAAACATGGATTAAACTTCATTGAATCATCAAGATCTAGGGGTGGCCGAATGGTCCATGTAGGTCTTTAGGGTTAACCTTTAACCTAATCCATTTTAAATCCTAGCATCATCATATAGCTACAAAAAAAAACATAGCATGGAACTTCATTGAAACCTAAAATCATGGCTTGGCCGAATAGGCTTTAGTGGCTATTAGGGTTAGCTTTTAACCTAATCCCTTTTTCCATCTTAACATCATCATCTACTTCCTAAACATAGCATACAACTTCATTGATAAACCAAAACCTAGCTTGGCCGGATATAACATATAGGTTTCTTTTACAAACATCAATCGAAGCTACTCGTATGCAGGTGAGGGATACGTACATCCTTCGCTTTGCTTGTAGTGTGAAGATAACCTAAGGAACACAAAACCTAGCCCTTGCTTCTTGCTTAGATGAGTTTCGGCCAAGAGTGGAGATGGAGAGGGAGAGCTTTAGGATTTCGGTGAGAAGAAGAAGAGAAGTGGAGAAAGTGAAGTTGCTCACTCATGCCTCCTAACCCCCCCCCCCCCCCCCCCCTCCTATTTATTCACCTAAAGAGTCCCTTAATCTCCCTTACACTTGACCATAATTTCCCTTATTCCTCTAAGGATATAATCCTATTGGGCTTCTGGTTAGTGGGTGCATCTATAGGGCTTGGCTATCTCTAGAGGTTTGGGGTTCAATTCCTAGGCCTTGCACCCCTTTTTGGCTTATTTTCTTTTATTTTTGAAAAGGCCCACATAAAGCCCATTATCATCAAGCCAAAAATTCTTGTAAAATTGCTAGGAATTTTACGGGCGTTACAATCCTTCATACTTTTTAAAAGTTTCATCCTCGAAACTTAGAACAATTGTGGGTACTTCAGCTTCATGTCCTCCTCGCGTTCCCAGGTAGCTTCCTCGTACCGTTGATTCTGTCACAAGACCTTTTCTAAGGGAACCTCTTTGTTCCTTAGCCTCTTGATTTCTCGGTCTAGTATCTGGATAGGCCGACTTTCAATACTCAGGTCCTCTTAAACTTGTACTGTTTGTGGCTCGATCACTTAGTACGTACTGGAAATGCATTTCTTGAGCACAGAGACATGGAACACGTTGTGAATAGCCGACATCTCTTGAGGCAGCTCTAGCTTGTAAGCTACCTTGCCAATCCTCTGCAATATCGGATACGGTCCCACGTAGCGTGGACTCAGTTTACCCTTCCTTCCGAATCTCATCACTCCCTTCATAGGAGCCACTTTGAGGAATACTAGGTCCCCAACCGACACGCCGCATATCCGCATAGCTCTTTTGTCGGCTCGAGCGCTTTCAATTCTGACGGATGTTCCGTATAGCTCGGGTGGTGTCGTCGATGAAATCCGTCTGGAGTCCCATCCTCTTCTTTTCACCACCCTCGTACCAGCATATGGGAGATCTACATTTCCTCCCGTATAGAGCCTCGTAGGGTGCCATTCCGATAGTAGCTTGGTAGCTATTATTGTAGGCGAATTCTGCCAAACATAAGTATCGGCACCAGCTACCTTTGAAATCCAGGGCGCAGGCTCGTAACATATCCTCCAGTACTTGATTTACTCTTTCGATGCATCCGTCTGTCTGGGATGGAAGGCGATCTTGAACAATAGCTTCGTGCCTAGGGCCTTCTGAACACATTCCCAGAAATGGGAAATAAAGCGACTATCTCTGTCAGAAATGATGGTCTTAGGAATTCCTTGTAGTCTGATAATTTCCCAAGCATATAACTGAGCCAGTTGCTCCGTTGAATAGGTCATCTTGATTGCTAAGAAATGGGTGGACTTCGTCAATCTGTCCACAATTACCCATATAACATCATAACCATTTGTCGTCTTGGGCAATCCTGAGATGAAATCCATAGAAATGTCCTCCCATTTCCATTCTGGAATCTGGATCGGCTGCAGTGTTCCTCTAGGTCTCTGGTGTTCTGCCTTAACCCTCTGGCAGGTCAGGCAAGTACTGACATACTGAGCCACATCTCTTTTCATTCCGAACCACCAGAACTTTCGTTTTAGGTCTTGGTACATCTTGGTGGTTCCAGGATGCATCGCATAAGGAGTTCTGTGAGCTTCCTCAAATATCTCCTTCAGTAATTCTGGATCGTCGGGAATACATAAGCGATCCCTGAGGTAGAGTACTCCACTATTAGAGATCCGAAACCCGTCGTCCTTTCCTTCTAAGACCTCTTGCTTGATCCTCTGAAGGCTTGGGTCACGGGCTTGCTTTTCCAGTATATCATCGAACAGCGTCGGTGCTATCGTCATGGTCGAGAGCTGCCCGGAAATGATTTCAACCCCGTAACGCATAATCTCTCTTTCTAAGGGCCGAGATAACACTGATAGAGACATCAAGGTGGCGCAGGACTTCCTGCTGAGTGCATCAGCCACCTTGTTAGCTTTCCCCGGATGGTAGAGAATCTCGCAGTCATAATCCTTGACGAGCTCAAGCCATCTGCGCTGTCTCATGTTCAGGTAATGCTCGGTAATCAGAGCACTACTGAACAACTCCTCTGCGGTCTGCGGTCTATGAGCTCCGCCCACCACATTCAGAGCTATTTCTGGTCGGAGCATCTTCAGCATGAGTCTGCCCCTTTCTCTTTTCGTGCTGACCAACTCTGGGTATAGGCATGCAAGTCAGTTGAATCTCTTCACGGCTTCACTGACCGATAGGTCACATGCAGTCTCTGATTGACTCAATGTCAATTTGAATTGGTTTACAACATCAAGCGGCAACTTCGTTTCCACTCATCATTCGTATGTCCCAATCTAACCGACATTGATCAACTATACCACATACATCCCATGCAATGAACTAATCACTAATTTCAAAGGGAACGAGCTCATCATTTCTTATTCATACTTTCAGAAAAGAAAAATGTTAACATATAACATTCCTTATTTCTAATCGAAACAAAACTACTTGAGAAGATAGTTTATTACGACTCCCACTAGGACAAACCCTAGTGCAGTTGTAATTATTTTTAGTCCTATCTTCCTTGGCCTCATTAGGGTAGTCTCAGGCTGGCCAATAAGTTGACTGTTTGTAGAACTCTCTTCATTCTTTTCGAGGCTAGCTGCCACAGGATTCCCTTGAACCTTGTGCTCCAGTAGTTCCCAACACAACTCAGCGTATGTTATCCGCCCTTCATAGCGGCCCCATACGTGATGTGCAACTACCATGAAATCATTTGGAAGAGAGCGTACCAAGGCCCATATCCGATAATTGTCCAGTAACGGAAACTCCTGCTGCTCGAGTCTCCTAAAAAGACCATCGAGCCTTCTCATGTGTCCGATGACCCCACCATCAGGTTTATAAACTATTTCTTCAATAGCTTCCCTCAATTGGTTTCGTAACACATCATGACGGGTCATCATAGTGATTGTCCGTGCCATAAGAAATTGAAATAAATTAAGTCAGTACAAAACCGTCTAACCAGTACGAAACCGGCTTAATTCAATTTATATGAGCATAGACCTTACACAATTAATTACGAAAATCAATTCTTCGTAATTTTAGGAGTTTTTTTTTTTTTGTTGATGAGTTCAACTGAACAATCGACTCCCCTAGTTTTTTATTCCGAATTCAAGTTGTACTAACAACTATTCGACACTTGGGTTATTATTTAAATTGACCATCATCAAATTTCTTCGCTGATCAATTTTGGTTTACCTAATTTGTCTACCTTTGACCAAATCACAAGTATTTCTTGTGAAGCTAGTATAAGTTTTTTTTCGTTCGTTCATCTACGCATAATTAGACTAAAGCTAGTATAAAGTTATCATTCATGTTTTCATGCATATTTTAAGCTTAAGGTATTCATCATATATGAACAAGCATAAGGGTAACATTCATAATTTCATGCATATTTAAGCTAGAAACATTTCCTATCATACATGAAAAAAAAACATTTAACAAAATTAGAGTAGACATAGAATTCTTACTTGGAGCGGCAGGATTTGGAGCTTGATGTGTGTGTAGTGGAAAGGCAAATCCGCTCTGATACCAACCTGTCACGCCCGCCCTTTTCGGACCCAGAACCCGGAGGGGCGGCGCGTGACGCGACCGTACATACATACATTACATACAGCGGAAGACTTTATACATACTTCTTAATTCTTACAGCGGAAGACTTTAGACCTATATTTTATTTTTCTTCTTTAAAACATAAACATATATATATATATATATATATATATATATATATATATATTTCTTCTTCTTCTTAACATAGGGCATGCATCATAACATGTATAGATACTTCTTCTTACTTCTTCTTTACTTCTTCTTATTAACATAGAGCATGCATCATAACGTATATAGATACCTAGTGCTTAGTTCAGGTTCATAACCAGCGTCGTCATACGGAGACATAAGTAAGGACATCCATAAACATCGTCATCATAGGTAAACATATATATATAAACCTAACGAATCTTCTCCACCATGCCACTGCCACACACATTTGGCCCCTCCTGCTGCTCCCTTTAGTTTATCCATCCCTTACCCTTATCTGCAGTATGAGGGAAAGATAAACTATAAGCACATAGGCTTAGTAAGATCCAGTCCTACTCACAAAAACCATATATCGACATTAATCATGGCATGTAACATTCATAACATATAAGCATGTAACATTCATAACATATAAGCCATATAACATGTAACATACATGGCGTAATCAACTTAACATGTAGCATAAGTAATGTGAGTAAACATAACATGTCTCATCCATAGCATGGCAGCATAACATGTATCATCTATAACATAGCATCATATCATGTACATTTAGGACTTAATTAAACATAACATATAACATACGTAACGTAGCAAATCAACATAACATACAACATATATGTATGACCTATCAAACATAACATACATCATGTGTAACATAGTGACATAACATGGCATATCAAACGTAACATACATCATAGGTAACATAGTGGCATAACATGGCATATCAAACATAACATACTTCAAATGTAACATATCAACATGGCATGTGAACATAACAATCTAACTATGTAACATATGCAAGATGCTTTTGAAAACATATATTATAGGTACGTAAATATAAATCTCAACATATTTGGGCCCGACATTATACCACTTCTTCATTATCATAGCGCGCATCCCTAAATAGGCCCGAGGTAGCAAGTCTCGAACCTAATAGGTTAATAGGCCCGATCTTAGTCCGTCGACCTAGGGCAATCGTCATAGCGTAGAAGCCCATCCTAGGTCCGAGTCTTACTCCATCGACCTAAGGCATCTTGGAGCCCATCCCATACTAGGCCCGAGTCTTATTCCATCGACCAAGGGGCAATCATACATAGAAGCCCATCCTAGGCCCGAGTCTTATTCCATCGACCTAGGGCATCTTAGGAGCCCATCCCTTCTTGGACCTTGTTAGGGTCTTGGTACAAGCCATGCAGAAGGTAAAATACTTATATGCTTATTTTTATAACATAGCTTATTTCATTTTGCAAACATAGCATACTTCATTTCATAACACATCATGCTTCCCCTTCATGAACATATCATCTTTCATTTCGTAAACATACCATTCTTCATTTCATAACATATCATTCTTCATTTCATCATCATGTCATATTCATGTCGTGAACATATCATTTTGTTTCATTTCATAATCTTATCTTTTTCCATTTCATAACATATTTTAAACATCGCATACACATAGACATGGCATAAGGCATGGCATGCATTTACCCAACATAAAACACATGTTAGCCTATTCATTTAACTTAACAACAACTTCATATGCACATAAGACTTGAATTAACCTACGGCATGTTATCTTCATCTAGCATTAATTAATATCACAAGTCAACATGCATTCACCCAACATAAAACACATGTTAGCCTATTCATTTAACTTAACAACAACTTCATATGCACATAAGACTTGAATTAACCTAAGGCATGTTATCTTCATCTAGCATTAATTAATATCACAAGTCAACATGCATTCCCCCAACATAAACACATGTTAGCCTATTCATTTAACTTAACAACAACTTCATATGCACATAAGACTTGAATTAAAACTTCATCTAATCCCCAAAATGCATGATGGCCGAATGGTCCATAGGGGTGTCTAGGGCTATCCTTCATCCTAATTCATTTAACACAACCACAACTATTCATGGTGGCCGAATGATCCATAGGGTTTCCTAGGGTTATTTTTTTAACCTAATTCATTTAACATAACACAACAACTTCATTTGCATATAAAACAAGAACTAGACTTCATTTAATCACCCAAAAGTCATGGTGGCCGAATGATCCATAGGGTTTTCTAGGGTTATCTTTTAACCTAATTCATTTAACATAACACAACAACTTCATTTGCATATAAAACAAGAACTAGACTTCATTTAATCACCCAAAACATAGGTTGGCCGAATGATCCATAGGGTTTCTAGGGTTATCTTTTAACCTAATTCATTTAACATAGCAACAACTTCATTTGCATATAAAACAAGAATTAAAACTCCATTTAGTCACCCAAAACATAGGTTGGCCGAATGATCCATGTAGGGTTTTTAGGGTTAACCTTTAACCTAATTCATTTAACATAATAACAACATCATTATCCTACAAAACATGGATTAAACTTCATTGAATCATCAAGATCTAGGGGTGGCCGAATGGTCCATGTAGGTCTTTAGGGTTAACCTTTAACCTAATCCATTTTAAATCCTAGCATCATCATATAGCTACAAAAAAAAACATAGCATGGAACTTCATTGAAACCTAAAATCATGGCTTGGCCGAATAGGCTTTAGTGGCTATTAGGGTTAGCTTTTAACCTAATCCCTTTTTCCATCTTAACATCATCATCTACTTCCTCAACATAGCATACAACTTCATTGATAAACCAAAACCTAGCTTGGCCGGATATAACATATAGGTTTCTTTTACAAACATCAATCGAAGCTACTCGTATGCAGGTGAGGGATACGTACATCCTTCGCTTTGCTTGTAGTGTGAAGATAACCTAAGGAACACAAAACCTAGCCCTTGCTTCTTGCTTAGATGAGTTTTGGCCAAGAGTGGAAATGGAGAGGGAGAGCTTTAGGATTTCGGTGAGAAGAAGAAGAGAAGTGGAGAAAGTGAAGTTGCTCACTCATGCCTCCTCCTCCCCCCCCCCCCTATTTATTCACCTAAAGAGTCCCTTAATCTTCCTTACACTTAACCATAATTTCCCTTATTCCTCTAAGGATATAATCCTATTGGGCTTCTGGTTAGTGGGTGCATCTATAGGGCTTGGCTATCTCTAGAGGTTTGGGGTTCAATTCCTAGGCCTTGCACCCCTTTTTGGCTTATTTTCTTTTATTTTTGAAAAGGCCCACATAAAGCCCATTATCATCAAGCCAAAAATTCTTGTAAAATTGCTAGGAATTTTACGGGCGTTACATGTATCATATACCCAGTTGTGCACTGAGCTGCTTCACTATGAGGATTGTGAAGTTCATTGTGAAAAGGATACTGAAGAAGATCCAGAAGACCTTGAAAAGGTTTTTTCTATGGGATCTCTTCATGTGTGTCCTTCACAGGATTCTACGTCCGGGCATCATCTTGAGAGCATCTCAGCCGAGGATGTCCTAGTTCAGCCTAAGAAGATTGGGCATGTTTGGATTGTTACTGTGCTAGTGTTTGTCCTAGTGGGAGTAATGATCATATATCTAGTTTGTTAGTTGTTTTTTATTTGTCAGTTATGAGTAGGAAGAATGTTATGTGTAACATTCTTAGTAGAGTCTTGTTATCTGCTAACATTGTACAACATGATTAGTTAATGATATTTTCATTTAATGTTCTTTACTCTACTTGATTCATGATATTAGTTTATGCTCTTTGATATGTTAAATATGAGTATAATTTTAATGATATGTTCATTTAATGTTTGATATCATGTTTGGATAATGATTATGTTCATTAGATGGGATGTATGTAATAAAATAGATCAATGTAAGTCAGATTGACACATACAGATGATGAGTGGTAATGCAACTATCACTTGATTTTGTAAACCAAGTCAGATTTTCATTGAGCCAATTTAGAGATTAGATACATAAAAACATACACTGAATATCTAAATAATTTATTTATTTATGATAGATTGTGGTAACAAAGAACATCATAGATGAACTGAATAAGGGTGAAAAATTTAATGGGGAAAACTACAAGATCTGGCACCTCAAGATTCAATATGTTCTTGAGGAACAAGAAGTTCTAGAGGTTGTACGGCAGGTTATGGATGAACCTGTCGAGGGTCCCATGACATAGCACAAACGAGACCTTGATTCCTATAAGGCATGGAAGAAAAAGGATTCCACTGCTAAGAGAATATTGATTAGTTCAATGGTTGATGACCTAGTTTTTGAGTATGAGTCGTATCCTTCAGCTAATGTTGTCTGGGTTGCCCTTAGGGATAAGTACAGTGGAGTTAGTCTGAGCAAGCTTCGGTAGTTGACGATCAGGTTCGACAGCTACAAGAAACGCCCGAATGTCACGATGGTTCAACATCTCAGGGAGATGTCAAATATGATTCGGGAGCTTAAAACTACTGGTCACAAGCTGACTGATGAACAATAGGTTCAAGTAGTTATTCGTTCCCTTCCGGATTCTTGGGAAACCATGAAGCAGACCTTAACTCACAGTGAGAGTATTAAGACTTTCTGATGTCTCACGTCATGTTGAGCTGGAGGCGGAGAGAGTAGAATCCGCAAGGATTTTTGGCCAAGCCTATTTGGCTGTCGGTTCTGCTGGATCATTTGGATCCAAGAAAAAGAGATGGTTCAAGAAGGGAAAGGGAAAGAAGAAGGAAGCTGCTTCTATAGGTAGGGCAGACCCAATCAAGAAGAAGAACAAGAAGATTGGGAAGAAACCTAAAAGCAAGGTAAATTGCTTTAATTGTGACAAAAAGGCTCAGTACGCTTGGGAGTGTTGATGTGAGCAAAACATATAGGGTTTTAGGAGTAGTTTTCACTCACATCTCATTACATTTTGTGTTAGTTTCATGCATATGTTACTTTATTTTTGCACGCATTTCCTATTTTCTGGTTCGGAGGTCTTCTCATTGTACTTTTGTGTGCAAGTTAGCATTTTGGGTGAAAAAAATGTGTTTTCAGAGCAAAAGAAGGATATTTCACAGCTAGACGCAGAGTGGGACACGACTAGGGCGTGTGGATTCACATGGTCGTGTCCAATGGACGAGATCAACAACCCAAGGCCGCACACGACCTGGTCGTGTTGGGATGTATACAGAAAAGTCTATCTTTTGTATGAACATCTTTATTTTTGAAATAAGAATCACATGATCATTGCTTGCATATTTATGGTTATGCATATTGTCTCATACATTACATTGTAGATAACATGGTGTGTAGTGTCACACAGTAGATCATGTTATCAGCTCCTTATAGAGTATAAGTAAAGGCTCACAACCGAGATGGCTATGGACAAACCATTGGTATGGTTGTAGTGTGATTTGGTATTGGTTTGTCTTGATGATAGAATCACACAAGAACACTTTGTGTGTATTGAGCATGACCGACTTAGAGGTGATTTGATTCATTGCTGACTACATAATCGAATCGGACCTCAGATATTTTGTTGTACATGTTCTTAATCCCGATATAATAACGGGCACATATACTTAGTATTCATTTCTTTGATTTACCAATGGGCGAGATTTATAGAGTAAATCGATAGGATCGGTAAGTTGGAAAATGATATTATTTATATGGTGTGCCATTGATTATAGGAGGAAACCGTGTCTTATATATTAGGATGATGTGTTGGATCGAAAGTGTCGCTAGAGGGGGGGGGTGAATAGCGATACGGTGTCGTTAAAAATTTTTGCAATAAGTAAAAAGCAAGTAGAGAATGCACAGCGGAAATATAAAGTAGACAAGATATTTTTACGTGGTTCACAATCTTTCGATTGCTAATCCACGGCCCTAGTGATCCTTGATCACGTACGGAGGGCAATTCACTAAAACCACTCCTCTTCGTTGGAAGTAGGAGCAACGATTACAAAAAGAAATCAAGGCAAAGGGACACTCCCCCTTTCCTTGTTACGATTAAAGCACAAAGACAATTTAAAGAAGTAGAACTTAAATAAATATACCGACAACTCTTATAAGTAGAAGATGTAGCTTTCGTTGTCGGCGGCACTTCGTCGTAGCAAATGTGAGTAGTAGTAGCGGCGTTACGACGGCGTGTTGAGAGCTCTTGAATTCTTGTAATTTGCTTGGCTTGAACATGTCTATTTATGGATATTGATCTATGAATTTAGACATAGGTAGTGTCCAAGGTGAGGTTCTTATCCCAACTCAAGGATGAGGTGTTTCATCCAACCACCTTGTGCCACCTCCAACCTTCTTGTGCGCCAACTCAAGGATGAGGTGTTTCATCCAACCACCTTGTGCCACCTCCAACCTTCTTTTGCGCCAACTCAAGGATGAGGTGTTTCATCCAACCACCTTGTGCCACCTCCAACCTCCTTGGGCGCCAACTTGAGGATGAGGTGTTTCATCCAACCACCTTGTGCCACCTCCAACCTCCTTGGGCGCCAACTTGTTGGAGCCATTCAACAATGCCACATCATGGGAGCCAACCATCTTGTGCCAACTCACCTTATTTTGGCGTCCACCACAAGGAAGCTTGGTGATGGTTTGGATGTCCACCTTGATGCCACATCACCCTTTGTACCAAAACACGAGTCAAGTCAAATTCACCCCTTGAAATTCGAGCTCTTCTCGGTGGAACTTGACTAGCAGTTGGTAATAGTCAAAGGGTTTTGGTGCGATACAAGTTAGCTTAAAATATAAAATGCGATGGTTCTAACCATCGATCTCGACCTAGACCTTCCATTGGAGGTATTGGGTCGGATCTCACGCTGCGACCTTAGCCGGCTTTCACGAGCTTACCTTGTAGCCTCGCTTCCGGTCTTCACCCGAGTACCTCGGCTTCCTCAGAAGTCCCTCTGGCGTTGCCCGACCACCTCGGTTCCCAGGGTGCCATGAGAACCTTCCTCAACTTTAGCATTTACGCACACTTAATTGAGCTCGTAAGATAACAAATATACCCTTAACTATTGAGCCTTTTGCCATAATCAAAATACCGGTTCGACTTTGGTGCCCACTTGCAACAATCTCCCCCTTTTGATTCATGGCAAGCCGACCTAAAAGTTAAGGAAAAATTAAACATAACGATGGCTAGCATAATGATTAAGCATGAATGAGCTAGCATAAAGATTAAATATGAATGAGCTAGCATAATGATTAAGCATGAATGAGCTAGCATAAAGATTAAGCATGAGTGAGAAATATTATTGTTTCAAGTTCTCCCCTTTGAGGTAACCTCCCCCTTGACCGAAGGTGAGTTCTTGAAAAATAATTTTTACTCCCCCTTAATAGTTGCTTAAGTAAACGGAATTACTTAATATAAAAGGTAATAATTTTGTTTACTTTCTTCCTTACTTTTGTGACTTTCTCCCCCTTTTGCCTTAACTCAAAAAGTTTGTAAATATATTTTAAGGTTTGTAAGTCCAAGCAAGTTCCCAATATAAATATATATATATATTTTTTTTAAAATAATAATAAGCTTGAAAATATGTTCATCTAAAATGTACAACTCCGGTTGGACTTGATTGATATAGAATGATCAATAAGTCTTGAAGGAGTTGATTAATTTTAAATAATTATACTCCATGGTTCATGTCGATGCACTGAATCTACTCTATTACGCACATACCTAACTTTCATCTTAATAAACTAAATTCGGCTTCGGGTAGTGGTTTGGTGAAGATGTCCGCTAGGTTTGATTTGGACTCAACATACTCTAGTTGTATAGTTCCATTAGTTACATGTTCCCTAATGAAGTGGTGTTTAACTTCTATATGTTTTGTCCTAGAATGACATATTGGATTTTTAGTTAAGTTAATTGAACTAATGTTATCTATGTAGGTTTTAATGTTGTTAAAGATTAAGCTAAAGTCTTGGAGAGTGTGCTTCATCCACAGGAGCTGAGAGACACACTCACCAATCGCATAGCGTATTCCGGTGGTAGATAAGGCAACGCAATCTTTGCTTCCTCTTGCACCAACTTACTAGACTCGAGAGGATTTGACAACAACCACTCGTGCTCTTTCTATCGAGTTTACTATCGGCATAGTCGAGTCAGATGGCGATTAGATTAAACTCGGTAGATCTAGGGTACCAAATACCTACGTTTAGCGTGCCCTTTAGATATCTAAGGATACGCTTGACTAGGGTTAGGTGAGACTCCTTGCGCAGGTTTGTAACCTTGCGCACATACTTACCATGAATAAAATGTCGAATTCGGCTCGCGGTTAAGTATAGGAGACTTCCTATTGCGCTCTATAGTATTTTTAGGTCAGCGGGTTTTCCTTC
The DNA here is from genome assembly GCA_025175895.1 of Wurfbainia villosa. Lineage (NCBI taxonomy): Eukaryota > Viridiplantae > Streptophyta > Magnoliopsida > Zingiberales > Zingiberaceae > Wurfbainia > Wurfbainia villosa. The sequence goes on along the minus strand of CM045999.1, from coordinate 43,436,867 downwards.
TACATCTTCGTTTATATTAACATTAGTTGCCATAGGTGTATTGATTATTTTAGCATCTTGCATTCCAAATCGATTTATTAAGTCCTTAGTATATTTTTGTTGATGTAAATATATTCCATCTTTAGTTTGTTTAATTTGTAAACCTAAGAAAAAACTTAACTCTCCCACTAAATTCATTTCAAATTCACTTTCCATAAGTGAGATGAATTCGTTTAGCGAGGATCGAGTTGGTAGTTCCAAAAATTATATCATCTACATAGATTTGGGCTATAAAGATTTCTTTTCCTACGGTTTTAACGAATAAGGTTGGGTCGACTAAACCTTGGTTGAATCCTTTGGACTTAAGATAGATCGAAAGCCTTTCTTACCAAGCTCTTGGGGCTTGTTTGAGTCCATATAGGGCTTTCTTAAGTCTAAGGACATGGTCAGGTTTATCTAGATTTTCGAATCCGGAGGTTGGTAGCGTAAACTTCTTCCTTAATGTATCCATTCAAAAATGCTGACTTGACATCCATTTGAAACAATTTAAAACCTCGATGTGCAGCATATGCTAACAACATTCGGATGGACTCTAGTCTGGCTACGGGGGCGTAGGTCTCATCGTAATCTAAACCTTCGACTTGACTAAACCCTTTTGCGACTAACCTAGCTTTATTTCTAACTACTTCACCTTTATCATCAAGTTTATTTCGAAATACCCACCTTGTTCCAATAATTGATTTTTCTTTAGGTGGTGGTACTAATTCCCAGACTTCATTTCTAGTGAATTGAGCTAGCTCTTCTTGCATAGCAATAATCCAGTCGGGATCAAGAAGTGCTTGTTCAATAGTTTTGTGTTCGATTTTGGAAATTAACGAGATTTGACTAAGGTTTCGATATGAAGCTCTAGTTCGAACCCCTAAATTTGGATCACCTATAACTTGATTGATAGGATGATTTGTTTGAGTCTTAGTGTGACTCGGGTTAGGGTCATCTATCACTTGGTCGATAGGATGACTTGGGTGAGTTCTAGTTTGACTTGGGTTAGAGTCATCTATCACTTGGTCGATAGGATGACTTGGGTTAGGGCAGATTCAAGTTCAAGATCAGTCGGGTTCGCTATAAGTTGATTTGCTAGTTGGTTTTGTTAAGGATTGAGCGGGTTCGTGTCCTTAAATCGAAAACTATATTAATGGTTTCTTCGACTCTAAGAGTGTCGTGATTGTATACCCTATAAGCTCTCTTGGTGGTTGAGTATCCTAGAAAGGTTCGATGAGGTTTTGGATTTGAATTTCCCTAGGTAATCCTTAGTGTTTAAGATATGTACCTTGCATCCAAATACCTAAAGTACTTGATGTTCGGTATTTTATCGTGATAAATCTTGTACGAGGTCTTTTGGTGCCTCTTTACCATAAGGATCCTATTTTGGACATAGCAAGCCGTACTAACGGCCTCTGCCCAAAATCTATCGGGTAGGTTATACTCGTTTAACATTGTCCTAGCGGCTTCTTGTAGGGTTCTATTTTTCCGTTCGACTAACCCATTTTGTTGTGGGGTTCTAGGACATGAAAACTCATGGTGGTATCCGTTTAGGTTACAGAAATCTGTAAACACTGTGGTTTTGAATTCACCACCATGATGCTTCTAAGTCTTTTAATCTTAAGGTTCTTTTGATTTTGATTAACCTACAAAGATTGATTAGTTGGTCTAGGTATCATTTTTATGTTTGATAAACCTAACCCAAGTAAATCTAGAATAGTCGTCAATTATGACTAAGCAAAATTGACTACCATTGAGTGACTTAGCTCCATGTGAATCAAATAGATCCATGTGTAGGAGCTCAAGAACACTTTTGGTTCTTGATTAGTTAATTGATGTTGTGTCCTAGATTGTTTACCTTGTTGACAAGCATTACATATTTTATTATCCAAGTTGTTTAGTTTAGGCAAACCTATAACCAAGCCACTCGACTCATCTTGTGGGCCGAGTCTTGGAGTGCAGTGTCAAGTCTTGATTACCAAGATTCCTCTTCTTTGTGTCATAAGACACTTGGTTGAGGAGTTGGGTAAATTTATTGTGTAGATGTTGCTACTCCTAGTTCCTTTAAGTATTATTTTAGATGTTGCATTTATTTTGATTACGCATTCATTTTCTAGAAATATGACCTTATAATTGTTATCACACAATTGGCTTACACTAAGTAAATTATATTGAAAGTTTTCTACTAATAAGACATTTTGAATTGTAAAGTTAGAGTTGAGCTCAATATCACACGATCGATGATTTTGAGCTTGCGTTATTCGAAGGCTACCGATCCTTGTCGTTTGAATCGTAACCGAAAATTTGAGTTGATCCCGGTCATGTGTCGGGAGCAACAACCATTGATCCTACACATAAGGTAGTTGGATCGGATATTGGAATTACTAAAGGGTTGTTTGTAAGTTTTAAACCTAAATCATCTCACCAATATCTACATGATCAAAACATGTTATTCCTATGTGTTATTGTGAGATGACTTTCAATTTTACTTGATTAATTTTAATGAATTTAAATTAACCAACATTAGGTTAGATTCGATTTAGTCTAAAGCTCGCCAGTAATCTTTTCAAGAGATTAGCTTCCAGGTCGTGGCGAGGCACAGAGGCCTTCTTTGATCGGAACAACGACCACTTCCTTAGACAAAGCTAATTTCAAGAAATTGATAACTCGACTTACTTGAGACTACGTCTTGGTCTAACTAGTTATTTTTGAAAAGACGCTCCCCGAGGCTCAATCTTTTCGTAGGATTTTAGTTGGTTTATTTTGAAAGAGGCTCCAGGCTCAATCTTTTGCGAGATTTTAGTTGGTTATGAGTCCTATCTAACCATTCTAAAAATAAAGGAAAAACTAAGCATGCAATTTCTAAGACTTAACAAAAATACATTTTGTATTGGCTCCCCCTGGACCATTGAATCAGTGGGTCTATTCACATAGTGAATTTGGTCATAGGAACCCAATACATGTTAGATCCTAAAGTTGAAATCAAAGTGGTCTTAGGGACCCATGCTTGGACATTTTCTTATGTTGGTTTACTATAGACATATATGACTTATTGGTTGTATTTGAGTTAAACCGAGTCAGGCCTTGTTGTACCACGGCCCTTTGTGATCAAGTAAGAGGTCAAGTCCTTGGATCCCAAAGTGAACCTTTCAACGTGTTCCTAAGGTCTTGACTTGTGTTTTCAAAAGCGAGTTCTCAACTTCAAGCTTTTCAAGCAGGTTGAGTCCTCCTCTTGAATCTGAGTAGTCGAAGAGGTTAGGAGACCTCATGTTTGAGAAGGTTAACCTCCTCGATTAGGGTCTCGACCTTGGACTCGGACTTAGCTAGTTTCTTATTTAAAAATTTAATTGCACCATACAAAGTATTAAGTAAGCGACCGACTTACCCTTAATGATTCTTTTGAACCGGATACGGATCCGTGGCTTGTCTTGAATGGAAGCTCATCATCGGATTCGGACTCGGACTCTTCTTGGTTTGAGTCGTGCTCGATCGGCTTGGCCATTAGAGCTTGGATATCGTCTTCTTCCTCGACAACTCCTCCCAAGTAGCGTTTAGCGCTTTCTTGGTCTTTGATGCGTTATTCTTTAGCTTTGGGCACTCGGACTTGATGTGGCCGAACATTCACTCATAGCATCTAAAATTAGAAGTATTTGAATTAGGTTTAGGCTTACCTTGAGTTGTTGGTCGTTTTCGTCTCTTGATCAAATTCCGAAATAGATTGACTAGTTCGGATTCTATTTAGGAGTATAATTCCGATTAGGACTCGTCTTCTTCCTTCGGGGGTTGCTTGCTTGCGGGCTTCTTCTTCTTGGAACCTGAAACTAACGCAATACTCTTCTCGGCCTGGACCACGTTAGTTTGCTCATGTAATTCAAGTTCCGAAAACAATTCGTCTAACCTAATTTTAGAAAGGTCCTTGGAGACCTTGTAGGCATCGACCATGGATGCCCACAAGGTGGTCCTAGGAAACGAGTTAAGAGAATACCTGATAAGGTCGCGATTCTCGACCTTTTGTCCGATGGCATGGAGTTGGTTGACGATGTCTTGGATACGAGCATGTAGTTGAGTTGCGGTCTCGTTTTCCTGCATTTTCAAGTAATACAATTTATTTAAAAGTAAATCTCTTTTACATACCTTCGTGTCGTCGGTGCCTTCGTGTAGTTCCACTAGCTTGGTCCATAAGTCCTTTGCACTAATGAAGGGGCCGACGCGGTTGAGCTCTTCCTTGGACAACCCACATTGCAAGATTTGAGTTGCCTTGGCATCGGCTTCTACTTGTTTTTTCATGGAATTTGACCATTGATCGTAACCCAAAGATTCACCATCTTCATTAATAGGAAGTGTGAAACCGGTTTGGATTACGATCCACATCTCGATTTGGGTTTTAAGAAAGCATTCCATCCGACCCTTCCAATAAAGAAAGTCATTACCGTTGTAAAACGGGGGTCGGGCGGTGCTAAACCCTTCGAGATGGGCCATTTAAAAACAAGAAGAAGAACGACGAAAAGAATCTTGCAAAACACACACGGAAAGAATATTCCAAGACTTTCGTCTTGGATTAGTAGTGCGGGAAGTAAAAAAAGATATATAAAATGTAACTTGCAAAAAGAAATAAACAATCAAATGCGAATGTCGTTGAAGTTCCGGAGGACAACCTTACTCGGGATCTAACCCGAAGGACAACCTTATCCGGATCCTAAAGCCTCTAATGCAATTCTATATGTAGGAGAAGATAAGCAAGTGAAATGATTATACGAAAACAGAAATAAATAAATAAATAATCTGTAAAAAAAAAGAAAAACAAAGCTAGATTGGTGGTTTCACCGAATCTTAGCGCCCCCGGCTCTGATACCAATTGTTGGATCGAAAGTGTCGCTAGAGGGGGGGGTGAATAGCGATACGGTGTCGTTAAAAAATTTTGCAATAAGTAAAAAGCAAGTAGAGAATGCACAGCGGAAATATAAAGTAGACAAGATATTTTTACGTGGTTCACAATCTTTCGATTGCTAATCCACGGCCCTAGTGATCCTTGATCACGTACGGAGGGCAATTCACTAAAACCACTCCTCTTCGTTGGAAGTAGGAGCAACGATTACAAAAAGAAATCAAGGCAAAGGGACACTCCCCCTTTCCTTGTTACGATTAAAGCACAAAGACAATTTAAAGAAGTAGAACTTAAATAAATATACCGACAACTCTTATAAGTAGAAGATGTAGCTTTCGTTGTCGGCGGCACTTCGTCGTAGCAAATGTGAGTAGTAGTAGCGGCGTTACGACGGCGTGTTGAGAGCTCTTGAATTCTTGTAATTTGCTTGGCTTGAACATGTCTATTTATGGATATTGATCTATGAATTTAGACATAGGTAGTGTCCAAGGTGAGGTTCTTATCCCAACTCAAGGATGAGGTGTTTCATCCAACCACCTTGTGCCACCTCCAACCTCCTTGGGCGCCAACTTGAGGATGAGGTGTTTCATCCAACCACCTTGTGCCACCTCCAACCTCCTTGGGCGCCAACTTGTTGGAGCCATTCAACTTGTGCCACATCATGGGAGCCAACCATCTTGTGCCAACTCACCTTATTTTGGGCGCCCACCACAAGGAAGCTTGGTGATGGTTTGGATGTCCACCTTGATGCCACATCACCCTTTGTACCAAAACACGAGTCAAGTCCAAATTCACCCCCTTGAAATTCGAGCTCTTCTCGAGGCTGGAACTTGACTAGCAGTTGACTGTAGTCAAAGGGTTTTGGACTGCAGTACAAGTTAGCTTAAAATATAAAGTACGATGGTTCTAACCATCTGATCTCGACCTAGACCTTCCATTGGAGGTATTGGGTCGGATCTACGCTTAACGACCTTGCTTCGCTTTCACACGAGCTTACCTTGTAGCCTCGCTTCCGGTCTTCACCCGAGTAGCTCGGCTTCCTCCGAAGTCCCTCTGGCGTTGCCCGACCACCTCGGTTCCCACCGGGTGTCGCAGACCTTCCGCTCAACTTTAGCATTTCTGCACACTTAATTGAGCTCGTAAGATAACAAATATACCCTTAACTATTGAGCCTTTTGCCATAATCAAAATACCGGTTCAACTTTGGTGCCCACTGCACCAACATGATGATGTCCCCTTGAGAAGCTCATAAGGTTCATTATGTAAACCCTGCAGGTGGATTTGGTCCGGCATGATGATAAGGTTGAGTGGTACTACTCACGGAGTTAGATGTTGATTAATTAATTGTCAGTAAATTAATTAATCGATGGACATTCGAGATCTTAAACACGAGGAGATAAATGTACAAATAATATATGGAGACCATATTAACTTATGGGGTTGGTGAGGTAGATCAATGATAATCCTCTAGTGGAATGAATTATCATTAATGGATCAGACTTTATGTGGGCTTGATCCATTGGATGGCCAAGATTCAACTCCTCCTCATGGTCCCTATTGTAGCCTATTAAAACCTCATGAAGCCTAGATCCAATGATGGTAAATAAAACTCTAGATCCGACGGTGGAGATTAAATCTCTAGATCCGACGGTTGAGATTAAATCTCTAGATCCGACGGTTGAGATTAAATACCTAGAACTGACGGTCGAGATTAAAAGAAGGCTTAAGCCTAACACTATAAATAAGCGCTTAAGGTGGGCGGCAAAAAAAAATAGCTTGAGGAATAGGGTTTGGGCGGCAAGGGGCTTGGAGGCTTGGGCGGCCACAAATTTGGAAATATTTTCCTTCTTCTTCCTTAGGTGGCCGGCGCCCATCCTCTCTTCTTCTCTCCTTGGCCAGCATCCAAGATTCATCTTCTCATCCTTTTCTCTTGGTCGGCACACTCTCTCCTTTTCCAAGGGCCGGCGGCATCAAGGGTTGGGGTGATCCTTTTCCCTTGGCCGGCAACATCTCCTTGTTCTTCTCCTTGGCCGGTGGCGAGCACCAAGCTTGGAGCTTGGTGGTCGGTTAAAGGAAGGAGAAGAGTTTTGTTTTATCATCTTCTTTTGTTCAGAGTGAACAAGGAAAGGAAGATTGGTGATCTAGGAGGCTTCGACTTTTGGAAGATCATCGCCCACACGACGTCCAAAAGGAGGAATGACATACAATAGAAGATCAAGAGGTATAATGTTTGTTTATATTCTTTTGTATTATGTCAATAATTATTTTTAAATTATATTCATGTTGTATGTTTTTATATGTGGCTAATTTACTTGGACCCCGAATACAAACACAAAAACCGGCGATCTGTACATCGTCTATTCTGCGGCTAATCGTAGAATAGAGGTTGGTTGCTTGAACAACAAGTTTATTCAAGTGACTACTCTAATCGAATAGCATGACGATGAATTGGTAGTTTGGGTAATCCCTAATTGTCACGGATTAAATTTTTAATCTGGGGACGATGATGGGATCGCCATGAACAAGCGACCAAGTTGATGTGGGAAGCGAAGTTTCCTCCCTTCAAGTGGTATAAGAGCCACGGTTTCCGGTTTTGTGTGTTTAGGATTCGGTTACTTTTATGCACTTTTCATATATTATATGTGCCGAATGTTGGGTTTCCGGCACCACGGTGAGTGTGTGTTCGAACATGTTTCGTAAACATGTGCACAGCGGAAGAAATAAAATAATAAATCTAATTTATTACAACACACATGATGGCATGCTCGGAGACTCGTTGGCTCCCATGTCCCCGGATTAAAATTTTCACTAATGAAAACTAATCCGGATGGGATGAGTTTCCTAAACTCAACTAATTCGTCGTCGTGCTAACGACTCAAGCAATCGCTTGAACAAAGTAGTTGTTCAAGCAACAAAACTCTTCTAGTCGGTTAGCCGCGGAATAGACGACGGACGGATCGCTGGTTTTCGTGTTTATCTTCGGGGTCCATGATTATACAAATACATATGGATGTAGACATGTATAATCAACACATACAAACATATTAATAAGAACATGCAAAGATCAATAATAAAACTTGTAAAACTTTTGTACCTCTCGATCTTCTATCGTATGTCCTAACCTCCTTGTAGACTTCGTGTCGGCGAAGATCCTTCACAAGTTGAAGCTTCCTAGATCTTCTTCAATCAAAAGAAAGAAGAACTCTCCTTCCCTTCTTGCTTGAGCCAACCACCAAGCCACAAAGTCTTGATGCCGCCTGCCCCAAGAAAAGAGAGAACAAGATGGCCAACCAAGGAACCGAACAAGGGAACAATCCCTAGCTCCTTTGTGCCGCCGGCCAAGAGGAAAAGAAGAGGAGAAGAGGAATAGGTTGAGCGCCGACCAAGGTAGAGGGAAAAGAGATAGGTGCCGGCAACACCTTAGGAAGAAGAAGAGAACCTCTCCTATAGTTGCCGCCCACTCCAACTTCCAAACCCTAGCCGCCCAACCAAACCCAAACCTCCCTAGGGTTTCTTGCCGCCCAAGCTATTGATAGGCAAAACCCTAATCTTCAAAAACCATTCAACAACTTTGCCGCCCACCTTAAGCCCCCTTTTATAGAGTTGGGCTTAAGCCTTGTTTTAATCTCCACCGTTGGTTCTAGGGATTTAATCTCAATCGTCGGATCTAGAGATTTAATCTCAACCGTTTGATCTAGAGATTTAATCTCAACTGCCAGATCTAGGGATTTAATCTCAACCGTCAGATCTAGAGATTTAATCTCAACCGTCGGATATAGAGATTTAATCTCCACCGTCGGATCTAGAGTTTTGTTTTCCATCATTGGATCTAGGCTCCATGAGGTTTATATTAGGCTACGATAGGGACCATGAGGAGGAGTTGGATCTTGGCCACCCGATGGATCGGAACCACACAAACTTGATCCATCAATGATGTTCCATTCCACTAGAGGATCATCATTGAATTACCTCACCAACCCCCATAAATTAATATGGGATCCATACATTATTCGTACATCCATCTCCCCGTGTTTAAGATATCAAATGTCCATCAATTAATTGATTTACTAACCATCAATAAATTAACATCTAACTCCTCGAGTTATACCACTCAACCTTATCATCATGTTGACTAAGTCAACCTGCAGGGTTTACATGATGAACCTTATGAGCTTCTCAAGGGGACATCATCAACCTAATATGTAGGATACGGTTTCCCCCTATAATTAACGACACACCATGTAAATAATATCATTTCCCAACTTACCGGGCATATTGATTTAATCCATATAAATCTCACCCTTTGGTAAATCAAAGAAATAAATACTAAGTACATGTGCCCGTTATTATATCGGGATTAAGAGCATGTACAACATAATATCCGAGGTCCGATTTAATTATGTAGTCAGTAATAAATTGAATCACCTCTATGTCGATCCTGCTCAATACACCTAAGTGTACTAGTGTAACTCTATGTTCAAGACAAAACAATACCAAGCTACACTACAACCATGCCAATGGATTGTCCAAAACCATCTTGGTTGTGAGCCTCTACTAATATTCTACAAGGGATTGATAATATGATCTTCTGTGCCACACCAAGACACATGTTATCTACAATGTAAAGTATTAGACAATATGCACACATATAATAAATATAAAGTGCAAACAATGATCATGTGATTCTTATTTTAAAATAAAAATGTTCATACAAAAGAGCTAGGCTTTCAGTATAAATTCCAAAAACACACACCACACACACGCATAGTACAACATGTGTAGACATAACCGTAAATTTAAATTTTAAAATAAAAGAAAATTTATACTACATATACCTGACGTATCACGTGTAGCGGGAAAGACATCAACCGGAGCGATCCTCGCTAGAATCGCTTCTATCCGTATCCACTCCGAGTATCTTCAGGATGACTTCACAAAGTCACGAGCCTCATCTTCGTACGAGTTACTAGCCTCGTGTCGAAGATGATGTGATCAAGAGAAGATCACAATCCGAATCAAAATTCGGATTCAAAACGAGTCCTCAAAAACTCACTTCTCCGGAGAGGTATTCGTCAACCGTTTGACGAATCCTTTGTCCTCCACCTATGAGAATTACCAGAGATCGAATCCCCGGCAAGGAAGCCACTGTCGGAGCTTTAAACGTCGTCCAAACGATACTCCGACATGAAATAAACAAGCTGTCCAGAAAACTGGACAGCTTTGGTGGAGGAATAGGGCCGACAAAATAAGGAAGCTTGATGCTCACCTTGTTGCCGGACCCAAAGAAGATCATCAGAGGGTCGCCGGAGGATCACCGGCTGAAGCTTGGACGGCGGCAACAAGCTTGGAAGGCGGCACAAAGCTAGGCGGCGGATAGGGTTGGGCGCCGACCACTAGAGGAGAGGAGGGGTGGGCGGCAACTAAGGATTGCTTGGATTAGGTTTTCACAAAACCCTTAAGCCCTATTTTATAGAGAACAAATTCTCCTAATGGTTATCAGATCATAACCAAAAGCCCATTAACCCGCTCCATTAATTTAAGTTAAAATAAACCAAACTGATTTGGTCTATTTTAAGTTAAAACGAACCGAACCAACTTTGGTTCATTCGTTTAAAACAAACCAAACCCCTTTGGTTTATTCTCCACCATTGGATTAGAACCAAACCAATTTGGTTCATCCATTATGTCTTCATAAGACATGGCCCATCCACGCTTCCATTGCGACTGAAACGATTTCATGCTCGCTCCTTGTTTGGTCCAACCAAAACTAGTTTCTCTCGGTCTGAGAATCTCATTCTCAAGCTCGTTTTAAATCCTTCGGATTACGCTCATTGTGCGTGTGACCAAATAGGTTCTCGGTTTATGTTGGCCGTCTATAATTAATCATTAATTATAGAACGATCATGAATGGCACCTAGTAGTACATCATGATCCCCAATTAATCGAAAAGATCAACGGTTGATCTAAAACTATTTCTAAAAACCCTTCAGCAACTAGAATGATTCGTGCCTCATTCCTTTCACTCATCTTATACCCACTTGGTTCAGGACAAGGTCTATAGTGTCAGTCCCCACTAGGTTGACTACGTGACACCTACCCCAAGTATCATTTCCTAGTCTTACGGATTCTAGTTACTGCACATGTATCCAAGAGTACCTTACTCTAAACATGTAATGCTTTGGCCAAAGACTTTAGTAACAATTCGATGAGAGACCATGGGTATACATCTCCTCGCAAGGAGTGGTGAATCCTTTATAGGCTATTCAAACACCTTCGATCACTTCGACATATACCCAATCATCCCGGGTCCACATCTCTTCAGAGATGCTTGCTTAAGATGTCAAAGCATAGGTCTTTATGTTCAAGATGACTTGAATACCGCAAGTCAAAGGAACATCGCACTTAAGCTGCAGTAAGAACTTCATTGACATATCTATATATGCAGAGAACCATATGAAGTCTTACAGCTGGTCACTCCAATGAACTAGTTACCATAACTAGCATCCACGATTAACTCCGGACATCACAATGTCTCCACCCAGTGAGAATCAGTTGCTTGGATACACCAAAGAGTATACCTCTTGTTAGTCTCGACAGAATCGATGGTGTCCAAATCCATCAATTCATCGACTAGGGATAATTCCGATACATCACAATTACACATGTAGAGATACTCACTAGTTGTGATCCAATCACAAATTCTCTCATGCTATGAATCGTATTGTGGACATTCAGTAAATGAGTTTAAGATCTAATCAAATACCTGAAAACATGTATACTCAAATAGTGAATCTTTATTTATCATATAAATGGTTCAAACATAAGGCGATTGTCTTAGGACATCTCTCATATATTACTAACAAACTCCCACTTGGCCTAATGTCAATCGCTATGGTATCCAATACCATAAGCTCTAACATGACCCTCAAACTTACTTTGAGGTAATGACTTAGTCAAAGGATCCGCTAAGTTCCTTTCAGTGGGGATTTTCTCGATTTGTATTTCCTTCCTACTAATGATCTCTCTGATCAGATGATAGCAACGAAGCACATGTTTGGATCGTTGATGAGACCTTGGCTCTTTCGCCTGTGCAATTGCTCCATTGTTGCCGCAGTAGATCGGTATTGCTCTAACAATGGCTGGAACCACACCAAGTTCATAAATGAACTTCTTGATCCAAACTGCTTCCTTTGCTGCTTCCGAAGCTGCAATGTATTCTGCCTCAGTGGTAGAATTTGCTACAGTGTCTTGTTTGGAACTTTTCCAACTCACTGCGCCCCCATTCAAGGTGAACACGTATCCAGACTGAGACCTGGAATCATCCTTGTCTGTCTAGAAGCTGACATCCGTATACCTGCGTATCACCATGTCCCCTTCTCCATATATTAGGAACACATCCTTAGTTCTTCTCAAGTACTTAAGGATTGTCTTAACAGTTGTCCAACGATCCATTCCTGGATCAGACTGGTATCTACTCGTGACACTCAGAGCATACGATACATCGGGCCTCGTACATAACATAACATACATGATAGATCCTATTGCAGATGCATAGGGAATCATACTCATGCAAATCCTCTCGTCTTCTGTGCGCGAACACATAGACTTCAAAAGGTGTATCCCATGCCTGATGGGTAGGAAACCTTTCTTGGATTCCGACATGCTAAACCTCTTTAGCACTCGGTCTATATATGTAGACTGTAAAAGACCAAGCAACCGTTTCGATCTATCATGGCTTCAAGCCACTTATCCCTTTCTGAACTTGTCAGAACTTCTTTATAACTGGTAGGCTCCTCATCATCAATGAGTAACACGTTGTTCGATTAACTTACAAGAAATCCATATCTCTCAGGAATTTGCGTGTTCTACTAGATCTACGAAGATGTGGTGTTTTAATAGGTCCAGCCGATTGCTCATCACTATGAGTTATCGGCTGTTGTACTTCACCAGATATCTCATCAATGTCTATTTGAGTCTCTCGAGCCTCCTCAAGCTCGACGACACTCCCACTGTTTTCTTGCAAGAGAAACTCTTTCTCTAGAAACACAGCATGCCTTGAAACAAACACCTTTTGTTTCACAGGATGATAGAATTGGTAACCCCTTGTTTCCTTAGGGTATCCAATAAATAGACATTTATCAGACTTAGCATCCAATTTGTATGATACAGTCCGCTTCACATAAGCAGGACAACCCCATATCTTCAAGTAAGATACATGAGGTTTCTTACTATTCTATATCTCATATGGAGTAGTAGAGACTACCTTGGTTGGCATTCTGTTTAACAAGTAAATAGCTGTCTGAAGTGCATAGCTACAAAAGGACTTGGGAAGATTCGCATGATTCATCATTGACCTGACCAAGTCCAACATGGTCCGGTTATGCCTCTCAGATACACCATTATGCTGTGGTGTATATGGCGGAGTTTATTGAGACAATATATCATTGTCTCTTAAATAATCTAGAACCTCTTGACTTAAGTATTCACCACCTCGATCTGATCGAAGTATTTTAATACTCTTGTCATGTTGTTTCTCTACTTCATTTCTGAATTCTTTGAACCTTTCAAAGGCTTCAGACTTGTGTTTCATCAAGAACACATACCCAAACCATGAGTGATCATCGGTGAAGGTAATGAAGTAGTTATAGCCTCCTAAAGCTTGAGTTGTCATAGGTCCACATACATCAGTATGTATTAGACCTAGCAACTCTCCCACTCGTTCACCTTTTCCTGTAAAAGGTAACTTAGTCATCTTGCCTTTTAAGCATGATTCACATGTATCGTATGAATCTAATTCAAACAATTCCAGAATTCCACATCGGTGTAATTCAGACATGCGTTTCTTGCTTGCATGGCCAAGAAGACAATGCCACATGTTGGAGTCTAATTGATTATCCTTTCGAGCATGCTTGTTGCTCGCTTCGATATTGAAAATGTCACTGGATACGTCCAACATATAAATATCATTGCTTAAAGTTCTAGACCCATAAAGAACTCCATTCAAAGTTATGTAACAATAATTGTTACTAAATGTCAAATGGTACCCATTTCTATTTAAACAAGAAATAGAAATGATGTTCTTTATCAATGAAGGAACATAAAAGCAATTGTCCAGTTCTAAGACAAGTCCTGCAGGGAGTTTCAACAAATACGTTTCGATGGCGAGTGCAACAACCTTTGCTCCATTCCCAACACGTAAATTTGACTCTCCTTTAACGAGTCTTTTTCTATTCCTTAGCCCATGTATGCCATTACATATATATGAGTCACACTCAGTATCCAATACCCAAGTGTTTGAGTAAATAGAATGACAAACAATAACGAAGATATCTGAAGAAGATGGGGCATCCGATGCCTTATTCTTCGTCATGAACTCATGATAAATCTTGCAATTTCTTCGCCGATGACCCTCCTTGCCATAATGATGGCAAGTGTTGTTTTGAGATGGTTCTGCCTTTTTAGCCTTTTTTCCCCCTTCTGCTATTCCTTTGACTTCCTCTTAGAACCTTTCTTCGAAAAGTCAACTTACAGCACCGTCCCCTGCTCATGCTTCACAGATGACTCCACAGTCTTCAGCATGTTGAGCAGTACCACAGATGAACCTTCTTACATCTAAGAGGTGAAGAAGAGCTTGGATTCTTCGAACCTTTCGAATCTCACTTGCTCACCAACCAACTCATAAAGATGAAAGACTATGGTATGAGCATCCATATGCTCATGCTGCTTCCGTAGCTCAGGTACCATCATGGCTAGCATGATGCAACTAGCCATTTCAGAATCAGTCACATGTTTCTGATAGGCCAACAATTGGTCCATAGTTGCATTGTCACTAGGACAGGCGGGAAGAGGCGCTTCGAGGACATTTGCAAGCTTTTCAACATTGAGAGCAATTCTCAAGTTTTTAAGTTAGTCCAAGAAGTTTGGGCCAGTCAATTTATTCGAATCCAAAATGGAACGCAAATTCAAAGACATCATGATCAATAGATTAACCTAGAAATATAAAACGAGCATATATGAGAAAATGATTTTAAAATGCATCAATATACATTCATAAATCTCATTCATTTTTTGAATTTCAAAAACCCCAAAATCACTTCGGGAGATCATAGGTCCATCTCCAAATGGGCTGATATCCAACAAGGATATGAACAACATTGGAGAGAGTCCAACAAGCCATTCATAACTACGATGGTAGGTATCAAATATACCGATTGCAGATCACATATATGCAACTATCACAATGTGCTATCAACTTATTGAATGTTCACACATACATCGGGTAGTTAATGTTAGGAATTGCTTCGAAGGCTCATTGGCTCCCATGTCCCCGGATTAAAATTTTCACTAATGAAAAACTAATCCGGATGGGATGAGTTTCCTAAGTACAACCAATTCGTCATCGTGCTAACAACTTGAGCGATCGCTTGAACAAACTAGTTGTTCAAGCAACACAACTCTTCTAGTTGGTTAGCCGCGGAAGAGATGACGGACGGATCACCGGTTTTTGTGTTTATCTTCGGGGTCCATGATTATACAAATACATTCAAATGAAAACTAGTATAATCAACACATACTAACATAAAGATAAGAACATGCAAAGATCAATAAAAGTTTTAAAACTTTTATACCTCTCGATCTTCTATCGTATGTCCTACCCTCCTCGTGGACATCGTGTGGGCGAAGATCCTCCACGAGTAGAAGCCTCCTAGATCACGTTCTTCCTTTCCTTGCTCTATCCGAACAAAGAGAAGAACCAAACAAAAACTCCTTCTCCTTTCTAGAACCGGCCACCAAGCCAAGGAGCTTGATATAACCGCCGGCCAAGCAGTAGCTTCTTGAGCGCCGGCCAACCTTGAAGCAAAGTTGCCGCCGGCCACCAAAAGAGAAAAGAAGGGGGCGCCGGCCAAGAGCTCCAAGGATAAAACCTAGCCCTTGTTTCCACCGGCCAAGAAGATGAGGAAGAAGGGATGAGCGTCGGCAAAGGGTTGAGAGGAGGAAGAGGGGCGCCGGCCAAAACCCTAGGAAGAAGAAAGCTTTGCCTCCCACTTCTAGACGCCCAATCTTCTCCAAAAACTCTAGCCACCGAAAACGCTAATTCCCTTAGGGTTTCTTGCTGCCCAAGCATAGGTAGACAAAACCCTAATCTCTCAAAAAAAAACCACCTCACTTTCTGCCCACTTAAGTCTCCCTTTTATAGAGTTAGGCTTAAGCCTTGATTTAATCTCAACCGTTGGTTCTAGGGTTTCATCCCAACCGTCGGATCTAGGGTTTTATCCCAACCATCGGATCTAGGGTTTAATCCCAACCGTCGGATCTAGGGTTTCATCCCAACCGTCGGATCTAGGGTTTAATCCCAACCGTTGGTTTTAGAGATTTAATCTTAACCGTCGGTTCTAGGGATTTAATCTCAACCGTCGGTTCTAGAGATTTAATCTCCACCGTTGGATCTAGAGATTTAATCTCAACCGTCGGTTCTAGAGTTTTATTTTCCATCCTTGGATCTAGACTTCATGAGGATTATATTAGGCTGCGATAGGGACCATGAGGAGGAGTTGGATCTTGGCCACCCGATGGATTGGAACCACACAAACTTGATCCATCAATGATGTTCCATTCCACTAGAGGATCATCATTGAATTACCTCACCAACCCCCATAAATCAATATGGGCTCCATATATTATTTGTACATCCATCTCCCCGTGTTTAAGATATCGAATATTCATTAATTAATTGATTTACTGACCATCAATCAATTAACATCAAACTCCTCGAGTAGTACCACTCAACCTTGTCATCATGTTGACTAAGTCAACCAGCTGGGTTTACATGATGAACCTTATGAGCTCCTCAAGGGGACATCATCAACCAAATATATAGGACACGGTTTCCTCCTATAATCAACGACACACCATGTAAATAATATCATTTCCCAACTTACCGGGCATATTGATTTAATCCATCTAAATCTCACCCTTTGGTAAATCAAAGAAATAAATATTAAGTACATGTGCCCGTTATTACATCAGGATTAAGAGCATGTACAACATAATATCTGAGGTCCGATTAAATTATGTAGTCAGCAATACATTGAATCACCTCTATGTTAGTCCTGCTCAATACACCTAAGTGTACTAGTGTAACTCTATGTTCAAGACAAAACAATACCAAGCTACACTACAACCATGCCAATGGTTTGTCCAAAACCATCTTGGTTGTGAGCCTCTACTTATATTCTACAAGGGACTGATAACATGATCTTCTGTGCCACACCAAGCACCATGTTATCTACAATGTAAAATATTAGACAATATGCACACATATAATAAATATAAAGTGCAAACAATGATCATGTGATTCTTATTTTAAAATAAAAATGTTCATACAAAAAGAGCTAGGCTTTCAGTATACATTCCAACAATCTCCCACTTATACTAAAAGACTATGCTGTCATCATAGTGCCATACATCTGATCCCCATGTCCTCCACATGCCTATTAAATGCTTTCGCTAGAAGGGCCTTAGTGAATGGATCAGCCAGGTTATCCTCTGATGCAATCTTGGCGACAGCTACTTCTCCTCGCTTTACGATCTCTCGTATCAGGTGGTACTTGCGCTCTATGTGATTACTAGCCTTATGGGCTCGTGGTTCCTTCGAGTTTGCAACTGCACCACTGATATCACAATAAATTGTGATAGTTCTGGGCAAACTAGGAATCACATCCAAGTCCATCAAGAAGTTCCTGAGCCATACAACTTCCTTGGCTGCCTTAGAGGCTGCCACATACTCAGCTTCCATGGTAGAGTCCGCCACGCATTTCTGCTTGACACTCCTTCATACTATGGCTCCACCTCCAAAAGTAAACACAAACCCCAAGGTAGACTTACTGTTATCCCTATCTGATTGGAAATCAGAATCTGTGTAACCCACAGGGACTAATTGATCTGCCCGGTAAACCAGCATATAATCCCTAGTCCTTCTCAGGTACTTCAATATATGCTTTACCGCTGTCCAATGTCCCTGTCCAGGATTACTCTGATATCTGCTAACCATGCCCAAGGCAAAGCAGATATCTGGTCTCGTACATAGCATAGCATACATGAGGCTTCCTACTGCCGAAGCATAAGGAACCGCCTTCATCTCCTCTATCTCCTTTGATGTTTTGGGACACATCTCTTTAGATAAAGGAACTCCATGCCTGAAAGGTAGAAAACCCTTCTTGGAGTTCTGCATGCTAAAATGAGCAAGGACCGTGTCTATGTATGAAGCTTGAGATAAGCACAACATCCTTTTCTTACGATCCCTTATAACTTTGATCCCAAGGTTGTGTCCCACTTCTCCCAAGTCCTTCATGTCAAACTGTTTGGACAACCATACCCTTACGTCTGATAACACTTTGATATTGTTGCCAACTAACAAAATGTCATCTACGTATAGTACATGAAATACGACTACGTTTCCGTCACATCTTTTGTATACACATGGCTCATCCGGACTTTGAATAAATCCATATGATTGGATTACCTCATCAAAACGGATGTTTCAAGATCTGGAAGCTTGCTTCAATCCATAAATGGACCGATTAAGCTTAAACACTAGATGCTCTTTGCCTTTAGTAATGAATCCCTCTGGTTGCCGCATATAGATGTTCTCCTCAAGACTTTCGTTAAGGAAAGCTGTCTTGACATCCATCTGCCAAATCTCATAATCCATATGAGCAGGTATAGATAAGAGAATCCGGATAGACTTAAGCATAGCTACCAGTGAAAAGGTCTCCTCATAATCGATACCCTCTTTCTGAGTATACCCTTTCGCAACAAGCCTAGCTTTGAAGGTCTCAACCTTCCCGTCTACTCCTCTCTTTCTCTTGTAGATCCACTTGCATCCAATGGCTTTCACACCATCGGGTGGTTATACTAGTTCCCAGACATGATGGGAATCCATAGATTCTATCTCTGAATTCATCGCTCTTTGCCAAGATACCGCATCTCTATCTTAGAGTGCCTCGTCATATGTCCAGGGATCAGGTTCATGTTCGCCAGGGACCAAATTAGAAGATTCTCCCAAGAACATGAATCTATCAGGCTGTCTAACAACCATCACACTACGATGAGGTGTCCCCTATGTATCCTCTGTGACACGCGGTGCAGTGACTTGTGGTATATCCTCTTGTACCGGTGGTACTGAAGCAGCGACTTCCCCTATTAATTCCTCCAGAACAATCCTACTCTTGGGCTTGTGGTTCATCACATAATCTTCCTCTAGAAATCTGGCGTTCGTACTAACGATCACCCTCTGATCTCTAGGATTATAAAACAAACCACTTTTCGTTCCTTTAGGGTAGCCCACGAACATGCATACTTCTGTACGAGGTTCCAACTTACCAGTATCAGCCTTCAGCACATGTGCTGGACTCCCCCATATCCGAATATGTCTCAAACTAGGCTTTCGCCCAGTCCACAATTCAACGGGGGTAGAAGGCACTGATTTAGATGGAACCAAGTTCAGAGTATACATTGCCGTATCCAACGCATACCGCCAGAACGAAACTGGCAACTCAGAATAACTCATCATTGATCTAACCATCTCCTTAAGAGTCCTATTCCTTCGCTCCGCCACACCATTCTGCTGGGGTGTGCCAGGTGCGGACAATTGGGATTAAATCCCAGCCTCTGATAAGTAACTCATAAACTCCCCCAAGAGGTACTCGCCACCACGATCAGATCATAGTGTCTTGATACTTTTACCTTGACGGTTCTCCACATCAGCCTTGAATTCTTTGAACCTGTCAAAGCATTCAGACTTGCGGCGCATCAAGTAAATGTATCCATATCTTGAATAATCGTCTATAAAAGAGATGAAATATTCAAAACCACCTCTAGCCTGGATAGACATAGGACCGCACAAATCAAAATGAACCAATTCTAACACATCTTTGGCTCTATACCCCTTGGCCTTGAATGACCTCTTGGTCATTTTACCTTCCAAGCAAGATTCGCAGATTGGGAGATCCTCCACCACTAATGAACCCAAAGGTCCATCAGCTATCAACCTTTGAATTCTACTCAGGTTAATATGACCAAGCCTTAGATGCCAAAGATATGTCTGGTTCATTTTCGAAGGTTCTTTTCTCTTATTAGACTTAGAAGATGAGTTATTTACTTCTATATGCATCGTGGGAGTTTTCGGTTCAAGAGTGTACAAATTGCCAACCAATGTACCAGAACAGATAATCTCCCTATTCCTTTTTATAACCACTTTGTCATTAAAAGAAACAGAATATCCATCCATAAACAATTTAGAAACTGAAATTAGATTCTTTCTAAAAGTAGGTACATAAAGACAATTTCTCAAAACCAAAACTTTATTCCTATCAAAAGATAAATGAACGTCTCCCACTGCAATAGCCGCCACCTTTGAAGCATTGCCCATGAAGACGGTAATCTCTCCCTCAGCTAGTTGTCGGGTTTCCTGGAACCCCTACAAAATATTGCAGACATGATCAGTGGCTCCTGTATCTACACACTAGGCACTGGTAGATAACACCGCTAAACATGTTTCAACAACTAAACAAGAAGATATACCTTTGTTCTTTTGGCGAGGACAATCCGCCTTCCAATGTCCAGTCTGCTTGTAAGTGAAGCACTTGCCTTTCGGCTTCTTCACTCCTCCCTGAGGTCCTACTGCCACTTTCTTTGCTCCACCTTGCTTCTTCTTCTTCTTACCTTTCGGTTAAGAAGAAGAAACTTTCTGAGCAACCATGGCTTGAGTGCTTTGACGAAAAAGCCCCTCTGCCACCTGGAGTTCTATCAGAAGCTCCGCCAATGAATACAACCTCTTGTTCATGTTGTAGTTGAGGCGGAACTGCTCAAAACTCCTAGGCAGAGACTGGAGAATGATATCGACCTGGGATTCCCCATCGATCTCAGCTCCGAGGACTTCCGTCTCATTAAGATGAGCCATCATCTTGAGAACATGATCCCTGACAGGTGTTCCCTCGATCATGGTGGTCGTCATCAAGTTTCTCATAGCCTCCTATCTAGCCGCCCAACTCTAATGTCCGAAAAGTTCCTTGAGATTGAACATCATGTCATAAGCTGTGGCCATGGCCTGATGCTGATGTTGCAGCACATTTGACATAGATGTCAAAATGTAACACCGCGCCATCTCATCTACCTTGATCCATTTCTTATAACTTTCTTTCTCCTTTTCATCAGAGTCATCAGTGGGCTTAGGAGAACATACCTCAAAGAGTACAAATTTGTACTCATATGCAGTTAAGACAATATCCAAATTTCTTTTCCAATCAATATAATTTGTTACAGTAAGTTTATTTTCTTTTAATATCACAGCAAGTGAGTTGAAAGCCATTTGAAAAACCTAAGAATCACAATGATCAAAATATTAGATTTCAAATATTATTGATTCCTCAAAATTATAAAATTCCGAAATCAACCAACACCTCAAAACACCGAGAATATCGCATGCCACGCTGTGTGGACGTATACGAATTCTACATTTGTAAGAGGAGGTTTTACCCATTAATTTTATTATCTTGTCAACCTTACTTTTTGACAAATAAAATTAATAGTTGGTTCCTCTTTGGCCCTACAAATAAAAGTAGTGACTCCGATGGGGAGGATACTTTTATTTGCATCTAAGTATGCACCATTACACGATACTAAGGGAATTATTTCGGATTATGTGCCTTACCATTGTGGAAGTACACACGCTCCAAGATAATTTCCTATAACCATTATTTGACCTAGTGATCCGCAAACAAACTCATCCACAGGGAGGAAGGCACTCATAGCCGACACGCAAGTTTGTTGCATCACACATCAAATTGTAATGGAGGCCGTAGGAATTAATTAAAATAACCCTCTCCCACTTAGTAAATTGAAAATGAGGAATTTTCAAGCACACACAACATGCATATAAAACAAATCAGAAATAAATATGGAAAAAAACAGAATTTTTCCAACTATTATGGCATTGTTCTCCAATATGCGTCCCGTCGTGTCGCCACCTCGTCCGCTCCACCTTTTCCGTGCGCAAGCCACATAAAGAGATCCGAGCCGAGATATATCATTTTAATTTACATCCATCGATCCTATACTCTACGAAGGAGTGTACAAATAATCTAGATCAAAAGTAAACTAAAATGAGCGGCTAAACAATGCCGTATTTAATTACCAAAAATTAAATACTAATCTAGCCTCGTCAACCCCAAGGATTCTAATAATAAGTATTTACACACATACAATCACATACACACATATGGCCATAATAGTAGGATCTTATGTCTGCAACCAAAGAGTTAAACTACGCATATTCTACTATTATCCAACACATATAATATATGAAAAAGTGCATAAAAATTAACCGAATCCTAAACACACAAAACCGGAAACCTGGCTCTGATACCAGTTGTTAGGGATTGCTTCGGAGGCTCATTGGCTCCCATGTCCCCGGATTAAAATTTTCACTAATGAAAAACTAATCTGGATGGGATGAGTTTCCTAAGTACAACCAATTCGTCGTCGTGCTAACAACTTGAGCGATCGCTTGAACAAACTAGTTATTCAAGTAACACAACTCTTCTAGTTGGTTAGCCACGGAAGAGACGACGGACGGATCGCCGATTTTTGTGTTTATCTTCGGGGTCCATGATTATACAAATACATTCAAATGCAAACTAGTATAATCAACACATACTAACATAAAGATAAGAACATGCAAAGATCAATAATAGTTGTAAAACTTTTATACCTCTCGATCTTCTATCGTATGTCCTATCCTCCTTGTGGATGTCGTGTGGGCGAAGATCCTCCACGAGTAGAAGCCTCATAGATCACATTCTTCCTTTCCTTGCTCTATCCGAACAAAGTGAAGAACCAAACAAAAACTCCTTCTCCTTTCTAGAACCGACCACCAAGCCAAGGAGCTTGATATAACCGCCGGCCAAGGAGTAGCTTCTTGAGCGCCGGCCAACCTTGAAGCAAAGTTGTCGCCGGCCACCAAAAGAGAAAAGAAGGGGGCGCCGACCAAGAGCTCCAAGGATAAAACCTAGCCCTTGTTTCCACCGGCCAAGGAGATGAGGAAGAAGGGATGAGCACCGGAAAAGGGTTGAGAGGAGGAAGAGGGGCGCCGGCCAAACACCCAGGAAGAAGAAAGCCTTGCCACCCACGTCTAGCCGCCCAATCTTCTCCAAAAACTCTAGCCGCCCAAAACCCTAATTCCCTTAGGGTTTCTTGCCGCCCAAGCTTAGGTAGACAAAACCCTAATCTCTAAAAAAAACCACCTCACTTGCCACCCACTTAAGTCTCCCTTTTATAGAGTTAGGCTTAAGCCTTGATTTAATCTCAACCGTTGGTTCTAGGGTTTCATCCCAACCGTCGGATCTAGGGTTTTATCCCAATCGTCGAATCTATGGTTTAATCCCAACCGTCGAATCTAGGGTTTCATCCCAACCGTCGGATCTAGGGTTTAATCACAACCGTTGGTCTTAGATATTTAATCTTAACCGTCGGTTCTAGGGATTTAATCTCAATCGTCGGTTCTAGATATTTAATCTCCACCGTTGGATCTAGAGATTTAATCTCAACCGTCGGTTCTAGAGTTTTGTTTTCCATCCTTGGATCTAGACTTCATGAGGATTATATTAGGCTACGATAGGGACCATGAGGAGGAGTTGGATCTTGGCCACCCGATGGATTGGAACCTCACAAACTTGATCCATCAATGATGTTCCATTCCACTAGAGGATCATCATTGTATTACCTCACCAACCCCCATAAATAAATATGGGCTCCATATATTATTTGTACATCCATCTCCCCATGTTTAAGATATCGAATGTCCGTTAATTAATTGATTTACTGACCATCAATCAATTAACATCTAACTCCTCGAGTAGTACCACTCAACCTTATCATCATGTTGACTAAGTCAACCAGCTGGGTTTACATGATGAACCTTATGAGCTCCACAAGGGGACATCATCAACCTAATATTTAAGACACGGTTTCCTCCTATAATCAACGACACACCATGTAAATAATATCATTTCTCAACTTACCGGGCATATTGATTTAATCCATCTAAATCTCACCCTTTGGTAAATCAAAGAAATAAATACTAAGTACATGTGCCCGTTATTACATCGGGATTAAGAGCATGTACAATATAATATCCGAGGTTCGATTCAATTATGTAGTCAGCAATACATTGAATCACCTCTATGTCGGTCCTGCTCAATACACCTAAGTGTACTAGTGTAACTCTATGTTCAAGACAAAACAATACCAAGCTACACTACAACCATGCCAATGATTTGTCCAAAACCATCTTGGTTGTGAGCCTCTACTTATATTCTACAAGGGACTGATAACATGATCTTCTGTGCCACACCAAGCACCATGTTATCTACAATGTAAAATATTAGACAATATGCACACATATAATAAATATAAAGTGCAAACAATGATCATGTGATTCTTATTTTAAAATAAAAATGTTCATACAAAAAGAGCTAGGCTTTTAGTATACATTCCAACAGTTAACACATTAACAAGTATGCATCATATGCATAGCACCCAACTTCACCTCCCTTCACATCGACCTTGGAGAGAGTCCAACAAGCCGATGCTCCAGGTTAAAGCCAACCCATTAATTGAGAAATAGTTTTAATATGGTTAGAGCGCATTCAACCAATTAGCCCGGCTTGGAGAGAGTCCAACAACCAAAGCTAACGATTGACCTCTGACTCTTACCATATTGGTATTAAACTATTTCATGGTTTGAACATGTTCGGGTTCGAGCCGGACTTGGAGAGAGTCCAACATCCCAAACAAGAAACGGAACTCTGGTTCTAACCATATTAATGGAAGGTGTAGGCTTTAATATTGAGTAAGGGTTTTTATTTCTCATCATCTTTGCATGCAAATAACTATTATCTACATGACATGTCATACATGACATACATTTACATGTCACAACACGCATGGCATAATGATATGCATCTAATGCAATTACATGACATACAATTATGACATGTACAAATTTCCTTATATGTCATAACTATTTATGGAAATAAAATATGTTTGAGATTTGATTCTCCAAATCAAATCATGATTAAATTAAGAAACAAATTTCCAAATCTAATCACATATTTTATTTGTGGAAAGTATTGATTAAGGAAAGTCAATTTAGGAAAAAAATTTCCTAAATCATCAAAACTACTTATGAAAATAAAATATTTTTAAGATTTGATTTCCCAAATCAAATCATGATTAAATTAGAAAACAAATTTCCAAATCTAATCAAATATTTTATTTATGGAAAATATCAATTTCTATAAATACTTCCAACTTTCCAAAAGTAGAAGTTTTCCATAAATACTTCTAGACTTTCCAAAATTAAAAATTTCCATAAATACTTCTAAATTTCCAAAAGTAGAAAATTTCCATAAATACCATTATGACTATCGCAAAACAATTTTACGATTATGTCAAAACACAACCTGGGCTCTGATACCACTGTTGGGTTTCCGGCACCGCGACGAGTGTGTGTTCGAACATGTTTCATAAACATGTGCACATCAGAAGAAATAAAATAATAAATCTAATTTATTACAATACACACACCACACGCATTCATAGTACAACATGTGTAGACATAACCGTAAATTCAAATTTTGCAATAAAAGGAAATTTATACTACGTATACCTGACGTATTATGTGTAGTGGGAAAGACATCAATCGGAGCGATCCTCGCTAGAATCGCCTCTATCCATATCCACGCCGAGTATCATCAGGATGACTTCACAAAGTCACGAGCCTCGTCTTTGTACGAGTTACTAGCCTCGTGTTGAAGACGATGTGATCGAGAGAAGATCACAATCCAAATAAAAATTCGGATTCAAAATGAGTCCTCAAAAACTCGCTTCTCCGGAGAGGTATTCGTCAACCATTTGACGAATCCTTCCTCCTCCACCTATGAAGATTATTGGAGATCGAATCCCCGGCAAGGAAGCCATTGTCGGAGCTTCAAACGTCGTCCAAATGATGCTCTGACACGAAATAAACAAGCTGTCCAGAAAACTGGATAGCTTTGGTGGAGGAATAGGGCCGACCAAATAAGGAAGCTTGATGCTCACCTTGTCGCCGGACCAAAAGAAGATCATCGGAGGGTCGCCAGAGGATCACCGACTGAAGCTTGGACGGCGGCACAAAGCTGGGTGGCGGCTAGGGTTGGGCGCCGACGACTAGAGGAGAGGAGGGTTGGGCGGCAACTAGGGATTGCTTGGATTAGGTTTTCACAAAACCCTTAAGCCCTATTTTATAGAAAACAAATTCTCCTAATGGTTATCGGATCATATACAAAAGCCCGTTAACCCGCTCCATTAATTTATGTTAAAATAAACCAAACCGATTTGGTCTATTTTAAGTTAAAATGAACCGAACCATCTTTGGTTCATTCGTTTAAAACAAACCAAACCCCTTTGGTTTATTCTCCACCATTGGATTAGAACCAAACCAATTTGGTTCATCCATTATGTCTTCATAAGACATGGCCCATCCACCCTTCCATTGCGACTGAAACGATTTCATGCTCGCTCCTTGTTTGGTCCAACCAAACCTAGTTTCTCTCGGTCTGAGAATCTCATTCTCAAGCTCGTTTTAAATCCTTCGAATTACGCTCGTTGTGTATGTGACCAAATAGGTTCTCGGTTTATGTTGGCCGTCTATAATTAACCATTAATTATAGAACGATCATGAGTGGCACCTAGTAGTACATCATGATCCCCAATTAACCGAAAAGATGCACGGTTGATCCAGAACTATTTCTGAAAACCCTTCAGCAGCTAGAATGATTCGTGCCCCATTCCTTTCACTCATCTTATACCCACTTGGTTCAGAATATGGTTTATAGTGTCAGTACCCACTAGGTTGACTATGTCACACCTAGCCCAAGTATCATTTCCTCGTCCTACGGATTCTAGTTACTGCACATGTATCCAAGAGTACCTTACTCTAAACATGTAATGCTTTGGCCAAAGACTTTAGTAACAATTCGACGAGAGGCCATTTGTATACATCTCCTCGCAAGGAGTGGTGAATCCTTTATAGGCTATTCAAACACCTTCGATCACTTCGACTTATACCCAATCATCCCGGGTCCACATCTCCTCAAAGATGCTTGCTTAAGATGTCAAAGCATAAGTCTTTATGATAAAGATGACTTGAATACCGTAAGTCAAAGGAACATTGCACTTAAGCTGCAGTAAGAACTTCATTGACATATCTATATATGCAGAGAACCATATAAAGTCTTACGGCTGGTCACTCCAATGAACTAGTTACCATAACTAGCATCCACGATTAACTCCGGACATCACAATGTCTCCACCCAGTGAGAATCAGTTGCTTGGATATACCAAGGAGTATACCTCGTGCTAGTCTCGTCAAAATCGATGGTGTCCAAATCCATCAATTCATCGACTAGGGATAATTCTGATACATCACAATTACACATGTAGAGATACTCACTAGTTGTGATCCAATCACAAATTCTCTCATTCTATGAATCATATTGTGGACATTCAGTAAATTAGTTTAAGATCTAATCAAATACATGGAAACATGTATACTTAAATAGTGAATCTTCATTTATCATATAAATGGTTCGAACATAAGGCAATTGCCTTAGGACATCTCTCATATATTACTAACACCGGATAATAATAAGATGTGCGTAGGTTAAATTTTTGGTTGCAAGCATAGGATCCAACTATTATGGTCATATGTGTGTATGTAATTGTATGTGTGTAATTGTATATTATTTGAATCCTCGGGGTTGACGAGGCTAGTATTTAATTTTTGTAATTAGATACGACATTATTTAGCCACTCTTTTTATTTTAGTTTACTTTCGATCTAGATTTTATGTACACTCCTTTGTGGAGTATAGGATCGATGAATGTAAATTAAAATAGTTTTTCTCGGCTCGGATCTCTGGATGGCTTGTACATGGCGTAGGGAGGAGCGGACGAGATGGCGATACGACGGGAGGCATATTAGAGACAAAAGTCATAATAGTTGGAAAATGTTTTTTTTTTCATATTTATTGCATCTTGTTTGATATGCATGTCGTAGGCTAGGAAAATTCCTCAATTTTAAATTACTAAGTGGGAGAGAGATATTTTTATAAATTCCCATGGCCTCCATTATGATTTGACATGTGATGCAAACAAACTTGCGCATCGGTTCTGAGTGCCTTCCATCACATCGGATGAGTTTGTTTACGGATCACAAGGTCGAATATGGTTATAGGAAATTATTAAGGAGCGTGTGTACTTCCCCATTGGAAGGCACATAACCCGAGATAATTACCTTGGTACCGAGTAATGGTGAACACTTAGATACAAATATAAGTATCCTCCCCATCGGAGTCACTGCTTTTATTTGTAGGGCCGAAGAGGAACCAACTATTAATTTTATTTATCAAAAAGTTAGGTTGACAAGATAATAAAATTAATGGGTAAAACCTCCTCTTACAAATGTAGAATTCGTATACGTCCACACTATCATGGGATACGATATTCTCGGTGTTTTGAGGTGTTGGTTGATTTTAAAATTTTATTGTTTGAGGAATCAATAATTTTTAAAATCTAATGTTTTGATCTATGTGATTCTTAGGTTTTTTCAAAATGACTTTCAACCCGCTTGCTGTGATACTGAAAGAAAATAAACTTACTGGACCCAACTATGTTGATTGAAAGAGGAATCTTGACATTGTCTTGACTACTGAGGAATACAAATATGTACTCCTCGAAGAGTGCCCTCCTAAGCCTCTGGATGATGCTGGGGAAAAGGAGAAGGAGAGTTATAAGAAGTGGATTAAGGTCGATGAGATGACACGGTGTTACATTTTGGCATCTATGTCAAATGTACTGCAACATCAGCATCAACCCATGCCCACTACTTATGACATGATGCTCAATCTCAAAGAGCTTTTCGGAGACAAGAATCGGGCTGCTAGGCAGGAAGCCATGAGGAACTTGATGACGATCACCATGATTGAGGGAACACCCGTGAGGGATCATGTTCTCAAGATGATGGTACATTTGAATGAGCTGGAAGTCCTCGGAGCTGAGATCGATGGGGAAACCCAGGTTGATATCATTCTCCAGTCTCTACCTAAGAGTTTTGAGCAGTTTCACCTGAACTACAACATGAAAAAGAGGTTGTATTCGTTGGCAGAGCTTCTGACAGAACTCCAGGCGGCAGAGGGGCTTTTTCATCAGAGTTCTCAAGCGCAAGCTATGGTTGCCCAAAAGGTTTCTACTTCTAAGCCAAAAGGCAAGAAGAAGAAGAAACAAGCTGGGGCAAAGGTGGTGGGAGGAACTTAGGGAGGAGTGAATAAGCTGAAAGGCAAGTGCTTCACTTGTAAGCAGACTGGACACTGGAAAAAGGACTGCCCCGACCGAAAGTAGAACAAAGGTATATGTCTTAGACTAGTCGTTGAAACATGTTTAGCGGTGTTATCTATCGGCACCTGATGTGTAGATACGAGAGCCACTGATCATATCTACAAAACTTTGCAGGGGTTCCAGGAAACCAGACGACTGGCTGAAGGGGAGATTACTGTATACTTGGGCGATGCCACGAAGGTGGCAGCTATTGCAGTGGGAGATGTTTATTTGTCTTTTGAGAAGAATAAAGTTTTGGTTCTTAAAAATTGCCTTTATGTACCTTTATTTAGAAATAATTTGATTTTGGTTTCTAAATTTTTTATGGATGGATATTCTATTTCTTTTAATGACAAAGTTGTTATAAAAAGGAATAGGGAGATTATCTGTTTTGTTGCATTGATAGGAAATTTATATACACTTGAACCAAAAGCTCCCACGATGCAAATAGAAGTTAATAACTCATCTTCTAATTCCAATAAGAGAAAAGAACATTCAAAGATGAACCAAACATATCTTTGGCATCAAAGACTTGGTCATATTAACCTAAGCACAATTCAAAGGTTGATAGCAGATGGACCTCTAGGTTCATTAGTGGTGGAAGATTTTCAAACCTGCGAATCTTGCTTGGAGGGTAAAATGACCAAGAGGCCTTTTAAGGCCAAGGGGTATAGAGCCAAAGATGTGTTGGAATTGGTTCATTTTGATTTGTGTGGTCCTATGTCTATCCAGGCTAGAGGTGGTTTTGAGTATTTCGTCTCTTTCCAAGATGATTATTCAAGATATGGATACATTTACTTGATGCGCCGCAAGTCTGAATGCTTTGACAAGTTCAAAGAATTCAAGGCTGATGTGGAGAAATATCAAGGTAAAAGTATCAAGACACTATGATCTGATCATGGTGGTGAGTACCTCTTGGGAGAGTTTAGGAATTACTTATCAGAGGCTGAGATTTAATCCCAATTATCTGTACCTGGCGTACCCCAGTAGAATGGTGTAGCAGAGCGAAGGAATAGGACTCTTATAGAGATGGTTAGATCGATGATGAGTTATTTTGAGTTGCCAGATTTTTCTAGGGATATGCTCTAGATACGACAGTGTATATTCTGAACTTGGTACCATCTAAATCAGTGCCTTCTACTCCCACAGAATTGTGGACTGGGCGAAAGGCTAGTTTAGGACATATTAGGATTTGGGGGAGTCTAGCACATGTGTTGAAGGCAGATATTAGTAAGTTGGAACCTCGTACAGAAGTGTGCATGTTCGTTGTCTATCCTAGAGGAACGAAAGGTGGTTTGTTTTATAGTCTTAGAGATCAGAGGGTGATCGTTAGCACGAATGCCAGATTTCTAGAAAAAGACTATGTGATGAACCACAAGCCCATGAGTAAGATTGTTCTGGAGGAATTGAAAGTGGAAGTCACTACTTCAATACCACCGGTACAAGAGGATATACCACAAGTCACGATACAATGTGTCACAGAGGATACATAGGTGTTGCCTCGTCGTAGTCGGAGGGTTGTTAGATAGCCTGATAGATTCATGTTCCTAGGAGAATCTTCTGATTTGGTCCCTTGCGAACATGAACCTGATCCCTGGACATATGACGAGGCAATCCAAGATAAAGATGCGGTATCTTGGCAAAGTGCAATGAATGCTGAGATTGAATCTATGGATTCAAATCAGGTCTGGGAGCTAGTAGAACCACCCGATGGTGTAAAAACCATTGGATGCAAGTGGATCTACAAAAGAAAGAGAGGAATTGACGGGAAGGTTGAGACCTTCAAAGTGAGGCTTGTTGCAAAGTGGTATACTCAGAAAGAGTGTATCGATTATGAGGAGACCTCTTTGCCGGTAGCCATGCTTACGTCTATCCGGATTCTCTTATGTATTGCTGCTCATATGAATTATGAGGTATGGAAGATGAATGTCAAGATAGCTTTCCTTAATTAAAGTCTTGAGGAAAACATCTATATGAATCAACTAGAGGGATTCATTACAAAGGGAAAAGAGCATCTTGTGTGTAAGCTTAATCGGTCCATTTATGGATTAATGGAAGCTTCGAGGTCTTGGAACATCTGCTTTGATGAGGTAATCCAGTCTTATGGATTTATTGTAAGTCTGGATGAGTCTTGTGTATACAAGAGATGTGACGGAAATATCGTGGTATTTCTTGTACTATACGTAGATGACATTTTGTTAATTGACAACAATGTCAAGGTGTTATCGGACGTAAGGGTATGGTAGTCCAAATAGTTTTATATGAAGGATTTGGGAGAAGTGGGACACATTCTTGGGATCAAGGTGAAGGTAGGAAACTTCGCTTCCCACTTCAACTCGGTCGCTTGTTCATGGCGATCCCTTCTACGTCCCCGGATAAAAAAAATTATCCTTGACAAGAGGGATTACCCAAGCAACCGTTTAATCATCGTGCTGTTCGATTAGAGTGGTCACTTGAACAAACTTGTTGTTTAAGCCACCAACCTCTATTCTATGAATAGCCGCGGAATAGATGATGTACGGATCGCCGACTTTTGTATTTATATTCGGGGTCCAAGTTATTTTAGCCATAAAAACGGAATACTACATGCATATATAATTGAAAAACAATTATAGACATATTACAAAAGAGAATAGACAATCGATATACCTCTCGATCTTCTATTGTATGTTCTTCCTCCTTTTGGACGTCGTGTGGGCAACGATCTACCAAAAGTCGAAGCTCCTAGATCACCAATCTTCCTTCCTTGCTCGCTCCGAACAAGAGGAAGAATAAGAAACAAAACACTTCTCCTTATTTTAACCAACCATCAAGTTCCAAGCTTGGTGCTTGCCGCCGGCCAAGAAGTGTAGGGATGTATACTGAAAATTCTATCTTTTCCATGAACATCTTTTTTTTTTTGAAATAAGAATCACATGATCATTGTTTGCATATTTTTATGCATATTGTCTAATACGTTAAATTGTAGATAACATGGTGTGTGGTGTCACACGGGAGATCATGTTATCGGCTCCTTGTAAAGTATAAGTAAAGGCTCACAACCGAGATAACTTTGGATAAACCATCGGAATGGTTGTAGTGTGATTTGGTGTTGGTTTGTCTTGACCATAGAATCACACTAGTGCACTTTGTGTGTATTGAGCAGGACCGACATAGAGGTGATTCGATTTATTGCTGACTACATAATCGAATCAGACCTACGATATTATTTAGTACAAGCTCTTAATCCCGATATAATAACGGACACATATACTTAGTAGTCATCTCTTTGATTTACCAATGGGTGAGATTTATAGATTAAATCGATAGGCTCGGTAAGTTGGGAGATTATATTATTTATATGGTGTGCCGTTGATTATTGGAGGAAACCGTGTCCTATATATTAGGATGATGATATCCCCTTGAGGAGCTCATAAGGTTCATCATGTAAACTCTGTAGGTGGACTTGGTTCGGCATGAGGAAAAGGTTGAGTGGTACTACTCAAGGAGTTAGATGTTGATTAATTAATGGTCAGTAAATTAATTAATTGACAGACATTCGAGATCTTAAACAGGGGTAGAAAATGTACAAATAATATATGAAGCTCATATTATCATATGGGGGTTGGTGAGGTAGATCAATGATGATCCTTTAGTGGATTGGATCATCATTAGTGGATCGGACTTTATGTAGGCTTGATCCATGGGTGGCCAAGACCCAACTCCTCCTCATGGTCCCTAATGTAGCATATTAACACCTCATGATGCTTAGATCCAATGGATAGAAACAAAACTCTAAGATCCAAAGGTAGAGATTAAATCTCTAAGATCCGACGGTTGAGATTAAATCTCTAGATCCGACGGTTGAGATTAAATCCCTAGAACCAATGGATGAGATTAATTCATGACTTATCCCTAACTCTATAAAAGGATGTCAAGGGAGTTGGTGTGACATAATTGATGAGAGCTAGGGTTTTTTGGCGGCAAGGAAGAGGAATACTAGTTGAGATAGGATTAGGATTAGGGTTTGGAGGCAAGGGTGGCACCAAATAAGGAAGGTATTCTTCTCTTCTTCTTCCTCTTTTGGCCAAAATCCAGCACCTCTCCAGCCTCTTTTCTAGCCTTGGCCGGCACCCAAAAGCTCCCTTCTCCTTCTCCTTAGGTGGTGGAAACAAGATATAGGGCTTCCCTTGATGTCTTGGTTGTTTTCCACCATCTTCTCCTTTACCTAGTTGGCCGGCGACAAGGATAGTTTTAGTTCCTTGTTGGTTTTTTCTAGAGAGGAGAAAAACCTTGTTTCTATTCTTCCTCTTGCTTTGGAAGAGCAAGGGAGGAAGATTTGCGATCTAGGAGCTTCGACTTTTTGTAGATCGTCACCCACACGAGGTCCAAAAGGAGGAAGGTCATACATTAGAAGATTGAGAGGTATACCTATTGTACTTTCTTCTTTTGTTTATTGCTTGTATTTGTTTTTCAATTATAATCATGTTATAAATCTGTAAATGGCTAAATAATACTTGGATCCCGAGTATAAACACGAAAACCGATGATCCAGACATCGTCTATTCCGTGGCTACTCGTAGAATAGAGGATGGTCACTTGAACAACTAGTTTGTTCAAGTGACCTCTCTAAACGAAAAACACGACGATGACTTGGTGGTTTGGGCAATCCCTTTTGTCCAGGATTAATTTTTTTTTTAATCTGGGGACATCGAAGGGATCACCATGGATAAGCTACCGAGGTGAAGTGGGAAGCGAAGTTTCCCCTCACGGACTCAATAAGCTAAAACCATTAAATTGGTATGAGAGCTTCCGGGGCAAAACCCCTTCCATTGGTATCAGAGCCAAGGTTTCCAGTTTTGTGTGTTTAGGATTTGGTTAATTTTTATGCACTTTTTCATATATTATATGTGCCGGATAATAGTAGGATATGCATAGTTTAACTCTTTGGTTGCATACATAAGATCCGACTATTATGACCATATGTGTGTATGTGATTGTATGTGTATAAATATTTATTTTGTTGAATCCTCGGGGTTGACGAGGCTAGTATTTAGTTTTTGTAAATTAAATAGGGCATTGTTTAGCCACTCTTTATTTTATTTTACTTTCGATCTAGATTTCATGTACACTCCCTCGTGGAGTATAGGATCGATGGATGTAAATTAAAATAGGTTTTAGTCTCGGCTCGGATCTCCGGATGGCTCGTACATGGCGTAGGAGGAGTGGACGAGATGGCGATGCGACGGGAGTCATATTGAAGACAAAAGCCATAATAGTTGGAAAATAATTTATTTTTCATATTTATTGCTTATTGTTTGATATGCATGTTGTAGCCTAGAAAATTCCTCATTTTCAAATTACTAAGTGGGAGAGGGATATTTTTATAAATTCCCATGGCCTCCATTATGATTTGACATGTGATGCAAGCAAACTTGCGCGTCGGCTCTGAGTGCCTTCCTCCCAAATGGATGGGTTTGTTTGCGGATCACAAGGTCGAATATGGTTATAGGAAATTATTAAGGAGCGTATGTACTTTCCCATCATAAGACACATAACCCGAGATAATTACCTTGGTACCAAGTAATGGTGAACACTTAGATACAAATATAAGTATCCTCCCCATCGGAGTCACTGCTTTTATTTGTAGGGGCGAAGAGAAACCAACTATTAATTTTACTTGTCATAAAGATAGGTTTACAAGATAGTAAAATTAATGGATAAAACCTCCTCTTACAAATGTAGAATTCGTATACGTCCACACGATCGTGGCATACGATATTCTTGTTGTTTAGAGGTGTTGGTTGATTTTAAAATTTATTGTTTGAGGAATCAATAATTTTTTGAAATCTACAGTAATGATCTATGTGATTCTTAGGATTTTCAAAAATGACTTTCAGTCCACTTACTATGATACTAAAGGAAATAAACTTACTGTACCCAAATAATGTTGATTGGAAAAGAATCTAGATATTATCTTATCTGTTAAGGAGTACAAGTGTGCACTCTTCGAAGAGTGTCCTCAGGCCATGGTTGCTCAGAAGGTTTCTACTTCTAAGACAAAAGGCAAGAAGAAGAAAAACAAGGTGGAGCAAAGCTGGTAAGAGGATCTCAGGGAGGAGTGAAGAAGTCGAAAGACAAGTACTTCACTTGCAAGAAGGATGGACATTGGAAGAAGGACTGTCCCAATCCGAAATAGAACAAAGGTATATCCTTTGGTCTAGTCATTGAAACGTGGTTAGCGGTGTTATCTACCGGCACCTGGTGAGTAGATACGGGAGCCTCTGATCATGTCTGCAATACTTTTCAAGGGTTCCAGGAAATCCGACGATGAGCTAAGGAACATATTACCGTTTACTTGGGCAATGCCATAATGGTGGCGACCATTACAGTGGGAGAAGTTTTATTTATCTTTTGTGAAAAATAAAACTTTCATTATGAAAAATTCCCTTTATGTACCTTTATTTAGAAATAATTTAATTTCAGTTTCTAAATTGTTTATGGATGGATATTCTATTTCTTTTAATGAAAGAGTTGTTATAAAAAGGAATAGGGAGAATATCTCTTCAGGTACATTGATAGGAAATTTGTATACACTTGAACTAAAATCTCCCACGATGCAAATTAAAGTTAATAACTCATCATCTTATTCCAATAAGAGAAAAGAACCTTCGAAGATGAACCAAACATATCTTTGGCATCTTAGGATTAGTAATATTAACCTAAGCAGAATTCAAAGGTTGATAGTTGATGGACCTTTTGGGTTCATTAGTGGTGGAGGATCTCCCAACCATCCAATCTTGCTTGGAGGATAAAATGACCAAGAGACCTTTTAAGTCCAAGGGGTATAGAGCCAAAGATGTGTTAGAAATGGTTCGTTCTGATTTGTGTGGTCCTATGACTATCCAGGCAAGAGGTGGTCTTGAATATTCTTTCATAGACGATTATTCAAGATATGGATGACACTATGATTTGATGGTGGTGGTGAGTACCTCTTGGGAGAGTTTAGGAACTAATTATCAAAGGATGATAATCAATCCAAATTTTCTGCACCTGGCACACCCCAGCAGAATGGTGTAGAAGAGCGAAGGAATAGAACTCTTATGGAGATGGTTAGATCGATGATGAGTTATTCTGACTTGCCAGATTCGTTCTAGGGATATGCTCTAGATACGACGGTGTACATTCTGAACTTGGTTCCATCTAAATTAGTGCCTTCTACTCGCACAAAATTGTGGACGGGGCGAAAGCCTAGTCTAAGACATATTCAGATATGGGAGAGTCTAGCACATGTGCTGAAGGCAGATGCTGGTAAGTTGGAACCGCGTACAGAAGTACACATGTTCGTTGGCTATCCCAAGGGAATGAAGGGTGGATTGTTTTATAGTCATAGAGATCAGAGGGTGATCGTTAGCACGAACGCCAGATTTCTAGAGGAAGACTATGTGATGAGCCACAAGCCCAAGACTAAAATTGTTCTAGAGGAGTTAAAATGGGAAGTCACTTCTTTAGTAGCACTGGTACAAGAGAATATACCACAAGTCACTTCTTTCCTAGATGATTATTCAAGATATGGATACATTTACTTGATGCGCCGCAAGTCTGAATGCTTTGACAAGTTCAAAGAATTCAAGACTGATGTGGAGAAACGTCAAGGTAAAAGTATCAAGACACTATGATCTGATCGTGGTGGTGAGTACCTCTTGGGAGAGTTTAGGAATTACCCATCAGAGGCTGAGATTTAATCCCAATTATCTGCACCTGGCACACACTAGCAGAATGGTGTAGCAGAGCGAAGGAATATGACTCTTATGGAGATGGTTAGATCGATGATGAGTTATTTTGAGTTGCCAGATTTGTTCTAGGGATATGCTCTAGATACGACAGTGTATATTCTGAGCTTGGTACCATCTAAATCAGTGCCTTCTACTCCCATAGAATTGTGGACTGGGTGAAGGATAGTCTAGGACATATTCGGATTTAGGGGAGTCCAGCACATGTGTTGAAGGCAGATACTGGTAAGTTGGAACCTCGTATAGAAGTGTGCATGTTCGTTGGCTATCCTAGAGGAACGAAAGGTGGTTTGTTTTATAGTCTTAGAGATCAAAGGGTGATCGTTAGCACGAATGCCAGATTTCTAGAAGAAGACTATGTGATGAACCACAAGCCCATGAGTAAGATTGTTCTGGAAGAATTGAAAGTGGAAGTCACTACTTCAATACCACCGGTACAAGAGGATATACCACAAGTCACTGCACAACGTGTCACAGAGGATATACTGGTGATGCCTCGTCGTAGTCGGAGGGTTTTTAGACAGCCTGATAGATTCATGTTCCTGGGAGAATCTTCTGATTTGGTCCCTGACTAACATGAACCTGATCCCTGGACATATGCCGAGGCAATCCTAGATAAAGATGCGGTATCTTGGCAAAGTACAATGAATGCTTAGATTGAATCTATGGATTCAAATCAGGTCTGGGAGCTAGTAGAACCACCCGATGGTGTAAAAACCATTGGATGCAAGTGGATCTACAAAAGAAAGAGAGGAATAGACGAGAAGGTTGAGACCTTCAATGCGAGGCTTGTTCCGAAGTGGTATACTCAGAAAGAGGGTATCGATTATGAGGAGACCTCTTCGCCGGTAGTCATGCTTATGTCTATCCGGATTCTCTTATGTATTGCTGCTCATATGGATTATGAGGTATGGCAGATGGTTGTCAAGATAGCTTTCCTTAATTAAAGTCTTGAGGAAAACATCTATATGAAGCAACTAGAGGGATTCATTGCAAAGGGAAAAGAGCATGTTATGTGTAAGCTTAATCGGTCAATTTATGGATTGAAGCAAGCTTCGAGGTCTTGGAACATCTGCTTTGATGAGGTAATCCAGTCTTATGGATTTATTCAAAGTCCGGATGAGTCTTGTGTATACAAGAGATGTGACAGAAACATAGTGGTATTTCTTGTACTATACGTAGATGACATTTTGTTAATTGGCAACAATGTCAAGGTGTTATCGGACGTAAGGGTATGGTTGTCCAAACAGTTTGATATGAAGGACTTGGGAGAAGTGGGACACATCCTTGGGATCAAGGTGAAGGTAGGAAACTTCGCTTCCCACTTCAACTTGGTCGCTTGTTCATGGTGATCCCTTCAACATCCCCAGATAAAAAAAATTATCCTTGACAAGAGGGATTACCCAAGCAATCGTTTAATCGTCGTGCTGTTCGATTAGAGTGGTCACTTGAACAAACTTGTTGTTCAAGCCACCAACCTCTATTCTACGAATAGCCGCGGAATAGACGATGTACGGATCACCGACTTTTGTATTTATATTCGGGGTCCAAGTTATTTTAGCCATAAAAATAGAATAATACATGCATATATAATTGAAAAACAATTATAGACATATTACAAAAGAGAATAGACAATCGATATACCTCTCGATCTTCTATTGTATGTCCTTCCTCCTTTTGGACATCGTGTGGGCGACGATCTACCAAAAGTCGAAGCTCCTAGATCACCAATCTTCCTTCCTTGCTCGCTCTGAACAAGAGGAAGAATAAGAAACAAAACACTTCTCCTTCATTTAACCAACCACCAAGCTCCAAGCTTGGTGCTTGCCGCCGGCCAAGAAGTGTAGGGATGTATACTGAAAAGTCTATCTTTTCTATGAACATCTTTATTTTTGAAATAAGAATCACATGATCATTGTTTGCATATTTTTATGCATATTGTCTAATATGTTACATTGTAGATAACATGGTGTGTGGTGTCACACGGTAGATCATGTTATCGGCTCCTTGTAAAGTATAAGTAAAGGCTCACAACCGAGATGACTTTGGATAAACCATCGGAATGGTTGTAGTGTGATTTGGTGTTGGTTTGTCTTGACCATAGAATCACACTAGTGCACTTAGTGTGTATTGAGCAGGACCAACATAGAGTTCATTCGATTTATTGCTGACTACATAATCGAATCGGACCTCAGATATTTTTTAGTACATGCTCTTAATCCCGATATAATAACGGGCACATATACTTAGTAGTCATCTCTTTGATTTTCCAATGGGCGAGATTTATAGATTAAATCGATAGGCTCGGTAAGTTGGGAGATGATATTATTTATATGGTGTGTCGTTGATTATAGGAGTAAATCGTGTCCTATATATTAGGATGATGATGTCCCCTTGAGGAGCTCATAAGGTTCATCATGTAAACCCTGCAGGTGGACTTGGTCCGGCATGATGAAAAGGTTGAGTGGTACTACTCAAGGAGTTAGATGTTGATTAATTAATGGTCAGTAAATTAATTAATCGACAGACATTCGAGTTCTTAAACACGGGGAGAAAATATACAAATAATATATGGAGCCCATATTATCATATGGGTGTTGGTGAGGAAGATCAATGATGAACCTTTAGTGGATTGGACTTTATGTGGGCTTGATCCATGGGTGGCCAAGTCCCAACTCTCCTTCATGGTCCCTAATGTAGCCTATTAACTCCTCATGATGCTTAGATCCAATGGATAGAAATAAAACTCTAAGATCCATAGGTAGAGATTAAATCTCTAAGGTCCGACGGTTGAGATTAAATCTCTAGATCCGACAGTTGAGATTAAATCTCTATAACCAATGGATGAGATTAATTCATGACTTATCCCTAACTCTATAAAAGGATGTCAAGGGAGTTGGCGTGACATAATTGATGAGAGCTAGGGTTTTTGGGCGGCAAGGAAGAGGAATCCTTGTTGAGATAGGATTAGGATTGGGGTTTGGAGGCATGGGTGGCACCAAATAAGGAAGGTATTATTCTCTTCTTCTTCCTCTTTTGGCCAACGTCCAACACCTCTCCAACCTCTTTTCTGTTGGGTTTTTTCGAGTCGCAAAAACCATTTTTTGCGTTGCGGAAACCTCGGAAGTTCCGGCCACGCATCCGTGCGAAGATGTATTAAAACTAAAACATGTATGTGCTTATATAAAACCCTAGAT
Source organism: Wurfbainia villosa (assembly GCA_025175895.1). Classification (NCBI taxonomy): domain Eukaryota; kingdom Viridiplantae; phylum Streptophyta; class Magnoliopsida; order Zingiberales; family Zingiberaceae; genus Wurfbainia; species Wurfbainia villosa. The sequence goes on along the minus strand of CM045999.1, from coordinate 43,396,522 downwards.
CTACCTTAGATCTATATGATAAGGACGTTACCCTCGATATGACGCCCTTCGCAAATCCCGCTCGTCCAAAAGGTTCGCCGGAACTCAAGAGCGTCAAGTGCACACTCCTCTATTGGTATCCACACAAGCAAAAGGTGGAGAAAAGCAATCTTGAGTGTGCTAGCACTCCTTAGATGCTCGGCAATATGAGGAAGGAGAGAGGGAGAGCTTGAGGGAAGTTGATCTGAGGAAGAAGATGAAGTTAGGAAGAAGAAGATGGAGTTACCCAAAATTAATTTTCCATTTAGATCTAGAAGTGGCCGGCCACATTATAGCTTGGGAGGTTACATGCATGCATGTAACTCCAATGGATCTTGGTCTCTCTCATGAGGTGGCACCATATGATAAGTCAATGATGATGTGGAGCATCATCATTGGCCGACCATGCCATGTCATCATCATGACATGGCATTTGGTCAAGTCAAACTTGACCTTTCATCTTCCCTCTCAAGTCAAGTCAAACTTGACCTCTAATCTCCCATGGTTGATCAAATCTAACCACTTGACTCAAGTCAATTTAATTTAATGAATCTCTATTCATTAATTTAAATTGATTTGATGAATCAAATCTAAATTAGACTCATTCAACACTTGAATCAACTTGAGTCTAACTCAATTAGTCTAATTTGGATTACTCTTAATCCAATTTGGTTCATCCCATGAACCTAATCCCCATGGTTCATCATATGAACCTAATCTCCATCTAATTGCCATTATGTGTGTGACCCTATAGGTTCTTGTAACGTTGGCAATGTCCCTAAACCGATTTAGGAACATAAACAATGAGCGGTATCTAACAACACATCATTGCTACCCAAGTTACAAGAATGTTGAGCTCCAACATCACCTTTGTGACTACTAATTGTGACTCTCATAATATGTGGCAATGTCCCTCTATCCTTGACATCTATATTGACCAATCGAGGCATAGACCGTGTCATCCTCGGTACAATCTATATCTTGAACTCCAAGTAGACTCACTCTAATCAAATGAGCTCAATATCTCATATTGACTCATTTGGGCGTGGCCATGCACTTCGTGGTCTCACTCTATCAAGAATATCGATATCACCCCCGTCATATAGGAGGAATAGATCCCATCTATATCACTCACATCCCTCCGCATAATTTGTTACATACCCAGTAATCGCCTTTATAGTCCACCCATTTACGGGTGACGTTTGACGAAGCCAAAGTATGCAACTCCTTATGTAGGGAACCATGGTGACTTCAGGTCTAAGGACTACTAGTCATACTAATAGCCACATGAGAAAGTATATGACACTCATATAACGATCCATGAAACTTTCTCATGGCGGGTCATTCAGTATATATTCTCCAATGCATACCCATGTGTCAACTTGATATCTCATATCCATGACTTGTGAGATCAAGTCATCATGTTGACCTACATGCTAGTCTCTACACATTAACATTGTCCCTGAATGTTAATACTTGACTAGGAATGATTAAGAATAGTGTTTTCTATATCATCTCATTATCGATTCAACCAATCGATTGATATAGATAAGAACCTATTACTCAAGGACATTATTATATTTAGTTATTTTGCACCAATACAAGTAAATATAATAACCATGCCTTTATAAATAGGAATATGATACAATAAAGTCCATACAACAATCATCACATGATTGGATCTAGGGCTTTCACTAACAATCTCCCACTAGCACTAGTGCCAATCACCGTATTATCTAATACCCAATGACCTAGTGTGATCATCATGCTTTTTCTATGCCAAAGCCTTGGTCAAGGGATCTGCGATGTTAGCCTCTGTGGGTACTCTACAAATCTTCACATCTCCTCTATCGATAATCTCTCGAATGAGATGGAAGCGCCGTAGTATTTGTTTGGTCTGCTGGTGTGAGCGAGGTTCCTTAGCCTGTGCAATCGCTCCATTGTTGTCACAATAGAGCTATATAGGATCTGCAATGCTAGGAACCACCCCAAGCTCAATAATGAACTTGTGGATCCAAACTGCCTCCTTTGTTGCCTCAGATACAGCGATATACTCGGCTTCTGTTGTAGAATCAGCAGTTGTATCCTGCTTCGAACTCTTCCAGCTCACAGCGCCACCATTAAAGCAAAACACGAACCCTGACTGCGATCTATAATCATTCTGGTCAGTTTGGAAGCTAGCATCGCTGTAACCCTTTACAGCTAGCTCCTCATCGCCTCCAAATATCAAGAAATATTCTTTAGTCCTTCTCAAGTACTTAAGAATATTCTTGACTGCTATCCAGTGATGCTCACCTGGATCTGACTGGTATCTACTCGTCATGCTCAAAGCATACGAGACATCAGAACGAGTACACAACATGACGTACATGATAGATCCTATAGCAGATGCATAAGGGATCTTATCCGTGCGGTCTCTCTCCTCTCTAGAAGAGGGACTTTGAGTCTTCGAAAGACTCAGACCATGTGACATCGGCAGAAGTCCCTTCTTGGAATTCTGCATGGCAAACCGTAGTAATACCGTGTCAATGTATGTACTCTGACTTAGGCCAAGCAATCTCTTAGATCTATCTCTATAGATCTTGATGACTAGATTATTTCACCTAAGTCCTTCATTGAGAAGCACATCCCCAGCCAAGTCTTCACAGACTGTAGCGAAGGGATGTCATTCCCAATGAGCAGTATGTCATCCACATACAATATATGGAAGACAACTGTGTTCCCATTAACCCTCTTGTAAACACAGGATTCATCTTCATTCTTGATGAAACCAAACTGTTTGATCGCATCATCGAATCAAAGATTCTAACTCCGAGAGGCTTGTTTTAGCCCATAAATGGACCTTTGCAGCTTGCATACTTTCCCAGTATGCTGTGGATCTTCAAAACCCTCAGGTTGTGCCATGTACACATCCTCGAGTAAGTTTCCATTCAGAAACGCAGTTTTGACATCCATCTGCCAGATCTCGTAATCGTGGTATGCTGCAATAGAAAGCAAGATCCGAATGGACTTAAACATCGCCACTGGAGAAAAGGTTTCATCATAGTCAATACCATGAATTTGCTTGAAACCTTTAGCCATCAATCGGCCCTTATAGGTATGCGTAAGTCCATCCATGTCAGTCTTTCTCCTAAAGACCCACTTACACCCAATGGGTTTGACCCCTTCAGGTGGATCAACCAAAGTCCATACTTGGTTGGTGTACATGGATTCCATCTCAGATCTCATGGCCTCTAGCCATTTCTCAGAATCTGAGCTCATCATAGCTTCCTGATAGGAGGTAGACTCATTCTCAATGAGCATAACGTCATCATGGTCAGACAAGAGAAATGAGTATCTCTCAGGCTGACGACGTACCCTATTAGATCTGCGAAGTGGTAGGTCTACCTGAACAGGTGGTTGTTCCACAACTCTTTGTGCAACAACCTCATCACCAACAACACTTTGTGGTTGCTGTTCAACCTCCATCAAGGCCTCAGTGCTATGGTCCTTATCTTGAATTTCTTCAAGATCGAAGGTACTCCCACTAGTTTTTCTAGAAACAAAATCCCTTTCTAGAAAAACTCCAGTCTTTGCCACAAACACTTTTTGCTGACTGGGAATGTAGAAGTAATATCCTTTTGTATCCTTGGGATGTCCAACAAAATAGCACCTATCAGATTTGGGTCCCAGTTTGTCTAAGACATGACGTCGAACGTAAGCCTCACAATCCCAAATGCTCATGAAAGACATCTTGGGATTTCTCCCTGTCCATATCGTATATGGTGTCTTTATCACATCCTTGGATGGTACACGGTTAAGGGTGAAGGTTGTTGTGTCTAGAGCATATCCCCAAAAGGATATAGGAAGATCTATGTGACTCATCATAGAATGTACCATATCTAATAGGGTACGATTCCTCCTTTAGGATACACCATTCCACTGTAGTGTTACAGGAGGAGTGAGTTAGGATAGAATCCCACACTTAGTTAGATAGTCACGAAACTCATGGCTAAGGTATTCACCACCTCGATCTGATCCAAGTATCTTAATACTCTTGCCAAGCTAGTTTTGTACTTCATTCTTGAATTCTTTGAACTTTTCAAAGGATTCTAATTTATGTGTCATAAGATACACATAACCATATCTACTGAAGTCATCAGTAAATGTAATGAAGTACCTGTAACCACCTCTAGCAGCAACATTGAAAGGACCACATACATCATTATGTATAAGTCCTAAGAAATCTGTTGCTCTTTCGTTGTGTCCACTAAAGGGAGTCTTGGTCATCTTGCCTAAAAGGCAAGACTTGCATGTCTCATATGATTCAAAATCAAATGAGTCTAGCAGCCCATTCTTATGGAGCTGAGATAAGCGACTCTCATTTATGTGACCTAAGCGACAATGCCAGAGATAGGTTTGGTTCAACTCATTTTACTTGAACCTTTTGACACTTATGTTATAGCTAGGGCTCTCTAAGTCTAGAAAGTAGAGACCATTAATTAGAGGTGCACTATAATAGAACATATCATTTAAATAAACTGAACAACATTTGTTCTTTATTATAAATGTAAATTCTTTCTTGTCCAAACAAGAAACCGAAATTATGTTCTTAGTCAATGCAGGCACATAACAACATTCATCTAATTCTTGTACAAGCCCAGAGGGCAGAGTAGATCATAAGTTCCTACAGCAACAGCAGCAACCCTTGCTCCATTGCCTACTCGTAGGTCCACCTTGCCCTTTGTCAATGCCCTACTATTTCTCAGTGCCTGTACATTGGTACAAATGTGAGATGCACATCCGGTATCTAATACCCATGATGAAGAAATAGTTAGATTGACTTCTATAACATTTATACCTGAAGTAGAAGTCTCACTTCTTTTCTTCTTAAGATCTTCCAGGTAAGCTTTGCAGTTACGCTTCCAGTGTCCAGCTTCCTTGCAGTGGAAGCAAGCCCCTTCCTTGGCTACCCCTCCTTTGGGTTTAAGTTCTTTGCCTTTGCCCTTGGCTTGGGACTTTCCCTTACCTTTAGGCTTGCCCTTGCCTTTCTTCTTTTGCACCATCAAAATGGTGTCAGATTTTCCCTTCTTAAGGTTAAGCTCAGCAGTTCTCAACATGCTGAGCATCTCAGGCAGTGGCTTATCAATTTAATTCATGTTATAATTCATGACAAATTGATTGTAGGCTTGTGGAAAAGATTGCAAGATCAGGTCAGTGGCCAGCTCTTGGCCAAGTGGGAATCTCAAACTTTGTAGTTTTTCTACATACCCAATCATCTTGAGTACATATGGGCCAATGGGAGTCCCTTCTTGCATTTTGGACCCAAACAATGCCTTAGAGACTTCATATCTCTCGTGCCTTGCTTGTCCTAGATATAGTTGACGAAGATGTTCAACCATATCATAAGCATTCATGAACTCGTGTTGCTTCTGAAGCTCAGAGTTCATGGTCGCGAGCATTAGACATGACACATCTAATGCATCATCTTGATGCTTCTTGTAAGCATCTTTGTCAGCTCGCAAGACAGTGACAGGAGGTGCCTCCGGAATGGGCTGCTCCAGGACGAACAACTTCCTTTCTTGGGTGAGAACAATTCTCAGGTTCCTGTACCAGTCCAGGAAATTTGCTCCATTGAGCTTGTCCTTCTCAAGGACAGAACGCAGAGAGAGAGTGTTCGTGTTTGTCGACATAGTAATCTACAACATACAATGCAGAGAATTAATATCATATTCCTTTTATCATTTAATTAGGCCTTTAATCAAATGATGCTCCCACTGAATTATAGGAATTTTGTAGAATCGAGTTATGGATGTAGTCAAACCACATTACTAGATTCATACAAACTAGCTATAATTCATGCGGGACAAGATCCACATCATAATAAGACTTGAGTTAGCTTTGGCTAAATCGCCCAAGACTTAGTATGATCGGTGGGTAACACATTATCGATTACATCTCTATGCAACTCTTGTTTATAGGATCAAGACCCACATTTACAAAAGACCTTGAGTTAGCTTTGGCTAAATCGCCCAAGATTTAGTGTAAATGCGATCTTATCCTATCTTTCCAACGGTTGGAATATGCCTATAGTTCTACTTGATCAAATTGAGTTAACAAGTTTTGCTCAATCTAATTGAGCTTACTCTAACCCAAGCATGATAGGCGGGACCAAGATTGTCCCTCCGCACCCTGCCAAGATAATATGCGTTGCTCTGCTTTGGCAGATTCAACAACAACAAATGATCGAGGTAGTGATGGGTATCAAGGCTCAGTAGGCATTTTCAAGTTAATTCGATTATGATCTAATCTAATCGTAATGTGTATCATATATGCATTGAGGCCTTTATTATCCTATATTAGCATGCATCACATACATACATACATTATTCTAGCATGCATCATATACATGTTGGAATGTATACTGAAAGCCTAGCTCTTTTTGTATGAACATTTTTATTTTGAAATAAGAATCACATGATCATTGTTTGCACTTTATAATTATTATATGTGTGCATATTGTCTAATATTTTACATTGTAGATAACATGGTGCTTGGTGTAGCACATAAGATCATGTTATCAATCCCTTATAGAATATAAGTAGAGGCTCACAACCAAGATGGTTTTGGACAAGCCATTAGCATGGTTGTAGTGTAGCTTGGTATTGTTTTGTCTTGAACATAGAGTTACACTAGTACACTTAGGTGTATTGAGCAGGACCGACATAGAGGTGATTCAATTTATTGCTGACTACATAATAGAATCGGACCTCGGATATTATGTTGTACATGCTTTTAATCCCGTTATAATAACGGGCACATGTACTTAGTATTTATTTCTTTTATTTACCAAAGGTTGAGATTTCTATGGATTAAATCAATATGTCCGGTATGTTGGGAAATGATATTATTTACATGGTGTGCCATTGATTATAGGAGGAAACCGTGTTCTATATATTAGGTTGATGATGTCCCCTTGAGGAGCTCATAAGGTTCATCATGTAAACCCTGCAGGTTGACTTAGTCAACATGATGATAACGTTGAGTGGTACTACTCGAAGAGTTAGATGTTAATTAATTGATGGTCAGTAAATCAATTAATTGACGGACATTCGATATCTTAAACAAGGGAAGATGGATGTACAAATAATATATGGAGCCCATATTAATTTATGGGGGTTGGTGAGGAAGTTCAATGATGATCCTCTAGTGGAATGGAACATCATTGATGGATCAAGTTTGTGTGGTTCCCATCTATCGGGTGGCCAAGATCCAACTCCTCCTCATGGTCCCTATCGTAGCCTAATATAAACCTCATGAACTCTAGATCCAATGATGGAAAACAAAACCCTAGAACCGACGGTTGAGATTAAATCTCTAGAACCGACGGTGGAGATTAAATCTATAGATCCGACGGTTGAGATTAAATCTCTTGATCCGACGGTTGAGATTAAATCCCTAGGTGGAGATTAAATCTCTATGATCCGACGGTTGAGATTAAATCTCTAAGATCCGACGGTTGAGATTAAATCTCTAGAACCAATGGAGGAGATTAAACCTAGGCCTAAACCTAACTCTATATATATGGGAGAATGGGTTGGGCAGCAACAAGGATTTGGTTTTTGGAAATTAGGGTTTTGTTAGTAATATATGAGAGATGTCCTAAGGCAATCGCCTTATGTATGAACCATTTATATGATAAATGAAGATTCACTATTTGAGTATACATGTTTCATGTATTTGATTGGATCTTAAACTCATTTACTGAATGTCACGATCGATTCACGGCATGAGAGAATTTGTGATTGGATCACAACTAGTGAGTATCTCTACATGTGTAATTGTGATGTATCGGAATTATCCCTAGTCGATGAATTGATGGATTTGGACACCATCAATTCTGTCGAGACTAGCACGAGGTATACTCCTTGGTGTATCCAAGCAGCTGATTCTCACTGGCTGGAGACATAGTGATGTCCGGATTTAATCGTGGATGCTAGTTATGGTAACTAGTTCGTTGGAGTGACCAGCCGTAAGACTTCATATGGTTCTCTGCATATATAGATATGTCAATGAAGTTCTTACTGTGGCTTAAGTGCGATGTTCCTTTGACTTGCGGTATTCAAGTCATCTTGATCATAGAGACTTATGCTTTGACATCTTAAGCAAACATCTCTAAGGAGATGTGGACCCGGGATGATTGGGTATAAGTCGAAGTGATCGAAGGTGTTTGAATAGCCTATAAAGGATTCACCACTCCTTGCGAGGAGATTTATACCCATGGCCTCTCGTCGGATTGTTACTAAAGTCTTTGGCCAAAGCAATACATGTTTAGAGTAAGGTACTCTTCGATACATGTGGAGTAACTAGAATCCGTAGGACGAGGAAATGATACTTGGGCTAGGTGTGACATAGTCAGCCTAGTGGGGACTGACACTATAGACCATGTCCTGAACCAAGTGGGTATAAGATGAGTGAAGGGAATGGGGCACGAATCATTCGAGCTGCTGAAGGGTTTCAGAAATATTTACGGATCAGCAGATTGATCTTTTGGTTAATTGGGGATCATGATGTACTACTAGGTGCCACTCATGATCGTTCTATAATTAATGGTTAATTATAGACGGCCAACATAAACCGAGAACCTATTTGGTCACACGCACAACGAGCGTAATCCAAAGGATTTAAAACGAGCTTGAGAATGAGATTCTCAGACCGAGAGAAACTAGGTTTGGTTGGACCAAACATAAAGCGAGCATGAAATCGTTTCAGTCGCAATGGAAGCGTGGATGGGCAGAGTCTTATGAAGACGTAATGGATGAACCAAAATTGTTTGGTTCTAATCCAATGAAGGAGAATAAACCAAAGGGTTTGGTTTATTTTAAACGAATGAACTAAAAGTTGGTTCGGTTCGTTTTAACTTAAAATAAACCATCATGGTTTGGTTTATTTTAATTTATCTTAATGGAGCGGGTTAACGGGCCTAATGGTTATGATCCAATAACCATTAAGAGAATTAGTTCTCTATAAAAGAGGGCTTAAGGGATAATTAAGCCCTAATCCACAACCCTAAGTTTCCGCCCACCTCTCCTTGGAGAAATTCGGAGCTAACTCTCCTCCTCCTTGCCGCCGCCCACCTTGAGGCTCCAACCGGCGTCCAGAAGGCTGCTTCCTACCCCCTCGCCGGCGTCGAGCTGCTGTCGGTTAGTGCTCCGGTGATCTCCTTCAAGTTTGGCATCAAGGTGAGCTCTCTCTCCCTTGGTTGGCCGGCGCCTATCACCTCCACCAAAGCTGTCCAGTTTTCTGGACAGCTTGTTCTCCTCTCGTCGGAGCGTCGTTTGGACGACGGTTAGAGCTCCGACAGCGGCTAACTTACCGGGGATTTGATCTCCAGTAATCCTCTGAGGTGGAGGACGAAGGATTCGTCAATTGGTTGACGAATACCTCTTTGGAGAAGCGAGTTTTGAGAACTCGAATTAGGATCCGAATTTGGATTCGGATCGTGATCATCTCTCGATCACGTCGTCTTCAACACGAGGCTAGTAACCCATACGAAGACGAAGCTCGTGGCTTAGCGAAGTCATCCCGAGGAACTCGGCATGGATACGGATAGAGACGATTCTAGCGAGATCGTTCCGGTTGATACCGTTCCCGCTATACGTCATACGAAAGGTATAACGTAGATAAATTTCCTTTTATTGCAAATTTAAATTTACGGTTATGTCTACACTTGTTGTAATATGCATGCGTGTGTTGTGTGTGTTGTAATAAATGTAGATTTATTATTTTTATTGCTTCCATTTGTGTTCATGTTTGAAACGTGATCGAACACACACACCTTGTGATGCGGAAACCCAGATGAGTATCGAGCCCAGGTTGTGTTTCGACATAATCGTAAAAATAGTTTTGCGATAGTCATAATGTATTTCTAGAAATTTTCTAATTTTGGAAATTTAGAAGTATTTATGGAAATTTTTCAATTTTGGAAAGTCTAGAAGTATTTATGGAAATCTTCCACTTTTGGAAAGTTGGAAGTATTTATGGAAATTGATATTTTCATAAATAAAATATTTGATTAGATTCTGGAAATTTGTTTCCTAATTTAATCATGATTTGATTTGGGAAATCAAATCTTAAAATATTTTATTTCCATAAGTAGTTTTAATGATTTACGAAATTGGTTTCCTAAATAGATTTTCCTTAATCAAATAATTCCATGAATAAAATATGTGATTAGATTTGGAAATTTGTTTCCTAATTTAATTATGATTTGATTTGGAGAATCAAATCTTAAACATATTTTATTTCCATAAATAGTTATGACATATAAGGAAATATATACATGACATAATTGTATGCCATGTAATTGCATTAGATTCATAACATTATGCCATGCGTGTCGTGACATGTAGATGTATGCCATGTATGCCATGCCATGTAGATAATAGTTATTTGCATGCAAAGAGGATGAGACATAAAAACCCTTAAGCAATATTAAAGCCTACAACTTCCATTAATATGGTTAGAACCAGAGTTCCGTTTCTTGTTTGGGTTGTTGGACTCTCTCCAAGCCCGGCTCGAACCCGAATATGTTCAAACCATGGAATAGTTTAATACTAATATAATAAGAGTCAGAGGTCAATCGTTAGCTTTGGTTGTTGGACTCTCTCCAAGCTGGGCTAATTGGTTGAATGCGCTCTAACCATATTAAAACTATGTCTTGATTAATGTGTTGGCTTTAACCTGGAGCATCGATTTGTTGGACTCTCTCCAAGGTCGATGTAAAGGGAGGTGAAGTTGGGTGCTATGCATATGATGCATACTTGTTAATGTGTTAACAACCCGATGTATGTGTGAACATTCAATTAGTTGATAGCACATTGTGATAGTTGCATATACGTGATATGCAATCGGTATAGTTGATACCTACCGTCGTAGTTATGAATGACTTGTTGGACTCTCTCCAAGGTTGTTCATAACTATGATGGATATCAACCCATTCGGAGATGGACCTACGATCTCCCGAAGTGATTTTGGGGTTTTTGAAATTCGAAAAATGAATGGGATTTATAAATGTATATTGATGCATTTTAAAAATCATCTTTCTCATATATGCTCGTTTTGTATTTCTAAAATTGATCATGTTGCCTTTTAATTTGCGTTCCATTTTGGATTCGAATAAATTGACTGGGCCGAGTTTCATGGACTGGCTTTGAAGCATGAGAATTGTTCTCAAGGTTGAAAAGCTTGCAAATGTTCTCAAAGCGCCTCTTCCCGCCCGTCCTAGTGACGATGCAACTCTGGACCAATTGTTGGCCTATCAGAAACATGTGAGTGATTCTGAACAAATGAGTTGCATCATGCTAGCCGCGATGGAACCCAAGCTACGAAAGCAGCATGAGCATATGGATGCTCATATCGTAGTCCTTCATCTTTGTGAGTTGATTGATGAGCAAGTGAGATTCGAAAGGTTCGAAGTCTCAAAGCTCCTCTTCACCTCTGAGATGCTAGAAGGTTCATCTGTGGTACTGCTCAATATGCTGAAGACTGTGGAGTCTTCTGAGAAGCATGAGCAGGGGACGGTGCTATTAGTTGATTCCTCGAAGAAAGGTTCTAAGAGGAAGTCAAAAGAGCAGCAGAAGGGAATGAAAAGAAAGGCTAAGAATGTAGAACTAGCACAAAAGGAAACTTGCCATCATTATGGCAAGGAGAGCCATTTACGAAGAAAGTGCAAGATTTATCTTTAGTCCATGAAGAAGGATAAGGCATCGGATGCCCCATCTTCTTCAGAAATATTCCTTATTGATTGTTATTCTATTTCCTCAGACACTTGGGTATTTGATACTGGGTGTGCCTCACATATATGTAATGACATACATGGGCTAAGGAATAGAAGAAGACTCGTCAAGGGAGAGTCAAATTTGCGTGTTGGGAATGGAGCAAAGGTTGCTGCAGTCGCCATTGGAACGCATTTGTTGAAACTCCCTATAGGACTTGTCTTAGAACTGGACAATTACTTTTATATTCCTTCGTTGATAAAGAACATCATTTCTATTTCTTGTTTAAATAGAAATGCGTACTATTTGACTTTTAGTAACAATTGTTGTTACATAACTTTAAATGGAGTTCTTTATGGGACTGGAACTTTAAGCAATGGTGTTTATACATTGGACGTATCCAGTGACATTTGCAATATCGAAGCGAGCAACAAGTGTGTTCGAAAGGATAATCAAATAGACTCCTATATGTGGCATTGTCGTCTTGGCCATGTAAGCAAGAAACGCATGTCCGAATTACACCGATGTGGAATTCTGGAATCGTTTGAATAGGATTCATACGATACATGCGAATCATGCTTAAAAGGCAAGATGACTAAGTTACCTTTTACTGGAAAAGGTGAACGAGTGGGAGAGTTATTAGGTCTAATACATACTGATGAATGTGGACCTATGTCAACTCAAGCATTAGGAGGCTATAGCTACTTCATTATCTTCACCGATGATCACTCACGGTTTGGGTATGTGTTCTTGATGAAACACAAGTCTGAAGCCTTTGAAAGGTTCAAAGAATTCAGAAATGAAGTAGAGAAACAACATGATAAGAGTATTAAAATACTTCGATCGGATCGAGGTGGTGAATACTTAAGTCAAGAGTTTCTTGATTATCTAAGAGACAATGGTATATTGTCTCAATGGACTCCGCCCTATACACCACAGCATAATGGTGTATCTGAGAGGCGTAACCGGACCTTGTTGGACATGGTCAGGTCAATGATGAATCATACAACTCTTCCCAAGTCCTTTTGGGGTTATGCACTTCAGACAGCTGTTTACTTGTTAAACAGAATGCCTACCAAGGTAGTCTCAACTACTCCATATGAGATATGGAATAGTAAGAAACCTCATGTATCTTACTTGAAGATATGGGGTTGTCCTGCTTATGTGAAGCGGACTGTATCAGACAAATTGGATGCTAAGTCTGATAAATGTCTATTTGTTGGATACCCTAAGGAAACAAGGGGTTACCAATTCTATCATCCTGTGGAACAAAAGGTATTTTGTTTCAAGGCATGCTGTGTTTCTAGAGAAAGAGTTTCTCTTGCAAAAAAAAACAGTGGGAGTGTCGTCGAGCTTGAGGAGGCTCGAGAGACTCAAATAGACATTGATGAGATACCTGGTGAAGCACAACAGCCGACAACTCATAATGATGAGCAATCGGTTGGACCTATTGTAACACCACATCTTCATAGATCTGGTAGAACACGCAATATTCCTGAGAGATATGGATTTCTCGTAAGCGAATCGAATGACGTGTTACTCATTGATGATGAGGAGCCTACCAGTTATGAAGAAGTGCTGACAAGTTCAGAAAGGGATAAGTGGCTTGGTGCCATAAAGTTGGAAATGGATTCCATGTATGAAAACCAAGTTTGGAACTTGGTTGACCCACCTGAAGGGATAAAGCCAATAGGGTGCAAGTGGGTTTTCAAGAAGAAAACGGACATGGATGGTAATGTGATTACCTATAAGGCTAGATTGGTGGCGAAAGGATATCGTCAAAAACAAGGTGTTGATTATGACGAAACCTGTTCGCCTGTAGCTATGCTTAAATCCATTCGGATGCTCCTGGCAATATCGGCTCATTATGATTATGAGATATGGCAGATGGATGTGAAAACAGCTTTCCTTAATGGAAACCTGCTCGAGGACGTGTATATGATACAGCCTGAGGGTTTCACATCGGTTGATAAAACCAAGGTATGCAAATTGCGACGGTCCATTTATGGATTGAAGCAAGCATCCAGGAGCTGGAATATCCGTTTTGATGAGACAATCAAAAAGTTTGATTTCTCACAAAATCCAGACGAACCTTGTGTGTATAAGAAGGTTAGTGGGAGTGCAGTCGTATTCCTAGTATTGTATGTCGATGACATACTACTTATAGGAAACGATGTTTCAATCTTACAGTCAGTGAAGGTTTGGTTATCCAAGACATTCTCCATGAAAGACCTGGGAGAAGCAACCTACATCCTCGGGATTAAGATCTATAGAGATAGATCGAAACGGTTGCTTGGTCTTTCGCAGTCTACATATATAGACCGAGTGTTAAAGAGGTTTAGCATGTCGGAATCCAAGAAAGGTTTTTTACCCATCAAGCATGGGGTACACCTTTCGAAGTCTATGTGTCCGCGCACAGAAGACGAGAGGATTTGCATGAGTAAGATTCCCTATGCATCCGCAATAGGATCTATCATGTATGCTATGTTATGTATGAGGCCTGATGTATCGTATGCTCTGAGTGTCACAAGCAGATACCAGTCTGATCCAGGAATGGATCATTGGGTGACTGTTAAGACGATCCTTAACTACTTAAAAAGAACTAAAGATACATTCCTAATATATGGAGAAGAGTACATGGTGATACGTGGGTATGCAGATGTCAGCTCCAGACAGACAAGGATGATTCCATGTCTTTGTCTAGGTATGTATTCACCTGGAATGGAGGCGCAATAAGTTGGAAAGGTTCCAAGCTTGACACTATAGCGGATTCTGCCACTAAGGCAGAATACATTGTAGCTTTGGAAGCAGCAAAGGAAGCGGTTTGGATCAAGAAGTTCATCTCTGAACTTGATGTGGTCTCATCAATGATCCAAACATGTGCTTCGCCGCTATCATCTTATCAGAGAAATCATCAGTAGGAACGAAATACAAATCGAGAAAATTCCCACTGAAAGGAACTTAGCGGATCCCTTGACTAAGGCATTACCTCAAAATAAGTTTGAGGGTCATGTTCGAGCTTATGGTATTGGATACCGTAGCGATTGGCATTAGGCCAAGTGAGAGTGTGTTAGTAATATATGAGAGATGTCCTAAGGCAATCGCCTTATGTATGAACCATTTATATGATAAATGAAGATTCACTATTTGAGTATACATGTTTCATGTATTTGATTGGATCTTAAACTCATTTACTGAATGTCACGATCGATTCACGATGAGAGAATTTGTGATTGGATCACAACTAGTGAGTATCTCTACATGTGTAATTGTGATGTATCGGAATTATCCTAGTCGATGAATTGATGGATTTGGACACCATCAGTTACATCGCCGAGACTAGCACGAGGTATACTCCTTGGTGTATCCAAGCAGCTGATTCTCACTGGCTGGAGACATAGTGATGTCCGGAGTTAATCGTGGATGCTAGTTATGGTAACTAGTTCATTGGAGTGACCAGCCGTAAGACTTCATATGGTTCTCTTCATATATAGATATGTCAATGAAGTTCTTACTGTGGCTTAAGTGCGATGTTCCTTTGACTTGCGGTATTCAAGTCATCTTGATCATGGAGACTTATGCTTTGACATCTTAAGCAAACATCTCTAAGGAGATGTGGACCCAAGATGATTGGGTATAAGTCGAAGTGATCGAAGGTGTTTGAATAGCCTATAAAGGATTCACCACTCCTTGCGAGGAGATGTATACCCATGGCCTCTCGTCGGATTGTTACTAAAGTCTTTGGCCAAAGCATTACATGTTTAGAGTAAGGTACTCTTCGATACATGTGCAGTAACTAGAATCCGTAGGACGAGGAAATGATACTTGGGCTAGGTGTGACGTAGTCAGCCTAGTGGGGACTGACACTATACACCATGTCCTGAACCAAGTGGGTATAAGATGAGAGAAGGGAATGGGGCACGAATCATTCGAGCTGCTGAAGGGTTTCAGAAATAGTTTTGGATCAACCGTTGATCTTTTCGGTTAATTGGGGATCATGATGTACTACTAGGTGCCACTCATGATCGTTCTATAATTAATGGTTAATTATAGACGGCCAACATAAACCGAGATCCTATTTGGTCACACGCACAACGAGCGTAATCCAAAGGATTTAAAACGAGCTTGAGAATGGGATTCTGAGACCGAGAGAAACTAGGTTTGGTTGGACCAAACATAAAGCGAGCATGAAATCGTTTCAGTCGCAATGGAAGCGTGGATGGGCCGAGTCTTATGAAGACGTAATGGATGAACCAAAATGGTTTGGTTCTAATCCAATGAATGAGAATAAACCAAAGGGTTTGGTTTATTTTAAACGAATGAACCAAAAGTTGGTTCGGTTCGTTTTAACTTAAAATAAACCATCATGGTTTGGTTTATTTTAATTTATCTTAATGGAGCGGGTTAACGGGCCTAATGGTTATGATCCAATAACCATTAAGAGAATTAGTTCTCTATAAAAGAGGGATTAAGGGATAATTAAGCCCTAATCCACAATCCTAAGTTTCCGCCCACCTCTCCTTGGAGAAATTCGGAGCTAACTCTCCTCCTCCTTGCCGCCGCACACCTTGAGGCTCCAACCGGCGTCCAGAAGGCTGCTTCCTTCCCCCTCGCCGGCGTCGAGCTGCTGCCGGTTAGTGCTCCGGTGATCTCCTTCAAGTTTGGCATCAAGGTGAGCTCTATCTCCCTTGGTTGGCCGGCGCCTATCACCTCCACCAAAGCTGTCCAGTTTTCTGGACAGCTTGTTCTCCTCTCATCGGAGCGTCGTTTGGACGACGGTTAGAGCTCCGACAGCGGCTAACTTACCGGGGATTCGATCTCCGGTAATCCTATGAGGTGGAGGACGAAGGATTCGTCAATTGGTTGACGAATACCTCTCCGGAGAAGCGAGTTTTGAGAACTCGTATTAGGATCCGAATTTGGATTCGGATCGTGATCATCTCTCGATCACGTCGTCTTCAACACGAGGCTAGTAACCCATACGAAGACGAAGCTCGTGGCTTAGCGAAGTCATCCCGAGGAACTCGGCGTGGATACGGATAGAGACGATTCTAGCGAGGATCGTTCCGGTTGATACCGTTCCCGCTACACGTCATACGAAAGGTATAACGTAGATAAATTTCCTTTTATTGCAAATTTAAATTTACGGTTATGTCTACACTTGTTGTAATATGCATGCGTGTGTTGTGTGTGTTGTAATAAATGTAGATTTATTATTTTTATTGCTTCCGGTGTGTTCATGTTTACGAAACGTGATCGAACACACACACGCCGCGGTGCCGGAAACCCAACAGGTTTAGCCTCTCATTGCTTGGGCGGCAAGAAATCCAAAGGAAGAAAGGTTTGGCGGCTAGGGTTTGAAAGCTTGGTTGGGCGGCAACTATAGGAGAAGTGATCTTCTTCTTCCTAGGGTGTTGCCGGCTCCTTCTCTTTTCCCTATACCTTGGCCGGTGCCCAACATATTCCCTTTATCCTCTTCACTCCCTCTTGGCCGGCGGCACTAGAAGGTAGGGTTTGTCCCTAGTTTGGTTCCTTGGTAGTTTCCATTTAGTTCTCTCTATTCTTGGGGCCGGCGGCATCAATCTTTTGTGGATTGGTGGTTGGCTCAAGCAAGAAGGGAAGGAGAGTTCTTCTTTCTTTGGATTGAATAAGATATAGGAAGCTTCAACTTGTGGAGGATCTTCGCCCACACGAAGTCTACAAGGAGGTTAGGACATACGATAGAAGATCAAGAGGTATAAAAGTTTTATAACTTTTATTATTGATCTTTGCATGTTCTTATTATTTTGATTAGTATGTGTTGATTATACTAGTTTGCATGTGTATGTATTTGTATAATCATGGACCCCGAAGATAAACACAAAAACCGGCGATCCGTCCGTCGTCTCTTCCGCGGCTAACCGACTAGAAGAGTTGTGTTTCTTGAACAACTAGTTTGTTCAAGCGATCGCTCAAGTCGATAGCATGACGATGAATTGGTTGAGCTTAGGAAACTCATCCCATCTGAATTAGTTTTCATTAGTGAAAATTTTAATCCGGGGACATGGGAGCCAATGAGCCTCCGAGCAATGCAATCAATTGGTATCAGAGCCACGGTTTCCGGTTTTGTGTGTTTAGGATTCGATTAATTTTTATGCACTTTTTCATATATTATATGTGCCGGATAATAGTAGGATATGCGTAGTTTAACTCTTTGGTTGCAGGAGTAAGATCCGACTATTATGACCATATGTGTGTATGTTATTGTATTTGTGTAAATATTTATTTTGTTGAATCCTCGGGGTTGACGAGGCTAGATTAGTATTTAATTTTTGTAATTAAATACGACATTGTTTAGCCGCTCATTTTAGTTTACTTTCGATCTAGATTAATTGTACACTCCTTCGTGGAGTATGGGATCGATGGATGTAAATTAAAATGATATATCTCGGCTCGGATCTCTTTATGTGGCTTGCGCACGGAAAAGGTGGAGCGGACGAGCTGGCGACACGGCGGGACGCATATTGGAGAACAAAGCCATAATAGTTGGAAAAATTCTATTTTTTCCATATTTATTGCTGATTTGTTTTATATGCATGTTGTGTGTTCTTGAAAATTCCTCATTTTCAATTTACTAAAATCCTCATTTTTAATTTACTAAGTGGGAGAGGGATATTTTAATTAATTCCCGCGGCCTCCATTACAATTTGACGTGTGACACAACAAACTTGCGTGTCGACTCTGAGTGCCTTCCTCCCCATTGGATGAGTTTGTTTGCGGATCACTAGGTCAAATAATGGTTATAGGAAATTATTTAGGAGCGTGTGTACTTCCCCATCGGTAAGACACATAATCCGAGATAATTCCCTTAGTATCGTGTAATGGTGCACACTTAGATGCAAATAAAAAGTATCCTCCCCATCGGAGTCACTGCTTTTATTTGTAGGGCCAAAGAGGAACCAACTATTAATTTTATTTGTCAAAAAGTAAGGTTGACAAGATAATAAAATTAATGGGTAAAACCTCCCCATACAAATGTAGAATTCGTATACGTCCACACTATCGTGGCATGCGATATTCTAGGTGTTTTGAGGTGTTGGTTGATTTCGAAATTTTATTGTTTTGAGGAATCAATAATATTTGAAATATAATATTTTGATCATTGTGATTCTTAGGATTTTCAAATAGCTTTCAACCCACTTACTAAGATTCTAAAGGAAACAAACTTACTGTACCCAAATAATATTGATTGGAAAATAAATTTGGAAAGTGTCTTAACTGTCGATGAGTGTCCTCCTAGGCCTGCGGATGATTCTGGGGAAAAGGAACTTTTCGGATACCAGAATCGAGCTACTAGCCAGTAAGCCATGGTTGCTCAGAAGGTTTTTGCTTCTAAGCCGAAAGGCAAGAAGAAGAAGAAACAAGGTGGAGCAAAAATGGCGGGTGGACCTCAGGGAGGAGTGAAGAAGCCGAAAGGCAAGTGCTTCACTTGTAAAGAGACTGGACATGGGAAGAAAGACTTCCCCAACCTAAAGAAGAACAAGGGTATACCTTCTGCCTTAGTCGTTGAAACATGTTTATGTTAGTAATATATGAGAGATGTCCTAAGGCAATCGCCTTATGTATGAACCATTTATATGATAAATGAAGATTCACTATTTGAGTATACATGTTTTATGTATTTGATTGGATCTTAAACTCATTTACTGAATGTCCACGATACGATTTACAGCATGAGAGAATTTGTGATTGGATCACAACTAGTGAGTATCTCTACATGTGTAATTGTGATGTATCGAAATTATCCCTAGTCGATGAATTGATGGATTTGGACACCATAAATTCTGTCGAGACTAGCACGAGGTATACTCCTTGGTGTATCCAAGCAGCTGATTCTCACTGGCTGGAGACATTGTGATGTCCGGAGTTAATCGTGGATGCTAGTTATGGTAACTAGTTCATTGGAGTGACGAGCCGTAAGACTTCATATGGTTCTCTGCATATATAGATATGTCAATGAAGTTCTTACTGTAGCTTAAGTGCGATGTTCCTTTGACTTGCGGTATTCAAGTCATCTTGATCATGGAGACTTATGCTTTGACATCTTAAGCAAACATCTCTGAGGAGATGTGGACCCGGGATGATTGGGTATAAGTCGAAGTGATCGAAGGTGTTTGAATAGCCTATAAAGGATTCACCACTCCTTGCGAGGAGATGTATACCCATGGCCTCTCGTCGGATTGTTACTAAAGTCTTTGGCCAAAGCATTACATGTTTAGAGTAAGGTACTCTTCGATACATGTGGAGTAACTAGAATCCGTGGGGCGAGGAAATGATACTTGGGCTAGGTGTGACGTAGTCGACCTAGTGGAGGCTGACACAATAGACCATGTCCCAACCAAGTGGGTATAAGATGAGTGAAGGGAATGGGGATTCATTCGAGCCAAGGGTTTCATAAATAGTTCTCGATCAACCGCTGATCTTTTTGGTTAATTGGGGATCATGATGTACTACTAGGTGCCACTCATGATCGTTCTATAATTAATGGTTAATTATAGACGGCCAACATAAACCGAGAACCTATTTGGTCACACGCAGAATGAGTGTAATCCAAAGGATTTAAAACGAGCTTGAGAATGGGATTCTCGGGCAGAGAAACTATGTTTGGTTGGACCAAACATAAAGCGAGCATGAAATTGTTTCAGTCGCAATGGAAGCGTGGATGGGCCGTGTCTTATGAAGACATAATGGATGAACCAAAATGGTTTGGTTCTAATCCAATGGATGAGATTAAACCAAAGGGTTTGGTTTATTTTAAATGAATGAACCAAAAGTTGGTTCGGTTCGTTTTAACTTAAAATAAACCATCATGGTTTGGTTTATTTTAACTTATCCTAATGGATAGGGTTAACGGGCTTTATGGATATGATCCATTAACCATTAAGAGAATTAGTTCTCTATAAAAGAGGGCTTAAGGGATTGTTAAACCCTAACTAATCCAAACCCTAGCTCCCTTGAGTTGCCGCCCACCTCCACCTTGGAGTTAATTGGCGCCAACCCTAAAGCTGCCGCCGCCCAGCTTGTGTGCAGCCGTCCAAGACTTTGCCGGCATCCAAGCTTCAGCCGGAGAACCTCCGGCGACCCTCCGGCGACCCTCCGGCGATCTCCTTTGGGTTCGGTGATAAGGTGAGCTTCCATCTTTCCTTAGCCGGCTTCTATTCCTCCACCAAAAGCTGTCCAGTTTTTCTGGACAGCTTGTTTCTTTGTTGTCGGAGCGTCGTTTGGACGACGGTTAGCGCTCCGACAGCGGCTAACTTACCGGGGATTTGATCTCCGGTAATCCTCTGAGGTGGGGGATGAAGGATTCGTCAAACGGTTGACGAATACCTCTCCGGAGAAGCGAGTTTTGAGAACTCGTTTTAGGATCCGAATTTGGATTCGGATCGTGATCATCTCTCGATCACGTCGTCTTCAACACGAGGCTAGTAACCCGTACGAAGACAAAGCTCGTGACTTAGCGAAGTCATCCCGAGGAGCTCGGCGTGGATACGGATAGAGACGATTCTTACGAGGATCGTTCCGGTTGATGCCATTCCCGCTACACGTCATACGAAAGGTATAACGTAGATAAATTTCTTTTATTGCAAATTTTAATTTACGGTTATGTCTACACTTGTTGTAATATGCATGCGTGTGTTGTGTGTGTTGTAATAAATATAGATTTATTATTTTTAATTGCTTCCGCTGTGCTCATGTTTGTGAAACATGATCGAACACACACATGTCGCGGTGCCGGAAACCCAACAGTTTAGTGGTGTTATCTACCGGTACCTGGTGTGTAGATACGGGAGCCACTGATCATGTCTGCAATTCTTTGCAGGGGTTCCAGGAAACCCGACGACTAGCTGAAGGAGAAATTACCGTCTACATGGGCAATGCTACAAAGGTAGCGGCTATTGTAGTGGGAGACGTTTATTTATCGTTTGATAGAAATAAAGTTTTGGTTTTGAGAAATTGTCTTTATGTACCTACATTTAGAAAGAATTTGATTTCGGTTTCTAAATTGTTTATGGATGGATATTCTGTTTCTTTTATTGACAGAGTTGTTATAAAAAGAAATAGAGAGATTATCTGTTCAGGCACATTGGTTGGCAATTTGTATACTCTTGAACCAAAAGCTCCCACGGTGCATATAGAAGTGAATAACTCATCTTCTAAGTCCAATGAGAGAAAAGAACCTTCGAAAATGAACCAGACATATCTTTGGCACCTAAGACTTGGTCATATTAACTTGAGTAGAATTCAAAGGTTGATAGCTGATGGACCTATGGGTTCATTAGTGGTGGAGGATCTCCCAACTTGTTAATCTTGCTTGGAAGGTAAAATGACCAAGAGGTCATTCAAGGCCAAGGGGTATAGGGCCAAAGATGTGTTAGAATTGGTTCATTCTGATCTGTGCGGTCCTATATCTATCCAGGGTAGAGGTGGATTTGAATACTTCGTCTCTTTTATAGACGATTATTCAAGGTATGGATACATTTACTTGATGCGCCGCAAGTCTGAATGCTTTGACAGCTTCAAAGAATTCAAGGCTGATGTGGAGAACCGTCAAGGTAAAAGTATCAAGACACTACGATCTGATCGTGGTGGCGAGTACCTCTTGGGAGAGTTTAGGAGTTACTTATCAGAGGCTGGGATTCAATCCCAATTGTCCGCACCTGGCATACCCCAGCAGAATTGTGTGGCAGAGCGAAGGAATAGGACTCTTATGGAGATGGTCAGATCGATTATGAGTTATTCTGATTTGTTCTGGGGGTTTGCTCTGGAAATGGCTGCACACATTCTGAACTTGGCTCCATCTAAGTCAGTACCTTCTACTCCCACAGAATTGTGGACTGGGCGAAAGCCTAGTCTAAGACATATTCAGATTTGGGGTAGTCCAGGACATGTGCTGAAGGCTGATGCTGGTAAGTTGGAACCTCGTACAGAAGTATGCATGTTCGTGGGGTACCCTAAAGGAACGAAAGGTGATTTGTTTTATAATCCTAGAGATCAGAAGGTGATCGTGAGTACGAATGCCAGATTTCTAGAGGAGGACTATGTGATGAACCACAAGCCCACAAGTAGGATTGTTCTTGAGGAGTTGACAGGGGAAGTCCCGACTTCAGTACCACAGGTACAAGAGGAGATACCACAAGTCACTGCACTGTGTGTCATAGAGCATACACAGGAGGCACCTCGTCGTAGTGGGAGGGTTGTTAGGCAACCCGAGAGATTCATGTTCTTGGGAGAATCTTCTGATTTGGTCCCTGGCGAACATGAACCTGATCCATTGACATATGACGAGGCACTCCAAGATAGAGATGAGATATCTTGGCAAAGAGCGATGAATTCAGAGATAGAATATATGGATTCTAATCATGTCTGGGAGCTAGTAGAACCACCCAATGGTGTGAAAGCCATTGGATGCAAGTGGATCTACAAGAGAAAGAGAGGAGTAGACGGGAATGTTGAGACCTTCAAAGCTAGGCTTGTTGTGAAAGGGTTTACTCAGAAAGAGGGTATCAATTATGAGGAGACTTTTACGCCAGTAGCTATGCTTAAGTCTATCCGGATTCTCTTATCTATAGCTGCTCATATGGATTATGAGATTTGGCAGATGGATGTCAAGACAACTTTCCTTAACGGAAGTCTTGAGGAGAACATCTATATGCGGAAACCAGAGGGATTCATTGCTAAAGGCAAAGAGCATCTAGTGTGTAAGCTTAATTGGTCCATTTATGGATTGAAGCAAGCTTCGAGATCTTGGAACATCCATTTTGATGAGGTAATCCAGTCATATGGATTTATTCAAAGTCCGGATAAGCCATGTGTATACATAAGGTGTGACAGAAATGTAGTGGTATTTCTTATACTATACGTAAATGACATTTTGTTAGTTGGCAACAATATCAAAGTGTTATCAGATGTAAGGGTATGGTTGTCCAAACAGTTTTACATGAAGGACTTGGGAGAAGTGGGACACATCCTTGGGATCAAAGTTATAAGGGATCGCAAGAAAAGGATGTTGTGCTTATCTCAAGCTTCATACATAGACACGGTCCTAGGTCATTTTAGCATGCAGAACTCCAAGAAAGGTTTTCTACCTTTTAGGCATAGAGTTCCTTTATCTAAAGAGATGTGTCCCAAAACATCAAAGGAGATAAAGGAGATGAAGGCGGTTCCTTATGATTCGGCAGTGGGAAGCCTCATGTATGCTATGCTATGTACGAGACCAGATATCTGCTTTGCCTTGGGCATGGTTAGTAGATATCAGAGTAATCCTGGACAGGGACATTGGACTGTGGTAAAGCATATATTGAAGTACCTGAGATGGACTAGGGATTATATGCTGGTATACCGGGCAGATCAATTAGTCCCTGTGGGTTACATGGATTTGGATTTCCAATCAGATAGGGACAAGAGTAAGTCTACCTCGGGGTTTTAGTTTACTTTTGGAGGTGGAGCCATAGTATGGAGGAGTGTCAAGCAGAAATGCGTGGCGGACTCTGTTGGAATGTATACTGAAAGTCTAGCTCTTTTTGTATGAACATTTTATTTTGAAATAAGAATCACATGATCATTATTTGTATTTTATATATTCATTATATATGTGTGCATATTGTCTAATATTTTACATTGTAGATAACATGGTGCTTGGTGTGGCACAGATGATCATGTTATCAGTACCTTGTAAAATATAAGTAAAGGCTCACAACCAAGATGGTTTTGGACAAACCATTGGCATGGTTGTAGTGTAGCTTGGTATTGTTTTATCTTGAACATAGACTTACACTAGTACACTTAGGTGTATTGAGTAGGACCGACATAGAGGTGATTCAATTTAGTACTGACTACATAATTGAATCGGACCTCGGATATTATGTTGTACATGCTCTTAATCCCGATATAATAACGGGCACATGTACTTAGTATTTATTTCTTTGATTTGCCAGTGGGTGAGATTTAGATGGATTAAATCAATATGCCCGGTAAGTTGGGAAATAATATTATTTACATGGTGTTCAGTTGATTATAGAGGAAAACCGTGTCCTATATATTAGGTTGATGATGTCCCCTTGAGGAGCTCATAAGCTTCATCATGTAAACCCAGCTGGTTGACTTAGTCAACATGATGATAAGGTTGAGTGGTACTACTCGAGGAATTAGATGTTAATTAATTGATGGTCAGTAAATCAATTAATTGACAGACATTCGATATCATAAACACGGGGAGATTAATGTACAAATAATATATGGATCCCATATTAATTTATAGGGGTTGGTGAGGTAGTTCAATGATGATCCTCTAGTGGAATGGAACATCATTGATGGATCAAGTTAGTGTGGTTCCGATCCATCGGGTGGCCAAGACCCAACTCCTCCTTGTGGTCCCTATCGTAGCCTAATATAATCCTTGTGAAGTCTAGATCCAAGAATGTAAAACAAAACCTAGAACCAACGGTTGGGATTAAATCCCTAGATTCGATGGTTGGATGAAACCCTAGAACCAACAGTTGGGATTAAATCCCTAGATCCGATGGTTAGGTTGAAATCCTAGAATCGACGGTTGGGATTAAATCCCTAGATCCGACGGTTGGGATAAAACCCTAGATCCGACGGTTCGGATGAAACCTTAGATCCGACGGTTGGGATGAAATCCTAGATCCGACGGTTGGGATTAAACCCTAGATCCGACGGTTGGGATAAAACCCTAAATCCGACGGTGGAGATTAAATCCCTAGATCCGACGGTGGAGATTAAAGGAGCCTTAAGCCCTATTCTATAAATAGATGCTTAGGGTTGGGCGGCATATATAATCAAGGATTTGAATTAGAGAATTAGGGTTTGGCTTTTGGAGAAGTGGGCGGCTAGGGTTTGGAGCAAAAGTGGGCGGCAACTTTCTTCTTCCTTCTAGTTGTTGCTGGCGCCCAATTTCATCCATCAATGCTTGGCCGGCGCCCATCATTAAGGCCTTTCTCTTCTTCCTTATCCGGCGGTTCTCCTTCCATTGGTGGCCGGTGGTCTTCCTCCTTCCTTTCTCCTTGGTGGCCGGCGGCAACTCCTCTTCAAGTTGGCCGGTGCTTCATCCAATTGTTTCCTTGGCCGGCGGTTGCACCAAGTTCCATAATTTGGTGGCCGGTTCTAGATAGGAAGGTATTTGTGATTTCTTCTCTTTGTTCGCAACGGACAAGGTAGAGAAGAAAGTGATCTAGAAGGCTTCTACTCGTGGAGGATCTTCGTCCACACGTCGTCCACGAGAAGGATAGGATATACGATAGAAGATCGTAAGGTATAAAGTTATTTTAACTTTATTTACAGATCTGAATATATTCTTTAATATTTTGATTATGCATGTGTGTGTATGAATATATATTGTATAATCATGGACCCCGAAGACAAACACAAAAACCGGTGATCCATCCGTCGTCTCTTCCGTGGCTAACCAACTAGAAGAGTTGTGTTGCTTGAACAACTAGTTTGTTCAAGCGACCACTCAAGTTGTTAGCACGATGACGAATAGGTTGTACTAAGGAAGCTCATCCCATCCGGATTAATTCTTTGATTAGTGAAAATTTTAATCCGGGGACATGGGAGCCAATGAGCCTCCGAAGCGACACCCTACAATTGGTATCAAAGCCACGGTTTCCGATTTTGTGTGTTTTTGATTCGGTTAATTTTTTATGCACTTTTTCATATATTATATGTGTCGGATAATAGTAGGATATGCGTAGTTTAACTCTTTGGTTGCAGGCATAAGATCCGACTATTATGGCCATGTGTGTCTATGTGAATGGATGTGTGTAAAAATTTATTATTTGAATCCTCAGGGTTGTCGAGGCTA
The DNA here is from genome assembly GCA_025175895.1 of Wurfbainia villosa. NCBI lineage: Eukaryota > Viridiplantae > Streptophyta > Magnoliopsida > Zingiberales > Zingiberaceae > Wurfbainia > Wurfbainia villosa. The sequence goes on along the minus strand of CM045999.1, from coordinate 43,369,885 downwards.
GATTAGTATTTAATTTTTGTAATTAAATACGGCATTATTTAGCCGATCATTTTAGTTTACTTTCGATCTAGATTATTTGTAGACTCCTTCGTGGAGTATAGGATCGATGGATGTAAATAAAATGATTTATCTCGGCTCGGAACTCTTTGGTGACTTGCGCACGGGAAAAGATGGAGCGGATGAGGTGGCGACACGACGGGATGCATATTGGAGGACAATGCCATAATAGTTGGAAAAATTCTGTTTTTTCCATATTTATTGCTTATTTGTTTTATATGCATGTTGTGTATGATTTAAAATTCCTCATTTGCAATTTACTAAGTGGGAGAGGGACATTTTAATTAATTCCCGCGGCCTCCATTACAATTTGACGTGTGATGAAACAAACTTGTGTGTCGGCTCTGAGTGCCTTCCTCCCTGAGGATGGGTTTGTTTGCGGATCACTAGGTCAAATAATGGTTATAGGAAATTATTTAGGAGCATGTGTACTTCCACAGAGGTAAGGCACATAATCCAAAATAATTCCCTTAGTATCGTGTAATGGTGCACACTTAGATACAAATAAAAGTATCCTCCCCATAGGAGTCACTGCTTTTATTTGTAGGGCCAAAGAGGAACCAACTATTAATTTTATTTGTCAAAAAGTAAGATTGACAAGATAATAAAATTAATGGGTAAAACCTCCTCTTACAAATGTAGAATTCGTATACGTCCACACAGAGTGGCATGCGATATTCTCGGTGATTTGAGGTGTTGGTTGATTTCGGAATTTTATTGTTTTGAGGAATCAATAATTTTTGAAATCTAATATTTTGATCATTGTGATTTTTAGGATTTTCAAATGGCTTTCAACCCACTTGCTGTGATTTTAAAAGAAAACAAACTTACTGGTCAAAACTACATTGATTGGAAAAGAAACCTGGATATTGTCTTAACTGCGGAGGAGTACAAATTTGTACTCTTCGAGGTCTGTCCTCCTAAGCCCACCGATGACTCTGATGAAAAGGAGAAAGAACGTTATAAGAAATGGGTCAAGGCAGATGAGATGGCGCGGTGTTACATTTTGGTATCTATGTCAAATGTGCTGCAACATCAACATCAGGCCATAGCCACAGCTTATGACATGATGTTCAATCTCAAGGAACTTTTCGGACATCAGAGTAGGGCGGCTAGGCAGGAGGCTATGAGAAACTTGATGACGACCTCCATGATCGAGGGAACACCCGTTAGGGATCATGTTCTCAAGATGATGGCTCATCTTAATGAGATGGAAGTCCTAGGAGCTGAGATCGATGGGGAAACCCAGGTCGATATCATTCTCCAGTCTCTGCCTAGGAGTTTTGAGCAGTTCCGCCTCAACTACAACATGAACAAAAGGTTGTATTCGTTGGCGGAGCTTCTGACAGAACTCCAGGCGGCAGAGGGGCTTTTTCGTCAGAGTGCTCAAGCCATGGTCACTCAGAAGGTTTCTTCCTCTAAACCGAAAGGTAAGAAGAAGAAGAAACAAGGTGGAGCGAAGAAAGTGGCAGTGGGACCGCAGGCAGGAGTGAAGAAACCGAAAGGCAAGTGCTTCACTTGCAAGCAGACTGGACATTGGAAGGCGGATTATCCTCGCCGAAAGAACAAAGGTATATCTTCTTGTTTAGTTGTTGAAACATGTTTAGCGGTGTTATCTACCAGTGCCTGGTGTGTAGATACAGGAGCCACTGATCATGTCTACAATACTTTGCAGGGGTTCCAAGAAACCCGAAGACTAGCTGAGGGAGAGATTACCGTCTTCATGGGCAATGCTTCAAAGGTGGCGGCTATTGCAGTGGGAGATGTTTATTTACCTTTTGATAGGAATAAAGTTTTGGTTTTGAGAAATTGTCTATATGTACCTACTTTTAGAAAGAATTTAATTTCAGTTTCTAAATTGTTTATGGATGGGTATTCTGTTTCTTTTAATGACAAAGTGGTTATAAAAAGAAATAGGGAGATTATCTGTTCTGGTACATTGGTTGGCAATTTATATACTCTTGAACCAAAAACTCCCACGATGCATATTGAAATCAATAACTCATCTTCTAAGTCTAATAAGAGAAAAGAACCTTCGCAAATGAACCAAACATATCTTTGGCATCTAAGGCTTGGTCATATTAACCTAAGCAGAATTCAAAGGTTGATAGCTGATGGACCTTTGGGTTCATTAGTGGTGGAGGATCTCCCAACCTGCGAATCTTGCTTGGAAGGTAAAATGACCAAGAGGCCTTTCAAGGCCAAGGGGTATAGAGCCAAAGATGTGTTAGAATTGGTTCATTTTGATTTGTGCGGTCCTGTGTCTATCCAGGCAAGAGGTGGCTTTGAATACTTCGTCTCATTTATAGACGATTATTCAAGGTATGGATACATTTACTTGATGCGCCGCAAGTCTGAATGCTTTGACAAGTTCAAAGAATTCAAGGCTGATGTGGAGAACCGTCAAGGTAAAAGTATCAAGACATTACGATCTCATCGTGGTGGCGAGTACCTCTTGGGAGAGTTTAGGAGTTACTTATCAGAGGCTGGGATTCAATCCCAATTGTCTGCACCTGGCACACCCCAGCAGAATGGTGTAGCGGAGCGAAGGAATAGGACTCTTATGGAGATGGTCAGATCGATGATGAGTTATTACGAGTTACCTATTTCGCTCGAGGGTATGCATCGGATATTTATACTTGGTTCCATCTAAATCACTACCTTCTACCCCTATAGAATTGTGGACTGGGCGAAAGCCTAGTCTGAGACATATTCGGATATGGGGGAGTCCAGCACATGTGCTGAAGGCTGATGTTGGTAAGTTGGAACCTCGTACAGAAGTGTGAATGTTTGTTGGCTACCCTACGGGAACGAAAGCTGGTTTGTTTTATAATCCTAGAGATCAGAGGGTGATCGTTTGCACGAATGCCAGATTTCTAGAGGAGGATTATGTAATGAACCACAAGCCCAAGAGTGGGATTGTTCTTGAGGAGTTGACAGGGGAAGTCCTGACTTCAGTACCACCGGTACAAGAGGAAACACCACAAGTCACTGCACCGTGTGTTACAGAGCATACACAGGAGGCACCTCGTCGTAGTGGGAGGGTTGTTAGACAACCCGAGAGATTCATGTTTTTGGGAGAGTCTTCGGACTTAGTCCTTGGTGAACATGAACCTGATCCCTGGACATATGATGAGGCAATCCAAGATAGAGATGTGGTATCTTGGCAAAGTGCGATGAATTCAGAGATAGAATCTATGGATTATAATCAGGTTTGGGAGCTAGTAGAGCCACCCGATGGTGTAAAAACCATTAGATGCAAGTGGATCTACAAGAGAAACAGAGGAGTAGATGGGAAGGTTGAGACCTTCAAAGCTAGGATTGTTGCGAAAGGGTATACTCAGAAAGAGGGTATCGATTATGAGGAGACCTTTTCGCCGGTAGCTATACTTAAGTCTATCCGGATTCTCTTATCTATAGCTGCTCATATGGATTATGAGATTTGGCAGATGGATGTCAAGACAGCTTTCCTTAACGGAAGTCTTGAGGAGAACATCTATATGCGGCAACCAGAGGGATTCATTGCTAAAGGCAAAGAGCATCTTGTATGTAAGCTTAATCGGTCCATTTATGGATTGAAGCAAGCTTCTAGATCTTGGAACATCCACTTTGATGAGGTAATCCAGTCATATGGATTTATTCAAAGTCTGGATGAGCCTTGTGTATACAAGAGATGTGACGGAAACGTAGTGGTGTTTCTTGTACTATACGTAGATGCCATTTTGTTAGTTGGCAACAATATCAAAGTGTTATCAGACGTAAGGGTATGGTTGTCCAAACAGTTTGACATGAAGGACTTGGGAGAAGTGGGACACATCCTTGGGATCAAAGTGATAAGGGATCGCAAGAAAAGGATGTTGTGCTTATCTCAAGCTTCATACATTGACACTATCCTTGCTCGTTTTAGCATGCAGAACTCCAAGAAAGGTTTTCTACCTTTTAGGCATGGAGTTCCTTTATCTAAAGAGATGTGTCCCAAAAAGGAGATAGAGGACATGAAGGCGGTTCCTTATGCTTTGGCAGTAGGAAGCCTTATGTATGCTATGCTATGTACGAGATCGGATATCCATTTTGCCGTGGGCATGGTTAGCAGATATCAGAGTAATCCTGGACAGGGACATTGGACTGCGGTAAAGCATATATTGAAGTACCTGAGAAGGACTAGGGATTATATGCTGGTTTACCGGGCAGATCAATTAGTCCCTTTGGATTACACAGATTCAGATTTCCAATCAGATAGGGACAAGAGTAAGTCTACCTCGGGGTTTGTGTTTACTTTTGGAGGTGGAGCCATAGTATGGAGGAGTGTCAAGCAGAAATGCGTGGCGGACTCTACCATGGAAGCTGAGTATGTGGCAGCCTCTAAGGCAGCTAAGGAAGCTGTATGGCTCAGGAACTTCTTGATGGACTTGGATGTGATTCCTGGTTTGCCCAAAACTATCACAATTTATTGTGATAACAGTGGTGCAGTTGCAAACTCGAAGGAACAACAAGCCCATAAGGCGAGTAAACACATAGAGCGCAAGTACCACCTCATACGAGAGATCGTAAAGCGAGGAGAAGTTGCTGTCGCCAAGATTGCATCAGAGGATAACCTGGCGGATCCATTCACTAAGGCCCTTCCAGTGAAAGCGTTTGATAGGCATGTGGAGGACATGGGGATCAGATGTATGGCAGAGTGATGACAGCATAGTCTTTTAGTATAAGTGGGAGATTGTTGGAATGTATACTGAAAGCCTAGCTCTTTTTGTATGAACATTTTATTTTGAAATAAGAATCACATGATCATTATTTGCATTTTATATATTCATTATATATGTGTGCATATTGTCTAATATTTTACATTGTAGATAACATGGTGCTTGGTGTGGCACAGATGATCATGTTATCAGTACCTTGTAAAATATAAGTAAAGGCTCACAACCAAGATGGTTTTTGACAAACCATTGGCATGGTTGTAGTGTAGCTTGGTATTGTTTTATCTTGAACATAGAGTTACACTAGTACACTTAGGTGTATTGAGTAGGAGCGACATAGAGGTGATTTAATTTAGTACTGACTACATAATTGAATCGGACCTCGGATATTATGTCGTATATGCTCTTAATCCCGATATAATAACGGGCACATGTACTTAGTATTTATTTCTTTGATTTACCAGTGGGTGAGATTTAGATGGATTAAATCAATATACCCGGTAAGTTGGAAAATAATATTATTTACATGGTGTGCAGTTGATTATAGGAGGAAACCATGTCCTATATATTAGGTTTATGATGTCCCCTTGAGGAGCTCATAAGGTTCATCATGTAAACCCAGCTGGTTGACTTAGTCAACATGATGATAAGGTTGAGTGGTACTACTCGAGGAATTAGATGTTAATTAATTGATGGTCAGTAAATCAATTAATTGACGGACATTCGATATCTTAAACCCGGGGAGATTAATGTACAAATAATATATGGAGCCCATATTAATTTATGGGGGTTGGTGAGGTAGTTCAATGATGATCCTCGAGTGGAATGGAACATCATTGATGGATCAAGTTAGTGTGGTTCCGATCCATCGGGTGGCCAAGACCCAACTCCTCCTTATGGTCCCTATCGTAGCCTAACATAATCCTTGTGAAGTCTAGATCCAAGAATGTAAAATAAAACCTTGAACCAATGGTTGGGATTAAATCCCTAGATCCGATGGTTGGATGAAACCCTAGAACCAACGGTTGGGATTAAATCCCTAGATCCGATGGTTAGGATGAAATCCTAGAATCGACGGTTGGGATTAAATCCCTAGATTCGACGGTTGGGATAAAACCCTAGATCCGACGGTTGGGATGAAACCTTAGATCCGACGGTTGGGATGAAATCCTAGATCCGACGGTTGGGATTAAACCCTAGATCCGACGGTTGGGATAAAACCCTAAATCCGACAGTGGAGATTAAATCCATAGATCCGACGGTGGAGATTAAAGGAGGCTTAAGACCTATTCTATAAATAGATTCTTAGGGTTGGGCGGCATATATAATCAAGGATTTGAATTAGAGAATTAGGGTTTGGCTTTTGGAGAAGTGGGCGGCTAGGGTTTGGAGCAAAAGTGGGCGGCAACTTTCTTCTTCCTTCTAGTTGTTGTCGGCGCCCAATTTCATCCATCAATACTTGGCCGGCGCCCATCATTAAGGCCTTTCTCTTCTTCCTTAGCCAGCGGTTCTCCTTCCATTGGTGGCCAGTGGTCTTCCTCCTTCCTTTCTCCTTGGTGGCCGGCGGCAACTCCTCTTCAAGTTGGCCGGTGCTTCATCCAATTGTTTCCTTGGCCGGCGGTTGCACCAAGATCCATAATTTGGTGGCTGGTTCTAGATAGGAAGGTATTTGTGGTTTCTTCTCTTTGTTCGCAGCGGACAAGGTAGAGAAGAAAGTGATCTAGAAGGCTTCTACTCGTGGAGGATCTTCGTCCACACGTCGTCCACGAGAAGGATAGGACATACGATAGAAGATCGTAAGATATAAAGTTATTTTAACTTTATTTACAGATCTGAATATATTCTTTAATATTTTGATTATGCATGTGTGTGTATGAATATATATTGTATAATCATGGACCCCGAAGACAAACACAAAAACCGGTGATCTATCCGTCGTCTCTTCCGCGGCTAACCAACTAGAAGAGTTGTGTTGCTTGAAAAACTAGTTTGTTCAAGCGACCACTCAAGTTGTTAGCACGATGACGAATAGGTTGTACTAAGGAAGCTCATCCCATCCGGATTAATTCTTTGATTAGTGAAAATTTTAATCCGGGGACATGGGAGCCAATGAGCCTCCGAAGCGAAACCCTACAGACTCTACCATGGAGGCTGAGTATGTGGCAGCCTCTGAGGCAGCCAAGGAAGCTGTATGACTCAGGAACTTCTTAATGGACTTGGAGGTGATTCCTGGTTTGCCCAGAACTATCACAATTTATTGTGATAATAGTGGTGTAGTTGCAAACTCGAAGGAACCACGAGCCCATAAGGCGAGTAAACACATAGAGCGCAAGTACCACCTGATATGAGAGATCGTAAAGCGAGGAGAAGTAGCTGTCGCCAAGATTGCATCAGAGGATAACCTGACGGATCCATTCACTAAGGCCCTTCTAGCGAAAGTGTTTGATAGGCATGTGGAGGACATGGGGATCAGATGTATGGCAGTGTGATGACAGCATAGTCTTTTAGTATAAGTGGGAGATTGTTGGAATGTATACTGAAAGCCTAGCTCTTTTTGTATGAACATTTTTATTTTGAAATAAGAATCACATGATCATTGTTTGCACTTTATATTTATTATATGTGTGCATATTGTCTAATCTTTTACATTGTAGATAACATGGTGCTTGGTGTAGCACAGAAGATCATGTTATCAGTCCCTTATAGAATATAAGTAGAGGCTCACAACCAAGATGGTTTTGGACAAGCCATTGGCATGGTTGTAGTGTAGCTTGGTATTGTTTTATCTTGAACATAGAGTTACACTAGTATACTTAGGTGTATTGAGCAGGACCGACATAGAGGTGATTCAATTTATTACTGACTACATAATTGAATCGGACCTCGGATATTATGTTGTACATGCTCTTAATCCCGATATAATAACGGGCACATGTACTTAGTATTTATTTCTTTGATTTACCAAAGGGTGAGATTTCTATGGATTAAATCAATATGCCCGGTAAGTTGGGAAATGATATTATTTACATGGTGTGCTGTTGATTATAGGAGGAAACCGTGTCCTATATATTAGGTTGATGATGTCCCCTTGAGGAGCTCATAAGGTTCATCATGTAAACCCTGCAGGTTGACTTAGTCAACATGATGATAAGGTTGAGTGGTACTACTCGAGGAGTTAGATATTAACTGATTGATTGTCAATAAATCAATTAATTGACGAACATTCGATATCTTAAACACGGGGAGATGGATGTACAAATAATATATGGAGCCCATATTTATTTATGGGGTTTGGTGAGGTACTTCGATGATGATCCTCTAGTGGAATGGAACATCATTGATGGATCATGTTTGTGTGGTTCCCATCCATCGGGTGGCCAAGATCGAACTCCTCCTCATGGTCCCTATCATAGCCTAATATAAACCTCATGAACTCTAGATCAAATGATGGAAAACAAAACCCTAGAACCGACGGTTGAGATTAAATCTCTAGAACCGACGGTGGAGATTAAATTCCTAGAACCGACGGTTGAGATTAAATCTCTTGATCCGACGGTTGAGATTAAATCTCTAGATCCGACGATTGAGATTAAATCTCTAGATCCGACGGTTGAGATTAAATCTCTTGATCCGACGGTTGAGATTAAATCCCTAGGTGGAGATTAAATCTCTAAGATCCGACGGTTGAGATTAAATCTCTAAGATTCGACGGTTGAGATTAAATCTCTAGAACCAATGGAGGAGATTAAACCTAGGCCTAAACCTAACTCTATATATATGGGAGAATAGGTTGGGCGGCAACAAGGATTTGGTTTTTGGAAATTAGGGTTTAGCCTCTCATTGCTTGGGCAGCAAGAAATCCAAAGGAAGAAAGGTTGGGCGGCTAGGGTTTGAAAGCTTGGTTGGGCGGCAACTATAGGAGAAGTGCTCTTCTTCTTCCTAGGGTGTTGCCGGCTCCTTCTCTTTTCCCTATACCTTGGCTGGCGCCCAACATATTCCCTTTATCCTCTTCACTCCCTCTTGGCCGGTGGCACTAAAAGCTAGGGTTTGTCCCTAGTTTGGTTCCTTGGTTGTTTCCATTTAGTTCTCTCTATTCTTGGGGCCGACGACATCAATCCTTTGTGGATTGGTGGTTGGCTCAAGAAAGAAGGGAAAGAGAGTTCTTCTTTCTTTGGATTGAAGAAGATCTAGGAAGCTTCAACTTGTGGAGGATCTTCGCCCACACGAAGTCTACAAGGAGGTTAGGACATACGATAGAAGATCAAGAGGTATAAAAGTTTTATAACTTTTATTATTGATCTTTGCATGTTCTTATTATTTTGATTAGTATGTGTTGATTATACTAGTTTGCATGTGTATGTATTTGTATAATCATGGACCCCGAAGATAAACACAAAAACCGGCGATCCGTCCATCGTCTCTTCCGCGGCTAACCGACTAGAAGAGTTGTGTTGCTTGAACAACTAGTTTGTTCAAGCGATCGCTCAAGTCGATAGCACGACGACGAATTGGTTGAGCTTAGGAAACTCATCAACATATATATATATATACATTTAACTGTGATGTAGTCATGGCCCTACTACGATCTTATCAAGCCAATGAGAAGATCGGACGGTCAACCTAATACTAGTGGCTTCTCCAAGCGCTTCCTTTGACTGCCATGTGTCGTCGGCACCCTTCTCGTAACTTCGTCTACAAGTGGACTTTCCACTGCTCCATTTTGTACAATACAAATATGAAACTCGAGTTACATTCGAGTCTAAAACTATTTACAACTATTTACAAATTTATGAGTCACCTCTCCGTAACGGTCCCGCTAAGCGGTTTCCGGGCGCGATCGCGGGATAAGGGCCCTTTCGGGGATAGGGGCAGCGCCCATACTCACAAAATTAACTTCACGAGTGTCCCTATTATGATCCTACAGTGACTTAAGTCACTTTCCAGAAAACCTAAAGCGAGAACTCGCCGTTTCAGAGAGTTTTTCTCGACGGTTGAAGCCTACAAGTGTCCCAACACTCGTTGCTTCGACTCTTCGAGAAAAATACCCAAAAATTCTATAAAATTAGGAAATTTACAGAAACATAAAAATCTGTAATTTTTATATCTAATATAAAAACTACAAAAATGAAACACATACATGCTTCGCACGTGGCTCTGATACCACTGTTGGGTTTTTCCGAGCCACAAAAACCGCTTTTTGCGTTGCGGAAACCTCGGAAGCCCCGACCACGGATCAGTGCGAAGATGTATTAAAACTAAGACATGTATGTGCTTATATAAAACCCTAGATCTACCTTAAATCTATATGATAAGGACCTTACCCTCGATGCGACGCCCTTTGTAAATCTCGCTCGTCCAAAAGGTTCGCCGGAACTCAAGAGCGTCAAGTGCACACTCCTCTATTGGTATCCACACAAGCAAAAGGTGGAGAAAAGCAATCTTGAGTGTGCTAGCACTCCTTAGATGCTCGGCAAGATGAGAAAGGAGAGAGGGAGAGCTTGAGGGAAGTTGATCCGAGGAAGAAGATGAAGTTAGGAAGAAGAAGATGGAGTTACCCAAAATCAATTTTCCATTTAGATCTAGAAGTGGCCGACCACATTATAACTTGGGAGGTTACATGCATGCATGTAACTCCAATGGCTCTTGGTCTCCCTCATGAGGTGGCACCATATGATAAGTCAATGATGATATGGAGCATCATCATTGACCAATCAAATGAGCTCAATATCTCATATTGACTCATTTGGGCATGGCCATGCACTTCGTGGTCTCACTCTATCAAGAATATCGATGTCACCCCCGTCATATAAGAGCAATAGATCCCATCTACATCACTCACATCCCTCCGCATAATTTGTTACATACCCAGTAATCGCCTTTATGGTCCACCCATTTACGGGTGAAGTTTGCCAAGCCAAAGTATGCAACTCCTTATGTAGGGAACCATGGTGACTTTAGGTCTAAGGACTACTAGTCATACTAATAGCCACATGAGAAAGTATATGACACTCATATAACGATCCATGATACTTTCTCATGGCGGGTCATTCAATATATATTCTCCAATGCATACCCATGTGTCAACTTGATATCTCATATCCATGACTTGTGAGATCAAGTCATCATGTTGACCTACATGCTAGTCTCTACGCATTAACATTGTCCCTGAATGTTAATACTTGACTAGGAATGATTAAGAATAGTGTTCTCTATATCATCTCATTATCGATTCAACCAATCGATTGATATAGATAAGAACCTACTACTCAAGGATATTATTATATTTAGTTATTTGGCACCAATACAAGTAAATATAATAACCATGCCTTTATAAATAGGAATATGATACAATAAAGTCCATACAACAATCATCACATGATTGGCTCTAGGGCTTTCACTAACAATCCCCCACTAGCACTAGTGCCAATCACCGTAGTATCTAATACCCAATGACCTAATGTGACCATCATTCTTTTTCTGTGCCAAAGCCTTGGTCATGGGATCTGCGATGTTAGCCTCTGTGGGTACTCTGCAAATCTTCACATCTCCTCTATCGATAATCTCTCGAATGAGATGGAAGCGCCGTAGTATGTGTTTGGTCCGCTGGTGTGAGCGAGGTTCCTTAGCCTCTGCAATCGCTCCATTATTGTCACAATAGAGCTTTATAGGATCTGCAATGCTAGGAACCACCCCAAGCTCAATAATGAACTTGCGGATCCAAACTGCCTCCTTTGCTGCCTCAGATGCAACGATATACTCGGCTTCTGTTGTAGAATCAGCAACTGTATCCTGCTTCGAACTCTTTAAGCTCACAGCGCCACCATTCAAGCAAAACACGAACCCTGACTGCGATCTATAATCATTCTGGTCAGTTTAGAAGCTAGCATCGTTGTAACCCTTTACAGCTAGCTCCTCATCGCTTCCAAATATCAAGAAATATTCTTTAGTCCTTCTCAAGTACTTAAGAATATTCTTGACTGCTATCCAGTGACGCTCACCTGGATCTGACTAGTATCTACTTGTCATGCTCAAAGCATACGAGACATCAGGACGAGTACACAGCATGGCGTACATGATAGATCCTATAGCAGATGCATAAGGGATCTTATCCATGCGGTCTCTCTCCTCTCTAGAAGAGGGACTTTGTGTCTTCGAAAGACTCACACCATGTGACATCGGCAGAAGTCCCTTCTTTGAATTCTGCATGGCAAACCGTAGTAATACTGTGTCAATGAATGTACTTTGACTTAGGCCAAGCAATCTCTTAGATCTATCTCTATAGATCTTGATGCCTAGAATACAGGCTGCTTCACCTAAGTCCTTCATTGAGAAGCACGTCCCCAGCCAAGTCTTTACAGACTGTAGCGAAGGGATATCATTCCCAATGAGCAGTATGTCATCCACATACAATACAAGGAAGATAACTGTGTTCCCATTAACCCTCTTGTAGACACAGGGTTCATCTTTATTCTTGATGAAACCAAACTGTTTGATCGCATCATCAAATCGAAGATTCCAGCTCCGAGAGGCTTGCTTTAGCCCATAAATGGACCTTTGCAGCTTCCATACTTTCCCAGTATGTTGTGGATCTTCAAAACCCTCAGGTTGTGTCATGTACACATCCTCGAGTAAGTTTCCATTCAGAAACACAGTTTTGACATCCATCTGCCAGATCTCATAATCGTGGTATGTTACAATAGCAAGCAAGATTCGAATGGACTTAAACATCGCCACTGGAGAAAAAGTTTCATCATAGTCAATACCATGAATTTGCTTGAAACCTTTAGCCACCAATCGACCCTTATAGGTATGCGTAAGTCCATCCATGTCAGTCTTTCAACTAAAGACCCACTTACACCCAATGGGTTTGACCCCTTCAGGTGGATCAACTAAAGTCCATACTTGGTTGGTGTACATGGATTCCATCTCAGATCTCATGGCCTCTAGCCATTTCTCAGAATCTGAGCTCATCACAGCTTCCTGATAGGAGGTAGGCTCATTCTCAATGAGCATAACGTCATCATGGTCAGACAAGAGAAATGAGTATCTCTCAGGCTGACGACGTACCATATTAGATCTGCGAAGAGGTAGGTCTACCAGAATAGGTGGTTGTTCCACAACTCTTTGTGCAACAACCTCATCACCCACAACACTTTGTGGTTGTTGTTCAACCTCCATCAAGGCCTCAGTGCTATGGTCCTTATCCTGAATTTTTTCAAGATCGAAGGTACTCCCACTAGTTTTTCTAGAAAAAAATCCCTTTCTAGAAAAACTCTAGTCTTTGCCACAAACACTTTGTGCTGTCTGGGAATGTAGAAGTAATATCCTTTTGTATCCTTGGGATATCCAAAAAAATAGCACCTATCAGATTTGGGTCCCAGTTTGTCTGAGACTTGACGTCGAACGTAAGCCTCACAACCCCAAATCCTCATGAAAGACATCTTGGGATTTCTCCCTGTCCATATCGTATATGGTGTTTTTATCACAGCCTTGGATGGTACACGGTTAAGGGTGAAGGTTGCTGTGTCTAGAGCATATCCCCAAAAGGATATAGAAAGATCTGTGTGACTCATCAAAGAACGTACCATATCTAATTGGGTATGATTCCTCCTTTCGGATACACCATTCCACTGTAGTGTTCCAGGAGGAGTGAGTTGGGATAGAATCCCACACTCAGCTAGATAGTCACGAAACTCATGGCTAAGGTATTCACCACCTCGATCTGATCGAAGTATCTTAATACTCTTGCCAAGCTGGTTTTGTACTTCCTTCTTTAATTCTTTGAACTTTTCAAAGGATTCTGATTTATGTGTCATAAGATACACATAATCATATCTACTGAAGTCATCAGTACATGTAATGAAGTACCTGTAACCACCTCTAGCAGCAACATTGAAAGGACCACATACATCATTATGTATAAGTCCTAACAAATCTGTTGCTCTTTCGCTGTGTCCACTAAAGGGAGTCTTGGTTATCTTGCCTAAAAGGCAAGACTCGCATGTCTCATATGATTCAAAATCAAATGAGTCTAGCAACCCATCCTTATGGAGCAAAGATAAGCGACTCTCATTTATGTGACCTAAGCGAGAATGCCAGAGTTAGGTTTGGTTCAACTCATTTGACTTGAACCTTTTGGCACTTGTGTTATAGATAGGGCTCTCTAAGTCTAGAAAGTAGAGTCCGTTCATTAGAGGTGCACTATAATAGAACATATCATTTAAATAAACTGAACAACATTTGTTCTTTATTATAAATGTAAATTCTTTCTTGTCCAAACAAGAAACCGAAATTATGTTCTTAGTCAATGCAGGCACATAACAACATTCATCTAATTCTAGTACAAGACCAGAGGGCAGAGTAGATCATAAGTTCCTACAGCAACAGCAGCAACCCTTGCTCCATTGCCTACTCGTAGGTCCACCTCGCCCTTTGTCAATGCCCTGCTATTTCTCAGCGCCTGTACATTGGTACAAATGTGAGATGCACATCCGGTATCTAATACCCATGATGAAGAAATAGTTAGATTGACTTCTATAACATTTATACCTGAAGTAGAAGTCTCACTTCTTTTCTTCTTAAGATCTTTCAGGTAAGCTTTGCAGTTACGCTTCCAGTGTCCAGCTTCCTTGCAGTGGAAGCAAGGCCCTTCCTTGGCTACCCCTCCTTTGGGTTTAAGTTCTTTGTCTTTGCCCTTAGCTTGGGACTTTCCCTTACCTTTAGGCTTGCCCTTGCCTTTCTTCTTTTGCACCATCAAAATGGTGTCAGATTTTCCCTTCTTAAGGTTAAGCTCAGCAGTTCTCAACATGCTGAGCATCTCAGGCAGTGGCTTATCAATTTCATTCATGTTATAATTCATGACAAATTGATTGTAGGCTTGTGGCAAAGATTGCAAGATTAGGTCAGTGGCCAGCTCTTGGCCAAGTGGGAATCCCAACCTTTGTAGGTTTTCTACATACCCAATCATCTTGAGTACATATGGACTAACGGGAGTCCCTTCTTGCATTTTGGACCCAAACAATGCCTTAGAGACTTCATATCTCTCGTGCCTTGCTTGTCCTTGATATAGTTGACGAAGATGTTCAACCATATCATAAGCATTCATGAACTCGTGTTGCTTCTGAAGCACAGAGTTCATGGTCATGAGCATTAGACATGACACATCTAATGCATCATCTTGATGCTTCTTGTAAGCATCTTTGTCACCGAGATAGTGAGGTGCCTCGGAATGCTGCCCAAGACGACAACTTTCTTGGGTGAGAACAATTCTCAGGTTCCTATACCAGTCCAGGAAATTTGCTCCATTGAGCTTGTCCTTCTCAAGGACAGAACGCAGAGAAAGAGTGTTTGTGTTTGTCGACATAGTAATCTACAACATACAATGTAGAGAATTAATATCATATTCCTTTTATCATTTAATTAGGCCTTTAATCAAATGATGCTCCCACTGAATTATAGGAATTTTGTAGAATCGAGTTATGGATGTGGTCAAACCAATTACTAGATTCATACAAACTAGCTATAATTCTTGCGGGACAAGATCCACATCATACTAAGCCTTAAGTTAGCTTTGGCTAAATCGCCCAAGACTTAGTATGATCGGTGGGTAACACATTATCGATTACATCTCTATGCAACTCTTGTTTATAGGATCAAGACCCACATTTACAAAAGACCTTGAGTTATCTTTGGCTAAATCGCCCAAGATTTAGTGTAAATGCGATCTTATCCTATCTTTCCAACGGTTGGATTATGCCTATAGTTCTACTCGATCCAATTGAGTTAACTAGTTTTGCTCAATCTAATTGAGCTTACTCTAACCCAAGCATGATAGGCGGGACCAAGATTGTCCCTCCGCACCCTACCAAGATAATATGCGTTGCTCTGCTTTGGCGGATTCAACAATAACAAATGATCGAGGTAGTGATGGGTATCAAGCCTCGGTAGCCATTTTCGAGTTGATTCGATTATGATCTAATCTAATCATAATGTGTATCATATATGCATTTAGGCCTTTATTATCCTATATTAGCATGCATCACATACATACATACATTATTCTAGCATGCATCATATACATACAAGAAAATTATCCTAGCATGCATCATATACATACAAGTATTATTCTACTAGCATGCATCACAAACATACAAGCAAAATCAAATATATATATATATATATATATATATATATATCTATATATATATATATATATATATATATATATATATATATATATATATATATATATATATATATATATATATATATCAACATATATATATATACATTTAACTGTGATGTAGTCATGTCCCTACTACGATCTTATCAAGCCAATGTGAAGATCGGATGGTCAACCTAAGACTAGCTGCTTCTCCAAGCGGTTCCTTTGACTGCCATGTGTCGTCGGCACCCTTCTCGTAACTTCGTCTACAAATGGACTTTCCACCGCTCCATTTTGTACATTACAAATATGAAACTCGAGTTACATTCGAGTCTAAAACTATTTACAACTAGAATTTCAAAAGAAGAGGTACGACGCGCAGGTCGCATACACTATACAACACACACAACCACAAAAATGGCACGCAGGCCGTATTATGAATTACAACACACATATACCAATCAAATTGGGGTCATTGGGCCATGACAATCACAGAATTATACATAATTCTAAATTATATATTTTTATAGAAAATTTCTATAATTTTTCCTATTTTTTTTTTCAAATTTATGAGTCACCTCTTCGTAACGGTCCCGCTAAGCGGTTTCCGGGCGCGATCGCGGGATAAGGCCCCTTTCGGGGATAGGGTCAGCGCCCATACTCACAAAATTAACTTCACGAGTGTCCCTATTATGATCCTACAGTGACTTAAGTCACTATCCCAAAAACCTAAAGCGAGAACTCGCCATTTCAGAGAGTTTTTCTCGACGGTTGAAGCCTACAAGTGTCCCAACACTCGTTGCTTCGACTCTTCGAGAAAAATACCCAAAAATTCTTTAAAATTAGGAAATTTACAGAAACATAAAAATATGTAATTTTTATATCTAATATAAAAACTACAAAAACAAAACACATACATGCTTCGCACGTGGCTCTAATACCACTGTTGGGTTTTTCCGAGCCGCAAAAACCGCTTTTTGCGTTGCGGAAACCTCGGAAGCCCCGTCCACGGATCCGTGCGAAGATGTATTAAAACTAAAACATGTATGTGCTTATATAAAACCCTAGATCTACCTTAGATCTATATGATAAGGATGTTACCCTCGATGCGACGCCCTTCACAAATCCCGCTCGTCCAAAAGGTTCGCCGGAACTCAAGAGCGTCAAGTGCACACTCCTCTATTGGTATCCACACAAGCAAAAGGTGGAGAAAAGCAATCTTGAGTGTGCTAGCACTCCTTAGATGCTCGGCAAGATGAGGAAGGAGAGAAGGAGAGCTTGAGGGAAGTTGATCCGCGGAAGAAGATGAAGTTCGGAAGAAGAAGGTGGAGTTACCCAAAATCAATTTTCCATTTAGATCTAGAAGTGGCCAGCCACATTATAGCTTTGGAGGATACATGCACGCATGTAACTCCAATGGCTCTTGGTCTCCCTCATGAGGTGGCACCATATGATAAGTCAATGATGATGTGGAGCATCATCATTGGTCGGCCATGCCAAGTCATCATCATGACATGGCATTTGGTCAAGTCAAACTTGACCTTTCATCTTCCATCTCAAGTCAAGTCAAACTTGACCTCTAATCTCCCATGGTTGATCAAATCTAACCACTTAACTCAAGTCAATTTAATTTAATGAATCTCTATTCATTAATTTAAATTGATTTGATGAATCAAATCTAAATTAGACTCATTCAACACTTGAATCAACTTGAGTCTAACTCAATTAGTCTAATTTGGATTACTCTTAATCCAATTTGGTTCATCCCATGAACCTAATCCTCCTGGTTCATCATATGAACCTAATCTCCATCTAATTTCCCTTATGTGTGTGACCCTATAGGTTCTTGTAACGTTGGCAATGTTCCTAAACCGATTTAGGAACATAAGCAATGAGCGGTATCTAGCAACACATCATTGCTACCTAAGTTACAAGATTGTTGAGCTCCAACATCACCTTTGTGACTACTAATTGTGACTCTCACAATATGTGACAATGTCCCTCTATCCTTGACATCTAGATTGACTAATCGAGGCATAGACCATGTCATCCTCGGTACAATCTATATCTTGAACTCCAAGTAGACTCACTCTAATCAAATGAGCTCAATATCTCATATTGACTCATTTGGGCAAGGCCATGCACTTCGTGGTCTCACTCTATCAAGAATATCGATGTCACTCCCGTTATATAGAAGGGATAGATCCCATCTACATCACTCACATCCCTCCGCATAATTTGTTACATACACAGTAATCGCCTTTATAGTCCACCCATTTACGGGTGACGTTTGACGAAGCCAAAGTATTCAACTCCTTATGTAGGGAACCATGGTGACTTCAGGTCTAAGGACTACTAGTCATACTAATAGCCACATGAGAAAGTATATGACACTCATATAACGATCCATGATACTTTCTCATGGCGAGTCATTCAGTATATATTCTCCAATGCATACCCATGTGTCAACTTGATATCTCATATCCATGACTTGTGAGATCAAGTCATCATGTTGACCTACACGCTAGTCTCTACGCATTAACATTGTCCCTGAATGTTAATACTGACTCGGAATGATTAAGAATAGTGTTCTCTATATCATCTCATTATCGATTCAACCAATCATCACATGATTGGCTCTAGGGCTTTCACTAACATTTTCCAGCCTTGGCCGACGCCCAAAAGCTCCCTTCTCCTTCTCCTTATGTTCTGGAAACAAGATATAGGGCTTCCCTTGGTGTCTTGGTTGTTTTCAACCATCTTCTCCTTTACCTAGTTGGCCGGCGGCAAGGATAGTTTTATTTCCTTGTTGGTTGTTTCTAGAGAGGAGAAAAACCTTGTTTCTATTCTTCCTCTTGCTTTGGAAGAGCAAGGTAGGAAGATTTGCGATCTAGGATCTTCGACTTTTGGTAGATCGTCGCCCACACGATGTCCAAAAGGAGGAAGGTCATACATTAGAAGATCGAGAGGTATACCTATTCTACTTTCTTCTTTTGTTTATTGCTTGTATTTGTTTTTCAATTATAAGCATGTTATAAATTTGTAAATGGTTAAATAATACTTGGATCCTGAGTATAAACACGAAAACTGGCGATCCGGACATCGTCTATTCCGCGGCTACTCGTAGAATAGATGATGGTCGCTTGAACAACTAGTTTGTTCAAGTGAACTCTCTAAACGAATAGCACGACGATGACTTGGTGATTTGGGCAATCCCTTTTGTCTAGGATTATTTTTTTTTAATCTGGGGACATCGAAGGGATCACCATGGACAAGCTACCGAGGTGAAGTGGGAAACGAAGTTTCCCCTCACGAACTCGATAAGCTAAAACCATTAAATTGGTACGAGAGTTTCCGGGGCAAAACCCCTTCAATTGGTATCAGAGCCAAGGTTTCCGGTTTTGTGTGTTTAGGATTCGATTAATTTTTATGCACTTTTTCATATATTATATGTGTCAGATAACAGTAGGATATGCATAGTTTAACTCTTTGGTTGCAGGCATAAGATCAGACTATTATGGTCATATGTGTGTATTTGATTGTATGTGTGTAAATATTTATTTTTTTGAATCCTCGGGGTTGACGAGGCTAGTATTTAGTTTTTGTAAATTAAATACGGCATTGTTTAGCCACTCTTTATTTTATTTTACTTTCGATCTAGATTTCATGTACACTCTCTCGTGGAGTATGGGATTGATGGATGTAAATTAAAATAGGTTTTAGTCTCGGCTCGGATCTCCGAATGGCTCGTACATTTCGTAGGAGGAGTGGACGAGATGGCGATGCGACGGGAGTCATATTGAAGACAAAAGCCATAATATTTGGAAAAAAAATTATTTTTCATATTTATTGCTTATTGTTTGATATGCATGTCGTAGCCTAGAAAATTTCTCATTTTCAAATTACTAAGTTGGAGAGGGATATTTTTATAAATTCTCACGGCCTCCATTACGATTTGACATGTGATATAAGCAAACTTGCGCGTCGGCTATGAGTGCCTTCCTCCCCATCGGATGGGTTTGTTTGCGGATCACAAGGTCGAATATGGTTATAGGAAATTATTAAGGAGCGTGTGTACTTGCCCATCGTAAGCCACATAACCCGAGATAATAACCTTGTTACCAAGTAATGGTGAACACTTAGATACAAATATAAGTATCCTCCCCATCGGAGTCACTGCTTTTATTTGTAGGGCCGAAGAGAAACCAACTATTAATTTTACTTGTCATAAAGATAGGTTGACAAGATAGTAAAATTAATGGGTAAAACCTCCTCTTACAAATGTAGAATTCGTATACGTCCACACGATCATGGCATACGATATTCTCGGTGTTTAGAGGTGTTGGTTGATTTTAAAATTTATTGTTTGAGGAATCAATAATTTTTTGAAATCTACAATAATGATCTATTTGATTCTTAGGATTTTCAAAAATGACTTTCAGTCCACTTACTATGATACTAAAGGAAATAAACTTACTGTACCCAAATAATGTTGATTGGAAAAGAATCTAGATATTGTCTTATCTGCTAAGGTGTACAAGTATGCACTCTTCGAAGAGTGTCCTCAGGCCATGGTTGCTCAGAAGGTTTCTACTTCTAAGCCAAAAGGCAAGAAGAAGAAGAAACAAGGTGGAGCAAAGATGGTAAGAGGATCTCAGGGAGGAGTGAAGAAGTCGAAAGACAAGTACTTCACTTGCAAGAAGGATGGACATTGGAAGAAGGACTGTCCCAATCCGAAATAGAACAAAGGTATATCCTTTGGTCTTGTCGTTGAAATGTGGTTAGCGGTGTTATCTACCGGCACCTGGTGAGTAGATACGGGAGCCTCTGATTATGTCTGCAATACTTTGCAAGTGTTCCAAGAAATCCGACGACGAGCTAAGGAACAGATTACCGTTTACTTGGGCAATGCCATAATGGTGGCGACCATTACAGTGGGAGAAGTTTTATTTATCTTTTGTGAAAAATAAAACTTTCATTATGAAAAATTCCCTTTATGTACCTTTATTTAGAAATAATTTAATTTCAGTTTCTAAATTGTTTATGGATGGATATTCTATTTCTTTTAATGACAGAGTTGTTATAAAAAGGAATAGGGAGAATATCTCTTCAGGTACATTGATAGGAAATTTGTATACACTTGAACTAAAATCTCCCACGATGCAAATTAAAGTTAATAACTCATCATCTAATTCCAATAAGAGAAAAGAACCTTCGAAGATGAACCAAACATATCTTTGGCATCTTAGGATTGGTCATATTAACCTAAGCAGAATTCAAAGGTTGATAGTTGATGGACCTTTTGGGTTCATTAGTGGTGGAGGATCTCCCAACCATCCAATCTTGCTTGGAGGATAAAATGACCAAGAGACCTTTTAAGGCCAAGGGGTATAGAGCCAAAGATGTGTTAGAAATGGTTCATTCTGATTTGTGTGGTCCTATGACTATCCAGGCAAGAGGTGGTCTTGAATATTTCGTCTCTTTCATAGACGATTATTCAAGATATGGATGACACTACCATTTGATGGTGGTGGTGAGTACCTCTTGGGAGAGTTTAGGAACTAATTATCAGAGGATGGGAATCAATCCCAATTTTTTGCGCCTAGCAAACCCTAGCAGAATGGTGTAGTAGAGAGAAGGAATAGAACTCTTATGGAGATGGTTAGATCGATGATGAGTTATTCTGACTTGCCAGATTCGTTCTGGGGATATGCTCTAGATACGACGGTGTATATTCTGAACTTGGTTCCACCTAAATCAGTGTCTTCTACTCCCACAGAATTGTGGACTGGGCGAAAGCCTTGTCTAAGACATATTCGGATAAGGGGGAGTCCAGCACATCTTTGAAGCGAATCTTTGGTAAGTTGGAACCTAAATGCAGAAATGCTATGTTCGTTGGCTATCCCAGGGGAATGAAGGGTGGATTGTTTTATAGTCCTAGAGATCAGAGGGTGATCGTTAGCACGAACGCCAGATTTCTAGAGGAAGATTATGTGATGAGCCACAAGCCCAAGAGTAAAATTGTTCTGGAGGAGTTAAAAGGGGAAGTCACTTCTTTAGTACCACCGGTACAAGAGGATATACCACATGTCACTGCACCACGTGTCATAGAGGATACACAGGTGATACCTCGTCGTAGTGGGAAGGTTGTGAGACAGCTTGATAGATTCATGTTCTTGAGAGAATCTTCTGATTTGGTCCCTGGCGAACATGAACCTGATCCCTGGACATATGATGAGGCAATCCAAGATAAAGATGCAGTATCTTGGCAAAGTGCAATGAATGCTGAGATTGAATCTATGGATTCAAATCAAGTCTGGGAACTAGTAGAACCACCCGATGGTGTAAAAACCATTGGATGCAAGTGGATCTACAAGAGAAAGAGAGGAATAGATGGGAAGGTTGAGACCTTCAAAGCGAGGCTTGTTGCGAAGTGGTATACTCAGAAAGAGGGTATCGATTATGAGGAGACCTTTTCGCCAGTAGCCATGCTTAAGTCTATTCAGATTCTCTTATGCATAGCATCTCATATGGATTATGAGGTGTGACAGATGGATGTCAAGACAGCTTTCCTTAAATAGAAGTCTTGAGGAAAAGATCTATATGAAGCAACCAGAGGGATTCATTGCTAAGGGCAAAGAGCATCTTGTATGTAAGCTTAATCGGTCCATTTATGGGTTGAAGCAAGCTTCGAGGTCTTGGAACATCCGCTTTGAGGAGGTAAATCAGTCTTATGGATTTATTCAAAGTTCGGATGAGTCTTGTGTATACAAGAGATGTGACGGAAACATAGTGGTATTTCTTGTACTATACGTAGATGGCATTTTGGTGATTGGCAACAATATCAAGATGTTATCGGACGTAAGGGTATGGTTGTCCAAACAGTTTGATATGAAGGACTTGGGAGAGGTGGAACACATCCTTGGGATCAAGGTTATAGGAGATCGTAGGAAAAGGATGTTGTGCTTATCCCAAGCTTCATATATAGACACGATTATGGAGCGTTTTAGCATACAGAACTCCAAGAAGGGTTTTCTACCTTTCAGGCATGGAGTTCCTTTATCTAAGGAGATGTGTCCTAGATCATCTGAGGAGATAGAGGAGATGAAGGTGGTTGCTTATGCTTCGGCAGTAGGAAGCTTCATGTATGCGATGCTCTGTACGAGACCAGATATCTGCTTTGTCGTGGGCATTGTCAGCAGATATCAAAGTAATCCGGGACAGGGACATTGGACTGTGGTAAAGCATATATTGTAGTGCCTGAGAAGGACTAGGGATTATATGCTAGTTTACCGATCAGACCAATTACTCCCTGTGGGTTACATGGTTTGCGACTTCCAATCAGATAGGGATAACAGTAAATATACCTCAGGTTTTGTGTTTACTTTAGGAGGTGGAGCCATTGTATAGAGGAGTGTCCAGCAGAAATGCGTGGCGGACTCCACCATGGAAGCTGAGTATGTGGCAGCCTCTGAGGCGGTCAAAGAAGCTGTATGGCTCAGGAACTTCCTGATGGACTTGGATGTGATTCCTGGTTTGCCCAGAACTATCACAATTTATTGTGATAATAATAGTGCAGTTGCAAACTCGAAGGAACCACGAGCCCATAAGTCTAGTAAACACATAGAGCGCAAGTACCACCTGATACGAGAAATCGTAAAGGAGGTAGAAGTTGTTGTCGCCTAGATTGCATCAGAGGATGACCTGGTTGACCCTTTCACTAAGGCCTTTCTAGCGAGAGCTCTGATAGGCATGTGGAGGGAAGGGGAATCAGATGTATGACAGTATGAAGACAACATAGTCTTTTAGTATAAGTGGGAGATTGTAGGGGTGTATACTGAAAAGTCTATCATTTCTATGAACATCTTTATTTTTGAAATAAGAATCACATGATTATTTTTTGCATATTTTTATGCATATTGTCTAATACGTTACATTGTAGATAACATGGTGTGTGGTGTCACATGGGAGATCATGTTATCGGCTCCTTGTAAAGTATAAGTAAAGGCTCACAACCGAGATGACTTTGGATAAACCATCGGAATGGTTGTAGTGTGATTTGGTGTTGATTTGTCTTGACCATAGAATCACACTAGTGCACTTTGTGTGTATTGAGCAGGACCGACATAGAGGTGATTCGATTCATTGCTGACTACATAATCGAATCAGACCTCAGATATTATTTAATACAAGCTCTTAATCCCGATATAATAACGGGCACATATACTTAGTAGTCATCTCTTTGATTTACCAATGGGCGAGATATATAGATTAAATCGATAGGCTCAGTAAGTTGGGAGATGATATTATTTATACGGTGTACCGTTGATTATAGGAAAAAACCGTGTCCTATATATTAGGATGATGATGTCCCCTTGAGGAGCTCATAAGGTTCATCATGTAAACACTACAGGTGGACTTGGTCCGGCATGATGAAAAGGTTGAGTGGTACTACTTAAGCAATTAGATGTTGATTAATTAATGGTCAGTAATTAATTAATCGATGGACATTCGACGATCTTAAACACGGGGAGAAAATGTACAAATAATATATGGAGCCCATATTATCATATGGGGGTTGGTGAGGTAGATCAATGATGAACCTTTAGTTGATTGGATCATCATTAGTGGATCGGACTTTATGTGGGCTTGATCCATGGGTGGCCAAGACCCAACTCCTCTTCATGGTCCCTAATGTAGCCTATTAACACCTCATGATGCTTAGATCCAATGGATAGAAACAAAACTCTAAGATCCATAGGTAGAGATTAAATCTCTATGATCCGACGGTTGATATTAAATCTCTAGATCCGACGGTTGAGATTAAATCCCTAGAACTAATGGATGAGATTAATTCATGACTTATCCCTAACTCTATAAAAGGATGTCAAGGGAGCTGGCGTGACATAATTGATGAGAGCTAGGGTTTTTGTGAGGCAAGGAAGAGGAATCCTAGTTGAGATAGGATTAGGATTAGGGTTTGGAGGCAAGGGTGGCACCAAATAAGGAAGGTATTCTTCTCTTCTTCTTCCTCTTTTGGCCAACCTCTAGCACCTCTCCAGCCTCTTTTCCAGCCTTGGCCAGCGCTCAAAAGCTCCCTTCTCCTTCTCCTTTGGTGGTGGAAACAAGATATAGGGCTTCCCTTGGTGTCTTGGTTGTTTTCCACCATCTTCTCCTTCACCTAGTTGGCCGGAGGCAAGGATAGTTTTAGTTCCTTGTTGGTTGTTTCTAGAGAGGAGAAAAACCTTGTTTCTATTCTTCCTCTTGCTTTGGAAGAGCAAGGAAGGAAGATTTGCGATCTAGGAGCTTCGACTTTTGGTAGATCGTCGCCCATACGACGTCCAAAAGGAGGAAGGTCATACATTAGAAGATCGAGAGGTATACCTATTCTACATTCTTCTTTTGTTTATTGATTGTATTTGTTTTTCAATTATAAGCATGTTATAAATCTGTAAATGGATAAATAATACTTGGATCCCGAGTATAAACACGAAAACCGACGATCCGGACATCGTCTATTCCGCGGCTACTCGTAGAATAGAGGATGGTCGCTTGAACAACTAGTTTGTTCAAGTGACCTCTCTAAACGAATAGCACAACGATGACTTTGTGGTTTGGGCAATCCCTTTTGTCCAGGATTAAATTTTTTTTAATCTGGGGACATCGAAGGGATCGCCATGGACAAGCTACCGAGGTGAAGTGGGAAGCAAAGTTTCCCCTCACGGACTCGATAAGCTAAAACCATTAAAATGGTATGAGAGCTTCCGGGGCAAAACCCCTTCAAGAAGGAGATCAAGGAGAGAGAACGCCGGCCAAGACTCTAAGGGAAGAGACCCTAGACTTCTTTCCACCAACCAAGGAGAGGAGAAGGACTTGATTTGGATGCCGGCCAAGGGAGGGAAGAAGTGTAGGGATGTATACTGAAAAGTCTATCTTTTGTATGAAGATCTTTATTTTGAAATAAGAATCATATGATCATTATTTGAATATTTTTATGGTTATGCAAAATTATCTAATACATTACATTATAGATAACATGGTGTGTGGTGTCACACGGGAGATCATGTTATCGGATCCTTGTAAAGTATAAGTAAAGGCTCACACCCGAGATGACTTTGGACAAACCATCGGAATTGTTGTAGAGTGATTTGGTATTGGTTTGTTTTGACCATAGAATCACACTAATGCACTTTGAGTGTATTGAGCAGGACCGACTTAGAGGTGATTCGATTTATTGCTGACTACATAATCGAATCGGACCTCAAATATTATTTTGTATATGTTCTTAATCCCGATATAATAACGGGCACATATACTTAGTAGTCATCTCTTTGATTTACCAATGGGCGAGATTTATAGATTAAATCGATAGGCTCGGTAAGTTGGGAGATGATATTATTTATATGGTATGCCGTTGATTATAGGAGGAAACCGTGTCTATATATTAGGATGATGATATCCCCTTGAGGAGCTCATAAGGTTCATCATGTAAACCCTACAGGTGGACTTGGTCCGGCATGATGAAAAGGTTGAGTAGTACTACTCAAGGAGTTAGATATTGATTAATTAATGGTCAGTAACTTTATTAATCGATGGACATTCGAGATCTTAAACACGGGGAGAAAATGTACAAATAATATATGGAGCCCATATTATCATATGGGGGTTGGTTAGGTAGATCAATGATGATCCTTTAGTTGATTGGATCATCATTAGTGGATCGGACTTTATGTGGGCTTGATCCATGGGTGGCCAAGATCCAACTCCTCCTCATGGTCCCTAATGTAGCCTATTAACACCTCATGAAGATTAGATCCAATGGATGAAAACAAAACTCTAGATCCAAAGGTAGAGATTAAATCTCTAGATTTGACGGTTGAGATTAAATCTCTAGATCCGACGGTTGAGATTAAATCCCTAGAACCAATGGAGGAGATTAAATCATGGCTTGAGCCCAACTCTATAAATAGAGATCATGAAGTTGGCAGCAAGATGGATGATGGCTAAAGGGGATTAGGGTTTGCATCCTTTGTAGGCTAGGAATCCTAGTTGGTTTAGGATTAGGTTTGGGTGGCTAGGGTTTTGGGAGCTATGGGTGGGCGGCAACAAGTGGAGGAGTTTTTCATCTTCTTCCTAGGGTGTTGCCGGTTTCTCCCATCTTCCCTCTACCTTGGCTTGTGCTCATCCTAACCTTCTTCCCCACTTCCATGGCCGACCATTAGGAGAGCTAGGATTAGAGTTTGGAGGCTTAGGGTTTAGGAGGCTTGGGTGGCACCAAATAAGGAAGTAGTTTGCTTTCGTCTTCCTATCCTTTTGTGGCCGGTGCCCACAGCCGTATCCCAGCCCTTGGACAGCATCCAAAGACCCCTTCTCCTTCTCCTTATGTGGTGGAAACAAGATATAGGGCTTTCCCTTGGTGTCTTGGCCGGTTTTCACCATTATCTCCTTCTCCTTGTTGGCCGGTGGCAAGCATTCTCCTTGTTGCTTGTTGGTTGGCCATAGGAAGGAGAAGAGCTTTGTTTATATTCTTCCTCTTGCTTTGGAAAAGCAAGGAAGGAAGATTTGCAATCTAGGAGCTTCGTCTTTTGGTAGAGCGTTGCCCACACGACGTCCGAAAGGATGAAGGTCATACATTAGAAGATCGAGAGGTATAACGATTCTCTAATTTTTATATGTTACATGTTTGTATTTGTTTTTAAATTATGAGCATGATATAAATCTGTATATGGCTAAATAATACTTGGATCCCGATCATAAATACAAAAACCGGCGATCCGGACATCGTCAATTCCGCGGCTACTCGTAGAATAGAGGATGGTCGCTTAAACAACTAGTTTGTTCAAGTGACCTCTCTAAACGAATAGCACGACGATGGCTTGGTTGTTTGGGAAATCCCTTTTGTCTAGGATTAAATTTTAATCCGGGGACATCGAAGGGATCGCCATGATCAAACGACCGAGGTGAAGTGGGAAGCGAAGTTTCCCCTCACGGACTCGATAAGCTAAACCATTAAATTGGTATGAGAGCTTCCGGGGCAAAAACCCCTTCAATTGGTATCAGAGCCAAGGGTTCCGGATTTGTGTGTTTAGGATTCGGTTAATTTTTATGCACTTTTTCATATATTATATGTGCCGGATAATAGTAGGATATGCGTAGTTCAACTCTTTGGTTGCAGGTATAAGATCCGACTATTATGGCCATACGTGTGTATGTGATTGTATGTGTGTAAATATTTATTTTGTTGAATCCTCAGGGTTGACGAGGCTAGTATTTGATTTTTGTAAATTAGATACGACATTGTTTATCCACTCTTTATTTTATTTTACTTTCGATCTAGATTTCATGTACACTCCCTCGTGGAGTATAGGATCGATGGATGTAAATTAAAATAGGTTTTAGTCTCGGCTAGGATCTCCGGATGGCTCGTGCATGGCGTAGGAGGAGCGGACGAGATGGTGATGCGATGGGAGTCATATTGAAGACAAAAGCCATAATAGTTGGAAAATAATTTATTTTTCATATTTATTGCTTTTTGTTTGATATGCATGTCGTAGGCTAGGAAAATTCCTCAATTTTAAATTACTAAGTGGGAGAGGGATATTTTTATAAATTCCCACGGCCTCCATTACGATTTGACAAGTGATGCAAACAAACTTGCGCGTCGGCTCTGAGTGCCTTCCTCCCCATCGGATGAGTTTGTTTGCGGATCACAGGGTCGAATATGGTTATAGGAAATTATTAAGGAGCGTGTGTACTTGCCCATCGTAAGGCACATAACCCGAGATAATTACCTTGGTATCAAGTAATCGTGAACACTTAGATACAAATATAAGTATCCTCTCCATCGGAGTCACTGCTTTTATTTGTAGGGCCGAAGAGAAGCCAACTATTAATTTTTACTTGTCAAAAAGTTAGGTTAACAAGATAGTAAAATTAATGGGTCAAACCTCCTCTTACAAATGTAGAATTCGTATACGTCCACACTATCGTGGCATACGATATTCTCGGTGTTTTAAGGTGTTGGTTGTTTTTGAAATTTTATTGTTTGAGGAATCAATAATTTTTCGAAATCTACAGTAATGATCTATGTGATTCTTAGGATTTTCAAAAATGACTTTCATTCCACTTACTATGATATTAAAGGAAATAAACTTACTGTACCCAAATAATGTTGATTGGAAAAGAATCTAGATATTGTCTTATCTGCTAAGGAGTACAAGTATGCACTCTTCGAATAATGTCCTCAAGCCATGGTTGCTCAAAAAGGTTTCTACTTCTAAGCCGAAAGGCAAGAAGAAGAAGAAACAAGGTGAAGCAAAGATGGTGGAAGGATCTCTAGGAGGACTGAGAAGCCGAAAGGCAAGTACTTCACTTGCAAGCAGGATGGACATTGGAAGAAGGATTGTCCCAGTCCGAAACAGAACAAAGGTATATCCTTTGGTCTAGTCGTTGAAACATGGTTAGCGGTGTTATCTACCAGCACCTGGTGTTTAGATATAGGAGCCTCTGATCATGTCTGTAATACTTTGCAGGGGCTCCAGGAAACCCGACGACGAGCTAAAAGGGAGATTACCATTTACTTGGGCAATGCCATGAAGATGGCGGCTATTGCAGTGGGAGAAGTTTTATTTATCTCTTGAGAAAAATAAAACTTAGGTTCTGGAAAATTCCCTTTATGTACCTTTATTTAGAAAGAATTTAATTTCAGTTTCTAAATTGTTTATGGATGGATATTCTATTTCTTTTAATGACAGAGTTGTTATAAAAAGGAATAGGAAGAATATCTGTTCAGGTACATCGATAGGAAATTTGTATACACTTGAACCAAAACCTCCCATGATGCAAATTGAAGTTCATAACTCATCTTCTAATTCCAATAAGAGAAAAGAACCTTCAAAGAAGAACCAAACATATCTTTGGCATCTTAGGCTTAGTCACATTTGTTGGTTCAACAATGCCCCAAGCATTTATATGTTTTGATGTTTGGATAATCATCTAAGTTAGGCAACAAATTATGATCTAATGGTGAACATGATTAAGTGACAGGTAAAGGCAAAGTCCAAGTATGATCTTGGCAAGAGAAGTCCAAGGTAAAGGTTTGGCGGCATAAGACCAAGCATGTTGTCTTGGCAGCATTAAGTCCAAACGGACCTTGGCAAAGGAAGTCCAAAGGCATGTCTTGGCAGCGTAAGTCCAAGCATGTAGACTTGGCGGCGTAAAGTCCAAGCACGCCTTGGAAAAGGAAACCCAAGACATGACAAAACCAAAGGAATCTCTTGGAAGCATAGCGCAAAGGATGAACAAGTCGCGGACTCGGAGGGATCTTGGAGGCGCAAGGCTTAAGGAAGAGATAGAAGGTTGAGTCTAGGTCTAAGGGGTAAAATCAAGTATGAATTACTCATACTTGATGAGTATCGATCGGTCAGTGCTCTCCGAGTCCGGATGAAACTCGACCATCACCGATCGCTTGGTCGCGGCAATGATCGATGTTGCGATCGATCGCCAACGCGATGGCAGTCCACTGATCAAGTTAAATATGGGCACAGAGTGGAGTCACACTCGACTGCAGCCTGTGATAACTCGACTGATCACTCCATCAGTCGACTGATGGATGGATCAGTCGACTGATGAGAATGCCGTTAGATGAAATGACTCAGAATCTCATGAATCTGGCTGTTCAGAAGTCGTTAATCGCGCTGTCAGTCGACTGATGTTGTGCATCAGTCGACTGATTATGCTCCAACGGGAAAATCAGCCTTCTCTCTATAAAAAGAGGGCTGGTGGAGGTTTTTGGGGTTAATCTTATTCTCTGATTCTTCTCCAAAGCCTCCACGAGTTTTCAAGCTTTCTAAGTGATCTTAAATCCCCTCCTCCTCTCTCTAAGCTCAAGTTTCATTCTTTGTAAAGAAGAGGAGGTTTGTTGTAAAGGAAAGCTTCTTAGTGGAATTGCTTGGGTTGATCCACCTTAAGGATCGCCGTGAAGTAGGAGCATTATCTCCGAACCACGTAAAGTCCTTGTTAGCATTTTTCTTTCGTTTTTACTTATATTATTTTTATTTTCTTCCGCTAATCATTCTTGTAGAACTGAAAATGCGCTATTCACCCCCCATCTAGCTTCCAAACGATCTCCAACAAGTGGTATCAGAGCCCGGATCGCATCGGAAGATCTAGCAATCAACCGGAGCAAAGATGGCTTTTCAAGAGGTGTATAGCATGGCGTGGCCTTCGTTCTTCGACGGCAACGACTTCGGCTATTGGAAAGGTAGGATGGAGTATTACTTAATGAATGATATTGAGAATTGGTTTAGTGTTGTAGATGGTTTCGAGAAGGCGGTGGATGAACACGGAGCACCCATACCGACGAAGGATTGGACGAGAGACATGGCCAAGAAGGCTCAAGCCAATGCCAAGGCAACAACCATACTTCAATGTGGTTTGTCAAAAGAGCAACTAAGCAAGGTGGGGCCATTTGAATCGGCAAAGGAGCTTTGGGAGAAGTTGATCGAGCTCAAAGAAGGATCCAAAGAAACAAGAAGGGCCAAGAGAGATCTTCTAATTGGCCAACTCCAAATCTTCTCGATGAAGACCAATGAGACTGTGAGCCAAATGCACGGTCTCTTCAAAGAAGTAGTCACCGGACTACATGTTATAGGTGAGAAGGTCGACAACTGAGACCCTATAAGGTATGTGCTACAAGCTTTCCCTAGAACAACCTTATGGGCCTCAATGGTAGATGCCTATAAGGTCTCTAGGTATCTTTCATTAGTTACATTAGATGAGCTATTTTGTGAATTTCAATTACATGAACAAGCTAACACTTCATCCAAAGAGAAGGGTATAACTCTTTTTGTAGGAAAGAAGGACAAAAAGAAAAAGAAAGAAAAGAAGGAGAAGAAGATGGAGGCAATGGTGGCTCAAACATGGGACACCCTAAGCATGGAGGATTCTTTCGACGATGAAGAAGTATGCCATGACACCCGGAATCTAGCCCTCATGGCATTAGAGGAAGAAGTCGGGAACTCAAGCAAGGAGTCCTCTTCCTCTTCAAGTGACGAATCATCATCAAGTGATGATGATGAGGTAAACAACTCACCTAAAGTAGATTTACTTTACAAGACTATTGCATGCCTACAAAATGCTTTGAATAGATCGAAAACTAGGATTAAGGATTTAAAAATAGAGATTAAATCACTTATGAGTATAGAATCATCTTGTGGTAAGTTATCTAGTGATGAATGTACCCTTAGGGATGAAAATGATGAATTAAGAAAAGAAATAGGTAACTTAAGAGCATGCTTAGAAAAATTTAATAATGGCTCTAAATACCTATACATGATTATTAAGGATCAAAGGGCTATCTACAACAAGGCCGGATTAGGATATAGACCTAAGGAAAAGGAGGTAGTATTTACATCCCTTGTTAGTAGAAAATCCATGATTAAAAGCAAGGGTAGAAAGGCTTGGGTACCTATGAAATTTATAATTGATGCTAGTGGTCCTAAGATTTGGGTACCTAAGGATTGTATTTTTCATGTGATATAGGTAGAAGAACCAAGCTTGTGGATAGTTGATAGTGAGTGCTCAAAGCATATGACCGGTGATGAGAGAAAATTCTCCACTATCAACCACACTAGCAAAGGAAAGGTCTCATTTGGTAATAGCGGCAAACTTAAGATTCTAGGAAAGGGCACAATTGAGGTATCCCCCAATCTTGCCATTCATAAAGTGCTATTAGTTAAAAATATGAAATTTAATTTACTTAGTGTAAGCCAACTATGTGATGCAAACTTTGATGTTAAATTTGATTCCTCAAAATGTTTTATAAGACACAAAACTCCAAATGATTTCATGTTAGTAGGTTTTAGGTAATCAAATATATATTATGTTGATTTATCCTATGCTACTAATGCTTCTACTAAGTGTCTCATTGCAAAAGAGGAAGAAAGTTGGCTTTGGCATAGGAGGCTAGGACACATAAACATGAAGAATATAGCCAAAATAGCAAAAATGAAATTAGTCAAAGGGTTGCCTAAAGTCAAATTTCTCAAGGACAAGATGTGTGATGCATGCCAAGAAGGAAAACAATCAAAAACATCACACAAAGATAAAAATTTACTTAGTACCGCTTTACCTTTAGAACTCTTACATAAGGATTTATTTGATTGTCATAGTACCCCTTCTATTATTGGTAATAAATATTGCTAAGTAATAGTAGATGATTTCTCTAGGTTTACTTGGGTATTTTTCTTGAAAAATAAAGATGGAACCTTAGGAATAATCATAGGATTTAGCAAAAGAGTAGAAAATGAAAGAAAACTCAAAATCAACCGGATCCGTAGTGATCATGGTGGAGAATTTGAGAATTCTAATTTTTTCTACTTTTTCCTTAGAACAAGGGTACAAGCATGAGTTTTCTTGTCCTAGAACACCCCAACAAAATGGGGTTGTGGAAAGGAAAAATCGTGCCCTACAAGAAGCGGCTAGGACAATGCTTAATGCATACTCCTTACCTAGCTATTTGTGGGCGGAAGCGGTTAATACTGCTTGCTATATCCAAAATAGAATATTGATTCATAGGTTTTTAGGAAAAACTCCATTTGAATTGTGGAATGGTACAATTCCAACAATTCATTATTTTAAGGTCTTTGGATGTAAAGTCTATATTTTAAATACCAAAGACAACCTAGGTAAGTTTGAATCCAAAGCGGATGAGGGAATCCTAGTTGGATACTCATCCACTAGTGTAGGGTATTGAGTTTACAATAAAAGGACTCAAAATATTGAAGAATCTTCAAATGTCCAATTTAATGAAACTTCCAATACATACCCTAGGAAATCCCCTATTGATGATGATATTAATTATTAAAATCAAAAAATTACCCAACAATTTAAAGATTTAACCTTAGGGGGAAATGATCAAGGGGGAGGATTAAATCAAGGGGGAGTAAGAGGCGATTCCGATGATGAGCACAGGATTGAGGTTAATCATGATCAAACTCAAATTAATACACCTCCTAAAACTATAAGAGTTCATCAAAATCACCCCTTAGATCAAATTGTGGGTGAATTATCTCAAGGTGTTAGGACTAGGTCATTTCATAGGGATCCCACTAGTCATATTGCTCTAATTTCTCAAATTGAGCCCAAAACAATCAAAGATGCATTACTTGATCCGGATTGGATCTTAGCAATGCAAGATGAATTGGCTCAATTTGAAAGGAGTCAAGTATGGGAGTTAGTTCCTAGACCTAATGAAAACACCATCATTATTACAAGATGGGTCTTTAGGAACAAACTAGATGACCAAGGAAATATCACTAGAAATAAAGCAAGATTAGTTGCTGTTAGTGCAGGGGCACTAGATAATCGAACCTGTGTTTTGATTATGGCAAAGACACAAAGTTAAGTTTACATCGTTATCTCACGAGCTATCGAGTGTGCAGAAAAGTATTAAAGCTGGAGCTGAAGGCTAGTGACACTCGGAGGAAGCCGCGGTGGTCGGGCGACACTCGAGTGACTTCGGAAGGAGCCGAAGGAATCGAGTGGAAGGCCGGAAGCGAGAGCTACTATCGAGGTAAGCTCGTGTGAGTGAGAGATTGTAAGGTCGTGTCCTCTTTACGGGGACAATCGTAGGCGGCGATTCGACTAAGACTTCCTGTGGAAGGTTTAGGTCGAGATCGGATGGTTAGAAACCGTCGTATTTATCATTTTCCGAGCTAACCTCTTATTGCAGGGAAGTGGCCAAGCTGGGAGTCGACTGCTGGACATGGAGCAGTCGACTAATTGTTAGTAATATATGAGAGATGTCCTAAGGCAATCGCCTTATGTATGAACCATTTATATGATAAATGAAGATTCACTATTTGAGTATACATGTTTTATGTATTTGATTGGATCTTAAACTCATTTACTGAATGTCCTCGATACGATTCACAGCATGAGAGAATTTGTGATTGGATCACAACTAGTGAGTATCTCTACATGTGTAATTGTGATGTATCGGAATTATCCCTAGTCGATGAATTGATGGATTTGGACACCATCAATTCTGTCGAGACTAGCACGAGGTATACTCCTTGGTGTATCCAAGCAGCTGATTCTCACTGGCTGGAGACATAGTGATGTCCGGAGTTAATCGTGGATGATAGTTATGGTAACTAGTTCATTGGAGTGACCAGCCGTAAGACTTCTTATGGTTCTCTGCATATATAGATATGTCAATGAAGTTCTTACTGTGGCTTAAGTGCGATGTTCCTTTGACTTGCGGTATTCAAGTCATCTTGATCATGGAGACTTATGCTTTGACATCTTAAGCAAACATCTCCGAGGAGATGTGGACCCGGGATGATTGGGTATAAGTCAAAGTGATCGAAGGTGTTTGAATAGCCTATAAAGGATTCACCACTCCTTGCGAGGAGATGTATACCCATGGCCTCTCGTCAGATTGTTACTAAAGTCTTTGGCCAAAGCATTACATGTTTAGAGTAAAGTACTCTTCGATACATGTGGAGTAACTAGAATCCGTAGGACGAGGAAATGATACTTGGGCTAGGTGTGACGTAGTCAGCCTAGTGGGGACTGACACAATAGACCATGTCCTGAACCAAGTGGGTATAAGTCGAGTGAAGGGAATGGGGCACGATTCATTCGAGCTATCAAGGGTTTCGTAAATAGTTCGATTAACCGTTGATCTTTTCGGTTAATTGGGGATCATGATGTACTACTAGGTGCCACTCATGATCATTCTATAATTAATGGTTAATTATAGACGGCCAACATAAACCGAGAACCTATTTGGTCACACGCACAACGAGTGTAATCCAAAGGATTTAAAACGAGCTTGAGAATGGGATTCTCAGACCGAGAGAAACTATGTTTGGTTGGACCAAACATAAAGCGAGCATAAAATTGTTTCAGTCACAATGGAAGCGTGGATGGGCCGTGTCTTATGAAGACATAATGGATGGACCAAAATGGTTTGGTTCTAATCCAATGGATGAGAATAAACCAAAGGGCTTGGTTTATATTAAACGAATGAACCAAAGGTTGGTTCGGTTCGTTTTAACTTAAAATAAACCATCATGGTTTGGTTTATTTTAACTTATCTTGATGGAGCGGGTTAACGGGCTTTATGGATATGATCCATTAACCATTAAGAGAATTAGTTCTCTATAAAATAGGGCTTAAACCCTAATCCAAAACCCTAATCTAGTTTGGCCGCCCAACATAGTTGCCGCCCACCTCCTTGGTGATTTCGGCGCCCAACTACAAGCTACCGCCGCCCAGCTTTGTGCCGCCGTCCAAGACCCTTGCCGGCGTCCAAGCTCCAGCCGGTGAACCTCCGGCGACCCTCCGGTGATCTCCTATAGGTTCGGCATCAAGGTGAGCCTTTTCTCTCCTTGTTTTGGCCGGCGCCTACTCCTCCACCAAGCTGTCCAGTTTTCTGGATAGCTCCTCCTCCTCTCGTCGGAGCGTCGTTTGGACGACGGTTAGTGCTCCGACAGCGGCTAACTTACCGGGGATTTGATCTCCGATAATCCTCTGAGGTGGAGGACGAAGGATTCGTCAAACGGTTGACGAATACCTCTCCGGAGAAGCGAGTTTTGAGAACTCGTTTTAGGATCCGAATTTGGATTCGGATCGTGATCATCTCTCGATCACGTCGTCTTCAACACGAGGCTAGTAACCCGTACGAAGACGAAGCTCGTGACTTAGCGAAGTCATCCCGAGGAGCTCGGCGTGGATACGGAAAGAGACGATTCTTACGAGGATCGTTCCGGTTGATGCCGTTCCCGCTACACGTCATACGGAAGGTATAACGTAGTTTAATTTCCTTTTATTGCAAATTTTAATTTACGGTTATGTCTACACTTGTTGTAATAGCATGCGTGTGTTGTGTGTGTTGTAATAAATATAGATTTATTAATTTTAATTGCTTCCGCTGTGCTCATGTTTACGAAACATGATCGAACACACACACGCCGCGGTGCCGGAAACCCAACAGTGGTATCAGAGCCCAGGTTGTGTTTCGACATAATCGTAAAATGGTTTTGCGATAGTCATAATGTATTTCTGGAAATTTTCTAATTTTGAAAATTTAGAAGTATTTATGGAAATTTTTTAATTTTGGAAAGTGTAGAAGTATTTATGGAAATCTTCCACTTTTGGAAAGTTGGAAGTATTTATGGAAATTGATATTTTCCATAAATAAAATATTTGATTAGATTCTGGAAATTTGTTTCCTAATTTAATCATGATTTGATTTGGGAAATCAAATCTTAAAATATTTTATTTCCATAAGTAGTTTTAATGATTTACTAAATTGGTTTCCTAAATAGATTTTCCTTAATCAAATAATTCCATGAATAAAATATGTGATTAGATTTGGAAATTTGTTTCCTAATTTAATTATGATTTGATTTGGAGAATCAAATCTTAAACATATTTTATTTCCATAAATAGTTATGACATATAAGGAAATATATACATGACATAATTGTATGTCATGTAATTGCATTAGATGCATAACATTATGCCATGCGTGTTGTGACATGTAGATGTATGCCATGTATGTCATGCCATGTAGATAATAGTTATTTGCATGCAAAGAGGATGAGACATAAAAACCCTAACTCAATATTAAAGCCTACACCTTCCATTAATATGGTTAGAACCAGAGTTCTGTTTCTTGTTTGGGTTGTTGGACTCACTCCAAGCCCAGCTTCAACCTGAACATGTTCAAATCATTGGAATAGTTTAACTCTAATATGGTAAGAGTCAGAGGTCAATCGTTAGTTTGGGTTGTTGGACTCACTCCAAGCCTGGCTAATTGGTTGAATGCGCTCTAACCATATTAAAACTATTTCGCGATTAATGGGTCGGCTTTAACTTGGAGCATCGATTTGTTGGACTCACTCCAAGGTCGATGTGAAGAGAGGTGAAGTTGGGTGCTATGTATATGATGCATACTTGTTAATGTGTTAACAACCCAATGTATGTGTAAACATTCAATTAGTTGATAGCACATTATGATAGTTACATATACAAGATATGTAATCGGTATACTTGATACCCACCATCATAGCTAAGAATGGTTTGTTGGACTCACTCCAAGGTTGTTCTTATCTATGATGGATATCAGCCCATTCGGAGAAGGACCTACGATCTCCCGAAGTGATTTTAAGGGTTTTTGAAATTCGAAAAATGAATGGGATTTATAAATGTATATTGATGCATTTTAAAATCATCTTTCTCATATATGCTCGTTTTGTATTTTTAAGTTAATATATTGATCATGATGTGTTTGAATTTGCGTTCCATTTTGGATTCAAATAAATTGACTGGGCCGAACTTCTTGGACTAGCTTAGAAACTTGAGAATTGTTCTCAAGGTGGAAAAGCTTGTGTGTGTCCTCGAAGCGCCTCTTCCCGCCCGTCCTAGTGACGATGCAACTCTGGACCAATTGTTGGCCTATCAGAAACATGTGAGTGATTCTGAACAAATGAGTTGCATCATGCTAGCCACGATGGAACCCAAGCTACGAAAGCAGCATGAGCATATGGATGCTCATATCGTAGTCCTTCATCTTTGTGAGTTGGTTGATGAGCAAGTGAGATTCGAAAGGTTCAAAGTCTCAAATCTCCTCTTCACCTCTGAGATGCTAGGAGGTTCATCTGTGGTACTGCTCAATATGCTGAAGACTGTGGAGTCTTCTGAGAAGCATGAGCAGGGGACGGTGCT
Organism: Wurfbainia villosa; assembly: GCA_025175895.1. Classification (NCBI taxonomy): domain Eukaryota; kingdom Viridiplantae; phylum Streptophyta; class Magnoliopsida; order Zingiberales; family Zingiberaceae; genus Wurfbainia; species Wurfbainia villosa. The sequence continues at coordinate 43,331,227 of CM045999.1, read as the reverse complement.
GTTAGTTGATTCCTCGAAGAAAGGTTCTAAGAGGAAGTCAAAGGAACAACAGAAGGGAAAGAAGAGAAGGGCTAAGAAGGTAGAACTAGCACAAAAGGAAACTTGCCATCATTATGGCAAGGAGAGCCATTTGCGAAGAAAATGTAAGATTCATCTTGAGTCCGTGAAGAAGGATAAGGCATCGGATGCCCCATCTTCTTCAGAAATCTTCTTTATTGATTGTCAATCTATTTCCTCAGACACTTGGGTATTTGATACTGGGTGTGGCTCACATATATGTAATGACATACATGGGCTAAGGAATAGAAGAAGACTCATCAAGGGGATAGTCAAATTTACGTGTTGGGAATGGAGCAACGGTTGCTGCACTCGCCATTGGAACGTATTTGTTGGAACTCCCTGTAGGACTTGTCTTAGAACTGGGCAATTGCTTTTATGTTCCTTCGTTGATAAAGAACATCATTTCTATTTCTTGTCTAAATAGAAATGGGTTCCATTTGACTTTTAGTAACAATTGTTGTTACATAACATTGAATGGAGTTCATTATGGGATTGGAACTTTAAGCAATGGTGTTTATACGTTGGACGTATCCAGTGACATTTACAATATCGAAGCGAGCAACACGCGTGCTCGAAAGGATAATCAAATAGACTCCTATATGTGGCATTGTCGTCTTGGCCATATAAGCAAAAACCGCATGTCCGAATTACACCGATGTGGAATTCTGGAATCGTTTGAATTAGATTCATACGATACATGCGAATCATGCTTAAAAGGCAAGATGACTAAGTTACCTTTTACTGGAAAAGGTGAACGAGTGGGAGAGTTACTAGGTCTAATACATACTGATGTATGTGGACCTATGTCAACTCAAGCATTAGGAGGCTATAGCTACTTCATTACCTACACCGATGATCACTCACGGTTTGGGTATGTGTTCTTGATGAAACACAAGTCTGAAACCTTTGAAAGGTTCAAAGAATTCAGAAATGAAGTAGAGAAACAACATGACAAGAGTATTAAAAAAACTTCGATCGGATCGAGGTGGTGAATACTTAAGTCAAGAGTTTCTTGATTATCTAAGAGACAATGGCATATTGTCTCAATGGACTCCGCCCTATACACCACAGCATAATGGTGTATCTGAGAGGCGTAACCGGACCTTGTTGGACATGGTCAGGTCAATGATGAATCATGCGACTCTTCCCAAGTCCTTTTGGGGTTATGCAATCTGCATACTGCTTACTTGTTAAACAGAGTCCACCAAGGTAGTCTCTACTACTCCATATGAGATATGGGCTAGTAAGAAACCTCATGTATCTTACTTGAAGATATGGGGTTGTCTCGCTTATGTGAAGCTGATCAGACGTATAAATTGGATGCTAAGTCTGATAAATGTCTATTTATTGGATACCCTAAGGAAACAAGGGGTTACCAATTCTATCATCCTGTGGAACAAAAGGTGTTTGTTTCAAGGCATGTTGTGTTTCTAGAGAAAGAGTTTCTCTTGCAAGAAAACAGTGGGAGTGTCGTCGAGCTTGAGGAGGCTCGAGAGACTCAAATAGACATTGATGAGATACCTGGTGAAGCACAACAGCCGACAACTCATAGTGATGAGCAATTGACTGGACCTATTGTAACACCACATCTTCGTAGATCTGGTAGAACACGCAATATTCCTGAGAGATATGGATTTCTCGTAAGTGAATCGAACGACGTGTTACTCATTTATGATGAGGAGCCTACCAGTTATGAAGAAGTGCTGACAAGTTCAGAAAGGGATAAGTGGCTTGGTGCCATGAAGTCGGAAATGGATTCCATGTATGAAAACCAAGTTTGGAACTTGGTTGACCCACCTGAAGGGATAAAGCCTATAGGGTGCAAGTGGGTTTTCAAGAAGAAAACCGACATGGATGGTAATGTGATTACCAATAAGGCTAGATTGGTGGCGAAAGGATATCGTCAAAAACAAAGTGTTGATTATGACGAAACCTATTCGCCTGTAGCTATGCTTAAATCCATTCGGATGCTCCTGGCCATAGCGGCTCATTATGATTATGAGATATGGCAGATGGATGTGAAAACAGCTTTCCTTAATGGAAACCTGCTCGAGGACGTGTATATGATACAGCCTGAGGGTTTCACATCGGTTGATATAACCAAGGTATGCAAATTGTGACGGTCCATTTATGGATTGAAGCAAGCATCCAGGAGCTGGAATATCCGTTTTGATGAGACAATCAAAAAGTTTGATTTCTCCCAAAATCCAGACGAACCTTGTGTGTACAAGAAGGTTAGTGGGAGTGCAGTCGTGTTCCTAGTATTATATGTCGATGACATATTACTTATAGGAAACGTTGTTTCAATCTTACAGTCAGTTTAGATTTGGTTATCCAAGACATTCTCCATGAAAGACCTGGGAGAAGCAACCTACATCCTCGGGATTAAGATCTATAGAGATAGATCGAAACGGTTGCTTGGTTTTTCGCAGTCTACATATATAGACCGAGTGCTAAAGAGGTTTAGCATGTCGGAATCCAAGAAAGGTTTCCTACCCATCAGGCATGGTGTACACCTTTCGAAGTCTATGTGTCCGCGCAAAGAAGACGAGAGGATTTGCATGAGTAAGATTCCCTATGCATCCGCAATAGGATCTATCATGTATGCTATGTTATGTACAAGGCCCGATGTATCGTATGCTCTGAGTGTCACGAGCAGATACCAGTCTGATCCAGGAATGGATCATTGGGTGGCTGTTAAGACAATCCTTAAGTACTTAAGAAGAACTAAGGATGTGTTCCTAATATATGGAGAAGGGTACATGGTGATACGTGGGTATACGGATGCCAGCTCCAGACAGACAAGGATGATTCCATGTTTTTGTTTGGGTATGTATTCACCTGGAATGGAGGCACAATAAGTTGGAAAGGTTCCAAGCTTGACACTATAGCGGATTCTGCCACTAAGGCAGAATACATTGCGACTTTAAGGCGAAAAAAGCGGTTTGGATCAAGAAGTTCATCTCGAACTTGAGTTGGTCTCATCGATCCAAACATGTATGCCGCGCTATCATCTTATCGGAGAGATCATCGGTAGGGAACGAAATACAAATCGAGAAAATTCCCACTGAAAGGAACTTAGCGGATCCTTTGACTAAAGCATTACCTCAAAGTAAGTTTGAGGGTCATGTTAGAGCTTATGGTATTGGATACCGTAGCGATTGGCATTAGGCCAAGTGGGAGTATGTTAGTAATATATGAGAGATGTCCTAAGGCAATCGCCTTATGTCTGAACCATTTATATGATAAATGAAGATTCACTATTTGAGTATACATGTTTTATGTATTTGATTGGATCTTAAACTCATTTACTGAATGTCCTCGATACGATTCACAGCATGAGAGAATTTGTGATTGGATCACAACTAGTGAGTATCTCTACATGTGTAATTGTGATGTATCGGAATTATCCCTAGTCGATGAATTGATGGATTTGGACACCATCAATTCTGTCGAGACTAGCACGAGGTATACTCCTTGGTGTATCCAAGCAGCTGATTCTCACTGGCTGGAGACAGTGATGTCCGGAGTTAATCGTGGATGCTAGTTATGGTAACTAGTTCATTGGAATGACCAGCCGTAAGACTTCATATGGTTCTCTGCATATATAGATATGTCAATGAAGTTCTTACTGTGGCTTAAGTGCGATGTTCCTTTGACTTGCGGTATTCAAGTCATCTTGATCATGGAGACTTATGCTTTGACATCTTAAGCAAACATCTCTAAGGAGATGTGGACCCGGGATGATTGGGTATAAGTCGAAGTGATCGAAGGTGTTTGAATAGCCTACAAAGGATTCACCACTCCTTGCGAGGAGATGTATACCCATGGCCTCTCGTCGGATTGTTACTAAAGTCTTTGGCCAAAGCATTACATGTTTAGAGTAAAGTACTCTTTGATACATGTGGAGTAACTAGAATCCGTAGGACGAGGAAATGATACTTGGGCTAGGTGTGACGTAGTCAGCCTAGTGGGGACTGACACAATAGACCATGTCCTGAACCAAGTGGGTATAAGATGAGTGAAGGGAATGGGGCACGATTCATTCGAGCTCTTGAAGGGTTTCGTAAATAGTTCGATCATGTTGATCTTTTCGGTTAATTGGGGATCATGATGTACTACTAGGTGCCACTCATGATCGCTTCTATAATTAATGGTTAATTATAGACGGCCAACATAAACCGAGAACCTATTTGGTCACACGACAACGAGTGTAATCCAAAGGATTTAAACGAGCTTGAGAATGGGATTCTCGATCGAGAGAAACTATGTTTGGTTGGACCAAACATAAAGCGAGCATGAAATTGTTTCGATGCAATGGAAGCGTGGATGGGCCGTGTCTTATGAAGACATAATGGATGGACCAAAATGGTTTGGTTCTAATCCAATGGATGAGAATAAACCAAAGGGCTTGGTTTATATTAAACGAATGAACCAAAGGTTGGTTCGGTTCGTTTTAACTTAAAATAAACCATCATGGTTTGGTTTATTTTAACTTATCTTAATGGAGCGGGTTAACGGGCTTTATGGATATGATCCATTAACCATTAAGAGAATTAGTTCTCTATAAAATAGGGCTTAAACCCTAATCCAAAACCCTAATCTATTTTGGCCGCCCAACATAGTTGCCGCCCACCTCCTTGGTGATTTCGGCACCCAACTACAAGCTGCCGCCGCCCAGCTTTGTGCCGCCGTCCAAGACCCTTGCCGGCGTCCAAGCTCCAGCCGGTGAACCTCCGGTGATCTCCTATAGGTTCGGCATCAAGGTGAGCCTTTTCTCTCCTTGTTTTGGCCGGCGCCTACTCCTCCACCAAGCTGTCCAGTTTTCTGGATAGCTTCTCCTCCTCTCGTCGGAGCGTCGTTTGGACGACGGTTAGTGCTCCGACAGCGGCTAACTTACCGGGGATTTGATCTCCGATAATCCTCTGAGGTGGAGGACGAAGGATTCGTCAAACGGTTGACGAATACCTCTCCGGAGAAGCGAGTTTTGAGAACTCGTTTTAGGATCCGAATTTGGATTCGGATCGTGATCATCTCTCAATCACGTCGTCTTCAACACGAGGCTAGTAACCCGTACGAAGACGAAGCTCGTGACTTAGCGAAGTCATCCCGAGGAGCTCGGCGTGGATACGGATAGAGATGATTCTTACGAGGATCGTTCCGATTGATGCCGTTCCCGCTACACGTCATATGGAAGGTATAACGTAGTTTAATTTCCTTTTATTGCAAATTTTAATTTACGGTTATGTCTACACTTGTTGTAATAGCATGCGTGTATTGTGTGTGTTGTAATAAATATAGATTTATTAATTTTAATTGCTTCCGCTGTGCTCATGTTTACGAAACATGATCGAACACACACACGCCGTGGTGCAGGAAACCCAACACTAATGCCCATCAGTCGACTGATGGCGATGATTCAGCTTTTGTGCTAGGTCAAATCGGATAATGTTTGACGCGGCCACTTCGCGATAAAATTTGGAAAACTTCATGATCCATTCCGAAAAAAGAGGAGACAAATTCAGAGGCCAAAATCTATAAAAGGAGGGGAGGATTCCACTCCAAACACATCAAGATTATTCATCAAGTGCTCCTACAACGCCAACGCTCCAACACCGTCATAACGCTGACACGACGACAACCTCAGATCTTTTTCGTCGGCAGCAACATCTAGTAATTTATTTTAATATTGTATTCATTGTTTTTATTCGTAACGAGGTGAGGTAGGCTTGTTGCCTCATCCTCGTATTCCTAGATTATGTGATCGTTGTCTCCTACCTCCAACGAGGAGGAGACGTTATAGTGCTTTGCCCTCCGTACGCGGTCTAGGACCGATAGGGCCTTGGAGTAGCAACCGCTGGGTTGTGAACCAAGTAAAATAAATGTGTCATTTTATTTTCCGTTGTGCTTACTTATTTACTTGTGTCTCAACGAACGAATTCGACGAAAGATTTGCGATCGCTATTCACCCCCCCCCCTCTAGCGACGCTTCTCGATCCAACAGTTGCAAGGGGTTTTAATCAAGTTGAAGGACTTGACTATGATGAAACATATGCCCTGGTTGCTAGATTAGAGTCTATTAGAATACTATTAGGGTATGCCTTCTATATGGGTTTCAAACTCTATCAAATGGATGTCAAATCGGCATTCCTAAATGGGTTTATTAAGGAAGAAGTATATGTAGAACAACCTCCCGGGTTTGAAAATATGGACTATCCAAACCATGTATACAAGCTTAGGAAAGCATTGTATGGTTTGAAACAAGCTCCCCGGGCTTGGTATGAAAGATTATCATCTTTCTTAATTTCTAAGGAATTTAAAAGGGGTAGTGTAGATCAAACTCTATTTATAATGTCAACATCAACGGACATCTTTGTAGCCCAAGTATATGTTGATGATGTTGGGTTTCCGGCACCGCGGCGTGTGTGTGTTCGATCATGTTTCGTAAACATGAACACAGCGGAAGCAATTAAAAATAATAAATCTACATTTATTACAACACACACAACACACGCATGCATTTTACAACAAGTGTAGACATAACCGTAAATTAAAATTTGCAATAAAAGGAAATTTATCTACATTATACCTTTCGTATGACGTATAGCGGGAACGGCATCAACCGGAACGATCCTCGTAAGAATCGTCTCTATCCGTATCCACGCCGAGCTCCTCGGGATGACTTCGCTAAGCCACGAGCTTCGTCTTCGTACGGGTTACTAGCCTCGTGTTGAAGACGACGTGATCGAGAGATGATCACAATCCGAATCCAAATTCGGATCCAAAACCGAGTCCTCAAAACTCGATTCTCCGGAGAGGTATTCGTCAACCGTTTGACGAATCCTTCGTCCTCCACCTCAGAGGATTACCGGAGATCAAATCCATGGTAAGTTAGCCGCTGTCAGAGCACTAACCGTCGTCCAAACGACGCTCCGACAACAACGAAACAAGCTGTCCAGAAAAACTGGACAGCTTTTGGTGGAGGAATAGAGGCCGGCCAAAGGAGATGTGGAGCTCACCTTATCACCGAACCTACAAGAGATCACCGGAGGGTCGCCGGAGCATCGCCGGCTGAAGCTTGGATGCCGGCGGCAATGAGGTGGCAGCAGCTCCATGAAGTTGGCGGCAACACCATGTTGGGCGGCAACAACAAAAGGAGGCTAGGGTTGGGCGGCCAAAACTTCATTAGCCTTAGGGTTAGGGTTTAAGCCCTATTTTATAGAGAACTAATTCTCTTAATGGTTAATGGATCATATCCATAAAGCCCGTTAACCCGCTCCATTAAGATAAGTTAAAATAAACCAAACCATGATGGTTTATTTTAAGTTAAAACGAAACGAACCAACTTTTGGTTCATTCGTTTAAAATAAACCAAACCCTTTGGTTTATTCTCATCCATTGGATTAGAACCAAACCATTTTGGTCCATCCATTATGTCTTCATAAGACACGGCCCATCCACGCTTCCATTGCGACTGAAACAATTTCATGCTTGCTTTATGTTTGGTCCAACCAAACATAGTTTCTCTCGGTCTGAGAATCCCATTCTCAAGCTCATTTTAAATCCTTTGGATTACACTCGTTGTGCGTGTGACCAAATAGGTTCTCGGTTTATGTTGGCCGTCTATAATTAACCATTAATTATAGAACGATCATAAGTGGCACCTAGTAGTACATCATGATCCCCAATTAACCGAAAAGATCAACGGTTGATCCAGAACTATTTCTGAAACCCTTCAGTAGCTCGAATGAATCGTGCCCCATTCCTTTCACTCATCTTATACCCACTTGGTTCAGGACATGGTCTATTGTGATCCCTCACTAGGTCGACTACGCCACACCTAGCCCAAGTATCATTTCCTCGTCCTCTGATTCTAGTTACTCCACATGTATCGAAGAGTACCTTACTCTAAACATGTAATGCTTTGGCCAAAGACTTTAGTAACAATCCGACGAGAGGCCATGGGTATACATCTCCTCGCAAGGAGTGGTGAATCCTTTATAGGCTATTCAAACACCTTCGATCACTTCGACTTATACCCAATCATCCCGGGTCCACATCTCCTTAGAGATGTTTGCTTAAGATGTCAAAGCATAAGTCTCCATGATCAAGATGACTTGAATACCGCAAGTCAAAGGAACATTGCACTTAAGCCACAGTAAGAACTTCATTGACATATCTATATATGCAGAGAACCATATGAAGTCTTACGGCTGGTCACTCCAATGAACTAATTACCATAACTAGCATCCACGATTAACTCCGGACATCACTATGTCTCCAGCCAGTGAGAATCAGCTGCTTGGATACACCAAGGAGTATACCTCGTGCTAGTCTCAATAGAATTGATGGTGTCCAAATCCATCAATTCATCGACTAGGGATAATTCCGATACATCACAATTACAAATGTAGAGATACTCACTAGTTGTGATCCAATCACAAATTCTCTCATGCTGTGAATCGCATCGTGGACATTCAGTAAATGAGTTTAAGATCCAATCAAATACATTAAACATGTATACTCAAATAGTGAATCTTCATTTATCATATAAATGGTTCATACATAAGGCGATTGCCTTAGGACATCTCTCATATATTACTAACAGACTCCCACTTGGCCTACTGCCAATCGCTACGGTATCCAATACCATAAGCTCTAACATGACCCTCAAACTTACTTTGAGGTAATGCTTTAGTCAAAGGATCCGCTAAGGTCCTTTCAGTGGGAATTTTCTCGATTTGTATTTCGTTCCTACTGATGATCTCTCTGATAAGATGATAGCGGCGAAGCACATGTTTGGATCGCTGATGAGACCAACTCAAGTTCAGAGATGAACTTCTTGATCCAAACCGCTTCTTTTACTGCTTCCAAAGCTGCAATGTATTCTGCCTTAGTGGCAGAATCCGCTATAGTGTCAATCTTGGAACCTTTCCAACTTATTGTGCCTCCATTCCAGGTGAATACATACCCAAACAAAAACATGGAATCATCCTTGTCTGTCTGGAGCTGGCATCCGTATACCCACGTATCACCATGTACCCTTCTCCATATATTAGGAACACATCCTTAGTTCTTCTTAAGTACTTAAGGATTGTCTTAACAGCCACCCAATGATCCATTCCTGGATCAGACTGGTATCTGCTCGTGACACTCAGAGCATACGATACATCGGGCCTTGTACATAACATAGCATACATGATAGATCCTATTGCGGATGCATAGGGAATCTTACTCATGCAAATCCTCTCGTCTTCTTTGCGCGGACACATAGACTTCGAAAGGTGTACACCATGCCTGATGGGTAGGAAACCTTTCTTGGATTCCGACATGCTAAACCTCTTTAGCACTCGGTCTATATATGTAGACTGCGAAAAACCAAGCAACCGTTTCGATCTATCTCTATAGATCTTAATCCCGAGGATGTAGGTTGCTTCTCCCAGGTCTTTCATGGAGAATGTCTTGGATAACCAAATCTAAACTGACTGTAAGATTGAAACAACGTTTCCTATAAGTAATATGTCATCGACATATAATACTAGGAACACGACTGCACTCCCACTAACCTTCTTGTACACACAAGGTTCGTCTGGATTTTGGGATAAATCAAACTTTTTGATTGTCTCATCAAAACGGATATTCCAGTTCCTGGATGCTTGCTTCAATCCATAAATGGACCGTCACAATTTGCATACCTTGGTTATATCAACCGATGTGAAACCCTCAGGCTGTATCATATACACGTCCTCGAGCAGGTTTCCATTAAGGAAAGCTGTTTTCACATCCATCTGCCATATCTCATAATCATAATGAGCCGCTATGGCCAGGAGCATCCGAATGGATTTAAGCATAGCTACAGGCGAATAGGTTTCGTCATAATCAACGACTTGCTTTTAACGATATCCTTTTGCCACCAATCTAGCCTTATAAGTAATCACATTACCATCCATGTCGGTTTTCTTCTTGAAAACCCACTTGCACCCTATAGGCTTAATGCCTTCAGGTGGGTCAACCAAGTTCCAAACTTGGTTTTCATACATGGAATCCATTTTCGACTTCATGGCATCAAGTCACTTATCCCTTTCTGAACTTGTCAGCACTTCTTCATAACTGGTAGGCTCCTCATCATCAATGAGTAACACGTCATTCGATTCACTTACGAGAAATCCATGTCTCTCAGGAATATTGCGTGTTCTACCAGATCTACGAAGATGTGGTGTTACAATAGGTCCAGCCGATTGCTCATCACTATGAGTTGTCGGCTGTTGTGCTTCACCATGTATCTCATCAATGTCTATTTGAGTCCCTCGAGCCTCCTCAAGCTCGACGACACTCCCACTGTTTTCTTGCAAGAGAAACTCTTTCTCTAGAAACACAACATGCCTTGAAACAAACACCTTTTGTTCCACAGGATGATAGAATTGGTAACCCCTTGTTTCCTTAGGGTATCCAATAAATAGACATTTATCAGACTTAGCATCCAGTTTGTCTGATACAGTCCGCTTCACATAAGCAGGACAACCCCATATCTTCAAGTAAGATACATGAGGTTTCTTACTATTCCATATCTCATATGGAGTAGTTGAGACTACTTTGGTAGGCATTCTGTTTAACAAGTAAACAGCTGTCTGAAGTGCATAGCCCCAAAAGGACTTGGCAAGAGTCGCATGATTCATCATTGACCTGACCATGTCCAACAAGGTCAGGTTATGCCTCTAAGATACACCATTATGCTATGGTGTATATGACGGAGTCCATTGAGACAATATACCATTGTCTCTTAGATAATCAAGAAACTCTTGACTTAAGTATTCACCACCTCGATCCGATCGAAGTATTTTAATACTCTTGTCATATTGTTTCTCTACTTCATTTCTGAATTCTTTGAACCTTTCAAAGGCTTTAGACTTGTGTTTCATCAAGAACACATACCCAAACCGTGAGTGATCATCGGTGAAGGTAATGAAGTAGCTATAGTCTCCTAATGCTTGAGTTGACATAGGTCTATATACATCAGTATGTATTAGACCTAGTAACTCTCCCACTCGTTCACCAGTAAAAGGTAACTTAGTCATCTTGCCTTTTAAGCATGATTCGCATGTATCGTATGAATCCTATTCAAACGATTCCAGAATTCCACATCGGTGTAATTCGGACATGCGTTTCTTGCTTACATGGCCAAGACGACAATACCACATGTAGGAGTCTAATTGATTATCTTTTCGAGCACGCTTGTTGCTCGCTTCGATATTGAAAATATCACTGGATACGTCCAACGTATAAACACTATTGCTTAAAGTTCCAGTCCCTTAAAGAACTCCATTCAAAGTTATGTAACAACAATTGTTACTAAAAGTCAAATGGTACCCATTTCTATTTAAACAAGAAATAGAAATGATGTTCTTTATCAACGAAGGAACATAAAAGCAATTGTCCAGTTCAAGTCCTACAGGGAGTTCCAACAAATACGTTCCGATGGCGAGTGCAGCAACCGTTGCTCCATTCCCAACACGTAAATTTGACTCTCCCTTGACGAGTCTTCTTCTATTCCTTAGCCCATGTATGTCATTACATATATGTGAGCCTCACCCAGTATCCAATACCCAAGTGTTTGAGGAAATAGAATGACAATTAATAACGAAGATATCTGAAGAAGATGGGGCATTCGATACCTTATTCTTCTTCACGGACTCAAGATAAATCTTGCACTTTCTTCGCAAATGGCTCTCCTTGCCATAATGATGGCAAGTTTCCTTTTGTGCTAGTTCTACCTTCTTAGCCCTTCTCTTCTTTCCCTTCTGCTGTTCCTTTGACTTCCTCTTAGAACCTTTCTTCGAGGAATCAACTAACAGCACCGTCCCCTGCTCATGCTTCTCAGAAGACTCCACATTCTTTGGCATATCGAGAAGTATCACAGATGAACCTTCTAGCATCTCAGAGGTGAAGAGGAGCTTTGAGACTTCGAACCTTTCGAATCTCACTTGCTCATCAACCAACTCACAAAGATGAAGGACTACGATATGAGCATCCATATGCTCATGCTGCTTTCGTAGCTTGGGTTCCATCGCGGCTAGCATGATGCAACTTGTCAGTTCAGAATCAGTCACATGTTTCTGATAGACCAACAATTGGTCCGGAGTTGCATCGTCACTAGGATGGGCGGGAAGAGGCGCTTCGAGGACATACGCAAGCTTTTCACCTTGAGAACAATTCTCAAGTTTCTAAGCCAGTCCAAGAAGTTCGGCCCAGTCAATTTATTCGAATCCAAAATGGAACGCAAATTAAAAGACGTCATGATCAATTTATTGACCTAGAAATACAAAACGAGCATATATGAGAAAATGATTTTAAAATGCATCAATATACATTTATAAATCCCATTCATTTTTTGAATTTCAAAAACCCCAAAATCACTTCGGGAGATCGTAGGTCCATCTCCGAATGGGCTGATATCCATCATAGTTATGAACAACCTTGGAGAGAGTCCAACAAGCCATTCATAACTACGACGGTAGGTATCAACTATACCGATTGCATATCACGTATATGCAACTATCACAATGTGCTATCAACTAATTGAATGTTCACACATACATCGGGTTGTTAACACATTAACAAGTATGCATCATATGCATAGCACCCAACTTCACCTCCCTTTACATCGACCTTGGAGAGAGTCCAACAAGCCAATGCTCTAGGTTAAAGCCAACCCATTAATCGGGAAATAGTTTTAATATGGTTAGAGCGCATTCAACCAATTAGCCCAGCATGGAGAGAGTCCAACAACCAAAGCTAACGATTGACCTCTGACTCTTACCATATTAGTATTAAACTATTCCATGGTTTGAACATGTTCGGGTTCGAGCCGGGCTTGGAGAGAGTCCAACAACCCAAACAAGAAACGGAACTCTGGTTCTAACCATATTAATGGAAGGTGTAGGCTTTAATATTGTTTAAGGGTTTTTATGTCTCAACCTCTTTGCATGCAAATAACTATTATCTACATGACATGGCATACATGACATACATCTACATGTCACGACATGCATGGCATAATATTATGCATCTAATGCAATTACATGGCATACTATTATGTCATGTATATATTTCCTTATATGTCATAACTATTTATGGAAATAAAATATGTTTAAGATTTGATTCTCCAAATCAAATCATAATTAAATTAGGAAACAAATTTCCAAATCTAATCACATATTTTATTCATGGAATTATTTGATTAAGGAAAATCTATTTAGAAACCAATTTCCTAAATCATTAAAACTACTTATGGAAATAAAATATTTTAAGATTTGATTTCCCAAATCAAATCATGATTAAATTAGGAAAAAAATTTCCAGAATCTAATCAAATATTTTATTTATGGAAAATATCAATTTCCATAAATACTTCCAACTTTCCAAAAGTAGAAGATTTCCATAAATACTTCTAGACTTTCCAAAATTGAAAAATTTCCATAAATACTTCTAAATTTCCAAAATTAGAAAATTTCCAGAAATACATTATGACTATCGCAAAACCATTTTTACGATTATGTCGAAACACAACTCGGGCTCTGATACCACTGTTGGGTTTCCGGCACCGCGGCGTGTGTGTGTTAGATCATGTTTCGTAAACATGAACACAGCGGAAGCAATTAAAAATAATAAATCTACATTTATTACAACACACACAACACACGCATGCATTTTACAACAAGTGTAGACATAACCGTAAATTAAAATTTGAAATAAAAGGAAATTTATCTACATTATACCTTTCGTATGACGTATAGCGGGAATGGCATCAACCGGAACGATCCTCGTAAGAATCGTCTCTATCCGTATCCACGCCGAGCTCCTCGGGATGACTTCGCTAAGCCACGAGCTTTGTCTTCGTACGGGTTACTAGCCTCGTGTTGAAGACGACGTGATCGAGAGATGATCACAATCCGAATCCAAATTCGGATCCAAAACCGAGTCCTCAAAACTCGATTCTCCGGAGAGGTATTCGTCAACCGTTTGACAAATCCTTCGTCCTCCACCTCAGAGGATTACCGGAGATCAAATCCCCGGTAAGTTAGCCGCTGTCGGAGCACTAACCGTCGTCCAAACGACGCTCCGACAACAAAGAAACAAGCTGTCCAGAAAAACTGGACAGCTTTTGGTGGAGAAATAGAGGCCGGCCAAAGGAGATGTGGAGCTCACCTTATCACCGAACCTACAAGAGATCACCGGAGGGTCGCCGGAGCATCGCCGGCTGAAGCTTGGATGCCGGCGGCAAGGAGGTGGCAGCAGCTCCATGAAGTTGGCGGCAACACCATGTTGGGCGGCAACAACAAAAGGAGGCTAGGGTTGGGCGGCCAAAACTTCATTAGCCTTAGGTTAGGTTTAAGCCCTCTTTTATAGAGAACTAATTCTCTTAATGGTTAATGGATCATATCCATAAAGCCCGTTAACCCGCTCCATTAAGATAAGTTAAAATAAACCAAACCATGATGGTTTATTTTAAGTTAAAACGAACCTAACCAACTTTTGGTTCATTCGTTTAAAATAAACCAAACCCTTTGGTTTATTCTTATCCATTGGATTAGAACCAAACCATTTTGGTCCATCCATTATGTCTTCATAAGACACGGCCCATCCACGCCCCATTGCGATCAAACAATTTCATGCTCGCTTTATGTTTGGTCCAACCAAACATAGTTTCTCTCGGTCTGAGAATCCCATTCTCAAGCTCGTTTTAAATCCTTTGGATTACACTCGTTGTGCGTGTGACCAAATAGGTTCTCGGTTTATGTTGGCTGTCTATAATTAACCATTAATTATAGAACGATCATAAGTGGCACCTAGTAGTACATCATGATCCCCAATTAACCGAAAAGATCAACGGTTGATCCAGAACTATTTCTGAAACCCTTCAGTAGCTCGAATGAATCGTGCCCCATTCCCTTCACTCATCTTATACCCTCTTGGTTCAGGACATGGTCTATTGTGTCAGTCCCCACTAGGCTGACTACGTCACACCTAGCCCAAGTATCATTTCCTTATCCTACAGATTCTAGTTACTCCACATGTATCAAAGAGTACCTTACTCTAAACATGTAATGCTTTGGCCAAAGACTTTAGTAACAATCCGACGAGAGGCCATAGGTATACATCTCCTCGCAAGGAGTGGTGAATCCTTTATAGGCTATTCAAACACCTTCGATCACTTCGACTTATACCCAATCATCCCGGGTCCACATCTCCTTAGAGATGTTTGCTTAAGATGTCAAAGCATAAGTCTCCATGATCAAGATGACTTGAATACCGCAAGTCAAAGGAACATCGCACTTAAGCCACAGTAAGAACTTCATTGCCATATCTATATATGCAGAGAACCATATGAAGTCTTACGGCTGGTCACTCCAATGAACTAGTTACCATAACTAGCATCCACGATTAACTCCGGACATCACTATGTCTCCAGCCAGTGAGAATCAGCTGCTTGGATACACCAAGGAGTATACCTCGTGCTAGTCTCAATAGAATTGATGGTGTCCAAATCCATCAATTCATCGACTAGGGATAATTCCGATACATCACAATTACACATGTAGAGATACTCACTAGTTGTGATCCAATCACAAATTCTCTCATGCTGTGAATCGCATCGTGGACATTCAGTAAATGAGTTTAAGATCCAATCAAATACATTAAACATGTATACTCAAATAGTGAATCTTCATTTATCATATAAATGGTTCATACATAAGGCGATTGCCTTAGGACATCTCTCATATATTACTAACAGATGACATCATCTTTGGGTCAACAAATGATGAACTTCTCCATGACTTTATTAAGAATATGGAAAAAGAGTTTGAAATGAGTCTAGTTGGGGAATTAAATTTATTCCTAGGATTACAAGTTAAACAAACAAGTGAAGGAATTTATATTTACCAAAACAAATATGCTAAGGAAATGATTAAGAAATTTTGTTTGGAAAATGCTAAGGTTGTTTCAACTCCAATGGCAACCAATACAAAAATAGATAGTGATAATGAAGGCAAACAAATTGACCTTACACTATATAGGAGCATGATTGGTAGCCTCTTGTACTTAACCGCTAGTAGACCCGACTTATTATTTGCGGTTGGTATGTGTGTTAGGTATCAATCTTGTGGAAAAGAATCTCATTTAGTTGTCGTTAAAAGAATATTAAGATATGTTAAAGGCACACTAAATGTAGGACTATGGTACCCTAGGACTAGGTCTTTTGATTTGATTGGGTACACCGATTCCGATTATGCCGGTTGCAAATTGGATCGGAAGAGTACTAGTGGTGGATGCTAATTCCTTGGGTCCTCCCTAGTTAGTTGGAGTAGTAGGAAGCAACCTTGTGTTGCACTATCCACCACCGAGGCCGAGTATGTGGCTATAGGTGGTTGTGTAGCTCAATAACTATGGATGAAACATACCTTAGAAGATTATGAGCTATCTTACTCCAACATGAAAGTATTTTGTGACAATGTAAGCACCATAAACTTGACCAAAAATTCGGTGCATCACTCTAGGACCAAGCACATTGAAGTGAAACATCACTTCATTAGAGATCATGTGACTAAGGGGAACATTGAGCTTAATTACATCGAATCAAAGTCCAACCTAGCCGACATATTTACCAAGGCTCTCCCCGAGGTAGAATTTTCATCACTTAGGAGATAACTTGGAATGTGCTTGGTTGAGTAAAGGTATAGGTTTGCATGATCCTATAGAAATGCTAGGATTTATACCTTTAGGCATCTCACAAAATACTTAAGAAACCATGATTTTTGTATTGAGCCACTTAGATAACATGTGAGATGTTAGAAAGATGCACTTGGTTCATCATTCTTGTTATGATGCATTACTATGGACCAAAGTGTCATCTAGAGGAATTAATCCTTCATTGGACCAATCATTTGGAAGGCTTATACACAATTGATGTGCATATAGCTCCAAGAACATGATTGGAAATGTCAAATAAAACATATTTTAAACTATGTTTATCATATTTTGAAAAATAGTTTTCAAGTGAAACACAAAAGTGATACAAAGTTTGCAAAAACATTAGAACTTTTGTTAGTTTCCAAGTTTGTATCAATCTCAAAATCTGGAAAACATATATTTTTCAAAATATTTTTCCTTGATAAAATATGATTTCAGAAATGTGTACACAAAATTTTGTGATTTTTCGATGTTTATGGAATTTCTGACGTATTTTTGAATTTGAGATGAAAAGGCTGAAATTTGAACTTCAGGCGTAGAAGTCGACTGGTTCAGAAACTAGTCAACTGATACTCTGTGCTTTCTGATAAATAGCTCCATTTTCTGATATTGAGTGTATCTTTGATCTCCTAAAACTTTATCATGATAATACTGAGTATAAACCAACTCTTAGAACTGTTTAATGCGGTGTTTTAGGGGGAGTTTCATAAGATGTATCTTTTTCATTTCCAAATTTACATTATTGGTGCAAAGTTAGGATTTAAACCTTAAAATTGTTTGATAGACTTTTGCTCCACATGTATTTTACTCATCATTAACTATATCTTGGATTAAGGGGGAGCTAAATTTCAAATTCTTTGTTCAAGATTACCATGCATTCAATTCTTTTATGAAATATATGATTTCTTCACTTTTTGATGTATGTAAAAGGGGGAGAAGAAATGTTTAAGTTAGAATTGGATATATGATTATGTGTATTTTTAAAAGACCTAACTTAAATGATTGTCAAACATCAAACAGGGGGAGATTGTTGGTGCAACAATGACCCAAGCATTTATATGTTTTGAAGTTTGGATAATCATCTAAGTTAGGCAACAAATTGTGATCTAATGGTGAACATGATTAAGTGACAGGTAAAGGCAAAGTCCAAGTATGATCTTGGCAAGAGAAGTCCAAGGTAAAGGTTTGGCGGCATAAGACCAAGCATGTTGTCTTGGCAACATTAAGTCCAAACGGACCTTGGCAAAGGAAGTCCAAAGGCAAGTCTTGGCAGCGTAAGTCCAAGCAAGTAGACTTGGCGGCGTAAAGTCCAAGCACACCTTGGAAAAGGAAACCCAAGATATGACAAAACCAAAGGAACCTCTTGGAAGCAAAGCGCAAAGGATGAACATGTAGGGAATTCTCATATGCCGAATCGCATATGCGCAACGGAAAATAGGATCTCTTCCAAGTGATCCATGCGAAAGCAAACTCGTATAAAATAAATTTCTCTAAACCAAACCTATCTTATAGGAGAGGATTACCTTTGTTGCGTGCCCTTGTTAATCCCGCTTTTCCTTTCGGTTTGTTGGATCTTTAGCACGTTCAAGTGTCCGTGCCTCTATACGTATCCACACGAGCACGCTCTTGTCTCACAAAAGGAAAACTAGAAGAGCTCTCCTTTACTTCTTGCTAGAGAAGTCCCTAAAGGAGAGGAAGAGAGGGAAAAGGAGAAAGGAAGAAGAAGACTCCTCTTCTTGCTAGCCTACACTCACAAACCCACACAACTAAAGCTTCCACCAAGCTTTCTCACCACTAACACAACCAAAGCTTCCACCAACAACAAAAGCCAATCCTCACTTTGGCCGGCCACTTGAGGTGTCTTTTATAGGGTTGGAAAAACCCTTTCACCTCCACACATTCAATGCAATCCATTGCATTGAGACATATCCTTGTTTGGCCGGCCACTTAAGGAGACAAAACCATTTTGTTTCCTTCCACCTTAACTAGCTTAGGTGGATGCTTAGGTGGCATGCTTATGTGGCATGCTTATGTGGCATTCTTATGTGGCATTCATGCATGTTGAATTAATCTTATTAATTCAATTAAGCTTATGTTATCATATTGAATTAATCTTATTAATTCAATCATATTGAATTAATCTTATTAATTCAATTAAGCTTATGTTATCATATTGAATTAATCTTATTAAATCAATAAGGTAACATATTGAATTAATCTCATTAAATCAATTAGCTAAAATTCTCATTAAGCTTAAAGTCCAAAAGCCATTTTGTACTTAAGCTTATTCCCAAATTATTCTAGTCAAACTAGAATACTCTAATTCCTCTAATTATCATGCTCTTTGTGTGTGACCCTATAGGCTCTCATAACGTTGACAGTGGATCTAAACTCTTTTAGATACACAAGCAATGAGCGGCATCTAGCAATACATCATTGCTACCCAAGTTACGAGATAAGTCAAGATCCGACTAACCTTTCCGTGACTACTATAATATATGACCGTGTCCTTCTATCCTTGATATCAGATTGATCAATGAGGCATAGACCGTGTCATCCTCAATCAATCTATGTGTTTCTTGATCCCTGAGTAAACTAACTCAAACAAATGAGCTCAATATCTCATATTGACTCATTCGAGCATGTCCATGCGTTTTAGTAGTTCTACTCAATCAAGGGGCCCACCGATATCACTCTCATCATATGAGAGGGATAGATCCCATCTACATCACTCACATCCCTCCGCATAATTTGTTATATACCCAGTAATCGCCTTTATGGTCCACCCTGTTACGGGTGACGTTTGACGATACCAAAGTACATAACTCCTTATGTAGGGAACCGTAGTGACTTCAGGTCTGAGGACTATTCATACCAATAGTCACATGAGAAAGTTTATGACACTCATATAACGATCCATGAAACTTTCTCATGGCGGGTCAGTTCAGTATATATTCTCTAATATATACCCATGTGTCAACTTGATATCATATATCCATGACTTGTGAGATCAAGTCATCAATTGACCTACATGCTAGTCTTTATGTATTAATATTGCCCTTGCATATTAATACTTGACTAGGAACATTTAGAAAGTGTTCTCTACAGCCTCTCATAATCAATTCTGCCAATTGATGTGCTGTAGATAAGAACCTACTTTTCTAGGGCATTACTATATTTAATTTATCTGGCACAAGCAAGACTTAAATATAATAACCAATCCTTTGCCTTTATAGAATATGATACAAAATGTTCCCTATTCAACCATCACATGATTGGTTCTTAGGGCTATAACTAACAGAACAAGTCGCGGACTCGAAGGGATCCTGGAGGCGCAAGGCTTAAGGAAGAGCTAGAAGGTTGAGTCTAGGTCTAAGGGGTAAAATCAAGTATGAATTACTCATACTTGATGAGTATCAGTCGACTGATACGATGTATCAGTCGACTGGTCATGTGCTCGACTGAGTCAGGATGAAACCCTGACCATCAGTCGATTGCTTTGGTCGTGGCAGTCGACTAATGTTGCGATCAGTCGACTCCCAACAGTGGCAGTCGACTGATCAAGTTAAATACGGGCATAGAGTGGAGTCACACTCGACTGCAGCCTGTGATCAGTCGATTGATCACTCCATCAGTCGACTGATGAGAATGCCATTGAATGAAACGACTCAGAATCCCGCGAATCTGGCTGTTCAGAAGCCGTTAATCGCGCCGACAATCAACTGATGCTGTGACTCAGTCGACTGATCATGCTCCAACGGGAAAATCAGCTTCACTCTATAAAAAGAGGGTTGGTGGAGGTTTTTGGGATTAATGCTTATTCTCTGATTCTTCTCCAAAGCCTCCACGAGTTTTCAAGCTTTCTAAGTGATCTTAAATCCCCTCCTCCTCTCTCTAAGCTCAAGTTTCATTCTTTGTAAAGAAGAGGAGGTTTGTTGTAAAGGAAAGCTTCTTAGTGGAATTGCTTCGGTTGATCCACCTTAAGGATCGCCGTGGAGTAGGAGCATTATCTTCGAACCACGTAAAGGACTTGTTAGCATTGTTCTTTTTTTTTTTACTTATATTATTTTTGTTTTCTTCCGCTAATCATTCTTGTAGAAATGAAAATGCGCTATTCACCCCCCTCTAGCTTCCAAACGATCTCCAACAACATTAACCTAAGAAGAATTCAAAGGTTGATAGCTGATGGACCTTTGGGTTCATTAGTGGTGGAGGATCTCCCAACCTGTGAATCTTGCTTGGAGGGTATGATGACCAAGAGGCCTTTTAAGGCCAAGGGGTATAGAGCCAAAGATGTGTTAGAATTGGTTCATTCTGATTTGTATGGTCCTATGTCTATCCAGGCTAGAGGTGGTTTTGAGTATTTCATCTCTTTTATAGACGATTACTCAAGATATGGATATATTTACCTGATGCGCCATAAGTCTGAATGCTTTGACAAGTTCAAAGAATTCAAGGCTGATGTGAAGAAACGTTAAGGTAAAAGTATAAAGACACTACGATCTGATTGTGGTGGTGAGTACCTCTTGGGAGAGTTTAGGAACTACTTATCAGAGGCTGGGATTCAATCCCAATTGACTGCACCTGCACACCCAGTAGAATGGTGTAGCAGAGCGAAGGAATAGGACTCTTATGGAGATGGTTAGATCGATGATGAGTTATTCTGACTTGCCAGATTTGTTCTGGGGATATGCTCTAGATACGGTGGTGTACTTTCTGAACTCGATTCCATCAAAATCAGTGCCTTCTACTCCCACAGAATTGTGGCTTGGGCAAAAGCCGAGTCTAAGACATATTCAGATATGGGGAGTCCAACACATGTGCTGAAGGCAGATGCTGGTAAGTTGGAACCTCGTACAAAAGTATGCATGTTCGTTACCTATCCTAGAGGAACGAAGGGTGGCATGTTTTATAGTCCTAGAGATCAGAAAATGATGATTAGCATAAACGCTAGATTTCTAGAGGAAGACTATGTGATGAGCGACAAGACCAAGAGTAAAATTGTTCTGGAGGAGTTAAAAGGGGAAGTCATTTCTTTAGTACCACCGGTATAAGAGGATATACCACATGTCACTGCACATCGTGTCACAGAGGATACACAGGTGATACCTCGTCGTAGTGGGAGGGTTGTGAGACAGCCTGATAGATTCATCTTCTTGGAAGAATCTTCTGATTTGGTCCCTGGCGAAGATGAACCTGATCCCTGGACATATGACGAGGAAATTCAAGATAAAGATGCAGTATCTTGGCAAAGTGCAATGAATGCTGAGATTGAATCTATGGATTCAAATAAGGTCTGGGAGCTAGTAGAACCACCCGATGGTGTAAAAACCATTGGATGCAAGTGGATCTACAAGAGAAAGAGAGGAATAGATGGGAAGGTTGAGACCTTCAAAGCGAGGCTTGTTGCGAAGGGGTATACTCAGAAAGAGGGTATCGATTATAAGGAGACTTTTTCACCAATAGTCATGCTTAAGTCTACCCAGATTCTCTTATGCATAGCAGCTCATATGGATTATGAGGTGTGGTAGATGGATGTCAAGACAGCTTTCCTTAATGGAAGTCTTGAGGAAAAACATCTACATGAAGCAACCAGAGGGATTCATTGCTAAGGGCAAAGAGCATCTTGTTTGTAAGCTTAATTGATCAATTTATGGATTGAAGCAAGCTTCGAGGTCTTGGAACATCCGCTTTGATGAGGTAATCCAGTCGTATGGATTCATTCAAAGTCCGGATGAGTCTTGTGTATACAAGAGATGTGACGGAAATGTAGTGGTATTTCTTGTACTATACGTAGATGACATTTTGTTGATTGACAACAATATCAAGGTGTTATCGGATGTAAGAGTATGGTTGTCCAAACAGTTTGATATGAATGACTTGGGAGAAGTGGGACACATCCTTGGGATCAAGGTTATAAGGGATTGCAGAAAAAAGATGTTGTACTTATCCCAAGCTTTATACATAAACACGATTTTGGATCGTTTTAGCATGCAGAACTCCAAGAAGGGTTTTCTACCTTTCAGGCATGGAGTTCCTTTATCTAAGAAGATGTGCCCTAGATTATCTGAAGAGATAGAGGAGATGAAGGCGGTTCCTTATGCTTCGGCAGTAGGAAGCCTCATGTATGCGATGCTATGTACGAGACCAGATATCTGCTTTGCCATGGGCATAGTCAGCAGATATCAGAGTAATCCAGGACAGGGACATTGGACTGCGGTAAAGCATATATTAAAGTGCCTGAGAAGGACTAGGGATTATATGCTAGTTTACCGGTCAAACCAATTACTCCCTGTGGGTTACATGGATTGCGACTTCCAATCAGATAGGGATAACAGTAAGTATACATCAGGTTTTGTGTTTACTTTGGGAGGTGGAGCCATTGTATAGAGGAGTGTCCAGCAGAAATGCGTGGCGAAACTCCACCATGGAACAGAGTATGTGGCAGCCTCTGAGGCGGCCAAAGAAGTTGTGAGGCTTAGGAACTTCCTGATAGACTTGGATGTGATTCCTGGTTTGCCCAGAACTATCGCAATTTAATGTGATAATAATGGTGCAGTTGCAAACTCGAAGGAACCACGAGCCCATAAGGTGAGTAAACACATAGAGCGCAAGTACCACCTGATACGAGAAATCGTAAGGGAGGTAGAAGTTGTTGTCACCTAGATTGCATCAAAAGATGACCTAGCAGACCCTCTCACTAAGGCCTTTCTAGCGAGAGCTTTGATAGGCATGTGGAGGGAAGGGGAATCAGATGTATGGCAGTTTGAGGACAACATAGTCTTTTAGTATAAGTGGGAGATTGTAGGGATGTATACTGAAGAGTCTATCTTTTGTATGAACATCTTTATTTTGAAATAAGAATCACATGATCATTGTTTGCATATTTTTATGGTTATGCAATATTGTCTAATACATTACATTATAGATAATATGGTGTGTGGTGTCACACGGGAGATCATATTATTGGCTCCTTGTAAAGTATAAGTAAAGGCTCACAACTGAGATGGCTTTGGACAAACCATCGGAATGGTTGTAGTGTGATTTGGTATTGGTTTGTCTTGACCATAGAATCACACTAGTGCACTTTGAGTGTATTAAGCAGGACGACTTAGAGGTGATTCGATTTATTGCTGACTACATTATCGAATCGGACCTCAGATATTATTTTGTACATGCTCTTAATCCCCATATAATAACAGGCACATATACCTTTGATTTACCAAAGGGCGAGATTTATAGATTAAATCGATAGGCTCGGTAAGTTGGGAGATGATATTATTTATATGGTGTGCCGTTGATTATAGGTGGAAACCGTGTCCTATATATTAGGATGATGATGTCCCTTTGGGGAGCTCATAAGGTTCATCATGTAAACCCTGCAGGTGGACTTGGTCCGACATGATGAAAAGGTTGTGTGGTACTACTCAAGGAGTTAGATGTTGATTAATTAATGGTCAGTAAATTAATTAATCGATGGACATTCGAGATCTTAAACACGGGGAGAAAATGTAGAAATAATATATGGATCCCATATTATCATATGGGGGTTGGTGAGGTAGATCAATGATGATCCTTTAGTGGATTGGATCATCATTAGTGGATCGGACTTTATGTGGGCTTGATCCATGGGTGGCCAAGATCCAACTCCTCCTCATGGTCCCTAATAAAGCCTATTAACACCTCATGAAAATTAGATCCAATGGATGAAAACAAAACTCTAGATCCAAAGGTAGAGATTAAATCTCTAGATTCGACGGTTGAGATTAAATCTGTAGATTCGACGGTTGAGATTAAATCCCTAGAACCAATGGAGGAGATTAAATCATGGCTTGAGCCCAACTCTATAAATAGAGATCATGAAGTGGGAGGCAAGATCGATGATGGATAAAGGGGATTAGGGTTTGCTTCCTTTGGAGGCTAGGAATCCTAGTTGGTTTAGGATTAGGTTTGGGTGGCTAGGGTTTTGGGAGCTATGGGTGGGCGGCAACAAGTGGAGGAGTCTTTCATCTTCTTCCTAAGGTGTGGCCAGTTTCTCCCATCTTCCCTCTACCTTGGCTTGTGCTCATCCTAACCTTCTTCCCCACTTTCATGGTCGGCCATTAGGAGAGATAGGATTAGGGTTTGGAGGCTTAGGGTTTAGGAGGCTTGGGTGGCACCAAATAAGGAAGTAGTTTGCTTTCTTCTTCGTATCCTTAGGTGGCCGGCGCCCACAGCCCTATCCCAGCCCTTGGCCAGCATCCAAAGACCACTTCTCCTTCTCCTTAAGTGGTGGAAATAAGATATAGGGCTTTCCCTTGGTGCCTTGGCCGGTTTCCACCATTATCTCCTTCTCCTTGTTGGCCGGCGGCAAGCATTCTCCTTGTTGCTTGTTGGTTGGCCATAGGAAGGAGAAGAGCTTTGTTTATATTCTTCCTATTGCTTTGGAAAAGCAAGGAAGGAAGATTTGTGATCTAGGATCTTCGACTTTTGGTAGAGCGTCGCCCACACGATGTCCGAAAGGAGGAAGGTCATACATTAGAAGATCGAGAGGTATATCGATTCTCTAATTTTTATATGTTACATGTTTGTATTTGTTTTTCAATTATGAGCATGATATAAATCTGTATATGGCTAAATAATACTTGGATTCCGATCATAAATACAAAAACCGGTGATCCAGACATCGTCTATTCCGCGACTACTCGTAGAATAGAGGATGGTCGCTTAAACAACTAGTTTGTTCAATTGACCTCTGTAAATGAATAGCATGACAATGGCTTGGTTGTTTGGGCAATTCCTTTTGTCTAGGATTAAATTTTAATCTGGGGACATCAAAGGGATCGCCTTGATCAAACGACCGAGGTGAAGTGGGAAGTGAAGTTTCCCCTCACGGACTCGATAAGCTAAACCATTAAATTTGTATGAGAGCTTCCGGGGCAAAAACCCCTTCAAGAAGGAGATGGGCACTGACAACCAAGGAAGAAGAAGAAAGGAAATAATTTCCTTATTTGGTGCCGCCCAAGCCTTCAAACCCTAAGCCTCTCAAACCCTAATCCTATCTCAATTGGAATTCCTTGTTGCCTCCTGTTAGTAATATATGAGAGATGTCCTAAGGCAATCGCCTTATGTATGAACCATTTATATGATAAATTGAGATTCACTATTTGGGTATACATGTTTTATGTATTTGATTGGATCTTAAACTCATTTACTGAATGTCCACGATACGATTCACAGCATGAGAGAATTTGTGATTGGATCACAACTAGTGAGTATCTCTACATGTGTAATTGTGATGTATCGGAATTATCCTAGTCGATGAATTGATGGATTTGGACACCATCGATTCTGAGAGACTAACGCAGTATACTCCTTGGTGTATCAAGCGGTGATTCTCCTTTGGAGACATAGTGATGTCCGGAGTTAATCGTGGATGCTAGTTATGGTAACTAGTTCATTGGAGTGACCAGCCGTAAGACTTCATATGGTTCTCTGCATATATAGATATGTCAATGAAGTTCTTACTGTGGCTTAAGTGCGATGTTCCATTGACTTGCGGTATTCAAGTCATCTTGATCATGGAGACTTATGCTTTGACATCTTAAGCAAACATCTCTAAGGAGATGTGGACCAGGGATGATTGGGTATAAGTCGAAGTGATCGAAGGTGTTTGAATAGCCTATAAAGGATTCACCACTCCTTGCGAGGAGATGTATACCCATGGCCTCTCGTCGGATTGTTACTAAAGTCTTTGGCCAAAGCATTACATGTTTAGAGTAAAGTACTCTTCGATACATGTGCAGTAACTAGAATCCGTAGGACGAGGAAATGATACTTGGGCTAGGTGTGACGTAGTCAGCCTAGTGGGGACTGACACAATAGACCATGTCACGAACCAAGTGGGTATAAGATGAGTGAAGGAATGGGCGCGAATTCATTCGAGCTCTTTGAAGGGTTTTGAGAAATAGTTACGGATTAGCAGTTGATCTTTTGTTAATTGGGGATCATGATGTACTACTAGGTGCCACTCATGATCGTTCTATAATTAATGGTTAATTATAGACGGCCAACATAAACCGAGAACCTATTTGGTCACACGCACAACGAGTGTAATCCAAATGATTTAAAACGAGCTTGAGAATGTGATTCTCAGACCGAGAGAAACTATGTTTGGTTGGACCAAATATAAAGCGAGCATGAAATTGTTTCAGTCGCAATGGAAGCGTGGATGGGCCGTGTCTTATGAAGACATAATGGATGGACCAAAATGGTTTGGTTCTAATCCAATGGAGGAGAATAAACCAAAGGGTTTGGTTTATTTCAAACGAATAAACCAAAAGTTGGTTCGGTTCGTTTTAACTTAAAATAAACCATCATGGTTTGGTTTATTTTAACTTATCTTAATGGAGCGGGTTAACGGGCCTAATGGTTATGATCCAATAACCATTAAGAGAATTAGTTCTCTATAAAAAAAAAGGGCTTTAGGGTTTGTTAAGCCCTAATGAAGAGGCAACCCTAGTTTGGCCGCCCACCTCATCTCCCCTTTTGAGTTGGCGCCAACTTCTCTTGCCGCCCAGCCCATAGCTCCTCCAACCGGCGTCCAGAAGGCTGCTTCCTTCCTCCTCGCCGGCGTCGAGCTGCTGCCGGAAGAGTTCCGGCGATCCTCCTTAGGTTTGGCATCAAGGTGAGCACTTGGCTTCCTTGTTTTGGCCGGCGCCTACTCCTCCACCAAGCTGTCCAGTTTTTCTGGACAGCTTCTTCTCCTCTCGTCGGAGCGTCGTTTGGACGACGGTTAGAGCTCCGACAGCGGCTATCTTACCGGGGATTCGATCTCCGGTAATCCTCTGAGGTGGAGGACGAAGAATTCGTCAATCGGTTGACGAATACCTCTCCGGAGAAGCGAGTTTTGAGGACTCGTTTTTGATCCGAATTTGGATTCGGATCGTGATCATCTCTCGATCACGTCGTCTTCAACACGAGGCTAGTAACCCGTACGAAGACGAAGCTCGTGGCTTAGCGAAGTCATCCCGAGGAACTCGGCGTGGATACGGATAGAGACGATTCTAGCGAGACTCGTTCCGGTTGATGCCGTTCCCGCTACACGTCATACGAAAGGTATAACGTAGATAAATTTCCTTTTATTGCAAACTTAAATTTACGGTTATGTCTACACTTGTTGTAATATGCATGTGTGTGTTGTGTGTGTTGTAATAAATAGGAGTATTTATTATTTTATTGCTTCCGCTGTGTTCATGTTTACGAAACATGATCGAACACACACACGCCGCGGGGCCGGAAACCCAACAGTGGTATCAGAGCCCAGGTTGTGTTTCGACATAATCGTAAAAATGGTTTTGCGATAGTCATAATGTATTTCTAGAAATTTTTTAATTTTGGAAATTTAGAAGTATTTATCGAAATTTTTCATTATTGGAAAGTCTAGAAGTATTTATGGAAATCTTCCACTTTTGGAAAGTTAGAAGTATTTATGGAAATCGATATTTTTCATAAATAAAATATTTGATTAGATTTGGAAATTTGTTTCCTAATTTAATCATGATTTGATTTGGGAAATTAAATCTTAAAATATTTTATTTCCATAAGTAGTTTTAATGATTTAGGAAATTGGTTTCCTAAATAGATTTTCCTTAATCAAATAATTCCATGAATAAAATATGTGATTAGATTTGGAAATTTGTTTCCTAATTTAATTATGATTTGATTTGGAGAATCAAATCTTAAACATATTTTATTTCCATAAATAGTTATGACATATAAGGAAATATATACATGACATAATTGTATGCCATGTAATTACATTAGATGCATAACATTATGCCATGCGTGTCGTGACATGTAGATGTATGCCATGTATGCCATGCCATGTAGATAATAGTTATTTGCATGCAAAGAGGATGAGACATAAAAACCCTTAAACAATATTAAAGCCTACACCTTCCATTAATATGGTTAGAACCAGAGTTTCGTTTCTTGTTTGGGTTGTTGGACTCTCTCCAAGCCCGGCTCGAACCCGAATATGTTCAAACCATGGAATAGTTTAATACTAATATGGTAAGAGTCAGAGGTCAATCGTTAGCTTTGGTTGTTGGACTCTCTCCAAGCTGGGCTAATTGGTTGAATGCGCTCTAACCATATTAAAACTATGTCGATTAATGGGTTGGCTTTAACTGGAGCATCGGCTTGTTGGACTCTCAAGGTCGATGTAAAGGGAGGTGAAGTTGGGTGCTATGCATATGATGCATACTTGTTAATGTGTTAACAACCCGATGTATGTGTGAACATTCAATTAGTTGATAGCACATTGTGATAGTTGCATATACGTGATATGCAATCGGTATAGTTGATACCTACCGTCGTAGTTATGAATGGCTTGTTGGACTCTCTCCAAGGTTGTTCATAATTATGATGGATATCAGCCCATTCGGAGATGGACCTACGATCTCCCGAAGTTATTTTGGGGTTTTTGAAATTCGAAAAATGAATGGGATTTATAAATGTATATTGATGCATTTTAAAATCATCTTTCTCATATATGCTCGTTTTGTATTTCTAGGTCAATAAATTGATCATGACGTCTTTGAATTTGGACACTATTTTGGATTCGAACAAACTAACTGGGCCTAACTTCCTGGACTGGCTTAGAAACCTGAGAATTGTTCTCAAGGCGGAAAAGCTTGCATATGTCCTTGAAGAGCCTCTTCCTGACCGTCCTAAGGACGATGCAACTCCAGACCAAATGTTGGTCTATCAGAAGCATGTGGCAGATTCTGAGCTGGCGAGTTGCATCATGCTAGCGGCGATGGTACCTGAGCTGCAAAAGCAGCATGAGCATATGAATGCTAATACTATGGTCTTCCATCTTTATGAGTTGTTCGATGAACAAGCGAGATCCGAAAGGTTCGAGGTCTCTAGGCTCCTCTTCACCACGAAGATGCAAGAAGGTTCATCTGTAGTGCAGTTTGTGCTAAAGATGAACGGGTACATCGAGCGGCTAGCTACCCTCGGTTTTGTGATGGATCATGAGTTAAGTATTGACTTAATTCTGCATTGTTTGCCCAAGAGTTTCTCGCAATTTGTGATGAACTATCGAATGAACAAATTGGAATCCACCATTCCCGAGCTCCTCAATATGCTGAAGACTGTGGAGCCTTCTGTGAAGCATGAGGAGAAGGCGGTTCTGTTAGTTGATTCCTCAAAGAAGGGTTCTAAGAGGAAGGCAAAAGAACAGAAGAAAGGAAAGAACAAAAAGGAAAAGAAGGCGGAACCAGTGCAAAAGGGCACTTGCCATCACTGTGGCAAGGAAGGCCACTGGCGAAGAAACTGCAAGATTTATCTTGAGTCCATGAAGAAGAAGAAGGCATCCGATGCCCCATCCTCTTCAGGTATCTTCGTTATTGATTGTCATTCTATTTCCTTGGACACTTGGGTATTGGATACTGGGTGTAGCTCACATATATGTAATGACATACAGGGCTAAGGAATAGAAGAAGACTTGTCAGAGGGGAGTCAAATTTGCGAGTTGGCAATGGAGCAAAGGTTGCTTTGCATCGCCATCAACTTATTCTTTGAAGCTCCTAGTGGACTAGTCTTAGAACTGGACAATTGCTATTATGTTCCTTCTCTAATAAAGAACATTGTTTCTATTTCCTGTTTAAATAGAAATGGTTTCCATTTGACGTTTAGTAACAATTGTTGTTATATAACTTTAAATGGCGTACTTTATGGAACTGGAACCTTGAGTAATGGCATTTATACGTTGGACGTATCCAGTGACATTTTCAATATCGAAGCGAGCAACACGCGTGCTCGAAAGGATAATCAAATAGACTCCTATATGTGGCATTGTCGTCTTGGCCATATAAGCAAGAAACACATGTCCGAATTACACCGATGTGGAATTCTGGAATCGTTTGAATTGGATTCATACGATACATGCGAATCATGCTTAAAAGGCAAGATGACTAAGTTACCTTTTACTTGAAAAGGTGAACGAGTGGGAGAGTTACTAGGTCTAATACATACTGATGTATGTGGACCTATGTCAACTCAAGCATTAGGAGGCTATAGCTACTTCATTACCTTCACCGATGATCACTCACGGTTTGGGTATGTGTTCTTGATGAAACACAAGTCTGAAGCCTTTGAAAGGTTCAAAGAATTCAGAAATTAAGTAGAGAAACAACATGACAAGAGTATTAAAATACTTCGATCGGATCGAGGTGGTGAATACTTAAGTCAAGAGTTTCTTGATTATCTAAGAGACAATGGCATATTGTCTCAATGGACTCCGCCCTATACACCACAGCATAATGGTGTATCTGAGAGGCGTAACCGGACCTTGTTGGACATGGTCAGGTCAATGATGAATCATGTGACTCTTCCCAAGTCCTTTTGGGGTTATGCACTTCAGACAGTTGTTTACTTGTTAAACAGAATTCCTACCAAGGTAGTCTCAACTACTCCATATGAGATATG
The DNA here is from genome assembly GCA_025175895.1 of Wurfbainia villosa. Lineage (NCBI taxonomy): Eukaryota > Viridiplantae > Streptophyta > Magnoliopsida > Zingiberales > Zingiberaceae > Wurfbainia > Wurfbainia villosa. The sequence continues at coordinate 43,299,941 of CM045999.1, read as the reverse complement.
GAATAGTAAGAAACCTCATGTATCTTACTTGAAGATATGGGGTTGTCCTGCTTATGTGAAGCGGACTGTATCAGACAAATTAGATGCTAAGTCTGATAAATGTCTATTTGTTGGATACCCTAAGGAAACAAGGGGTTACCAATTCTATCATCCTGTGGAACAAAAGGTGTTTGTTTCAAGGCATGCTGTGTTTCTAGAGAAAGAGTTTCTCTTGCAAGAAAACAGTGGGAGTGTCGTCGAGCTTGAGGAGGCTCAAGAGACTCAAATAGACATTAATGAGATACCTGGTGAAGCACAACAGCCGACAACTCATAGTGATGAGCAATCGGCTGGACCTATTGTAACACCACATCTTCGTAGATCTGGTAGAACACGCAATATTCCTGAGAGATATGGATTTCTTGTAAGTGAATCGAACGACGTGTTACTCATTGATGATGAGGAGCCTACCAGTTATGAAGAAGTGCTGACAAGTTCAGAAAGGGATAAGTGGCTTGGTGCCATGAAGTCGGAAATGGATTCCATGTATGAAAACCAAGTTTGGAACTTGGTTGACCCACCTGAAGGGATAAAGCCTATAGGGTGCAAGTGGGTTTTCAAGAAGAAAACCGACATGGATGGTAATGTGATTACCTATAAGGCTAGATTGGTGGCTAAAGGATATCGTCAAAAACAAGGTGTTGATTATAACGAAACCTATTCGCCTGTAGCTATGCTTAAATCCATTCGGATGCTCTTGGCCATAGCAGCTCATTATGATTATGAGATATGACAGATGGATGTGAAAACAGCTTTCCTTAATGGAAACCTGCTCGAGGACGTGTATATGATACAGCCTGAGGGTTTCACATCGGTTGATAAAACCAAGGTATGCAAATTGCGACGATCCATTTATGGATTGAAGCAAGTATCCAGGAGCTGGAATATCCGTTTTGATGAGACAATCAAAAAGTTTGATTTCTCACAAAATCCAGACGAACCTTGTGTGTACAAGAAGGTTAGTGGGAGTGCAGTCGTATTCCTAGTATTGTATGTCGATGACATACTACTTATAGGAAACGATGTTTCAATCTTAAAGTCAATGAAGGTTTGGTTATCCAAGACATTCTCCATGAAAGACCTGGGAGAAGCAACCTACATCCTCGGGATTAAGATCTATAGAGATAGATCGAAACGGTTTCTTGGTCTTTCGCAGTCTACATATATAGACCAAGTGCTAAAGAGGTTTAGCATGTCGGTGTTAGTTATAGCCCTAAGAACCAATCATGTGATGGTTTAATAGGGAACATTTTGTATCATATTCTATAAAGGCAAAGGATTGGTTATTATATTTAAGTCTTGCTTGTGCCAGCTAAATTAAATATAGTAATGCCCTAGAAAAGTAGGTTCTTATCTACAGCACATCAATTGGCAGAATTGATTATGAGAGGCTGTAGAGAACACTTTCTAAATGTTCCTAGTCAAGTATTAATATGCAAGGGCAATATTAATACATAAAGACTAGCATGTAGGTCAATTGATGACTTGATCTCACAAGTCATGGATATATGATATCAAGTTGACACATGGGTATATATTAGAGAATATATACTGAACTGACCCGCCATGAGAAAGTTTCATGGATCGTTATATGAGTGTCATAAACTTTCTCATGTGACTATTGGTATGAATAGTCCTCAGACCTGAAGTCACTACGGTTCCCTACATAAGGAGTTGTATACTTTGGTATCGTCAAACGTCACCCGTAACAGGGTGGACCATAAAGGCAATTACTGGGTATATAACAAATTATGCGGAGGGATGTGAGTGATGTAGATGGGATCTATCCCTCTCATATGACGAGAGTGATATCGGTGGGCCCCTTGATTGAGTAGAACTACTAAAACGCATGGCCATGCTCGAATGAGTCAATATGAGATATTGAGCTCATTTGTTTGAGTTAGTTTACTCAGGGATCAAGAAACACATAGATTGATCGAGGATGACACGGTCTATGCCTCATTGATCAATCTGATATCAAGGATAGAAGGACACGGTCATACATTATAGTAGTCACGGAAAGGTTAGTCGGATCTTGACTTATCTCGTAACTTGGGTAGCAATGATGTATTGCTAGATGCCGCTCATTGCTTGTGTATCTAAAAGAGTTTAGGTCCACTGCCAACGTTATGAGAGCCTATAGGGTCACACACAAAGAGCATGATAATTAGAGGAATTAGAGTATTCTAGTTTGACTAGAATAATTTGGGAATAAGCTTAAGTACAAAATGGTTTGTGGACTTTAAGCTTAATGAGAATTTTAGCTAATTGATTTAATGAGATTAATTCAATATGTTACCTTATTGAATTAATAAGATTAATTCAATATGATAACATAAGCTTAATTGAATTAATAAGATTAATTCAATATGATAACATAAGCTTAATTGAATTAATAAGATTAATTCAACATGCATGAATGCCACATAAGAATGCCACATAAGCATGCCACATAAGCATGCCACCTAAGCATCCACCTAAGCTAGTTAAGGTGGAAGGAAACAAAATGGTTTTGTCTCCTTAAGTGGCCGGCCAAACAAGGATATGTCTCAATGCAATGGATTGCATTGAATGTGTGGAGGTGAAAGGGCTTTTCCAACCCTATAAAAGACACCTCAAGTGGCCGGCCAAAGAAAGCATTGGCTTTTGTTGTTGGTGGAAGCTTTGGTTGTGTTAGTGGTGAGAAAGCTTGGTGGAAGCTTTAGTTGTGTGGGTTTGTGAGTGTAGGCTAGCAAGAAGAGGAGTCTTCTTCTTCCTTTCTCCTTTTCCCTCTCTTCCTCTCCTTTAGGGACTTCTCTAGCAAGAAGTAAAGGAGAGCTCTTCTAGTTTTCCATTTGTGAGACAAGAGCGTGCTCGTGTGGATACGTATAGAGGCACGAACACTTGAACGTGCTAAAGATCCAACAAACCGAAAGGAAAAGCGGGATTGCAAAGGGCACGCAACAAAGGTAGAACTCTCCTATAAGATAGGCTTGGTTTAGAGAAATTTATTTTATACGAGTTTGCTTTCGCATGGATCACCTGAAGGGATCCTATTTTCCGTTGCGCATATGCCATTTGGCATACGAGATTTCCCTACAGTGGTATCAGAGCCACTTGCGAAAGATCGTATAAAAATAGGTTTTCTCTATTTTATATGTGATATAGAAGTAGGATAAATTTTATTATGAGTTGATAATTGCATTAGCAAATTTTCAAACATAATAAAATATCCAATGTCTTTTAAAAGTTAAAATGACATGGTGCATGGTTATGGCCTAGTCCCAAAAAGTTTGTGATTGTGTGTTGTAATTCTTAATACGGCCTGCGTGTCGTGCCTTTCTCCTAATATTCTTGTTGTAAAATTAGTTTTAGACTCGAATGTAACTCGAGTATTTCTCCTTTTGTAATGTACAAAACAAGGATGGAGGGTCCATTGGAAGATGAGGTTACAAGGAGGAAGTCAACACACAAGACAACCAAAAGGAAGCACTTAGGAGAAGATGCTATCCCTAGGTTGACCAATCAATCTTTTCATTGGCTTGAGAAGATTGTAGAATAAGGGCCATAACCATGACACGTTAGTTTAATATGTATGTGATGCATGTTAGTTTAGCTTGTATGTGATGCATGATTAGTTTAGCTTATATGTGAAGTATGCTAATATGTATATGATACATGTTTATTTCTTAATAAGTCTAAACGATATGCCTACCAAAGTTGGTACTCACTACTTCCTCGATCATTTGTTATTGGGTTTGCCAAAGCAAAGCAATGCATTTTATCTTGGAGAAGTGCGAGTGGACAATCGTGATGTCCCGCTATCAGTCTTTGTTAAGACTTAATTAAGTGTTTTCTTAATTGGTTAAGAAAGTAGAGGCATATATTAGCTTTGAACATAAGTGTTAACATTAGTTTTGTGTGATTTCCGAACATCAGCTTTGTCTTAGAAGTGGTCGTTGCTCCGATATCCAAGAAGGCCCCTGTGCCTCGCCACAGCCTGGAAGCTGGTTTAGGAATAAATACTAAACTAATCTAAAACTTAACCAAAGCTATTAAAGAGTTACATCAGATGTAATTGGCAAAAGATTGCCTACCTAATTATACTACGTCTTGGGCGATTAGCCAAAGCTAACTCAAGGCAATTATGATGTGGATCTTTATCCCATATAAATTTATAGCTAAATAGTAGCTATGAGAATTTAGTGGGAGCCTCATTTAATTAAAGGCCTAATTAAATGATTTAGGTATGATACTTAACTTTGCATTTTAATGTTGTAGATCACCATGTCATCTAACACGACACACCCCCTCAACTTGCGATCTGTCCTTGAGAAGGACAAGCTCAATGGAGCAAACTTTCTTGGTATCGTATAGGAACTTGAGGATTATCCTCAAGCAAGAACGCATAAACTATATGTCCTAGAGCAAAGCTACCCCTGAAATACCCGCCCCTACGGCCACTCGTGCTGAAAAGGATGCTTATAAGAAGCATCAAGATGACGCATTAGATGTGTCATGCCTTATGCTTGCCACCATGAACTCTGAGCTTCAGAAGCAACATGAAAACATGGATGCCTATGATATGGTTGAGCATTTGAAACAACTATATCAAGGACAAGCTAGGCACGAGCGTTTTGAAGTGTCTAAGGCTCTTTTTGCATGCAAGATGCAAGAAGGAACACCTGTAGGAACTCACGTACTCAAAATGATTGGGTACGTTGAGAACCTTGAAAGACTAGGTTTTCCAGGCCAAGAATTGGCAATCGATGTTATCACGCAATCGTTGCCGGAAGCATACAATCAATTCGTCATGAATTATAACATGAATGAAATTGATAAACCTTTGCCTGAGATTCTCAGCATCTTGAGAACTGCTGAACCAAATCTCAAGAAGAAAGTTAGTAATGTACTAATGGTCAAGAAGGACAAAGGTAAGCGCAAAGGCAAGGGTAAGACCCAAGCCAAAGGCATGGCCAATTCATCCACTTCAAAGGGTAAAGGTAAAGTACCTAAGGAAGGGGACTGCTTCCATTGCGGTGAGACTGGACACTGGAAGCGGAACTGCAAAGTCTGCCTTGAGGAAGTAAAGAACAAGAGAAGTGGGACTTCTGCCTCAGGTATACACGTTATAGAAGTTAATCTATCTATTTCTTCTACATGGGTATTAGATACCGGATGTGCATCTCACATTTGTACTAATGTGCAGGGACTGAGAAATAGTAGAATAATGGCAAAGGGTGAAGTGGACCTACGAGTAGGCAATGGCGCAAAAGTTGCTGCTGTAGCTGTAGGAACATATTCTTTGTCTTTGCCCACTGGGCTTATCTTAGAACTAGAGGAGTGCTTCTATGTACCCGCATTAACAAAGAACATAATTTCTGTATCTTGTTTAGACAAGAAAAACTTTTCTTTTATAATAAAGGACAAATGTTGTTCCATTTATTTAAATGAAATGTTCTATTGTAATGCACCACTTATGAATGGTCTCTATGTTCTAGATTTAGATAACCCAATTTATAACGTAAATAACAAACGGTTCAAATCGAATGATTTGAACCAGACATATCTCTGGCACTGTCGCCTAGGTTACATAAATGAAAAACGCATATCCCAACTCCATAAAGATGGATTATTGGACTCATTTGATTTTGAATCATATGAGGTATGCGAGTCTTGTCTTTTAGGAAAGATGACTAAAACTCCATTTAGTGGACATGGCGAGAGAGCGACGGATTTGTTAGGACTCATACATACTGATGTATGTGGCCCTTTCAATGTCGAAGCCAGAGGAAGCTATAAGTACTTTATTACTTTCACTGATGATATGAGTAGATTTGGCTTCTTATATTTGATGAGACATAAGTCAGAATCCTTTGAAAAGTTCAAAGAATTCAAGAATGAAGTACAAAACCAACTTGGTAAGTGTATTAAGCTACTTCGATCAGATCGAGGTGGTGAATACCTTAGTCAAGAGTTTCGTGATCACCTGGCTGAGTGTGGGATAATATCCCAACTCACTCCACCTGGAACACCACAATGGAATGGTGTATCTGAGAGGAGAAATCGTACTCTATTAGATATGGTACGATCAATGATGAGCCAGACTGATCTACCTACTTCCTTTTGGGGTTTAGCTCTAGAGCAGCATAATCGCGTTCCATCAAAAGTCAGTAGAAAAGACACCATATACGATATGGATGGGAAGAGTCCCAAAATGTCTTTTATAAAGATTTGGGGTTGTGAAGCTTACGTTAGGCGTCAAGTCTCGGATAAACTAGGACCCAAATCAGATAAGTGTTATTTTGTAGGATATCCCAAGGAAACTAAGGGATATTACTTTTACAATCCCACACTGCAAGGTGTTTGTTGCAGAAATCTTTGTCTTTCTAGAAAGAGAATTTATTTCTAGAAATACTAGTGGGAGTAAAATTCATCTTGAAGAAGTTCAAGATGATGATAACACTAAGGCTTCGATGGAAAATGAACAGGAACCACAAAGTGTTGTGGATGAGGAAATTGTTGCCCAAAGAGTAGTGGAGCAAACACCTGTTCAAGTAGACCAACCTCTTCGTAGATCTGATAGGATCCGTCGTCAACCTGAGAGATATTCTTTTCTCTTGACTGACAACGGTGAGGTATTGCTTGTCGATCTTGACGAGCCTACATCCTATCAAGAAGCTATGATGAGCCCAGATTCCGAGAAATGTCTAGAGGCCATGAGATCCGAAATGGAATCCATGTACACTAACCAAGTATGGACTTTGGTTGATCCACCTGAAGAGGTAAAACCCATTGGGTGTAAGTGGGTCTTTAAAGTAAAGACTGACATGGATGGTAATAAGCATACCTATAAAGGTAGATTGGTGGCTAAAGGATTCAAACAAATTCATGGTATTGACTATGATGAAACCTTTTCACCAGTTACGATGCTTAAATCCATTCGGATCATACTTGCTATTGCAGCCTACCACGATTATGAGATCTGGCAGATGGATGTCAAAACCGCTTTTCTGAATGGAAAGCTACTCGAGGATGTGTACATGACACAGCCTGAGGGTTTTGAAGATCCAAAGCATCCTGGAAAGGTATGCAAACTGCAAAGGTCCATTTATGGACTAAAGCAAGCCTCTCTGGAATCTTCGATTCGATGATGCAATCAAAGAGTTTGGTTTCATCAAGAATGAAGATGAGCCTTGTGTCTACAAGAGAAATAGTGGAGGCCTTGATTGTATTTCTTGTCTTGTATGTAGATGACATACTTCTCATCGGAAATGATATTCCCTCACTCCAGTCTGTGAAGATATGGTTAGGGAATTGTTTCTCGATGAAAGACTTAGGTGAAGCTGCCTATATTCTAGGCATCAAGATCTATAGAGATAGATCTAAAAGATTACTTGGCCTAAGTCAGGGTACATACATTGATAAAGTGCTAGATCGTTTTGCTATGCAAAATTCCAAGAAGGGGTTTACGCTTTATCACATGGTGTAAGTCTTTCGAAGACTCAATGTCCCTCTTCTAAGGAGGAGAGAGACCACATGGATAAGATCCCTTATGCATCTGCTATAGGGTCTATCATGTACGCCATGCTTTGTACTCGTCCTGACATCTCGTATGCTTTGAGTATGACGAGTAGATACCAGTCAGATCCAGGTGAAAGTCATCGGATAGCGATCAAAAATATTCTTAAATACTTACGAAACGACGAAAGAATATTTCCGATATTTGGAGGCAATGAGGAGCTAAGCGTAAAGGGTTACGATGATGCAAGCTTCCAAACAGACAAGGATGACTATAGATCGTAATCGGGGTACGTGTTTTGCACGAATGGTGGATGTGGTGGAAGAGTTCAAAGCAGACACGATTCTTGATTCTACAATGAGCGAGTATATTGCGGCATCTCGATGCGACAAAGGAGGAGGTTTGGCTCCGCAAGTTCATCATGAACTTGGGGTAGTTCCTAAGCATTGCAGATCCAATAGACCTCTCGTGACAACAATGGGGCTATTGCACGAGCTAAGGAACCTCGATCACATCAGCGGACCAAACACATCTGCGGCGCTTCCATCTCATTCGAGAGATCATCGATAGAAGATGTGAGGATATGCAGTTACGAAGCTAACATCGCAGATCCATTGACCAAGGCTTTGGAACAGAGGAAGCATGATGGTCACACTAGGTCACTAGGTATTAGATATCATAGTGATTGGTACTAGTGCTAGTGGGAGATTGTTAGTTATAGCCCTAAGAACCAATCATGTGATGGTTGAATAGGGAACATTTTGTATCATATTCTATAAAGGCAAAGGATTGGTTATTATATTTAAGTCTTGCTTGTGCCAGCTAAATTAAATATAGTAATGCCCTAGAAAAGTAGGTTCTTATCTACACCACATCAATTGGCAGAATTGATTATGAGAGGCTGTAGAGAACACTTTCTAAATGTTCCTAGTCAAGTATTAATATGCAAGGGCAATATTAATACATAAAGACTAGCATGTAGGTCAATTGATGACTTGATCTCACAAGTCATGGATATATGATATCAAGTTGACACATGGGTATATATTAGAGAATATATCTTGAAGACCCGACCATGAGAAAGTTTCATGGATCGTTATATGAGTGTCATAAACTTTCTCATGTGACTATTGGTATGAATAGTCCTCAGACCTGAAGTCACTACGGTTCCCTACATAAGGAGTTGTGTACTTTGGTATCGTCAAACGTCACCCGTAACAGGGTGGACCATAAAGGCGATTACTGGGTATATAACAAATTATGCGGAGGGATGTGAGTGATGTAGATGGGATCTATCCCTCTCATATGACGAGAGTGATATCGGTGGGCCCTTGATTGAGTAGAACTACTAAAACGCATGGCCATGCTCGAATGAGTCAATATGAGATATTGAGCTCATTTGTTTGAGTTAGTTTACTCGAGGATCAAGAAACACATAGATTGATCGAGGATGACACGGTCTATGCCTCATTGATCAATCGATATCAAGGATAGAAGGACACGGTCATACATTATAGTAGTCACGGAAGGTTAGTCGGATCTTGACTTATCTCAGAACTTGGGTAGCAATGATGTATTGCTAGATGCCGCTCATTGCTTGTGTATCTAAAAGAGTTTAGGTCCACGCCAACGTTATGAGAGCCTATAGGGTCACACACAAAGAGCATGATAATTAGAGGAATTAGAGTATTCTAGTTTGACTAGAATAATTTGGGAATAAGCTTAAGTACAAAATGGTGTTTGGACTTTAAGCTTAATGAGAATTTTAGCTAATTGATTTAATGAGATTAATTCAATATGTTACCTTATTGAATTAATAAGATTAATTCAATATGATAACATAAGCTTAATTGAATTAATAAGATTAATTCAATATGATAACATAAGCTTAATTGAATTAATAAGATTAATTCAATATGATAACATAAGCTTAATTGAATTAATAAGATTAATTCAACATGCATGAATGCCACATAAGAATGCCACATAAGCATGCCACCTAAGCATCCACCTAAGCTAGTTAAGGTGGAAGGAAACAAAATGGTTTTGTCTCCTTAAGTGGCTGGCCAAACAAGGATATGTCTCAATGCAATGGATTGCATTGAATGTGTGGAGGTGAAAGGGTTTTTCCAACCCTATAAAAGACACCTCAAGTGGCCGGCCAAAGAAAGCATTGGCTTTTGTTGTTGGTGGAAGCTTTGGTTGTGTTAGTGGTGAGAAAACTTGGTGGAAGCTTTAGTTGTGTGGGTTTGTGAGTGTAGGCTAGCAAGAAGAGGAGTCTTCTTCTTCCTTTCTCCTTTTCCCTCTCTTCCTCTCCTTTAGGGACTTCTCTAGCAAGAAGTAAAGGAGAGCTCTTCTAGTTTTCCTTTTGTGAGACAAGAGCGTGCTCGTGTGGATACGTATAGAGGCACGGACACTTGAACGTGCTAAAGATCCAACAAACCGAAAGGAAAAGCGGGATTGCAAAGGACACGCAACAAAGGTAGAACTCTCCTATAAGATAGGCTTGGTTTAGAGAAATTTATTTTATACGAGTTTGCTTTCGCATGGATCACTTGGAAGGGATCCTATTTTCCGTTGCGCATATGCCATTCGGTACGAGAATTCCCTACAGTCGGAATCCAAGAAAGGTTTTCTACCCATCAGGCATGGGGTACACCTTTCGAAGTCTATGTGTCCATGCACAGAAGACGAGAGGATTTGCATGAGTAAGATTCCCTATGCATCCGCAATAGGATCTATCATGTATGCTATGTTATGTACGAGGCCCGATGTATCGTATGCTCTGAGTGTCACGAGCAGATACCAGTCCGATCCAGGAATGGATCATTGGGCGGCTGTTAAGACGATCCTTAAGTACTTGAGAAGAACTAAGGATGTGTTCCTAATATATGGAGAAGGGGACATGGTGATTCGCGGGTATACTGATGCCAGCTTCCAGACAGACAAGGATGATTCCAGGTCTCAGTCTGGATACGTGTTCACCTTGAATGGGGGCGCAGTGAGTTGGAAAAGTTCCAAACAAGAGACTGTAGCGGATTCTACCACTGAGGCAGAATACATTGCAGCTTCAGAAGCAGCAAAGGAAGCGGTTTGGATCAAAATGTTCGTTCATGAACTTGGTGTGATTCCGGCCATTGTTGAAGCAATACCGGTCTACTGCAACAACAATGGAGCAATTGCACAGGCGAAAGAGCCAAGGTCTCATCAGCGATCCAAACATGTGCTTCGCCGCTATCATCTTATCAGAGAGATCATCAGTAGGAACGAAATACAAATCGAGAAAATTCCCACTGAAAGGAACTTAGCGGATCCTTTGACTAAGGCATTACCTCAAAGTAAGTTTGAGGGTCATGTTCGAGATTATGGTATTGGATACCGTAGCGATTGACATTAGGCCAAGTGGGAGTCTGTTAGTAATATATGAGAGATGTCCTAAGACAATCACCTTATGTATGAACCATTTATATGATAAATGAAGATTCACTATTTGAGTATACATGTTTTATGTATTTGATTGGATCTTAAACTCATTTACTGAATGTCCACGATACGATTCACAGCATGAGAGAATTTGTTATCGGATCACAACTAGTGAGTATCTCTACATGTGTAATTGTGATGTATCGGAATTATCCCTAGTCGATGAATTGATGGATTTGGACACCATCAATTTTGAGACTAGCACAGGTATACTCCTTGGTGTATCCAAGCGGTGATTCTCACCGTGGAGACATAGTGATGTCCGAGTTAATCGTGGATGCTAGTTATGGTAACTAGTTCATTGGAGTGACCAGTAGTAAGACTTCATATGGTTCTCTGCATATATAGATATGTCAATGAAGTTCTTCTTGTGGCTTAAGTGCGATGTTCCTTTGACTTGCGGTATTCAAGTCATCTTGATCATGGAGACTTATGCTTTGACATCTTAAGCAAACATCTCTAAGGAGATGTGGACCCGGGATGATTGGGTATAAGTCGAAGTGATCGAAGGTGTTTGAATAGCCTATAAAGGATTCACCACTCCTTGCGAGGAGATGTATACCCATGGCCTCTCGTCGGATTCTTACTAGAGTCTTTGGCCAAAGCATTACATGTTTAGAGTAAAGTACTCTTCGATACATGTGCAGTAACTAGAATCCGTAGGACGAGGAAATGATACTTGGGCTAGGTGTGACGTAGTCAGCCTAGTGGGGACTGACACAATAGACCATGTCCTGAACCAAGTGGGTATAAGATGAGTGAAGGGAATGGGGCACGAATCATTCAGCCGGAAGGCTTTCAGAAATAGTTCTGGATCAACCGTTGATCTTTTCGGTTAATTGGGGATCATGATGTACTACTAGGTGCCACTCATGATCGTTCTATAATTAATGGTTAATTATAGACGACCAACATAAACCGAGAACCTATTTTGTCACACGCACAACGAGCGTAATCCAAAGGATTTAAAACGAGCTTGAGAATGGGATTCTCAGACCGAGAGAAACTAGGTTTGGTTGGACCAAACATAAAGCGAGCATGAAATCGTTTCAGTCGCAATGGAAGCGTGGATGGGCCGAGTCTTATGAAGACGTAATGGATGAACCAAAATGGTTTGGTTCTAATCCAATGGAGGAGAATAAACCAAAGGGTTTGGTTTATTTCAAACGAATAAACCAAAAGTTGGTTCGGTTCGTTTTAACTTAAAATAAACCATCATGGTTTGGTTTATTTTAACTTATCTTAATGGAGCGGGTTAACGGGCCTAATGGTTATGATCCAATAACCATTAAGAGAATTAGTTCTCTATAAAAAAGGGCTTTAGGGTTTGTTAAGCCCTAATGAAGAGGCAACCCTAGTTTGGCCGCCCACCTCATCTCCCCTTTTGAGTTGGCGCCAACTTCTCTTGCCGCCCAGCCCATAGCTCCTCCAACCGGCGTCCAGAAGGCTGCTTCCTTCCTCCTCGCCGGCGTCGAGCTGCTGCCGGAAGAGTTCCGGCGATCCTCCTTAGGTTTGGCATCAAGGTGAGCACTTGGCTTCCTTGTTTTGGCCGGCGCCTACTCCTCCACCAAGCTGTCCAGTTTTTCTGGACAGCTTCTTCTCCTCTCGTCGGAGCATCGTTTGGACGACGGTTAGAGCTCCGACAGTGGCTAGCTTACCGGGGATTCGATCTCCGGTAATCCTCTGAGGTGGAGGATGAAGGATTCGTCAATCGGTTGACGAATACCTCTCCGGAGAAGCGAGTTTTGAGGACTCGTTTTGGATCCGAATTTGGATTCGAATCGTGATCATCTCTCGATCACGTCGTCTTCAACACGAGGCTAGTAACCCGTACGAAGACGAAGCTCGTGGCTTAGCGAAGTCATCCCGAGGAACTCGGCGTGGATACGGATAGAGACGATTCTAGCGAGACTCGTTCCGGTTTATGCCGTTCCCGCTACATGTCATACGAAAGGTATAACGTAGATAAATTTCCTTTTATTGCAAATTTAAATTTACGGTTATGTCTATACTTATTGTAATATGCATGCGTGTATTGTGTGTGTTGTAATAAATAGGAGTATTTATTATTTTATTGCTTCCGCTGTGTTCATGTTTACGAAACATGATCGAACACACACACGCCGCGGTGCCGGAAACCCAACACCTACCACTCTAAAGCCTCCTTTTATAGAGTTAGGGATAAGCCTTGTTTTAATCTCCACCATTGGTTCTAGGGATTTAATCTCAACTGTCGGATCTAGAGATTTAATCTCAACCATCGGTTCTAGAGATTTAATCTCTACCTTTGGATCTAGAGTTTTGTTTACATCCATTGGATCTAGGCTTCATGAGGTATTAATAGGCTACAATAGGGACCATGAGGAGGAGTTGGATCTTGGCCACCCAATGGATCAAGCCCACATAAAGTCCGATCCATTAATGATAATCCAATCCACTAAAGGATTATCATTGATCTATCTCACCAACCCCCATAAGTTAATATGGGCTCCATATATTATTTCTACATTTTTCTCCCCGTGTTTAAGATCTTGAATGTCCGTCGATTAATTAATTTATTGACCATTAATTAATCAACATCTAACTCCATGAGTAGTACCACTCAACCTTTTCATCATGTCGGACCAAGTCCACCTGCAGGGTTTACATGATGAACCATATGAGCTCCTCAAGTGGACATCATCATCTTAATATATAGGACACAGTTTCTTCCTATAATCAACGACACTCCTTATAAATAATATCATTTTCCAACTTACCGAACTTATCGATTTAATCTATAAATCTCGCCCATTGGTAAATCAAAGAAATGAATACTAAGTATATGTGCCCGTTATTATATTGGGATTAAGAGTATGTACAATATAATATCTGAGGTCCGATTCAATTATGTAGTCATCAATAAATCGAATCACCTCTAAGTCGGTCCTGGTCAATACACACAAAGTTTACTAGTGTGATTCTATGGTCAAGACAAATCCTTACCAAATCACACTACAACCATACCAATGGTTTGTCCAAAACCATCTCGGTTGTGAGACTATACCTATACTTTACAAGTAGCCAATAACATGATCTCCCGTGTGACACCACACACCATGTTATCTACAATGTAATGTATTAGGCAATATGCATCACCATAAATATGCAAACAATGATCATGTGATTCTTATTTAAAAATAAAGATGTTCATACAAAAGATAGACTTTTCAATATACATCCCAAGAATCTCCCACTTATACTAAAGGACTATGCTGTCCTCAAACTGTCATACATCTGATTCCCATTCCCTCCACATGCCTATCAAAAGCTCTCGCCGGAAGGGCCTTAGTGAAAGGATCTGCCAGGTTATCCTCTGATGCAATCTTGGCCACAACAACTTCTCCTCTCTTTACGATTTCTCGTATCAGGTGGTACTTGCGCTCTATGTGTTTACTTGCCTTATGGGCTCGTGGTTCCTTCGAGTTTGCAACTGCACCACTATTATCACAATAAGTTGTGATAGTTCTGGGCAAACCAGGAATCACATCTTAGTCCATCAAGAAGTTCCTAAGCCACACAGCTTCTTTGGCCGCCTCAGAGGCTACCACATACTCAGCTTCCATGGTGTAGTCCGCCACACATTTCTGCTTGACACACCTCCATACAATGGCTCCACCTCCCAAAGTAAACACAAAACCTGAGGAAGACTTACTGTTATCCCTGTCTGATTAGAAGTCGGAATCCGTGTAACCCATAGAGAGTAATTGGTATGCCTGGTAAACTAGAATATAATCCCTAGTCCTTCTCAGGTACTTCACTATATCCTTTACCGCAGTCCAATGTCCCTGTTCTGGATTACTCTGATATCTACTGACCATGCCCACGACAAAGTAGATATCTGGTCTCGTACATAGCATCGCATACATGAGGCTTCCTACCACTGAAGAATAAGGAACCACCTTCATCTCCTCTATCTCCTCAGATGTTCTAGGACACATCTCCATAGATAAAGGAACTCCATGCCTGAAAGGTAGAAAACCTTTCTTTGAGTTTTGCATGCTAAAACGATCCATAATTGTGTCTATATATGAAGCTTGATATAAACACGACATCCTTTTCCTGCGATCCCTTATTACCATGATCCCAAGGATGTGTCCCACTTCTCCCAAGTCCTTCATATCAAACTGTTTGGACAACCATACCCTTACGTCTGATAACACCTTGACAATGTTGCCAATTAACAAAATGTCATCTACGTATAGTACAAGAAATACCACTATGTTTCCATCACATCTCTTGTATACACAAGACTCATCCAGACATTGAATAAATCCATACGACTGGATTACCTCATCAAAGCGGATGTTTCAAGACCTTGAAGCTTGCTTCAATCCAAAAATGGACCGATTAAGCTTACACACAAGATGCTCTTTGCCCTTTGCAATGAATTCCTCTGGTTGCTTCATATAGATGTTTTCTTCAAGACTTCCATTAAGGAAAGCTGTCTTGACATCCATCTTCCACACCTCATAATCCATATGAGCTGCAATGCATAAAAGAATCCGGATAGACTTAAGCATGACTACCGGCAAAAAGGTTTCCTCAAAATCGATACCCTCTTTCTGAGTATACCCCTTCGCAACAAGCCTCGCTTTGAAGGTCTCAACCTTCCCATCTATTCCTCTCTTTCATTTGTAGATCCACTTGAATCCAATGGTTTTTACACCATCGGGTGGTTCTACTAGCTGTTGGGTTTCCGGCACCGCGGCGTGTGTGTGTTCGATCATGTTTCGTAAACATGAGCACAGCGGAAGCAATTAAAAAATAATAAATCTATATTTATTACAACACACACAACACACGCATGCATATTACAACAAGTGTAGACATAACCGTAAATTATAATTTGCAATAAAAGGAAATTAAACTACGTTATACCTTTCGTATGACGTGTAGCGGGAACGGCATCAACCGGAACGATCCTCGTAAGAATCGTCTCTATCCGTATCCACGCCGAGCTCCTCGGGATGACTTCGCCAAGCCATGAGCTTCGTCTTCGTACGGGTTACTAGCCTCGTGTTAAAGACGACGTGATCGAGAGATGATCACGATCCGAATCCAAATTCGGATCTAAAAACAAGTCCTCAAGACTCGCTTCTCCGGAGAGGTATTCGTCAACCGATTGACGAATCCTTCGGCCTCCACCTCAGAGGATTACCGGAGATCAAATCCCCAGTATGTTAGCCGCTGTCGGATCACTAACCGTCGTCCAAACGATGCTCCGACGAGAGGAGAAGAAGCTGTCCAGAAAACTGGACAGCTTGGTGGAGGAGTAGGCGCCGGCCAAAACAAGGAGAGAAAAGGCTCACCTTGATGCCGAACCTATAGGAGATCACCGGAGGGTCGCCGGAGGTTCACCGGATGGAGCTTGGACGCCGGCAAGGGTCTTGGACAGCGGCACAAAGCTGGGCGGCGGCAGCTTGTAGTTGGGCGCCGAAAATTCCTCCAAGGGGTGGGCGGCAACTTCAAGCTAGGGTTTTGGATGATTAGGGTTTAACAATCCCTTAAGCCCTCTTTTATAGAGAACTAATTCTCTTAATGGTTAATGGATCATATCCATAAAGCCCGTTAACCCACTCCATTAGGATAAGTTAAAATAAACCAAACCATGATGGTTTATTTTAAGTTAAAACGAACCGAACCAACCTTTGGTTCATTCGTTTAACATAAACCAAACCCTTTGGTTTATTCTCATCCATTGGATTAGAACCAAACCATTTTGGTCCATCCATTATGTCTTCATAAGACACTGCCCATCCACGCTTCCATTGCGACTGAAACAATTTCATGCTCGCTTTATGTTTGGTCCAACCAAACATAGTTTCTCTCGGTCTGAGAATCCCATTCTCAAGCTCGTTTTAAATCCTTTGGATTACACTCGTTGTGCATGTGACCAAATAGGTTCTCGGTTTATGTTGGCCGTCTATAATTAACTATTAATTATAGAACGATCATGAGTGGCACCTAGTAGTACATCATGATCCCCAATTAACCAAAAAGATCAACGGTTGATCCAGAACTATTTCTGAAACCCTTCAGTAGCTCGAATGAATCGTGCCCCATTCCCTTCACTCATCTTATACCCACTTGGTTCAGGACATGGTCTTTTGTGTCAGTCCCCACTAGGCTGACTACGTCACACCTAGCCCAAGTATCATTTCCTCGTCCTACGGATTCTAGTTACTCCACATGTATCGAAGAGTACTTTACTCTAAACATATAATGCTTTGGCCAAAGACTTTAGTAACAATCCGACGAGAGGCCATGGGTATACATCTCCTCGCAAGGAGTGGTGAATCCTTTATAGGCTATTCAAACACCTTCGATCACTTCGACTTATACCCAATCATCTCGGGTCCACATCTCCTCGGAGATGTTTGCTTAAGATGTCAAAGCATAAGTCTCCATGATCAAGATGACTTGAATACCGCAAGTCAAAGGAACATCGCACTTAAGCCACAGTAAGAACTTCATTGACATATCTATATATGCAGAGAACCATATGAAGTCTTACGGCTGGTCACTCCAATGAACTAGTTACCATAACTAGCATCCACGATTAACTCCGGACATCACAATGTCTCCAGCCAGTGAGAATCAGCTGCTTGGATACACCAAGGAGTATACCTCGTGCTAGTCTCGACAGAATTGATGGTGTCAAAATCCATCAATTCATCGACTAGGGATAATTCCGATACATCACAATTACACATGTAGAGATACTCACTAGTTGTGATCCAATCACAAATTCTCTCATGCTGTGAATCGTATCGTGGACATTCATAAATGAGTTTAAGATCCAATCAAATACATTAAACATGTATACTCAAATAGTGAATCTTCATTTATCATATAAATGGTTCATACATAAGGCGATTGCCTTAGGACATCTCTCATATATTACTAACAGACTCCCACTTGGCCTAATGTCAATCGCTACGGTATCCAATACCATAAGCCCTAACATGACCCTCAAACTTACTTTGAGTTAATGCTTTAGTCAAAGGATACGCTAAGTTCCTTTCAGTGGGAATTTTCTCGATTTGTATTTCGTTCCTACTTATGATCTCTCTGATAAGATGATAGCGGCGAAGCACATGTTTGGATCGTTGATGAGACCTTGGCTCTTTCGCCTGTGCAATTGCTCCATTGTTGTCGCAGTAGACCGGTATTGCTTCAACAATGGCCGGAATCACACCAAGTTCATGAACGAACTTCTTGATCCAAACCGCTTCCTTTGCTGCTTCCGAAGCTGCTATATATTCTGCCTTAGTGGTAGAATCCGCTACAGTCTCTTCTTTGGAACTTTTCCAACTCACTGCGCCCCCATTCAAGGTGAACACGTATCCAGACTGAGACCTGGAATCATCCTTGTATGCATGCGGTGGCCGCATCCGTATACCCGCGATCACCATGTCCCTTCTCCATATATTAGGAACACATCCTTAGTTCTTCTCAAGTACTTAAGGATCGCCTTAATACGCCCAATGATCCATTCCTCGATCGGACCGTATCCGCCGTGACACTCAGAGCATACGATACATCGGGCCTCGACATAACATAGCATACATGATAGATCCTATATGCATAGGAATCTTACTCATGCAAATCCTCTCGCCTTCGGCATGACACATAGACTTCAAAGGTGTACCCTATGCCTGATGGGTAGATAACCTTTCTTGGATTCTGACATGCTAAACCTCTTTAGCACTCGGTCTATATATGTAGACTGCGAAAGACCAAGCAACCGTTTCGATCTATCTCTATAGATCTTAATCCCAAGGATGTAGGTTGCTTCTCCTGTGTCTTTCATGGAGAATGTCTTGGATAACCAAACCTTAATCGATCAGAAGATTGACACATCGCTTCCTATAAGTAATATGTCATCGACATACAATACTAGGAACACGATCGCACTCCCACTAACCTTCTTGTACACACAAGGTTCGCTCGATTTTGTGAGAAATCAAACTTTTGATTGTCTCATCAAACGGATATTCCAGCTCCTGGATGCTTGCTTCAATCCATAAATGGATTGTCGCAATTTGCATACCTTGGTTTTATCAACCGATGTGAAACCCTCAGGCTGTATCATATACACGTCCTCGAGCAGGTTTCCATTAAGGAAAGCTGTTTTCACATCCATCTGCCATATCTCATAATCATAATGAGCCGCTATGGCTGTGGAGCATCCGAATGGATTTAAATAGCTACGTAATAGGTTTCGCATAATCAACACCTTGTTTTTGACGATATCCTTTCGCCACCAATCTAGCCTTATAGGTAATCACATTACCATCCATGTCGGTTTTCTTCTTGAAAACCCACTTGCACCCTATAGGCTTTATGCCTTCAGGTGGGTCAACCAAGTTCCAAACTTGGTTTTCGTACATGGAATCCATTTCCGACTTCATGGCACCAAGCCACTTATCCCTTTCTGAACTTGTCAGCACTTCTTCATAACTGGTAGGCTCCTCATCATCAATGAGTAACACGCCGCTCGATTCACTTACGAGAAATCCATATCTCTCGTGAATATCTGTTCTACCAGATCTACGAAGATGTGGTGTTACAATAGGTCCAGCCGATTGCTCATCACTATGAGTTGTCGGCTGTTGTGCTTCACCAGGTATCTCATCAATGTCTATTTGAGTCTCTCGAGCCTCCTCAAGCTCGACGACACTCCCACTGTATTCTTGCAAGAGAAACTCTTTCTCTAGAAACACAGCATGCCTTGAAACAAACACCTTTTGTTCCACAGGATGATAGAATTGGTAACCCCTTGTTTCCTTAGGGTATCCAATAAATAGATATTTATCAGACTTAGCATCCAGTTTGTCTGATACAGTCCGCTTCACATAAGCAGGACAACCCCATATCTTCAAGTAAGATACATGAGGTTTCTTACCATTCCATATCTCATATGGAGTAGTTGAGACTACCTTGGTAGGCATTCTGTTTAACAAGTAAACATCTGTCTGAAGTGCATAACCCCAAAAGGACTTGGGAAGAGTTGCATGATTCATCATTGACCTGACCATGTCCAACAAGGTCCGGTTACGCCTCTCAGATACACCATTATGCTGTGGTGTATAGGGCGGAGTCCATTGAGATAATATGCCATTGTCTCTTAGATAATCAAGAAACTCTTGACTTAAGTATTCACCACCTCGATCCGATCGAAGTATTTTAATACTTTTGTCATGTTGTTTCTCTACTTCATTTCTGAATTCTTTGAACCTTTCAAAGGCTTCAGACTTGTGTTTTATCAAGAACACATACCCAAACCGTGAGTAATCATCGGTGAAGGTA
Source organism: Wurfbainia villosa (assembly GCA_025175895.1). Taxonomy (NCBI): domain Eukaryota; kingdom Viridiplantae; phylum Streptophyta; class Magnoliopsida; order Zingiberales; family Zingiberaceae; genus Wurfbainia; species Wurfbainia villosa. Next base: position 43,279,564 of record CM045999.1, on the reverse strand, counting down.
ATGAAGTAGTTATAGCCTCCTAAAGCTTGAGTTGACATAGGTCCACATACATCAGTATGTACTAGACCTAGTAACTCTCCCACTCGTTCACCTTTTGTTCCATAAAAGGTAACTTAGTCATCTTGCCTTTTAAGCATGATTCGCATGTATCGTATGAATCCAATTCAAATGATTCCAGAATTCCACATCGGTGTAACTCGAACATGCATTTCTTGCTTACATGGCCAAGACGACAATGCCACATGTAGGAGTCTATTTGATTATCCTTTCGAGCACTCTTGTTGCTCGCTTCGATATTGCAAATGTCACTGGATACGTCCAACGTATAAACACCATTGCTTAAAGTTCCAGTCCCATAAAGAACCCCATTCATAGTTATGTAACAACAATTGTTACTAAACGTCAAATGGAAACCATTTCTATTTAAACAAGAAATAGAAATGATGTTCTTTATCAACAAAGGAATATAAAAGCAATTGTCCAGTTCTAAGACAAGTCCTGCAGGGAGTTTCAACAAATACGTTCCGATGGCGAAAAAGAACCTTGCTTCATTCCCAACACGTAAATTTGACTCTCCTCGACGAGTCTTCTTCTATTCCTTAGCCCATGTATGTCATTACATATATGTGAGCCACACCCAAGATCCAATACCCAAGTGTCTAAGGAAATAGAATGACAATCAATAAAGAAGATTTCAAGAAGATGGGGCATCCGATGCCTTATCCTTCTTCACGGACTCAAGATAAACCTTGCAATTTCTTCACAATGACCCTCCTTGCCATAATGATGGCAAGTGCCCTTTGAGCTAGTTCTCGCCTTTTAGCCTTTTCTTCTTCCCCTTCTTCCTTGTTCCTTCGACTCTCTAGAACCTTTCTTCGAGGAATCAACTAACAACACTGCCCCCTACTCATGCTTCTCGTAAGGCTCCAGCCTTCAAAGATGTTGAGCAAGACTACGAGATGAACCTCCTAGCATCTCAGAGGTGAAGAGGAGCTTGGAGACTTCGAACCTTTCGAATCTCACTTGCTCATCAACCAACTCACAGAATGAAGGACTACGATATGAGCATCCATATGCTCATGCTGCTTTCGTAGCTTGGGTTCCATCGCGGCTAGCATGATGCAACTCATTGTGTCGTAATCACTCACATGTTTCTGATAGGCCAACAATTGGTCCAAAGTTGCATCGTCACTAGGACGGGCGGGAAGAGGCGCTTCGAGGACATACACAAGCTTTTCACCTTGAGAACAATTCTCAAGTTTCTAAGCCAGTCCAAGAAGTTCAGCCCAGTCAATTTATTTGAATCCAAAATGGAACGCAAATTCAAACACATCATGATCAATATATTGACCTAGAAATACAAAACGAGCATATATGAGAAAATAATTTTAAAATGCATCAATATACATTTATAAATCCCATTCATTTTTCGAATTTCAAAAACCCTTAAAATCACTTCGGGAGATCGTAGGTCCATCTCCGAATGGGCTGATATCCATCATAGATAAGAACAACCTTGGAGTGAGTCCAACAAGCCATTCTTAGCTATGATGGTGGGTATCAAGTATACCGATTACATATCATGTATATGTAACTATCAAAATGTGCTATCAACTAATTGAATGTTTACACATACATTGGGTTGTTAACACATTAACAAGTATGCATCATATGCATAGCACCCAACTTCACCTCTCTTCACATCGACCTTGGAGTGAGTCCAACAAATCGATGCTCCAAGTTAAAGCCGACCCATTAATCGCGAAATAGTTTTAATATGGTTAGAGCGCATTCAACCAATTAGCCAGGCTTGGAGTGAGTCCAACAACCCAAACAAACGATTGACCTCTGACTCTTACCATATTAGAGTTAAACTATTCCAATGATTTGAACATGTTCAGGTTCGAGCCGGGCTTGGAGTGAGTCCAACAACCCAAACAGGAAACAGAACTCTGGTTCTAACCATATTAATGGAAGGTGTAGGCTTTAATATTGTTTAAGGGTATTTATGTCTCATCCTCTTTGCATGCAAATAACTATTATCTACATGGCATGACATACATGGCATACATCTACATGTCACGACACGCATGGCATAATGTTATGCATCTAATGCAATTACATGGCATACAATTATGTCATGTATATAATTTCCTTATATGTCATAACTATTTATGGAAATAAAATATGTTTAAGATTTGATTCTCCAAATCAAATCATAATTAAATTAGGAAACAAATTTCCAAATCTAATCACATATTTTATTCATGGAATTATTTGATTAAGGAAAATCTATTTAGAAAAACAATTTCCTAAATCATTAAAACTACTTATGGAAATAAAATATTTTAAGATTTGATTTCCCAAATCAAATCATGATTAAATTAGGAAAAAAATTTCCAGAATCTAATCAAATATTTTATTTATGGAAAATATCAATTTCCATAAATACTTCCAACTTTCCAAAAGTGGAAGATTTCCATAAATACTTCTAGACTTTCCAAAATTGAAAAATTTCCATAAATACTTCTAAATTTCAAAAATTCAGAAAATTTCCAAAAATACATTATGACTATCGCAAAACCATTTTACGATTATGTCGAAACACAACCTAGGCTCTGATACCACTGTTGGGTTTCCGGCACCGCGGCGTGTGTGTGTTCGATCATGTTTCGTAAATATGAGCACAGCGGAAGCAATTAAAAAATAATAAATCTATATTTATTACAACACACACAACACACGCATGCATATTACAACAAGTGTAGACATAACCGTAAATTATAATTTGCAATAAAAGGAAATTAAACTACGTTATACCTTTCGTATGACGTGTAGCGGGAACGGCATCAACCGGAACGATCCTCGTAAGAATCGTCTCTATCCGTATCCACGCCGAGCTCCTCGGGATGACTTCGCCAAGCCACGAGCTTCGTCTTCGTATGGGTTACTAGCCTCGTGTTGAAGACGACGTGATCGAGAGATGATCACGATCCGAATCCAAATTCGGATCTAAAAACAAGTCCTCAAGACTCGCTTCTCCGGAGAGGTATTCGTCAACCGATTGACGAATCCTTCGTCCTCCACCTCAGAGGATTACCGGAGATCAAATCCCCGGTATGTTAGCCACTGTCGGAGCACTAACCGCCGCCCAAACGACGCCCGAAGGAGAAGAAGCTGTCCAGAAAACTGGACAGCTTGGTGGAGGAGTAGGCGCCGCCAAAACAAGGAGAGAAAAGGCTCACCTTGATGCCAACCTATAGGAGATCACCGGAGGGTCGCCGAGGTTCACCGCTGGAGCTTGGACGCCGCAAGGGTCTTGGACGGCGCACAAAGCTGGGCGCAGCTTGTAGTTGGGCGCCAAAATTCTCCAAGGGGTGGGCGGCTAGGTTGGGCTGATGATTAGGGTTTTGGATGATTAGGGTTTAAGCCCTATTTTATAGAGAACTAATTCTCTTAATGGTTAATGGATCATATCCATAAAGCCCGTTAACCCGCTCCATTAGGATAAGTTAAAATAAACCAAACCATGATGGTTTATTTTAAGTTAAAACGAACCGAACCAACCTTTGGTTCATTCGTTTAACATAAACCAAACCCTTTGGTTTATTCTCATCCATTGGATTAGAACCAAACCATTTTGGTCCATCCATTATGTCTTCATAAGACACTACCCATCCACGCTTCCATTGCGACTGAAACAATTTCATGCTCGCTTTATGTTTGGTCCAACCAAACATAGTTTCTCTCTGTCTGAGAATCCCATTCTCAAGCTCGTTTTAAATCCTTTGGATTACACTCGTTGTGCGTGTGACCAAATAGGTTCTCGGTTTATGTTGGCCGTCTATAATTAACTATTAATTATAGAACGATCATGAGTGGCACCTAGTAGTACATCATGATCCCCAATTAATCGAAAAGATCAACGGTTGATCCAGAACTATTTCTGAAACCCTTCAGTAGCTCGAATGAATCGTGCCCCATTCCCTTCACTCATCTTATACCCACTTGGTTCAGGACATGGTCTATTGTGTCAGTCCCCACTAGGCTGACTACGTCACACCTAGCCCAAGTATTATTTCCTCGTCCTACGGATTCTAGTTACTCCACATGTATCGAAGAGTACTTTACTCTAAACATGTAATGCTTTGGCCAAAGACTTTAGTAACAATCCGACGAGAGGCCATGGGTATACATCTCCTCGCAAGGAGTGGTGAATCCTTTATAGGCTATTCAAACACCTTCGATCACTTCGACTTATACCCAATCATCCCGGGTCCACATCTCCTTAGAGATGTTTGCTTAAGATGTCAAAGCATAAGTCTCCATGATCAAGATGACTTGAATACCACAAGTCAAAGGAACATCGCACTTAAGCCACAGTAAGAACTTCATTGACATATCTATATATGCAGAGAACCATATGAAGTCTTACGGCTGGTCACTCCAATGAACTAGTTACCATAACTAGCATCCACGATTAACTCCGGACATCACAATGTCTCCAGCCAGTGAGAATCAGCTGCTTGGATACACCAAGGAGTATACCTCGTGCTAGTCTCGACAGAATTGATAGTGTCCAAATCCATCAATTCATCGACTAGCGATAATTCCGATACATCACAATTACACATGTAGAGATACTCACTAGTTGTGATCCAATCACAAATTCTCTCATGCTGTGAATCGTATCGTGGACATTCAGTAAATGAGTTTAAGATCCAATCAAATACATTAAACATGTATACTCAAATAGTGAATCTTCATTTATCATATAAATGGTTCATACATAAGGCGATTGCCTTAGGACATCTCTCATATATTACTAACACTAGCTCCCAGACCTGATTCGAATCCATAGATTCAATCTCAGTATTCATTGCACTTTGCAAAGATACTGCATCTTTATCTTGGATTACCTCGTCATATGTCTAGAGATCAAGTTTATGTTCACCAAGGACAAAATCAGAAGATTCTCTCAAAAACATGAATCTATCAGGCTATCTCACAACCCTCCCACTACGATGAGGTATCACCTGTGTATCCTCTGTGACATGCGGTGCAGTGACTTGTGGTATATCCTCTTGTACTGGTGGTACTGAAGAAGTGACTTCCCCTTTCAATTCCTCCAGAACAATCTTACTCATGGGCATGTGGTTCATCACATAGTCTTCCTCTAGAAATCTGCATTCGTGCTAACGATCACCCTCTGATCTCTAGGACTATAAAACAAACCACCTTTCATTCCTCTAGGATAGCCAACAAATATGCACACTTCTGAACGAGGTTCCAACTTACCAATATCTGCCTTCAGCACATGTACTGGACTCCCCCAAATTCGAATATGTCCTAGACTAGGCTTTCGCCCAGTACACAATTCTGTGGGAGTATAAGGCATTGATTTATATGGAACCAAGTTCAGAATGTACACCGCCGTATCTAGAGCATATCCCCAGAATGAATATGGAAACTCAGAATAACTCATCATCGATCTAACCATCTCCATAAGAGTCCTATTTCTTCACTCCGCTACACCATTCTGCTGGGGTGTGCCAGGTGCAGACAATTGCGATTGAATCCCAGTCTCTGATAAGTAATTCCTAAACTTTCCCAAGAGGTACTCACCACCACGATCAGATCGTCGTGTCTTGATACTTTTACCTTGACATTTCTCCACATCAGCCTTGAATTCTTTGAACTTGTCAAAGCATTCAGACTTGCGGCGCATCAAGTAAATGTATCTATATCTCGAATAATCATCTATAAAAGAGACGAAATACTCAAAACCACCTCTAGCCTGGATAGACATAGGACCACATAAATCAGAATGAACCAATTCTAACACATCTTTGCCTCTATACCCCTTGGCCTTAAAAGGTTTCTTGGTCATTTTACCCTCCAAGCAAGATTCACAGGTTGGGAAATCTTCCACCACTAATGAACCCAAAGGTCCATCAGCTATCAACCTTTGAATTCTACTTAGGTTAATTTGACCAAGTCTTAGATGCCAAAGATATGTTTGGTTCATCTTCGAAGGTTCTTTTCTCTTATTTGAATTAGAAGATGAGTTATTAACTTCAATTTGCATCGTGGGAGCTTTTGGTTAAAGTGTGTATAAATTTTCTATCAATGCACCCGAACAGATAATCTCCCTATTCTTTTTTATAACAACTCTGTCATTAAAAGAAATAGAATATCAATCCATAAACAATTTAGAAACTGAAATTAAATTCTTTCTAAATAAAGGTACATAAAGGCAATTCTTAAGAACCAAAACTTTATTTTTCTCAAAAGATAAATAAACATCTCCCACTGCAGCAGCCGCCACCTTCGTGGCATCTCCCAAGTATATGGTAATCTCCCCTTCAGCCAGTCGTCTGGTTTCCTGGAACCCTTACAAAGTATTGTAGACATGATCAGTGGCTCCCGTATCTACACACCAGGTGTCGGTAGATAACACCGCTAAACATGTTTCAACGACTAGACCAAAAGATATACCTTTGTTCCGCTTGCGGTTGGGGCAGTCCTTCTTCCAGTGTCCAGTTTGCTTACAAGTGAAGCACTTGCCCTTCGGCTTCTTCACTCCTCCCTGAGTTCCTCCCACCGCCTTTGCCCCAGCTTATTTCTTCTTCTTCTTGCCTTTTGGCTTAGAAGTAGATACCTTTTTGGGCAACCATGGCCTGAGCCTGAGCAAGCCTTTCTGTCGACTGGAGAATGATATCGATCTGGGGTTCCCCATCGATCTCAGCTCCATGGACTTCCAACTCATTCACAGGCTTACGAGGACACTCTTCGAAGAGTACATACTTGTACTCCTCAGCAGTTAAGATAATATCTAGATTCCTTTTCCAATCAATATAATTGGGTACAGTAAGTTTATTTCCTTTCAGTATCACAGCAAGCGGGTTGAAAGTCATTTTGAAAACAACCTAAGAATCACATAGATCAAAACATTAGATTTCAAAAAATTATTGATTCCTCAGACAATAAAATTTTAAAATCAACCAACACCTCAATACACTGAGAATATCGTATGCCATGATAGTGTGGACGTATATGAATTCTACTTTTGTAAGAGGAGGTTTTACCCATTAATTTTACTATCTTGTCAACCTAACTTTTTGACAAGTAAAATTAATAGTTGGTTCCTCTTTGGCCCTACAAATAAAAGCAGTGACTCCGATGGGGATGATACATATATTTGTATCTAAGTGTTCATAATTACTCGGTACCAAGGAAATTATCTCGGGTTATGTGCCTTCTGATGGGGAAGTACACATACTCCTTAATTACTTCCTATAACCATATTCGACCTTGTGATCCACAAACAAACTCATCCGATGGGGAGGAAGGCACTCAGAGCCGACACGCAAGTTTTTTGCATCACATGTCAAATCGTAATGGAGGCCGTGGGAATTTATAAAAATATCCCTCTCCCACTTAGTAATTTGAAATTGAGGAATTTTCTAGCCTACGACATGCATATCTAACAATAAGCAATAAATATGAAAAATAAATAATTTCCAACTATTATGGCTTTTGTCTCCAATATGCCTCCCGTCGTATCGCCATCTCATCCACTCTTCCCTACGCCATGTACAAGCCATCCGGAGATCCGAGCCGAGAAAAATTATTTTAATTTACATCCATCGATCCTATACTCCACGAGGGAGTGTACATGAAATCTAGATCGAAAGTAAACTAAAAGAAAAAGAGTGGATAAACAATGCCGTATCTTATTTACAAAAAATTAAATACTAGCCTTCTCAACCCCGAGGATTCAACAAAATATACAATTACACACATACAATCACATAGACACATATGGTCTTAATAGTTGGATCCTATGCCTGCAACCAAAGAGTTAACCTACGCATATCCTACTATTATCCGACACATATAATATATGAAAAGTGCATAAAAGTAACCGAATCCTAAACACATAAAACAAGAAACCGTGGCTCTGATACCACTTGAAGGTAGGAAACTTCGCTTCCTACTTCAACTTGGTCGCTTAGTCATGGCGATCCCTTCTATGTCCCCGGATAAAAAAATTATCCTTGACAAGAGGGATTACCGAAGCAACCATTTCATCGTCGTGCTATTCGATTAGAGTGTTCACTTGAACAAACTTGTTGTTCAAGCCACCAACCTCTATTCTACGAATAGCCGCGGAATAGACGATGTACGGATCGCCAGATTTTATGTTTATATTCGGGGTCCAAGTTATTTTAGCCATAAAAATAGAATACTACATGCATATATAATTGAAAAACAATTATAGACATGTTACAAAAGAGAATAGACAATCGATATACCTCTCGATCTTCTATTGTATGTCCTTCCTCCTTTTGGACGTCGTATGGGCGATGATCTACCAAAAGTCGAAGCTCCTAGATCATCAATCTTCCTTCCTTGCTCGCTCCGAACAAGAGTAAGAATAAGAAACAAAACACTTCTTCTTCTTTCAACCAATCACCAAGCTCCAAGCTTGGTGCTTGCCATCAGCCAAGAAGGAGATCAAGGAGAGTGAACACCGGCCACGACTCTAAGAGAAGAGACCCTAGACTTCTTTCCACTGACCAAGGAGAGGAGAATGACTTGATTTGGATGTCGGCCAAGGGAGGGAAGAAGGAGATGGGCTCTGCCCACCAAGGAAGAAGAAGAAGAAAGGAAATAATTTCTTTAAATGGTGTTGCCCAAGCCTTCAAACCCTAAACCTCCCAAACCTTAATCCTATCTCAATTGGAATTCCTTGTTGTCGCCCACCCTAAAGCCTCCTTTTATAGAGTTAGGGATAAGCCTTGTTTTAATCTCCACCATTGGTTCTAGGGATTTAATCTCAACCGTCGGATCTAGAGATTTAATCTCAACCGTCGGTTCTAGAGATCTAATCTCTTCCTTTGGATCTAGAGTTTTGTTTTCATCCATTGGATCTAGGCTTCATGAGGTATTAATAGGCTACAATAGGGACCATGAGGAGGAGTTGGATCTTCGCCACCTAATGGATCAAGCCCACATAAATTCCAATCCATTAATGATAATCCAATTCACTAAAAGATTATCATTGATCTACCTCACCAACCCCCATAAGTTAATATGGGCTCCATATAATATTTGTATATTTTTCTCCCCGTGTTTAAGATCTCGAATGTCCATCGATTAATTAATTTACTGACCATTAATTAGTCAACATCTAACTCCATGAGTGGTACCACTAAATTTTTTCATCATGCCGGACCATGTCCACCTGCAGGGTTTACATGATGAACCTTATGAGCTCCTCAAGGGGACATCATCATCCTAATATATAGGATACGGTTTCCTCCTATAATCAAGGGCACACCATATAAATAATATCATTTCCCGACTTATCGAGCCTATCGATTTAATCTATAAATCTTGCCCATTGGTAAATCAAAGAAATGAATAGTAAGTATATGTGCCCGTTATTATATCAGGATTAAAAGAATGTACAATATAATATATGAGGTCCGATTCAATTATGTAGTCAGCAATAAATTGAATCACCTCTAAGTCGATCCTGCTCAATACACACAAAGTGTACTAGTGTGATTCTATGGTCAAGACAAACCAATACCAAATCACACTACAACCATACCAATGGTTTGTCCAAAACCATCTCTGTTGTGAGCCTATACTTATACTTTACAAGGAGCCAATAACATGATCTCCCGTATGACACCACACACCATGTTATCTACAATGTAATGTATTAGACAATATGCATCACCATAAATATGCAAAAAATGATCATGTGATTCTTATTTCAAAATAAAGATGTTCATACAAAAGATAGACTTTTCAGTATACATCCCAACACAAGGTTATAAGGGATCGCAAGAAAAGGATGTTGTGCTTATCTCAAGCTTCATACATAGACACAATTATGGATCATTTTAGCATGCAAAACTCCAAGAATGGTTTTCTACCTTTCAGGCAAGGAGTTCTTTTATCTAAAAAGATGTGTCCTAGAACATCTGAGGAGATAGAGGAGATGAAGGCAGTTGCTTATACTTCGACAGTAGGAAGCCTCATTTATGCGATGCTATGTACGAGACCATATATCTGCTTTGCTGTGGGCATGGTCAGCAGATATCAGAGTAATCCAGGACAGAGACATTGGACTGCAGTAAAGCATATATTGAAGTACCTGAGAAGGACTAGGGATTATATGCTAGTTTGTTAGGCAGACCAATTACTCCCCGTGGGTTACACAGATTTTGACTTCCAATCAGACAAGGATAACAGTAAGTCTACCTCAGATTTTGTGTTTACTTTGGGAGGTGGAGCCATTGAATGGAGGAGTGTCAAGCAGAAATGCGTGGCGGACTCCACCATGGAAGTTGAGTATGTGGAAGTCTCTGAGGCATCCAAAGAAGCTGTGTGGCTCAGGAACTTCTTGATGGACTTGGATGTGATTCCTGGTTTGTCTTGTACTATCACAATTTATTGTGATAATAGTGGTGCAGTTGCAAACTCGAAGGAACCACGAGCCAATAAACACATAGCGCGCAAGTACCACCTGATACGAGAAATCATAAAGCGGGTACACCAGACCACATTCCGGAATGATTGCATGCAACATGAGAAGATGCTTACTATGGAGCAGAAATTTCAGCTCACTTGTATGCCTACCCCCGAGGAAATCAAGAAGACACTCTTTGGCATTGGTGAACTCAAAGCACCATGGCCTAATGGATACTTCTCCAAATTCTACAAAGAGGCATGGAAGAAAATTGGACAAGACTTTACTGAAGCCATTATGGAGTTCTTTCAAAATGGGAAGCTTCTCAAATCATGGAATCACACACTCATTAGCCTAGTTCCAAAGAGTGAACATGCTAGAAAAGTGCAAGACTATAGGCCTATATCCTACTACACAATGTTTTATAAGGTCATTTCCAAACTACTTGCTAAGCGATTATCAAGAGTCACAGATCACCTGCTGAACCTGGCACCGACAACTTTTATCAAGGGAAGGACTATCACAGATAACATCTGTAGGGAATCGATTGGCTGGCTAGAGGGGGGTGAATAGCCCTCTTACGATGGATGTCGGAATTCTCTCGTCTACAAAGCGTTAGTGCAAGCGGAATATACAAATACAAATAAAGACAACACAAAAGATAGACAAGCAATACAAACACGAGATGTAACGTGGTTCACGGCTACGGCGCTAATCCACGGTCTGATTCGTCCAAGGTGAATCACTCCTCCAAATCTATCCACTAGATCTCTCCTTTACACAAAGCTAGGTGGAGATAACCTCTTTACACACAAACACTCCTCTTACAAATATAATGGAAATAAGCTTGAGTAAGAGGATGGAAAGCTTTAGGGAACTTTAGGAGAGTATTAGAGCATGAGCATTAGCCTCCCAAAGCCCTACCCCCTTCCTTTTTATAGAGGAAGAGGGTTTCTTCCCATTGACACAGGAGAAGTCGACTGATGCCCTCGATCAGTCGACTGGTCCTGTAGCCGTTGCCCAATAATAGCCGCTTTCCACGTTGGACTTCATCCAGATCGACATCGGGCCGACCGATCCGACCATCATCGATCGATGCTCGATCACCGAGTGATCAATCGAGTCGACTCCATTCTCGCCCATGCAATGCCATCATCCGCCATTCCATGGAAATCGATCGCTATCGACATCACGACCAAGCACTAAATCGGTATTATACCGGTCGATCAAACATCGACTTCAGAGCAAGCCGCCATTCCTCGCAATGACCGTGTGAAAACCCATCCGACACTTGGCAAAATGGCCAAGTTTCACCTAAGAGCTACCCCTTCCCGGGTTACAATCGCTCACTCTCATCCTCGAGTCCTCGCCTTGGTTTTCTTCATTCGGCCACATCCTCAAGAGATCGTGCACCTGCAGCAATGCTCCTTCGCATCTTTTGCCTTGAAGTCTACTTCCTCCGGCTTCACTCCAAGATTCTCGTCCGACGGTCCCTCGGATGCTCCAAGCGCATGGCTTCCGCAAAGCAATCCTTCACCGACTCAAGGCCCGAGTGATGAGATGTGAAACTCGCCACGGCTCCATGTGCGAATTACTAAGTCCTGCATGACTTTAACGCACATATCAAATCAACATAACACCCTAACTTAAACCTTTTGCCACACACATCAAAACCTTATCATGGCAAGAGATTGCCCTAACAATCTCCCCCTTTTTGATGTGTAGCAATCCGTTTAAGTTAGGTAAAAACATTTGATAAAAATTTCTAAGGTAAGAAAGCATGTAAACATAAAACATGATATAGCAACATGCAACTCCCCCTTAATCCATGAAACTCCCCATACAATTTAAATTTCTCCCCCTATCACTTTTTAACAATTTCTCCCTCCCCCTATCACAATTTACTTAAACATAATTATCTCTCCCCCTTTGACACTATCAAAAAGATTAACACTAAGTTAAAAACTCATGGCATCATGTATAATAGAAGGAAAAATACCAAAAATTGCTCTAAAACCTGAATTCGGCCTCAACTAGTCTGATTTACAGGCCATCAGTCGACTGGTTCAGATACCAGTCGACTGGCACATGATTTTCAGGATTTCCTGATTTTCGGACCGAATTTCAGAAATGCATTAAAAATTCCAGAAAATTCGTAAAATCATGAAATTTGGGTAACACATTTCTTTTTAAGTATATCTATCAGTGAAAAATAGGTTTTCATGAAAAATCATTATATTTCCACGTATTTGCCAAAAATCCAAAAAGCTTTAAAAACTACTAGGTTTTTTATCATAAGAGTATCCATTTTAACACCTAGTCTTTCTTTGAATTGTTTCAAAACATGAATACATAGATTTTAGATTAAGAAATTATTTTGAAAATATATGAAATATCCAACCATGATCTTTAGGCAATATGTCTATGAATTAAACATAAGCCTTCCCATGATTGATCTATTATTGCTATTTTGATACTTTAAATGACCATCTAAATGCCATAGGCATTAGTGGACATTTGTATCATCCTAACATCTCACTCATGCTAAGTTTTCAATCAAGGTAGCCTATGGTGAGTGTGAGATGCATCCTAGGGGGTATTTGTATATACTTAACCAATATATTCATGCAATTCTATCAAGGTTAAGTATCACCCTAACAATCTACATGATCATAGAGACATATATGATTTAATTTCACATTATGATCATGAACTACATGTTTTCATCAAATTATAATCATGCATTAGGTATTATATCATGATAATAAGTAAAGTATCACCTAAAGCATGATTTAAACCTATTTCTTATGATAATGTGCCAAATTTCAAAATCATAAATCATGATTGCAACCATACATAGGAATTACATTAATCATCATGATTTAAGCATTATTATTTATTTATGGGCACGTTATCATCACCCAACACTATTCTAAAAATGTTGTCCCGTTATCCTAAGTCAACCAAAATATGATATAGGTCAATTGCATATTGTTGACTACCCTAGGGGTTTTCTAACCCTTAAGGATGGATTTTGGAACCCAAAATAAGTTCTTTTCTATTGGGTTCACAAGATACTCCTTGGGGATCCATTTTCTATCAATTACTTTCTTTTTATCTTGTCCCCTAGCTATTAGGCATTTATTGGCCTTTTCATTTTTCTTTTGCCTTCTTCTCCTCTTTCTTTTTGCTCCCCTTTTTCTTCTTCTTTTCTTCTTTCTTTTCCTTCTCTTCCTTGCTCTTGTTTAGGAGAGGACAATTGTCCCTTATGTGCCCCTCTCCTTGGCAATTGTAGCATATGACCTTCCCCCTTGGTCTTCTATTCCTATCATTAGATTTATTAAAATGAAAACCCTTTAAAGCACGTCTTACCCTCCTTACCATATATGCTTCTTCGGTGCTATCCATGGAGGAGGATGAGGATGCTTCATCATCGGAGGAGGAGGGGATTTCCATCTTCTTCTTCCCCTTGTTTGCTATCAAAGCTACTCCTCTTGAAGGTTGGAATTTTGGTTCTTCTTGTATTCCTTCAAGCCTCGTTTCGTGGAGCTCCATTGTTGAGAAAAACTCCTCCAAGGTACTTACTTCCAAGTTCTTGGAGATGTAAAATGAATCCACCATGGAGCACCATCTTGAGGACCGGGGAAAAGCATCTATGGCCTTCATTACCATATCCCGGTTGGAGAGCTTTTCTCCTACACTTGTTATCCCAATTAATAGTTCTTTAAATCTAGAATGTAGGGAAGTTACCTTTTCTCCCTTTTCAAGCTTAATATTTGATAGTTGGGAGCGGAGGAGATCTCTTCTTCCTAGCTTGGTTTCCGAAGTGCCTTCATGAAGTTCAACTAGCTTCTCCCACATCTCCTTAGCACTAGAACATTCCCCAATCCTATTGACTTCTTGTTGGGGGAGTACATTATAGAGATGGTACTTGGCCTTTGCATTTGCCAAATACTCCTCTCTTTGTCTTTTGCTCCATCTCGATTTCTCCAATGGCTCCCCATCTTCGTTCCTAGGCAACTCGAAACTGTTTTCCATAATTAACAATATTTCAAAGTCGGTTTCGAAGAATACCTCCATTCTCTTTTTCCACCAAGAGAATTCGCCGTCGAACTTCGGTGGGTGGATGTTTGAGCCGGCCATTTTTGATGTAGAGCTTGTTGCGGCGGTTACTCCGGTGACAAGCAACCTTGCTCTGATACCACATGTAGGGGATCGATTGGCCGGCTAGAGGGGGGTGAATAGCCCTCTTACGATGGAGGTCGGAATTTTCTCATCTTCAAAGCGTTAGCGCAAGCGGAATATACAAATACAAATAAAGACAACACAAAAGATAGACAAGCAATACAAACACGAGATGTAACGTGGTTCACCACGCCCACTAATCCATGATCGTCCAAGGTGAATCACTCCTCCAAATCTATCCACTAGATCTCTCCTTTGCACAAAGCTAGGTGGAGGTAACCTCTTTACACACAAACACTCCTCTTACAAATATAATGGAAATAAGCTTGAGTAAGAGGATGGAAAGCTTTAGGGAACTTTGGGAGAGTATTAGAGCATGAGCATTAACCTCCCAAAGCCCTACCCCCTTCCTTTTTATAGAGGAAGAGGGTTTCTTCCCGTTGACACAGGAGCAGTCGACTGATTCCCTCGATCAGTCGACTGGTCCTGTAGCCGTTGCCCAATAACGATCGCTTTCCACGTTGGACTTCATCCAACGGTACTGACATCAGTCGACTGATCTGACCATCAGTCGACTGATCTGACCATCAATCGAATGATGCTCGATCAATCGAGTGATCAACTGAGTCGACTCCATTCTGTGCCCGTGCACAGTGCCATCGATTATTTGCCATTCCGTAGCGATCGCGCGTCGGCATCGATCGGCGACATCGGGCCGATCGCTACCCCGGCAATGACCGCCAAGCACTAAACTCGTATTATACCAGTCGATCAAAACATCGACTCAGAGCAGTCGACTGCCATTCCGTGGCAGTCGACTAGTGTCGGGAAAACCCATCCGACACTTGGCCAAATGGCCAAGTTTCACCTAAGAGCTACCCCATCCCGGGTTACAATCGCTCACTCTCATCCCTCAGAGTCCCTCGCCTTCGAAGTTCTCTTCGTTCGCGGCCACATCCCTCGGCAGCATTAGGTGCACGGCTCTGCAATGCTCCTTCTCGTCTCTTGCCTCGAAGTCTACTTCCTCTGGCTTCACTCCAAGCTTCTCGTCTGGCGGTCCCTCGGATGCTCCAAGCGCACGGCTTCCGCAAAGCAATCCTTCACCAACTCAAGGCCCGAGTGATGAGATGTGAAACTCACCACGGCTCCATGTCCGAATTACTAAATCCTGCATGACTTCAACGTACATATCAAATCAACATAACACCCTAACTTAAACCCTTTGCCACACACATCAAAACCTTATCATGGCAAGAGATTGCCCTAACAACATCCAGTTAGCCCAGGAGTTACTGAGACACTATACCATGAAGAGAATATCGCCAAGATGTACCGTTAAAGTAGATCTGTAGAAAGTCTTTGACTCTGTACATTGGAACTTCATATTGGATGTCCTCAGCTCCCTACAGTTCCCACCCATCTACATCGCATGGATCAGAGAATGTGTCACCACCACGTCGTTCTCTGTAGTGATCAATGGGTATACACATGGACAATTCCAGGGGGGTAGAGGACTTAGACAAGGTGATCCACTCTCGCCTTACCTTTTTGGCATTTGTATGGAGTATCTATCTAGATCCTTGGCGAGAGCAACTACCAGATCCGATTTCAGATTTCATCCCACATGTGAGCACTTGGGGATCTGCCACCTGATATATACAGATGATCTATTGCTCCTATCCCGCGAAGATGTACCTTCGGTTAGACGACTGGTTGATTGTTTGGAACAATTTTCATAGATGGCAGGACTTACAACCAATGCAACCAAATCTAGATGCTACATAGCGGGTATAGATGAGCAGACCAAAGCCTAGATATGCACTATCACTGGCTTCCAGAAGAGAGAGATGCCTTTCAAATACTTGGGAATCCCATTAGCCTTAAAAAAACTGAAAATTTTAGATTATGGGATACTTTTAGATGGACTCTCTAGGAGAATTAATGCATGGCAGAAACAAAGCCTCTCCTATGCAGGTAAAGCCCAGCTCATTGCATTGGTTCTGCAGGGGGTTGGGTGTTACTGGATGTCCATATTACCCCTGCCAACCGGAATTATTAAGCGATCCATAGTATATGTCGGGCTTTCATGTGGATGAGCAAGAATCCCCCCATTGCGTGGTCAGCTATATGTGGGCCGAAGGAGGAAGGTGGTCTAGGCTTGAGGGACTTGAAGTCTTGGAACCTTGCACTGCTAGCAAAGGTCCTATGGCGTATACAGGATAAGCCAGACTCACTATGAATACGATGAGTACATCATCATTACCTCCGACAGTCCAGTATTTGGGGGCAGGCACTAAGACACACAGATTCACCACTTATGAAGAGGTTGTTGTACATCAAAGATAGTATCATGGCTACTGCAGGTAGCCACACTACATCGTTGCACACATTGGCTACATGGTTCAGTAGAGGGATAGGAGTGAGGAGGGAATATGACCATTTCAGAGAGCACCGGCCGAAGAAAGCATGGGTCAGGACTGTATGGCAGAGGGACATTCAGCCGAGGCACCAGTTCACACTGTGGCTATTGGCAAATGGGAGGTTGCCCACCAGAGACCGGCAGACCTACATAGAGGATAGGAGATGTGCCTTTTGTAGGCTGGAGGAGGAGACACAGGCTCACGTATTTTTCAGAGGCCAGGTTGTTAGGCAGTTACGGGGACGGGTGAGGTGGTGGTTGCAGATGAGACCAGAGATGAGCATGTACAGACGAGCACTACACATCTTCAGACTTCATTATCGGAGGGACTCAGTCTGCATGAGAGCACGACATCTAGCCCTAGGAGCGATGATACATTTTGTTTAAAGGGCTAGGAATGAGATCAGATTTGAGGATTCTCGTTTTGATGAGGAGAGGATATTTAGGAGGATATAGATTAATGTATATAGAGATCTTGAGGTAACCTAAGTAGGGGAAAAAAAAATAGACGGAGCGGAAATGGCAGGCCATTTTTGTTGTCTTTGTATTGTATTGATTCCAAAAAAAAAAAATGGAGCAAAAACAGCAGGCCATTTTTGTTGTCTTTGTATTGTATCGATTTCAAAACAAAAATAGATGGAGCGAAAACGGCAAGCCATTTTGGTTGTCTTTGTATTGTATTGATCCTAAAAAAATAGAGCGGAAGCGGCAGGCCATTTTTGGTTGCCTAGGTTTCTTGTGCCCTATATTATTGATCTTAAACCTCAAAAAAAAAAAAATGGACGGAGCGGAAGCGGCAGGTTGTGTGGGTATTGTTGTGCCCTGTATGGTTTTTGTGCATAGGGGGTTTTTGATGGTGAATAGATCCACCATAAAGATCTATCTAGTCCGTAGCAAACGACTCACAGTAAAGACTAGTCAAATCCGTTTATGGCTGCGGCTTTGCCTAAAAGTCGTACTGGTGAATAGGCCCACCGGAATGACTTATCTAGTCCGCAGCAAATGGCTCACGGTAAAGACATACCAAATCTATTTTTGGCTGGGGCATCGCCAATAAACCTGTTGGGTGAATAGACCCACTGTAATGGTCTATCTAGTCCGCAGCAACTGGCTCATGGTAAAGACACTACAAATCCGTTGACAGCTGACCACTTGCTAAAAGTGGGTCCACGACACTTGAGAGGATGCAGATAGAGGATGGAGGACAGGAGACACAGATAGGATGTATGGTCCGACTCACAGGACCAGGTCAGGCTGGGACTGCATCAGGATGGGGTGCATTCAGATACAGGATGAGAGATTGCCACAGGATGTGGTCATACTTCCATCTATCGCAGCGTGATGGGAGAGGGAGGACTGACCGCAGTGTACAGGAGGATTTTGGTACAGTGAGCATGATGGTACTCTTGAGAGCACATGTATTTTCTGCCTTGGATGTCTACTCAGATCGGACATTTTGTCGGATATGACATGTGGAGACTCCTTGGATCATGTATGATTGTGCTATTTTGATTATATATATATTTACCTTCATAAAAAAAGCGCAAAGCGGGTAGAAGTTGTTGTCGCCTAGATTGAATCAGAGGATGACCTGGTAGATCCTTTCACTAAAGCCCTTCAAGCGAGAGCTTTCGATAGCCATGTGGAGGGAATGTGAATCAGATGTATGACAGTATGAGGACAGCATAGCCTTTTAGTATAAGTGGGAGATTGTTGGGATGTATACTGAAAAGTCTATCTTTTGTATGAACATCTATATTTTTGAAATAAGGATCACATGATAATTGTTTGCATATTTATGGTTATGCATATTGTCTCATACATTACATTGTGGATAACATGGCGTGTAGTGTCACATGGTAGATCATGTTATCCGCTCCTTGTAGAGTATAAGTAAAGGCTCACAACCGAGATGGCTTTGGACAAACCATTGGTATGGTTGTAGTGTGATTTGGTATTGGTTTGTCTTGACTATAGAATCACACTAGTACACTTTGTGTGTATTGAGCAGGACCGAATTAGAGGTGATTCGATTCATTACTGACTACATAATCGAATCGGACCTCAGATATTATGTTGTACATGCTCTTAATCTCGATATAATAACGGGCACATATACTTAGTATTCATTTCTTTGATTTACCAATGGGTGAGATTTATAGAGTAAATCGATAGACTCCGTAAGTTGGGAAATAATATTATTTATATGGTATGCCATTGATTATAGGAGGAAACTGTAGGTGGGTGTCGCTTCGGAGGCTCATTGGCTATTATGTCCCCGGATTAAAATTTTCACTGATGAAAGGATTAATCCGGATGAGATGAGCTTCCTTAGCAACACCATTTCGTCATCGTGCTAACAACTTGAGTGGTCGCTCGAACAAACTAGTTGTTCAAGCAACTCTACTCTTCTAGTTGATTAGCCGCGGAAGAGACGACGGACGGATCGCCGGTTTTTGTGTTTGTCTTCGGGGTCCATGATTATACAATATATTTGCACACACACACATGCATAATCAAAACAAATAAGAACATGCTCAGATCTGTACATAAAGTTAAAATAACTTTATACCTCACGATCTTCTACCGTATGTCCTATCCTTCTCGTGGACGACGTGTGGACGAAGATCCTCCACGAGTAGAAGCCTTCTAGATCGAGTTCTCCTCTACCTTGTCCGCTGTGAACAAAGAGAAAAATGAACAAATACCTCTCCTATCTAGAACCGACCACCAAATTGGAGAATTTGGTGCAACCGCCGGTCAAGGAGCAATGGATGATGCGCCGGCCAACTTCAAGAAGAGTTGCCGCCGGCCACTTGGAGAAAAGGGAGGAGGAGATAACCGGCCACCTATGGAAGGAGAACCGCCGGCCAAGGAAGAAGGTAGAGGCTTAGATGATGGGCACCGGCCAAGGGAAGAATGAAGGAAGTGGGTGCCGACAACAACCTTGGATGAAGATGATTGCTGCCCACCCTAGCTCCAAACCCTAGCCGCCTAACTTCTTTCCAAACCCTAATTCCAATTCAAATCACTTAGTTAGCGCCCAACCCTAAGCCATCTATATATAGAGTAGGGCCTAAACCTCCTTTAATCTCCACCGTCGGATCTAGGGTTTTATCCCAACCGTCGGATCTAGGGTTTAATCCCAACCGTCGGATCTAGGATTTCATCCCAACCGTCGGATCTAGGGTTTCATCCCAACCATCGGATCTAGGGTTTTATCCCAACCGTCAGATCTAGGGATTTAATCCTAACCGTCGATTCTAGGGTTTCATCCTAACCATCGGATCTTAGGGATTTAATCCCAACCGTTGGTTCTAGGGTTTCATCCTAATCATCGGATCTTAGGGATTAAATCCCAACCGTTGGTTCTAGGTTTTGTTTTACATTCTTGTATCTAGACTTCACAAGGATTATGTTAGGCTACGATAGGGACCATAAGGAGGAGTTGGATCTTGGCCACCCGATGGATCGGAACCACACAAACTTGATCCATCAATGATGTTCCATTCCACTAGAGGATCATCATCGAACTACCTCACCAACCCCCATAAATCAATATGGGCTCCATATATTATTTGTACATTAATCTCCCCGTGTTTAAGATATCGAATGCCCGTCAATTAATTGATTTACTGACCATCAATTAATTAACATCTAATTCCTCGAGTAGTACCACTCAACCTTATCATCATGTTGACTAAGTCAACCAGCTGGGTTTACATGATGAACCTTATGAGCTCCTCAAGGGGAAATCATCAACCTAATATATAGGACACGGTTTCTTCCTATAATCAATGGCACACCATGTAAATAATATTATTTCCCAACTTACCGGGCATATTGATTTAATCCATCTAAATCTCACCCACTGGTAAATCAAAGAAATAAATACTAAGTACATGTGCCTGTTATTATATCGGGATTAAGAGCATGTACAACATAATATCCGAGGTCCGATTCAATTATGTAGTCAGTACTAAATTGAATCACCTCTATGTCGGTCCTACTCAATACACCTAAGTGTACTAGTGTAACTCTAAGTTCAAGATAAAACAATGCCAAGCTACACTACAACCATGCCAATGGTTTGTCCAAAACCATCTTGGTTGTGAGCCTTTACTTATATTTTACAAGGTACTAATAACATGATCTTCTGTGCCACACCAAGCACCATGTTATCTGCAATGTAAAATATTAGACAATATGCACACATATATAATGAATATATAAAATGCAAACAATGATCATGTGATTCTTATTTCAAAATAAAATGTTCATACAAAAAGAGCTAAGCTTTCAGTATACATTCCAACAATCTCCCACTTATACTAAAAGACTATGCCGTCATCACTCTGCCATACATCTGATCCCCATGTCCTCCACATGCCTATCAAACGCTTTCGCTGAAAGGGCCTTAGTGAATGGATCCGCCAGGTTATCCTCTGATGCAATCTTGGCGACAGCAACTTCTCCTCGCTTTACGATCTCTCGTATGAGGTGGTACTTGCGCTCTATGTGTTTACTCGCCTTATGGGCTCGTGGTTCCTTCGAGTTTGCAACTGCACCACTATTATCACAATAAATTGTGATAGTTCTGGGCAAACCAGGAATCACATCCAAGTCCATCAAGAAGTTCCTGAGCCATACAGCTTCCTTGGCTGCCTCAGAGGCTGCCACATACTCAGCTTCCATGGTAGAGTCCGCCACGCATTTCTGCTTGACACTCCTCCATGCTATGGCTCCACCTCCAAAAGTAAACACAAACCCCGAGGTAGACTTACTCTTGTCCCTATCTGATTGGAATTTCGAATCCGTGTAACCCACAGGGACTAATTGATCTGCCCGGTAAACCAGCATATAATCCCTAGTCCTTCTCAGGTACTTCAATATATGCTTTATCGCAGTCCAATGTCCCTGTCCAAGATTACTCTGATATCTGCTAACCATGCCCACGGCAAAGCAGATATCCGGTCTCGTACATAGTATAGCATACATAAGGTTTCCTACTGCCGAAGCATAAGGAACCGCCTTCATGTCCTCTATCTCCTTTGATGTTCTGAGACACATCTCTTTAGATAAAGGAACTCCATGCCTGAAAGGTAGGAAACCTTTCTTGGAGTTCTGCATGCTAAAACGAGCAAGGATAGTGTCAATGTATGAAGCTTGAGATAAGCACAACATCCTTTTCTTGCAATCCCTTATAACTTTGATCCCAAGGATGTGTCCTACTTCTCCCAAGTCCTTTATATCAAACTGTTTGGACAACCATACCCTTACGTCTGATAACACTTTGATATTGTTACCAACTAACAAAATGTCATCTACGTATAGTACAAGAAACACCACTACGTTTCCGTCACATCTCTTGTATACACAAGGCTCATCCGGACTTTGAATAAATCCATATGACTGGATTACCTCATCAAAATGGATGTTCCAAGATCTAGAAGCTTGCTTCAATCCATAAATGGAGCGATTAAGCTTACATACAAGATGCTCTTTGCCTTTAGCAATGAATCCCTCTGGTTGGCGCATATAGATGTTCTCCTCAAGACTTCCGTTAAGGAAATCTGTCTTGACATCCATTCGCCAAATCTCATAATCCATATGAGCAGCTATAGATAAGAGAATCTGGATAGACTTAAGCATAGCTACTGGCGAAAAGGTCTCCTCATAATCGATACCCTCTTTCTGAGTATACCCTTTCGCAACAAGCCTAGCTTTGAAGGTTTCAACCTTCCCGTCTACTCCTCTCTTTCTCTTGTAGATCCACTTGCATCCAATGGTTTTTACACCATCGGGTGGCTCTACTAGCTCCCAGACCTGATTAGAATCCATAGATTCTATCTCTGAATTCATCGCTTTTTGCCAAGATACTGCATCTCTATCTTGGATTGCCTCGTCATATGTCCAGGGATCAGGTTCATGTTCACCAGGGACTAAGTCCGAAGACTCTCCCAAAAACATGAATCTGTCGGGTTGTCTAACAACCCTCCCACTACGACGAGGTGCCTCATGTGTATGCTCTGTGACACGCGGTACAGTGACTTGTGGTGTCTCCTCTTGTACCGGTAGTACTGAAGTCGGGACTTCCCCTGTCATCTCCTCAAGAACAATCCTACTTGTGGGCTTGTGATTCATCACATAGTCTTCCTATAGAAATCTGGCATTCGTACTCACGATCACCTTCTGATCTCTAGGACTATAGAATAAACCACCCTTCGTTCCCTTACGATAGCCAACAAACAAGCGCACTTCTGTACGAGATTCTAACTTACCAGCATCTCCCTTCAGCACATGTGTTGGACTACCCCAAATCCGAATATGTCTTAGACTAGGCTTTCGCCCAGTCCACAACTCTGTGGGAGTAGAGGGTACTGACTTAGATGGAACCAAGTTCAGAATGTGTGCTGCTGTTTCCAGAGCAAACCCCCAGAACGAATCAGGTAACTCAGAATAATTCATCATCGATCTGACCATCTCCATAAGAGTCCTATTCCTTCGCTCCGCTACACCATTCTGCTGGGGTGTGCCAGGTGCAGACAATTGGAATTAAATCCCAGCCTCTGATAAGTAACTCCTAAACTCTCCCAAGAGGTACTCGCCACCACGATCAGATCGTAATGTCTTGATACTTTTACCTTGACGGGTCTCCACATCAGCCTTGAATTCTTTGAACTTGTCAAAGCATTCAGACTTGCGGTGCATCAAGTAAATGTATCCATACCTTGAATAATCGTCTATAAATGAGACGAAGTATTCAAAGCCACCTCTTGCCTGGATAGACATAGGACCGCACAAATCAGAATGAACCAATTCTAACACATCTTTGGCCCTATACCCCTTGGCCTTGAAAGGCCTCTTGGTCATTTTACCTTCCAAGCAAGATTCGCAGGTTGGGAGATCCTCCACCACTAATGAACCCAAAGGTCCATCAGCTATCAACCTTTGAATTCTACTTAGGATAATATGACCAAGCCTTAGATGCCAAAGATATGTTTGGTTCATTTGCGAAGGTTCTTTTCTCTTATTAGATTTAGAAGATGAGTTATTTACTTCTATTTGTATCGTGGGAGTTTTTGGTTCAATAGAATATAAATTGCCAACCAATGTACGTAGCAGATAATCTCTATTCCTTTTATAACCACCTTATCATTAAAAGAAACAGAATATCCATCCAAAAACAATTTAGAAACTGTAATTATATTCTTTCTAAAAGTAGGTTCATAAAGACAATTTCTTAAAACCAAAAATTTATTCCTATCAAAAGATAAATTAACGTCTCCCACCGCAATAGCCACCACCTTCAAGCATTGCCCATGAAGATGGTAATCTCTCCTCACTAGTCGTCGGGTTTCGAACCCCGCGAAGGAATTGCAGACATGGTCGCTGGCTCAGATTCACACACCGTAATCGTAGATAACACCGCTAAACATGTTTCAACAACTAAACAAGAAGATATACCTTTGTTCTTTTGAGGCCTTCCAATGTCCATCCTTGCAAGTGAAGCACTTGCCTTCGCTTCTTCACTCCTGCCTCGGGTCCTCCCGCCACTTTCTTCGCTCCACCTTGCTTCTTCTTCTTCTTACCTTCGGTTTAGAGGAAGAAACCTTCGAGCGACCATGGCTTGAGAACTCGACGAAAAATCCTCGCCTCGGAGTTCACGAAGCTCCGCCAACGAATACAACGTCTTGTTCATGTTGTAGTTGAGGCGGAACTGCTCAAAACTCCTAGGCAAAGACTGGAGAATGATATCGACCTGGGTTTCCCCATCGATCTCAGCTCCGAGGACTTCCATCTCATTAAGATGAGCCATCATCTTGAGAACATGATCCCTAATGGGTGTTCCCTCGACCATGGAGGTCATCATCAAGTTTCTCATAGCCTCCTGCCTAGCCGCCCTACTCTGATGTCCGAAAAGTTCCTTGAGATTGAACATCATGTCATAAGTGGCTATGGCTCGATGTCGATGTTGCGGACATTTGACATAGATGCCAAAATGTAACACCGCGCCATCTCATCCGCTTTAACCCATTTCTTATAACGTTCTATCTCCTTTTCATCGAGTCATCCGAGGGCTTAGGAGGATAGACTCAAGAGTACAAATTTGTACTCTTCCGCAGCTTAAGACAATATCCAGTTTCTTTTCCAATCAATGTAGTTTGGACCAAGAAGTTTGTTTTCTTTTAAAATCACAGTAAGTGGGTTGAAAGCCAATTGAAAATCCTAAAAAACACAATGATCAAAATATTAGATTTCAAATATTATTGATTCCTCAAAACAATAAAATCCCGAAATCAACCAACACCTCAAAACACCGAGAATATCGCATGCCACGATAGTGTGGACGTATACGAATTCCACATTTGTAAGAGGAGGTTTTACCCATTAATTTTATTATCTTGTCAACCTTACTTTTTGACAAATAAAATTAATAGTTGGTTCCTCTTTAGCCCTACAAATAAAAGCTGGACTGATGGGGAGGATACTTTTATTTGCATCTAAGTGTGCACCATTACATGATACTAAGGGAATTATTTCGGATTATGTGCCTTACCGATGGAGAAGTACACACGCTCCTAAATAATTTCCTATAACCATTATTTGACCTAGTGATCCGCAAACAAACCCATCCGATGGGGAGGAAGACACTCAAAGCCAACGCGCAAGTTTGTTGCATCACACGTCAAATTGTAATGGAGGCCGCGGGAATTAATTAAAATATCCCTCTCCCACTTAGTAAATTGCAATCGAGGAATTTTAAACATACACAACATGCATATAAAACAAATAAGCAATAAATATGGAAAAACAGAATTTTTTCCAACTATTATGGCATTGTCCTCCAATATGCATCCCGTCGTGTCGCCACCTCGTCCGCTCCACCTTTTCCCGTGCACAAGTCACCAAAGATATCCGAGCCGAGATAAATCATTTTATTTACATCCATCGATCCTATACTCCACGAAGGAGTGTACAAATAATCTAGATCGAAAGTAAACTAAAATGAGTGGCTAAACAATGTCGTATTTAATTACAAAAATTAAATACTAATCTAGCCTCGTCAACCCCGAGGATTCAAATAATAAATTTTTACACGCATCCATTCACATACACACATATGGCCATAATAGTCAGATCTTATGCCTGTAACCAAAAAGTTAAACCACGCATATCCAACTATTATCCGGCACATATAATATATGAAAAATGCATAAAAAATTAACCGAATCCAAAACACACAAAACCGGAAACCGTGGCTCTGATACCAAATGTAAGTGGGTGTCGCTTCGGAGGCTCATTGGCTCCCATGTCCCTGGATTAAAATTTTCACTGATGAAAGGATTAATTCGGATGAGATGAGCTTCCTTAGCAACACCATTTCGTCGTCGTGCTAACAACTTGAGTGGTCGCTCGAACAAACTAGTTGTTCAAGCAACTCTATTCTTCTAGTTGATTAGCCGCGGAAGAGACGATGGACGGATCGCCGGTTTTTGTGTTTGTCTTCGGGGTCCATGATTATACAATATATTTGCAGACACACACACATGCATAATCAAAACAAATAAGAACATGCTCAGATCTGTACATAAAGTTAAAATAATTTTATACCTCACGATCTTCTACCGTATGTCCTATCCTTCTCGTGGACGACGTGTGGACGAAGATCCTCCACGAGTAGAAGCCTTCTAGATCGAGTTCTCCTCTACCTTGTCCGCTGTGAACAAAGAGAAAAATGAACAAATACCTCTCCTATCTAGAACCGACCACCAAATTGGAGAATTTGGTGCAACCGCCGGTCAAGGAGCAATGGATGATGCGCCGGCCAACTTCAAGAAGAGTTGCCGCCGGCCACTTGGAGAAAAGGGAGGAGGAGATAACCGGCCACCTATGGAAGGAGAACCGCCGGCCAAGGAAGAAGGTAGAGGCTTAGATGATGGGCGCCGGCCAAGGGAAGAATGAAGGAAGTGGGCGCCGGCAACAACCTTGGATGAAGATGATTGCCGCCCACCCTAGCTCCAAACCCTAGCCGCCCAACTTCTTTCCAAACCCTAATTCCAATTCAAATCACTTAGTTGCCGCCCAACCCTAAGCCATCTATATATAGAGTAGGGCCTAAACCTCCTTTAATCTCCACCGTCGGATCTAGGGATTTAATCTCCACCGTCGGATCTAGGGTTTTATCCCAACCGTCGGATCTAGGGTTTAATCCCAACCGTCGGATCTAGGATTTCATCCCAACCGTCGGATCTAGGGTTTCATCCCAACAGTCGGATCTAGGGTTTTATCCCAACCGTCGGATCTAGGGATTTAATCCTAACCGTCGATTCAAGGGTTTCATCCTAACCATCGGATCTTAGGGATTTAATCCCAACCGTTGGTTCTAGGGTTTCATCCTAACCATCGGATCTTAGGGATTTAATCCCAACCGTTGGTTCTAGGTTTTGTTTTACATTCTTGTATCTAGACTTCACAAGGATTATGTTAGGCTACGATAGGGACCATAAGGAGGAGTTGGATCTTGGCCACCCGATGGATCGGAACCACACAAACTTGATCCATCAATGATGTTCCATTCCACTAGAGGATCATCATCGAACTACCTCACCAACCCCCATAAATCAATATGGGCTCCATATATTATTTGTACATTAATCTCCCCGTGTTTAAGATATCGAATGTCCGTCAATTAATTGATTTACTGACCATCAATTAATTAACATCTAATTCCTCGAGTAGTACCACTCAACCTTATCATCATGTTGACTAAGTCAACCAGCTGGGTTTACATGATGAACCTTATGAGCTCCTCAAGGGGACATCATCAACCTAATATATAGGATACAGTTTCCTCCTATAATCAACGGAACACCATGTAAATAATATTATTTCCCAACTTACCGGGCATATTGATTTAATCCATCTAAATCTCACCCACTAGTAAATCAAAGAAATAAATATTAAGTACATGTGCCCGTTATTATATCGGGATTAAGAGCATGTACAACATAATATCCGAGGTCCGATTCAATTATGTAGTCAGTACTAAATTGAATCACCTCTATGTTGGTCCTACTCAATACACCTAAGTGTACTAGTGTAACTCTAAGTTCAAGATAAAACAATGCCAAGCTACACTACAACCATGCCAATGGTTTGTCCAAAACCATCTTGGTTGTGAGACTTTACTTATATTTTACAAGGTACTGATAACATGATCTTCTGTGCCACACCAAGCACCATGTTATCTACAATGTAAAATATTAGACAATATGCACACATATATAATGAATATATAAAATGCAAACAATGATCATGTGATTCTTATTTCAAAATGAAATGTTCATATAAAAAGAGCTAGGCTTTCAGTATACATTCCAACAGAAACCGTGTCCTATATATTAGGATGATGATGTCCCCTTGAGAAGCTCATAAGGTTCATCAGGAAAACCCTGCAGGTGGACTTGGTCCGGCATGATGATAAGGTTGAGTGGTACTACTCATGGAGATAGATATTGATTAATTATTTGTCAATAAATTAATTAATCGACGGATATTCGAGATCTTAAATGTCAAGTCTCAAAAAAACCATTTAACCGGCCGAACCCTATATATATATTTTCCTTTTCTATTTTTTTTATTTCTTTCTTTTTCCCCTCGCTCCGTTCACGCGACCTGCCCGCGAGCCGCCGTAGACGACGAAAGCAGCGAACGCCGAATCCTTGCCGTTGGGAGTCGACGCCTACCTGCCGGAGCTACACCGACCTTCCTCCTTCCTCTTCACGGTGAGTAGGCTTTGGCTAAGGTTGGCGAGGGCGGTGAGGGCAGCAGATTTTCGTTGGGATGGTCACAGTGAGTTGGAGTCGGGGTCTTAGGGTTTAAGGTGTGCCGGTGGGATGGGACTCCCGATTAGGTCCTAGCAGGCTTCTGAGGCAGATTAACGGTATGGCTAGGGATGGGTTGAGCTAGGGAAGACAGTGGACTTTGGTTACCGACGGCAAGAATGAGGTGACAGGCGGAGAGTTCACGGGATGGAGGTTAGGGCTTTCAAATCTTGGAGCTGTAAGGGGAGTTCTCGATGGGGGGAAGGATTGGAATCGGTGGATTTGGGGGGGGGGGGTAGCCGAGTGTCACGTGCGAGACTAGAGGGTGAGCTAAATCGCAACTATGATTTCTATGGGGTTTAGATTTCGTTTATCATTGTTTTTTATTTCAGAATGGGAACCGATTGATGATCCGAATTAAAATCAAGGGGTAGAGTATTTTGGTTGTGTAAAGGTTGATGTTCTTTATATGGTGTTGTTGGATGGTTGTGCAACAACGAGGGGTGGAGGGTGGAGACGAGGTAAGGAAGCTGTTGATACGGTTTTGAATTAGCGGGTTGTTTAATTAGTGCATTGTTGATCTAGCTTATTTCCTTAGTTGTTGGTTGAAGAGTTTATAATGGTTGGGTTGTGGAAGGTGAAATCTTTCACTGTTAGAGTTTGGGGGTTTGTTTGACTGGATGAATAGGGTGGATTTAAAGATGGGTATGTACATGAGCATTATGTCTGTAGATGATTCTTGCTATATTGTTATCGGTCAGCATGTTTAGTTAATCCTTCATAAGTTTTCGTAATGCTGTAAAGGATATGTAATATGTGATAAATATCATCTACCTGTGTATGAGGTCAGATGCTATATATATATATATATGAGTAATTACCATCTACCTGTGTATGAGGTTAGATGCTACATGTATGTGTGTGTAATTACCATCTACCTGTGTATGAGGTTAGATGCTATATATATAGATATATATATATATACTTGTTCACCTATGATGTTTAATGTTCTTATTTTTTTTTTAGCTAAAATGTTCATCAGATCCCTCTTATGCTTCGATGTTATGTGAATAAGTTATGCTAACATCTACCTGTGTATGGGGTTAGATGCTATATATAGATATACATATTTATATATATAGACACGTCCATTTATGATGTTCTATGCTTTCCTTCTGTGACTGAGTATGATAGACAATGACAAAAATTCTTAGTTAGCTAATTGTATGTACATGAGCATTAGTGGTGCCTGGACCGGTTGGGCTCCCCGAGTTGAGCTCCGGGGAGGGCCCACCCAAATTGACAGATTGACTGATGACCGATGACTGATTCCCTTAGTTTCTTCCTAGAGGTACCTCAGGATTTCATAAGAAAATAAGGTATTTGACTGGCTCAGCATTTTAAATGCACAATGTGAGGTACCACGAGTGTTTATGTTTAGGTGCAGTTAGCGTAACAGAAAGGCATGATGGGGTTCATTGTACTTGTTATAATGATATGATGTTAAAAGCATTGGTTAGGTTTCATATTGACTTACAGAAAGTATAACCGAAAATCTATGTTGAGCTACAGAAATTTTCATTTACAGTTGTAGAGATATATGTTTTCTTTTGAATTCTTCTTCTCCCTGTGTTATAACTATGTCATTGACCTACTTACTGGGCTGTGAACTCATGATGTCACATAATAATTTCAGGTAGGAAACAGGATACCCAGATTGTGATACAAGAAGCGGAGGTGGTGTAACTGAGGAGATGATGATGAGCATGGCACACATTGTCCGGGGGATCTACGAAACAGAGTTTCCAGATTGAGGGTAGATTATTTGATGTTCTATTTTTCTTCAGGTTCTGAGAGTTAAGTGTGTAGTTGAGACTGCTAAACTGGATGGAATAAAAATAAATTGTGCCGGGCATTTTGATCTTGTAAATAATGGGTAATATTGATGTGTGACTAGGGATTTAGTATGTACATATTGGGTTAGGTCTTTTCAGTTGGTATCAGAGCGAACGATCCTAAAGGACAGTGTGTGCATGCAATCTCATCAAGGACTCGGATACATCCATCTCCGCGTTTGTAAACTTTAAATTTACTTTTCAAGTAGTAATCTTAATGAAATCATGTTTAGGGTTATGTACAAATTGGAGATAACGATGCAGTTATCGGGTTTTATAGGAGAATGGTGGGCCGAAGAAACAATGGTGAAGGGGGGCAGAATAGTCAATTTCTCGCTGAGCTTGCCGCAATTATGAAGGAATAGAGTCGGATTCAGGGAGAACAGATCCAACAGCTGTTGAGAGCCAGGGAGCATGGAAACACCCAATGTGGTCCCACAGCCAGTGTGAACCCAGTTTACAAGCAGTTCAGGGATCTTGGACCGACAGAGTTTAAGGGAAGATCAGACCCGATTGTGGCAGAAGGATGGATTCGATCATTGGAGATGATATATGACTTCATGCAGCTTACTGATGCTGACAAGGTGAGGTGCGCCATATTCATGTTGCGGGGCGATGCTCGGATATGGTGGGAGGGTGCACGTTCAGCGGTGGATTTAACTACAGCTACTTGGGTTGAATTCAAGGAGGTATTTTATGGTAAATACTTTATCACGACACTGTAACCCGAATGGCTGTGGAATTCCTAGAGCTTCGCCAAGGGACCGACAAGTGGTAGTATGTCAAGGAATTCGAGAAGGGGCGGTATTTTGTACCTATGATTGCCAGTCAACCAGTAGAGGAGCTGAAACATTTCACTGAGGGATTGAGGGCAGCCATTCGCCATGATGTCAGGGTGAGTTGAGTTACCACCTTCAGAGAGGCTGTGGATCAGGCTCTGATGGAAGAGAGGGACAGGAATGACATGATAAAGGAAGTACAGACTAAGAGGTCTAGTTACCAGGGAAGGGAACCTCCTGCGTCGAGTCTGAAGAGGTTTGCACCGAGCCAGTTTTGAGGCAAACAACCACAGTTGACGCAACCACGGACCCTGTGAGCTCTCGACCAATCGACTCATCGTTCTCAAGGGTGAAAGCAAAACTCAGTGCCCCAAGTGCGATAAGACTCATGCAGGTCAGTGTTTGGTGGGTACAGATGTGTGCTACAAGTGCAAGAAGTCTGGACACTTTGCTATGAACTGCCCTCAGCTCAAAGAGCCAACTAGAGGAAGGGTGTATGCTATGACACAGGAGCAGGTGGATCCGGATTCGGCCATTATCACAGGTAGAATTTCTATTGTCAACCTACCTGCTCATGCCTTAATAGATTCTGGAGCTACACACTCCTTCATATCGGTGGCCTACGTTGTAAAACTAGGTATTTCATGTGATTGGATGGCTACTGGCTATAACGTGTCCTTGCCTTCGGGGGAAGAACTGACCAGCAATAGAATAGTGAGGAACTGTGTGATAAGGATGCAGAACTATACAGTGTATGCCGAACTTATTGTATTAGAGATGGTGGACTTTGATGTAATTCTGGGTATGGATTGGTTGACCCGGTACGAGGCCATAATTGACTGTAAACAAAGGACGGTTAAACTGAAACTACAAAATGATGGAATTGTAATCTTCAATGCAACCTCCACGTTGAGTCATCTACCAATTATATCAGCATGTAAAGCTCAGAAAATGTTAAGTAAGGGGTGTAACGGATTTCTAGTCAACATAATGGGAAGTTCTGAGACGTTTAAACTGAGTTTGGAGGAAGTAGAGGTGGTCCAGGATTTCCCCGATGTATTCCCAGAGGATATTGCGGGATTACCCCCTGTCAGGGAGGTTGAGTTTCGAATAGAATTAATATCAGGAACCACCCCCGTGTCTAAAGCACCGTACCGCCTTGCACCCACCGAAATGAAGGAACTGAAGGAGCAACTACAAGAACTGCTGGATAAGGGTTTCATCCGACCCAGCAGGTCACCCCGGGAGCGCCTGTTGTTCGTCGTGAAGAAGGACGGTTCAATGCGCGTGCATTGACTACCGGAGTTGAACCGGTTATACTAAGAACAAGTACCGTTGCCTAGAATCGATGATCCGCTCGATCAACTACAGGAGCAAATCAGATTCTCAAAATTGACTTGAGGTCGGGTACCACCAATTGAGGGTGAAAGGAGAAGATGTTCATAAACCGCCTTCGAACTCGATATGGTCATTATGAGTTTCTAGTTATGCCGCTTTGGACTCACTAACGCCCACTTTATGGATTTGATGAACCGGATTTTCCACCATACTGGATCGGTTTGTGATTATCTTCATCGATGATATACTAATTTACTCTCGTAGTCGCAAGAGCACCGACAACAACCGATGCGATCGCAGACTCGAGGATAAGCGGTTATACGCTAAGTTCAAGAATGCAATTTTGGCCGAGACAAATAGCATTTTAGGACATATAGTCTCGAGAGGGAATAGAGGTGGATCCACCAAAGTGGAGGCAATCCAGAGTTGGGCTACTCCGAGGAATGTTACGTAAATTCAAAGTTTCTGGGACAGGTATTATCGAGATTTATTCAGAATTTTTCACGAATTATGCGCTACTGACTTCGTTGACCAAGAAGGGGTGAGATATGAATGGACTACTCGGTGAGAAGAGTTTTATGGAGCTAAAGGAAAGGCCGATGATAGCACTTGTGCTTGCGCCTGACACTTCGGGCAATTTGTGGTGTACACCGATGCCTCCAAACTGTCTAGGGGCTGTATTGATGCGTAAGGGAGGGTCATTGCCTATGCATCACGCTGCTTGAAGGTGCATGAGCAGACTTATCCTACACATGACCTCGAACTAGCAGCGGTCGCCTTCGAAGATCCGCGACACTATCTTTACGAGAACGGCGCGAGATCTACATAGATCATAAAAGTTTGAAATATTTCTTTACTCAAAAGGAACTGAATATGCGGTAGAGACGATGGTTGGAGTTGGTAAAAGATTATGACTGCAATATTAACTATCACCCGGGTAAGGTTAATGTGGGGGCGGATGCGCTAAGTCGCAAGACGGCGACGCTATTACAGTTGACCACCCAGCAAAGATTGATATCAGAATTTCAACAGATAAGAGTGGAGGTGGTAGCACCAGGTGAGCAGGTTAGGTTGGCGGCACTGACGGTTACATCGAACTTACGGGATCAGATCCGGGCAGAACAAGCCTCGGATCAACAGTTAATGGAATGGAAACGCAAAGATGAAGCAAAGGGTAGCACCATCTACTCAGTGATTGATGGGATATTGCGATACAAGGGACGCATATGGGTGCCTAAGGGTGGATCCCTGAGGGAGAATCTCATGAGGGAAGCTCACACTACCCCGTACTCCATCCACCCTGGCAGCACAAAGATGTATAAGGATATGCGGCTATTATATTGGTGGCCGGGCATGAAGAGAGACATAAGCAAGATGGTCCATGAGTGCCTTACCTGTCAACGGGTGAAAGCTGAGCACCAAAGGCCCACGGGACTGCTCGAACCGCTTCCGATACCTGTCTGGAGGTGGGAAAATATTGCCATGGATTTTGTGGTAGGATTACCGATCTCGACTAAGGGATCAAATGCAGTGTGGGTTATTGTGGACCGATTGACTAAGTCAGGCCACTTTTTGCCAGTGAAAACCACCTTCACTATGATACAATATGTAGAGTTGTATATACGGGAAATAGTAAGGTTACATGGAATTCTGGATCAGATTGTGTCAGATAGAGATCCAAAATTTACATCCGGGTTCTGGAAGAGTTTGCATCGGGGATTGGGTACAAAACTTGCTTTCAGCACTGCGTTCCATCCCCAGACTGACCGTCAATCTAAGCGAGTAATTCAGGTTTTGGAAGATATGCTACGAGCTTGCATTATAGATTTCAAAGGGAGTTGGGAGTCCAAACTGCCCTTGGTAGAGTTCACCTATAATAATAGTTATCAATCCACCATCGGTATGGCTCCCTATGAAGCGCTATACGGAAGGAGGTGTAGAACCCCACTACACTGGGAAGAGATAGGAGAAAGGGCAGTTCTGGGTCCAGAGATTGTGACCCAAACTGTGGAACTAGTAGCAAAGATCCGGGATAGAATGCAGTCGGCACAGAGTCGCCAGAAGAGTTATGCTGATTGTCGGAGGAGGGACCTAGAGTTCACAGTGGGAGATCATGTATTTCTCAAAGTGTCACCCATGAAGGGAGTGCTGAGGTTCGGAAGGAAGGGCAAACTCAGTCCGAGGTATATTGGGCCTTTTGAGATCCTCGACCGGATTGGAACACGAGCATACCGAGTTGCTCTACCACCAAACCTGGCGGGAGTTCATAATGTGTTTCACGTATCCATGCTCAGGAGGTACCTTTCCAATCCTGCACATGTGATTGGGTATGAAGCCATACAGTGGACACCAGATCTATCCTACGAGGTAATACCAGAACAAATATTGGATCGTCAAGTGCGGAAGCTGAGAAATAAAGAAATCAGAATGGTGAAAGTTTTATGGGTAAATCAACAGATAGAGGAAGCTACCTGGGAGACCGACGGGATATGCGTGACCATTACCCGGAACTATTTGGTGAGTCAAATTTCGAGGACGAAATTTCTTTTTTAAGGGGGAAAGAGTTGTCAAGTCTAAAAAAAAAAACCATTTAACCGGCCGAACCCTATATATATATTTTCCTTTTCTATTTTTTTTTTATTTCTTTCTTTTTCCCTTCGCTCCGTTCGCGCGACCTGCCCGCGAGCCGCCGCAGACGACGAAAGCAGCGAACGCCGAATCCTTGCCGTCGGGAGTCGATGCCTACCTGCTGGAGTTACACCGACCTTCCTCCTTCCTCTTCAAGGTGAGTAGGCTTTGGCTAGGGTCGGCGAGGGCGGTGAGGGCAGCAGATTTTCGTTGAAACGGTCGCGGCGAGTTGGAGTCAGGGTCTTAGGGTTTAAGGTGTGCCGGTGGGATGGGACTCCCGATTAGGTCCTAGCAGGCTTCTGAGGTGGATTAACGGTATGGCTAGGGATGGGTTGAGCTAGGGAAGACAGTGGACTTTGGTTACCGACAGAAAGGAGGAGGTGACAGGCGGAGAGTTCACGGGATGGAGGTTAGGGCTTTCAAATCTTGGAGCTGTAAGGGGAGTTCTCGATGGGGGGAAGGATTGGAATCGGTGGATTTGGGGGGGGTAGCCGAGTGTCACGTGTGAGACTAGAGGGTGAGCTAAATCGCAACTGTGATTTAGATGAGGTTTAGATTTCGTTTATCATTGTTTTTGATTTCAGAATGGGAACCGATTGATGATCCGAATTAAAATCAAGGGGTAGAGTATTTTGGTTGTGTAAAGGTTGATGTTCTTTATATGGTGTTGTTGGATGGTTGTGCAACAACGAGTGGTGGAGGGTGGAGACGAGGTAAGGAAGCTGTTGATACGGTTTTGAATTAGCGGGTTGTTTAATTAGTGCATTGTTGATCTAGCTTATTTCCTTAGTTGTTGGTTGAAGAGTTTATAATGGTTGGGTTGTGGAAGGTGAAATGTTTCACTGTTAGAGTTTGGGGGTTTGTTTGACTGGATGAATAGGGTGGATGTAAAGATGGGTATGTACATGAGCATTATGTCTGTAGATGATTCTTGCTATATTGTTATCGGTCAGCATATTTAGTTAATCCTTCATAAGTTTTCGTAATGCTGTAAAGGATATGTAATATGTGATAAATATCATCTACCTGTGTATGAGGTCAGATGGTTTATATATATATATATGAGTAATTACCATCTACCTGTGTATGAGGTTAGATGCTATATGTATGTGTGTGTAATTACCATCTACCTGTGTATGAGGTTAGATGCTATATATATAGATATATATATATATACTTGTTCACCTATGATGTTTAATGTTCTTATTTTTTTTTTAGCTAAAATGTTCATAAGATCCCTCTTATGCTTCGATGTTATGTGAATAAGTTATGCTAACATCTACCTATGTATGGGGTTAGATGCTATATATAGATATACATATTTATATATATATACACGTCCATTTATGATGTTCTATGCTATCCTTCTGTGACTGAGTACGATAGACAATGACAGAAATTCTTAGTTAGCTAACTGTATGTACATGAGTATTAGTGGTGCCTGGATGGGTTGGGCTCCCCGGGTTGAGCTCCGGGGAGGGCCCACCCAAATTGACAGATTGACTGATGACCGATGACTGATTCCCTTAGTTTCTTCCTAGAGGTACCTCAGGATTTCACAAGAAAATAAGGTATTTGACTGGCTCAGCATTTTAAATGCACAATGTGAGGTACCACGAGTGTTTATGTTTAGGTGCAGTTAGCGTAACAGAAAGGCATGATGGGGTTCGTTGTACTTGTTATAATGATATGATGTTAAAAACATTGGTTAGGTTTCATATTGACTTACAGAAAGTATAACCGAAAATGTATGTTGAGCTACAGAAATTTTCATTTACAGTTGTAGAGATATATGTTTTCTTTTGAATTCTTCTTCTCCCTGTGTTATAACTCTGTCATTGACCTACTTACTGGGCTGTGAACTCATGATGTCACATAACAATTTCAGGTAGGGAACAGGATACCTAGATTGAGATACAAGAAGCGGAGGTGGTGTAACTGAGGAGATGATGATGAGCATGGCAGACATTGTCCGGGGGATCTACGAAACAGAGTTTCCAGATTGAGGGGAGATGATTTGATGTTCTATTTTTCTTCAGGTTCTGAGAGTTAAGTGTGTAGTTGAGACTGCTAAACTGGATGGAATAAAAATAAATTGTGCCGGGCATTTTGATCTTGTAAATAATGGGTAATATTGATGTGTGAATAGGGATTTAGTATGTGCATACTGGGTTAGGTCTTTTCATTAAACACGGGGAGATAAATGTACAAATAATATATGGAGCCCATATTAACTTATGGGGTTAGTGAGGAAGATCAATGATAATACTCTAGTGGAATGGATTATCATTAATGGATCGGACTTTATGTGGGCTTGATCCTTTGGGTGGCCAAGATCCAACTCCTCCTCATGGTCCCTATTGTGTTGGATTTCCGGCACCGCGGCGAGTGTGTGTTCGAACATGTTTCGTAAACATGTGCACAGCGGAAGGAATAAAATAATAAATCTAATTTATTACAACACACACATCACACGCATGCATAGTACAACATGTGTAGACATAACTGTAAATTCAAATTTTGCAATAAAAGGAAATTTATACTACGTATACCTGACGTATCACGTGTAGTGCGAAAGACATCAACCGGAACGATTCTCGCTAGAATCGTCTCTATCCGTATCCACGCCGAGTATCTTCGGGATGACTTCACAAAGTCATGAGCCTCGTCTTTGTACGGGTTACTAGCCTCGTGTTGAAGACGATGTGATCGAGAGAAGATCACAATCCGAATCAAAATTCGAATCCAAAACGAGTCCTCAAAAACTCGCTTCTCCGAAGAGGTATTTGTC
The DNA here is from genome assembly GCA_025175895.1 of Wurfbainia villosa. Taxonomy (NCBI): domain Eukaryota; kingdom Viridiplantae; phylum Streptophyta; class Magnoliopsida; order Zingiberales; family Zingiberaceae; genus Wurfbainia; species Wurfbainia villosa. The sequence goes on along the minus strand of CM045999.1, from coordinate 43,241,212 downwards.
AACCGCTTGACGAATCCTTCGTCCTCCACCTATGATAATTACTTGAGATCGAATTCCCAGCAAGGCTACCACTGTCGGAGTTCCAAACGTCGTCCAAATGATGCTCCGATGAGAAGGAAACAAGATGTCCAGAAAACTGGACAGCTTTGGTGGAGGAATAGGGACCGGCCAAAAGGGAAGGTTGAAGCTCACCTTATTGTCGAACCCAAAGGAGATCACCGGAGCTCCTCCGATAGCAGCTCGACGCTGGCAAAGGGGAAGGACAATACCTTATTGACGCCGGCAAGGGAGCTGAGCGGCGGCAATAGGGTTGGCGCCGACTAGACTTGGAGAGGAGAGGGGGTTGGGCGGCAACTCATAGATTAGCGCTTAACAAAATCCCTTGAGCCCTATTTTATAGAGAACAAATGCTCTTAATGGTTATCGGATCATAACCAAAAGCCTGTTAACCCACTCCATTAATTTTAGTTAAAATAAACCAAACCATGATGGTTTATTTTATGTTGAAATGAACCGAACCAACTTTGGTTCATTCGTTTAAAATAAACCAAACCCTTTGGTTTATTCTCCTCCATTGGATTAGAACCAAACCAATTTGGTTCATCCATCATGTCTTCATAAGACACGGCCCATCCACGCTTCCATTGCGACTGAAACGATTTCATGCTCGCTCCATGTTTGGTCCAACCAAACCTAGTTTCTCTCGGTCTGAGAATCTCATTCTCAAGCTTGTTTTAAATCTTTCGGATTACGCTCGTTGTGCGTGTGACCAAATAGGTTCTCGGTTTATGTTGGCCGTCTATAATTATCCATTAATTATAGAACGATCATGAGTGGTACCTAGTAGTACATCATGATCCCCAATTAACCGAAAAGATCAATGGTTGATCCAGAACTACTTCTTAAACCCTTTAGCAGCTCGAATGAATCGTGCCCCATTCCCTTCACTCATCTTATACCCACTTGGTTCAGGACATGGTCTATAGTGTTAGTCTCCACTAGGCTGACTACGTCACACCTAGCCCAAGTATTATTTCCTCATCCTATGGATTCTAGTTACTGCACATGTATTGAAGAGTACCTTACTCTAAATTTGTAATGCTTTGGCCAAAAACTTTAGCAACAATCCGACGAGAGGCCATGGGTATACATCTCCTCGCAAGGAGTGGTGAATCCTTTATAGGCTATTCAAACACCTTCGATCACTTCGACTTATACCCAATCATCCCGGGTCCACATCTCCTCAGAGATGCTTGCATAAGATGTCAAAGCATAAGTCTTTATGATCAAGATGACTTGAATACCGCAAGTCAAAGGAACATCGCACTTAAGCTGCAGTAAGAATTTCATTAACATATCTATATATGCAGTGAACCATATGAAGTCTTACGGTTGGTCACTCCAATGAACTAGTTACCATAACTAGCATCCACGATTAACTCCGGACATTACAATGTCTCCAGCTAATGAGAATCAGCTGCTTGGATACACCAAGGAGTATACCTCGTGCTAGTCTCAACAGAATCAATGGTGTCAAAATCCATCAATTCATCGACTAGGGATAATTCCGATACATCACAATTACACATGTAGAGATACTCACTAGTTGTGAACTAATCACAAATTCTCTCATGCTGTGAATCGTATCGTGGACATTTAGTAAATGAGTTGAAGATCTAATCAAATACATAAAAACATATATACTCAAATAGTGAATCTTCATTTATCATATAAATGGTTCAAACATAAGGCGATTGCCTTTGTACATCTCTCATATATCACTAACAAACTCCCACTTGGCCTAATGTCAATCGCTACGGTATCCAATACCATAAGATCTAACATGACCCTCAAACTTACTTTGAGGTAATGCCTTAGTCAAAGGATCCGCTAAGTTCCTTTCAGTTGGGATTTTCTCGATTTGTATTTCCTTCCTACTGAAGATCTCTCTGATCAGATGATAGCGGCAAAGGACATGTTTGGATCATTGATGAGACCACATAAAGTTCAGAGATGAACTTATTGATCCAAACCACTTCCTTTGCTGCTTCCAAAGCTGCAATGTATTCTGCCTCAGTGGTAGAATTCGCTACAGTGTCTTGTTTGGAACTTTTCCAACTCACTGCGCCCCCATTCAAGGTGAACACATATCCAGAATGAGACCTGGAATCATCCTTGTCTGTCTGGAAGCTGGCATCTATATACCCGCGTATCACCATGTCCCCTTCTCCATATATTAGGAACACATCCTTAGTTCTTCTAAAATACTTAAGGATTGTCTTAACAGCTGCCCAATGATCCATTCCTAGATCAGACTGGTATCTACTCGTGACACTCAGAGCATACGATACATCGGGCCTCATACATAACATAACATACATGATAGATCCTATTGCAGATGCATAGGGAATCTTACTCATGCAAATCCTCTCGTCTTCTGTGCGCGGACACATAGACTTTGAAAGGTGTATCTCATGCCTGATGGGTAGGAAACCTTTTTTAGATTCTAACATGCTAAACCTCTTTAGTACTCGGTCTATATATGTAGACTGCGAAAGACCAAGCAACCGTTTCGATCTATCTCTATAGATCTTAATCCTGAGGATGTAGGTTGCTTCTCCCAGGTCTTTCATGGAGAATGTCTTGGATAACCAAATCTTAACTGACTGTAAGACTGAAACATCGTCTCCTATAAGTAATATGTCATCGACATACAATACTAGGAACACGACTGCACTCCCACTAACCTTCTTGTACACACAAGGTTCGTCTGAATTTTGTGAGAAATCAAACTTTTTGATTGTCTCATGAAAATGGATATTCCAGCTCTTGGATGCTTGCTTCAATCCATATATGGACCGTCGCAATTTGCATATCTTGGTTTTATCAACCGATGTGAAACCCTTAGGTTGTATCATATACATGTCCTCGAGAAGGTTTCCATTAAGGAAAGTTGTTTTCACATCCATCTGCCATATCTCATAATCATAATGAGCCGCTATGGCTAGGAGCATCCAAATGGATTTAAGCATAGCTATAGGCGATTAGGTTTCATCATAATCAACACCTTGTTTTTGATGATATCCTTTCGCCACTAATCTAGCCTTATAGGTAATCACATTACCATCCATGTCGGTTTTCTTCTTGAAAACCCACTTGCACCCTATAGGCTTGATGCCTTCAGGTGGGTCAACCATGTTTCAAACTTGGTTTTCATACATGGAATCCATTTCCAACTTCATGGCATCAAGACACTTATCCCTTTCTGAACTTGTCAGCACTTCTTCATAACTGGTAGGCTCCTCATTATCAATGAGTAACACGTCGTTCGATTCACTTACGAGAAATCCATATCTCTCAGGAATATTGCGTGTTCTACCAGATCTACGAAGATGTGGTGTTTCAATAGGTCCAGTCGATTGCTCATCACTATGAGTTATCGGCTGTTGTGCTTCACCAGGTATCTCATCAATGTCTATTTGAGTCTCTCGAGCCTCCTCAAGCTCGACGACACTCCCACTGTTTTCTTGCAAGAGAAACTCTTTCTCTAGAAACACAGCATGCCTTGAAACAAATACCTTTTGTTCCATAGGATGATAGAATTGGTAACCCCTTGTTTCCTTAGGGTATCCAATAAATAAACATTTATCAGAATTAGCATCCAATTTGTCTGATATAGTCCGCTTCACATAAGCAGGACAACCCCATTTCTTCAAGTAAGATACATGAGGCTTCTTACTATTCTATATCTCATATGGAGTAGTGGAGACTACCTTGGTTGGCATTCTGTTTAACAAGTAAACAGCTGTCTAAAGTGCATAGCCTCAAAAGGACTTGGGAAGATTCGCATGATTCATCATTGACCTGACCATGTCCAATAAGGTCCGGTTACGCCTCTCAGATACACCATTATACTGTGGTGTATATGGCAGAGTCTATTGAGACAATATACCATTGTCTATTAATTAATCAAGAAACTCTTGACTTAAGTATTCACCACCTCGATCCGATCGAAGTATTTTAATACTCTTGTCATGTTGTTTCTCTACTTCATTTCTAAATTCTTTGAACCTTTCAAAGGCTTCAGACTTGTATTTCATCAAGAACACATACCCAAACCGTGAGTGATCATCGGTGAAGGTAATGAAGTAGCTATAGCCTCCTAAAGCTTGAGTTGACATAGGTCCACATACATCAGTATGTATTAGACCTAGTAACTCTCCCACTCGTTCACCTTTTCCGGTAAAAGGTAACTTAGTCATCTTGCCTTTTAAGCATGATTCGCATGTATCGTATGAATCCAATTCAAACGATTCCGGAATTCCACATTGGTGTAATTCGGACATGCGTTTCTTGCTTACATGGATAAGACGACAATGCCACATGTAGGAGTCTAATTGATTATCTTTTCGAGCACTCTTGTTGCTCACTTCGATATTGAAAATGTCACTGGATACGTCCAACGTATAAATACTATTGCTTAAAGTTCCAGTCCCATAAAGAACTCCATTCAAAGTTATGTAACAACAATTGTTACTAAAAGTCAAATGGTACTCATTTCTATTTAAACAAAAAATAGAAATGATGTTCTTTATCAACGAAAGAACATAAAAGCAATTGTCCAGTTCTAAGACAAGTCCTGTAGGGAGTTTCAACAAATACGTTCCAATGGCGAGTGCAGCAACCTTTGCTCCATTCCCAACACGTAAATTTGACTCTCCCTTGACGAGTCTTCAACTATTCCTTAGTCCATGTATGTCATTACATATATGTGAGCCACACCCAGTATCCAATACCCAAGTGTCTAAGGAAATAAAATGACAATCAATAACGAAGAAATCTGAAGAAGATGGGGCATCCGATGCCTTATTCTTTTTCACGAACTCAAGATAAATCTTACAATTTCTTCGCCAATGGCCCTCCTTGCCATAATGATGGCAAGTGTCCTTTTGAGCTGGTTCTGCCTTTTTAGCCTTTTTCTTCCCCTTCTGCTATTCCTTTGACTTCCTCTTAGAACCTTTCTTCGAGGAATCAACTTACAGCATCGTCCCCTGCTCATGCTTCATAGAAGACTCCACAGTCTTCAGCATGTTGAGCAGTACCACAAATGAACCTTCTTACATCTCAGAGGTGAAGAGGAGCTTGGAGACTTCGAACCTTTCGAATCTCATTTGCTCATCAACCAACTCATAAAGATGAAAGACTATGGTATGAGCATTCATATGCTCATGCTGCTTCCGCAGCTCAGGTACCATCGTGGTTAGCATGATGCAACTCGCCATTTCAGAATCAATCACATGTTTCTGATAGTCCAACAATTGGTCCAGAGTTGCATTGTCACTAGGACGGGCAGGAAGAGGCTCTTCGACGACATTTACAAGCTTTTTAACATTGAGAACAATTCTCAAGTTTCTAAGTCAGTCCAAGAAGTTCGACCTAGTCAATTTATTCGAATCCAAAATGGAACGCAAATTCAAAGACATCATGATCAATCTTAGAAATACAAAACGAGCATATATGAGAAAATGATTTTAAAATGTATCAACATACATTTATAAATCCCATTCATTTTTCGAATTTAAAAAAACCCCAAAATGACTTCGGGACATCGTAGGTCCATCTCCGAATGGGCTGATATCCATCATAGATATGAACAACCTTGGAGAGAGTCCAACAAGTCATTCATAACTACGATGGTAGGTATCAACTATACCGATTGCATATCACGTATATGCAACTATCACAATGTGCTATCAACTAATTGAATGTTCACACGTACATTGGGTTGTTAATACATTAACAAGTATGCATCATATGCATAACACCCAACTTCACCTCCCTTTACATTGACCTTGGAGAGAGTCCAACAAGCCGATGCTCCAGGTTAAAGCCAACCCATTAATCGAGAAATAGTTTTAATATGGTTACAGCACATTCAACCAATTAGCCTGCCTTGGAGAGAGTCCAACAACCAAAGCTAACGATTGACCTCTGACTCTTACCATATTAGTATTAAACTATTCCATGGTTTGAACATGTTCGGGTTCGAGCCAGACTTGGAGAGAGTCCAACAACCCATACAAGAAACGAAACTCTGGTTCTAACCATATTAATGGAAGGTGTAGGCTTTAATATTGAGTTAGGGTTTTTATGTCTCATCCTCTTTGCATACAAATAACTATTATCTACATGGCATGGCATACATGACATATATCTACATGTCACGACACGCATGTCATAATGATATGCATCTAATGCAATTACATGACATACAATCATGTCATGTACAATATTTCCTTATATGTCATAACAACTTATGGAAATAAAATATGTTTAATATTTGATTCTCTAAATCAAATCATGATTAAATTAGGAAATAAATTTCCAAATCTAATCACATATTTTATTTGTTGAAATAGTTGATTAAGGAAAGTCAATTTAGGAAACCAATTTTTTAAATCATCAAAACTACTTATGGAAATAAAATATTTTTAAGATTTGATTTCCCAAATCAAATCATGATTAAATTAGGAAACAAATTTCCAAAATCTAATCAAATATTTTATTTATGGAAAATATCAATTTCAATAAATACTTCCAACTTTCCAAAAGTGGAAGATTTCCATAAATACTTCTAGACATTCCAAAATTGAAAAATTTCCATAAATACTTCTAACTTTCCAAAAGAAGAAAATTTCCAGAAATATCATTATGACTATCGCAAAATAATTTTACGATTATGTCGAAACACAACCTGGGCTCTGATACCACTGTTAGATTTCCGGCACCGCGGCGAGTGTGTGTTCGAACATGTTTCGTAAACATGTGCACAGCGGAAGGAATAAAATAATAAATCTAATTTATTACAACACACACATCACACGCATGCATAGTACAACATGTGTAGACATAACCGTAAATTCAAATTTTGCAATAAAAGGAAATTTATACTATGTATATCTGACGTATCACGTGTAGCGTGAAAGACATCAACAGGAACGATTCTCGCTAGAATCGTCTCTATCCGTATCCACGCTGAGTATCTTTGGGATGACTTCACAAAGTCATGAGCCTCGTCTTTGTATGGGTTACTAGCCTCGTGTTGAAGACGATGTGATCGAGAGAAGATCACGATCCGAATCAAAATTCGGATCCAAAATGAGTCTTCAAAAACTCGCTTCTCCGGAGAGGTATTCGTCAACCGTTTGACGAATCCTTCGTCCTCCACCTATGAGGATTACCGGAGATCGAATCCCCGGAAAGGCTACCACTGTCGGAGCTCCAAACGTCGTCTAAACAACGCTCCGATGAGAAGGAAACAAGCTGTCCAGAAAACTGGACAGCTTTGGTGGAGGAATAGGGACCGGCCAAAAGGGAAGGTTGAAGCTCACCTTATTGCCGAACCCAAAGGAGATCATCGGAGCTCCTCCGGCAGCAGCTCGACGCCGGCAAAGGGGAAGGACAGTACCTTCTAGACGCCGGCAAGGGAGCTGGGCGGCGGCAATAGGGTTGGCGCCGACTAGACTTGGAGAGGAGAGGGGGTTGGGCGGCAACTCATAGATTAGCGCTTAACAAAAACCCTTGAGCCCTATTTTATAGAGAACAAATGCTCTTAATGGTTATCGGATCATAACCAAAAGCCTGTTAACCCGCTCCATTAATTTAAGTTAAAATAAACCAAACCATAATGGTTTATTTTAAGTTAAAACGAATCGAACCAACTTTGGTTCATTCATTAAAAATAAACTAAACCCTTTGGTTTATTCTCCTCCATTGGATTAGAACCAAACCAATTTGGTTCATCCATCATGTCTTCATAAGACATGGCCCATCCACGCTTCCATTGCGACTGAAACGATTTCATACTCGCTCCATGTTTGGTCCAACCAAACCTAGTTTCTCTCGATCTGAGAATCTCATTCTCAAGCTCGTTTTAAAGCCTTCGGATTATGCTTGTTGTGCGTGTGACCAAAAAGATTCTCGGTTTATGTTGGCTGTCTATAATTAACCATTAATTATAGAACGATCATGAGTGGCACCTAGTAGTACATCATGATCACCAATTAACCAAAAAGATCAACGGTTGATCCAGAACTACTTCTGAAACCCTTCAGCAGCTCGAATGAATCATGACCAATTCCCTTCACTCATCTTATATCCACTTGGTTCAGGACATGGTCTATATGTCAGTCCCCACTAAGCTGACTACGTCACACCTAGCCCAAGTATCATTTCCTCGTCCTACGGATTCTAGTTACTGCACATGTATTGAAGAATACCTTACTCTAAACATGTAATGCTTTGCCCAAAGACTTTAGTAACAATCCGACGAGAGGCCATGGGTATACATCTCCTCACAAGGAGTGGTGAATCCTTTATAGGCTATTCAAACACCTTCGAGCATTTCGACTTATACCCAATGATCCCGGGTCCACATCTCCTCAGAGATACTTGCTTAAGATGTCAAAGCATAAGTCTTTATGATCAAGATGACTTGAATACCGCAAGTCAGAGGAACATCGCACTTAAGCTACAGTAAGAACTTCATTGACATATCTATATATGCAGAGAACCATATGAAGTCTTATGGTTGGTCACTCCAATGAACTAGTTACCATAACTAGCATCCACGATTAACTCCGGACATCACAATGTCTCTAGCTAGTGAGAATCAGCTGCTTGGATACACCAAGGAGTATACCTCGTGCTAGTCTCGACAGAATCAATGGTGTCCAAATCCATCAATTCATCGACTAGGGATAATTCCATTACATCACAATTACACATGTAGAGATACTCACTAGTTGTGATCCAATCACAAATTCTCTCATGCTGTGAATCGTATCGTGGACATTCAGTAAATGAGTTTAAGATCTAATAAAATACAGAAAAACATGTATACTCAAATAGTGAATCTTCATTTATCATATAAATGGTTCAAAAATAAGGCGATTGCCTTAGGACATCTCTCATATATCGCTAACAATTGTAGCCTATTAAAACCTCATGGAGCCTAGATCCAATGATGGAAAATAAAACTCTAGATCCGACGGTGGAGATTAAATCTCTAGATCCGATGGTTGAGATTAAATCTCTAGATCCAACGGTTGAGATTAAATCCCTAGAACTGACAGTGGAGATTAAAAGGAGGCTTAAGTCTAACTCTATAAATAAGGGCTTAAGGTGAGCGTCAAAAAAAAAAATATCTTGAGGATTAGGGTTTGGGCGGCAAGGGGCTTGGAGGCTTGGGCGGCCACAAATTTGGAAATTTTTTCCTTCTTCTTCCTTAGGTGGCCAGCGCCCATCCTGTCTTCTTCTCTCCTTGGCCGGCATCCAAGCTTCATCTTCTCATCCTTTTCTCTTGGCCGACACACTCTCACCTTTTCCAAGGGCCGGCGGCATCAAGGGTTGGGGTGATCCTTTTCCCTTGGCCGGCAACATCTCCTTGTTCTTCTCCTTGGCCGACGGCAAGCACCAAGCTTGGAGCTTGGTGGTGGGTTAAAGGAAGGAGAAGAGTTTTGTTTTATCATCTTCCTTTGTTCGGAGTGAACAAGGAAAGGAAGATTGGTGATCTAGGAGGCTTCGACTTTTGGAAGATCATCACCCACACGACGTCCAAAAGGAGGAAGGACATACAATAGAAGATCAAAAGGTATAATGTTTGTTTATATTCTTTTGTATTATGTCAATAATTGTTTTCAATTATATGCATGTTGTATGTTTTTATATGTAGCTAATTTACTTGGACCCGGAATACAAAGACCAAAACTGGTGATCCGTACATCGTCTATTCCGCGGCTAATTGTAGAATAGAGGTTGGTTGCTTAAACAACAAGTTTGTTCAAGTGACTACTCTAATCGAATAGCACGACGATGAAATGGTAGCTTGGGTAATCCCTAATTGTCATGGATTAAACTTTTAATCCGGGCACGACGATGAGATCACCATGAACAAGCGACCAAGTTGAAGTGGGAAGCGAAGTTTCCTCCCTTTGGGCCGTGTGGAAACACACGGCCTTGTGGCGGCCTGACAGATTTGTGCGACTAGGGATTTTTCAGGATTTTGCAGTGGTCCGAGGCGATGTCTATTTAAGGATGGCTCCAACCAAATCCTAGGGGGGAGGCACGATGGCAAGGACGACACACCGAAGCCCTAAAAAGATTCGGTAACTCGCAACGAGGAGGAGGAACACCGTAGGAGGTCCACACCTTGCAACACAATGCCGGAGAGAAGATCACGGAAGCATTGTATATCTTTATTACTGCATTTCATTCCTTATGTATTCAAACTTAGATATGCTTTGTGATTCTTCCTTCGTATACATGGAGTAGTACTTTCGATTCTAGGATTAGGGAGTAGCTTGTGTACATAAACAATGTTGGTTTATGTTAAATTCTTCCCATGAGTTTGATTTGACAATTGGTAGTTGCTCTTTATTATATCTATTCGTGTTTGGCTTTCATTCCGCTGTGCTTTGGCGATACGAGGGGTGACATCCCTCGCGATCTAAAATTTAGGGGATTTGATTAAGGAACCTAGGGGTAAACCTGATCTCCTGTAACTGCAGGGAGAAGGGTGCGGTGGAATCGAAAACGGTCCATCGTAGGGATTGATTTGGCATCTTCATACCGTCTATCCCGTCCTTGTAGGCAGAGATAACTCCCGGTAGATGCGACGACTCTGCGGGAGAGTGTATGATGTCCCTTCCACAAAGTCGTAGGTAAACGTCTAGACAACGCCAATTTACAACATTCTTCTGTGATACGCAAGCGAAACCGAAGTCCTAGAATCACCTTTGAAGTCCTCGGCACACTCCTTTCCTCCTCCGTGTGACATCGTACAGAGTAGAGACAATTGACAACCCTCACCAACCGCAACCTTTTAGACATCACGTCCGAACAATTACAACCACTGAGTATATTGGTATTCAAATCCCAGTCCATGTGGGATCGATAATCTTTATTACTTGATGACATCCGTGCACTTGCGGGCATTGAGCGCGAGCGCGCGCTTTGAGTCCTCGACGATATCCACCATGAGATTTGAGGTCGCATTCGTGCGCATCAAGTTTTTGGCGTCGTTACCGGGGAATTGATCGATTCGATATCAAATCGAACAGTGGTAAATTGGATCGGATTTAGGATTAGATTATTTGTTTGCTTTATTTTCTTGCTAGTTTATCTTATTTGCTTTAGTTCTATATTTTCCATATTTAGATTTAGTTTTTATTTTTAGCAGTAGTTTCCTATTAACTTATTGCATCTTAGATTTTTATTTGTTAGATTGATTTATTTTCTGCTTTTAGAATTAGATTAGCACTCTTAACTTTGTGCTTTGGTTCATCGTATGCTTAGACGATTAGGGTTAGAAGGTCTAATTCCGATCGACTTAGAAATTGAGTGAACCTTTCACCGTCAGAGAGTAAAACAACGAAAGATGGAGGATCAAGCTGCATCCGAGGTGAACATTGGTAGCTGACCTCTGTGGGACTATGCATCTCCTAGCGCTAGAGGATTCGGGCCTAGTATAGCTGGACCATCTATTTCGGCAACTAACTTTGAGCTGAAGCCGACACTTATACATATGGTCCAGTAGAGCCAATTCGGGGAAGCTACGACTGAAGACCCAAACCAGCACCTTGAGGGATTTCTTGAAATTTGCTCAACGATGAAAATGAATAGAGTCCCTACTGACGCGATCTGCCTAAGCCTATTCCCATTTTCACTGTGGGATAATGCTAAGGCATGGCTTCACTCCCTACCTTCTGGCAGCATCACCACATGGGAGCAGTGTGAGCAGCAGTTTCTGAATAAATACTTCCCACCAAGTAAGACTGCTCACATGCACCATCTTATCATGAGATTTCGCCAGAAGGAGGGAGAGTCCTTATTCGAGGCTTGGGATAGCTACAAGGGGCTACTCTCCCAATGCCCCCACCACGGACTTGAGAGGTGGCTGGTGATCCATATTTTCTATAATGGGATCGCTTATGCCATGAAAATGTCCCTAGATTCTACTGCAGGAGGAGCACTGATGAATAAGATCATAGAGGAAGCGGAAGAGCTTATTGAAGAGGTGGCCCAGAACCACCATCAATGGGCTTCAGAACATGGTCAACCTACACCTATAGCGGGACGATACACTATCAACTCCATGGACCACCTATCAACAAGGATGGACATGCTCAGCATACGGTTAAAATCTTTAAATCATTCATCTTCATGCGTGACCATTGATTTTGGGGAGGGAGCAGCAGCATATCAAGAGGACCACTATCGAGGGTCGGGGACCTCAGACGAGCAGATTGAGCACTGTGACGCAGTTGGGGACTATGACCAAAGGCCCCACAACCCATACTCCAATACTTAAAATTCTCGATGGAGAAATCTCCCAAATTTCTTTTATAAGAATAACTCAGAAAACGCATAACCATTAGGGGGGTACGGGCAGCAGCAGGGCAATGGGCAGCAACCACAGAAGTCCAGACTGGAACTGATGATGGAGGACTTCATTGCTACCCAAACTAAGGCCAATGAGGATTTTCGTCGCCAACATTAGAAGTCTGAAGAATCACTCAGAGACTTGAAGGCCACTATTGAAGGCCTTGCAAGTCATACTAGGATGTTGAAGATGCAAGTGACCCAAATAGCCCAATCCGTGTCGCAACATGTGAAGAGCTCTCCAGCGAGTCAGGAAATATAGGAAGGAGACATGAGATGCCGGCAAACACCATATTAGAGGTAGAACTCTTCGATGTATGGGGAGTGGATTTCATGGGACCCTTTCCCATTTTCGACGGGAACATATACATTCTGGTCGCTGTAGACTATGTCTCCAAATGGGTGGAGGTTGTGGCATCACCCCATTGCGATGCTAGGACCGTAATAAAAATGTTCAAAATAAACATATTCCCTAGATTCGGAGTTCCTCGAGTAGTAATCAGTGATGGAGGATCCCACTTCATTGAAAAACAATTTGAAAAATTGCTACATAAGTATGGGGTGGTCCACAGAGTCTCAACAACATACCACCCGTAAACTAGAGGACAGGTGGAAATTTGGAATTGGTAAATCAAAAGTATCCTAGAGAAAATGGTAGTAGCATCACGGAAGGATTGGGCACTGAAAATGGATGATGCTCTTTGGGCATACCACACAACTTATAAGACTCTGATGTAACACCTGTAAAATTTCTAGCAATTTTACAAGAATTTTTGGCATGATTATAATGGGCTTTATGTGGGCTCTTTCAAAAATAAAAGAAAATTAGCCAAAAAGGATGCAAGGCCTAGGAATTGAACCCCAAACCTCTAGAGATAGCTAAGCCCTAATGATGCATCCAATAACCAGAAGCCCAGCAGGGTTGTACTATTAGGGGAATATGGGAAAAGGGGAGACTAAGGGACTCTTCAAGTGAATAAATAGGGGGAATGAGGAGACATAAGCAACCAAATTGCTCTTCTCTTCTTCTCATCTTCTTCCTCACCGAAATCCATTCCTCTCCCTTTCATCCTTTGTACGAAACCTATCCAAGCAAGAGGAAGGCTAAGTTGGCATCCCTTAGGTTATCTTCCAACCAAAAAGCAAAGTAAAGGATGTAAGTATCCCCCTCACCTGCATACAAGTAGTTTTCGTTTGATGTGTTTGTGTTAATCCTCTTGAAACCATTCGACCAAGACCTTGTTTGAGTTTTTCCATGAAGATCCATGCCATATCTTGTATGAACATGATGAAGATGGGATGCTAGATGGATTAGGTTAAGTGTTTTACCTTAAAAACCCAAGGGACCATTTGGCCAAGACCTTGGTTGAGTTTTTCCATGAAGATCCATGCCATATCTTGTATGAACATGATGAAGATAGGATGCTAGATGAATTAGGTTAAGTGGTTGAACTTTTATGACCTTTAAAACCATTCGGCCAATCCCTTTAGACCCCTATGTGTTCTCTTTATAGATAAGTTCATGCTATGTTTGATGGTAAAAGAAGATAACATGATGTTTGGTTAACCTAGATATTAAGTGGATTAACTTCTAGGCCTTGGACCATTCGGCCAAGCCACTTTAGACCCTTATATGTTTTTTTTATGCCATGCTATAGCCAAGTTCATGCTATGTTTTGATGGTAAAAGAAGATAACATGATGTTTGGTTAACCTAGATTTAAGTGGATGAACCCTAAGCCTTGGACCATTCGGCCAAGCCACTTTAGACCCCTATGTGTTCTTTTATTTTATGCCATGTTTAGATGAGCTTAGGCTAAGTTTTGAAGCTAGATGAAGATAACATGTTCTAGGCTAGGTTTTAAATGAGTTCATGCCATGTTGATTTTAGAAGAAGGTAACATGTTCTATGCTATGTTAGAGATAGATTCATGCTATGTTTTGATGGTAAATGAAGATAACATGTTTGTTTTAACCTAGATTTAAGTGGATGAACCTTTAGGCCCCTTGAACCATTCGGCCAAGTCCATCTAGACCCCTAAGGTGTCCTTCTATGCTATGTTTTGGATGAGTTCATAATGACTTTTGGTGTTAGATGAAGATAACATGCTCTATGCTAGGTTTTAAATGAGTTTATGCCATGTTTGATGTTAAGAGAAGATAACATGTTCTATGTCATGCTATAGATAAGTTCATGCTATGTTTTGAGGGTAAATGAAGATAACATGTTGTTTGGTTAACCTAGAGTTAAGAGGTTGAGCCTCATGTCCTTTAAACCCATTCGGCCAAGGTTCAATTAAAACCCTAAGTTCCTTCCCATGCCATGCTTTATGTTTTAAAGAACTAACCTATGCTTAGTTAGACCATATATAAGTGGTTTGGTGTTTAAAACTTTGATAGAACTCCATGAAGTTTAGGTCATTCCATGTATACTTGTTAATGATGTTTATACCTTATGCCATGCTTATATGTGTGTGATGTTGTGATCATGTTATGCTTATTACCTCGTAATTGTATGAATGTATGATGTTTTATAAAGAAGGAACATGATATGCATGAAAAGAATATGATATGTTTGTTGGATCGATTTAAAACGCTAGAGGGGGGGGTGAATAGTATTAAAACTTTATTTTTTCGTTCGTTCGTTTAAAATCCGAGTAGATAATTAATTTGCAGCGGAAAAGATAAGCAATAAGTAAAAGAGACAATTCTTTTTACTTGGTTCGTAGCCTTCGGCTACTACTCCAAGGCCTTAGTGGTCCTTGACCATGTACGGAGGGCAAAAGCACTAAAGGAACTCCTCCTCGTTGAAGGTAGGAGTTAATCGATACAAGAAGGAAAAAAACATGAGGTAGAGGGACACTCCCCCTCTCCTCGTATACGATAAACGCTCCGAAAGATTAAAGAAATGAACTTAAAATAAAAGCTAAAACCGACGTTACAATAAGAGAGAAATTAAGACCTAGACGTCGGAGAGAAAGCACTTCGTTGTCGGAAAAGTTGTAGCTTGGCGGAGGCTTTTGGAAGCTTTAGAATTGATGAAGAAACCCTAGGACTATCCCTCCTTTTATAGCCTTTGAGCCCCTTTTCGAGAGGAACCCTAGCCAATCAAAATTTAGCACCAATCTCCTTGAAATGGGGTGATAAGCCTTGACTCCTCGAAGCTGATCATTGACCATCACGATCGGTATGGCCATCATCGATCGATGATGGCGACATCGAATGACCTCAGCGATGACTATTTGACGCAATGAGTCCTCCAAGCCGGCAATGATGCAAGTTAAAGTTAGCTCAAAGAAAATATTATTTCGACTACCTTCGACTGTCCGATCTCGACCTAGACCATCGATGGGATGTCTTTGGTCGGATCCACTCTTAAGACCATCCCCGTAAGGAGGATACGACCTCACTTATGCTCGCACACACGAGCTTACCTCGATACTTACCATGTCGCTTTTGCTTCCAGCCTTCCACTCGATTCCTTCGGCTCCCTCCGAAGTCACTCGAGTGTCGCCCGACCACCCGGCTTCCTCCGGGTGTCGCTAGCATTCAGCTCCAGCTTTAGTAATATTCTGCACACTCGATTCAGCTCGTGAGATAACGACATGAGCT
Source organism: Wurfbainia villosa (assembly GCA_025175895.1). Classification (NCBI taxonomy): domain Eukaryota; kingdom Viridiplantae; phylum Streptophyta; class Magnoliopsida; order Zingiberales; family Zingiberaceae; genus Wurfbainia; species Wurfbainia villosa. Next base: position 43,225,160 of record CM045999.1, on the reverse strand, counting down.
TAACTTTGTATCGTTTGCTATAATAAAAACTCAGGTTCGAATTAGGTGCCTACTGCAACAACAATCTCCCCCTTTTTGATTTATGGCAAACCCACATACAAAGTTAAGTAAATAGCAAGCATGATGAATAATGTGCATTAGAAACAAACAAAAAATAAAGAAGATTAAGTTGGAGTAGTAAGGAGTTTCTTCAAGTACTCCCCCTTGAGGAAACCTCCCCCTTTACCGAGGGTGAGTCTTGAAGAAAGACCTTAATCCTCCCCTTGAGGGTTGCTTTAAGTAATTACTTAAAGTTGGCCTTAGTAAAACGTTTAAGTTAAGAGTTCTTCTTAACTTGGCTCTTTCTCCCCTTTAAGTAAAACATTAAAAATAAGTAAAACGTTGATGGCACAAATAAGTTTAAGTTAAGAATTCTCTTAATTTGGCCTTTAATAAGTTTTCAAAACTTAAAGTTAACTTTTAGTTTAAATATAAAGTAAGAGTTAATCCAAAAAATTTAAAAATTTGACCCCTTAACTTTGGCCCTTTTCTCCCCCTTTTGCCATATATCGAAAAGAGTGAGGGTGTGTGGAAAACAAAAATAAGTGTTAAATTTAAAGTCAAAGCATGATCCACATTATTTTGAAAATAATATATTGAAAATAAATTCATCTATAAAATGTTCGACTCATATCTTGCTTGATTGATATAAAAGATCAACTAGTCCTGGTCAGAGTCGGTTAGTATGTATGATTATACTCTGTGGTTCATGGTGATGCACTAGCTCTACATCTGGAACCAGGAGTAAGGTCCTAACATCTCACGCCCATCTACGTGGCTAAGTACACAAACACATTAGTCCTATGTGTTGTGAGATGTATTGGCTCCTTAAATCTATAGGTGCATGATATCTAAGGTATGTCCTATGGTAGTTCCATAAAAATGAAATTTAAGAAATAGTAGTAAGAAAATATAATTTGCAAGTTCCTATTCTATTACGCACAAGCCCAATTTTCGTCTTAATAGACTAAATTCGGCTTCGGGTAGGGGTTTAGTAAATAGGTCTGCTAAGTTAGACTTTGATTTGACGTATTCGAGTTGTATGACTCCGTTGGCCACATGTTCTCGAATGAAATGGTGTTTGACTTCTATATGTTTGGTCCTAGAATGACATATCGGATTCTTAGTAAGATTAATTGAACTAATGTTATCTACGTGAAGTTTAGTATTCGTAAAGTCTAACTTAAAGTCGCGGAGAGTGTGTTTCATCCAAAGAAGTTGAGTGACACACTCACCCATCGCGATGTATTCGGCTTCGGTGGTAGATAAGGCAACACAGTGTTGCTTCCTACTGCACCAACTCACTAGACTCGAGCCGAGAAGTTGACAACAACCACTTGTGCTCTTTCTATCGAGCTTACTACCGGCATAGTCCGAATCAGAGTAGCTGGTTAGTTCGAACTCGGTAGATCTAGGATACCAAATACCGACATTAAGTGTACCCTTTAGATATCTAAGGATACGCTTGACTAGAATTAGGTGAGACTCCTTGGCACAGTTTTGAAACCTTGCGCACATACTCACTGCAAATAAGATATCGTCGGCTTATGCTAAGTAAAGGAGACTCCCTATTATGCTCCTATAGTATTTTAAATCAATTTGGTTTCCAATTACTTCTTCTATATTAACATTAGTTGCCATTGGGGTATTAATAATTTTAGCGTCTTGCATTCCAAAGCGTATAATTAATTCCCTAGTATATTTGCGTTGATGTAGGTATATTCCATCTTTAGTTTGTTTAATTTGTAATCCTAAGAAGAAACTTAATTCGCCTACTAAATTCATTTCAAATTCACTTTCCATAAGTGAAATAAACTCATTTAGTAGGATTGAGTTGGTGGTTCCGAAAATAATATCATCTACGTAGATTTAGGCTATGAATATGTCTTTACCTAAGGTTTTTACGAAAAGGTTTGGGTCAACTACACCTTGGTTAAAGCCTTTGGACTTAAGATAAATCGAAAGTCTCTCGTACCAAGCTCACGGAGCTTGTTTAAGTCCATAAAACGCTTTCTTTAATATAAGGACATGATCGGGTTTGTCTAAACTTTCGAAACCGGGGGGTTGACTAACGTAAACTTCTTCTTTAATGTATCCATTTAAGAATGTAGATTTCACATCCATTTGAAACAATTTAAATCCTCGATGTGTTGCATATGCTAATAGCATTCGAATGGACTCTAATCTAGCTACTGGGGCATAGGTCTCGTCGTAATCTAAACCTTCGACTTGACTAAACCCTTTAGCAACTAGTCTAGCTTTATTTCTAACTACTTCACCTTTATCATCAATTTTATTTCTAAACACCCACCTTGTTCCAATTATTGTTTTATCTTTAGGTGGTGGTACTAATTCCCATACTTCGTTCCTAGTGAATTGAGCCAACTCTTCTTGCATTGCAATAATCCAATCAGGATGAAGAAGAGCTTGGTCAATAGTTTTGGGTTCAATTTTAGAAATCAAAGATATTTGACTAAGGTTTCTGTATGAGGCTCTAGTTCGAACTCCTAGACTTGGATCACCTATCACTTGGTCGATAGAATGATTCGTTTGAGTCCTAGTTGGATTTGGGTTTGAGTCTACAACTTGAGCCATAGGATGACTCGTTTGAGTTCTAGTTTGGTTGGAGTCATCTATCACTTGGTCGATAGAGTGACTTGGTTGACTTAGGTTATGATTAACACTAGACCTGATCTCCGGATCAGAGTTAGGTCTAGTATGAATCGGCTCTCTAATTGGAGTTGCCGGGGGTTTTGTAGGTTCGTGTCCTTCATCGAATACTACATTGATAGTTTCCTCGACTCTAAGGGTGTCATGGTTATATACTCTATAAGTTCTACTTGTAGTCGAGTATCTTAGAAAGATTCCGGTCGTAGTTTTGGATGTAAATTTCACTAGGTAATCTTTTGTGTTTAGGATATGTACCTTACACCCAAATACCCTAAAGTACTTGATGTTAGGTATTTTATCGTGATAAATCTCGTATGAGGTCTTAAGGTGCCTCTTTACTATAAGGATCCTATTTTGGACATAGCATGTCGTACTCACGGCTTTGGCCCAAAACCTATCGGGTAGGTTATACTCATTAAGCATTGTCCTAGCGGCTTCTTGTAGGGTTCTATTTTTGCATTCTACTAGGCCATTTTGTTGTGGAGTTCTAGGGCAAGAGAACTCACGGTGGTATCCATTTAGGTTACAGAATTCTGTAAACCTATGGTTTTCGAATTCACCACCATGATTAGTCCTAAGTCTTTTGATTTTAATGCTTTGTTGATTTTCTATTAACTTAAATAGGTTGATTAATTGATCTAGGGTATCACTTTTGTATTTGATAACATAACCCAAGTAAATCTAGAGTAGTCATCAATAATGACTAAACAGAATTTACTTCCGTTAAGTGACTTAGCTCCGTGTGAATCAAATAGATCCATGTGTAGGAGCTCAAGTACACTTTTGGTTCGTTCTTGACTAGTTAGTTGATGTTGTGTCCTAGATTGTTTACCTTGTTGACAAGCATTACATATTTTATTATCCAAGTTGTTGAGGTTAGGCAAACCTCTGACTAAATCAGTCTGACTCATCTTGTGGATGAGTCTTGGGTGTGAGTGACCGAGTCGTCGGTGCCACAACCATGATTCCTCTTGCCGTGTCATAAGACACTTAGTTGAGGAGTTAATTAAGTTGATAGTGTAAATGTTTTTATTTCTAGTTCCTTTAAGAATTGTTTTAGAGGTTTCGTTTGTATTAATTACGCATTCATTTTCTAGAAATATGACCTTATAGTTATTATCACACAATTGGCTTACACTGAGAAGATTATATTGAAAATTTTCTACTAATAAAATGTTTTGAATGACAAAATTTGAGTTAAGCTCAATATCACCTGATCCGATGATTTTGAGCTTGCCGTTATTTCCGAAGGCTACCGATCCTTGTCGTTTGAATCGAAGCTTCAAAACTTGAGTTGATCCCGGTCATGTGTCGAGTAACCATCGTCAACATCCATTGATCCTACACACAAGGTAGTTGGATCGGATATTGGATTTATTAAAAATTGGTTGAAAATTATTAACTTAAATCATCTCACCCATGTCTACATGATCAAACATGTTAATCCTATATGTTCTTGTGAGATGACTTCCAATTTTAGTTGAATTAAATTTAATGACTTAAACACTTGTCAACCTTGCGTTAGATTCGAACTTGACCTTAGGCTCATCAAGTCACCTTTTCAAGATCATGGCTTCCAGGTCGTGGCGAGGCACAGAGGCCTTCTTTGATCGAAAAAATGATCACTTCCTTAGACAAAGCCATTTTCAAAAAAATAGAGACTTGACTCACCTAAGACCACTTCCTAGTCTAACTAGTCTAGGATACGGCGAGGTAGCTTCAGCTAGTTCCGCTCGGTCAAGTGCACCGAACTAGATACGCCTTATCTAGCCCGAATACACAAGACTCCGCTTTCCTAGCGTACTATCATCTCGCCGCGTCCTGGTACTATGTTATCAAGTATTGACGAGTTATAGTCCTATCTAACCATTCTAAAAAGAAAAATCAAACTAAATAAAAACCTAAGCATGCAATTTCTAAGTTAAAACGCAAACAAATTTCGTACTAGCTCCCCCTGGACCGTTGAATCTATTCGGTCTCTCCACATAGTGGATTTGGTCCTTGGGAACCCAGTACTGGTTTGATCCTAAGTTTGAAATCAAGGTGGTCTTAGGGACCCTTGCTTGGACACGTTTTTTATGTCGACTTACAATCGACATATACGACTTATTGGTCGTGTTTGAGCTAAAACCTAGTCCGGCCTTGTTGTACACGGCCCTTTGCGATCCAAGTAGGACGTCAAGTCATTTGGATCCCAAAGTAAACCTTTCCAACGTATTCCTAAGATCTTTGACTTTACTTTTCAAGAGTGAGTTCTCAACTTCGAGTTTTTCAACCCGAGTTGAGTCCTTCTCTTGAACTCGACTAGTCGAAGAGGTTAGGAAGACCTCGTGTTTGAAGAGTTTAACTTCCTCAACTAGGGTCTCGACCTTGGACTCGGACTTAGCTAACTTTTTATTTAAAAACTTAATTGCACTATAAAGAGTAGTAATAAGAGACCGACTTACCTTGAGTGTATCTTTTGAACCGGATGCGTATCCGTGGCTTGTCTTGAATAGTGTTTCGCAGTCTGACTCGTCTTCGGTTTTCGATTCAGGTTTCGGTTCCGACTCTGTCTCCGATTCCACCGGTTTAGCCTTAAGGACTCGATCGTTGTCTTCTTCCTCGTAAGCTTCTTCCTAAGTAGCGTTGAGTGCCTTTTTATGTTTTGGTGCCTTGCTCTTGAGTTTTGGGCATTCGGACTTAATGTGTCCAAACCTGTTGCATTCATAACATCTTATGTTTGAACTTTTAGGCTTACCTTCGTTGGGTCGAGTGATGGGTCGTTTTCGGCCCTTGACTATCCTCCGGACTAGGTTGACTAGTTCGACTTCCATTTCCGAGTCGACCTCCGAATCTGACTCATCCTCTTCTTCCTTCGGGGGTGGCTTGCTTGCGGTTTTCTTCCTCGAACCTGCAAAAAGTGCTATACCCTTCTCGGGTTCCGAGTTAGACTGCTCATGAAGTTCGAAATCAGAAAAGAGTTCATCTAACCTAAGTTTAGAAAGATCCTTGGAGACCTTGTAGGCATCGACCATGGATGCCCACAAGGTAGTCCTCGGAAAAGAGTTTAGGACATACCTTATAAGGTCACGGTTTTCGACCTTTTTCCCGATTGCGTGTAGGTTGTTGACTATGTCTTGGACACGGGCATGGAGTTGCGTCGCGGACTCGTGTTCCTGCATTTTTAGGTTATATAGTTTATTGAATAGAAGATCACGCTTACATACCTTGGCTTCATCGGTCCCTTCGTGTAGCTCCACTAGTTTTGTCCAAAGGTCCTTTGCGCTTATGAAGGGGCCGACGCGATTTAGCTCTTCCTTGGATAAGCCGCATTGAAGGATTTGAGTTGCCTTAGCGTCGGCTTCGACTTGTCTTTTTGTCGCAATGGTCCATTGGTCATAATCCAAGGATTCACCCACTTCGTTAGTCGGAAGTGTGAATCCCGTTTGGATTATGATCCACATCTCGATTTGGGTTTTGAGAAAGCATTCCATCCGACCCTTCCAATAACGGAAGTCATCTCCATTGTAAAACGGAGGTCGGACGGTGCTAAAACCCTCGAGATGGGCCATTAGAACAAAAGACACAAGGAGACGAAGACGAAGAAACTAGCAACGACAAAAACACACAAAAAAGTACCAAGACTCGCGTCTTGGATTAGTAGTGCGGGAGAAAAAGTAACAAAGCGAAATAAATCTGAAATAAACAGAATTAAAAAGATAAAAATCTGAAAAATGGCTAGATTGGTGGTTTCACCAAATCATAGCAACCCCCGGCTTTGATACCAATTGTTGGATCGATTTGAAACGCTAGAGGGGGGGGGTGAAAAGAGTTAAAACTTACTTTTTTCGTTTGTTCGTTTAAAATCCGAGTAGATAATTAATTTTCAGCGGAAAAGATAAGCAATAAGTAAAAGAGACAATTCTTTTTACTTGGTTCGTAGCCTTCGGCTACTACTCCAAGGCCCTAGTGGTCCTTGACCACGTAGGGAGGGCAAAAGCACTAAAGGAACTCCTCCTCGTTGGAGGTAGGAGTTAATCGATACAAGAAGGAAAAAAACATGAGGTAGAGGGACACTCCTCCTCTCCTCGTATACGATAAAAGCTCCGAAAGATTAAAGAAATGAACTTAAAATAAAAGCTAAAACCGATGTTACAATAAGAGAGAAATTAAGACCTAGACGTCGGAGAGAAAGCACTTCGTTGTCGAAAAAGTTGTAGCTTGGTGAAGGCTTTTGGAAGCTTTAGAATTGATGAAGAAACCCTAGGATTGGCCCTCCTTTTATAGCCTTTGAGCCCCTTTTCGAGAGGAACCCTAGCCAATAAAAAGTGAGCACTAATCTCCTTGAAATGGGGAGATAAGCCTTGACTGCTCGAAGCTGATCATTGACCATCAGTCGACTGATGGCCATCATCAGTCGCCTGATGGCAGCATCAGTCGAATGCTGACCTCAGGCAGTCTACTATTTGACGGCAATCGAGTCCTCCAAGCTGGCAGTCGACTGATGCTAGCTGCAAGGCAAAGTTAGCTCAAAGAAAACATTATTTCGACGACCTTCGATCGTCCGATCTCGACCTAGACCATCGATGGGATGTCTTTGGTCAGATCCATGCTTAAGACCATCCCCGTATGGAGGATACGACCTCACTTACGCTCGCACACACGAGCTTACCTCGATACTTACCATGTCACTTTTGCTTCCGACCTTCCACTCGATTCCTTCATCTCCCTCCGAAGTCACTCGAGTGTCGCCCGACCACCCGACTTCCTCCGGGTGTCGCTAGCCTTCAGCTCCAGCTTTAGCAATCTTTTGCACACTTGATTCAGCTCGTGAGATAATGATATGAGCTTAACTTTGTATCGTTTGCTATAATCAAAACTCAGGTTCGACTTAGATGCCTACTGCACCAACAATGTTATGAAGAAGAAATATGTTATGGTGAATGATATGTTATGAAGAAGAAATATGTTATGAAAGCCATATGATATGTTATGAAGAAGAAGTATGTTATGATATGAAGAAGAAAAACATGATATGCCATGATAAGGAATATGATATGTTTATGAAATGAAATATGATATGTTATGATAAGAAACATGTATGTATTTTACTTTCTGCATGGCTTGTACCAGGACCCTAACAAGGTCCAAAGGGATGGGCTCCTAAGTTGCCCTAGGCTGACGGACTTAGATCAGGCCTAGGATGGGCTTCTATGTTATAAATGCCCCTAGGTCGATGGTCATAGTACGGACCTACTACAGGATGGGCTCCTAGATGCCCTAGGCCGACAGACTAAGATCGTGCCTAGGATGAGATGATGGCCCCTAGGTCGACGGACTAAGATCGGGCCTAGTAACCTAGTAGGTTCGAGATTAGCTGCCTCGGGTCTATTTAGGGATGCGCGCTATGATGATGATGATGTGGTACAATGCCGAGCCCAATATGTTGAGAGTTATGTTCAAATACCTATGATATATGTTTTCAAAGAGCATCCTGCATATATGTTTGTTATGTTATATATGTTTACATGCTATGTTTGTTATGTTATATATGTTTGCATGTTATGATGGTTATGATATATATGTTTACATGCTATGTTTGTTATGTTATATATGTTTACATGTTACGATCGTTATGATATATATGTTTACATGTTATGATGGTTATGTTATTACATGCTATGTTTGTTATGTTATATATGTTTACATGCTATGTTTGTTATGTTATATATGTTTACATGTTGCGATCATTATGTTATATATGTTTACATGTTATGATGGCTATGTTATATATGTTTACATGCTATGTTTGTTATGTTATATATGTTTACATGCTATGTTTGTTATGTTATATATGTTTACATGTTATGATGGTTATGTTATATATGTTTACATGCTATGTTTGTTATGTTATATATATTTACATGTTATGATTGTTATGTTATATATGTGTTTACATGTTATATGTCTGCTTACGATGTTGTATGTCTACATGTTATTGCCTGCTTATGTCTATGCTGATACATTTATGTTATGTTTGCTTATGTTATGATATTATGTCATGTTATGCTTACGTAAGGTTTTTGTGAGTAGGACAGGATCTTACTAAGCCTATGTGCTTATAGTTTATGTTCCCTTGTACTGCAGATAAGGTTAAAGGGTGGATAAACTAAAGGGAGCAGCAGGAGAGGCAAAGTGTGTGTGGTAGTGGCATGGTGGAGGAGATCTGTTATGTTCTTTATCCATGTTTTCCTAAAGATGATTTAGCTTATGAATTGAACTAAGTACTTATGAACCGATGATGCATGCCCTTTGTTTAAGAAGAAGTGTCTATGAAATAATGATGCATGTTCTATGTTAAGAAGAAGTATCTATGAAATGACGATGCATGTTTATGTTTAAAAGAAAAAAAATATGTCTAAAGTCTTCCGCTGTAAGAAGTACGATATGTGTAGTCTTTCGCTGTAATGTAATGTATGTATGTAGGATCACATCATGCGCCGCCCCTCCGGACCCTGGGAAAGGGCGGGCATGACATCTGATAGGCATGACCCCATTCCGCTTAGTCTACGGGAAGCCTTGCCATCTCCCCGTTGAATTAGAACACAAGGCTTTCTGGGCCATTAAGAAACTCAACTTAGATTATGGTGCGGCGGGAGAGAAAAGGAAACTGCAGTTAAGCGAGTTGGACGAAATTCGAAGAGATGCATACAAGCATGCTAAGGCATATAAGGAAAGAACCAAGAAATAGCATGACCAACACATCTTGAGATGGTAATTTGAGGAAGGAGACCTAGTTCTCTTGTATAACTCCAGGTTGAAACTTTTTCCAAGAAAACTAAAATCAAGGTGGCCAGGACCGTTTTGGGTAAAAAGAGTATACCCATACGGGGCAGTGGACATATGGAGTAGAGAATCAGGGGAGATCAAGGTAAATGGACAATGATTGAAGAAGTATCTAGGGGAGACCCCAGATCCCGAGACGGATGAATAGAGGTTCACTGAACCACCAGAGCCGAGTTGATAGTAGAGTGCGGTCGAGCTAAACGACCTTAAACAAAGCGCTTCTTGGGAGGCAACCCAAGTTTAGTTTTAGATTTCCCTTTTTGATTGCATTGAATACATTTGTTTGATTTTAGTTTTGATTTCCATCACATTTAGAGTTAGGATTAGAAAAGAACTTTGCTAGGCAAATATGAAATCCATATTAGCCTACATGACGAAGTGTATGAGAAAATCCGAACCGTGGTGCATAAATGGGCGAAAAAATGGGAACACATGGCTTGACCATGTGTTTTCCCACGACCATACCCGACCAACCCGAGGCGCACACAACCTGGCCGTGTGTTTTCACACGGTCGTGTCGCACGAGGTTAAAAGGTGTGAGCCGTGTATTTTCACCCCATTTGCACCGTGCGCTCCGAAAGTTCTTGCCCTAGCCGTGTGAATTCGTCTTCCCCACCATCTAGAAGCATTTTTAACCTCTAATGAAGCCAAAAGAAGCAAGGATGAGGAGGACCAAGCCTAGCACCCCGATCTAGTGCCCTGGAGCGACGAATAAAGAGAACCGACGCCCCTCAAGCTCCGGAGGAGGGTAACGCCCTATCCACTCTACTTTTTCACAATAATGAACAAAGAGATAGATACAATATGCTCTCTACTCGTAAACTTACTACTACTAGGTACTTAGATGAAGATTTGTTATAATCTTTAGGGTTGTTGGGTGATATGTAAACCCTATTTGCAAAAATGGGGTGGGAAGAGATTATGGGAATAAGGCACCTAACCTACCCTAGGATAGTTTTGGAATTTTTGAGTTCCTTAGAGGCGGAAATTTTAACCGGTAGAGAGAGCGAGGAGGGTAGGATAAATTTTAGGCTTTTTAACATTGAGCATGAGTGGACCATTCACCAATGGGACTCATGCTTTGGCTTGCCGAGTGGGGGAGAGAGAAGAACGCCTATTGGGTTCAATTCTCGGGAATGTTGGACCGAGTTGATGGGGGAGCACGCTTATGACCCTTATAGGGCCAAAACATCGCACCTCCAAAACCCCGTCTTTCGATACCTCCACCGCATCATGGGCAATACTATATTTGGTCGTGGGGAGAGTGACGGTGTAGTTAGAGCTAGCGAGCTGCTTTGCCTATGGGATATGCTACAAGAAAGGAGTAGCATCGATGTAGGGTCCCACTTCATCAGACACTTAGTGAAGATGGGCAAAGGAGCACGAGGAGAGATCAATGTGGGAGGCCTACTTATCCACATTTGCCATAGGATGGGGTACGATTACACTACATTAGAGAATATAGAGGGGAGCCCTAGGATCGACCTAGGAGTATGCATGGCCATGAAAATGATTGTAAGAGAAGGAGACTCCTTATGCTTTGTAAGGAAAAATCTTACAACCCTTAGGCTCCCCGACCCGGATTGTACCACCATCGCTATACGTGCTAATTGGCGCTTGGACCTGATAGTGGAGTCCCCTCAACATGACGGACCATCCACATCAACGCCCATCTCTCCACCTTTATATCACTCTCCCACCAGTCCACACATGCATAGGAGCCCACCTAGTCCATCATCGACATGAGCCTACACCTGCACCACCACCTTTTTATACTTTTGAGCAGGATGTAGGTACGTCGACCTATGATTTCTTGGAGTTTTGATCATGCCTCGATGACATTTACACTGAGCAACAGACGCAGAGGCAGCGATGAAAGGAGTAGAGAGCCTACCAGTAGGCGGAGTTCCAGGGATTCTGGGAGCATTTCCAGCGCCCTGAGGAGTTCTACGATGAGGCCCGCATATACTTCCAGGAGGAGGTTATTTGTCGTCAAGATGAGGCTGCCAACCGCAGGGAGATGCGATAGCACATACATGCCCAGCAGGCGCAGTGGGCTAGGGAGGAGGTGCACCGAGCAGTCGCTGCATCCACTAGCTCCTAGATCGACCACATATATATGTGGCATCAGCGGCTCAGCAGCAGGTTCTCCCAGGATCCAGAGATGCCCAGGCTTCCAGACTTTCCACCTCGTCCACCATATTAGAGGTATATTTTCATTTATGTCTGGGGGGGGAGACCCTAAGGTTTATTTTGTTTTGTTTCCTAGCAGTAGTTTCTTTTCTGGTATTTTCATTTATTCATGCCTGAGTTGTTGAGTTTCTTTCAGTACTTAATTTTGGTTGTCTGTAAAGCTACCTCAATAGTATTTTTGAAAATTGTTTACATGAGTTGTTCCCATAGGTAGCTTAACTCCATTTATCTTGTGGTATTTTATTTTATTCGCTCTATTGAATATTCTAGACTTGCACTGGTTAGCTTTGTTTTTGCACTTACACATGTTGAACATCCTGAAAGGGATAATCTTGTACATACCTAGTTATGATTCACTTCAGTAGTCTAGTACTTTGGAATTCATAGGTGACTCTAGGTTTAGCATTTTAGTTACTAGAGATGCTCGGATTGTGTAAGCCCATTCGGAAAAATCAAAATCCCAGTGAGTCGAAAAATTAAAGAGAGAAAAGAAAAAGAGAAATAAAAGAAAAGAGAAAAAGAAATGAGAAAAAAAGGGAAGAAAAAATATTATGAGGATAAAAAAAGCTTATCGTGGGTGGAAATGGCTAGGTGCCCCTTTGAGACCGAAAGTTAGGTTCGGGAAACACCTACCAATTTCTCTCAATACTGAGCACGCCTTTGAGACTTTATGCTAGATCTAGGGAATGACCCTCGCTTTGGGCAGGTAAGTACCTAAGAGTCGGAAACCTTAGAAAAGCTATGGGGTGATGACTTAACTCACCATGGAACGGGCATCCCCTAAGAATGGTTCGCTTAGCATGAGCATGAGGAGCTAACTTAGTGAACTTCTAGAACATATTTATTTTGCTTTGATTACAAATACCACCTGATAAATTTAGTTAACATGCTAAATATGGAACAATATCTTTTTAAAATTTCATGGCACTGAGATTTGCTTGAGGATAAGCAAAGATTTAAGTCTGGGGAAAGTGATGTGAGCAAAACATATAGGGTTTTAGGAGTAGTTTTCGCTCACATCTCATTACATTTTGTGTTAGTTTCATGCATATGTTACTCTATTTTTGCACGCATTTCCTATTTTCTGGTTCGAAGGTCTACTCGTTGTACTTTTGTGTGCAGGTTAGCTTTTCGGGTGAAAAAGACTCATTTCGGAGCAAAAGAAGAACATTTCGTAGCTAGACGCAGAGTGGGACACGACCAGGGCATGTGAATTCACACGGCCGTGTCCAATGGGCGAGATCAGCAACCCAAAGCCACACACATCCTAGCCATGTGGAAACACACGGCCGTGTAGCAACCCAAAGCCGCACACGACTAGGGCTTTTTTCGGATTTTGCAGCGGTCCGAGGCGATGTCTATATAAGGATGGCTCCGCCAAAACCCTAGGGGGGAGGCACGATGACTAGGATGGCACTCCGAAGCCCTAAAAAGCTTCGGTAACTCACAATGGGGAGGAGGAACACCGACGGAGGTCCACACCTTGCAACACAATGCCGGTGAGAAGATCACGGAAGCGTTGTATATCTTTATTACTACGTTTCATTCCTTATGTATTAAAACTTAGACATGCTTTGTGATTCTTCCTTCGTATAAATGGAGTAGTACTTTCGATTCTAGGATTAGGGAGTAGCATGTGTACATAAACAATGTTGGTTCATGTTAAATTCTTCCCATGAGTTTTATTTGACAATTGGTAGTTGCTTTTTATTATATCTATGCGTGTTTGGCTTTCTTTCCACTGTTCTTAGGTGATACGAGGGGTGACAACCCTCACAATCTAAAATTTAGGGGATTTGATTAAGGAACCTAGGGGTAAACCTGATCTCCTGTAACTGCGGGGAGAAGGGTGTGGTGGAATTGGAAACGATCCACCGTAGGGATTGATTCGGCATCCTTGTACCGTCTATCCCATCCTTGTAGGTGGAGATAGCTCCCGGTAGATGCGACGGCTCTGCGGGAGAGTGTATGATGTCCCTTCCACAAAGTCGTAGGTAAACGTCTAGACAACGCCAATTTACAACATTCTTCTGTGATACGCAAGTGAAACCAACGTCCTAGAATGACCTTTGAAGACCTCGACACTCCTTTCCTCCTCGTGTGACCTTTGTATAGAGTAGATTCCACCGACATCCCTCACCAATCACAACCTTTTAGAGATCACGTCCGAACAATTACAACCACTAAGTATATTAATATTCGAATCCCAGTCCCTGTGGGATCAATAATCTTTATTACTTGACGTCATCTGTGCACTTGTGGGCATTGAGCGTGAGTGCATGCTTTGAGTCCTCGACGGTATCGATCGCAAGATTAGAGGTCGTGTTCGTGCGCATCAAGTCTACTTAGCCAAGAAAGGTAACTTCTAGTTTGTCTTATGAGCATTTGTTGCTAGTTATGTGTTGTTGGCTGATTCTTATTTTTTGTGGATTATAGATTCGGGAGCAACCAACCATGTAGCTCGAGAGTGAGTTACATATGTGGAGTACTGCAGGGTACCAGCTGGCAACAAATGGACATATGTAGGAAATAATGCAAGAGTCGAAGTCAAAGGAGTCGGCACTTGCAAACTTAACCTTCGGGGTGGAAGTACTTTGTTTCTACATGATGTCTTGTATGATCCTGAAATTCGACGAAATCTTGTTTTTGTCACATGTCTTCTTGATTTAGGGTATTGTATTAATTTTTATAGCCAGTGTATAGAACCTAAGATTGACTCTGTGTCAATAGGATATGGTTTTTTAACAAATGGTTTTATGGTTCTTGATATGGAACCAAATGTCAATTGTGCGATTGATAGTTGTTTTTCAAACATTGCTCTTACTAGTGATGCAGAAATAACTAATGATATTTTGCATGCTAGATTAGGACATTTAGGACAAGATCACATGAATCGGTTAGCTAAAGAAGGTTACTTGGCCTCTCGTGCTAAGATTAGTTTGTCTATATGTGAGCATTGTCTGGCTATAAAAGCAACTAGGAAACCATTTGGTAAGGCTATTAGGGCTGAGTCACCATTGCAACTAATTCATTCGGATATATGTGGTCACATGAATGTGAAGGCTAGACATGGAGCTTCCTATTTCATTACATTTATTGATGATTTCTCTTGTTATGGTCATGTGTATTTGATTTCTCATAAATCTGAAGCATTGGATTGCTTCATTCATTATATGAACGAAGTTGAGAATCAAACAAAACTTAAGGTTAAGACTTTACGCACTGAACGTGGAAGAGAATATTTTGTCTGATATGTTCAAGACTATATGTAATGATAAGAGGATCATTAGACAGCTGACAATCCATGGAACTCCATAGCAAAATGGAGTTGTTGAGTGAAGAAATAGAACTCTTCTCGAAATGGTTAGGTCTATGATGGCGCAGGCTAATTTGCTGATCTCCTATTGGGGAGATGCATTACTAGTTGCGGCATATTTACTTAACAAAGTGCTTTCAAAGTCTGTTCCATCTACCTTGTATGAAAGTTGGATGGGAAAAAAATTAGATTTGAGCAATCTGAGACCCTGAGCGTCAGCTGCTTATGTTCATGATAGTTCTCACAAGTATGGAAAACAAGGACCTAGGTGTAAGAAATGTATCTTTATAAGATATTCTAATACCTCCAAAGGTTATGCTTTCATTGGTGAGTAACAAGATGGAACTATCTCCGAATTAGATTCGAGAGATGCTACTTTTCTCGAAACTAAGTTCGTAAATAGAGGTCAACTTGATAAGACAGTTCCTCTATTTGAAGTGGATGAGTCGCTGTCAACTAGACAGGTGCCTAGTGGGATACCTCGAACTAGTCAACCCATTGAGAGTACTTTGCCTAGTCACAGGGTGACTTCTCAACAACCCAACTTACGAAAAAGAGTTCGTAAGATCAAACCTAAGAAGAGGTTTGATATTGAGAATGAGGCAAATAATGACACTCCCAGTTGACGATGATGAACCTCAATCAGTTGAGGAAGCTTTGGGATGTAGAGTTAGAGAAAGGTGGAGAAATGCAATGGTTGAAGAGATGGAGTCAATGATTAAGAATCATGTTTGGGAGTTAGTCGATCTTCCTCCTGGCCGAAGGGTTATTGGGAATAAGTGGATTCTCAAAAAAAAGAGGAAATCAGATGGATCAATTAACCGATACAAAGCTCGTTTAGTTGCAAAAGGGTTTACCCAATTGAAGGGTATAGACTTTGAAGAGACATTTTCTCCCATAGTGAAGTTTGTGTCAATCCGAGTCATTTTGGATTTTGTGGCGCATTATGACTTGGAGTTGCATCAGATGGATTTAAAAACCGCTTTCATTTATGGTGAGCTTGATGAGGAAATCTATATGATTCAGCCAGAAGATTTCATTGCTGAACGCCAAGAAGATAAAGTATGTAGATTGAAGAAATCTATATATGGGCTAAAGCAAGCATCAAGATAGTGGAACATAAAATTTAACGAAGTGGTTTTATCTTATGGTTTCGAAATGATCAATGAGGATCATTGTGTTTTCTTGAAGAAGGAAAAAAGGAAAGTATGTCATTTTGTCATTATATGTTGATGATATGCTGATAGCAAGAAATGACATAGGTTTTGTGATAGAAGTCAAAAAGTGGCTTTCATCACAGTTTGACACAACATATATGGGAGAAGTTGAATACATTTTAGGAGTAAAGATCACCAGGGATCGATCTAAGAGACTTTTGGATTTGTCTCAAGAGTCTTATATAAATAAGATGTTACAGCATTTCAGTATGTCTGATTGCAACTGTGAAATTACACCTATTGTGAAAGGATTGTTCAGAGCAAAAGTTGTTGGGATGTATACTGAAAAGTCTATCTTTTGTATAAACATCTTTATTTTTGAAATAAGAATCACATGATCATTGTTTGCATATTTATGGTTATGCATTTTGTCTAATACATAAATTGTAGATAACATGGTGTGTAGTGTCACACGAGAGATCATGTTATCAGTTCCTTGTAAAGTATAAGTAAAGGCTCACAATCGAGATGGTTTTGGACAAACCATTGACATGGTTGTAGTGTGATTTGGTATTGGTTTGTCTTGACCATAGAATTACACTAGTATACTTTGTGTGTGTTGAGCAGGACCGATTTAGAGGTGATTCGATTTATTGATGACTACATAATTGAATCAGACCTCAGATATTATGTTGTATATGCTCTTAATCCCGATATAATAACGGGCAAATATACTTAGTATTCATTTCTTTCATTTACCAATGGACGAGATTTATAGAGTAAATCGATAGGCTCGGTAAGTTGGGAAATGATATTATTTATATGGTGTATCATTGATTATAGAAAGAAACCGTGTCCTATATATTAGGATGATGATTGTTAGGGCAATCTCTTGCCGTGATATGGTTTTGATGGTGTGGCAAAGGGTTTAAGTTAGTTTGATATGTTGATGTGATATGTGCGTTGAAGTCATGCAGGACTTAGTAATTCGCACATGGAGCCGTGGCGAGTTTCACATCTCATGACTCGTGCCTTGAGTCGGTGAAGGATAGCTTTGCGGAAGCCGTGGGCTTGGAGCATCCGAGGGACCGCCGGACGAGAAGCTTGGAGTAAAGCCGGAGGAAGTAGACTTCGAGGCAAGAGACGCGAAGGAGCATTGCAGAGCCGTGCGCCTGATGCTGCCGAGGGACGTGGCCGAGAACGAAGAGAACTTCGAAGGTGAGGGACTCCGAGAAATGAGAGTGAGCGATTGTAACCCAGGGAAGGGTAGCTCTTAGGTGAAACTTGGCCATTTGGCCAAGTGTCGGATGGGTTTTCCGACACACCGATCGCCATGTCACTAGCCGATCGCTTCCGAAGTCGAGTGAGTTCGACCGTATACGATCGATCGGATTGTGGCCAGCGCAATGATCGCCATACGTGGGCGGATCGCTAAGACCACCGGACGATCAAGGCGGCAGCTGATCGTAGATAAGGGTTCGCCAGCCGTTTAGCCGATCGGGCGATCGATTGAGAGCGAATGATCGATGAGGTCCATCGGCCGATCGCCAAGAGTTCCTGGACTACAACGGCCGGGATCCGACGTGTTCGGAGGTCGCTAGGACAATGATCGCCAAGGGCGGCAATGTGGCGCGAAGAAGTTAGCCCTCTCTATAAAAAGAGAGGGTGTAAGCCTTTGAGAGGCTAATGCTCATACTCCAAACGATCTTCCTAGTGCCCCACAAGCTCTAAACTCTTCTTACTTGTCTTTACTTCAATCCTATTGTAAGAAGAGTGATCTTGGTTGTAAAGGTTACCTCCACCTAGCTTTGTGCAAAGGAGAGACCGATAGTGATTGGTTTTGGCGGAGTGATTCACCGTGGACGAATCGGACCGTGGATTAGCGGCGTAGCCGTGAACCACGTTATATCTCGGTGTTTGTATTGCTTGCTTATATTTTGCTTGTCTTTACTTATATTTGTATATTCCGCTTGCGCTAACGTTTTGTAGACGAGCAATTTACGACGTCCAACGTACGAGGGCTATTCACCCCCCTCTAGCCGGCCATATCGATCCCTTACAAGTGGTATCAGAGCCGAGGTTGCTTGTCACCGGACTAACCGCCGCAACAAGCCCTACATCAAAAATGGTCGGCTCCAACATCCATCCTCCGAAGTTTGAAGGAGAATTCGCTTGGTGGAAGAAGCGAATGGAGGTATTTTTCGAAATGGATTTTGATATAATGATTACAATGGAATCCGGTTTCGTTTTGCCTAGGGATGAAGAGGGGAAGCCAATAGAGAAATCTAGGTGGACCAAGAGGCAAAGAGAGGAGCACCTTGCAAACTCCAAAGCCAAGCACCATCTCTACAATGTGCTCCCTCAACAAGAGATCAACCGGATCGGAGAATGTGCTAGCGCCAAAGAGATGTGGGAGAAGCTTATAGAACTCCATGAAGGCACATCCGAGGCCAAGCTAGCAAGGAGAGACCTCCTCCGCTCCCAATTATCCAATATAAAACTAGAAAAGGGAGAAAAGGTAACCTCACTACACTCTAGGTTTAAAGAAATTTTAATTGGGCTAACAAGTGTAGGTGAGAAGCTATGAAACTGGGATATGGTAATGAAGGCCATAGATGCCTTTCCCCGGTCCTCAAAATGGAGCTCCATGGTGGACTCATTCTATATCTCCAAGAACCTAGAAGTGAGCACCTTGGAGGAATTCTTCTCAACAATGGAACTCCACGAAACTAGGCTTGAAGGAATACAAGAGGAGCCTAGAATTCAACCTTCAAGAGGAGTAGCATTATTGGCAAGTAAGGGGAAGAAGAAGATGGAAATCCCCTCCTCCTCCGATGACGAAGCGTCTTCCTCCTCCTCCATGGATAGCACCGAAGAAGCCTATATGGTAAGGAGGGTAAGACGTGCATTTAAGAATTTTAGATTTGATAAATCTAATGATAGGATGAGAAGACCAAGGGGGAAGGTTATATGCTACAATTGCCAAGGAGAAGGGCACATAAGGGACAATTGTCCTCTCCTAAACAAGAGCAAGGAAGAAAGGAAAAAGAAAGAAGAAAAGAAGAAGAAGAAGGGGAGCAAGAAAAAGAAGGAAGAGGAGAAGAAGACAAAGGAGAAGGGAAAGGCTAAGGCTCTCAAGGCAAGGACTTGGGATGATCCATCCTCCTCCTCCTCCTCATCATCGGATGAGGAGAATGCCTTTGTCACCAATTTGGCCTTGATGGCCTTTGATGATTTGGATTGCTCTTCATCCGAAAATGAAGAATCAAGCTCAAATGGGGAGAGCTCAAATGAAGGGGGAGCTTCCACATCCTCATCATCCGAAGAAGAAGAGGACATGGAACCTATGGTAACAAATCTAACCCCTAAGAAAATAGTTTCCATGGTTTCTAGCTTAACTAGAGATTTATTTAGGGCAAAGAAGAAAAATAAATGCATGCTTGAACAAATTAAGGAATTAGAACAAAAATTAGAAAAGGCATGCTTAAATGATAATATTTCTTCTAGATTAGATGATGCATGCTCACATGATTATATGCCTTTGGATGTTAATGATGCATGTATAAATGAAAATAGGGCCTTAAGGGAAAAGGTAGATTATTTAACCAAAGCCCTAGAGAAATTCACTATTGGCTCCAACACATTGAACATGATCTTAGGGAGCCAAAGAGCAAGTTTTAACAAGAAAGGCCTAGGCTACAAGGAAAAGAAAAATGAAAAGGCCTACAAATGCCTAATAGCTAGGGGACAAGATAAAAAGAAAGCAATAGCTAGAAAATGGATCCCCAAGGAGTATTTAGTGAACCCAATAGGAAAGAATTTATTTTGGGTTCCAAAATCCATCCTTAAGGGTTAGAATAACCCTAGGGTAGTCAACCATATGAACTTGACCTATATCATATTTTGGTTGACTTAGGATGACGGGACAACATTTTTTAGATAGTGTTGGGTGATGATAACGTGCCCATAAATAGGTAATAATACTTAAATCATGATGATTGTTGTAATTCCTATGTATGTATTAAATCATGATTTATGATTTTGATATTTGGCACGTTATCTTGAGAAATAAGTTTAAATCATGCTTTAGGTAATAATTTGTTTATTATCATCACATATTACCTAATGCATGGTTATAAATTGATGAACACATGGTTTTCATGATCATAATGTAGAATTAATTGATATATGTCACTATGATCATGTAGGATGTTAGGTTGATACTTAACCATGATAGAATTGCATGATTATATTGGTTAAGTATATACAAATACCCCCTAGGATATATCTCACACTCACGATAGGCTAACTTGATTGCAAACTTAGCATGGGTGAGATATTAGGATGATACAAATGTCCACTAATGCCTATGGCATTTAGATGGTCATTTAAAGTATCAAAATAGCAATAATAGACCAATCATGGGGAAGGCTTATGTTTAATTCATAGACATATTGCCCAAAGATCATGGTTGGATATTTCATATGTTTTCAAAACAATTTCTTACCTTAAAATACATGTATTCATGTTTTGAAACAATTGGATGCAAAACTAGGTAGCTAACTTGATACTAGAATGATCAAAAACCTAGTGGTTTTTAGAACTTTTGGATTTTTGGCAAAAATAAGAAAATATAATGAGTTTTCATGAAAAACTATTTTTCATTGATAGATATACTTAAAATAAATATGTTTCCCTAAATTTCATGATTTTTCAAATTTTCTGAAATTTATAATGCATTTTTGAATTTCGTCCAGAAAATCAGAAATTTGGATTCATTGTGCTCATGATCGCCATACCGATAGCTAATGATCGTGGCTTATTGAAGGCCGATTTCAGTTTGTAAACCTCCTACAAGTGGTAGAAATATACTTGATGCCATCAAAAAATGGTACCCAATTTTTAAATCAACTTGACATATTTTTCCCTCCATTATACTTGATGCCATGAGCTTATAACTTAGTCTTTTTGATGGTGTCAAAGGGGGAGAAATAAGTATGTTTAAGTTAATCACATTAGGGGGAGAAATATATTGTAGGGGGAGAAATATATGGTAGGGGGAGAAATATATGATAGGGGGAGAAAATTTGCAAGAGAATTTCATGGATTAAGGGGGAATTGCATGTTGTTATATCATGTTTATCTTTACATGCTTTCTTACCTTAGAATTTATATCAAATGTTTTTACCTAACTTAAACGGATTGCCACACATCAAAAAGGGGGAGATTGTTAGGGCAATCTCTTGCCGTGATATGGTTTTGATGGTGTGGCAAAGGGTTTAAGTTAGTTTGATATGTTGATGTGATATGCGTTGAAGTCATGCGAGACTTAGTAATTCGCACATAGAGCCGTGGCGAGTTTCACATCTCATGACTCGTGCCTTGAGTCGGTGAAGGATAGCTTTGCGGAAGCCGTGCGCTTGGAGCATCCAGGGACCGCCGGACGAGAAGCTTGGAGTGAAGCCGGAGGAAGTAGACTTCGAGGCAAGAGACGCGAAGGAGCATTGCAGTCGTGCGCTGATCTTTGCCGAGGGCGTGGCCGAGAACGAAGAGAACTTCGAGCGAGGACTCAGAAATAAGAGTGAGCGATTGTAACCCAGGAAGGGTAGCTCTTAGGTGAAACTTGGCCATTTGGCCAAGTGTCGGATGGGTTTTCGACACCCGATCATTGCCATGTCACTAGCCGATCGCTCTGATCGAGTGAGTTCGACCGTATCATTCGACCGGATTGTGGCCGCGATGATCGGCGCCATCGTGGCGATCGGCCAAGACCTGATCATTCTTGGCGCGCGGGATCGTAGATAAGGGTTCGACCCGCGAGCCGTAGCCATCGGGCGACTTGAGGAGGCGCGTGATCGGGAGGTCCATCGACGATCGCAAGAGTTCCGTTGGACTACAGCGGTCGAGATCCGGCGTGTTCGGAGGCCGTTGTAGGTGGCGATGATCGCAAGGGCGTGATCGATGGCGGCAAACGGGAAGAAGTTAGCCCTCCCTATAAAAAGAGAGGGTGTAAGCCTTTGAGAGGCTAATGCTCATACTCCAAACGATCTTCCTAGTGCCCCACAAGCTCTAAACTCTTCTTACTTGTCTTTACTTCAATCCTATTGTAAGAAGAGTGATCTTGGTTGTAAAGGTTACCTCCACCTAGCTTTGTGCAAAGGAGAGACCGATAGTGATTGGTTTTGGCGGAGTGATTCACCGTGGACGAATCAGACCGTGGATTAGCGGCGTAGCCGTGAACCACGTTATATCTCGGTGTTTGTTTTGCTTGCTTATATTTTGCTTGTCTTTACTTATATTTGTATATTCCGCTTGCGCTAACGTTTTGTAGACGAGCAATTTACGACGTCCAACGTACGAGGGCTATTCACCCCCCTCTAGCCGGCCATATCGATCCCTTACAATGATGTCCACTTGAGGAGATCATAAGGTTCATCATGTAAACCCTACAGGTGGACTTGGTCCGACATGATGATAAGGTTGAGTGGTACTACTCATGGAGTTAGATGTTGATTAATTAATTGTGAGTAAATTAATTAATCGATGGACATTCGAGATCTTAAACACGGGAAGATATATGTACAAATAATATATGGAGCCCATATTAACTTATGGGGGTTGGTGAGGTAGATCAATGATAATCCTCTAGTGGAATGGATAATCATTAATGGATCGAACTTTATGTGTGCTTGATCCACTGGGTGGCCACGATCCAACTCCTCCTCATGGTCCCTATTGTAGCCTATTAAAACTCTCATGGAGCCTAGATCCGATGATGGAAAATGAAACTCTAGATCCGACGGTGGAGATTAAATCTCTAGATCCAATGGTGGAGATTAAATCTTTAGATCCGACAGTGGAGATTAAATCTCTAGATCCGACGGTTGAGATTAAATCTCTAGATCTGACGGTTGAGATTAAATCCTTAGATCCGACGTTGGAGATCAAATGGAGGCTTAAGCCTAACTCTATAAAAGGGTGGACAAGGCTTGGGCATGCATAGACTTTGGGAGATTTGGGTTTTTGTTTCCCTAGGCTTGGGAGGCAAGAAACCTAGGGGAGCTAGGGTTTGGGTTGAAGGGGTGGGTAGCAACTTGTCTTCCCTCTCCTTTAGGGTCGGTGACAACTCAAGAGAAGGACTAGGGTTTTCTCTTCTCTCTTCCTCTTTGTCAGCTTCTCCTTTCCCTTGGGCAGCTTCTTCTTCTTCCATTAGAGCTCTTGGCCGGCGTTCATCCATTGAAGTTGGTCGGTGCTTAAAACTATCCCTCTCCTTAGGGCCGGCAGACATCAAGGAGCTTGTCCTTGGTGGTTGGTGCAAGTAAAGAGAAGAAGAGTTTTGTTTCTATATTTTCTCTTGTTCGGAGCGAGCAAGGAAAGGATGATCGTGATCTAGGAGGCTTCATCTCTTGGAGGATCATTGCCCACACAACGTCCAAGAGGAGGATAGGACATAAGATAGAAGACCTTGAGGTAAACAAGAGGTATAAATCTTATTTTGCTTTCCTTTTGTTTCTTTGTGTGTTATATGTTTTGTTATGTGGCTAATTTACTTGGACCCCGAATACAAATGCAAAAATCGGCGATCCGTACATCGTCTATTCCGTGGCTATTCGAAGAATAGTGGTAGGTTGCTTGAACAACAAGTTTGTTCAAGTGACAACTCTAATCGACTAGCACGACGATGGAACGGTTGCTTTGGTAATCCATCTTTGTCGAGGATTAATTTTTTTAATCCGGGGATGAAGACGATGTTGGTGCAATCGGCCCAGGTTGACTCGAGTTTGACTCGAGTAGTACCTTGATAGTATTTTGATGATAGACAAAACTCATGACATGGGATTATCATGGGAAAGTCCAACATGGGGTTGTCATGGAAAATCCAAGCATGGAGCTTGGTGTGGAAGTCCAAGGGGGAAGCCTTGGCATGGGAAAGTCCAAAGCATTGCGAAGCTGTGCGCTTGGTGCTTGGCATGGGAAAGTCCAAAGCAATGCGAAGCCGTGCGCTTGGTGCTTGGCATGGGAAATCCAAAGCATTGTGAAGCCGTGCTCTTGGTGCTTGGTGAGAAATACATTGCGAAGCCGTGCGCTTGGTGCATTTGGGAAGTCATGAGAACATGGCAAGTTCACTAGGCTCGGGTCCTTGAGTCGGTGAAGGATGACATTGCGAAGCCGTGCGCTTGGTGCATCCGAGGGACCGCTGGACGGGGAGCGAATGGAGTGAGCCCAAAGGGAAACATACTTCTAGGGCATGAGACGCGAAGGATGGAATTGCAAAGTCGTGCGCTTGGCGCATCCGAGGGACATAGGCCGAGGGAAGAGAGCTTCGGTGGGGAACTCCATGAGGGATAAGGTGGACTTGGCCAAGTGGCTAAGACTGAGTCTCAGACGCTCAAACAACTGTGTGTTTGAGGTTTTAGCCGACATCAGTCGACTGACATAGGTGCTAGTCGACTGCTCTAGGTCGTATGGGTTCGACCAGTGTTCGATCAACTAAGTTCGGTGATCACCAACCGCCGAGGGAGGGCAATCATTCGTTGGGAGAATCGATCGAGGGATGGAAGTTGACTGATGACACTGTGTACGGGCACATAATGGAGTTGAGCTGGTCATCACTCGACTGATGGGTGCCATCAGTCGACTGATGTGTGATCCGTTGGAACTCAACCAACGTGGATTTGGCCGTTGTGAGACAACGGCTACGGGACCAGTCGACTGATGGTCATGATCAGTCGACTGATGGGCGCGAAAATAGCTTGATGCAGGTTATAAATGGAGCTCGAGTTGGAGGATTTCGCCAAGACTTTAAGGAAGCGATTGGAGGGGAATTGCTATTGTATTCCAGTCCTTCAAGAGTCATCCAAAGCAAGCAACAAGAAAGGGTTCAAAGCTAAGAGTTGTAAAGCGTTCTTTACTTGTATTTCTTAGTGTATTTGTATTTCTTGTAGTATTACTGTTGTAATAGCTTGTACGAGGTTTCTCCACCTCCGACGTGTCGTCGAGAAGGAGTTTGAGTATTGTCGTGTGCATCTCTAGAGCTCGTTGAGCTCGCCCCGTGGAGTAGGAACCATTCGGTTCCGAACCACGTATATGCTTGCGTATTTGGTGTGCTTGTATTGTTGTTAGTATTATTATTGTTCTATTGTTTCCACTGCGCTAATGACAATCGTAGACAAGCAACGCAACGAGAACGAACGAATTATGACATCCAATGAATGAGGGCTATTCACCCCCCTCTAGCCGGCCGTTTCGATCCCCCAACAAGTGGTATCAGAGCCGAGGTCGCTCTTCAAGGACTAACCGCCGTGAGAGCACTACAAGATGGCCGGCTACAACCTTCAACCACCAAAATTTGAAGGAGACTTTCTATGGTGGAGAAGAAAAATGGAGGTATACCTATAAACCGATTTTGATTTTATGATTATTATAGAAAACCGTTTTGAAATGCCTAGGGACAAGTACAACAAGCCAATTGAAAAGTCAAAATGAACCCAAGACCAAATCAAAGACTTCAAGAAAAATCTCAAGTTAATCAAGTTGATTAGTTATTTGTTACCTAACACTATTTGGTCTAGATTGGGTGATTATAGGGATGCAAGGGAATTATGGAATAAGGTAATGAAATTCCAAGAAAATTCCCAATCGGTACAAGTAGAGGAGAATGTCGAAGAAGAATCACCATCCACTTTTGAAGATGTGGATGACTTGGTGGAGACCTCCACCTCTAGCGTTGAGGGGGAGGAAAGGATTTCAACTCCGGAGCCAAGCCAAAATGAAGCATCTACCTCCGGAAGAAATGACCAAGAGGCTTCCACCAACACCCTAGGTGATTCATGTATTATAATTAATCGTAAAGATTATATTATTTGGTTTGAGTGTAGGGAGAAAGGCCATTACAAGAGCAAATGCCTAAAATTGGCTAAGGAAAAGGCATCAACACCAAAAGTCAACCCAAAGTCAAAGGATGCCGGTGTTTCCAAAATCAAGAGCAAAGAGCACATTGTGTGCTTCAAATGCAATCAAAAGGGACACTACCGAAGCCAATGCCCTAGGGGGAGGAAGAAAGGACAAAAAGGTGCAACTCATGTAGGGGGAGCTCCTAAAGCTAACCCTAAGGTAAATTTATTTAATGCACCTTAAATTCCTAGAGTTAAAAAGCATGCTAAGAATTATTTTAGCTCTCTTGCTATTGTTAATGAAAAGCATGCTAGGAGAAACAATAAGGTTTATTGCTTAGGTTCCAAGCATGTTCATATGACTAAAGACAAACCTAGGACTCATAATTCTAGAAATATCTTTCCTAGGGAGTCAATTAGGAGAGTAGAAGAAAATTTGGGTATTAATCCCAAAAAGTCTAGGCACATGCCTAAGAAGAAGAGGCCTTCCCAAAAACCTAATGAAAATTCAAAAATGGGAAAATTAGAGCTAGAGAACCAAGTCTTGAGGTCAAGACTTGAGAGAATGGAGAAATCCCTTAGAATCATAGAAAATTCAATTCTAGGGTCAAATGCCCAAAAGTCAAGACCAAGGTTCAAAAACGGTCTAAGGGCAAGGAAGGTTTGGGTCACAAACCTAAGCCCAAGAAGACTTATCATAATGTTCCATTTAATTATGGAACTATTTCTAGATCTATGAAAACCAAGGCTAATAGGGAAGTCATCCCTAAGACTAGTCATGGTGTGTGCTTAGTGGCTAAGGACTTAAGGAAAACCAAGAAAGCCACTAAGAAGGTCAATGGAGGAGTTACCTCTAGAGTTGACCCAAGTAAGACCCAAAAGACTATGGTTTCAAAGCCAAAAAGGGTCATTAGGAAGGTATCTAGGGAAGTTATCCCTGGGGAATACCTTGTTAACCCAAGGAGCTCCAATAGATATTGGGTTCCTAAGAGCGTGATTGATTCACGCTAAATGGGTTAGGGTGTGTCAACCCTAAGTGGATGGGTGGTTAACCTAGCCATTGTGAGTTGACACATTAGGGTGTGCCAATATGGTTTGAGAAGTTAAAAATGATTTAAATTGGCACAATTAGGTCATAGGTTGTGGTGTGCCATTTTGGGTTTTTGGCACACTAGGAAAATGAATGGCATTAAGGCAAAATGAATTTAATACCTAGAAATGGAAAATTGATTTTAACACTTAGGTATTTTATACCTTAGTATATTTTTCTTGCCATGCTTTATTTGCCTTGCCATGTCATGACATCATTCTCATTTTATCTATAAAAATGTCATGATCATGTTTAAATTTATGTTTAGATATCATGAATGCTTAGTTCTCATTCACATGCCATGACATCATGATATTGACATATGTTTTTACTTAAATCATATTTATGCCATAATCATCATGCATAAAATTAAAAAGAAATTAAGGACTATGGCATGATTTGATGGGAATCAAATAATATTGCCTAGAAATATGCATGAGACCATTTAAAGAACAAAAACCCACATCTCACTAGATTAATTGCCTTGAATGTGTTTTTACACATCTAGATATAAGTGAGATGTTTAAGGAAAAGAAATTAAAGATTTTGAAAACTTTTTGAAAACATTTTGAAAAACCTTGGCGAAGCCTATCTTTTGATAGCTATCACCATTGAATGGGATGATACAAAGATGACTCTTTATTGAAGATTTTCTTAAATTTTAAACTTTGTATCAATCTCCTAGTTTAATGGGTAAAATAATTTTCTAATATTTTTCACCCATAATGATTGTGATAAGTAATATATATACCAAATTTCAAGATTTATCAATTTATGTATATTTACTTATGAATTTTGGAAAGTCATTTCGAATTAAAACCCGCAAATGCGCTTATCGATCGACAGGAGGCTACGATCGTTTCGACGTAGTGTGATCGACAAAGCTGATTTTGGGTAAACCTTGTTGGTTAGGCCCATGTTCAGCTGTGTTTTGGTCCCCTAACCACTCCTAACCCTAGGATATGCTTGGGAGAGCATTAGAGAGGGTGGAAATCCATTGGATATGGATTAGGAGTTGGGTTGAGGGTGAGTATCAATTTTAAGGTGGATGAGAGTTCATTGTTGAACTTTGCCTTAAATTTATTTGGTTTAATGTTCCTATTGGCTTAGGGACTCTCCAAGGGCATTGTTGGTGCAATGGTCAAGGGGGAGCAAGCCTCTAGGGGGAGGTATCCATCATGGGAAGATGGATGTGTATTTCCTCATGGGAGGAAAATTGGGTTGCCTCTCTTTAAGTGATATGGGATCACTAGAAAGATTGTAGGCATGTGCTCCTCCAAGGGAGAGATATAAGATCTCATTGGGATATGAGACATTCATACCCTTGGGGAGGACCTTTTTGATGTAATGTCAAAAAGGGGGAGAAGTTACCAAGTTACCAATTTCATTGGAATTCTCATTGGGATATGAGAATTGCCAATATGGGAGAATTGGTAGACTTGAGATGGTAGTTTTGTCAATCATCAAAAAGGGGGAGATTGTTGGTGCAATCGGCCTAGGTTGACTCGAGTTTGACTCGAGCAGTACCTTGATAGTATTTTGATGATAGACAAAACTCATGACATGGGATTGTCATGGGAAAGTCCAACATGGGGTTGGCATGGAAAATCCAAGCATGGAGCTTGGTGTGGAAGTCCAAGGGGGAAGCCTTGGCTTGGAAAAGTCCAAAGCATTGCGAAGTCGTGCGCTTGGTGCTTGGCATGGGAAAGTCCAAAGCATTGCGAAGCCGTGCGCTTGGTGCATGGCATGGGAAATCCAAAGCATTCCGAAGTCGTGAGCTTGGTGCATTTGGGAAGTCTTGAGAACTTGGCAAGTTCACTAGGCTCGAGTCCTTGAGTCGATGAAGGATGGCATTGCGAAGCCGTGCGCTTGGTGCATACGAGGGACCGCCGGACGGGGAGCGAATGGAGTGAGCCCAAAGGGAAGCATACTTCTAGGGCATGAGATGCGAAGGATGGCGTTGCGAAGCTGTGCGCTTGGTGCATCCGAGGGACATAGGCCGAGGGAAGAGAACTTCGGTGGGGAAATCCATGAGGGATAAGGTGGACTTAGCCAAGTGGCTAAGACTGAGTGTCGGACGCTCAAATAACTGTGTGTTTGAGGTTTTAGCCGACATCAGTCGGTAGCATAGGTGCCGATCGCATTTGCTCTAGGTCATTAGGTTCGACCGGTGTTCGGTGAACCAAGTCTGGTCATCGCCGAGGGAGGCGATGATCGTTGGGAGAATCGATCAAGGGATGGCGGTCGACGATGACACTCATCTGCACGCGAGAATGGAGTCGAGCTTCGCCCGACACTCGGTGATGGATGATCGATCGATGGGTGCCATCATTCGACTGATGTGTGATCCGTTGGAACTCAACTAACGTGGATCTGGCCATTGTGAGACAATGGCTATGGGACCAGTCGATTGATGGTCACGATCAGTCGACTGATGGGCGCGAAAACAGGTTGATGCAGGTTATAAATGGAGCTCGAGTTGGAGGATTTCTCCAAGACTTTAAGGAAGTTATTGGAGGGGAATTGCTGCTGCATTCCAGTCCTTCAAGAGCCATCCAAAGCAAGCAACAAGAAAGGGTTCAAAGCTAAGAGTTGTAAAGCATTCTTTACTTGTATTTCTTAGTGTATTTGTATTTCTAGTAGTTTTACTATTGTAATAGCTTGTACGAGGTTTCTCCACCTCCGAAGTGTCGTCGAAAAGGAGTTTGAGTATTGGCGTGTGCATCTCTAGAGCTCGTTGAGCTTGCCCCGTGGAGTAGGAACCATTCGGTTCTGAACCACGTATATGCTTGCGTATTTGGTGTGCTTGTATTATTGTTAGTATTATTATTGTTTTATTGTTTCCATTGCGCTAACGACAATCGTAGACAAGCAACGCAACGAGAACGAACGAATTACGACATCCAACGAACGAGGGCTATTCACCCCCCTCTAGCCGGCAATTTCCATCCCCCAATAGACGGGATCACCATGAACGAGCTACCAAATTGAAGTGGGAAGCGAAGTTTCCTACCTTCAAGTGGTATTAGAGCTTCGGTTCTACAAAACCTTCAAGTGGTATCAGAGCCATGGTTTCCGATTTTGTGTGTTTAGGATTCGGTTAATTTTATGCACTTTTCATATATTCTATGTGCCAGATGATAGTAGGATGTACGTAGGCTAACTCTTTGGTTGCAGGCATAAGATCCAACTATTATGGCCATATGTGTGTATGTGATTGTATGTGTGTAATATTATTTGAATCCTCAGGGTTGCTGAGGCTAGTATTTAATTTTTTAAATTAAGTATGACATTTTTTAGCCACTCATTTATTTTAGTTTACTTTCGATCTAGATTTCATGTACACTCCTTCGAGGAGTATAGGATCGATGGATGTAAATTAAAATAGTTATTCTCAACTCGGATCTCCAGATTGCTCGTACATGGCGTAGGGAGGAACGGACGAGATGGCGATACGACGGGAGGCATATTGGAGACAAAAGCCATAATAGTTGGAAAATATTTTTTTTCATATTTATTGATTTTTGTTTGATATGCAAGTCATAGGCTAGGAAAATTCCTCAACTCTAAATTACTAAGTGGGAGAGGGATATTTTTATAAATTCCCATGGCCTCCATTACGATTTGACATGTGATGCAAACAAACTTGTGCGTCGGCTCTGAATGCCTTCCTCCCCATCGGATGAGTTTGTTTGCGGATCACAGGGTCGAATAAGATTATAGGAAATTATTAAGGAGTGTATGTACTTCCCCATCGGAAGGCACAAAACCCGAGATAATTACCTTGGTACTAAGTAATGGTGAACACTTAGATGCAAATAGGAGTATCCTCCCCATCTGAGTCACTGCTTTTATTTGTATGGCCAAAGAGGAACCAACTATTAATTTTATTTGTCAAAAAGTTAGGTTGACAAGATAGTAAAATCAATGGGTAAAACCTACTCTTACAAATGTAGAATTCGTATACCTCCACACTATCGTGACATACGATATTCTTGGTGTTTTGAGGTGTTGGTTGATTTTAAATTTTTATTGTTTGAGTAATCAATAATTTTTTGAAATATAATGTTTTGATCTATGTGATTCTTAGGTTTTTCAAAAAAAATTTCAACCCACTTGCTGTGATTCTGAAAGAAAATAAACTTACTAGACTCAATTATGTTGATTGGAAGAGGAATCTTGACATTGTCTTGACTGCTGAGGAGTACAAATATGTACTCTTTGAAGAATGTCCTCCTAATCCTATTGATGATTCTGGGGAAAAGGAGAAGGAGAGTTATAAGAAGTGGATTAAGGCTGATGAGATGACGCGGTGTTACATTTTGGCATCTATGTCAAATGTATTGCAACATCAACATCAAGCCATGCCCACTACTTATGACATGATGCTCAATCTCAAAGAGCTTTTCGGACACCAGAATCAGGTTGCTAGGCAGGAAGCCATGAGGAACTTGATGACGACCACCATGATCGAGGGAACACCCATGAGGGATCATGTTCTCAAGATAATGGCTCATTTGAATGAGCTAGAAGTCCTCGGAGTTGAGATCGATGGGGAAACCCATGTCGATATCATTCTCCAGTCTCTACCTAGGAATTTTGAGCAGTTTCGCCTGAACTACAACATGAATAAAAGGTTGTATTCGTTAGCAGAGGTTGTGACAGAACTCCAAGCGGCAAAGGGGTTATTTCGTCAGAGTGCTCAGGCGTAGGCCATGGTTGCCCAAAAGATTTCTACTTCTAAGCCAAAAGGCAAGAAGAAGAAGAAACAAGGTAGGGAAAAGGTGGTGGAAGGAACTAAGGGAGGAGTGAAGAAGCTAAAAGGCAAGTGCTTCACTTGCAAGCAGACTGGACACTGGAAGAAGGATTGCCCCAACCGGAAGTAGAACAAAGGTATATCTTTTGGTCTAGTCGTTGAAATATGTTTAGCGGTGTTATCTACCGGCACCTGGTGTGTAGATACAGGAGCCACTGATCATGTATGCAATACTTTGCAGGGGTTCTAGGAAATCAGACGACTGGCTGAGGGGGAGATTACCGTATACTTGGGCGATGCCACGAAGGTGGCGGCTGTTGTAGTGAAAGATGTTTATTTGTCATTTGAGAGGAATAAAGTTTTGGTTCTTAAAAATTGTCTTTATGTGTCTTTATTTAGAAATAATTTGATTTCGATTTCTAAATTGTTTATGGATGGATATTCTATTTCTTTTAATGACAGAGTTGTTATAAAAAGGAATAGGGAGAGTATTTGTTCTGGTGCATTGATAGGAAATTTATATACACTTGAACATAAAGCTCCCACGATGCAAATAGAAGTGAATAACTCATCTTCTAATTCCAATAAGAGAAAATAACCTTCGAAGATGAACCAAACATATCTTTGGCATCTAAGGCTTGGTCATATTAACCTAAGCAGAATTCAAAGGTTGATAGCTGATGGACCTCTGAGTTCATTAGTGGTGGAAGACTTCCCAACCTACGAGTCTTGCTTGGAAGGTAAAATGATCAAGAGGTCTTTCAAGGCCAAGGGGTATAGAGCCGAAGATGTGTTGGAATTGGTTCATTCTGATTTGTGTGGTCCTTTGTCTATCCAGGTGAGAGGAGGTTTTGAGTATTTTGTCTCTTTTATAGATGATTATTCAAGATATGGATACATTTATTTGATGCGCCGCAAGTCTGAATGCTTTGACAAGTTCAAAGAATTAAAGGCTGATGCGGAGAAACGTCAAGGTAAAAGTATCAAGACACTATGATCTGATCGTGGTGGTGAGTACCACTTGGGAGAGTTTAGGAATTACTTATCATAGGATGGGATTCAATCCCAATTGTCTGCACCTGACACACCCCAGTAGAATGGTGTAACAGAGCGAAGGAATAGGACTCTTATGGAGATGGTTAGATCGATGATGAGTTATTCTGAGTTGCCAGATTCGTTCTGGGGGTATGCTCTGGATACGACAGTGTATATTTTGAACTTGGTTTCATCTAAATCAGTGCCTTCTACTCCCAAAGAATTGTGGACTGGGTGAAAGCCTAGTCTGAGACATATTCGGATTTGGGGGAGTCTAGCACATGTGCTGAAGGCAGATGCTGGTATTTTGGAACCTCGTACAGAAGTGCGCATGTTTGTTGGCTATCCTAGAGGAATGAAAGGTGGTTTGTTTTATAGTCCTAGAGATCAGAGGGTGATCGTTAGCACGAACGCCAAATTTCTAGAGGAAGACTATGTGATGAACCATAAGCCCATGAGTAAGACTGTTCTCTGAAATTGAGAGGGAAAGTCACTACTTCAGTACCACCAGTACAAGAGGATATATCACAAGTCAATGCACCGCGTGTCACAGAGGTTACACAGGTGATACATCATTGTAGTGGGAGGGTTGTTAGACAGCCTGATAAATTCATGTTCTTGGGAGAATCTTCTGATTTGATCCTTGGCGAACATGAACCTGATCCCTTGACATATGACGAGGCGATCCAAGATAAAGATGCGGTGTCTTGGCAAAGTGCGATGAATTCTGAGATAGAATCTATGGATTCAAATCAGGTATGGAAGCTAGTAGAACCACCCAATGGTGTAAAAGCCATTGGATGAAAGTGGATCTACAAAAGAAAGAGAGAAATAGACGGGAAGGTTGAGACCTTCAAAGGGAGGCTTGTTGTGAAGGGGTATACTCAGAAATAGGGCATCGATTATGAGGAGACATTTTCGCCAGTAGCCATGCTTAAGTCTATTAGGATTCTCTTATGTATTGCTGATCATATGGATTATGAGGTGTGGCAGATGGATGTCAAGATAGCTTTCCTTAATGGAAGTCTTGAGGAGAACATCTATATGAAGCAACCAGAGGGATTCATTACAAAGGGCAAAGGGCAAAGAGCATCTTGTGTGTAAGCTTAATCTGTCCATTTATGTATTGAAGCAAGCATCGAGGTCTTAGAACATCCGCTTTGATGAGGTAATTCAGTCATATGGATTTATTCAAAGTCCGAATGAGTCTTGTGTATATAAGAGATGTGACGGAAATGTAGTGGTATTTCTTGTACTATACGTAGATGACATTTTGTTAATTGACAACAATGTCAAGGTGTTATCGGACGTAAGGGTATGGTTATCCAAACAGTTTGATATGAAGGACTTGGGAGAAGTGGGACACATCCTTGGGATCAAGGTTATAAGGGATCGTAGGAAAAGGATGTTGTGCTTATCTCAAGCTTCATACGAAGACACCATTTTGGCTCGCTTTAGCATGCAGAACTACAAGAAAGATTTTCTATCTTTCACGCATGGAGTTCCTTTATCTAAGGAGATGTGTCCAAGAACATCTGAGGCATCATGTATGCTATGCTATGTACGAGACCGGATATCTGCTTTGTCATTGGTATGGTTAGCAGATATCAAAGTAATCCAGGACAGGGACATTGGACTGCTGTAAAGCATATATTCAAGTACCTGAGAAGGACTAGAGATTATATGCTAGTTTACCAGGTAGATCAATTACTCCCTGTGGGTTACACAGATTTTAACTTCCAATCAGATAGGGATAACAGTAATTCTACCTCAGGTTTTGTGTTTACTTTGGGAGGTGGAACCATTGTATGGAGGAGTGTCAAGCAGAAATTCATGGCGGACTCTACTACGGAAGCTGAGTATGTGGCAGCCTCTGAGGCGGCCAAAGAAGCTGTATGGATCAGGAACTTCTTGATGAACTTGGATGTGATTCCTAGTTTGCACAGAACTATCACAATTTATTGTGATAATAATGGTGCAGTTGCAAACTCAAAGGAACCACGAGCCCATAAGGCAAGTAAACACATAGAGTGCAAGTACCACCTGATACGAGAAATCGTAAAGAGAGTAGAAGTTGTTGTCGCCTAGATTGCATTAGAGGATGACCTGGTAGATCCTTTCACTAAGGCCCTTCTAGCGAGAGCTTTGATAGGCATGTGGAGGGAATGGGAATCAGATGTATGACAGTATGAGGACAGCATAGTCTTTTAGTATAAGTGGGAGATTGTTGGAATGTATACTGAAAAGTATATCTTTTGTATGAACATCTTTATTTTTGAAATAAGAATCACATTATCATTGTTTGCATATTTATGGTTATGCATTTTGTCTAATACATTACATTGTAGATAACATGGTGTGTAGTATCACACGGGAGATCATGTTATCAGTTCCTTGTAAAATATAAGTAAAGCCTCACAACCGAGATGATTTTGGATAAACCATTGGCATAGTTGTAGTGTGATTTGGTATTGGTTTGTCTTGACCATAGAATTACACTAGTACACTTTGTTTGTGTTGAGCAGGACCGATTTAGAGGTGATTCGATTTATTGTGACTACATAATCGAATCGGACCTCAGATATTATGTTGTACATGCTTTTAATCCCAATATCATATACTTAGTATTCATTTCTTTAATTTACAAATGGGCGAGATTTATAGAGTAAATTGATTGTAGGGAATCGATTGGCCGACTAGAGGGGAGTGAATAGCCCTCTTACGATGGATGTCGGGATTCTCTCGTTCGTTTGCTCGTCTACACAATCGTTAGCGCAAGCGGAATATGCAAATATAAGTAAAGACAAGAAAAAATATAAACAAGCAATACAAACACCGAGATGTAACGTGGTTCACGGCTACGCCGCTAATCCACGGTCTGATTCGTCCACGGTGAATCACTCCGCAATCTATCCACTAGATCTCTCCTTTGCACAAAGCTAGGTGGAGGTAACCTCTTTACACAAAAACACTCCTCTTACAAATATAATGGAAATAAGCTTGAGTAAGAGGATGGAAAGCTTTAGGGAACTTTGGGAGAGTATTAGAGCATAAGCATTTTCTCCCAAACCCCCACCCCCTTCCTTTTTATAGAGGAAGAGAGTTTCTTCCCGTTGACACAGGATCAGTCGACTGATGCCCTCGATCAGTCGACTGATCCTGTAGCCGTTGCCCAATAACGGCCGCTTTCCACGTTGGATTCCATCCAACGGTATTGGGTTCAGTCGAATGATCCTACCATCAGTCGACTGATGCTCGATCAGTCGAGTGCTCAATGGAGTCGACTCCATTCTATGCCCGTGCACAGTGCCATCGACCGACCATTGCCATTCCTGGTAGTCATTGCGATCATCATCGATCATTGCCGATCCCATAATGATTGCCAAGCACTAAACTGGTTTTATACCAGTCGATCGATCCATCGACTCAGAGCAGTCGGGAAAAACTCATCCGACACTTGACCAAATGGCCAAGTTTCACCTAAGAGCTACCCCTTCCCGGGTTACATTCGCTCACTCTCATCTCTCGGAGTCCCTCGCCTTCGAAGTTCTCTTCGTTCGCAGCCACGTCCATCGGCAGCATCAGGCGCACGACTCTGCAATGCTCCTTCGCGTTTCTTGCCTCGAAGTCTACTTCCTCCGACTTCACTCCAAGCTCCTCGTCCGGCGGTCCCTCGGATGCTCCAAGCGCATGACTTCCGTAAAGCTATCCTTCACCGACTCAAGGCACGAGTCATGAGATGTGAAACTTGCCACAGCTCCATGTGCGAATTACTAAGTCCTGCACGACTTCAACGCACACATCAAATCAACATAACAGACTAAATTAAACCCTTTGCCACACCATCAAAACCATATTACGACAAGAGATTGCCCTAACAATCTTCCCCTTTTTGATGTGTGGCAATCCGTTTAAGTTAGGTAAAAATATTTGATAAAAAATTTTAAGGTAAGAAAGCATGTAAACATAAACATGATATAGCAACATGCAACTCCCCCTTAATCCATGAAGCTCTCTCTACAATTTCTCCCCCTATCATACAAATTTCTCCCCCTATCATAACTTAAACATAATTATTTCTCCCCCATTGACACCATCAAGAAGATTAATATAAGTTATAAACTCATGGCATCAAGTCTAAGAGAA
The DNA here is from genome assembly GCA_025175895.1 of Wurfbainia villosa. Classification (NCBI taxonomy): domain Eukaryota; kingdom Viridiplantae; phylum Streptophyta; class Magnoliopsida; order Zingiberales; family Zingiberaceae; genus Wurfbainia; species Wurfbainia villosa. The sequence goes on along the minus strand of CM045999.1, from coordinate 43,188,037 downwards.
GGAAAAAATACCAAAAATTGATTTAAATTCGGAATTCGGCCTCAACTTGTCTGATTTATAGGCCATCAGTCGACTGGTTCAAATACCAGTCGACTGGCACATGATTTTCAGGTTTTCCTGATTTTCAGACCGAATTTCAGAAATGCGTTAAAAATTCTAAAAAATTCTAAAAATCATGAAATTTGGGGAACACATTTCTTTTAAGTATATTTATCAGTGAAAAATAGGTTTTCATGAAAAATCATTATATTTCCACGTATTTGCCAAAAATCCAAAAGCTTTAAAAACTACTAGGTTTTTATCATAAAAGTATCAAGTTTAACACTTAGTTTTGATTCCAATTGTTTCAAAACATGAATACATAGATTTTAAAGTAAGAAATTGTTTTGAAAACATATGAAATATCCAACCATGATCTTTGGGCAATATGTCTATGAATTAAACATAAGTCTTCCCCATGATTGGTCTATTATTGCTATTTTGATACATTAAATGACCATCTAAATGCCATAGGCACTAGTGGACATTTGTATCATCCTAACATCTCACTCATGCTAAGTTTGCAATCAAGGTAGCCTATGGTGAGTGTGAGATGCATCCTAGGGGGGGATTTGTATATACTTAACCATTATATTCATACAATTCTATCAAGGTTAAGTATCAACCTAACAAACCTCATGATCATAAAAGCATATATCAAATAATTTTACATTATGATCATGAACCTAAAGTATTCATCAATTAATAATCATGCATTAGGTATTATATCATCATAATGAGCAAAGTATCACCTAAGGCATGATTTAACCCTATTTCTCATGATTATGTGCCAAATATCAATAGCATAAATCATGATTGCAAACATGTGTAGGAATTACTTCAATCATCATGATTTAAGCATTATTATCTACTTATGGGTACGTTATCATCACCCAACACTATTTAAAAATGTTGTCCCGTCATCCTAAGTCAACCAAAATATGATATAGGTCAATTGCATATGGTTGACTACCCTAGGGTTATCCTAACCCTTAAGGATGGATTTTGGAACCCAAAATAAGTTCTTTCCTATTGGGTTCACTAAGTACTCCTTGGGGATCCATTTCTTAGCTATTACTTTCTTCTTATCTTGTCCCCTAGCAATTAGGCATTTGTAGGCCTTTTCATTTTTCTTTTCTTTGTATCCTAGGCCTTTCTTATTGAAGCTAGCTCTTTGGCTCCCAATTATCATGTTAAGGGTGTTGGAGCCAATTGTAAATTTTTCTAGGGCTTTTGTCAAGTAATCTACCTTTTCCCTTAGAGCCCTATTTTCATCCATACATGCATCACTAACATTAAATGGCATATATTCATGTGAGCATGCATCATTTAAGCTAGAAGAAATATTATCATTATCATTTAAGCATGCATTTTCTAGCTTATGTTCTAAATCCTTAATTTGATCAAGCATGCTTTTATTTTTCTTTTTCATTCCAAATAAGTCCTTAGTTAAACTAGAAATTATGGAAACTATTTTCTTAGGAGAGGCATTCATTACCATAGTTTCCATGTCTTCTTCTTCTTCTTCGGATGATGAGGATGTAGAAGCTCCCCCTTCATTTGAGCTCTCCCCACTTGTGCTTGATTCTTCATTTGAGGAGGAGGAGCAATCCGAGTCATGAAGAACCATTAGTGCTAGGTTGGAGTAGACATGCTCTTCTTCTTCGGATGAGGATGAAGAGGCAAAGTCATCCCATGTCTTCGCTTTGAGTGCCATGGCCTTTCCCTTTTCCTTGGCCTTCTTTTCTTCTTCCTTTCTCTTGCTCCCCTTCTTCTTCTTCTTTTCTTCTTTCTTCTTCCTTTCTTCCTTGCTCTTGTTTAGGAGGGGACAATTATCCCTTATATGTCCCTCTCCTTGGCAATTGTAGTATATGATCTTCCCTCTTGGTCTCCTATTCCTATCATTTGATTTCTTAAATTTAAAACCCTTTAAAGCACGTCTTACCCTCATTACCATATATGCTTCTTCGGTGCTATCCATGGAGGAGGATGAGGATGCTTCATCGTCGGAGGAGGAGGGAATCTCCATCTTCTTCTTTCCCTTATTTGCCATTAAGGCTACTCCTCTTGAGGGTTGAATTCTAGGCTCTTCTTGTATTTCTTCAAGCCTAGTTTCGTGGAGCTCCATTGTTGAGAAAAACTCCTCCAAGGTACTTACTTCCAAGTTCTTGGAGATGTAAAATGAATCCACCATGGAACTCCATCTTGAGGACCGGGGAAAGGCATCTATGGCCTTAATTACCATATCCCGGTTGGAAAGCTTTTCACCTACACTTGTTAAACCGGTTAGAGTTTCCTTAAATCTAGAGTGTAGGGATTTTACCTTCTCTCCCTTTTCGAGTTTGATATTGGACAATTGGGAGCGAAGGACATCTCTCCTTGCTAGCTTTGCCTCGGATGTGCCTTCATGAATCTCTATTAATTTATCCCACATTTCCTTGGCGCTAGCACACTCCCATATCCTATTGACTTCTTGTTGAGGGAGCACATTGTAGAGGTGGTGCTTGGCCATTGAATTTGCCAAATACTCCTCTCTTTGTCTTTTGCTCCATCTCGATTTTTCCAATGGCTCACCATCTTCGTTCCTAGGCAACTCGAAACCGTTTTCCATAATTAACAATATTTCAAAGTCGGTTTCGAAGAATACCTCCATTCTCTCTTTCCTCCAAGAGAATTTGCCCTCGAACTTCGGTGGGTGGATGTTTGAGCCGGCCATTTGAGATGTAGAGCTTGTTGCGGCGGTTAGTCCGGTGACAAGCAACCTTGCTTTGATACCACTTATAGGGAATCGATTGGCCGGCTAGAGGGGGGTGAATAGCCCTCTTACGATGGATGTCGGGATTCTCTCATTCGTTTGCTCGTCTACACAATCGTTAGCGCAAGCGGAATATGCAAATATAAGTAAAGACAAGCAAAATATAAACAAGCAATACAAACACCGAGATGTAACGTGGTTCACGGCTACGCCGCTAATCCACGGTCCGATTCGTCCACGGTGAATCACTCCGCAATCTATCCACTAGATCTCTCCATTGCACAAAGCTAGGTGGAGGTAACCTCTTTACACAAAAACACTCCTCTTACAAATATAATGGAAATAAGCTTGAGTAAGAGGATGGAAAGCTTTAGGGATCTTTGGGAGAGTATTAGAGCATAAGCATTTTCTCCCAAACCCCCACCCCCTTCCTTTTTATAGAGGAAGAGGGTTTCTTCCCGTTGACACAGGATCAGTCGACAGATGCCCTCGATCAGTCGACTGATCCCATAGCCGTTGCCCAATAACGGCCGCTTTCCATGTTGGATTCCATCCAACGGTATTGGTATCAGTCGACTGATCCTACCATCAGTCGACTGATGCTCGATCAGTCGAGTGCTCAATGGAGTCGACTCCATTCTGTGCCCATGCGTAGCCATCGATCGCCATTCCTCGGCAATCATTCGCCGTCGACATCAATCGACCGCGATCCATAATGATCGCCAAGCACTAAACTGGTTTTATACCAGTCGATCGACCCATCGACTCAGAGTAGTCGACTACCATGACATGGCAGTCGACTGGTGTCGGGAAAAACTCATCCGACACTTGGCCAAATGGCCAAGTTTCACCTAAGAGCTACCCCTTCCCGGGTTACATTCGCTCACTCTCATCTCTTGGAGTCCCTCGCCTTCGAAGTTCTCTTCGTTCGCAGCCACGTCCCTCGATAACATCAGGCGCACGGCTCTACAATGCTCCTTCGCGTTTCTTGCCTCGAAGTCTACTTCGTCCGGCTTCACTCCAAGCTCCTCGTCCGGCGGTCCCTCGGATGCTCCAAGCGCACGGCTTCCGTAAAGCTATCCTTCACCGACTCAAGGCACGAGTCATGAGATGTGAAACTTGCCACGGCTCCATGTGCGAATTACTAAGTCCTGCACGACTTCAACGCACATATCAAATCAACATAACAGACTAACTTAAACCCTTTGCCACAGCATCAAAACCATATTACGGTAAGAGATTGCCCTAACATTGATAGGCTCGGTAAGTTGGGAAATGATATTATTTATATGGTGTGCCGTTGATTATAGAAGGAAATCGTGTCCTATTTATTAAGATGATGATGTCCACTTGAGGAGCTCATAAGGTTCATCATGTAAACCCTACATGTGGACTTGGTCCGACATGATGAGAAGGTTGAGTGGTACTACTCATGGAGTTAGATGTTGATTAATTAATTATCAGTAAATTAAT